>OU824206.1:6604049-9306549 GCA_917499995.1 Ichneumon xanthorius | reverse complement strand
CAAATCGCTGAATCATCAGGACCAGGGCAATCGTCAACAGCAGCAGTACTTACTGAGCAGTACGAGCGGCGTCGGGGGCGGAAACAACAACGGTCATCGCGGTGGGCTCGCGACGAACGACAAGTGTCAAGGGGAATCCAACGACGGACGTTACAGTCCGTCGATGGTCAGACACTCCGTTTCGACGCAAACGGCCGGGGCCAACAATCAGGCGAATCAGTCGAACATAACGAGACAGGGGGAATCTCCGCCTGACACGACGACCCACAGTCCTGGAAACAGTCAACGTTCGAACAGCCCCGCCGTCGACACGACCACGCACGGGGCCGCCTCGCCCGCACCGACCGTCACCTCTCATCATCATCATTCTTCCTCCACGGTAATGACTCGAATGCTCTGGCAACGGTATCGTTGTAATTTTATGTCAAGGATTTTTTTTTTTTTTTGTCTAAAAATCGTTACATTATTCACGCCTCGCTTGTTGTCTCCGCGTACAGCCCATGGTCCACTGCATCTCCAGCAGCGAGCCCGACTCAGCCGACGTTCAGGCGATAATTGAGGAGTGGAAAATCGAGGGTGCAACGAGAACTAAGGAGTCGATGACGCCGAGTCGAGGGGGTCAGCAGCAGCTCGATGGAAAAACGTACGTCGAGTCTACTGTAACGACAGGGATCCAGGTTGGTAGCCACGTAGAGAAGGCCAGCAGAGAAGCAGGCCATCTAACCCTAATAGACATGCACCAGCCGGCCGATACGACACACCCAGAATACACACACCCTGACTCTCGACAGGAGTACATGGACACGTCATCGCCAAATCATTCTATATATTCAGACACAGTGGATAACTCGGCGACGGGGGAACGGCTAGTCGTCGATAAACCCGAGGTTGAAACTCCTTTTACGTACGGGGATTATAAGGATAATAGCTTAGCGATACTTTCTCACGATAAATACGAACCCATTCTATATAATCATCATCATCATCATCATCAACTACTACAACAACAACAACAACAACAACAACAACAACATCACGCCGCAGAGCACAGAGGCAACATGCTGCTGGAGAGAGAGAAATTATTGTCGATAACCGATAACGGTCCGAGCGCCGGCTACTGTCCTGCTTCGGTTACGTTAAACGGCGACGGTGGCGCCCTCGCGCAGCGCGCCCGTTACCGGCCGCTCACGTCGAATAACGAGGATCCCGACGATGACGATTTCGTATCTCTATACCGTCCGCGATTTATCGGCAATCAACAACATGACGACACATTGACCAACCTTGAATCCGTTAATCCAGCTTCTAATTCAACACAAACGCCTTATTCGCACAGTAAAGTAACATCAGGCTTGAACATCGTAGCAATACCGCAATTATTTGCAACTCAATCATCGCCGTCTCTCCAATCCCACAATTATCGCTACAAGTCCGACACGTATCCGCCTCGTCCTCCTCCCACTCATCATCGTCATCATCATCATTGGCAATACAACGCCACCGATCCGTACCTCAATAACGATGCTTCGCCGCGTATAGATTGCCAATTGGAGAGTAGCGATGACGAGAGCGACGAATCGTCGTCAGAGGCTTAGCCTCCCACGATCGATCGATCATTGTACATTTTTTTAAAGGAATCTTAAAATTTGTTCTTTTTGTTCTCTTAATTTTTAAAATTTCTTTGACGCAAGTTCTATTTAAGGACGGAGCAAAAAAAAAAGATACGGAGCTCTCTCGCACGCTTTTTATTCAATAATAATTAATACTTAACGCAACGAATTCGTACTCCATGATATTATTAAGTTTGTAATTAGTTTGTATCGAACAATTATGTTAACGGCTCTCCATAGGAGGATTTCAAGCGATCTATATCGTCTCTAGAATTATTATTTAAATTAACGTACATTGCAATAATGTAATTGTCGTAGAGGGTTTGTCCGCCGGAGATGGATTGCGGACAGACGGTACTTTTATCAGGCATTTTATTCACAATAAATTCATGCTCCAGTGAGAAATAATCCACCCTCGCTCTTTCGATTCATTAAAAGTTTTCCTTGGCCAGCGCTACCGAGAGCATGCGTAATTCGTCGGGGTTTTTTTTTAGCTTGTTATACTTTTAATAATGCCGCTTGTAAATTTGCATGCTAAATATCCAAATCTCCCGGTCTCGCTTTTTTTTTAAACGAAAGGGACGCTTCGACGATCAGTTTCGACGAGAGGGTCTCGTATTGCTGGTGACGGTGGTCCTGTTGCTACTCCGACCGAAAACGACGATTGTCAATCTATTCGATATTCATTCATTCATTCATACACAGGAACACGTAATAGTACAACACAATCACGAGTTTACGAAAAAAAAAGAAAAATCGTATTAATTTAAAGATAAATAGCATGCCATTGTCGTAGAATTGTGTATGAGATTATCGAGTTGTGTTTAACAGATCTATGCTTCGGAGACGTCGAAGCAATCCGATGGTGTGATGAGCACGATGAGGTGCGAGGGACGGGGAATGAAGCGTAAGCTGGACTCCATACACAACATGCACTCGATCCTGCATGAAGACCAGGATGGTCAGTATCGTATTGTATATTGATATTAAAACCGCCCGTCGAACGGTATAAGAGGGGGGGAGTGGGGAGGGCAAAATGGAACCCCGGGGCAAAACGGACCGGTTATCTTCATTTGGAATTAAGTGTTTTTATATAGCCTGCGAAAAATTTAAAAAAATGGTCCTTTTTGCCCCGGAATAACGTTTAGCTCCGCCCTCTACTGTATATATTTTTTTCAATGTCGAATCGAGGTCAAGCTCGACGCTCCGTGCTTTCTCCTCTAATACCGTTCCGAGGCTCGATGTCAATAGATTTTCTCCCGTAAAAAAAAAAAGAAAATGATCAACTCGCTCTGTCTGTCGATGTATATCCGTGTGTGTGTGCATACTCTGCAACTCTCGTAAATTACTGTACTCTCGCTGGGTATCCGTAAATCGTTGGTGTAGCATAATCAGCTGATCGAGAATTCGTAAGCGCACAGTAAAACCAGGCATGACGGTTCGCTGTAACTTTCCGAAAGGTGATGGAACTTTAATGGCTTGTGACTTTTTGTTTTTGTTTCGTCGATGCATGCTACCGAAGTCGAGGCTTTAATCATTTTTTGCATAGGAAGAAAAGAAAGAAAAGAAACCCACAGCCGATATAACAATACCGAGACGATGTCTGTGGAAATAAATTGCCGCGCGTAACTCTGCCGATCGAGTGAAATGAGAGAAACTAAAAAAAAAGTTTTGCATCTTCGTGTTTTATCGAACCGGTATCGTCTTCGGTATCGTTGTAACAGCTTCGTACAATCCAATTAAATCGAAATCTGCAGTAATGTGAAATCATAGTAAGCTGCCAATCACTGTTCCCAAAATTTCAATATGTCCTATTGTTTTTATTTGTATTTAACATTTTTTTATTTAACATCTTTTATTTTTTAATTTTTTTTTTATAAGCTGGTGCCGCTTTGCGAGTCAAAAAGAGATAAAGAGAGGGAAAGTAGAGATAATAAAAAAGGTAAAATCTTTGATTCGCTGACTCTCTTTGCCTCGCCAGTCCCCGCGTCCATGCGCGCCCTCTCGTGGACTGAAACACTCTTTTTCAGTCGAGTGAGGCGACGAGCGTGTTTCGGCCGAGATCTGGCCACATTCATCTACCTTACAACAAACTACCTTACTATAAGGGCATAACGCACAAACATGAGCTTGGTTCATATGGCACCAGTATCTAACAAACATCCGCATTTGTTCGTGACCTTGACGAACGTGCATACGGTACACAACCCGATGGTGGAAATCGGTTGGAATCGTATGCGATAAACGTCAAAAGCTCGGCAAGGATTATAAATTAAGGGATGGATTGTGGGGCCGTGTAAAAAAAGATGTCCAGTTTGGGCAGCCGGACCGGAAAGGTTGAAACGATTTTTGGACGGGCGCTTTTTTTCATAAGGAAGAGGCGGAAAAAAAGAAAACGAAAAGTTAAGAGTTGCTTATTTGGCCTACCAGTATCCGAGGATGAGGAAGATTGTGCAAGCAATTGGAAGCTCGAGGTCGGCCAGCTAGTGTGGGGAGCAGCGCTCGGGAGTACAGCATGGCCGGGCAAAGTTGAGAGCGTCGGACCACCTGGAAGCTTGACCGTCGGCGTACGTTGGTACGGAGCCGGCTCTGCTAGCGGTTTGACGCATGTGCAAATCAAGAGTCTCAAGTCACTGTCGGAGGGCCTCGAGGCGCATCATCGGGCACGAAAGAGAGTTAGGAAGTGAGTCGCAAAGACCTACGTTATTTTACTAAATAACTCGTATGTTCTAATAGGTTTGTCGGGGGATACACATAGGTTCGAGCCAACCCGTGACCTTGACCTCCCTCTCGCTCCTCAACAGCTGACCGAACCAAACTTATTTTTCTCTCCCAATTCCGTACGCCTCCCAGGCTGCAATGGCCGCGGAACATAATCACCTTCCAGCTTCGCAGACGCTTCTCTGCTTTTCTTTTTTCATGCTACCAACTCGCTGTTGCAATCGCTCCTCTGCACCTCCCTTTATTCTCCCAGGGTAGGACTTACGTGCCCTTGGGACCGATAATGTAACGTTGATTACTCGTCTCTTTGTATCTTAATGCGGTTTAAAGTACATATCCATACTTTGTGCATCAATAGAAATTCGCTTCGCACGTTTTATTATTTTCCTCTATGGCTTAATCGTTGGGTATAAAATTCGTAGACCGCCTATTTCAATGTGTAAAATCGTGCGACATCGAAAAACCAACGATGTTTAAAAAAAAAAAAAAATGAATGACGTTAAATGAGATTGTTCCATCGTTTTTTTGTTTGTCTGTTTGTTTGTCCGTAGAAGTCGTAAATTGAACATGCAATTGGAAAATGCAATTCAAGAGGCAATGACGGAGCTAGATCGATATAGCGAGAAAGAAACTACGCGACGCGCTCTGCTGTCGAAGAGCAACAAGATACAGAAAAAAGCGAGCTCGAGAATGGGTAAGTCGTCGCCGAGCAGCAGCACGAGTACGTTCAGGGGCCGTGGCTCCAGCGCCGTGGCACGAGAAGCGAAAAAATTCGTCACCACGGACTCTCCCACGAAAGCCTTGAAAAAACAATACAGATGATGACCGCGACGTCGATCGTTCGAGGACAGTAGGTTATAAAACTCGTCGACCAACTTGCACTTCCGTACAGACTGTCTAGATAAGATGGTGAGCATGTGTTTGTCGCGGAGTGAACGTCTCGTGTGAATTAACAAACTCGTGCGACACTTTGTCTATCGGGTCATTGGTAAGCCTGCTCGGTTTCGGCGAGAATAGGTTAGGACGACGGCCCAACATAATCGTAAGGCGTCGAAGTATAAAAATGCATCACTACGAGATTCTCATCTCGTAGTGTCTCACAAGATGGCACGAGTTGGTTGCCGTGATATATGATATGGACTCTGTCACTTGCGAGAGATGGAGAAACAAAAAAGAAAAAAAAAAACAATTTCTCAAGTTCCTTTGTCACTGTTAGTGGAGGTATTGAATGGTATCGAACGCTTTCCACGTCGGTCGATGAGATATTAGTCTAACACTTGTTGTATCGTGTACTCGGTTATATAGACATTTATTCCTCGTAGTACAATTCAATACCTGAATGCAGACCAATTGAATTCGACGGAGTTAACGAGACAAGCGCTGTCGGAGGCCATGGCGAGAGGAAAAAAAAAGAAAACAAAGAACGATCGTTTGTAATTCCTATGTTGTTTGGCAGTCGACAATGGCGACTCGAGCGTAGTGTCTGTATATTGGACGAATGCAGTGTGGCGTCGATCCGGCGGCGCGAACGAAACAAAGAAATGGATATTTATTAATGATGGACAATAAATTATATCACGAAGCATCAAAAGTATCGCCCGCACGACGGAATAAGCGCTATCAACGAAAGCCAAGAGGAACCAAGAGTAAGTGAGAGTAGTTAAAACAAAAACAGAACAAAAACAAAAATAAAAAGGGTCGACATCGAAACGAAAGGCGACGCGTCTCGATCCGACTGCACACATCATGAATAATATTAAAAAAAAGAAACAAACAAAATAAAACAAAGAATCAAAAAAGCTCGCGATCATTCGCAATCTCCTAAGCTCCAAGTAATAACGCCGTTCTTACCCGCCAGTTGTTGTATCGATAGAAAGTATTTATTTTCTTTCTTTTTTTTTTTGTTTTCCATCACTGCTCGCGAGCGTGTACCGCGACGAAATGATTAGTTCACCTAATTGGAAAGTAGCCGATTTTTATAATGGCAAAGTACACGTGAGAAAATGTTAACTAACCGGGGAAATATGGAGTGGTATGGCTCGTTCGATTTTATATCCGGATTCACAAATCATTAGACAACCTACCACAATTTTCTTTGCCTACTCCCTAATAGATTGTACTTACTTTAACTCACAGCTGCGTTAAAATCAAACGTTTTACGAATAAAATATATCACAATTATTCTACGACTATTACCATAATAATATCATGGTTATATATATTTTTCTTTACTCGTGTAAATATATACATTGGATACGTTACGATTGGCGCATTATTATATAATATATATATCATATATATATATATATATATATTATGTATATATTGTACGTTTAGCAGCGATCGTGTCCAGTAACGACGAAAAAAAAGAAAAAAAAAAAATATCCACGTGAGTTTTTGTACACAAACCGCTGAGCGTATTGAGGCTTTAAACGATACTCGTCGATATCGCACCATCATCATCATCATCACCATCATCCGGCTCTTGTATCCCACAAGATATTTATGTATTATTTCGCTGTCCCGTCGTACTGACTGCTGAATCGATCTGTCTATCAAAATTACGTCTGTTATAAAGACGTTTAAGAATATATACGAGGAGGAACAAAAATTGAATCTCGAGGCCAGATGATAATGGCAACAACAAAAAATGAAGTATATACCTACTACTCTGCTGCTCGGCCTACAACTACTACTCAACTTGCTTTCTCTCCAAAGGTTGTACCAGTGATGTAGCCTTTTTTTTTGGAAATACGTGTAGCGCACGCGTATTTAAGAAACGAAAATGGAGAAAATACCATCTTGAGAAATGATCCAATGGAATTTTAAAAAATCAAGTATTTTTTTTTTTTAGTGTGCGAATGAGCGAGTTGCCCAGAGGAACAAAACCGTTACGAATACACACAAATATCGACTTAATTTTATAATAGCGAATAATATATTATCGATGTGTAAGAAGATGATGGCGAAAGCGGCGAATGAATCATTATGTGTATCATAGTAATCAACCGGTTTAATCAAGAGTTAGTTAACACACAAACTACTACAAGCATATATATCAACTGTCAGTGGTGTTAATCCTAAGAGATGATAATTTTATATTTACACATAGCAAAGTTGAATTTATATGAATGTATTATACAATATACTGGTATGTGTATTATTGAGAAAGTGAGCCCGCAACTCCTTATCGTCCTTGAAATCTCTCTATCTATATTCGACGACTCGCTGCTGATGGTAAACCTACCTTATTTAGCATTTAGTATAATAGTATAATGATATGTATAATATACACGCAAATATTATACTATAAATAGATGAAGGAAGAAAAAAAAAAGAAGAGAAATGAGAAGAAACGAAGGAAACGAGAGATGGAGCATAAAATGAAAGAATAGACGTCGAGTCGCGACCGATGGCGCGTTCGCCGATTAAATAAGTATAAAGCTATGTGATCCGTAACTAATACTAGTAGCTTTTAGTTGTAAAGAATTGTATCTTTATTTTGTAAATTTTGTTTATAAAATATTTCATTGTTCACGCATTATACTATTGTATGTGAGAATTAATAAGTTAATAAATCATTATTACATAAAGTTACAAGATTGGTCGGGTATCATTTGCGCCCAACCTACGCGTCAGAAACACCTTGTATATGAATCTTGTATACTACTGGTGGTGGTGTTGGCTCTCATGGATCGCATGGTTTATGGCAATCTTTTTCATATGCTCCATAAAATCGTTATACCGAAATTATAGCATATGGAATGGAATTTACGATTTTCGAAATTCAACTATAAAAATTCAATAGCTCATAACTTACACAATGGGAAACCTGGCGGTGCTTAAACTAATATTATATCGATGGCTACCATACCATGTAATACCAAATAGCCATATAGGCTTTATGGTATTGATATTGAGGTTTTCATCCCGATCCCCTAGGGGTTACCAGGTTTCTTCACTTCACATTTCCGTTTTCCTTATCCGTTTGCTGCCGGTTCGATTCTCGAGTCCGGAGCTTCGTCGCGCCCCGCCAAGTGTCGCCTTCGGACATAAGGTAAAGGACCCAGTTTCTGACACTGACCCAGTTTGTGACAGGGGTACCTCTAGCATAGTCGGCTCCCAGCACGATTTCATATGCAACCAATCGGTAGCGCGCGTTCGGAAGGTCACAAACTGCGACTCTTGATCCTTCTTGTTTATCCCTATGACTTTACACGCTTAAAGTGCGAGAGCTGCGTAGAAGTGTCAAAAACTGGGTCCTTTACCTTACGGCTGTAGTCACAAGTCTTAAGACGATATGAAAACACCTCCCTCCCCGCCTATCCCGGACTCAGTCGGTATCAAATTTTTTGGGTTGGTAAAAAAATGAACCAATAAGAGTCGGTCAGAGTTACCGAAAACGGGCAGGGGTGAGCTGGAGGTGGGACAGGGTGCGGCAAACATCCAAACCCACAAACAAACAAACCCACAGTTTTCCAAAATATATATAAGAAGATATAAAAACGTGCCGTGGAGCGTGTATCGCACCATCAGCGCCGCCACCGTTCCGTTGCCGTACCGTCTCTTGTCTATCCGGGTATATAAGAAGATAGATGGCGCTCTAATGCTGCATTGGACCGTGTCACGTCCTGTTCCTCGCCGTTGTTATATTTGCGTAATTAAATTGCATTATTAAGTATTATTTGTCACTAAATCGATCGTTCCCATGGTCGAGTTATTTTATTATTTTTATTTGCCTATCATTTGAATTGTTCTCATTCTTACGAAGATTTGAACGTAGCGAAAGTTTTCTTATCTCAAGCGAATGGACGATGAATACTTTAGTTATTTATTTACTGAAATAATTATTACGGAAAATTAAAGGGTATTATATGAGTACTACAAAGTTTCTTTTTATTAGCGATTATTTTTACATGTCATTTACGCAAATACCAACTCTCAATAGACATTCATAGACATAGACAAATTGCGGCTCCAGTGTATATAGTATCTATAATTGCTGCATCGAGCGGACGATCATAAAGTATGATACAGTTGTTCTGACTGTCTGGAATATAAAAATAACCTATCAATCGTATTTCTACGACAATATACAATTTTTCACAGAAATGTCATGCAACGTTATTAAAAAAGAACGATCCTCCTACCATCCCGAAGGTTCTCATGCCCATGATAAAAAATGTGCCAATTGTCAATCGACAAGGTACGCTACAACGCATTATCATAAATTTTAGAAGCTTCTGAGCTTTGGGCGATACTCTGTACCATTGGCTGTTGCATCTGCGAATAAAAAAGTATTGGCTGTTGCATCGCGACTAGTCTTTGACTGTTGACTCACACATGCCAGTGAATACCATCACTGTGATCCATCAGAATTTGGGAAAGATGGTTCATTATGGCGAACAGCACCGTCGAAGACAATCCAAAAACTATTAATCTTATGGTTGATAACGGATCACTTTTCCTGACAAGGACCTGAATTTACAGACTAAAAGACTATTATAGGAAAATAATTTTTTTTTTTATTAATGTTCCGTTCCAGGTATACCCCTTAGGGGTTTTTGCCTTAGCTCCCCTCCTAGCCTAACCGTATACCTATTTTAACACTTTCCTACCCGCACTTCGCTAACCTACTCTAATTCCGTGCGTCCGCAGCCGACTTACTTCCCCCTAACTGTACCGCATTGGCCGAGGACACAGGGAAATTGCGGAAGACCCATGTCAGTACAGCTGGCGATATTCTACTGATCCTCCGGTATTTCTGCACTTGAGTAAAGTGCAGAAACACCTAAGTTTCAGAAGAAAACGCCTCCCGCTCACCGGTCGATACGCCAGCTAGCGCACGGCTAAGCGGTCACCCATCCAAGCACTGACCGCGAACGATTGTGCTTGACTTGGGAGACCACCGGAGCCGTGCGCCAACCGCGCATCCACCGCTGTCGCTTATAGGAAAATTATTAATCGTTGGTCGTAACTTTTACCTGAAGTCCTATTACGTTCATCAGAATCATGCCAATTCCGACGAGAATAACGAAGGCCCATGTGTAAACTGCCTCGATGAGTTTAGCGTATCTTAAATAGCGGATGTGTTTTATAGTGTTGTTTAGTTTTACTAGATATATTTTCTAAGCTCACTGACTCTATAGCATCGTTGTGTCTGTCGATGCACGAAGTTATGTGTACTATGTCCCTTTTGTCGAGAGCACACTGGGTTTCACTTGTTTCTGCTGATGTAACATTACTCCCGATTCGTTCTAATTTGTGCCTGCACGTTTCAGTTGAAACTTTAATTATGCTTATTATTACAATCAATTAATAATGGACATACCCCAATGCGGCGAAAATACCACAGGCGTGTTGTACGTAAACGATTAGCATAACGTCACTGGCTATCAAGACTGTGCACATCACACATGTGTATAGAGAAGAATACATGATGATGTAAAAATAATATTTTTGCGTGTTGAAGTAATAATATTCGACGGGAAATGGAAATCTTCCGGGTTCGGTACCGTTCATCAGCAAAAGGTCGATGATCTTTGGTACGACCGGTTCGGCCATAAAGATCAGGAGGGATGAATATATCATGGCTGTGCATAATATCGATAAATCTATAAAAGAATTTGTTAAATTTAAACGGCCTCTGAACATAGTTGATCAACCTGTATACATAAAGATCGCCTTTTTTCCCTGCTCAGCGTATTCGTGAAGAATATCAACTTCTGGATCCCGAGCCCACACTTGCCAATCCGTACGAATACGATTTACCAAACGTAATATCTGTGCGTATCGAAAAAATCTTCATTCAATTATAGGTGCCGATTAAATTGGCCAGCTCGCATCTCGATCACTATACACTGAGAAAAAAAATCGGTTGGATTAACCAAAAGTTGCGGTGACATACGTAACGAAAGCTGTTATTTGTTTGGTACAAATAAAGCATTGTTTTGTTAAACGTTTATTTGCTTCAATTTATTCAAAACTTGTCGATTGAAATAAACATTTTTGTTGCACCGACCGATTACACCTTTGAACGTATATCACCGCGCATTTGCTTAATCCAATCATTTCTACTCCTCAGTGTAGTGATAGGGGAGAGCGGGGCAAAATGGGGCAACGGGGCAAAACGGGGTTTTTGGGTAAAACGTCATTTTCCAATAATTTTTGGATGCCCGAATTCGCCCTATCGGATACATCAGGCTTTTCTGCCCAGTTTTGCCACTTTGTCCGATCCAAAAATGATTGGAAAATTTAGTTTTGCCCAAAAACCCCGTTTTGCCCCGTTGCCCCATTTTGCCCCGCTCTCACCTATAATTTGTGAAGGTAGAACTGACCGTGTGTGAGTTCCACATAAAACACGTCAACTTAGTAATGCAAATAGTGACGAAAATAAATGCTATAAAGCAGTCTAGTAGTATTATCTGGTCGCCACGATGTTTCTTGAAAGCCGCTATCAGCGGCGTGATTTGAGTGGTGTTGAAGACAATTGCAATCGCAAGAAAACCGAGTTTGGCGCGGATGCTTTGATATGGCCATTGTCCGATGAGACTCATCAAAGTTTTAGCCAATGTATAGTAACGATGTTGAAAGAAGTCCATCGTGGCTCGAACCACCTTCAATGATGACGTAAAGAATACTACTGGTCGGTCCTACGGCACATGGTACGCCGGGGCTTTGTTTTTTGATGTTTGTAATTTTTATTTTCTCGGCGTGAATTTTCATGGAATTATGTCAAATACTACTGGACGTATAAATTGCCCTTCTTCTACGCGTCAAAGTTGAGCGACAGCGATGCGGGAGTGCATAGCCTCTACTCCTCCGATGCCACGCTGATACGTAATCGACTTGTCTTCACGAGCCGTACAGAGAACTCTATTGACGGTGAGACCTCAAGGTGCGGTAGATATTTGCTGCAAAAATATTTTTCTACCATAATCATTTGCGATGTAAGTTATTTTCAAAACTGGTCTAAGGTGAGAGGTTTACAGTGGGTGTGAATTGATTCACCTTTGGGTATGACGCAGTCGTACTTGAGTGACTCAGACGCGAAGCAAGGGTGTCCGGCGGAAGGCTGCATCGTAGCTCTAGTGCGCTATAGTCAGCCAGCAAGAGCAAATCGCAAAATAACTAGTCTTCTACTACTACTACTACTACTACTACTTTAAAGCAAGGGCGAACCACCAACACAGGAACATAGTTCTTCGATGTGGCTCGCGCAGTAACACCATGCGTGACAGTAATCAATATCAATTTTGTTCGTAATATAGGGTAAAAGTGGGGAATATGGCCCGGTCCATATATCATTGATTTACGTGTTAATCGAGGTGGGCCATATTCACCACTTTTACCCTAAGAATGTGTACGCTATTGTGGCTCTTGAAAATGGGATGCGTTATTGTTTTAGAAATAGCAATTATAAGTTTGTAATGTTTACATCATTACAAACGTCATCGATCAAGCGATCGATCAGCATTCTGGATCGAGACGTCGACTTGTGCAATCGTACCTCCACAAACCTAATATTATCAAACATGTTGGCGATCTATTGAGATTTCTGGTAAAATAAATATTCCACAAGAATATTTTTAACACAAGTGACGTTTTCCCTCATGATGGCACTACCGGGCAAAACTAAGTTTTTTAAACCGAAAAGCAAAGTTTTCACACACGTGTGTTCTAACACATGTAAGCAACACCTTATCACAAGGTTGCGACCTTATTTTCGGCACGACTTTGCTGACGAGCGAAAACAAATGAAACCGGAGGAATTAGACGGAGTGACGGCTACTTCATGGAATACATGAATAAGTCCAATGGTCAAAGTTTCGTTCAAATTAATTGGCACCAAAGAAGAGAAGATATGAGCGGCTTATCACTCCACAGTGATTATAAGGCTGGAGTCTTGAGATACGGCGGTTTGCAGATCAGAGAGGTAAGTCAAAAATCAAAATGAAAAGTCTGCGAGTCTTATTGACTGGCAGTAAACTTTTAGTTTTATTTTTACAGAACGACTGCTCGTACGTTTGGCAAATAAAACCATCCGATCGATGCGAATGGGTCACGAACCAAGAGACCTGCAATTCCGATTCACTTGTTCAATATACCAGACTGCTCTTCTGCACTTTCGGTACCGACACCGCTCCAGGATTATTCGCACTCGGGCTTTTTGTAATTGCCCTCTGGCTGCTCTATCTCTTCCTAATGCTGGCCACGACCGCGGATAATTTGTACGTAAAAAAATTACCTAACCATGGTGGTCGCGGTCAAGGAAAACCAGGAAAAGTCAGGGAAAAAGTAAATTCCTTGACCAATTCCCGAACCTTCTATAAATAAATAAAAAGTACATAAAACGGAGCCTTAAAAAAAGGGAAATTTTGAAAAAAAAAATATATATATATATAGAATTAAACATTAATACAATAATTAGGTATTTTCATTTGCATCGTTAATTTTTAAAAATAAAAGTCGTTAGAAGTCAGGGAAAATTTCGTCATGTTTAATTCGTCAGTGAAAAGTCAGGGAATTTTTTTCAGAAAAAAAAGGCCACCATGCTAATGGAGTACATCATGCGACATTTCTCACAAATTTCTTTCCTTTTATCAGCTTCTGTCCATCTCTCGGTGTCATAGCGGGAGTATTGCATCTTTCGGAAAACATCGCCGGCGTGACTATATTAGCATTCGGAAACGGCGCCCCTGACATATTTACCTCGTTGGTGTCCGACCAGAGAGAAATGATACTGATGTTCACCGAGTTGATAGGCGCCGGAATATTCGTCACGGCTATAATAGCTGGCTCGGTAGCCGTCGTTGCCCCGTTTCGTATACCCGTCAAGTCGTTCACCCGAGACTCTTGTTTCTACATTTTTTCCGTCTGTTGGATAAGCTACATAAGCCAGGACCAAGTTGTTCACCTCTGGGAAGCCCTCAGTGAGCTTCTTCGCCGCTATTTGTTTGTACCTAAATTAATTGTCAATAACACATGTTAATCAATTACACAGGTTTTGTTCTCATTTATATACTCTTCATCGTCGTCGTCATTGCGATGCAGTGTTACGACAATAGAGAAGAGAAACGAAAAGGTACAGAAAACAGGAAAACCATCTGTAGGACCGAAGAAGCGACCCTAAAAGCGACGGTTGTTTTCTTCCAAAAATTAACCACACTAATGACCGCCCTAGCGACACATTTTTTTGCCGTGATTCGGCAATGAAGTCGTTTGTTTGATTGGCAACGGAATAAAGAACCGTAATAGCAACCGTCTAAAAACCTCATCCCGATCGTCAAAAAGCTTATATCTCGACGGTTGCTTTTACGGTCGTTTGTTCGGTCGACAATTAAAGAAGCGACTTCACTGCCGAAATGAGGCAAGAGAATGTCGCCAAAGCGGTCGTTTATAGTGTAGTTAATTTTTGGAACGTCGCTTTTTGGAGCGCTTGGATTCACTGAGAAAAAATAACACAGTAAAAGAAACAATACTGATTTTGTACCATAAAAAATAGTTCCCAGGGGGAACGTTTACATTTTTTTTTATAGTTATGACAGTGACAAAAAATCATGGTTGCAACAATAATTATAATTTAACCAATTGAATATATACTATCAAAAACTATCTATATGTTATCAAAAACTATCTATATATTATCAAAAACTATCTATATGTTATCAAAAACTATCTATATGTTATCAAAAACTATCTATATGTTATCAAAAACTATCTATATGTTATCAAAAACTATCTATATGTTCCCCCTGGGAATTATTGGTATAGTAGAAAATACTATTCTTTTTCTCAGTGTTGCTAGGGATGTATTGATGGTATTCTACAGAGTGGTTATCGTGGAATTTGTCTTGCAGAGAGAATTCCACGTTTCCAAGAGCCGGAGCTTCTGAAGACTTACGTTGCTTACCAGACGAGTCAAACCGATCCGCGAAAAAAGCTTCCCCTTCGAGCTCGCGCTTACAGTCTTCAGGCCAAGCTCGGTACTGGACATTGTCGTCCGAAAAAATTGGCAACCAAGTCCATCGAAGTGTCTAACAAAACAATTTCGCTCCAGACGTGGCGATAGCGGCGGAAATGGCAAGTTCCAGAGACCCTCGAGAGACCCGAAACGAAGTGGACGATGAATCACGTTCATCGCGTCCCACTGGCCTCATACGAGAATTCCTCTACGACGTCAATCCCGTCAACAGCCAAGACTGGAGGGAATCCAATCGTCTCGCCAAAGCAATCATTGTATTGCGAGCTCCTATAATGTTTTTTCTGCAATTGTTCATTCCCGTCGTCAATGAGACGGCCGAAAAGAGGGGTTGGTCGAAACTTCTCAATTGCCTGCAATTGGTGATTCTGCCACTACTGTTTCTCTTCAAGTTCGATGGTACGTTCCTATCCTTGTTCACTGATAAAAAATTACGGTTGAATCAACTAAGATTCGGGCAGGGACCTTCAACTAAATATTTTGTTATTACAACTAAAAAAATTGGTTAGTTCAACAATTTGTTGGGTGATTTCACCCAAAATATTTTTGAGTCATTAAAATATTTTGTTCGACCAGCAAAATATTTATTTCAACGTCCCTGCCCGAATCTTAGTTGATTCAACTGTACTTTTTTATCAGTGTTCACTTGGAATATAACGGTAAGTGATTCAATTTTGCCGGAATTAATATAACTAATAACGCGTTTACAGTATGGCGAATGAGTATCGGTCCAGTACCGATCATGCCCGTTATTCTTATCCCTGCGGTGATATTGGCGTGCGTGATTTTTCTAAAAACTGACATCAAACCTTGCCCAAAGTATCACGATGTGAGCGTTAATTCTACGATGCAACAGTACTGTTTTTAAACAATTTCTTTACCTCTGCCTTACCATGTGTATTCCAGATCTTCGCTTTTCTCGGCTTCATCGGCGCCATGTTGATTGTTTACGTTACCGCGAACGAGGTAATGGCGGTTCTTCAGTGTATAGGCTATGCGAGCGGTATATCCGACGCGATGCTCGGAATAACGTTACTTGCATGGGGAAATAGTGTCGGCGGTAAGTGTTTTTGGTGTTCTTGCACTAAAAAAAAAAATCAATTGTGACAACACAATTTTATAAATTTTGGTTGATCGAACGAAATAATTGTCGTAGTAAGTAAAGAAACATTTGATTCGACGGCCTGTTAGTTCGATCAATGGGGTATTCCTCTCGATCAACCACACATTTGTTTCGCCACCCGTAAACGTACATTTTGTTGACTCAATTGATTTTTTGTTATGTAGTTGATGATCAATTAAATTGCTAGATCTGCTGCTAGACGAGTAGTTGATGATCAATTAAATTGCTAGATCTGTTGCTAGACGAGTAGTTGATGATCAATTAAATTGCTAGACCTTTTGCTAGACGAGTAGTTGACGATCAATTAAATTGCTAGATCTGTTGCTAGACGAGTAGTTGATGATCAATTAAATTACTAGATCTGTTGCTAGACGAGTAGTTGATGATCAATTGAATTGCTAGATCTGTTGCTAGACGAGTAGTTGACGATCAATGAAATTGCTAGATCTGTTGCTGGACGAGTAATTGATGATCAATTACATTGCTAGATCTCCTGCTAGACGAGTAGTTGATGATCAATTGAATTGCTAGATCTGTTGCTGGACGAGTAATTGATGATCAATTGAATTGCTAGATCTGTTGCTGGACGAGTAATTGATGATCAATTACATTGCTAGATCTCCTGCTAGACGAGTAGTTGATGATCAATTCAATTGCTAGATCTCCTGCTAGACGAGTAGTTGATGATCAATTCAATTGCTAGATCTGTAGCTAGACGAGTAGTTGACGATCAATGAAATTGCTAGATCTATTGCTGGACGAGTAACTGATGATCAATTAAATTGCTAGATCTGTTGCTAGACGAGTAGTTGATGATCAATTAAATTGCTAGACCTTTTGCTAGACGAGTAGTTGACGATCAATTAAATTGCTAGATCTGTTGTTATACGAGTAGTTGATGATCAATTAAATTGCTAGATCTGATATCGAACGTGGCGATAGCGAGACGAGGTTTTCCTCGTATGGGTTATTCGGCGTGTTTCGGTGGTCCCCTGTTCAATACGCTGCTGGGACTCGGATTGTCCTGGACGATCTCGGCCGTTCAGAGCGACGATTATCGAACGAAGATCCGAACGAGCGACATGATGCCCGGGTGTCTGGCGTTTTTGTTGGCGTCACTCGCCACCTCGATCGTTTACTTGAACCTTGTTGGATTCGTAGCTCGCCGATCTTACGGATTTCTACTTTACTCCGTTTACTTCGTCTTTATTCTTATTAACTTTCTCAGCGAGATACACTTTGTACATCCCCTCGGGACCGATCATCGTGAAGACTGACATTATTCTCAGATTCTTATCCAATTCGTACGAAGATTCGATGGCGAAAAGAAGTATTGAGGCTAATCGCCGGTTTGGTGTGCACTTTCCCGTGCGGTTGTCATTCGGGTGACGGTATGCTGTTGAAGACCCAAGTAGCAAAAAAACATCTCGGGCGGGATCCTGAGCGCTTATGATCAACGTTTCGCCATAGCGTAAAGCATTGTATCAAGTTGGCAATAGGAGTTCAAGATTCGGGCCCTGGTACGAAAAAGTCATCCACATGGGATACATATCATACATATCATACATATCATACATATCATGGAATACATATCATGGAATACATATCATACATATCATGAGATACAAATCATACATATCATGGGATACATGTCATTCATATCATGGGATACATATCATACATATCATGGGATACATATCATGAGATACATGGAATACATATCATACATATCACACATATCATACATGTCAGTTGGGCGGACATATGTAACCCATTCGGATGACTTTTTCGTACCAGATGTCTTTTTGCTAGTTGTGGAAGTCTGCATTGCTCACTCACTGTGGCTAGATCCAGTCGAATTGAAGAAGAAGTAGAAGACGATAAAAATCCACGGTTCCAATGTATATAACATTTATAATGGGCGCACCGAGCGCACAGTCGCAAAGTATGACATGTTTGCCTTAAAGGCCTGAAATGTAAAAAAAAATGACCCATCAATTGTATTTCTATAAAAATATACCGGGTGTCACATAGACGTTATGCAGCGTTAATAAAGAAGAACTTTTTACTAGCCCGAAGGTTCTCAGGCCCATGACAAAAAATTGTCCCACCGTCAATTGACAAGGTACGGTGCAACGCATCGTCATGAATTGTAGGAGCTTCTGAGCTTTGGGTGATAGTCTGTACCATCGGCTGTTTTGTCTGCACGGAAGAAAACTTTCTTTATGAGGCCTTGCCGTCAGAGGAGTCGCCTTGACTCCTTGTTCACTCACATATGAAGGCGAACACTATTACTGTGATCCATCAGAATTTGAGAGAAATAGCTCATTATGAAGAAAACCACCACTAGAGCCATTGCAAAAACTATTAATCTTATAGTTGATTTCGGATCACCTTTCCTCATAAGGATCTGAATTTACAGGCAGGAAGACTGTTATAGGCAAACTATGAATCGTTGGTCATAATTTTTACCTGAAGTCCTATTAGGTTAATCAGAATCATGCAAAGCCCGATGACAACGAGAAAGATCCATGTGTAAAGAGCCTCGATGCGATTGGCGTATCTGAGAACAGTCGATCTGTTTAATAACATTGTTCAGTTTTCCTAAATACATTTTCTAAGTTAACTCACTCTATGGCATCGTTGTGTCTGTCGATACACGAAGCTATGTGTGCTATGTCCCTTTTGTCGAGAGCATACTGGGTTTCTCCTGTTTTTGTCGGTGTAACATCATTTCCGATTCGTTTTAATTTGTGCCTGCACGTTTCAGGTGAAATTATTATTATGCTTGTTATCAAGCACATTTACATCTCCACCACTCACAACTCTCCCCAAACAACTGTACCGTACACTGAGAAAAAGGATAGGATTTTCTACACCGAAAAAAGGTTTGGTAATATCAAACTGAGCTGCGGTTGCGGGTGGCGAAAGAAATATTTGGTCGATTGAACAAAATGTTTGTTAAATCCAAGTAACTATTTGTTGAAGCAACTAAATATTCGGTCAAAGAACTAAGTATTCGTTCAATCAACTAAATATTTCTTTCAATCGACCAAATATTTCTTTCGCCACCCGCAACCGCAGCTTAGTTTGATATTATCAAACCTTTTTTTCGGTGTACTATACCAATAGTTTCCAGGGGGAACGTCTATATACATAGTTTTTGATAGTATACATTCAATTGGTTACATTATAATTATTGTTGCAACCATGATTTTTTGTCACTGTCGTAACTATAAAATGTAAACGTTCCCCCTGGGAACTATTTTTTATGGTATAAAGTCAGTATTGTTACTTTTACTATGTTATTTTTTCTCAGTGTATTAGAACTCTACCATAATCAAAATAAAACTCTATCGGATTTGAAATAAAACTTTATCGTTGTTGTGAGCGGTAGAGATGTAACGTGCCTATTATTACAATCAACTAATAATGGACACACCCCAACGCAGCGAAAATACCACAGCCGTGCTGCACGTAAACGAATAACATAGCGTCACTGGCTGTTGAAATTGTGCACATCACACACGTGTATACAGAAGAATACACGATAATATAAAAATAATATTTCTGCTCGTTGAAATAAATATATTCGACGGGAAGTGGAAATCTTCCGGGTTCAGTACCGTTCATCAGTAAAATGTCAATGATCTTTGGAACGACCGGTTCAGTCATAAAGATGAAGAGGGATGAATATATAATGGCTGTGCGTAATATCGATAAATCCATAAAGCAATTTGTCAAATTTCAACTGCCTCTAAATATACTTGATTAACCTGTATACATAATAATCGGCTTCTGTCCTTGCTCAGCATATTTGTGAAGAATGTCAACTTCCCGATCCCGAGCCCACACTTTCCAATCCGTACGAATACGATTTATCAAATACAATATCTGTGCGTATCTAAAAAAATTTCATCAGCGATAGGTATCGATTAATTGGCCAACTCCAGTGGCGATTAGGACAGTGATACAAGTCGCGAAAGTAGAACTGACCGTCTGTGAGTTCGACATGAAAAAAACCAACTTGGCAAGGCAACAGACCGCGAAAATAAATATTATAAAGCAGTCCAGGACGATTGTCTGGTCGTCACGATGTTTCACGAAAGCCGCTATCAGCGGCGCGAGTTGAGAGGTGTTGATGAAAATTACGATGGTAAGAAAGGAGAGTCTGACGCGGGTGCTTTGAGACGGCCATTGTCCAATGAGCGTCATCAAGATTTTAGGTAACTTGTAGTAACGGTGTTGAAAGAAGTTCATCGTGGCACGAACTACCTTCAATGATGACGTAAAGAATACTACTGCCAGCTTTTTCTTTTCACTTTTCTTTTCTCCGCATGAATTTTCATTGCATTATGTCAAATACTACTGGACGTGTAAATTGCTCTTCTGCCACACGTCACAGTTGATCGACAGTGATGTGGGAGTTTATAGTCTTCGCCCTCCCCATGCGTCGCCGCTACGTAATCAACTTGTCTTCGCGAGCCGTACAAAGAACTCTACTGACAGTGAGACTGTGGTAGATGTTTACTGGAATAGCGTTTTTCTACCAGTCATTTTAAATTTATGTTACTTTGAACCCCGGTCTGAAATGCGAGGCGCTTAGAATGGACGTCGAATGATTCATTTTTGTGTACGACGCAGTCGTACTTGAGTGACTCAGACGTGAAGTTAGGGTGGACGACGAAAGGTTCTATGGTAGCTGTAGTGCGCTATAGTCCGCCAACAGTCTTCTGTTACTACTACTACTACTATTAACCCTCTCTCCATGTAGGTGTTTTCGGCACCCTAATTCCATACACCGGGGTCGTTTTCCGCGGCGCGCTACCACACCCCCAATTATTAATAGAAAAATCTGAAAAAATGCGTGGTTGATCCTTAGAATGTCCTTTTGAAGTGCGAAGAGGAATTTTTCGGATATTGTTATTTAAACAAAAAATATTTTATCAAATATCAAGCAACGCGCGGAAAAAAAGCTTCTTTCCGCGGACAAAAACGACCCGCCTACATGGAGTGAGGGTTAGAGCAAGGGTTAAGGTCCAACACAGGAATACAGTTCTTCGGATGCGGCTCGCGCGGTAACACCATGAGACGGTAATCAATATCGGTTAACAATTCGATAGTAAGTTCGGTGGTAAGTTATTCGATACGGCAATGCGCCGTCGTTTGCTGTTAACTTTGGGCTCGTCACTTTTCGAATAGTACATACTGTTTTGTCGTCTATACGAGCGTGTCTTCGGCATTGGCTAATAAACTTCAGGTCTCGTTCAATATGTGCGTGAGGTTTGCTTAATTATTAATAACCCTTCGTCGCTCAGACCATGTCTCGCAGGCGTGATTCGGTTTAGTTCAGTGAATAGTTTAGTTTTGTTTTTTATGGAGTGTTTATTTTGCAAGGGCTTGCGTCTGGGGCAGTCTGGCGTTTTTGAGGATGGGCTCTGTTTTGGACCAATCTCGTCAATTGACGAAATGAGTCACGTACTGATGGGTCACGTACTGAAACCCTTTAGATCCCTTCCTTTAGGACCACAATGTTTGAAAGATCGTTCATTGTCATGGGTTCGAAGTTCCGGAACTCGTTATCTCGGGCAGTGACTGACGTTTCTTCACTTTAAGTTTTTCGCGGCTGTTGCCATCGGCACTTAATCGTGGAGGAGGAACGTGAAGCGATTCAGCTACATTAGGTTCAGTCCACTTATATTTATATTTATCTATTTATGTTTATTTTATTTATATCATTGGCGCTACAATCGGTCGGTCATGCAATCGTTTTGTCGTTGATTTTAGGGACAATCAGACCGGTGGATTTGCGGTTGAACGACCCCGATAGGGTAGAAGCCGACGCATCACGGTTCCAATGTATCGGCTCCAATTGTAACATTTACAATTGCTGCATCGAGCACACAGCCATAAAGTATGATAAGTTTGTCCTAAGTGTCTGAAATATAAAAATAACCTATCAATCGTATTTCTTTGACAATATAGCGGGTGTCTCAGAAATGTTATTCAGCGTTAATAAAAATAAAGAACTTCTTACCTCCCCGAAGGTTGTCATGCTCATGATAAAAAAATGTCCAACCGTCAATTGACAAGGTACGTTACAACGCATCGTCATGAATCGTAGGTGCTTCTGAGCTTTGGGTGACAGTCTGTACCATTGGCTGTTGTGGCTGCGCGGAAGAAAACTGTCTTTGTGAGGCCTCGCCGCCAGAAGAGTTGCCTCTACTCCTTGTTCACTCACATATGAAAGCGAATATCACTGTGATCCATCAGAATTTGGGAAAGGCAGCTTATCATCGAGAAGTACACCATTGCAGCCAATGCAAAAATTATTAATCTTATGTTTGATTTTGTATCGTTTTTCCTCATAAGGATCTGAATTATACAGACAGGAAGACTGTTATGGAAAACTATCAATCGTTGGTCATAACTTTTACCTGAAGTCCTATTACGTTGGACAGAATTATGCCAAGGGCGACGATAATGAAAAAGGTCCATGAGTAAATTGCCTCGATGAGATTGGTGTATCTGAAAACAGTGGATTTGTTGTGTAATAGCATTGTTGCGACCCTGAAGATATCTGCATGACATCGAATCTCATCTTTGCCGAGTCGCTACCAATGCACGGCTTTAGGAATAAAAACAAAATCTATTTTTGTTTTTATTAAATTTTATTTTGTATGTGAACTTCCCCAAGCGAAGTTTGTGCAATACAAAACGCGGTCGTCATAAATTGATGCAATTCAGTCTTGTGCAGATATCTTCAGGGTCATTGTTGTTTAGTTTTACTAAAATAATTTTTTCAAGCTATCCCACTCTATAGCATCGTTGTGTCTGTCGATGCACGAAGCTATATGTACTATGTTCCTTTTGTCGAATGCATATTGGGTTTCTCTTGTTTTTACTGATGTAACATTATTCCCGATTCGTTCTAATTTTTGCCTGCCGGTTTCAGTTGAAACTTCATTATGTTTGTTATTCCAATCACTCGGTAATGGACATACCCCAATGCGGCGAAAATACCACAACCGTGTTGCACGTAAACGATTAACATAACGTCACTGGCTATCGAGACTGTGCACATGACACATGAGGATACGGAAGAATATATGATAATGTAAAAATAATATTTCTGCTCGTTGAAATAAATATATTCGACGGGAAATGGAAATCTTCCGGGTTCGGTACCGTTCATCAGTAAAACGTCGATGATCTTTGGAACGACCGGTTCGGCCATAAAGATGAAGAGGGTTGAATATACCATGACTGTACGTAATATCGATAAATCTATAAAACAATTTGTCAAATTTGTCCTCTCTCTAAATATACTTGATTAACCTGTATACATAATTATCGTCTTTTGTCCCCGCTCAGTGTACTCGTGAAGAATATCTACTTCACGTTTCCAAGCCCACACTTGCCAATCCGTACGAATTCGATCTACCAAATGTAACGTCTGTGGGTATCAAAAAAATCTCCATCAGTGACAGGTACCGATTAATTGGCCAGCTCTTGTCCCGATTACGACAGCGATAAACCTTGCGAAAATAGAACCGACCCTCTGTGAGTTGCACATAAAAAAAATGAACTTAGTAAGGCAACCGACGATGAAAATAATTGCTATGAAGCAGTCTAGGATTATTGTCTGGTCGCCACGATGTTTCACGAAAGCCGCTATCACCGGCGGGATTTGAGTAGTGTTGAAGACAATTACAATGGCGAGAAAGACGAGTCTGGCGCGGATGCTTTGATAAGGCCATTGTCCAATGAGCGTCATCAAGGTTTTAGTTAATTTATAATAACGGTGTTGAAAGAACTTCATCGTGGCTCAAATTACCTTCAGTGATGGCGTCAAGAACACTACTGCCAGCTCGTACGGCACACTACCGTGCCATACCAGGGATTTGTTTTTTCATGGTTATCATTTTTCCTATCCTGGCACGAATTTTCATTGAATTACGTCAAATACTACCGGACGTATAAATTGCTCTTCTTCCGCACGTCACAGTTGATTGACAGCGATGCGGGAGTGTATAGTCTTCGCTCTCCCTATGCGTCGCCGCAACGTAATCAACTTGTCTTCGCGAGCCGTACGAAGAACTCTATTGACCGTGAGACTGCGGTAGACATTTACTGGAATAGTGTTTTTCTACCAAAGTCATTTGAAATTTAAGTTACTTTCAACCATGGGGTCGGAAATGCGAGGCTCACAGTGGACATGGAATTGTTCACTTTTGTGTATGACGCATTCGCACTTGAGTGACTCAGACGCGAAGTAAGAGTGTACGGCGAAACGCTCTATGGTAGCTACAGTACGCTGTAGTCTGCCAACCAGAGCAAATCGTAAAACAACTACACTGAGAAAAAATTACATAGTAAATGGTTCCCAGTGGGGACGTCTACATTTTATAGTTACGACAATGACCAAAAATTATAGTTGTAACTATAATTATAGTTTAATCAATTGAATATATACTATCACAACTATCTATATAGACGTCTCCACTGGGAACTTTTCGTTATAGTAGGAAATACCATCCTTTTTCTCAGTGTAGTCTTCTGCTACCACTACTATTATCACAGCAAGGGTTAACATCCAATACAGGAACAGAGTCCTTCGATGGGGCTCGCGTTTAACGCCACGAGACGGTAATCAACATCGGTTAAAAATAAATGGTAAGCATTCGACACGGCAATGCGCCGTCGTTTGGTGTTGTCTTTGGTTTTGCCACCTTTCGAATACTGTATTGTCGTCTATGCGAGCGTATCTTTGGCCTTGGCTAATAAACTTCAGGTCTCGTTAAATGTGTGCATTATCGTTTCAATACGTTCAATATCGTTTTTTTGATCGCCTTACCTCTGACTCGCCATATTGTGGTGGTTTCAGATCTTCGTTTTTCTCAGCTTCGTTGGCGCCATGTTCATTGTTTTTTTTCTCCTAAGATTTTACGGTCTCCTAAGATTTGGGTATGGTGGTCAATTAAATCGCTAGATTCGATATCGAACGAGGCGGAATGTACTTGAATATTGTTGGATTGTCAGGTCGTCGTTCTTACGAATTGCTACTTTGCTCTGTTTACTTCGTCTTTATTCTTACAAATTTTCCCAGCAAGGAACACATTGTACCTTTGGTACCGATCATCTTGAAGACAGACATTATTCTCACACTTTTATCTAATTTATATGATGATTCGACGGCGAAACAATCTTTTGAGTCTAATCACCGGCTTGTTGTATACTTTCCCGTGCGCTTATCACTCGGGTCTCGGCATATTGCTGAAGAAGATGTAATCGCGATCCCTCAGTCTGCACAGATTACCCGCTGTGGCTAAACTGACATCTCCACTCCCATCGACCCAGTCGAATTCAAGACGAAGTAGAAGAAGAAGAAATCGCGGTTCCAGTGTAGAAAATATCTATAATTTCTGCATCGAGCGCACAATCGTAAAATATGATAGAGTTGTCCTGATTGTCTGGAATATAGAAATGACCTATCGATTGTAGTTCTATGACGATATAGGGGGGAATATTGCCCGGTCCATATATCATTGATTTACGTGTTAATCGAGGTGGGCCATATTCACCACTTTTCCCCTACAGAGTGCCAGAAAGTCACACAGCGTTAATGAAAAATAACAATCCTTCTTACCATCCCAAAGGTTCTCATGCCCAATATAAAAAATTTCCCAACTGTCAATTGACAAGGTACGCTACAACGCATAGTCATCAGTTGTAGGAGCTTCTGAGCTTTAGGTGATAGTCTGTACCATTGGCTGTTCTGTCTGCGTGGAAATAAACTTTCTTTATGAGGCCTCGCTACCAGCACTTCACCATTGACTCACATGTAAAAGCGAATACTGTCACTGTGATCCATCAGAATTTGGGAGACATAGCTCATTATGGAGAAGAGCACCGTTGTAGCAAATACAATAACTAATAATCTTATTATTGATTTCGGATCGCTTCTCCTCATAAGGATCTGAATTTACAGACAGGAAGATTTTTTTATAGGCAAACTATTCATCGTTGGTCGTAACTTTTACCTGAAGTCCTATTATGTTGATCAGAATCATGCCAAGCCCGATGAGAACGAAGAAGGTCCATGCGTAAATTGTCTCGATGAGATTCGCATATCTGAAACTCACAGAATTTGTTAATAGCATTGTTAATAGCATTGTTAATAACATTGTTAATAACATTGTTAATAACATTGTTAATAACATTGTTAATAACATTGTTAATAACATTGTTAATAACATTGTTAATAGCATTGTTAACAGCATTGTTAATAACATTGTTAATAGCATTGTTAACAGCATTGTTAATAACATTGTTAATAACATTGTTAATAACATTGTTAATAGCATTGTTAATAGCATTGTTAATAGCATTGTTAATAGCATTGTTAATAGCATTGTTAATAACATTGTTAATAACATTGTTAATAACATTGTTAATAACATTGTTAATAACATTGTTAATAACATTGTTAATAACATTGTTAATAACATTGTTAATAACATTGTTAATAACATTGTTAATAACATTGTTAATAACATTGTTAATAACATTGTTCATAACATTGTTAATAACATTGTTAATAACATTGTTAATAACATTGTTAATAACATTGTTAATAACATTGTTAATAACATTGTTAATAACATTGTTAATAACATTGTTAATAACATTGTTGTACTAAAGTTCTACTAAATGAATTTTCTAAGCCATCTCACTCGATAGCATCGTTGTGTCTGTCGATACAAGAACCTAGTTGTATTGTCACTTTTATCCCGAGAATACTGTATTTCTCCTGCCTCTGCTGATGTAACATTATCCCCGATGCGTTCTAATTTGTGCCTGCAGGTTTCAATTGAAACTTTATTATGGTTATTATTACATGCAGTTAATAACGGACACACCCCAACGCAGCGAAAATACCACAGCCGTGTTGTACGTAAACGATTAACATAATGTCACTGGCTATTAAGACTGTGCACATGACATATGCGCATACAGAGGTATATATGATAATGTAATAATAATATTTTTGCGCGTTGAAATAATTGTATTCGACGGGAAATGGAAATCTTCCGGGTTCGGTACCGTTCATCAGTAAACTGTCGATGATCTTTGGAACGACCGGTTCAATTATAAAGATGAAGAGGGTTGAATATATCATGGCTGCACGTAATATCAATAAATCCATAAAACAATTTGTCAAATTTGGACTGCCTCTAAATATACTTGATTAACCTGTATACAAAATGATCATCTTTTTTCCCTGTTCAGTGTATTCGTGAAGAATCTCAACTTCTCGATCCCGAGCCCACACTTGCCAGTCCGTACGAATACGATTAACCAACTGTAATGTCTGTGCGTATCGAACAAATCTTCATCAGCGATAGGTATCGATTAATTGGCTAGCCCTCATATTCCGATTAGAATAGTGATATAACTTGTGAGAATATAACTGACCGTCTGTGAATTCCAGACAAAACAAATCAACTTAGTGAGGCAAATGGTGCCGAAAAGAATTACTACGAAGCAGTCCAGGAGGATTTTTGGGTCGTCACGATATTTTATGAAAGCCGCTAGCAGCGGCATGCCATGTGCGATGTTGATGAAAAATGCAAATGCAAGAAAGCTGCGTCTAACGCCGGTGCTTTGATTCGGCCATTGTCCGATGAGCGTCATCAAGGTTTTGGTAAACGCATAGTAACGGTGTTGAAAGAAGTCCATCGCGACTCGAACCGCCTTCAACGATGGTATAAAGAATACTGCTGCAAGCTCCTACGGCACACGGTACGCCAGGGGTTTGTTTTCCATGGTTATTATGTTTCCTTTCTCGGCGTGGGATTTCATGGAATTATGTCAAACGCTACTGGACGTATAAATTGCTCTTCTTCTACACGTCAAAGTTGAGCGACAGCGATGCGTGAGTCTATAGCCTCTGCCCTCCCTGTGCGGCGCCGCTACGTAATCAACTTGGCTTCGCGAGTCACACAAGGAACTTTTTCGACGGTGAGACCTCAAGCCGCGGTCGATAGTCGCTGGATAAATGTTTTTCACAGTCGCTTGAAGTAGCAGTTATTTTCACGCCTCGTCTACAATGAGAGGGAGCTTACCAGTCGTACCACAGTACCACGGTTAGACCGCTTTTGTGGAATTTTTAGTAGAGTTCTTCACGAGTCTCTTCTCTCGGATTATGTTCGTTGAGGCCGTAAAGCCCACTATTGGTGAGGCAGAAACGCGCTCGCCAGATGGCGCCGTCTTCCAGGCGAATGTTCGTAATGAACGGGTATTAATTAGTCGAAACTAATTAATTAGAAGAAGAAGAGCACTCGGGGGGGACCTACAATTTTACGTGGGATCCGAACCACGATAAGTAGAGGTAAGCAGCCATGGAAAAATCCTTGACTGCAACCGGGAATCGAACCCGGGCCTACTACTTGTGAGTCGCACTCCGATCCACTCGGCCACGACTCACCCCTTGTCTACTGACATGTGTATCGAATATCGTACGATGGATGCCAGGAGCTTCGCCGCGTCACAATATTTTTCCGCACCGACAGCGGTGGATGCGCGGTTGGTGTGTAGGGTTTTGGTGGTCCCCGGAGGCGAGCAGAATCGTTCGCGGTGAGTACTTGGATGGGTGACCGCCTAGCCGTGCACTAACTAGCGTATTGGAACCGTTGAACGGGAGGTCGAATTCTGAGGATTGGTGTTCGTACTCGAAGTATCGAATGCAAACATCAAGCCTCTTCTTCCTCTTCAGTTTGACTGGTCCCACCTGTAGAAACCAGTCTGGCCACTGGGAGAAATCCGCGCCGGCCAGAACATCAAGACTCATTTGTACTGTCCGGCTGCATCGGCGCAGATTTTCTACAGTTTTTTGCAGTTTTCCTGCGCCCTTGTGGAAGTGCGATATCATAGGGGGGGGGGGGGCGCAGCGGCTGCAGCCATACACTTTACAATCGAGGAAGTGGAAAAATGGATGAGAATAGTGGTTAGAAGCCTCCCAGAAAGCTTAAGCTTTAAAAAGCGAGAATTAAAAAAATAGTATATTATGCCACAAGGGAGGAAAGTGCGTTTTTTCACCGAGTGTGAAGTTTGATGCCCGAGCAAAGCGAGGGCAGAAATTCACACGAGATGAAAATGCACTTCCTCCCTTGTGGCATACGATATTTTTTTCCGATTTCGTTAAAATAACCACATTTCTTGCGTCGCAAAATCGTCATCTTCGCCAATGACCATTACGCCCCCGGGAGTAATAGAGCTTCCAGTGGGAGTAATGAGCCCTATTACTCCCTAGGGAGTAATGTATGCGCACATGTTAATAATTATCATCGGTCAATAATAGGCTATTTTCCGCCCGCATTGCACGCAAGGAATGTGGTTATTTTAGCGCAGTCGGGGAAAAAAAAATGTACGTATATATTTTTCCGCCACCAAGACTACGGTACCGGGATTCAAAACCAAGATCTCCCGATACTTGGTTTTCGAAGGTAGTACTTAGGCCACGAGCCCAAGGTGATCGCCAGAGATGCGTTATTGTTTTAAAAAATAACTACCTTAAACTTGAGCAAATGATTTAGATTGTTCTCGTTTAATATTTAAATCACCCATACAAGCGGAGCATGTTTAAATGTTTGGTATGGCTGGTCCCAGTGTACGGATCCTGGTCGCAGTGTACATAATGTCTGCAATCACTGCATCGAGCGCATGATCGTAAAGTATGACAAAGTTGTCCTAATTGTCTGAAATATAAAAGTGACCTATTTATTGTATTTCTGTGACAATTTATCGGGTGCCACAGAAATGGTACACAACATCAATAGAAGAACAATTCTTACCACCGCGAATGTTCTCATGCACATGATAAAAAATTTTCCGACTGTTAGTTGACAAGGTATGTTGCAACGCAGCGTCATCAATTGCAGAAGCTTCTGAGCTTTCGGCGACAGTCTGTACCAGTGGCTGTTGTGGCTGGGTGGAAGTAGATTTTTTTTATAAGGCCGCCAGTATATCACCTTAGAACTCACAGATGAAAGCGAATGTTAATACTGTGATCCATCAGAAGCTGGGAAAGGTAGCTCATTATGGCGAAGAGCACCGGACCGGCCGATCCTATAACTAGCAGTCTTATGGCTCCTTTGGGATCGTTTTTCCTCATACACATAACAATCTGAATTTCGAGGCAGTATAACCGTCATTACGGAAATGATTAATTATTGGTTACAACTGTTACCTGAAGTCCTAATCCGGTACCCTGTATCATGCCAAGCCCGATGAGAAAGAAGAAGGTCCATGCGTAAATGACCTCGATGAGATTGGCGTATCTGATAAAGCTGAATTTGTTAATATGCACCGAGAAAAATAGTTCTGCTCCTCTAACAAAATGTAGATCGTTTATAATTTATTTTTGGAGCAGCAAAAATATTTGTTGCCACAGCAAAATATTTTTTGCTACAGCAAAATATTTTGTTGTCCCTATGTTAACCAGGTAAATAAGTTATGGTAAAAAAATTGTTGTTGTCCCAACAATTTTTTTTTCTCCGTGTGTACACCCAGAAAAATAATTTATTTGACGGGCACCGTTTATTAGTTTAAGTAAAATATTTATTTCATTTAAGTAACTGTTTACTTAATACAAATAAATATTTATTTTTATGAAATAAATCATTTACTTAAACCAAATAAACAGTGGCCGTCAAATTATTTTTTTTCTTGTTGTATTGTGTAATGTATTGATTAGTTCAACTATATAATTTTTTTAAACTTTCTCACTCTATAGCATCATTGTGTCTGTCGATGCACGAAGCTAGGTCTACAACGTCCCTTTTGTCCAGCGCATATCGGTTTTCTTCCGTTCCAGCCGACGCGACATCGTTCCCGATTCGTTCTAATTTGTGCCTGCAGGTTTCAGTTGAAACTTTGTTCTGCTTACTATTAAATCCTCTCGACATCCAAAACGCCTACTCTGTGAGTGGTCTGTGAGGTTTGCTTGTGGCTGCGGGTGTCCGAAAGTGCTTGTGAATGCACGTGAGTGTCCACGAGTTCCTAAGTTCCTAAGTGATTTTCTATTACGAGTGTCTGAGTGTCGACGGTCGTGAGCGTGCAAGACGCGCGAGCCACGCGTAACCCGCTAGTCAAATAATAATGGACACACCCCAACGCCGCGAAAATCCCACAGCCGTGTTGCACGTAAATGACTAACACAACGTCACTGGCTATCGAGACTGTGCACATCATACATGCGCATACGCAAGAATACATTGCAATGTAAAAATAATATTTCTGCGCGTTGATATAACTATATTCGGCGGGAAACGGAAATTTTCCGGGCTCGGTATCGTTCATCAGTAAAACGTCGAGTATCTTTGAAATCACCGGTTGGGTCATAAAGACGAAGAGGGATGAATACATCATGGCTGTATGCAACATTGGTAAATTCATGAAAACAGTTCGTCAAATTTAAGCTACCTCTATGAAATACTCGATTAACCTGTGTACAACATAATCGTCATATTTCCCTGCTCAGCGTATTCGTGAAGAATATAAACTTCTCGATCCCCGGCCCACACTTGCCAATCGGTACGAATACGATTTATCAATTTTAATGTCTGTACGTGTCGAACAGATCTTCATCAGATACCGATTAATTGGCTGGCTCTCGGCCCGATTACGGTAGTGTCGTATCTCGTGAAAATACTGACCGTCCGCGAGTGCCACACAAAACAAATCAACTTAGTTACGGGACAGGCGATCAAGGCAATCGTTATAACGCAGTCCAGGAGGATTTTCGGATCTTCGCGGTATTTCATGACAGCCGATATAACCGGCACCACTAGAGTGACGCTGATGAAAATTATAATGGCTAGAAAGCAGCGTCTGACACGGGTGCTCTGATATGGCCATTGCCCAGCGATCGTCATCAAGGTTTTAGTTAATTTATAGTAACGGTGTTGAAAGAAGTCCATCGTGGCTCGAACAACCTTCAATGATGGCGTAAAGGATACTGGAGCGATCTCCTACGGTTTTTTTCCATGCGTTTCATTGTTCTCTTCGCGGCATGAATTTTCCATTGAATTATGTAAAATAGTAGTGGATGTGTAAATTGCTCTTCTTCTGCACGCCAAAGTTGAGCGACAGCGATGCAGGAGTCTATAGCCCTACCTATGCGTCGCCGCTACGCAATTAACTTGTCTTCACGAGCCGTGTAACGAACTCTTTGGACGGTGAGACTTCAAGCTGCGATAGATGTTTGCTGGAAAAGTGTTTTTCTGCCGGAGTCATTTGAAATATCAGTCATTTTTAAGTCTGGTATGAAATGAGAGGCTTATCGTGGATGCAAAATGACTCATTTCTGTGTTTGACGCAGTCGTCTTGAGTGACTCAGACCCGAAGCAAGGGTTCACGGCGAAAGGTAGTATCGTAGCTATAGCGCGTCAACCAGAGTAAATCGCAACGCAGCTAGTCTACTTCTTACTAAAGTAAGGGTGAACCACCAACGCAGAAACGGAGTTGCTCGATGTGGCTCGAGAGGTAAAACCGCGAGACGGTAAATAATATAAAATTCGTTCGTAATATTCAAATGTGTACATTTGAATATTTGTATTTTGACTATTTGTACATATTGTTGCTCTTGAAAATTAGCATATAATTTTTTTTTATATACTTAAAACATCCGTTCAAGGTGATGCCTCTTCATTTCACTGTTTCATCTTTCGACCAAAATCTTCGTTAACATTTTTCCTATTACTTACCAGCAAAAATTTAATCATCTCGCCTTTTTCATACTCGAGACACGGTTACAATAAACGTGCGAATTTCTCTCGCGTGGAACAATACGTTGACGGTGGAATTATTTACAATCAAAGGTGTCCTAAAACTGTCGGACGAATGCTGATGAACTTCGTTGGACTCCGGGTTCCATTTCAGTCTCTTCGCATCCTTTATCCACTGGTTGCCTCCAAGTGTCGTTTCACGGACTGACGTTATCGTGAACGGGCTGAATAAATCCTGTAACAGCGAGGTACATTTTCGTCGATCAAAACTTATCGTAGTTGAAGTCCGATTGGAAATAAAAAATAAACAGTTACAGACTACTTCGACTCCGAGAGTCAGGGAAATGCTTTGCTAACTATCGAATATTGGCTCTTAGTGATATAGTGTTTTTGTTACATGTACAGTTTCAATAGTTACGAGTACATTCAAAAGTAATGGATTACACCTACCTGGATGTTGACTTCCGCGGGCTGCGAAAGATTTCCGGCCTCGCCTATCTCGAACAGATGTTCCAGTCTTAACAAGACACTGTCGTCTTTCCAGGGTTCGAGAGTGAGGATTTGTACGTTAGGTGGCAATGACTTCCTGAGACCCTCACCCTGCGCATGTATAAATATAAGTATTATCAATAAATAACTACAATAACTGTAACCGTAAGAATGTGAATATTTCCACGAATAAATTAGTAATGCGTGCTTGCCTGCATGCTGTACTTTCTGCGCCATTCCTCGAAGCCAATGTCATTAGCGGGCGTGATGAGGATCCACGAGCGAAGAGCTAATTCGAGTTCGGCTATCTTCTCCTTGAGCACTCCGTCGGGGTCTACCGAATCGGTATTGAAGACGTAGTGTTGACCTCTCGCTATCAGCCCCTCGCCGTAAGCCGTTTCGTTCAGGGCTTCACCCACGCCAAAGGCGTCGTCCTTCAGCATCCTCCTGTGAATCTGCAACGCATAATGTTGAAGTGTGAAATTCAATTCAGTAATTTCACTCAGAGTCGTTTCGTAAATTCAATTTCAAGATTAATTGAACATTTCAACAAAAGTTAATGAAAGACCAAAGACCGAAGAATGAAGGGCCAATTTTACCATCAGTTCTATTTCGCCATCTGTCATGCTCGTGCCTCCTTGAGCTCTGTCTGTCAGCACGGTAAGCCTCAATGCTCGCCTCTCCTCCTTCAGTTGTATCTTAGACGTAACTGGATAATAGTTTCCGGCAATCGGTTCTTCCAATTTCACATCCCAGGTTGGACGATAGAACAGCTTGCGCTTCAGCATCTCACGGGCGTTGCTGTCCGTGTAGAATACAGAATCCGATGCCAAATCAGTCGAGTAACTTGTAAATACTTCTTTGCCAATTTTGTCACTGAAACAGTGGTAAAATATTTCTCGTTGTGACATCTGATATCGATATTATCTTATATAATACATACATATATAAAAATATTGGAAAGTTGTATGTTTATTTGCGTGTCGCAATTTTCAAGAACCCACCCTGAAGTGGCGTTATGCCGGAAATACGTCACTTCCGGTGAAAAATGAGATTTTCAAATTAGAATTCCTATTTGAAAATATAATTTTACATCATTACGTAAATACTTCGCTTAAGCGAAGTATTTTAGGTAAATCTCCGGAAATCAAAATTTCCGGATTCTCAAATCGTCGTTTATGTACCTAAATTAGTCGTTTATGAACCAGAAATGTGTCTCCAAAAAACCTTAAAAGTTTCCAATGCTACGGGTAGAAAATCTCCGATGTACTAACTTGTCAGTGGGAATTGGTCCAACGACCCAATCGAACTCGATCCTGTCCTCGCCGTTGTAAATTCTTACAACCTGGCTGACCCATTCATTGATAGTCTGGTGAAGTTCTTCCACCAAGGGACCTTGAAAACGTAACGTCGGCTATATCTACAGATTCCTACCAAAATTGTTTGCCTATATCTATTGATTCCTCCAATATTGTCTGCCGGTTTGGATCAGTCGCGAAACCTACCCTTGTAAAATTTGTACGCTCCGGAGTAGGTCATCCTGTTCGGAACCGAAGTCTTCGGCCTGAAGATATAAGCACCCGATGATCTATTCTCGAACACCTCGTTGTTACCCTCGGCGCTTGTGTAATAGCGAAAGGATTGTTCGAGGTTCAAGTTTCTCATCTTTGTCCATCTGATCGTAACGTTTCCGTGTGCATCGACCGTTATATTATATAACTGCGAAGAGAAAGTTTTAATGAGTCATTTTGAACGCTCATGCAAAACATGAGCCATCCACGCTCGTTCATCTTTTTGACGTACCTCTCCGCCAATCGACGAAACCGGCGTCACGTGGTCAACTCTGTCCTCGCCAGCGACATCGAGCTTTTCACTCACGTAGAAAGACTGATAACCCAAGGCTGGTGTGGAACGTGCCCGGAAGACTAATTCGTATGTAGCTTTGCTTTCCCTTCCGGCCATGTTGAGGACCGAATCGGGAATCGGCACAAGCTGCGTTACGATTTCGGTTCCTGGAAAAAAATAATTGTGAAATAGTAAAAAATTGCTGTTCAATGATTTGTGAATGTTACGACTGGATTATAATACCCCACCGGTGAAATCCTTGACAACGTAAGCCTTTCCGTTTACGGGGATTCGTACGAATGGAGAGACCGGTCGACTCATGGGGTTGTACAGGGTCACGACAAAATTTTTGTTTTCCTCGGAATGAGCGCAGGCACTTATGTTAAGGAGCATGCAGGAATGGAATTTGGGGAAATCCTTGGGATCGGTTTTTTTGTCCTTGACCATCCATTTGCTGTAACAAATTTTCGATCGGTCGGCGATACCGAATAATGTTCACTTATTGATTAATTTATATTTTAAGATTTAGGAAATGTGGATTGTACCCCAGCGCTTCGGATGCGATGTCGGATCCGTGACTCATGCTGGTGTGCAAAATACGCGCGTAATCGTTCGCCACGTGTTGCTTCTCAGTTCCCGTTACTGCATCGTGATGCTGCATAACTCCCATCGCCTCGCGGAAATGTTCGAGATTCACGTTTTTCGATTCCAGATCTGTTAATACCGACAATTGTTTGACGACCTGGAACAATCGAATAGCAATCGGGTTTATCCTATTTTTCGAGGAGGTCTGGCGACAAATCAACTTTTGAAATGGGTAATGTATTCTTAAGTGTACATCTCTGCAACGAATCAAAAAAAAAATCGAAAAAAACGTCAAGACGCTTTTTGCAGTGAATTGATCAAACTTGTCCTAAGCTCGCGTAGTCGAATTTCCCACAAAAACCTACATTTCACTCAGTGGGAAAACACCGGCTTTGCGCGTGCTTCGCATGCGTAAAACAGTCATTTTCACACCTTTGAAGTCAAATTTTGTACGATACCACATACTTTTGTGCGAAATATGGCCGCTTTTTAGCATAGTCGGAAAAAAGTAACGTATGCCACTCGGGAGAAAGTACATTTTCACCTTCACCTTAGTGTGAATTTCTTCAAAGTTCGCACTCGGTCAAAAGACTCATTTTCCTCCCTCCTGGCATAAGATACTATTACGCACTAGTATCGTAATGTACTATTTTTACCCATCCAAAAACGTGTTTAAAGTTGACTTGAAAAAAAAGACACGGGATAACGTTGGGTTCAAAATAACCCCTAATGCACCTGAAAGCTCAAGATCCTCCAGTTGGTAACGAAAACTGCAAGCAATGAGTTTCGCTAATAGACGCGGTGAACGACAACTTCATTTTTGTTCTCAGATTTTCGGCGGTCCCGAAATTGCATCCACTATAGTTTTACTTATCGACGATGATATTTCACGTAAACGAGATTTTTCATGGATTAGAGAAGCAAAAGCGAGACTCGCACTAAAACTATGACGAGGTAAAGATCGTTACTTCTTACTTGCAAAAGGTTGTTTCCCATTCTCTCGAAGAACTTGAGCGTAGGTCTCGACGAGAAGTAGCCGGTCCAGTACGCATGCGGGTCACTCGCGTACGGAAAGAAATCGTCGGTTTTCGTTGGCCACGTCATGTTCAGATCGTGTAACGATTTAAGATAGCACGATGGCGTTGAATAGAACACATTGACTTCGGAGCCGTGCTTCTCATTCGTGTATCTGCAATTAAAACGGTGTCTCATAATTTACATCAATCACCGATCTCACAACTAAGCGACACAAGGGAAATGATTTAGCCACTATTATCATGTTGTTTACGAGCCCGCCTTTTTTCTCTTCCGCGCACCATTATTGCGCACTCAATGACAAATTGTATCCAACAATATTTCTGTAACTTGTATATTCTTACCTAATAAGCTTATCCAAGTTAATAAACCACATTGCTGCATCTTGATAATTAAAATCTTCACCCATCGTAAGAATAATGTTTTTGGTCTGGTAAGACCGTGACTGTATCTGGCAATATGACAAAAACAGCTCCACCTGTGCAATCGATAAAATACGGTTGTCAAGTATCAACATTTTTACGAGGCATTCGTACAAAAGATTTTTTCCTGCGGACTTTGAATCTCGGTAATGCATTTACAGGCGGCAATAATAACGACATGATAATACCAACTAAAGAAGCAACGACGAGGTTGGCAAGAAGCAATGGAAAGGGGTATAAAATCATCTAGAGTGTTATGTTAGTACCTTATCAATTTGTCGAGATTCGTGTACCACATTTGCGCTTGCTGATAAGTAAAATCTCCTCCCATTGTCAGAATGATATTATTCGTTCGGAAATGGATAGCTTGCTTATCCGTAAACTCGATAAATGATTTGAGCTGCCACACAGAAACACGCGATTACGATTCAATTATTTTGTAAGAGGATTAACTTTCGTGTACAATAAACGATAACGATCAAATGCACGTCGCGCCTGCCGTTCAACGTATTACGGATTCAAACGACGTTTACGCTCGATTATCGCGTTATCGTTATCGCTTACTCTAGCGTCGATGTTGTTGTCCGGACTATCGGGATCGTCGATCATCGGCTCGTCGGCGCAAAGCACGTCGAAACAGAAGCCCGGAGGTGGCGAATAGTTGTTGTAAAGCGCACCCGAAAATAAGTCCGCGCCGACTCCTGCAATCGATGCAAAATTTTATATATTGATTATTATATTAATACAATTAAATTATTGTGATAATTATTATCGAACATTGTTGATATAGTGAATAGCGTTGGAATGTACCATCGGTCATGGGCTTTCCTTACCTATGCTCGGGCTTCCCTTCCATATAAACTCGGCAGTCTTATCAGCAAGTCGTTTCGCCTTATCCTGATAGTCCAAACGTCCGAAGAACATACCGTCGAATCCCATTTGCGCAAACATCGAAGCCTGCTCCCTGGAGTGACCGAACGGATCTATTTGCCAGCCTATGCGAGGTCGAGCACATTCGCCGAAAGTATCGTTTAAGCGTCTGAAATCAAAGGTGAGAGATTTTTTAAAAATGTATAATACAGTAGAATCCCGATTAACCCGGATGCTCAGGACTTCCGGTTAATCCGAACTAGACAGTGAAAAATATATAAGTCAATAATGGCTAATGATACAACTTTATTTTGACTAGTGTGAACTTTCATTTTTTTTTCATCGATAGGACGTAAGCTAGTCTTTTTTTTTTAAGTACTCAGTGACTTTGGTTTGCTCCGCGCATAAAAAAAGTAAAAAACAGTAAAACCCAAGTGGCTTATAAATAAGTACAATACGTATGCCTGATTCACCAAAAGTACCATTCAAGGGTGTTAAATCAAAGATTAGAGATTAAAAAATAAATAACCTTCTGCTATGCAGAGAAGAAGTCCTCAGAGGAGAAATCCTTCTCAGAAAAGTTCTCTATATAGGAAAACAGATTATCTCTGAAAAGTCGTTCCCGAAAAATTGCAGAACCAACTGCTGGCTTTTAGTTTAAGCCTCAACTTGGGACTTATTGATTATTTTCTCTCTACAAAGATGGCAAGGGTTAGCCAAGCTTTGGTACAAGTTACAGATTCTAATCAGAATTTTTTTCTTCAAAAAATGTTGTCAGATTTTTATTTTTAACGTTAACTACTCTCGCCAACAGCATACTTTAAAGATCATTTTTTTGATGACACGTCATATATAGCTCAATTGAAATATTGGAAATAACTGAGGGGAATGCACGTTTCTTCATCCTCTTTTTTTTTTGTCTAAATCACAATGAAGAAAAAAACTATGCCAAGTTAAAAAAAAACTAAAAACCATGTGGCTGGTAAGTAAAATTAGCATGCCTGACGTATAACTGTTACCTAAAACCCCAAGTGTATTGATCGATAAGCGAGTGGTAATGGGTTACAGCTTCATCGTTCATGCTCCATCCTCCGCCGATGATTTCCAGCCTTCCGTCATTGATAAAAGATACGACTTCGGCTCTGGTCTTCTCGTCCTGACGCTGCCACCATTTCCATAAAAATGCAGTCTCCACGTAGATAAATCTTCGGAAACAGTTTACTATGTTATCAATCCGTTAGGAACAATAAACTTAGGTGCTGCGGTACATTACATGCCATAATTCCTATACCTTCTGTCCGGATGATTCCGAAGAGCTTCGATAACCGTATCTAAGATATATTGAACTCCGGCCTTTTGGGTCATGGACCGACTTCCGAAGTAGTATTGATCAACAGTCTTTAGCCAGCCAACATCATCATGCGTATGAGCAACCAGGTGAATGTTGAGCTTCTTCGGATCGACTTTAGGGCATGACTGAAAATCGTGAAATTATTGCATGGCTCAAACGTGCGTGTGCAATGAAGATAATAAATATTACCAAAGTTCGACCGCGAGTTTCTGTGATTCGAGGAACTTAATTAAAAATATTGATCCATGGCACTTACCGCATAGCCGCACGTCGGCTTTTTCACATCTTGGGACCTAATGTGTGCGGTCCGTCCGGTGGAAAAGACGGTGAAAAGTAGGAGCAAGAACGACAGCGAACCTTTAAGACGTGACATCGGAAGGCCGACTGGAAACTCTCAGCGATACAGCCTAATGAGATAATGGAAGTCATCCTCCTATATTTATACCGTGTTTCGACCGGCGAAGCGACTGTTTATGTAGTGGTAGCACGTAGTCGCCAGGCTGACCCGCACTCGGGCAAAGGCGGAGACGAACTGTTGACGCGATAAGTTCGATGATAACGGCGATATCGTTGCTTTCGTTGTGATTACTTAATTGATTACGCACACTAGCAGGTTATTGTGGGCTCGTTGCAGCCTCGCTGTGGACTATGGAATTTTGAAAACGGAAATTTAGTTTTTCGGATCTTTATCGGATTTACGGCAATTCGATATCGGTGATATCCTCAAACCGGCGAACGGCGAGTAATCGGAGGGGCGACGAGAGATATGAAAACCACGGGTTACGGTAAGAAAACGACATTTATTTTTATTTTTTTATGTAATAAACACAGAAAAAATGCCCAGCCATGCCCGAAACAGAGGAAAATGTAGAGAATGGAATTTATTTATTTAGTTATTTATTTATGGGGATCAGCCCCTTTACATGATTAAATACACGTTTTTATGTCTAATATAGGTTCTCAAAAGTAACTCATTTAAAGATCTCAAAAAATAACAAATCGTAGGGGAAGCCGAGACAAAAGGGGACATGTACCCCGTTTTGCCCCAGATGGTTTTTTTAAATATCCCTTCAAAGCCAGTGCCAATACAATTTTGGTGTGAAAAACAATGGATCTATGCTTTCGGTATCGTTTTAGCAGGTTTTATTGCTTAGCGTCCCCGTTTTGTCCCTGTCTACGGGGAAACCGAGGCAAAACGGGGACGTGGGGCAAAATGGGAACATGTACCCCGTTTTGCCCCAGATGGTTTTTTTAAATATCCCTTCAAAGCCAGTGCCAATACAATTTTGGTGTGCAAAACAATGGATCTATGCTTTCGGTATCGTTTTAGCAGGTTTTATTGCTTAGCGTCCCCGTTTTGCCCCGGTTTCCCCTGCAATAACAGTTAGTACCTGTTATTGTACGATTTATAATTTTTTGAACGAAATGTTATGTGAAAATAACATAACATAGCCAAAGGCACTATAACGATAACATATCTTTGCTTCGTTGTGATTGATTTATTATATATATGTATATGTACTGGCAGGTTGTTGTGGGTCGGGCACTTCGCACCCTCGCTGTAAACTACGAAGTTTCGAATGCGGAAATTTAGTTTTCCGGATATTTACCGGAAATACGTCTGTTCGATATCGCTGATGTCCTCAAACCGGTGAACTGCAAGTAATCGGGGGGACGACTGGAGATATGAAAACGACAAGAGACACGTTAAGAAAACGACATTTATTTTTATTTTTTTTATATAATAAAGAGAAAAAATGCATAACACAGCGAAAAGCATTATAACGATAAAACGACTTAAACAGACGTGATAAATAATATGTATGATATAGTGTACGAAGCGGGACGAATTTTCAAAGCCGCAATGCACAACTTCGTTGTTCATCGACATATGCATAATTTGTTTCTCGATCGAGCTCTTTTGCAGATGGCGCGTGTGATGCATCAGGGTTCAGAAAATTAACACTTGGTATCGGAGCCCGCTTTGAGGTTCACGACAAATGGTTTGACGATCGGATTCGATTCAATCCGAAGTATAATATAAATATGTGCTGGGCAAAGCAATCCGGGTTTTCGTATACTTTGATTTCTCCGGTCCAATCAATTCCACATGGTTCCAGAAGGCGAGGACTTCTTTTTGTTCACTGTAAAAGAAACGAAATATAATTTCGTTATTATTAAGGCGAAGCGAAACCCTCCAAACTCTGGCTCAGTCGGTAACAAAAACTGTACACAATAAAATAGCTACCAACGTACACATTAAAAAAAAGATGTGCTTTTGACAACAACTTATTGACAGTTGCTGTTTAAGGTACCAACTGCGGCCATTTATCTTTAATATGTCCTTACAGAGCCCACGCACCGTTTCACAGGTGTATTCCTAGAAATCCGAATACGGGATCGGCTCCTGCTGCTTTCCAAACGTTACCGGTCGGTAGACGTTCTGTGATTGATCCCAGCCACGGGGCGCGGTATTGTAATTCGTCAATGTCTGGAAGCTCGCGATTTTTGGTCCTTGATAGGTACTCTCGGTCAGCTTGTTACCTGCAATACGAATTGTCTGTATTTTTCCCTGATCGTTTCCCTGATAGAAGGGGTAATCGGGAGGCTTGAGAATTCCTCGAGCTATCAAAAAAATTCATAATGGATCATAAAGAAAACATTTTCGATTATTTGGAAACAGATATGGAAATTAATTTTCGTGAACACGATAAGACCACGCGGAAAGAATCAATTTGATTCAATGCCGATATCACAAACCAGAAGGGGTAATCGGGAGGCTTAAGAATCCCTCAAGCTATCAAAAAATTTCATAATGGATCGTAAAGAAATTTTTGTCGATTATTTGGAAACAGATATGAAACTTAAATTTCACGAACACGGAAAGAACCAATTTAACTCAATGAGGATATCGCGAACCAGAAGGCATAATCGGGAGGCTTAAGCATTTCTTGATCTATCAAAAAATGTTATAATGGATTTTTGATAGCCTCGAGCTATCAAAAAGTTTCATAATGGATCGTAACAAAAACATTTTCGATTGTTTGGAAACTGATATGACACTTAAATTTCACGAACACGATAAGACAACACGGAAAGAGGATCAACTCGATTCAATATCGATATCACAAACCAGAAGGGGTAATCGGGAGGCTTGAGAATTCCTCGATCTATCAAAAAATTTCATAATGGATCTTAAAGAAAAAATGTTCGGTTATTCGTAAACAGATATGACACTTAAATTTCACGACCACGATAAGAAGACAACACGGAAAGAATCAGTTCGCTTCAATGTCGATATCACAAACCAGAAGAGGTAATCGGGAGGCTTGAGAATTCCTCGAGCTATCAAAAAGTTTCATAATGGATCATAACAAAAACATTTTCGATTGTTTGGCAACAGATACGACACTTAAAATGCACGACCACGATAAGAAGACAACGCGAAAAGAAGAGATAAGTTGCCGATAAAACTAGCCTATCATAGAGTGAAGGAGTTAACAGTTGTGAATACACACATAGATTTAAATCCCGAAAAAGCATAACCGATTTCATCCAAAGTCGCACAATCAGCATAAAATGTTTCAACAACAGCAACACCACCGATAACACAAATCAAACATCGAAAGCCATAAATCTCCCAAAAAAAAACAACACCAAAAAAAGCGCATGCGTATTAACTTGCCTACATCCGCAAAGAAATCGGGCGAGGGAGCGCCGATGAGATTTTCCAGAACAGGAGTATTGCGCAGGTGTTTTATAGTCTCAAGGATATCCTCCTGCGAAGCCACCATGGCGAGTACCATAGATTTCCCATCGGCGGGCGGTTCGCCGTCGCCATTGACGTAACTTCCGGAGTCTCCGTTTCGAAATCCGGGCGGTGCCTCGAAGAGTTCGGTCGACTCGTCGAATTGCCGAACGTACATCTCGTACTCGTCCATGGTACCATTGGACGTGGCCCTGGTCTCGTTTCCGTTCGTGTAGCCCGGGCTCTGGCAGTCGTCCTCGTACATCCTCTGAGCGTCGTCGCGGCGATAATTGGTCTCCGACTCGGAGTCGCCGAAGGAGTCGTCGATCTCGTCCTCGCTGGAGTCGTAGATCTCGTATCGATCGGTCTGCTGGATCGTGCCGCGCATCTGGCGATCGCCGTAGTCGTTGCCGGTCCGATAGCCATTTCCGTTGTTGCAAGCAAATGGCGGCGCGTTGCCGCCATTGCTGACTTTGGTCGCGTCGCTCGAGGACCTCTTGGAGTCGTTTCCGGTCCCGGGGCCTCGGCCGACTTGCTGCTCCTCGTACTTGCTCGTCATGCGCGACGACTCGAAAAATCGGGAAATGTCGTTGTCGAGCGGTGGGCATTGCTGGACTATCGGGATGACCTTGGGGCTGATCTGCTTGTACTGGAGAACGGGTCTGCAGGTCTTCTCGAATTCCTGGATCAGCTGCTTGACCGGTACGGGCGTGTACTCGTTTTCCTCGGTGATTTCCTCGACCGGTTGTTGCTGCTGCTCGCAGCACTGGTACTGCTGGTACTGCTGGCACTGGTGATGGCGGTGATGATGGTGGTGGTGAGAATGAGGGTGCGGATGGGCATGGGCATGACGATCGGCTCCGCGACGGTAACCGTTGTTCTCCCTGCCGATCGCTTCCTGCTTGAGGCGGCCGTTGGGGTGGCCGCCGTCTCGGTTGTTGTTGCCATTGACGTTAGTTGTTAATGACTTAGCTCGACGGTTAGTGTTAGCGGCGCCGTTAGACGAGCGATGCTCGCTGCTGTTAGACGAAGCCTCGAACGACATCATGCGCTTTGATTTCTCCACGGAGAGACCGCAGTCCCCGTTCAACGGGCACTCCGGCTCCGTGCCGACCGCTATCTCACGCAGGTAAACCTTCTTTACTTCGGTGTACTTGCTCGTACCGTTCTCCGACTGCTCCGAACCGCGTCTCTGATCGGTCCCTAGAATGAGGTGATCGGTTTTTTTTTTGTTTTTTTTTTTTTGGGTGGAAGGGCGTGATGCGTAAGGTAAACGTACCAATGCCCGGACACGATTTTTCATCTCTCTTGCACGCAGGCCTTGTCCGGCCACTGGGACGTGTCCGGTCATTGGTACGTTTGCCTTAGTGGTTAATTATATGAAGATAAGGAGTCGTTTTTTTTTTAGAGACACAGTATATATAGCGTATTGATATGTGTAAAGTTAAGGCAGACTGAAGTCATTTGGGGATAGGGAAATTAATGTACTGTCTGTAATGCCACGTATGCGGATGCAAATAATTAAAATACGCAAAGTAATTGTTCGTTGCGAAGCGTTTTTGGAAAATTAGTTGGGTTGCGAGAAATAAAGTAGGTCAAAAGTGGGGAATACGGACCACTTACTTTAGCACGGAATTCAATGATATATAAACCGGGTCATATATTTTTTTTTACCAAATTTACCCTAATTATTACAATAAAATACTGAATTGACTAAAAACAATTTGATATTCAAAATATTTCATGTATCAATAATGTTTTGCTGATATAAATTCGACATCGAATACAAAATTAATTAATTAATTCATTAATTAATTTGGTATAATTAATAATTTTATTAATAATTGATATCATAAATAAATAAATAAATAAATGTCATTATTCGAAAAAGTGACTCCGTGATAAACAGATGTCGATGTCCAGTATGATGAAGCGATCTGCGATATGGCGTTTCTATCCCAGCATCAACAAACAGATATGCTATCACTGAACCAACCCGCTTTCCAAAGTCCCGGGTATAAAAAAAACGTGATACTTTATTTTGATTGTTTTTCCAATCGATCCTCGAGATAAATGTCTCGCAATCACGGAGTACAAATAATTGAGTGACGTAGAAAAACACGCCCAGTGAAAGAATGTACAGTGCTGTAAGCGTGTGGGTGTGGATAAGAGCGAGAATCGATAATGATACATAGTTCGAAATAGATGAGATTTTATAAATAAATAAAAATTTATTCTTTATTTTTATTATTTTCTCCATCGATCCTCGAGATAATCGTCTCGCAACAACAGGGTGCAATCTACAATTGAGTGACGACAAAGTCCAGGCCTAGTTAAAAAAATGTAAAGTGCTATAAGCGTGCCTGAGGGTTTGGATAATTGCGAGAATCGATAATGATAGATAGTCCGAAATAGATCGCATTGTGTGTAAAAAAAGTGATTCTTTATTTTTATGATTTTTCCAATCGATCCTCGAGATAATCGTCTCGCAACAACAGGGTGCAATATACAATTAAACGACGTAGGAAAACAGACTCAATAAGAAAAAAAACGTAACATGCTATAAGCGACTGAGCGCCTGTGGGTTTGGATGATTGCGAGTATCGACAATGATAGATAGTCCGAAAATAGATCTCATTTTATTAAACAAAAGTGATTTTTAATTTTCTGTTATTCTTCAAATCGATTCTCGAGATAATCCCACAATAACACAGTGCAATCGACAATTGAGTGACGTATAAAAACAACCCCAATAAAACAAAACTAGTGCCACAAGCTTGCGGGCTTGTGGGTTTGGATAATTGCGAGAGTCGATAACGATACATGGTTCGCAACAGATCGCATTGTATAAAAAAAATGATTCTTTATTTTTACACTGAGAAAAACTTACATAGTAAATAGTTCCCAGCGGGGACGTCTACATTTTACAGTTACGACAATGACCAAAAAATAATAGTTGTAACTACAATTATAGCTTAATCAATTGAGTATATAATATCACTAACTATCTATATAGACGTCCCCCCTGGGAACTATTCGTTACAGTAGGAAACACCATCCTTTTTCTCAGTGTATTATTTTTCCAATCGATCCTCCAGATAATCGTCCCACAATAACAGGGCGCAATTTACAATAGTAGGCAAACAAACCAATAAAGAAAAAAAAAAAACGTAACATGCAATAAGCGTATGGGCGCCCGTGGGTTTGGATAATTGCGAGAGTCGATAACGATACGCAGCCCAAAATAGAATCAGCGCGCCTAACACATGCAACAGTCCCCTGCATCGGCCGTCAAGTACCCGATAAAATAATCGACTTCCCGACGAGTGGATCAAGAGCTCGCTGATAAATGAGAAAATCCGCGAAGAAACGGTTCACCGAATATCCTCTCTCGAGAGTTTAATATCAGCCGGGGACAAACGAAGCCGGGTTATTAATCGTCGCAGGTTCTCGTCCGAAACGAAAATACGACGTGTCGAGAGCGTCTGCCAACTGCGGTTCCCTCGGGTACGGCGCCGAAGAGTGAGATCACTCGGAGGTCGAGAGTTCTCCTTGTGCCGAATAATTCCGAATAATTTTCCGAGCGCCTCGATCGATCGAAAGCGGAAGAAATGCTCACCTGTTCTCTGGGTCGGCACGCTCTCCAGCGACAGATCCAGGGTGAAGGGGTTGTAGAAGGGCTTCGAGTCGAAGGCCGGTATCGGCGTTGCGAGGGGCGTGAGAGGCGGCAGACTCGTGAATTTAGCGTTCTCGTTCGAACCGGTGTCCAGTTTCGGCGGAAAACCGGGCGGTTTGGACAAACCGCACGGCGTCGAGGGCGTCTGGCATTGTTCCTTGTCGACGACCCACTTCTCCGACCTTTTTCTGCGCTTCGCGAATATCTCGGCGCCTGAACATAGCGATGACTCGATAATCGGTGAAAACATTTTTTTTTTTTTTTTTTATCTTTGGATGACTCGTTTTTGATTATAGATCGTTTATCGATCGTTAAAAATATGTGGCGCATAAAATACAGTCGAGACTCTCACTTTTCACCCTCCCACGCTTCACTCATCCCGTACAAAAGCGCAAAACAACCTCTAGACTTTCACCTCCAAAGCGGCAATTTCTTCCTCTAGCTTCTTTGCCCCCACCAGGTAAACAGGTAAATAGGGCGCGCATGCGCGGTAGATCGGCGCGAGGGAGGGGAGGGGGCAGGGCATAGGTCACTTGTGGGAGGTCCCGCGGTCGAGAGCCGGTGCTGAGTGAGAGGTCACACTGTATATATAGTACGAGCATCCGTATTTGTATTTCAATATTGGGGCCAAAACCGAAGAAAAAAAAAATTCAACTATCGCAGGTTTTTTATTTTCGTGGTTTGATTCTGTATAGAATAAAAATATTAAAGATTTTTGATCTTTAAATAATAACTATTACTCTGCTGATAGTTCAACTTTTTTTTTCATGGTTGTTTAATTTGTGGTCGGTATTTTTCATTGAAGTTTCTTTACCTCGGCCCTTTTGGTTGTTCAAGTCGCGGACGATGTCGAAAAGCTTCCCGGCGTTCGCCGGACTCGTTCCCATGTTCACCTCTTCGCCCAGAGCCTGTATGCCGTGAAGATCCATTACTTTGCCGTTGGGATTCATCATGCATTTCAGGGGCACTTTATCCTGACAAAAAAAAAATTAACATTCGTTATTACAAATACGGCACTTTCGGTTTGGAGATCCTGTTCTTCAACCGGAAGTGACGTAGCAACGAAAATACGTCACTTCCTGTTTGAAAATCTAATTTTTACCGAAAGTGGCGTCATACCGGAAATACGTCACTTCCGGTTTGAAAATCTAATTTTTACCGGAAGTGGCGTTATACCAGAAATACGTCACTTCCGGTTTGAAAATCTCATTTTTCTGCCGGAAGTGACGTTATACCAGAAACTCGTCACTTCCGATTTGAACATCTCATCTTTCGACCGGAAATACATCACTTCCTGTTTGAATATCTCATTTGTCGACCGGAACTGACGTCATACAGGTAACACGTCACTTCCGGTTTGAAAATCTCATTTTTCGACCGGAACTGACGTCATACAGGTAACACGTCACTTCCAGTTTGAAAATCTCATTTTTCGACCGGAACTGACGTCATACAGGTAACACGTCACTTCCGGTCTGGAAATCTCATTTTTCGACCGGAAGTGACGTCATACAGGTAACACGTCACTTCCGGTTTGAAAATCTCGTTTTTTCGACCGGAAGTGACGTCATACCGGAAATTCGTCACTTCCCGTCTAAAAATGAGATTTTCAAACCGGAAGTGACGTATTTCCGTTTCATCTCCGGATATCTAAACTTCCGATTTCTGAATTCCATAGTTCATCGCAAAGACGCGAAGCTACCGAACAACAACAACAACAACTTGCTGGTTATCACATACCTTGTGCACTGGCGAAGCGGGTTCTTCCTCTCCTTCGTCTCCTGTCCGTGCCGACGGTAAAAATTATTTTTAAAAATTCATTCATTTTTTTTTTACCAGTCGTAAAAAAATTGATTTCAAATAAAAAATGTATTACCGTTTCCGTCATGAATCCACTTGACCGATCGTTTCTTTCGGTTAACGTACATCGACTGACCCTTGCTCTTCATGTTTTTAACGTCGCTCAACGAATACGAGATTCGACGAGCGAGTTCAACCTGGTCCTCAACCGTCGGATGCGTGGGAGCGTAGAAGCAAGAAGACGCGTACATTTTCTCTTGAAATTATAAAGCGATAAAGTGTTTAGTAAGACTGTTCATCCTGATTTCGTGCGAGATAACAAGAATCTTCCTCTTCCGCACGTTCGTTAATTAAATGTACGGATAAACGCAGCGAAATATTCTACAAACGTGTTTGCATACTGTGCTTCGCTTGGAGGAATTCGGTCGTGTCCATCGCTGGGGTGAGCAACTTTTGCAAATTGATCGGTGTTGCCTCGCCGCTATCCTAAAATATAGATCGAACAACGTAGGATCCAGGGATTGACGATCGATTTTTTTTTAATCGATTTTAAAAAAATGTCTTCGTTAATTAGCATTCGAAGCGAGCCAATTTTTTTATAGCTCATTTTTTTCGGCTTTTTTAAAATTAGTCGTGAAGAATGAATTAAAATTTGGTAATTTTTTTCTTCAAACGAGTTATAGTGTATGCATTAGGCGCACCGGTGAAAAATCTTTGGGCGAATCGCAATTTACGCAAGCGAGCCAATTTTTTTAAAGTTCATTTTTTTGTCTAATTTTTCGTGAAAAATGAACTAAAATTTGGTAATTTTTTTCTTCAAGCAAGTTATAGTGTATGCATTAGGCGCGCCGGTGAAAAATCTTTGGGGCGTCGCAATTTACGCAAGCGAGCATTTTTGGAGCAGACAGGTCAGCAGCTGTTGACTGTTAAAGCGATGCGACAGACCTTTCTTCCCGTCCGACCCGGGCTCGGTCGGTAACAAAAACTGTAATTGGTTTTTTTTTTTCAAGTTTACTAACCATTTCCGGTAGAAAGCAAATTCTTACATGACGCGAAAATAAATTCAGCTTTGTGTGAGAAATTGCTTTTCATCGTCCGAAGTCAGCGTCGTTGAAAAAAATTAATTACAGTTTTTATTACCGACCGCGGTAATTTGCATGCTTGCACTAAGCGGAAGCGTTGAATACTCTTGATTGCGACTCACCATCTCAAAGTGCAGAATCTTTGAGGTAAGGTGTTCGAGAAAATTTCGCTTCGCCGGATCGTGCCTGTCCGATGGTTTGAATCCACGCGAGCGTATTACAACATTGTCAGCCGATACGCTACGTTGCAAATGATTGTTCGCCTGCGAACCGTAGTTCACGCGCTTGTAATCGACATCTTTCGTCAGGCTCGATCTCGCTTGGTACCCTTGATTACTCACGATATTGCGCTTTGCACTAGTGATACTTCTGTCGAAACACAAACGTGTCGATAGATTTTAGATAACCACCGATAGCGGGTCGGTAATCGTGCATTTTTTACGTTAATTTCCACGAGAGGTACAAAAAATGTTATGTTCTGTGTTTTTTTTAATTATCAAAATATCTCGATATTTCAATAATTTTTCGGAATTACTATGACCATTCCCTGGCTGGGATGTTCTGGTCTTGTGTATTTTTTTTCCAACTTCTTCTATTTTCGAAAAAAAAAAACAACAACATTCCTTCTTTTCTTCTTTTTCTAAGTACACAAGGAATGTTATGTGCAATATTTTTTTTATGATTAAGATATCTCGATATTTGAATAATTTTTCGGAATTTACATCCCCTACGACCATTTCCTGGCTAGGATGTCTTGATCTTGTGTAATTTTTTTTTCGACTTCTCTATGTTCGATAAAAAAAAAACAACAAGATTCCAAACGCCAGACGCACGCGATATTTCTTCTTTTTTTACGATTCTTTTACGGAACCTCTTTTTAGTCTCTGACTATCCAGGAAGAAAAAAACGTTCGGCGCGTGTCAAAAATTTTTGCACGCTAAACGCGCTGTCTATAACAGCCGGGAAATTTATCGGGACATGGAAGAGCTACGATTTGGGGGAAGATTAATGATCCGGTCGAGATTCGTCCGAAGAGCCGATCAGCGTCGCCAGTTTTCGGCGGTCGCTTCGTGTGCCACCGAGAATTGGTTCCCTTCCAACATGCCAATTAATTCCGCGTTGCGGCATTGGCATGAGTACAACACAAGGTTCTGTGTGAAAGAAATGCTAAATTTATCTGTTGTAACGTAATACGGAGGCGGCCGTAGGAGCCGCCTCGGGCCGCCGCGGTGCGAGGCGGCAGAATCGGCTCCGTCGGAGAATCGAGATCACGTCGTCTTCGAAGCGATAGCCCGAACGGGAAAGCTCTCCAAGCTCGCGAATGTACCGGAGAGCGCTTGTCGCTGCCGCTACCGACGCCGCCGGAGTTCTCCTCGAGAACGGTTCATTCGGGAGTTCGTATCGAACTTCTACGAGCCCCCGATCGACAGTTACCACTTTCAGAAATAGAACCACCGATAGTCGGGGCTTTCGCAAGACCTCTCGAAATAGGCGCTTCTTTTCGAAAGCTCTCACAACGGTCTTTTCCCTTTATTTTTTGTTTTGCCGGAGTTTGGGATCTCGATTGTTAAATTTTCAGAGCAACCAACAATTTTTTTTATCTTAATATTTTTCTTTTTATTACTGTTTTTTTTTATCGGACTTGATGGGCTGGAAGAAAAAGATGGCTTTGATGCGCGAATTATAAACACCGGAAGGGGGTAGAAAAAAATAGTGATTTACCCAACGTTGTTTTTAGTGTCGATGCGATAGCAAATATCGTCTAATTGAAATTTTGGGGTGTGTTAGAAGTGGATGGGAACAAAATCCGAATTATAGATAATGATAATAGATAACTACTCGAAAAAGAATTGAACCAGTTACCTAAAAAATTTATTTGGATTTGAATAATAATAAAGTTATATTTCGCCTAAATTTTATTTTTTGACATTTTTTTTTCGTGTCGGTGCGATAGCAAATTGTCTAATTGAAATTTCGCGGTATGTTAGAAGTGGATGAGAACAAAATCCGAATCATAGATAATGACAATAGATCTCTAAAACTCTAAAAAGAATTGAACCGGTTGTCTAAAAAATTGATTTGAATTCGAGTAATAATAAAGTTACATTTCGCCTAATTTTTATTTTTTGACATTTTAGTATTAAAATGTTGATAACTGGTATTAATCGTCTTTATAATAATTGTGACTATTATCGTAGTTTTCATGGCAAGCTAACAATCTATCGAGGGTTAAAACATTTTACTATCTGCGACGTTAATTATGGTTCCGGCGGAGCGAAAAAGTTTTGCGTCTCGAGCGTTGTATATCGCGCCGCATTGGCCACGCGAAAGCCCACCAGAGTGGGCTTCTGTTTATCTTCGGGGATTTTCCATGGTTATTTTCAACCACCAATTTCGTCTAAAACGTCTTGTATACTTCCTGGTAAAACTATCGGCCCGGCCTCACAGCTTATTCGATATAGACGGTCCGAAGTTTTTTCGAGGTCGAATCAAGACGGAAAAAATCGCATGTCCAATAAATCTCCAATCGAATAGACGATTCTATATAAATTGAACAGAAATCGGAGACTAATAAATATTTAAAGAAGAATTAAAAAACAAACAAAAAATTGTCAAGCCGATGGAACGATGCTAGCTCGGACTATTCACTTGTTATTTGGTCGGTGGTTGTTTTTGTTATTGCGTAAGTTTTGCAGTTCAAAATATAGCGAGTATCCTCGACGGACCGGAGCGCTAAAATTCGCCAAAAGCCTTTTTTTCCTTTTCACAAAAATAACCGCGCGACAAAATAAAAAAATTTAAAGAAAATAAACGATGTATCGACACATAAAATTATAAAATTTGAACCAACGAGTCCCGTTTACCATACAATCAATTCCGATCGTTAATATCGAGAAAGAAAAAAGAAATACATATTTTCCAATCACTGCAGTAACTAACAGTAGTTTGCACTGGAAAACGTATCGATGCGATACTCGCGTATAAAACTGTCTCCAACGCTACCCCGCGTTCATTCACGAAGCACATCTACTCGTGTATCGAAAAAGTCACGATTTTTGTTTACAAAAAAAAAAAAAATTGAATAAAAAGAATTCGCGCACTCGGCTCTCCACAAACTCTCGATGTCGAGCGAATAAAGTATATTACTTATCGAACGATGCTCTCCTCATCTCCGAAGCGTCTGGTGATCTAACGTGTGTTCCTTCCTTGCTTTATTTTAATTTTATATTATATTATATTTATTTCCTTAATTCTTCGTTTCTTATTTCTTCGATTTACGTAATACCGCGAATAACCAGAGTCGAACTCCGCAGCTCGAGCGCGCACTGTCTCCGGCAACGGGAGCGAGGAACACAACCACCGAAATCCACGACGATTTGCATCTTGCAAAATATTCCCGCTCTACATAGTGGATATATAAAAGCGGTGAGTTGCGTTTCCCCGTACTTCGGAGGCGCCCGATTGCCGGATTTAATAGCGTGTCTACGATATAGCATACGCACGTATATCTATAAGTAAGAATGGTGGATAGCGGGGCGAAAAATTATTCTCGTGTTTTCTCAGAATAAAAAAAAAAAAAAACGAAACAATAAAGGCAATTTATCCAACCAAGACGTAATAAGTTATCGGGTTTATATATGTCGGCTACCTGCAAGATCTATGAGCGATCTACGCGCCCGTCGCTGCGACCGCGAAAATGTGGACCACTTTGCGTGAATATTTTAAGCACAAATGCACGATATCCGTCGATCCGGGAGGAGAGACCCGGTCCGTTCCCTCATCGACGATTAACACAGCACTATTATTTTCGAATGTACGATCTCCTGCTCGCTACTCATTGTAAAATTACAAACGCGGTACAGCGGACGGTGGACTCCTACTGTGTGTTTGTGTATACATTCGTACGGGACGGCCTAGCGCGAAAGATCGCGTCTCGATACTGTGCGTACGTGAGTGTGTGCATACGAAAGGGTGTTTTAACCTTTCCGGTATCGAGGCGACAAGCTGACTAGCGAAGAGGTACCGAGAAATTATCACGCCCGGTTGTGATCGTGACCGTGCGATTCGAATTACACTACAACTATGAACTTTATGATTTCGATAAACTTCGTTTTTTTTTTCACTTACATACCCGCTAATTACAACACGAGGATGGGCTTTATAATAGCGACCAGTCGTCGCTACTAACTTCCCGACTGGTTGGGTCGCGCGCGCGGTAAAAATAGACCACCAGAAGCGACACCTTAGAATTGGTTGTAGCTCGTTCTCTCTCTCCTTCGGGATGCAGCCATGTGTCGACGGACACCACAGCTACTTTCAGCCGGAGAGACTCGTTCACGAGGAAGCTCGAACGCGTGATTTACACATTTTTCGTTACACCGTGTGTTTTTACAAGATCTCTAAGATCATCGATCGTGGATCCTCGATCGAAACGAGAGACTGCACCGCATGGAGGAATATGCAAAACGAGAGTAAATATTTCTTCGCGCAATTAATAAATCGTTAATAAAATTTAACGTAAATCGTTCGCGTAGCCAATGAAATTTCAATAAAGTTACGTCAAAGGTAACTTCGGCTTCGATATCGTTTCGCTGTTCGATCGATAAATATTTTCTTCTCAAGGTCCGTCGGTTCGTTTAATTCTCGAATGGAAAATCAGATTGGCAATTAAGTGATTTTTCAGGAAAAAATTCATCCGTCACGGAGCTTACGTGACGCAGTCTTTGACCCGGTCGGGGTCGGATTAAAGGTCGATGCGGATCACCCGGAGCGATTCCGAACGGTGTCAAGGCCGACGAAAAGACGGGCTGTCCGATCGAGATTGTACATTTTTTCGTTCTATGTTTTTTATTTAAACGGTAACGTGTTTTTAAAAAAATAGGATTCCGCGAATGGAATACGAAATGGAGTTACTTTAGTCCCAATCGTCGGATTTCATGTCTTGAACTATATCGGTGTTATCGCGCGGAAGATCCTCGTCGTTTGCCGCCGTTTTTCTGATTTTCTTCTGTTTCTTGTTCTTTCGCTTCCTCGCGGCGTCTTTCTTCAATCGTTCCTCCATCTCCTCGACCGGCATGTCCAGGTCACTGTCGCCCTCCGAATCCCCGCCTCGCTTCTGTTTCTGCGATTTTCTCAGGGTCGGCAAACGATAATCCGCCACCTGATCGTTCTGCGTCAGAAGCTTCATCTTCTGAGAGTGATGAAGCTTGTACCAGGAATCGTAGAACTTCGCAACGGGCGTTCCTGCGCTCTTCACGCCCGTTTCCCAATTGCGAATCGCCGAGAGATCCTTCAGATCGACGATGATCTTGTTACGCTCGCGCTCGACGAACTGACGATTCTCGTTTATCTTGTCGAGAAGCTGCTTAATTTTTCTACAGAAATTCGCCACTCGGCATTTCTTCAAGAATACCTTCAGCTGAAATAACACGCAGGGAGTTTAAGATACGAGCGGAAAAGCTTCATTTTCATTTTTCGTAAAGCTTAAAATGTTACCTGCATGACGCAAGGAACGTAGAGATCCGGAAAGTATATCGTATGACCGTCTTTCGCTGCGTTCTCCAGTATAAGTTGATATATATTCTCGATGACTCCGTCCTTGAAACCATTTTCGTGGAGCTGTGCCTTCGACATTCTCAGCAAACAGATAAACGATATTGGCTTCATCGTAACTGTCTTGTGCCTCTTGTTGAAGTCGTAAGAGTTCAGGATCTGCAAGATGATGATCAAATAACATAATTGAATTTTTCATGAATAACTAGAGTTTTGTTAAAAATAGAGACTTTCGATCGAACTTTGTTGATGATAACAAGAAGTTATTAAAATCGAGCACAGCTTTGCTGATTAACTGATTTATGGTAGAATTTTTGTTTACTATCACAGATAGTTTTACTGGTAAATAAGTTTGCTTGGCTTGATAAAACAGCATTCTCGCGCAATCTTAAGATCCGCGAATAATGTTTTTGAACAGTGGAAATTACCCGAATCAATTGAAACTTGAAATAAAATCATTGAATTTTACTTTTTGACTTTTTGTTAAACTTTGTTGATCAGACGTCAAGAAAATAGTGTTAAACCGACCGCGAATAAATATTTCTTTTCGTGAACAAATAATGTTTTATCCGTAACGTACCTCCAACAAGAACGGAAGGACCGGTATGAACGTCGAGGTGTCTCGAGAAATGTTTATCAACATCTGGGCGCAATGGAATCGTAGAGGATAAAACTGCGCCGTAGGAATGAGCTTGATCGTTCCTGTAATGATCTGCAACGAAAAAGAAAAAAAACCATGAAATATTTCGCACGAGAAAATACGCATCGGAAAAGTCGATCTATCGCTTACCTGCACCAAGGGATACAAAAGAGAACGCAACATCGACTGCTGTTTCGACAAAGTTATGAGCTCCGACCAAAACCTCAGGGAATTAATATATTGCCAGTTGTAGACGGCTTGGAAATTTTCCTACAAAAATTTAACAAAATTACTCACGATTCATCTTAGAATTGTTATTTGATAAATTGAAAACTTTAGCGCCGACTCACCTTCTTCTTCAGAGTCATCGCATTTCTTAAGTGAATGGCGAGCTGACGAATGTACAAGAACGCGTGATTGTATGCGAGATTATTATCGAGCAGATAGATCTCGGCTAGGGAGTGTCTCATAAAGTTGATCCCTGGAAGCGTCGTCGGAGAAACAAATTTCGAGTTCTCCACGTACTTTATGTACATTGTCTGCGAAAATGAATTGGATTTTTTTTTGTAGCTTCACGATTAAAGCACGCACCGCTGGATGCTTCAGAGCAGTCACTCACCTTTAGCAATGTTTCCAGAATCGATTCTCGTTGACCCGTAGCCAGTTGAAGAATACTTAAAAACGCAACAACCCTGACAGTCTCCTCGCCGGTTGACCACAGTTTCAATAAGATTCGTAACAACGGTTTGGTCAATGACGAAAACGACTGAGCGTAGGGCAACATTTGGTGCAAGTGTTTCAATAAAACTGTGAGAATGTCAGACGACGTAACGTTTTGCAAGGTCTAAAAAAAAAGCAAAGAAATCGCTGTTTGAAAATACGCAAAATCACACATTTTTGCAATATTGGTTATAAAAATTCCCGAAAAAGTTTTTTCTTCGATCGTTTCTGAGGGACTGTATTCAATCTATTTTTCGCACTTATTTTACTCCTAACTCAATATTTAATACGGAACTCGCATCAGAAAGAAAATACTAATTTTTCGTTAAATTTAAAAAAATCAAAATCTCGCAAAATTTAAACATTTCAATAATAGTCCCTTTATGTACAACTTTTTGGCCCGATATATCAAAATTGTAAAAAAAAACTTCGTATATTATCTTGCTTATTTCCTATTATATTGCTTGTGAGGCAATAAGCTTTGGGAATTAGGACCTCGTTCCTTACGTACCTTTATCATATCAGTCAGATACGCCTTCAAAACTCCTTTAACTTTGGTAAATCTCTTGGATTTGTGAGCCTCGAAGCGGGTCTCCGGGCCGATTTTCAAGAACCGTTTGAAAGCAGCTGGGAGCTGCATTATGCATAATTGTACAACCCCGTTGAATACTGCAATCGAACGAGTTACGTGCTGTATACTATTACGCGATGTTTACAAAAGATTCAATTATTTTTTCAGTCACTGCGTACCTGCGCTTCCCTCGACTCTGTAACGTAAACTTTTCGGTCCATCTGGATCGGCGATTGTGAGGAGCGCAGCGTGAAAAGCCTCGACCACGCATTTTATCGTTTTGGATGAGCTGCAAGAAATGTGTGAATGAGTAATTCTGTCATAGCAAGATATTCGACACGGACTCGTAACATATATCTTCTTCGATTGTTTACAAAATTTATTAAAGACGAAAACATTTATTTTTTAAGTACAATTACCTGTCCTTCTGGATATCCTCTTGCCACTTCTTCAATAATTGCAATGTTACTTTTGTTGGCCCACCCAACTGCACCTTCGTTTGGCTATCTTCGGGTTCGTAGTCACTCTCATCACTGCCAATCTAATATTTCATTGTTCATTAAGTATCTCGCGATCCAGTATAAATATTAAAAAACTAGCAGGTTGTTGGTCCTCGGGCGCTTCGCACTCTCGCTATGGAATTATGGAAGTTAGAAACCAGAAGTTCAGATTTTCAGACATTTACTGGAATACATCGCTTCCGATTTGAAAAACTCATTTTTTACCGGAAGTGACGTCCCATCCCAAATAGGATAAACTGGCCAATGAATGGAGATTTAAGCAGACGAAAAAACCAATGAATAGACGTTTTTTATGCACGTGTTCTTATAGAAAGTGTCCATTCATTGGCTGGTTTATCCTATGTCACTTCCGGATGAAAAATGAAATTTTCCGAAAAACGAAATGAAGTTTACCGGACCGGAAGTTACGAATTTCCGGGATTAACAACCTCTCCCTTAGACAAACTTAGAATAATCAGTATTCTTGAAAATTGAGATAAATGAACAACTTTCGAAAATATATATAAGATTGTGAGCCCACTTCTAGATTATCATCCAAGGTGTGTTTAAGATCATCCCCATCCACCGAAGATTTGTCGTCTTGATCTGACAAATCAAAATCCAGCAATTTCTTGTCATTTTGTTTCAAGAATGTGTAAAACTCCGGATCCGTCTCCTTCAACTTCATCAACGATTTCTTGTGCTCCGTAGGATCCATATCACTGTCCCCACTGTCGGAGTCATTGTTAGCTTCATCCTGACTGACTATGCCTATAAATAATCAATAAACTGGTGAATCATTTTATTTGAGGACCAAAAAAAAAACAGTATTTTAGCATATCAGGCTCGAAGCCAAACTGCACAAGCTTAGCTATTAATGTTACGGGATGAAAAATGTTCCTCAATAATTTACGCACTCTTGTGTTCATTGGTGGTGGCGCCGTCGTCGCTGTCGCTGTCCTCGTTCTCAAAATCTTGCTCGAAGAATTCATTCGTACTGACCACGCTCAGATCTTTCTTAACTTTCGGTGCAACTTTCTTTGACTTTTTCAAAACCTTAACCCGCTTCGTCTTCATCTTTAACGCATAACCTTGAAACATAAGTAATAAAATATTGCATGCAATTACAGTCAACGCTTTTTTAAATGCCCTACTTATCATTAACAAATAATCGAAATTTCGTAACAGGAAGATTTTGACTTAATTGTACGAAATCTCGCGAAAGCCGAAAGTGAGCAAGAAAGTCCCTTGCGAACGCGTGCTTAACCTAAATGTATCCGAAAAAACGTTGAATAATAAAATAGATGCAGGCAAGTGTCTACAAAAATTTGATTCACATTGACAATGCATTTTACTTAAACTTCGCCTTTCTTCGTCTTCATCTTTAACGAATCTTGGAAGATAACTAATCAAATATTGCATGCGACGGCAGTGAAATTTTCTTAACAATGCAGTTTATAATTATTGTATTATATATTGAAAAATACGGCGGATTTTTTTAACAAGATGAAACACTGTTGATAATTGGATGCTGAATCAATTGTGCGGTTTCTCGCAAAAAGCCGAAAGTGATTAGAACCCTACGCACGCGTGCTTAACCTAAATGTAGCCGGAAAAAAAACATTTTTCAAGACAGATGGAGGCAAGTTTGTTTATAAAAATTTGATTCACATTGACAATACATACCTTTTCTCAGACAGCAATGGAATACACAATATTTACAAAACTTTTCAACTTGGTACAAAAATATTCGATCTTCGATGGACCGAGTGCATTCGCACGTGGACTCTTACTGCCTCGTAAACAGTACTTGATCGGTAGAACGAATGCCCTAGAAAATGACAATACCGACGCAGTAGCGAACGAGTTTGGCGTTTGCATTTCAATAAATTCATATTTTTTTCAAGAAGAATTCAATTGCTTTTTTTAAAGTTTCAATTCATTCGGGTGATTTCTGGTGTTCGAAAACATTATTGACGAATCTTACGATTACGTGAGCATCCAGTTTTATCAACCCAAGTAAACTTATTTAACAGTAAAACTATCTATAATAGTCTAAAAAAAAATTCTACCCTAAATCTGTGAATGGGCAAACTCGTGTCCCATTTTAATTACTTTTTGTTATCATCAATAAAGTTAGATGAAAAGTCTTTACGAAGCGGTGAAGCGATTACGCTTGGGCTTTCGTATCGTACGGAGCATTCAACCGAAAAAAAACATAAATGCGAACAAATGCACGGAAATCTATTAAATGCAGCTGCATGTAAACAATACTATCCTCAAAATTATCGTCCACGCATACAAAGTCGAATGAAATAATATTTATCATTAATGCTCCACATTGATTGGTTTTTATATATATATGTAATGAACAAATATTATATGAACATCTATCATGCGTATCAGAGGGTGATGAAATGAGCCGCAAATCTTGCAGGGAACATGTGAGCTATTAATAAATCATCGCGTTAAGATATAAACACCGCTAAAGTACCGTCGAGGGTATTATCGTGAGCGCGGCCGTTCACATTGATTCTCTTTCGATTTAATCCTGCGTATACACCGATTTGCAATAATATTTGCCGCTTTTATCGTTCTTTTGTACTCCGCGTAAATAGAGCCGAGGTAAAGGTGCGCTTTAAAGAGATTTTCATTTCGCCAAAGCGACATCCGGTGGGGTTGAATCACCTGACTGATAACATTCATATCAGCATATACAAAAGACGGCTTAATGCCGTGCAGTAAAACGACAATTATCGTCAGACTGGCAACAAGAAACTAAAAAGCACTAATAAAAAATTATCATGGCACGTTATTATCTTGAACAAAGAAACGAACAGCTTTTTCTATAAAAAGACGTCGTCTTTGTGCTTCCTCACCTGCATAGAAGTAAAAAAAAAACCAAAAATCATCTTCAATGGAGTTTTCAACAGTTTTAGGGTCTCTTAAAAGAAAAGATTGTTTTTGTTTACTTCAGCTTTAAGTCTGCTGTTACTGTTTCATATGGTGTCCTATTGCGTCACAATGACCTTGTATGATGCCCAAAAAAGGTCAAGCAGGATTGCAATCGGTTCTCCAGCAAAGAAGCTCATCAAGACTCATGAAGAAACGAGTTAATAATGGTAATTGCCATTGAATATGGCGCTGAAGATATCTGCATGAGACGAAATTTCATCGAGGCATGAATGGTACTATAGTGCATCGCGCAAACTTCTCTCGGGGAACTTCACTTGGAGAATAAAATTCTACAAGTGAACAATTTTTTTTTCTTCCTCAGGCAGTACAATTGACAGACCCTTGCCAAAAATGAAGTTTGGTGTCATGCAGATATCTTCAGGCTCGTACATTGAATTCTCTTCAGCATTCTATCCATACATCTATGATGCAATCAAGGTTCTACTGTAGAAGATTATACAGACTATCCATAATCATAGTTTAAATGCCCTTCACGCATCGGACTATCGATACTTCAATATACTTACAAATACGATATCTTCAGGTTTACACATTGCATTCTCTTCAGCATTCGATCCATATATCTATGAAGAGCTGAACAATTCTAAAAATAATTAATCCTCCGCCCAATTGGACCGCCCGGATGCAATCAAGGTTCTACTGTAGAAGACTATACAGATTATCTATAACCATAGCTTAAATGCCCTTCACACATTGGACTATCGATACTTCAATATACTTGCAAATGTGATATCTTCAAGTTTATACATTGAATTCTCTTCAGGATTCCATCCATACATCTATGACGGGCTGAACCAAACCTAAACATAGTTAATCGTCCGCCCAGTCAGACCGCCCGAATACAATCGAGGTTCTACTGTAGAAGCCTATAAAGACTATCCATAATCATGGCTTAAATGCCCTTCCGGCGTTGGACTATCAACACAAAAATACACTTTCAAGCACGAGGTGCACATCAGGATACGCTTTGCTCGAATGACCGCCGAGCCTAACGAGAATAACTAAAATCACAGGAAGCCGAGTTCCCCTATAAGTCGTCTTCCCCTTATCATCTTCAACCCGCATCTCTAAACCGCGGAAGGCATGCATGTGCACTCAATTTGGAGTTCAATTGCCCTCCAGCATGGAGCTTTGTGACCAGAACCGTTATCTGCAGTCGCAGCTCTATACGCTTGTCGTATTACAAACGAGAATTTGCTTTTATCGGGACTGGTACATGTATCGATATCTTCGAACACGCCGAGCCGGGCCGATTAACTCGTGCGCATGCGCGGTCTCGTTGCGTGCGCGTTACGCATTCACTCGTGTCTCGGAAATTACCCTCTGACAATTAGCTCGGACGTTTATCAAGATCCGGAAAGTGTGCGCAAGTTGACGCCGCGGTCCATTGGAGATGATCGATCGGTGACAATTGATGAAGTGTGCGGGTCGACGCTGCGGGTTACGCTTCCTCGTGAGTCGGCAATAAGGCAATGAAGCTATAAGGAAGAGTCGGCAATAAAGCTATAAGGAAGAAAACAAGGAGGGGCGGCGATTATTGTGTCTCAATCGTAAATCGGACTGTCGGCACGTCGTCGAATAATCGTTTGAGCACTACCGCGGGAGGATTGTTCTACAAATCAATTTGCACACTCGCTTCTGGTGCAATTTAATTAATTCGCCGCGCTAAGGCGTTACGCAAACTACGGTAATGGGCGCCGATCGTTAATACGCTGCGGGGTATCCTCACGGTACTTAGCTTCTATTTAAGTCTGGATGTCGGAGCGCTGGACGTCGCACCGATGACGAGGCATAATAGCGCAACCTGAGAGCGTTGTAGCATACATTTTTTTTTTTTGTACTTTTTGTATGAGTTTCCGAATATGAAATTCGTATTATTCGGAACATTTTTGGAAAGTAAAATTGAATAAAGAAAAATTTGTTTTGCCGAAGCAAAACTTCTTTTAGAAATGGTAATGAGTAATTAAAATGGTAATGAGTAATTGGAACGGTAATGAGTAATTGGAACCGAGCGATTAGTTTAAAAAAGATTCGTGTGAAATTTAACGTACTGGCACTGAAAGTTTTTATGCATTAACTGGTATATTAAATTTCATGTAAAATTGTGATGAACAATTGACGTACAGTATATTAGAAACTTTATAAACACTTTACTTTTAATATGACTGTAAAATTCCATTAATTGTTCATCGCAATTATACATTCTATTCAATGTACCAGTTTTTTGCATTAAAACTTGCAGTCCGGTGCATTAAATTTACAATTCTTTAAAACATTGTAATAAAGATTCCTATGAAATTTAATGTACTAGCACTGTAAGTTTTTATGCACAAACTGGTAAATTAAATTTCATGTGCTATTGTGATGAAAATTTAACGTACAGTTTATTCAAAACTTTAGAAGACCTTTAGAACTTTAGAACTTTAGAAATACTTCACCTTCACTAATTTACTTTGCTTTCCATGAAAAAGTATATTACTTTATCATCGCAATTGTACATTAAACTGAATGTACCAGTTTTTGCCTAAAATCTTCCAGACCGATGCATTGAATTTACAATTATTTTTGACAGTGTAATTATTTAAAATTCGTCGCTCGTGACACGTAAAATTCGCTCTTATCGCTATAGTCTTTGGACTAGCTCTCAATCTCTGTATTCATTGAATTAAAAGTGTCGATATAAGCTCGATCATAAGCGTCTGCAATGCACTGCCTAGATAATTCCAATAATAACGGCAATGACACGAATACCGAACAAAACAGTCAAACGATAAGGGGAATCGCGAATAAAAGCTAGCTTTTTAATTTTTTTTTCTATTTAAGTAAAAATTGAATTTTTTCCAATCTTTAATTCGAACAACGGCCGACGTTGGTGGAATCTGTCGGCCGTCGACGACGACGACGTATTTTTTTTTTCGTCCGACGAGCGCCTTATTGCACTCACGTGCGCGTGGGTCAACCGTTGTTACGTAACCGTGCATACACAGTTCAACCGCTAAAACAGTGTCGAATGCTGCTAATGCAGCAGTTTGCCGGCTTTTATTAAAGTATATAAAGCGCGGCGCGTACTTCCCGCCCAAGGTCCAGCGACGTTGCCGCCCCGCCTCGAGTGCCTTTTTGTACCGCCAACAACCGAGGAAATCGCAGTCATGAATGAAACTCACGAAAAGCCGGTCGACGTAAGCAACTTCATCACATCGGCGTCGAACGAATTCGTCAAGAATGTCGGGAGACTTTGGTACCTCATCAACCCTCGCGACACGACCTTCGAGTTTCCTCACCAAGTGCCGGATTACCAACAGCAGGTACATTCACAACTACACTCGACACTATTTAATAAAAAAAACACAAAGCATCTCTTTAAGGTAAAATAAAAAAATTAAAAGTTCTCTTCGCAATGTGAAATCTTAAGGTTTTTTTTATTGATGCAAATATCGTTTAATAAAAAATGTTTATTGCGAGTTCGTGCGCGCTGGATGTATCACACACGTTTCTTTGTCGATGAATGGATCAGCTGACCGTCTCAGTTAACAGTCATTGACACATCAAACCGAGCCCGAGCGTCGCAAGATTGTAGCGCGAAGTGGAGTGCTTGATGAGATATACAGAAGTTAGGCGATGCTTCAACAGAATTTTATCGCCCTTCTTTCATCCGTGCGTTGTCATTGTCGAAGTTGTACTTAAAAATGTATTGTATTCATTATCGAAGTTGTATTTAAAAACATTTGTAAATAATTTTTGGAATGAGCAATTTTTTTTTAAGTTTTGTAATTAAAAGAAAACATTTTCAATTTTTTTTTGTATGGTTCGCGTATCCATTGCCGACAGTACAAATTTTGTTAAGACACATTTTCGTTACTTCCTAAAAAAAAAACTGACAGATATATTTTCTAATGTTTTTCATGAAGAAATAATTTTAGCAACGAGCAGTCGTTTTGTAATTCGAAGAAACCATTTTAAACGTTTTTTTCAGGCATGGTTCGCCTATATATCATCGACAGTACAAATTCGATTCGGTCACATTTTCGGTACTTCCTAGAAAAAAGGACAAAAATTTGAAAAATTTGAAGAAAAAAAACGTTTTCATGAAGAAATAATTTTAGCAACGAGCAGTCGTTTTGTAATTCAAAGAAAAATGTTTAAATGTTTTTTCTTAGCGATGATTTGCTTATACGTTGCCGACAGCAAAAATTTGATAGGGTCAGATTTTCGGTACTTCCTAAAAAATAAACGACAAAAATATAAAAAATCAACCACATTACCACATATTCATAAAATAGTTTTGCCTAACAACAATGCCCAAAAGTCATCGACAAATTGATAAATAAGTACGTATTACGAGTCTTTAATCGAATGAGAAGACACGCGGAAAGGGCTCAATGTCTATTTCTTCTTTGCGTCTCGTGACTCGACCGAACTGTACCACCCTGACTGGCTCGCAATGTGGGACATCCATCTAAATGCGCGTCCCCGCATTGAATATCTGTGTCACTGTCCACATCGACGCTCCGCCTCATTACACGCGGCTTATCACTTATGACTTATTCAGTTCTCTGACAACAAATCACAATAATAGGTATTATGTTCTCTCAGTAAAACGAACAGCAGTGCGCAGAACGCCAGTGCGCACAAACAACATCACGTATTCTCATCGAAGCCAACAAAAGTTTTACAATGTTCGGAAGCTTTCCAATCGCTCCAGCATTTGCTCTAACTACTATAAAAAAAATAATAAAAAAAATACAAAAATTAAAATAAATAAATCATTTGCACGATAAGGCGTCGAGATAAGAGCGCTTTCACCTCTCCGCAGTGAGAAGTAATATTTAACATCGGTCTGTGCGTAAACACCTTGCCTGCAAAAAAAATAAAAATTAACATTCATTAACATGATCAATTGATTGAGATAATTAATATGGAGATTTATATACACGGAAAGTAATTGCACTGCACTCACTCGGCAATAAAAATTACCATCGTTGCGAAGTCCGAATCGGGGTCATGGCGGATCCGACCCGTTACTTAAAATCGAATTACAGTATTATAGTTTCGAGCGAAAAAAATTAATACAATTATGTAAGTCTTGAAGTTTGTTCGGTTTCGGAACCCTAGCGGAACTGGTGCAACCACAGATTCGTAGTTGCATCGCAGTCGCAGTCGCACCAGGTTTGGCTAGACATGCATTTGCGAGTTGCAATGACTCTGTGGAATGAGACCGAGCTCTTTGGGAAAACTTTTAACCATTATGCAACTCTGCTTTGCTGGACTCGAGCGACCCTCGTGCAACTGCAAGTCAAATAAAAAATACTATATAGAACGATGGTTCCAAGGGTTACAGGAAGAACGACGTTAAAATAAATGTTGTACGCGAGTCTAGGGCAAATAAAAATGTTGGACATTGGGCATTCGTCTATTGAAGTCTGCCGATAGTCACCTCACCCACATAGCAAGAAACTATTTCTGAAATGTTTCGATTTTTTTTTTTTTTTTGTAATAATTAAAATATTTTACCAATATTACAAAGTATTTCTGAAATATTTTAAAAACATTTTACAAATATCTTTAAATGTTGGTAAAATAATTATTAGACATCTTTCTGAGATATTCAAGAAATTGTCAATATTTTAGTGCTGTAGATATTGTTCATTATTTTAAACATATGCACTGCCTCCACCACTTCATCTATGGAATTCCTGTGAGCCCCTTGAAGAGTGCCAACAACATGTAGTGTTATGACACATTAAATAGTTGAACTGTAGTAAAGTATATGTTTCACCGTTTCAGAAATATTTCAGATATATGAAAGATTAAGTATATTTCTGAAATATTTTAGAAATGTATCGCTGAGATATTTTCATAGAATACATAAAAATATGATTTCCATATATTTCAGAATTATTTTGTAAGATTTTGAAATACTGAAAATATTTTTGAAATGTTTCAGAAATGTTTCATCGCGATATTTCCACATATTTCAAAAATATTTCGGAATATTTGAAAGATTGAAAATATTTCTGAAATGTTTTCGAAATATTTCGTGCTATATGGGCAATTTTGTTAGGGAATGCACGTTGTCCAAATTATGCATTCGCGTCGACCGACGAGTGACAATGCTGCGTCTTCCACCGCGGAATCATCTTCTTTATATTTTATGCTTACGATACCGCTGTATGTAAAATGTAATGCGAAAACGTACATACGGAATGACGAGTATTCTATCGGCTCCGCAGGTCTGGCTATCGTTCTTCGTCCTGATAATTCTGGAAAATGTGATACTCTGCGCGAAGAAAAAGAAGCTATTTCGTCTGAACGATCACGTCACGTCTGTGTCACACTGGATATTTCAAGAATCTGGACGGTAAGCATAGGTAACGCTTGGAAATTCAATTAATTATACATACTATATGTAACAGTGTATTATTTACATAATAAAATCGTATTCGCTTAATCTTGTCTGTCGGCATTGAAATTCACATCATCATCTTCTCGTGGCTCGCTATGTAACACTGTGCAATTATATATAGGTATATCTATCTAAATCTCGCCTAACGAGATTTTTATTCCGTACATTTCCACAGCTAAGAATTTAAACTCGTCGTAATTATTCGATAACTAATTAATGTACTAGTTATTATTATTTTCTTCGATGAGTATTTAGAATAAGTCGCTAACATTTTTAGATATCGTAATAAATTAACAGAATTGATTTCATAATTAATTTTGTTAGGTTCTTATTGACCGATTTTCGATTATAGCTTCACCGATTTTCTTTTTTAACTTGATTGGGTAATATGTAAAATAAAAAATAATTCCTCAATTATTCACACTGATCATTCGCTATATAACACTGTGCACATCATGCAATTATGTATTTATCTACCGAGATTTCTATTCTGTGCTTTTCCATATCCGACAGGTTAAACGCGGCTGCAATTATTCAATAACTAATTAATGTACTAATTAATATTTTTTTAGATGCTTATTTAGAATACCTCGCTAACATTTTTGGATCTCATAAAAAATTAACAGAATTAATTTCATACCGAAATTTGGTACCTTCTTATCCATTATTTTTCGATAACAGCCATAGAAATTTTTTTTTTCTTGACCCTGTCGTATACACAAAATAAATAATTCCTCACTGATCGGCACATCCGCTCCAGTATTTCCCCGACTAAACAGCCACCGGCTATTTTTTCAGCATACTTTTCCGTGGGGCGGAGTACTACACTTACATCTCGATTTATGAGAAATATCGGTTGTGGAGCCTTCCCTGGGATTCCCTGTGGACGTGGTACGTCACGGCTATTGGGGTGGATTTCTGTTACTACTGGGTGCATCGGGCGAATCACGGTACTGGACCTTTTCTTTTCCTTCTTTTTTTCCCTCATCATCCTCTTCCCGCTTACAATTAATAAAAAAAAAATATGGCAACTAAAAAGAAATGATCATCTGTATTATTGGCTGTCCTCCGTTTGCAGAGATACATTTTTTGTGGGCGCACCATCAAGTTCATCACAGCAGCGAGGAATTCAATCTTGTGGTCGGTCTGCGGCAATCCGTGTTGCAACACTGGTGCAGCTTCGTGAGTGTTTACTCGTATTACGCTGCCGGGATATCAATGTAGACTTATCTTGACGGACGTAAATGCCCCGCAAGCCAAATTATTAAATCGCACCGTGCTCCATTCCGAAATCGCCCAATTCTGCCCGCGATAAATATTACAAAGCTTCAGACAACGCCTCATCGAACATTACCGAGATTAATGCTCTACGAGTCTCGCGCCGTGTGCCTTGCCGATTATACTACCGCGCGGTTCATGACAAATATTTATTATTTTAGTCAATTTTATTTTAAAAATTAATTTTTAATGAAAAAAATAAAATTTTAATTAAAAAAATTAATTGAAAAAAAAGAAAAAAATAATTTGCCGCGATCTTGATGTAGATTTATATCGGCCGGCGTAAATGCCCCGCAAGCGAAATGATTAAATCGCCCGATTCTGCCCGCAATAAATTTTACAAATTTCACAATAATCACCGAGATTAATTCTCTGAGAAAATGTGTGATCTGAGAAAATGTGTGATCTGAGAAAATCACGAATCTGGCGCCGTGTGCTTTGCCGATTACGTTACCGCTCGGCTAATGAGAAATATATATTTCATGTTTTCATTTATATTTTATTAATTAAAAAAACAATTTTAGCTCTTTTATTTGCCGCTCGCATTTTTCATTCCACCATCCCACTTCGTGGCTCATCATCAATTCAATCTGATCTACCAGTTGTGGATCCACACCACGGTCATCGATGATCTAGGACCCCTGGAATTGATCTTCAACACGCCGAAGCACCACCGAGTTCACCATGGCGAGTATAGGCAATCTTCGTTTATCGAGAATTTAATTACTGATTTTTTTTTCCTTCATGAGAAAAGATTCGTTGCTCCTCCTGCGGACAGAAAAATACATTTTTTAAATTCATCTATACTCTTCAATCTAACCATGCAATAATAATAAATATTAAATAATAAATATATGAAAAAAATGAAAAAGTGCATTTATCGGTAGAAAATTTATAGGTAATAAGTAATGAGGCAGAACTAACAAACTTGTGATCGGTAACGAATATGTATTTCTTTCAGGTTGCAATTTGTATTGCTTGGACAAAAATTATGGAGGCGTTCTGATAATATGGGACAGGATGTTCGGAACATTTGTGGCACAAAAACCTGAGGAGGATATCATATATGGCCTGGTCGTCAGTCCTCAGACGTTCAATCCTCTTTACTTGCAAGTCAGTCTTTTAACTTAACGCTTCCATCGACGGATTGTACACGCAATCGTTTTATCAGTCGTTAGGTAATCAAGAATCCAAATCTCACAATTTAAATGCCTGGATTCTACAATCCAGCACCCAAATTTTTACAAGTCACAAGGATTATTAACAATTCGGATAATCGAAAAGCAAATTTTTTTACATGTACATATCATATTAATTATCGTATATACATTACACGTATATACGATAATTAAGACATATCTAAATGAAATAACATTGTATATTAAACTTTCAAACATATTTTTAACATATTTCCACCGTCGAAGTCCTGTTTCAAAGATTCTGTGAAATAAAGTCGTCAATGTTTAATTACCGAACGCTAGCTTTCGCGTTTTTGAGCAGCGAGATTTCGAAGCCGCCTCAGTGTGAACTACGTATGTGAGGCGATTGAGACGATTTGTTATAGAAATGACCCACATAGCACGGAAATACTTTTGCAATGATTAAATAATTATTTTTTTTATATTGAAAATATTTTATCAATATTAACAAATATTTGTGAAATGTTTCGTTGTAATATTTTGATAGAATATTTCAAATGATTATTTTCACATATTTTAGAAATATTTCGTAACATTTGAAAGGTTGAAAATATTTCTAAAGTTATTTCAAAATATTTCGTGTTATATGGGGAGTCTCTGATGCGCGCTGTCCGACTCTGCTGAGTGTGTGAAACTACAGCAATGTGTAATTTTTCGCGCTAACTTTCGGATAATTGAGGTTCTACTGTAACTGTATATGAATCTCTGAGAATGACTGGGCGGAGAAAACAGACAGAGAGTCAGACAAATAAACAAACGTTGTTCTATACATACACAGATAAATACAGAGATAAATGTGATTAATCCTTTACGGAAAGAACAGCAGGAAACACGAAGAAGAAATGGACTGTGATTACAAAGTTCCTTGACTTTGTAGTATTCGCATGAATTTCTTCACGAGTCACCGATTTAGTCATATCATTGTCCGATAAAATATTTCAATTTGCCAATCGCTCTCAATATTTTTCCTCGAAGAAACTCATCGCAGATACAAAACGCTGTATCTTGAATCCAACGACCCGTCAAAGTTCTTCGAGAAAAAATAACAATTTTCTTCTGCACCTGCGCGTTACGACTTTCGAAATTGCTACTTTCCGCACATGTGCTAATGACTGAGAAGCCGTTCTTAAGGTAGTCCTTGCGAATAGTGTTCACTTCGCATAAGTTTCAGAGAAATGTGATTGAATTGCAAACACTTCTCGATGGTATAAAGGTCTGAAAAAAAATCGAACATAATAAAGGTGCGAAAAGGTTGATTTAGCATAATAATAATTCCAAAATGTTATTAACAAATTGATGAAAAACAAAAATGTTCAACAAATATCCCGGAAACCTAACTTTAAAAAAATGAAAATCATTCGTTCATTTCGTTGAATACGTATGAATTTTTTCAGATTTTTAAATTCACTTAGAATTTTGTGACTTGTACACATTTTTCCCATATAAAAAATATCAAAGGGAATTTAAAAATCTGAAAAAATTGCATAAGTATTCAGAGAAATGAACGAATCAGTTTCATAAAAAAAAAGTTAGGTTTCCAGGAGATTTGTTGAACAATTTTATTTTTCATCAATTTGTTAATAACATTTTGGAATTATTATTATGGAAAATTAATATTTTCAGCACCTTTCATATGCTTGATTTTTTTCAGATTTTTATACCATCCAGGAGTGTTTGCAATTTCCTCTCATTTCTCTGCAACTTATGCGGACTGAACACTACTCGCAAGGACTACCTTAATAACAACAGTGATGTAAAATAACGTTGTTATGAAGCAATAATTGAAAATAGATCGGTAACAAGGTAACAAATTTCGGTATGAAATTAAAACATTGTGAACGGTTGATTACAGATATTTTACGTGAAATCAATGATCACAAAAAGCCTGAGCATGGAGTCTCTGGGAGACAAGTTGGGCGTTCTTTGGAAAGGTCCCAGTTGGTTCCCGGGTGTGCCTCGTCTTGGTCTCGACGAGTTCAAAGTCAATGTAAGTATCAATCATGAGAGATTTTCAAGCGATTTGAAAGCGTCTTGTGTACCAAGGAAATTAATATAATAAATTTAATTAGAACAGCCTCAATATCGATTTTTTAAATGTACTCTATTTTCTGCGAAATCTGGGGACCCATAACGAGGCTAGATAAGGCTGAAGCGAAATTACAATAAATGTGGCGCACAAAATTTAGGACAGTTTATCTCAGTCGGCGATAAACTTACTGTCGTATGCGAACCGTCGAAGACCGGTGACGAACTGTTGCATTTAAATGTCTCTATAATTAATACTATCGTATACGTGTTTTGATAAATGTACGTGTACATTTACGTAATTACACATGAATTATAAATACACGTAACGAAGTTGTCGCACTAGCTGTTCTCGATACCGAGGTATAAAATTAGTAAACCGGTTTTTTTTTTTTTTTTTATAAGTTATAGTTCAGTTGACGAAGAGGGCTTTTATTATTGCACGTATAATTGTGCACTGAAACGGTCGTAAACAAGGATAACGATCGCTCACAGTCTTATTGCTGTTATTGCTGCTGGCTACAGACCTTTAACTAATCGCAGGAACGTTATCTAATTCTCAGGTTACATCGAGGATCAAGTACGACCCGTATTTACCCACGTGGCAAAGTTTGTACGTAACTCTGCATTTTTTCGTTGTCCTCTATACACACTTTCATCTGTACGACGAGAGACGGGTGAGTAAATTTGACGACTGCATAAAAGATAAATTCGATCAAATGAATCCATTTTTTTCCAACATTGCGAAAACCATAGTTACCAAAGTCGTATCTCAGTGTGAATTGTGCACATTAACATATCGTTCATAATAATAATAAAATGAAAATGTAAAAATAAAAAATAATTTTTGGTATTAATTTTTTTACTGAATATTCTACTAAAAATGTTCTCAAAAATGCTTAATCTTTTTTTTCACTCACGAATTGTTTAAGAAATTGAGATTCGAACATTGCGAAAACCTTAGTTTTCAAAGTCGTATCCCAGTTTGAATTACGCAAATTAACATAACGTTCATAAATATAATATAATTAAAATATAAAAGAAATAAATAACTTTGGTTATTCATTTTTGTACTGAGTATTCTACAAAAAAATGTTCTCCAAAATTCTTAATTTTTTTTCTTCACTCACGAATTGTTTCAGGAATCAAGCTACTTCAACAGCAGTACGATAGTCTTGAACAACGTCTTCACCCTGACCGCCATCGGTCTTCTGTTCGACAAGTACGAGTACGCAAGCGTCGTTGAACTCGTTCGTTGCGCCGTGCACCTGGCGGTCCTCAAGTACGACCGTGAAACCAGTCCAAGATTGGCAAATCAGATGATTTACTATCTGTATCTCGCGTCGTGGTGCATATGGATCGTCTACTTCCTGCGAAAGATCAAATTCAACATTAAGTTTTAGCGAATCGTTTGCCCCAGTTCAGCCGTCCGTATCGCAGTTCGTCGTATTACCCGAGAAGCCTTCACAGCTCGATGAGCATCCAGCTCGCTGGCTCTTCGCGCTTTCTCCATACAATATTCGGTACGTGTGTTGTCCGTGGTTTAACGCACGTGGAGGCGGCGAGACTTCGGATTTTCACTTTCATTGCGCACGAAATATGATATTGTTTCATAATTTTTTAGAAGGATTTCCTCCCTCCCCCCTCCGCAAGATTGAGGATATTCAAGACGTGAAATCGTACGGGTTGCGAAAAACCACGTAACCGCAGTGCACGTTACCGTGTCGATTGTTTTTCGACAGCATATGTATAGCGTGCGTGAGTCGGTGAGATTTTAGCTTAGCAGACACATATTCCTGAGTAATAGTTAATATTAATATTTAAAAAATGTATCATTTTTTTAAAAATAATTCGTTCTACTTATTGAAGATATTTAAGACGTGAAATCGTACGGGTTGCGAAAATCCACGTAACCGCAGTAAACGTTAACCCTGTCGATTGTTTTTCGGCGGCATATTTATAGCGTGTGTGAATCGGTGAGATTTTAGCTTAGCGGACACATATTCCTGAGTAATATTTAAAATTAATAAAAAAAAATTATTAATTTTTTTCTCGATAATTCATTCTACTTATTGAAGATATTTAAGACGTGAAACCGGACGGATTGCGAGGAACCATGTAACCGTAGTAAACCTTAACCCTGTCGATTGTTTTTCGACAGCATATTTATAGCGTGTGTGAATCGATGAGATTGTAGCTTAACATAAACATATTCTTAAGTAATATTTAATATTAATAAAAAAAATTAATACTACATTTTTCTAAAAAATAGTTCGTCTACTTATTGAAGATATTTAAGACGTGCAATCGTATGGGTTGCTAAAAACCACGTAACCGCAGTGTGCGTTAAGCGGTCGATTGTTTTTCGATGACATATTTATAGTGTGCGTGAATCGGTGAGATTTTAGCTTTATACAGAAACATATTCCTAAGTAATATTTAATAATAATAATAACAAAAAATAATAATAAAAATAGTATTTTTTAAATAATTCGTTCTGCCGATCGAGGATGCTTTTTTTTTGTCCTCTCGACCTCCCGCAGTGGAAATGCGTAGATCGACGCAGTCGCATATTGCGTTTAAAGGTCGCGCGAGATAACACCGTGCAAAATAAGTATTGTTCTATAATGTTTACATAAAGAGGCTATAATCGAGGGGTCACGATGTTCCTGCTCCAGTTCGAGGAGGCGCTGTCGCTATAACGGATTCAGATAATATTTAACTTTTATTATCAGATGTACAAAATTAATGTATAGCGCTCGGAATCGTAGATGAGAACTGTCGTATCGAATAACTTGATTTCCCTGAGAATTCTATCGTACATATATTTTGGAGAGTTGTTTGTTTGTTTATTTGTTTATCCCGATTTTCAAGAATCCAAGAGGTTCCCCTAGGGACCCCCCAGGACCTGATTGCTCCAAATCCTCCAAGGATCTTCCATTCCAGGCCCTGAAAACTATTCCCCTATTATACTATTCTGGTACTATTCTGTGGGTCTCGGTGATTTGTGCATAATAATGTGAACTGCAATGATGTGCACAGAATTGTGCACTAACGTCGTTGTATATAAAAGATTCATTTTTCGATCGGAAATACGTCACTTCCGGTCGAAGAATGAGCTTTTCGAACCAGAAGCAACGTATTTCCGTTATGATGTCACTTCCGGTCGAAAGATGTCATTTTCAAACCGAAAATGATGTCATACCGGAAATACGTTACTTCCGGTCGAAGAACGAGATTTTCAAACCGGAAGTGAGGTATTTCCGGTATGACGTCACTTCCGGTCGAATAATGAGATTTTCAAACTGGATGTGACGTAGGGTAAAAGTGGTGAATATGATCTACGGAAATCTAAATTTCCGGTTTCTAAAATTCATGCCCACTACAACCTACTATTTAATGACAAAGAAAATAAAAATTTACCGAACGTACTTAAAACACGCAAAGTACATTATATCGAGCGACGTGCAAAAAAAAATCCGGGAATAGTTAAAGGATCGGAATCGCCAAAGTGTATTCATCAATAATGTCGTCATGTTTTTTTTTCTTTTTTTTGCTCCATTTCATGTATTAGATAGAAATGAGTTAAGTTCGCTTTGCTCTTTATCAACGTCGTTTTATCATTCGGCTCCGTCATTCATCGTCAAAAAGAGGCGAATCAATGTTGGAATGTTTACGAAAAACATGCCACTTTTAATACAACGCTGTTTATATTATAATACAAATTGAACATATTAATCGTTTCTTTAAAATATAAATATACAAATGCAACGTAATAATGCTTGGTAAAAAGTGTAAAACAATTAAGCAAGATAATTTGCGACGATATTTTCCTATTATAAACACACCAATATTCGTTATATCTATGTATATATAATATACCAGAATAGGATATAATGCTTAAAACAGACGAGCCACTTTCATTCCACCTAACTTCATTTGCGCCAACAATTTTTATATTCTCAATTTTCGTAACTATTCATGATTTGTTCCAAGCACATAGTAATATCGTTATGATGCTTCGCAGCGATTGTTACCGCCGTCGATAAAAAAGAAAACGAAACCGACAATTACTAAAGTATAAGTTTCGTTAATAAATATCCTATTTTTTTGTCCACAATGCACAAGCCCGCACCGGTATCGCCGTCGTATCAAAGCTTCGCTTCACACACAAAAGCCGCCGTTGCTTCCCGAATTACATACCACACAATAGCTTTCTCGCAATAATCACCATCACTGATGTGCAAATCCTGCGAACACAATTTTTTTTTGTAAATTAATACACGTAAAGTAGAACAAAAGTTGAAAATCGAAATTTTCATATCGCTTCCTTATTAAAATTGCAAATAAAAATGTTCATATAACTCTCTCATAATGTTCCTTTATTCGCAAAGCTTCTTCTACATGAGAAAGCATTTTCCGCATTTTTGACTCCCTCATAGAGAAAGCTTCAAGGGCTCCAAGGACTTCAAGGACCGCTGGACACCATGTGTATGAAAATTTCAACTTTTATGAGGAAGCGATACAAAATGTTCAATTTTCAACTTTTTTCAACGTGAAGTCCTATTTGCCTTTTACGAAAAAAAAAAAACAAAAAAAATACGAAGAAAAAATCGGCAACCCACCTGTTATTTTTTACGTATCGCTCGTCGAGGGTGACCTGGTCTTGCCATTGTTCGTAATTTTGGTATCGGTCGTCGACGTCTGTTCGACGGAGTCGTCGAACGATCCTTTGACGTGATAGCTGCCGTGGCTCTCGGAGCTTTTCTCATGTGAGTCGGGATCGTGTTGTTCGAGGAGGGGCATTTCCAGCGAGTCCGAAGATATGCGTCTGCCGCTGTTGAATTGATCGGCGGTGGGATCGACGGTGGGCTCTCTGGTGTCGCGCACGTTGTTCAAAGAATCGGAGCTCAGAGACGGATAGTCGATGGTGGTCTTCATCTCCAGTGAGTCGGAGCTTCTGCACAGTGGATTGTATTTCTTGTCGACGTTCTCCTCGAGTTCCAGCGAGTCGGTGCTGGTCTCCATGACATTGGAGTCCCTGACCGGATGCTGAGGATCGTCGCTCTCGGCGGGAATGGTCGGTAAAACAGGAACAGCCTCGATTCTCTCGGCATCGGCGGTGATCTCGATCTGCGATATATCCTCGGTGGTGTCGTCCTGCCTGTCGAATTTCTCGACGTTAGCCTGAGCGATGCGAATAATCTCGTCGATCTCCATTATCCTCTTCTCGTAGTCGTCGGAGCCGGAGGTGCTGGGATTGAAGGAGCCGGCGGCGCTGACGGGTTCGGCGACCTTGGGCCTCGGCAAATTCTCTAACTTATATCTATTCTCGGGACTCTCGTGATCGAGGAGATCCTCCTCCTCCCTAGCCCGCAGTTCTATGAGATGAGCCTCCCTGCATATCGACTCCAATCCCTCGAAGTCCTTCAGCGACGAGAGTGAAACGTCGTCGCCGTGTCCCGAACGGCTGGTAATGTAACGCCTTGGAAGACTACCGTTGTTGACGGATTCCTGCGAGCCGCACTGAAGCTTCCTGGAATTTTCCATCGCGACCGCGCTCTCGAGATGCTCGAACTCCTGCAGCGAGCTCAACGATATGTTGTCGTGCTCGGTGGGCTTGGAGAAACATTTTTTACCAGCGAGAACGTCGTACTCGGTGGTGCTGCCGAAGCTACCCCGAAGACTGCCCACGCTGCCGATCGAGCCCTTGTGACTTCCGAGACTGCCGAATCTGCTGCTGCCAGCCTCGAAGTCCGTTATCTCCTCCTCCTTTATGTCCTCGAGCCTCCCTCGATCGTACTCGAGGTCGTAGGCTCGCGCATCGTTAGGAAACTGCATCTCCATCCACTTCTTGCTGCCCTCGAAATTCTCGTCGTCCGACAACGACTGCGAGTACTGATCGTCGTTCGACGCCTGGGGCGGACTCTCCTCGGACTCGAACTCGAAGAGATCGTTGTTCCTCGCTGCCTGACTCGTAGATACCTGCGAGTCCTCCTTGCTCTCGGTTATGAGATTCTCCACTTCCCGGTCGTACTTCTTCGTGCTCGTGTAGGAAGTCGCTCCGATGCTTATGCTCTTGCCCTCGGAGTCGAACTCCTCGGCCTCCCTGCCGACCTCCTCGATGACGACGAAGTCGTCTATTATGTCGGGCTTGTCGACGAGCTCGAAAGAGTCGCTGTCCGGCGAGTGACGGTCGATTTTCTGATCCTTCTCGATGACGGTCTCGAACGACATAGCTCCGGAAGTCGAGGACGTCGTGCTGGCTTGGTGCAACAGCTCGCCAACCGCAGATTGCATGATCTTAATAAATTCGTCGGCGTTCGCCGATTCGGGACCCAAATTCGTTTCCCCCTCGGCCTCCTCCTCGGAATCCCCCTGGACCTCCTCCTCGGAGTCCTCCTCAGCCTCCTCCTCGGCCTCCATGTGGGTGTCCAGGAACGGCGCGTCGCCCTGAAACTCCCCCGTTGCCGGGCGTCCTTCGATCTGACCCTCAGGCACGTCCGTCTTCGACTCCATCGACGAGAGGCTCTTGTCGTAAGCCTCGCTCGTCAGATCCGTGCTCATGAATATCGAGTCGGTCCTGAACGCCTCCTCGTCCTCGGCGAGTGTGTCGCTCGGCAGCTGCTCCGTGGTGGACTCGTCGAACCTCGTTTCCTCGTCAGGTCCAAGTTCCTCGTCGAGGCCTCCTTCATCTCCAGCGGCCTCGTCGACGATCTGCTGGAAGATCATCTCCGACGATCGCTTCATTCTGCAGGGCAGACCGTCGTCGATCTTGTCGAAGGCGTCCTCCATCTGCATCTCGCTGCCGGACGAGTCCGAGCCTTTGGCCGCTCGGTCCTCGTCGAGGGCGCACTCGAGATTCACGTCTATGTGGTCCTTGTCCTCCTCGTCCTCGGCCTCGGAAGCTACGAGAGTCTCGGAGAGTTCGCCGGTGCTGTCGATACTTCCCAAGTGTCCTGAGCTCAGGGAATTCAACGACTTCATCGACTCCCTGGAACTGAGAGTGCTCGCGGCGCTCTGGTACTCCTGGGACGTCGGTCTCGAGGCTGAGGAATGCTCGATCGACATGAGAGCGGTCTCGTACTCCGACACAGTGCCCGATGGCAGGGTCGACTGCAGAGCCTCGATGTCCGACGAACTCGGCCTACTTCCGCTGCCGATCTCGTAGTCGCAGGACTGATAGTTACTCGAGTCTCCGGAACTCGAACCAGCGTCGCTCTCCGAGGTGACTTTTCTAGAGGCTCTGGCGGGCTTCTGACGTCTTCTCGGCGCTGGCTGAGGAGCTAGCAAGGAGACACTTTCCTCCTTGGCGTCGACGTCCGAACTCGATCTACTCGCTGCTACGGGCATCGAGTGCGAATACGACTCCTCGGCGCTGAAGTCGCCACTGTCTTTGTGGACGGTCTTTTTTGGTTTTTCGGACTCCTTGGTCTGGATTATCTTTATGTTTGTACGTGAATCGGTCGGCTCTGAGTGTGACTTCTCTTCGGAGCTTTTCGCTGTTTGTATCGTTTCTTCTTCCGATTTGTCGCTGCTGGAAATCTCCTTCTGTTCTCCGGTGGTTGAAAATTCGCCCCTTCTTGGCTTGGCGATCGGAGATCCTTCGGTTGTGGGCTGCTGAGCTGCTTCCTGGTCGACCACCTGCTCGAACGAGGGAGCTTTGTAGAGGAAAGGCAGATCGTTCGGGATGGTCTCTGGCTCTAGCTTGAACTGAAATTCCGAGGGCGATTCCTTGATCTGGAAAACCGTCTCGCTGTTCTCGTTAAGTTCCTCTATCAGGTCCTGTTTCGCTGCTTCGAGGGATTCCTTGACCTCGGCGATTTCCTTCTTCACCACCTGGTCGAGAACCGTAATCGCGTAGCGCGCGCTCAGATCGACGCTCGGCAGATCCTCCTTCTTCAGTTTAAAGGCACTGGTGTCGGCTGGATGTGAGGGTGATCCTGACTTCTCCTGATGCTTCGACTCGTCGAGGGAAGATTTCGTTGATTTACTCGGCGAGGTCTGCTTCAAGCCTTTCAGCGTAACGTCGCTCTTCGTCTCGCCGGATATCTTCGACGGAATTTTGACTGATTTAGGTGCATCCTTTTCTTTTACGTCCTGTTCGGTTTTGATGTCGGCTGGAATTTTCGGGACTTCTTTGACGACTTCAGATGCATCTTTTTCTTTTACCTCCAGTTCGGTTTTGATGTCCGCTGACATTTTCGGGACTTCTTTGACGACTTCAGATGCATCTTTTTCTTTCACCTCCAGTTCGGTTTTGATGTCCGCTGAAATTTTTGGGACTTCTTTGACGACTTCAGATGCATCTTTTTCTTTTACCTCCGGTTCGGTTTTGATGTCGGCTGAAATTTTCGGAGCTTCTTTGACGACTTCAGATGCATCTTTTTCTTTTACCTCCGGTTCGGTTTTGATGTCGGCTGAAATTTTCGGAGCTTCTTTGACGACTTCAGATGCATCTTTTTCTTTTACCTCCGGTTCGGTTTTGATGTCGGCTGAAATTTTCGGAGCTTCTTTGACGACTTCAGATGCATCTTTTTCTTTTACCTCCGGTTCAGTTTTGATGTCGGCTGAAATTTTCGGAGCTCCTTTGACGATTTCAGATGCATCCTTTTCTTTTACCTCTAGTTCGGTTTTCACGTCGTCCGAAATTGTGGAGACTTCTTTGACGATTTCAGATGCATCCTTTTCTTTTACTTCTAGTTCGGTTTTGACGTCGTCCAACATTTTTGGGGCCTCTTCAACTATTTCAGATACATCCTTATCTTTTACCTCCAGTTCAGTCTTGATGTCGGATGAAATTTGCGGGGTTTCTTTGACGATTTCAGACGCATCCTTCACTTTGACTTCAAGTTCCGTTTTGAGGTCCTCTGACATTTTGGCCGCTTGTTCAACGATTTCAGATGCATCCTTTTCTTTTACCTCTAATTCACTTTCGACGTCGTCCAAAATTTTCAACGTTTCTTTAACGATTTCCACAGCATCTTTTTCACTGACTTTTAACTCGCCTTTAACGTCATCCGAAATTTTTGAGGCCACTTCAGCGATTTCAGATGCATCCTTTTCTTTTACTTCTAATTCGCTTTTGACGTCATCCGAAATTTTCGACGTTTCCTTGACGGTTTCCAAAGCGTCCTTTCCCTTAACCTCCAACTCGCTTTCAACGTCACCAGAAATTTTTGACGCAACTTTGCCCACTACTTCCTCGACCTCCGGTGCCCCTTTCAGCCCGGCTGAAGATTCCTGAACATCCAATTTCTTTCCATCATCAAACGGCAAAGTCTCAGAAATTACCGTATTATCCCGAGTCTCCTCTCGCGCCGGAAACCTCGGCACCTCGATGAAGACGTCTCCGGTAGCCGAAAGTCCCGCATCAATCGCCCCCGAGCTATCCAGAATTCGTTCTGTGTGCACAGAAAAATCCGGCGTCTTCTTCGACATCCCTTGAGTCGCAGTTTCGAAAGTGTACCTCGATCCCTCAGGTTCGCCATCGGCAGTCGGAGTCTTGGCCTCGTATTCCCTCTGCAAGGTATCCACCAATTCCTGGCAGCTAATGTCCAGCCGATTTTCCACCAGTTCGCTCTCGAAGTCGACCTCGCTCACTGGAACAACGGTGAATTTCGATGACTTCGTAGAGGACGGTGTTCGCGTACCCTCCTGAACGAAGGTCTCCTTGACCGAGTCGATGGCACTCACGTCCTCGGACGATCTCGTCCCGGACTCTTGCTCGAAATCCGCCGACCCATCGCGCGACAACGTTTCGCTCTTTTGCCTCACGATCGACGACTGATACTCCTCGAGTTCCTTGTCGAACGCCTGGGACGGCTGGAGAGGCTCCGAGACTTCGATCTTCTCGTCGCCGATCATCCAGTTCACCGGCTTTATCTCCAGCTCTTTGAGTCTCAGCCTCGGCGAGATAACGGGCGGACCCTCGATGTCAGCGCTGATACCCTTCATGACGAGATCGGCGAGTTTCTCAGTCCGATCTCCGACCCTGTCCTGAACCAGAGAAAAATCAATGTTAGTGTCCTCCGACACCGTGCTCGGACTCACGGTTATGTCGCGGTCGAGGCAGATCTTGTCGAGCGACTCGATGGCCGGACTCTCGTGGATCGACGAGAATTCCACGGGTTCCCTGGAGTATCTCTCGAAAGAGGACGACGAGTCACCGGTCAGTTCCTGGTGTCCCAGGCTGCGAGGTTCGTCGATGTCGAGCGACGGCACGTCGATCGAATCCTGACGAGATTGATGGACGACTTCCGGCTCGGGAGTTTCCTGAGCGCCGGGTCGGGAAATTTCAGCTCCGAGCTTTCCGTCCACGACTTCGGGCAAGGAACTCTTCTCGACTCCGTGCCTCGCCGACTCGACGTTCGCGGATTTTTCCGACTCCATCGACTCGTCGAGGTCGATCTGCTCGGAGATGCTGCTCGGACTCATCGTTATGTCGCGGTCCAGCAGCTTCGGGTGCGACGAGGACGACGGAAAACTCCCCTCCCTGTCCTGCGGCGTCGACTCCTCGTCCTTCGTCAGATCCTCGCTCACGCTTATGCTACCGCGATTCGATACCTTCTCGAGATTCTCGTCGTGAGTGGCCACCACGGTTCGCAGCCGCTCGGGCAACATCTCGTTCTCGTCCAGCACCTGCGAGTGACTCCTCGAACGACGCTCCATTATGTCCTCGAATTTCTTCATCATGTTGTCCGCCATCCGATCGTGGAGGACCTCGGACTCCCTCGTGTCCATGTCCATCGTGTTCTCGGAGTAGTCCTTGCTGTCGCTGTCCGAACTGTCCACCAGCTTTATGCCCTCCAGACTCGCTGATCTCTTCGCGATCTCCGTCTGGATCGACTGTATTATCGTCTCCGCTATGCTACGCGCCTCCACTTCTTTCGTCGTCCGATCCTCCGGCTCTTCTAGAGTTTCGGGGACGAAGGTCTCGGTTCCGGTTTCCTGCACCGTTTCGGTTCTCGTTGGAAATTCTGGGGACTCGAGGTCCGAAGGAAGAATAGTCTTCACTTCGGAAATGACGCTCGACTCCAAAGTTTCGGGCACGAAGGACTCCGTTCCAGTTTTCAAATCTGAAATCAGGCTCGACTCAAGAGTTTCGGGCACGATGGACTCGGTTCTAGTTGTCTTCACTATTATCGTTCTCGATGGAAATTCTTGGGACTCGAGTTCCGAAGGAAGAATAGTTTTCAAATCGGAAATCAGGCTTGACTCAAGAGTTTCGGGCACGAAGGACTCAGTTCCAGTTTTCTTCACTATTATTGTTCTTGATGAAAATCCTTGGGACTCGAGTTCCGAAGGAAGAATAGTCTTCATTTCGTAAATCACGCTCGACTCCGGAGTTTCAGGCACGAGGGACTCCGTGCCTGTTTTCTGCACCGTTTCCGTTCTCGATGAAAATCCTTGGGACTCGAGTTCCGAAGGAAGAATAGTCTTCACTTCGGAAATCACGGTCGACTCAAGAGTTTCGGGCGCGAAAGACTCGGTTACAGTTCTCTTCACTATTATCGTTCTCGTTGAAAATTCTTGGGACTCGAGTTCCGAAGGAAGAATAGTCTCCACTTCAGAAATCACTCTCGACTCAAGAGTTTCAGGCACGAAGGACTCCCTTCCAATTGTCTCCACCGTTTCCCTTCTCGATGAAAATTCTTGGGACTCGAGTCCCGAAGGAAGAATAGTCTTCACCTCGGAAATCATTCTCGACTCAAGAGTTTCGGGCAAAAACGACACCGTTCCAGTTTTCTGCACAGATTCCCTTCTCGATGAAAATTCTTGGGTCTCCAGTTCTGAAGGAAGAATACTCTCCATCTTGGAAATCACGCTCGACTCAAGAGTTTCGGGCACGAAGGACTCTGATCCAGTTTTCTTCACTATTATCGTTCTCGATGAAAATTCTTGGGACTCCAGTTCTGAAGGAAGAATACTCTCCACCTTGGAAATCACGCTCGACTCAAGAGTTTCGGGCACGAAGGACTCTGATAAAGTTTTCTTCACTATTATCGTTCTCGATGAAAATTCTTGGGACTCCAGTTCCGAAGGAAGAATACTCTCCACCTTGGAAATCACGCTCGACTCAAGAGTTTCGGGCACGAAGGACTCTGATCCAGTTTTCTTGACTATTATCGTTCTCGATGAAAATTCTTGGGACTCGAGTTCCGAAGGTACAATAGTCTTCACCTCGGAAACGACGCTCTCCTCCAGAGTTTCTGGCACGAAGGACTCCGTTCCAGTTTTCTGCACCCTTTCCCTTCCCGTTGAAAATTCTTGGGACTGGAGTCCCGAAGGAAGAACAGTCTTCACCTCGGAAACGACGCTCTCCTCGAATTGTCTCTCCCTCGTCGTGGCTCGCTTCATCGCCTCTTCCAGATCCAACGGGCCGTCTTCTTCGTCGTCTCGTTCGATTTTCAACGCAGCCTCGATTTCTCGCTCCTTAACGCTGCTCACCTCGGTCGCTTCCACGACGGTACCGTCCCGGTCCGTCAACGAGGCCAATCGCTGCGCCTCTTTCTCCAACTGATTAAACTGCGACGCCGCAGCCTCGACGCTCTCCTTGCCGTCCTTCAGGCTCATCGATATCTCCTGAGCGACGGTGACGTCCAATTTCAGAGACTCCAGCGAGCGCTCCTGCGCAATTTCCTGCGGTGTCGCCCTCATCACCGTCGACTCCGCCAGCTTCTCCTCCCGCTTGTGTTCGCTCTCCTCGTGCTTGACGAATTTCTCCGGAGCCCCCGCGGCCTCCGACGACAAGACTTCCTTCATTTCCGTCGACGCCCTGTGATCGAACTTCGAACTCACCACCGAGGAATCCCTCTCGATCTTCGTCTCAGCCTCCTCCAAAATTTTCGCAGCATCCTTCGGCTGACCGACGAAGGTCTTGCTGAACGTCTTCGTCTTTGTCTCGGAGGTGTGCTTCTGGTAGTGCTGGGACGAGAGTTCCTCAGTCGTCCTCGTCTCCGTCACCGTCTCGGAGATCGTCGGCGACTCCTTCGCCTCTTTCTCAGACGCTTTCGGTATCGCCGAGCGCTTCGGGATTCGCGACTCGAATTCCCTCTTCGGCGAGGTCGCGCCCTCGCTCGCCGAAGGCGACCGCGTCAGCGTCGTCGGCGAGCGGTCGGTCGGCGAGGCCGGAATCTTGCTCGCAGTGTCTTCCTTGGGTTTCTTCTCCTTCTCGGCCTTCGCCGCTGAGATCGGAATTCGCGATTCCTTCTTCGACTGCTTCGCCTCCTCCTGCATCTTCAGGGTGACCTTCTCGGAGGGACTCGTGGATTCCTTGTCCTCGGGCGTGACGACTTCCTGATCGACGACCGACGAATCTTCCCCAAGGCCCAGTTGCGGTTCGGCCGAGGATTGCTTGGCCTCGTCCAGCGGCGCTCTCTTCGCTTCCGGCTTGGTCGAGGTTTCCGTTCTGATCTTACGCGGTATCATCGACGGCTGCTGATCTTCCTTCTGGATCTTTCCTTCCGGTACGACCGGTGGAGTGGAAATTTTCGCCTCCGGTCGACCAACCTGCTCCATCTTCTCTGGTGCATCGTCGCGCTTTCTCGATTCGGTCTCTTTCTGGCTCTCGCGCTCCGTGAAGTCTCTTTCACTCCCGAGAGCCTCGCTCGTCGGCTCCTCGCGACCAATCTTCGTCTCGTGATGTAAAAATTCCGCGCAGACCTTACCATGAGCCTCGAAATCGGGAGCCGGGTGTTTCTTCGTCTCGGGAATCTTCGACGGTATTTTACTTTTTTCCGGCTGCCTCTTCTTCGCCTCCTCGGTAACCGGAACTTTCTTTTCTACCAACGATGTTCCCTCTTCGATAGTATTCTCAGACTTCTTCTCCTCGACCAATTCGCCGATCAGTTCCGTCCTCGTCGTTTCAGTTTTTTCCACCAGAACTCTCTTAGATGTCTCGGTCTCGTGTTCGACCCGCTCGACGGTCTTCGTCACCGAGTCGCGAATCTCTACGACGTCGCCCTTGACTTTCCTCTCGCTCTCCGTCGCTGTCGTCTTCTCCAGTGTCTCGTCGCCGAGCGTCGAAATTTTCTCCGTCTTCAGCGACTCCGCCAAGTTCCAATCCTCCTTGTCGACTTTGCGATCGATCGCCTCCTCCTCGGTCTTCTCGGACTTCTCCGACGATAGCTCCGAAGAGACCTTGCTCGGGACTCTCGTCGCCGACGGATCTTTCTCCTTCATCGATTCCTGAGTTATCAGTTTCGAGGTCGGTCTCGAAGTCGACAACTCCTTCTGGATCTGCTCCTCGAAGTAGTGAGCCTTCTCGGCGACCGAACACTCGGATATGTCGGGAATGTTCAGGTCCTCCATCGTCTCCGATCTTCCTGGCACGGCCGCCTCGGCCGTTTCCTCCTCGGAGACGATGTTCTGGATGCAAAATTCACTGTCGCTCTCGTTGACGGTCAGCTGCGATGTTCTCGACAATTCCGACTCCGAACGCTGATAATTTTCTCTCTTCCTCGTTATGTCCTCCCAGAATTTCCTCTTCTCCGTGTATGTTTGCTTCTCGTTCGTCGGCGACAGCTCGTCCTGGACGCTTACGTTACTGGGATAACTAGCATCTACAGATTCTAGGGGACAAGCCGCTTTTTGTGCAAAGGATTCGTGGATAGTAGCGGCATCTAGAACAACCAAGAATTATGCTCATATTATTATTGTTTTTATTGGGACGTAATGTAGTTATACATATTTTTGTTTTTTGTAGTTGTTTACATTTAATATATATATATATATATTTCTTCAATAGACTCACGAAAATTGTTTCAACGTCAATAAAATATGTAGCACATTAATTAGAGTTAACACAATCTCGATAAATATTTATGTTTAGATATTTTGTTTTGATTTGTACACAACAATTGGCGTTCTAAGCGTGATTACAGTCAAAACGATTCTCGCGAATCGATGTTTTTTTTTTATATTGATTAAAATTTTAGATAGCTTGTGGACGTGTATATTGTTTATTTAATGAACTTTTTGTTCGTTTTTAATTTTCTTTTGATTTTTTTAATATCCCATTTGGTTGTCTATGATAATGTTGAGGACGCCATTTCTGTCTGCAAGTAACATCAAGAAAGTTTCATAAATTTCCTCTCTTCTGAACAAAGAAAGTTGCTAACAATAGAAGATTCGGATGGGTGACGAAATTGAATGGAAAACAAAAATTTATATCGTCCGAAGATAATTCTTTTTTTCCAATTTTTTTTTTTTTTTTTTTTACAAAAAAACAAATGTCCAAATAGTAAACCACAGATCTCGGAAAGTGCAACATGCGGAACGAACATTGAAAACTCATATTTCGCGCGACAATGAACGTGCAACTTGTAGTCGAAACAAACGCCAGTGATAAAATATAGACAAACAAGCAATTTTAGCGAGATTATTCGGTACGCTCAATTAACGTGTCAACCGTAGACTCGGTGATAATTTCCAATCGGGACGAATCGTGGTTGGCGCACGGTGCAAAAAGAAAGCTCGAGCGTATTCGTTATTTTTTTTTCTTTACGTAAACCGCGTTGACTCGTGAAAATTTATTTCAATCGACGTCCTCGATGTCGGTGTGGCAGTCGCTCAGGTCGATGTCCGACGTGTCCTTCACGCTCAACGAATTTTCCATCTTATTGATATTCTTCATGACGATCTGCGACCCCGCCAGCAGATCAAAGTCCTCGAGCATTTCGCGCTGGCCGCAAGCGCCCTCCTGAACGTCTTCCTCGTCCGAGGCGTCCATGTCCTCGCTGTCGGTCGTCGGCAATATAACGATGTCCGGCGCGTCCGAAAATTCGTTGGCGTCGGACGGGACGTCGAAGGACATTTGGTTTCGTACTTCGATGGAGAACGGCCCGTCGCCCTCCTTCGTCGTTATCGTACCGCCGGTAAAGTCGCAGAGTATGTCGCCTCGCGCAACGACGTAAATCGGAGTCGGCTCGTCACCCTCGTCGTTTGACAGATCCTCGTAATCCGTATCTCCCTGATACGAATTTTCCGTCACCCCGAGAGCCTTCCGATCCGATTTGACACTCGTCTCGTTCTCCGGTTCGCTCGTGTAAATTTCGTCGACGTCCGTGACATTGTCGACGAAACTGTTGCGTCTCGAGCGCGTCGGAAATCCACCGAAGGTCTGCCACTGAAGATTCTCGCCGTTGTTGGCCGCCGCCTCGCCACCCTCCAGGGTAACGGATATCGTTGGATTTTCCGAATTTTGCACAACTCTCTTCGGACTCTTGTTCGGACTCAGCGCTCGTACTTGAGAATTTATCAGCGTCAGTTCGCCCTCGGAGTCCGTGTCGGAGAAGTGCAGCGACGTGTTGTTCATCATAGCGTTCAAGCGCCTCCGGGTGGAGCGCGATTTGCGCTTCGTTTTCGTTCCCGTCGAGCCGTCGTTTCGCGTTTTCGAGGGACTGCTGCAATCGTGACTCGGACTCTTCGGCTCCTCCATGCCTGAGCCCACCTGGCATTTTATCTGCTTCACCGCATCCAGTTTGTCCAAACTTTCTCCACTTCCCTCAATCTTTCCTTCCTGATTGTCCATGGTTCAATTTTTTTTCGTTTTTTTTTATTCGTCTATGGTTTCTCTATCTATCGTTTAAGCTCGGAGATTATTAGAGGATCGAATAAGAAACAAAAAGACTAAAAAAAAATACCTGCAACGAAAAATTGAAGAAATGATACATTGTTTCGAGCCTGAGACTTCAGAACGAATATTAAAATAGGAAGGATGATAAAAATTTATCGTCACTCACGTTCTGATAGGTATTCCTGTACTCGACGCGGATAACTTGTATAATATTATTTTACGGAAAAAAATAACGCGCTCTACTCGAATGACGGTTAGCGTCTGACTAAGGGGTCGCAACCGTGAGAGAATTCGTTGATGCCGTTAGCTGTAATCGAGTTAAGGAAGCCGCATCTAATCTGCTTAATAGGATCGTCTCGTCCCCTTGAATAGCGTTTGAGTCGTTCGCGTGCACTGATTTCCAGAAGTTTGTCGTTTTTTGTCTTTTTTTCGGCAACTTTTTTGTCACTCCCGATAGCTTTCTTTTTGCACCTTGTACCACCACTCGCCAAAAAAAAAATAACTGATTTATCTGAAGATCCTTAATCGCATAGAACTATTATTTGTTTTTCGTATAACGTACCTGTCTGCTCTTTTTGCAACATATCGGTTATGAATTTAGGTTCCGAAGGTGACGAGGGTTTCGGCTTATCGCCCTTTTCTCCCTCCTCCTTCGTGTACGACGATTTGAAACGTTCCATTTTTCCTCCGGTGATGTTGGAATCCTCGTATTCTGTAAAAGCAATTTTAAGAACACATTATATTGATAGTATAAGAATTATTCTATTGCAACGATTGAACTATTTCGATCTTCCAGTTTCAAGATTGAATCATAATTTAGCCGTCTATGGGATTTAAGGATGCCTCACACGTACATTCCCAGCCCGAAGTGAGATTCAGTGAGAATTCCTAATGATGTAAAAATCGATTGTATTAAAGGTGCTAAGAACATTCATTTTGCATAAATATAATGTAAAAAAATGATTAACATATTTATGAAAAGAAAAAAATTAAATATACAAAATTCTCTAAAAAATTCATATGAATTTTTAAAAAATCAAGCAATTCATTTACAACAAGAAAACAAAAGGTTTTCTTATTTTTTAAAACAATTCATTTTAAAAATAATTTGTTAATACCTTTCGGCATTATCCAATTAAACTTTTCATTGGAATTGTATGTGCGATGCATCCTTAACATATGAAAAGCTATTCCTCACAACACAGATTCTTATTGATAGAGTGAACGGTGAAGGCCGAACATACCATGGAGTTTCTTCTCAGGTTCACCGGAGACGGTGCTGTCGGGAAGAACGATATTGAGAACACAAATGGGTTGCTGAGATGGCTCGCCTTTGGCAACTTTCGGATCTCGCATGAACATCATTCTCGCCACCGGATCAAGTAGTGGATCGCGCACTTTGACATGGAACGACAGTCTGTTCTGGCGGAAAGCTTTGAAGGTGAACTTCAGCTGGACGCCTGATTTTGTTACAGGAACTAAATTTCCGCTGAATTCGATGTAAAGATCTTTTCCATCCAGAGCCTGTAAGAAAGCATAAAAAAGAGAACAATGAGGATTGGGGTCAAGCTTAAAAGCTTCTTAGTGAGACAGGACGGAGACACCACTCCGTGATACCGCGTGTTGTAAAAATGAGGGTGGCCAAAGCTTACCTCAACGTCACGACTTTTAACGATTTCAAGAAATTCTTCTTGTTTCTCCAGCGTGTGTATGCATTCCTTGCCGTCGGTCATGCACAGGATTCGCAGAGTGGCTTCGATCAGATCCATCCTCTTAGTGTAAATAACAAAGCTGCACAAACAAGTAACAAATCATTCAATTAGTTCTAGCAAGTCGATGATAAATACCGATTTATGTCGTTTATCGACCAATTTTCAATTTCATTAAATTTAATATAAAGCAATGAAAATTTGTTATCTATGAACCGGTGTGTAAAATTTGTATCATTTAGTTATCATCTCAATTACGATTTATCATCGAGAAAAACTCACTTTGTGATGAACGGTACAAAGAGTGATTCTTTGTACAATTCTGTAGCCATCTTCGGTACTTCGCTAACGTTTCGACAGTCCATGAGCCAGAATCTCGCGGATACCGTCGTCGTGAAGGAGACCCGATCGTTCATAAATGTGAGAGGTGTCGATCCAGTGACATCCTCCCATTGTGCTTCACTCGTACCTCCTGCATCGAAAATAAGTGTGTGAATTCCGTGGAATTTACATCTCTTCCGGTATACAAATCTCATATTTTGACCGGAAGTAACGTCATACCGAAAATGCGTCACTTCCCGTTTGAAAATTTCTGTTTTCGACCGAAAGTGACAGTAAAAACCTTGTTTTTCAAGAGGCGTGACCCTGAATCAATATGGATATTACAGTGGTATAGCGGGCTCACCTGCGATGCTGCAGAGCAGACGCAGTGTGGGGGTCTCACCCCCGTATTGATTAATCATTCCTTTATTAGCAGCTTGCGGCACGGGAATCGTGAGAGTTATGGGTTTGTGGAACTTTCGGCGTCTCGGTTCGATGGTAATTACTGGCGACACGGCGACGCAATTTCCCAGGAGCTTTGCCGTTAGTTCCGCCGGAATAACGTGTGCCTGGACAGAACAATAGAAGAACTCGATGATTTTTCGCATCTATACCGAGATCAAGTAAAACCGGACACCTTATTTTACTACACTTGCCTGCAACCCAACTTTGATTTTCTTCGTAAGGGCACCTGGAGGAAACACTGCTTGTACGTGATTCGCAACGCTCGATATGAGTATCCCACCGTCTGCACCGATAACATGCACCTCTTGCTTTATTCGTGTCACTATAGCAAAATATTGCGGAAATTCCGTTGTCAATATTCGCATTATTCTTCCAGAGTGCGAAGCGCTCATCTGAGTGTCTGTAAGAAAAAAGAAGTTGAAAGTACAACGGTATATAAATTTGTCGGGTCGCATGAGAAGCTGGAAGCGAAGAGAGCTTGTTTCGCATCATACGATTTTTAATAAAAATCGAGAAAACCAAAGCACATTGATGCAACGCACTTATAATACGTTTAATACCATGAGGAGTATTGAAGAGCGTATCGTCGTTATCGTACGAATGATCGTGTTCCTTCCACGTCTCTCCATTTTCGCTACGTAGAATAAGAATCTCTCTCTCCTTTCCTTGCACAGATGCGAAGTGCGGCACGTCGATCAGAACGGGACTGAAATGTGGAATTTGCAATTAATGCATTGTCTTGCAAAGCGACACGCGATTCGTGTGCAACCTCCGCCAGCCAATGTTGCAGAGGCGATCAATGGGAGGTTTCGAGGATTCGGCCATGCCGAAAGTTATTTTTATATTTTTCTTAAATATTTAAGATATTCTTTGCGCGCTCCAAAATTTTATATTTATATGTTTGCGAAATGTTTTTTGAAACATTTTAGCCAAATGTTAAAGATTGCATCACCCGCCCCAATTGCATATTCACAACCGCATAAATATTTCGATGAAATTAAAAACATTTCAAATTGTTTATCACTATGTCTCAGAAGTGTTGAAAGTTTAACTGTGTTTCTACAATATTTGAGTAAATGGTCCATTGGAATATTTTGATATAGAATATTTGAAAATATTATTGTCATATATTTCAAAAATATTTCGTAAGATTTAAATGATTGAAAATATTTTTAAACGTTACCCCAAAAAACTGGCTCCCACCGGGCCCATCTCTATGATCCGTGTGGCCAGAGCTTCGCCCTCCATGAGGGACGGCGGATTGGCAACTTTGCTTGGCTTTATTAATCTGCAGGTGACGCGTATCGGCATCGTTGCTCTTCGGGGTGGTACGATTATGCGTATTCCACTGTGCCGGCAACCTTTCATAGCACCGCCGCGGGCGTCGACCAAGAAGCTCACTAAAAATCTGCAACATCATCGTTACACGTGATCTTTCAATTTTCTAAAAACAAGAAAACAAGACTTTCGATCGCAGAGATTCGACGATTGATACTCACGATCTGAAGTGAAGCCTTCTGCAAGTGAAATTAATTTTGTTAGTTTCGTCGATAAATGAATCGCTATGGTTAAAAAATTATATAGGAAAATACTCACGCCAAACTCGCGCTGTCATTGGTGTCGAAAGTCTCAGCAAGGCAGTAGTTGTTACTTTGAACAAATTCTTGCTTCTCTTCCTTCGACACTGGAATTTAAAAATCGGTATGTGTTATCGATTGGGTGTTTCAATGGGATTCGAGTAAAGTATTATTTTAGACACAAACACAAATTTCCCACACCCACAATTTATGAACAATTAGAATTAATGGCCAATGAAAGAATCACGGAATAAAATTTACAAATCTTTTGATTGTAATCTTAAGAAAGGAAAAAATACTTCCAAATACCAAAGAAAATCTCGAGTTGAAGAACTCAGGTCGATGGCCCTTTGCCAAGGTGTATAATTACTATTGGTAATAAAACTAGTATAAGAAGATGATTGTATAAATGTTACGGATTGCCAATAAATCCCTTTTACTATCATTATTTTAGAAAAAAAAGGGATTTTCCATTACCTTGTCGGTCTATCGGATCATCTCTGGTAACGTCGATAGGCAGTGAATCGTCTCGCAGACTCTTCATTAAATCGGCGGTGAGATATCGGTACGGTTGCTCGTTTATCAATCCGTCCGAACCTGGAACGAAAAAAAAATCTCCATAACATTATATTTTTCTATAATCTCTACGTGCAAATTGAAATGGCAAAGAATATAATTTCTCTGTGATATCTTCGATTTACCTCCTTCGTCATCCGAATCGGACATAAAACTTGTCTCTTGGAGACTCTCCGGGGCAATAACTTTGTACTTTTCTTCCCAAGTTCTGTTGTCGGGTGTCAACGTGTCGTATGACAGACCCTTTAAAACTTCCATAACGGATATGTATCCTAATTTTTGAGCTACGTTTAACGCGGTCAAACCGTCCTGTAGAAAAAAAAGAAAAATGTCATTCTTAGTTCGCAACTTGTCAACTGATTTTAAAAAATAGTAATTTACGGTACTAGTGCGATAAAACTTTTTCAGACGAGTGTGAATTTGCGGCAGGAGCCGAAGACAAGTGTTGCAATCACTCGAGTTAAGAAGATGTTTTTCGTAACATCTTCTTAACAGAGTATCGTACAAAATTTTATTTCACAAGGTGTGACAATGAGGTTTTTCTGCACGCTAAGCGTGCGTAAAACAGCAATTTTCCCACCGAGTGAAATAAATGTTATTATCAAACGACAGAGTATTTATGCGAAATTATTCGAAACTTACGGTAGTTCGAGCATTGTGAGAGGCATTTCCCTCCAACAGCGCTGATACTATATGGGCATGGCCCTGTTGTGCAGCTTGATGCAGCGGAGTATAATTCTGATTAGTTCTCACATCGATTTGAGCATTGTGCTTAAGCAGGAAACGTATCATAGACAAATTGCCGAAGTGTGCAGCAACGTGAATCGGCCTGTATCCAGTTTCTGTTTCGCTCTCGACATTCGCACCATTCTTCACTAGGATCGATGCTACGCGTATAAAGTCCTCTTGAGCGCAGAGATGCAAAGCAGTCAGACCATTCTGTTAATACATAGTTATAAGTGAAAATGTCAGACGTGTGTTCTTGAAAATCGATACTGCCTAATGTACGTATCGTGTAACATAAATATGCAAAAAGAAAAAATTTTAACCAATTCAATGGCAACTTATGCATAAAAAAAACCGTGCACAATTTTTATCAACTATTCCTGATGGGTAAGCCTCAAGCACGTACCTTCGCCTTATGATTCGGATCAGCACCATGCTCGATCAACAAATTTGTCATGTCATAATGTCCCTTTTGAGCGCTCAGCTGCAACGGCGTGAAGCCAGCTTTCGATTGGACGTTCGGATCTGCCCCATGTTCAAGCAGCGTAGAAGCAATGTCCATCTGAAAAAATCGTTAATATGTTAAATATGCATTATGTTAATATTATCGCTTATGATTTTTTTAGGCATTGATAAAAAAATGTGGCTGAATCAACTACAGATTCAAGCATGGACATTTAAATGAGTAGTTAGCTGGTCGAACAAAATATTCAATGCCAAATTTTTTAAATAAAAATCATCCATACCAACAATATATTTATTTCTTTACTGTAAAAAATCGCTTACCGGAATTTTCGTGATTCATCGTTTTGAGGCTATTTTTAATCTATTCTTCACTTTTTTCCATTTAAAAAATCCATTAAAAAATGTCTTCTAAACTTCGTACAAAAAAAAACGAAAAGGGGGGACCCTTGTCGTTTCATTAAAAAAAAATTAAATCATGTTAAAATTATACTTCTTGAAAAGTTTAGCCAGATAATCATATACTAATAGAAACAGGATGTCATCGAATATGCGCAATGCGAGCGTGTAGGGAAAAAGTACTTGTACTTAGTAATTGAAATCGTAAAAAGGTACTCTAAGTACTAAACAAATTGACTTTATGGCGAAAATGAATAACAAGACAAAAAAAATCTTATGCTTTTCACCTGATTCTTGCGAGCAGCGATGTGCAAGGGTGTATGACCGTTTTGGGATGCGAGATGCGGGGACGCTCCCTTCTCCAATATCATATTAGCCACATTCGAATGATCGTAGTGACAAGCAAGATGCAACGGCGTTATATCGTTCTTTCCTTGGGCATCGAGTTTGCTGTCCTTTTGCAAAAGAATTTTCGCCACGTTCATGTTACCGTACTTGGCGGCAATGTGCAGAGGTGTGAATCCATTTTTCGTCGCGGCTTTCACCGAAGCGTGATTCTCCACCAGAATCGCTGCCACCTGTATAGCGGAAGGGAAAACAAAATTTCATTTTTTCGTCTACCCTTCAAGAGTGTTCAACATGCATTGGAAAATTAAAAAAAAAAATTATATGGGATAATTAAAACTACGATAAAACGAAATGCAGTAAATTTTACCAGCTTACCTTGCGGATAACGGCTACGTACATTCACAGCAACGAAAAAAAGAAGACTACGTAAAAAAAAACTGCGAAAATAAAGAAACAATAAAGTAATGATCGACGTGGATGATTCTTCGAGTTGTTGAAAAAAATATACACTACGAACATCAACGGTGGAGATAGCATAACGAACGATTTTATTAACATGCTATAAAATAATGAGAATCGTACGGAAACAAAAGTATACGCTGACGGATGACACATCAATAGTCCGAATGAAAAAAAAACCTAATAGTAGAACTATAGGGAAAACTATATTAAATACTCCTGATGTCTGGTCCAAAACAAATATATCGTATTTTGAGTGTTGATGTAGTCGGCTATTCTGACGAGCTCTTTGTACGTTACCTCCTCCTGGCCTTCTTTAGCGGCGATGTGCAGGGCGGTGTACATGTCCTTTGTCGTCGTGTCAACGGCAGCTCCGTGCTGCAACAGCAACATTACGATATCGACGTTGCCCAAACGCGACGCAATGTGCAACGGCGTTTGCTCTTCCTATAAATAAAATAAAAAATTGCATTAAACTTCGGTGGCTGCTTTTTAGTCCAGGTGTACCAATTACGTCCATTCCAATATCAAAATCAATTTCGTCAAGCAATTGTGTTATTTTGACGTGTCAACAAATGCACAATTATCCGCAAAATATCACCGAAATATTTTTACGAATATTTCCGTGTTTATGCGGATGTGTATATGGAAGTTGGAATGGTGATACAATCTTTCACATTTCGCTGAAATGTTCAAAAAACATTCCAATGTAAAATTCATGAGTCCAAAAAAAATATTTTGAAATTTTTTAAAAACATTTCACAAATATTTTCAATATTCCAAGAAAATATTTTTGAAACCTTTCAAAAATGACCGTGCTATGTGGGTCGTTGTACTAACTAACACGCACCTGCCGGGTACTACTGAGATGGGGCAAAAAATAATATTCTACTTAAAATTATTTCTTTCATACTTGATACGAATTTATTATAAAATCGTGATTGCATGATAGTTTTTGTTACGAAAAAAGAAACGAAAATTGTCCATCTCGCCAACTGGAGCAATAGTTCTTTTCAGACAACTTGCATCTGCCAAAACCAAAGAACTAAAAACTGTGCTAATATATCGATATACAATAAATGGAAAGGGTTTTAGAGCATTACAGACTGGTTAATGGTTCATGCATTCAGCTACGTAATGTATTCAAATTTCGAGGTACAACGCTCGATCGATTAATCAAGACACGCTTCTTACACGAATAATATCGCACCCCTGAAACAACAGTGTGACAACTTGCATGGCAAAACCACAAGAGGTGTTCACTGTTCTTTCAAAGGTGCAATACTATTTTATCAACGACTGGCGCGCGGTTGGCGCGTTAGTCCGGTCGTCTGAAAATTCTAGGTCAACTGTTAATTTCCAACTATTGTGAAATACCTTGCAAACATTTTAAATCTACCGTCTACGCAATTAGTTACCAACTAAACAAACTGAGCATTTAGATAACTTTCGAAGTTTATCAGATTTTTTTTGAAGGAAAGTACATCGGTCTAACAAGATTAAATGTACTGAAGAAGAAATAATTCTAAATAAAAAAAATTAAACGTGATAAAAAGAACACGCGTTCATTCAACAGCACACAATTTACTTACCCTCGCTCGAGCATCTACTTTGGCTCCGTTTCTTAACAATATCCGAATAATATCAGTTTGATTAGCCCTAGCAGCTAGATGCAAGGGTGTTTCACCCCTTACGGTTGGCACGTCAGGATTGGCTTCGTGCTGCAGTAGGAATATCACAATATTCATACATCCCATAAAACTGGCCACGTGCAACGGGGTCAATCCGGACTGTAAAATACAAAATGAAAAAAATAAATAAATTTAAAAAAAATTCCGATTAATCATAGTAATTGCACGGTAAAACACTCTGAAGAGGCTCGAATATCTTGTTTTCCTTTATTTTCGTCGAAGCGGTTATTTTTATCGATAATATTCATTGCAAGAGCCTTTAACCAGTCTTCAAAGCGAAATTATTATATATTTTCATAGAACTGCTCTTTCTGATTTGCGATTCAAATTATGCAATGATCTGACTACGATCGGCAATTTGTACTGCTGTGCAATTTAGCTGCTCAATTGTAAACGATCTTATGCTGTATTTATCGAGGTATTATTAATAGAGTCGTGCATTAGATGCATATTGTGGTAGTATATATACTACGTAATTACCTCGGTAGTAGACTCGATGGAGGCTCCATGCTTGAGCAAAAGTTCCACAACTTTGATGCGGTTCTTCTTGCACGCAATGTGAAGTGGTGTGAAGCCATTAAGGGCACGAGCATTTGGGTCAGCTTTTCTATCGAGCAACAGCTTTGCGACTCTAACATGCCCGCAATGTGCAGCGACGTGAAGGGATGTTAAATAATCAATGGTAACTTCGTCGACCGGCGCCCGATGATACAGTAATGCCCTTGCCGCATCTACGTGGTCTCCTTGCGATGCCATGTGCAGCGGCGCCAGTCCATTCTGATTAATGACAATTTTTTGTTTTAACAAATCGAAATATTCAAACATTCTGTCTAAATATCAATCGTCCAAGAACGTTCGTTCCTGTCTTGGCATGGATGACATTAGAAATTTCGTGGTCGCTCCAACATTAAAAAAAAAGAATTCATTGTAAAGTAATGAATTCGAGAAGACACAAATTAAAATAATTAATCTAATAAAAAATTCCTTTGGCTAATTTTGGACAGTTCCTAAATATCCATCTTCTACGAGCATTCGTTCTTGACTCGGCATGGAAGACATTAGGAAATATATGAATGTGAGTGAATTTAAAAATACAGAATTCATAATAAAGTAACGTAATAAATTCAAGAAAATAAAAAAGAATCCATTTAAACATTCCTTTTGTTCCCTTGAAGAAAATACTTTTTAATATTAGGTAAACGGTGAAAAGACATACTTTCGTTCGTGCGCTAATGGGCGCCTCGTGATCGAGAAGCGTCGACACAACTTCCTCGTGTCCGGAGCGGGCCGCGCAGTGAAGCGGTGTCAAACCGTCCCGAGTCTTCGCATCTATCATCGCTGAATTTTCCAACAATATTTTCACCATATTGTTCTTTCCCCATTTGGCTGCTACGTGCAACGGACTTATGTTGTGCTGCACATAATTGAACATAGTACAATAATCAATTGAACAGCACTCAAGATTACTGTCCTGAAGTTGCAATTAAATATTCACGCCAACGCACCTTTGCCAGATAGTTTACATCGGCACCGCGTTTGATGAGCAAACGCGCTATCTCTTCGTTTCCATAATGCGCCGCAATGTGAAGCGGTGTAAAGCCACTCTTCGAAGTCACGTCTGGCTTGTGATCGTTCTGAAATTGATAATTGTCGCATATGTAGTATACACGATTGCAAAACAAACCTCAATTAATTAATCGCACTTTCATTTCTAGATAAATTTTAATAATGAGCCATTCATATGATCAATTATATCCTACTGCTCGGAAATTAGCGACGTGAAAGCTGTCGAGTGAGATAATCGAATCAGACATTAAATTTGAATTAATTAAAACGGTAAAAAAAATATAATACGTTACAGTCAGTTCGGTATTGATACCCTATGCACTATAATGGTCAGAGGAGATTGAAAAAATGGAATATAAATATGTGATCTATGCCATGATGAAAAAGTGACGTTAATCAACAATCGTGTATCGGAACGAATATGCAACTCATTCGCAGCTCGTAAATCCCCTTCATGTATTACGTCAACCGTGACTATACGTTTCTAAACACGTAATTAAGATATTTATGATACCTGCAAGAGCAAATCCGCAGCTTTGCAGTCGTCCTTCTTGGCAGCAATATGCAAGGCTGGTAAACGAACTTTTCCTTTCGAATCGTTTTCAAGTAGCACGCTCACTACTTTATCGTGTCCTTGTTGCATCGCCACGGCCAGGGGAGTGAAACCATCCTACGAAATAAATAGTACATGTACACACATTTGGAGAAAAGTTTTGGCGAAATGAGATCGACGAACCTCGGTAGCCAAGCTCTGATTGGCTCCGTTCGAGAGCAGCAACTTGACGACCTGGTCGTGATTTTCTTGGGCCGCCATGTACAACGGTGTGAAACCGTTTTGGGACTGTATGTTGACAGCAGCTCCATACTGAATCAGGATATTGACTATGTCCACTTGTCCCGCTGTTGTAAAAACAACAAAAAAAATACATTAAATCCGATTTCGATAACCGGCATGGAAAAAAGATGGGAAAAATCTGTATCGTTGGTCCATGATATTCTGTACTAAAATTTTTCTTCGCCTCGCTAGATGTATCGCTTATCTGCACTGCAAAAAAATTCGTATGAAATTTAACGTACCGGACTGGAAGTGTTTGTGCAAAAATTGGTATATTTAATTTCATGTACAATTGTGTTGAAAAATTAATATTCGGTGTAATAAAAACATTGGGAATTCTTTATTTTTTAATAAGTTACTTGAATTTCAATGAAAAAGTATAGTTACTTTTTTATCACAATTGTACGTTAAATTTAATGTACCCATTTTTGCGTAAAAACTTCCTTTCCGGGACAATAAATTCACCATTTTTTTTTTACTGTGTCTATCGCTTGGTTCTTGGGAGATTTATCTCAGGACACAATAAACTATCTATCTATTTATGATATTCCAAGAGGGCGTATCGCGTATGCTCCGCATGCCCAAATTAGGAGACCCCTCTCGCAATTCATATCGCAAAGACCGCGTCATGGAGCGCGTCCTCGCTCGTTGGCAAAATTTCAACAACGGATTATGACCTCAATTTCTGACAAACAAATTTCATAAAATTTAAGAAAATATACCGACTACACACGTCCTCACTAAAGCATGCCAGTGAGAATGCGGCAAGTGGAAATAACAAGACATTTGAAATGAGAACAGAATAAAATGAAAATTATAGACCGAAGAAAGTAGGAAGACTAAGTTAATTTATGTTTACATGAGAAAATTCAATTTGTACGAGAAATAATTTGATTTATTCGATTTACCTAATGAAGCTATATGAAGAGCGGTGTTTCCTTTCTTCGTTGCTGCGTCAACTTTGGCTCCCCTCTTCAACAGTTCAGTCACGATCTCAACGTGGCCATCCTTCGACGATAAATGCAGCGCATTTAAACCGTTCTGCAATACAATATCGTTATTTCGTTATAACGAAAGCAAACTTTATGAAATGCGAATTCTGCGACGAAACTTAATTATTCCGACTTTACCGAGTTGGCCGTATTTATGTCCAGATCCGTGTCGAGATACTCGATCACTTTTTCAAGATTTCCAGACCGAGCAGCCCGAAGAAACGCCGTCGTGTCGTCCGTCTGTCGGACAGATAATAATAATAATAATAATAATAATAATAATAATAATAATAATAATAATAATAATAATAATAATAATAATAATAATAATAATAATAATAATAATAATAATAATAATAATAATAATAATAATAATAATAATATCATTGTTATTATTATACAAGTGACTTCTTAATAATAATCTCGCTGTCGAACGGATGTGACCGCAATCAAAACCGTCCGACGGGTATTCTCCGCGATAGAGCCGTGATATCGCAACACACAGTGTCGCTTTACAATCGGGCAACAAAAAAAACTAAGAAAAGCGGAAGCCTCGGGACAAACAGGCTTAATCGTCCAGCGAAATATTTCATGATACACGTCGGAGGGTACGTCATTTCGGTGAATTTCACCTTACACAGCATCCGCCCTTTTCTCTCGCACCCTCTTTACGCGCTATACTATGGGCGCCTATAGTCTGCGCGGTGTAAACGACACGCAGTCTCGCCGGAGAGAGGGCATGTCCTGTATAGAAAGGAAATCACAACTTCGCTTCCTACAGTGCTCCGCTATGAGACACTCACACTTAAAAAAAATTGTAAGTTCAATGCACCGGTATTGAAAGCTTTTATGCATAAATCAGTATATTAAATTTAATGTACAAATTATATGTAAATATTATGTAAAATTACAGTACTTTTAAAGTAATTTAAAAATACTTTGAGTATTATTAAAGAACTTTTATTAAAAATATCACTTTTTAATTATTTTTTATTTACCGTAAATTCACTTTAAATAACATTTGTATGTTAAATTTAATATAGGGGAAACCGGGGCAAGATGGGCCCCCGGGGCAAGATGGGCTAGTGAAAAATCGAGCCGACCCGGGGCGTAATGGGCCACCCCAAAATGATTAAAAAACATATGAAAACCTGGAAGGGAAAAATAAAAACCTTTCGTGGCCAATGACAGAAGCAGAGAAAACGCAAAATAGGGAAGCGGGGCAAAAAGGGGTACAAAAAAAAAATTGGAAAATTTACGGGTAGCCCGTTTCGCCCCAGAAAATTTTCATTTGGGACGGGTTATAAAACCTATGAAAATATCATTGTTGGGTGACAAATAGTAGATTATACTTTCGGCAGCGTTGTAGCCGCGTTATTTGTTTAGGGGGCCCATCTCGCCCCGGTGTCCCCTATTAGTTTATGCATAAAAGCCTCCAATTCCGCTACATTAATTTTCGTGCAGTAATTTTTTACAGTGCACACAGACACAGCTAACCCGTGTTTTTCAGCAGTTCCTGACGAATTTTGTGACTCGTACTCGCCCCCCCCCCCCCCCCCCCCTCCATCCGCACCCCTATAGTGCACCGCATCGACCCTCATTCCGGTACACAATGAGGAAATAGAAACAGGTTTAAATCCATACGGTTATGAATCGGTAATTCGAGCTTGTAATTGGAACGGTAACGTGGAACGACAATCGTGAAAAAGAGCGCTTCCGCCTTGGCGCACTTGCTCCGACCTCACAACCCTCATCGACGACCGGGAGGCGGAAGTTCCAGTGACTGACCCATCGAGCGGTGTAGGCGATCGCACGGCGTATAGTTTAATAAGTTATTTGCCCGACTAAGAATAAGGGGGTGCTCTTGATACAGGGCTTTGTCGTACGTGTCGCTATCGATCGAAGAATGTTTTCTTTTTTTAATTCACTTTGCAACGTGAAGTCATCTGCGGCTGTCGGCGAATCGACAGTGAAATTCTGAGGGGAGGTTCGGGAATTTGTAAGATTAATTTCTTTTATTTTTTTATTTTCGGATACTATTCGAATGATTTTTGAATCGAAGAATATTTTTCGCAGTTCACCTTGCATTGGCGGAATTTGTATCGGCTATGGGGAAATCGACAGTGAAATTCTGTCGAATATTTTTGAATATTCGAAAAAATTGGAACAAATTTTTCGATCGAAGAATGTTTATAGTTTTACTCATTTTGCGCTGTAAAAATTTGTATCGGCGATCGGCAAATCGACTGTGAAATTCAGAAGGGAGATTCGGTGATTTGTAAGATGAATATTTTTGAAAATTCCGAATTTCCGTCTTTGGGTCAATAAAAATATTTTTTAAAGGCAAAATAGTTTGTAAAAAAAATTGTTCGCGCGATCACGAAAGCTCAATGTTAACGCACAACACATTGTAATGAAACATCAATCGAATGATGCGATTTATGCACTCATTTAAAATGTCAAGTTGCGGCGCGTGTTAAATTTCCATTTACGATACTTGCAATTTGTCTATAGACATAGACATACTTTATAAAAAAAACGGGCTTCATATTTTTTTTCTCCGACTCCTCCAATTCACGAAACATCGAGTACCGAATCGTCCAAAAAATGTCCATAAAAAAATCCCTCCTTAAAAAAAAAACCTATCATCAAAACCTCGCATCATTAAAATTTAGAAATGCAACATTTCATTCAAGCCATTTTTTTAAGGTGCGTGTTAATTTCACATACAACATTAGCTAAACTGTGGATTTACTATTCGGAAACGAGACTCAACTATACGTTTCCAAAACTGAAAATCCATCTCTTCAAAATACAGATTTTTTAAACAAAAAATATTTCTATTATAAAAAAATATAAACAGACCATACATTCTCAAAAATGCCAAATTCTCGAGACAATCAAATTTCCTATTTAAATTGGGGAGAGGCAGGGGAGGGGGAGAAGAGTTCAGGGGCAGAGAAAGGTGACGATTTCAGCTAAAAAATCACTAATGTCATGATTCGCAATGATGCGACAAATAGCTTTGACATCGGCCCCACGTAAACTGGTACGATACGTGAACGTTCGACACCGGTCCACCCGCCTTGCTCCTGCCTCTGTACGGTACGACAGCCGACTATCCTTCGTGCTCCACACTCCACACCTCTAATTACAAATCACAACTATAGCAAATTCCACGTCGTCTAGCGAGCCCAAGGTGCACCCATAAATAAAATAAAATAAAATAAAATAAAATAAAATAAAATAAAATAAAATAAAATAAAATAAAATAAAATAAAATAAAATAAAATAAAATAAAATAAAATAAAATAAAATAAAATAAAATAAAATAAAATAAAATAAAATAAAATAAAATAAAATATGGCTGAAGGGCTGCGGCCGACGGCCAACTGGCAGTATGCAATATAGGTGAAAAGAGGTAAGTTTGTTAGGTATAACAAAAAACTGTTACATGTTATATATTGCTATCAAGCTAACTGCTACTACTACAATAATAAAATACTGCGGTCGATGGCCAATTGGCAATATGCATTATACGTGAAAAGAGATCAGTTCATTAGCCACAAAAAACAGTTACAACTTAAGTACAGCCAATAAATGCCCTACTACTACTACTCTACTATACTACCAAAATAAAATGAAACAATACGAAACAAAATAAAGTAAAATAAAATAGTAGAAATAATATTTCTCGGGGCTGAATGACTCAGGTCGATGGCCCGTCGGCCCCAGAAATATAAGCTCTAAATATTCACGTGAGCGTATCAACGTCCGTACGATACGAAATATCGTCGACAAATACATTTGCAACAGCTAATATTCCCTGGCTAAAATACCTGACTGGTACTATCCGTAACCATCGTGATATCCGGCGGGGGTCTATAGGCCCTGCTGGAGATCGGCGGTGCAAGGACCGCGAAGTCCGTCGGTTTTTCTCAATTATTCTTCGCTCTCCCGTCGCACTTGCAGTCCGAAATCGAGCCACCCGACTTCCCCGGAACCGCCCGATTCTCTTGTCCGTCGAGTGGAGGTTATTTCGTTTAAACAATTCAACGCGAAACGGGATTTATCGGAAAAAAAATACACCATTCACGCACCGGCAGACAGCACACACAGCGAGGCGGCAGAGAGAGGGGCGGTGAGAGAGGCGAGAGGCAAGGAGCCGCCCCGTGCCGTGCGAACGTGCTGCTGCTGCTGGCTGGCTTTGCTTATGGCCGGTGTTCTCCGTGGGGGTGGCCGCGGCGTGACCGCGCAGACTCGGCGGCCGCAACGATTACGCGTTACAACGAAGGGGTGGTCTGAGCTTTAAAGCTTCGCCACCGCGCACCCTCGTCACCGCGATCATTCCCGGTTGCCGGTGACAAAACTATCGTTTTTTCCCTTTTTTTATCAAAAAAAAATTTACGCCCAAACTCCCGCTTAAAAATCGACTATCGATCGGCGATAAAAAAAATGGCTCAATTGTTCGCTTTAATTCAGAGATAAGAAAATTTTTTTAAAAATCCCAATTTTAGTAATGTTTTTTTTTATATCGGTAAATTTTGGGGCAGATTTAGGGTCGCCGGAAGACACCGGCCGATAGCATAGTAGCCGGGAAGTACAGCGATGCTCGACGGTGTGGAGCGCACGGGAAGAAAGAGAAGGCGCGCGGGGCGCGATCACTTCCGCCGAAAGTTAACTGGCGCGGCGCGCGCATGCGCGCGTCAGCTTCGGCGCGCCGCGCGGAGGTGGCCAGGACGCACGGACTGCGTTACCATCCAGCCCGATCAATAAAATCGCCGAGACGCGTAGAGTGGTGCATGGACTCTGCGGCGCGCAGAGACAGAAGCCGGCGGGCGAATATGCCGCGCGGTAAGCGCCTGTACCACCCTCCATGTACTGCGCGGCTCGGCCGACGTGAACTTTATCGGTATAGATATATGTCTTAGGCCCCGTATTCCCCCGCCCACCGGCCGGCATTTCCCTGCTCCGGCGCTCGGGAGATGACCTTGCGCTCTTGCCCGCTTCTCCGTGCGAAAGACCCAGCACGGAGTAGGTGCGACCCTAACGGGAGAAATTCGTACCCTTAACCTTTTTTTAATATACCCGAGAGAGCCGTCGACGAGGCGGCCGTTCGTGCGTTATTAATTTATTATTCATCGTCGGGCAGTCATCCAGATCAAATTCTTTATGCGATTATCGGCCAGGCCTGGATTTGTTGGCGGCGATCGATTTTCATTACGGGCTGAGAGGCTGATTCATGCGGGAGACCGGAGGGTGACGTTGAAGTGCTCGGAGGGTAAAACAGGTATCAGCTGTAGGGGACTCGGTTTATTTGTGTTTCCGGGACGATTCACTGTGGAAATGCCAATAGCCTTGGAATGCACGAGATAAAAAGTCTCGTGGATAGTCTGTGTGGCTCGGGGGGGCTTTTTTATTTCTTTTTTATGAAACTACTATGTCGTGGGGACTTTGTGACAATGTACCCAGATAGACAAGCATCATGAAAGTTAGCAATATTGGTGCAATATTTGCAACATGTGTAGCACATGTCGCAATTTTTTTTATTATTTATCTTGCCATTATTATGTACGTTAATTGCTTTACCATCGGTCCCCTTACCCTTTGATTGCTATTTCGATTTTGCAAAGCTGAGGTCATTTATTTGGCGAAGATACCGGGTTATTTTCGTTTTCACAATTAATTATCGAAAGATCAATAATTGACATTGGGATTATTCCTTAGTTAACATAATACTCTTGTAGCTTCGTAGGAATGAAATCGGAGGGTATCAGTTTATCTAAATCCTTATCTAATCGTTATCCGGTGCTCCATCGAAGCGGCGTTATGATTAATCGTCGAGGAATTATTATCGACGGTAGTCACTTTTGCCGTCGGTCTCCCTCTTATTCCTATTTAAATTTAGTAAAGCTGAGGTAATTTATTTGGCAATGATACTGGGTTATTTCATTTTTCATAATTAATTTTCGAAAGGACAATAAGTGGCAGTGGGATTATTATTTAGTGAATATAATACTCGTGTAACTCGTGTAATAAAGAAGGAATGAAATTAGAGGGTATAATTTCATCTAAATCGTTACCTAATCGTTATCCGGTCCTCCATAAAATCAGCGTTATGGTTAATCTACCTCATCCTTTGATTGCTATTTAAATTTTGTAAAGTTGAGCTAATTTATTTGGCGAACATGCTGAGTTATTTCATTTTTCATAATTAACCCTTTATGAGTCACACGGCCCGAAACCGTACCGAAACGGGACTAAATGGACGCAAAGTGGGAGCCGCGCGTTGCTACGGTAGCGCCTAAGAATGGGGACAGAGGTGTGACCTACAAAGGGTTAATTATTGAAAGGTCAATAAGTGAAACTGGAACTATTGCTTAGCTAATACAATACCGGTAATAGAAACAGTGGGTATCACACTTTTATCTAAATCGTTATCTAATCGTTATCCGGTGCTCCATCGAATCGGCGTTATGTTCTCACGCGCCGATTCGCTCGTGCGAACGAGGCAATCTTGCCAAAGTTAATCTAATGCCCTGTAAGCACGGTCTAGTGTATATTTATTCTTAAGTATGCGTATGCTAGAAGGTCGTTTAATTAATTAGCTCAGCGATTTACTTGATTACTTTTACGATGGTTCTAAAATTATATTGGTTTCTTAAAGTAGTCTCCTTGCGAATGGTGTTCATTTCGCATAAGTTTCAGAGAAATAAGAGGGAATTGCAAACACTTCTGGATGCTATAAAAATCTGAAAAAAATGAAGAACCTTGAAGGTGCTGAAATTATTAATTTCGCATAACAATAATTTCAAAATATTATTAACAAATTGATGAAAAATAAAATTGTTCACCAAATCTCCCGGAAACCAACTTTTTTTATGAGAATGATTCGTTCACTTGTCTGAATACGTATGAATTTTTTCAGATTTTTAAATTCACTTTGGATTTTTTTTTTATTTTGAAAAACGTGTAGAGTCACAACATTCAAAGTGAATTTAAAAATATGAAAAAATCCATACGTATTCAGAAAAATGTACGAATCATTTTCATTAAAAGAAAACTTTAGGTTTCCGGTTGAACAATTTTATTTTTTATCAATTTGTTAATAACTTTTTGGAATTATTATTGTGAAAAATTAATATTTTCAGCACTTTCATTATGCTTACTTTTTTTTATATTTTTATACAATCGAGAAGTGTTTGCAATTCCCTCGTATTTCTCTGAAACTTATGCGAAGAAGAATTCGTCTTGGAACGTAAAAGCTCCGTTCGGCTCTTACCCGATTCGTTTCCTTTTCAATCCCGAGGCCTGACGATCTTACAATGATTTTTATAAGAATGCCGTAAGTACTTTCGGTATAACATCGAAGCACCGGTCGTTATTTGTTTGATGTGTCCATCTCGGTGGTGTAGTAATTTTTTTACCGAAATAGATCGCAACCTCCCCAGCAGAGGGGACGCCAATAATAAACTCGCGTGTATACGTGTGCACGTGATTACAACGTTCGCGCTTTAGATGCTGACCGCCGCAGCGAAAAGGATCGGGTTCTCGCGAACGTCAATTTAACACCCGACCACAGAAAGAAAAAACAAAATCTCACTGTAATAAAAAATAAAAGTATATAAAAAAAAGAACAAACGAAAACGTATATGCATTGAATTTCTATCGCCCATGAAGATTCGTGAAAGGGGTACGCATCGACCTTTTAGCTACCAAACAAAGAACAACGCCGAAGTTTCGTGGTTACGTAATCTAAAGCGATCATCGAAATGAATAGCCGTATCGCTGCGGTGAAGCGATTTGACACGAGTGTTTATGACATCAAACGAAACTTACAGTCGACTCGAGCCTCGAAACGTTGCTATGTCAAAACGCCATTGTAAAATTTCATCGCAAACGATAAATGTATATTTTTCTCGTAAACGGTCTAATCTCGCAGTGCAACAGTCAGGTGTACACTCGTGCGATCAACGAATATATATATGTGTTCGATAATCTTTTTATTTATTTTTGTTTCGAGTAAATCTCGTTACCTCGAGCGTTATGATCGGAGGGAATGCGGCCTCTGTCGTCATTACTAAATAATATACTGGAAAACCGTTTGATAGCCTCTTCTATGTATATACGACGCGTGACGCTCTGCGCTAAGTCGCGGACGTAGGTCCAAGCGTATTTTTAGAATCGCACGTTATTCGTTCGCAGTGCCCGCTCAGCGTTTCTCGCTGAGAACCAGTTGTTTTCGGAATGCCCTGTGTCATTCCCGAACGTCGAGATTTCGGGCCTTTGTTTACAAAAATGGATTGCATAGCATAAAGAAAAAAGAAAAGGAGGGGCCGCGCGTTCGTACAGTCTTATATCGGCTGCGCAAACAAATAAATACCCTTGGCATGGTCCTCGAATTGCTTCTTGCGTAAGCCCCGCCGTGGACAATCGAGGCTCTCCCGTGTCGTCCGCTCCATGTGTTTACCGTTATCGCATTTCAAAACAATCGACGAGCTCACTAAACAGACCGCTCGAGCCGGCATATTCTTGTCCGTCTCTCGAGCCAACGAAAAGGCGTCCTTTGTCGTTTCCTGCGTTAGACACTCGAGTGTCCCTCGATCGGCACGAAGGCGGTCGCGGCAGGCGAACAAAATTTTCAGTCGTGCCGTTGGCACCGCCGAAGCTGTTGTCATTCCCGCGGTCGTCCACCGTGAAGTCTGTTTATTCTTGAACGTACTCGCCCGGAGAGAGACAGATCAGTGTTGTTTTCGACAGTTTCCGACTCGTCCTCGCGGAAGGATGTTGCTATTGTCGCGTTTCATAGGAAGTAAGTACGAGTTAATCTTAGACGCTTAATCTTGAATACGCGTTAACGAACACGCATGTTAATTTTCCCGTTGCAATTTTTCTATCGTAAACAAACAATGGGAAAACCATGAACTTGTCGACATGTCGGACGTCCTTTGTTCCACGTTGTTAAACCCCGCCCAGCAACTAAACGTCGTTGTGCCGCTTGCCGAAAAAATGTTGAAGTCTTCGCTCGTTTAAGTGTCGCGTGTTACCAATAGTGAGATAACGAGACGGGGAAAAGGAAGATCGAGCTGTGATCGACGCTCGATGCGTACACTCATCGGGATTCACTTAGAAATCGTATCTGCGAGGTGTGACGCGATGATTCATTCTCGGTCAAGTCCGAACCTGCAGTCGTGAGAACAATGAGAGCCTCCTTAATACGCCGGAGGCAACGTGGTCTCCCAGGCAACAGGTCCGTACGCCGATAGCGACGTATGATAAAAGACGATAGCGGCGTTTTTTTTTATCGCGTACTTTTATCACGTTTTGCACTCGACACCCGTCCGACGTGACGACTCGACGCTATTTCGCGCCCAAAAAAAAGTCCGTTGAACAATCGACAAGGATCTTCATGGACCAAGTGACGCGGAGACGGAATCGACGTTTATCACTTTTCTTTCTCAAAGACTCGATCCGCTTGTTTATTTCAGAGCTCGTTTCGCTTTTTTAATCGTCTCGACGGTCGTACGTTTTTCGCTACGTTTGCAAATATAACCTGCTCGTCGCAGATACACAAGTACGCCGGAAATAAGGGGCACCAAGGCTCGTTCTTCCATCTGAAACATGGTACGCATCAGTAGTCTGAATTGTCATTCGACATAGGCTACTAATATATATATATTTTTTTTTTTTGCATAATATCGGTGGACTGGGAAAAAAATATAAGTAAACAGAAAAAATTTTTTATCCAGACGGACATGGCGACCAATCCTGTTGTTTATTCGAGAAAACCGATGCAGTCGATAAACCGTAAGATACTAACTATACTGCAGGTTCCATTTGTTATTCCTCAGGTACGTAACGCACGCCACTTAATCGTTCATTGCGTGGTATAATTATTTTATTTTTTATAAAAATATAAAATACATTTTATCCAAATGGTTGCACGAATAATGTAAAAAATAAGAATTATTTTGAAATTTGTTTTTATATATTTGTTTTTGTATAAATATATGTGTGTATATTTTTTTGTTCATTTAGGCGCTTCGAGCGACGCTCGAATCCGCCGCTGAGGCATTTGTCGCCAAATCATATAAATCATCCGCTAAATATTTAAAAGATGCTCTCGATTCTATGTCCGATATAGATGTTAACGTACGTTGTATTTTGATGTTCATTAATCGTTATTTGTTTAAAATTGTTATCTGTCGATCATCGGAAATTATTGTCGCGTTAATATACACATTTTTTTTTGTTGCAGGCTCAGCCTGAGACTATAGTGCTAACAAAGTATATGTTATGTATGTGCTGGTTGGAATCTACGGATGCCAAAGATTTATTGGACGCTTTAAAAATTCTTGAGGAATTAGAAAAGAACTATGGCTATGCTTATCCGATGCTGTACTATGCCGTTGGGAAAGCATATTTCAAACTATATCGGTAATTATCATACGATAATCATTATCCCAATTGGTGTGTTAATTTTAGAAACAATGAATGGCATTCCCTTGACAGTGGTATTTCACCCTTAAGGGGAAGTGAAACAGCTGTGCGTGCGAGAGAGACAGTTGCAATTTTCAAATTAGCTTTATTCAATGGTGCTAATTTTTTTGAGAAAAAAATGAATTTGGGCCAGTTGCGTCGTGTGCATTCGGCTTGAATTTGCACTTTCCTCAAAAAAATTAGCACCCTCGTGAAATGTTTATTACAGTTTTCATTACCGACAGCGATATTTCACTTCCCCTTAAGCTTACTAACACTAATGGAGTGATAAATGTTTTATTTATTTTTGTCCACAGCTTTGCTAAAGCTGACGAAATACTAAAAAAGGGCTTTTCGATATTAAATGGCGACACGGAGGTAATAGAGTATAAAATTCCAGGAACAGACGTTTTCATACCAGAGTCTTCTAGAGATCGTCTCGTGGTACGTTAATTTGAACTATTATTTTTTAATCCATATTTAAGATGATTACATTGATTTTTGTTTTTTTTTTTTTAGGCTGCTCTTGTATCTTTGAATGATCAATGCTCCAGCTGGCATCGTCCGGATGCAGTGTGTTGTATGCCCGATTGTTCGAGCCACAGTCAAAACGAGAGTGCTGATAAGAATATATTTTTCGGGTAAAAATTGTTTCCATTTGGTTTCTTGTCGTTGCATTCTATCAATGCGCGGTGTATTTGTGACTCACGAAATTTCCATGAACGTTTACAGGAGTCCTACGTTTATTGGGATGGTACAAGTAAGCTGCAATAATACGTCAAGTACATGCACCGTTAGCTTTCACACGGCATGCTGGAAGGCAAAGAAAGAAAACTTATGTTCGCTTCAAAAACTATCCGATAAGGTGAACACCAAGCCATTTTTAATACATATTACTGTGAATGTTATTTGTGAATATTTTGTTTAAAAAATATTGTTATTTCGCATTTCTTTCAGGACCTTCTGCAGTGGGAGTGTTTCACTCCGAATTGCGAAGATCAGGGTGTACGTTGTACAATTAAGAAAATTGAAATTTTCGACGAAAAGGCTAAAGTCAAATCGTCGATGACCCGCGCCGACGAAGTCGTGCGACACACAAAGATTCCACCTCAACCGCCCAAAGGAGCAATACGAAAACAGGTGTGTACTATATAAGCCAAACAGCAACTCCATTGAACTCGAAAAGATTATAGACAACATTCTTAAAAATGTATGGATTCGATAGGAAACATTTTACAAAGTAAGAAAGTACAGGTTGAAAAAAAACATTTATAAAAATATTCCAACAGACATTAAACCTCTGGAGTTGGGATACAAATTTGGTAATGTTTCCATTGATCAGTTTGAAAGTTACAGTATGTTAATAAGGATAGTAGAGACTTAGTACTTTGATTCGATTGTTCAATAAATCGCATCTCACTTTCTGCATATCTTTGAAGTTCATTGAAATTTCATTTTACAGTAATGAAGACAAGTATTGCGCTCGAAATGGCATGTGTCCGATTAACGTCAATTTTCTTGTCATTATATCATCAACATTGTTTTCGTGTCTTGAGCAGCAACATCAACAAACACCGAAGGCTAAAGCTCCGGTTGAACGACATTCTCGTCCACCGGCCGTTCCACACGAAGTACACAAAACCGACGAGGCGGAGGATGACGACGATTTGGATGAGGAACAGTAAGCCAAAATAAATTGTCTTCGTCGATAAGATACATTGCCAAAGATTGAATGAACTTTTGACGATAGTAATTTTCCGTTTTTTACAGAGCACTGAGGTCCGGTGTCCAACAACTGATCGGACTCAGGGCCAGCAATTTCGGCATCGACGACGAGAAAATCGTTCGTACTACTTTGATTCCGAAGTCAAATGGGAAAACAGTTGCTGTTTACTGTTTCTGGCTTTATACCCACTTTTTAAAGGCTTCTTTTTTTAATATCGTGATGAATATTTCCTACAGTGGCGCCCAAATCTTTCACTGTACGGCAACGAATTCATGTTGGTGACTGCGGACGCTCTGCCCGATCCCGATTTCACGAATGGGGATCCAGAAGACGCAGAACTCAAAGCTTTCTTCTTTTCGTATGTATTTCGACAAACATTTATTATGCATAATATACGTATAGATATACATAATATATATTTTAATAATGTAAATGTTATATTGATTACGACAAAATCTCACTAATCTAACAGGGTAAATTTTTGAAATTTCATTACAGATACTTCTACACTTTCATCTCGAAAAGTGGTCCGGTGAAGCTCGACGTTCTAACCGAAAAGTGGCACGAAGCTAAAAATATGATAAATAAAGATTGCGATTCGATTTTAAAACACTATACAGGTAAGATAGCTGCAAAAAAAAATCGATCGCATCTTCCACCGACTTTAGGTTTTTCGTTAATGATATAAATATTGAACGTTACAGACATCGCCGAGTTTTTGCTGCAATCCGTCAAATTCGCTGTCGTCGGTGGATACATCTGCGTGGCGGAAAAACTCCCGGAAACGTACGATTTAGCTAAATCGGATGCGTGTGACACACTAAAATTTTTTATGGAGAACGATATAGATCAGCGTTCGGACAGTTCGTCCGTCGACGGTGAGGGAACAAAAGATTCTTGGGACGACGGAACGTGATTAATTGAACGAACAAATAAATTTTCATTGCAGACGAAGCATTTTACAACGACATAGTAAATCCGGAAAAGAACAACAATTCCCTGCCGTATTCGTCGACATCGGGAGATTCCAAAGCCGACGATGCAGACATGGTTTCTTACGAGGTCGCGAATATCGACAAAAAAAAAGACGCGTCGATCGTCGATGGACCGGATACCTCAAAAGTGGGTCAATTTCTGCAATACGCTACGCCAAATCGACCACAAACATTCAAATACAAATTTCCGGAATTTGGAACCACCGCTCCGGTCGGCGACCACACTATGGGTTTTGCGAGCTCTCCAGTCAAACCGGTCGCCCCTCACGAAAACGTCGAAAAGAAGAAACCCAGCATTCCAAGCCAGCCGGAGCTTCCAGTCGAAAAAATTTCCACGCCGGTCAAGAAATCTGCTTCAAAACGTCCTCACACGGTCGAACATGTAAACGGCGAGGTATCCAATTCTATCGAAAAAAACACGCCTATCGGTACGAAAGAGAGCCGTAAAAATGACGATTCGCTGCGGAAAGCAACGAACGGCGTCGATCACGTTCACGAGATCGCCAGTCAAATGAACGCTGCATCCAAGCCGAAGATTCCGGCCGAAAAGTTTACGAAAGAGTCCAAATCCGTCAACGACATGAGCACGTACAGGGCTTCTATGAACGAGCACGGAACATTGGTAAACACAATTGTGTTTCTGTTTTCTTCGTATCGTCGGCGTGATGGCGTAATGTTATTTTATTTTACAGATGCGTATTTCCGGAGAACCTGACGAAAGGCCTAACCAGACGATTCCACCGCCGCATACCAGTGAAAATGGCTCGAGAAACTCGGAAAATCTTTCCGATGGTCCCACAAGTTCAGAAGCGAAGAACGCAGAGAAAGAAGCCCTTGTCGGAGAATTGATCGAGGAAGTGCAGCGTTTGAGCAGTAAATTGTCAGTCGCCGAAGATCGCGCTGTACAACTAGAGTCGGAAGTCGCGTAAGAGTTGCAACTTTGTTATCGGTCGAAATATGCGAGGCACTCTGCGTCGAGTAGAATAGTCACTTGTATGGCAAGGGAGTAGAAAGGGAGTTCTTGACGAGTGAGAAAATGCCGTACGTGCCGAAGGCAAGTGCGGCATTCACACGAAACTGAATTCCCTTTTCTACGCCCATGCCATTCACACAATTTTTCCTAACAAATTCACGAAAGTCACACGTTTCGTTTTTGAGAAGTGTGCGCAGAAAGGCACTTTTCCGCACTAGTGCGGGAAAAAATAACATGTTGGGTTTGTACGCGTGCGCAGTATTTTTCCCCCACGCGATGCGAAAAAGTGCCTTTTTGCGCACACTTCACAGGAACGGAAAGCGGGATTTTACGTGTGTGCGTTAGGAAAAACTAATTTGCATGGTATTACGTGATTGTTTTGTTGTGAAAAAGGGACGGTTCACTCGACGGAGAATGCCTTGTACCATTTTTTTCGAATCGTTTCACAGACGCGATATCATTATACTTGCGATTAAATGTTAACAGGCAAATAAAAAAAGTACATGCAGCCGAAAGGGTGAAACTGTTACAGAAAATTCTGCAAGGACAATATGCCTACAATCACAGCTTCATCATTAGGTAAGTCTGTAGCTCAAGATATTCGAAGAAGATCGATATCGAGCATGTCCAGACAAGGAACGAATCTAATTTGATAATTCGCGAATTGTGAAATGTTGATATTGCTTTTAACGCACGTCTATCTTTCAGGAAATTGGACGAGTGTCGCAAAAATTGTGAAGTCATCTCCCTCATTCAGGGGATACTTATGAATTCGATTGGCCGCACTTTACCGATGAACGTCAATGAGTATCAAGCAGTTATATCGGAGATAGAAAAAATACTGAAGAATCATCAGGTGAATAAAAAATGTTTCATTAAGGTGGTGTGAAATACCGTCGCCGGTAACAAAAACTGTTTGCCGTTTTGAGACCGCAGTCCGTCGAGGAAAAATAAAATTGTCTTTCCCTGGAAATTGGCAGAATGAGGGAAAGAAAATGTTCTTTTTCCTCGGCGTTCTGCGGTCTCAAAATGGCATTACGTACAGTTGGAAATAAATATTAAAAACAAAGAATGCTTTTCACGCGGCACCATATGCAGCTCATGCTAATTGACACAATTTTAAGCTCATGTATCTCTGAATCCATCTGGCGAAAAAATTATTAGAAATTCTTACAAAAAATCTTATTCATTGCTCTATAACACTTGCGATTTTTAGTTCCAAAAGTGCAAAAGTCGTGCGACGTGTTCCCTTAAATTCTCTAAATATTGTCTCCCTCGCTCGACGGTAACTTTCGAGTGAACGAGCAATCCTCATTTCGTTTTTCTTTCAGACAAAATTCTGGGAAATGAACGACAAACTGGAAAAAGCAACGGAGCCGGAAAGGATAACCGAGATTAATCTGCAAGCGGATCTAATGCCGAAAATGCCGGCCGGCGACGTGCCGGATGCGATCCAACGCGCCTTCGGCATGTACGAAGCTTATGTATCAGACGAAATTCAACGATCCGCGCAGTTCTTTCAAAATCCAATGGGGCGCAATCCCCACGCGTTCAGCGTTCCGCAGTTCAGGCCGATGTACGGTCATAATCCGGGACTGATCTATCCACCGAATTGCGTGCCGAACAGACCTCCACCACTGAACGTTCGTATGCCACAACCACCGTACGCCCCTCTTCCCATGCACATCGATCATATCGTTCCTCCCCGTCCATCCGCAGCCCCAACCACTGTGCACCAAATAGTTCCTAATCCATCGCAACCAACAATTCCCCCTGTGCGTTTACAGCAGCCGAACACTTTCACGTTCGGCTCGACAACCTCTCCCGCGATCGGCTCGACGACCTCTCCCGCTCCCGTGCAACAACAGAGCGTTCCGTCACCGGTCGATCAGAGCCCGTCGAGGGCCGCGCATTCGCCTTATTGGATTCCCGACGCATCCAAAGTGTCCCGACAATCACCGACAATTTCCGCTCCCGAGCTTCCCAAGATCGATCCGTCGACACAGCAAGATCGGCAAAAGTTCGTAGAACCAGGCTCTGCAGGTAATCAACCAGGCAAAGCTCAAACATCGGAGCAATCTGACCAAGTGCTCGCCCAAGACCGCGATAGGGCGGAGGATAATTCCGGTGCTAAAAGTACACCCTCGCCAGTATCGTCTGCCTTTACCGATAATTCGCAAAATCAATTGGATGTGGCCGCAGCTCTGAAAATTACGAGTCTCGATAGATACGCGAAGCGGAAAGAAACTAAACCACGAAAAAAAAATTATCACAGTATCGATAAACTAGTGCAAATACTGCGTTCTCGTCACGTGGGAGTCTTAGAGTGAGTACCAAAGATTTCACTTTTTTTTCTTATCGTTATGTCACGAGGATTCGCGTGTAACATAGATGGTTAATTGTTGCAGGTTAGATTTGATAAAGAGCGTGGAGACCGTTCGTAAAAATCATACGAATTCATTGTCGGGACTGCCGATGAGTCTAATTATTCGCGAAGCCGCCAGAGTTATAATGGACCGTCAACAGAAACGTGAGTTATACTAATTTTTTTTTCATTAAAGAGGTGATAATATCAATGGGCGACATTCTTCAACTGGTTGCTTTATCGCTTCTTTTTTTCGTTCTATATCTCTCAATAAATGTTAATGAATTTTGCAGTCTATTTTGTTTCGTTACAAAGCTTTCTGTACGGGGCAGGGATATTATAATATTCCTTCATGTTATATCATGATGCACCATATAAAATGGTAAAAGGTAAACCAGTTTTGATATTATTTGAATTCACGTCACCGCACTATCATCTGACGATAGGACCAAATAATCTATCTTCGTTTTTCTTGAGAAACATGAAATAGAAAAAAAACACACTGTAAGAAGTGTATTTTGAATGAAAGTATCATGAAATTTGCAGACACGGTATATACGATGCAAATTCTTAAATAAGTAATATTAACATTATATCTCCTTCACCTAACTGGCCCAAGAATAACTAATGAAGTTAAATGAACAACGCTAATGCTAATTATTTATTTCAGAATTATGCGGTTATGAGAAGCACCCATTTTTCCCTACGTCGAATACATCGGCCTGGTTTTCGGCCGACGGTGAACGCAAGCGGGAAAACTCGATGTCTTCCACATCTTCCGGTAAGCTAATAGACTTCTAAAAATCTTTGTACTGCAGAACCTCGTTCTACTGCAGTAACAAGCTACGAATTCCTACGATTCTCAGTACCTGCTACAAAGATATTTTTAATTTCAGTGAATTCAGCGAAAAAAGACACTCACGGCGCGAGCGCCTCGAAGAGAAGATGGGAGCCGGTAGTAATTCCGAACGATACATGGCAGAAGGAAACTCCGGAGTCAGAGTGTGCGATCTGCTTTGAAACTATGCTTAACACCGCAGAGTCTTACACTCTGCAGTGCAAACACACATTTCACAAGAAGGTCAGTAAAAATGGTCTTATCTTTATGGATTTCAACATTCAACTTAACAGTTCGATAAACTGAACTCTATCATTCGTTCTTTTCAGTGCATTAAATCTTGGCATAAAGAAAGTCAATCGTGCCCGACGTGCCGAGTGTACACAACGATTGACGACGAATATCCTCCGTTGGGCTGACCAATGGATGTGATACGCACAAACCTACGGTCGGCGTGCTCAACGCGACCTTGAAATTTATTTTATTTTTTTAAATATTTTCTTTTTCTTCCAATTCTTCAAGGCCATCCAGTTACGTTTATTCAGCATTATCTTCAAGAAATCAACAGTGTGATATAAGCACTTTATTCATTAATCACCAGTTACTACGAGTTAATTGTTACTTTTCAAGTTTAATAGTTATCAGACCTAAGCGAGACTTGGACTGAATCGAAAAGTTTTGAATCCATGTCAGTAAGACGCTCATATCTAGCATGATAGGGCAGATTTTTATACGAATATATAACGTATTTTGTAACAGTTGACAATTACTTCGGGGCAAATAGTATTTTTTTTTAGTTTTCCTCCTTGGACACGCTGAAACATTATTAAATATTTCCAAGATTAGTCGGGTAGGCCCTGAGACGATGGGTAAAATCCCTTTTGCCCGCTCGATCAGCCCCAGTTGGTAATAAAAAGTGTAGTTTTTTTGTTTAACAGCGCGAAACGAACGGCCACGGTGAGAAGCAAATTCTTACACGAAACCGATGACAATTCAGCATCGCGTAAGAATTTGGTTTTGGTCGTGGATGGCCTGTGCTATAAGAGTCATCACTTACAATTTTTATTACCGACCGCGATATTTCACGTGCTCCGAATCAAACAGTCAAGAAACATCTGGATTTATTTAGTTTTATTCAACACCACCAAAAACTGATTGAGAAGCTAGGCGCGAGCGATTCGACGTGATGCCACCAACCCGGTGGTATGTACAGCATATCACCCGGTCCCAGGTAGCACATCGAACCTTTCGCTTTCTCGAAGTTCGGCCATTTATCGAAATCGGGGTTTACGGGATCGACCTGGGCTGTGTTGGACAACATTCTCGTTTCGTAAGAGTAAAGATTCGGACCCTCCTCGGGACGATATAGTATGACCCGCTTGCATCCGAATACCTGAATAAATACTATGTGAATATTTTTTTTTATCATAGTTATTATTATTATTTTTTTTTCATTATAAAGTTACCTGACACAAGAGATTATTTTTCGGATCGAAATGTAGAGGTGAGAGCGTACCACGCGGACCGAACCAAGCATTTATATCCGGCCGAATAGCGTCCCCATCGCCGTCCGAGAAATTACAGTAATCCGGTATTCCAAAGTCCTCTTTCAATTCGGGTATCTGGGAACGAAAATAATGTTAAAGTATATTAAAAATATAATATAATAAATGTAATGTTTTTTTTTTATTTGAAGCCACAGAGTTTGACGAGCACGCAAAGGCGAAGGTACCTGTTCAAACAGTTGATGCTGCGCTAGGTAGCCCACTTTTTCGCTCTTCTTCGAGAAGTGCGATCGAAGAAAATCGGCGAAAGTTACGAGACTCTGAGACCAGTCCTCTTCCGTGTAGCGGGAACCAATTTCTATCGGTACTGTACGGTTCCCGGCGACTTTCATTAAATAATCTATATTTTTCCACGAGCTCAGTGCTTTCCAATGACTCAGACAACCTGCAATTTTTTTAACGTTACGCAATTTCGTAATGATTAAAAAAGTCATAAAGTTGCCGTCGGTAAGACGTCGAATGGTAATTTGCGATACAAGTGCGGTAAAGCGAACTTTATACGCACGCTGTGAAGTGCGGTGAGTGCAACTCACTTGACAGTCAGCGCTTAATGTTCGCTACATCGAACTAGTATCGTATAGTATTTTTTTAACGAATACAGAAGAAGTTCTACTCGGTCCCTGCTGATTGTGGCGCTGTACAGCAAGGCCTACTGCCCATGTGACGTATTTTACGCACGTTGAAGCGGGCGTAAAATACATTAGCGTGCGTAAAATACATTAGCGTGCGTGAAGAACATTATTAAACTAATCATAGTCCATTCGAGGATAACCGCTTGTCTTTTCGATTTCCATATTGACCTTCGAGTACCGCTGGAGTTTTCGGCTTGAATAGATCTCTGTAAAAGGTTTCCATCGACGGACACTCGAGTCTTTGGATCCAAGCTAAACCGGGCAGTAGATCTTTGCAGATCTCACTGTCGTCGATCGGTATTTCATTGCACTTCGAACTGTCCGGAGATGGACCTGAACAGTAACGAGATTATTATATCGGGGCATTCTTAAGTTTATTCGAGAGCAAAACTCACTCGAAAGAAACTCGTTAAGTCTTGAAGCCATCGTCGTCATTAGATCGGACGCATTCACGAGAGGAGCACCCAGCAAAATTGCTCTGTCGATTTGCTTTATAATATCAATAATCTTTTCCCTCTTATCGGTATCGCTTCTTCCCTCGCTAGCTGCACATTGGATTTCCAAAAAGATACACTAAGCGAACGAATAATAAAAGAGAAATAATCGTGATAGCCTACGAGTATGTACGGTTTAATTTTTGTTGTACCTTCAATGTGCTGCATAATGTGTAGCAATATCTGTGCTTCAGTGGTACGTCCTTCCAGTAGCCGGTATTAAGCGCCTCCCAAGTTTGATCCAAACAGGCTTCTAATCGTAGCAACGAATCTTCGATCCGACGTTCCGGCGGAAACCTTGTGTGAACATCGAAATACTGTACTTTTAACTTAGGTCTTCGATGTATTTATAAAGAAATCGGCGATAAACATTCATAGAGATTAAGCAAGGACGAGCAAAATCTATTTTTTAATGACGAATATCATAAATAACGTTATTTACAAAGCTGTACGAGGACACACGAATTTTTTCATGGCACAGTTAAAATATTAAGGATGTGTTTATAAGGAAGAAAACTCGGGTTGTACTAACAACCCACGACGTGATTATTTTGAAATGTAATCTATAAATTTTATTAATTCTATAAGTTTTTATAGTGAAAATAAAAATGCCGAAAAATAAATTGTGAACAGAGTAATTAATTGAAGAATGCCGAAACGAATGCTCTTCAGTGTGCTGTTCAGATGGTAACGAGTAAGTTAGGGCTCTTCGATCAGTAAGCATATAAATACGTGAACACTTTAAAAGATGGTGTCTTAAAAATGCGAATTAGAGAAAATATTCAAAATCTCGCCGCGTACCAAGTGGATCGGTAAATGGTATTTGAAAACATGAATTTCATCTTCTCTCAAAAGTTCCCGATAAATAATCAGAAATTATAATCATTATTGTCAACAAAACAAAAAAGCAATTATAAAAATAGAGGATGCCCATGTCTGGCAAAAAGTATACTCGTTCGATTCGCAGCAAGAGCGCAATTCATTGCACAGAGGCACCAACTGTATCCTCATCTCCACAGGAACGTTGTTGCGTAGATTTTCCAGGAGAGCATCCCAAGGAATCCGCGATCCGGTTAGCGAAGCTATGTCGCACATTTTTGTCTGTAATTAAGTGAGGTAGGTTTAGAGACTCGCGAAGCGTCGATTGCGAATTTATAAAAAAAATCTATTTAATCAAGTGAACGTGTTTGTCTCTTGTTTTACATAATTGTGGCCACTGTACTATTAAGCTATCGGCTATATAGTACAAAATCTTTCCGGTCAGAGAGTACGTTTTCACTCTGCAAAAACTTTCAATGAAAATCATTTTCGTTTCTCCGATAAACGCAAGTTTCAGCACGAACGCTGCGACGCATATGGGCACGCAAGTGCCAGGACCATTGCACAGTATCAGATCCGGCATTTCGGTCCACACGATCTTCATCGAATCTTTGAACGATACAAGGGTGCTCCAAACTGAAGTCAAATACGATTGACCGACTTCTCTGCTGCGCGATATCTTTATTACTCTGTACTCTCCGTTTTCGAGCTCAACGTCGTTGATTTTCCCCGCGCTTATTTTGTCCGTCTGAGCGTGAATATATATTCTTGGAGAATATTGCTGAAAACTCAGGTTCCTGACAATTTGCAACATTTCAGTGGTGTGTCCGCCGGACCCTAAAATTATCAGCGTCTTGGCAGCTCGGGACCTTCTTTTTGGATACTTTGCATCCTTCGTCAATACGACATACAATATTCTTCCTAACAATATAACCCCGCTGAATATGATTGTGGAACCGAAGTAAATGAGCATCCAATTCATGTTTCAATGCTGTACCTGCAATAACAAAAATACAGTACCGATATTAATATCTGCGAAACATAAACTTATGAAATTTGTTTAAAAAAATTAACACTGCGTAATATACAGTTTTTCAAAGAGGCTGCGGAAACATGTGTTGTCACTTTGTTGTTTAATTTATCAGAATTTTTGCCAATTTAGACAAAGAAACAACGGTTCGTGAATGCAGTTCTGCTCAGTTCGACTGAATCCAGAAATATTCGAGATGTATTCACATGCATACGCAGCTGAAACGGGCGTTGTTATATTTTACTTCGCTCCGATAAGCGTTCCTTTGTTATCAAAACGGACGAAATGTATTCCGCGGAAAGAATCGGATGTACCGTTGACAATTTAAAAAACCCACTAGCTGTCGAGAGTCGCAAAAGAAAGAACGCATAGCCGAGCAAATTTACATTCAAGAACGCAGCCAATGTGTTTTGCTCCGAAACGACGAGGTTAAACTATGGAAAGATAAAGCATAAATTCCAAACACTACCGATATACTCAACTTGTGTGCTTTTGCCTCGCAAAGAAAGCTGGCGATTGCTTCGATATAGATAATTCGTAAATGAAATTTTTAAAAACGAAACAACAGAAGCCTAAATTCCGTGCAATTCCGTGTTGTTTGTGGTCTGTCGAGAAATGTGCAGACAGTTCGGCGTCCAACTTGGTGCTTCGACCCTAGAGGAATTTCTAGGGTATTTAACTGTCAGAAGATCCGGAGATATCAGCCTGCAAAAAGACCAGACGTTACAGCTGTGATAATGATAAGCTCGCAGTACAGTTTAATAATGGTAAAAACGCTACTTCTTCGCACTCGCAACCAATGACGTTCACGCGTCGCTTCGTTTGACACCGAACTGTGGCCAACTGTATCGACGGAAAACGATTCTCCGGAGTTTACTGATAACAGTGATAATCAAAGCTCTACCTGCCGTCACCCGCGCTCCACCATCTCGCATCCATTTACACCTGTTCCCCGGAAGTAATTCGTCAATTTGCACGGGACCCAAAAGTTACGTTAAATCTTTGTGTTGAGACCCGCAACGGGAAACAGATCGTTTTTATTACATGTAATCATCGTGTCAAATCGGAAGTTGAATCCACAGTGGATCAGTCGTTCGCTTTCCACTCGACGAGGTAATTATTTTTCATCTAACGAAGGCTCTCGAGTCTTGAGTTTTTATCGATAAAACTATAAAAAAATTATCGCTTTCCTGTTCGGTGGATTAGTCGCTGACGTCGAACACATATCGAGGTAACCTCTCGTTATCTTTCCCCTCCCCCCTCCCCACCTCCCCGTAGAACACGGGTTTTGTCGAAAGGGTGGATTATAGGTGAAAATTGTATTTTTCAGGATGATCGTCGAATGGACTGAGAGGCTTCGCAGCCGATATTAGATGGCAGCTCACAAGAGCGCGCCGGAACCGCGAAAGCGATATCACGTCAGGGAGCCATGCGCAGATGTTACGTAGTGTCGTCGGTTGGATGATAGGCTTAGCACTAGCAGACATGGAGCAAAACAAAGAGACGGCGGGCAGTGAGAGCAGTCCGAACTCCAGCGACGAGAGCTTGGCTTCGGACACTATGGAGGTAACGAAGGATTCTGAAATATGTACTTCCGATTTATTTACAAAATTTAGGCAGTTGAAAGTTATTCTTTCTTACGAGTATTGGACAATTTTTTTTTTATTGAATTTTAATACCTTGAGTCAGTCGATAGATAAAAACCAACATTTCTGAGAGCCTTTCATCATTTTGATTCAATAAAGATTGTATATAATTTAATTTTAATTTTCTAATTTAATTTCTTTGATGGATTTCTTCTTTACAATCGACATAATAAATCTTAATTTTAGAGCTCCGAATAATGAATCATAAAAGTTATAAACACTTAAAATTACAGCTCTTGAATTTATTTAATTAACAACATATTGCTAGAAACGTATATTTATTTATTAAGTAAAGCTCGGACAAACAACATGTGTATTTGTTGTTGGGGCGAACATTATTATTTAATTCACAACATTTAATTCACAATTACAATTGCAACTCTTTATCTCAAGTACGAACTGCCAGTTAAAAGTCTGATTAAGACTCTAGATATCTCGTTAATCGAGATATCTAGAGGGCAAGATATCTAATCTGTACGTTTGTCATTCCGAGCTGTTCCATTAATCTATGTAATATCGTGTATCTCAGTCATCTTCATCTCTATTATTCGCTACAATATTTAAGACAGAATCTCACTGTAAAGTTTCCATAAGACACTAAAGTAAAAAATTGTCCTTACAGTTTTTACTGCAAACTGCACACTAACGCGAAATAAGACTGAAAATTGTATGTTTTTCAGGTGGACAACTCGCACAAGATTCTGCTGAAAATCGCGACACTGTACGCAGAAAGGTTGATGAATGATATCTGCCTGGTGGTGGATGGAATTGAGTATCCGGCGCATCGTCTGATTCTCTGCGCCTCCAGCGACGTTTTCCAGGTAAAGCCTCGCGATAGTCGAGCATCAAATTGTAAAGAAGCAATTAAAACAATTAATTTGTTTTAAATATTTTTTTCTACACAGGTAATGTTGATGTCACCGCAGTGGACGGAATCGCAAGAGAGTCGCGTAACGCTCCAAGAAACACCCCAGTGTGCTCCGATATTCAGCGAATTTTTGCGCTATTTCTACACAGGCAGAATACGAATTAGCTACGAGGTCGTACTGCCGATACTTTCGTTAGCGGATAAGTACAACGTTAGGGATTTAATATCCTTGTGCCTTGAATACATGAAGAACCACATAGCCGTAGCCGCGATACACGGTACTCTGGTGTCCTGGCTGCAGTACACTTCGAACTGCGGTCACCACAGCACGACGCAGTCGTGTCAAAATTTCGTAAAGTGGAATCTGGAGTTGGTCGCCAAGACGGCCGATTTCGGTAACTTCGAGCTCGACGTCTTGGTGGCGCTGTTGCATCAGAGTAGTCTGGTTATCAAGGACGAGATGACTCTGTACAAGTGTCTCGAGTCGTGGCTGGACCATCAGGCGAACCGTTTGAGAACTCAATTGCCACCGAAGGAATTGGAGCCGACGTTGAAGCAGCTCGTCGTCGCGGTAATGTCGCCCGTTAGATTTCCAATGATGTCGCCGCGACAGTTGGCCGAGCTGCTGTTGTCGCCGCTGACGAAGAAGTACAAGGAATTTTTCGTCGAGAGAATGGCCATAGGAATGTCTTTTCACTCGGGTCAGCAGGAGAGGGTGGGCGAGGTGGTCAGAAACGAGGAGGACGGCGCTCTGCTCTTCGAGCCGAGACTCTACACGGTCGACACGTGCAGCTCTCTGCTCACCATCGAGAATTTTCACAGTCTGCCCTCGTACCACACGAGGACCCTTGTCTTTTCGAGTCACTCCTTTCTCGCTGAGTACGCCGGCGATCGGGCCTGCGAGTGGGTAGTCGATATCTATCCGAAAGGTGTTTGGTTCAAGAAATTCTTTCTGATAATCTGGCAGGGCACCGTCGAGATGCCCGAGCACGTCAAACGCTCGGTCAGATTGTCGCTGACCTGCAAGGAACCGCCCGTAGACAGCGACGACGATCTTCGCGTTAAAATCGGCGTCTTGATTTACGGTCTTCAGGACGGTGTCGAGCACATCGCTCGGGTAACCGAGATAATACACAGATTCAGTAAAAAAGATCGGGTGTTGAATCTGGACGATCTTTTGCCGTTCGAGGAGCTCAATCCGAACCGGGGTTCGTCACTCTCCCCTCGCCCGGTTTCGCCCTTTCTCGTCGGGCGCAACAAGGACATACTGAAATTGCACATCGTCATATCCCCGGCCAACTGAGCCGCGAAGCATTTAACGCAATCCCCCCCCCCCCCCTACGTATATCTCGGGGAATAACTGAGAATATATCGTCGTTATTTAAAATATTAGGAAATTCGATTACGAATTTAGAATCAACAACGACGGGTCGAAATTTCCGTTCAATGTCTGGAAGACTTTTTAGGTTTTCTTTTCACTCGTCGTAACTGTTACGTGTTCGTTTGTTACGATAGCTCGCATAAATTGTTGAACCAACTTTTCATATTAATTTACAACTTTACATTAAGATTACTGGTCGTCTTTACTTTCGCGGTGTGTTTCGGTGCGTACGCCTTTAAATCTGTTTGAGTTTCGTCGATTCCCTGGGCTCAAAGTCACGGGAGACACTTGCGTTTAGTGTTAACGGGGATCACGTGGATATATAAAATCGTGTGATAATAACTAATGGTCGGTACGATAAATTATTGAAATCGGTGCGTATAGAAACTATTTTCTAAATGAAAAAAAAAACAACAAGAAATAATTGATAAATAAACATCACAATAACATCACAATAATGTTAATTGTAACGGACAGAACTATGTTTCAATGATGTACGTGTGATAAAAATATGTACCGCTTCGTCGTGTATGGCTGTGTCGATGTTTATATAGATCATTACACGAATTTGACGCATTGAAAAAACAATACAAAACTGTACCAGTTTTTTTGTCTTACGTGTATTGAGTAATTATTCGTAAATAACGCCCTATCGTTTGACTGCGGCAAAAGCGCAATGTTGAGAATATTTTATAGACGTAATTTTAATGAAAATAATAATGATCGAAGATTCAGTGGAATTGCGCCTACTTTGTGTTATTTAACGCGTTCTATCTGTCGAGCCGGCGCAACGAAGGCCGCGATTAAATATCGTTAGCCTCGGTAGAATCCCGAGACACGTTCGTAAGGTGTGCATAGATTACAGTCGGTGTATCCTCGTTAATGTATTCGGAGCAGAGGGAGACAGACCGATAGCTGGTAGTAGCCAATATGGGAAGTTGATATCGTATATCTCGAAGCTACCTTGGGCGAGACAGAAGTGAAAGTACGTGGCAACAAGTCGCTCACGATCGGGACGATCCAACGGGGCTTTTGCCATTACGCTTCGAGAATCACTGCGTTTCGGATGCACGACTAATTCGCTCTGTGAATTAATATCTTTATTTCATCGACGAGTTTACTTTATCCGCATTTACAATGAAACTTTACTCCGTATCCGATGGACCGCCGTCCCTCGCCTGCCGGCAGGCACTCAAGTCATTGAACCTCGAGTACGAACTCGTCGACGTTGACTTTGGAAGAGGAGATCATATGACGGAGGAATATGCCAACGTGAGTGTCATTCGTATTGTTTGAGTTGTGTTTGTTGATTTTTTTATTTAATTCTCTTTTTTTTCTTGCTTTTTTCAGATGAACCCGCAGAAAGAAATTCCGGTACTGGTCGACGGGGATCTTGTCATGGGAGAGAGGTAAATTGAATTTTAACTCTTAAGTGAATTGATTCAAGAAAGAGGAAATTTTGTAGTTTATAGTTTATAGTTTATAGAGGAGTTTGTATATTCCACTCGTCAGGTAGTGGAATTAATTAAAGTAATTTTTATTTAAATCACAACAATTGTTCGATTGTTCAATATTAATCATGATAAGATCGCGGGAAAATCGTTACTGTGGAAACTTTTTATAGTAATTAGTAAGATTCACTTTGTCAGCCTAGTATCATTGCGTTGTGGCTTTTAGAGCTGGGAAAGGTTTTTTTAAAAATATTTTCCTCTCGTAATGCATACTTACGTTCTTACGAAGCATATTTTTTCAGCAACGCTATTCTGCAATACCTCGGCGATAAGTACGACGTGGCTGGCAAGCTCTACCCCAAGGACCCAAAAGCACGAGCGATAATTAACCATCGTCTGTGTTTCAATTTGGCGATGTACTATCGGAATATATCCGAGTATGTGGTGAGTAGTTTTTTTTGTACCATACGAGTATAGTTGCGAGCATAAAGATTAAACGTCGTTGCAACCGAATTTCAGATGGCACCGATATTTTTCGACTACGAGAGAACTCCTTTGGGTTTGAAGAAAGTGAAAATTGCATTGGACGCATTCGAGACATATTTGAAGCGGGACAACACTAAATACGCTGCAGGAAGTAAGCATCACATTACTTGTACTATGTTATATATATTTTAGAAGTTTTTTTGATTGCTTTTGCCAATTTTTTAAAATCCAGGGTGTCCCACTAGGCCCTAATTATGGAAGTTTTCCATCCCAAATCCATTGAAGTTTCTCAATTCTATAATCCATAGCGAGGGCGCAAAGCTTCCGAGCCGCAACAACCTTTTAGTAACTGATAAGAAGTAACTCGAATGGTTGAAAAAATGCTATGTATCTTGATTGCATTAATTTTAAACATCTGTGTCGGGTATCTTTCAATTCCAACATTATTCAAATCTGAACTCCTTTGGTTAGAAAGTTGTTAAGATATTGCGAAATTGATCTTCACACTTATTTTGTTGTTATATATTTTTTTATTAATAATTTTGTTCTTGCAGACAACCTGACTCTGGCTGACTTTCCACTGATCACGGCTACGATGTGCCTCGAGGCAATCGCCTTTTCCCTGGCACCGTGGCCTCACGTGAAGAAGTGGTACGAAACATTCAAGACCGAGTACCCCGATTTGTGGGAAATAGCAGCCGGTGGAATGCGAGAGATCACTGAATTCGAGGCGAACCCTCCGGATCTGTCTCACATGGATCATCCCATTCACCCAGTTCGTAAAGTTACGAAGTAAACTTCGAAAAATTTCGTTGAACAAAAAAAAAGAAAAAAAATTATGAACATCGATACAAAATAACGATATCGCTGTGTCTCATAATAAATTATTTTTACTATCAACACATCACATTTCCGTTAGTATACTTATGACTTACGATCAACCACATAAATTCCCTATGATAATTAATCGGCACCGGGTCTCAAATACACATACTATATAAGTCCCCTTGGTTACCATTTTTTTTCTGAAATAATTGACAGTCACGTCAAGTACCATATAGTCAGTCAAAATGTAAGTTTCGATAAAAGTTCCAGAGTTTTAATATCCATGAGTATGGTTGTCGTAATGATTATGATAAAAACTTTATTATATATATAATGTATATATTAAAAACAGACTATAGAGTACGACAGCCGTGATCCAGTCTCCGACGCGACAATAAGAATTAACATTCGTCATCGAATTAACTTACAGGATATTTAAGTGACGCAGTTTTTTTTCGAGAATGTCGAATCATGCACATAGGTACATGTTCGCAAAAAAAAAAAAAAAAACGAACTCAAAACACCATAGACAATATTATACCTAAGTAATTACCGTGTTTGAAAAATCGTTTAGTATATTGAAATGTTGAGCACTATATGCTATAATTATTACGTGTACAGACCATGCGAGAGTAGTGAAATGCAAAAGATCGCGAAGTACTGCCCCTTCCGTTTTTACCGAATCCCTTAAGGTTCTTTTTTTTCAACATTTAGGTAATATAGTATTCTATACGTGTATGTTGTGACATTACTATAGGATCATGCGCTCGACGGGCAGATTTTTACAGCAGCAATGAGGTGGTGATAATTATCAACATTCGTCGCGTCCTACTTCTCATCGTGAAAACGAGACGTACTAACGGTATTATCTTCTATGCGTGTTACGTATCTCTAGGGATAAATAATCTCGTTAAACGACTGTATTAATTTTTTCTTTTTTTTCAGTATTCGACATTTCGACGATCGATCGAGCTTGATCGTGCCTTCGAGTGTATTATTGAAAGACTCGTTATGTGAGAAGCGATCGGATGTCTTTTTAAAAAATATTTATGCAGCATGGTCCACTACACCTAGAGCCAATAATGGCGAGAACCCTGTTGTTGCTATTCCATCATCCGTAACAGCTTTCTTGACAAGTGCGAGCTGGCCGACAGTCGATCAAAAGTCTCGGGGCGCGATTTTCTGCGACACGCTGTATCTTCAATATCTTCAATATTTTTTTTTATGTTAAAAAGTGTATTATCGTCGTCGTTCTCTTCGCTGAACACTGAATAATATCGACATCGCCGTGGGTCAGTTCGATCGAGCTCGTGACTTTCGAGGGTGAACAATGTTCGTCACGTCGAAACAACCGAGCTAGTCACCGAACTCTTCCGGACGGTGAGCGCAGATGCGACTTTATGTATCCGGTACGATAGTCAATCACGTCGCGCGAAGTCCCGCCTGGCAAACCGTGTCTGTGTCTTCTACTCCATCTGCAAACAATTTTTCCAATCTTCAATTCTGTCGGTTGGACATTATTTTTTATTTTTTTATCGGTAAATAAAGTACAAGCATGCACGGACCACCCTCGCATCCCGACGAATTTACTCATTGTATTAACGAGGCGCAGCCAGTCGAGTGAGTACTTGTATTCTTTGTACAGATTTTAGGGGACCAATTGGTATTAGGAAAATCGCGTTCGAAATGAGAAATTCATTCGATAAAAAGAAATTGTCATTGCGTTTATTACATTGAACGTTAAGAGCTTCGTTTTTTTTTCGACAGACGTTTTATGAATTTATTAATGATCATTTTTTAATAACTTTCGTTGTTTAACGATGAAAGCTCAATTTGAAATATTAAGTAAACACAAATTTCGTTGATAAAAAAAAAATTATTTTGGGACTAAAACATGTTATATGTTGTATGTACATATGTTTATACATTTACGTTTTTTTAATCCAAATGTTCATTCCTGGAGAACAAGACATTAATTTCGAACGAGGTATTGCTAATTCCGATTGGCTCATGATTACTCATGTACAAAGAATGTTTAATTAAATTCAAGTTTAATTTAATTAATTGTAAAAAAATTAATTACATTAAATCAATTAAAGCTTTAGTCTTCATTCGAGCTTCCCAGCCGCTCCTCTTTAATATACGATAGCCCACCGCTATTATCTAATGTCCGTACACATATAACATCGACTGCTGAGAAACAAAAGGGCGTAACGCGTATGCTTCGACACGAGAAATACACCTTGTGCCTTTTAACAGTCGACGTATCGTTTGTATATATAGTATAGATATTATTATCATATTCATATATTGCCATCGATAACATTGAATCGCTTAACGACCATGATGCTTCATTCCATATGTAAATATATAGCACAGACAAAATTATTTTTCAAAAAGTAACATAAAAAAATAGGGTATCAAACCATGTCCACAACTACGGTTGACAAATGCAGAAAAAAATAATGTATGTTCCGATCCTTTCGATGACTGTATAGAGCGATTTTTATGATTATGACCGCAATGTATAGTAGCTGATTCGGGTGGGGCTCTAACGATGGTAACATTTTTTTTTTTACATATTTGTTAATGTTATGTTGATGACTTAAAAAAAACGATTGATCACTGCACGATCGGGGTTATTTTTTATTGCGCCTCTATACGTCTAACTCTAATGAGGGACGAAGCTCGATGAATTACTGCCTCGGATGCGCGACGATAACTATAACAGACTCTTGAGCATACAAATTATTTAATGTTTAAGGGATTCACAAGAGAAACTACCAATCGTACCTGGGCGTAAGGACGAATTAAAATTCCGAATAAAAAAAACAAAGCATATCAGATGTATAATAATAATAATATAGGAAATAGAGAAAAAAAGAAATTCTTACAAGCAACAAGTGTGTCTATTTACGGTACTCGTATAGTAGTCAATGGGAGATACGTGTTTCGTGTATGAGTTATATATTGTTGCGCTCGTGAAAGGAAGAAATATTCGAAAATATTAGCATTTTTTTTCTTTTTACGATTGTACCGTTCGGCGTAACACCACAGAAGGTGGGTGTGCATGTACTCAGTGTACGAAGCCGGCAGCCCTAGGACACCCCGATCGAAGCAAGGAAGACTTTGAAGATGATGCCAAAGGCTCCGGATTAATGTATAATCTCCTGCGGATACTTATATCGATTAGTGACAGATATCTTCGGATAAAATCGATCGAGCATGATGGAAGAATGTAGAGACGGAAAGAAGAAGAAAAAAAAAACATACAACGAATATTAAACTGAATCGAGAGGAAGGCATCCAATGATAATCGAATAACATTTTTGTAACATCTTGGGCCACGTTTCAATCAGTCTCATCCTTTCGCCATGAGATAAAAAAACATCTTATATCTCGTTGCCTCATTGACAATTATTCGCTATAATATTTATCATTATTATTATTATTGTTGTTGTTGTTATTATTATTGTTATTATTATTGAGCAAGGGCGCGCACTGGGAGAGCATGCGACTTAATACCCACATAGCACAGAAATATTTTTGAGAGGCTTCAATAATATTTTTTTGAAATATTTGTGAAATGTTTTAAAATCATTTTGAAAATATTTTTTTTGTCCGTTCATAAATCTTACATTGAAATGTTTCAGAAATATTGAATATTTCAACGAAATGTGAAAGATTGCATGACCAATATTTTATCATTATGTTTCAGATGTGTTGAAAGATTAAGTGTGTTTCTGAAGTATTTAAGAGACGTTTCGTTGAGATATTTTGATAGAATACTTCAAAATATTATTTCCGTATATTTAATGAATATTTCATTAGATTTGAAAGATTGAAAATATTTCCAAAGCGATTGCGAAATATTTCGTGCTGCACAGGTAAAAGCACTCATAGATTATATTTCTCGAACGACTTTAATTTTTTATCAACTTGTCAATAATCTTTCGCAATTATTGTTATGCAAAATGAATGCTCTCAACGTCTCCAATGTGATTGATCTTTACAAAAATTTTCATCAATTCGAACATCCGGTTGGGAATTTGTCGAAGCACCCTCTTAAATTGTAAAAAAAAAATTAAGTTCGATAGACCGCCTGGCATCGACTCGGTTTCCCGGTATGGAAAATGTTGGCTTCGTAAAAAAAATTGCGTCAACATAATCAAACGGAAGGACCCTAAAGAGGAGATATTAAAAATTGTATATTTTTTTTTTCAATAATATCTTTTGACAAATATTAGCCGATTCTAGTGTTGATTATAACGTAAAGTACGTTTAGGCATACCTTGTTGAACTTGCGGGGCGGCGTGCGAACGATGGTGGTTGTTAGTGGTGGTGGTTGAGGTTGAGGTGGGAACGCGATGCGAGGGTTCGGGAGATGAGGAGATGTTGGCGTTATGGCGATGGAGCGAGTTGGTCTGGTTGTTTGCGGAGAGTGGAAGGAGGGTTTGCCCGTCACCGTGAGACGATGAGACCCCGTAGTTCCGGCGAAATTGTCGCTGCTGGACCGATTGCCTGCGGCTCCTACTCACACCACCCCTGACGACCCCTTGTTGCTGCGAGCTTGTCGTACTGCATCAACCCCATTTACTTGATTCTTTTCCGACTCTTATGTCAAAACCCAAATGTAATCTTTTTTTCTCTCTTATTTTTTTTGTTTTTGTTTTTGTTTTTTTTTAATTTTTTGTCAATAATTTGTATTAATACTGTCACCTCTGAGCTCTCGAATCCCTAAACAGCTAATCGTCACTAAAGCAGTCGGCCCTCGAAACAATTCGTCCTAACGTTTGTGGTGCCTCTTACTATTTTTCGAATTTACAAAAAAGTTCTGTACATTTCTTTTGTCACTGTCTGACAGTCTCTTTGGTCGGGTCCATCTATTGGCAACGCTGAAAGGGTAACAATAAATTATTTTACCGAATCGTTTTTTGTTTCAATTTTTTTTTTCCTCGTCGAACGGAGCTTCTTTTTTTTTTAGCGAAACGCTCCATTCTGAGAAACGCTGAGCCGCGGAACGTTAGAGTTGTGTTTATGCATCGTATTCTCTCGATGAAAGCGCGACAATCGAATTTGCATGTCAATTTTGTTTTACTCGGCAGGATAGAAACGTTAATTTTTAGATTTTTTTTTTATAGCATAATCGTCAAATTTTTATCTTAACTGTCCTGCAGTTTCGGCTAAACGTCCAGCTCATCTACGTTTTTTTATAATACTACTACTACCACAGTAATAGAGTATGAAAATCGAACCGACACCGAAAAAATTTCTTAATCACAGACAGTATATATATATTTATATATATATAGAGAGAGAGACACATAAAGGGTTGCGTTAATTCAGCTGTATGGTAAAAAGACACAATATTATAGAAACACGTGAAATAAAAAAATGTAAAAAAAAAAACAATTATAATATGCCGCTAACGAGAGCCTGGAGAGAAAGAGAAAAAAGCCCATGCAGAATAGAAAGCCTTGTGCACACTCGAGACAGACAGAATATATTATTTAATTATTTTCGTATAGGTAGACCATGCGCCCATTTATATTATCTTCCTTGCTCGCATGCCACGAACCATTCACCTGGGAACACAATTAAATTCATCGGAGTTCATCAATGCGTTGATTAATTATATTTTTCATTAATTAATTTTTAAGCTATCCGAACGTCATTAAAAAAAATGTAACATTTTGTAATAAAAAAATTAAAATGCTATTTCCCATTGGTGAATTGTCAGTGTTGCAAGCGAGCAAGTTTACAGGCCATGTATTTTCTTACCTTGTACTGTGACTCATGACGACTATGTTTCTGTAACAGCATATAATGGATCCTGATTGTTGGGAAGCGAGTAATGAGGTGTTGAAGTCGATTGACACACAAGAACAAGCAGCTCAAGCAATCGATCGATTCTTTTTTTCTTTTTTTCATTTCGTTTTTTTTTTTTTTTCATTTCGTTCCAAACAATCTTGTCTTAGTTAAGTTAGATAAATTTATTATCGAAATTTGAAGGTGGGCTGGCATACCGTTGAGTCTTCACGAAAAAGTTCTCTATCGATCTTAATCGATTTCATTCTGTTTTTCTCTCGTTTCTATTGTTACGTGAACTCTATACAAAAATATGGTAAATATATATATTTGCTGTATATATATATATGAATGTATAGTGTACACAGCTTCAGAGGATCGGTTTGCTGATTTCTGAAACTCAATTGGCAATCATATGCATATCTCCGGGTTTATTTGGCCTTCCTAGGTAACATTAGAGTGATTCATCATGAATTAATGTACACAACGACAAGTATAGATGTGTTTTATGGTCGTTCGACAAGGGCAATACTTTTGCAATCGTGTCTGGTGGTCGGCATAAATTAAAATAAAAAAAAACTTTCTCTCCTTTCATACGTCGTATGTGACGAGAAAGTAAAAAAGAACATGTAAAAAATCGGGGTATTCACGCGGTATTCACAAATTGAAAGTTTTCCAGGTTTTACGTGTAATCGTGGAAACAAATATTAGCAGCTCTGTCACCTAAAAGTACACACGGCGAGGCACACCAAAAGCCACGCAGTGTTTTAGCGTGATTTGTTATAAAAATTATATTTCACTTTTTAAAATATGTACTAATCGATTGTCTCAGCGGTGCACTATTAATTTGCCAATAACTGCGATGAATCTCTCTTTCTCTCTTCGAGAACCTTTTTTTTTCTTCAACTTTTTTGCCATGGTAAGAAAACTTCCTTTGCGTACTCCAGTTACTGCATCCCATGTGTGCTATTTTTTTTATAACAATAAATAATCCTCGAGTCGGGTAAGGAAAGGAAGATCTCATAGTCAAACAATCGTTTAGTCCTGTAAAGATCGACCGTCTCACTGTAGTTACAGATTAAGTGGCATTCACGAGTTATTTACCTCAACTCATCATTAATTAACTGTGCCTACAGAATTTCTTTTTCGTTTTTTAAATTTGTTTTTATACGCATTATCTATATGATTTTTCACGGATCTGGGACCGAGAATATTATGTGTGCACATTGTTCATGTTCATATCGTGTCTCGGTATGCAAATTATCATCAATTTTTAAAAAATTAATTTTAATTATTTCTGCGAAATTTCTCGAGTAGCGGAACAGATCGTGAAAAGTGAATAAGTATAGAGGTGTAATGGTATTAGGCGTTCTCGTCAAGCAGAGGCTACTGTAGTGAGAGATATACAGTATACTACGCGCTGCGTCTAATTTCTGTGCAAAAAAAAAAAAATTAAACGACAGTTTGACCTTCTTGCAAATAGATTCAGTATATAATAGAGAGATATAGTTTCAATAGAGGACGGATAATAGATTTCTAAGGGGCTAAAAGCTAATAAAACAAATGAAGGTTTCGAACTAAAGTGCATACCACAGAACCGACGTGACTAGTTTTTGTAATGCATACCGAAGAAGCCGCGTTATGTAGTCGGGCCAGTTGTCCGGAAACATCACGAGAAAGAAACCAACGGCAATGAGAATCATCCCTGCTAACTTCATCCCGACGAAATGAGCACCGTACAGAACAACGTCCAGAGCTGCGAAGACACGGGACACGGTTCAATCGTCGATGCTTTATTTCTTCCGCAGATTAGTTGATAAGAAAAAACAAAGTCCTACCAGCGGACACAGGAACGGCCGTAATGAGGCCCAGCGTGATGAACAGATCATAGGTCAATGCGATGCTGAAGTTGCCCAGCATATTGGCAACTGGAAAAACGTAAAGCAAAGTTAATTTATGAAGGTACTCCGAGAGTCGTATTTGTTCCACGGAAAAAAGTAAAATGTGTGTTAAATTTCTAATGGGGAATGTGGCGAACTACGAGACGTCTATTTAGCAGTGCTGGGCAGTACTTGAAGTACCGGGTACTTGTTTAGTACACCAATTACGGACTTGAAGTACACGTGTACTTTTTTGTACTTCGAATATTTTTTGGTACTTCAAGTATTATATACAAGTACTTTGAGAGTACATGCTCGCATGTCGAATACGCAAAGAGTATCACTATATCCTGTTTCGATTAATAGACGATTTTCTGTCTGAGTTTTCAATAAGTATAATTAGAACGAGAATTTATTTTAAACCGTTTTTTTTCATTCATTTTTTAAATGAAAAACGTGAAAAGTGGATTAAAAATAGCCTCAAATCGACGAGTTACAAAGACTTCACTTAGCGATTTTTAAAAATGCGGAAGTCATGTGCAAATTACTTTGCACCTTTTTTTTAAGTCTAGATAATGCTTAACGCTACGAACCTAATCGCGAAAAGTACTCCGAAAAAGTACTTGAGAAATACTTCAAGTACTTGTGATACTTTGTACTTTTTACTTGAAGTATTTGTTGGCACTTTGCCCAGCTCCGCTATTTAAAAGTACGAACACAGAAGAGGCAGATCAAAGTTCCGAGACTATTGAGAGGTTTCACTGCACTCGAAGACAAATCAATTAGGTGCACGGGTTCTGGCATTATGAACTATCCGATATGTATATCAACCTGCAAGCTATACCTGTACATATAATAGCCGATGCGCTCCTTTGAATATAGGCCATATATATACATCGCCTGATAAATAGTATATTATGCTAATTTCGCCGAGCGTGACGTTTTGAAATCGCATGAGGTGAAAATCTGCTCACTCCCGTGTCGAATACGATACTTTTTTCCGGCTTCGTTAAAACAACCACATTTCTTGCGTCGCAAAATCGTCATATTCGCCAATGACCATTACTCCATCGGGAGTAATACGGCTTACAGATGAAGTAACCCATATAGCAGGAAATATTTTGAAATCATTTTAATATTTTATTTACCATCTTTCAAATCTTACGAAATATTTCTGAAATATATGAAATAATACTTTGAAATATTCTGTCAACAATAGCCGATTTTCCGCCTATCGAAGGAATGTGGTTATTTCAGTGAAGTCAGAAAAAAAGTTTTTTTTTTGAGCGAGACGCTACAAAATTGATATCCAATATGCCACTCCAATGTGTCGGAAGGGGATTTTTTTATCCCACATTATGTACTTTTGTCCGTATGTTTTTTTACTATCAAATCGACGATATCAAACCTAAGTGAAGGATGCTGGCCGAAAGTAGGGCGGCCCATGGGAGTCGGGACCAGGGCACGCTCTCGGCACCGGAGAAGTACAGAGCCACGCAAACGGGCCACAGCAACGCCGCGTTGCACAGACCGATGAGGGAAAAGAACAGGGACACCTGACCGAACGTTGTTTCCCCTATGACTTTTTTGAATAAAACCTGAAACGTACAAGTCGTTCGTCAAAACGGTTTCTCAAGCAACAACGGAACATTATTTATTGCTGTTTCAGTGGAATTCCCTGATTGGGCTTACCTTGTACACGGCCGATCCCGCAGCTGCGGACGCCGCCAGGACAACCCCGCCCAATGTCGGGCTTCCTGTTATTCCATCCATATAAGCTAACAAGGCGATACCAGTATCACATAGAATAACTGCGACTATCTGCAACGATTTATAAAAACGTGTTGCAAACAACATACAAATTCGTAGCATATTTTCTACCTACTGGAACAAACAAATCTATCGAATCCTTTCGATTGTTTTGTTTAAGACGATGTCGCCATACGGTAGAATAAATAAATCTATCTATCATCTATCTATATATCTATCTACCATTTCCGTTCAAATGTTTAGTACGAAATTTTAATATGCGAATGAGAATGGGGCAATGTAAAATGTGTTTATCGTATCCACACGCCGACGAACGGAGTACAAATAAACTAACAAGGCGATATCAGTGTTACATAGAATAACTGCGACTGTCGCCAACAATTTATAAATATCGTTGCAAATTTAAAAAATTCGTCACATATTCTCCCAGCGTAACAAGCACATCTATCGAATCCTTTCGATGATTTTGTATAAGGCGAAGTCGCCGTACGCTGGAATAAATCTATCGATCTATTTGTCATATCCTCTCGACTGCTTGGTACGAAATTTTAATACGCTATTGAGAACGGGCCGATGTAAAATGTGTTTTTTCGTACCCGTACACCGACGAACTGCTCGTGAAGTATCACCCAGGATAATAGATAGACGCACGCCACGTTAGTCGCGAAAAGTGCCATTACATCCGTGGCTAGCAGTATGCGCAACGAATGTATGTACATGTAATTCGTTGCGACCCACAGACCGCAGAACAAGCTGCATCGGGTCAAAAAGCGACCGCCGGTGAATCCCTTGTCCCGGAAGCCGCGGAGGCTCTCTGCGATTATTTCCGTTGGATTTTCGCATTTCGTCTTCGCGACTCTGCACAAGAAGTACACAGGAAAGTACAGCACCGCCCAATTTGTACAAAACCAGGTTGTGAAGAACGGAGCGTTGAATGGAAGAACTAGCTGAAAAAAAAAAATTAAAAAAAAATCAGTCATCGAAGATTTTCGTGATTAAAATTTCTAAAATAGACCGCGATCTAAATATAAATTTTCCAGTGAACACGACGCAACAGTCGCGCGGCCCTTTTATCGCAATTTGCAATTCAGCGAAGCAAACGTTACACAATGGGCGTTTATCTAACAGCGCACGACTCGCGTTCACTGGAGCGCATATCTCGCTTTTTCGCAGAGTTCGCATATTACGTGTTGGTGATGCAGTCCGGTGACCGACGAATTCGACGACGAGGAGTAAGCGGTGATCTCGGGTTTGTGATAGTACAGATATTTAATGCAATGGGTAGCTCCTACCCAGCTGGCCGTCACGCATATAGTGACGCACACTCCGAAATATATCTGAGAAATAAAAAAAAATACATTCATTTCACCGTTACGTCGTTACACTGCCGTCGGTCTTGCAAGCGCTTATCGGCAAAATCTAATTTTACTAGTGATTTTATATAAATAAAATAAAAAATCAACCTAATTTATACCCAATCGTTGTCTTGGCTTTAGCGACTGCATAGCTTTAAAAAATAATTTGAAAATAATAATTTTAAATAAAAGATAAACAAAACAAATTTAACCCTACAACTCATGACTTAATTTTTTTACCTTCAAGCGCATGACTGGGGTCCGAACGCACCCCACGCTTTTCTTGATCATAAAACCGATCCTATGCTGATAAATAGACTTTCTCATACATGGATTTCTTCGTTTTTTTATAAGGAAGATAATGATGTACGAAAAATCTGATTTTATTTAGTTCATGAAAAATCCATTCGAAGACTGAATACTGAAAAAAATCAGCAAAAAGCTAATTTTTTCCTCAGTCAGGACCCCAGTCATGAGTTGCAGGCTTAAATAATAAATAATTAAAAACAATAAAAATAAAGAACAAAGAATTAAAAAATAAGAATTTTAAATGAAAAATAAAAAACTCGACGCAAAAAATTATTTTAAACCGTACCTTTTCGGCTCTTCATTATTATTCATTTTTTTTGTTTATAATTTACTTAGCGTTGAAGTTGTGACTGTACGATTTCAATAACTTAAATATGAAGCATTTAAAAAATATTTTTGGTAAATTGAGAATTACGTTTTGCCCATAGGTGCTTACGAGAGGATTAAATTAATGTACCTTTTTAGCAGATTCCGCGCAGCACGATGTGTAACATGGGGATATGGAGTGCCTTCGAGTTTGATAACTAACCGGAGGGGCTCCTATGTGACACGATTGTTGGCCTTGTCCTTGACCACCACCGCCGCTTCCAGCCCCGCCTCCTCCGCCGCCCACGCAACTACCGCTGGTCTCAAGTGATCTGCAGCTTGATGCAGAGTCACCGCAACCCCCGGCAACGCTGCAGCCCTGCTGCTCGCATCCTACGGAAGAACGGATGCATTACAGCCTCAGGCTGTACGGGCGTTTCTTCAATCATGCACGCGGACTTTTATAGTGTGCTACAAAAGTACACGAGGTCATTTGAACGATCAACCCTCGCGTCACCAACCGAATTTTTTATACCTACTGCAAGTAGCCTGCAATTTGCATCGTAAGCCTTTTTTATTACCGTTTTACCGTTCGAAGGACCTTCGAGGCCATGCGAGGCAACTCAGTCGGTAACAAAAACTGTAATCCATTTTTTTCGAGGTTCTTCAATATTTTTAGCGAAAGAGAAATTATTAGCATTTTGGTCTGATAAATTATATTTGTTTTAGATAGATATATTTGTTTTTAGTTGAAAATATTTGACGTCATTAAATAGCAGGCGTCGAAAAATTAGGGGTAAAATAAAAATAATCTAGAGTGAGGATTAAGAGCATGTGAAACACGTTCTCAGCGTGTCTCTCTCGCTCCGCAGAGAGCGCCACTGATGCTATCTCTCTCGCACTCCATAGTGTTTCACATGCTCTTAAAGGGCATAGCTTTGATTTTTTATAAACGGGGCACAAGATTTTTGGAACTTTGTGCTGTTCAAAGGACTTTTAAGAACATGTGAAACGACTCAGTCGGTATCAAAAATCTGTAAGGCCATGCTGCCTTAAGAGCATGTGCAATACCGCGGTCGGTAATAAAAACTGTAATCAACTTTTCTCATGGATTCTGGCATATACGGTCAAAAGAAAAGTCTCATCGGAAGGGGATATCATTTCGGCTTCCCATGAGACTTTTCTTTTGACCGTATATGCGAGATCCAGTGAGAAAAGTTGATTACAGTTTTTGATACCGACTGAGCCCGGGATGGACGGGGAGGGGGGTGTTTCATATGGTCTTAAGGCCATGTGAAAGATGTACCACGTGACATATGAGTGTGAGATAGATAGATGCATTTTTGGAATCAAACCAAATTTGGAACCATTTAAAACCGATTGACGTTTCCGATAAAACGGAAGCACCATCGAACGTGGTATTATATTGGGCATTCGCTAATGCTTTGCTTTTTCGCGAAAAGTATACGGTCTCTGAATCGGCTTCATTACAGATTTTGTCGTTTCACGTGTCCTTAAGGCCTTGCGAGGCAGACTCAGTCGGTAACAAAAACTGTAATCCATTTTTTTCGAGGGTCTTCAATATTTTAGGCCAGACAAATTATTAGCGATTAAGCTGGGTATTAAGATACTTTTATCGTTTTGCTGCAGAGAGGACCTTCTTAGGCCGTGCGAGGCAGACTCAGTCGGTAACAAAAACTGTAATCCATTTTTTTCGAGGGTCTCCAATATTTTGGGCGCGAGATGGATTATTAGCGTTTTCGCCCAATAGTTCCGCGGACGCTGATAATAGGCTTTGTCTTAAAAACTTTTAACGTCCTTAAATAGCAGATCTCGAAAAATTAAGGGTCAAATAAGAAAAAAAAAATGCAGACTCAGTCGGTAACAAGAACTGTAATCCATATTTTCAAGGTTCTTCAATATTTTGAACGAAAGGTCGTATCAGTGTTTTCACCTAACAGCTCCGCGGACACTGATGATAATTTGCTTTTTCTTCAGAATATTTAACGTCATTAAATAATAGGCCTTGAAAAAATTAAGGCTCGAATAAAAAAGTCTAGGCTGACATTTAAAGCGCATAGCTTTGATTTCGTGATAAACGGGGTATAAGATTAATTACCCCGAGACGCGCGAGGGTCGATCGGACCGTCGTGATTTCTACGCACCTGAGGTGTCCAGCACGACTTGGACGGGGCTGGCGTAGGGCCCGTGGTTAGGCTGATCCTCGCTGAGCACTATGCTGGGAGCACGGGATCGGCGAGGATGAAAAATCGTTGGCACCTCGCCAACACCCCCGCTGCCCATCTTTAACTTTGATCGAAAAATCTTTGCTTCGTTCTCTCAACGACTCTCCTTAATTACCTCTACAAATTGCAAAGAACGAAAAGAAAAAAAAAGATAAGAAAACGACGATGACTATAGTGCGCTATTCGAATTAACCGCCGTTCGCAAAATTTAGCGTTGCGCCTTTATGTGTTAAACCACCGTACCATAATTCTCCCGGGTCTCGATGCATACTTCACTTTTCCCGGTCCAACATTTCCGAACCTCTCCGTCTTCGATCTCACGAGTCAGCATTCTCGTGCCAGTGACGATTCTCATTGCGCTCGCTTGTTCTCTATCCGATTATCGTCAGCGTCGTTGAGTTTCACGTCACACCTTTGTTTGAATCTATCGGCCGAGCTGCGGCTGTCCTGTGCACGAGATCGGATAACCCCTGTTGATCGAAGACCACCTACAGACCGTCCAGCCGTACTAACGCGAGCCTCATTTAATTATGAGCAATTTTCACCGGATCGACTAATCGGTGCCGATGGAAACGAGAAAGTGCGGACTATGTCGATGCACTCGTGCCGGAATCATCGTAAAGATTCCCTCTTTTAACAATGACATTTGACATATTCGCACCCACGAGAGAAATCGAAGGGTAAACAAAAACTGTGTCACGCACTTATTTTCACGTAGTGGAAGGCTTTAAACCTTTGCCATGCCATTGATTACTGGCTCTCGTAGAACCACTCGAGCGTTCGCTCGTTCGTCGCGCATGCGCGGGCTTCCTCTTTCGGGCGCACCACCCCTCCCCCCCCCCCCCACCTCGCCGCGCTCCGGACTTATGTGCGGCAGCGCAGGGGGTTGAAGAGTCACGTGCATCCGACTTACTCGACTCTGGCATCACTAGCCCACTTACCCCTTTATCCGGAACGTGAATGCCGCTGAGGCATTCTGTCCAAACCACTTTGCGCATGAAAAGCCTCGTCGGGCTGCCAAGGGTTACGAGTTTTGCGAATTAGGGTGCCGCATGTTAAAGGACTAAAAATGTTATGGCTTTTGTTTAATTAATTGATTTAAAAAAAAATTGATTCCCATTGGCTTGGAAATTAGATAAAAGGTACCGAACTGTCGGTGTACTTTTTATGATCAAGGTAGTCTTTGCTTTGATTCATTTTGCATAATAATGATTCGAAAAAGTTATTAACAAAATTATGATAAATAAAATTGTTTAACAAAACTTACGGAAACGTAACTTTTTTTTAATGAAAATGAAATTTGAAAAAAAGTTTGCAATTGCCTCTCATTTCTCTGAAACTTATGTGAAGTGAACACTCTTCGCAAGGACTACCTTAAAACCGGGATAAACTGTGCATACATATAGAAGAAATGTTCGGAAAAACAAAAGATTGATCCTTGTTCGTAGATCTTATTTTTAGATCTCATCTATTATTCGCAGTATTTTAGTGATATTTTAGTTATAATATTCGCGATTACTTTTAGATTTTTATTTTTCCTTCAAAGATACCTAAAACGAACCCGAGATGCATTATTGGAATCGTCGAACGCTGGTAAGCTGCCAATGAGTGGGACATCAAACTTCCTACGGTGCAAAGAAAAAAAACGAACACACTGATATATATGAAAAATAGTCTTTATTTTCTGAAATAAGAGAGTTGATTAATTTTTTTTTATTTTTTTTCTGTATTGTGCGAAGTTAAAGGTTTGGGCTTATCCGCCACGAATGCTTCAGTCGCGTTGACTATTCTCTACCGAAAATATCCGTTCGGACGTTAAAAAAAAGAAGAAAAAAATGTTTGGTATAAATACAGGTGTATAAACACTTCGGACGTACACTAGATAACAATCTTAATGGTAAAGATACCGAATTACTCCAAGTCTCGAGTTTCACACTTACAATGAGTATTCCCGCCTCTGTCGTGTAAAGGGGAGGTTGTCGGTATCTGAATAGACTCGGGAACCACGGATCATTGGTATTTTTACCGCAATGGCAGAAATCGAGATAATAAATTAATGTAAAAAACATCATCGGTAAGATACTAAAAGGAATTACGGACACGCCGTATTTCTATCACAGAATACCACAGGATTCGACTTTCCAAAAACGAAATTAAAATAACATTCGGTTAAATATCGGCGTTTTTTTTTTTTTTTTTTTGTAAACCCGGAGACTCCAAGGAGGAACATAGAGTGACACACTATGATTATAATTTACTTGCGAATATAAGACTCCGAGTATACATGAATTATACGAAAGAATTGATTAGAAATTGTACAATATTTGGCAGCTAAGACACCTCTAATATTCTACGTTCCCCCGTGTGAGCTTCGATTAAAAAAATTGTAAACACTATTCACGGAGTACGTAAAACAGATCGATAAAAAAAAATTGATAGATGTAAAAAAAAAATATCAAACCGTTTGGAAAAGTGACAAACGTATGAGAATTTCATAGCTGCTAGCGATACTTCATTTTTGTACAATGAACTCGGTTGCGCATCGGTATCCTAAAACTACTTACAATTTAAAACGTAAAATACTCCAGTTACATAACATTTTACAGAATTGTCGCACATACTCCGCTCGTTAAAAAATACTATTCGTATTTACAAATATGTTACTTGTTTGTTTGTTCTTTTTTTTTACAGGTTTCGTCAAACGAAATATCCTAACGGGTGCGCAAAGGGTAGCTCCGGGATTATTATAATTGATTCTTCTTTTATTTCGTGAGCGAGCGATGAAAATTATTTACACATATTTCACATAATTCATACTGGTTTTTTTGTTGTTCTTTTTAATTATAATTTTACGTAAACCAAGAGCCTAAGCGATGAAATAGAATAAATAACTAGATACAATCAGATACGAAGAATTAAAATTGAACATCTCCTATAACCCAATTACACTATATGGTTCGAATTGTGGATCCGAAACGAAATTATGTTCGCTCATTCCTCTTGTTTTTTTTTTCAACGTTATTATTTTTTCGAAGTGGAAAAAATTTCTGTGACATAATGGTGACCGGCTACTGTCTTGTTTTTTTGTTCTTCGTACAAATATGCAATCAGTTCAAGGGGTCATTTATTTTATTCCTAAACAAACAAAAAGAGAGATGCATTTTACTTTGGAGCACTTCGACGCCGATTCGAAAAAAGAAAAAACCGTAAATTTTACGCGAACGACATCGCGATATTGCAGAGTCTCGGAAGTTTTTGCGAAGCAAGTTATTAATTCCTGAACTCGAATAATTTATTAATATGCAGTTGCTATGCACAGCCACGGTTGGAAATGGCTGCGGCGAGGACGCGTGACCCGATCGATATAAATTGATTTTTCCCTTAACTATCTAGTGAGTCAAAATTTTCGGTGGTAATTACCCGAAAAATCTTATACCTTCGTATCACGCAAAGCGACGGGTGCTTATTCACCAGAATCGCTGGTGAGAAAGTGCTACGATTTCGAAGGCACATTATACTTGTCGCATTAATCGTCATTATGAAAGTATGAAGAACGCGTGAATAGGCGTATAGCTCCAATCCTGATTCATTAACTTCTCGCATTACTCGATCGATCAAAGTAGATTATTCAAGCAGGAATCTCCGTAATGGAATTTAATCAAAGAGAGAAGAAGAAAAAGAAAAAGTGTTTTCACGAGTTATAATCATCACGCCAGACCCGTGCGTTTCGCGGCTACAATCTTCATCTAAGTACCGATATAATTACATAAAAATGATATAGTGTGTGCAATATCGCATGGTCTACAAAATTATCCACTTGCGCATTCGATCCGTCGATTGAATAAATCAATAATCAATAATCAATAAGTGTTTCATATAGATGCTCGGATAGCCCTCTATAAGAAAAATATAACGTGTTAGGTGTTTCTCTCAACAGAATCGATATTATAAATATGTCATACAAGTACACGTTACGACCGATTATATGCGGATCGTTTCGTTGAGACCCGAACCAGCCTAAGATCACGGAGAAAAAAAAAAGAAAGAACGGAAATCCGTAAACTGTGTGTACGAACATAAGTGGTCGGCACCGCACACTGTACAAGTGTGATACAAATATTATGTACAGGCGAATGATGATAAACAAGTAATATACGAGTACTACTGATTTTTTCGATCGTGATCGGTTAATGGCATATTATTCTTATGTTTTACCTTGCGCCCCTGCCTCTTGGAAGATTTCCGAGCCGCCTTGGGCTCTCTGCTTTCTTGCGTCGGCTTGTTGATGCCCAATCTGAACCGAACAGGAACCTTCGAATCGACGACTGCTTCCTCTGTCAATCATCGTCGAATCAAATTAGATTATTTGGTCGAATGCAGTATCGAGCATTCCGATATCATGTGTTATATAAATTTTGCAAAGTTGTTCGTTTGTTTGTACCAATTTTCAAAAATCTAGGAGGCCCGCTTGTGGCTCCTCTGGCCCTGAAGTGACGGCATATAGGAGATACGTAATTTCCGATTTGAACACCTTCTTTTTTTAGCGGAATTGACGTTATATCGGAAATACGTCACTTCCGGTTTGAAAATCTCATTTTTCGGCTGGAAGTGACGTTATACCAGAAATACGTCATTTCCGGTTTGAAAATCTCATTAACACCGGAAATAGTGTATCTCCGGGAAATTTCCGGAAATATAAATTACATAGTCCATAGCGAGGAAGTGAGGCGCCCGAGCCACACAGCCTGCCAGTTGTACAATAAAAGTACGTTATTGAAGGTATACTCCGTAGAGTCGACCATACCTTCAGAATCTGGTAAATCCGTTACAGCTCTATGTAGTACGGTCACACGTCTCACTTCTTTTTTGTTAGCTGAAATAGAACGATTTGTGAGTATAAGGTTTAAACCAGAAAGAAAATAAATATGTATGACAATACTCACTTTTTTCTTCCCCTTTGGTCGAATGTCTCTGGATCACCTTCGCGTTGGTTTTTGCAACCCTGGTAAACCAATTAATTTCAACGTGAGTTAGATCAAACCCTGCGCGTAATGCAATTTCGCTTTAAAATAAAAATAAAAAGATCGCATCTTTTTGCGAATACATACTCATTGACAACTCCCTTGAACGCCGACTGCAGAAGTCTCGCCGATTGAATGGGCACGGCTCTGTTCAGTCTTTCGGCTCTTCTTCGACTGAGTTCCGTTCGCAGATCGCCTTCCTCGTCGACGGTGAGATCTTCGACGACCGTCGCCGCTTGTTCCGGCGAGCTGTCGACCGGGCTGGTCGCTCTGTCCTTTCGCTTTTTACATTTCTTCTCTTTTCCGATCCGCTCCGAGAGCGTCAGTTCTCCGCTCTTCAATTTTCCGACCTGATAAATCTCCTTGTCCCGCTTCTTCTTCTTCTTCGATCTTTCCTTCTCCACCTTTACGGGAACCATTTCGACGCACATGGAAACTGTATTCGTCTGAGAAGACTCGTCGCTCACGACGTCCTCCAAAACCTCGTAGACGTAATCGTCGGTCAGGCATAAATCGGACTCCGCCACGTCCTCGTACTCGTCCGACATCTTCGCGGACTTCTGCGCTTTCGGCGAATCGACCGGTTCCGGCGCTTCGGGAACTTCAATTTTTTTATTCGCGTTGTCTCTCTTGCCCAATTTTATTTTCTTATTGTCGTGAACAGGATCTATGGGTTTGTTGCATTCGAATTTTTTCCTTCGCGCTTCCAGCACTGGATCATTGTTGGTGGTTTCGGTGGAATCCTTAGGCCCGCCACTTGACAACGCTGATTCCCTCTGCTTAACCTTAGATCTGACGACGTCGGGCGACGAGGCGTTTTTTCGCGCTGGCGAAGCTTCGCGCTTGTATGCCTTGCTAGCGCTTTCCTCGGGAGTAATGGAGCGCGGTCTCGTTTTTCTCGTAGATTCCTTCGGCGATCTTCGTCGCCTGGGCGAAAGACGCGGCGAATTTTTGGGCGAGGACCAGGGTGACCTGTGCGGTGAAAGACGAGCCGGCGATCGAAGCCTGATCGGCGAGCCTCTTCGCCTCTCCGGTGACAATTTTGGCGATCTGAGACGCGGAGAGGCTGCGCGTCTGGGCGATAATCGTGGCGATCGACTCCTGGGCGATGCTCTTCGCACCAACGGCGACAACCTGGGCGACTTCGATCGCGGCGTTCTCGCTCGAGGCGACAATCTCGTCGGGGAATTTCTCGGCGATCTCGATCTGATTATTCTCGGTGATCTCGAGCGATTCGAACGTTTGGGCGATCTCGGCGGTCTCGGAGATCTCGAACGGGTTATCGCGATCGGCGATCGTGATCTTCGTATTCGAGGCGATCGCGAGTGGGGCGATCTTCCTCTGGGTGACAATTTTCTCAAAGGCGATCTCCTCATCGGCGACCGGTTGTTCGGCGATCGTCGGGGTGACAATCTCGGTGACCTCGGTCGCGGCGACAATTTCGGCGATCTCGGCCTCGGCGAGAATCTCGACGGTGGCGACATCTTTCGGGGCGATCTGAGTCGCGGCATTTCGCGAGACTTCTTAGATTGTCTCGGTGGCGATCTTCTCGGTGATCGTCTGGGTGACTTTTTCCTCAGTCGCGGCTTCGGCGACAAGGATCTGCGTTTGTGCAGCGTCCTGTTCACCGAACGAGGAGACACCGATCGACGCTCGCTCTTCGTCGACTGCAGCGACGTTGAGACCGCCGTATTGGCCGTGCCGTTCTTGCCGGTCTCACGTTCACCCCGAGATTTACGATTGCGAGACTTTTGAACGTCACCGATCTTCCTCGATTCTCTGACATCTTTCTTCGTAATTTTTTTCTCCTTCCTCTCGGATGGTTTGTCGACGTTCATCTCGCGTTCCATCTCGTCCATCAAACGCTCGAGGCTGTCCTCCTCCTCGAGATCCGCCATCAGCAGGACGTCGTCGTCGTCGTCGTTCGCCGGCTTCTCTTCCTCCTCCTCGTCATCGTCGTCTTCGTCGTCGTCTGCACCTTCCTCTTCCTCATCTTCGTCTTCCTCCTCGTCGCAGACGTCTTCGTCGCCGATTTGCTCGCGTGGACTCTCCTCCATGCCGCTCTGGTTGTCCCTTTCCGTTCCGCTCTCGTCACCCTCCGCGCCAACTTTCTCCAAACGCTCGCTCTTCGGCGTTAACGCCGCCGTCGACGTGCTGTTCGACTCCTTCGTGTCCTCCTCCTCGGAACCGCTCGCGGTGTCTTTGTAACGGTAAAATTTTGAGTCACCTGGAAAGATCACGAGAATCTTGATCGGAGCACGCAAAAAAAAATGTGCACACGACTTCCTCGTTTGACTTGACTTGCTCATAGGAAGGTCATAGGAAGCTGTGCACAAAATTTTTATAAATGAGGAAGCCATGTGCAAATTACTTTGCACCTTTTTTTCGGGATATAAAAAATGTCTGAATCTCATAAAATTGAAATATGCGCTCAAAATATACACAAGTTAGAGCTATCACAGAGGATTTTCAAAAAATTAAAAATCCCATAAAATCTCTGATTGGAGTTCAATCTTCACGAAAATAGCAGCGAAGGAAGCGACTTGATCACTCTATTGGTGTACCAAATTTCAACTCGCAGTCTCAAGCCGTTCACGAGTTATAGCCGTTTTAAACTGTGCAAATCTATCACATACACACACACGTACACACATGCATCCGGATGTACGCTAAAAATCACATTTCTCAACGTTTTACACTATTTTAAGTACTCTGGATTGAAATCTCGAATATTTTTTTTTACTAAAGCATGGCTTCCTCTATGAGAAAACAAAATTAAAGTGCAAAAGAATGCGAGCAGGTAAAGAACGCCTCTGTATTTTGTACAACCCACAATGGACAACTCTCTGAATCTATCAAAGTGTCCGCACACATTCATGTTAACTTTGCTCACGTTACCTTCCGTATCCCGGACATCGTGGGGTTCAGATTTGAAAGTCTCAAAATCAGTTTGTGTCCCATCTTTTTGCAGCTCGTCATCCTCCGCCATTGGTACAATCTCAATTAAATTCTGATTCACCCTGCTATGATAGTATTTACTCTGAAAATTGGAAGAAAAAAAAATGCTCATTATCAAAAACTCGATGAATCGGTTTGTGAAAAAAAAAAACAAAAATGTTCTCGTCTTTCGCTCACCCCGTTCGGCCTCGCCACTCTGTTCTGATAGTATCCTCTTTTCGACGTTCCTCGATGATTGTAAACAGGACCGTGCGGATATGCGACTCTGGGCATCATCGGCTGAGGCAGCACCGCCGGCTGCTGAGTACTCTGCAGCGTGTTCTTCGCGCGCAGCGACTTCAGAGCGGCCAATCTCAATGTTTCCAGATCCTCGTCATCGTCGTCCTCGTGCTTCAGTTTTTGCGCGCTCGATACAACCATCTGCGAGAGAGAGAAGAGAAAATTCAGTGTATCTTTACAAACGAACACGGATTATTCCGACAGCGTTGCAAAGTAAATTATCTTCAAAGTCGCGATAATCGGTGTCGCAGACGGGAGTGTCTTTGGGTGAAACGGTTCTCGACTTTTGTCTCAAAACATTATTTATTTATAGCACGATCGGAGAATCCGCCGAGTGAGAAAACACAATAAAACACAAATTAAGGATATTCACTCTCGTCGGTGTGATCGAAAAATCGCGAGTCGCACTGGTTCATCGAATCCGGAGGAAAACAAAATTTCGACGAAAAAAAACCGTTTCCGCGTCGACGGTCGGATTTTCTCAACAAACAACAACAAAAAATGTTGAGTGCACGAGCGCTTACCTTTTGGCGATAATCCATTTTATTCGTAGCGTAGTTTGGGAAAATTCGCAGATTTTCGCTGTGAACACCACGATTGTTTAACGAATTCATTAATATCGTCAGCACAGGCGCGCGCGATAGTTAAACATTTTATTCGCTAACGACGATTGATCAACGATTCACATAATTGACAACGATGAATCTGTGTTATATTTTCGCGTTATTTCACCGAGTTATAAATTGTAAATGCCTGTGGAAAGTCTCGTTCACTTCGTTACCCCCCACCAGTGATACGTAAATAAAAATGGCGTGAGTTTATTGAAAACGAAACGATCGCGAGTCGAACAGATGTGGCGCAGCAGCGTTCCGAGTTTCGGAACGGGCACGAAGCGCCACCTGCCGACGTGTCTGAACATCGTTCCTTTGGGCGATATCATCGGCGTTGTTCGTCGCTCGCAGCGCCTCTCGCGGCGAAACGGTGCGGCATTCTCAACATCGACGATGGCTTTCTCACACTTGGCGAACGCGCACTCAGTTATTCACGTTTAACCTCCGAATTACAGTTGTTATCGGACAATTTTACACAGCGTTCTACGAAGCCACGAAAACTATTGATAAGGCTGCACGTCGTTCGCTCGTCTACACCCTTGGCAACCGTAAGTAATTGATATTTTGTTGTACAACGAAGAATAACAAATCCGACGCGTTTACATCGGTTACTCGGTGTGTGCTTCGTACTCAAATTCGGCATTTTTTTTCTTCTTCGATACCCAAGTTTTGTATGTAATTTTCGGCGATAAAACACCTTCGTATCTTCATGCTCAAGAATTGGAAAAAAAATATATCTAAAAAACAAAGTTGCGATAGCAATTGCCGAACTCCGAGAACAGCAGTGTTCATCTTGTATGGTAAACCGAAAACATGGTGTAATATGGTAAACCATAACTCTTATGGTAAACCCATAACATGGTATAAGATAGTAAACAATAACTTGTAGGATAAACCAATAACATGGTATCAGATGGTGAACGATAACTTGTATGGTAAACCCATGACATGGTATAAGATAGCAAACAATAACTTGTAGGGTAAACCAATAACATGGTATAAGATGGCGAGCCATAACTCGTATGGTACAGCCATAACATGGTATAAGATGGTGAACCATGATTTGTATGCTAAACCCACCACATGATATAAGATGGTAAACCATAACTTATATGGTAAAGCCATACCATGATATAAGATGGTAAACCATAACTTGTATGGTATGCCCATAACATGGTACAAGATGGTAAACTATAACTTGTATGGTAAACCCATCACATGATATAAGATGGTAAACCATAACTTATATGGTAAAGCCATACCATGATATAAGATGGTAAAGCCATACCATGATATAAGATGGTAAACCATAACTTGTATGGTAAGCCTATAACATGGTATAAGATGGTAAACTATAACTTGTATGGTAAACCCATAACATGTTAGAAGATGGTAAACCATAATTTGTATGGTAAACGTGTAATGTTAACACTGTTGTTTTAGGGATGTGATTTGTAACTTTCAGAATTTTTTTTTTTACAGTTCGAGAAACGTCGGTACACCCTTGTATAATCGTATTGTTATTCTAGGGGCACGACCGGAGTCTCCATCATGGCTCAAGTAAATCCTCGAGTTTTCTTCGATGTGGAGGTCGGCGGTCTCCCGATGGGACGAATTATCTTTGAGCTCTACGCCGACGTCTGTCCCGAAACTTGCGAAAACTTTCGCGCTCTGTGCACGGGAGAGATGGGATTGGGAAAGACATCCGGAAAACCGCTGCATTACAAAGGAATAGTTTTTCACAGAGTGGTCAAGGATTTCATGATCCAAGGGGGCGATTTTTCTGTAGGTAACGGTACAGGCGGAGAATCTATCTACGGCGGAACATTCCCAGGTAAATAAATACGTATTATACATAATGAATTTTAGCCACTGCATATGGGATTAATAAAAAAAAAATTCATCAAATTTGCTGTCCCAAGTTTGAACTTGATACACTAATAAATTGAATAAAAAAAATATGTTTAAAAAACGTAAAAGGGATTCGTTTCTCCTCTACCAATAAATAAATAATAAAATTACAGAATTTTATTTGTTACAGATGAAAACTTTGATGTAAAGCATGGAAAACCATTTTTACTGTCAATGGCCAACCGTGGCAAAGACACTAATGGCTCACAGTTCTTCATGTAAGTGGACAGAGAGATAGACTCAGCGATATACAGATAATTCGACGTTTCCCACTAGGCCGATTTTTAGCAGCACCACGAACGGGCTGTGTTCACGGTAGCCCGAATAAAAGCAGTCCAGATGCAGCAGGAAGAAACTAATCGATAACCGACGGAATCTTTCGGTTTTTTACTTCTCGTTTACAGCGTCACAATTCAAACAAGTGATTCTATCATTTAATTGCAGTACGAGTAGGCGAAGGGTCGCGTTAATTTGCGAAAGCGCGAGCTCGGTCTTTCCTTCAATTGTATAATGGTCTAAGGATCTTTTGTCTCCGAACGAGGAGATTATATTGCAAAATCAATCTAGAGGAATGATTAACTTAGCACTATTTCTGTGTAGTCGTGAGGGAGGGGTCTGCACACCACTACTACAACACAATGACCAATGAAAGCTGGCTCTTTCTGTTCATCACTCATCCCCTTAATAATGTTTTGTTGTTGTAGTACAACGCAACCAGCGCCTCATCTCGACAAGTGAGTAAAAAAATTGTTCAATTAAAATCATCACGAATAGGGAAAAAAAATTAATCTTTTAACCCTTCACGTACGGAAGCCTCGCGTCGAGCGTGACAACGCAGGCCGGAGGCCTGAGATGTAAATATAAATATCGAATAACAATAGCGCACTATGTATTGACGATAAACATATTATTTTGCACAAATATAATATCATGAAAGTGAATATCTTCAACGAGTATTTTTCCGCATTTCGACATCGTCGATATTTTTTTTGAGATATAGCGGTTTTTATACCGGGTCGCGAGGATTCCGTACGTGACGCCCCGCGCCAAGTTTGTAACAAAAACTGTACGGAATGCCGCTTTGAGACCGTAGACCGCTGAAGAAAAATAAAATTGACTTTCCCTGCGAATTCCGATTGTTCAGTGAAAGACAATTTTCTTTTTCGTCGGCGGACTGCGGTCTCAAAACGACATTCGGTACGGTTTTTGTTACCGGCGGCGGTTTTTCACATCACCTTAGTGTATCTGTTTCAACAAAGTATTGACTAAAAAAAATCTGATACTCGTACTTTGAATACAAAATAAATACGTGTTTCCTTGTTTTGCTTGCAGTGTGCATGTCGTTTTCGGAGAAGTTCTATCCGGCCAAGAGGTCGTCTCGCACATTGAGGGACTTCCGGTAGATCGCATGTCCCGACCGTTACAAGACGCAAAGGTTGTCAATTGCGGAGAGCTCGTTTTGAAAGTAAAGACCAAAGGTGAGATTGCGTACGAATTTTTTTTTTAAACAAATGTATTAAAGTCTTTATTTAATTAATTAAAATAAATTACAATTCTTTACTTAATTACTTAAAATAAATTAAGATTATTTATTTACAGCAAAAAAACGTGAACCCAAGGAAGTAAGTTCTTCGGGCTCGGACTCTGATTCTTATTCGGGGAAGGGAAAGAAGAAGAAGAAAAGTAAGAAAAGGTAAGACGAAGCGTGGGGACCTCCTGTGTTGGGCACGGTTCGTTTTCTCTATTTTGTTTTTTTTTTTAATTCCGACGTTTCGCCGCACTGAACTTTTAGCAAAAAGAGAAGCAAATCGGAGGACGGTGAGATTCAAGATTCCCACGACGAGGACGAGGGTAAAACCCATCCACTCGTGTCCGTTACGAAAATCGATCCTGACGAGATTCCCGAAGTGCCAGCCAACAAATTTTTGTACCGTGCCGGACCGACCAATAATGCTAATCAAAAGGAATTTAGGACTCAGCACTACGGCAGAGATCGTATGCGAAACAACAGGAAAACCGGCCGTGTATTCAAGGGTCGAGGTGTCTTCGTAAGTATTCGCATCGATCGGTCCTAGAAACGATCTGGGACCGAGAAAAGTATGCTTTTCGAAAAAAAATACTTTAAGGGGAAGTGAAATATCGCGATTGGTAATGCAAACTGTAATGAACTTTGCTCAAGGGTGCTAATTTTTTTGAGGAAAAAGCAAATTCGAACCAAATGCGCACGGTAAATTCGCATACGGCCCGAATTTTTTTATTTTCTCAACAAAATTAGCCCCATTGAATAAAGTTAACTTGAAAATTGCAACTATCTCTCTCGCACGCACATCACTTCCCCTTAAGTAATCATTAGGTTTAAAAAATGCATTTTTAAAATCCATTTTTTCGTTATTTATACCCAAAAAGAGGAAGTCGATTTTTTTGGGGACAAACGTTGAATGCAGCACCTCTTAGAATTTTTTTTCTAGAGACAGCCTTTTGTGAGTTTACATTTAAGATCGAAATCTATACTTTAAAAGAGTGGGGGACATTTTTTTTTAATGTCCTTTTTGAGAAAGACTCTAGTAATCATAGGAATAATTAATGGAATAATCATGGAATTCACTGTTCCAATGCCATCGGTAATTTTCAGAGATATCACACACCCTCGCGCAGTCGTTCCCGAAGTATGACACCGCCGCATTGGAAGCTGGCGCAGAATCGAACCATCAAACTGCACGAATTTCAGGTATTTTTATATCGAGCCTAAAATCGCGATCGTAAACATTTTGAGCCGCAGCACGATCCGCAATTTCCCATTTACAGAAAATTGAGAAAGAACGCATGAAACGAGACGACGAGTACTCGAGCCGCGATCCCGAGAAGAAGCGAAGGTTCGTGGAGGATCCGGAGGAGTCTGGACACGGCGTCGACGGTTCGGGCAATAACGTCGATCGAATACCGGACGATCTTTTGCGCAGGGACAACAATCAGTCGTCGGCGTCGGGCGGCGGGGATCGAGAATCGCATCGGGTCTCGCAGGATCGAAACAACGAGCACAAAAACAATTCGAAGAATGGCGTGAACGCTCAGGACAGATCGGAGACGAGACGCAGAGACGGCAGAAGATCGTCGAACCGTGACTCGGGTCGCGGCGATCGATGGTCGCGTCGAGATTCGAGGGATCGCGGAAGGAGACGCGGCAGCGGACGCTCGCGATCCAGAGATCGCAGAAGGTCCCGAGACCGCGACGACAGTCGCAGAGGCAGTCGCGATCGAAGATCCCGCCGGAACTATTCGCCGCGGAGGCGCGATTCCTCGAGACTCGACAAATCCAGCAGAGGAACGTCCAAACACTACGACAAACGTAGCGACGATAAGAAAACGACCAACGCCCATTCCGACACGGAGACGAAAGATAAGAAAGGCACGTCGGCAGCAGAGTCGCTGGCTCAGCCGAAATTCAAACGTCGCTCGCGCAGCTCCAGCTCCAGCAGCCAACACTCCAAAGACTAGATCGGGCAACGGTCTCTCGCAGTGGTTTCGTTACTCACGATAGAAGTGAATTCGGTTGACGAGTTAAATCTATTTAAAATTCGATAAACGAGAACGATACTTATTTTTGACATTGGAATACAAGGCGTAATATAAAGAACGGAAATTAATATCGATTTCGAGAAATGACAATGATGTAGATTACATATAGAGTTTAACGAAAACGTTCTATCGCGAACGAAATAGTTTGTTCGGATTCGATGCGAACGCGATGCAGGAATTCCGACGCTAAAGAATTTTCGTAGCACGTCTCAACGACTCCCAATGGAAACGGCGTCGCTCCTGATACCAATTACGAACTCTGTATTACACATAGGATCGTTCGTTAGGTACTTTTTTAGTATTAAAAATGTCAGCAAAATGAATATACAAAAGTATGAAGTTTTAACGACCAGTTTGTATGAATTTTAATACGGGGATGAGTACAGTAAATTATTTCTCTCACTGCGAGGTTTCCAACTGAAATCCCGTGAATTACGCTGTTTCCATTAGTGGCCGCACGATTCTTATCAGCAACGAAAAAAAAACGAAACGAAATATTTGATAGCTCTTCCGGAAATTCAGAGATGAAGCAAGCGAAGAAAACGGTACAAGCGGGACAAGGGCTAAGCTCGCAACTACGAGTTATTCTGGTCGCTGGTAAAAAAAAATACGAACTTACAAAGGCTCGTCACAGCCCTCTGTTCAATTGCTTTCCCACTTCTTTCGGCGACAAACGGATGAATCGGGGTATAGAAAAAAACGCCGCCGACCGGGAGGAGGCGGTGAAACCGAGGGATCGACTGTAACGAATGTAAAATTTTGAATTAACACCATTTGGTAAAAAAAAACAACAAAAAACTATATCAATTTTTTCATATTAAGAAAGGGTTTTTTACGATTGTATCATTCTGGTAGTATCGAGTTGATCGGGATTTCGGACGTTTTTAATTCACTACGTCAACTGTGTATAGTACACGTCTTAAGGGCACGAATAAACACAACTCTATGCGTGTTATACATGTATTTTTTTTTTTTTATTTTAATCCGTACGGTCAGTTAACCATCCGTGAAGATAAATTTTATACATACAACTGTTAGCAGTGAATACCCGCAACCCGAATATAACCGACCTATCGTTAGTGCAGAAAAATATAAACGTTAAAAATCTAGTTCTTTTAGAATCATCCACAAACCTCGATCGAATAATCAAACATTTTTTTGATCCTACAATTTGTATATTTATTCGCATTCTGTTAAGAGCGTTGAGAGCAGTTAATAGTCCATTAAAAATAGTTTATACAACAGTTTTACAAATAGCGATGTTTTGACACCGGTAACAATTGTATTCGAAAAAAAATAATATTCGTACTTAATTGAAAAGGCCATTCTCGGTAGCTAAAGCTTCTCCTTGATTGTTCAAACTGAATAAGTAGCCTTCACGATTCGGCTGAAAATACTTAAAGTTTCGCGTCGACGGGGAATGTAAATTCGTCACTCAATTCTCATATCGGCCCTGAGCAGAAAAATATCTTGCCCGCCCTATCAATCGTAGTCGTGAATCAATCACGATATTTCTTTGTATTTAAAAATTTACAAGTCTCCGGAACTTCTGAAAAAAAATATATTATAATACAGGCGACGGAGGTACATAATTTTGTAACATACTTTCGTGGTAATGCAAAATTATTCAGCCTTGTGATGTTAACATTTTTTTAAAACGTTTTAAACATTCGCGTGTTGCATAACAATGATCAGATAGACATTATCACGATCAAGACGTGTTGTTGCGTAATTTATTGCCACGGATTTTGTTGACCGGGCGGCGGCGGACCTTGTCCACCGAAACGCGGCAGAGTCGCGAAACCACCGTACGGCGCTTGCGGTTGTCCTTGCGGCTGGTACTGGAAGTATTGCGCTCCTGAAATATCATTGCGATTAAGATACTGTGAGTAGAATATGCTCAACGATTTTTACGATAAAGTAGAGAAAATCTAATTGCCGATGGAAAAAAATCGTACCTTGATTCGGATACGGCATAGTAGCGTACGGATTATATGTAGCAGGCATCGGTGGAGGCACGTAAGTCGGATACGGAGCTGCGGGTGTAGCACCGAATGGTATAGGCATGCCGCCTTGATACGACGTCGGGTATGGCAACTGTGAACCACCTTCGTTCGATTGACTCACGCCAGCCGGACCTGTGCATATTTATGAAACATTTGTTGCATATCTTATATATATTTTGGAAAACTGTGGAATTGTTTGTTGGTTTGGTTGCCCCCCCCCCCCCCGCCCCAACCTCCAACTGAGCCCTCTTTGGTGAAGCTGACCTTCCTCAAAAATTCATAGCATATAGAATAGACTTCGGACATCCGAATTCAATACCATATGCTATATTTTCCAAAATTCGGTTTTCATAGCATATGAAATGGATTCCCAAATTCCGAAATTCCATTAGTCGAATGGCATATGGAATGGATTTCCACATGCTATGAGCAGTGCGAGCGCGCGAACCCACGTAACCGCCAGTGTATAGTAGACTGCTATAGTTTGTACGGGTGACTGCTAACGCTTACAAATTGCTTACGCAATCGTTGATCTTTTTTGTACTAACACGGATCGCACAAATCGATCGGCGCTCACCTCCGTGATGCGACGGAATGTTCGGTGTCGCTGCTGGTCCGGTGTGACTCAAGTTCGTTGTCAAGTCCTTCAACAACTCCTCCTTCTCGGTTTTACGGGCAAAGCAAAAATCTGATATCTTGTTCTGGAAGACGACCAGTAGCTGTGTCAAGTCGTTGTAAAACTTGGCTCCTTCGTGCAAATTGTTCTTGAGCTCTTTGAACGCGTCGTAAGCGGCGGCTAATTTGCAAAGCATCGTTTCGCGAGAACTGCCGGAGCCCGATTGCTCGCGAGTAAAGGCCGCATGGCCAGCCTGTAACAATAACGATCGTTGACATAAATATTCCGGTTGCAATAGGAACGGCTCGGACAGGTGAAAAATGTATGAAATTGTGTACCTGAATGTCATTTATGAGCGCTTCCTGACGAGCGAGACTGTCCCGGACCTGGCTGGTCAGATTTCCGTAACACTTGCCGATATTCTCCGTTGACAAATTAGGCTCGTCGATTGCCCCGTCTTTCGAGAGAGCCGACAAAAATGTGGTCTTCATATCAGTCGTTGCTGATTTAAGCTCGCTCTCGATAACGTCCCGCTCAGCCTTCAAAGTCTCCACCTACGAAAGTATAATCGGTGTTAAAATAAAACTCTACTGTAACTGGGGAAAACTTAAAAAGTACATGTCGCCGCTTACAGCTTCCATCAGTTTTCTGAGCTGCACCACTGCGCCGCTCTCCTGAACCGCGGATCCCGTGGGCACTGCAGACATCAATTGGCCCTCCTCCGTACTCAGAATTTCCATACCCTCTCGGTGGGTCTCGAATTTCTCACGGACAACCTTAGTTCAGAAAAGTCAATCCGGTCAAATACATCGTTAATCATTGATAAACAAAATTATTGTTATTCTATTAACATAATTTGACACTGGAATTGACGCAAATTAATTGTTTCATGAAAACAATTTGAAAATTATATTGATGCAGATTAATTGTTTCGTGAAAGTAAGTTGACAATTAAATTTATGCCAATTAATTGTATTCCTACTGACCTTGTCGGCAGCCACAGCATTGTTAATGATTTCGCGATACTTCTGAGCGTTCATCGTGAACTGTTCTGTCAATCGACTACTTGCGATCCTGGTCCAGCGTTCCTTGAATTGCTCGCGCAATTGATTGTCGGAATCGCGCTCCTCGTGCAGCATTCTCTCCGACTAGAATACGTGTTAAAAGTTAGATTTGTTTTAAAAAAAATTTCCAAGTAATTAGATCGTCAAGTCAGCATCTCGGTAGCAGATACCTCGTCCAATATATCCTTATTTCGTTGAAGCAAGTCTGGAAGTTCGTTCATAGCAGTTTCCAGAGCTTTAATGCCGCCGGCTATCCTCACAGTTGCCGCTTTCTCCAGCAACGATTGAGGCAATTCTGTGCCGCTCAAATCTTCGATTGCCGCTGGTAAATTCAGGCTCGCCAGAACGCTGTTCAGAACTTGTGTCATCTCGCGGAGTTTCGAAATCTCCGAGTTAACGAGCTCGTTCTTGCGGACCTCGTAGGCTGACATTGCGTGGTGCACAGTGACGGGAAGCAAATCCTCGAAAAGATCTGTAAATTTTGCGTATCGATTATCCGAATTTTTGGTTATCGGAGCTAGACTCGATTCCGACGGGTTCGGAAAACCGAGGTTCTACTGTATAATTCTAAAGATAAAAATTTGGTTTGAAGAACCAAAACGAATCGTTCTTCGTAACTGTGTCGCACCTTTGAAATTTGTGCTCATCGGCTGTGCCAAGGGCAGCAGCTTCGCCACGTTCGCTTTTCCGACAGGCTCCAAACTTTTGACGTCCGGAATTCTCTCGTGGTAGATGAAGTCGTTGTCCTTCTTCACTTCGTTGTAATTCCTCTGGGCTCGGTTCGCATAGTCTTGGAACAGTGAGGGCTTGTTGGATCGCTGTTGCGCCGCTTTGAAGAGCTCGACCGAGTGCTGCACGAGCAATGAACAACAAATCAGTAAAAAATCTATAACCGTGAAGGATATCTGCGTGAGACTAAATTTCATCGAGTTATAACGGCTATGTTTTTCATCGTACAAACTTCGCTTGGAGAAGTTCACTCGGAAAATAAAATTCTATGAGCGAATAATTTATTTTCTTCCCAAAGCAGTGCTTTCAAAGAGACTCGCCAAAGATTACTACAAATTACTATTCAGAGACACCACCGCTGCTCGATGCCTCATTTTCGGAAAGCAGTGTTTAGAACTTTACCTACGGAATGAGTTTAATATTGTACATCGTTAAAGGGCACAGCGCTGGTTATATATAATATTTTTGTTCACTTGTATTATTAATTCATGTTCATTACTATTACTAATTAGTTCATATTTTTGGAATGTTTGTAAGTGAAAATCCTCGCGCCATATTGTTGTTTAGGTATAAAAGTATATTCTTCCTTGTAATTGGGCTCGGCCAGTCGGTATAAATGAAATTTAAAAAAAATAAAAATAAAAGAATGAAATTTTATGTCATGCAGATATCTTCAGAGTCATACAAATCTTTACTCGCTGCAAAAAATAAAATAAAATAAAAAACTTGCCGAAGCGACGTGTTACTCACTTCCAGTCTCGAGATCTGCTCGCCAATGAGTTTGCTGTTCTTGCAAACGAGTCCTTGGTAAAATTCCGCCATAGCGCGGTAACCCGCTTGCTTTCCCGCTATCTGCAATCGCGAACCGATTCATTTTTCTTGTTGTCATGTTTAAATAAAATTCGACACGTTAACGTATAAAATTCCATCGTGCTGCCGTACCAACGGAATCCATTCCTTGTCCCAGAACGAGCGGAAGATTTCCTTCTGAAAGAGTTTCAAAGCTTCCGCGTAGAGTTCCTCGGTCTGAGCGGCCAGCTTTGCGACAATTCCTTCTTTCATCGAATCGTGAATGGCCTTGTGGACGAATATTTCTTGGGCTTGGGCGAGCATCAGAGCAGAAAGCGCCGACAGGGTGTCGGGACTCATGTCCGGAGTCGGTTCTTGCTGGATCGCGAGCATGACGTTATCCTTCAGATAATTGAATATTCCTGCTGCTTGCTGGAAATTAGAGTGTTGCATCGTCATCAATAATATCGTTGCAGGTATCAGGGTGACTTCAAGGACATTCGTACCTACCTGAAATAATTTCGCGGCGAGCCTCAGACCCTCGTCGCTCTCGAGAGATTGGATCGAAGCCACGGCACTCTGGAGGGCAGCAATGTTGAAGAGTACACACAACTTTTCATAAGCCAGTGTACTTATAGCTGCGAACATTGGGTATGTGTTATGCATTGAAAATAGCACTGATCTCAAGTCAAGTGGAACCAAAAGCACAATTAGTTTTGCCTTTGGTGAACAATATAAAAAATGTATCAGTCTATTCAGTGTATTGCAAAGATACAGACTTTTCAGATCTGGCTGAAGTTGTACCAAAACGTTTACAGATAGTCTACTAGCAATATATTAAATTCACTTTGAATTCATCAATGTAAAACTTAAATTTTTCATCCAATCTAAACCTTTGAGTACGGATCTTTTATTATCTTTGTCCGAATGTTCTCTGCTCTAAATAGGATTCACCTTCACGCTAATAAATTCTATACAGCTTTGCAAACGACCGATTTAACATTTTTAAAATAAAATTGAAAGCTGGCACGAATCGAACAGAGGTCTCTGCAGGTGAAACTTTGGAGCATCCAAAATCGCCTTGACAAAAGTCTCCAAACTGAGGCCCCTGTTGGATAACTTACTCAAGCTCAGCTTTCCACCGAATATGGTACGATCAAAGGCGTCCTTCCACTTGAATGGAATCTGCAGTTCGTGAGCAGGTATTTTACCCTCGAGTGCGCAGAGTTGATCATAGTAGCTGTAAAACAAATTAAATTGTGCACATTGTATTTTGAACTGCGGGTAAACATGTTATCAACGAGTGTACGACAGCGCGTGCGACAGACGTTAAAGCCGGGAGGAATCGAGTCACAAAGGTTTCGGTACAAAGGCGTTACTTGACAGCGAGTAGATGAATCGGAAAGATTAAACGGGAAATGACTCATACCTGTAAATAACCTCCAAGGAGCTCTCGTACTTCTCGAAAGCTCGCCACAGTGCGTTGTTCCGCAATTTACCGAATTCGTTTATAGCGTCGGTGTAATCTTTTTGATTCGTCGCCGAATTGTACGTCGATCTGATGACGTTGGTCAGCGGCTTTACGACGTCGACGTCGGACGGCTTTTTCAGCGGTATAGATATCAACTCAGCCATTTTGAAGTCTTCGAGAGACTATCGACGGGTGTGGAGCGGTACTTGCAATACCTAGTGCTGAGACGTCGCTCGGATGTCCCCGGTATCTTGCAACTGAGAAACTGCGAAACTTCACGACTCGCTGACGGCAGCGATCTACGCAACTCTACGCAAGGAAAATTGTGCAGTAGCGCACAGTAGCGCAGCGACACGATATAATTCGCTACTTGACTCAGCAAAGTTAACCGGTCAGCTGTTTTTTTTGTACCTACGGCACGCTGCAGTTCATCAGCTGACCGAGCTTCGCTGCGATGACCAAGCGATCTTTAAACTGGACATTTCGTCTTGGTGCTCGATCCTCTCCTCGAAATATGCCGGCGGCTCTCACTAGGTCTGTCCGTTTTCAAAGGTTTCAGAGTAAGCAGGAGCAGAATGGAACTTGGCCGAGCGGCATAAATCCAAGAAAAAAAGGAGAAAGAAGAAGAAGAAGCTGGAGCAGAGCGCTCTATTTTACATGGAAATTATATCTATATTTATTGGATATATAGATATACCTTCCACGTAAAATTGAGCCCTCTGCTAAAGTTTACTCTGAAAACGAACAAACCTACTGTCGGCTGTGTAGATTCGGTGGCGTGAAATGCCTCTTTGTTCACACAACTTCCGAGGACGAGATGCCTCACTCGAGGATTCGCGAATCTTGAGCTCGTAACTTGTAAACAACATTATGGCTGTCGGACGCGAAGCAATTTTGAGCCTTTACCGGAATTTGATTCGGGAAAGTAAAAAATGGCATTCGTACAATTATCGGTGAGTGAACGTCGAACAAATCATTGGTCAGGGATTAACGCGGAGACATCGGATCGCATCGATCGTGCATACTTCACTTAGAATTGTCGAATGACGACGAACCTAACCTTCAGAGAATCTACCTCTGTTCACGGATTTATTCATAAGTTAACTATAGGTCTGTTCGTTTTCTCGATTTTACGTGGAAGGTATATCTATGTAGCCGATAAATATAGGTATACTTTCCACGTAAAATAGAGTGCTCTGATCCAGTTTACTCGGAAAACTAACAGACCTAACGGCTGTGTTCTTGCATGCGGATGCATCTCAAATATCGCTGGATTTATCTTGGTAACAGTCGGTTTTGATATTTTTTTGGTTTCTTCGATACTTTGCAGGATGTTCGCGCTGCGAAAAGTCAGACACGAATTCCAAGAGAACAAGACTCTGAAGGATGCCAGTAGCATACTTGAACGCTACAATCGGGGGCTCGAAAATCTGGAAATTATAAAGAGACAAGTGACGATAGGGAATCTTTACAGCACAAGGCCTCTGGTCATAGAGAAGCACATGCCTCGTGGATACGTCGATATAACCATCAAATAAAATAACTTAGCATTCGACTGCAAACGTTGCATAAAATGTATCTTTAAAATTAATTTTACTAATTCGTCGACGTATCAGTTTCGAATCTTCTTGTTTAGAAGAAAATGTTGTCATAGAGTACAACTAGAATAAATATTATTTGCAATGTTTGTACATAAACATAATACATGTATATCGGAATTATTTTCACTCTAAGTCATTGCGATAACGAAGTACTCAATTAAAGTTTTTCTCTGCAGTGAAACAATTTTATTGCATTTCATCTTTTTAGTTTATTATTAACCGATCCAGTACAAAAATATTTGCACACATTTGTTTCGTCCGCAGAAGCTTTTAAGCTCGTTCGCGGATACAACATATATGTTTTTTTTAATATTTCATAAATCTTCGGATTAAATATTAAGAATTTTTAAACGCTGCTCATTTTCAGGCCACATTATTGGAGAGAGGGGGGATCGATGAAACCTAACCTGAAATAGTTTTGTGTTCTTAAATCCATCTTTCGAGATGGCGTCGTTGCGTGTTTTTCCATTCGATTGGACAGACGAAGACACGAGCATGCATCCCAGCCAGAATATATGAATTGACGAACGCATCCGAACCGGACGGAGTTTGTAAACACGTGCGAGTCCGGTGTGACGTGGGTGGTAAATTTTGTTCGTATCCGCGATGTCGCGACGACTGACTAACAGACAAAAGCTTCGATCTTTTTTAATAATAACATGCGGTGGCACAACAATGTTCGCCGGCTTGAATCTTTATCAGGGCAACGAGAAATTTTACCGTGAGGTAGTAATGCCACTGACGAGTCTGATAGACCCGGAGACAGCGCACAATCTCGCTATCACTGCCCTCAAATGGGGCTTGGTGCCTAAACAAAACGTCGAGGACACGAGACTCTTACGGACGACTGTTTGGGGTTTGAATTTCGAGAATCCCCTTGGTATGGCAGCCGGCTTTGACAAACAGGGCGAAGCGGTCAAGGGACTCACCAAAACGGGCTTCGGTTTTGTCGAAATTGGTAAGTAATCTACTTCGCAATTGTACCACTAGGAAAATATTTATGCAACCGTTAAAGCTTAACGTTTGCAGCAACGGTCAATAAATATTCGTTATAGACGCTGAACAAAATAAAAGTAAAAGAAGTAAAAACGTAACTTCAGGATTTGTTGATTTCTGGACAATAGTTAGATCTGGTAGTGTTGCTTAATTTATTTACTAGTAACAATTAACTCTTAGTAGCAATTAACCTCGGTAGCGAATCATTAAATACACGCGGGGTCAATTTGACTCCTGGCCTTGAATATCTCTGCAACTATACACTTTTGGGAAAAAACGGTTAAAACACTTTTTGCAGTGAATTGTTCAAACTTTTAACTCGCGCAGTCAGATTTTCAACAAAACATTCTTTACCCGTCCAAAAACGTGCTTAGAGTTGACGTTAGGGGAAAAAAAAACACGGGATAACGTTGGGGTCAAGTGACCCCTAATGCACACTACGGGTTAATAAGTAGCTATGTTCATCAGCAGCGCCATCTTCTCTTTCCCTAAGTCCCTAATCTCACCAACAATTCATTACCATATTATACACATTTTTTATCCTTTTATCAGGGAACACTTTACATTGTTACACATCATGCGAGATTCGATTTTTGTCGTGCTCTGCCTTTATTTTTTTAACACTTACCCCAATCGTTTTATTGTGTTTTCCATTTCGCGATAAAACATTGGGGTAAATGTATGGATTATTAATTGAATTAATAATATTAATAATCATTAAAATGTCTCGATAGGACATTGATCAAGGAGAATGTTGTAGCAAAAATTGTTATCTCCTAACAGTGATGCATATAGACTAACTGTACAAAGATTTTAAGAAAATCTACAGTCTAGAATACCTGCATTTTCAATAACCGTGTTTGCGAAAATATCCCCTATAGTACGAAATATTTCAAAAAAATATGAAAATAATATTTTGAAATATTCTGTAAAAATATTTCAACAAAACGTTTCATAAATATTTAAGAAAAATACTTAATCTTTCGACACATCTGAAATATTTCTGAAACAGTGATAAAATATTTCTTATTTCATGATTCACCGAAATATTTCTACGAATGTTTCCGTGTTTATGCGGCTGTGTATGTGCAAATTGGATTGGTGATGCAACATTCCACGTTTCGCTGAAATATTTTTAAAACATTTCTGAAACATTTCAATGTAAGGTTTATGAGCGGACAAAAAAAATACTTTCAAAATGTTTTAAAAACATTTTTTAATATTGGTAAAGTATTTTCAAAATTTCAAAAAAATATGTTTAAAACCTTTCAAAAACATTTCCACGTTATGTGCGATCTATCTACATCTGTATCTGTCTATTAATCGTTGCCGATTTACAGGATCCGTGACGCCAAAACCGCAGCCCGGAAATCCAAAGCCGAGGGTCTTCAGACTGGTGAGCGACAAGGCTGTGATAAACAGATACGGTTTCAACAGCGACGGTCACGAAGTCGTGTGGAAACGGATAAAGGAGCTCAAAGCGGATCCGACTTTCGACGGCGTGATCGGCGTCAATCTCGGAAAGAACAAAACCTCCGAGGATTCCGCCGAAGATTACATCGACGGTGTACGGAAATTCTCGGACGTCGCCGACTATTTGGTCATCAATGTTTCGAGTCCCAACACTCAGGGTCTGAGGAGTTTGCAGAGCAGAAAGAATCTTGAAGATTTGCTCAGCAAAGTAAACGAGGCGCGCAAATCTCTGGAGAGAAAACCGCCGTTGCTGTTGAAACTGGCGCCGGATTTGTCGAACGAGGAGAGACAGGATGTGGCGGACGTTATCGCGAAACAAAGCTGCAGAGTGGACGGACTTATATTGTCGAACACGACGGTGTCCAGAGAAAATCTGACCGACCCGAAAAAAGACGAGACGGGTGGTCTCAGCGGAGCGCCGCTGACCGACTTATCGACTACGATGATATCGGACATGTACAAACGGACCAAAGGCAAAGTGCCGATAATCGGTGCCGGTGGTGTATTCTCGGGCGAAGATGCCTACGCGAAAATAAAAGCCGGAGCCTCGCTCGTGCAAATATACACGTCGTACGCGCTCCAGGGACCGCCCGTCGTCTCTAAAATAAAACGGGAATTGAACGATTTGATAAGAAGCGACGGTCATTCCTCGATCGCCGATGTTGTCGGCAAGTGCTGTTGAGTGGTTCGCGAGATTCCCATCTCGATCTCTTCCAACGACCTGGATCTGACCTTTCGTTATCGTCGAACTTTACATGATAAATTATGTGAGTTAAGAAGAAAAGCTGGACGCGAACAGTCGACGGGTGAATTTCTGCCGGTGTACAACTTTCTACGATTTGCGGCTTGCTGAGGCCGTTCGGTAAGACCGATGAATGCTGGGAGCACCGCAACGCGCTCGACGCCTCGTCGTTCGGCGACGAAACAACGGGTTTCGGCTTCCGGCGAATCTTCGAGAGGGACGAACGAGCTTCCGGCGGGCTTGTCACGTGGGATGAGTAATAGCAGCTTTCTTTTTAAGCAGAAAACTTACGTTATCAGTGGTATCTTGCTCGTTGAACGATAACGAGAAAAAAACACGTTGATTTTTGTTCATTCTTTTTTGTCGGTATTTCGTCGAACTTTACATGATAAACTATGTGAGTTAAGTAGAATTTGAAAATCGTGGCCAAATGAATTTACGTTATCAGTGTTATCTCGCTCATTGAACGATTATCGGGGAAAAAACACATTGATCTTCTTTTTTTCTTTCTTGTCGGTGTGCTAAGGTACGCACGCGATTTTTCATTTGTATACAATCGTGGAGGTTTCAGTTAATTCGTCGACTGTAAAGAACATTTTATTTCGAAGGTAAAAAACGCTTTTAAATTGCATCGAACAGTGCCTGGCTGTAGAATGTTTTTTATATACTTAATTGCACTATAGTTAGTATAGGAACATACAGCACGTTAAGTAAAATGACTACAGATCGTTCGTTTTACAAGTAGTTTGTATCAAATACGAATTTTCACGAAAAATACAATTTTTCCAAAAGCCCTCTTAAAATTGATTTCCGAAAACCGACGATATCACACCTTCTTCCGTTTATCGTATTTGCCGCCAATTCCTCCGACTCGAGCCGGAAACGCGGCGACGGTGCTGCCGCGAACCGTTCAAATTCTCACTCACGCGATCCTCCCGCCTCCCGCCGCCGAACTGTGTTTGTAAACTCCCGAAGATAAAAGACAATGCAGTGATTTACGGTTTCTCAAATGTAACATTCGCGACAACGATCCTCGACCGAATGGTGCTTAACCGAGAGTAAAAGTGATGGAGAGTGAAGCCGAGACCGGTGACAGACGAAATGACGTTCTATCCCAGTCGTACACGCAAGGCGTCGGGAGGTAAAGTAAACGAAACCTCTGATCGCACAGGTTATGTTCGTAACATATCCAATTTTTTTGGCTCGTTCCAGGATGCTGTTCTTTATCTTAGCCCGATGATTTTATTGCAAAACAAATACAAACAAAACAAAAAACATTAAAAAAAAAACAATTTTTTTTTTTTTTTTTCAATCATAACAAAACTAGCATGGGTTCTTTATTTTCGCACGGCAGGGTTGCCCAGCAGAATAGCGATGTTGGGTTCAGCTTTGAGCTGCCCAAGGAAGTTCTGGAGAAGCGTGAAAAGGTCTGGGATAAGTTGTTTGACAAGTACACAGGCGAGGTGAGCATTCTCTGATAATTTTGGTATGTATTAGTTTTACGAATTTCTCCTTTACAATCGATATATAATAAATCCTAGCTATAGAGCCTGAATTACAAATCGTATAAAAGTTTTAAAAACGTTAAAAACACTTGAACTTATGACACAAATTGATTTGGCACTAGCGTCAATTTAACCGCCAGAATTACAAAAACATGTGTACTTACAATTCTTCAATTGGTTTAAGGTATAATCGTCCGCCCTCCTGCCCCGTGACTGGATGGTAACAAACCTGTACCGAACACTATTTTGAAACCATGGCCCACAGAGAAAGAAGAAAATTGTCTTTCCCTGCATCTGCCGATTGTCCAGGGAAAAACAATTTTCGTTAATTCTCATGGTTTGAAGATAGCAGTTTTGCGCATACTTCACCCTATTTTCATAGCTCATGAACTAAAGTTTGGTACGACACTCGTGCACAATACGTTTTCTTAACTCATGTGATAGCAAAACTCATCTCCGGCACATGCTGCAAACTTGCACTCGTCAGAAAAAGTTTTTTTTGCACTACAGCCAATGAGTATCGGCTAGTATCGTAATGTCCTCTGCAGTCTGGGGTCTCAAAACAACTCTCAGTACAGTTTTTGTTACCAACTGGGCACAGGGCAGGTCGCCGTAGAGTTAAACCACATCACCTTAACCACTAGTGTGAGACTCGCATGTGACTAGGCACCTCACTTTTTCATATTTTATTGTAAATCCTCTAGCCGATTTTTATCAAAAAATGAGTCTACATCTCTGTTGTCTTTGCAGGCGTCGGACGATATCGAGCTGAACATAAATACGATGGAACCCGTGGCCACGGAGGAAGATGACGAGGAGGACGAGAACGACGACGAAGAGCCCGGAGAGTATTACTCCAAGTGTCGGGCGCCGATGCGCAAGCTACCGGCTCTCATACAATATTGGATAGACACGGGCAATCCGCCGTACCAATTGGTCGGCGACGACGACCACTCGGAGACGGGTTCTTCGCTCAGCGAGGGCGAACACTCCAGAACGGGTCACTCGGACGTTCTCAGAGAATCGAGCGACAAGCACCGACCCGAAGACACTTCGCCGTACAGCTCGGTGGACACGGCCGCTTACATCTTGTCGAATACAAACGTTACTAAAAAATCCGAAACTATGGCCATCGTCGAGGGCGCCAAGAAACCCGAGGATTCGCAGATCGCGGCTTTTTCGTCCCAGAGAGACGACGTCGTCGCGCAAAAAACTATGGAAATCGAGAAGAGAAATGTTTCTCTCGCCTCGCCGGAACGGGGGGCGAAAGCGATTTCAAACTTTACGCAAAATCCACCGGCACCGCCGTCCCCGATGAAACCCGCTTCTGAATCGGAGGTGCGGGCGTTGACGACGCCACTGAAAAATTCGACGCTCGACGATCTGTTCTCGTCGCCCACCGGCTCGCAGAGTCAGCTTTCGTCCAGTCACCTTTCGCCCGGTCAACAGAGCGTAAAGCTCTCGGAAGTTCTTCCGACTTTTCGGCAATTCGACGAGCTCCCGGACGAGACCCACGTGATAAGACCGCCGGGAGCTCGTTCGTCCCTCTCGAGAGTTCGACGGAAGCCGAAACTCGTCGTTTCGTCGCCGAACGACGAGGCGCCGACCGCGTCGCAGGTCTCCCAGATTTCTTCGGTCTTACCGAACGGCCTCACCAAGCCGCACAATCGGCGAAAGTTGTACACCGGCAGAAATTCACCCGTCGACCTGATAATCGAGAGCACTAACTTCGAAAGCGTTCAGTCCACGGGAAGTTGTTTGCATCCCGCTCTGGAACCGGAAACCCCGGAGAAGCAAAGAACTTCGAACTTCGCAAGCCGCGCACGAGCGCGGAAGAAGCGAAAGAGAGCCTCGCAAGCTGCGGAGCTCGTCGGCCAGGAGGGCAACACTTCTCAGGACAGCGTCACGCCGATTACCGCGGAGAAAGCAAAGGGCGACATGCGATACACCGATTTCTTTGAGTCGCTGGGTCTCACGCCGAGCAAGACGATAATTGGAGAGACTCCGATAAGAAAACCGGTCGCGAAACGTCGGAAGAAGACCGAAAAACTCGTCAAGCCGGGGAAACCAAAGAAAAAAGTAAAACTCAACGAGGCCATCGAGAGTTCGATGAAAGAAACCGAAGACACATCGCAGCTGACCGAGGATTCGGTTCTCTCGTCGCTGGGTGGAAAATCACCGACCGACGACGCAGCGAGCAAACTTCCGGTTGACAAAATTCTCGTCGTGAACGTGAACAGATTGTCGGATGATTTTTTGGCTCGGTACAAGCGCCGAGACGCTTCCGGCGAGAGGACGAAGAATCCGGAAATAACCGAGGTGAAAAACGCTCGCGACAACGCCACCGCGTCCTCCGACAGCTCGTCCGGCAACAAAAAAGGCAAAGCCTCCATCAACGAGAATATCGAGTTACTGACGACGGCGACCCACGACAGCGACTCCAGCACGATACTCATTTGCGCGTGCAACAACGACAACAACGAACAATGCTCCGACAGCGACAACTCGTTCGCGAAAAATGTGTTGAAAATCAAGAAAAAATCGTCGCTCGTCGAGGAAGTTCCGTCGGCAAGGTCGCTGAGGAGCGGAGAGCACAAATCGCCGTTCAAGATTAATTCCGAAGCAGCGAGGAACTTCGAAAAGCCGGTGAAAGTCTCACGGAAACCTAAGATTAACAAAGAAATCGATGATTCTCTGAACAGCACGCGGGACAAATCGGCAGTCGAAAAATCCTCGAAATTACCGAAAGTCTTCGTGAGACTAGAAAAACTCGAGATAAATAATTTGCCAAAATTCACCAGAATCACGAACGTTTTAAGAAAAAGCAGGGGATCAGATAAAATTACTAATAATAATAATAATAATCAAAAGGCTTCCAAATTTTTGAGCATCGCGAAGATTTCCCCTCGGATCGGAAGGCCGTTGGCTTTCCGCGGATTCTCATGCGGGGTTCGATCGTCGGAGGCGAGGAGCAAACTCGTGACGATCGGAAGTCGTGCGGCGAACGGTTTCAACGAACTTCCGGTGAGGTCGCAGCAACGCCGCGTCACGACGGATCGTTGCAGCTTGGGAATCGCGATGACGTCCGACGAGGAGGAGGATAGTTTCGTGAAGCTCGTTAAAGAGTTCGGATCGGAGGGACGAACGGTGAAAATCGGGACTGACGAAACGAAGAGAGTTGGCGGCGACGAGCTCGTCGGCGAGACGACGAATGGAGACGCGACTCTCGCAAAGTCCCAAATGCGTACGAGACTTCGTAGTAATTTTGGAATTTCCGTGACGTCCGACGAGGACGATGTCTCGACGAGGCCCGCGAGAAAGGGCCAATCGAAGCGACGCGGGACGAGGGCCGAGCGGAACGCGGTTTCCGGTAACGAGGTCGGTCGAGGAAAGAAGAAAATCGTTAGTCGCAGTCTTCCCACAGAACTGACGAACGGAGAGGAGGGTGCGAGGCTGGAGAGCAGACTCGACGAATCCAATCGTAGGAAATCGGCGAACTTTGAGAAAACGCATGATAACGTCGAAGCGGAGGTAAAGGGCAGGGACGGCGTGAGAAGATCGACGAGAAAGAAGAAGAGCGCGTCGGGTGAGAGCGGCGAACGTTTGACGAACGGCCAGTCGTTGTCCGCTAAGCCGAAGCACATGAGGAATCTGTTTGCAAACGCGAAAGAATCAAATTTGGAAGACGAAGAGGCGTTGCCGTCTTGGAACAGCGCGAAGCGAGAATCGACGGACGAAAAATCCGGCGCGAAGGCCGCGAGTCAATCCAACAAATCCAACGGTCAAGAGACGCTGTTCGGGAAGGTCAGAAGGTCGGGACGGTACGAGAAGAGTTCGCTCGGGAGTTGCTTGAATTCGGCGCGATTTCAAACGCGTCTGGATTCGGATTCGGACACGGATTTCGAGTCACGGAGATTCTCCATGAAGACGAGGAACGATCGAGGGAGCGGCGAAGTTCGAGAGGGCGCGACCGAAACTCCAGAGGCGAACCGTACAGAAGTGTCCGAGCAGCCGCGTCGTTCGTTCCAAAAACTGATCGAGCGAAGGATGGCATTGAAGAAGAGGACATTAAAACGCGAAGACGATTCGGTCAAGAACGCCTCCGAAGCTTCGGACAAAGATTCGATTCCCGCGAAGAACGGAGATGCAAAAGTGACGTCACCGTCGAGGAATCGGCTCTCGTCGCGCAATGAATCCGCGACCTCCGACGCGCCCGGCAAGTCCAAAGACTCGAGCGGGAGTCAGAAAAATACCGGAATTACGACCGTTCCGCAAAAGAAGAGGACGCCTCAGAAAATTTCGGCGAAGCTTTCGGCGCGTCGGCCGACTTCGTCGCCACCTGCGAATCAGCCGAACAGCGAACGGCTCTCGCCGGTAGCGAGGAAGAAACCGAGGAGGATCAGAATTCTGGCCACCCAGATGGAATACGAATCCGACGATGATGCTGGATTTACCGAGGGCAAAGTTGATTCGGGCGAAACGTTGGGGCCCAACAAATTTATCTTCGCGAACGGTATGAGCTCCAGGAAATTAAGCGACGAGCGGGATTCATCGAAGAAACGCAGAGACGCATCGAAAAATTTGTTTTCTCAAAGCCCGGAGGTGGACGGCGTCGAGGGCATCGACCTCATCTTCGGAGGTGACGCGATATCACCGGCGAAAGAATGCGCGGTTACGATCAACAGCTTGAATTTTGTGTCCGGGAGCAAGCACAAGAATCTGAATAAATTTAGACAATCGACGATAAGCTTTCGAACGAAGCTGCGATTGGATTCCGACGACGACGATGACAACGTTTTGTAGCGGCTAAAGTTGGCCTGACTGTATTCATGCCTTCGTACACAGTAAAATAGGTACCAACGTTTCTCGTCCACAAACGTCCATAATGCTTTTCATGTTAATTTTAGAAAAAAAAATCTTGTCCGTTCTACAAATATGTCTGTCAATGTTACGAATATTTTGTTGAGAAATTAACAGCTAAATAATTGTGGACGTTTATGGAGAAGAAATGTTTGATAAATTTACAAATCTTTTTTACTGTGTACAATCCTGCAGTGTAAGGATATCGGCGACAATTCGACATCACATTGAGTTTTTGTTTTTCCTCGTACGGGGAAACATTTTGTTGTTAATTGCCATTAGATATTTTGGGGAAGGGGGGGGGGGTGTTACGGTATATTTATAGGCTCGAAGCGTTACAGTAGTCCTTAATTCGGCACAGTCAAGTCAATCGAGTACCGAGATTTCAAAAATTGTTTATACACATTTTATAGAGATAATTAGTGCGAACTGACGTGGATCTTGATGAGATTTTCTACTTTATATAGAAACACATGTACAACAAAGAATTTACAGAATAATAACTCAGTTAAGGCCAATAAGTCCACGGGCATAATTTTACGAAGTTTTTGTGAAGTCGAATTTGTAATTTTCGTTCGATTTTTCGACGAGCGAATCCTCATTTTGTTTCTCGATAGATACTTCACGAATTCGCCGGAAAACATTAACGATAATATTCGTCGTCTACAAATCAGAGTAATTCGTTTATAAAAAAATAGAGTTGCGACGTTAACTAAACTCTTCTTCCGATCGAGAATCCAAACGAAGCAAATATAGCCGCGAATTTGTAAAGCATATTTCAACAAGCAAGATAAGCGGTCACCCGTCAAGATCAGACCGAAATTACAAATTCGACTTCACAAAAATTGCGTAAAAATGTGCGCGTGGAGTTATTGGCGTAAACTGAGTTATTTTCTGCAAATCCATTGCTGTACATTTTTTTCTACATAAGGTAGGATCTCTTTGATGTGGATCCACCTTAGTTCGCAAAAATATCTCCTTTAAAACGTGTACAAACAATTTTTGAAATCGCGGTACTCGATTGAGTCGACTGTACCGCACGGACTACTTTAAGCGCGCCTACGCTTACGCCTACGCGGACGTCTTCGAACATCCGGCGCAAAGTTCTTGCCCGACGATGAATTTGGGAGAATTATAAAGTTTACCGTTAATTAAAAATGAGTTAATTATTCTGTTGAGAAATTATCATCTATAATGTACATCCTTCTCCGCCGAACGTCTCTGTCTTGCAGCTCTCGTATAGTGGCAAATAATTAAATATTCTATTATTGAAATTTTCCACTACTCTTTCGTACGTTTACGGGAACGGCGAGATACAGACGTTCCGATGAGATGATTAACTGTAGAACCTACGGCTATGTTTAAACTACCAAGCTTGTTATTCTTACTCCATGCAGAAATCGCACTTATGTTTCGTTCGTGTAAATTTGTTATGGGATCAAACACGGTAACTGCAGTGAAACAAAAAAATCGTAAATTTCGAAAAATTGAAGTAAACGTTTAGTTGCTATCAGCGAATCGTACTAGTACGTTAATGAGACTGTGTGTAGGAAAAATCAAGTTTGTTTTGGCATTTTAGTAATACGATTACCAAACAGACTTGATTTTTTCAGAACTTGTTAAATTTATCTTAGTTTTTTTTTAAACTTAATTACGTAATTGTTTTTCAAATTTACAGTTCGATCGTGATGATGCAACATTTTTTTCGGCAACAAAGTTTTTTTCGCGAGCTTCATTCTATGAGCTTGGAGCCAGCAATATGAAAGTAAAAATAATATTTCTGGCGAAAACTCCGCTAGATAAGTTACTCTGATTGATCCTACTATGCAGCGTGGCGTGACCAATTAAAGTGCCGTCTCGTTTAATTGAAAGCCATTAATATATGATTATCCCATATTTTTTAATCGAATATGTACAGGACAAAAAAAATGGATTACCATTAAGGATTTTAACATTATCCAACAAAGAAAAAGTTAGGGCAATCGTATTGTTATAAAATAACGTTATTCTTGCCTGATAGATACTCATACGCATATACGATGTACATACAATAACACATTATATAAGTAACCGCGTTATTAAAACTTCAATTCACATAAATTCTAGCAAGACTGCGTTCTTCCAAATATTTTCCGTAAGATTCGCTTATGCATTAATTAGAGCGTAGAATAAGAGATAGTCGTATCGAGGATTAAAGATAAATGTACAGTTTAAAAATTGTATAAACATTCGTTGCACGAGCGAGGATCGTCGAGAAACGAAGACGGCGAATAAACGTTGACGCACATCACGATTGAATTACATGGAATTATAATATAAGTAAAAAAAATTAATAAAATTAATCGTTCATCCAGTGGCTGTGCCAAAAACGTGGTGACGAGTGAGAAATAAATGATATGGCTGAGAAACGTAACCCTTGAGTGTGTGAGTTTTCCATACGATGTCCTTGAAACCGGCGTTTGCGATGTCCTCGATCGGATCGGCGTCCAACCGGCAACCGCCGAACAGCGATGGCCAAATTTTTGTTTTGGTCAAAAATTTTTGCAACCATCTGGCAAAAGTTCCTTCGCGATCTGGCACGTGTTCCATAAAGAAATACTTTCCACCCTACATTGTCAATTATTGTTTATTGCAATTTGTAACGATTCATTGTTGGGCGCCGAACTAAAACTGGTCGGATTACCATTTTATTGCTTGATAGTAGAAAATGAAATAATTTATAATTTATCCATACCGGTGCGAGAACTCGTTGAATCTCCTTAAGGGTGTTTCGTACCGAGCTCGTAGAGCACAGCGACCTTGTGGTAACGACTGCGTCCACGCAAGCTGAAGGTATACCCTTTAGCGAGCTACCGTCGCCTATCGTGATACATTCGAAAAGCACGTGAGCGAATTGCCAAGATCGATCTCCGCCCGTCAGATAATCTCGCAATTTTTTATTCAAGTCGACTCCGATTAAATGACTCTGGTCCGGATAAAATTGTATGTTTTCACCTGAAAAAAAAAAAATGAAATCAGCTAATCGGACATTTACAAACTTGAAACTTAGAAAACTTTATTGTCCGGTCGTTTAAGAGTTCAAGGATTGTATTTTAAACATTGAATTAAATTTGTTCAGCACGTTGGAACTTATAAATAGATGGATGGTCCTGTAGCGTTAAAAAATAAATTAAAAACTAATTTTCCTAAAAATTGCAATTACCATTTTTTCTCGTATATTCCAAAACTTCTGATTTTTTTAAATTCTATTTTTATTAATTTATTGCTAATCTAGCGCACCTGTTTTTACGCCAATTTCGAGAATCCTAATGCGACCGATCGATCGCAATATTTCATCGTTGGATTCGATTTTGCTGAGGGGTTCGAACAACCGTTTTTTGTAATGCGCAGCGAGGTCCGCGCACTCGGCCTCGAAACGCAGCAGATAAGTTCGAAACAGGTGTTCCTTAAATCGCTGCCATCGCCGAGCGAGGATCCACGCGAGGATCAGAAAACCGGCTAGCATAGAAGCGTAATACGTGACGATGTCCCGCATCCACAAATCTGTAGTACTCATTGTCTTTTATTTTTCAAACATTTGTTGATTCATTTATTAACGTTGCGACGCAATTCGAGCAATGCCATCGACAGACGAAGCGGACATAGCACGAGTGACTGATTTAAAATCACGACAGCTTGAACGTTAACCGTCATAAATACGTTTCCCTAATATCATCATCGATAAGATAAATTCTTTTTCGCATCGACCTACGCGCATCCAGTCGTGTTATGCGTTAGCACCTCCCCTCGACCCCCCACCCTGCCCCCCTTCTGCTCCGGTCAAGCAGCACGCAAAGCCATGATTGTAGCGCCCTCGTTAATATTAATCGGCGCGTGGGGGCGCCGCGTGGTCTACGCGTTAGCGTGCTACTCTTTCCCAGTGTAACGTGATAGTGTCCAGTAGTCCTTGAAGTCCTTGGAGTCCTGGAATTGTCCGTGAATTTTGCTTGACCTTGAAAAAGGCCTGGTATGTCCTTGAATTCCACCTAATGTCCTTGAATTTTTTATTTCTCCCAAAATTTAAGTTTGTTTGAAAATGTATATTTAGTTTAGTAAATGTGTTTGTCTTTTGTTTAAATGAACTGCCAAGTATTTCAACGTATTTTTTCCCGCTGAATACGAATCCACTGGCCTTTTTGGGGCTAAAGTACCGTGAGATATTGAAAGTTTCGATTTTATGCACCCAAATTCGTATTTTTGGGATTTAAATGGAAAATATTGGGTTGGGAGTAAAATAATTGTTATATTCGTGATCAGCGGGAAAAAATACGTGGAATATAGCCTTGAACCAAAAAAATCGATTGAACAACGATTTTTCACTTTTTGAGCCACTTTTGGAAAAATGTCGATTTTCGTGATTTTCAAAGGTCGATATCTCGGCTCCCAATGTAGCTAGGAAAAATCCGGGGTCCCCATCGTGTTCTACGGAAAAAAATACACAAGATAGGGCGTTGTGCGAAGTTTTAGAATCGTTTTATCGTGCCGCTCGAGGACGTTCAAAAACGTGAAAAATGGATGGGGAAGGGGTAGCCTTGGAATTTTTGATGAAATGTTTTTTTCCGTTTATAAAATTAACTGCGGCGTATTCCGACATATTTTTGTACGCTGAACATGAATCTGCTGGCCTTTTGGCGCGCAAGTGCAGTGGGACATTTGTATCTTCGATTTTATGCACTGAAAACAGTTTGCTCTAATGCGAAATCGCATTTGTGGGATTAAAATCTAAAATATTGAGTTTGGAGAGCAAAATTAACGTCATACTCGTGATCAAGGGGTTCTGAAAGTCACCGCTTATCCAAAAAGTTAGCTTTTGGACGTAACTTACAGTTCCCATCCGGACGAACACCTATTTAGATAACTTTTTCAGCCCAGATATCTTTTTGCTATCTGGGATGTTCGATTGCTCGTCGATAGAACGACCGCGGTCTCCGCAGATAAATAAATAAACGAGTGCGAGGACGCCCGGCGAGAGCGGGAGTGAGAGATGCCCCGAGAACAATGCTCTCACGTTTTCCAAGCGGGAATTTAAAAAAAAAACAAAAAAAAACATAAGAATAATAACAAAAGGGGAAAGAGGGTACAATGGGAGAGAACCGTCCAGAAACGAGACGTTCGTCGATATATATATCGTTATAGAGGCGTACCAGACCAGGGCGTAAATTCTTTGTCGAGATTTTTGAAGAGTGACCACAAACAACGGGGTCACCGATTACGCTCGACCGGGTGTACGCGCGCAGCGGAGCTAAATCGAAGCCACTCTCGGGGATCGGTCGTACATATCGGTATATCGCTGCAGCATCGGAGAAAGGAGCGTGTGAGATGGCGAGCCGGTGCGTGCACCCATTTACAATATACATATATATATATATATCATACGTTTTCGATCGGGGGTATTTCGCCGATCCGGAGGCGTTTTGTTTTCGACATCGGGGCGGAGAGTAGGTTGGCCGTTGTCCTCGTGACTCGTTGATTCGAGAGAATCGCTAATGAAACATGCGGTCGGTTTCGCGAGAGCTCCCGTGTCCCAACTGTGTATATAGGTATAGCGTGCGTGCCCGGGCCTGCGCAGCAGCCTCAAAGCTCAGTGCCCGAGCTCTCGAGCCGTTCTTTCAGACGCGCACAGCAGCAGCTCGAGTGAACATGGTTTCTATCAAAAGCGGCCTGGTACAATTTCGCCAAAATCCCTCCGTTCCCAGAAACTAATGTACTTGCGAGATGTCTCTATGCTTCACGAGCCCGCGAGCGTTCTCACACCGAACATAACCTGTGCGATGTTGGGATGTCGCTGCAGCGTCGGAGAAAGGAACGTCCGAGATGGAGAGCCGGCGCGTGCGCCGATAAACTCTGACGACGCCGAATATATCTCTCTGACGCTGAAGACACCGACTTTCATCTTTTGTAAGTCTCTGCGAATGCACTGCTTTGGGGAAAAAATTGTTAACTCATAGAATTTTATTCTCCAAGTGAACTTCTTCGAGCGAAGTTCGTGCGATACAAAACACAGCCATTATAACTTAATGAAATTTAGTCTCGTGCAGATAGGGTGATCAACTCTGTAGCCCTTTGTTACAGAATCTCGTTCCAATTCGTCAAATGCAAATTTCCTCCGACCATTAACATCGATACGATAAATTTTAAAAGGGAGTAAACGAATCGATTTTTTTCCCGATGCGTCGAAGCGCCCAAATTGGACGGCGTCCGAGCCCAAAAAAGGGATACTGAGAAAAAGGATGGTATTTCCCACTACAACGAATAGTTCCTAGGTCGAACGTCTATGTCGACAGTTTCTGATAGTCTATATATTCAATTAGTTAAACTCTAATTATGGTTGCAACTATGATTTTTTTTTGTCATTCTCGTAACTATAAAATGCAGACCCTCCCCTTGGAAACTATTTGTTTATGACAAAAAGTCAGTATCGTTGCTTATACAATGTAACTTTCTTTTCAGCAAAGTCGATATTTTCATAACCATCTTAACATAAGCCTCGTAGTTTCTTTACCAGTTACCGATAATAATAAAATTTTCTGATGACCTTACAGGTTCTACGAGTAACGCTCCGCCCAGTGGAAGGGGAAGCTGAAGGTGAAAAGGAACGTTCAACGTGCGGATTCTCCGACACACAATCTGCGGTAGCTTGCCAGAGATCTCGGATTGTTTTTTTCTTATCGCCGTTACGTGCGGTAAGTACCGAGCATCATTTAAATATTTTTCGTTCTCCGGGGGGGGAGAACGAAAGTGACATGGAGATCGAATAGATAGGCGTATAGCCTGCTTCGTGACCGGCAATAAGCTGAAACCCCTCCGCGCCATGAGGTACTCGAAGCGGCGCGTTGCCGGCTCGTCCGTGTGTGTGTGTATCGGTTGTCTAAATTCAATGGACGTTATGTGCGGTATTGCTGCAGCCTGCGTGTATGGCAAAACTCAAATCTGCTGACGGGAGGCTGCTGGAGGCGTTCGGCGTCGACCTCGTCCTCTCGTTTGCTTTTACAACAGTACGTATAACGAGAGCGCAGCAAACGTCGGGAAACGTGACGACGATGCATCGACGCGAGCCAACATTGATGCACTTGGCCCAGGAAGCACGAGCGAACTCTTCGCGCCTGTGGCCGCAATAAATTTCTACCGATTCAAGCGATTTTCGACGATACGTAATACAACCGAGGCTCGAGTCCCCGAGCGACGAATTTTTATCTTGAAAATTCAGCGGAAAAAAGCACCGTGAATATCTACATCTCGTCACCGCTCTTAACTGTCGGTTATGATGTAAGCATCTTAACGTGGCCTTGACTTTATCGATTTTTTTTAATAATTTTTTTTTTTTTTTTTTTTACATTTAGGGTGGAATTGTAGGACGTTAGTTTCAAGTTACGATTACTCTTGAGATCGAACTTAAGATAGATCTTAAAGATGCAATAAAGTTCGGGCCGAACATTGATCTTAAGTTCTATGTCAAGAGCGATCTTGAGTTCGAACTAACGTCTTAAAATTCGACCCTTAATCATGCAGTATAGAGACAAACTCTTGAGATCAGCTATCCGACCTATACTTTTATGCCAATTAAAGAGGTTTATACGTTCTGAACTCGTTTTTACCGGTTATAAGCAAATTTTCGAAATTTTTCACATTTTCGGCATTCCGCCCCCCCCCCCCCCCTTGATCTAATCTTGGCAACATTTGATCGAAATCATGTAGTATAGCGACAAACTTGAGATCGGCTATCCAATAATTTCCGATTTTCTTTTTTTTTTTTAGAAATTACGGTTTAAGGCTTATTTCCAGTCATTGCTTAATTCTAAGGATTATTCCTTCATTCGATCCAGCATTGACTAAACTTTATAAAAATAATTTAGTACAGTGACAAACTTTTGGGACCGGCTATCAATACGTTTATATCAATGAAACGAGCGTTGCAGCGCCCCTGAATTTGAGTTCGCGCCCGTCATTGCTCCTGGTTATTACAATATACAGTACGAGAGTGCGAGAGTGGAACGATCATGTAAAGGGTGGCGGCATTTAGTCCGGCTAATTGCGAGGTCCGGACGGACCTCGTCGAGCAGAGGGTGTCGTTCCCTCCTGCTGCTGTCACATGTCACGTGCCTTTGACACGCGACACAAACTTATTGGTAACGTACACGAGTGACATATGTCGCGAGGAAGCGGCCTCGGGCATGCAACTCTTTCACTTTATTTTTCATTCCGCTCACACGCGAATTTACGTGCGAATGATCGATGTACGACTGGAAATGGCGTTACGCCCATTTCTTTCGCTTACTTTTGCGCGGTGAACTTGAATCGGACAGCCGTTTTGCCTAAAAGTCAAGCACGACGGTGGGGTTCGAAAAAAATTGAAAATTGGAATTTTTATATCGATTCTTCACTATATCTCTTCATTCGAAAAACTTCGTCTATGAGAAAGCCAAAAATACAGAAAATGCGCAAAAATAATTTTCATAGAACTTAATGTCATACGCTGTAAAAAAAATTTAATCTACCGGACTGGAAGTTTTTATGCAAAAACTGGTATATTAGATTTCATGTACAATTGTGATGAAAAAGTAAAGTTCAGTGTATTAAAGACATTGAAAATACCTTATTTTTAATAATTTACTTTAATTTTAATCGTTAACTTTAATTTCAATGAAAAAGTGTATTAATTCCTCATCACAATTGCACATTTAAATTAATGTACCAGTTTTTGCATAAAAATTGCTATTCCGGTACATTAAATTTCCTTTTTTTTACAGTCTATGGAAAAAATAATTTTCGTAGAACTTAATAACGCTGCGAAATTAGCAAATCTAAGATTATTCATATGGACATAGCTGGAAAAATAACAACGACCCTTGGAACGCTCCAGAGTCTCCGAAGAGAGGAACTACACTGAAAAAAAAATATCATTGATTCAAGTAAAATTTGCTTGCGGGCTGCCAAAGAAGTTAAAAAGTTGTTTCAATTCTACTCTGAATTCGTACAATTTCATACCGGATTGAAACGATAACATGTCACCTTGACAGTCTTGCTGTCGTTGTTTCAATATCATACGGAGTTGTAAGAATTGAAAGTAAAATTGAAACAAACATTTTTTTCTTTCCCAGCCCGCAAGCAAATTTTTTTTTCAGTGTAGGCCTTCATGGAAGTTACCCAATCGACAACAGCGCGGAAACCCGCTGCAGAAACCGTAAATGACTCAATAAAAACGGCATCTCAAAAATCTCAACGTTCCGAATTTTTTCTTTATCTCTGGTAAATTTTCAGGTAAATACAACCCTTTCCAAAAAAAATCGTCTGCAGATTTTTCGTGCGGTGTGGAAACATTGGACATTTTGTATTCCAAACGCGGTCGGATGCACGTAGTAAAAAAAAAAAAAAAGGTTACAGCACTCTCGAGAGCGCTCGTTCGAGTGTCCGCGACACGAACGGCCGAGCCGACGAAGACGACGTTGAGGAGGAGGTCGCATTGTCTTTCCATTGTTGGTGAATCGTAATCAATATTTTCACAATATGCCCCGGCATTGTCCGTGGCACGAGCAAGGCGTGAGAGTGCTTCGCGCGACCGTGCCCGAGGAATTGCTCGTCCCTCGCTGCTCCCCCCTCCCCCCCCCCTCCCCCCTCATCGACTCTTCTTTGGTTCGCCTCGTCCACCGGCGACTCGCCAACCCCCGAGAATCTTCAACCCTCAGACTCCCGCGCCGCAAAACAATGAGAAGACGCGATCCATCGAAAATCTTCAAAGGTTCATATTGCCGTGGAATATTCAGTCTTTTCCATTCCAACCCACGCCCCTTCCGCACTTCCCTCAGAATTCGTCAGCAAAATGGAAAAGGTCTGGTAACGTAAAACTGTAAGTTTTATCGGTCAGTAAAATATCGCACTGCCGCAGGGAGTTTCTCGACGATTCGGCTGCGACAATTTTTTGCGCCGCAAAACAATGAGGAGACACGATCCATCGAAAATCTTCAAAGGTTCATATTGCCGTGCCGTCATATTCAGACTTTTCCATTCCAACCCACGCCCCTTCCGCACTTCCCTCAGAATTCGGCAGCAAAATGGAAAAGGTCTGGTAACGTAAAACTGTAAGTTTTATCGGTCACACTGAGAAAAACTTACATAGTAAATAGTTCCCAGGGGGGACGTCTACATTTTATAGTTACGACAATGACCAAAAATTATAGTTGTAACTATAATTATAGTTTAATCAATTGAGTACATACTATCACAAACTATCTATATAGACTTCCCGCCTGGGAACTTTTCGTTATAGTAGGAAATACCATCCTTTTTCTCAGTGCAGTAAAATATCGCACTGCTGCAGGGAGTTTCTCGACGATTCGGCTGCGACAATTTTTTGCGCCGCAAAACAATGAGGAGACACGATCCATCGAAAATCTTCAAAGGTTCATATTGCCGTGCCGTCATATTCAGACTTTTCCATTCCAACCCACGCCCCTTCCGCACTTCCCTCAGAATTCGTCAGCAAAATGGAAAAGGTCTGGTAACGTAAAACTGTAAGTTTTATCGGTCAGTAAAATGTCGCACTGCTGCAGGGAGTTTCTCGACGATTCGGCTGCGACAATTTTTTGCGCCGCAAAACAATGAGGAGACACGATCCATCGAAAATCTTCAAAGGTTCATATTGCCGTGGAATATTCAGTCTTTTCCATTCCAACCCACGCCCCTTCCGCACTTCCCTCAGAATTCGTCAGCAAAATGGAAAAGGTCTGGTAACGTAAAACTGTAAGTTTTATCGGTCAGTAAAATATCGCACTGCCGCAGGGAGTTTCTCGACGATTCGGCTGCGACAATTTTTTTGTTTTGCTTTGTCAGCCACTTTTTTCGGTCCGGTTGTAAAGATGTAGGGAAATTCGAGGCAAAGAATCCTACCATAAATACCACACGAGGGAATGCTTCCGGTAGGTTCGGCAGATTTCTAATTTTTTCAGCTCACGAGCTTTTTTTTTGGCGATTATTGTCAACGGACTCGGTGACCCACTGACACTCAATTGTTTTTTTTTGTTTGTCATCGCCGCAGGGCCTTCCATGTTACGAAAGGATCGAGAGAACTGGTCAATATTTCAATGTAAAAAAAAGGAAAGAAAAAATTAGGAGTTGCCGGAAGAAGCGGTCTTGGTGGGTCATAAATGTCGAGAGGTCTTTTCGAGCTCGTCAATTTCCCTGTGCGTTTGTGGAATACATAAAAAAGTCATCAAAAAATCTATATTTTTTTATGACTTTTTTTTGTATTCCCCAAATGCACAGGTCCAAATTTCCAAGTCTTGGAAATTTGGATCCAGAAAACTCGCGAAACTATCGCGAGTTCTCAAGACTTGGAAATTTTAAGCTAAAAATGTCATAATCCACATAGATTCCCAATTGAAAGTTTAATTCGATCGAAGTTCCAGTACTGCGCGATATGCCAAAAATATTTAAATATCAATATTTGAGATTATTATTATGCAAAATGAATGTTCTTGGTACCTTTAAAACATTTGATTTTTTTCAGATTTTTATATCATTAGGAAGTGTTCAAATTCTCACTGAATGTAACTTCCGGTTGAGGATGTAAGGTAAACGTACCAATGACCGGACACGTCCCAGTGGCCGGACAAGGCGTACGTGCAAGAGAGATGGAAATACGATTTTCCATGCATGTCCAGGGACTGGGACTGCTCCCTTAAGTGTCCGGGTATTGGTACGTTTACCTTACGTGTGAAGCATCCTTAAGAATGCTCTCCGGGTTTCAGTTATATACACACAGTGCAGTTACAACCGATCAGTATAGTTACAACTATAATTTTTGGTCATTGTCGTAACTGTAAAATGTAGACGTCTCCCCTGGGAACTATTTACTATGTAAGTTTTTCTCAGTGCAGACCAATGCAGTTGCACAATGCAAAAACAAACTAAAAAAAAATAAAAAAAAAATTATTTCACGAATATTAGAGTTCGAAATTCCAAGTGAAAAATGTCGCAGTTTAAATGTTGGTAACATTGGCAACGTCGGTAAAGTAGATCCAAGACGAATCAACGCTCCGCTCTCGGACTCTCGGTTTTACGAGCGAAGCGTGGCAGCCCCGACGCGCATCGGAGTCTCCAAAAGTGAATTGTTCTTGCGCAATCGCGAAGATCATGTCGAATACTCCATAAAGTCTCGAGTTAGCCGGTGCACATTGTGTCCGAAACGAGGACCTCGACTCTTTACGACTTACAAGAGTACTGCATTTCCGGAGTAAACATTCGAGCATTGTATGGAAAAACGTTTATCGCCCGTTTGTCCTCGCGTGCCAGCGGGTCGCAATGTCCTCGCGCGACGCCCAACTTCGACCATCGCAATACGCGTTCTTGAAATCGTCGAAGTGAGGTAAAGAGTCGAATACCGGTAAACGCGCGCCTCGGCTGTAAATCAGACTTTTCCACCCCCCCGGTTTAGAAGCTCCGACTTTTCCATGCGCATTCAACGACATCGACGATTTTTCTTCCGCACCAGTGTCGGTGCGCGCGCAGCACGCTTAGCTAGCGAACGTTTACGGTATCCTCGGTCCCTGCGACTCCGGGTCGTTTTGGCTCATTGTGATCGGTTATGACTTGTTGACGAAGCTCGTTGTGCCACCTACTTAATGCCTTTATTATTTTACGACCGAGGCGCGAGGCCCGATCCCGAAATTTCTTCCCTCTTCCTCGTCCGCCGAGCCGCTCGGTCCGTCTCGCTTTCCGCCGGGTTCGCGCATGCGCACTGGTCGTCCCTCGCGTTCCGGGACATCCTTCTCAGTTCCGAAGAACCATAAACACCACGCGACGCGTCGGCTCGCTCTCCTTTCACGAAAGATTCATGCCCGAATATTGCAGCTCGGTTCGAACGAGGAATATTATGTCTCTGCGGAGTCATCGAAGGCCCGGACGTGTCGTAAAGTCCGGAGGTCACGCGACCAAAGATTCCGTCCTTCCGGCTCTGGCGCGGAGAGCGGGGAGGAGAGACGGCGAGCTCGTGGAACGCGCCGTGCAACCTCGGGTGGATTCAATAAATTTTCCGGACGTAAAGGGGTGAACGAACGGATTGGCGCGCGGGGACTCGAGGGCAAAATGGCCGGAGTCGGGGATGGTAATTGGCGAGGGAAATTAAGGGGTCGGAGGTGAACGCGGATTGTCGTTAGCGCAATTTGTCATCGGTGCAGCAAAGACGGATGAACAGGGCGGCGTTCACCTGGAACAGAATTCAAACTCGCGAAGTACCGAATTGTAACTTTTGCAGCGAAGCGGTTTTAAAATTGAACACCTTGGTCGTCAAGGTTGAACTAAAGATAAGGACGGCATTTACGTTAACTGAAATTGTTATATTTTTTTTGCAGTTTGATGAGTCAGAGGCTGTTTTGATCATTTTTATGGTTTTAAGGTTAATTACTAATTAATGGTTGAAGGACTTAGGTCGATGGCCAATATATGTGGATATATATATATATATTCTCATGGCAAACTACGTTATGTCATGCTATGTTAAAAAATGGTATCATCTGGCATATTGTCAATAAATGCACTGTTACTACTACTAATTAATTAACTTGGTAACATTTTTCATCTACTTGGAGTTACTTGGTTTAATTCGATATGAGGCCACTTGGACTTTTCTCTACCACTCCGTTCACTGGACCAAGCAATGATATAGTTCGGATATTACGTCCGTACTTGAGTATTTAAACTTTGACTATACACTGTAAAAAAATTTTTATCGTTAATTAATGAATGGTATTGGAAGTTTATTTACATAAACTGTTTTCGAAATTTCAAAGACATGTGCATTGCAATTGTGCAGTGCAATTTGTATTTTTTATAACATTAAAAAAAAAATGTCAACCGAAAAATGTGTAATTTTAACATCTGTTATTTCTATTTTACAAAAAAGTGCATTAATGTTAAATCAATGTAAGTAATGTAAGCAAATTTCAAGTTCCGGGTACATTCAATTGGCAGTTTATTTTTATAGTGTAGCTCTCGCTGCGGCAGCGACGAACCCCCCAGAAACTTTTCGTTGCGCACTGCTTCCAAAGAAGAGCGTGTATTTCTTTCGTCGAAAAATTCTTTGGAGAAATCTTCCTTCTTGCCTTTTGTAACGGGCAACCTGACACTATTTGGCAAACAATGCCGCGTGGCGGAGAGCACTAAGTGGCAGTGTTACGGATTTTACTAAGAAACCCCCGTGGAGAACCTCGCTTCACGTGCCACTCTTCTGTACCCGACGTCTTTTTGTTCACGTTTTTTTTTCTTCTCCCACCGTCTTTTTCAATTTTTCACGTTACGAAGAACACGATAAAGATTTCCAATGATCGAAGTCATATCGTGATGCGTTCCGTTAATTTTTTTTTCTAAACAGTATCGAAAATTGCATTTGAAAAATCGAAAATTCTATTTTTGAGCAAAATTCTCAGTTCTTCGTGCAGGAAAAAAAATTAAAATAGTTCACGCACTCCTTCGAAAAGGAGCGCGTTTCACTGACTGGTCGCAGTGCTGCAGGTCGAAGCAGCACCTTTTTTCGGAGTGAAAATTCGTCGTTCCTTGGCGAGCGGGATCCTCGGGTTTATGACGGTCATAAAACAAATGCAGGAAAGTCGTTGGGACTCAGAGGCAGTTGGAATGACATTCGTCGACTCTCTTGCGACTTCTTTAACTTTTCTCGCGCACGCCTGTGATTTACCGCGCTGGCTGGTGAAGGGACGAGACTCGTTTATTCTTCCGGATGTCCGTTGTCTCGTCCTTCTTGTGTCATGTCGCGTCCCTTTTCACCTCGAAAAAGGATCGACTCCTTTCGATCGAGATGCTTGCAGTCGACGAATTCATCACCGGGCCTCGCGTTGCTCCAGAAACAGATTTAAACTTTTACGTTAAGTTGTTGAGCATAGAATCGCGTAAAAAAATTACTGCACTTGGTGCGAAAACTGCAGTTTTGCAGTTTAAAGAAATACGTTACAGATCGCCGTTTCTTAATGGTGGGGGGTAGTGGGGGGCATGTTGCTACACAATAAAAAATAATTTTGTAAAATCGGAATGCGAAATTTCGTAAAAATTATTTTGTTAAATAAGTGACAAACTCGTTTGTCACTTATTTCTGCGCAGTGGTTCTTCTCCTATGCATAATTTACAAAACCTCTATAAAGAAAGTTGTGAATTGTGCAAAATTAATAATTGACTTTTTTGAAAATGTTTGCACGCCGTTCCGAAAGAATTCTTCATCCCCGGATATGTGGTCATATCATCCATAATTTCTCTATATGCATGTAAATGAAGCTTACCACTTCATTTCATCCGAATTTGCCGCGCAATAATGAGATGACTGCTCTAGTCTAACCAGAGAGAGAATTGGGAGAAAACCGCGCTGGTCACATGTACGACGATAGAGAGCACATGTACGACGGGAGAGGAAACGTGGTGCGAAATAATTAAGAGATGGAGCAATAGCGATAATTGTTGTTTCTCTTTTCAGGTAAGCTCCATAATTTGTTAGGATGTAAAGTGTAAACACTATGTGCAATGTAAAGTGTAAACACTAAAAATAATAACGCTTATATAACTCTTTTCAGAGCAACTCAATTTCGTTTTTATTTCCATCGTCACCCAAGTCCCACGAGCCGCCGATAAAACCACCTTATATGCATACCGGCTTTGCACCACTACCCCCACGGCTTTCGGCTTTTCATCCGAAAGCCGAAAAATATTTGTGTACTTTTCCCAGCTGTGTATAGCGACATTTCAATCCCGCGTCGGTCCCGAAAACAGTGCAGTCGTCCCGTCATAATAACCACCCAGACGCTCAGATTTTTCGGCTAAAACATATTTCCACAGAATGTCAGAAGTGCGACCGGGAACGCGTTTTCGTCAATGTGCACCGCAGTTCCCGCCCACTCGGCTCTTTGACGCCGAAATTTTCTGCTACACACCCAGAAAAATAACTGATTTGTCGGGCAACCGTAAAATAAATATTTTTATTGATTTATATAAATATTTTTATTGATTTACATAAATATTTTTATTTATTTACATAAATATTTTTATTTATTTATACAAATATTTTTATTTATTTACACCAAATAAATATTAATTTTTCTGTGTGCATACATCTTTATTGAAAACTCCCACGCGATCCTTCGAGTTATTATCTCCAACGCCTACATTCCCGTATATGTGGTCATATCACCCGGAACGTCCCTGTATACATGCTCGCTTCGCAGATCCCCCCCCCCCCCCCGTTTCATCTTCCCGACCGCCGACAAATATTTGCGACCTCTTCCGAGCCGTGTATAGCGACATTTCAATCCCGCGTCGGTCCCCAAAAACCGTGCACTTCGTCCCGTCATAATAACCACCCGCACGCTTACATTTCCCGGCAACAAACATATCTCCCCAAAATGTCAGAAGCGCGACCGGGAATGCGTTTTTGTCAATGCGCAGCGGTGTTCCCGCCCACCGTGTCGACGTTCCATCGTTCGCCGATGGGGCTCTTTGAGGCCGAAATTTTCTCCAGAACGCCGCCGCCGTAGATTGTGCTCCGCGTATAGCGCGCCGGCATCAGAAATGGATGGCACGGAAGAAGTGCCATAGCAAGGGCCCGGCGAGTGGACCCGAGGGCCAGATGCCGCTAATTTCGCTGATTTGCCGTGACGAGCGTGGAAAAAGGCGAAGAAAACCCGGCAGTGTGCCTTTCCGGCTAGCGCAGTCGGGACGAAATGCGCGCAGCATTGGCAGGCAGGTAGAGCGAGATGAAGAGCTCCACAGCTCGAGCGATGCGTATTGGCCCTTGCAGTAGAACCGAAGACCGCCATGAGCCGTGGCAAATTTAAGTTCGCATTCAGCCGAGATTCGTCACTCGCCGCGGGGGTGGCCCCGGCCGATAATCTATTTATTGCGTGCATAATCGTTCACTCGACGACTCTATTCTTGTAAGGCTGCATTTTCGCGTTGTGCGTTTTCCCAAAGAGTCGTGCAGAATTTTTGAACGGGGAGCTGGATTTTTGGACGCGAGATCGCATCCGGCGTGAGCTCTGGGACTCTTGGCGCGAAGAACCTGCTGCGCATGCGCGGCGAACTGCGCGATCGCGTTATCAAGAGTATCTCTGATCGTGGGATCCGAGAATGTAGTTAATATGTATTCGCAAGTATCCAGAAAAGATATTTAGAATCGTGAAAATTGTAATTTTTATATCGTTTTCTGATAAAAGGTGAAAATTGCAATTTTCATATCGACGATTCATTTCATATCAACGAATTTAAGAACAGGCTGGACCTGTATGTGTTCACGTGATATGTTCGCATGAAATTTATAAGAGTTTATAGGAATTTACAAGATTTTATAAGATAAAAGGAAATTGTAATTCAGTTATCGAGACGCAGATTTTATAAGTGTTACACTTCCTTTTTGTAAAGTTTAATAATAATAATGTTGCTTCCTTATAAAAGTGGTAAATTGAAATTTTCATATCACTTGCTCAAAGTATCTCTTTATTCGCAGAGCTTCCTCTACAAAGAAGACAAAAATATAGAAAATGTTTTCTCATAGAAGAAGCTTTGCGGATAAAGGGATATTATGAGGAAGTGATGTGAAAATTTCAATTTCCAACTTTTTTTTTCAGAGAAACAAAGCTTCCTCTATGAGGAAGCAACAAATATAACAAATAATCCAGACACGACAATTGTAAAACAAAAAATTACAGCAATAAGTATAATAAGCTAAGAATAAAAATTAATTAATAAATCCACCTGACAATGATGATAACCCAGGGCTGAATGGCTCCGTCCAATACCCTTGACAATGTCTATACGAATGGTATAAATACTATATAGAGAGATCTAAACAGTTACTGTAAAAAACTACACGATACACTTAATAAATTCACTTTTACTACAACCAGTATTTCGCATAAAAATCTAAAAACAAAGATGTATCAACAGGTCTACCTCTCGTCCGCTAAATCGACTCGAATGTATGAACGCCATATAAAATCCCTTCCTCCCCTTTCAACCCGCGCTCGATCGGTAACAAAAAACTGTAATGAACTTTTCCTCACCGTTTCCAACACTTTCCGATCAAACGCTGATTCTCACATTAACCGGAGATCAAAGCCTGGCGCAAGAAATGCATTACCGTTCTCATTACCGACCGCTTTTTTCGGAGCCTGATTGCAAATCTCTAAATGGAATCGGCGTCGAGTCGGCCTCGGAGGCGAAAAACATTAGCGACCGAAAATTGCACGAGACCTCCGTGACTCCTCGCATTCTCGTGAATATTCCCTCGGCGACGATAATTTGCATTGGTCTTCTGTCCCGCTTGCTCTCCACCCTTGCAGTTCTTCCGTCTTCTCGGGGCTCCCTCTGGTACTCGCGATTGGCCCTCGCTATGGGCGTTTCGGGGTTGCTATTGTGCCCAAGCAATGCCACCCTGCGCACAATCCGCACCAAACACGGACCAAATGAGATTAATGCATTTTAGCTCGCTGGAAACAATGCGGGGACGAGTTGCAGTGGCTGCAGCGATGGTGGCTTCGGGGTACGAGCCGCCCGCGCGCATTTTGGGCAAAGTACTCCCAAGAGTCCAATACACTCTCCGTCCGGCTAAAACCGCGCACACAGTTATATATTATAGCACTATAGGATCGCATTCTACTATTTCCACAACACGTCGTGGGCGGAACTCCTTTTTGTCGTTCGACGCTAATGATTCTATGTCAGCCGCTATGTAGCGGTTGTCGTCACGACTGCCAATGACTGTTATAAACCGGCGTTGGGCACCGTGACGGGAGACTCTCGGCTACGAAGATTGCAAATGCCACGTAACGGAACGTTGCGTGGCATTTGCGGTATTACTTAAGTACTAAAAAAAACGTATTAAAATTTTTGTATTTGGGATATATTTTTCAATTGGGATATGTCGCTCTCCCAGCTAAGCCCCCCTTTTGGAGAAGTTAACTCCCCCCCCCCCCTTCGGGGAAGCTGATACCCCCTCTCCCCTCCGGTTTTCGAAATTCCGAAATTCCATTCCATGTGCTATAATTTCGGAAGTTCGGTTTCTATATCATATAGAATGGATTTCGAAATTCCAAAATTCCATTCCATGTGCTATAATTTCGAAATTTTGGTTTTTATAGCATATAGGATGGATTTCGAAATTCCGAAATTCCATTCCATTTGCTATAATTTCGGAATTTCCGTGCATATAGCCCATAGAATGAATTTCGGAATTTGGAAATCCATCCCACATGCTATAAAAACCGAAATTTCGAAATTATAGCACATGGAATGGAATTTCGAAATTCCGAGATTCCATTCCATATAGAATGGATTTCCACATGTCATGAACTATGCGAGGCAACATAACCGCCCCTTTAATATATTTCGAATGATAATTTCTGAACATACTTGATTTCGATGTGTGTTGAATCCCCCATCCGAATCGGACGACTCAATGCTAACGAGTCAATATAGTCAAGATCGTGGAGTAGAAATGTTGAGCCTTTCCCGCACCAGCCCACCCGGGAGTGTCATGGTAGACGACCTGTGTGTTGTAGAACTGCTTAGAACAAGACATCAGTCTGAGGAATTAGGGAGGGAGGGAGGAGATATAGAAATGGGAATTTCGAGGCGAAAATGAACACATCTGTAAGTCGGCGGGGTCCATGACGAGGGTGGCCACCCCTAATGCCCAGCAGCCGGGGAACCGGAGGAAATCGGTCGAATCTCTGAGCATCGGCAGCTTCTCCGTAAAATCTCGAAGCCTTCGTTCATTCGTTATGGGCCCTACGTGGCAGTTCGGTGTATATAGGTTTCCCATAGGATATACCTGCTTGTTCCGAGGCCGCTCGAGGCAGAGGAGGCGTCGTCGAAGGCAGCTGTCCTCTAATTGAATTATCGAGTTTCCAATTCGACGCGGAGATTTCGCCCGAAAGCGGTCCGCGTCGAAAAAGTGATGATGGCTAAATGTTGAAAAACATGCCAGAGCTAAAGGGAGGAGGACGGCGGTGTAGTGAAAGAAAAAAAAGGAATGTTGAAAAAAAAATATATATAAAAAAAAAAAAATGAACGGTGCACACGCGTCGGGCCCGGCGCGCCCGTTTTGGATAACGGGGGGGGGGGGGAGGGGGGGGGGGGGGTTGGGCCCCCACAATTCTCGCCGACCTTCCTCGTGTGTGTAAATTTGTGCACGTTGCTCGGAAACCCATTGTCGACGCATTTTCGGATTTTTATGTTCCGTCTCTAGCCTCGCCTCGTGCGCAATAAGGCAACAGACCGAGCTTGGGCAAGGCCGATGGGGCGATTTTGCGGATGACGAGGATCATCACCGTGACGAGATGAAAGACGAAATTTATGCGGTTCCGCGTTTTACTGACAGAGCGAGTGACGCTAAATGAAAAATCATCGGGCATAATTTCAGATGCATAAAACATCGCAGTTCTATACCTTACACTGTTAAAAAAAAATTGTAAATTTAATGTACCGGACTGGAAGTTTCTATGGAAAAACTGGTATATTAAATTTAATGGACAATCGTGAGGAAAAATTAATGTTCAGTGTATTAAAGACATTGGGAATACTTTATTTTTAATCATTTACTTTAATTTTACTATGAAAGTACATTAATTTTTATAATTTACTTTAAATTCAATGAAAAAAGTATATTAATTTTTCATCGCAATTGTACATTAAATTTAATGTACCATTTTCCGCATAAAAACTTCCAGTTCGATGCATTAAGTTTACAATTTTTTTTACAGTGTACACTGTAAAAAAAATTTGTATTAAATTTTATGTACCCGAATGGAAGTTTCTATGCAAAAACCGGTACATTAAATTTAATGGACAATCGTGAGGAAACATTAACGTTCAGTGTATCAAAAACATCGGGAATACTTTATTTCAAATAATTTTACTATAATTTTAATAATTTACTTTAATTTCAATGAAAAAGTTCATTAATTTTCCATCACAATTTTCCATTAAATTTAATGTACCAGTTTTTCTATAAAAACTTTCAGTCCGCTACAGTAAATAAAAAAAAAAAATTACATTCTTGCGTCACGTTTGGGACGATCGAGTGCATGGCACGTAGAATTCTCCTCGCCGACGGGCATCGGCGAAGTTTTTCGTTCGGAGCGTCCTCGAGGAAGTCTGCCCGAAGTTGAGAAGGTAAACCGGCACCCCGCTGGTCCCGGAGCGTGGAACAGTACCGCACCACGCTGTGGGCTTTTTTTTGGACTTCCCCGAGTCGGTCGCACTTGGCGAGCAAACCTCCCGAATCCGTCGAGCGTTTTCATCTGCACCGCACAGTGCGTACTGATCTAATGGGTGCTGAGCGCGTACAACGGTCTCGGGGTGCGGAGTTCGCATGGACCGGCCGAGGACCGACCGAGAGTCGGGGAAAGTTTCCGAGCGAGACCGAAAACGCGACGGCGAACGGAAGACCGGAGAATAAGGAGGAATAAAAACGACGGACGAGGACACGGAGTGACTGACTGACGCGCGTGACGGTCCGATAATGCCCGCGTCGTAAAACACTAATGCCCGATCATGAGAGGAACTCTTCCCGCTCCGTGAAGAACACATTGTCCTCATTGTGAGCGCCTCGGACTGCGTGGCTAATTCGCTGTACGACTCCGAGGTCCGCTCGTCCGTTCTCATCTTTCTCATCCTGTCCGTTTGCAGGCGCGTTCTGCTACACGCTCGTGGGACCGGTCAATCGAAACCCGGAGATGCGAAGGAGACGGCAGCTTTGAGCGGAGTCACGTGTAGGAATGAGAACCGGAGGAACTGGATCACCGATGCGCGGAGCGTGGTCAGTGGAGTTTCCGGTGGGAGAGGAGACACGCGCGGCGCGCATGCGCCCTGCGCGAGGGCGCATCGGAAATTCGGAATTCGTTTTTTTTTGTCGATATGCGATCTCGATATTGGGCAAGTTTTACGTGAAGTGGTGTAAACTTTAACCAGTAAAGTCAAGTAAATTTAAGTGAGTTAAACTTTTATTTTTTTTATATAAATCGTAGACTTAAGTGTTGAGAACTTTTTCAACTTTTATAACTTGTTACTCTGGAGCTCTTGTATTTAGGATTTATTATATATTATTTACCTTTAATTGTAAAGGAGAAATCAGTAAAAAAAAGTAGATTGAATTAAATTAGATATATCGGACATAATGCTTCGAACGCCACTTTATCATTTCGAAAATAGATAATTGGTAAATGGTTCTTTTTTGGATTTCGGGACTCACTTTTATTTTATCGGGATAGCATAGATGACATTTGGATATTTCCCTTGATGTGATCAAATTGCGCTGATTTCATTTCACACGAATATTCTTTTCACCAACCTTTTCTCCAATTCCGGAGGCTGCATAAGCATTATATTCTGTACCGTAAGACGTCTAATAATATAAATTCCTGCCTCTAATCCCTGTACAGTAGCGAGGGTGTAAATGTGCCTCGAATCGTTTTTTTTAACCTACCAAGTGCGGGTTCGAGTTAAAAAAAAAAAAAAAATCAAAGGGTGTAAGCCTGCAGTCCGATTTATGGCTGAAATAAATGTCCTGCGAATAGTCTCACCTTTCGCCCCGGAAATCCTTATACTACTTCGCGGTCTGTTTGACGACGCCGCGCCCCAGCGGGCACACGCGCTTTGTATAACTCGCAGTGTGTGCAGCACGCATCGTTCGCGGGGTGGTGGCAGCGAAGGTGTCGAAAAGGAGCATGTATGACGTTACACGCGTGGTGGGTGTGAGAACTACAGAGCACATGTCGTGCAGGTAGCTAATACTCGTCGTCTTAGGCGACAATATATTAGTAGTACATGTTTGAATTGAGTATGTTCGAAGTATGAACGACGTACGCTCCCCCCACATTAGCTCGGATAAACGGGGTTCTACTGTATAATCCCAAACTAAAATCACTATAACGTCCAACTAAAGTCACTATAACGACCAACTAAAATCATTACAATGTCCAGCCAAAATCATTATAATGTCCAGCTAAAATCATTACAATGTCCAGCTAAAATCACTATAACGTCCAGTTGAAATCACTATAACGGCCAGCTAAAATCACTATAACGTCCAGCTACAATCACTATAATGCCAAACTAAAGTCACTATACCGTCCAACTAAAGGCACTATAACGACCAACTAAAATCATTACAATGTCCAGCTAAAATCTCTATAACGTCCAGCTAAAATCACTATAATGCCAAACTAAAGTCACTATAACGTCGAACTAAAATCTCTATAATCGCAAACCAAAGTCACTATAACGTCCAACTAAAATCACTATAACGTCCAACTAAAGTTACTATAACGACCAATAAAAATCATTACAATGTCCAGCTAAAATCACTATAATGCCAAACTAACGTCACTATATTTTCGTCCAGATAACGTCCAACTAAATCATTACAAAGTCCACCGAAATTTACTATAACGTCCATATAAAATCGCTATAATGTCCACCAAAGATCCCTGTAATGTCCTCAGAAAGCGGTCTTGTCATGTTGCAGGTAAGCAATATATTACAGAAATGAATTAATCCTCTAAAAAATCCCCAGTAATTTGAGTAACTTCCAATATTGCACTCGCGAGACTACAATGGGGAATCGATGGAGTACACTGCAGCGGTGTGAGAAAAGGGGTGGTAACTGGAACCGGTGCCGCGGCGTGCACCACTCAGTCTCTAGCATCGTCACAATTCCCGTTCGACGTCGGCGACCCGAGGTCGTCACCGGGCTGCGCGTACCATAATAGCATAATATGGCCACTGCGTACGAGCCACACGGCCATTTATTATTGCCTCTCTATCGCTTCCTCTATTTTCTGTGTTCGCCCCGTTTCACAATGCCGGGCATTGACAATTTGCTTCACACACGGCGCCGCGCACCGCGACGCTCCGCCCACCAGATCGAACTACAGAGGATGGCTTGCCGACGACGTCGGCGTCGCTGCTCCGGCTCTTGTGTGTGCATACAAGGCGCTGCCACTTTCCGCCCTCTCGGAGTTCTCATTCTCGGTACCGAACGAAACTGCGCCACCCCCTCGACCGGAGAGAAAATACGAGAAAATGGTCGGGGGTTGCATTCGACCTGCACCTCGGCGCTGAGACCCGACGGGTCCACAGAATTCGGCGGGATTCATCTGGCCTCCAGCGCGCACAGTCCCATAAATATGTGGGACTGTGCGATGTTTGTTTACTGGTGAACTTCGAGCTCCGAACGTGAGGGAAACAATATTTTTCGCGGATGTCGTGGGTTCTCGGGTATCACCGGAAATTGTTGGCGAGTCGTTATACAGGCGTAGATTTGTCAAACTATATTGTGTTTATATTTTGACCGCTGCGATGGCGTTGCCTGCAATCAATCGGGCGCACTTTCCATTCAAAAGTCGACTCGGTTTTTCGATCGGTCGGCGATCGAGTGTGAAGCGAATTTTCGCTTATATATTTTTTTCTTCCTTTTTTTATTAAGAAATAAAATAACATTTGTCGGAATTTAATAAATTAAAATGAATTGATTTTTGATTCAATAAATTAATTTTTTATTTAACAAATTAATTTTTGATTCAATAAATTAATTTATGATTCAATAAATTAATTTATGTTTCAATAAATTAATTTTTGATTCAATAAATTAATTTCTGATTCAATAAATTAATTTTTGATTTAATAAATTAATTTGGGCTGAAGGACTTAGGTCGATGGCCTATTGGCAATAGCAATAGCAATAGCAGTACTATATGTAATTAATTTTAGAAATGTATCAGCAACCAAAGATTGTTAAATATTGTCAATAAATACTTTTACTACTACTACTAAATTAATTTTTGATTCAATAAATAAATAAAAAAATGATTATACTGTCTTCAAAGCTGTTAGACTGAGAGGGATGAATTTTCTTCGGGATTTTCGAGCCGGCACTCTGTTGTTCCTTCGGCCGAGTCTGGTGCTCTTGAAACTCGAGTAACCTGCAGCGGAGCCGCATGAGCAGTCACTGAGCGAGTCGGTGTGGCACGCACTGGAGTCGAAAACAGCATCGCCGACTCATTATCAGCTTGTTAGGCGAAAGTTATCGCGGCTGTTTATCCGGGAGCCAAACGGTTTTCCCTCATTTGTCCCAAAGGTCCGCTCAGCAGCGAGCCAAGGGGACGGTCTTATAATGCGCGCTCGTTGAGACACTTACGGGGTGGCCCGGGCGTCGGCTCTTTCATCTATTCCGGCATCTCCGCTTTCCGCCAAGCGGACACGCCAGTTCGGCAACTGGACCAGAGCCCGAGGAAAACGAACTGGCCGTGCGCCTGTGCGATCCGCGTCAGGTTCTTCCTCACCCTCCGCGACTTGTTTGCAGCCCGTATTTCTTCCGTATCAGTCGTCGAGACTTTCCCACGTATATGTCACATGACTTTCTCCTATCGCACGCTCTGCTGCTCTTGCTGACCGGGTCGTCCTTAAACATCTTCCAAATTGGAGCGAAAACTCGTTGCCACCCACGAGTCGCTAAGCCGTCGATCCGCCAGCCCAGAAATTTACGTTGTCGCTTTTAATCTTCATACATTATCTAGGAGAGGATTTTCGCTATTACGGGAACGCAATTAAAGTCATTATCAAATCTTCCGGCGACAGTTGACGGAGAAACCATATAGGATAAAACTGATGAATACGACGGGCCGGTATGTATAATTGATTTACGTGCTAGTCGGGATGGTCCATGTTCACCACTTTTACACCAAACTATACAAAATGATATGCTGAGTATACAATGCTATAAAAAGGATATACTTTAAAGACTGCTAGTACTTCAAATCTATATAAAACCTGCTATCTATATGATCCTGCTCTGAAGTTGGTATACGACCAGCAGCTTGGATTTATCTTGTATATATCTTACATTTTCTCCCATTGGCATACAATACGACGAGCCCAAGAACTCGGTACGAATCATGAATCACTAGGTCGTCAATTCCCCATCCCAGAAATTCACGTTGTCGCTTTTAATCTTCATACGTTATTTAGGAGAGGATTTTCAGATATTGTGGGAAAGCAATTAACCGTCGAAGTACCGGTAACTTTTTGCCGATCGCAAACGACCATGCCTTTTTTAAGCACAAAAACGAACCGCATATTCGTAACAATTTTTTTTCGAAATTATCGAAAAAAAAAACTACACATCAAGGTCCGTCTATGAATTTATAGAAATTTTTTTTAGCACATTAACTTGTTATTCGAATCGTTCGAAGGTTACGACATGGTAAATCCTAGGTCCTCGTTGAACAAAGATCCGGTACATGAAAAGTTAAAGTCACAATCGAAACCATTGATTTACCTGCTAATCGCCATGGTCCATATTTACTTCTTTCACCCCAAACCATATAAAGTGGTATGGATTCTGCGTACAATGCTATAAAAACGATAGACTATAAAACCAACTTCTAGTACTCGAAATCTATACAAAACCAATCCCGCAGCGAAGTTTGTGCCGCCAGCAGCTGAAACTTTGCATAGCCCACAGTTAAGGTAGATCTTGTATTTTCTCCCATCGGCATACAATATCTCACATAATGACCCCCGTTCCAACCTCGACGATGATTTAGCCATTTCTCAAAAGTCCCAAGTCGTCATCATCGTCACTTTGCTCCTCCGCCAGCACCGGCGTTTTTCTCCGTCGCCTCCTAGAGGAAAGCAGAGACATCGCGACCTGGAAGGAAGAAAAAGATGCGACGCGGATTTATCGAGTGTGCAGGATCGTTGACTGGATGCAGGACGCGGCTGACTGGGTGCCAGGTGTGAAACCATCGAGGGCGAGCAGGAACTCGCCGAGCCCAGAACTAATGGAGCCACAAATCAATGGTGCGATGGGCGATCATTACTTTTGCCAATACGGCCTGTTTACCGCACTCGGAAAACCGAGAACGATGGACGTCCGCTTGTGCACACAAATACACGCGGGCAGGGCGGCTACGGTTGAAATAGTGTAGTGCCGGTGTACGTTATAATGACACGGCGCAGTCCAAAAACCAAGGGAATCCCGTTGGATGTTGCCCGTAGGGGAAGCGATCATCCCCTTACGCCCGATCGGGCATATTGTATCGAACCGTGCGCGGTTCGATGTTGTCTAGCTGTTCCGTGGCTGTCCGCGTAAAAGTGATTTACCGTCTCTCGCGTGTCTGGTCTCCCGTAATCGCACGGTTCGCCACTGCGAGAGCATCGCGGCCCAAAATCGCCCCCTCCGGCTTCTTCTCGCCCGATGGATTTAGGCACGAGAACGAGATTCACCGCTCCTCTTGTAAAGTTGTAACCACACGTGTTTGGTACCCGAGCCACATACAATGGGCAGGGAAACGAGCATTCGGCACCGCTCTTACTTATTATGTGACGCTGTTGCTTGCGTCTGCATGTCGTGCGGTCGCCCGAAATTCGGATACGCAGACTGTCAAGGAAGCGGCTCGATAATAATTGTATCATATATATTAATATTATATTAATATTATTTATATGTTTATTGATCATATAGGGTAAGTCGGGGTGATATGGCCATGGTTTTTTGAGCTATGAAAAATTGGAGATTTATCTTAAAAAAAACCCTTTACATTATTACCCTAACCAACTCCAAAATCATCGAACTGAAGTAGGTCAGTCAGAACTTTCGATATTTGGGATTTGTGATTTAATTGCAGCTTCAGAAATAAATATTTCTGATCGACTATATCACCCGGACACTACGGGTGATTATATGGCCATAGTAACAATGGTGGTCGATTATTGTGTCGCCTCCAAACGGTATTACAGTTTTTGTTACTGACAAAAACTGTTAGTGACAAAATCATGTCAATCGTACGGAAGACACCACGTCTTCCGTACGATTGACATGATTTCTTCCTCAGTCCGCTTTAGCCATTGGTACGAGTTCCAACTTCCCGCGCATACACGTTTTACATCCCCTTAATGCAATCGACAAAAAATTGACCGAAAAATCTGGCGCTTGCAGTCCAAAGATCTCGCACGGAGAAAAAAAAAGTTGGGACAACAAGAATTTTGTTACCATAACTGATTTACCTGGTTAACATAGGGACAACAAAATATTTTGTTGTGGCGGCAAATATTTTGCTGTAGCAGCCAAATATTTTGCTGCCACAGCAATAAATTATTAACGATCTACATTTTGTTAGAGAAACAGAACAATTTTTCTCCGTGCGGTCGGTAAAATGACCCGCGCCTAAAACCGACTAGTAACTCAGAGGAATTCATAGTCCCGAATGTTGGGCACAAGCCTACGTAGGATTAATTAATAACCCGGTTCACCTGAGACTCGAACGTGTTGCTGGTTAAATAGAGGGCAAGGATGCGGTGAGTTGGGTGACGGAAGAACGAAAAAAAAACCATACTCAAAGGAATTGAATTGAAAACCGGATGAGTAGTGAGCGAGCACGAAGTAAGAATAATTCGAGAGGTCGAAAGGTGCGAGAGATGCGATGGTTACAAGCGCGCGTTTGAGCGGTCGGTGCCGCTGGCGGGGATCTCTTGGATCTCCGTCGTCGGCTCCGCCGGTTGACAAATGGGAAGTGGTTCTTGCCGAATGTCGCCTGTGATCTGTCGGGGAATGACTACACGTTGGACCAGGCGATCGCTCGTTCACCTTTTGAGTCGAATGTGTACGTGTGAGCGTTTCGGAGTATGAGTGACCGTCCCGAACGCGCACACAACGGAAGTTCCGATTCTTGTACCATTTTACCTCCATCGCGGGTCCTACTCCTTCCCCCCCCTCTCCCTTTTCACCGTCGTCCCCCATGGGCGAGCGCGCGAGCCAACGATTTCCGAGCATTGACACATTCGAGGCCTCTCCAGCGTTATTGCTATTAGCCGACTGCGGCTTTTGCACCACACGGTGTTACGGCTTCATCGCCCCGAGGCCCGCAAAGAAGCCGCTCGGAATCTACTGGATGCGCCCGCTTTTTCGCCTCCGGATCGCACTGTCTCCATACCCAATATTATTCTACCGAGGAACCCAAGCATGAATTTCTTCCGTATCATATCGTATTTCTTCCGTATTAGTCGTCGAGACTTTCCCATATATAGGGTAGAGCGGGGCAAAATGGGACAGTGGGGCAAAACGGGACAGTGAGCAAAACGTAAGTTTCCAATCATTTTTGTATGTCGCATTTTTCCCTGTTGATACATCCGGATTGTCTGGCCCGTTTTGCCCCATTGTCCCATCCAAATATTATTGGAATATGGCGCTTTGCCCGACTCCCCCATTTTGCCCCACCGTCTCATTTTGCCCCGCACTTGCCTGCTCCAATTGTATACAAAACCAATGAACCCGCTGTGAAGTTGGTATACAACCTGCAGTTTGTATATATCTTGTATATATCTTGTAGGGGAGAGCGCGGGGCAAAATCGGGCAACGGGGCAAAACGGGGTTTTTGGGCAAAACTAAATTTTCCAATCATTTTTGGATCGGACAAGGTGGCAAAACTGGGCAGAAAAGCCTGATGTATCCGATAGGGCGAATTCAGGCATCCAAAAATTATTGAAAAGTGACGTTTTGCCCAAAAACCCCGTTTTGCCCCGTTGCCCCATTTTGCCCCGCTCTACCCTATATATCTTGTATATATCTTGTATATACCTTGTACATATCTCGTACATATCTTGTACATATCTTATACATATCTCGATTTCAATGCTCGGAAACCAACGATTTCCGAGCATTGACACAATCGAGGCCTCTCCAGCATTATTACTATTAGCCGACTGCGGCTTGTGCACCAGACGGTGTTACGGCTTCATTGGCCCGAGGCCCGCAGAGAAGCCGCTCGGAATCTACGGGATGCGGCCGCTTTTTCGCCTCCCGATCGCACTGTGTCCATACCCACTATTATACTACCGAGGAACCCATGCATGAAGGCGGCCACCCCGCCAAAGGGAACGGGGATTCCAGGGACGCGCCACGCTCGTGATTAATGACTCGGTCCAGCATTGGGATGCAGCGATGGAAATGGACCAAAACGTTTGGTTGCCAGGAGAACAAAATTGGGTTCTTACGCCAAGTATCCAGGTTGGATCGGCCCGAAGAGTCGCTCGGTTCGATCGGGACTCGAACCCATCGCTAAAACCGAGGAACTTCTTCCTCCGCGGCCCTTAACTCTGGTTCTGCCTCGTTCCGACGCTTTGTCGACGTGTTGTCACCAATTGTCGCTCGCTCGCTCGCGCGCCCGCGTTCTATGTGCGCCCCACGAGTTTACACACAACAGGATGATGTGCCGTTTATGCGATTCCATTGTTGGCATGCTCGCCGCTTTTCACGCGGTGTATTCTGCGTTCCCGGGGAACTCGGGGCTCTGGCTTGAGGTCTTCATCGTCATGAGCGTTCGCTCTATTTTTGGGGATGGAGATCCTGCGGTTCGGTGAAGCGGCATGCGGTTATTGGCACTGTAGGGATGAGCCGAATGCGTGGTTTCGATTTTAGTGCGCGACATCGGTTCTGTTAACTGCATCTGCGATAGCGCGGACGGTAATAAATCGATTTAGCTATTATGTCCGGAATTTTTGGTGGTTGGGACAAAAGAACGAAAACCTTATTTGCATTTGTCCAAGTGGCTCGATATCAACAATCCCGAAGCCTGTAACGTTATAAAATGTATACCAAGGTACTGCTTAAGAGCATGTGCAATACCGCGGTCGGTAATAAACAACGGACTTATTGTTTTACCGACGGACATCGTATCTCAAAATCTACTCTTACGATTGCGGTTAAATTTAGATAGTTCCTTGATTATAATATTTTCTATATAATGACTAGACTATTAAAAAAATGTTTATTTACTCGGTAATAAATTCTATTTATTCTTTTTTTCACTATGACATTATTTTACCAATTTTCAAAAAATGTTCAGAGTATCCGGTCATTCGATAGTTTTATTGCTTTTCTTGGAGTACAATTTTTGCTTTATTATTTCAGCTTACTGTAACGTCTGAAATGGTGTACTTTGTTGGACCAAACCGCGGCCGAATTGAATATTTGTTAATTGATATTTGTCACTAAAGAAAATCAAACTTCATAACACGTTGTTCCAACTGTGCTTAAAACCCCGACGTTGTCCTTTTAAGAAACGCGTTAAAAAATGTTGAAAATTGACCTGTTTTTTTGGACCAAATCCTTATGCCAGTAAAATGTTAAATAATAATTATTTATTTAACATAATTTTATTATTGCCCATTTCCTGTCTTAATTATTAAAAAAAATTTCTACCCTGTTATTGAATACATAAAAAACATTTTGACGCGAGTGACCCACAAAAAAAATGGCAAAAAAAGTACCAGCCAAGTAATACTCTAGGTTTCAAATGACGTCATTGTGGTTCTAACTGAAAATGACGTTCTCGTCGCGTCCCACGGGATGTGTCACGTGACCCGGCAAGACTAATTTAAAGAATCGGGGTCTGCGGCGAGGAAAGACGAGAAGTATGGTGTTGGATGGCGAAGGAGAGTAAGACATTGATGGATACATCGTCGCTCGAGTTTCTCACCTTATTGTGACAGGACAATCGGGATGCTTGGCTTTATTGTTTGCTTGTTTGGTCTCCCCCCCCCCCCCCCCTGCTCGTCCGTTGCTCCGCCGCCCGAGTCTCCCATGATCGAATCAATTCACATCCCGAATCGGAAGTCGTAACCGCATACTTCGTTCCTCATTCGTGACCATCCGCTGCATATTCCAGTGGCAGTGAAAAAAATTCAAAATATAAAATTGTGTAAAATACGCAGGAAAAAAAAACTTATGTGTATAATTTTACCTTAAATACAAAATGCCAAGATATTGAAGACAAAAATAATAGACATGATTGAAGAGGAAAAACAATTTCTTCATACCGACTTAGTTTTTAAGAAGGTCAATTCGATAAAAACCAATTTTTTTCTTCCGGTTATGATGTGGGAATTTTATTTAAAAACTTTAATTCCACCTTAAATACAAAATGCCAAGATATTGAAGAGAAAAAAGATATAATCGAAGAGGAAAAAAAATGCCTGCATATCGACTCAATTTTATACAAGAGGTGAATCTTATTAAGATGTCGATTCGATAAAATCAATTTTTTTTCGTTCAATTATCATGTAGGAATTTACTTAAAACATGCGGTTGTGCGAACATTCTTCGGGCATTGTGAAAGATTGAATGAGTAAGCGAGGCTGTACAAGCAGGTAGAAATCAGGCGCGAGCCATGAGCCGCTCTCGAGAACGAGAGATTTTTCGAGACGATCGAAGAAAAAAAAAAAAAAAAAACTCTTCGGTAAAGAGCCTCGATAATCTGCGTCTGAGGATAATCTGTGCTGAATGGCGCAACGCCGGCGAATGTTGAGGCGAGAATGCTCCACTTAGCGGCGAATGACGTCGAGAGCTGCGAGCTTTCATCACTGCTTTGTAAGCATCCCCCGTTGGGGCCAAATTGTGCGAGTAAAGTCTGCGAGAATGGGAGCGTTCGCGTTAACGCGGATTTGGCTTGTTGCGGTTTCCCGAGAAAGCCCGGACCTCCGGGGTGGTAGACACCCTTGTGCCTCTCGAGCCTCGTTATTTCCACCCACTTAAATCACCCGAATGGTATTTGGAAGACTCGACAGAAGGTCATGGAACTATTGGCATCCAGAAATGATTTTTTTTTTGTCAGTGCCACAAGCATTTTCCGTTCACGGTAAATTTATTTGTATTGGCATTTTATCATTTAATTCAATAATTACTTATTTTTATTTTTAAAGTTAATTAAATTTAATTCAATTACGAGAAAATCAGCCGAATGGCTGGTATTTGGACGTGCTACAAGCTCATGGAATTATTGGAATTCAGAAACGTTGTTTTTATTTGTCAGTGCCACAAGCATTTTCCGATCACGATAAATTTATTTGTATTGGCATTTTATCATCCAATTCAATAATTACTTATTTTTATTGACAAATTTAATTAAACTTAATTAAATTACCAGAAAATCAGCCGAATGGCTGGTATGTGGATGTGCTACAAACTCATGGAATTATCGGAATTCAGAAACTTTTTTTTTCAGTGCCACAAGCATTTTCCTTACACGATAAATTTATTTGTATTGGCATTTTATCGTTCAATTCAATAATTACTTATTTTTATTAATAAATTTAATTACATTTAATTAAATGACCAGAAAATCAGCCGAATGGCTTGTGTTTGGACGTGCTACAAGCTCATGGATCTATTGGAATTCAGAATTTTTTTTTTTCGTCCCCACAATTATTTTCAGTTCTCGATAAATTCTATGTTCATTGGTCCTGTGCCAATCAATTCAGTAATAACTTATTCTTATTTTTATTATTAAATTTAATTACATTAAATTCGCTCGGAAAACACAGTACGGTACGAAAGATGTCCTCAATCGATGACAGGTAAATTAATGGCATCGAAAATTAATAAGGACTATAATAAAAACAACAAAATTCAGTAATTACTTATTTTCATTATTTAAATTTAATTGAATTAAATTTGAAGCTTGCTTCGCTCGGCAAACATGGTACGATACGAACAATGGGTTCAATCGATGTTAGGTAAATTAATGACATTAAAAATTAATAAGAATTATTGCAAATGGCAAGGGCATTGTGCACGAGGGATAGTGAAAGAGGTCGCACAGGGATTGTTACAAGCAACAGCGTTCCCGCGGTGACGTAGATGTCACGGACAGATAGGAGTTACTCCGCGCTTACATATTGTACGGGTAACACGATATCTCCGAGCTACCGTTGGGGCTCCCAGAATTTCAATGGAAAGGAAAGATGCAAACCTGACCCGGCAAAAGCAACATCTATACGATCCCTACTTTGGTATTCGTGCCCACCCCATACCGACCGTACCTTCTGTAACCGTTGTATTTGCTCAATTTACAGTTACGTAATTCCATAATGACGGGCTCGCGCACTTTTTTTGTTGTGAGATTTTTGCAAATACCAGCAGTCTGCCAACTCACAATGGATCTTACAGGCGGGGGGGGGGGGGGGGGGGGTGGTAAGCATACCTAGGTAGATTTAGCGATCGATCGATTTCGCACAATGGGCTTTTAGATATTGTTGCCTATCCTATGGTATTATAGAATCTGCCATTGTCGAATAGCCACGGGGTATCGTGTTTCACAAGTGTTTTTTATAAACAACGTGAACGCGTGTCTTTGCACTGAGGCACATAATGAACTTTCTTAGGAGCCATTTTCGATATGATTCTGACATATCTTTGGAACATAATAAATATTATTATTTAGTACAATCGATAATTTTCTTTTTTTTTATCAAAAAGGTTAAACGTATGACTTGGTTAAAGAGTTACGTATGAAAGGTTAAACTACTTGTCCCGATTCATTGCAAATCGGGGTATCATTTTTCACCGTTGTTTTTTTTTTTAATGAACAACGTGACAGTGTGTCTTTGCACTGAGGCACATAATGAACTTTTTTAGGCGCCATTTTCGGTATGATTCTGACAAATTTTCAGAAATACAATTTTTTTTTTAATTTACAAAAACGGAATTTTTTTTTCTGTAAATAAATATTTTTTAAATTTACAAAAACGGAAAAACATAAGACTCGGAACTACTTGTCCCAAATTATTGTAAATGAGATTGAAAAATCTTAACAAATACAAAAAGAAAATTTCAAAAAATACCTGCTTGAAGAATTGGTGATCACAGACGTAGGATCCATAGGATTGAGATCGACGCGAATTGAACATGACGCGAACTGCCCGAGACCCGAATCCGATTCCCTCCAACTCGCCGATTTTGATGAGGTCGACGCGAATTGGACATCGCGCGATTTGCGATAGAGTATAACCGATGACGCGATTTGACACAAACGCGAATTGGAACAACGCGACCGACTACCGTCCCGATTTGGTATAGCAAAAGTTTTCAGTAGCTCGTCGCTCCCTATCTGCCCATTCATAAACAGATACGAGGATATATAATCTCAACACGCAGCCCGCTTCTGCGCGATGATGATATTTCAGCAGCATCATTCCATTCGATTGTGCGGTTATATGCTCAGTACACGTGGATGACAAAGGGTATTAACCCGTCTTGTCACGTGACACACCCCACCTCCCCGCCCCTCTAGTCGTTTACTGAATCATCCTACTTTTCTACGATTACACGTGTAATGTGAAGTAAGCCGGGATCAGAGGGTAGTAACGAGACAGCGACACTGGGGCCTACTAGAAGCACACGGTCGGAGCTTTACACACTGTTAGTACAAGGTGTTATGAAGTTTGAGTTTTTTTTTAAATTGAAAAATATCAATTGACAATTGACTTTTTGTATTACCGACGAATATCGCATCCAAAAATCTATTCGTCCGATTGATTGAAATTTGGACAGATCTTCGATTATAATATTTTTTATGTAATAACCGGATGATTTAAAACAATATTCATTTATTTGGTAATGGCGAACGATTCAAGGTCGCTTTTTCGTCGAAAATCGAACTTTTTGTTCGCCCTACTTTTCGACTGGTAGGAATCATCCTAGTTTGCCACGATTACACGCGTAATGTGAAGTGAGCGGAGATCAGAGGGTAGTTGGGCTTTGTAGGGGGTACAGGAGGGGGGATTTACTCGATGACTGTTAAATAACTGAACGCCAGAATTATTGTGTTTTTAATCGTCATAGCACAAAAAAGGTGTGGGGACTGCCAATTTTTACGAGAAATCCTAGCAAAATGAACTTTTCCGTTTAACGTTTTTAAACGACCGTTTATGCTTCTATGCTCGAGTGCTGCCCGACCACTGCAGAAAAATATACACGGTAGTGCGGAGCTATTGTTTCGTTTCCTATTGTTCGTCTCGTTACGACGTTTTGTACTACGAAAGCCTAAAATAACATCTGAAACCTCTGCAATGGAAAGGTGCCTCAGTAGCAAAAAAAAATAAAAAATTAAGGACCATCTTCTTAAAATCTTGGGTCACTGCACACGCGCTCCTTGTACCCAAAATCACCAAGTGATCTCCATTTGTTCCGTTCACGAATTGAATAAATTCTTCGACGCTTGACTGAAGGCGATGTAAAAAAATGTTTCCATTCGCGCGCGAAAAATCATTATTTATTAATTGACCAAAAATGGATTTAAAAAAAAATGCTTAATATAAAAAAAAGGCTTAAGCCTCAACATCCTTTGCGAGTTTTAAAAGTACCCGTGAAAATGAGACAATCGAGTGGCAGGTCAGTGGATTGGGAGATTTTCACTTGCCCTCGGGAAGCCCACAGGACGCGGAAGGCTGTTTTCGCAAATGTATTGTTTTGCGAATCTATTGAGAATTTATAGAAAAGCCGTCGCGGGCAGTGAATAATTTATGCAAATACCCGAAAACGTGATAAATACTTAACATAAAAAAATTGCTTAAGCCTCAACATCCTTTGCGAGTTTTAAAGTACCCGTGAAAATGAGACAGTCGAGGGGCAGGTCAGTGGTATGGGAGATTTCCACTTGCCCTCGAGAAGCCCACAGGATGCGGAAGGCTGTTTTCGCAAATGTATTGTTTTGCGAATCTGTTGAGAATTTATAGAAAAGCCGTCGCGGGCAGTGACTAATTTATGCAAATACCCGAAAACGTGATCGTGGCACATATAGCGGCCGGGGAGCCACGTGGTCTCATTCACCGTGGGCACTCCGTTTGTGTGGTTTGTGTGGCACACAGTAGCCCGAGGGCATCCGGAGGTCCGAACAATCGGAGCGAGCCGGGCTCTTCGCCTCACTATTTTCCGCTTCCCCCTTGTTGTTGTTCTACTGCGGGATAATCCGCGTGCGGTGAATTTTATTCTCCGTGCGCCGCGGACCCCACGAACCATTTAGGTACAACATATTAAGTGCCGAGACTCCATCATAATGGCCTGTTTATTTTATTAGCGGCGAGCGGTAGTTGGGCGCCCGAGTAACCGCAGGCTACGCATTATGGAGGTACACATGTACCATTGCCATCGAACTTTTCGAGGTCTCGGTTAGGCACAATATTTCCTCACACGTCTCTTCGAATTTCGCGCTTGCCTAATCTTTCCAATCGAACGTTCTCGCTCCCATCTGCTCACGATGCCCGCCGATGCAACGATCGAGTTTCACGCTTTTACCGTTTTTTTGTAAATTTCGACACTGTGTAAGGTATGTTTCGGAATTTTTGTGATTTTTCCGATTTGTTTAACGTTAATATTTCCTAGTCGACGTACAGAAGCTTGTTTTTATTCGTGCTAGTGCACAGTAAAACACGTACCGAGTCTTCTTGTTCACATAGGTCCACAATTATTTTCTTGGCAATTTTACAAATAAATTCGTTAATATTACAAATGTTATTGTAAAATTAACAAGAAAATAATTGTAGATGTTTGTGGACATTTTTTTTTTTTGTTAAATGTTCACATTTTTTTTGTGTGTAAAGTTTGTTGAAAACATTGGCGATTTCGGCATCGGTCATGTGCTCGTGGATCTGCAGATAGCGATTTGCAATTCAATATTTCTTTACTTGTAACAAATTGGATAAAGAGGTGAATTATGAGAATATTTTATTCTTTCACCTTCGAGCATTGAACGAATACTGCGGCGAGCACAGTAATGAGGCCAACGGTACGAATGATTCCAGACGGGACCATCATTAGGAACTCATTTAATTAATAAAAACGAACTGCTACCACTTTTGCCGCTCTGCTTTTTCGCGAATTCGAGGAATCGCCAGACAATATCGAAGTTTCGCTAATACCTGATACGTAATAATAAACCGAAAAAAATAAAAGAAATTTATCAGTTTTTGGGTCACAATTTTGAATGGAAGTAAATGGTATTTGACGTACAAAACGGAATGCTGAAGTGAGAAAGGGTTAAAATCGTACGCATTTTCAAAATCGAACTAGACGTACAGATAAGTAGTGTTCTCTTCTTAAATTTTCACTTTACGACATTACCAATTCATCGACTCGTATGACCGAAAAGAACGTAAAAGCACTTTATGACCTGGTGATTGGTCAACTGCGCAGACATGTAAAAAAACGTTGTGACGAAATATGTTCCGTGTTAGATAAAAGTTCAATTATCTCAGCACGACATTCGTGGTTCGCAATATTTAAAAAATTGTTTTTCACATCCCTACCTTATTATTTTGCAGCGGTCGTGAAGCTTTTCAATATGCGGAAGTCGACGAAATAAACCCGACACGACAATACGAAAGCGACGTGCAAATCTATTCGCAACCTTTTTCTGTTATTTTAACGAAAGGAAATATTTATTTGTTTATTCGTTTATTTATCTATTTATTTATTTATCGACGGGATAAACCCTTTTAAAAAATATAAAATATAGCCTGTTTGATTTAACGAGTATAATGCGTAAATTATATAATTAGAATGAAGTAACATTTTTTGGTTTCAGACATGCACTGCACGGTACAAATAGCATATCACATTTAAATCATATAATGCATTACACGAGTAGTATGGTTATTGAAATATTGTTTTTTTTTTGCCCAGAAGAAGCACTTGGATTTCGATGTATTCATGTCTGTCTATTGTTGCATATTACTTTCAACCTTGGTGCTCTTCCTGCTATCAGATTTTATTTCTTATTGATCTTCTTGGTGATCTTCTTGGTGATTTGTTTTTCGAATCCCATCCTAGTTACTTTTGTTTTTGTTTGTGTACAAATCCGCTCGGAAAATTTCTTGGGCAGAGGATCTGTACGCTCAGACGAGCACTCGTATGACGCTGTTTGTTCACGTGATCGCGCCGTCGGAGATCTTCTTCTTCCAGCTGCTGTAGACAGGCTAACACTCGTTCGAACCCTTTTGCTTTGCTCTCCAAAATCCGCATTTGATTCCTTCGCTTATACGTGTAGAATTAATTCCAATCTTTTCAGCATTCTGACTTTGTCTTTCGCCGTTTTTTCAACTCCCTTTTCCTCTGCCTCTTGTATATTACACCAGACGACATTTATTTTTGCGGTCTAAATGTCGAACGTCCAAGTCTGGACGGACGTGCTAAATAAAAAGAAGGAGCTCGTTCGACTTCCCGCGGGCCAGTAGACGTTCGTAATGAAATATGAAACAACCTTAAAATTCAATATCATTATAAAAAATCCATGATCCTTTTCTCCTTAACCACAATTTTCCATCATCTATCGGTCTGTGCGATTTCACTATTTCATATAGTCAGTCCCGAAGTAGATTATCGTGAGACGATTATGCTTATTTCAGTCCATCAAACCGTCGGCCACATTTTCCAGTCGAAAACTCTCTCTTACAATTACAATTACTCGACGTGCAGCGGGTCATGTATCAATTATGTACGCCCAGAAAAATATACTTTGTTAAAAAATCAATGTTCGCCAGCGACAACGTTTTGTGTCAATGTTTTGTAAGTATACACCCAGAAAAATAATTTATTTGACGGCCACCGTTTATTTGGTTTAAGTACAATGTGTATTCGATTTAAATAAATATTTATTTAAATTAAGTAAATAGTTATTTAATGAAATAAATATTTTACTTAAAGCAAATAAACGGTGGCCGTCAAATTAATTATTTTTCTGCGTGTATACGTCCTAATTGTGATTAGTTGAAATCCGATATTCTGTGCAATTTTCGCGTGATTCGCCGGTGCAACTGCATCCGACCAATACTTTATTCTTGATGATACCTATTAATAGATAAGGTGCAGCACTAAAAAATGTATGGTGCCATAAACAAGTCAACGTATCGTAAATATGTTTCTCAAAAATATCTCGGTTGGATTTGCAAGCTAGCTCTCATAGTCGACATTCAAAAGTCTGTATTTATTCGTGATAGTAAAGTTTATCGAAACATTACTTTACAGCTACGATATTAAGGTTTTGTCATAGGACGGCACTCGAGCACACTTTTCTCGAGCACAATTTCTTATAAATTTGTATGCTTTTCCGTTTAGTTGAACGCTAAATTATTTATTTATGTAATAACGGGCAAGTCCCAATCACACCAACAAAAGAAAACCCATCGCCCAATGAATCATCCGAAGGAGTTGCCTCGCTTCATAAATCGTAGAAATTTATCACTAGCAGGTAAGACAAAATGTAAGACAAAATGTAAGACAAAATGTGCCAATCGATGTTCAAAAGTTTGTATTTATTCGTGACAATTCACGGTACAATTTATGATTCTGCTTAAGTGTAAAGACAATCATTGGTTAGACACTCGCACCGTCCGTTCAGGCATACCTGCAACAATTTATTATTAAATTACTCATCAAACCCGAGATGATATCGAGTAGGGTATTATAAGGCAATTGTTCGTACGTGGCCATCGGAGCACGCCGTACCCTCCGCAGCAGGTCCTATGTCGTAGCACAGCGCTGTGTTATTTTGATCTTCCCATTCGTATGCGCATTTCATGTTCTGGCAAATATTGGGGCCGACCTGTTATCGATAACGAAGCGATAAAAAATAAAACGTCATCGAAAAGTAAGTAAACCGTCAAAAATAAGCAAAAATAAGCAAAAATAAGCAATCACCATGCACGCCACGCGGTAGCGATGACCCATACATTGCTTGTCAGCGTTCCGGATGGTTCCCGGTAAAATGATTCTCACCGCCGTACCCGGGTCATGAAAATTTGCCGGTTCGTCGACGCAGTTTATTCGGTTCGCCCTGAAACGTGACCCGCACTTCAGAACAATTGTTTTGGCGACGGATGGACAATAAGCGGACATCCGGCTTGCTCACCTCATTAATTGCGAAAGCCTCCTCAAGCTACAGGGAGACCATCGTAGATCGTTTGGGCCTTTTCCTTTAGGCGCCATTATGAATTCATGCAAAGCGTTGCAAGCGCCGTATGTATCTTCTTCATGAGTCAGACCCATTCTTGGTGTGGAACAAAAAATACCGGATAAATTTTAATTATTCACAGCTGCGTTGAAGCTAAGGGAGAGCGGGACAAAATGGGATATTTGGGCAAAACGGGATAATGGGGCAAAAAAACGCCGTTTTCCAATAACTTTTGGTGGTAAGTGGGGCAAAACGAGGTTGAATATCCGGATGTATCGTTGGGACAAAATGTGGCATCCAAAAATTATTGGAAAATTGAGTTTTGCCTCACTGTCCCGTTTTGCCCCACTGTCCCATTTTGCCCCGCTCTCCCCTATGTGAAATGTCAAGTCAGTAACAAAACTGCAATGTATTTCTTCAACTGTATTTCCGGAGATTTACCGGAAATACGTCACTTCGGGTTTGAAAAATTCATTTTTCGACCGCAAGTGACGTCATGCAGGAAATACGTTATTTCGGGTTGAAAAATCCCATTTTTCAACCGACCCTGACTCGTGCATTCTTGAAGATTGGGACAAACAAACGGCTGTTTTCAAAATATATATAAAATGTTATACTAACATATGGCCAATTTCGTGTACAGCTGTAGTAACTCCGCGGAAACCACCTCTATCGCTCACCACTGCGACTGCATCGAAATCCTGGTCCGGTCGACGACACAGACTTCCGGTAGTACCGATACCTTTGTTCCAAAAATCAAATTAAATCTTTAATTTTTTTTTCATGTCAATCCGCGATACGGACAAATCGTTACTGCGGATCTTACCCGCGACTCTTTGTATTTGGGTATCGTTGTATTCGAGACTTATATCGTTACTGCAATTAAAACATATACATGGTTATACATATTCTGATTGAATTTCTAGTAATTTGAAGTTTCTACACTGTCACACCCAGAAAAAAATTTCTTTTACGGCCACCGTTTATTTGGTTTAAGTAAAATATTTACTTGATTTAAATAAATATTTATTTCATTTAAGTAACTATTCACTTAATTTGAATAAATATTTATTTAAATAAAATAAATATTTTACTTGAACCAGATAAACGGTGGCCGTCAAATACATTTTTTTCTGGGTGCATTTGTTGATACCTCAAGAAATTAATGGCACCGTAAACAAAACAAAAATATTAATTATCGTTTATTACTCCGTCAGAGTGACGACCATGTCGTACGCCTCCCCCGAAAACTCCGATCGCTTTCTCATTTCGGCCCAATACTGGATTATTTCCGGAAAGTCTTGAGGAAAAACGACCCACATATCTTCTTGCCGGTATTCTGTCATGTACGGCGTTGCTTCCCGGTCCTTTTTTAGTAACATAGAACGAACATGTATTAAATAACCGAATCCGTTCTTTTTTCACCGGAGCATGTTGGGCGCGTTATTATTACTCACGAGTGCAATGATTATTCCAGCGATACGGAGTCTTATCTTAGGATCATTGACGCTTCTGAATCGCAAATCCACGGCATTCCAAAAAGCCAGTTGGTAGATGATCTCGTCGTAAAACATCAAATCATTTTCTCTGCGAAGATGGGTTAAAGCATATGAAATAATTTTTTTTATGGTGTTGACCAATTTGCAATCAAAAGCAAATTACACAAAGCTGAGTTGAAATCTGCTTCGTGTAAGAGTTAGCTTATCATTGGCAATGGTTTTTGTTAGCGACCAGTGTGTTTACGTGAATGTACACGTGAAACATTCTTAAATATGATTCTTATAAAAACAAGACTATTTATTTGATAAATTGATTATACTTGTATATTGATCGATCATTAATTGATTTAGATGTACATATATTTTTTAACTGTCACATGATAGCTTTACTCACGGAGTCTTGTCAGTTCGGTAGTCCGTAGAGACTAATATTGACGGAAAAATAATATCTTTCGTCGAGCGTTTCGATCGCGAGTGATCGGACTCGTTCGAAGATCGCGTCTTGCTTGCAATCTGTGTTTGTATAGCTGAAAAAATAATACCGATAACAATTGATCGATTCGGTTTGCGTTACTCCATGTATTTTATGACAAACGTTATTTCGTACTTTTCAATGCTTCATTTGCGTTCACCGATAAGCTGGATTTGATGATCACATGAGGATATGTCTGGAAAAGAGTTCCATTCGTTTCGGGAAATTTGAAACCGCGACGTTTCCTAGCCAGTCTTTGCAAGCGATCCGGCAGAGACCGGATTACTAATCCGTTGAGGAAACCTTCCTGAAAGATTTACCCGCGAATTTAATGCAATCGTTTTTTCAATTTTGTATTATTGTTATTATTATTATTATTATTATTATTATTATTATTATTATTATTATTATTATTATTATTATTATTATTATTATTATTATTATTATTATTATTATTATTATTATTATTATTATTATTATTATTATTATTATTATTATTACGAAGTTTTTAACATCGAGCAAACTCACGAAGGCTACTGGTTCGCCGTCTCTTTGCCACGCCAGGATTGAATCAGTATTTGTGTTGTTGGCGTACATTCCGACGACTATTCCCATAATCTGGCGAATAAAAAAATAGTAACAAAAATAAAAATAAATAATGTACGTTGACCGTGATTTGCGCCGCGAAGTTTGTTACGAGTGAAAGATTTACATCGTTGCGCATCTTTTTGTATTCGATTGTTCTATTTGGGTTCGTTGATGCCAGCCACACCGGTGTGTTGCGCCCTGCCAAGAAACTGTCCGTTGGATTGAGATAAGCATTGATTTTCTCGCCAAAAGCGGTGAATTGCAATTGAAGCTTCCGGTCACTTTGTTGTCTGGCGTGCATATTGTGCCATATTAGTATGAGATCGTATCCCGGTACTGAAAGAAAAATCGATTAAATGAAACAGTACATTAAGCAATTGCTTGCTTTTGTTATGGGAAAGGAATTGCACTTTGAAACACGTCTATTCATTTTTAGAGATTTTTAAAAACATATTTTGTTGCTGTAGATCGGTTTGATAAGACGAAAGGCTCGTAGGGTGCGTGTAATTGATAACAGCAAAGGTTTCGTAAGATACACTTTGGGATAGGGGAGAGCGGGGCAAAATGGGACAGTGGGGCAAGACAGGACAATGAGACCAAAACTCAATTTTCCAATAATTTTTGGATGCCCCATTTTGTCTCAACGATACATCCGGATTTTCAACCCCGTTTTGCACCGTCGCAAACAATCCGAAAGTTATTGGAAAATTGCATTTTGCCTCATTATCCCGTTTTGCCCCGCTATGCCATTTTGCCCCGTTCTCCCCTACACCTATTAACGTGTCGAGATTGTTTTTTACTGTTGGAACGGTTTCAAAAGAGGACCTCGTAGGCTAAGTGCAATCGATAGTCACAAAGGTTTAGTAAGTTTCTTACTATAATGGCGATTCGTCTCGAAAATATTGGCTACCTCGGCATCGGTCATGTGGTCGTGGATCTGTAGACAGTGATTTGTAATTGAATATTTTTTTAATTGCAACAAAATGGCTAATGTTAGAGGCGAATTAATAAAATATTGTATGCTTTTACCTTCGAGGAATGGGCGAATACTGTAGCGAGCACGGTAACGAGGCCAATGGTACGAATTATTTCGGACGGGACCAACATTGGGAACGGCTGTAATTAACAAAAATTAACAACTACCACTTTTGCCGCTGTGCTTTTTCGCGAATTCGAGGAATCGCCAGATAATTTCGAAGTTTCTCAAATACCCGACACGTAATAATAAACCGCAAAAAAGAAATTGATCAGTTTTTGGGACACAAATTTGGATGGAAGTAAATTGCAATACGGTTAAAATTGTACGAATTTTCAAAATCGGACGAGACGTATCGACAAGTGGTGTTCTCTTCTTAAATTTTCACGTTATGATATTACAAATTCATCGCGTACGAGTATACATACTCGTTTCACCGACCCGGTGATTGCTCAGCTGCGCGGAAATGAAAAAAAACTCCATGACGAAATATGTTTCGTGATAGATAAAAGTTCAATTATCACGCGTTTTCACATCCCTACCTTCTTGTTTTGCGTCGGTCGTGAAGCTTTTGAATATAAGGACGGCGATAAAATAGCCACGACACGTCAATGCGGAAGCGGCGTCTAAATCTATCTGCTGCCTTTTTCTATTGTTTTAACGAAAGGGAATATTTTTTCATCACTCGGTGCGGAAATGGCCACTTTTCCGCCCGCTTCGCGAGCGTAAAACCGCCATTTTCGCAACTTCTGATGAAAAATTTCGTACATCCCTCGTGCGAAATACTTTTTCTAACTCGTGTGATTACAGCACTCGCCTTCGGTTCGTGCTGCAAACTCACACTCGTTAAAGAAACGTTTTTCGCCCTCGTGGAGTAATGTACTATTTTTTTTTTTTTTTACAAAAAGACCACTTTGATTTCGGTGTATTCAAATTTGTCTATTTGTCGCTCTTATTTTCGACCTTGGCGCTGTTTCCGTCACCCGATTTTATTTTTTATTGGCCTTACGACACCCAGAAAAATAATTTATTTGACGGCCACGGTTTATTTGGTTTAAGTAAAATATTTATTTCATTAAAATAAATATATTACTTAAACCAAATAAACCGTGGCCGTCAAGTACATTATTTTTCTGGGTGTACGTATCACGAATTTCATTCCAAAATAATAACTCACTATACACGAATGTATATATGTATCTCAGCAAAACTGAGACACACATTTTTTTAGGATGGTCGCCAGTAATATACATTTTCAAACAAACTCAAATTTCTGGGATATTAAAAACTCAAGGACATTAGGTGAAATTCAAGGACATTCAAGGACATTCAAGGACATTCAAGGACATTCAAGGACTTCAAGGACTTCAAGGACCGCTGGACACCATGTCGTCACAGTGTGCGTTCCAAAGCTCAGGGCGTCACACGAGGCGTATCATCCACCGAAGCTGGCCAATTCCACAAAAGGACCTTGACTTGTTTTTCGAATCCCACCCCAGTTACTTTTCTTTTTGTTTGTAAAAATTCGTGAGCAGATGATCTGTACGATCAGACGAGCACTCGTGTGTACGCTGTTTGTTCACGTGTCCGCGCTGTCGGACGATCTTCTTCTTCCAGCATCTGCCGACCGGCTAACACTCGTTCGAACCCTTTTGGCTGGCTCTCCGAACCGCTTATTTCATTCCTTCGCTTATACGCGTAGAATTAATTCCAATCTTTCCAGCACTCTAACTTTGCCTTTCGCCGTTTTCTTCAACGCCCTTTTCCTCCGACTTTTGTATATTTTACCAGGCGACATTTATTTTTGTGGTCTAAACGTCGAACCTCCAGTCTGGACGGACGTGCTGAAAAAGAAGGAGCTCGTTCGACTTTCCGCTAGACAGTAGACGTTCGTAATGAAATATTAAATAACATAAAAATTCAACATCATTAAAAAAAAGTCCATCAATTTTTTCTCCTCAACCACAGTTTTCCATCATCTATCGGTCTGGGCGATTTCACTGTGTCATATCGTTGGTCCCGAAGTAGATAATCGTAAGACGATCATGATTACTTCAGCCCATCAAACCGTCCGACACATTGTCCGATCGAAAACTCGCTTTTTTACAATTACAATTACTCGACAGGCGGCGGGTCACCTATCTATTATGTACGAGCAGAAAAATGTACTCTGTTAAAAAAATCAATGTCCGACGGCTAAACAGTTTTGTGTCAATATTTTGTAAATATAAATGTACTAATTGCGATTCATTGAAATTCGATATTCTATGGAGTTTTTACAACTGGGATATTAAGGATTTCTCTTAGGTAGGTATTCGAGCCCACCTTTCCACAGGTTGAAAAATGGCGCATAATACAATTTATTCCCCTGCACCCAGAAACCAAAATTTATTTGACGGCCACCGTTCATTTGGTTTAAGTAAAATATTTATTTGATTTAAATAAATATTTATTTTAATTAAGTAAATAGTTACTTAAATGAAATAAACTTTTTTTTTAATCAAACAAATATTTTACTTAAACCAAATAAACAGTGGCCGTCGAATGAATTATTTTTCTGGTTTATTTTTAATAATAATTATTAACAATTATTATTAAATTACTCGTCAAATGCGAAATACTATTGGGTATGGTATTGAAAGTCGGTTTACTTCGGTAAAGCGGTCAATCCCGAAATCATTGCAAAAAAGATGATAATTGTTATTGAACTCGTGCTCCGGTATTAGTATGACCAAGTTATACTTGTTCATACGTTCTACACTTATCACCGCGTCCTCGCTCGATCGTTCCATAGGTCGCTCGCGTTCTCTCCGTACTGCTCGATCGTGCTTCTCGCTCTTGATTGTTCATTCGCACGCACACCCGATTGTCGCCTTCGTGTCGCGAAGCTGCCGGTTTTACACTTACCTCACTGAGACGCACACGTGCCTACGTCAGTTTCGGCCATGTTGATCGTCACGTGATCGGCATGCAACGCGGGCGTGTTTAAGGACACGGTGAAACGTTTGCAATTTATGTTTGTTTTTTTTATAACAAAATTTATTTGACCACCACCATTTATTTAGTTTAAGTAAAATTAAGTAAAATTAATGTAGTTTATATAAGTATTTATTTCATTTAAGTAACTACTTACTTAATTTAAATAAATATTTAATTAAATCAAATAAATATTTTACTTAATCCAAATAAACGAAGGACGTCAAATAGATTTTTTTTCTGGGTGTAGATAAAAATGTTATTATCACAGCACGGCATTCATGGTTCATAACTTCTTTTTAATGGATTTTTAGATACGTTCCTTATCGTTTAGCGTCAGCTGTCTACGATGAGTAAAAAAAATGTTTTTCACTCATAGTGTTTCGAATCCGATCCTAGTTACTTTTGCTTTTGTTTGTGTACAAATCCGCTCGTCAAATTTCGTGGGCGAGCACTCGTGCCTAAGCTGTTTGCTCACGTGTCCGCACCGTCGAACGATCTTCTTCTTCCAGCATCTGTCGATTGGCCAACGCTCGTTCGAATCCTTTCGCTTCGCTCTGCAAACCCCTCATTTCATCCCTTCGATTATACGTGCGGAATTAATTCCAATAATTCCAGACACTCTTCAACTCCCTTTTCCTCTGTCATTGATATATTTTATAATATTTTTTATAATATTTTATTTATTGGATGCATAGATGCAAGAAAGTACATAAACATTGGTATAAATTAACAATAATTAATTTTGATTGGCTAGCACCAATCCCAGAGAGTTCTTTTTCTCTATACACTATATATTTTCTTTCCAGCACCTTGTGCGGGTCGCATGAGCCCTATCATAGGCTTGTTTTTAAGGCTACATTTATTTTTGCGGTCGAAACGTCGAACGTCCGTGTTCGGACGGACGTGTGGAAAGAAAACGAAATCGTTCGACATTCCGCGAAACCGCAGACATTCGTAGTGTAATGTTAAATAAAATAAATATTCATATATTAAAATAATAAATTTAATAACATTAAAAAATGCCATGAATTTTTTCTCCTCAACGACAATCTTCCATAATTTCTGTCTGTGCGCGGAGTCTGAGCGATTTCACTGTTTCATATCGTCAGTCCCGAAGTAGATTATCATTAGTAGACGATTACGCTTATTTCGGTCCAACAAACCGACCGAATAATTTTCCGATCGAAAACTCGCTTTTTACAACCACAATAACTCGACGTGCAGCGGGTCACGTATCAATTATGTACGCCCAGAAAAAAATCCGTGCAAAAAATCAATGTTCCCCAGGGAAAAAGTTTTGTGTCAATGTTTTGTAAATATAAATGCCCTAATTGCGATTCATTGGAATCCGATATTCTATGCAGTGTTCACGTCGTTCGCGCGACTACATCCGGCAGCCAATACTTTATTCTTATTGACACCAATTAGTAAATAAATCGCGACACTAAAAAATTAACGATCCCATAAACAAATCATCGCATCGTAAATATTTTTCTCGAAAACATCTCGATTGGTTTTGCGCACCTTTTGTACGTTTGCATTAGTCAACAGCTCTTCATTAACACCTACTAAACAACACTAACAATTCTAAATAATAAACGATCCCATAAAGAAATCATCGTATCGTAAATATTTTTCTCAAAAACATCTCGATTGGTTTTGCGCCCCTTTTGTACGATTGCTTTTGTCAACAGTTCGTCATTAACACCTACTAAACAACACTAACAAACAACGAACCTAACAACACAAAAAAATAAACGATCCCATAAACAAATCATCGTATCGTAAATATTTTTCTAAAAAACATCTCGATTGGTATTGCGCGCCTTTTGTACGATTGCTTTTGTCAACAACTCTTCATTAACACCTACTAAACAACCCTAATAGACAACTAACCCAACAACACTAAAATATTAACCATCCCATAAACAAATCATCGCATCGTAAATATTTTTCTCAAAAATATCTCGATTGGTTTTGCGGGTCTTTTGTACGATTGCTTTTGTCAACAGCGCTTCATCGCCAAGTCTCCCGGGGGTTTTCCCCCTCGTACTCATTGCCAGTCTCAAAGTAATACTCTATCATATCGTAATCACGAAGCGCGTATGCGAACGGTGGGTTCGTAGCTGTGGTTCAAAGTCGCACATGTAGCCGATGCGCTGTACGAGCTGTCCGTGTCGGAAGCCCAGAAATTGGACTGTCGGACACGGACCAGAAAGTGGTTGGATCCAGTGTCGAACTACATGGTACATGGTGCGATCGGATTGAGCCTCCCCTAGCTGCGTGATGATGTTGTTTCCTCTCGTTACCGGCGAGTCTCGCGGCCAGCTTCCACGCTCGTGTATCGTTGAAGTTTTACTGCAACACTCGCGTGTTAGTGTTACACATGCATCAGCCGCAGCAGGGGTTGTTTCGGTACGGGAACACAGCATATGGCCGAGTATCGGATTACGAGACGTTTGTCATCATCAGAGCTCTCATTGTTCCGCCTCGCTAAGGGTGCCGTCGGTTCTTCTGCGTGTACCGAGAGATCGGCAACCAAGTGTCCATCAACTTCTTTTCTTATACTCTTGTCACCTCCGGTATCGAAAGTTACAAAAAAAAATTTCGTTGCTCTGGCGAAACTTGTGCATTCAGTACAGTCCAACATATTCGCAGTTGCCCTACATATTCATTCCAGTTCCTCGGAGGAAATGCTATTTTTTTTTTCATTGGTTGTTTGCTGTCTTGAAACGGTACTCATTACAGGTTTTTTTTTTTACGAATGCCGTATTTTACTTCATCTTAAGGAATATTGGAAATATCATCGAATTTCGACGGAATTGAGGGAGATAATTTTTTCTTAATCTAGCCCACGTGCCACGAGGGCGTATATAAAGTAAAAAGTTCTATGTAATCACCGATTTCTCCTGTATAATTTCCTATAATGGATAATCGGTCCACCGGACAGTCCGAGCTAATACAGATATACGGAAAAACGATACTCTTATCACCTCCGGTACTCAAAGTTAAACTTTTTTTTCTTTGCAATGCAACATGTTCGTAGTTGCCTTACACTGTCAAAAAATTTAGTTTGAATATTAATGAACAGTATTGGAAGCTTTTTTTACATAAACCGTTTCTGAAATTTCAAACACATGTGCGTTGCAATTTTACAGTAAAATTTGTATTTTTCATGAACATTTTTGCAAATTTCAAGCAAAAGATTTGTAATTTTAATATCTGGTATTTTTATTTTACAAGCCAAGTACATTAATGTTCAATTAATATGAGTAATGCTAGCAAATTTCAAGTTCCAGTACATTAAATTTACACTTTATTTCTACAGTGTACATATTCATGCTAATTCCTCGAAGGAAATGCAATTTTCTTTTTCCCAAACTGTTTCCGCCACTCATTGCAGGTTTCGTTACCGACCGCGGTATTTCGCTCAATCATAACGAATATTGGAAATATCATTGAATTTCAACGGAATTGAGGGAGATAATTTTTTCTTAATCTAGCCGACGTGCCACGAGGGCGTATGGTGAAAAAGTTCTATATAATCACCGATTTCCCCTGTATAATTTCCTATAATGGATAATCGCTCTACCGGATAGTCCGAGCTAATACAGACGTACGGAAAAACGATACCCTTTCCCACACGCACCCGAAATCTCGTTCACACACATAGCCTCGAGTGTATATCGATAAATCAGATCGTGTGTGAGAAGCATAGGGGTTCCCCGTCGTTCCCGTGGCGTTCCATAAGAGAGTAAGGAAGACGTGCCCCTCAGCGCGACGATACCTGGTGGGAAGGTGGTAACGCGATACGGTTTCTTCGCTCTAAATCAAATCGATCATTACACGTAATCAAGCGGGTAACCGGTTAAAGGCCCGACGCGGCACCGGAGGAACACCACTTCCTTGCCCCGGCGCGGCTCTTTTCGACGAGTCCACGATAGGTTTTACCTGCCCGTAAACTGACGCGGTGCCGGCCAGGTCAGGATGCACAGCTGCGCGACCGACCAAGTTTTCCCGCGAATTAGTCCGCTTTTTTTTACCCTCTTTCCACCAGAAATCGAACTGCTTTTAACCCCAATTTCGTAATCCATTGATGTATCCAGTGGTCTATCTACGGATACCGGCGTTACCCCCCCCCCCCCCCCCCGGTCTATTCGACGGTAATAGGTTCACAGGGCGCGGAGTGAATACTCCACCTTCCTCGCGGCTTTCAATCGCAGGTACCGCCCGATCGCGAACTCCCGACCCGAGACCTGAGTTCGAAGGGGGAGAAAAGTATTTTTTTACCTATTATTAACTGCCGCTGTTTCCTCTTTTGTCGTTTTTTTTAGAGGTTTTTTTTATTCGTTTTGGGGAGGAAAGGGTTGAGGCAAAACGGTCGGAAAGGATGTATTTTATAGCTCGTTTGCGATTGATTCATTGCTCAACCGAATTCGTAATGTCACATAGCTCAATACGGCATGCGCTCGAAATTAAATTTCACGTCAGTTCTACTTTATATTTATTCTCTCTACTCTCTATATTTCGCTCTATATTTATTTTCTCTACTCTCTATATTTCGCTCTATATTTATTCTTTCTCATTACATTTTACTGCATATTTTACTCTATATTTATTTTCATACGTGATTTCTGACGTTTCTATGTTGACGCTCCGTAATTGCCTCGTAGTTTCTTTTCAATATTATTCCCAGTATATTTTCATCGTATGTAATTGACAGCGCATAATTGCCCAATTTTTCTCTTACCAGGGACGACTGCTAATTTTTAGGGTAAAATTAAAAAGAAATGCATTCACATATGCACATGCATTTAATGAAAGCGAATGTCCTTCTTATCATCGATTCTCTTCTCTTCTCGGATAGTTACAATTTTAGAAAATATATATATATATATATATATATATATATATAACGTCTCCCTTTCCCACCCTCCAGTTTTCCAAACTCGATCCTGAACTCTGACTCCGTTATTAATAATTGTGACCCTCGTGCCGATAAATCGTGCCGGGGTAGACCGCGATAAAGGGGGAGCGTGCGCCGAGCAAAGCAAAGCCTTTTTTTTCTCCCGCTGGTTCATAGAATCGTCGACCTTAATTTACAGCATCGGTTTTCGTTCTCCGGTTCCTCCGCGGATACCTCGTCCCTATAAAACATTTAGCGTTACGGCGAGGCGTCAACGGTAGGCCCTTGTTCGTCCCCTTAGCGCGAATTCCGATACCCCAAATATCGATATGTGCGCTGAAAGAACCGGAGAAAGGTCAAAGCGAAATAAAAAAAAATAATAATAAAATTTAAAAAAATGAAAGTGTGACAAAAAGAGACGAATCCGGAGACCCGCGTGAGGAACTCCGAGCCAAAAAAGCAGCGCCAAGAAAAGGAACGATTTCACACGTTATTGGGGTGGCCGTCGAAGGTTCCTCGTGCAGTACCGTGCGGCGATGTGTTATTCCGCATATAACTTCCAGCACTCCATACGTTTTCACGTGGCAATAAATTCGCGGGCATTAACGCTGGCACTGCCGAGGGGCGTTCTCCGGAAACGACTATCACGTGCTATAGCGTACCTACAACCACCGGGTATTTGTCTTGGGCAAGCTTTCGCGAAGCTTGTGCCTCCGCTCCCGCTGCTTCGATCGGCGTTGCGAGGAACCCCGACAACGAGAATCGGCAAATGGCCCCGGATCCGAGAAACATATTTATGACTTTCGAAACTGTTTGGCTCGCGATCGGATAACACGCGGAATTACATTAATCGACGCAAGGCACAGGTGCCGAGGGTGGTCGGGATTATTCGAATCGATAACGATTTTGCAACTGCACGATCGTCGGTGTATGAAAGGGTTGCGACTCAAATTTCGAGGAACCGACTACTTTATTTCGTTGCATGACGCTTGATCGCTGTTCCGATTATCGGCAAACGGCTACCTTAAGGCGAAGTGAAAACGCGGCGGAGCCGGGAGTGGGGGGGAGATAGCGGCATTGATCTTACCGGTGGAGCGAGGGAGAGCGACAGAGAACGTGTTTCACTTCACCTTAAAGCTACAAGAATTTTTTCAAAATGTTCGAAGAGTCTTCGAAGATACTGAAAAATGTCTAAACCGTACGATGAAATAAATTGAAATTTTCATATCGCTTCCTGATAAAAGTTGAAAATTGAAATTTTCATAGCGTTTCTTCTCAAAAAAGTGCACGAAACATGCCCAAGCGAGAGGTGCGAGGAATCCCGACAACGAGAATCGTAAAATGGTCCTCATTCGAGAAACGTGCACAGTAAAAAATAATTTCGTGCAATCGGAATACGAAGTTTGGTAAAAATAATTCTGTTAAATAAGTGACAAGCTCGCTTCTTCAGGTTTGAATATACTAACCTGTCCTGTTATTTCCCGTGTCATTAACGACGTCAGTTTGTACTTTTGTTCGTAAAACTAGAGAGCTGGTTGGTGCGACGGAAAAAAAAACGAATAAAGATTTTTATCCGATCGGGAAGTGTTTCTAATTTTCTCTTATTCCTCTCTGAAACTGAGGCCGCGTCGGACATAACGACAGGACTACCTTATAGCTATAAGAATTTTCCCAAGAATACGAAGAATCTTCGAAGATCCTTAAAAACCTCTGAACCGTTCGATGAAACAGTAAAAAAAAAGCATGCCCAAGTCAGAAGGACATAACGAAAGGGCAACCTTAAAACTACGAGAATTTTCCCAAGAATAGGAAGAATCTTCCAAGATCCTTAAAAACCTCTGAACCGTTCGATGAAACAATAAAAAAAATTTTTAAAAAGCATTCCCAAGCCAGAAGGACATAACGAAAGGACAACCTTAAAGCTACAAGAATTTTCCCAAGAATACGAAGAATATTCCAAAACCCTTAAAAATCTCTGAACCGTTCGATGAAACAGTAAACAAAAAAAAGCATGCCCAAGCCAGAAGGACATAACGAAAGGACAACCTTAAACCTACAAGAATTTTCCCAAGAATACGAAGAATGTTCCAAAATCCTTAAAAAATCTCGGAACCGTTCGATGAAACAGTAAACAAAAAAAAGCATGCCCAAGTCAGAAGGACATAACGAAAGGACAACCTTAAAGCTACAAGAATTTTCCCAAGAATACGAAGAATATTCCAAAACCCTTAAAAATCTCTGAACCGTTCGATGAAACAGTAAACAAAAAAAAGTATGCCCAAGCCAGAAGGACATAACGAAAGGACAACCTTAAAGCTACAAGAATTTTCCCAAGAATACGAAGAATCTTCCAAAATCCTTAAAAATCTCTGAACCGTTCGATGAAACAGTAAACAAAAAAAAGCATGCCCAAGTCAGAAGGACATAACGAAAGGACAACCTTAAAGCTCCAAGAATTTTCCCAAAAATACGAAGAATCTTCGAAGATTCTTAAAAATCTCTGAACCGTTCGATGAAACAGTAAAACAAATTTAAAAAAAGCATTCCCAAGTCAGAAGGACATAACGAAAGGACAACCTTAAAGCTACAAGAATTTTCTCAAGAATACGAAGAATATTCCAAAACCCTTAAAAATCTCTGAACCGTTCGATGAAACACTAAAAAAAGTATGCCTAAGCCAGAAGGCATACTGGCCTGGAGGGGTGGTTGGAAAGAAGTCACGAGTTGAACGCGAGGAACGTGTCGAGAGCGCGTGGCTCGCGACTCGAGCTTCCTCTGTCAAGGAGGAAGATGTTTTCTCGATTCGAACCGATACATCACTCTCGATCATTGCCACGACGGTCTGCTTTCGCTATAGAGAACCAGATGCACACAGAAGTACAACCGCAAATGTTCACGCCGTTTCCACGCCGAAATTCGTGACAATATGAATGAAAAGCATCGATGGCACGAAGCACCTCCCAGTAATTCACTAGCCTGACATCGTGTTCGCTGCACAGTTGAGAATTCTCCTTGAGATTTCCGCGATCGGTGCCACTGCGCGTCCCGAACGAGGCACGAATTTCATTTCCCGGTCCAAAAGCGCCAGATAATGCACAGAAAAGCCATCCCGGACCGCACTGACTCGACAATAAAGACGCGCCTCCGCGACGCATCCCCGGGGGAAGAAACGCTGGGACGCGCGCGGTATGCGAGCGGAATTTGACCACAGAAACTCTCCCGCGAGAGTTCACCGATAGTATTGCCCCGCAGACTTGAAGACCGTCCTCCGTCCTCGGCACGCAGGACACGCTTGTCCCTCTCGACAGCCCCGGAGTTTCACTCCGGAGTCCAAGGCGCGAGTCCTGGGAGACATTTTCGGTCATTAATCATTTTAACTGGAAAGGAATATTAAGGACTCTTAAAAAAAAATATGCAAATTTTCCGCTCGCTGGGATTTGGTCACCAGTTAGAGGATCTATAAACCTTCTATAAATAAATAAAAAGTACATAAAAGCAAGCGTTGAATAAAAATTCCGAACATTAAAAAAAAACGAAATTAAACATACAATAACATTTTCATTTGCATCATTAACTTTTTTTAATAGACGTCGTTAGAAGTTTGGTCAGGGAAATTTTTTTATTGATCAGGGAAAAGTCAGGGATTTTTTTCGGGTAAAAAACGGCCACCATGATTATGCGTGATGGCAAGAAATCGCGTTTCTTGACATAAACGCCATAAAACATTTACGTAAGTATAAACTGCAGTCGCAATTTTTCTTTTACGGGAATCGCAGATGCTTGAAATGCAGAAGATTTTTGCGCAAGAGCTGGACGACGGAGACTACAATGGAGCTTAGGATGCCTCGAAAGATCGGTCAGCTTTCGTTCGGTATTTCACGAGGATAGAGCGATCACTCGACGTTTCGTCGCCGTCGTTCCTCGGTCCAGTTGATCCCGTACCTACTCAAAAAAAAATTCGTTTCGCACAAAGCCCGACAAATCCTCGGCGGAGTGCAGAAAGTGCACCTTCGCCTTGCCAAGCAGCAATTCGTTCGAACTTCGGAAGCGACGAATTTTTATCCCCGATAGTTTACGAGGCTCTCTGTCCGCGAGGAGAATGTTCCTGCGGCACAGTGGCGAAGATCAGGCATTCATGCCAGTCCCCTTTGACTCCGTGGTTCTTGCACATGGCGCAGTCAAGTGGGTCCACTGCCAAGTCCGCACGCACAATGCTAGCGAAAAATGGTGAACCGGAGGATCCTGCGGTTAGGGGAGAGCGGGGCAAAACGGACCAGTGGGTGCAAAACTCAATTTTCCGATAATTTTTGGATGCCCCATTTCGTCCCGACGATACATCTGGATTGTCAACCCCGTTTTGCCCCACGTACACAGTAAAAAAAGTTTGTACTTTTTACGACACTGAAAAAAAATATCATTGAATCAAGTAAAATTTGCTTGCGGGCTGCCAAAGAAGTAAAAACGTTGTTTCAATTCTACTCTGAATTCGTACAATTTTATACCGGATTGAAACGATAACATGTCACCTTGACAGTCTTGCTGTCGTTGTTTCAATATCATATGGAATTGTAAGAATTGAAAGTAGCATTGAAACAAACATTTTTTTCTTCGGCAGCCCGCAAGCGATTTTTTTTTTTCAGTGGAGTTATTGTCCAGAAACATCCACAATTTTTTATTTGTTAATTTTCTAGTTTTACAAACAAAAGTACAAACTAAAATTGTTAATTGCACGAGAAATAAAAGGGCAGGTTTGTAATATTCAAACCTGAACAAACGAGTTTGTCACTTATTTAACAAAATTATTTTTACCAAACTTCATACTCCGATTTTACGAAATTATTTTTTACAGTGTACCAAAGTTATAACATCGCGTTTTGTCTCATTGTCCCGTTTTGCCCCGCCGTCCCATTTCGCCCCGCTCTCCCCTACCTCCGATCTCCCCCGACGAACCCGGCCAAAGGAAGCCAGCACCGAACAAATATAGGACAAGGCGACTAATCCACTGTCCCCAAATCTGCATCGATCATCCAGTAATTCCGTGTTCGTCCAGCTTCGAAGCTCCAAAGCTCCCCGACATTCCCCTCGACCGGTTCCGATACGTCGAGCCTCTTCTCTCCATCGCCCTCTGTATCGTCAACTTTCCACAATGGAGGCAACAAATGGGAAACATCGGTGGGAGGAAAGGAGCAGAGCACATAGAATCAAAGCGCACGAACTAAGTCTCCGATTTCCGACAGGAGGAGGGAGTTGCGTACGTGTCTTTGGTTCCGTCCCTTTTTTTTTATTCTTCGTTCCCGTGGCTCTCTCGCTCCGGGATAGTGGCGCAAGTGATCATCGATCATTTCGCCCGATTGTTCCACGTGACACGAGCGTGAGCGGTGTTTTGGCACCGGCACCGTAGGCGGGTTGCGGAAATCAATGGACACCCGCGAATCGGAGGTTGGACATCCACGGATCGCCTCGGGCCATGCCCACGTCCCAACGAGCTGGCCCTCCAACGAGCCCGCACAACATAGTGTAACCCATTATATCGCCGACGGATCTTAAACGCCTAGGATACACCTCCGAGTGTCCGGTCGCTTGCGTTCTATTGTGCTCTCCGTTGCACCGCTGGAGAGTCGGTGACGCCGGGCGGCAGAGGCGATGCGAGTTGATGGATCAGCGATCGAGTTGCGCCGCTTCTGCTACGCGCCCACGTCTTCGGCCATATGCCCAAGGGAGGCATGGGCACAAGTCGCCGGGTAGGTCGTCGTTGGGTTGGGCGACTGAGAAAACCGGACGAACAGCTGGCCGGTGCGCGATGCTCGCGACGCGCGATCGTTTTAAACATTCACGATGGCGAGCTTATCGCCCACTTCGAGTCTTCGGGAAAGAGTGAACTTTTGGAGAATTTGAAAATTATAACGGGTCTCAAGGGGAAGTGATAGAGTTGCAGTTTTCAAATAAACTTTATTCGATGGTGATAATTTTTTGGAGAAAGAAATGGATTTGGGCCGGATGCGAAACTACGTGCGCTTCCGGGTCGAATTTGCTTTTCTCTCAACGGCTGGATTTTTGGTTGGAATAAAAAAGCTTTGGTTGCCTCACACATATTTTCGTATAAAAATGTTGAGCTAGCTTGCGGCCCGGCAGTAAGCCGAGTAGAAATTTTCGAGCCCTACAGCAGGCCCTGATAGGCTCGGTTAGTCTCTTGTTATTTGGTCTTAATTAATTCCAAATAATTAACTGCTGTGAATCAACGAATAAAACTGTTAAATAGTTGGCTATGCGTGAAAAAGAGCACGCTTCGGCATTTTATTCTGAATAATCGTGTGTATATTCGCGCTGAAAGATGGAGGTAGCAGGTGTAATCGGAAGGCGGAATTTTCACAACAGCCTCGCCTGCTTTGTGGGCCTCTTCACCTTTAGACGTCAAAACAATTATCGTCTAAACGTGGAATAAAAAAAGCTTTGGTTGCCTCAAACATATTTTCATATAAAAATGTTGAGCTAGCTTGCGGCCCGGTAGTAAGCCGAGTAGAAATTTTCGAGCCCTACAGCAGGCCCTGATAGGGCGCGATTAGTCTCTTGTTATTTGGTCTTAATTAATTCCAAATAATTAACTGCTGTGAATCACCGAATAAAACTGTTAAATAGTTGGCTATGCGTGAAAAAGATCACGCTTCGGCATTTTATTCTGAACAATCGTGTGTATATTCGCGCTTAAAGATGGAGATAGCAGGTGTGATCGGAAGGTGGAATTTTCACAATAGCCTCGCCTGCTTTGTGGGCCTCTTCACCTTTAGACGTCAAAACAATTAACGTCTACCTTCTTGCGGTTCAAAATAATGACTCAGTCCACAGCTGACGCGTGAGTCACCCGTTGATTGTGAATCGCGCGAATTGAATGCCTCTTTCCTACGAGTTCATATTTCTATTTCTGACTTACAAAGGACGCTTCGATATCGATCGTCGGGTTAATTCTTGGGTTCGATGTCTCGTTGATATCTTAGTACAGTGTTACCGTCGATTGTCGTTAATTACATCGGCTGATGAGCTGTCTAAACAGTGGTGTTGCACGTTCGCACGGCATTTTGATTCTGTCGGTTACCTGTACAATCTACCGGCCGGGTTTCGAGGATCTTCAACGCCGTCCAGAAACTGGAGCGAATCGATGACAAATAGGGTTAATTTTTTTATCATCCTCATTCTTAAGACAGATCAAACTCTTGAACAGATAAGACGAATTCGACTTGGAAGAATCGCACGAGAATAGCGAAAAAAAAAATTTAACAAATATACAAAATGGAAGTCTTAAAAGTATGTCGTATTGGACTGAATAATACTTAAGTGATACACGTTCGCACAATTCTTCGGTTCGATATTTCGTTGACATTATACACAGTAAAAAAAAGGTGTATACCTTTTACAAAAATGTATTGTCCAGAAACGTCCACAATGTTTTATATGTTAATTTTCTAGTTTTACGAACAAAAGTACAAACTAAAATTGTCAATGACACGGGAAATAAAAGGACAGGTTCGTATATTCAAATAAGTGCCAGACGAGCTTGTCACTTATTTAACGAAATTATTTTTTCCTGTGTAGAACAGTGGTAGCGTCGATTATCGTTAATTAGGGTAGAGCGGGGCAAAATGGGGCAACGGGGCAAAACGGGGTTTTTGGGCAAAACGTCATTTTCCAATAATTTTGCAACGCCCGAATTCGCCCTATCGGATACATCAGGCTTTTCTGCCCAGTTTTGCCACCTTGTCCGATCCAAAAATGATTGGAAAATTTAGTTTGGCCCAAAAACCCGGTTTTGCCCCGTTGCCCCATTTTGCCCCGCTCTCCCCTACATCGGCTAATGAGCGGCGGAAAGGAAGTTGTTGCACGTTCACACGGCTCTTGGATTCTGTTCAGATGCCGTCGGTTTACCTGTACAATCCACCGACCGAGACGCGAAGATCCGAGGATCCTCAACGCTGTCCAGAAAACGGAGCGAATCGATGACAAATAGGATTAAATTATCATTATTTTTATAGTCCTAATCCTCAGGACACATCAAACTCTCGAGATCAGTCGAATTCGACTTTGACGAATCCCCGTCGAAAAATGAATGGGACGAGCGGGAATAAAAAACGGGTTTCCGATGACGGCGTAGCTAGCCGTAAGTTTCTCAAGGCGAAATACTGACTACCGTTAAAGCCGCGAAGAGCCCCGATCGACGAGGACGAAGCGAAAACGAGATTCGTCGTCGCCCTCGCCGACGATTCGACGAAAATTTCATTTCTGTTTGACAGGCAAGACGATATTATCCGCTGGTATAATCCTCAGCGGTATGACAATATTTTTAATTCCGGGGCAGAATGTAACAGGATGAGCGAGTCCTCGAGTAATGTTATACCGAGGGACCTCGAGCTGCGCTGAGCTAATCTACTCTGAGTCTCTTTCTCTTTCTGGTTAGCGAGCAGCGACACGGTCGACGGGGTTAACTTTTAATCTCCTTAAGTTTTGGGCCTTCGTCTGTTGTTCGTTCGCTGCCTCGCAGGTGGAGCCATTTTGTTTCCTCGACCGAGGAGCGCAAGCGTTCGCGGGGTAACGCGTAATCCGCTTAGACGTCGTCATTCGGTCCTCAATATCGAAACACTCTTTACTCTTTCCTACATCGCTGCGCTACTTTCTATTCGTAGTTCATGACCAGAAAAAAAATTACAATTATATTTTCGTACTAGCTATTCTACCTATTTTATACTTATTTTATACTAGCATGTAGAATATATGGGGAAGAGCGGGGCAAAATGGGGCAGTCGGGCAAAACGCCATATTCCAATCATTTTTGGATGGGAAAATGGGGCAAAACGGGCCAGACAATCTGGATGTATCAACAGAGCAAAATGCGACATCCAAAAATGATTGGAAACTTGCGTTTTGCTCACTGTCCCGTTTTGCCCCACTGTCCCATTTTGCCCCGCTTTATTCTGCTATTTGTTTATCGGGGACGAAGTCCCGGGAACAACAATCAATGCTATAATAATAATAATAACTATTATTATTCTAATAGTTATTCAGATAATATCATGTGGTATATGTTATCAAATTTGACTATACACACGGTGATATCTCGTATGGAAATATTTAAAATATAAAGATTTTTAAAAAATCTTACTATCTTTTTTTTGAAAAAAAAAACGAGAAAAAAGCAACTACTATGACTTATCAGCATCCTTAAGTCGACCAGATATACAAAATTTTAGACAACTAAAAAACAACTGAACAAAAAAGTGTTTATGTGCGGCCAACACAGGTGGTGGTAAACGCTAGTGATAATAATAATAATCTTGAGAGAAAGATCTTTCCAAAAATGCCGATTAACTCTTCATCGGAATCGCCGTCGATCACGTGATGTTCCCTCCCTGCGCGCAGTCGTACAGAAATGAGAGACCGGTGAAATACGAGGTGCTCACACGTCCACACAAGGCTAATAGGCATCTGCACAAAAGATTATTCTCGAAGATCGGAGCGTGAAGCTGAGCTTTTTCCCTTGGACTGTTATATGGGCGACAATCGATCGCCATCAGCACCCCGTGGCTCGGTCCGGAGATCACCGTATATTAGAGGCCAACCCTGACCCCGTCACCGGTCTCGTTCACATGCTATATAAAACTCGTCATCTTCGTCGCAGAACTTTTCCTCCGTCCAGCAAGTATTAATGTCCTGGTCCCGAACGCTGGAACCGAGGAATTCGAATCTGAGCTGACCACCCGCGAGCGTGGAGAACCCTGATTAATCGTGAGAAATGCAGCGTTTATCGTATTACGTTTCGGTCTTGGAATTTTATAAATATGATCCGACGCGCTATCGGCAAAAATGAATTTTATAATGAGGAAAAAAGGCACATTTACATCGCCACCATGCACAACTCTAACAGAAAACATCTCTACCATATTAGAACTCTCCAAAATCTCTACCAGAAAATTAAAAAAAAACTGCCAGAATCAAAATGAAACTCTACCGGAATGGAAATAAAACACTACCGGAATGGAAATAAAACACTAACGGAATTACAATAAAACTCTAATTGAATACAAGGCTACGATCCAGCCTTGTTTTCCGGTAGAGTTTTATTTCAAGTCCGGTATAGTTTTATTTTCATTCTGACAGAGATTTTTTTTACTTCCTGGTAAAGATTTTGGTAGAGTTCGAATATAGTAGAGATGTTTTCGGGTAGAATTGTAAGTGGTAGAGATGTAAATGTGCAAAAAAAAAGAAAACATAAATTATGCCCACTAAATCCGGGTGCCTATAATACAGGTATTCCGTTGTTGGGAAACAGCGCAGCCTGACTATTCTACTAAACGATTGTCCAACTTATCATATATGTTGTAGTTAACGACCAAGTTAACTCGAACGAATAAAAACAAAACAGAGCATGAACATTTGTTTAGACAAGGATGGTTTCACGCTTCGGGTTCGTAAAACGCAAACGTAACAAGATTCTCCAGAGCACCTCGTCACTTCGACACCTCCACCCAGACGAAGCACACGCGTTCGCCTGCGGAAGGCAAACGGGTTGGGCGGTTGCGGGAATCGGTAGGTAAGACAGAAACAAACAAATAAAAGATTAAACTAGAACATAAGATCGGGAAAGGGTCGAAGCACAGAAGGTAAAGAGGGATATTTTGGATGTCTAGAAACGGCACGCAGAGCGGATACGCGTGTCAAGCAATAAACGCGCCGAGTGAAATTAAGAGGAGTGTACCGCGTTTTTAATTCGGTCGGCGCGTCCGGCGAGGAAGATTGAAAAAAGACAAAAAAAAAAAAGATAAAGAAACAACGAAGCGTCCGTGCGTTAATCACCAGCGTAACCGAGTTTCCTGGACGTTTCCTTTCCATTGAATTTTTAACAAAATGGTGTCCGTCGTTGTTGGGCGATTCGCTGCCAGCAAAGCGCACGGGCCTCGGCGTCGTTTCGGCCTCTGTAATTAATGAGGTAAACGGATGAAGACATACGAAGCGAGAAAGGGAGAAGGGCAAGATATAATAATTCCATGCTGTCCACACGTCCGTCACTCCATCAAACCGAAAAGGTCACACCCGGCGTGAGTCCTCCATTCTGATATGCACCGCTGGAACGAACCGTCGCTGCAGCGAGTCCTTTTAATTTCTCTACGTCGATGTCCGCCTGTGTCAATGTGTCGACGGTGCGCGTTGATTCGTGGCCTTTCCGGTTCGCGCGATTTAATCATCCCTCGCGCTTCGGATTCTTGATGGAGTGAAGTGGACTCGGTGACTACGTTGCACTCCAATTTTCTTAATGGGTGAAACAAGTGTGCGAAAGGTTATGGACAAATCGGACGAGATTATTGTGTGGCCTGGATTTCTAGGTCGGCTCACACCTGGTCAAAAAATACTGTTCAGGGCTTTTCTTTTAGCGATACGTCAATGTTTCCCCCGCGCCATAGGCTACACATGTAGGGTAAAAGTGGTGAATATGGCCCACCTCGATTAACACGTAAATTAATGATATATGGACTGAGCCATATTCCCCACTTTTACTGTAAGCCCATAATTTTAAGCTCCTGACTAAGCTAATTTGGTATCCAACGAAAAAATTCCACGATCCACCAAGGTTACGTATAAACGTATTAAAGACATGTAAAAGTTTTGTGTGGCCTCGATTTTTAGATCGGATCATTCTTGGTGAAAAAATACTGTTTAAGGGGTTTTGCTTTTAGCGATAACTCCATTTTTTTCCCCACGCAATAAGCTACACATGTAAGCCCATAACTGTAAGTTCCTGAAAGAGCTAATTCCGTACTGCACCGAAAAAACGCCACTATTCACAAAGGGTACGTATAAACACGAGTACTGCAAGCTCCAGTCAAGTGCTTACGCTCACTATTTGTTTAGTAGTAATTTATTATTTGTTTTTGTAACTATGTGAAAAATTGTTACCGTACGCGCATAATTGAATAAACGTCTTAAGAAAAAAATCACATCATCTTAAGAAACCATTCGTTCTCCAAAAACTGTATCGAAAGATTCCCTATGGATACTTCAACTTACAACTTCTAGAAATAAGGAAAAACGACCCTTCATTGATTCGCCTCGTTCCCCACAATACAAAAATTCCCATTTAAAAAAAAATCCAAGTCACTAGTTCCGAAAGTTCAATAAATTCGCCAGCTTACAGATACAACCCTTTTTTTCTCCGAGCGATTCTCGGCCGTAGGAGACCTGTATGAGCAGTCCGCCCGTGCCCGTATGGATACTTCAACTTACAACTTCTACAAATAAGGAAAAACGACCCTTCATTGAACTCGTTTCCCACAATACAAAAATTCCTATATTAAAAAAAAATCCGAGTCACCACTAGTTCCGAAAGTTCAATAAATTCGCCAGCTTACAGATACAACCCTTTTTTCTCCGTACAATTCTCGGCCGTACGAGACCTGCATGAGCAGTCAGCCCGTGCCCCGTCGGCATTATTTCAACCCTTCCAGCGTCTCTCGCCGTGCGAAGACAGAGTCGCAGCCACCCCTGACTGCCAAGGTACGCGAAGGGTTCCGCACTCTCCAGGCTTCCGGCGCTTCTGGCACCGGGCATAAAGTAAGACTTCGGAAGAAACAAACGTTAAATGCGCCCAGGCATCCGGAAGTGATGGACGGGCCGGCGCACACGGTGAGGAAGAAAAAAAAAAAAAAAAAAAAATAGCGGCACGACACAGCGAGCGGTGTACGCAGTGCAGTATAATCGAACTTGTCTCGTAAACCAAAGGGCAACAATGCCGGCAACAATGTGAGCAACGCGGCGAATAATGGGCGAGCTCGGAGATCCCGAAGGTTCGGCGATAAGGCAAGTGAGAGATTTAATAATGGCCTTAGCGCTCGTAAAGTGTCTCGCGGTCCATTGAGAGATCTTCCTCTTGCTTTCCCTGCGCGTATCCGTAAATTGTTTTTTTTTTATATGTCCTTTCCCCTCTGGATGTTTCTTCTCCTCTATATCCGTGTCTGCGCGTTTCTTTCTCATTCGCTGCTGTTATTCTAATAAATTCTCATTTCCGTTCGGTTCGCTCCGGAGAGGCAAAACGCTCGTTTAAATCGAAGACTTTACGAGCGCGCGATCCCGCGCGCTAACACGGGACTGACAAAACGGTCCTTTACGATTTGTTTTCGGTGTATCCTCCGTCGTCGGGCCCATGGATTGATACCCTGTTGTCGGTAATAAAGTAAGCGCCCGGACACACTTCCTCGCGTCCCGGCCGAGAACCCGCGCGGAGTTCTCCGTCCCGGAGTTCGCCCGCCCGTCTCTCTCGGGTTTATCCACACCACCTGACGGTCCTCGTCAACCATCGCGACGCTCGTCATTCTTCCACACATATCCGTAACTTCTACATCGTTTTTTTTTTTTTTTTTTTTTTTTCTTGTTCCTTCCTCTTCGCACATCTTCCTTCCCGCGATCGGGCAATTAGTCACGTTCGAAAAATATTTGGATGCCCCCGAAAGCTCGGATACTTTCGTAAGCTTGATGGAGATGAGCCGAGAATAACTGGCGGGGAAGATTGTCTGGACCGAAGTGTGGACGTCCCGGTTGTACACTGAAAGAAAAGAATATCAGTGAAGTAAAAGTCGCTTGCGGGCTGCAAAAGAAAACATTTATTGTTTCAATTCTACTTTCGGTTGATGCAATTCCGGACGGGATTGAAACGATAACGTGTGTTTTTGACAGTCTTATCGACGTTGTTTCAATATCATATGGAACTGTAAGGATTGAAAGTTGAGAAAGGCTTTTCTTGACTGTGGAATTCCTGGAAAAATTGTCGAAAGCCACACCTGGCGCGGCCGGGTCAGTGCCAGGGCTCTATTTGATGACTTTAAGAGAATTTTATAATTCGTAATTAATTAAATGAGCGCCAATTAGTTTTTAGATGAACTGAAATTAAATTCTGAATACATAGGTATACAAAAATATAACAGGATATGCATGTGAATGCCGATGATTACAGTTCGAGCGTTTTCGCATTTGGGCGATAAGGTAAACGTACCAATGACCGGACACGTCCCAGTGGCCGGACAAGGCGTGCGTGCAAGAGAGATGGAAATACGATTTTTCATGCATGTGCTGGGACTGGGACTGCTCCCTTAAGTGTCCGGGCATTGGTACGTTTACCTTAACGCTCGAGCAGTCGAGTCGAGCTTTGACGTCGAGGAGGCGTTGACGATTTTCCTGTCACAAAGCAGAATTGAAATGAAAAATGTTTTTATGGGCGGTCCGCATGCAAACGTTTTTGCAGTGTATAGAACGGAAGAACCCCGAGTAGAAATTTTCACGCGTTATATCGAGCCCAGATAAGGTCCTGAGAAGGCCTGACAAGGGCCTGACAAGGCCTTATCAGGACCCTATCAGGGCCCGATGTAACGCTCGAAAATTTCTACTCGGGACGTTCTTGCTCGTTCTTGTTCGATGTAAAAAAAATCGTTCGTTGAAACGAAAATGTGGGTATAAAATTTAGGGTAAAAAGGGTTTGTCAACGTGCTTTATAACCATTCGATGTACGATGTCGTAAACCTTCTCATGTTTATTATGAACAGATAACCGTAACATGATAAAAAAAATTTAAACAAATAAAAATGCTCCCGAGATTTCCTATGACGATCTCGAAAAGCCATGTGTGGCTCGTTCCGGCACTCTCGAGGCAAGGGAGAGAACCCTTACGAGCCCGCACGTGCGCGAGTCCACTCGTGCCGGTGGCGAGCCCGAGGGTCGTCCACCGCCGCGACATCCAAAACGATGTGTGCCCTATCGCCTCGTTATCTACTCGCCAACAGGAGCTGTGCGGGAATTACGATACCGTCGATAAGTTGCGCGCGTTACTGCAGCGCCCTCGAACACCGCGGTGGTCCGTGCGCATGCGCACCGATTCGTACCGTCATATTTTATTATTCCTCCAAAGGAAAGCCGACTGCGGAAACTGGAGTTGCGTCGCAAGGGTATTCGATTCTTTGCTCCATCTGTTGTGTTTCCAATTGTGTATTTTTTTTTTTTTTTTTTTTTTTATAGAACCCTTGACTACACGAGTACGAATACGGTAGAGCGGGGCAAAATGGGGCAGCGGGGCAAAACGGGGCATGGGGCAAAACGTCATTTCCTAATAATTTTTGGATGCCCGAATTCACCCCATCGATACATCAGGCTTTTCTGCCCCGCTTCGCCACCTTGTCCGATCCAAAAATGATTGGAAAATTTAGTTCTGCCCAACTGCCCCATTTTGCCCCGCTCTTCCCTACTTCGTAACAATTTTACACAACCAGGAAGACAGAGAAAATAGATGTCTCAGATTATGGCCTCGCGAAGGGAGAAATATAAGAGGAGGTTTCTTCTTTGGGATTCCTTTTCTTCGCTTCGGTTGACACTCCGGATTGGTCAAGTTTCGAATCAAGTTACCTTTCATCCGAGATCACCCACCGAGCTCCTAATGGGGCTCGAATGGGGCAAAGACGTATTCCGGACGTTGGTCATGCCAAAGTCTCCGAACACAGCTCGCGATCGCAATCTCGCTTCTTCGCTAGTTGGATCAACGTTAGATGGACAATGGTGCGTCGAAGAAGAAAAAAAGTGTAACAATGCATTCATACTCTGGGACGCGTGTCTTCGGTTTGCCATTCGCTGCCAGCAGTTATATATATATATATATATATATATATATATAATGCGAGAAAAATCGTGAGAAAATACACTCTTACGTAAATCCAACTATTCCTTATTGTCCTCGCATTACAATATTGTTCCGGTGTTTCTCGGTCTCTGGCTCGTTGGGGTTTACAATGAGACTGCAAGGTTTCGGGGAGGAAAATGAGAGTTTCCACGGCGCGATAACGTCGCTCGCTCGATTACCCGGCGAGCCGGCGGTGCTGAAATCGCCGGTAGCCTCGCGTCGGATCTCACTCGGTGCGATGGGATCGCGCGATATGCCGCGAAATTGTAGGTATAATGCAGCCTAACGACAATGGTAACACAAGCCAATTCGGCTGAGTCCCCGGGAAAGCCTCGGCGATGCTCCTTTGAGGGTCCCGAACGCCGTTCGTTGCGGGTTTGCTTTCACAATCACTCTTACACATCGCGATGTGTTCGCCGATAGATCACTCCATCGGGATGCAGTCCGGATGAGGACAGGATGATATTCGTTTCATAATCGTAATCAAAATGTTCTTTTTTTCGATGCCTTTAATGAATTTGGTTCTGGGCAATGCAGTGAACGGAAAAATACCAAAGCAATCGCTAAAGTGCCAATTAAGAAATCGAAAAAGGAACTGGGATAGATGTATGTGTGAATTTACAGTACACCCGGAAAAATAATTTATTTGATGGCCACTATTTATTTTATTTAAATTAATATTTATTTCATTCAAATAAATATCTATTTAATTGAAATAAATATTTATTTAATTCAAATAAATATTTATTTAATTCAAATAAATATTTATTTAATTCAAATAAATATCTATTTAATTCAAATAAATATTTATTTAAGTCAAATAAATATTTTACTTAAACCAAATAAACGGTGGCCGTAAAATAATTTTTTTTGTGAGTGTAGAACCCCCATTAACGCTTTAAAAGTCACACTTCTATCCCCACTCTTAGGCGCTACCGTAGCAACGCGTGGCCCCCACTCCGCGTCTGTTAGTTCCGTTTCGGTACGGTTTTGGGCGCTGTGACTTATGTATATAGGGTTAATCGGAATGCTCGAGACTCAAGAGTCCTCGGATAATCGAAATCCCAGTTGCTAAGTTTGTACTTTTTACAAAAACTTATTGTCCACAAACCTCCACAGTTTTTTATATTTGTTAAATTTCCGATCGCACCATCCAGCTCTACACCGAGAAAAAAATTTATTTGACAGCGTTTGTTTGGTTTAAGTGAAATATGTATTTGATTTAAATAAATATTTACTTAGTTTAAATAAATATTTATTTAAATCAAATAAACGGTGGCCGTCAAATATTTTTTTTTTAATAAAGTTTTACAAACAAAAGTACAGACCAAAATTGTTAAAGACACGTGAACTAAAAGTCCACTTTTGTATATCCACATCCGAACAAAAGAGTTTGTCACTTGTGTAACAAAATTATTTCCACGAAACTTCGTATTCCGATTTTACGAAATTATTTTTTAACTCTCCAAGTTCCACCCTCGAACAGCGCATGCGCACGATATCCACAGCGCAACAGCTTAGAAATTCGGACATCGTTCGTTTATTTATAATTTGCATCGATATCGGTGCTAATGTGTGTTAAGTATATGTTGATATGGCGTGCCGTGCGACACACGAACTCGCTAAGGGACACTCGCACCGCGATATCCAATGGCCGTCCGGCGATTCACGTGGCGATCCGAGCGAATTATAAAGCTCGTGGGATGCACCGCTCGGCCGGCTAAGCCGAGCCATAACAGGAGGGGGCCCTCTGCACCGTGCGATGCAAAAGAAGGACAACGGGTAATAATATATTGTCATTGGGTAACGTCTTGATGCCGCTCTCGCTGCATAATATATTAACGCGTGCGCACGCTTTGCAATCCTCACACTTCGCATTCGCATTCGCCTGCCGACTCCTTTCTCTATCCATCCTCGGAAGGACTCCGCCGGCTTCCCGACGCTTCGCGCGCCTCGGCCAGGACCGCGTTTCGCCGGAGCTCTCGTGCAAACGATAATGCCCCTCGTAAGTCAAAATGATGTATACGCGCTCGTTCGCGCTCCTCTTGCAAAAAGGCCCCCACCGTTCCGCCCTTTTACGGGGCCTGCTCGCACCCAGTACCGCAACGTACTCTACACTGTGTTACATTATATTTTTTTCACGGCTGCACTATCCGGTGCGTGCATGTCGCGAAGAAAAAAAGTCGCAGGATAGGTCAGCAGCGAATGGAGGCAAGAGCCTCGGAATTATCGGGCACGGTCGTTCCTGAACGTCGGCATAAACACTTCGACCCGCATTCGTGCCTCGCCCTAAAATGGGTTTATCGCTACGGTATCTTTGAACAAATTTCAGAAGCGCATACGCATCGCCACTGTATACTGTACACACGTGATGATTCACTGATTTTTGTACATTTAACAACCTTTTTTTCCACAAACGTCCACAATTATTTTGTTAGTTTTACAAAAAATATTCGTAAAATTAAGACATTTTTGTAAATTGGACAAGTTTTTTTTTGTAGACTTAAGGAGATTTGAAACGGCTCAGTCGGCAACCAAAATCTGTAATGAATGCGATTCGGAGACCGTAGATTTTTCAGGAAAAAGCGAAGCATTAGCGCATGCACGATTTAATAATGCGTCCGATGATACTTTCATTTTATCCGAAACGTCAATCGGTCTTAAATGGCATCGATTCGAAAAATGCATTTATAGGGTAAAAGTGGTGAATATGGCCCACCTCGATTAACACGTAAATCAATAATACATGGACCGGGCCATATTCCCCACTTTTACCCTGTCTCTCGCACTCGCGTGTCACGTGGTACATCTTTCACATGGCCTTAACATGAAAATAATTGTAGATATTTGTGGAAAAGAAAGATTAGTACCTATTTTACTGTCTAACTTAGGCGAGAAGTCACACGGAGAAAAATTGATTTTGTTACTAAAAAAAAATATGGATCGCTTCCTTATTGTAGCTATTCGCAGCTATTCAGGGATCTACTATACCCCGAACAATATCTCAATAATAAAAAAGTCGGCAATATATTTCAATTTCGATCGTGAAACCATGCTTGTCGACAGCACCGTTTAAATATGATATTTTACAGAATTTCGATAATCGTCACTGCACCAATTATGTCCTCAGTAATAATTGAATTATTCGACCCATACCTGGTGGCACGACAATTCTTCCAACGTGTATTCGTATCGGTCGGATATCTTTTGTTTATCCTCACCGATGCGGGGGAGTGAGAGCCCGAGTTTCGTCTGAATGGAAAGGAAAAATTGGAGAAATTTGATCCTATACATCAATTTGTTGGGGATATATATCTTAGCTAAGCGAAACTTATATGTGCCCGGAAGTGGCCCGAGGTTCCATGGAGAGAACGGAAGGAAAGCGCGGTAGGTAGGTCTTTAATAAGCGAGAGCATGTGTGGGACAAGCGTGAGGGGTGTCGACAATGGGCTTGTAACTAGATTTGGAGCGTACATTGCATCGCGGCAAGGGTTGGCTGGCTGACTGGCTGAGACGGTGAGGCCGCCGCGCTCTACTAGCTCTTTTACGGACGAAAAAGGGGTTGGTCTGGTAGCTGGGGTGAACAGGCGCCGAGTACCACAGGGCCGTGCACCACGTCGTAAATCATCGGCTAACGCACTGTTTAGGCGGGGCGGTTTCACGGTGGGTACAGCGACTAGTCTGTGCCTATCTTATGGCCCCGTGTATCGCGACGTACTGATGTAGTATAACACTAAATAATTCGGCCATTCCCGAATAGGGTGCGCGACACAATCCCGTGACCGAGCGTCATCCCCTAAAACATATCTGTGAGAGAAGGTGGGGAGAGCTGCGAATTGACGTCTCTATATACTGCCAGACACCTATGTTACATGAACTACGTGTTCGGCAGCGATAGAGAGAACGGAGAACATTTTATTAATAACTGCTGACATAACTTTAATAAAATTGGGGCCTTTTTTTGAGTTGTGACGTTGCTATCGATCGATATGAGAAATATGGTATCGATGAACAATGAAGATTTTATAAATAATTGCTGATAAAACTTTAACAAAATTAGGAACTTTTGCTTCCTCATAAAGGAAGGTTTTTTTTTCTAGTTGTAACGTTGCTATGGATGAATATGACAAAGATCGTGTCGATGAAAAGTGAACATTTTATAAATAACTGCTGACAAAACTTGAACTAAATTAGGAACTTTTTTTCATGGTGTTGTAACTTTGCTATCGATGAATATGACAAATATCGTGTCGATGAAAAGTGAAGATTTTATAAATAATTGCTGATGAAACTTTAACAAAATTAGGAACTTTTGCTTCCTCATAGAGGAAGCTTTTTTTTTTTGGAGTTGTAACGTTGCTATGGATGAATATGACAAAGATCGTGTCGATGAAAAGCGAAAATTTTATAAATAACTGCTGACGAAACTTGAACAAAAGTAGGAACTTTTTTCATGGTGTTGTAACTTTGCTGTCGATGAATATGACAAAAATTGTGTCAATGAAAAGCGAAAATTTTATAAATAACTGCTGACGAAATTTGAACTAAATTAGGAACTTTTTTCATGGTGTTGTAACGTCGCTATCGATAAATATGACAAATGTATCGATAAAATATTTAACTTTCTTCAGGAAAGGGGGGGGGGGGAAAGATTGTAAAATTGTATCATAATTGGTTGTAAATGATTGTATCATAAATATATGTTTACTGTCACGATATTACATGGTACATTTTAGGAAACCAAAAAAATTAACAAAACTCCTAGAATTCATTGTATTCGGGCCGCGCGATTTTTTTCACACGATCAGAACACCAGGTCCGACCGATCGATCACATGAGATATTTTTTATACGATCTTTTTTACCGATTAAAAAAAGGAAGAATCCTTTCCCCTCGAATCCCCTCTCCGGTCCCTCGATCGAGAATTCGGTAAGACCAGCCTATTTTTTTTCCAGTGCCAACCAGAGCGTAGAACAGCCCGTTCGCTCCGTTGTCATGCTCCAAAGCTTGTGTAGATCTCACGCGCGAGATAAGATGTTATCGTGTCGCGAAGACGCGCCAACCAGTTTTGTATCGTCGGGCGGGAGCGCTCCGTCTCTGGGCGTGGCCACGAGAAAAGGGGTCTAAAACACAAATAACGCGGCGTTGTGCAGTGCATTAGTTTCCCTTTATCCGGTTTAACTGGTTCTCCATTAAACGATCCCCGGACGAGCGTGTGTTGTGGAGAGCGTTTTACGAGGTGGAAAAATCGTTTGCGCAGCGCTCGTTGTGTCGCTGTTTTTTCTGCTTCCGAACTTACACGCCAGGACGCGAAATTGCATCTGTCCCGTGGCCCTCGGGCATGAGATTTTCCCCAGTAAATTTCTCCGTGATGGCGATCAAGGTTTTTTTTTTTTTTTTTGTAAATTCAACTTTTGCTCGTTGCGTGTTGCATTAATATTGCAGTCACCGCGGGCTCGGGGCTCGCGCCATGAATTTAAGATTAATCGAGTACACTAAATATCGCTTTACTTCCACGACGCTTATAGACCGCATAGGGATAATACTATAGGCACCACTGCATGCAATACAATTTTCAATGCTGAACCATTAAATTACCGTCCTTCAACACGTAAATATATACCATTAATACTTCTCTTTTATTACACATAATCCTCGCAGTTTCGATTAATTCTTATCTCTCGCATTCGTATGTATATTTCCATATAAATACGCGCGATAAACTTCGGGCGCATTAGATTGCAATTAATGGGTAATTAACTATTCAATTGATAGAGTGCGCGCAGTCACTGTGACCGCTGCAACGCCACTTTCGTATTCGTTTAACGCTGCTACATCGTTTGTACTTTTTAAAAATGTACCTTGCATTGATTGCGTATAAATAAAACAATATTTATCGATTGTCAACGGGAAATCAGTGGTGGGACCTTAAATTGTTCAATGGGTCTGAAAGGCAGGTGCAATCAATGAAACGCGTAGTATTTTATAGACACGGACCATTCAATATTTGAATACATAAAAAATAAATATTCTTAATTTTCTGGGCTTAATTTCTCGATCGTAGAATTACGATTGAGAGAAGAAATTTTTTTTTTTTTAAATAAAACAATTACATTACATCAAATTAAATTGCAAATTAAATTACATCAATGTCGAACGTTCATTGTCTGCCGGGAATCATTGGGGAAACCTTAGATTTTTTAATGGTTCCGAAAGGAGCGTGCAATCGATAAAACACATAGTATTTTATAGACACGAGCGGTTCAATATTTGAATACATGACAAAAAATATATTTTTCATTATCACACATAATATTACGATTGAGTGATGAAAAGAAAGTCAACAAATAAAACTATTAAATTACATCAAAGTTACCGTCAGATCGGATTCCCAAGATTCTTCAATTACATATAAAAATCGTCAAATTGAAACGTTTAGATTTCGCAAAAGTTTCGTGATCTTCGAGGAGTTTTTTTTTTCATAGAACAGTAGCGTCGGGATTAGCGTCGTGTACGATCGTAATTTGAAGACACCGGGACTCTCGCCTCTGCGCAGGGCGCTCGTGAGTTCGCTACCAATTCCGACTCTTGAAAAATGTTGTTGGGACTCGAGAGTTTCGTCGGTTTTGAATGAATGTATAAAAGGCCAGGATAACGCGAATACGTGAGACGAAGAAAGATGTAGGAGGGACTTTAATGCAACGATCCGGTATCCCGAGCTCAGGGTTTCTCTCGCTCCTTCGTTCATCGCCGGCCCCGGGAACGGTGCGCGATATCATTAACACCTTAACGTTTCAACATAGCATCCGTCTTGCTTTTGAGAAGCCGCGCTAATCCGCGGCTCCGCGGTCGCGTTTTAAGCGGGATAGCACGCGAGCCGACATATTTATGGCTTGTTTTTAAATATTAAATGATACAAAGGTGCCGCTGAAGGATAGTGCATCGAAGAGGCACGATGAGGGGGGAAGGGGCGAGGGGGAGGGGGGGGGGCATCGAGAGGCACCGGTTCCGTCCGCCTGCTTTTTCCTTCCCGTTCCTTTCCACACTCGAGGCCCGTTGCGGATAAACGTAGATTGAGACGTTATAATATTAGTTATCCTCCGGTACCGTGAAGTTGAAACCACACGAGGAAACGAGAAAGAGACACGGGAAAAGATCGAACCGTAGAGAGGGATCCATTAAATGACGACGAGACTGTGAAAGGGGGGGGGGGGGGAGCGTAACGAATTCGAAACGCGAATTTATGAGGCGCTACAGTCGGAGTAGAGGATAAAGTAACGTATGGGGCTTTTCCGATTTACCTGGGACCGATACTAATCCGAGTGGATAAATATCTAATGTGAAAAATTGGGCGGCTCTTTCTGGGAGAGAATGTCGCGGGAAAATTTATCTCGGAATGTGGATAAAAGACTGTGCTTGAGGTGATTCGGTCGTAGATAAATCCGGAATTGTTACGTAGATTCATGATTGAATTTGTAATTCCATTATGAATTTTGATTCTTAAAAAATAATATTCATGCTTTACTTCAAAGGAAGTAAAACATGATGGCTTTATTATACTGGTCGGAGACACTCAACGAAACATCCCATTGTGCAGACTCATCATTTTTTAGTTTTAAAGTTCCTCTTAAAACAATTTACCGCCAGAGCGCATTAATGCGAGCACCACTTAGTGATTAATTTTTGTATCCAAAGGAGCACACCCTGCGCTGTAAAAAAAATCCTATGAAACTTAATGAACTAGTGCTGGAAGTTTTTATGCATAAATCTGAATATTAAATTTCATGTACAATCGTGATAAAAAAGGAAAATACAGTATATTAAAAACTTTAGAAATACTTCACCTTTAATAATTACTTTAATGTCACTATAAAAGTACTTTATTGTCCCTCACCATTGGACATTAAATTGAATGTACCAATTGTTGCATAAAAGCTTCCACCACAATGCATTAAATTAAAAAATGTTCTAACAGTGTGGGTCGCTCATCGATATGTGAGAAGGATCTCTACAATTTAATATTTTACTAATATATAATATAATAACAATTTAAGGGCTCATTATTATATAATAGGGTAAAAGTGGGGAATATGGACTGGTCCATATATCATTGATTTACGTGTTGATCGAGGTGGGCCATATTCACCACTTTTACCCTAATAATGAAGCACTCAATAATAGTGAAGCAATGGCAATGTCCATGTGAACGTTGTGACTACTACATAGAGACGTACATTGTATAAACTACACGAAGTTGTCGATAAATGCACTTTTACTACACCACTACCAATATAACAATTTAATAATTGATTGGCTATTGACGACCGTGGAAACGACGATTGCTCGTTCGCACAGTGTGCGCGAAAATTGGTATAAGGCAGAGGGAGCTCGCGGTTCATCCTGTGCCGCCGTGACCGAGGCTATGACCACGCGTAGGTCAGGGCAGGTGGATAAACTCCCAGAACATCGGTCGAAGCTGGTGACCGTGCACGTAGCCGCGATCGAAGCCTCCTCCTCGCACGAAACCGCGGTACTCCAACCGAACGGCTGTAGCAACTCCACATCCTACCGTGCCCTAACCGTCTACCGTACATCGACAGCAGCGAAGACCCTCCGTCGCGTAATGATAGTTTCTAAACAATACCCGTTGTGTACCGTCGATACCACGAGCGGTGCTGCGAAACAACTACTTCTTCATAACAGAGGCCACGACTCTTACCGAGCACTTATACTGTACATTGACATTGTCCGCACACAGCGGACACTTTTACGAGGTTCTATGTGCACAGCACAAAAAAAACTCAGTACCGTCCGATGGAAACGAGGGAATGGAGCCTACACTTTTCTTCTTCTTTTTTTGTCCGAAGAGTTTCCGCGGTCGTGATGAGCCACCGTTTAGCCTAACTGCAGTTGAATATGCGGCTCGTTAATAAATTTTTTAAACCACGATGAAACTCGGCACCGTATGACTTATTTGGCGAGAGGCATTGAAACTTTTTTTTTTCTGCAGTTCGGGACGCGCCTGCGCGGAGCTTGGCGTGTTCTGCAAGGGTGGGTTGTTGGGAATCTGAATAATGAAAATTTGAGAGAATCGTTGATTCGTTACGATGATTAGCCGCAGAGGAGGACGGAGTGAGAGTCGATGGGGGCAGCCGAGGATGAACGGGATTATGAAAGGGTTACTGTTATAAGCTCGGGGCTTTTCGCTCTCGACTGTTGAATCTCGTTCGGCTTTGGCGAGGACGCGGAGAAACCGACGCCATAAATATCCGTGGAGCAGGATTGTCGCGGTTAACGGCGAGCTAATAGGATCCAGCCTACTCGGTAATGCTGTTTCAGTTTAGAACGCATTTTCGTTACTCGGAATCACAATAATCCGACGATGATTATTGTTAACCGTGTGGAAAGCACGCAAAGATTCTGCGCTGGAAAAAAAATCAATGAGTCAAGTTAAATTCGCTCGCGCGCTGCCACACATTACATTTTCTAACATGAATCTTTTGTACATGATACGTCTTATGTATTTATGCTAAATTTGCGCAATTTATAAGCGATGGATTTCTTCCACGTTGTTCATTGGGCGATGGGTTTCCTATCGTTCTTGTAATCGGGGGCAGCTCGGTATTAAATAAATATAAATATAATATAAATATAAAAATAAATATAAATAAATAATGCTAGAAAATATGGTAATTTTCCCTATCGCAGATGTTACCCCAATATCCTGTAATACGTCTTATGTATTAGTGTTAAATTTGTGCAATTTATAAGCGATGGATGTCTCTCATATTGTTCATTGGGCGATAGGTTTCCCATCGTCCTTGTAATTGGGGGTAGCTCGGTATTAAATAAATATGTAAATAAATAATGCTAGAAAATATAGTAATTTTCGCTATTGCAGATATTACCCCAATATCCCGTAATTTTTGCTAACATATAAGTTCCTCTTACAGGAAATATAGTAATCGGTGGCATCGCGATCGCGAACCGTTATTTTAGATTTGTAGGTATACCGGCATATTATGTCGATCAAAATTTGTTTACGTACTCATGCATAAAAAAGTTTGATCGACTAAATTCTCAGTTTTTATTCACGGAATTCTCAACATTAATCCAGGAAAATTTTAGCCAAAATACCACATGGGTTGGATATTTTGTCCATAGCAATTTCAAAGTTTGCTATGGGCTCTGTGCCAATTTTCCATATAACTAATGGTGGAACTGACATACCATATTGCCCGATAAAAATGTACCATAAACCTTGGGAGTTTTTCCGAGATCCTTCTCTCAGTGTGCGATCTCTTTCGTGATGTTTTTTAATCCCAAGTAATAAATTGCGGTACCGCATTACTACGGAAACGCCTTAAGTTGGGGGAAAGCTCACCCCTACCCAAAGGGTAAAACCGAAGAGTTTCATTACAGAATCTCCTTAAGAAAAAAAATCACGGTTCAAAGCCAGGACATCCGAATGACTCCATCGCTCGTCCCAAGCCACCGTGCAACCTAACGTCGAGTCCTCGCCGCAGTGTCGATTGTCTCCGCGCCCGGAGACCAGTTTTCCATAACGAGACGTCATTTGAGACGGCTCTCGAGCTCTCGCCTCTCGTGTTCGAGGCGCCCGAAGACAAGAGGAGAAAGCGTTATAGCGGCGAACGCATGCGGACATTCATGGCCTAATTTCGTGAATGCGACCGATGTTATTGTAACTAAGCCCTTATTGGAGCACTTTTGACTTCACCGGTAACATCTGCCGGGCTCCTCTTCATCGTCGCTCTCAACTCCGCGCCGCGTCCATTCGAATCGCAAGCACAATGTACACACATCGCCAGAAACGTGTCGTAGGTTACACGTGTGACAATGTGCGTGTGACACACGAGGATCCGATGCCGCTTCATGAATTGAAACATAATCGTGACGTCTCTATGGGTCCCCGTAACCGCTGCGATGGACCAACACCATCGTGCCTACGACACACGCACACGATCACCGATTCTCGCACTCGGCGAGGAAACAACGTTATCCAGGGCGGCGTGTGAGATTCGTGAAGATAGGTGTTAGCTCGGCTCGGGTGCGTCTCTTCACCCCACGTGCCCGCGACTGATTTAATGTTTCGGGTAGGAGAACCCTCGCCCCTCGTATGCGCCGGGAGTTTCTGTGGGGCCCCCCCGAAACCCCGCAGCTCCGTCGGGGGATTCCCCGTTGGGCGTCGAACTGCGCGGTACCCACACATGGACTAGTTACGGACACATAGTTGGGCCGAGGGGCGAGAGGAGAGGCACCGCCGAGACCAACATTGTGTTCCAGTTACATATTTATCGTGTAACAAATAGGCGTTCGGTGTTATGATATCGTACGGGGGGGAACGATGACGCGGAGGAAAAGGACCGCGGAGCTACTGGTTCGTTTTCACACTGGGGGGGACGGAGAGACCTGAACGCTTTGGGCGCCTCCGGCGAACTTCTCTGCTGTTTGTGTGTGTAACCTAAGGGAGTTAGTTACTCGGTGGAGAGGGGGGAGGGGGGCAGATGTTACCTCATTCGTATTCTTCAACGGTAGCGAAAAATTAAACATTCGCGTTGACGATCTGCTGGTAGCGATCATGTTAACGTTAAACGAATCAGTCGTTTGGGTCAAAATGGCTGTTTGGGATGGATTTTTTTTTTTTTTGTGTAGTGCGAAAATCGTGTACCGATGTGCATTTCTGGCTTCGATTTATGGCAATTGAAACTATCAGATTCGTAATTTGCGACAGGGAAATATCGACGAACTTGCGGCATTGATCGAAAGGTAAAATGAGGCGGGTTTAAAGAATTAGCTTAAGGGGAAGTGAAATATCGCGGTCGATAATGAAAACTGTAATGAACTTTTCTCAAGGGTGGTCATTTTTATGAGGAAAAAGAAAATTCGAGCCGGATGCGCACGGTAATTTCACATGCGGCCTGAACACATTTTTTTCTCAAAAAAATTTGCACCATTGCATAAAGTTAATTTGAAAATTGCAACCAATCTCTTTCGCACGCGCAGCTGTTTCGCTTGCCCTTGGTGGGAGTAGAGCAGGTTGGGAGTTAATCAGTGTGATGAATATTAAGAACGGAAGTTAAGCGCTCTGTCGGTAACAAAAACTGTAATTACCGCCGTTTCGAGACCTCAGCCATCTAAGCAAAAAATAAAATGGTGATTCACTGTCTACCAATACCACGATGAACGAAAACTTTCCTTTACATCAAATGTCCGCCGTCTCAAAACGGCATTCGTTATAGCTTTCGTTACCGACAATTTAGTTCGCAATATTTTGCATTTTTCGAGCGGCGTTTTATATTCCAAAATTGGAACTCGCTCTTTCTCGTCGCGTCTTTTGAACCGACGACAAAAAACGCGGTCTTCATTCCGCACAATCGCGTCGCGCATCCGAAATTGAGGATATCTTCCCCCTGGTGTTTTGTGTCACCGCCTCTTTCGAAGTCCGTTGCGACCCTCGGAAATCGGCGGAACAGGGCGGATGATCGAGATCCAGAAAAGCGCCGAGGTGGAGGAAAATATTTTTGGTTCCCGGTAGCTGACGTTCACTTGTGTGGGAAGCGAGTTATGAATACGAGACAGTTGGGATGACTCTATTTATCCCTGACTGGAATTCTGAACTCCGGGGTTGTCATTCGTCGAGGGAAGCCACTGTGCGCCGCACAGTTGTGCGACACCAGCCTGCATGACCGACGGAGCACCGTCGAAGCGCATTTCCATAGATCTCCGGGATTACATTGTGAGGGTCCGTTTATTATATTTCTCGAAAACCTCGAACAAATCGCTTATAATAAGATTTCTCATAGTCGTCATGGATTTTCGTGAATCGGGTTCTCACCGGTGAAAGAGTTGGGTCTGTATACCTACAACCTGAACCGCTTCTTCCCTCCCTGCTTCCTCGACGTTTATTTTTCCTCGAGAACTCTTTTCTGCCACTCTTCCATTATGAACTTATGCAGTATAAGGTCTCTCGGACATCGACTCATGTGTGCACCAGAACTTGACAGTTCGATACAATGTCTTCAACGAACTTTAATAACATCAATTAATAATGGTACATTTTTTCGGTTCCATCTCGTAATTTTATCAAATTGTAAATTTTTCTCATTCTCTCAATGACTACAGTCATTGAGATACTCCCAGATATCGACTCATACGTGCATCAGAACTTGGCAGGTTGATATGATCTCTTCGTCGAACTTCAATAATATCAATTTATAATGCACCCAGAAAAATAATTTATTTGACAGCCACTGTTTATTTAGTTTAAGTAAAATATTTATTTGATTTAAATAAATATTTATTTAAATTAAGTAAATCGTCACTGAAATGAAATAAATATTAATTTAAATCAAATAAATTATTTTTCAGTGTGTGGTGCCTTTTTTCTTTTGTACCTCCCAACATAGGCATGTTGGAAATTTTGCTCATTCTCTCAAAGACTAGTCTTATGGAACATATTTTCTTCGCTTCCCCTTGTGTTCATTTTTTTCCAGCTCCATTTAAGTTCCTAAGCTACTGTGCGCCCTTGCATCACCTTTACGTCTAGTCATTCGCGTTCCCTCAATCTTTTAGCCGATTTTCTTGCGAGTCTTGGTTTGTCACAAGCGCTCGCCCCCGAGTGTAGTCACAAAGGGCTTACACGTTTTTTTCCCCGCTAGCTTTTGCGCCCTTTTCTCGCGCACTGTGCCATTGCCGCGAGTGGCGGCAATGGCACAGTGATGCGGTATCGTCGGCAAACGACCTGTGCACCAAGGGACGTATAATGGGCCTTCTTCGCGCGGTTCTTTGTGCGTCGGGAGCTCGTGAAAGACTCGAAGAATCCGCGCGCGTCGAGTGACGTCGTTGCGAGGCTGACATCGTAGTGGTCGCGAGAACGAACGGCTTTCCCCATCGCACGACCCAATAATTCCTTGTGCATGCTCCGACGGGACGGGTGAAGAAGGATGAGGTCAGAGCGCCCCTGAAGAAGTTCTTCGGTAGATTCGAGACAATCCGATGCTGCACGGGGATTCCGGCCACTTCCATCCTATTTTTTTCAGCGTCTTGCGGTTCTCCGCAAAGCCGACACATTCACCCTCCGTTTTTTTTTTAACTGCGACACATTGCGTTGGGAAGGCCTATAAAAAGGAGTAAAGATAATCCTCGCACCCTCGCCGAAGGGTGAAGGAAACTGCGCCCACTTACGCTTATCCGATGATCGGTCTTAGAGGCTTTTGCTGGCAATATGTTTGTGCCACCGGACAAAGTTTACCTTTGGAACCAAACGGTAAAATTTCGATGGATCGAAGACGCAGTTGATGGGAAAGTCTGTTGATGGAGATCTGCAAAGGGTTCATAAAAAAAAAACTTTCGTTTAAAAAATATGATTGTCTAACCAGATGAAATTTATAATCTGCAGCAACAAGGTTTCTTAATAACCTCCGACTGATCGTTTTCTATTTAGTTGAGGCCGTTCGTCACGGAGAAAAATAGTTCTGTTTCTCTAATAAAATGTAGATCGTTAATAATTTGTTGCCCTATTTATTTAATAATTTTAATAATTGTATTTAATATTTTCTTTCGGTTAATAGAAATAATTACAAATATGGTAGAACCTATGATAACTAATATAGGATTTGGTCTAAATACATAAAAAATAGTACTAAACAAAATTAACACAACGCGTTTAATAATTCACGTGCCCTATGTTAACCAGGTAAATCAGTTGTGGTAAAGAAATTCTTGTTGTGCCAACCATTTTTTTTTCTCCGTGCGATGCTCCGTGCGTGCGTGGAGAAAGTATTCCAGCACTGAGAAAAAAAATCGATTGAGTCAACAAAACGAGCGTAAGGCTGACGAACCAAATTTTTGGTTGATCGATATCAATTGACTTTTTTCCGTGTAAAATATACGCATCGAGCGAGACCTTCGTTAAGAACATTCCCACAAATCTACTTAACCAATTTGCCAGAAATCTCCTTGAGCGGTAGGTCAAGCTGCAAGATTCGAGGACTGTGTGCAATAACGTCGCGAGTAAAATCGCCTAACAGTCGACGGTTACATTTTGGAGGATCAGGAATTCACATGGACTCCTGGACATGCAAGACGTAATTTAATCAAAAGCCCGATTACTTCCACGTTGCCACCTTGAGGCGACGAATAACGCTTCGTTTAATTTGGTCCACCGGTTTGGTACGCGCACCTATGAAAAGCTACTCGCTCGCAGGTACGGCGAGATGTAACTGCGCGAAGCGAGTTTCACGGGAGTCGCATTCTGGAGTGGCACGATTGAGAGATCTCACGGGTAGCCTGGCAGAGCAGTGCCTACTCGAGTACTCAAAAGGGCCGGACCCTTATTCCGATGCCTCCGAAATTCTCGCCGCGTTTGCGCGCTACTCGGTCCCTGGGGATCTTCGCCCTCTTGGCTGCTCGAGATCGAGCTAACAGGATTACGTCGAGCAATTGCCCGCAATTACCAATTACCTGCGTTTCTCGATCTCAACTTCTCTTTACCGACACTCGAGGTTACAGCGCCATTCCCAAAGATTTTTTTCATCCCCATTCGTCGCCAAGATGACACGGACCGAATTTTCTTCTCCTTTGGAGCAAAAAAGTGCACCCAGAAAAATATTTCATTTGATGGCCACCGATTTTTCAGTTTAAGTAAAATATTTATTCGGTTTAAGTAAAATATTCACTTGATTTAAACAAACATTTATTTAAATTAACTAAATAGTTACTTAAATCAAATAAATATTTTACAATACAATATTTATTTGATTTAAGTAACTATTTAGTTAATTTAAATAAATGTTTGTTTAAATCAAGTGAATATTTTACTTAAACCAAATAAACGGTGGCCGTCAAATAATTTTTTTTTCTGGATGTGTTTCTCGGCGCAGAAGTCTACACAGTAAAAAAGATTTGTACATTTAACAAACCTTTTTTGTTCACAAATGTCCACAATTAATTTGTTGTTAATGTCACAAAAAATATTTGTAAAATTGACAGACATTGTTGTAAAATGGACAAGATGTTTTTGTAAAATTAACATGAAAAGAATTGTGAATGTTTCTGGACGAGAAACGTTGGTACCTATTTTACTGTGTACATTTGTCGGGGAACGATCACATCGGATGGCACAGTTGAAGAATAGCAGATGGAACTTTTGAGAGTTTTATTCTCGGTATATCAGTTATGATGGAGAATGACGCGCTGTCACATTGATCTCGTCAGAAATCATCTCAACATCCCTTCTATGTTTCCTTCTTCCTTTTTACCTGACTGTACACACACAGCATCCACTTTCTCGATCACCCCTCGAGAACGATTCTTCGTCAATCTCAAAATTTTCGCGACGATGACATCTCGACGATCGTATGAATGCACATGAGTTCCGTCTTACCTTTCGAGAGAAATAAACCGCGAGGGATAAAAGGTCGATCAAAAATTCAAACCTCCCCATTGAATTTATATTTAACATCAATTCGCAAGGGGACGCTTTCACTTACGTACAAGTGAAATCGGTATCCGTTGACATGATATCTGTGTCTGTATTTATTTATCCTTTGGAACGTATTATAACGCTTCGTTTTATTTTCCTAGCAATTCAGATATGTTCTGAGTGCGCGTCAATAAAAATTGGGTCTTTTTCAATTTTTGACTACGTTTCGATTACTCTTATCTTTCTATGGTTAGAAATACAGAAGCACGTCACTCCCGGTCGACAAATTAGATGTTCAAACCGGAAGTGACGTATTTCCAGTATTACGTCACTCCCGATTTAAAAAATAGGACTTCTGAACCGGAAATGACATATTTCTGATATGACGACCGAGAATAAAACTCTTAAAGTTCCATCTCAAAGTTTGAACATCTCATTTTTTGACCGGAAGTGACATATTTCCAATACGACGTCACTTTTTTCGTCACTTCCGGTCGAAAAAAGAGATTTCCAAACCACAAGTGACGTATTTCCGGTATGAAATTACTTCCGGTTGAAAAATGGGATTTTCAAACCAAAAGTGACGTATTTCGGGTGTGACGTCACTTCCAGTCGACGAATGAAATTTATAAACCGGAAGTCTCGCATTTCCTCTAGATCTCCGAAAATCTCAATTTCCGGTTTCTTAATTCCATAATCCAAAGTGAGAGCTCGAAGCGCTCGTGCCACAACAATTTGCAAGAAAGATTACGATAGTTCAATATATATTTTTAAAATCGCAGGAATGCCGTTTGGGCTCGAGTCCCTCTTGCCCCGTCACACATCAATCGCGCGAACGGTCGTCCGAACAATGCCACGTAACACGACGGGCAGAACGAGAGGTCGGGAGGGACGGAGAGGATTATAACGTTTTCGTGCCACCGGCGACAAATGAGTCTAAAGTATGAGTGCGAAATAAAGGGAAACATGGAAAGAGGAGGAGGAGTGGGAGGAGTAGGAGGAAGATGACACCACCGTCATCACGGTGGCTTACGATTACGACTAGGGCGATGTCCCGATTTTTCAACCCTTCGCCTCGTACCATGAACTCCTCGCCGAAGTGGCGGCGAACGGAAGCCAGGATCGGATAATCGCCGTCGCGTCGTATTAGTTAGCCTCGTCACGAAAACCGCAGGAATAATTTACGACTCCGGACGATCAAGTGCCGCGCAGTGGCGAACGCTCGCTCGTCGTGCGGTCATGCCGATGGCATTAGCGTTAGTGTAGTTTTCGAGCAACTGTCTTGCCGGAGCTGGATGACCACAAATACTGTACCCATTACCGGAGAGCGCACACCAGTTCGCAGGACACGCCGATTTTGTCAATTGAATGCAAAGGATTACCGGAGTTACTGCTGCTCAGTCACTGCTGTTGTGCTCCCACGAAAGCTAACCATCCCCCGACTGCCGAAGATACGCCACGACCGCAAAGCATTTCATCGTCATCCCAAACAAATGTGACTCGTGAAACCGCAAAGAGATTTATAACTTCTATGTTTTTCCCCCCCGAGGTCTATTGCCCATGCTTATTGTGATGAAACTGTGACGGGGATCGAAGCACCCAGAAAAATAATTTACTCGACGGACGACCCGCAGATAATTATTGTTTCGTTTAAAAAAATATTTATTTAATTTTATCACATATTTAATTAATGTAATTACATATTTACTTAATGTAATTACATATTTACTTAATGTAATTACATATTTACTTAATTTAATTACATATTTATTTAATTTAATTAAAATATTTATTTAATTTATTTAAAATATTTATTTAAACCAAATGAATATTTATTTGCGGGTGCCCGCCAAATTAATTATTTTTTTGGGTGCGGTACTCGACGGGGATCTCAAGAGACCGGGCGAAAGAATCTCGCCGTCTCGATAGGCGACAGTATCGAATCAGTCTCTCATGGTACTGCAGAAAAAGTACACTGAAAAAAAAATATCAATGTTGCAAGTAAAATTCACGTCCGGGATGCCAAAAAAAAATTGTTGTTTCAACTCAACTTCCAATTCTTACAATTCCATACGCGATTTACACGATAACGCGTCACCTTGACAGTCTTGCAGTCGTTGTTTCAATATCGCAAGGAATTGTCAAAATTGAAAGCAGAATTTAAATTAAAAAAAAAAAATTCTTTTCCAGCCTGCAATCGAATTTTTGTTCAGTGTACTCGCAATATCGGAGAACCGCACGTAGGACAAGAATGATAATCGAGCACAGTCTGGTCTCCGATGGGCGCGATAAACTCATTTAGTCATCATTCCGAAATAACAATCCTACAATTTGTGGACAATTTTTTGTACCAACGGGAAGACTACAAAAAAAAAAAAAAAAAAAAACTAGTTGCCACCTGATGGCAGATTGCAGGTCGCAAAGACGCAATCCCGATTGCCACGGTAAAGTCGCATCGAGTTCCGCGACGGAAACCTTACCAGCCCATCGCAGTAGGCAATGCACTCGTGCACCGGTCGCGTCAATTTCTGCATGGGTCCGCTTGTCTTTTGCAACGAGATTGTCGCTATCGTTACTTATCGGGTTATAATAAATTGAACGATCAAACGAGTTTGCGCGTCCACATTGGCGATAAATTATAGAATAGGGATATCCTTACGCTATGATAACAACTCGATAAAGACTCGCGATCGTCCTCGTTTTGTCGCGAGGCTAATCTCTCTATGTTTTGTTTTTCTTTGGTGTCGCGGAACGCGGATATTATTTATTGTTCGACGACAACAAACCTTTCCTGCTTCGATTTAATCCGTCGCCGATGAGGCCGAGGGGAGCGCAGTTATTTATTTTAAATGCGCGCGGCCGCTGCGACGAAGGCACGGAGAGTGGGCGTGCCGAGCCGACAATGCCGTACTGGGGATTTAGCAGGAAAACGGGTAATAAATCCGCTAATGAGTGTTGTGCGCGCAGGCGCTAATCTATGCAACCGCAACGGTGCTCCGCCCCCGTTCCTCGTTCGCTCTTCCAGGGGGCCCTCTGTGAATTTCTCCCTCTTCCTTTCCCTCTTGTTTCTGGACTCGGGTGTTTCTCTCTTTTCCATTTCTCCCCAACTTCCATTGCCGCCCTCGACCCCTCACCCTGGAGCTTTCTCGCTCCAGCCGGCCTTTCAGGGCCGCGCTCGGATATCCTCGAGGCCAGGGGGATGATTCCCTCATTAAGAGGATTACCGATGTAAACACTGTAAATCACGACTTTGTCGTACCGGGAAGCACACAGGTCTCGTGTACGGCGAGTAAGGCTGGAACCGATCGGGCATTCGGCGACGGGAACAACCAGAAAAAAATGTTTATTGTAATCAAGGAAAATTTGTTAAGGACGAAGAAAAATGCTTATTTGGTTCATTTGGTTCAATTGGACTAGAAGTACTTTTATAATAAAATTAAAGTAAATTATTAAATGTAAAGTACTTCTAAAGTTTTTAATACACTGTACGTTAATTTTTCTTCCCAAGTGTAAATTTAATTTGATATACCAGTTTATGGGTAAAAACTTCCAGTGCGAGTAGGGGAAAAGTGGTGAATATGGCCCACCTCGATTAACACGTAAATCAATGATATATGGACCGGGCCATATTCCCCACTTTTACCCTACATTCAATTTCATACGACTTTTTTTTTACAGTGCTTCCACCATGTCGTATAGACGTATATCTGATGATCGTCAATTATTTAACTAACATTTGTAAGTTTTTCATTCTTTTCTTTTTCATAAATATGTTTATTTGGATTTAGTACATGAAGCTTTACGAAAATTCAGTTTCTGAATTGATAAATCGATGTCTGGGTTATCCGACGATAATTTCTTGCACTTTAAACAAAAATTTGTATGAAATTTAATGTACCTGACTTGAAGTTTTTATGCAAAAACTGGTGTATTAAATTTCACGTACAATTGTGATGAAAAATTAATGTTCAGTGTATTAAAAATATTGGAAATACCTTAATTTTAATAATTTACTTAAATTTTGCTATAAAACTATTTTAATTTTAACAATTTACTTTAATTTCAATGAAAAAGTATATTAATTCCTCATCACAATTGTCCATTAAATTTAAAGTACCAGTTTTTGCATAAAAACTGCCATTCCGGTACATTAAATTTACAATTTTTTTACAGTGTACTGGGAATGCAGTGAGACGGCTCAAGCCCGGGGCTCGAGAAGAAACTGTCGTGATGGTGCGCGAACACTTGGCGCCGCGACTCGATACGACGGGAGGCGAACGTGGGACGCATGGTTGTCCGCGGTCTCTCGAGCCAGCCCAAACCGGATATGGATACCTGGGTGCGCCGCCCCCGTCAATCGAGAGCGACGAATCAGCCGCGAAACCGCGGTAGAGGTGCACGAATCCGGAGCAGCGACTCCACCGGGTCCCCGTTACTCCTTTCGCCGCGCCGCTCGTCCGCGATATGCCTTGGAAACAGCTCGCGAGCTGCACCGCGCACACTCGGGGAATATCTGAAGTTCGCCCAGTTTCTCGCTCTCGCCTTCCTGCGTGTTCTTGAGCGGGTCGGTGCTGCCGCGTTGCCGAATTAAATTTGCCGAGCGCCAGGTCTGGCTAAACTCTAAAAAACGACATACAGTAATCTGAATGTTCATACAGTGGAGGAGAAAAATCGCGGGGCAAAATGGTCCCCCTTAAAAACTACTGTGCAGTCGAAGCGGATTTCATGAACTTTGGGTAAATGGATGAATTATGATAGTTGGGTACTGCTAAGAAACAGGTGCATTTTACGCTATACTGAGAAAAAGAAATTGATGGATTAACCAAGGTGACATGCGTTCTCCAAGGCGTTATTTTGTTGGCATAACAAGAACCTTATTTGAAACGAAATATTTTTTGAATCCGCTCAAGCGAAAAAGCATTCAACAAAACAATGCTCACGTTGCAAAAAAAATTAGTTTGAAAATCAATTAATGGTGTTGGAAGCTTTTTTATATCAACAGTTTCTGAAATTTCAAACACATGTGCGTTGCAATTGTACAGTAAAATTTTTATTTTAACCTACATTTTTGTAAATTTTAGGCAAAAGATTTGTAATTTTTATATCTGTTATTTTTGATTTTACAAAAAAGTATATCACCGTTCAATTAATCAATCAATTAATTAATCTGTTCAATGTAAGTGATGCAAGCAAATTTCGAGTCCCACTATATTAAATTTACAATTTAATATAGTGTTTTTACTATTTTTGTTTTCTCAGAGCAGCAATTTAATCGTCTGCGAGAATTTCTGTAACGATAAACCTCAAAATTAGAAATCATAAAATTTTACGGTCAATCGACGATTCGAAATTGCGAAGTTTTTGTTAAATGTTGATTCGAAGTGATCGTGTACTGTTGCACTTGGAAGCTCGCAATCTTAAAGTACGAGGCCGAATGACATAACCGCGTATATTTGGAGCACGGCAAGTGAACGAAAATACTGCGTCATAATGAGCGCATGAAAACGGAGCCGTTAATTGTATCCGAGAAGCTCAATGGCGAAGTTGGGTGTGCGTAGGTGTTCAATGAAATCGCAAGAACCCAGAAGCAACGAGGAGAAACATTAATGACCGCGTGGGGAACAATACAGCGGTGGATGGGAGTCTCGAAAAGAGCGAGAGGACACGCGCACAGTGGAATTAGGGATCGTGAACGAGCGACCGAGAGACGCGAGAACGAGAAATGCGGAAAAGAAGCCGGTCGAGCGTGGGCAGGCAGAAATAAAAAAAAAAAATAATAAAAAAACGCAGACCCACGAACGAGACCGTAGAATGATAGAGCGAGAGACAACGCTGATTAAAGGAGAGAATCGCGACGGAGAAACACAGGGAGGGAGATACGGCAGTCATATTTGACCCCGGGCCCATTGGCCGAGTTAGCGGACCGTCGCGATCAGTTGGGGTCACGCAAGTCGCCACCCCAATTCACCTAATGGGGACAAATATCATAATTGCTGCGTCTTCGCTAAGCATCGAAATAGATTGACGCTCCCTTACTTACCGCAGTTGCTTCACCGCTCATGTTTCTTATATAGGTAACCATCAGACAGCATCAGCAACTGTTGAATCCGCCTATTACGCGCAATCAGTCCTAATATGCGTCTACATTGTGAACTTTGGATGGAAAAAAAAATAAGAAACTCAGATTCTCAAGGATTCGAGGCCTCTTTGCAAAAATGCAAAACATGCTTGATTTGACAGAGGGTCTGAATTTCAAAAGAATTTTTTTTCCATTTGCACCGCAGTTGTTTCACAGCTCATGTTTCTTATGTAGGTAACCATCAGACAGCATCAGCAACTGTTGAATCCGCCTATTACGCGCAATCAGTCCTAATATGCGTCTACATTGTGAACTTTGAATGAAAAACCAAAAAAAATGAGAAACTCAGATTCTCAAGGATTCGAGGCCTCTTTGCAAAAATGCAAAACATGCTTGATTTGTCAGAGGGTCGGAATTTCAAAAGAATTTTTTTTCCATTTGCACCGCAGTTGTTTCACAGCTCATGTTTCTTATACAGGTAACCATCAGACAGCATCAGCAACTGTTGAATCCGCCTATTACGCGCAATCAGTCCTAATATGCGTCTACATTGTGAACTTTGGATGAAAAACAAAAAAATGAGAAACTCAGATTCTCGAGAATGTCGAGGCCTCTTTGGAAAAATACGAAACATCCTTGATTTGTCAGAGGATTTGAATTTCAAAAAAATTTTATGTTCTCCACACTGAAAAAAATATCATTGATTCAAGTAAAATTTCCTTGCGGGCTGCCAAAGAAATAAAAAAGTTGTTTCAATTCTACTCCGAATTCATACAATTTCATACCGGATTGAAACGATAACATGCCACCTTGACAGTCTTGCCATTGTTGTTTCTATATCATGTGGAATTGTAAGAATTGAAAGTAGAATTGAAACAAACATTTTTTTCTTCGGCAGCCCGCAAGCGATGTTTTTTTTCTGTGCATTCTTCCTGATAAAATATTGCGAGCATCATCGACATCTCAACCGCGGCCACCGTGAGGCACGACGAGCCCTAAGAAATCCCGCTGCATCGCAATGCGACCAGAATCAGCAGCGTAGCAGGAATAAAAAAAAGAAAAAAAAAGAGTGCGTTCCGCAACCTGGCGTGGGCGCGGACGATGCAGATATCCACTTGACCCGCGCCTCTTCGGAATATTTATCCATCTAACAAAGGTCTGCGGTGTCAACACGAGTCAACAGTGGTCAATAAGCGATCAAGTGGTCCAGCGTCCCACACTATACCCTGGACGAACTGGCTATCCGTCGTTGAATGCGGCCTCGAGCGCTCTTATCAATGAGACGTCGACGTGGAAAAGCCTAGCCGGGAATTCGTGCGACTCGAATCGAGCCTGTGCTGCGGGCCGACGACAAACGACGCCAGTCGTTAACGTCGTCTTTGTCACGTACGCGGAAGATATCCAGGCTCAAGCGCGGCATCGAATTGTCAATTTTCATGCCGCACAATATTAAAAAGATCGTTCGACGAGGATGTTTCGTGCCCCAATCGATATTTCGCTTCCCCACGAGAGTTTCACCGCGTAAACGAAAGAAGCGAAACTTCCCGTAAAATTTCTACGACACTTTTCTAGTACGTGAATAAGTTTTGTAGTACTCGAAACAGCTTCTTTCATCTCTTTTGATTTATGCTTTAGTATTTTAGTCTATTTTAAGACTTTTAATACTTTTGTGGGGAATTTTTTTCCTAATTTCTTATTTCTCTTTTTGGCGAGTATTTTCTTTGGGTTGTTTCCCATTTTTTATTATTTTTTCTTCCTTTTTTAGTTTTTTTTTGTTCCTTTCTTCCTTTTTGGATTTTTTTTTCTTCCTTTTTTGGTCTCGATCGTGGCGACGAGACCCGACCCTGCTCTCCGTGTCAACGCGAGGTTCACATTAATTCATTCGAATTAATAATACGCGCGAGGGCGGTCGGACATTGCGCGATAGTCGGGCGCGACCCGGCTCCCTCGGGCACGGATTTATTGAATCACCCGATTAAATGAATAACGCGCTGTCCGGCTCTAATTGTCCGCCCGTTTGCGTGACATTTATCCGTATCTGTACCGTGGCTCCTCGTGCTCGGCCCAATATTGCTTCTTCAATCGCGGCGTGCGCCTCTCGTCTCTCGAAACTGATCCGACGCCTAATTAATATTCATTCGGGCAACACCGCGCAGTGGCCGGTCGTTTGTCAAGCACGAAATCTAATCACGCATAATGTATAATCATTCGTTAGACGTTATCTGGCTCAATCAACTTTGATTGCTTCAGGCGATAAAGAACATTAGATCACAGAAGACCAGGAGTGAGTTGCCACAGTCTGTTTTCTTGGTGTATCGGTTGTTTTGTCGAAGAAAAACTTGCAGCAGAGTTCGCAAGAAGCAATTTATAAGAAGGCGTTAGTTATAGCAAGAAGTTGATCCTGCGCGGAATTCGTACACTGAGAAAAATAAATGCTTGGATTAACCAAAGCGCGCTGACATGCGTTCAAAGGTGCTATTTGGTTGTTACCACAGAAACGTTTCTTTAAATCGATAAGTTTTTAATCGTTTGAAGCAAATAATCTTTTAACAAAACAATTCTTTGTTTGCACTGAGCAAACAATAGCTTTGAATGGATGTAACGGCGACTTTTGGTTAATGCAATGGTTTTTTTTGTTCTAGGTGTAGTCGCACGCCAGTGAAGCACGTTGTTCCGACAGGAAATGCTCCTTCATTATCAACAATAACGCGAAATCTAATAATGAATAATGTATTATCATTCGTTAGATATTATGTGGCTCAATCAACTTTATCCGCTTCTCGCGATAAAGAACATTAGATCAAAGAAGACCTGGGGTGACTTGCAACCTCTGTTTTCTTGTTGTACCTGTTACGAAGCTTTTGTTGAAGAAAAACTTGCAGCAGAGTTATAGCAAGAAATCGATCGAGCGTGGTATTGGAAATTGCACCCCAACGAAGCACGTTGTTCCGGCAAATGTTCCTTTCCTATCTATAATAGCGCGGAATCTAAACATGCATAATGTATAATCATTCGTTAGACACTATCTGTGCAACGGCCCTGCATTGCATATAAGAAAACGACTCGAATGAGAAATACTAGAATAGCATTAATAGAAATAGGTGACATAGCGCAGTGGTCCGCGTTCTTGTTCAGTAACCAATCGGTTACTGAATAAGCGGATTAATCAATCCGGATTCGAATTCCGGTGATCGCCGTATGTTTTCTCTCTTCGATACTTCGTCCGTCCATCTGCAACACCAATGTCAACAGGTCCCCAAACTCTCAGCTCGATCATTACAATCTGGCTCAATCAACTTTGATCGCTTCAGACGATAAAGAAAACCAGGAGTGACTTACTACCTCTGTTTTCTTGTTGTACCGGTTACGAAGCTTTTGTTGAAGAAAAACTTGCAGCAGAGTTATAGCAAGAAATCGATCGAGCCTGGTATTGAAAATTGCACCCCAACGAAGCATGTTGTTCCGGCAAATATTCCTTTCCTATCTACAATAGCGCGAAATCTAATCATGCATAATGTATAATCATTCGTTAGACACTATCTGTGTAACGGCCCTGCATTGCATGTAAGAAAACGACTCGAATGAGAAATACTAGAATAGCATTAATAGAAATAGGTGACATAGCGCAGTGGTCCGCATTCTTGTTCAGTAACCAATCGGTTACTGAATAAGCGGATTAATCAATCCGGATTCGAATTCCGGTGATCACCGTATGTGTTCTCTCTTCGATACTTCGCCCGTCCATCTGCAGCACCAATGTCAACAAGTCCCCAAACTCTCCGCTCGATCATTACAATCTGGCTCGATCAACTTTGATCGCTTCAGGCGATAAAGAACATTCCATCAAAGAAAACCAGGAGTGACTTACCACCTCTGTTTTCTTGTTGTACCGGTTACGAAGCTTTTGTTGAAGAAAAACTTGCAGCGAAGTTATAGCAAGAAATCGATCGTGCGGGGGTTTCGTGGGCACACGCCAGCGAAGCACGCTCTTCCGACAGGAAATGTTCATTCCCTATCAATAATAGCGCGATAAAGTTCGAGTGTGTTCGCCGTCGTGTACGTGTTTGCCCTCGCGACGATCGTGCACTGTAGGCTGCTTGCGAACTGACGCCAGCCGTAAACTCTTGAATTATGCAGATTCCGACAACTATACGATGCCCGGGCCATTCTTCATCGGATCAACCGCTTAAACACACGTTCACACTGACAGAGGTATCCATTAGAATTGTTGGGGGAGACTTCCCAACGGAATATTCGATCGCGCCAATTATTAGTCATTTTTATCCACCAACAAAGCGCGAACAACAATTTATCGTCAAAGCCCTCGATCCGTCGGTTCCGAGACGTATTTTCTTAACACCCAAAACCAATGTCGCTCATCTCATTGAAATGCATTACATGCATCTTATGTAATGTTCACTTTTTGATTTTCTTAAACGCGGTTTCTTTATTTTTTTACTGGCGATTGGTCATTTAAGTTTAAAAGGATGTGCAAGAAATTTAGAAACTCGACAGTTTAAAAACGATTGTAAATTTAATGCACCGTAACTGGAAGTTTTTACGCAAAAACTGACACATTAAATTCAATGTACAATTGTGATAAAAAATGAATGAACTCGGACTGTGAAATTGAAGTAAATTATTGGATTTAAAGTACTTTTGTAGTAAAATTAAAGTAAATGATTAAAAGTAAAGTATTTCTAAAGTTTTAATATACTGTACGTTAATTTTTCATCACAATTATACACGCAATTTAATATACCAGTTTATACATAAAAACTTCCAGTACCAGTCCATTAAAATTCAAACGATTTTTTTTTTTCACAGTGTACTGGACATTTGCAGTATCAAGTATTTTTTTATCGCATTGACCAAATGGTTTAACATTCTGCGAGAGCTATGTCCCGCTGGGAGTAAAAGAGTGTTCAACAAAAATGCCGCAATCACGCCACTTTGCATTACAAAACTAAGATAACGTCCAGCTCAATGTGCAGTGTACGCTGCATGTTGAATAAATATAAAAACCAACAAGAGGTAAGACACGAGATTCTATTATTTCACCGGGAAACAGAACGAAAACGGAGTCTCGTGCATAATGGAGGGGCATGTGTGGATATCGGCAAACCGTCGATATCGGCAATGGAAAGTAATACGAGCATTTTGCATGGTCTATCACGAGGTGAAGGAAGAAAAAGACTGAGAGAGTTATGCAGGAGCGGAGGAGGGGGCAAGGGGAATCCCGCACGCGAGGGTCCGCCGAGTGGTCGAACCGCGAGCAAAGACCGACGGTTTCAGTACGATCACAGCTGTGACGTCCCACGACCCCATCACGGATCCATCAATGATTCACCAAGGAGGAACGCTCGACGTTACGGACGTCACGAAATCGCCACTTGCCTGCCTTCTCCGGCACCGTGAGTAGCCGGACAAGCGAGCTGCAGCGAGCATGAGCGGACGGACTGACCGAACAAGGAAACACCATAAGGCTCGGTCGAGACACATATGAGTCCGGTAACGCGTTAGAAATTATCCACTTTTTTGTCCCCTCTTTTCCTGTGTACCACTTTGAACTGTCCCATTGGGATTACCACCCTTGTTACTTCAAAATTTATACACCCCATTATCGAGCGTTCGGTACCAGCCTGATGATATGTAGGAAATGATAGGATTGGAAAATGTTGGGTCAAACTGTATCCTTGCCACTGCAGGGTAAAATTACCGGTGCTTTAAATATCGTGCGACTCGACACAGCTCATATCAAGGTGGCGCATTTTTTTTAAGGTTCTTTGAATTAATTTGTTTACTTACATTAAGAATAGTCGTTATTAGGATCTAATAAGCATTTTGTTAAAGCAAGTAAACATTTATTTATTTATTTATTTATTTATCAACCAGATAATCCCTTTTACAAAAGTTAAAATATAGCATGTTTGACTTTACGAGTATAAACATAATTTAATTTATGAGCATTGTATAAATATTTTTGGTATCACCCGTGCACTGCACGGTACAGATATAATATCACATCGTTATCACGTTTGAGTCACATAATGAATCACGCAAGGTGTACGGTACAGTTATAGGTAGTTCAGCACAATTTGGCTCGCCGCCCTTTTAAACTCCCCCAGAAAACCTCCAAAGTTCAGGCCTTCAGTGCCGTTTAATCTTACACTGAGAAAAAGAAATTCTTGGACCAAGCGCGGTGACATACGTTCAAAGGTGTATTTTGTTGGTATAACAAAAATGTTTATTTCAATCGACAAATTAAGAATAAATTGAAGCGGATAATCGTTTAATAAAACAATGCTTTATTTGTACCGAACAAATAACAGCTTTGAACGTATGTCACCGCGACTTTTGGTTAATCCAACCAATGTTTTTTCTCAGTGTAATAATCATCATTTGAACATCGAAATATACTTGATTATCTGTTTTCTGAATGCAAAGGGGATCGTTCTTACTTGAACTTCTCTGAACCGCGGATATCTCATTCGATCCCATTGCCTCCGTAATCGGCGTCCCAAATATTGTGAGGCCGTTGCTTTCCGCTTGTTTTCTCGGACCTTTCGGAAAGTTCAAACACGGAGGTTTCCGTCCGGTCAGATTTCCATGCGTCTTAAAGCAATCGTTCTCCGCTTCGAATAACACAAAAGACGGGAACGGCGAGTACAGCAGAAAGTCGCTCACTCGTGGTGCCTCGTCATCCGATCATCTAAACTCGAACTAACCAGATTAGCACTGGTCGCTGCGGATCTGAAACTATCTCGGACATGGCGTAGAAACGAATCACGGGATCGTTAACTGGTCGAGATGAGCCGGAGGACCAGGCCGGACGGAATGCCGAGGAGACGACCGCGACCCAGGATGCGCTAAGCTGAGCCTATTTGGTTAAGAAGCTAATCTCGTTCTCCCTCTTATTCGTACGGAATTCACGACAAGTCCCCCGCGCGACAGTTTCGGAGACAGAACGAGCGAGAGAAGAAGAGTTGATGATTTTTTTTCGAGAGATCCTCGCGTGACAGCTCCGTGAGACCGGCCGGACTGTCTCCCTTGACTGCTCTTCGTCGTCTCCGTCTTCCGCCGTCGAATCCTCGTCTTTCCTTCGCCGGCCCGAGGACTCGGAATCCCGGGCGCGTCACGATGTTGAGCAGATCGGTGCTCAACAGCGCGCAATGATTCCATTGTGACGAGCGGTTTACCGGAATGTTTGTTATTCACTGCGGCGGGAATCTTTGAACCGGATGGAAATAAGTCCGCCCGACATATTTGCGTTCGACGCTCCACACACTCTAGGTGCTTTCAAGTTCTACACTGAGAAAAACTTACATAGTAAATAGTTCCCAGGGAGAACGTCTACATTTTACAGTTACGACAAGAACCAAAAATTGTAGTTGCAACTGTAATTATAGTTTAATCAATTGAGTTTATACTATCACAAGCTATCTATATAGACGTCCCCCCTAGGAACTATTCGTTATAGTAGGAAATACCATCGTTTTTCTCAGTGTGCGCTCCAGCAGCACGGACGAATTTCTGAGCTCACAGTAAAAATTGTCTCGTAAAATCAGAATATGAAATTTCGTAAAAATAATTTTGTCGGATAAGTGACAAACATCGTTTGTTACGGTTTGAATATACAAATGGGTCCTTTTATTTCCCGTGTCATTAAGAAGTTTAGTTTGTACTTTTGTTTGTAAAATCAGAGCCGAAGGGTGCGATCGGAAAATTAGCAAATAAAAAATTGTGGAGGTTTGTGGATAATAAGTTGTAAAAAGTACAAACTTTTTGTACTGTGCTGATTCCAACGAGACTCCCGCCTTCTCATGCTTCGCCGGGTCAACCAAGAATCTTATCTTCCATCAGACTCGTCCGAAAATGTCTCGATTTACTTTCAAAGGTCCCGCAAAGCAAAGACGTTGATCGAGATATCGTCTTTTTCCCGGCTTTTCGGGTCCTTCACGCTTTCAATCCTTTCCCCGATGTGCCCATCGATCTTGTGCATTTAGCGGTTTACCGGAATATTTATTAACCGCTACGGCGCGAATCTCTGAACCGAATGGAAATAAGCCCGCCCGACACATTTGCATCCACCAGTCCACACACTTTTCCAAAAATGCAACGCCTCTTTCCAATGTCCACGTTCCAGCAGTACGCACGAAGTTCTGAGCTGATTCCGACGAGAACTCCCACCATTCCTACATTTCGCCAGATCTCCCAAAAATCTTATCTTCCATCAGACCCGTCGACGAATTTCCCGATTTATTTTCAAAGGTCCTGCAAAGCAAACACGTCCCCTCGATCGAGATATCTTATTTTTTTCCAGGCTCTTCGGTTCCTTCACTCTTTCCATCCTTTCCCGATGAATCCATCGGTCTTGTGCGGAACTCCGCTACTGTTCACCGGCCTCATCTCCGTGTTTATCCCGGACGCTAATCCCGGAATATCCGTACTCAATGTACGAATTTAGCGGGTTACCGGAATATTTATTAACCTGCCGACACATTTGCATCCGCCAGTCCACACACTTTTCCAAAAATGCAACGCCTCTTTTCAATGTCCACATTCGAACAGTACGCATGAATGTCTGAGCTGATTCCGACGAGAACTCCCACCATTCCCACATTTCGCCAGATCTCCCAAAAATCTTATCTTCCATCCGACCCGTCGACAAATTTCCCGATTTATTTTCAAAGGTCCTGCAAAGCAAACACGTCCCCTCGATCGAGATATCTTATTTTTTTCCAGGCTCCTCGGTTCCTTCACTCTTTCCATCCTTTCCCGATGGATCCATCGGTCTTGTGCGGAACTCCGCTACCGTTCACCGGCCTCATCTCCGTGTTTATCCCGGACGGTAACCCCGGAATATCCGTACTCAATGTATCAATGCCGGTGAATGTGACAATCCAAATATTTGCCAGTCAGATTAGCCACCCTCCTCGCAGCGATGGCTTCGCCTCTGCTGTCTCTTTCATTCTTCCTTTTGCCATCGCGGACTCTCCTCTCGCGTCCCTTCTCGCCCCGAGCCGACCCCGGAGCCTCTCGGCTTCCTGTTACATTTTTCTCTCGCCGGCCAGGACCCACGCTTACACCGTACGCACACATTCGCGCGTGTGTATTTTCCTGTTTGCCGTCCGCTGTTGAACACGGCCCAGCATCTGTCCCTCGGGATGTATTCCTTTACCCGCGGTGCCCCGGCAACCAGAAGCTCGTGGCCACCGAGCTCGAACTCTTTCCGATTAGCCGGAGATAATGGCCTGTAATCTCGACGAGTGATCTTATTTCGCGTGAAAGCCGAGCCTCGCGTTCTCCGGTACCGTTGCCAGGTGTCTCGTGTGGCTGCAAGGTCTTTCGCATCATTTTCGCTCCATGTACCGCTCCTTCGACGCTTCGCTCGGCTTCTTCTTACACTTCAACTTCGCTTCCTTCAGCCCTGTACCACCTCTTTTTTATTTATTTATTTTTTATTTTTTCCTGAGTCGAATCGGTCAATGTGTAATTTTACTACCGTAATATTACATATCACATGTAATATGTAATATTACGTAGAATAGAATAGAATAGAATAGTTGTTTATTGGTCCTGGGATAAAATTCCCGAAGGACCAAGCAGCAAAGAAAGGCGATACAATTATGCAGTTAAAGTTTGAGTACATAGTTGTCAATGACAGCTTACGTATTATATGAAAATAGCAGTAGATGAAAGAGAATTAAGTAGTGTAGGTGAAAAACATATATGGGGTAAATGACGAGGATGAAAAACTTATGTAGTGTAAATAGCGCAGATGAAAAAGTTGTGAAACAAATAGCGACATAGTACATGTAATATGTAATATGACATAGAGCATGTAATATGTAATATGACAGAGCATGTCATATGTAATATGACATAGAACATGTAATATGTAATATTACATCGTATATGTAATATGTATGTATGTGTGTATTAAGTTATGTAATATTGAACACTGGCAGGTTTTTGTGATTCGAATGCAAATCTGTTATTTGTACCGTGAAGAGTTATTGTATATTTTCCGATATATATATGTGACGATGCAATATGTACCGGAGGACAATGTTGAAGAGTTCGAATCCTGTGCTTACCATGGTAAATCCTAGGGCACAATATGCTACATACATCAAGATCCGCCTCTTCTTCATCCGTAGCTCTTTAAGCTTTCGCGGCAGCGGCGGTTACCTAATTCGAAAGCGGATGCGAACCGCGTTGCCTCATGTGACGACAACAGCTGTCAGTGTTTGTTGGTTTGCACTGGGGATTACTCGAACGAAGATCGAGGGGAATGAGATAAAGCGATAGATTTTGGCGGATGGAGGGAGAGAGACTATCGGTAAGGATCGCGAAACGTATAAATCTCGTCGTAAACTGTACTAATGATCGCTCCCTACCGTACAGTATTATGCCAGTGTAGCTGTAACTGTAGCTAAGTCCGGATTTCCAGTCCGTAAACATGTTTTTCTTTTTGTCGACAATCGGATTCCATAATCCGATCGATAATGATCGGCCCAATATCCAGAATCAATGAGGGGCGATATCAATCATCCAACGAGTGAATTCGCGGATCACGTTTAATATCAATAACGAAACGCTTGACGCGATACACAGTAAAAAAGTTTGTACTTTTTACAACAACTTATTGTTCACAAACGTCCACAAATTTTATTTGTTAAATTTCTGATCGCACCATCCAGCTCTAGTTTTGCAAAAAAAAGTACAGACAAAAATTGTCAATGAAGAAAAGAGTTTGTCACTTATTTAACAAAATTATTTCTACGAAACTTCGAATTCCGATTTTACGAAGTTATTTTTTACTGTGTATTGGAGAACATTAATGAAATTTCATAAAATTTTCTAAAAAGTATTTAAGTTAAGTTAGGTTTATTACATTCGTTGGTCGCTTTTGCGTCCGCAGTTCAAACACACGATTAATTTTCACCTTTGGCAACATAGACGGTGGAGCAAAAAAGTATTTCGGATCGAGATTTTGGCGGATGGAAATAGAAAGACACGATATCGGTATCGATACTGTTCGCGAAAGGTGCGAATCTCAAATAAATCGACGATTCAATCGGTTTGTTATATTCGTTACTCGAGATCTACGTGTGCAGTCCAAGAACATGATTCATTTTTACCTTTGGCGACATCGACGGTGAAGCAGGATCGTATTTCCGATCGGTTGGGCCTCTCGAAGGGTTAAGTACCTTTTGCGAATCCCTCTTGTGGATTCGTGCTGCTGCTGCTGCATCGCCTTTAGAAGAGGTGGCTTCCGTTTCCGGATTGGCGCGGGCCTATCCGGAGGACTCTGAAAGGGATCGAGAGACCCTAAAGAGGGTGTTCGATGTAGCTTCGCACCACTTAGGCACGTGGTGAGCCAATGAGGGTCCTCGCGCCGCTTCTCGTGCTCATCTTCCAGAGCAAAAAGGGATCGGTTACTCGCCGGGCAAGGACGCGGGTGTCTGGTTCGTCCGTAGATACTTATCCGGAAACAGGATCTCTCCTCAAAACACCACTCACTTATTTCGCAGATCAAAGAACAATAGCAGGAAAGCTTGAGACAGACCGGGATGGGATAAGCACGTGCACGCGTGCCGAGCTTCGTCGAACAATTTTAACTTCTGGTGAAACGCGTTGGGTAAATAAGAAAGATGGCCGAAATTACATTTTCACAATCGTTGGTAAAAGTAACTTAATTGACGTTAAAATAATGTCATAATGAAATGAGTGAGGAATCAAAAGACTTTATACACTTGAGGGTAAAATCGTATTAGGGTAAAAGTGGGGAATATGGACCGGTCCATATATAATTGATTTACGTGTTAACCGAGGTGGGCCATATTCACCACTTTTACCCTACATTTCTTCGATTGATCGATTTTTATTTCTAGTGCTATGGGGGGAAAAGGGAACACAAAATTTGGCTCGCAAAGCGCATGCGCAAAGCGGAGCGACCAGACAATTACTCTTATTTTCCTTGCGCACGCGTGCCGAACTTCGTGGACTAATTTTAACTTCTGGTGAAACGCGTTGGGTAAATAAGAAAGATGACCGAAATGACATTTTCACAATTGTTGGTAAAGGTAACTTAATTGACGTTAAAACAATGTCACAATTAAATTATTGAGGAATGAAAAGACTTTATAAATTTGAGGGTAAAATCTTATCACGCACTCTCGATCGTTCGATTTCTATTTCAATGCTATGGGAAAGAGAGGAATACAAAATTTGGCCAGCAAAGCGCATGCGCAGAGCCAAGCGGCCAGACAATTACTCTTATTTTCTCTGCGCACGCGTGCCGAGCTTCCTGGACCAATTTTAACTTCTGGTGAAACGCGTTGGGTAAATACGAAAGGTGGCCGAAATTCAATTTTCACGATAGTCGTTAAATGTCACTTAATTGACGTTAAAACAATATCACGACAGAAAATACTCGCGGAAAGGGAAAATGTTACACACTTGAGTGTATATATAAAAACTTGTCAGACAGTCTCGTTCGCTCGATTTTTATTTCCAGTGCTACGGGGAGGAGAGGAACATAACATTTGACCGGCGAAGCGCATGCGCAAAGCAGAGCGACCAGACAATCGCTCGTATTTTCCCTGCGCACGTGTGGCGGAAATCTGTCACTCGTTCGCTCGAGCCACGACCGAAGCCACCGATGTTGCGGAGAGCTGAAAAAATAATAAGAATCTAATTATGTAAATCCCAATATTAGGCACTCGGCCTGCGACAACGTGGATGAAACGAGTAGGAAAACGATGAGCGGACCGACCGCGTTATCAAAATACTCGTGGACGAAACGTGCCGCGAGCACGTAGCGGAAACTACCGACGGGTTTTCGTTGTGCCATTCGTCTGTAACAACCCACTAGAGCCTTCTCCTCATAAATCAAGTTTAACACGTGTCTGTCTTTACTCGTAAATCAGACCGACCGAGATCATAATACGAAAATCCTATAAAATCTATAAATCTCGAGAGACGATGACGAAAACCGCGGAATGCAAAGAAGGGGTTTTTGCTTTATTTCAAAATGTTCATTTTATCAAAAATAAAAAATAAAAATTATTTCAAAATAAACATCGGAAATATTGTAACTTGTTTTGTAGTGTCTCTTTAGATTCCCTCATCACATTTCAAATTATTATTATTATTATTATTGATAGATTATCGACAAACAACAAATGAATCTTGACCTTTAAACTGTCTTCATGATTCCCTGATCAGTTACAGAATCACTTCATCGAATCATCGAGCGCATTCAGGTTTACGTCACATTACCGGAATTTGTTGTATCAGACAAGATCACTTACCGGGTTTCTATAGTCGTAACTCGTTAATTCATTGCCGATGATTCTTATTTCTTAAGATCTTCGTAATGATCGGTGCTTCTGCTGCCGGGTGAGAATATCAAAACCCTGTCTTTAGAATGCAAAGAGGGTTTTTTTTTTTGCTTGATTTCAAGATGTTTATTTTATTTAAAAATAAACAATGGAAATATTGTGATGAGTATTTAGAGTACAGAAAGCTATTAAACTTGTTGATAAACTTGTTGTTGATTAAACTTCTTTTGTAATGTCTCCTCAGATTTCCTGATCATATTTCAAATGTTCTTTTTCTCAATGGATTATTGCTAGACAACAAATGTTCTCTTGATCTCTGATCTGTTTTCATGATTCCCTGATCAGTTACAGAATCACTTCACCGAATCATCGATCGCGTTCAGGTTTACATCGCATTACCGGAATTTGTTGTATCAGACAAGATCACTTACCGGGTTTCTATAGTCGTAACTCGTTAATTCATTGCCGATGATTCTTATTTCTTAAGATCTTCGTAATGACCGTTGCTTCTGCTGCCGGGCGAGAATGTCGAAGCCCCCCCGTCGCTTGGGAACTGGCACCTGGCGGCGTGCACGTAGTGCGTGCCGAAGATGGTGTTGAGCAATCAGGGCACACCGGAGAGAACCGATCGAGCGAGTGGCTAAGTAGTTAAGCGTATACGATAACACTCGGCCGTAACTATGTTGTCCAATCTGGTGTAGTAATCTCACCGTATGATCGTTCATGTCGGATCGATAATGGAAAGTGCGGCGGGCCAATTTGCAACCCCGCACCCAACGAGTTCTCAGCCGGTCGCGACTTTCAATCGTCCGGAAAGATGCTCGACGCCATTTTTTTTTCTCCATTTAATCTTAACCCGCAGATTTTTTTCGAGGACTCATCGTCGAAATAAGTAATCAAGGCGATTAACGCTCCGGGATACGATGCGAGGGATGACGGAATGAAATTCAATGAATTTCTCGCAAACTCGCCAGTTTTGTCGAAGCCATCCGAGAATTCTCGACTATTCGTGTATCAACGCAGAATCGCTATGTGGTAATTCTATTAAAAGCGTAGCGTGATAAGGGAGATTCCATTTACGAACTGTACGTGTTATTGAATTAGAGAACACAAATTACAGTCTGAATTATGATATTATCCACGGAGATGGTGGAGATGCTGGTTTCCAATCGTCGGCGCTGCTAACGAGTAGCCACGATCATCGTGCCGCGGCGTCGGGACGAGGACGAGCGAGGGTTGAAAAATCCGCCAGTCATCCAATCATCGGAACCCGAAACACACACGCGATATCCTTACAAATTAATCTTCGTTCCCGCGATAATTAATGAACCCGTCTCGATGAGTCTACGCACCGTGGCTATTGTACGTTAAATAACTCGCCGGCTTTGACACGCTTGATTTCTTCGCGTTTCACGGGGGTGCTCGGGGGTTTCGAGGCAGCGGAATCAATTTTTAACATCGATGAATTAACACTTCGCAATCATTCGATTTAGATCGATTCGTCGATGCTTCATTACATTTTGGAAAACGTGATCAATTCGGTGGAAAATAAAAAATGTATATTCTCGGAAATTATTGTAATTTTTTTTTATGTGAACTAGGGCGAAACTCGGTCGTATCGAAGACAGCTGCAAAAACACGATTGGCGATTAAAGGGCAATCCTATTTGCAAAAGGGATCGAAAATCGTAACATCGATGAATTAACACTTCATGATTATTTGATTTGGATCGTTTCATCCAAGTTTCATTAAATTTTGGGAAACGTGATAAAATCGTTGTGAAAAATGTATGTGCACGAAAATTATTATAATATTTTTTTAAAAGTGAGAACAAGTGCGAAACTCGATCGTATCGGCGACAGCAGCGACAGCTCGGCCAATTAAGAGTCTTGGCGTATAAAGGGAAATCCTATTTGGTCCTATGGCGTATAAAGGGTAATCCTATTTGGTCCTATGGCGTATAAAGGACAATCCTAAAAGGGATCGGAGATCATAACAATGACGAATTCATACTTCATAATCATCCGGTTTAGATCGTTTCATCCAAGTTTCATTAAATTTAGGGAAAGGTGCAGCGAAATTCATTGTGAAAAATGTGTATGCACGAAAATTATTATATTTTTTTAAAAGTGAGATCAAGTGCGAAACTCGGTCGTATCGGAGACGGCAGCAAAAGCACGGCCAATTAAGAGTCTTGGCGTATAAAGGGCAATCCTATTTGCATAAGGGATCGGAGATCGCGTTTGGTGAAATGCAAGGGTAAAGGAGAGAAGCGGCGTTCGCCCGGGGCACTCACCGATATCTCCATTACACGTTCGCACACGGGGGCTGTAGATCAGCGGGGCCCGGGGCCCCGAAGACCCGCGGGATATTTATTAAAGGCGGCGTGGTGCGAGAGTTCGAGCTGCGCCGAAGGGCCCGGCGCGGCTCCGCCGGCCACCGTCGCGCCGCGGGCGGTCGTCCAGCTTCGTTCCTTATGACGTCATTTATTCTCGCACTCCGCCAACCGCATAAGCGTCGCGTGTAGAGTCCGCTAATTGCAAACAGATTTATTGGGTGAGAGAGAATTCTCGCGGTATTGCCTGCAAAGCCCCCTGCCCCGACAACGACGCTCTTCATCGACGCACTTTGAAGAGGCGAGAAAAGCGGAGAGGACCATTCCTTTTTTTTTTTTTTTTTGACGCTGATAATCGCCTTCTGCGCACCCTTGCGAATTCGCGCGAGGAAGCCACGCGGTGTTTGATATTAAATCTCGAACGTTTACTCCGGGTGAGAAATTGAGAAACTCCGGAAACCCGATTTTTTTATTATGATTTTGGTAATATTGCCTTCACGGATGTCTGATTGGCAACGCTCGTAATTGTCTTTGACGCAATGGTCTGCGATTTTCCTCGAATGAACAGCAGTTTTTTATTTTTTATTAATTTTTTTATTATTACATTTTTGACTTCTTTTCTTTGCCTCAGGTGAATGCGGAATACCGCGGTCGGTAATGAAGACTTCAATCAACTTCTTTCACGGGAACGATATTCTACCGACTGCGTGAGCCATCAATTTCGAAGGATTGTTCAAGGGCCGGATAATGAATCGTGGACTGTACGCACGTCTCTTGGATTTTTATTTTATACATCGATCTATTAAACTTTGGATTTTCGTAGTGAGTCTAATTTCTAACAATCAGACTCATGTTGTGTAGGATTGTTACGATGCAACATAAAAAAAAAATTATTTGCTATTGATATCCGTTTATCAGATACTTGGTTCAATCCTTCCATTTTTTTAGATTTCAAATGAAATATTTCACGAACTTATGGGAAATAAATCATGCTGACACTTTTCCCAAGTGTGAAAAATAAGAGCACCTTGATTTCCTAGTCTCGACGCATTGATTGCAAAAAAAAAAAATAACTTTCAGCGATCTCAGCCGGAGTTTGCTGATTGGTCGCATGCTCGAGAAAATCGAGTGACGCGAGATCGGTTGATTCGTATCACGAAGGAATGAGGAAGACACGGATACGCGTGGTGTGGACCAGAGTCTAGAATAAAAAAAAATAAAAAAATAAAAAAACTAGTAAGGAGGAGTGGTGCGCGCATTAACGGCTTTGATGTGCCGCAGTGAACGGGTATCCGTTCTCATATCCCTTCTCATGTCCCGGTCCTGTGTCTCATAGCTTGTCACTCGAGCCTCTCGCCGACGGACCATCGAACTGTGTAACTGAATGTCTTACTTTTTATGATACGTACAGGGATACGGGTATACACGTAACGTATGGTGTGTGCCTGTGAACGATTCGCGCGTGTGTGCGGTGGCGCGCAGGCGTATCGCATGGCGTGTGAGCCGAAGCATGTGGCGACTATGTGGATATGCAAATAATCGGAACAAATCAATAGATACAACACTTATCGTCTGACAAATCGGATGATACCTCATTGAAAGGCTTCGAAAAAAATAACAACAAAAAAAAACCAAATCATCAAACAAACGATTAGTCCCATATAGCAGGGAACGAGGATATGCAAATAATCGGAACAAATCAATAGATACAACACTTATCGTCTGACAAATCGGACGATACCTCATCGAAAGGCTTCGAAAAAAAAAAAAAAAAAACGAAACAAATCATCAAATAACCGATTAGTCCCATAAAGTAGGGAACGAGGATATGCAAATAATCGGAACAAATCAATAGATACAACACTTATCGTCTGATAAATCGAAGGATACCTCATCGAAAGGCTTGGAAAAAAAACCAAATCATCAAACAAACGATTAGTCCCATAAAGTAGGGAACGAGGATATGCAAATAATCGGAACAAATCAATAGATACAACACTTATTGTCTGACAAATCGAAGGATACTTCATCGAAAGGCTCCGAAAAAAAAAAAATCAAACAAACGATTAGTCCCATAAAGCAGTGAACGAGGATATGCAAATAATCGGCACAAATCAATAGATACAACACTTATCGTCTGACAAATCGGACGATACCTCATCGAAAGGCTTAAAAAAAGAAAACGAAATCATCAGACAAACGATTAATCCCATAAAGCAGGGAACGAGGATATGCAAATAATCGGAACAAATCAATAGATACAAAACTTATCATCTGACAAATCGGACGATACCTCACCGAAAGGCTTCGAAAAAAAAAAAAAAAAAAAACCAAATCATCAAACAAACGATTAGTCCCATAAAGCATGAAAAAAGGTTTATTTATTCAGGACAGGTATAGCGTGTCGCGAATATGAGCATGCTCCGGCGTTCCTCATTCAGACCGCGTTCCAGGAGTGAGGAAGCTCGGGAATAGAGCAGAACTTGGAGAGCGCGGAGGCAGCGAATCGGAGCAGGTAACGCGCTCTGATAATTGGGCCGTAATAAATTAATTCGCCAACAATGCGAGCGGAGCCAAAACAACGAAGGAAAACAGAGTGTGTCTCTGAATGGAGTCTGCAAACGAGGAGAACAAGAAGAAGTGGATAAAAAAAAAAAAAAAAAACAACTCACTGAGCGGAGGTGGAGCAGCGAGCCGCGCGAGTTCCACTCACAGCAGTCTCCCCGGACCCTTTTCGCTTTCGCAGTTTCGCCGGGTTTACCTCAGGATAAACCCGAAGAAACTGTGCGGCGATGAAGTGTGCAGGGCTTCGGAGAGTGCCGGGAGAGTCTGGATGCCGGGGGCCCCGACAGACCCGCGGATGCCGGGCGAATGGAGGCGAAAGGAAGTGAGGGAACCGGAGAAACGGAGCGAAAGAACACGGGGCAGCGAACGAAAGAGAAAGCGAGATAGTTAGGGTTGCTGGAAGCTGAAAGGTGAAAGACGGGAGGACCCGACGCACGGCCTCCGCGCCACTACACAGGGATATAAGGTTACTTGTGGGAAAGACGCCTACGTCTTATTATGGCTTGTTTTGAGCCCTACCAACTCTTTAGTACTATAATTACACGGTTATTGATAAGTTGATCAGGTTACCGCATCAGCGGGAGCAACGCGAAAGCAAGCGAACAGCCAACCAGAATTTCGTTCCACTTTTTTTTTTGTTGTTTAATTTTCTTTTTTTTCTAGCAACCTTTTCTATACCGCGCCAAGCACAACAATCGGCCGAGTTGTCCCCGCCGCCGTGGTTCAGCAGCTTTTTCAAGACAAGTACGAGAAGTTTGTCTCTGGCTCTTCTACTTTGGCTCCTTCCGCTCCGCCTCCAGGTAGTCGCGGACTGAACGATGCGCCATCAGAGTTCCGTCACTTTGGAGCTGCTCCCAACTCCACCGCGTAATCGTAAATGTTACTCAACCTGGGCCGTTAGTGACGGAACGATGAAGCCTACGCTCCTCGAAGACAGCGCTCAAAGAATCCGCAACCGCAGCTACACGTCGATTGCCTCGTATCGGCATGCGCCGCAGTATAAATACTGAGAGTCGTCTTTTGTTTCTTCGCTTCCTCGTCAATCACGAATATGTAACGTCAATCCCGATGAACCGATAGTGCTATTAACAAATTGAATTGCACACACGGTACTGTAACAGTGTCCAGACCTCTCGGGCTCTTCTCGACGGTTATCCGGCACGAGACCCGCCGCCTTCTCAACCCTGTCAGGTTCACCTTCCCGCTCTCCTCACCGTCCTCCTCAGCCGGAGCTATTCTCATGTGTGTATTGTAAGTATGTTGCGCGGGCAATCTTATCTCATTCAAGGATCAACACACGGTTGCTCGTGTGCGCTCACACCGACGAATAAGAAGGTCGAAGACGCCACTCAGTCTCGATTTTTGACGCTCCCTCGAGCGAGTATCGCTATGATCGATGGATTCGAAGATCCGAAATGATGCGAGAGGTTGAAATCTATATAAAACACAGAGGATAACTAATTGTCCGTTTAATTACTGCGTGATATTTTGATATGTTTGGAAATCTTTAGCTACCATGTCAAGGAATCTTGTCTGTGCCATGGAAAGTGAGCCTTGCGACAGTCGCGCTCATCATAGGAGAAACATTATACTTTGTAATTATTGCCAACTGTCCGTTATCCGCTGATCCAAAAGACTTTGGACCAGTAGGTGGTTTTAGGTACCTTATCGAGGAATCTAATATTTAGTCTCCAAGGGCCAGCGCGAAGGAAGACAACGACGAAACGGAGGAGTCCAACGTCGGTGACTCGCTATCAGACCTACCGTGCCGTCCTTCCACGGTGACTCGATAGAAGTGTGGGAATGCGCGAAATGATGGATGCCCCGCCGGTCGAGCCACCACGAAGATCCAAAATGATGCGAGAGGTTGAAATCTATATAAAACACAGAGGATAACTAATTGTCCGTTTAATTACTCCGTGATATTTTGATATGTTTGGAAATCTTTAGCTACCATGTCAAGGAATCTTGTCTGTGCCATGGAAAGTGAGCCTTGCGACAGTCGCGCTCATCACAGGAGAAACATTATACTTTGTAATTATTGACAACTGTCCGTTATCCGCTGATCCAAAAGACTTTGGACCAGTAGGTAGTTTTAGGTACCTTATCGAGGAATCTAATGTTTAGTCTCCAAGGGCCAGCGCGAAGGAAGACAACGACGAAACGGAGGAGTCCAACGTCGGTGACTCGCTATCAGACCTACCGTGCCGTCGTTCCACGGTGACTCGATAGAAGTGTGGGAATGCGCGAAATGATGGATGCCCCGCCAGTCGAGCCACCGTATATACCGCTGCGTCCTGCTACGCGTCCTGCGCATCGCTCGGCGAGGCGCGCGACGAGATTCCTAAACTCGGTTTCCTAATCTGATCGGCGGCCAGCGAGACGAAGCGGCGGTCGGGCGAACTCTCGATCCTCGAGGAGACGAAGAGCGAGGAATCGAGATGGTCGGGGGACGAAGGCGAGAGGGAGAAGGAGCCCGATAGCTTTCTCACAAGACGAGCATGTTGCACTGTCGAGCCCGACGACGAGGAATAAGAAAGTGTTTCGTACGTTGGGCATCGGCGGGACGCGCGTTACAGCGGGGGAAAACTCGAGGTGCACGATAATTAATGAGCCCCGGAGAAAATAGCCACCCGCTGCGAGAGATCATTGTTTAAAAGGAACGTCCAGGTAGCTGTCGCTGATGCTTCTGCTGCTGGGAATCTTGGGCATGAGCCGAACGCGAGGGGACAGCCTGCCGCGGATCCGCTCACCATTTATCAATGCTCCCTTCTTTCGGACGTCTTTATATTATATCTCGCGGAATCAATATTGTGACTCGCGTTTATGTTACGGTGATCCGATGAGATGAGGGACGGAAGGAAAAATTAATAAATAATCGTGCGAATGAAGGCATTGCACACTTGGACGTATTTATGATAATTCGCGTATTCTGGTTTGAGAATATCATTTCTTGACGGGAAGTGACGTTTCCCTTGGACGACGTCACTTCCGGTTTGAAAATCGCATTTTTCAACAGGAAGTTGCGTCATCTAGAAGAATCGTCACTTCCGGTTTGAAAATCTCATTTTTCAACCAGAAGTGACGTCATCTAGAGGAATCGTCACATCCGGTTTGAAAATCTCATTTTTCAACCGGAAGTGACGTCATCTAGGAGAAACGTCACATCCGATTTGAACATTTCAATTGCTGACCGGAAGTGACGTCATCTAGATGAAACGTCACTACCATTTAAAAAAATCTCACTTTTCTACCGGAAGTGACATTTCCCCTAGGGAAATCGGCACTTGTGGTTACAAAGTCTAACTTTTAGAGCGGAAGTGACGTTATCTAGGGGAAACCTCACTTTGATAGAAAAAGTGAGATTCTCAAACCGGAAATGCCGTTTTCCCTGGGTGACGTCACTTCCGGTCGAAAAGTTATATTTCAAAAACCGGACGTGATGTCACATATTAATTTTTGTTCGGGAAGATCGAAAGAACACTCCCTTTAATTTCGGAGTAAAATAAATGTTGTATTCTACGGACAGGTGTCCAACTATAAATTTCACTCGTAAGCGGTTACAGGTCTTTTACTCTTGTCCAACGTCACTTGCTCCTTGCAAAGCACGATGCATAAGGTACATTCGGGCGCGTTACACCGAGGCCACTGCGTTATTCGACCCGGCCCCTCGGGTGCGAACGAGGAAGGATGAGAGAAAAGCGGTGGACATTGAGCGATCAGGTGTCGGCGCGTTTGACACCCTGGTTCGAAAAGAAGTTCGCTCATGCGGGTGCAGCCCCGACACTTCTTTTACCTCATGTGTGCCCTTTCTGTCAGCGGCTTTCCCTCTTTTCTTGTCTTCCTCGCCAATTCTCCACCTTCGTCGCACTCTCCACAATTACGTGTATTCGGTGCGGTGTGGTTGTGCAGGTGTCGTTGCAACACGCATATTATGGAAAGAGTGGTCAGCCGAATTGAGAGGAAGCAACGAGGCGCTGCGAATCACCGCGGGAATCGCTCGATGCCAAAATAGTGAGCAGGACAGGGAGCGTAAGAAATACATCAAGAAAGCACCCAGGACAGCGATGGACCATGAGAGATATGTTTTCTCAAACGTCAGTGAGGGAAGCGAAGGGAAACAGAGTGCGAAGCGAAGAATTCCGAAAGCTGAAAGTGTGAGACGAGAATAATAGAGGAGGCAGATTGGAGCGATGATGAGGGAGGAGCACGGGGGAGAGGGTAGTTAGGGGGTTGAAAGAGATGAAAGAAGCCGACTGCGTGCTCCCACGCCTCTAGCCCTCGTTCCCGCGACAATGGAACCTCGTGATCTGTCTTTTGCTCTCCTCTCGTGTTGGGCCTCAACGAAACGCTCGTCTCGCCTCGTCTCGTCGGACGCTTCCAGCGCACAACCGGAGCGGCACACACTGAAATCTGTCGGCCACCCGCTGTCCGAGTTGTGACTTCATTTGGCGCAACTCTGCCATCTCTTTTCCTACAATATCCTCACGCTTCCTCGGGATTCAACCCTAGATTTTTCTCTCCTCCTGCAGTTTCGATGCTTCACGGCTTTCGTTGTCTCAATTTCCACCCTCGGACCAACGATGCCGACTCTGCGGCGGGATTTCGAGAAACATTTTTTTTTTTCCAAAGGCCTTCACAGCCCGACATGGAAACGATTAAACAGACGAAATATTGTGAAACACCAGATCCTTCCTCGAAAAAAGAGTCGAACCGGAGTCGTGCAGTCGTCAGTATGTTAGGGGAGAGCGGGGCAAAATGGCACACCGGGGTAAAACGGGATAACGAGACAAAACGCAATTTTCCATGGTAGTACGTGGGGCAAGACGGGTTTTGAAAATCCGGATGTATTGTTGGGACGAAATGGGTCATCCAAAAATTATTGGAAAATTGAGTTTTGCCCTCACCGTCCCGTTTTGCCCCGCTGTGCCATTTTGCCCCGGTCTCCCCTACTCGGAAGTGTGACGGAAAAAAATAAGAGTCGTTCGCCGAGCAACGAAGCGCATGTCACGCGCGCATAGCTGGCATAGCTACGGAGGATAGTCATCAAGGGCAGAAGAAAAGCGCGTCAAGCTCAGGCGTTGTCGGGCATTGTGTTGCGGACGGGTTTCGGGCCTCGTTGTCCAGACGGATAAAGAGATGATTCTTTTTTTTATTAGAACGCGAACGAGTGTGACGATTTTTGACTCTCGGACTTTTGGGCTTGACAGCCCGTATGAGTTCGACGCAACGTGTGCTCATTGGCTCGCTCGGCGGCTTTTATAATACACATTCGTTTGAAATCATTTCGATATCCATCTGTGCCGTGGTAACTTTTCACCTCGCCGATCGCCCAGGCGATGACGGTACACGTGCCGGTGTACGGACACACAATTCTAGTCGCGCACACTATCGGTCGCGGTGCGTCTGTTGGATCTCGTACGTTCGATAAATCCATTAGCCGGCTGGTATCGATAGACTCGTGAGTAGATCGATCTTTACACCAAACGGTCGATTAGAGATCGGTTGGATCTGTTGGCTTTTGACGTTCGAAAGCGCGCCGGGGCTCGGGAGAGGAAGAAATGGTTTCGAGTATAAAGGAATTGGAGAAAGGAGGGGGTGAAAGAGCGAATGAGAAAGCGATTGACGAGAGAAAGAGGTCTTCGAACGGCCAATGGTCGATACGGAGCTTCAGTTTCGTGACGACCGTGTCCAATCCCTCGTACGGACCATTATAACGTTATCTTATCGTCGTGTGAAACCAGATACATATATACAAAGATACCTCTGAAAGCAACCAGTTTTCCCGAGTGAATGACGTAGAGTTCTTAATTAAAATCCTATCGCAAGAAGTTCCTGGAGTTCCGGACAAGTGTATGTGGTTTTTAGCGAGAAGCCAATAGCGTGAACGAATGGAGAGCGAGAGGTTCGTGCTCGCTGCAGGATTCTCGCGCCCTATTTTCGAGTCCGCTGATGATAGCGCGGTCCAGGCTACTTGCAGACGAAGAGTTCTCAATGAAGATCCTATTGCAAAAAGTTCCTGGCGTCCCGCATAAGTGCATGTAGTTTTTAGAATGCATTGCGCACGACACGCAGTAATGATAAAGCAATAGGTAGAGAAATGGAGCGCGGGACCTTCATTTTCGCTGCAAAATTTGCTCGCCCTATTTCCGAGTCCGCTCATGATGACGTGGATCAGGCTGCGTGCAGACGAAGAGTTCTCAATGAAAATCCTATTGCAAGAAGTTCCTGGAGTTTCGCATAAGTGTATGTGATTTTTAGCATGCATTGTGCGCCACACGCAGTAATGATAAACCGATAGGTAGAGAAATGGAACGCGGGACCTTCATTTTCGCTGCAAAAGTTGCTCGCCCTATTTTCGAGTCCGCTGATGATGACGTGGCCAGACTGCGTCCAGACGAAGATTTCTCAATGAAAATCCTATTGCAAGAATCTCCTGGACTTCCGCACAACTGTGTGTAGTTTTCAACATGCATTGTGCACGACACGCAGTAATGATAAGCCAATAGGTGGAGGAATGGAACGCGAGACCTTCATGCTCGCTGCAGAATTTTCGCGCCCTATTTCCGAGTCCGCTGATGATGACGTGGTTCAGGCTGCTTGCAGACGAAGAGTTCTCAATGAAGATCCTATTGCAAGGTGCTCCTAGAGATCCTCACAAGTGCGTGTAGTTTTCAATATGCATTGTACACGACACGCAGTAATGATAAGCCAATAGGTAGAGGAATGAAACACGAGACCTTCATGCTCGCTGCAAAATTTTCGCGCCCTATTTTCGAGTCCGCTGATGATAACGTGGTCCAAGTTGCATGCAGACGAAGAGTTCTCAATGAAAATCCTGTCGCAAAAAGTTCCTGGAGTCCCGCACAAGTGCATGTGGTTTTTGGAATGCATCGTGCACGCAGCAACGAGAAGCCAATAGGCAGAGGAATGGAACTCGAGAGGTAAAGTCGAGAGCTTCATGCTCGCTGCAGGATTCTCGCGCCCTATCTCCGAGTCCGCTGATGATGACGTGGTCCAGGCTGCGCGCAGCAACACAGAGAGAATTCCTGTCTCCGTGCGAAGCCCCGCAGGATAATCCTTCAGCGGTGCCGGGAGATCCCGTCCTCGGCGGGAAAAAAAAAAAAAGTAAAGACAAATCCATGTCCCACCTTGTCTCGCACTCTCACGCTCCACCTCCGTCGGCGTCCAATCTCTTCTCCTCTTCCTTTCCGTCGCCGCGTTCCTCCTCCGTTCGGCCTCTCCTCCCCTTCGTCCTCACTCTCGTGAGTCTTAATCCTCCGTGTGATTGCATACCCGATACCAGGTGGACGCTCACGTGGAAGGAAGGAGAAGAGAAGACGCCCGTCGCGTATATGCGAGTCTGACGGACCGTAAACCCTTTACCAGCTGCGGGGGGTTCTCCTCTTTCCCTTTCTTCTTTTTTTTTTCTCTCTTTCGATTTTTATTTTTATTTCAGTTCCCTCGTTCTCCCTCACACCCTGCGCTATCGTGAGTTATTTCGACTCGCTCGTTCAACCGCGGCTTCTCTATCGTGTTCGCGACGCGCAATGACGCGATCGATAATCGATGCACAGTCTTCGATCCTTACAGTATGAACCATATTTTTAGTGCCACCCCAAAACTGAAGATCAGCACATTTAAGATTCTCCGATCGACAGATCGGAGAATCTTTAATGTTCAATGACGTTCCTTTATCAATGATCGTGATAGACGGCTACACTGAGAAAAAGAAATAGTTGGATTAAGCAAATGCGCGGTGACATACGTTCAAAGGTGCATTTGGTTGGTACAATATAAATGTTTGTTTCAATCGACAAATTTTGAATAAATTGAAGCAAATAATCGTTTAACAAAACAATGCTTTATTTGTACCAAACAAATAACAGCTTTGAACGTATGTCACCGCGACTTTTGGTTAATCCAACCAATTTTTTTTCTCGGTGTACGAATCTGATCTTCGATATTAATTAAATCTCCTTTATAATCATTAAACACCAAAGATCGGTATTGCCCTCAAGGGTTTACTAGACATAAGGTAAGCGGCCCAGTTTCCGCCACCTGTAGGCCCAGTTTCCGCCATCTTGAATTGTTAAAGGGAACATTTTATTAAAAATATCCGTATCGCGGCATTAATCAAGAGTAAACCGCTCTTCAACATGCCGTCAATTTCGTTTGTATTTAACGTATAATGTATTTATTATTAGTATAAATTGTGATTAATGGCGGTGACTGGGACAGCGGCGGAAACTGGGCCGTTTACCTTAACAAACCCTCGAGGGCAATCTTCGGGGTTTAATGATTATAAAGAACGGAAATTTAATTAAAAACGAGGATCAGCTTCGAAGCCGTGTATCGCGATTGTTGATAAAGGAACGTCATTGAACCTTAACAAAGTCAGTTCGACAGTTCGATCGCATGTCTATTAATATATCCGGGCGGGATACGATTGCGAGGTTGCCGCCGGATCGCCGGAGCGTCGGAGGATTCCGGAATGGGCGAAGAGCGAAGGAATGACGGAGCGGGAGAGGGTCGTCCGAAGGCAGTCATTAGCGGGTTGTGACGGGTCTTACTAATAGGCAGGAGACAAGTGAAGATGTCGGTGACTCTCGGTCTCTTCGGTGCAGTCACTATATCCCGGACTCCCTCTATAACCGCTCGCCGGTTCGATGATACGATGTTCCAGCATCACGGCGGCTCCTTTGAGGCCCGGCACGACGACTCTCCGCCGTTCGAGCTCGCACGGAACAGCCCGACCGGAGACCTCGCCACCAAGAGATGCGCACCGACTTTGCGACGAATACACCTATCCGAGTCTCTTCTGCTTTTATTACCGCTCACCACTCCAGCGTCATTGTCAGTCGCTTTCTGACGCGGCATGTCGAAATTCCATGTCCCTCGTATCTATGACCATATCCGTTATGGCCGTACCCATATCGATGACTCAATGTCATGAGGCCTATGTCTAAGCATCGATATTTATACTCGCTTTATCGCACGCTTAAGACAATGTATTAATCGATACATTATAGTAGAGTGGCCGGTTTCAGTTGTCTTTTTTAAATCCTTGATTGTGAGATGAAATATAAAGAAGTCTTCAAAAGCAATGACGAGCTTATTTCGGCTAGGGATGTAAAGAGACCGATAGAAGGTGCCGAAGGTGTCTCGATCGCGCGATTTCATAAATCCCACTTTAGCGATGGGAAACTTCTTCGTTGTTATTAGCACTCCAGCATCATTGTCAGTCGCTTTCTGACGCGGCATGTCGAAATTCCATGTCCCTCGTATCTATGACCATATCCGTTATGGCCGTACCCATATCGATGACTCAATGTCATGAGGCCTGTGTCTAAGCATCGATATTTATACTCGCTTTATCGCACGCTTAAGACAATGTATTAATCGATACATTATAGTAGGGTGGCCGGTTTCAGTTGTCTTTTTCAAATCCTTGATTGTGAGATGAAATATACAGAAGTCTTCAAAAGCAATGACGAACTTATTTCGGCCAGGGAAGTAAAGAGACCGATAGAAGGTGCCGAAGGTGTCTCGATCGCGCGATTTCATAAATTCCACTTCAGCGATGGAAAACTTCTTCTTTGTTATTAGCACTCCAGCATCATTGTCAGTCGCTTTCTGACGCGGCATGTCGAAATTCCATGTACCTCGTATCTATGACCATATCTGTTATGGCCGTACCCATATCGATGACTGAATGTCATGAGGCCTGTGTCTAAGCATCGATATTTATACTCGCTTTATCGCACGCTTAAGACAATGTATTAATCGATACATTAAAGTAGGGTGGCCGGTTTCAGTTATCTTTTTTAAACCCTTGATTGTGAGATGAAACGTGAAACGAAAGCTGACAGCGCCCAGTCTTCAAAAGAAATGACGGGATTATTTCGGCTAGGGGAGTAAAGAGATCGATAGAAGGTACCTCGGTTTCGATCGAGCGATTTAATAAATTCAACTTTAGCGACGACTTCTTCTTTGTTATTAGCACTCCAGCATCATTGCCAGTCGCAGTCACGAGTGGCATATCGGAATTCCATGTACTCGTATCTATACATCTACATGTCCATGCACATGATGACCATATCCATATCGATGACTTAATGCCATAATCGTATATATATAGCCTGTGGATTGATATTTATGCTCGGTTTATCGCACACTTAAAAGAATGCATTAATCGATATATTCTGGTAGGTTAGCTGGTATCGGTTATCTTTTTTAGACCCTTGATTGTGAGATGAAGCTTGAGAGGAAAGATGATAGCGCCGTCTTCAAAAGCGATGGCGGAATTATTGCGGTTAGGGACGTAAAGAGACCAACAGAAAAGGAACCGGGATCATCTCGATCGAGCGGATCCATAAGTCCCACTTCAGTGATGGACGAAGATGCGATACCAGTATGCATGCTGCACGCTTGCCGACGTTCCAATACAATGTGGGGTCTGCAGTTGATTTTATGTCTCGATCCAGCCATACCTTTCGAGAAAAGGAAAAGAAGGAGCCGGGATCAGGTTGCGATGACAAATGAACTGTTTACCCGAAATCCTGGCAGACACAGCCATTACGGGGACCGTTATCTCGTACCTTGTCGTCCATTAGGACTTTTTTTTAACTATACGACATCGTCCGGATCCCTATCTCGCACTACCGATCTTTCCGACTCTTCGTATCTCGTTCCTTCGCCTCTTTCCAGCGGTATACGATATAGCTCGTGTGTTCGGACCCCTGTATCGCCTCATCGCATCTCCGTCGAGGTCTCACGCCGCACGGGTTTTTCGTTATACAGTATACGATAGCGAAAGAGATCCGCCAGGCTTCTTCGCACTCCTGTGACCCAGGCTCAAATTTTTTTTGTGGATGAACCACATTGTATTGAAACTACGATTTGGGTTCGATAAATCGAAAATCACGTGGTTATTCATCATACGTATGATGACTTTGACTAAGTTGAAAAAAAATTAAGATTTCTCTGTATGTGGAAGCACAAAAGTAAAACTTACGATATATTCGTAATAGCCTGATTATATTATACAGACCGATGGGGACTTGAGCTGTGAATTTTGTGGATGTACCAAATGGTATTAGAACTGCTGTTTGGGTTCGATACGTCAAAATTAACTTTGTTATTCATCACGATGAATTCGACTAACTAAAAAAAAATTGTATGAGAACTCCGATTTGAGTTCTCTACATTAAAAAAATCACTAGGTTATTCATCACATGTACGATGACTTCGATTAACTTGAAACCCAAAATAAAGATTTTTCTATAAGGAAGCAAAAAAGCAACACTTACAATGTATGTATAATCGCCCGATTAGTTTACACAGAACGCTGGAAAGTTGAGCAGTTAATTGCTCCAAAACTACCAGGTGCATCGTTAAATCCATTCCCCGATAATTAAGTAGGCCGAAAGAAGCAGTATAGAAGATTACATAGCATAAATACCGGAAAATTCCCAGCGGCCGGGTACCAAATAAGATTTTTCTCTCGGAAAAAAAGGAGGACTCTGAACTGTGGCTATGAGGGGTTCACCAGGAGGGAAATATGTATAAAGTGAAGAAAGGCTTTTTCAACATCGTCAAAGGCTCGCCGCCCTCGTTTACAACCCAGCGTTTTCATGAGCACGGATTGGTCCAGGCTCGGCACACCGCAGCCATCGGACCGTCCACGACAGCCGCACGTTCCTCTCGCCCGTTAATACTTTTAATACCAGCAAGCGTGCGGCGAACCGTCGAAACTCTGTTTTCGTAAATATTAGGAATAATATTTATAAGATTTGGTAGAGGTAAGCCACGCCAGGTAAGTAGCCGGAGCTAAACGGCTCGAGGTAAATAGCGAATGAGCCGATATACAGAATCAAGCTGAGAACCGAGGACTGACAAACCCCTTGCACTCGCCGGGCCCTATTAGGCCACAGATTAGCGGAGGGTTGATATTGTTCCCGTGACTACGAATACTTTGCCCGGCAAGCCGATTTTCGGACCAAATTTTCAAATGATCAGAACATTCTCTCCTTCTGTGCCGCCTTTTCTGCCGCCTTCTCCCTTTCCTCGTTGCATCCTCTCCTGTACTGCCGCGTGGCAGCATCTTCTGTTCTGCCACGTTCTCCTTTTCCTCGTTGCATCCTCTCCTTCTGAGCTGCCGCCTTCTCCCTTTCCTCGTTGCATCCTCTCCTTCTGAGCTTCCGCCTTCTCCCTTTCGTCGTTGCATCCTCTCCTTCTGAGCTTCCGCCTTCTCCCTTTCGTCGTTGCATCCTCTCCTTCTGTGCTGCCGCTTTCTCCCTTTCGTCGTTGCATCCTCTCCTTCTGTGCTGCCACGTTCTCCTTTCCTCGTTGCATCCTCTCCTTCTGTGCTGCCACGTTCTCCCTTTCCTCGTTGCATTCTCTCCTTCTGTGCTGCCGCCTTCTCCCTTTCCTCGTTGCATCCTCTCCTTTTGAGCTGCCGCCTTCTCCCTTTCGTCGTTGCATCCTCTCCTTCTGAGCTACCGCCTTCTCCCTTTTCTCGTTCCATCCTCTCCTTCTGTGCTGCCGCTTTCTCCTTTCCTCGTTGCATCCTCTCCTTCTGTGCTGCCGCCTTCTCCCTTTCCTCGTTGCATCCTCTCCTTCTGAGCTACCGCCTTCTCCCTTTCGTCGTTGCATCCTCTCCTTCTGTGCTGCCGCCTTCTCCCTTTCCTCGTTGCATCTTCTCCTTCTGAGCTGCCGCCTTCTCCCTTTCGTCGTTGCATCCTCTCCTTCTGTGCTGCCGCCTTCTCCCTTTCCTCGTTGCATCTTCTCCTTCTGTGCTGAGTTCTCCCTTTCCTCGTTGCATCCTCTCATCCACTTTGGGGCTTTATTTCACTACCTCTGTCCTTTAGTCTTTCCCGTCGGGCTGACCCTCGTTCCCGCAGCCCCCGGCACATCGTGCAGCTATACACACAGCTCGCTTTAACCTTTTTTCTATCTCCTTAGGTCGCGCGACTGGTCACACCGGCGAAAAGCAACGGAGAAGAAGAGGATAAGGAAAGAAGCGAAGGGTTGCGAACGGCTGGAGGCTAATGGCCTCCTCAGCCGAGTCCTTCTCATTCTTCGGGGGTGCACGAGCCGGTCGCTCTCGTGGAGACCGCGGTGAATGTTGCTCGTACTCTGGTCCGGACGAAGGAGAGGGAGAGAAGAACGTGAAGCAACCCTCGGAAAAGCGGATTTTCCACGCCGCGATGAAATGAACCAAACCGGAAGCTGTCTGGCACGCACGCTGCGTTTTGAACTGAACCTCTCAGGTTTGCTATACCTCGGCGACTATAAGTACACGCGTGGATGTGCCCTCGTGGCTCGCTCTCGAACGGATTGATGCTTCTGGAGCGCACCAGCCGGCCTTGCGGACCCATTCACTTGGAATAACGACGTTATATTATATTGTGCCGTGGCTTACTTATTCGTGAAGCAGACCTACTGTGTACGTCCCAATTCGAACGATTTTGGACAAATCTTGAAAGAGGCGGGACCGTGGCAGATCGTCGCTCGAATGCAATGGATGCGGCTCTTCGACTACAAAAAAAAATTAGGACTATGATTAGCCTGGGTCGTCCGTGTACCAGGACCTTGCGGGTTTCGATCGTTACTTACATTTTAATTAAATTTTAAGCCAGATTTAATTTTTTTTTTATCGGTGGATTCGTGTAGTTAAAATACTCGAAGGAGAAGAAAATAAGAAACGCGCATAGTGAAATTTGCGGATTTCACTATGCTCTATTTTGAGCATATTGGCTATTTTTAATGTACTCTTCACCGCTACAAAACTACAACTCATTTTAGTCTTAGCGTGATATGTGATTCAGAAAGTCGTGTCAAAAGTAAAAAAGAAACACATGTTTCAAAAAATTCAAAATTTTCACATTTCACATGATGAAACTCAATACCAAAGGTATTTGATCATCATATATTTGTTTGCAATTTTAACTATTTAAAAAAATATCAATATCGAGTAAAATCTCGAAACGGACGTCAATCTTCATGAAAATTTCACCGAAAGAAGAGACGTGACCACTCTGCTAGTGTCCCAAAATTCAACTCGCTATCTCAAGCCATTTCCGAGTTATAGTCGTTTTAAACTATGCAAAAAGTCGCATTTCTCGACGTTTCAGACTATTTTAAGTTCCCCGCCACTAAAATCTCGAACATAATTTCCTCTACGAGGAAACACAATTGTGAGGGTTCCAGTCCGATCGATTCGGCGTGAAACTCCCCATAGACCTCTCCACAAACCTAGTACGTTGCAGAATCGCGCGAGAATTCTTACCGCAGGCGCGCAGAAGGAAAACAGGACAGTTGTATTACATTGCAACAGAAATATTGTAGGTAAATTGTACGGAGGAATGCGCAATTAAGCAGGCGGTCTGCGTGGCACAATTGCCGTCCCGCAATGTTCGCGTTACTGTTGCGGACTCGGCACATCTGTTGATATCCTCGATAAAGTGCGGAAGATGGCGCGAACTCGTCCGCCCGTGCCCTCGTCCCGAGGTAATGATATCAAACGCATTACCCGTTCCTCTGCACGCTTGTAAATGCACGCATTACCCCGTTCCTCTGTGCGCTTGTAAATGCACGCACATCCGTTTACGTGTATGCCGTACGGTACTTATCGAAATACGCCATATTCACTTAGCGCACCCTTCGTACGCACATCTCGCTCGTGCTATACATTGTTCGACATTATAATACAGTGTATATTATATAATACATGAGCGTACTGTTAAATTCCGAACTCCTGTTACGGTGAGTCAAGCCGTAACGACAGTACCATGCATTTTTATGCATTTTTATGCAGTTGCATACAAATGCATAATTTTCGTTACACCTTAATGTTACCCGAACACGGAAGCGTTACCCAAAAATATTTTTCAATAGTCTTCATATCGTATTCAATAGTCTTCAAATTTCGTAACAGGAGTTCAAATTTTTGAACTCCTGTTACGATGACCCAAACTGTAACGCCAGCAAGATGCATTTTTATGCAGCTGCATAAAAATGCATAATTTTCCTTATACCTTAGAGTTACCCAAAAATATTTTTCCATACTCTTCATTCCGTATCGTCGTCACCGAAATTCGGGATAAAAAAAAGTCAAAATAGTCGCACACGACCGAATGATAATCGGGGAGGACGGGTATAACGGAGCTGCGGTTATTTCGTAGCTCTCCGGTAAGACACAAGTTGATCGTGAGAAATACGCCATATTCACTTGGCGCGTGCTATACATTGGTCGACATTATACATAATATTATACAGTATCTTATATAATACACGCGTGTATTATGAAATTTTGAACTCTTGTCACGATAACCCAAACTGTAACGCCAGCAAGATGCATTTTTATGCAGCTGCATAAAAATCAGAGTTACCCAAAAATATTTTTCCATACTCTTCATTCCGTATTGTCGTCGCCGAACTTCGGGATAAAAAAAAGTCAAAATAGTCGCACACGACCGAATGATAATCGGAGAGGACAGGTATAACGGAGCTGCGGTTGTTTCGTAGCTCTCCGGTAAGACACGAGGTTGGTCGCGAGGAAGCGAACGCGCGCCGGATCTGGCAGCTAAGATGGATCACCTCGCGGCCCCACCGCCTTCAAAGCGCCAATCCGCCTGGTCCTCCTGCCACGCCGGATAACTCTATTCGTTGTTGTTATTATTCTTTTGTATATCGCGTACTATACAGCGTTACACTGTAACCACACACATCCGCGTTACAGCGGCGATCGCGCGCGTGTACGGGCAACGATGTATGTGTGTGTGTATAAAAATGTCAGTACGGAACGCCACGTTCATCGTCGACCTGTCCAACTCTATATAGAGATATCTCGAAGCGTGTCCACCAGACTCGGACTGTTATCTAGCTCCGGCTCAACAAACGCTCGCGGTACGTCGCGGGCCTCGGATCTTCCATCCGGAGCGATGGTCCGTCCCTCTTACACTCTTTCCTCCCGTCCAGTGTCCTTCCTCTCTCGCGAGCCCGCTCGATCTAGATTAATCTCGCAGCTGATTGAATCCGTCGATCTAATCAACGGCCGCCTCTTTTTCTCTCCTTTATTGAACACACAGTGGATTTTTTTTTTTTAGAAATTGCACGAGCGACGGCCGTGATAGGATCGGTTAAAACAAATGCAAAAACAGTGTCCTCCTTAAGGAATACATCTATTCATTTACAAAAGAGCGCCTTTCTGGTTATTCATTTATCGCAGCCAGTGGATTAACCATTTTGCCCCATGAGTACTATTTTTTGTATTCATTCGTCTAGACGGTACTAAATAATTTCGTAAAATCGGAATACTAATGATCGTAATTTTTTTTTTAACGAGCGACAAACTCTTTTGTTCAGATTTGAATGTACAAACTTGTCCTTTTCTTTCCCCTACCATTAACAACTTTAGTTTGTACTTTTGTTTGTAAAACTAGAGACGGATAGAGCGATCGAAAAATCAACAAATAAAAAATTGTGGACTTTTGTGGACAATAGCTTGTTATAAAAAGTATAAACTTTTTTGTATAGAGTTGGCGCCAGGTTCCGCTTGTCAATGAAGCTGCATCGAAATGTCGAAAACTATATGTAGACGTTAAAAAAAAATGCATGGACAAATGCCAAAAAGCTCCATGGACCATAATGCCCCCAAAAGTTACTTACTAAATGGTGACGGATTGTCAACAGCCGGCTAATTATATAATCCTGCCCTTTTATTGCCCCTGCCATTAACAACTTTAGTTTGTAAAACTAGAGCCGGATAGCGCGATCGAAAAATCAACAAATAAAAAATTGTGTACGTTTGTGGAAAATAACTTATTATAAACAGTCCAACCTTTTTTTTACTGTGTAGGCGACAGGTTCCGTTTGTCAATGAAGCTGCATCGAAACGTCGAAAACTATATGCAGACGATTCAAAAAAAAAAAGATACAGGAACAAATGTGAGAGAGCTCGATGGTCCATAATGCCCCCGAAAGTTACCAAATGCTGTTTGTCCGTCGAGAAATGGTGTCGGATTGTCAACAGCCGGCTAATTTGTACAGCGTGCGACTGAAAAGAGGTTGGGTACGCTCGTGTTGTGCTGCAGCACCGACGGGGGAGTTGATAATAGGAATAGGAACCAGTAATTGGTGTAATGAGAGCGTTTCACGCCCCGCTCGGGCTCTATCCACTCTTGCAATCTACCTTCGTTCCTCGATCGCGCTACGCACGCTCGTTTGTGTAGTTGGCCGTACCTCGCACCGGCATTAGCAGGCCATATTAGTGCTGGGGGATTAACCGCCGCGTTAGGCGTCGGTGTACGACGATCTGGAGCGTACATCAACGCCCTTTACCGTCCATCCACACGTTCGAGCCCACATACGCACACGCACACACACACACACACACGAAGCTAACAAATGATCGTGGGCTTAACACGGCATTGTAGCGAGCCGCGGGCAGTTGTTGGGGGGGTTACGATCCACCACCGTTAGGCGAATTAAATCGTCATCTGTCCCCTGCCGCACTCGTGCTGCATTACCGGCTGAGGTAACGATCTCTGATTGCTTAATATCCAAGTGCGCCAAGCTTTGCATCGGAACGCTATACAGCGATCCGTATCTCGTCCATCTTATACGAATTTCTCTAATTACTATCTCTCGATCAACCTCCGATCGAGGGTTCTCCAAAGGGGGCGCCGAGCCTGGCGCTCTTCGGCTTGAAAAAAAAATTTACGAGGATTCCTTCGGATCTCCTTATCGCGATAATGAACGGGTTGAACTCGGGCGAGCGCGTGCCGCGGTTCGCATGAGTTTATGTGATGAGGCGCGTTCCCTCTTTCCGTCCTCGTTCACTTTTCGGCACACGATGAAAAGAAAGGCGAGGGTGTCGCGTGCTCGGAAACGACGACATATGTAGCGTCCGAGTGTCGGCGACCCTTCTGCCGCCGCCACCACCGATTGTTCAGGTAGCATCGGCGTGCGCGACTCCGTTACACCTCGTGCCGCTCTATTTCCCGCTCTATCAAAGAGTCCCTCCTGCCCCTTTTGCACATCGAAAAACGGCGAACCCCTCACCCATATTCCGTCTGCTGTAAGTCCTTTAACGAAATCGCTTCAGCCATTGCGCTGGCTACTTCTGAATGACAATTATGTGGACATCCAATTTTGGAAACTGACATTGATGAACCTTGTTCTTCGGATAAACAGTTTTTTTCACGATGTAATTCAAATTTTGTTTAAACTTTTTGCTACATTTCCGTGGGTCTGTATTGCAGTAAGTTACCGAGAAACCTTTAAAAATCGCGGTTTTGTACACTGTAAAAATAAATAGTAAATTTATGTGCTGGAACTTGAAATTTGCTCACATTACTTACATTAATTGAACATTAGTGCACTTTTTTGGAAAATAAACATACCAGGTATTAAAATGATAAATCTTTTGCACGAAGTTGACAAAATTGTTTATTAAAAATAAGAATTTTACTATAAGATTGCAACGCACATGTGTTTCAAATTTTAGAAACAGTTTATGTAAAAAAAAGCTTCCAATTCCGGTAATTAATTTTCAAACTACATTTTTCTTTACAGCGCAGGATTTCTTTCGTCGGAGTAATTTTTTACGGTGTAAAATTTCTTTCGTATGTGGCATCGCAGCATTCTGTGATGTGTGTGAAGAGAAAATTTCATACGCCACCTCTTTTTCTCAGGATCATTGGAACTCCATTTCTTTGATCCCAGGGCTCTTGATTCTTCATATCGAAATGCGTATCTATCGAGTATAGAATGGATACGAATTGAGTATAGAATGGATACAGGTATTATCGGTTGAGCAACCGCGAACAGACGCATTCCCGGTTCATTAGATATCGAGGGCGTACTTCAGAACGAGTGTAGGAATGTATAGAAGCTACGTTACGTCGCATGCTAGACGGGGTAGGTACAAGGGATCGGAAAGGGCGCGAGAATCAAGATATCGATACTCCAGCCAGCAGCTCTTCAAAGTTCCCTTCGGTGCGGGGTCATTGATACCCGATCGGCCGTTCACAAATCGCGCTGCGGAGCATTGTCGGAAAGAAATCGAACACGATCTCGTTTTATTCTCACAGTTTACACCGCAAAATCTTGAAAATGCGTTCGATCAAGACAATTTAATGATCATGAGATTCATGAAAAATGCATGATTTTTTCATGAATTCGGTTCGAATTCGTCCGGTGAGATTTTTCCCCCCTCTTACACTTATTCCCCATAAAACCATCGTGGCAAGTTTTGGTACTGTGACTGCATCGCAGCGGGAACCCGTGTGACTTATCATGAGCGCTGTCAATGTGACCCGCTTGATGCATCTATAGGGTAAAAGTGGGGAATATGGCCCGGTCCATATATCATTGATTTACGTGTTAATCCATATATCATTGATTTACGTGTTAATCCATATATCATTGATTTACGTGTTAATCCATATATCATTGATTTACGTGTTAATCCATATATCATTGATTTACGTGTTAATCCATATATCATTGATTTACGTGTTAATCGATTTACGTGTTACGTGGGCCATATTCACCACTTTTACCCTAAGTCTAATCGGAGCTATAAATGTCTCAGGAGATATGAGAAAGTCACATCGTGTGACATCTTCACCGATCCTATTAAACCCCGGGTTTCATGATTAATAATGCAATTTAATGATCTCCCGTTCATGAGATTCATGAAAAATTCATGATTTTTTCATGAATTCGGTTCGAATTCGTCCGGTGAGATTTTTTTCTCCCTCTTACACTTATTCCTCATAAAACCATCGCGGCAAGTTTTGGTACTGTGACTGCATCGCAGCGGGAACCCGTGTGACTTATCACGAGCTCTGTCACTGTGACCCGCTTGATGCATCTATAAGTGTAATCGGAGCTATAAATGTCTCAGGAGATATGAGAAAGTCACATCGTGTGACATCTTCACCGATCCTATTAAGCCCCGGGGTTCATGATTAATAATGCCCAAATTAAATTAAATCAAGCCGACAAATGCGGACGGTGATCATGACGGCGTTAGTCTTAGAGACAGATTGCCGCTTCGTTTTCCCACTCTGTACTCTGTTAGCTTTCCTCACGCCAATTTACCGCGGCTCGAATGCTACGGGTGTCACGACCGCTGGATATTTTGGAATCTCGGGTATCTTCGCTGCACCGGCGGGACAAAACAAGCGAATGCTCCGATGCAAGGAACCCCCTTTTCATTCCTCCAATTTCGTATGAAATTGTACTGTACGGGCCCGCGTTGACTCAGCATGACGGAAACGATCGCGTCCAGTCTCGGATCGCCGATCTCATTCCTCGCGATCGACTTCCATTCTGCGGCAGAAACGGCAAGATTATTGCAGGAGACCGAGAAGAGTCGTGTGCGAAAGCAAAGGAAATAAGGGAAAGGAACGGCCTTAGACGTTGGCGCACTCGGCTGGGAAGGAACCTTTCGGGCGAATCGATTATGGGGAGAATATAAAAGAACGAGCGATTAGGCATCGGTGGGTTTTGGCAGCGCGATTTCTGCAGGGAGTCGGTTTGCCTTGGCATTCGGACTCGATGGAGCAAGGCGAGTCCTGCCGTGCTCAGCCAGCAGGAAGCGTTGCCGGAACCGAGCAACAAGTGGCTCCCAGGAACATTAAACGGAGCTCAGCTCCCTCTGGGACATTCGTTTTTTTTTTTAGTGCTCTAGATTTTCGGGCCAATCGCTATCATGAGATTTGCGCGAATTAAGAAAAATCTCTAGTTATTCTTAACTAGTTTAGGCAAATTTTAACAAGCCATTTTGGCAATGTAGACATCGATCACCTTCATTCAATTCGGCCTAAAACAGTTACGACTTTTACACCGTGCCAAGTAAAGGGATAGGGCAGCTTCGACGGCGTTTGGCGACCATCAATGTTCCCATAACGCAATGACAAACCGGCAGAGAAATCGAGGACTGAGATAAAGAACAACTTCATTAATTCTTCACAGACAAGTCTGTGGAAGTGGCGGCATCGCCTTTGTCTCCAATTGAAGCAACTTAGAGATACGTGCCGAGATTAATTTATTAAATAATGCTTCCACGGTTACATGGCATACGGCACGGTTCCTATGAAGTCAGCCGATCGGCTTGGGTTCACGTGCGGTAGCATGGGAAACTATATTAAATACACTTTATATTACCGGTTAAAAAAAAATTACGGAACTAAAATTATCCCAACAAATTCTGGAAATTAAATGAAAATTACTAACATGGTACAGTAGAAAACTCCGATAAAACGGGTAAAACAGTAGTCCGCAAAGGCAACTGTGTTGCATACGCGCTTAAAATGTACAAGTTTGCTTTATATTGCGAGCTGCAAACACAACAGTTCCGATTTTAGAGTCAACGGTTTATGTTTATATGAAGTTTTTGTCAATTAACTAAATCATAATATATTTAAATAATAACTAAATCAAGTTAATGTTTATAGGAAGTGTTCTGTTATTTTTAATAATATACAATAGGTGTACAAGTTTGAATTGAGTGTGTTTCACTTATCCAATGGACGCTTTCCCCACATTAGCTCGGATAAACGGGGTTCTACTGCAGTACATAGCGAGTGCTGTATAGCGTAAAAAGATGAATAACTATATCGCCAAATTTTACAGATATCGCAGTATGAACCATATAGAGTAAGAGTGGTTAATATGGACCACCGTTTGAGCATTACGTCCCTCCATCAAATACCTACACAGAAAAAAAAATATCATTGAATCAAGTAAAATTTGCTTGCGAGCTGCCAATGAGGTAAAAACCTTGTTTCAATTCTACTCTGAATTTGTACAATTTCGTACCGGATTGAAACGATAACATGTCACCTTGACAGTCTTGCTGTCGTTGTTTCAATATCGTATGGAATTGTAAGAACTGATAGTAGAATTGAAACAAACATTTTTTTCTTCGGCAGCCCGCAAGTAAATTTTTTTTTCAGTGTACTCGTTGCACACGTACAAGTACTAAACTTCTAAAGTACTACCACGTAAAGAACTACTACTGAATAGTCTAACAGTAGTGCAGCCACGATCAGGTACCGCGTCAATCGCGGCAGTCCAACGGACGTTTTGAAAGCTCAGAGCCATCCCATCGATATTGATTCGTAAATAGATAATAAATCTCCGAAGGAATCTCAGTCGGATCGGAGAAACGGAACAAGTCGAGGCGTAGAAGACACTACAGAAGCCTGGCTCCTACCGAATGACGCGAATGCTCGAAACACCAGCATTCAGTTTCTTCGTTCCTCTCTCCTCTTCATCGTAACTCTGAGAATGCAGGCCGGTAGATAGACCGGAGGAGAAATCGATCAAAGTTGGACGCGTGTACACTTTGGCGGCACAGAATCTTGGCCAAGAAAAAATACATAACATTGAAGGTGAGGCACTTGGGTCGGCTGATCGTTGAACATTCGAAATTCCAAAGCGCCCGACAACTCTTCCTCAACGAAAGACACGACTGAGCCCCGGCACGATCCGACGATTCCGACCCCGGCACGGAGCCGAAGACTCGCCGGAGATCGTAGCTTTCGCCAATGTCCGTCTTCCTTTCGCGAACAAGCAACAGCTGAGAAACAGGAGAAAAATCTTTCGTCATCTCGTCTCTGGCAAGTAGCGATTCGGCAGAGCGATTAGTTACGAGCGACATTCAACTCTGTCTTTATCCCTTGGCTACATTCGTATGCAAATGCAGGAGTCTTTACCGGTCGGGCGGTGCGTTCGGTCCGACCCGTAAAGACCTTTTTCTCACTCTTCGGGTCTTGTCGCGACCGTTTCATGTGAGATGTCTACAACAAACGGCGTACGGCGCGATGCTTGACGGGCTTACCGGAGAAATGCGAAAACAACTGGTGGGCCATAAAAGCAATTTCGCAACGCGCATCGACATCGAAAAAGTGCCTCGGGCACCGATGTTTTGATTCGTGATTGAAATACTAAAAGACACCTGTCAGTCCTTCGTGTATCGCGCATTTCATTTTCAATGTTTATCTATCTATCTTTTTGCGTCAATTTGGCAGTTGGGGGCGGGGGCAAAATGGACCCATGTTCATGAGGCTTTGTTTGAGATAAGCCTTATTTTATTACTTCTTGTGAAAGAATCGGTACAAATAGTCCGTTTTGCCCCCAGGGTTCCATTTCGCCCCGCCCTCCTCTAAGTGAATTCAGTCAACAGTCGAACTCCGACAGCGTATGATGTGTCGAAACTTTTTGCAAACAATTGGGACTTTAATGTTCTTGGTCAATGTTATAGGCTCAATTTTACCGATCTTTCTCTGATTGTAGCGCAGAATGCGCGACATCATGCGGATAATATGTGACATGTCGTCGAGACTGGCAACGACAATACTTCACTTTCCACTTCGCTCCAGAAACTCTTTCTAAAGGTCCGTCCCGAGTTTTTTCAACGGCAGAAAAAGAAAGTGGCCATTTTGTCTGAACCATAAAGTACCAGCGAGGCAACAAAGAAAGCAGAGATGCCGTAGTGACGTTCAGTTCATCGTACTTTGCGGTCAATGCGATGCTCTAATTGAGCGCAATAATTTGAACAGTAAAAGATCAGCTCAACAGTTTGCATTATATGTTATAACATATGTTATATGTTATATACACATATCTTATATGTTATATATACATATGTTATATGTTATATATACATATGTTATATGTTATATGCTCGGCTTATCTTAATATCTTGGTCCTTTCCCCGATTTTTAAAACCGACTTTACTCAATGACGCAAACGGAGTGATGCACGACGTTCTCGAAGCACGCGCTCGAGAGCATTCTGAAACCAACAAATTAATATATCCGCTTTTTAATCCCAATGTAGAAGGTTAATTCGAGACGAGGGAGACGAGAAAACGAGATAACGCGCGCGAGGGCCACGCGACAGGAAGACGCTCTTGTTGCGGGCTGTGCCAAAGCGTAGAGAAGAAGAAGAAGAAGAAGAAAATAAAAGAGTTCGCTCTCGCCCTTTTCCTGTACAAACTGTGGACGTGAGCCTTCCATTCAGAGACTCGAGAGTGAGCACGATAATCACGTAAGAACGCGCTAGCAACAAGAGTACCAACAGGAGCAGCAGCCAGCAGCGATTAATCAATTAAGCCACCGAAATGTCGTGATCTCGCCCGAATAACCGGTGCTTGGACCCCATTCACCGAGAGCAGCGACGGTCGGTGACTCCTCGGCACTTCATGGACTCTACTTTATCTCAAAGTCCACCACACGATAACTTCGTTAAATCGCCGAGATATTAATCTGCGCACCGATATCAAATATTCGTCGAAAGCATATTTTTTTAGACGATGCATCCACTGAGAAAAAGAATGGTGTTTCCTACTATAACGAATATTTCCCAGGGGGGACGTCTATATAAAAATAGTTTGTGATAGTTCAAACTCAATTGATTAAACTATAATTATAGTTACAACTACAATTTTTAGTCATTGTCGTAACAGTAAAATGTAAACGTCCCCCCTGGGAACTATTTACTATGTAAGTTTTTATGACCCTGAAGATATCTGCATGTGGCCGAATTTGATCAAGTTATAACGGCTGTATTTTGCATCGTACAAACTTAGCTCGAGGAAGTTCACTTGGAGATCAAAATTCTATAAGTGAACAATTGGTTATTCTCCCGAAAGCCGTGCACTGATAGAGACTTGTCAAAGATGAAATTTGATGTCATGCAGATATGTTCAGGGTAATAAGTTTTTCTCAGTGTCGTCTTAATCTTCGTCTCGACGATTAATCCAACGAATTGAAAGAATCCGAGGGACGTTTTTTTTGGACAAAGAAACAATGCCGCGGTTCGCGAAACGCGTGAGGGAAATCACGAGGAATTCGTCTCGGTTGCATTCCGTTACGAGAGAGGGCTCGAGGCAAAACACTACACTGTAAAAAAAGCGGTGTTAAATTCGACACCGCTTTAACACCGCCATGTGGTCCATATAGGTCCATTACTTTGGTGTCACCCGCGGTGTAAGACGTGGGTGTAAAACGTACGGTGTGAAATCGGTGTTATTTTTGGAACGTAATTTTCAACACCGTAAAGTAACACCGAAATTACTCCAAAAGAAGTAACATTTCAACACCACGAAGGGACTTGATTTTTACCAAACGGTGTTGACACATAAATTCGTGCTAACGTTACTTTACACGTTTATGTGCTATGCCATAACACTATAATGTGCGAACAGCGATTCCTACTACACAGTACCGTGTTGCCCAAAATTGACTGACCGAAACGGTGATCAAATCAATATTATGATACTTGCTATTATTTTCTATGTAGTTATATAAACCCCAAGAGTATTTACCCTTTTATCTGCATGTAAGCACACAATAAAAAGTCGGGATCGCAAGAAAGTAACATACCTACATACATATATTAATCACAATTTATTTATTTTTCTGATGAAATACAACATTCAAAAAAAAAAAAAAAATACATAGAGAACATTTTTTACATTCCACATTTGTTATGGATCGAAGAATAATTAACATAACTTCTTCTCTCAGCGTAAACGAAATAAAGTAATTTTTCAAATTTGTAATCAGAACAAAAATAGAAACAAATGAAAATCAGAATCTCGTCGTAAACGATTAATCATATCTTTTTATGCTATTGTCATCGCAACTGTTGGTATAAAATACTTAGGAACGATATAACTATCGATACTGTTGTACGTTTGGTGTATTTCATACATCACTTTGTGTTGGCGTATGTCCCATGTGGTCGGTGGTTTTTATTTTTTTAAGTGGTGGGCCCACGTTTTCTTCGTCATTAATACCACTGATTTCACTCATCCCGTGTAAATAATGTGTCACTTGAATCACAATTTTCCTTGAGAAACATCTGCCCGTACGCGAGAGCACGTGAACGAAATAACCACTGAAGGCACTGAGCTGGACGAGGCAATACTTCTCTCTGTCAGTTTCACGCGATACCCATAGCGCTATCGCATTCATACTCAAGCGACTTTCGTATTGGCTCAGAATCGGAAGGGGAGGCAAAAAACAAAAACACCGATCCGAGTATTCTAACACACATCGGTGCAAGCGGACACGGGACAGTGTCAAATATTATTGAGAACGCTTTACTTCCACCTTGCGTATTTAGTTACACATAGGGCGGTGTTACAGTTACACCTCCGCGAATGCAACAGAACTCACACCAATCGTTACGACCGAATTGTGTTAAAATCTTGTGTAAAAATATTATTTACACAAAATGGTGGTTAAAGACCCAACGATCTTCTCAACCACATAGGCCGGTGTAATTTGAATACTGAACTGGTGCTAATTTCAACACCGCCATTGTTTACCACTTACACCGAGGTGGTTTACACCGCAGATTTTTTACAGTGTATAATCCACTGGGAGATTTTATTTTATGAGAGGACTCTTCGGTGTCTGCGTTATAAAAGGCCCAACCGGTGGGCCGGAGGTGCGAACAACCTGTAACTCTTTCGCTTCTCGCGCTGCGGGAAGCTGGGGACCAACTAATTCCTACTGTGAACACGCCGGCCACTCGTAACCCGTGAAGATCGCGACGTCGCGGTCTTGTTCAATGTATTCCGTACGTGTTCTCTATCGTGACGAGAGACACGACGCATTAAGATGAGGCTAACACGCGCGGCGGCTGCTCGAGTGTGGAAGAGACGGCAACTCGGAGTGAGGATGTTTAGACTCATCTTAACGCTATAAATTGTTGTACAATTTTTGTACGGCTTTCATTACTGTTCGGAAGGACTTTTATTGCTCGGGTGTTGAGTTGAGAGTCCGAAGACCACTATAGACCGATAAAACAACACAGTTGAATCATCTGTCGGGCAGGGACGTTCAAATAAATATTAAATCGGCCGAACAAAATATTTTAATGCCCTATAAATGTTTTAGTGAAGACATGCAAATAATTGTTGAACTGAACAGTCTTTTAGCTGTACCAACAAAATATTTATTCGAACGTCCCTGCCCGAAGGCTTAGTTGATCCAACCGTATTTTCTTATTAGCGTAGGTAATTTGGAGACAAATGCACTAAACAAAAATTCGCTTGCGAGCCGCCAAGGAAAAAAATCTTTATTTCAATTCAACTTTCGATTCTTAGAATTCCATTATGACATTGAAATAACGACGGTAAGACTGTCGAGGTGACATGATATCGTTTCAATGCTGTACGGAATTGTCAAAATTGAAAGTAGAATTGAAATAACACATTTTTTTCTTTGGCAGCCCGCAAGCGAATTTTACTTGAGTCATTGATATTTTTTTTCAATGTCTAACAGAATCGCATTTGGCAGAATCTTATCTGGGTACTCGCCGAAGTTACGTTTAGACAATCGGTGTGGTGGAGTAAAATTTGATCGAACACAGCGATGAAACGCGCAAGGTGCGGTAATGCCCGGATTTAGCCGGAGCCCCAAAGAAGTAAGCGTGGGTCACGTATATTCTCGTTCCTCTCGCGTCTGTGTTTTAATGCATTAACAAGCCACTTGTTTCGAGCTCTCCGTTTCTCTCGTTTACCGACCGCGTCGTACAGGCAATGAAAGGGAGAGGGACGAGAAGTGTCGGGAACAAGAGAGAGCGCGCGCACCGAGTATTATACACGCGATAACACGCCTGCGTACGTACTATGTACACGCGCCGTATATGGCGATGTGTTACAGCGAGCACATAACCAACTGTCGACACATAGTGTAAGGCTCGCGTGTGCCCCTTGTCCTGTGCGTTTCCTGGAGCGTCTTGCATGTGGGCGACCCTTGGTCTCGTATACATACATTATATGATTATAAAAAATACTTTTTTAAATTTATTTTTTTCAAGAAAAATATTTTTTTAAAAAGGTTCGCATACACTGAGAAAAAAAACAATTGAGTCAACAAAATTATCGCTTACGGGTGGCGAAATAAATTTTTGGTCGATCAAACGAAATAGTTGTCGCAGTAAGTAAAGAAACATTTAATTCGACGATCAACGATTCCTTTCGATCAACCAAACATTTGTTGATTTAATTGATTTTTTTCTCTGTGTAGCAATTTTAATATTTTATTTAAGAACATTATTTCACAAAACCAAAAAAGGTATCTTTCACGAAAAAAATAATCTCAAAATGCTAAACGTACATCCTGGACTCACCGGACCGGTTACATTTCTGACATAAAAAGCTTCTGTAGCCAACGGAGACTTCTCACCATTTCCAAAACAAAACAATAATCTAAATAAATGGAAACTTCTTTTTATAAATATTTTGAACATTGTTTCGTGGCTTTTTACGTCGACGACCATGTCGCTGAATTGATCTACGCAGGGTTATCATTATTTCTTATGTCGCATTAAAATGCGTGTTTTCGATTAATTCATTTTCAACCTTCCCATGTAACGCCGAATGGGAACAGTTTACACCGAGCAAAAAAAAAAAAAAAAATGTCGAATGAATTATTATCTGTCAATTATTAATTCCGCGTTGTTCGAAAAATTTGTGAGAAGGGCCCACGAGGGGAGGAGGGAGGAGGGGGGGGGGGGGTTGTGTGAAATCGTCCGACCCGTTTTCCAGCCTCGAAACTACTCTGTTTGCCATAGTTCACGTGGTGCAGACAACAGTGTGTCCACAGACACAGCGAGACACAATACACGTACGGAATCTAATCGAGAGTTAAGAGCGCGGCCAGCCGACCACTTGAACAAGAAGGGAACGGGGCACACCGCACGCCGTATCACGCTTTAGTTTTGTATACGTAGCCATGCACGAAGGCAATAGGCACTGTATGTACATCAAGCGAAATGTAAAGTCACCCTTCGGCGACGCGGGTACTGTGACTAATCGATGAGCACGCAGTGGGTCCCGTTCGATCAAAACGAATTCACGACGCTCTTCATAATGCGCACACGAAGGTCTCGTCCACAATAGTCCATACCCCTCGAAACGTATAAACAAAATGCGCATAATGCACGCGGAAAGTGTACAAAATAAATCATTTTTTAAATTGGATTTAATGTAAATTTCTGTCAGCCGCAGTCACTGATGTAGAGTATAGTTGTGCGATTAATCGCCCGCGAGCAACGACCACGTATTTCGGAAATGAGTCATTTGAAGGAAATGAAAACATACCATTTTTTTTGGTTATAAGCATTATTATAATTTTTTTTTTTTTATATTTGTTATTTTTTTCATCGTAGACCCTTCTGGGTTTATACGGAACCCCATCCCAATTCCGCCCTACCACTCCCTACCCGCACTCAGCTAAGTTACTTAAGTTCCAGTGCGTCCGTAGCTGACTTAGATACACTGTACCACATTTGTTGGGGACAAGGGAAACTACGGAAAACTCGTGCCGGTACATACGGCCATATTCTACTGATCCTCCGGTATTTTTACACTTGAGTAAAGTGCAGAAACACCAAAGTTTCAGAAGAAAGTCGATGCACCAGCCAGCGCGGGGCTAAGCGGTCACCCATCCCGGTACTGACCGCGAACGATACTGCTTGCCTTGGGGAGACCACGCTGTCGATTTATTATTTATTTATTATTTATTTATTATTTATTTATTATTTATTTATTATTTATTTATTATTTATTTATTATTTATTTATTATTTATTTATTATTTATTTATTATTTATTTATTATTTATTTATTATTTATTTATTATTTATTTATTATTTATTTATTATTTATTTATTATTTATTTATTATTTATTTATTATTTATTTATTATTTATTTATTATTTATTTATGACCATTAAATTTGTGCAAAATACAGTAAAAGAAATGTTATGTTACCGAGTCGTGTTTCGTATGCAGAAATGAAGCCACACATCATCGAGGGCTTCGCGATTGCGGGGGTTGCGTTCTACGGCTAAACTGTTTACAGGTCACGTGACACTGATGGGGTGCAGCAGGCTCAGGACTGACTCCGCAGGACCAGCGGGGAAGCATCGCTCGGAATAATGAAGAGAGTCACGACGTAGAGTAGCGAGAAAGAGAAAAGGATCGGGCGACGGGGGTTGAAATTATCGCCAAGTTCGCTGAACCGTTAAGAGCTTGGGGTTTCCCATGACGACTTCAATTTGCCCCGCACAACCCTCCGCCCGAGCATCTCTCTCTCCCGAGATCATTTTCACTATTGAACTCCATCGATCTTCGTGAACGAGCAAAGTTCAAAATCTATCCAACAAGTACAGCCTGCGAAAACAAAAGTTAACGCACATGGGCACAAAATGAAGTTTCCTTTCCCACGATAACTTCGATTAATTGAGTGTTTCAATTTTTCAATAAATTTTTTTCCCCACCATCCTCAAACACAGCCATCAAGATCACCGTCGACGAATAGGATAATTGCTCTGGCTCAATAAGCGTCGATATAATACACTACTAATATACAATTATAGTCCCTGGAACGATTAATTAACCGGCTAATTGGGCGCGGCGAATGTCGGACTATTTTTTTATTTTTGGACAAGACAAAAAAAACCCTCCCGTCTCGGATGATCGATGACGGAGACGGATGATAATACAACAACCCAAAAAAAAAAAAGTAATTACAAAGCCCGACGATGGCCTTGCCAGTAAACACGAATGCCAGCTCTCCCCCACCTCGACCGCCCCGATGAGCTTTTTGCACGGCTTTTAAACGCACATCGCGACACTTTCAATTGGGTTCGGTCAATTCTTGTATAAAAATTGTGGCATCCGGCGCGCGCCGCGAGGTCAATCAGGCGACCTCGTATCCTGGGTCTTGGACCCTTTCCTTCATCTTTATTCGCTGCTGGAGCGGTATACGCGCCAGCTTCGCCACGACACGCGGGTCAAACGCTTGACTCCTTGACTCGAACTCCCGACCACTGCCAGCTGCCCCCTAGGCGTCTCTGCTTCTCGGGTACTTTGGAATCTTCATTCTCAAACTCTCGCGTGTATGTCGCGACCGCGTTATACTACATTACTATACTAAATGTGTGGCATGTTGTGGCGCGCCCGCAGAAACGACTTTCATTCATGCCACTGTCATTCATTAATCGCCGCTCCGCGCTCGTTTTTCTCGATTGTTCAGCAAAGACGATGGAAGGAATCGACGTCAGCTAACGCATTAAAGCTCTCCGTTTTTTATTAGCATCGTGAACATCGAACAAAGTCAATGCGACGCCGATTAGGAGTATCGACCCATTCGTTCCGACTTTGATAAGAAACTTTTTTTCATATCAGTAACTTTTACACGATATCTTGCTACAGAAGTTCGAGATGCGGCGCCTCGGAACCCAGAAACTTTACTGAGACACATGAACGAAGGGACTTTGGTGGACCGGAAACACTCGATAACACAACCCGTTCTTATCGTGACTTTGGGTTCTACAGACTTTTTATCGTTTTCTGATGTTTTTCGGACCACGATGTTCTTCACTCGACGATTTCTGTTGCCTCAGTCTCAATTCGAGTAACGCATCTCGATTACCCGCATGGCGTATGATGTCTCGCAATGAATGATGCATAGATGCGGAATAACCGTGTCAAGGTTGCCGTCTATGATCGCGAGCGCTGCAGCACAGCTGTCATCTGTACCCACTCAGCGATTAATGAAGGATTGACAATATTGATATCAGAATTAAACAATTGTGGCGTTCGCAAATGAGATTCACCCGATACACGGAGTCAAGGAATGGCTTGATGTGGTGATAATGTGGGAAGTAGGTATTGCGAGTCAAGGTTGCTTTCAGCTGAACCCACTCCGCGATTAATTTGCCTATTGGCAAATTAATCAATCAATCAATATTTTGATATCAGAATTAAACAATTCTATCGTTCGCAATTGAGATTTACTCGATACACGGAATCAGCGGATGGCTTAGCGTGGTGATAATGTGGAGAATATTGCGAGTTAAGGTTGCTTTCATTTGCACCCACTCAGCGCTTACTTAAGCATGGCCAATATTTATATTAGAATTAAACAATTGTATCGTTCGCAAATGAGATTTTCCCGATACTCGGAGTCAACGGATCTTCTCAGGAAAAGAAGAAAATGGCGTTAATCCCACGGACTGCTATCGAAGTCGTGACGAATCTTGAGTGATGCCGGCGAAGAACGTCCAAAGCACGAAAAATGTAATCCCCCGTAGTTGGGGTGTAGTGGAGAGGGTGTACCCGGCATCAGCAAGCGATTCAACAACGGCGGTAGCAAACAGAACCGATCAAGGCAGACGAATGGACCAAAGCACGACCCCATGACCAGAGCACAGAGCAACCCCCTCGTACTCTATCGCAGTAACCGTACAGCCCCGCTCCTCATCTCGAAACGTGTGTGCCCAATATGTAAACCCGTTGCCCATTTGAACAGCACTCCTCGCGACCCTTTAAAACAAATACTCGCCGGGGTCGCCCGGCAATAGAGCACAAAGATTTCTCGCACTCTCGAGTGGCCGCAAAACATATATACGAGTGAGAAAAAAAATAGCGAGCAGCCTCGAGGGCAAGTAATTCGGACGATCGAGATTTATCGCGAAATCAACGAGTACCAGCCCGCAATGGGCAATGGATTTACGAGTGCGTAAATCGACCAAGTGGCCAACCGCGCCGTCCAAAGCACAGCTGCCCCACAATTAGAGTGCGCACTCTCTATTGCTTGTAAATAAAGAACCGGCTGAAAAAATTCTTCGTCCTAAAAAGATCGTAGTTGCGTTATAACAAAGTCTCCGCTGCAGTTTGTTAGGCGCAGACTCGCCCATCTAAAAATCCTCCCTAACAACCCTTTTTTAATAACGAAACTCCTAAGCCGCATCTCACGTGATACGGCTGGATATTCGGACTACATGATTTATATTATCAGTAAGTCGCATCGCGAGAATTTTTTTTTTTTTTTTCTCTCATGAAATCCTATCCGGATGAGAAGACTGTGTCATACGATACATGTACCATGAGAAAAGATCGTGCCGACCCTCAATCGTTTTGATAAGCCTGCCAGGGGGCATCCGAAACGTGTGTTGCAGCCAACTTGTGGCGTGTAACGAGGACAAACGAAATCCGCTTCGATATAGCAGTGGTGGCGGTGGGTGGCACGCGCCCGATGCCGTAACTTTAATATAAACGGCTGACGGTCGACGGTGTAACAGAACACGAGACAGACCGGAAGGGACGTCTGCCGAGTGTCACCCGGTCATTCAGTCACTCCCGTGCTTTCGCGCGCTCTGCTATACTTTCCTGTACCGTATTGCGTATACGCATGTTCACGGTACTCTACCCTTGGTGTACTATAAATACAATATATACTCATGTATATGTATATATATATATATTAGGTTGTTTCTCAAATAGGACATTTTTCGTCAATTTTTCTCCCACCGTTTTAAAGTATAGATTTTAATCTCAAATTGAACCTCGCGAAAGGCGGTCGATAGCAAAAAATTGTAAGAGGTGTCGCATTCGACGTTTGTTCACAAAAAATTCGACTTTCTCTTTGGGTATAAAAGGCAAATACGGCACCTCTTGAGATTTTTTGCTCAGGCCTGCCGTTCGCGAGGTTCAATTTCAGATTAAAATCTATACTTTTGGAGGGTGGACAGAATTTGTATCAACAAATTCATTCCACTGGACATTTTTAGAGTTTTGTATATTCGAATTTCAGAATCAAAGTCTTTTGAGTAGATATACATGTATATGTACATTTCGGCAATGTAGCCGTGATGATTGGGTGCGCGCGTGCCCAATCATCATGACAGTAAAAAAATCGGCAAGAAGTCAGCATTTTTGTCTTCCACATTGATCAACGGAATCCCTCGAGTCCTTTCACCGTTATACTTGGTTCTCATGCAATCGTCATCGGTCGTAGACTCTCATTGATGAAAATTAGTGGAACGAGTAGTGGTGAAGCGGCAATAGTATACACTGAGTACAGTAGCTAAGTAGGAAGTGTCCCTCAATGCAACCTCCGCGGTGGGTCCTGCACGCAGACTGAAAGGCTGGAGCCTAAAAAGAGTCCAATCGAGATGTTGGACACTCGCAACAATCACCAAGATCTACGTCGTGCGTGAATAGACTGGGAGGTATCAGCATTCGAGTGTTGGTAAATTAGCTGTCTCGTAGGAATGTTTCTCATGGAGAAACACTCTCCATTATTCATTGATACTAATTTTAAAAATTTGTATTTTGGTAAGAGTTAAGGGAGGAACTTTGACCCGATGTTCGTTTACCTTTTCAGCAGGATTTACATGCAGTTATTTCGATTCGCTAAGAATAGAGAGGAACCGTTTTACCGCTGTTACAGATAATTGTACCACTAGTAACAGGTACAGCTTATCGTTAATCGAAATAACAGAATTTATATAAATGACAAATTCCACTCCCACTCCACGCTATTAAAGATATCTTGTTTGCTTAAAAATACCTCATAATGTAGTAATATTTTGTTGGTGGAGAAAATAAAATATCGGATTTTTATGGGTTATTTTCGGTGTATTCCGATGTGTCGTGCACGGTACAATCGACCGAAGGCATTTGCTTGTTCCAGGCTTCGAGGTACACTAAAGAAGGACGCACGCGCCCTGATTATGGGACTCATCTTCGTCGCCGTCGTTGTGCCCGCTTAAGTAGGAAGTTGACACTAACCTCCGGTTTATTGCCGAGGACATTTTTTATCAAGACGCTTGCCACACGTTTAAATAGCCGGATCCACCGTAAGCTTATACATGTACACATGTATACATGCGGGATGAGCTATTCGGTTACGCCGAGGCCCTTGTCGAGCGGCGATGTACCACCTACGTACATATCGCACGAATGAAAACGTAAAGGCGTACTTTGTATGCTTACGCAGAGAAAATACGTCCTTCTTATTTTGGTCAGGCGACATATTCCTCGGGCCTCACGGGTTGCTCTCACACCAAGCAACTCCGACGCTTTTAATCTTGTTGTACATTGGTCCGTCGTAAATATACCAATATGCCGCGAGGAAGTGGATGGATCGCGTCTGTCCACTCTGTACATTACTATCACTTATTTATTCACGTATATAAGCGGAGCAAAACCACCAACGCTACGCAATCGAAACCCTGCAATTCGTCGACCAAAGGACTTAGGGAATTATAGCAAAATTTATTAATGCACTAGCATAAGGATTTGGTCCAAAAAACAAGTCTTTTTCCACGTTTTTTTAACGCAAGTATTGGAAAGACCAAGTCGGGTTTGTACACACAGTTAGTACAAGGTGTTATGACGTTTGAGTTTTTTTTATTGAAAAATATCAATTAACATCGTACTTATTATCAATTAACAATTAACAACAGACATCGTAGTTCAAAATCTATCCATCCGATTGAGTTGAAATTTAGGCAGATCAGTGATTATAACATTTTTGATCTGATGAGCGGATGATTAAAAAAAATGTCCAATGATTTATTCATGACAAATGATTAAGGCCGTTTAGAATTAGATTAAGGATCTTAATCGTTCGTTAACAATTAGGCGGTCTTCAGGAATTTTTGCTGCCAACCTGCCGTACACTTTTTATTGCCATTTTGCATATTGTTAGGACACATGATTAGGCTCATAAGTGAATTTTCTTTACATTAAAATATTAATAATCAGCGAGAATAGACGCCTTTTCTGGTGAGACGGAAAGGAAGACCCGAGGATGGAGGACTTCGCCGTTAGGTAAACAAGTCCGAGCTCAAGTCAATTAACTCGAGTGTTTCTCCCCAGCGGGTTTCGTTAAGGTTTCTCGGTGATTACATTGCGTCGAGGGAAAAGGGTGGCTTTCGATGGGAATAGATTTCTGCCGTTCGCGACGCTGACCGAGCACAGTTTGCTCCGATCGTTGGTCAGATTCGTCAGTCGGTGAGTTGCCAACGATCGATGCAGTATCGCCTTTTACGGAACCGGAAGTGACCTCGAGGGGAATCAGCGTGTAGCCGAGCAGCGTATGACTCAGGAAACAAATTACGCGCGGTGGAGCCAGCGAACGGTCAATTGACGATACTCTTTCGAAGAACAGGCTTCAGCATCTTTTCGTCGGCGGTCATACACCTAGCGCACGATTTATTCATCATCCTCGGCGCAGTCCCCGTTCCGCCTCTACCGCCGATGCCCGAGTTATACTTTCTGGAACGAATGCGGTCACGGATCATGACCTTTCTTATGCCGCTGACCAACCGGAAGCTACTTTATGCGATCTGAATCCGACGACGCATTGACTCAGTCTATGCTCTATACGGTTTTAATTTCCGGGACGACGAAGACTACGAACACGTGCCCGAACAAATCCAAATACCACGTTTGCAAAGTCTCAGCGATTATGAATCTGGACCAGAAAAAAAATCTTTTTTTTTACCTGCACTGAGAAAAAGGGATGGTCTTTCCTACGACGACGAATAGTTTCCAGGGGGAACGTCTATATAGATTCTGATAGTATATATTCAATTGGTTAAACTAGAATTGTGGTTCCAACTATGATTTTTATAAAATGTAGACGTTCCCCTTGACAACTATTTTTTTATGATAAAAAGGCAGTATCGTTGCTTTTACTATGTAATTTTTGCTCAGTGTGGATTCTATTTAACCCTTTATAAGTCGTCTCTATCCCCACTATCAGATGCTACCGTAGTAACGCGTGGCTCCCACTCAGCGTCCGTTAATCCCTTTTCGATACGGTGTCGGGCGGTGTAACATATAAAGCGTTAATTCCGACTACATTCACCAAGTCAGCTATTATTAATCTGGAAAATAAAAAAACCTATTTTTTAGCTGTACTGAGAAAAATATTGGTAATTCCTACCACAACTAATAGTTCCCGGGTGGAACGTCTATATAGATACTTTCTGATAGTATATATTCAATGGGTTAATAGCTTTTACTATGTCATTTTTTCTCATTGTGTATTCTATTCAACCCTTTATAGGTCGCACCTCTAGGGTAAAAGTGGTGAATATGGACCACCTCGATTAACACGTAAATCAATGATATATGGACCGGTCCATATTCCCCACTTTCACCCTAACCCCCACTTTTCGGCGCTACGGCAGCAACACGCAACCCCCACTCCCTATCCCTTTTCGGTACCGTTTCGGGCGGTCTGTCTTACAAATCCTTAATTCTCACATGCTGCTTACCGAATGTTACCGATCCAAAACCAATGTCACATCGACAATTTCGAATGCTCATCGAATCATGGACAAAGCATAGTCGCCAAGGGGCGCGAAGCATCGCAGTCGCGATCGCGCCCTCCGAGCGGCGCGGCGCGATCTTGGCCCGTGACAATTCTCAAGAAACAATTACGAGCGTCCAACGAACGTTAATTGAAGCCATTCAAGATCATGGCAAGTAAGTTAGCGACGGCTCAGTGTGACGGACCGAGGTGACCATCCTCCTCCCTCCCCGGTGCTCTTTAATCTCGCTTCCTTCTCGTCCAGCGTTCGTTCCGTCCCGCGCTCGCTCATCAACACGAACACTGTGTCGCGGCTGTATTGATACGAGCTCAGTGGCAATACCACGACAGCCCCGAGTCGGACACGGTTCATTCATGAAGCCGGGAGGCTCTCCTCGACGGCGCGCCGTCCGACTCGCTCGTTCTTCTTACGATTCCCTCGGTTTCCTATCCTACCGCTCCGCTAATAAAGTTTAACTACTACGAACCTCCGGCCAGCGCGCAACTCGCGTCTTCACACTGTTGTGTCGTTCGGCGTACACTGCGGCGGTGATACATTTCCGGCCACCACCATTCCGCCCTCCACTCCGCTCTCCATTCATTTCTTCCTCTCCGTCTTCATCCTCCCGGCAATGGACCTATGCCACTGTGTCTTCAATGGATCTTTCCCTCGGCTGTCCCTCCGGCAGCGCGCCTCCAGCTCCAGCGGCGAACTTAGGGCCAGCGCGGCCCGACTATGTTATTTCCTTCTCGTCCCATCGCGACCCTCGCGCGCGCCGCTCTCGCTCATTCATTCGTTTAACACTTTTGTGCGACGCGGAGATACGGGCCTTCTGTTGCTAGGACACTTCTGTACCCGGCTCTCCAGGCTTCGCTCCGCTTACCATGCGATACGGATGCATTGCCGCGCCTGGGAACCTCTTAACCGTTTTGTATAACGTTATTAGGGTAATCGCGCACCCTCCGGTCGACAATGATCCTCCAGAAGTCTCCGAGTGGATCGATGAGGCCCCGATCTCGATATCGCTCGGAAACGGAAGGGCATACACTGCATCGTTTTACACATGCTAGACACACGTGACATACGTCATTCTATTCCTCGGTCGAAGCGGGCGGTTTTGGTGGGATTGATATATCAAGACATGTAATTGGTACTATATTTGGTATATATATTTCAGAATATATCCGTGACAGGGGATTTTATATACATATATTTTTCACATAAGGGATACCTTTTTTCGATATATGCCAGATGTACACAGTAAAAAAAATGTGTACTTTTTGCAAAAACTTAGTCCACAAATGTCCACATTTTTGACCTGTTAGTTTTCCGATCGCACTATGCGGCTTCAGTTTTGCAAACATAAGTGCAAACTAAAATTGTTAATGACACGGGAAATAAAAGGGCAGGTCTGTGTATTAAAACCTGAACAAACGAGATTGTCACTTATTTAACAATATTATTTTTACAGAACTCCGGATTCCGGTTTTACGGAACTATTTTTTACTGTGTAGCTGCTTTTCCCATGTAGGATTAGCCTCGTGAAGGGTTCGTCGGTGCAGATACGCATTGCAAATCCATTAAGTTACGGGCTGTAAATAGTTATACGACATGCAATATGAAGATTACTGCACAGTGAGAAAAAAAAATTGGTTGTATTAACCAAAAGTCGCAGTGACACACGTTCAAAGCCGTTATTTGTTTGGTACAAATGAAGGATTGTTTTGTTAAACGATTATTTGCTTCAATTTATTAAAAATGTATCTATTGAAACAAACATTTTTGTTGGACCAAACAAATACACCTTTGAACCATTGATTTTTCTCAGTGGACAAGATGTGCGAGAGCGCTGTAAGCGAAAATAGAAAAATCCCACATCGGCACTGTAAAAATAAATTGTAAATTTAATGTACTGGAACTTGAAATTTACTAACATTACTTCCATTAATTGAACGTTAATGTACTTTGCTTGTAAAATAAAAGTACCAGATATTAAATTTACAAATCTTTTGCTTGAAATTTACAAACATTCTTATAAATACTACTAATTTTACTGTAAAATTGCAACGCACATGTGTTTCAAATTTCAGAAACAGTTTATGTAAAAAACCTTCCGATACAATTCATTAATTTTCAAAGAAAATTTTTTAACAGTGGACACACTAACATCGCGACGCCAGTGCGGACTACAATAAATCATAATTGGCTGCGCTGCTCGACGACAAACACACCGTGTAATGCAGTTCATAGCGAAGGCAGACTAGTTAAATCGGTTTGTCCTGCAGCCAAAAGATAAGGCTCGTCCCGCGCTCGGTTCAACATATGAGAGCACACCAACGTTAATTTTCGGTGCGCGTAGGTGTCGCATGCCCGCGCACATGGAACTGGCAAAACGGATAACCACTCTCCCCAGTGTGCATTGTAGTTCGTGCGAAAGCCCGCAAAGCAGTTCGTACCAGAGAGATGGGAATTGAACGAGCGAAACGGCTCGTGCGGGGGTTGAAGCCCCGAGACTCGTAAGACTCGACGTCGTCGACTTGATCGTCGTCGAGACTGTGTTTGCGTGTGCCTAAAAGACGAGAGTCCCGCAAGCAAGCCGCAGAGACGCGCAGCACTCCGTCTGCTCCTAAATGAGCGACTCATCGCCACTCTCGTCACCGAATGATAAGCTGCGCGCCTACGCCGTGGGCTTTTACACTGTACAGATGACTTACGTCATGTATTCTTGTATCTCACTATCTTTCGATGCGCGCGCAGTTCCGTTTCGCGCATGAATCGTAAACCTTTCGCTTCCTCATAGAGGAAACTTTGTGATGGTGAAAAAAAAAACAATTTCGAGATTTTAATGAAATCGTGTTCAGAATGTTTTTTTTGGTCTATTCTGAAAGTCGCTAAGTACATCTTCCATGGTTGGACTGAAGCGGCTGCGTTTCGAATGAACGTCAAACAATTCGAATTACGCGCTTCATGGCGGTCACGACACTTCGCGTGTTTCCCTGGCCCTTCGATGTTCTGCGAAGAGGCTGACAATGTCTTAACAAAATTTTGCACGCAGTTTCTTTGAATCGAGAGCATTGTATGTGCCTCGTCAGATTTCGGTGGGTTTCGGACGCGAATTCGCAGAGACGAGTACCAAAACGTTTCGATGAGTTTTGAATTTTAAAAAGCATGACTGCGTATGTGGAAAGGTTAGCGAGATATGTTTAAAAAAATGGGGTTTAACGTCATATCCAGACGTCGCATAAGCTCAAATCAAACAATCAAACAATTCGAATTACGCGTTTCATCGCGGTCACGACACTTCGCGTGGTTCCCTCATTCGCAATGTTCTCCGAAGAGGCTGACAATGTCTTAACAACATTTTGCACGCAGTTTCTTTGAATCGAGAGCATTGTATGTGCCTCATAAAATTTCGTTGGGTTTTGGATGTGTATTCGTAGAGACAACGAGTACCAAAACCTTTCGATGAGTTTTGAAGAAAAAAAACATGCTTACGTATGTGGAAACGTTAGCGAGATATGTTTTAAAAAATGGGCTTTAATGCAATATCCAAACGTCGCATAAACTCAAATCCCTTTGGAATAACGCGAGAGTACGATATATGACGCGAATTACCGTGGATTGAGGAAGTTACAAATTCACTCGGTGCACGCCGCGAAATTATAAACCGGGTCTTTGATGATTCACTGTCGCTCCTCGATTAGTACAATCTTGCGCGGTTTGCGCGGATCCTATGCTCATCACCCGGCCACTGCTGCATCGTATCACTTATCTATGCGTTTGGGAGAATATCTTTTTTATCATACGCAAGCTGAAATTATAGTATGCACGGACGGTTTCAAGGTGTAATCGTACGGATATTTATTCGTGCAAGTTTTGATTGTTTTTTTTATGATGAAGATATCTGCTTGAAACTAAATTTCATCGAGTTTTAACGGCTGTGTTTTGCGGGGAAGATCACTTGGACAATAAAATTCCACAATTATTTTTCTTCCTAAAGCAGTGTATTGACGGAGACTCGCCAATTATGAAATTTGATGTGTTCCAGATAGACTAAAAAAATTAGTACAAAATTTAATGTACTGGTGCTCCAATTTTTCATGCATAAACCGGTATATTAAATTTCATGTACAATTGTGATCAAAAAGTAACGTACAGTATATTAAAAACTTTGGAAATACTTCACTTCAAATAATTTACGTCAATTTTATAATTAAAGTACATCAAATCAAATCATGTACTTTAATTTCACCGTGAAATTCCATTCATTTTTCATCACAATTGTACAATAAATATAGCGTACCAATTTTGCACATAAACCAGCGCGGTGCATCAAATTAACAATTTTTTAACAGTGTATCTCCAGGCTCATAAAAAAGCGACACTCACATAACGATTCTACTTGTTTCCTCCATTTCATTCACGAATAACTCGGAGGTCACTCAGAGATTCGAAGTGTCTCGCGCCTCGAGTCCAACCCCACAAAAATTTCATATGAGCGACTTTTCAAAAAATCCTCCCCAACACCTTCGTTACAGCGTACATTCACAATAATCATCACCGCTCCATGTTGCGCGCACTCTGTTGCCATAATATTTAAACGTCTCCTCGTTTTCGTCGTCGTCACGCTGCGCCTCGGGGGCATAACGACCATGAAGACAGAGGGTTGCGGTGCGCTATGAGATGCGTAGCCTTTGCGCAGTCTCCCTCCTCGTTTCCGTCCCCTCGCTCCGCGCTGGGGTGCATCGATGTACCAAACGGGGTGTACCGATACCATCCCTGTCCAAAGCGCTACACTGTATGGATGAGGACGCAGCGTAGATTAACCGCGATCCGACCGCCATCGCCATGGATCAAAGCCCATAGGCCAAAAATCTGTTGATAGTCTCCCTTCCACATCGCCATTGAGATCCACCGCCCCGCGGGAACAGCGGCAGGATGGTCGCAGAGCCCCCTGGAAGGAAGCGTCGGAGCCCCCCTTTGAATGGAAACCAGCAGCAACATTGGCAGCCGCGTCGGGACGTCGGAGGGGTCGTCCCGACGCCCCCCGGTCCTGTGTAGCTTCGTCCTCGGTACCCTCAGATCAGGCATAATATAACATCACCGCAACAAAATCTATGGCTGACGCGCCACAAAGCCCACATGTGAAAGTTGTGGAAATTCAACTTTGGTTTGTATTGGTTTACGTTATGCGGAGAATAGACGTAGTTGTTTTTTCGCTGTGGCAGTGCACTAGAGTGCGAACTTTGATTCGCGATGACGAGGACCATGAAACCAAGCAAAAGGGACCTCGATGCTGGTCATGCAGCGATGGGTTGACTACAATCGGCGGGCATTGTAAATGGCACGATAAAACACTTGTTTAGCGCTGTCTAATCTGCAGGGTTCTAAACGATGAACATCGTTTGCACGTTTGAGAAACGTTTTTCTTCACAAAAGTTTGGAATTTTTTTTATTGTTAACTTTGTAGTTTCTCTGAATTAAAGTCACACTTCGATGACAAATTCATAAAAAATAATTGTGTGTCTTTGCGGAAGAGAAATGTTTGTCAAGATCTGCCTCAAATTCAGCTAAAATTATGACAAACTATAACACCAATATACACACTTGAAAAAATTCTAAATTTAAAGCAAACGACTGGAATTTAGGCAAAAAGTGGTTAATTAAATTTAATGTACAATTGTGGCGAAAAATGAATGTACTTTTACAGGGAAATTAAAGTAAATTCTTAAAAGTAAAGTATTTCAAAAAAATTGAATATACCGTACATTGGTTTTTCATCGCAACCTTACATTAAATTTAATGTAGCACTTTAAAAACTTCCGCGACCAGTGCATTAAATTTCATTCGAACTTCTGTTACACTGCAGTAACGAAATCTGCATTGCTTCTCAGCCGCACTGAATCACGTTATTCCTATTTGAATCGGGATATTTTCATGGACCATTCGCAATGAAAAACATCGCGGTGCCGAAGCAGTTTAAATGCACGCCTCCAGTGGAAGCATTTTCGAGTTCTCCCCGACGCCGGGCGTCGACGTCTCGCGTCGGGGAACGCGCAGAAGCGAGTGAATACCTAAAGTACGCGCGAGGGAGCCGCAAAGGACTCCGGTTGTTTTGTCGGTGTGCGCGACTCACGATTTACACATGCGCGCGGAACGAGACGAACACGCACGTAGAACTGGCACTACTGCTGTTCACCACTTGGCGCAATTGGCCACGCAAGTGTTTACTGTCCCCCTCGCGCTGCTCCGCCGTACGTTTGGCCGCTGGTACGTGACGCTATGCAACCTTCGCGAGCGGCTCGTCACTCCGCTCTTAGGCGTCGGGGAGTATCTTATGTGAGAAACGTGTGCGTCCCGTTTATTTACTATTAAAATCAACGGGACAAATTCGATCGACCAGGGATATGGATACCGAGAACTGGCTCGAAGAAAAAATTGACCATGACAATCTCATCACTTTCATCGGCGATGGGAGTTCTGAGTACACAGTAAAAAATAATCTCGTTAAATCGGAATGCGAAATTTCGTAAAAATAATGTTGTTATGGCTGAAGGACTTAGGTCGATGGCCAGGTGGAAATATATTTATATTCTCACGACAACTCACACTATGTAATGCTATGTACCAAAAATTGTTCCATGTGGAATATTGTCAATAAATCCACTACTACTATTAATTTTGTTAAATAAGTGACAGACGAGTTTGTCACTTATTTGAGTATAGGAACCTGTCGTTTTATTTCCCGTTTCATTGGCAATTTTAGGTTGTTCTTTTGTTTGCAAAACTGGAAAATTAACAAATACAAAATTGTGGACGTTTGGGGACAATGAGTTGTTGTAAAAAGTACAAACTTTTTTTTTTACTGTGTACATGGGTAATACCGGCGAATTGGTCATAGTAATGCTGATTGGCCGTACCGAGAATTGTGATTTTCGTCAATTCGGATGACCCTGAAGATATTTGCATGAGACAAAATTCCATCAAGTTACAACGGCCGCGTTTTGCATCGCACAAACTGCTCTCCGGGAAGTTCACTTAGAGAACAAAATTCTAGAAGCGAACCATTTATTTTTCTCCCTAAAGCAGTGCATCGACAGAGACTCGCTGAAGATGAAATTTAAAGTCGTGCATCTTCAGGGTCACCAATTTGGAGTTTTATTGGCACACGGTAAAAAAAGTCTGTACTTTCTACATCAACTTATTATCCACAAACGTCCACGATTTTTACACTGGAAAAAAAAATATCATTGACTGAAGTAAAATTCTCTTGCGACCTGCCAAAGAAAAAAATTGTCATTTAAATTTTACCTTTGATTCTCACAATTCCATACGGTATTGAAACGATAACATGTCACCTTGACAGTCTTGCCGTCGTTGTTTCAATATCATATGGAATTGTAAGAATTGAAAGTAGAATCGAAATTTTTAAAAATTCTTTCTCAGCCCGCGAACGAATTTTTTTTTTTTTCAATAATTATTTTCAGGAATTTCAGGATTTTTACGGAATTATTTTTTTTACTGTGCATCTGTGTATTTTCATCGGCGATTATTCTCCGGAGGGCGGATCGAAGCTGTGCCAAATTTCCTAGGTTCGAAAGGGTGGCTCGAGAGCCGATCGAAGACCGCGGCTCGTGTTGGGCTCGGGACCGGCGATCGAGTACCGAAATTGGCCCGATGAGAGCTCCGCACGGGTACAGCCTATCAACGGCAGTCTGCAGCAACATCGCAGTTACGCGGTTAATGCTGCTCGGTGGCTAATGCCGCAGAGTTCTGCCGTCGAGTACTCATGCTCGCTGTTTAACTGGTACCATACCACTGCGGCGTACGTATAAGGATGCCGAGCACGTCTGCCAGTGGGCAGGCTGCGCGGGTCACAATCCCATCTGCCGATCCGAACCGGTCAGGCTCACTTTGTCACTGTCTCTTATTCGTCTACCTTCGGCTCTGGCTTCGGTCCCTCACTAATTTACCCCGAGCTTCATCCCTCTTACACGATAGAACACCGCGCGGCGCTTTGCAATTTTTTTCATCAAATTTTCACACGGTATCCAAAATAATTAAAGCGATTAATAATTTTCTATGAATCTAAAATAATCGGAATAATTTATCCGATTTGCCCGAAAATTAAAAAAGCTAAAAAAAAGATTACAACATTTTGTAAATCCACATTTTTATTTTCGTAGACCTCGAAGGTGAATGATTTTTTTAATGGGTTTTTTTGCGTAACTACCGTCGTAATAAATTCGATTTTTATTGGAAGTTTATTCCAAAGCGAAATAAACCTATCGCCCGGTCACCCTTTTCATCTCCCTCGGTGTTCGCGGCGTCTCACTCTCGGGCCCTACAAACGCGCTTCAACTCCTCCTCGACGAGTACGGTACGCGGCGAGCGTGGTCCATTATCTTATTTACGCCTCATTGTCTCAATGTATCATACCAATATCGCGGGGCTGCCTGTGGACGTCGGACCCGCACCGCCGCGTACAACACGGCACGTTCGACTCTTCCCGTTCCTCGCCCTCTCGCTCTCGTAAATCGCTCGTGGATACGTGTACGCGTATTACTTCGTCTAAGCGTACGTGCTCGTTTCACGCACGCACCCTTCGTCTGTTACGCCAGCGAGCGGCAGATCATTCGAGATGACGCGAAGGAAAGCTACGTACGCGACAGCCCGACGCCCCACGACCGTCGGTCATCGTCGCAACACTCGAGTTTGTGACTTATTCAAAGAAGGCGAAGAACGATTCTCAGAAATCTTCATCGAATCAATTTCTTCTTCGTTTATGTTTTATATCGAGCTGGATGAACACTTGCACACCTGAGATATCGGGGGGAGGCGAGAGTCAAGGGTAGTTGACGAAGTGTTGTGTCACATGTTTGTAGTGTAAATTGGACTGGGAAAAAGAAATTGGTTCGAGAAAAATGTTTGTTTGTATCGACAAATTTTGAATCGTTGAAGGAAATAATCGATTCATTTATACTAAAGAAATAAGAGCTTTGGACGTATGTTATATCGAGCTGCATGAACAATTAGACACCTAAGATATGGGAGGTGATAGTCAAGAGGAATTGACAAAGTGTTGTGTCACAAGATTATAGTGTAAATTAAACTGGAAATAAGAAATTGTCCAATTAACCAAGGAAAAAATTGAAAAAAAATTATCCGTTTTGCCCCACGCCCCCCCCCCCCCCCCCGACAAGCTATCGATTCTGAAGTACAAATAAATAGATAGAAACGTTGAATATAGTATAATAATCATTTCGGGGAGAAATTATCAGTAAAAAAAACCCGTCCAAAAATGTATCGAACACTTGTATAAAATATTGATGAAAAATAATAATAATGGAATTTCACAAGTATAGAAGAATTGATTGAATCTATAGATACGTTGAATCTAATAATATTGAGTTCAACCGATCCAATTAAGCTCCGAGTGTGGTTGCATATTTCACGGGTATAAGTGGGACTCTGTGTCAACTTGATCCATCCAAGAAAATCAATTGAGAGCTGTCGATAGACGCGCTATTCTCGTTGTCGCGTTGTTCTTCGTGTCGGGAAAAATCTAAAATCGAGAATACTTGAAACGAAGGTCGGAGACGACCAATCGTAACACGCAAGGTCAAGGCAATATGGTTTATGGTGGTTATACAGTCGCGCAATAAAGCAATTCCCATAGAAGTTGAAGAGCCTCGGCTTCGTCTACTCGAGCTGAGCCATCGGAATTTCGTTTGCCGCATTGTCTCCAGGTTACCGAGAGCCCCACTTTTATACGCCGTGTTTTGACAGTCGGCGGGTTCTGCTTGTCAATTTTACAACCGACCCGTCGCAGTCTGAATCCTTGGAATATAGAGATTTCGTTTACTCTCCATGGATCGGTACTCCAGCATTAAATTTTTAATATTTTTCAAATGTTCTGAAAATTCGATGAGAAATGCGCAAAATTGGATTTATAAATTTATTTTCAATTAATATGTAAAAAAAATTAATTTGAATTGCACCATCCATAGAAATTAATTTTCAGAATAATATCGTTTAAATTTGATGATTTTAGTTAAATGATTTTATCTTTGAATTATTAATATTAAATTTGCCCAATTTCTGGATTTGAGACATTTTTAAGGGTTGGGGTTCGTTGGAAAAAAACATGAAGTCACAGATTATAGAAAAATTTTGAACATTTATTTTCACATTTATACAGACACGTCCTTCATCTCCCTCTCTCGCTCGTCGCTAATGAGTATATATTTTAGACGTCGGATATATTCATCCCCTCTGACTGCTTCTCTATTTACAATAATTTCTTTCTTCATCCTTTTTCGTTTGTTTTCTCTTTATACAGAACAACAAATCGCCGAGAGACAGCTATTTGTATTATTTCGCGCTGACTCGTATCCCTCGGCAATCGAGAGATCGCGGTATTCCAACATACTACGTAGATCTATAAGATAGTCAATATTTATATGTTATATATATAGATTTTTTTTGTATATACAATATATTACTCTACTACGAAAAAATAAAAAAAAATCGTAGATCACTCGGGAGGCGTGTGTTAATAATAATATCGTGTCTCGGGTTTTGGTAATCGTCGGGTTTTATCTCCAAAGCCTCAGGCAGCCCCGCTTGACTCTCACATAAACGCGAAAAAAATAAAAATAAAAAAATCGAACGATCGAATATAAACCAAAGAAAAATCAGCTCGAACAAGTGTTTTCAATATAAAATCGTCGCGTAGAATTTAACATACGACCGTACTGCGCGGTCAACGAGAATTACCGATCGTCCATCGTCCTTCGATGGAAAAGCAAAAAATTCTCAAACAATGTCCCCGATTATTCACAAATCCATCAAAGAATTCGCAAAACCTTCCTCCGCTATCTCGATCGACGAGAATCCGTGGATTTCGGTAATCGCCGCTCTCGGACCAACGGCATTGTTCTCGCCCTCCGCGAGAAACATACACCGAAATCAAATTCACTGGTACAGCGTTTTCTCGCTAGAGACTCTCGAGTACCATCTCGAGACTCTTCGTTATTCGGAGAAATGCCAACTTTCCGTTCACGGATTGAAGACGAGCCTCAGGCGTCGGGCGATCGTTCAGCTCTGTCTGCCGGTGAGAACGGTGATGGGTTTGAGCAGTAGCTGCGGTGGACTGTGCCGATGATGTTGCCTCTGCTGTTGTCCGACGGAATTGCACATTGAGATGGAGTTGGGCGAGTGGGGGCTCATCGGTTCGGGGCTGCTTCCGGGTGAGGCCGTGGTCGACGTGGGTTGACTGGGAATGTGATGAGGCTGCTGTTGTTGCTGGCTCATGTGGTATCGCTGTTGCTGCCCGAAGACGGCCTGATGATGCTGCTGCTGTTGCTGCTGTTGATGAGCCGCGAGATTCCTGAGGGTGGTGTAGAAGTCGTACGGATTGGACGGTGCTGGAATTCCGGGTGCGCCGATGCCGTTGGGGTAGCCGGTGGGCGCTTGCAGGAGTCTCTCCATGGAGAAGGCACCGTGGTTGGGCGGCGAGGCGGTCGCCGGGAGGGCCTGGGGCTTGCAGGGCATGCCGGAGGTCGTCGTAACGGCGCCGGGCAGCAGACTGGCCGGATAACCGGCCGGCGTCGAGTACGGTCCAGGCCCGGCCGGATAGCAGGAGGCGGCGCGATGAAGATACGGCAGAGTGTAGAGCGAAGCGGGCCATCCGGGTGGCGGATAGGGGCTCGGATAGAGACCGCCGAGGACGACGCTGCGCTTGAAGGCCGCGAGACGCGACCTCGAGGCGGCGGTCGTTCTCCTGCGAAGTTTGCCGGTCGTGCCGCCGATGACGACGTCCTCGGAGCTCGGGTCGAGCATCCAGTAATTGCCCTTGCCCGGGTCGTCGTAGTGGCGCGGCACCTTGACGAAACACTTGTTCAGTGAGAGGTTGTGCCTTATCGAGTTCTGCCAGCCCTGCTTGTTGTTCTCGTAGTACGGAAAGTGTCTCATTATGTACTCGTAGATGCCGTTGAGCGTCAGGCGCTTCTCGGGACTCTGGCGGATCGCCATCATTATCAGGGCGTTGTAGCTGTACGGCGGCTTCTCGGACTTCTTCTTCTCGTCGCTCGCCGGACCGGTGCGGTTCTGGTCCTTCTGCTGGAGCGACGGGCTCGTCGAGGAACTGTTGCGGGAGCAATCGAGCGGCGGCGTCTCGGCACCGTCGCCGGTCACGTCGAGGTCGCTCGACTCGTCGCTGTCGTCGACCTGCGGCACTTCCGGACTGCTGACGGCGCACGCCTCGGGGATTATGCGCCGGATGCTGAAGTCGCTCTTCACCGTCGCGCGGACCGGCGGCGGCGACGCTGTGACCGTGTGCTGTTCACCGGAACTCTCCATGTTCACCATTTTCTGAACGGGTCTTCGTTGACACGTTTTATCTGTATTCTCCGTCGTAATACACACTGAGTCCTTTTTATTCGGTTTATATCCGAGGGACGACGGAGCGGCGGCTACGGCGCGAGGCTCGATCGTCCTTTCGTTTGCGAATGAACAAACAAAAAACAATCACTTTTTTTCAACTCCTCTGAGATTGAACACTGCGAGGTTGATCGAAACTTCTTTTCATATCACACTTTTTGTCACACTTTAACTTTTATGTTTGTTTTTTTTTTTTTTTTTTGAGACTGCAAGTGAGAACTGACCAACGAGTTGTTTTGACTCTTCCCGCGAAAGATCGAACGAGTGGCGAGAGTGAGCTGTACGAAGTGCACCGTCGGAGCGGTAACACGAATCTGTCCGCTCCCCACCGCCAGAACCTTTTTATATCCTCGCTGCAGCCACGCCTCTGAGGAGCGCGGACGCGCCCGGACGACGTTCGGTCCAATGGGATTCGCTCGTCTCCGCGCTACCCGCCGAACGACTACCTCCCCACTCTGTGTTTGCGCCCAATGTTTGACAGCAAACAATGCAAACAGAAGGGCGCACGGGCTTGGCTCTTAGATGTCCTCTACGCTGCGCTCTCGCTCCGTCGGCCCGAGGAGGCCGTGGTGGGGAGCAGCGCAGCCGCAACACGCTGGCGAAATACAAACAAATCCCGACCCTTCGCGCTCTTCGGCTCTCTCACCCTCGGCCACTCTCTCGCTCCAACCCGATGCCCTCTGTACGCTTCCTCGTCGCCACGGCGCGCCACCGTCCACTCCGTAGCCGTTCGGCTGTTTTGATTGTGGAATCGAAAACTTTGTTTAGATAAAATGATAGCTCTGCTGGCTCGAAATTACGCACGGAATATTATACAATACGAAGTTTAGCGGTGAATGATGATGCTTCGAATTAATTATTGTGTAATTTAAGGGTTTATTATTGTTTTTTTATTAGAAGTTATGTAAAACTATTGAGATGAACATTTTTGGTGTCTTGCACTGCTTTGAATTTTACGAGATTTACAATTATTATGAGTAAAGTATTTCTCAGCCCGTGTAAATGGTTGCCATCGTGAGTGAGTAATTTCTCGATCGAACCGATGCGTTTTGTACGTTTAATCGGGCTCGTCGCCACGGCGCGCCACCGTCCACTCCGTAGCCGTTCGGCTGTTTTGATTGTGGAATCGAAAACTTTGTTTAGATAAAATGATAGCTCTGCTGGCTCGAAATTACGCACGGAATATTATACAATATAATTGATGCTCCCGATTGCTTCACTTCCGAAGTTTAGCGGTGAATGATGATGCTTCGAATTAATTATTGTGTAATTTAAGGGTTTATTATTCTTTTTTTTATTAGAAGTTATGTAAAACTATTGAGATGAACATTTTGTTTGTCTTACACTGCTTTGAATTTTACGAGATTTACTATTTATGAGTAAGATATTTCTCATTCCGTGTAAATGGTTGCAATCGTAAGTGAGTAATTTCTCGATCGAACCGATGCGCTTTGTACGTTTAATCGGGCTCGTCGCCACGGTGCGCCACCGTCCACTCCGTAGCCGTTCGGCTGTTTTGATTGTGGAATCGAAAACTTTGTTTAGATAAAATGATAGCTCTGCCGGCTCGAAATTACGCACGGAATATTATACAATAGAATCGATGCTCCCGATCGCTTCACTTCCGAAGTTTAGCGGTGAATGATGATGCTTCGAATTAATTATTGTGTAATTTAAGGGTTTATTATTCTTTTTTTTATTAGAAGTTATGTAAAACTATTGAGATGAAAATTTTCTTTGTCTTACACTGCTTTGAATTTCACGAGATTTACAATTATTATGAGTAAGGTATTTCTCAGCCAGTGTAAATGGCTGCAATCGTGAGTGAGTAATTTCTCGATCGAACCGATGCGCTTTATACGTTTAATCGGGCTCGTCGCCATGGCGCGCCACCGTCCACTCCGTAGCCGTTCGGCTGTTTTGATTGTGGATCGAAAACTTTATTTAGATAAAATGATTGCCTGCTGTATGCATGATACACATGAGTAATTTAGTGGTCGATTTTTATTATTATTATTATTATTACTTTTATTAACGTGAATTATTTAGAATTTATGTAAAGCTATTGAGATGGAAATGTTCGTTGTCTTACGCTGTTTTTAATATTTCGAGATTTACAATGTTCGGAGAATCGGTATTACGAGTAAGGTATTTTTCATTCCGTGTAAATTGTTGCAAGCGTGAGTGATGGCGGCGGTGTTGCTGCAAGAGGTAAAATTCTGCGGCATTGCACTTAGATTGGATACATTTTGCCCATGGCTATTGTTTCGGACTATTTGGGCGCTAATAGGATTAACCTGGGGGCAAAGTGAAAAAGGTGAAGGGGAACTGAAGGCGGTAGACTACCGTTAAAGATATATATATATATATATATTTTGCCCGAAGAATGGAAATAAAGCTGAAGGGGTTAAATAGCGCTTGGAAGCTTGACATGAAAATGCTGTATCAAGAATAATTTTTTTAATTTTTAATTTTTGCTAGTAATAGAAATAGCAGCGTAATAAATTAGAGAAGAGAATGGTACACGGGAAGCAGACGATGTTTGGATATTTGAGGATTTACGATGTTCCCGGTATCGGTATCGGGCCGACCATTTCCGATTCTTTGTAAATTGGTTTTACCGCCGTTGGCGATTTCCGTGCTGTCGGAGAGGGGGGCGTCTTGCGGACGCGTTTCGTCCAAATCGGATAAACTTTGCCCACGGGTATTGTTTCGAGTCCATTGTACCCTAACAGGATTAACATGGGAAAGAAACGGAAAGGGTGAATAAGTGTGGGACAGTGGGGTGTCGCGTCGGAGGCCCACCTGCGAGCCCGACGCTCGACTCTACCAAGCTCGCTGGCTTAACGAGGATCGCTACATTCATAAAAGGAGGCCTTGCTAACACACGGAAATTGTACCTGAATGTTCGAAGTCTAGCGAACGTCTATCATAATACGTATTATTCTCCTTGCGGTAGAATTTCACTGCACGGAGACTGGATGAACAGACTAATGGGGCGGCCGGAAATAAATCGGGGAAATTTTGCGCACAAGGAATTCAATAACAGAATACCTGAAAATTACTTATATCAAACAGTGTACGCCATTTCTTGTTCCTGACATTTTTTTCTTACTCGCGAAAGTGTAACAAGACGAAATGAAGTAACGCGACATAAAGTAACGCGACATAAAGTAACGCGACATAAAGTAACGCGACGTAAAGTAACGCGACATAAAGTAACGCGACATAAAGTAACGCGACATAAAGTAACGCGACATGAAGTAACGCGACATAAAGTAACGCGACATAAAGTAACGCGACATAAAGTAACGCGACATAAAGTAACGCGACATAAAGTAACGCGACATAAAGTAACGCGACATAAAGTAACGCGACATAAAGTAACGCGACATAAAGTAACGCGACATGAAGTAACGCGACATAAAGTAACGCGACATAAAGTAACGCGACATAAAGTAACGCGACATAAAGTAACGCGACATAAAGTAACGCGACATAAAGTAACGCGACATAAAGTAGCGCGACATAAAGTAACGCGATATAATGTAACGAGACATAAAGTAACGCGACATAAAGTAACGCGACATAAAGTAACGCGACATAAAGTAACGCGACATAAAGTAACGCGACATAAAGTAACGCGACATAAAGTAACGCGACATAAAGTAACGCGACATAAAGTAACGCGACATAAAGTAACGCAACATAAAGTAACGCGACATAAAGTAACGCGACATAAATTAACACGAAATATATCTATATCTATCTGATCTCTTCGAGCTTTTATGATTTATCTTCATAAATCTACCACACTTTCAATAAAAATTACTGGAATTTTCGAAAGATATATATTGTTCAATTTATAATACAAAAGAAAAGAATTATTTCTAAGCTTATTATTGAAAAATGATTTACGTTCTTCAACTTTGTAATCGAATTAAATCTTACTCTCAGCATAATAACGAAGATAAAAAATTAGATTAAAAAAACAAAAATACGGCAGCAGAAACCTAGTGCTGGATTCTTCCATTTACAGACTCTTCTCGGGGCCAATAAGTCTTCGTCCAAAAGACGCCGCCGTGGGGTGGAGCTAACAGATTATTATCGAGTGCTCCCGGCTTCGACGGGGGTGGCATGCATGCGTCCTGCAGAAGCGACCGGCGCTGCATCGCAACCAACATAGCCACCGCTAGAGATCGTGGAAGCGTTGGAGTGCGACGACTGCGGTGGTCAAAGAACATCGGCCGGCGCGCTGAGCTATGAGCGTGTCTGTCGCTAGACAATGTCAGGGTGGTGTCGAGGGTCGGTGCATCGAGAAACATCAGCGGCGAAAGAGATGGAGAGATGCGGCGAACTATATATCGCCCGCGCCGGAGCTTATTTTTTGGGATGCCGAGGCGGGACCGCGCAAAGAACCAAAGCGAACAACCAAAGCATAGGCGAAAGATGCGCGGGCCTTTTGACCACCGAAATGACGTCTTTATACACGAATACAGGCTGGACCTCTCCCGCCGCGAAAATGTCGTCACCCCGTGGCGATCCATAGATTTAGTTGTATCCCGCTCGGCTCATCCCTTCTACTTTTCTTACTGGAAATTCTACGGGAGCAAGCGAGGGACTCGAGCCGCGCGCGAAACGAACAATTTTTGTTTCCTACAATGGGAGTCATGATTAGAGAATATATTGGCAATAAATTACTTCGCCAGCGGGAATGACGTGGCTTCTCGGTTAATGGGGTTTCCTGTTTTGGTCAAAGTCGGCGTGAATATATCAAAACCGCAGAGCGTCAAATAGCGAAAGTCGTGTATACCTGCCGGATTTCCCAACCGCAATGGCCTCGTTGGTTGTCGAGACGAACATCCTTTTAATCGCATTAGCAGGATCAAATCTGGCCTCCCATGCTGCGTTCTATAAATCATGTTCGCTCCGAGGAGAACTTCGTGGTCTCGGCTACTCGGTAGTACAGTAAACTTTTAGGTGTAGCAATGGATTTTCCCCTTCCGCGAACAACGTCGCGAGGACCGGGCAGATTATAGTGAGTCATTGAACTCACTCAACGATAATGAACGTTTCTGCTTCGTGGCTTCAAAAGACAACTCGAGGATAATTCAAAATATTGTACAGTAATGTAGTGCAAAGGTTCAAAATACGAAACACTAATTGCATCTGAGAATTCCAAATGCTATAGGGAAGAGCGGGGCAAAATGGGGCAACGGGGCAAAACGGGCCAGTTGGGCAAAACTAAATTTTCCAATCATTTTTGGATCGGACAAGGTGGCAAAACGGGGCAGAAAATCCTGATGTATCGATGGGGCGAATTCGGGCATCCATAATGATTGGAAAATGACGTTTTGCCCCGCTGCCCCATTTTGCCCCGCTCTACCCTACCTTTGCACAAAAAAAGGAGTTTTACTTTCTTGTGTACTTTGCAAATCTCGCTCAGGCGCCGAATAAAAATCGCGGTTCGACAGACTAAGAGAAGATGAAATTGATTCTGACGAACCGGCTTGTTCGCATTCTCGGTCACTTCGTATCTGTCGCTGGTCAGTGGAAGAGTGAGAGTGCAGGCAGGCGTAGCCAATCGGAGACCCAGAGCACTCATTACATCATTATCGTAGAAGCACGCCGCATTCGCCACACCCTTAGAAACCCCGGGACATTGTCGTCGCCCTCTTCGCCTCCGTATTCTTCCCCGCGGGGCCACCACGGCGTTCCTTTATTTGCGGCGCGACGAGACGCGTTTTCTGCTCCTGATGTCCTGCAGCCACCCTTGTGCAGGACCCGCGCAGCAGCAGTCCGGTGGTGCACGCGCTTTCCTGCATTCTTCCAGAAAAAGAAGACGAGGGAGAAGAATAGCTCGCCGGACTCTTCCACGCCACATTATTTCATCCGTTAGCTTTCACAACTAGGCCAGCCTCTCGCGGGCTCGCCGAGGAAGATCCAGGTATTCGTGGAACAGTGGACCAACAAATGCACTCCTATTTGCTCAACAGACGAGGCTTGTGTAGGTCCACATTGCAAACGGGAATCGAGACAACGTAGCCGAGTGTGTGAGATGCTATAAATCCGAATTAAAACATGGAACTTGCTCTCTTCTTAATCTATATATAAATTAGGGGAGAGCGGGGCAAAATGGCACACCGGGGAAAAATGGGATAATGAGACAAAACGCAATTCCCCAATAACTTTTGGATGGTGGCGATGGTGGTAGGTGGGGCAAAATGGATTTGAAAATCCGGATGTATCGTTGGGACAAAATGGAGCATCCAAAAAACATTGGGAAATTGGGTTTTGCCCTGCTGTGCCATTTTGCCCCGGTCTCCCCTAAATTGCCTAAAAATTCAATTTGAAATCTCAATCTCAATCTCAATTTTTTTGAGACCCTCAAAAACGCCACTTTGTTTTATAACTACACGGTTCGTCGCTACGTTTTTTTTACATGGCGTCGAGACACTATCGTTTCTTTTGATACCTCAACAGTCAAACTTTGTGACTTCACAAATCCAAAAATCTCTCACCCAACGAACGGTATACGCGGCGAACGGAAATGAATGCCGACTCGCCGCCAGCGCAAAGGAGCGAATACACGTCGAAGCTCCATCGAGTTCGAAGTCAAACGGATGATCTCTGCGAGATGCCAGTGGATTTGGCTCTAAAAGTCGAGCTTCGAAAGTCTGAAGGGCAGACTCGAAGAGTTACTTTTTAATCCACACGATAGCGTTAACCGACCGTATGGGCGAACGTCAACGCTGACACAAATCCAGGATTCGCACAGCAGCGCCGAAACACCCCAACAATGAAGTTCCGAAGCGTTTTCTCGGATTCCGGCTGACTTCGATCTCAGAGTCAGACTCCTCGACCGAATGGTGAAAAATTCGCGGGGCATTTTCGCCCGGCATTCGGAGGTCAACCGCGCGTAAGTGAGGGATAGACAAAGTAAAGCCAAAAACTAATCTTCGGTGTCACACCGCGCGGCGTCGGAGCGAGTCGAGGAAGCGGATGTTTCGCAGCGGAGGCTTTTCCGAGATGATCCTCCCGCACGGGAGAGCGGGTTAAGCTCTCGTGACGATGTGGCGAGAAAGCTGCGGAAAAAAATGTTCTCTCGTCTCATTCACGTCGCTCCGACCTGTCGAGGAAAAGAAGTCAAGCGTGGTCGGTCATGAAGCCCTTTTCTCGTCGCCGCTTTTGCTCCGTGCATCGGCCGGCATCCACGAGTCCAAAAGACGACAACGAAGCGGTGTCGCACTGCTTCGCAGCGTCATAGAAGCAAACCTGCGAGAAGCCCGCGACCTAATGCGATTTTCAAAACTTAAAAAGTTAAGCAGGTTAACTTGTCGACGTAAGCGGCTAATCTGTCGAAATCTGCCGGTCAGTCGGTAGCGCGTTCGGTCTGAGGGAGGAAGAACCAAGGGTCAGCGGACACTGGAATAGCCTGCCGTGGCTCGAATTCCTATAGCACTTACACCCTTAGCTGTAGTGGCGGTATAATATGGCTCTATTCGTTTTTGGGCTCCGGGCTCGAGCCAGGTGCGAATATGACGGCTGTAACAGAATCTCCACTATAATACGGAATGTCTATATAGGAAAAGCAAACATTTTCGTTACAGATATCGGACTACGTCGTAGCACGGAATAATAAAACGTTTCGACATCTGCTCGGTGGAGAGATCGTATGATAAATTGCGATTATCAAAACGTTGAGATACAAACATTTTTTTTTTTTTTTTACAAACAAATTTCATCATCCCAATGACCATGACACCGGTTCGCCTGGCCAGACATTTTTTCCGAAATAGTCTCGTATATGCATGTGAATTTATTACTGCACTGCACTCAGAAAAATTATTTATTTGACGAGTGCACCACGAATAATAGATTTGAATTAAATCGAAAACGAAATTGTCAAGGATTTTATGCTCCAATGCCCTATATAAGGGCCATACAGAACAGATTGTATCAGCGAATTTGTATCACCGGAAAGGTCAGACGACGATTTAATTCTGTTGATTTGAGCGCGTGACCAAAGAGTACTCAACAAAATATTTAATTTCGTTCACCGACGTCTAATATTGAGGAGCTTCTTCCTGACCTAGTAACGAACTTGGAAACGAAATATTGTATATTATATTAAAAAAAAGAAAAGAAAAAATATGCGCACCTCCCTTACGATAGGAGTAACAATGTACCCCTTATAAGCAATAAATCATGCATACAGACATATATTCGAAATAAATAAATATTTATCTTATTTCAATAAATATTTATTTTATTTAAATAAATATTTATTTTATTTAAATAAATATTTATTTTATTTAAATAAATATTTATTTTATTTAAATAAATATTTATTTTATTTAAATAGATATTTATTTTATTTACATAAATATTTATTTTATTTAATAAATATTTATCTTATTCAAATAAATATTTATTATATTTAAACAAACATTTATCTAATTCGAACAAATATTTTTCTCTGTGTACTGCTAGAGCAGTCGGAGATATTAACAATGTGGTACACAGTCGGGTAAACGTAGACTCACAGCGAAACGCTGCGCGTTCCTTCATAATCCTGGTGGAGCTTCTAATCTGGATTTGCTGTACTCGCGAAGCTGTAACTCCCGTGGTCAGTAACGGCGACGACTGCGACAGTGTTGTGAATAAAAATAATGAACGGTAACTGAATGCCTCGGGGTGGTCTGTTGTGCGGGACGCGAACTAAACATTGGGCGGTCCGGACTTTGTCGGAATTAGAAAACTTTTATGCGCTTTCAACAAGAGACTGGGGACCTGGTCATGAGAAGGCTGGTTGACTGTCCGCGCAGCGGAGGCCGATATAGACACTGCGTCGGCGATGTATCGGGGGCGAAAGAGGATGCAAACGAGAGCTTCCAAGTTTCCTTCCCCGACAGATTTCAGGGGATAAACCCCTTTGACGGGACTTAGAGGAGCGTAAGCCGCCGCTCCTGCTCATCTGTACCGTGAAACCGGACTGGAGAACAGAATTGAAACCTCGTCTTAGCAACAGTTAACATTCAGGTGTAGAAACATTCCACTGTGTCGCCAACAGAGAGCTTCGTACCTTTACCACCGAACATCTCATACGGTTATCGATAAAAAAAATACCTTGAAAATTAAATTCCAATTAAGAACAAAAATTGAATTAAAATAAAGATCCAATGTTCAGGGTATTCGATTTCACTTAATTTAAAAAATGATTCGATACACTATTTTTTCACTAAATTCACCAAAATTTCATCATTGATAAAACCTTAGAAAGAATGTATTTAGAAGGATTGCAATGAAACCAATACCATTCCATTTAAACAATAATAACAAACATAAAATAACAATAACCCGTTGGCATTTTATGTTATATTTCCATACGTCACTCATTAAAGCTCTTGCTCTGTATTGTACACCTTATTCAGCCGTTCCAGTACCGAACTCTATATCTTCCATTTGGAAGATGATCTAAAAAATTGTGAGTTCGATTTTTCATTGGCTCGAAATATCGAAACGTTTCAGTATATAAACGTTTTATTGATACTCTTTGCAACTATATGTCAATAAACACACTTACTACTACTACTCGTTTCTGTGAAGGACATGAACGATTTTTCGATACAGCATCATTTCACATTCTGTCAGATAATATAAAAATTCTTGACTATAAATGATAAAAATGATTATTTTCGAATTTTCTATTCCGCATTATTATCGCATTGCCCAATCAATAAAATCGATAGAACAGCGACATACTTGTTTGGTGATAAATAAGAGACGCTAAAATTGCTGGGTTATCGGGTAACGGAAGAGATCGGGGATCCTTGCACCGTTGGAAATGAAATTAACAGGGAGCTATAAATATTGATACACGTCGTGAGAGCGTACTCTCGCGGGGTTATCGTTGGCATTCGTATATTCTCGAAGGACGTATGATCCGTTTTTATCGCTCCGGCGATGGGAGAAGCCTGTAACCAAACTCCAATTATCGACGCCCCGGAGGAGCTGCTGCTGCGAAAGAGGAAACCTTACGACGGACTTGCTTGTCTTTCCAGCCCTCGCTCGTCGGCCTCTCGTACGTCATCGTAAAAATAATATGTGCCGATGGTATCGAAACGCCGACTCAACATCTTCAAAACATTAAACCACAAATAAATACGACTCGATAAAAACTACAGTATGTTAAAAAATTACCATAAGTTACTTCTCACACTGCACAAATAAAATTAATTCGACTATTTAGCTTAATTGCGATTGTCAAAACGCTGAGACATAACATTTTTATTATAATCCCGGAACGTGCAATTTTTTTTTTTCATCATCTCAATATATCGCTATGCTATTTTTATATATATTTTTATGAATATAAAATACATACCCAGAATAATTATTTACTTGAAATAAATAAATATTTATTTAATTTAAATAAAAATTTATATAATTCAAATAAATCATTTTTCTGTGTCCAATTCTACAGCAGTCGAAGATGAAAGCTCGATGAAAACTCCAGTATTTAACGCATTAACAAAAGTGACTTCTCACGTCGCACAAAAAAATTAATTCGACCTTTTGGCTTATATAATAATCATTATGTCCGTGTAAGACTGGAAGAGGATACAATTTTTTTTCTTCCCAGGAACGCCCAGTTTCACATCAATTACGGGTTGGTGGCAAGTAGCAGAGCCTCCGAGCGTGGGTTTTAAGTTCTAGGCAACCCCAGTAAAAACTGTGCGATTTCTATTGCAGCCATCGGCAGCGGCCACATTATTTATTGGAGGTCCGACTGTGGTCACGTAGCGGCTGTGCCATATAACCCCATGGACTCCGTCAAAACTCGGGAAACGCACGCGGCCACAGCGAAACATAGTCAATCCTGAGTCTCGGGCTTCCGAAATGGCCGAGAAGCTAGCGAGCAGGGCGCAGCTACCCGAACTGTTGTAGCGATCGAGGTTTACTGCGGTCTAGCTCTTTGCGCGTTTTTACGAGTCAAAAAAATTTATACGCCCCGCGATCGGACCTCGGACAGGCCAGGGAACACTGGAAATTGCCTCGAGAAATATCTTTCGGTGAAAGAGGCGACCAAACAGTGCGGTATTGGTGGGTACTTCCTCCTTCTCGCCGCTCGTGAAACACCGTGTACTCCATCGTGCAGCTAAAAATACCAAACGTCTCTAATAGCCACGGGGCAATAACGCTCGCTCATTTATTACCGACGCCGACCTTCCTTTTCCGCAACTGTATGCAAACACTGGGTTTTCTTTTTTTTTTTATTTACACTCACTTTAATATACTGTTTCCTCGAAAACTCTCCACTGTAAAGGTGTTATGGATTTAATGTTTTGCTGAAAAAATTATAACGATCGGTCGGAGCCGCGACCACGACCAGAAAAATAATTTAGTTGTCGGGCGATCCGCAAATAAATATTTATTTGGTTTAAATAAATAGTAGTATTTAAAGTGCATTTATTGACAATATGGTGTAGTTTATGCAATATCTTATACATCTCTCTATGTGGTAGTTACAATGTTCACATGGACATTGCCAATGGGCTATCGATCAGAGTCCTTCAGCCCAAGGCTTTCAAGTATGTGATTTATACTTGAATTTATGTGTTTTCTGTGCCCTCTATATTGGCCATTTGTTGAAGCTGCTGGAAGATTGTGTGCGCGGGTGATTTGTAATTGCGTGACATCTGTTGTTGCGCTTGCGTGCATAGTAGCTCAATGTTTTTTAGTTGGTTTAAAAAAAATATTTATTTAATAAAAATGAATATTTATTTAATAAAAATGAATATTTATTTAATAAAAATGATTATTTATTTAATAAAAATGAATATTTATTTAATAAAAATGATTATTTATTTAATAAAAATGATTATTTATTTAATAAAAATGATTATTTATTTAATAAAAATGAATATTTATTTAATTCAATTAAGGTACTTATGTAAACCAAATAAATAATTATTTGCGGGTGCCTGTCAAATATACTATTTTTCTTGGTGCATAGTCTATCCACTTCATCCGGATCGTTAGGCATATTGCGCAACAAGCCTGTTTTTTTTTTATCGAGTCGGGATCGAGTCGGGTAGCCATGTAGGGAAAAAAAAATTAAATTGGCTCCCCGGGGGACCGCGTGTGGTGCATCATTGCGCCCTCCTTCGTCGAAGGGCTATCGTACCCTAACGGAATATATCGGTATTAATGCTTTGCGGTGGGGAGGGAGGGGAAATGAAGAGAAATAGAGATTTAAGTTTTATTCGTTGTATAGATTGGATCGCTTTCGGATGCAATGAATCGGCTAATCTTTGCGGTCGTCGCTTCTCCAACGTTCGGCAGAGTGCTGCCTTTGCTCGGTCCGTCACCGGTCAGCCCGAATGAAGAAGTTGCCGGACGTTGAGCGAATTGAATCGGTCGGTCGGACGACATTCCATGATCCATCCTTTGTGCGTACAAATATTATATCTTACTCACGCGCACGACGCTCCAACTGCAAGTACTGTTCGGGGCTGCGTTAGACTTAAAGGCGCTTTATGCTCTCTCAACGAGTCATTTATCCGGGACGAGCTTTGTCCGTCAATAATCCGTCTCGTCAGAGCCATTAACGATAAGCGTTCACCGGGACGAATCGTCGCGATTCCTTCCGACACGAGTAACATTCGTATCTCTTGACCATCGTCCCGACATTTGAATTTCACGACGTGATCCAAACTTTTGAACGAACCGTTAAGAAGATTCTTGAGCAGGCGATGCAACGGAGATAAATATTCAAGGCATGTATAATTTTTGTGTATTATATATTGAAGTATTGTACATGCTTTAAATATTTATATTTGTGAAGAAAAAAATTATTATTGTTATATTATAATATTGGATCGTTCCAACACGAGAAACATTCGTATCTCTTGGCGATCATCCCGACATTTGAATTTCACGACGATGATCGAAACTTCGAAAATTGAACGAACCGTTAAGAAGATTCTTGATGGCGATGCAACGGAAACAAATATTTAAGGCATGTATAATTTTTGTATATTATGTATCAAAATATTATACGTGCTTTGAATATTTATATTTGTAAAGAAAAAAATTATAATTGATTACTAATGTATTATGATATTGGATTAATGATTTATCCGTAATAAATTCACTGACAGCCGAGCAGATAAAAATATCTGATACACCGAGCTGCAGGTTCGTTAACCCCGTAATACTTCATTCTAGCATATAGGAGAGTGTGATAATACGTGCATCGGACAAATCGGAGCGCAGGCTCGGCTTAATACACTCGCTTGTCTACTCCCTATGTTGGCCACCGTGTTTTCGTAATATCCTTGGCTCAGACCGGCCTGTAACACGATATGCGCAGAGTGGCGAGAAGAGAGCGTGGCTAGTGCACATGTACAGAAAAAAAAGGAACCGAAGAAGAACCAAAAGCCACACTGTCGAGTCTCTGTTTAACTTCATTCTCAAATCATTCGACAACTAACTCCTTTGTCTAATCCACCTCACCGCACGCCGATGATAGTCAACGATGTTATCCTAGCTGGGCAAATCCAAACATCATTTTACATGAATTTTTTAAAAAGAAAACAACTCATGTAACTCCAAACGCCAATCCGAGTAAATTTAAGAAATATAAAGCGTTCGTATTTTATGAGATTTTGAATTGTCGAAAAAAATTCCGCCTCTCTTGAATCTTCGGTTCTTCTATGGCGTCATGAGATTAAAAGAAATAAGATTCGTTCAGCCCACGGAGTCGAGAATAAGCACAGACCTTGTTCCAGGTTTCCGAATCTGCAGATGAACCTCGTAATCGCAAATGCAATGATAAACAAAATTGTTGAGCCAACTAAAGATTCGGGCAGGAACATTCAAATAAATATTTGGATAGTCAAACGAAATATGTTGGCAAAATAATTAAAAAAAATTGTTGAACTAACCGATCTTTTAGCTGCAATAACGAAGTATTTATTTCAACGTCCCTGCCCGAGTTCTTTGAAAAAACTGAACGAATATGCGCCTTTTCGAAAATGAGCACAAAGCAGTTAATATTTTTGCAAATCCATCGCAATTAATGATTTCTCATCATCCTCAATAATCGATAGATGCCTAAAAGTTTGTACCAACGACTTTAACAATTTAGCACTCATTTGTCTATTGTGAAGCGCTCCAAACTCCTTAAAATAAAGAAGATTCCTTCAGCCAACGGAGTCAAGGATAAGCGCACAGACACACCATTCCGAACCTCACCACGTTTCCGAATCTGCACCTGGAGCTCCTAAACGCCAATGCGCTCTCGCATCTGGAAAATTAGATCTCCCACCGGGGAATCTGAATATTACAGTTTCATCGCAGCCACCACTTTGCAGCGTCGAGGTGTGTCGTACGGAAACGCGATAGCGAAAAAGGAGGAAGTATACCCCGGGGAGAGGCGCTTTGTGAGCCAACGAGTGTCATTTGTGCACGGCGACCGGGCGAAGCCTCGGAGGAGTGATGGATCTGCCTTGGAATGACCGCGAGCCAGAGTCCCGAGGATCGAGAAAACCCGGGAGGAACGATGAGCGAAGAGGAAGTAACGAGGGCGACGCGCGCCCTCGGCCAACGTGAGGAAGAGGCGTGAATGGGATGATGATTGGATAAAGAAGAAGCAGAGCGTTTTTCGTTAAGCTCTTTTACTCCATTCCGGAGGTAGAGAACGTAAACCGCTTGCCACCCTGCAGACTTCTCAATCGTTTCTGGCGAACACCGATGTCTTTTCGTGAATGGCCTGTTGCCACGACACTCCCTTTCCGAATACACGTGTAACCGTGTATCATTGTGCTTATAAAATCGTCTGCGCCACTGACACTGCGGCGTTTCTTTTCTACTTTTTTCTGCGGCAAAGGAGGAAGAGGCTCGCCGAACTGCTGCGGTGACCTGCTCTTTCATCGGCGGCGAACCTATAGTCGCATTGAATGGGGAAGTCAAGGGAAGGAAGTCGAGCCGAACGCGTTGATGTATGCGTAAGATGGAACAGAAGTGTTTCGAGCTACACCTATAAAACCAACCGTCCGGCTGGTCTCGGATGAACTCGTCACCGCGGCGCGAGCCAGTTTTCGACATGGCACTTCGTTCGTCGTTTACTTCCCATTGGTCCTCCGGACGGCCGACAGGAAATCATTTGGCACGACATTGTCGAAGAGTCAGACACGGAAAAAGTGCAGTGGGTTGCGCCGTGTATGTGTTCGAATTGGGGTGTTGATGTCCATTTTGCCTCTCGTTCGAACCCTAGAATACCCGGCCGTACAACCTCCGGATATCTCGGGCCTCCCCCTGGCTCCGACACATACCGAGTCGTTATTTGTTCGTCACGCCGATTCTTGTGTTCCGACTCTCGCTGGTCGCGTGACTGGCGGAAATGAATACTGTGCGATACACGCTTGTAAAAGCGTGCACGACCGTGCAGAATCGCAATGCGTTTATAGCCCGCCCCCTCATCGATGCAGAATGTGGCCGAAAAAGTTTCATCGGAGTCTCGTAAAAAATCATCAGTATTTCGCAGCAGCGCGCAGCGTTGAATGGTTTACCGTTGCCGTAACTCTGGAGGAGCTGACGAGTAAATAAACGGTCCGGTGAAACGAAATGATCGAAATACACTATATACGTGTCTATTTACCACTAAACTGTCAAAAATTAAATGACCGGCTGTAGACTGGGAAAGGATGATTTATATGTTCGGAAATTTAGGCGGAATGGAAGTGTGCAATTGTATAACCGCGTTTCGTGCGCGCGCTCGGTTCGGTAACAAATCGCCTTCTCTATTTTCTTCGGGACCGTTAATATTTTGGACGAAAGCAAATTAAGTTTTCGTAGGCCATACACGGTAAAGAAAGTTTGTACTTTTTACAATTTATGGTCCACAAACGTCCACAATTTTTTAAAAATAAAAATATTTTGCCTGCTATTAACAAAAATTTACATTACAAATAAAAATATTACATTCAAATTGCAACTCATATGCCTTTGCAATTTCAGAAACAGTTTATGTAAAAAGGATTCCAATACCATTAAAATTGATCTTCGAATAACATTTTTTCACAGTGTATAATACAGTATTTTTTTCAGCCGAGATAAGGTCTGTCGCTACGAACCTAATTGCGAAATTAGGTACTTGATACTTCAAGTACTTGTGATAATTTGTACTTTGTACTTGAAGTATTTTTTGGTACTTTGCCCAGCTCTGATCTACCATCAAAAGAAAAATGTGATCAAAAACTGACACGTAATCCGTCTCCGATGAGACTTTTCTTTTGACCTCAAATACCACTATCCGTGAAAAAAGTTGGATACAGTTTGTACTAGTGACGGTGATATTTCACCTGCTCTTAAAAAAGCCGCACAAGAAAACCGTGCAATGCGAGGTAGCGAAAAAAGGCATTGATGCCGAAATTACTCACTTTATTGAATTTCATGCAGGATTATTTATACGCTTCCTAAAAACAGCGGTGTATTCGGGGAGTCGATAAGGTACACCGGTGTATGAATTTTCACCGGCCACGGTTTACATTCGCGGCTCCCGGCGCTCTCCTCGCGGCCGTTCCTGCCGTATCGCTCGGATTAACCGCCCAACAGCTCGAGCCGAACAGCGGAGCGGCGTCTCGCCACTCTCAAAGAAGCCACGCCGCTGTTTAGCTAACATCTCCGAAACAGAGTGTAAACTAACTAGCTGTCCACTGGGCCTGTTTATACAAGCCACCGGCGGGCATCGAGATATTGCCGCTGTACTCCGACTCCTCCATCGCTCTCACTCGCTCGACCAACGAGTCTCGAAATTTTTCAAGAATATCCACACACTCGACCTCCTTCTATTTTTTTTTTCGTTCGTTACACGCGCCCAAAAGCATGTGAGTTATCGCGGTCGGTAGTAAAAACTGTAATTAATGTTTCTTTAAGAACGCTCACCATTTACATTCGAAAGAAGATTCTTACGTGAACGCGAATTGATATCCGCTTCGTCTAACGAGCTGTTTTTACCCAGAAATTATTGACACCCGTTAAAACAAATTTATCACAGTTTTCGTTACCCAAGAAGTGTCAACACCTGCAATTTTATTTTGATTTTATTTTTTGTTGAAAATAATTTGGCGATATGAACGAATTGTAGGGCAGAGTGAAACCACTTGATCGACCGTCGAAAAGTTTTCTCGGAAATCCGTCGATTTTTGTATAGAATATACAACGCTCGTCCGCGAGTGAGCAAGCTCGTGGCGGTGACTGGTAAGCTGGCAGGGTTCTCGGGACGAGGATAAACAAACCCAGTTTCGCTCACCGACCTTTGATGCTGGGGCATTGATTAATTCCGGCGCGAGAGATGATCCACCGGAATCGCGCTTGGAAGGCTTGGACCAGCTATCGCTGGATACCGAGAGGATTCGCAGGTCGGGTCGGAATCGTGGCAACGTTAGAACTGATGAAATACAAACACGGAGAGTATTGCGTGCACAAACGCTTTTCAAGAAGACTCGATGCAGGCGATTGAGGATTCCCATCCACCTGCCCGCCGCCAGCGGTTCCATCATCATCTGTAAGGTCATCCATGACGAGATGAGATTTTTTTCATTCAGTTCCGTACACGGGTCCAAATCGGACAATCGGGGAACGCATAATGGACCGAGAAAATGCTGCTTTTGGGTAAGGCCAGGAACTACCTTAGGATCGAATTTTAAGGCCTTGAGATCGAACTTAAGTTCAAACTTGAGATCGAACTTAAGTTCGAACTTGAGATCGAACTTAAGTTCGAACTTGAGAACAAACTTAAATTCAAACTTGAGATCAAACTTAAGTTCGAACTTGAGATCAAACTTAAGTTCGGACTTACGATCAAACTTAAGTTCGTATACTTGAGATCAAACTTAAGGCAGCAATGAAGTTCGGGCCAAACTTCGATTTCAACTTCGATCTCAAGAGCGATCTTAAGTTCAAACTAATGTCTTAAAATTCGACCCTTAGTTCATCACTGGAGTGGTCGAAAATCCATTGGGAATCGCGCCGAGGCTTGGACCAGCTATCGCCGGCTACCGAAAGCACTCGCATTCGGTCGGGTTGGAATCGTCGCAACGTTAGAACTGATGAAATACAAACACGAAGAGTATTGCGTACCCAAACGCTCTACAAGAAGCCTCGATACAAGCGATTAAGAATTCCCATCCACCTGCCTGCCTCCATCAGTTCCATCATCATCCCTAAGGTCGTCCATAACGAGACATTTTTTTCATTTAGTTCCGTCCACGATTCCAAATCGGACAATCAAGAAACGCATAACGCACCGAGGAAATCCTGATTTTAGGCAAGGCAAAAGAACTACCTCAGTTCCTCACTGGAGTGTCCGAAAATCCATCACTAACACGTATCGAATCGCAGAACCCTCGCGTTTCGGAGGACAAGAGACGAAGACGTGGAGGCGAGAAAGCATGGAAGCGAGATTCACCGCTCGCTAATGTCGGGCGAACCAGAGGCTAGTTTCCTACTCCGGTGCGCCTCACTTGCACGGTCCGGTCCGGAGCAAATGTTGGATTCCGCCAGTGTGATGCTGGCAGGCACCACGCTGCGTCCTGGCGGAGCGAGCAGGGAGCGAAACTTTAGTTCGTCTCTGGTATAGTTTACGGCAGTTTCGTTCTCGCCTCGTCTCCGTCCGTAAAATTGTTGTCCGCTCCGCAAAGGAGCCTTCGCGCTCCTCCGGGACACGCGCGCTCTCCGCGTCTCCTTCCTTCCTTTTCCCTCGCAACCAGCAGCGAGACCCATGTTCCGGTTGTCCCCGCAGAGACAGAGACGGCGAGATTGGTTTCCGGGGTGCGCGCGTACGTACGTCGCATCCCGTCGTCCCCCGCTCGCCGGGATCCATTCTCGGCGAGCCGATAATCGGGCCCTTGGTCATTGTCCTGGAGGGCTCGAAGGCGCGCGTCCTCGCCGGCCCCCCCGCCACGGCTGGTGACACTGCAACGGCCCAGCAGGGATGTTTCCTACCCCGTGCTCGCTGGACGCTGCTCTTCCAGTGCGGACTCGGTGCGTACCTTATATACAACTTGCCTTTTAGCTGCTGCAGCTTATTCTCAAGGAGACTCGAGAAGAGGAAGATAAAAAGAAAGGAGACGGGACATCGGGATGAGGCAATGAGGACGCTTGGCTCGCGCGAATACCGAATACGAACCCCCACCGGTTCCAGTCCCAAATCTGCCTCTTTCGAACTCCACTGAAGCTGGCCAGTTATCTGGACCTGCGGCGCGGGCGGACCCGAACTCCCGGCGCGAGCCGTTCATGTACCTCGAAATTGCGTGTTAACGGGTCGGCCACGGGCTCAGTTTAGAGCGTGTCGCGTACGATTGATGTCTTTATGACTCCGGGCGGAGAAGGCGAGTAACGCGAAACGGGAGACGTGCGCCGGGTGAGGGGTGCAAATGTTTCTGGAAGGGTGGCTCGACATGCCGGAGAGTTCCTGCGAGTTCTTACCGGGAAGTGCTGGACGCGAAATACGAGGATATGGGAAAAACGGCAGTTCTGGCCGACATAAGCAAAAGTCCATCCGCCGGAAAATCCACTTAGGTAACTTCTCACTTGCGGCGGACGTTGCTTCAAAAAAATCAAAATGTTTTAATAAGTACAAAATGTTTTAATAAGTACAAAATGTTTTAATAAGTACAAAATATTTTAAAAAGTACAAAATGTTTTAATAAGTACAAAATGTTTTAATAACTACAAAATGTTTTAATAAGTACAAAGTGTTTTAATAAGTACAAAATGTTTTAATAACTACAAAATGTTTTAATAACTACAACATTTTTTAATAACTACAAAATGTTTTAATACACTGAGGAAAAGAAATGGTTGAATTAACAAAATGCGCGGCGACATACGTTCAAAGGTGTATTCGGTTGGTATAACAAAAATGTTTATTTCAATCGACAAATTTTGAATAAATTGACGCACATAATCGTTTAACAAAGCAATGCTTTATTTGTACCAAACAAATAACGGCTTTGAACGTATGTCACCGCGACTTTTGGTTAATCTGACCAATTTTGTTTCTCAGTGTACTACAATCGAAAAAATGCCGTGCTCGCTTCACGGACCGAAAAAAAATGGCCAATTTCTACTCTATGACAACCTATTATGTAGTATTGTGGGATTAGATCGCGTGACTGAATATTTTCTATAACGCGGGCATATGCAGATTTCAAAGGTTTCTCAAATCCTCGTGTATCTGTGACGATAATACAACAGGTTCTCGGGAACCCTAAAAAATATCCGAGCGAGTTTCATTCAGATTGCCGTGAAAGAGCGAGCACTGTTCTTTCGTACCGCGATCGTCATTCTCGAAATTCTGAAAGTCACACGCACCCGCGGGCAACACTTGTACCGTTCTGCATAATACAAAAAAAAAAAAAAAAAAATAGGGACAAGTTTAGTCGAGTCCGGGAATCGCTGATCCTCGCGTGTCGCCCATGCGTTCCGGGGAGCGCGAACGAGGTGTCGTATTCCAGCAGAAGAGCGGCGCGGGAACCCAGCGGAGTGAAACGACGAGGCGCTTTAACTCCTCTTTGTACAATGTGTGGTACGGTGTTGTAGCGACCATACGGTACGAGCTCGTGGGAGATTTTTCCTCGTGGAATAGAGACACCAAGGATCGTAAGGTGATTCAGAGTCAATCAGTATGTATTCAGAGCGAGTCGGGAATGCAAATCTCGCCGGGTCAACAATTCCCCTAAGTTCGGTGTAAGGTCTCCGCGATCAAAAAAATTCATCTGAAGGATCACCGGACGATCCATCAACATCTCCACAAGCGTGTGAGCCGAGAATCTCGAGTAATCTTATAAGATTCGTAACTACCGGATTTTTCGGAAAATTTTTATCTATTTTTTTCGAAAATATTTTCTGGAATAGATATAAAGATAAATCGCGTCCCTTTTCACTCTTGCAACAACAACATTTATTTAAATCTCTGAGCTATATTTTCTAATCGTTGAATTTCAGCTCGTCCAATAAAAATATTACCCACTCTCAAAAAAATAATTTATTCCACGGCCACCGTTTATTTGGTTTAAGTAAGAAATTTATTTGATTTAAATAGATATTTATTTCATTTATGTAACTATTTACTTAATGTAAATAAATATTTATTTAAATCAAATAAATATTTTACTTACACCAAATAAACGGTGGCCGTCAAATAAATTTTTTTCCGGGTGCATATACGTTACATTACACGGTAGCAGAGTCATCACTTCACGTACGCAGTCGTGAAATTATCCGTGCTCGTAAATAGTCCTTAACAAGTCCACGACCCGTTCCCTCGTCGCTAACGCCGCCGTAACTCTCGAAGGACGCTCAGCACACGCGTCCTCGTAACGAGAAGAGTTGAGAATGGGTTTTTTGTTTTCACGGCTCGTTGGTAACTACCGAGAAGAAGGCTGAGCGTAAAATGTGCCGAGGTTCGTCGATAAATAAGCTTCGAAAATCGTGGAGGGAGAGAAATTTTTGGGAATGCCAGCTGGCCCGACAATCAAGGAAGTCCCGACTTGTCGGACCGGAACCGATATATAATCTCGGCAGGACGACTGCGAGTGTTTTAGATTTTCTCGACGACGCGGCAAATCCCCCAAATCCCTCGACATACCCGCGGAACGACGGAAGCCACCTTGCGTGCGCGCTGCTTATTCGTCCCCCTCGGCCCGATGCGCCGCCGGATCCGAGATGGAGGTATTTACAAATAGGTCTCATGGACCAGCACTACGAGCATTGAGAAGGATCACGGCAGCGGGAATATATTTACGAAGAATGCGAAGAAGTGGAAACATCCAGACGCGCCTCGCACGCAATGCGACCGCCAGCCACCGAAGCCATTCGATATCTCATGGGGCGCGGTTGACTCGAGAAGAAAAGGGAATCCCCGCGCCGTAGCGCGGGATTAGCATTCACCGCGGATGGAGTGCGAGAAGTCAATGAGAGCACTGAAATAGATTCGTATGCCTACATCCCCTCCTGCCATGCTCCCAGAAATACTGACCTTATATCGTTCAGTATATTTCATTCATCATGTCAGGCAGTGTATATATATATATACTTACACGCTTTGTAAGAAAATATAAAAATTATGAAACAAAAATAAAATAAGATGTTCTATGAAATATAACGTGTTTATACAATATTTCTTAGTTGACTCGTTTGATATATGTCCAACTGCAATAACGTTTGATCGCGTTAATTTCTTGTTTTCAATAGATGCTTCAATAGATGCTTCAATGAATGCTTCAATGAATGCTTCAATAAATGCTTCAATGAATGCTTCAATAAATGCTTCAATAAATGCTTCAATAAATGTTTCAATAAATGCACCAATAAATGCACCAATAAATGCTCCAATAATGCTCCAACAAATACTCCAATAAATACTCCAACAAATGCTACAATAAATGCTTCAATAAATGCTTCAATAAATGCTTCAATAAATGCTTCAATAAATGCTTTAATAAATGTTTCAATAAATGCTCCAATAAATGCTTCAACAAATGCTCCAATAAAAGCTCCAATAAATGCTCCAATAAATGCTCCAATAAATGCTCCAATAAATGCTCCAACAAATACTCCAATAAATACTCCAATAAATGCTACAATAAATGATTCAATAAATGCTTCAATAAATGCTTTAATAAATGCTTCAATAAATGCTTCAATAAATGCTTCAATAAATATAAAAATGATGGAAACAAAAGTACAATAAGATGTTTTATGAAATAAAAAAATGGCATACATTTCTTAGTTAACTCGTTCGATGTATGTCCAACCGCAACGACGCTTGATGACGTTGATTCCGCTGCTTTCAATAAATGCATCAATCATTCGGATAGAGACGCGGGAATATTTGATGTTCCGTTCATTTTTTCGCATCGTCGTTGCGCGATAATCCCGTCTCTCCTAATTCATAAATCATGGACGAGCGGCTAATTCCGTCAGCCACGGTGGCAAATGTTTATGTACCCTGGAGGGTCCGAAGAGGATACGTGCTTTCGAATAGGAAAGCAGAAAATTGATACTGGGTGGAAGTGAGAAGAAGCCGGAGAGATCGAGACTCGGGAATCTTGAAGTGGGGAGGGGACGAGTGAGACGTCTCGCTGAGTAAACACTCTATTTCCGTATGCGCACAAATTAGCGGCGACGCGTTCTCGTCACTAATTAGTTTGTACAACCACCTCGAACGACATAGTCTTACCCTCGAAAACCGCACGATGTCAGCGATTGTTTTCTTAATAAAAATAATAAAAAATCAAAGAAAATAGCTGACAAAAAGTTTGTACAACCACCTCGAACGAGATAGCCTTACGATTTGTCTTAATAAAAATAATTTCAAAAAAATCAAAGAAAATAGGTGACAGAATGAGAGTCTCAATTTTGGACCACCAGTTTTTTTTTTTTTTTTGCAGACCGTTAATAATTATCTCGAAATACTCGCAACAGTAAAAGGGTTTAACGCTCATTACGCCGGGTCAACGAGAAACGTTTTCTCGAGGGTGACACACTTATATTTACATAACGCCAAATTGCGAGTAAATGTATGTAAATAATTATCACGAAATGTTTACCGCGTTAGAGCATGTAATTACACGAAATAACGAGGCTCCCGGCGTGGGCGGTTCTCGAGCATGTTGTTTTTGCAAATTTTAATTATGACGCAAACGAATGGAACGACGCACGCGTTCGTGTATCTCCTGCATTTCCAGAACTGCTCTGTCGGTGCCTTCTCTTTTTCTGGCTGCAGCTCCAGGGGGGCGGGGAGGGGGGAGGGGGCGAGTTTGCTCGCGATAGCCCAGCCGCCAGGACCGGAGCATCCCGGTGCTCCTCGTTAAGAGGATCAGCTGCGGCGTGCTGAGAAGGCTAACAAGCGCTAAATAGAGCGCGCACCGTCGGTCCAGCATGAATGCGCGCATGCACGCGCTGGTACACACTATAATATGCTTCGCACAAAGAGACGAATGTGCCAATCCGAGGAGTCTCGCATTTACTTTACACGCATACACACCGTCACAGGCCGCAAGTGCACGAGGCACAAAAGTGGACAACATGTTTTTTTTCTTCGAATTGGTGTTCACAGTGGACAGGAAACATCACTGAGGAGTTGGATGGACGAGACTGAGAGTGAACAAAAAAAGTTACGATTTTTCAATGAAAATTTCAAAAATTTCGTTCGATTTGCAAACATTGAAGATGCCATGTGCACTACATTCGATCATAAGATGCGTAAGGTAAATGTGGCAAATATGGCCAGGTCCATTTGTAATTGATTTACGTGCTGACCGGGCCATATTCACCCCTTGTACTCTATATCCACCGCACAGATTTAGAACAATGTAATTCTTTATTTTAACAATCTTAAAATATGAAATATATATATACCTGTATCAAAATGTTATCAAATATCAAATACTTTACATAATACGTACTTATATTGATTGTTTCAAATTTTAAAGACTATCTGAATGTGTAAAAGGGCATTACCCGTTATTATTATAATTTTATTAAATAAATAAATAATTATTTAATTAATAAATTATTTATTAAATAAATTAATAAATTAAATAAATAACTAACTAAGAGACTACGAGTTTCCCGACGTGCAATGTGGAGAACGATTTTGTCAAAACTCATTTTGGCCGAACGACCTCTAAATGAAAAACTACGAAGATATGTGAAATTTGTGTCGAAGAAATAGAAGGATAAAGTGCGGTGTGGAAAACCAAGTGGAATACAAGTAGCCGGAAAAAAGTGTGAAAGAACCGGAGGAACAGAGGGTAGGAAACCTTTGGACCCCGGGATACCAACGCAGGATGTCCGAACCACCCCGCGGTGTTATACTGTGTGTCGTACACGCTGACACTTCATCGTGAGAGGGACGAGGGGGAGCAAAGCCATACTATAGTGTATTATAGTGCAGCTCGTGCTCGATGAAGATCGAACAGCGGCTGTTAATTTGTTCGACAGATGTATCTCCGCGTGAAGCCAACATCTAAATATCCGAGCCCCCCTGACTGCTAGACTCGTCTATACACTATTAGCCTAGGGAATACTATTTTTAGTTCTCGAAATCCAATTTTTTTCTTTTTTTGCTGATCAGCGCCTAGCTCGGTCGTAAAAGGCAGACAGAACTTCCAATGCACCGTAACGACCTCATTGTCACAGCCTTCGGGATTCCTCAATTGCGCAGCTTAAGACCCATTTTTATATACAAATGGTCAAAAAAGTCTGTTTAAATCGATAAATTTGGAATCAATTGAAGCAAATAATTTTGTACAAGGGTTGATCCCGTTGATAAATAAATAAATAAATAAATAATCCTTTAACAAAACAACGCTTTATTTATACCAATAAGAGCCTTGAACGTATGTCAACGCGACTTTTGGTTAATCCAAAAAAAAAATTCTGAGTGAACATAAGAGGACTTAAATATTAAGGTTATTATATTACACCGTCATTATTAACGTTACAAAATAAATTTAAAAAACCGCACTGCAACATCAGAATCCAGTAACGAGCGGACCAGCAGAGTCAGCGACAAAAGTGAAAAAATAATAATAAACCTCAGAAACGAATACCACAACGAAGAAAAAGAAAGCGTTGGCACGTGGCGTGATACTGCACTGTAAGAAATCTGCCGTGTAAACTGCGATGGTGTGAGTGGTAAAAAAAACCGGTGTTAAGATTAACACTATTTCGCAGTGAAAAGCACACCGGACATGTGGTAAACCGGTAATGCGGTGTACTGTAAGAAATCCTAACACCAAATTGTGTGATGAATCATGATATCACTTAATGGTGTTATTTTCTTAGACATCAACACAATTCTGTGTTACCTGATAACATATCTAAGAAGTGGTGCATTTAACCACGACTTTACGTTTCAAATATGCATTTAACGGTGTCAAATGCTCACTGAACGGTGTCTTCAACCCCTAAACGGTATTTTTAATCGACCAGCGTCTTCCATTTTGGATTTAGGATTTTTTTTTACGGTGAACTGAAAATCTTCCAAATATTAATTTTCAAGTACATCCGTGTAGGATTAATATTTGACAACGAATTATAGATAAGAATAAACGGAATCTTTATTATAAAATCTCGAATAATCGTGATACGTCTAACGCATCGACTGTCCAAGAACCGACTGACTCTCGATGACTTTTGTTTATAACAATCTGACGTTGCTCCAAGTCTTCTCGATCTCAACTAGTTTCCACATCCGTACTTAAGGAAAAACATATATTTTAAAAAGGTGATAATTATCATTTAATTGATTACCAATTGTTAATTTGAAGACAAAAAAATGATGATGTTACTTTTTAATAGCACAATGAAAGAATATAGAAGTACATAATCATGCGGTGTAATCATCTGGATGACAGTAATGTATGGCCATTAATAACCGAAGCAGCTTAAACAGAATTTGAATAAGTGACATTCACAAGTTAGCAATAGCGTAGTCGGTAGCCTGTTAGGTAGTAGGCATAGGTAGATACGAATAAGCATTAGGTAGGTAGTTCGAATCCCATCTCAAGCCATTCGCCATCATAGATATTCGTGATCGTAACCTTTTTTTAATGAATATCCTTTTGTATTTATAATTATCACGATGTACAACGTAATTACTTTGTTGGGCAATTATTAGTTACGATTAATTATATTAAAACTTTTACGTCTGCTTCAAGAGCTTAAACCCTTTTTACTCAATTGGGAGTACGGTTCGGTGTTACTGTACACCATTACAGTGTTACAATGTGCGTTCTGAAAGTACTACTGATTTTACACCGCATCTTTTACACCATATTTTAACACTGCTTTTAACACCAAAGTAATGGACCTATATGGACCACATGGTGGTGTTAAAGCGGTGTTGAATTTAACACCGTTTTTTTTACAGTGTGTGTATCATGCACGGCAATCCTCCGCGTTACCTCGTCTCCATTCTCAACCGTCTGAATGAAACTGGACCGTGTTCTCACCTGGTGGACCGGATCCACGTGGACGTCTCGCGCCGCGTGGGGGCGTGTTGCGGCATAAATCTAGCTGCGACCTGACGATTTTATTTCTCGTTCGATCGTGGTCCATGCGCGCGAAGAATAAGAGAAAGAACACAAAACCGATTGTAAACGGACATTTCTGGTGGCCCGATGGATGACCGACGCGGGCGCACGCCCCATTATGGCGCAATTCTCCGAGCACCTTTGACGGTCTGCGTGCGTTTTTGGTGTGTGTATGGGGTGAACGTCTATATGCCCGGCAACAAACGGCCGGGGTGAACACCGGCCCCCAGATCACCTGCCAACCCCCAATAGAGAACCGGCTTTGCCACCTCGACTCCAAGAACCTTCGACCTCGCCGCTAACAACCTTTTGATGCGCCCCGTTTCACACCTTCCTTCTTTTTTTTTCTCTCACCTCTCTATACCGATCCATATAAGGTGGCACGGGAATCTTTCGGGCGTCGGTGTACGTGACCGACTGCGAATGTGTTCGGGACCAACTGCGGCACAGTTTCTCATCCCCCAACGAAAGACATTGATGTTCCGGATTTTTTTTCGCTCGCAGGAAGCTTCTACGTCCGTCCTCGGGATCAACTTTCCTAATCCTGGTCCGTGGAATTCGTAATTACGTCGGCGTTTAAAAAGCCGAGAGATTTGGCGAAGGATCCGCGTTGCTCTCTCGAGTCATCCGACGCAGATTTGGGATTTAACGACCGGGCAGACTACTCGTAGTTTTCTCGCTTTCAACGAACACGCATCGAAACTTTACGATCGATTTCCTGCTGCAAGAGTCTCACTAAGTTACGACAATGCCCCGATCGCGTCCGGTTGGTTTATAAACGCGACGGGGAAGAAAAAAGCTTTGCGCGCCGATCCAATTTACGGTCCGTGGACTCGCTCCGAGGGTGTCGTGAATGGTCAGAGATTAGGATACATTGTCGAGTTTTATTTTTTATTTTTGAGAGATATACGTGAAAAAAACGAAATGGAACCTGCACAAGCCATGTGAATATAATGCAGCTACGTTTTTTTTTTTTTTACATTTAAAAGTAGGGTGAAGCTATCGGATGGTGCGTGAATGGTTTGTGTATAGTTCTTGGCAGTCGTAACAACCTTCCGCGAGTCTTTAAAACAGCAGTTCCCTACAAAGAACCACAAAGATGGGCTTGTTCTCAACGGAGGGTATGAGCTTTAAATTGACGGGGGCGGACCGGCCATTAAAAAAAAAACTCGTTTCATGCTCCTTTACAACAAGAAATGTCGGGCTTAACGGCTTTTAAAATTCCCATTAAAGTGTGAAGAAATTCGACCCGCCGCCCTCGACTCGGTGTCATGTATATTCTGATCCTCGGATATACACGATACACGTGACAGTTTAATGCATCATAAAATTAATCCAATCGGTGCCGATTGATTTTTCTTCGTAGAGAAACGGACGCGACGAATCTTTTTGGGGTAGGGTAAAAGTGGTGAATATGGCCCACCTCGATTAACACGTAAATCAATGATATATGGACCGGGCCATATTCCCCACTTTTACCCTACACTGAGAGAAGGATTTCGGAAAAAGTCATATCAAGTTATATGGTAAATTTCGACCAGGCAACATGGTAATTAATACATTAAGGTGATATTTGAAATTTTCATGGTGGACATAGCAATTTTTACCCAAACCCTATGGTCATTTTTTCCAGAAAACGGATTGGCAAAATTTTACTTATCAGACTAAGAATTTCGTAGATAAAAACTCAGAATTCCGTGGTTCAAAACTGATAATTTCGTCGATCAAATTTTTGTATGTATGTGTACATAAAAAATATTTGATCGACATACTATGTCGGTAACACTTACAAATCTAAAACAAACGATCTAGTAAGAAGAACTTATATTCTTGCAAAAATGGCGGGATATTCGGGTAATATCTGCGTTAGCGAAAATTACCATTTTTTTCTAGCACAATGTGTTAATTTCAATACGATTGTTTGCCAGGATATCGCTGTAGTCCCCACATACCTGAAAGTTCCGCCGGTTTTTACCAGATTTACGGCAATTCCTGCCGGATCGTTCTCTCACTGTGCCCAATTAAATTTTTCTTCTTAAAGTATCATAAAAAAGGGTAAGCGAAAGGACCTCTAGTCGGGACGGGACGACCCCTCGAGGGACTAATACGGCAAAAAAGCTGTTGTGTCCAGCGCAGGGGCGAGTCTCTCCGACTGGACCAGTGTTTGGGGCGAATCCCTCTCGCCAATTTCTTTCCAGGACAATTAACGTGATTACCGCCGGTGTGCTTTGGGCCGTGAAAGAGAAATAGGCAGCAACGGGGAAGAAGAAGAAAAAAAGCCCGGAATCCCGTATACGATAGTGCGGGGAACCGACGGAAGGAGGAACGACTCGGGGAGTAATTTTAATGCAAAAATAACAGGATCCCCCTCGGTGAGGCCTAACGACTGCGAGCATGCATCGTCGGCGCGTCCTCTCGTAACTAGTACTTGCGTATATAGTTGTACAATCTGCAGTGTCTCATCGGAGCGGCGGCGGCTCCTCGGACGCTCTTTATCCGTTTGTAACTATCGTGAGTGAGCGCACACGGCGGGGGCGGTGCGAGTAAAAAAAATGACGAGGCAACGTCACGTGTCCTCCCTTTCCATTTAAGCCACGGGATACCGGCACCGTGCCATGGGGCCACGTGGCCGCGTGCGGAGCCATCGTTGTCCCCGCGAGTGCGCGAACATCTTCCTCGTCCCTTTTCACCGTCCACACAACCCTATGTGCCGCGAAATTTTGTACATCAAATAATAACGGTAAATTCTATTTAACGACACGGACCCTACTGCCCCGAGTAAATAATGGATGTATCGCAGCGCTTCCCGCGTCTCTGCCTGCACAACAAATTTGTAACGGTACGGTACACCGGTGACTAAGCCTCGGCAGAATTATATCTCGCGAACCCTTCCGAACAGCTTCTGACGATACGCTTATGTCGGGCGAGGTAAACGGACCAGTTACCGTCATCGAACGCAATTTGTACTAACAGTAAATACGGTTTTCGGTTCATACAACGACGAAAATTACGGCTCTGAAGATATCCGCAAGTGTCTGTCAGAGCGCTGCTTTAGAAAGAAAAAAAATTGTTCACTTGTAGAATTTTATTCTTCAATTTAATTCTGCGAAGATATCTTCATGGTCATCGAAAATTGATGGTATGGTGAAGAGCGAATTTTACGATTGATTATTGTCGCAATAGGAATATTTTTATAAAAAATTTCAACTTGTTATTCGAATCGTTTGAAGGTTGCGTCTTGGTAAATTCTAGATCCTCGTTAACCCTGCAACTCATGACTTTTTACCTTTAAACGCGTGACTGAGGTCCGAACGCACCCCACGCTTTTCTTGATCAGAAACTGGTTTTAAACAGACTGATAAACAGACTTTCTCATACACGGTTTTCTTCGTTTTTTCATAAGGAGGAGAATGGTGTCCGAGAACTCTGATTTTATTTACATTTGGTTAATGAAAAACCTACTCGAAAACGGAAAATCGGTAAAATCAGCAAAGAAACTCATTTTTTCGCTTTCGCGTGGGGTGCGTTCGTACCCCAGTCATGAGTTCTAGGGTTAAACAAGGATCCCGTACTTGAAGGGTTAATATTCAAATCTCACTTTACTAAATACATTCAGTAAAATTAAATTCCAATATGCGGCCGAACCCCGAGACGCAACGAGTTTAACAATCAAGTGGTGAGAAAACAATTATTGTTTTCTAATCGGCAAAGGAAAATAGTATAAAAAATATTTCCGACACCGTGTTCCGTCCGTGGAATAAAAGAATCCCCAGAAACGAACATACAAAAAAATGTCACAACCATGTATAAAATAAAAAATCCTCAAAACGTTTATTAAATTTTTCATCAAAGTAGAGTTTCTTCTACGAGAAAACAAAATGATCACAAATCAATTATCTCAATTTGATTTATCGGGTCGGCGGAGCACGCATCAAAACACTTGCATTCGAGACTCGAACCATCGCTCATATACGTCATGACGGAGAGGAATGACGGACGGAGCAAGAAATCCGCGTGTCCGCGTCGACGTCGCAACGCTGTCATTAAACTCCTCGTTACGCGGCGGGGAAGGCCGGGGGCGGGGGGGGGGGGGGGAGGGGGGGGGGGGTGTTAGTGGAGAACGGGAGGCGAAAGCTGGGACGAGAACGGGAAACCGGGAAAGCGACCGAGCCAACACGCCGCCGTGTCCCCGACCTAAACTGGAGTCCCGGGATTCCGTATCTGAGCTCGTAGAAGGGGGCGGGAGGGGGTGGGGGAGGGGGTGGATTGTACACCCGCAAAGCAGCGCGTTCGCTTCTCCATGGATTCCGTGATTGGTTACATTACCGATACGCGCGTCCGGTGTCACGTCGGTGCTGTTACTGCAATCGCGGTGAATGCGCCCCGACTCGCCCTCTCATTTGACGGGGAAAACAAGCACGGCCCGAGCAGTGAAACAGGTATACCTACCCCTGCAACGTACACCGCCGGATATTCCAACAGGCCACCGTGCCCTCCGCGCGTTTCCTCACGGACTTGGTCGGAGTTGTATTATCTTTGGTACATAGCCATCGGCCTTCCCCGCGTGCCCTCAGAACCCTACGAATGTCTACCCACTTTGTCAATCCAACGCCCTTTGCTCAAACTCCACCCATCCACCGATAAACGTGTAGGGACTTTGGTTTCGGCTTCTGACTCCTGCCCGACGCCGTAGAGCACCGCAGAAGCATAGATCAACTACCGGAAACTCTCGGGTACCAAATTACTTCGGTGAACTGAGAGACCATAGCTCAATGTTTTGGATTTGTGGTTTTTTCTTTTAAGTTCTTTTTTTATATGGATCGTAACGAGAGCTGGGCAAAGTACCGGAAAATACTTCGGGAATAAAGTACAATGTATCACAAGTAATTTTTGTACTTGAAGTATTTCTGAAGTACTTTTCGCACCTAGGTTCGTAGCATTCAGCATTATCTAGGCTTAAAAAAAGGTGCAAAGTAATTTGTATATGGCTTGCCCATTGAGAAAAATTGCTAAGTAAAATTTTCGTAATTCGTTGTTTTGAGGCTACTTTTAATGTATTCTTCACTTTAGTCATTTAAAAAAAAAACCATTAAAAAGTTTACTTAAAAAACGAAAAAGAACTCTTCTCGTTTTTATAATGGAATTTTTTTAAAATATATTTTTAAAAGATAAATTCTTGTCAAAATTATACTTTTTGAAAAGTTTAGACAGATAATCATATATTAATAAAAACACGAAGTAATGCTCATCCAGTATCGGTAATGCAATTGCAAATCGAAAAAAGTACTTGTGTAGTTCAAGTGCAAGTGAAGTTCACGCATATGAAAATCAATTGTCCCACCCAATCACCGTTAAAGGACTTAATATGCGTGCTAGCACCGGTACAGAATGATTAGAGCCTGATTAGTGTATTTTTTTACTTTTCAGAATATTTTCACGACGAAACAGTGGGGAAAACAATGGACGACCGGTTCGTCGATCGTTAAAAACGATGCGCTTTGGTTTACTGTACCGACCCGTTGTTTTATTTTCTCGCCTGGACCGTGAAACAAGAAGCTGGCATCAGAGGACGTCGTTACGGGAGATACGAGAGGACCAGCAGCCTCTCCGGGCCACAGAGTACTCGCCCTTTCGCACGTAGAGGAGCCTCTTGTGTTCCGCACTGCTCAGAACACACTGCGCTTGTACTTTGGCGAAACTCTCATGTGGAAACAAACGTACGAAGTTCGGCAATGTCGGACTTGGACTGAACAAATTGAGAACTGGGGCCCAATCGCGACATACTCGAACATAAAATGACCTAACCCAGAGAAGAGAATCCAACGAGTAAAATACATGAAACATAAAACATAAACGCAGATCGTGAGATCGCACCTCGAAAATGTATATAATTGTTTATTAATATCATGATGAAAAGAAATTCCATTGCCAGAGCTCTGTAATCTCATTTCCAACTTATATGTTACTAACCGGTTGGTCAGGGTCGAACCCTCGTTATGGACTATGAAATTTAACAACCGGAAATTTCGATTTCCGCAGATCTACCAGAAATACCTTACTTCCGGTTTGGGAAAAATCATTTTTCGACCGGAAGTGACGCCACAGTGGAAATACGTTACTTCAGGACGAAAAGTGACCTTTCCGGATCGGAAGTGACGTACTTCCGGTATGACGTCACTTTCGATCGAAAAAATGAGATTTTCCAACCGGAAGTGACGTACTTCGCCCAACTTTCTAAAAAAAATTAGATTTTCCCTCATATTCACGTACCTAATATGACAGTGAAATTTTTTTTCGTTTCAGTAGTTTTACAATGATTTTTCATTATATTTACAAACTCGGTATGGCAGGAAAAGTAAATACTGTATTCAACACGCATCCTCGCAGCGACATACCGCGACTCTGTCAACCAGTTACGCGAGGGTGCCGCGGGGGGAGTTTCGTCCCCCGATCGTACATTTATGAAGTGGCGCGAGAGCCGCGTGGCGCACACGCACTGATACTGCGTAGATATCGGTTTAGTTTGCTGGGGCGCGGGTATCGGTCACGTGTCTCCCAACGTGATGTCCCGGCACTTCAGTTTATTATGAACCAAAATACACACCCCAAAACACCAGTAGCGTACTGTAGAAACATATATGTATGCACTGCTCCGCGTACTACAAAATAAAAAAAAACGAAAGGATCGACAGGGTTGTTGGCAGCCTGGTGTTCTCGTAATCGTAATCGTTTTCTGCCGTTCGCACAGAAATCACGTACGTTGCGCCTGTTATAACTACGGATCTGTCTGTTATTATTATTATTATTACGCACGAATGAGTTGGCCCGATGGTAACACGTATTGCACGATTCACACATGACCAGACAGTCAATCACTGATGACCCCCCGTCGGGTTCTCTCTGCGCTCATCCCTCGGGACAGTTAAACGCGAATTGTCGCGAGTTATCGGACCCCGAGAATCAAGAACCTTTTATACTTTCAACGGCTGAGAAATGTGAAAAAAAAAATCTTGCATCACTCAGATAAAAGGAAGTCAATTGTTACGACAAAAAGATTTTTGAACGTGATGTTGAGTTTTTTGTATTAAAAACTGTAAAGATGATTGGTAAAAAAAATACCTCCCTTAAGGGATGTCTAAACTCCTCTGTCTCAAACCCAAGCAACCACCGACTGGGTCCTCTTAAGATGGGGTTAAATTAAGTTGGGATTAAATTAAGATGGGGTTAAAGATCAACGTAGCCTCAAAATATTTTGAAACAATTTTTCGACGGAGCAGTTTTATAAAAAAAAAAAGAAAATTGCGGGGCATACTGCGTGTTCTCCGAAATGATTCTATAAAATGAAAAACGAATTGCGGGTCACGCTGCGTTAATCAAACACGCTTGTTATTTTATAAAACCGTTTCGGAGAAAAATGGATTCAAAATATTTTGAGATTATGTTGATCTTTAGCCACACCTTAATAGAAAAAACAAGACGTTGACGTTGAAAAACGTTTAAAATTGAAAGTTTCATAGCGCTTCCTCATAAAGTTGAAAATTGAAATTTTTATATTGCTTTTTCAATGTTTTGGAACATTCTGAACACGTTTTAATGAAAATCTCGCAAAAAATGTTTTCACCATAACAAAGCTTCCTCTACGAGGGAGTAAAAAGGTTCGAAAGGCACGAAAGGTACAAAAAGTTTAATTGGGAGTATTTTTCACGAATCTTGAGACATTCCGTTTCCAGTGCGTAAAGTACGAAGCTGGCCCAGCGGTTCGAGGGTCTTCGTCCCATGCTAATTTTATGCCTAGCGGTAGTTTTCGGTGAACCGTCGAGTTTTACAGTTTTTCTTTATTGCGTGGCTGGGATTTTAAAAACGGTACCAATATTCTTTAAGTTTAGGGTGAGTTTTTGCCCGGCGCCGGCGAAAATGCAACGGAAAATAATGTTTGCCCTCGTTGCGTCGCTGTTGGAACCGTCGGAACGGTTTTACTCCAGTTTTGCGGAATGTTATACCGACCGGGTTTCCTCGCTAGGGTTCAACATCCCCGTCCGATATTGCCCAAGGCTCAAGCTTATATTACATAAAACGTCATAAATTTTGAAGAATTTATGACGAGGATAGTTGTTTTACTTGTGGCAATGGCTCAATCCCTATTTTTGTTTTCCCTTCTCTGTCTCCGATGCGGGGCTGGGGTTAAGGCAGGACCTTCCTGCCTTCCTACCAGCACCAACTGTTACTGTACCGCCGTATACTATATACTGCATGGTATGGCCCTGCCGTAAAATTATGGCCACAGAATGGCGTAAACACGTTGTGCAATTTTATTACCGGGTCTCCGAGACTCGACCAATACTTCGCAATAGCTGGTAGAGTTTCCAACATTGCAGCAGAACATCCTTGTAAAAACCGGGATTCCTCTGCGGTTACCTGAAAATTTTTATTTTCCGTTGCCAGCGTTGTAGATGGTTTTTCTGCAAAAATTGCTTCAAGCGCGGAAATTAACAATAATTTCTGAGAACAAAAAAGACCAGCTTTTACTACCCACTATCATTATAAGTGCCACTATAAGTGGCGCGGTCGAGAGGGGAGGTAATGACAATAAAAATAAATCAAAAATGCTATCGAAACTGTATCGATAAATGCGGAAGCACCGCGATGCAATAATTTCAGACAGGGTTGCTGCAATATTTCTCCATTCGGCCAACGGGCTAGGCCCATTCATTCAGAAAGGCCTTAATTTATGCAAGGACAACGCTTTCGGGAGACTCTTCGAGTTCCCGAAGACCAAAGAGAGACCCGTGCATTTGCGAATGGGGTTATTGGAGTTGCTCTATATAGCGCTGTAGTCCAGGTGTTCGAAAGCCCTTTTCGAGGACCCCGGCATATCTCATTCATGAAAGATTCTTCAGCAAATGGCATTTAGGTGACGCGCCCTATCCTCCCTTTGCCCACTTGAACACAAAATTGTCACGCACCGCGTCAATAAATACCGCGGCAAAAGGCAAACTTGCCTCAAATGCCTGCGATCTCAAAACGGCATTAATTACAGTTTCTGTCACCGAAGCTGTTATTTCAAATACTCTCAAGTCAATCATTAAACTACTGGATATTTTTTTCATTTCCAGGTTTCAGGTTACAATTTAAAAAAATTACCTGTCTGGAGGCTTATGGAACGACCAATCAGCTTTCTCTCCCTCGACTTTTTAGATCCAACTTTTTTTTTCTTCAAAACGGCGTTGATTACAGTTTCTGTCACCGAATGTGTTATTTCAAATACTCTCAAGTCGATCATTAAAGTGCCGCATATTTTTTTCATTTCCAGGTTTCAGGTTACAATTTAAAAAAATTACCTGTCTGGAAACTTATGGAACGACCAATCAGCTTTCTCAACCTCGATTTTACAGATCCTACGTTTTTTTTCTTCAAATTTTTTCCTACTGCAAAGGTTTGCGCTTTCGCGCAAGCTCCGAAGCTGGTGGAGTCTCTTAGGCCGTGGAATACAAGAAGGATCGATGGGTGCAGAGAACATTTGGGGAAAGTGTGGGTACACGCACTTTTACCGCGTTTACGACAGTCCAGGAAAAGGGAAAATCGACGTCGAAGGAGAAAGTGCTCCCGCGGTTTACCCACGGACTTTTAAGTGCACACCCGAGGATTGCCAAGCCTTGGCCGAACGGCGGTATTGACCCATAAATTCGGGCTATCCTGCCACTGTTGTCGCTCGTTATGATTTACAGTGCTGCGCCTTTTGGCAAAGAATCTCGCCGACTCTCGGCGAGCCACGAATGCAAACACGGCCGCAAGTGCCCAAAACATCGCACGGTCGTTTCCCGGCCTCACGATCTTATTGCACCGAACATTCACTCGACTCTGGAGGTTGCGACTTGTGGATATGTTGAAGGATAAAAAAAGAGGGACAAAAATCATAATTCATTTTTCACGTCATAAATGGCACCACAGCTTTTCCCACGAGCTATAATTCGCAAGGCGGCAATTTCGGTTTCCCCATAAAAATATCTCGCGTCTTTAATTCTATGACGTTGATCCGGAACGTTAAAATATGAAAATGTATTTGAAACATGTTGTCCTCCAGTGGATCCGAAAATCCCGGAAGTCGAGTAAATTCTATTTAATATCCCGAAATTTCGCATTTCCGGGATATTTGGGACCACTGAAGGACACCGTGTCTCTGAGATATTTTCATTTTTCAACGTGCTGGACAATGTGGTATAAAGTGAAGGCGTGCACTGAAAAAAGGGCTAATAACTCCTACTACAGCGAATAGTTCCCAGGGGAAACGTCTACGTAGATAGTTTCTGGTATATTTAATTGATCAACTAGATTAATTGTCAAACTAGCATTATGATTCCGACTATGATTTTTAGTCATTTTCGTAACTATAAAATGTATAGGGTAAAAGTGGCGAATATGGCCCACCTCGATTAACACGTAAATCAATGATATATGGACCGGTCCATATTCCCCACTTTTACCCTACCCTCTCCTTGGGAACTATTTTTTATGATAAAAGGCAATTCCGTAACTTTTACTATGCTATTTTTTCTCAGTGTAAGTTATTTTATTTCGGTGGATAAAAATTGTCGAAAACACCACGAACGCGAAGTTCATGAGACAGCGAATGGTTCGAAACCGCTGTAAGAATGAAAAAGTGTCTGACGGTAAAGAGTGAGAGAATCCCACGATATTCCTCGCGTGACGCGAGCGGACCGCCCGCATCTTGACATCCGTTCAGCTACCGTGTGATGTGCTCGGATCCAAAGCTGCCGCCGTCATTTCTCATTCATTACGTTTTTTTCTCTGTCACCGTATTTAGCAATAATTTACTCAATCGCGTCTTTACAACGGAAGTACAAAGGGAAATAGATTTTCCGTGGCGGAGGACAAAATTCTCGTATCCTAGACGGAATGGCCGGTATTGACGAGTGGATAAGGCGGGCTTCACTGTTCCCACGGGTGTATTGTCGTCCAATGACGCGTGTTTGTCGTTGAATGGGTTTTGGTGTCGCGCGAGCGACTATCAAAATTGCGGGTAGAATCGAGAGTAACCCATCGAAGGGACGGTGTGTAACGTAAATACGCCCGTATCTATGAGACGGCCAGCAGCGACGGGGACAAGTGAACCCTCGTCGATTTACTCGAGATTGGTGAATGAATAGCCGCAACGCCTCCGATCTCCCTCAATCGAAAGGGGACTCGGGAGCCTTTGGAAAACAGCTTGGAGTACGCGAATTAGCGACTGTTTAGTATTTACCGCGCCGAGGAAGGCGTCAGTCTTGTTCGATTGGCGCTCTCAGCACCCATCATCTAAATTAAAAGCTCCGTAAGCTGCTGTGGGCTGCTTGTTGTGCCCACTCGTTCACGCTATTGTCACTTACATAAACGTAACGAATAATAGCCCAGTTTTCATTGTGACTCGGCAATAATTTTTGACGATAAAGAGGAGCGCAAATCAGGACATAAAAGCCGGTCACTCTGGCATACAAAAAGACGGTGCTGATGTAGAATGGTAGTTCCATTTTCTCGATTTGGGTCGATTATTGTCAAATCCTCTCAACGCGTGAGTCTCGTTCAGATTGTACATTAGCTGGATCGGATGTTATAAAATAAAGCACAAGGGATTTTTTTTATTAGAATTTTTGAATAGTTCCATTTTTATTTTCTTATTCTCGACTTAGTATTGAGTATTCCCAAATTCTCTCAACGGGTGAGAAAAGTTGAGATTGTACGTTAACTAGGTCGGATGTTATAAAATAATGCCCACAGGATTGTTTTTATTGTTAATAATTTTTAGGTAGTTCCATTTTTAGGATTTAGCATCGAGTATTTGCAAATCCTCTCAACTCATGAGTATAGACGAGGTTGTAGGCTAGCTAGGTCAGATGTTATATAAAATAAAGCTCAAAGGATTTTTTAAATTTTTTCAAAAAAAAAGTGTAACCATTTTTGGGATTCTCTGGTTCTGCAGACCGTTGACTACCTGGCGCGCACTGCGCGCGCAGCCGCCCTCATCCCCACCGAGTCCGGTTAACAGGCATCCTTAAATCGAGTGAAATAAATGTTCCAAGACGTAAGAGCAGAAAAATACGTGGGTTCAAGGAGAACAGAAGCGAGGGGCGAGTGGAACACTTGCCCGACGCATAAAGCGTTGGGGAATATTATTGATGACAATCCTTTGACGAAAAGCCTCGCGGCCACCCTTGCGTCTCGAGAGTTACGAGAGACACGGAAAAACGTCCGGGACGGTGCGATATTTGTTCTCGAGTAAAATTCCCACCCATGGATGAGTCCTTGTAGACATATCGAATTTATCAATCGAGAAGAATCCTTCGTCCTAGACGGAACAAGGTGTTAAAAAAAAGCGAGGGCTCATTCAACAAGCGGACGATGACGGATTCCCCTCAGACAGTGTTCAATTGCCGTTGCATCGTACCTGACTAATGCCCGGGATTACCGAAGAATCGTCGACGCCGCGATCGTCTTTCTCCACGGATTCGACGCAGCCTCCGATTGCGTCTTTACACTACCTGCCAAGTGTCTCGTTTCTGAGAGATCGTCAAAAAGACGCCGACGAATCGGACCAAACAGCAGACTGGCTTCGATCTATATTAATGTTCGTATGGAACCAGTTTCGAAAATACTAATATTACTTTTATTCATTCGAGTAAGCTTAAGAGAATTCAGGTCATTTTTTTTATAAATATGAATACAATCATAAGATTGTATTCATATTTATTTTTAAAAAATCAATTGAATTCTCTTAAGCTTACTCGAATTCAATAAAAATAGTATTCAACAGAGAAGAGTAGAATATGAACATTTTATCGTGCATATAGATGCACGATTAATTGTTCATATTCTTCGAATTTCTGGGGAATTAATTGGAATATCGCTATATTCCAATAAAATGCAGCTTGTAAAATTGTATTGCCTAACGAGACCAATCGAAGCGATTATCGCATTTCTCAATGACAGGAGTTTCATTTAAAAAAATGTCTAACAAACATTCTCACAAGACATCGCACAAGCCTAAGTGATCCAAGCCTTGGGTCCTGGACGAGGCTGAGAGAATAAAATAAAAAAAGGAAAGTGTCAATATCGCCTAAAATGTTCTCGTCCGAGAAGACTTTAATGATAATAAGAGAATAAGAGAATTTAATGGAATTATTATTTTTTGTCTAAAATATGAATACAATCTTATAGATAACAAAATGTTCTATTTCTTCGAATTTCTGGGGGGTTAATCGGGTTAATAGAAATATCGCTGCATTAAAATGCAGCTTCTAAATTTTCCCCGCCTAATGAGACCGATCGAAATATTTATCGAATTTCTCAATAAAAGTAATTTCATTAGAAAAAAAAAATCTAGCGACCATTCCAAAGAGACATCGCACAAGCCTAAATGATCCAAGCTCCGTGCACCACGCCGTACGGAAGCGAAAAGAGTGCAGTGGGTCCTGGCCGATGCTGAGAGAATAAAAGAAAAAGGAAAAGTGTCGATCTCTCCTAAAATCGTCTCGTCCGGGAAGTCTTCCCCGCACGTCTTTTCACCCATCTCGTTCGTGACTAATCGGGGCTACCGGAATTTTCTTGGCATTGACGACCGAGTAACCCGGATCCGTGGGCACGAACGTCTCACCGAGGCTCCTGTACTGCCTGCGCTGTGCCTATCCCGTGCCTTCGTCGCTTTTCACCGAGCCATTATCTCCCCTCTAGAACAGCAGCCAGCCGACACTGGCCCGGAGTGACGCGGAGTCGTAGAGAAGCTACAGCAAACGTGTACAAGAAGCAGCCCTCACCCGACCCGCAAGCCATCACACGGCGAGCCAAAGATCGAGCTACCGGATTTTCACTGATTTCTATTTTCCCCGGCCGATATTTTACAACCGGTAGCAACCGCTCGCGGAAACCCGCGCCAACCGTAGACCTTCCTTCCCTCCGTCGTCGTTTGCCGGTCACCAAAGTCCACGCGGTCGAAGAACAACGCGCCCAGTGCCACTGAGAGGTTTTGATTTACTGCGCGTGGGCCACACGATGCCCCCGGGCTTTGCCTGCCTGACTGACTGACTGACTGACTGACTTAGCTCACCGCGTGAGATGCGCTGTGACCTCTCGCTTTCTTGTCGTAAGAGCTCGGGCCTCGCGGGCGATGACATAAATTTTCCTCTTCCTCGTTACCGGGTCCGGCAAACCGCGGCCCACGATCGGGGAGAAAGGCGGAGGAGAAATTTCGCAGGGCACCACCGGCCGTCCAGGATCTCCAGGGTTTCCAGCTTCTCTTCCCTCTCTTCCATCCCGAAGGATCCGCCATCTCGGAAGACGTCATCTCTTTCTCACTCCGGCACAGGCTCGTCGACCTGGAAGAGCGAATCTTCCCTCTTCTTCTGCAGAAGTTGCCGGGCGAGAACCCGAAGAACTCTCCACCACCCATCGAGGCTTGCCACAACAATTTCTATGTTCACGATGTAGGTTACCGAGGCAAACTCCACGGGAGCACTTTACCTACTGCTTTACTGCCCCGCGATAAATCATATTGCACGTCTATTTCGTCGAGCAGTCAAACTTAGCCTAGTCTCAGGGTGCGTTTCTATTTACGAAAAGCGCTACTGAATGTAGTGTTTTGGAGAGGATTTTTCGAAAGTTTCGCGTCGACGGACGACTCAAGTTCTCGGAGGACTCGGGAGATGCCAGAAATTTTGCTCGCGAGATTTCTCTGCTGGGTTCGCAACAGGCGATATACCTGTAAATATAATATATTATTTAATAATTTTTTTACATGTCTTTATAATATATATAGAGAAATATAATTTCGTTGCGATCGAGATATCTATTTTATGTACGTTTGGTAAATAAAAAATCGATATATCGATTGTATATTGCTCCGTAAAATAATCTAAAATGCGAGTTTCTCAAATACTTTATTGATCTTACTTAGGCAATACAAAAGGTGCCGTAACAGCGTTATAATTTTTTTTTATCACATCAACTTTCCATAAGTCTGAATTAATTTAACAAAATGTTTCAGGAGACGGATTGCAACAATCCATTTCAATATTATTTCGACACAAGCCTTTATCTTGGTGCTCGCAGTATCTGTGTGAGTGCCTTTGAGCATCTGTGAGCATGTGTTAGTACCTGTGAGTATGAGTTAATTATCTGTGAGTATCCGTGTGAGTATCTGAGAGTGTCCAATCGACATGAAATTTATTATTATGTAGAAGATGTAGATAATTGCTTACCCTGGCAAAGTATACTATTGAGCCCCCTTGAAATCTATCGTGGTCTGCTACTAAGCTATTAACGAAGAATATCTCGCAAGATGACTACAACGATCTACGTAGTAGCCCATTTTGTGCATTTCGTACCATTCGTCTATAGTATTCAACCTACAATTCGCTAACACTACTTAATAAAAATAACCCTGTGCGTCTATCACTGTAGTTGCCTTTTCAGGACTGGGAAAACCGTGGATATATTCGAGTTTGAGCTCGAACGTTCGGTTTTCCTTTCCGATATTCGGTAGTCTATTTTGTGCATTTCATACCCTTCGACTATAGTACTCAAGCTACATTCCACTAACACTATTTAATCAAAATAACCTTGTGCATCCATCAGTGGCAGCATTTTTTTCAATGCAATGGTAGCAGTTGGGTTCTTGAAAATATTCATATTCGTTTCACCGGATTTGAGAATTTTGTCGAAGCTCTCGATCTCGCTCGCATCGGCTATCATACGGGGATAAAACGTATAAGCGGCCATGATGGTCCACATACGTCTCTTCAGCATCGCTTTCCGAAGATCCTCGATCGTAGGAGGCTTCGCTTTGCATCGCAAAGAAGCCATCGTCTGCGTCAACGTTCGAAGGTATGCCTCGAGAAAGAACTCGTCCTTATCGCACTTCAAATTTACCTCGGGACAAACGTTGAGAAAGTATACGAAGTCGATGACGGGTGACGAGTAAACGGACATCTGGAAATCGATCTGAAAGAAGCGTGAATTAATTATTATTGCCAAAAGTAACTAACGATAGAACAGCGATAAATATTTTTTCACAATATAGTCGTATTTGAACTGATCGAGGTCTAAAACCGAACGAACATCTTTGTTTTCTTTGTGTAGTTCACTTAAAACTTCAATATAAACAGTATTAAAAAATCGTATGAATATTAATGTACTGGAAGTTTTGATGCATAAACTGGTATATTAAATTTAATTTACAATTGCGATGAAAAATTAACGTACACTATATTAAAAATGTTGGTAATACTTAACTTTTAATAATTTACTTTAATTTGACTCTATAAGTCAATTCATTTTTCACAAAAATTGTACTTTCAATTTAATGTACCAATTAGTGGATAAAAACTTCGAGTCCAGTACACTATACTTACAATTTTTTTTAACAGTGAAGTTTGCATGAAAAGAGTTCTTAAGACACTTTTCTGATATTAAGATATTATTGAAATCGAATTATAGATCATTTCAATGTGACATTCGTATAATTGATTTATTCCCCTCTCTAACTTGTTTTCCGTAACTCACCAGCATAAGTTCCAGCGGTTTTCCATCATTGTCCTCGCGGAACATAAGATTGTTTATCCAGCAATCGCCGTGATTGAGTACGCAAAATTCTTCGCCATCATACTCCGTTACCTTGAGGACTTCCTCGGCGAACTTGGGTTTCAGTGCTGTCAACTTGTCGGCAATTCGAGAATACTTCGAATCGGGCCACCGTCGAATTTCCTTGCATACGATTTCCAGCGTTTGCTCAAGAACGTCAAACATATTTTTTGGCGTATGCTTGGTCATTATTCCAACGGTGAATGATTTTATCACATCGGGATTCTAAATCAAGCAAGAAATAAAATAGAAAAAATAACATAAAAAAGGTTTTACTATTAACTCGAGCAGCGATTGGTAGCCGTGGGTATCTTACTTGTTCACATAGATAAACCGATGCCGCGTGAAATTTGGCGATCCTGTCGAGCACCATGAGCACATGAGCCATCGGCAAACCGCGCTGACGATCTTTCGTCTTGAATCCCAAAGGAGCCAGATCCTCCAGGACAATGATATTGGGATTGTCCGATCCGTAGAAGCATTTCGGCGTCAACTTTTGGCCAATAAGGCTCTCGATCCCTGGCAATATGGTGTTGAAAGCCTTGATTTCCGTGGCGAATAAATTCTGGGCTCTTATTAGTTCTAAGCCTGGACCATTCTCGACGGGATCGTATTTGACGATCAACTGTATCTCCCTCTCGATTAACTTTTCAGCTCCATCCGCCGTTCCCGTGCAGTATCCCAGTGTGAATCTCGACAAGTGACTCAGGAAATTTTCACCCTTTCCAACTGCCGGACGCTCGTCTCTGATTTTCACGTTGCTCACGGTATCGTCGTTGAAACCACGACGAAGAATTTTTTCGAAAAACGCCTCGTCCATTCCCATCGTTTGCAATCTGAAAGCCAGAATTCTCATATTGTCCTGTTCACGACGGATGACCGTCTACGACTAACTCTAATTTCGCCAAAGTTCAGTGAATCTGTCGTACTATCTTGCGACAAACTGTGTTATCGAACGAATTATAGATTAGATTGAATAGGGACCAGACAGCATGGCTGATTACGAAAACAACTCGACAGCATTGTTCTCAAATTCTCCGTCACATAGTGCATATAGATAAGAAAATAAATAAAAGTTTATTTTTCATAATTAAATTTTTATATAAATAATAAATACATAATAAATAAATAATCAATAAAAATGTAGACAACGTTCAGACTCCTAAAACACAAATCACGAGAAAAATCCATACTGCACCTTCGCTGACCTTTTAAAAGTTATTTGCACCATGGATTTAAATAAAAACGTCTAGTCTAATAAAATGTTAACCTCTGGAGAAACTGCGCGTCATAAAAAAAATAATCATTCTACTTTCAATCAATGTTTCACTTTTCCATTCCATTACAATTTATGTATATTCTTCATCAATTAGAAGTTAATCGAATCTTTATTAATAAAGTAAAGAAAAATAGTTTACCTTTTATTATTTCAATCGTCGATTTAACGATTCACGATATTCTTCTCAAGCGTTACCGATCACTCAATTAACATCCGAGCAGTCTCACCGAGGTAAACTATTTCTAGGCGTGGTGGCGTTCTATTTACGTAAAACGGTCAAGTTCTTTGCAATTTACAATGTTATCTTGAAACTTCATATAAATTTAATAAACTTACGCACAGATATTCGAAGTTTCCGTAAATTTAAAACAAATTATAATAGTCCCGATCTTTGTGGATATTTCCGGATGAAAAACCACCGATTTGTTGCTTCGTCTAAAGCACAGAACCGAGTGATATCGTTGCATGCGCGCTATCACTGGCGCTTCAAGTGCACTGCTGAAAGCCCGTTTGTATTTATGACTCACACTCCGCACGTTTAACTACGGCAATCGAGCAATCTCTGGGCGTAGGAGCTGCACACTTCGCACGAGATGCAGCGATAGAGAAGAACGCTACTTACACGGGGCCACTGACTTATCGTAGCGTTGATTTTTATAAACGTCGACCTCGACCCGCTTCAAGCACGGTCAATGCTGACGGGCGCCATTTTTAGAGCTGACAATATGCAAAAATGCATTACTCATAATCGCCACTGCGCTGCGGATCATTGTTATAAATATTATGAAATCGGACGGCGATAAACGAAACGGTATCGGGTTACGTGTTTCGTCACGTAACACGCCGGGACAGTAATTCTCTCATAAATCAAATCAGCACAGAGATAGCAGCGAACAATGCTTGAAATGTTTGTCTTCGAGCCAACGGTATGCATTGGTGAATTTCAATGTTTCCGAATTCCAATATGCTGCGATTGTCATGATTGTTCGGTGCACGTCGAAACAAATCGATTTAACGAATTGACGCAAAATACAACGTGTTGGTCACGTGCAGCTAATTATTATTTTTTACATGTATTAGTAGTAATAAGTGCTACTAGCACGAGCGATTTTCTAAAAATATTTTAAGTATATTCCAGTGAGAAATTTATATGATTAAAAAGATTTTTTTTTTAAAGAAGTAAGTGTTTTCTCAAGTTTACATAAAAACTATTGAGAATTATAAAATGTTGAATATTGGCTTGTGGTTAGGTGAGTAAAACGTCTAGAAAAACATTAGTCAACAAAGTGTAAAACAATAAATGTAAAAAATGGACAGTGGGTAACAACTACCTGGAGATGATTTATCACTTCGGATTGGTGTAGTGTGGTAGAACCGCATAGAGTACTGCGGAAAGCACGGAGAGGAAAAAAACAAACTTTCTATTCTAGCTCGACGATGCGAGTTTCTCAAATACTTCATTGATCTTACTTAGGCAATACAAAAGGCACTGTAAGAGCGTTATACACATTTTTTATCACATCAACTTTCCGCAAGTCTAAACTAATTTAACAAAATGTTGCAGAAACCGGACTGTAATATTCCATTCCATATTATTTCTGTCTGTAATATTCCATATTATTTCGACACTAGCCATTATCTTTCCCCGCGCGCTCGCACTACTATTTGTGCGAGTGTCTGCGAGTGTCCGTGTGACTATCCAATCGACATAAACTTTATTATTATGTAGAAAATGTAGATAATTGCTTATCGTGGCAAAGTATACTATTGGACCCCCTTGAAATCTATCGTGGTCTCCTACAAAGCATTAACGAAGAGTATCTCGGAAGATGATTACGGCGATCTACGTTGCGGTCCTCGGTGTGCGGTTCAAGCACCATATCACGGCATATCCGTGATAGAGACGAACGGTGAATATACTCGCATTTGAGCTCAAACTGTTCCTTTCGGATATTTGGTACTCTATTTTGTGCATTTCATACCCTTCGACTATAGTACTCAAGCTACATTCCACTTGCTAATTTAATCAAAATAACCTTGTGCGTCCATCAGTGGCAGCATTTTTTTCAATGCAATGGTAGCAGTCGGGTTCTTGAAAATATTCATTTTCGTCTCACCGGATTCGAGAATTTCGTCGAAGGTCTCGACCTCGCTCGCGTCGGTTATCATACGGGGATAAAATGTAATAGCGGTCATGACAGTCCACATGCGTCTCTTCAGCATCGCTTTTCGAAGATCCTCGATCGTGGGAGGCTTCGCTTTGCAGTCCACCAAAGTCATCGTTTGCGTTAATGTTCGAAGGTATGCTTCGAGAAAGAACTCGTCCTTATCGCACTTCAAACTGACCTCGGGACAAACGCTGAGAAAGTATCCCAAGTCGATGACTGGTGACGTGTAAATGCACATCTGGAAATCGATCTGAAAGAAACGTGAATTAATTATTATTGCCAAAAAATAAGTTACTAACGATGGAACAACGATCAATATTTTCTCACAAGATAGTCGTATTTAAACTGATCGAAGTCGAAAACCGGACGGGACATCTCTGTCTTCTTTGTGTAGTTGAGTCAAAGCTTCAATGTAAATTTATATTTTCTTATATAAAGAATAAGTTTTCATGAAAAAAATTCTTAAGAAACTTCTCTGATATTGAAATATTATTGAAGTGGAACTATAGATAATTTCGATGTTCCAATCGTACAATTTATTTACTCCCCTTTCTAACTTGTCTTTCGTAACTCACCAGCATAAGTTCCAGCGGTTTTCCATCGTCGTCCTCGCGGAACATAAGATTGTTCATCCAACAATCGCCGTGATTGAGTACGCAAAATTCTTTGTCGGTGTACTTCGTTGCCTTGATGACTTCCTCGGCGAACTTGTGCTTCCGTGCCGTCAACTTGTCGGCAATTCGAGAATATTTCGGATCGGGCCAACACCGAATTTCCTTGCATACCATTTCCAGCGTTTGTACGAGAGCGCGAAACATATTTTTTGGCGTACACTCGCTCATTATTCCAAAGGTAAATGATTTTAGTAAATCGGGATTCTAAATAAAGCGAGAAATAAATTAGAAAAAAAAAAGATTGATTGACTATTAACTTAAGCTGCGATTGATAGCCGTATGTGTCCTACTTGTTCACATAGATAAACCGATGCAGCGTGAAACTTTGCGATACTGTCGAGCGCCATAAGTACATGTGCCATTGACAAACCGCGCTGACGATCCGTCGTCTTCAATCCTAAAGGCGTCAGATCCTCCAGGACAATGATGTTGGGATTGTGCGATCCGTAGAAGCATTTCGGCGCCAACTTTTGCCCGATAAGTCTCTCCATCTCTGGCAAAATGATGTTGAAAGCCTTGAATTCCGTGCCGAATAAGTTCTGGGCTCTTATTAATTCCAAGCTTGGACCATTCTCGACGGGCTCGTGTTTGACGATCAACTGTATCTCCCTTTCGATTAACTTTTCAGCTCCATCCGCCGTCCCCGTGCAGTATCCCAGTGTGAATCTCGACAAGTGACTCAGGTAATTTTCACCCTTTCCAACTGCCGGACGCTCGTCTCTGATTTTCACGTTGCTCACGGTATCGTCGTTGAGACCACGACGAAGAATTTTTTCGAAAAACGCCTCGTCCATTCCCATCGTTTGCAATCTGAAAGCCAGAATTCTCATGTTTCCCTGTTCACGACGGATTACCGTCTACGACTAACTCTAATTTCGGCAGAGTTCCGTGAATCTGTCGTACGATCTTGCGACAAACTGTGTTATCGAACGAATTATAGATTCGATTGAATATAGATATAATTCGAACGAATTATAGATTCGATTGAATATAGATATAATTCGAACGAATTATAGATTCGATTGAATAGATTCGAAAACAACTCGGCGCATTGTTCTCAAATTCTTCGTCAGATAGTGCGTATAGATAAAAATAAATAAGATAAATAATAAATAATAAATATCTAGACTACGTTCAGACTTTTAAAACGTCCAAAGATCTCCGTTGGCCTTTTAAAAGTCGTTAGCACAATGGATTTTGACAAAAAAACATCTGGTTTAATATTTGAATCTCCAAAGAAACAGCGCGTCGTGTAGAAAAATAATTATTCTACTTTCAATCAACGTTTTACTTTTTCATTCCATCCTAACTTATGTATATTTTTCAGAAATCAGAAAAAGCAATTATCCTCAGCATCCCAAGTTCATCGAATCTTTATTACAATGAAGAAAAATAACTCACAAATGACCTCACCTTTTATTGTTTGAATCGTCTTTATTATTCAACGATGCACGATACTCTTCTCCAATCATTCACTCAACATCCCAGCGCACTCGAGGTCAACTATTTCTAGTCGTGGGAGCGTTGTGTTCACGTAAAACAGTCAAGTTCTTGGTAATTTCCAATGTTATCGTGAATCTTCATAAATATTGAATAATCTGACGGACAGGTATTCGAAGAGTCCGTAAATTTATCACAAATTTAAAGAGTTTCGATCTTGGTGGATATTTCCAGATGAAAAACCACCGATCTGTTGCACCGTCTAATGCACAGACCCGAGTGATTCCATTGGATGCGCGCTATGACTGGCGCTTCAAGTGCACTGCTGAAAGCCCGTTTCTATTCATCACTCAGTCTCCGCACGTCTAACTGCGACATTCGAGCAATCTCTAAGCGTACGAGCTGCACACTTCGCACGAGATGCAGCGACACAGAAGACACACTACTACTTACAGGTGGTCACTGACTCATCGTAGTGCTGATTATTATAAACGTTGACCGCGACCCGCTTCAAGCACGGTTCAGAGTTGACAGTGTGCAAGAATGCACTACTCATAATCGACACTGCTCTTGGTGTCGTTATTATAAATATTATGAAATGATACAGCGATAAACGAAAGGTATCGGGTTACGCGTCATTGTCTCGTAAAACAAATCACCCCCGAGATAGCAGAAAACAATGCTTGAAATCTCTGTGATCGGCCGAACGGTGCTTCAAAACTATGCATCTCTGCATTTCAATGTTTCCGAATTCGTGATAGATGTTTGGTGCACATCGGCACAAATCGATTTAACGAGTCGACGCGATATACGACGTGTTGGTCACGAGCAACTAATTACTGGTATTAGTAGTGAGTTTATTGACAATAGATAACATGTAATAAATTTTTTTTTTGTTCCTTATAGACTTTTCACTTTAAACCTATATTGTATATGCCAATTGGCCATCGACCGTAGTTCTTCAGCCACGCAACTAATTATTTTTATATACATTTTTTTTTATCATATTAGCAGCAAGTGCCACTAACATGGACGATAAAAAAAAATATATATGTTAAGTGCATTACAGTGAGAAATTTATATGATGATTCGATTTTTTTTTTAAAGGTAAGTGTTTTCTCAAGTTTACATAAGAACTATCGGGAATGATAAAATGTTGAATATTGGCTTGTGGTTAGGCGAGTACAACGTCTAGAAAAAAGTGAAACTTCGGTGGCCGCGTAAAATTGGTCAACAAGGTGTAAAACAATAAATGTAAAAGATGGCCGGTGAGTAACAAAGAGTGAGCTGGAGATGATTTATCACTTCGGATTGGTCGTAGTGCGGTAGAATTGCATAGAGTACTGCGGAAAGCACGGACAGAAAAAAAAAGAAAAAAAACTTTCTATTCCAGCTCGGCTATGCCAGTGCTGCGGTAGCTCCCGAAACGATTTTGGGTTTACCGCATACACGGAGGTGCGTCTTCGTCGGGGCTGTAAAATTTTACGTTTTTGAAAAGCGTCGTTCGTCTCCTCGTCCCTCGTCGACTCCAAGGATGCTATACGCCGTTCCCTTTTGTTTGGGTCCCCTCTATAAAGTTATACGACCCCGCGCACTATCCTCCTCGGTCGCCGCTTCCCACTTCATCCCCTGCGCTACTCCGGCTCTCCTCGGCTCTGTGCGCTCTCCGTGCGCTTCTTCGGTCCACGACGACCAATCCTCCAAGGCCCGCAACTCGTTCTCCTTCTTTCGGCTTCCCGAGCCAAAAAATGTCCGTGCGACGCACAAAGTACACGATACTCGGCAGGCGATCCATGATTTACGAGCTTCGCTCTCGATTAGCGTGAATCTTCGGAAAAAAATTCTCAACCGCGAGTAGGGAGACAACTGACCCGCACCCATTTCCCTATACGGTGGGAGTCTTAAAAACCCGTGAAAAAATTTATTAGTATTCCCTGGAGAAATTTTTTTTTTTCCGACTGCGCTAAAAAGGTCCTATTTCATGCCTGCAACGCGGGTGGAAAGTTAACGATTATTGAGCAGCGGAAGGAAAAGTAGCCGAGCAGGAGGAAAAGTAGTCGAGCAGGAGGAAAGGTAATCGAGCAGGAGGAAAGGTAATCGAGCAGGAGGAAAGGTAATCGAGCGACAGGAAAAGTAGTCGAGCGGGAGGAAAAGTACACTGAGAAAAAGAAATGGTTGGATTAAACAAATGCGCTCAAAGTTCAAAGTTGTATTTGGTTGGTTGGTACAACAAAAATTTTTGTTTCAATCGACAAATTTTGAATAAATTTAAGCAAATAATCGTTTGACAAAACAATGCTTTATTTGTACCAAACAAATAACAGCTTTGAACGTATGTCACCGCGATTTTTGTTTAATCCAACCCATTTTTTCCCCAGTGCAGCCTGGACGGGAGGAAAAGTAGTATTTTTTCGCCCGAGGGAAGAAAAGTAGCTGAGAGTCGGTGGGCCGTTGCAGGCATAAAAATATGCTCAATTTTAGCGTAGTCGGGGAAAAAATATTGTATGTCCCAAGGGGGGAAGTGCTCGGGAAGCAAACTTCGCACTCGACGAAAACCGCGCACTTCCCTCCCTTGTAACATAATATACTGTTACCCCCGTCCTTGAAATCGATACATTAATTGTATTTTATTTTTTATTTTATTTCCAATAAGATAAAAGTCTCTAAATGTAATTTCTCGCTTGCAAACTTTTGCGAGATTATTGTTTTTTTACTTCGGCACTTGTTTGCAACTAAACTGTATCAGTCGCTCCTAAAGCCATTTTTTTTAACAAGTAACAATTGCTAAAATAAATAATAGTAACAATAATAATCCAATCGAGAAGCGTCGACAAGAAACGACGAATTTTAAGGCGATCTGGTGTTTTAACGTTAATTCGAAATTCCCACGAGAAGGGGACATAATTTTAGTTTCTACGAGAAATAAAGTGGCGAGGGTAAATGGCACGCGAATATTCGTGCGGTACGCCTTCGAGTATCCTTCGTCGGGCATTTATTTGCCCGTCGCAGGTTTCCGGCCTGCCGCACAAACGATGGTGGGGAAGGGGTTAAGGAATCGAGTTTTAAAAGTTTCTGGAGTGGTCGCGAGCCCATTTGGCTCGTTGGGGGTGAAAGCGGACGCCTCGCGACTGTTCGTCTTCGAAAAGCAGCGCCCCGTGGTCTGGTCGTTCGCCCAAGCGGTTCCTTGCTGCAGGAGACCCTCTGCTTCCCTTATTCTATCGACGCCATCGTCGAGTCTCTTCCTCACCTCGGGGGTATCTTTACAGCCCCGCTGAGCTCCAAAATTTACGGGGCTCTCTTTAAGCCGATATAAACACGTTCGGGGCACCGCGACTTCGTCGCTCTGCGTGCAGTCGGGACGTACGCTCTCCAAATCTCCCAGCCACGCACCCCGCGCATGCCCACGGACGATCTGAGTAAGCAATGACAGACAGCACGCGCACTTCTCGACGCCAACGAGAAAAATCTGAAATTAAATGAAATAGTCAATTTTTCGTTTCTAAGTTATGCGATAAAGACAATAAAGCTATGTGGAGACGGGAAGAACAAGACGAGGTATCGTTGACGAGCTTTCGACAGTCCACTATCCTGATAATTAAACCAAAATGAAAATTGGCGATATACAAAATTTAATATTCCAATAATTAGAAGTTTATAATTATTCGAAATGTCTAAATATTTGAATATTTGGGATATTGAGAATTTTCCAGCAACTTTGAAAAAAATTACTCGAGGCGTATGCGAATTAGTTGGAAGAGTTTCAACGTAGGAATATCGTTGTATTTGGGTAACAGTTATGGTAAAATTGGAGAAAAAAAATGCAGCTTTTGTAGCTTCTCCATTAAACGGTACCAAGGAATCGACTGCTTCTGTATAATTTTCACCAGTTTTACGACTGGTCCAAAATTGAGATCACGCTTCGTTAAAAAAAAAAAAAAAAATTGAATTTTATAAAATTGCTTACAGGAAGGCTTTGCAACTTTGTTTTTGTGGTAATATGAATAGCTCGCGAAACGCGCAAATACTTTTGAACTCGTCACTCCCTCCTGACAGCGAGAAAAAAAAGTTCACCGCTCAGCTTGCATGTCGTACTACAATCGAGCGGTAGAGAAATAAATAGGGATCGAAGAGTGCAGTTTGTAACAAACAGCAAACAGGGGTATGGCGAGAAGAGGGGACACGCGCGCGAACGCACGCTCTCCGCTGTTGGTGATCTTGCTCCCCGCAGGGTACGAAGTGCGAGAACACTGCCGGAACACGTACCTACCTCCGTACGACCATTCTCGGCCCTTCTGTATACTCGACGAGGGCACTGGACGCGGGGCTGTTGACTAGATACAGGAAGGGGGCCAGAAATGCTCAACATATCCATGGGAATTATGAATACTCGGACATTTTATATCAAGTAGGCCATCGAAAAATTAATAACTTGTTCACTTCTTAAAAAAAAAAAAAAATTGATTTAGGCTTCGATAGAACTTAATACGTGTATAAAAAGTGTAAAAACGGGGCCTTGGACTAGGTACAGGAAGGGGAGCCAGAAATGCTTGCAATGTCCATGGGAATTATAAATACTTAGACATTTTATATCAAATAGGCCATCGAAAAATTAATAACTTGTTCACTTCTTAAAAAAAAAAAAAAAAATTGATTTATACTTTGATAGAACTTAATACGTGTATCAAAAGTGAAAAACGGGGCCTTTGACTAGGTACAGAAAGGGGGCCAGAAATGGTCAACATGTCCATGGGAATTATAAATACTCAGACATTTTATATCAAGTGGGTCATCGAAAAATTCATAACTCGTTCACTTCTTAAAAAAAATAAAAAATCGAAGTATTTTTTTTAAACGCCCTAATCCGTGTATAAAAATTTTCAGTATACCGTACTCTGATGCGGGGTGAGTACATACTTGGTCCTCTTCGCAGGATTGAAAAAGTTCGCTATTTATTTGGAGAGAGAGAGAGAGAAAGAGAGAGAGCGAAAGGGAAAGAATAAAAACTGCACACGCGGTGCACCCGGCAAACATCGAAGCTATAAAAGAGAACGCGACAGGCACGCTGAGTCATTCACTTTGGTACATTGTGCGAGAGAAACACAGCATGATCGCGAGCTATACTTATCGCCGAGATGCGTGTACTTGGCCCCCATGACCGGAGGGGATGCTGCGACACGCACGCGATGAGGAAACGCAACAAATTGCAGCAGCCGGAAACCCAAGCCCGTTCTAATAAAAAAATCTAATCTCCAGATAAGAGTATCAATATTGACTGTAAATTGACTTCGTTGTATTCCAGTTTATTCCAGCTAGCGCACAATGTTTCCACGAATCCGGTCGCCGCGTATGGCAATTAATCTTATCTATCGAGTCGACTATGCGACTCATTGATGATAGACGCGTACTCTGCATAATGCACTGATGCAACAGGTATTTCAGCTTTACTTCCTCATGGAGGAAAATTTATTTATAAAAAAAATGTGGTAAGCAAAAGTAGATTTGAGGCGTTGTAAAATGTTATCGCGATCGGTATGATAAAGTGTAATTAACATTATCGCAGAATGTCGAATGTTTAAAAAAATAAACTAGTGTGTGTAAATTTATCGTCGATTTGAGTGAAAAGTCCATTTCACGAGAAGGTTATACTTTGTACCTTCGTGCGAAACACTGTGCAAATTTACAGACACCAGTTTTTTATTTAATTTAAAGATACGCCGTTCCCCATTTAAATGGTGGTCATATTGCTCGCCATTACTCATCACTGCTTCCCCGCAATGATAATTTTACCAGCCAGCAATAAAATTTAAAGTGTAATGCTTGCGTGATTACCCGACAACGGTGTAATAACGATGAGGCAACGGAGGCGCTCACTTCTTCGACCCTCACGGCTATATCAATGACCGAATGATCGTTGTGCGGGTAGCCCGAAATTGGGGTCTCCGAGGAGATCGTGACCCAGTCACGGTTTCCAAGGCCGTCCGGCATACTCGACGAGCACGAAGAAATTTCGCTCTCGAGAGAAAACCCTCGCGGCCGACTGTCTGCAAACCGAATTAGCCGGACAATGTCGACGAGTAATGCCCGCTGCACCGAGGGTACAGTAAAGTTTTATCTCCGGCTCGAAAATTACCGAGACTAAAAATAAATCCAAAGAAAAGTTTACGATATTGTGACGAAGGGGAGGCGGGATGCGCAGGCTAAGGCCCGATCGAGCGCAGGTTGAAATACCAATAAAGCCGAACGAAATTTTACCCAATAAATTTGTGCCTCGTTGGATGATGCAAACTCACGGCGAGGAAAGGAACGACTCGCCGGAATTTCATACTTTTCGGCTCGGCGAGAAGCGAACGGAGGGTGAAAGCTGCGACGACTTTCCAATTTATTGTCGTAGTCGTATTTCTTGCTGTGGGATTTACGCGGCTCTCTCGCTCATTCATTCTCGCTCGTTCTCGCCTAATGAAAGTCCGTCCCTACGGTCTACCCCGAACAGCATGCGGTCAGCAGTCACTGGGTCAGGGAACTTCCACGAGATACTCGAAATGGAGATTTGTGGTTTCGCGAAAAAATGGAAATCGAAACTAAAACTGATACCGGCGGGCTTGAGTTACCGTCGTAATTTTCTAGGAGGCACCGGATGGACGGGAGGTTTCGTGGACTCGTTCTGTGGTGACGTACAACGTAATCCGATAGTTATCCTTCCTCGGAAGCAAGCTATTTCGCTTTAGGACATAGGCGCTTGAGAATAGCTTTTCCGACAAAAATTTAAAAATTAAATAAAATTTCAAGTTTCACCTCGAACGGTGCAAAACGTAAAAACTTTTTTAACGTTTGAAAAGCAAACTCTTAGGAAAAATCTGAAGAAATTTCCAAAAATGCAGTGCTGCATATAATAATGGTCAAGCGATGACCCACAATCGACTGATCGTTTCTTCTCATTTTTTTTCACTGTTTTTGTAATAAATAGAAATTCCGGTCATTAAAAAGAAAATGTAATAAAAAATCTGAATAAATTTTGAGATACGATGTCCAATATTAATTGTTAATAAGTTCGTTGGTAATTGATATTTTTCAATAAAAAAACTTAAATAACTTCATAATACCTTGTACTAAATGTGTTTAAAAAACCGATCTTGCCGTTTTAATATCAGCGTTAATAAAAAAAACGTTGCACATCGACCTGTTTTTTGGATCAAATCCTTATGCTTGTGCCGTAAACCAAAAAAAAAGCTCGAGCCAAAGGACCCCGGTCGATGGCTCGTTGGCATTTTTGTTTCACTGTGTGAACCACATTATTTATATATAAACTGTCATATATCGTCGCTATTTGTAACAATTTTAATAAATAGACGCACTACTACTAAAAAAAGAAAAAAAATAGGTGCGGGAAAAATTCATTCGCTGCACTTTAAGAGCGGGTTATTGTTTCTGAGACATTCACGAGAAAACGATAATTTATTGGTCGGAGGATTTTTTCCTCACAGCGACAGAGCAACGAAGCACTGCGACGAGTATTTTTGAAACGCTCTCGAAAAAATATTATTTACTGCTCTCTCACAATTTTTCTCGGCAGCGTAGCGAGAGGAGTGTTAGATGAATGTTTTCGAATAGCGAAAGGACTCTCCGAGGATTAGTCCCAGCTCAAAATTTTTTGTTTCATTTGCAAAAAGCCTCGTGCAACTTTGAAAAACAGTAATTTTTGTTCGCTCCTCCCACGGTGCGAGAGGACAAAAACAGTCTAAAATTTTTACGGGAAACCTTTTTCCTCCGTCGAAAAATTTGTCCGCCGCATGCCGAGTCTCAAAAAGGATGGATAAAGCTGGTTTTTGCCGCTGCGGGACGAACGGGAAAAGAAACGGCGAAAAAACAGTGGGCTAGCCGAGGGTTTAAGGACGAGCGAAAAAAGTGCAAGAAGAAACGTTATGAAAAACGGGGTAAAACGTTAAGTCAGCTTTTTCCGGGTAACGGAGACACGAGTTTATTGCTTCGCAGCAATTTTGAGGGGGAAACACTGTTTGCTCGGCGCAGCCAGTGGTTTTCGTCGGTCGAAGAACCCGGTAAAAGAGTTACCGGTAACAATTTTTTGCATAACGGTGCGAAACTCGAAAGAACCCCTCACAGTGTTCTGCCCGATGGCCGTCGCTGGAGACCCTCGAAGTCACCGATTTTTTTTTCGTCGACCGCCCGGCTAAAAATCGTTGGGCAGCCACAGCGACAACGAAATACTGCAGGCGCGACGATTTTTTAACGGTCCACCTCGACCGTACGGCGATTCGAGGGGCCGGTAAGTCGAGCAAAAAAATGTTCCTCTCTCCGCTCGTTATACGCCGCTCCGTGGAAACGAGCTGCAATAACGGAAAAAAGAGCGTTAGTTTTTCGACGGTGACAAACGGCGTGCAAAGGAAGAAAGAGAAAACGAACGAGAAACACACAGAGAAAAAAAAGTGGCACAGGGTTTTACAAGCCGGGCTGCATCGGATTGTCCATTCGATTTCCCGACTGGAAAAACCCGACGCGGGGAGGCGAATTTAAAAAAATAAAAACCCGTTCGAACGACTATTTTTACTGTCTTTTTCCTACTATCCATACCCTCTCTGCAAGTAACTAACGAAAATGCGCTTCTACAAAAAAAATGTTTAAAGTACAAAAAAAAACAGAATTAAACCCTATAAGAGGTATAAAATACCCCTAACTTTATGCTTCGTTGACGCTCCGAATTCCCTCTCGAGAGTACCACATTTGTACCACCGAATACCACATTTGCCTCGCTGGCAAAAATAAACGAATTCTTACATCTAAAAAAAAAACCAATGCAAAAAAAACTATTTTCTGCACCTGAAATAAATTTCGATTCATGGCCGACTAAGTTACCCACACGGTCAAGTACTCCGCAAATAACGTACATTTTTCCTATTATTCATACTCTCTCAACAAGTAACTAACGAAAGTACGCTTCTACAAAAACATGTTTAAAGTAAAAAAACAAAAAAAAAAAACAAAAATGGTGGGGCTAAACCCTATAATAAAATAATAAAAAGCCTATATATAAAATACCCCTGTGCTGGCAAGCCTAACTTTGTTTCGTTGAAGCTGCGAGCTTCCTCATACGAGTCATTAAATACCACATTATCCCCGCGGGCAAAAGAAAAAAAAATTCTACCAACCAAAAAAAAAAAACACAAAAACAAAATCTTTTCCACACTACCCATAAATTTCGATTCATGACCAACTTCCGCAACTAACGTATTTAATTTTCAACGAATCCCCTAATTACATTCCCGCCTAAGTTTCAACTCTTGTCGTTCGGATACGATAGTATTGTCCCGGGCTCGCGTATAATACGTAGGTACACAAAAGGTACACGCACGCCGAGTGTGTACAATATTAATAGCGTTGCCTCCGTGTGCAGCGGCGACAAGAAACGCCTCTCTTCCAGCGTCCGCCGGACCGAAGGCTTTAATTAAAATAATAAACGCATTTCCACGTAGAGTCCCCGTGAGTCGTTTCTCTCGACGATAGCAGCAAGCACGAAAAAGGGATCGGTCCGAGCGAAAGGGGGGCTCGGGGGGGGGGGGGGGGGCACACGTCGCCCGGACCACGTCCTCATCATCGCGGCCTCCCCCTGGACGTCGTCGCCGCCACCCGCGGATCTCACCGCACCAGCGGCAGCACAACATTTCGGTCGCTCACGTTCTGTGTACAAATGTTTCCATATTATATTCGCGAGGCGAGCACGAAGCGCCACGGGGGCAACTGTGCGGAGCAACCGTACACAGTTACGAGCCCCGGTGCTGCGCGCGCCCCGGACGTGACGCAAAGGGAAGAAATAAGGGTGAGAAAAGGAGGAACGGGGCGCGATATCAGGACCTATACAGAATATAGAATATTATGAAACAGAGTGGGGTAAAATGATAAAGGAAAACTATGAACGACTGTATGGTTATCTCGCCGGTGGTACCGGTGGGATGCCGGATAGACGAACGGGGGAAAAGGGGGCTGAGGGGGGGGGGGGGTGGATCGCTGGATGGCTGCTCCCGCGGGGGTTCGTCCCGCGATTTCGAGGGGTTGGCTTTGGCGTCTCGTTACAGCGGTTGCGACTCTGCGAACGTGCGGACCGCCATGCCCGACCGCTTCTCCCGATCTCTCCGTCGCTCACTCGAAACGAACGAGCGAGCGAGACCGCGAGCCACCCGGAGGCCGTGGAGACCGTACAACCCGCTTCCGTGTTTTTCGCCGATTGAATCAATTAAAGTGCGAAAAAAGGAGAGAGAAAAACAACATATTTCACACTACTTCGATAAAGGAGCGGAGTAACGTACTGTAATGTTTGAGAGGATGAGAAGGCTCGAGTTCGCTACAGGGAATCGGGGAACATGATATATATATATGTATGTAGTGTAATTGTAATAGTCGTCAGGTATGGTCGAGTGAGTGACTGAGAGTGAATGGGTATAAATGATTGAAGTCCGAATGAATGTATAATACTTTTATGATAATGAGCGTGAATGGAGGAGAGTGCACGTCACAACGGTTCGGGACTACGAGATGAACTGACTCAAGGGCCTGTCGGAAGTAGGGCCCTCACCTATTACTGCGCGCGACGCGGTATTCTTACGCGCTGATAAGACGGCCGCTGCCCGCACGAGACGCGTACAGCGGCTGGACCGTTGCCGTGAGAAAGCGGGCGGTCGCACGGAAGGTGCTGACGGCTCAAAGATTACTAAGAATTTAGATACGGTGTTAACTTGAGTTTCCTGTGCTAAAAATGCTATACGGGACCGTCACATAATGTACTATGGGGGTTCGGCAGCTACGTTTATACGCCCGACGCTAGTCGCGAACTGCGGCTAAGCAGGAAAGAGTGTTTTACCGTGGACTGGCTATGTGTTTGCACTAGCATTGCCACGCGATACGATTACGGTGGTTTTTAGAACGGTGCATGAACGTAAATACACATTAAGTTCATCGTTACGGTAAACACTTGTTTGTCGGGTTTGGCACTGTGAAACTGCGATTAACGAGTGAGTGACTCGACCGACACTTGAGAAATACATTATTTTTAAACGAGAATGTAAAGAAAACAATTTTTATGCGTTTGAAAACTTTTTTTTTTTTTTGTGAAATAAGAAATGAGGAGTGGGGTGAACTTATACGGGCGCGTAATCTGGTTGCTATTATTAATTATTTAGCAGTGTAAAAAAATCTATTTTCTTTTAGGCAATAATTAGAAATTTCGCAAATATCGGCTGCTAGAACTTCCGAGCACTAAATCGATTCCTTTTACCGCATCGGTCTTTTCTTTAGTTCATTATTTCAAACTTTATCAAAATAAAACGAGAATATTGATAATTTTTTATAAATCAATTATCGATCGAATATCGATTTTTTAATCGGTAACCGTTTAAGTCCGGGCGTTTGCGCGATCGGAGCGTTGAGTGACAACCATCTTGTAGCAGGTGATTTGAAAACCCTTTTTACTATTTGTTTACTCTTTTATAAATCGTGTCCTACTTAAAACATCTTTTCCAATCTCTCTACTCAGCAGACATGGCCCGTACCTTGCATATCCACACAGCGTCTTAGACTCGATTTTAATACTCAAGTAACGCGATATCGCTAAGAGGAGACGGGTTACGGCTCCGCTTGGATGGAACGGAGCCGACCCGACGGGGGACCCGAGGCAAGGGGGTAAAGAACAGAGAGGCGCGACCGAGCGCGCAGTGTCAGGCAACAGGGTTTAATCTCTTAATTACCGCGGCAGGTATTATGGGGCCTACAACGTTCACGAGCTGTATCTGCTTTACCGTAACTGCGTTATAAAGACCCGAGCCTAGTCCGCGAGACGTCCGATTAGCGGTAACAGTAGTCGCTTAAATCCACCATCCGGCTTGTTTGTTAAATAATATCATCGCTACACAGATCGCCAGGAACTCTCTCGTCCACGGCGTTCGCGGATCAGCCTCATATTTTGAACCCTTCACTGCACTTCCTGATGGTCCCTCGTTGTATAAGGTGAATGCCCCAGCTAGTGTCGATATAGGCGAAGATCTTTCACTGTAAATATTTAAAAAACGTATAATTTCGTAGCATTAAACATAAATGAAATGAAGCAAACCGCCCACAATCATCGTGATTGTGTGTAGATCAAGTTATATTAAACTTCAGCCATTGCCATGCATAATTAAGAAATTTTATTCCAAATTTAGTATCTGCTTGTATAGAAAGATTTTTTTTACAGATTTTTAAAAAGCAAAGTAAAAAAAATCAGATTTATAAATTCGATTTTGAAAAAAGCATTTTAAAAAATGTTTCTATGTGGGTTGAGATGAAGAAATGATTTCCTAATAATTTCGATATAAAGGCTCAATGTGGAGGACTGAGTTATAAATTTTCCGTCACCGTCATAGCGTCGCGCATGACAGAACCATCGAACAGCCGGGTTGGGAGCCGCAGTGAAGAGCGTGCACGAATGGCCGATTCAGCAGATCAAAAACTTTCGTACAAGCGGATTCCTCTAATTGACAGTAGAGACTAGTGTGGAAGCAGAACCCTGTTATCGCTGGCTACGGGCGCGTCATTCGACTGAAACCTTCATCGGAAGAATAAACGACAAGACGAGAGAAATCAGATGTAGCTCTAAGTCTGAACTGCCATTGACGAGTATACATGTTAATCAGTTTTAAGCTAGAAAAATGGTCCTGGGACATAAAGACAAAGTATATATAACGATAGTTCTAAATCGTCATTCTAAACGTTATCACAATCGAAATAGAACTCCGAGGACGAGTTTTCCCCACACAACCTGCCTTCCTCCTAGAACAATTTTATCGTTCACTTCTAAACTTCTAAAGACAAAATATATAAATCGACAGTTCTGAATCGATATTCTAAACGTTATATCGCCATTAAAATAGATCTCCAAGGACATGTTTTTCCCACTCAACCTGCCTTCCTCCTAGAACAATTTCATCGTTCAGTTTTAAGCTGGGAAATGATCTTGGGGACATGAAGACGATATATATAAATCGATAGTTCTGAATCGTCACTCTATACGCTATCGCAATCGCAATAATACCCTGGTAGAAATGTCTATTCCTAGGGATCGCTTGCAAAACGACCGTCCACAAAAATTAATTCATTTAAGATTCCCGAGCGTATCGGGTCAATCTTTTGCCATGCCTCCGATATTAAATTATTCGATGATAAGTAAAAGAATCCATAACGCTTTTCATTATCGAAGGGACGGTCACAAAGTTAATCAGTCGAGACAGGAGACCCCGCAGGTGCGAGCGGGCGTTTGTAATCAAGTTAAGAATTTGTACTAAACAGAGCACGCCGGATCATCATAACTGGCGAGCCGGGGCGCTGCGGGAGGATGCGCCTTGCTGTACGGACACGTCGGTGACATAAACGCGGTTACATAAAACATATGGACGTAATACGTATACATGGAGGTAACTCGGCGAAGCCTTTCCGATCCCCCGAGCCGCTGTGGCTTGATAACGCGCGTGCGACGAAGCCCTTTAGATATTCTTACATATGCATGGACCACCGATGATGCCATAAAAGCACACTGTTACTCGCAATTTTATTCGTTTCCCCTCACCTACACTCCACTTCCTCAAACACCTTCTCTTCGCCCTTCCAGGTTGTCCCGATTTAATTAATGGCCCAACATTCGTACGATTATTTACAAACTGAAACGATTTTTTTTTTCTTCTTTTTTTCCTCTCCATTATCCGCACCGTCGTCGGCCTGTTTCCGATCTGAAGTTCAAAGGCGGCGAGATTAGGAGCTACCCTCTCTTGAAGTCTCGGGGGGTTGCACATGGCCTGTGGGGCGTCTGTATGGACTACTCTGTAGCCTGATAACACACCCACAGGACCCGTGGGCGGAGCCAATATTGATCAAACAGCCATGCGGAATATTATGAAATAGGATATTTTAATTTTGTAAATAGATATATTATTTCTATCAACCGGAGGCCCATTGTACGCGAGAGCCCTGCCTCCAGAGAGACCCCGGCCCACTGCACGGTTGTACTCACTATAGTGAGGCGTATATATAGGTATACTACCTCGGGTTCGGAGAGTGGCGCGCTTTTAATGATCCGGATGAGGATGGTTGCTGGTTCCACTCGTGTCATGTTCGATTCGAAAAGGGTTCTCCACTGCCTGCCTTTCCGGGAGCCTTCCTGGTTCCCTACCGTAATTCCAAGGTAATTCCCGATGTCTCGAACCCATTTAGGAGATTCTGGCACGGAGAGAAGGGCCGGGCCCTATCGGATTACATCGCATCTTTGAACCTCGCCGATTCCTTTAGTATTTCCTTTTCCCTTTTACGCTCTTTATACGATTTTTTTTTCTGTCAGTGGAGTGATGAGAATTTTGTGAGAAAAGCGGGCGGTATTAATATAAGAATTAATATAAGATTGTTCGTAAGCCGAGTGCTCTCATCGCGTGCATTTAATAAACGAGACAGTCTAGTGTACTTAGTAGACGTTGCATAATCCCTTTTAATCGGTCTGACGGTGCAGTTCGCACGACTCAGGCGTACAGCGTGTATCGCGACTGTTCACTAAGAGTACTCGACACGGGACCGAAAGGTAAATAAGCGTGATGCTTCTTGGTACATTGTTGTGCAATGTATGATTTTGTGATTTCTAGATGAAGACGTTGCATCGTTATCTCGGCGCGTCCGTACAGTTGGAATTCACGGGGAAATGAAGGTCGGTGGGTATTAATACCTATAACGCGTGACAAAAGGCTTTGGTAAATACACTTTTTCCAAGCTACTGAGTATTGACCCGAATCGTCATTCGGATCAAACTGTTATAAACTAATAATAATAATTTATTATTAATAATAATGTATTATTATTGTTACTAATAATAATACATTATTATAGAAACTAACAATGTTATAATTAGAAATTTTAACCATCCGTTAATACTCTGACTTGGGCAAGTTTGGAGTTATAACTGTGAAACATTGTATGTAAATAAGACTCCTACCAAGCATGTCTGGCATTCACTTTAATAATTATCAGTAAAGTCATATTTTATGTAGCAAGGTATTATAAAATAGGCATTTGATAATACCTTGCATCTGTTTCAACTTGGGCAATCTGTCTGCCAGTCTAGTTACACCTTGATAAAAATTAAACATGAAATAAAAAATCAAGAACGAGCTATGGATTTGTTTTTTTTTTTTTTTATAATAATCGATGACTCAATTTCCTAAGGGTGCAGCTGCTGTGTGTGAGTATAGAATTCACACCCTTTTGATTTTAGATCATTGACATTTGTGGGTAGAAAACTTTGTTTCATCGCCCATCGTTAATAACTTCTGCAAGTTTCAGCTTTGTAGATAAAACTTTATACAAAATTGAAGTCGCTGTATAATGAAGGGCGATTGAGAACTAAACGTGCAAATAAAAAATGTATATATCAGGATAAAAATTTTTTTGTATACTGGTTATGATTTTCCGCTACGCAGAAAGTTGAAAAATGATGAAAAATTGTTTCCATATTGGAAAGTTTGGGAAGAGAAACCATGAGAATGGAATGGGTAAATATGCAAATTTTTTCTTGGCATCAAATGTGCATATGAAGGGTCAACCAAACATTTGGCTAACAGGTTATTTACCCGCGGTTTTTCAGCCTGCCTACGAGCAAGCGTGACGCAAAGATCACGAAAAAATGCAAGATTTGTATAATAACAACAAGCAACAAGCAGAACACCGCGATGTTCTGCTTGGTCTCTGAAGGGACAATTCGAAACTCACTCGTACCGACGATCCGTTGAATCCTGGTCAGCCCGATCCACTCATCGACAGCAAACATCGATCTAACGGCGAACTAGAAAAGTAATAATGCATGTTTTATTCAATAATCCCAAGATCTGTTTGTTTCTTCCGTACACGATCAAAACGGCGAGGTAAATGTTAGGCTAGGAACATGAAATCGGTGTTTCCCAATAAGTATAGAGAAATTCATTGAATTACCATGCACCGTACATCAACGATCTTTGCGGTAGCGCTATTTCAAAATCGCGAATATCATTCTTACGACAAAAACTGTAAATTCACAAATATCTGACGCGAGTAAACAATAAAGAAGTCCGTTCCGCCAAAAACTACACGTCTGCGTTCGAGGTGTTACAATATGCGCATGCGCAATCTATCTCAAATTCACGAATGGTAACGCTGCGTCGGCACAGTGCGAACAACATTAAAAAAAAGAAAAGACAAACAATTTGCATCCCGCCCATAATTTCCGGTGCAACTGCAACGAAGTTTATTTGAGCTGCTTAATGCCCGATCTCCCGTTATTCGACAGAAAAGACTCTATTTATCATGCGGCAGGCCCATATAATCTATTATTATCACTCTATACCTATTGTTTACAGCGAATTTTTATTAACGGTTTTTCATTTTAAAACGCCATTTGCAACTCCCGTAAACTACGCCAAAATACCGAACGTATCATCCGCGTAATGTTAAACTTTTAACTGTATATAAAAAATCATAAAAACGGTTCCAATGTCGCGCAAAACATAGAACGAACATATGATATAAAGAATTTGAATAATCTTTGTAATTTGCCACTGTATGACTTTACCTACCGACAATCGCCGGAGCGCGTTCCCATCGCTACGCGGTTTCAACGGAGCCTCGAACGCGGTGCGCAACAAAGCCGAAAAAGGCAGAAAGAGGGCTCCACGTCCCGGGACGTTCTCTCAATACGATTAATTCTCCTTCCCCACAAAAGCATGTCAACATTTGAAGACCGGAACATCATAACATAATCATGAATGACAATGCTTCGAATGTCCTTACCGAATCTGCACGCTGCACGCTGCACGCTGCGTTCTAAATAAATGAATAGCATGTATTACGCTAACAAAGCGGTAGTCAAAATGTTGCGTACGCCGAATCGGATTCGTCGAGCAGGGATGGAGAGATACGAGGTGATAATAGTTTTATGTAATGCCCGAAAGAAGTTGCGCAATAGGCGAACCAGCATCACGCCGGCTTCGTCGGATTGTCACGCTATCGCAGGGTTCTGACGAGTACGATTAAAAACTTACGAAAGATAAAACGTTATTTGGTTTACCGAGTGGTTCAATCGAAGCACACAGATGAGCCAACTGGTCAGTCGCGTCATTTCCGCCGCTGGAAGATCCTCGTTCAGCTCTTTTTCTCGAACAATTCATCTATCAGCCAGAAACATGGTTATCGCGGTGAGTGTTTTTTTCTCTCTTTCGAGCCGTTCAATTGCCGAAACGAACGATATCGTCGTATCAATCAAAGCCGAGCCGTATAACGCACGGGATGAAAATAATTCCAGGTTGGAGACAAGCTTCCCTCGATCGATCTTTTCGAGAACACGCCGGCCACCAAGGTCAATCTCGCTGGCGAGGCCGCCGGCAAGAAGATCATTATTTTCGCCGTACCCGGTGCATTTACTCCGGGATGCTCAAAGGTAACACGTGAAATCTTCAAAATTGCGCAATTCTTCACACTGTGTCGGATGATTGATATCGTAAAACGCGATAACGTCAAGGTCCGGTTATCGTCTCCCAATGGTGGACTAAAATCTGAGATGTTTCATTTTTTGTAATCACAGTATGTTCCCATTGATGAACCAAAAATTGGAGATGTTTCATTTTTTGTAATCACAGCATGTTCCAATTGATGAACCAAACATCGGAGATGTTCCATTTTTTTTAATCGCAGTTAATTCTGTAAGCACAGAATCAGCGAGCGATTAAAAGTTTGTACAATAATCGAGATGCCTCATTGCCATTACATTCATTACTCGTTGTTCTTTTCAGACCCATTTGCCTGGCTTTGTCACAAAAGCCGACGAATTGAAATCCAAGGGAGTGTCTACGATTTTCTGCGTCAGCATTAACGATCCCTTCGTTATGGCTGCCTGGGGTAAGGACCACGGTGCTGACGGAAAGGTAAACATTAATAAACTTGTTTGTACAAAATGTGGTTGATCGATATTTTGTTTTTCAGAGAGAAACTGGAAAGCAGCAATCGGTAGCTCATACATGTTTTTTTCTTTCATTTTTCAGGTACGTATGCTCGCTGATCCGAGCGGCGTATTCACGGATGCTCTGGAGCTCTCGGTCGACCTGCCTGTGCTCGGCGGAAAGCGTAGCAAACGCTATTCCATGGTGGTGGAGGATGGTGTCGTCAAGGAACTCAATGTGGAACCTGACAACACTGGTCTCAGTTGTTCTCTGGCCGATCACATCAAGGCTTAAATAAACCTAAAGCGTTTGTACACACCGATTGGTGCAGGCAAACTAAGATTTTTTTGGGTTTTTTGCTTCCTTGTAGCATCCATAGCATAGAATGAAGCATTTACCAAAATATCGGAACTAGAGTCGCTCGACCATGACGCGATAAACGATCGGGTTATCGACGATACTACGTTTATTACAACGGTAAAAAAAGATCAATACAAATAATTGTGCTTACTGGCCGAATACTTTGTAGATAGAAAAACAAACACCCAGCAGAAGTCTCGCCATGTTTGACACTATGTAATTATTCTACTTTAAAGGCCAATGCAGTAAATAAAATTTATGTTAAAAGTTTAACAAATCCGACTGAGTTATCATTTGAGCGATAAACGACCGGGATACAAATAATTGTACTCACAGGCTCGAAGACTGTGGATAGAAAAACATGCACCCAGCAGATTTCTCGGTATGTTTAACACAACGTAATAATTCTACTGTAAACACCATTGCGATAAATAATATTTATGTTAAAATTCGAAAATTACAACTAAGTTAATATTTGAAGACGGCGGGTCCGGTTTTCGACGCAGGGTCAATTTTCATGGGGAACATCGTAAAAGGGTGGACGCCAGGGCTCTGAGTACAACGTATGAGTCGGCGATGATATGGTGATTCAGTGATATAAGCGCCACGGCGATAGTGCAAAGTTTATTGATAAAAAAAGATAAACGAATCTCATATGATAAGTGATAAAATTTGAGCGGACACGCAAGCATTTTCTGAGAATCTCTGGTGTTAAGAACTCGCAAGCGTCAAACCGTTTCACATAAATAAATACGGTATGACAAATTAAAATTGTAGTGCAGTAATAATAGGTTTCCTGGCAAAATAAATGTTTCTTTCACTATATTAAAAAATAAAACAAAATAGTAAATGTGACCAGGAGATGTCTAATATTATAATGTCGATGTCAATGTTTTTGCCGGAATAATATTTTTCAAGCGATTTCACGTTGTTGCATCTTTAAACTCAAAATTAATTTTAAAAAAAGCGATTTGGCAACAATTTTCGTATCGACGCAGCAAACCGCTACTCTTCCTATCGGACAGACGTAATGGAACAAGCGTCACGTGGTATGATCCTGGGCTACGATTGGTCAGTCGCGAGCCAATCGTGGCAACTAAACCACGCGTTACGCTAGTTACGTGCTGGATCGCCATGTGGTTGACGGACGTGATTTAAAATAAATAAATGTTCCCTGAGGATAATAAATAATAATTGAAATAAAAGAAGAAAAAATGGCCAAAGTGATGGATCTCGTGAACGCTATAGACGCAAACGCCAAGGAGTACGATGTTTTCTTGGAAAATCTGCTGTCGGTAAACGACGACTTGCCCTCGGACACCGACGAAGTAAGAAGCGCATTTTTTTTTTTATAACCTAAACCGGTGTTTATATTAACTGAAAAATTAAAAAATACTCATTGTTTTTATTGCAGGTGAATAATTTGCAAAACGCGATAATCTCGCACGTAAATTCGCGATTGAATCAATCGGCAACTCGTCACGACGGATTGAATGTACTTTGGCGTGTATTGCCGAGATGCTCAAAGGATGCTCTCTCAAAGTACGCCGTTCTCTGGATGGCGAAGGCCAGCCAGACCCTGGAGAACGGCCAGAGCAGCAACAAAGAAATAACGATGGCTTGCAAAGTACTGGGAAGCTTGGTCACTCTGTCCAAGGATATCACAGACCTGCAGAAGCACGTGTCGATGCAGGCTGTAAAGCAACTGATACTCACTATTTCCAATCTCGATAGGGACAAACTGTGCGGAGCCACATTGTATCTGATAGCCACGCTGTTGTATCACTACAAAGAACCTTGCGAACGTCTACAGGTATAATTTTTGTTTTGTACTTGTATTGTTTGTATTGTTTATGTTTGTGTTTTTTATATTGTTTGAATGATACGTCCAAATGTCCCGTCTAAATTTGAACGATATCTCCAAATGAACTTTGGAGGTATCGAATGGATACAGAAGTAATTATTGTTATTATTATTATTTTTATTCCAGAGTTCGATAAGAAAGATTGTCCTGTCTCTAATTGATTCAGACCAGAAGAATTTGGTGCACGCCGGAGCAAACTGTTACCTTTTGCTTGCCAGAGCCACAGAAAGATCTTTCAAGCCACCACAGTCAAAACCCACTTACACTGCGAGGGTTTACAGTCAGGCCTTGCTCTGCAACAGTCTTCACGCTATAATGGACGACCTTTTCGCGGGCTTGATAGAACTCGACGGTACGGATATTTGGGAGAAGCTGGAACTTCCCAATATCCCCGAGGACAATGTGATTGAGTATTACTGCAGTCTCGAGAAAAGATTCGCCAATCTTTGCATCTATTTGTCGACTGCGCTGCGGTAACGAATTTGTCCGACGGCACTCGCCAACAATAACAGCTTCTCTCGGATTACTTACTTATGGAACTTGTCTAAAACTTGCAGGGGCTGCGCCGGTAAACATGCCGTTTCACCGAACGATATTCTGCAAGTGCTTTGCAGAGGATTGGCAGTGACACCGTCAAATTTGAGAAACGACGATAGCTTCAAGAAACAGATGCTGTACTTCATACTTCCGAAATTGCATATAAGCTTGTTCGCGGTACTAAACGCGTTCGTCGAAGGGTATGTACGATAATGATAGAGAGGCTTTTGGATGGTTTTGTTGGCCATGGTGTCCAGCGGTACTTGAAGTCTTTAAAGTCCTGGAACCGTCCTTGAAAAAGTCCTGCAATGTCCTTGAATTTTTCCGAACCGATTCCTACGGAATTTATGCTCGCATTAATTCATCAATTTTATTATTGGAGGACAAACTCGTGACGATACACAGTAAAAAATAATTTCATAAAATCGGAATACGAAGTTTCGTAAAATTGATTTTGTTAAATAAGTGACAAACTCGTTTGTTCAGTGTTGAATATACAAACCTGTCCTTTTATTTCCCGTGTCATTGATAATTTTAGTTTGTACTTTTGTTCGCAAAACTACAGACGCGAAGGCGATCGTAAAATTAACAAATAAAAAATTATGGATGTTTATGGACAATAAGTTGTAAAAACTAAAAACCTTTTTTACTGTGTATTCTGCAGGTTTGAGCAAGAGCTGGTACCATTCGCCATCACGATACTGCAGCTCTACCAGCAGACGCTAAAATGGACCGACAAGATCGGTGAAAATCAAACGACCATCAGCGGCAGTAAACCCTTCAAAAACGTGAGGATAGCGGTTTACAAGAGCCTAACGACGTGGCTGTCGTCAATGAGCACACTATCGGGTATCGAAATAGTGTCGGAAGACTTTCTCAAGCATCTACTGAAGGATATAACACCCGAGAGAGAGCGTGTACTGCTGACGGTGAGTCGAAAAAAATAAACGCTAACCGGAAGTTGGGCAGCGACTGACGTACGATTTTTTTGTCCCAGGTCCAAAAAACTCAGCATCTATCGAAAAGGGCATTGAAGCGGTTCAAGGACAGTCAGTACGAAAACAGCGCCAGTCTGGGAAGCGCCAGTCCCGCTGCCAAAGATCCTTCCGTAAACGCCGAACTGTGCAGAGAAGCTCTGATAACATTGGAAAATATTTTTTTCAACGCGAGCTCCGCTCTTAAACAGTCGTTTTACAAAGTAAGAATGTCGAAATGTCTTCCCAACTCGAGAATGAGTCAATTTCTCTTTACGCTTACGATTGCACATTTTTTTCTCCGCAGGGTCTACAAAATGTTATCGTTCCGCTGCTTTACGACTATTATCTCGGCAAGGAGGAAAGAAATTTCTACAGGGAGAACAACGAATGCCGTCTTCGTCTTCTGAGAGCTTTGAAAGCTATACAACTTAATCCGCATCCCTTGACGCCCCCGCCCACGCAATATTCCATCGAAATATTTGGCATGGCTCTGAAGGACGGCGACGCCAGAATTATTCAGGACGCGAAGCTCGGAATAGCCGAACTCGAAAAAATCGCGCATCCCAGCGCTCCGACTCTCCAATTGCCCGTGCGAAACGACGAGGGTGAAAAAGAGCTGACAATTAATTGGAGCCGTCGGGAGAAAGAGAACGAAACGGCTCGCGAGAATGGCGATGTCCAGCCAGGAGACAGCGTCTGGGAGAGATTCAGAGAGTCGCAAAACAAGAGTGTTCTCGATCAGGTTCAGCAGCAGAAGAGTCGATCGGAACAGCCGAGCGAGACTCAGCAGTCGTCGGTTCCCGCGGTAAAGAATGGAACCGTGGAAGGTATCGACGGTCCCACGCCAAGCAAACTGCAAAAGCTCGATAATGCCCAGTCCGGCGAACTCATGGACACCAGCGAAGATGAATTGCTGATAACGCCGCAGAGCGACGTGTCGTCGCCGAACCGGAAGGTCAAGACGCCCGTGTACGAATCGCCCAAGAAGGCCGAGAAATTGGATGAAGCAACTTCGGAGGATGCTGCTCGGGCGAACGAGAAAGATCCGGCGAGCTCCGTCGACGAGCCGTCGTACTACACGCTGAAAGAGATCCAGGGCAACGTGACGAATACCGGGAACGGTATGGAAATTTCGCCGAAAGAATCGGCTTACGACAACGAACACACATCGATAGATCGTTCAAAGTCCAACGGGGACATCTCTCAAGGCGGGAAGGCCGATTTATCCGTGCAACAAGTTAAAGAAAGCCTCGAAGACAATTCCGACGACGAGGCCATGCTCAGTTTGTTCTGCGACGAATTAAAAGATTCGTGAAGGGCATTCTGCAACAATCTCACTACCGACTTGAACCAACAAATTTTTTTTTTTTAATCTCTTATCAGTGTTGCATCGTTGGATATTGTAATTTGATAAAATAAACATTAAATAATTGATTTTATTATTGGAATTTACTTAATTTACAGTATAATAATAATAAATATTTATATATATGTACACTGTACGAATTTTATTATTACAGCATCGATTGTTATTTTGCTATAATCTTACAAATTCAACTAGAAGCCGGCAGAGCCATTAGTTCTCACACGGTTCTACAGCTTGCTGCCCGAACGTTTAATTCTTTTTTTTTTTTTTTTTTTTCATTCACATTCGTTATCTGCGTTATTCTCGTCCATCCAAGGATCTTCACTACTTCTTATCGTCGTCGCACTTTCGAGCCTTCGGTTTACAATTATTCAGTGACGAATTGATGTCCTTTTCGCAATTGGAATATGCCATTCCTAATCCGAATCCAGCGCCGGTTATCAGTGGCCATCTCCCTGAAAGATAGACAGTAAAAGTTGAATTTATTGTTCTAGAAAATCGCAATTCGTTACCCATGTATACAGAGGGTTGATACCAGAGCTGGGCAGTACTCGAAGTACTGGGTACTTGTTTGGTATTACATGTATGTACTTGAAGTACAAAAGTACTTTTCAGTACTTCAAGGACTTTTCACAATTTCAAGTACCAGGTACAAGTACTTTGTCAGTATACGCTCATATTACGGATACTCGACAAGTAGCATGACAACCTGTTTCTATTAATATATGATTATCTGTATAAACTTTTAAATAAGTATAATTTCAGAGACAATTTATTTAAAAAAATTCATTTTTCAATTGAAATTCCATTTAAAAAACTAGAAATGTTCCCCTTTTTGGGTTTTCTTCTATTTTAAAACAAATAATCTGTTAAAAAGAGGGGACAGAGAGGGTCCCTTTTAGTTTTTTTTGTTAATGAAATTTTGTATGAAATTTTTTAATGGTTTTTTAAAATAAAAAAACGTGAAGGATAGATTAAAAATAGCCTCAAAACAATGAATTACAAAAATTTCAGTTGGGGTTTTTACAATGAGGAAGCCATGTGCAAAATACTTTGCACCCTTTTTTTAAAACCTGGATAACACTTAATCCTACAAACCAAATAGCGACAAATATTTATAAAAAGTCATTGAGAAATACTGCAAGGACAAAAAGTACTTAATACTTCAAATACTTCCGACAATTTTTACTTTGTACTTGAAGTACTTTTGGTACTTTGCCCACGTCTGACTGATACACGCTTTGCGCGATGGAGGTTAAGTGTCTGCACGGTCAATCACTGTGCCGTTAATTATCACGTTCTAAATTATTTTAATCGCACGCGACGTGCGACAACAAATGGTAAGTATCACGATTAAAAGTCAAATGAAGGACTCACGTCTAAAGAAGAGCAGGGAAAAGACAGATCCGAGGAAAATACCGCCTCCTGAAAGATGTCAAAACATCAATGAAGGTTAGCATAAATCGACGACGCAAGATAGTCAATGAAATCGCGATAAGCGACGTTGATATTAAATACCCATTTTTAACACCCCGTCTGTGAAACACCGGTCCCATTTTCGCCCAATTTCGTCTTCTGCCCAGGTGCCTGCCATTTTTCCTGTACGGGTCGACGGAGAGACGCGTTACGTCATGAGAATGCTCGCCACGCCAACCTCCGCTGTCTCTCATATGATCGATCGATGTTTTATATAAAATACAAATTTCCCCGCGGTAAACACGCGGCTGACTGTTGTTTACTTGTTAAATTAATTCACGTCAATCCGTTCGAGCGACGCAGATGGTAGATCAAATTGTAGCCATTTCTCAATAAAATATCCGTAGAAATTTAGTGTTCGTAGCAGTGACATTTTTTAAATAATCTCATGAGATGCCGCCCTTTCGACGGCGGCCAATCGAAAGTGGCGTCGCCACTGTGTTACAGGGGGTTACATATAGGTGGCCGAAAACGAATCCTCTATTATTAACAACCTCTCCCAACACAAAGTCTCTAGCGCATTACGGCTCACAAACCATTTCCGTACAAGAAACCCGATATACGTGCTTAAACGCAATTACCGTCCGATATCTTCGGACTCAAATGCATATTAGAGTCAAAAAGTAAAATAGCGTAATGTTTATTGACAATAATATATAAAACCCGACGGATAAACATTCTATACTCCCATCTGGTAACCTGTCCTGACTGAATGGGATAACAATCTTTGAATCTCCCGCCAAGTCGAGCCGACTTAAGAGCATGTGAAACACCTTTCCGAGTGTGTCTCTCTCGCTCCGTCGTGAGCGCTCCTGATGCTATCTCTCTCACACTCCATAGTGTTTCACATGCTCTTAAAAAGGGATTTCAAACGATACGCTCACCAAGGATGGTGTAATTTACCGACGGTCAAAGGTACCAGCGGTCGGCAATGCAGATATTTTCGAGATATCGAATTGAAACCTCCGCCATTGTTTTCAAGTGGCATATTTACCAACCGATTTCATTAAGGAAAAAATTCTAAAAAATTTTTTTCCAAAAAACCATTTTTTTCGAAAAAATGGTAAGGGTACCATTTTTTCGAAAAGAATGCGCGCGATGCATTCCTTCATCTGTTCGGCCACCAAGACTAGACTAGAGTAACTCTACTCTTCGCGTTCACGACGCGTAGATGGATAATTTTTTGCAGGGTCTGCTGTAGGACGCGTCCACTTATAATCAATGTATAATAATTATTTTGTGACATATAGTTTCAGGTATTCAGAAAAACGGGGTGATTTGACTCCTCCAGACGGAGTACAGCAATTTTTGGGCTTTGCCCGAGACGGTGTCAGTGAACTATACGAAAAAAAGAAACATGATAAAGAAGACAATCCCTCGAAGGCAATTAGTTTATTTTCATCATTTTCAAATATTATTACAGCTCACACGACATATATACATCCTGTACTGAGCACATTTACAGTTTTGTTTCTTTTTTTTTATCCAATATCAGTGGATTTTCATATAGGTCGTCATTCTTCAAGCGAGTTTCAATTGCCGCTATGTATATTTCGTGGCGCGCACACAAGCGTAACTGAGAACGCGATATTCTCATCGTTTTTCATTTGTATGTTTTTTCTTTTTTTTTTCAACAATGAACACAACAGCACTCGGCCGCCTGGTGTATTCGCTCAAATAATTAAAAAGCCTAAATCAATTTATTAAAATAAATCACTTAGGTACCATGAAAAATATCAATCACTCCTTTCACGTATTACTTCGCGCATTTTACCTCGTAAAATGACGACAATACTATTTCGGCATTTTCGAATCGTGGTCCAGATTCTTGTCACTCGCCAATTCAATTAGTTATATCTACGTGTATTAGTATCTAAGAATAAATATGAAGATTTAAATATTATCTACAAAATTATTCGTTACCGCACGCAATAGATCGTTCCGATCGGCGGGAGGGAGGGGAGGGGTGTTGTAGCAAATTATCGTATGGGAAAGATTTTTGTAAAAGATAGTTTCAACGGGACGTAAATATCGATAAAATTTTTATCTAACTCATGCATAAAAAGCGCTACTTTTCGTGTCTGTCGAGAGTGGCGTCAATGGCGCTTTACAGCAAAGTGTACTGTAAATACCCGGCGCATCGGGCCGATTTTACTTTAGTGCACGTGCCTCGCACTTTACGCGCGATCCGCGTACTTTAAGCACGCTGGCTGCACAGCGCCACAATCGGCCGGCACGGAATAGCACTTCTCCTGCATTCGTTACAGAAAATATTATGCGACACTAGTGCGATATAGCGAAGATCATACGCGAACTGTGAAGCTGGTCGCTTCACAGCGTGCGTATAAAGTTCGCTTTACCGCACTTGCATCGCAAATTACTACTATACCGTATGTGTACATCTAGCCTCGATAAAATTTTGTATATCGAGACATTTTTTTTGTTTCGCGCCGCATCGACTCGCGTAATTTCATTTGAACATCGATCGGCACATTTCCGTTAGCATTTCGCAATAGAAATCATTATCCGAGTACAATTTCTCACTCTAATAGAATCCCTGAACACGCAACGTACCGATACCTCGATTAAGCTATTGTTACAGTGAAAGAGAAATAGTATGGACCTGACATAGATATTGTTACGTATCCGCCGCAACGTTTTTTTTAAATCGTTTTTCAGTCACAAATTCACCGACAAACACAGAGAATATTTCTATGCGAATTCAGTCGCAATTGCAGTACATAATTACAAGAGACATTCGAAAGTTACGATGAGAAATCGTCTCTCCTCAGAAATAACTGGAATGCATTGTATAATCCGCGTACGATTCGAATATACAATTTTTGGCGACACAATTAAATTATCTAAGCGAGCCAATCGTCACTTTGGTCACACGCGCGTTACAAATATCAATCAATGGTCCATCGTAGTGGGTGTCTTCCGCGGAAGAACCAAGGTCACGCTATTTGTAGTTAAAAAAAAGAGAGATCATCATTCGTAATGATCCCAGCTTTTAGTGCTCAATTCGTGTCCCGCCGAGTGAAACGCTCGCGTTGGCTGGCGCACACCTTGACAATTCTTTTTGGCAACTCGACGAACGCGAGTGTTCCCAGCTAAGCCAGGTAAGTTCTGGGAGGCCCCTTGTCGGGATCGACGGCCTCTTCCTTGGCGGAAGTCGGCCAAGCCTCCTCGGCGAGGCTCCCGTATCTTTGCACACCCGGAAACGGCGGACCGGAACTCTGAGGCGAATAGTAGCCACCCTGAAGCTGATAGTAATTGTTACCGCCGCTACCCGGCGATTGGTAACAGTAATCCGGCGCGAGGACATTGCTGTAGCCCGAGTAAGAGCCGTACTGGGACGACGAGTACGAAGAGGAGTATCCGCGCTCGCTCAAACTCCGATATGGCCCCGGATGGTGGGGCCTGTCCTCCTGTCAGACGGGCGTACTGACAGCCGCGCTGCTTATGTACTCGATGTCACCTATGCTCTTGACACGACGGTGCCGCTTCCCGCCGGTTGTCATCGGCCTGGGTGGGAGCTGGGGCGGTGGCGGCGAATTGCTCCGGACGCTGCTCATGTACTGGCACTGACTGGCCAGACTTCCGGTGTCCGACGACGAGGACGGCGACGCCTTCTCGCTTCTCGGACGAAGACCGAACGCCCGACTCAGGGAACCCTGTAAATCCAATTGACAATTTTTTAGTTCATCGAGCTTTCGTGACTTATATGTTGTAGATACATTTTTTTTTTTATATTCTTTTTTACCGTTTTTTCTTTTCGTCTACAACAACTACGTGAGGTCAAGCAACTACGAAATCCAGAACCATCAGCTACACTACGTTGCAGGGAAAAGGGTTTTTTTTTTTTTTTTTTTTTTTTTTTGCGGAATTCGGCCTTTTACGGACAGGACAAGAATGTAGCTCCCGGTCATCACGTTATATCAACTCACATAGAATACATTGACATTCATCGATTTATAAAAGAAATACATTTTTTTAAAAGAAAATGACGCGATTTTGAATGTGATATTTGGGGACATTGCAAAAATAAAAAGCAAAGGCATGAGAAAAAACAGTGCCAGTTGATGGATGATCATTTTCTCTTGGTAATGCATAGCACATTGATCGATGTGAAATTTCGGGAGAATTTTAATTATTTCATTCGCCTGGTTTGCTGATGAAACGATTTTGGCAAGTTACTTTTATTAGGTAGATTGTTTCACGGATCGAACTCGTGGAAGATACGGGAAGAGGATGGATCGGATTATGAGTTAGTAATGAATTTTATTTTTAGTCCCATACCTGAGAGCTCCTCCACGACAACTAGTAAGGATTGAGACAGGTCAGTTAAGAACCCAAGCTCCCATCCACATTGAAATCACATTTTATATTTACACATTCGTCGCATTTCATGCTTTGATTTCTTTATATATATTGGTTTTTTTAAAATGTAATACGAACAACATGATGTTCGTGAAACTTCATTCGTTATCGCAGATAATGGATTATTGTAATGCAATTACGCTCGTTTGTATACATATGTATACAGTAATTCATATACATTATGTATACGTACTCGCTAGACAATATACGGGGGTTCTAGTCACGAGAGTACTTTTTTTCTTTTTTTTGTCCCTTCGTTATTTTACATACATAAGGAAGAATTCGTGTATGGATATTATATACAGTGTTCGGTGTTCTATTTTTCTTTTTTTTCTTTCGTTTTACGCAAACTATCGAGAAGATATTACTTTATAAAGTGAACTACTAAGTTTACAGTAAATAGTAGCAAATTACGGGATTGCAATATTCATTCAACATTAAATTCCTTCATTGCGGAGCGATTCAGTGTCGAGGCATATTTTTCTTCTTTTCTCACATCGCGTTATTCGATCTTCAATGATTACAGCTTTCGATTAGCGTGGAAATAAAAAAAAATGTTTCAAACAGATTTTTTTTTCTTTGGGAAAATCGTTTTCAGAAATCGATGCCTCGAGTCTGTTTCACCCTGAGTATGCATACTAGTATAGTTCACGGCGGCTTAGGCTCATAATCGATCAGTCTTTAACCATACCAAGCTTATCGCTCAATAATTCACGTGAATTTTTACTGATAAGCCACAGCTATCAACGATTTCCAATAATTTCTGTTTCACCTCACGATGGATTTCCTTCACGAGAATACAACATGGTACTTATTTTCAATTCGATGCGTACTTTGCGAACTTTTCATTTTTATCGTTAGTTTAGTGGTCATCAGAAGACTTTCGTTTGCTCGTAAATTATTTCCTGTTTTTTAATGTTTCTTTTTTTTTGCAATTAATTTTTTCTTTTTCTTTCATTCGCTTCGCCGATTCGTGATAGTGAATCGCAGCTACCGAAGCTCAATGATAATCGGAGTAATTTCTTTTTTTTTTTTTTAATCGTCGACTTTCTAACAATTCTCTCAGCTCCTTTCGCTCCTTCACTCGGGCTCGATCTTCGCGAAGTCTCCACCTTCGCATTATCACTATTTTTTTAAATTAATAATTGTAACGCGTCGGAATCTCGATAAAACCGTTCGGGCCGATCGCGAATCGGTGTAATAATCTTTAATTGACATCGCTCCGAGTACCTCGCGAAGATCGACCCACACGGAGAGCACCCAATTATACGGTGAATTTGTGTTCGATGATGTCAAGTATGAATGTAGTTAATGAATGAATGAGTATACCGAACCTTTTTCAAGTAAAGAAGACTGCAGGTCTGCGACGATCCACAGGATGCAGGGACAATGATAAATGTTAGGTCATTCGAGCCCATAGCTCACAGCGAGGGCAATCTCACATTTTCTCTCGGCTCTCATCCACCACTCCTCTTGCAAAATTCAATTTTTTGTGTTTTTTTTTTTCATCCATTCTCTCCTCGGGACTTTATGCATATGAATACAAGAAGGATTATTCGGATAAACGTATTGCGAAAAATGTTATTCAAGCAATGCCATGCAAACCATGCCGGTGATAGATATGGAAACAATACGTGAAGGTGGTGCGCGTTAAAAAATACAAAATAAAAATGATAAATAATTTTTTTTTACACTCGTTAATCTCTATGTTTGGAGGATGCAATAGAAGAATAAAAAACGCGAGCGAGTGGTACGAGAGAGATGGAGTTAAAAAAAAAAATTACAATTTTTTTAAATTCAATAATTTGCTCCATTCTTCGTGTGGCACTCGTCGCGGTACTTAATAAATGCACATAATAAATTTTACCTATAGCTAAATATTTGTGGTATATATTGCATGAAACATTGTTTACCATTATCGATATAAAAAAAATTATGTATATATATATATATATATATATATATATATATATATATATATATATATATTTATCGAACAGATTATTTTAACGACGTACCGGACTAAACAGCAAGTTAATGCAATTGATTTTATCGCCGGATTTGTTTCATGCAAGGAAATGGTTTAGGATAGGCGGAGGCGGTACGTTACCCTCAGGCTCGATCTGCGTCTGTCAATAGTGTTAGAGTTGTTCGCCGCCGATGCCATGTGAAGAGCCGAGAGCGAGCTCTGATGATGCTGGAGATGAAGGGCCCGATTTCCACGACCGAGACTTCCGCCCGCGCTCACGGTGCTCATCGGACGAGTTCCTCCATGATTCCTCGGGACGACCTCCAGCTGACTTCTACACACACGCCACACACTCTCATGCACGCTTTGCGTAAACGCAAACTACGCGCCACATACGTATATACCTCGGCAACACCGCAACACACACACGTGTGGCACGAGCTGCAACGATCCGTGCCCGCGAGAGATAACAGAATTATTATTATTTTTTTTTTTACTTTTCATTGCTTTATCGGTCATCCGACAAACTTCTTCCTATTTTTTTTACTCATTTCTGATTTAATTCTCATTGGCTCGCTGCAGCTGCCCGATTTCTCATAGATTCATTTATCATCATAATGAATATCTAGTCACAACATAAATATACATACACAAGCATTTTGTGCTCCATCGATATAGAGAAATGTAATTTACTGGGCTCTAATGCGCCCGAGTTTTCCCCATTTTTTTATTTCTGTAAGGGACATATATGCGTCTCGAGTAGTTCTTGCATATTCGGACGCTCGTCTTCGAGCTCAGCGAGCCGGGACACATTAGAGCCGAATAACGAATTGTGAAAGTAACATCGAACAGTCAAGAATGATAATCAATAAATATTGGCAAAATGAAAAATGAAGAAAATTATAATGCATGGTGGCGTGATCCGTGGTCAGTGATCGGATTGATCCTTTTTTTTTGTCATTGACATTATTTTTTCTAAGGGCTCGATATATCGGATATGTATATATATGTATATATACCCCGTTGAATTATTGTATCTGATCAAGGATGACACCACAATCACTAATAATAACGTGTGCTGTACATAGCGTAGTGCAGTGCAGGCAGCAGCTGTGGGCTACGACTCAGCTACATTATAAAAACTCATTAACCGTTGAATATCATCCGTCACCCAAAAACGGACACGGTTTCCCCCCTTTTTTTTTCTTTCTTTCTATTTTATACATTTCCTTTATCAATCGAGTGGACTCTGCTGCAGACCCGTATCTACGATCGCCGAGAGATCGATCCAATACTTCTCTGTCCGATCACGTTTTTTTTTTCTTTCTTTCTTTATATCTTCCTCATTATTTCAATATTCATATTTTTTTTTCTTCACGTAAATGAATGTTTGTATATGTACATTATGTCGACTGTATGAGTTATCGTATCTACGTGTGTGTATTTTCTGGTGATAACAGGTATATCGTGTGTAATATATTAATATCGTTAAAGTACATTTATATAAAGGACCTTCGTGGTCGAGCGTGCTCGGGGTGGGGTGGGGGGGTCGAATTAAACATTGGGAAGACGAAAATTGTCCACTTCGAAGTATGATATACGGCGTCGACGAGTGTCATTCACGCTCGACCACGATAGTCAAAGAGGCGCAGGTTTCCCGGCTTCGTTATCAAACGATTTCGTCGGTCTTCGTCGGTTTTTTTTTTCAACGAAGTTGGTCAACATTCGATAGCGTCGTAACACGACGCTTTAAGGAAATTGTATCAAGGGGAATTGTTACACGACGTGTTTTTTTTTCTTCGCCAAATGCTATCGACACGATGATGCCACATTGGCAAATTTGCAACGAAAGGTTTTTTTTTTATCGCCGTCGTAACATAGGAAGAAATTGGACGTCGAGCTGTAACGTAGGAAATAAAGCTCGAACATCGAGGCCCTGTGCGTGAGCATTTCCGCGGACACGGGAATGGGGAGTGGCTCGTCATTGGTTAGAAGAAAAAAAATGCTATCCTGGCGGCCGTTCGATCGGAATATGTGAAAGGGTCTAGAATCGTTTTCCCATAAGCTTTCCCTCCTATATGGACGCAGAATGTTTGGCTCGCGGCCAAGCTCCCGCGCGCACGGGCATAAATCGGAATATTCAATAGAACGCGATTTCGGGTCCCTGCGTTTTCGTTTTAATTCTCTTTTAAGGGTGAAAGTAACGAGAGTGGCGCGCTATTGTTACGCTTTCCGCGACATCGAGATACGACCGTGGCCCGATGACGCGTTTTAATCATTGATGTAATTTTTAATAGTAATTTCAATTGTTTAAAAATAATATTTTGTTAATACTTGGCTGGCGTCCAAGCTCCCGCGTGCACGGGCATATTCGGAATATTTAATAGATCGCGATTTCGGGTCCGTGCGGTTTTTTTGAATTCCCTTTTATGAGTTAAAGTGACGAGAATGGCGCGCTATTTTTACGCTTTCCGCGATATCGAGATATGACCGTGGCCCGATGCGGCGTTTTAATGGTTGATGGGAATTAGTCACCGGTAAACAGACGAATTGAATAGTTGCGCGTTAATTGAGGCTGCTTCGCGGGCATCGATTATTGAAGAGAAAATCAACACGTTCCGAGGACTTTTCCCGATTGACGGATTCGCAATTGAACGTCGGTCGGAGCGATAGTACGAACCCTGAAATATTTATATTGGGACTACGCCGCGTCTCGCGATATCGCCAGTCAAGTGCCGATACGAATTAGCAACGATAAGGAGAGCACGACAATCGAAGCATTCGATAAAAAAAAAACAACGAGAATATTAACGCGTGATAATTGACGCCGTTCGCGAGCCGCGTGCTCTAGGCGGGCGAGGCCTTTTGAAAAATCGAGGAACCGTTCGGAATTCTAATTACTAAACGATAATTTCAGCCACGTACCGAAATGAAATTCGTGCGAGCGATTGTGAAGCGCGACGCTGTCGTGGCCTCTGTCGGAGGTCTCGCCGGTTTGAAATCGCAAACGGTACCTTTGTGCGAGGAGAGAAAATCGATCCGGAGGCCGTGGAAAGGCTCTCTACGGACTCTTATTGTTTTCTATCTACCTATATATCGCAGACTATACTTTGATTACGAAGCCTCGAGTGCTAGTCTATCTCGCTCGCGCTCGCGAGTCTTTCCCCATCTTCGAGTACTCGGTCCTGCGCGCGGACTGGCTCGGCACTCGGAATTCCTTTGAACGACCATCAGAGACTTTCGCGGAGTATTAGCCGGGAATCTTCTCTCGCTTCTGGGCACTCGTTTACGAGAATTCCATTGAGAGCTTTCCCTCCCCCTTTCGCTTTCATTTCTTATTCGCTTTGTTTGTTTGTTTTACTGCTGCATCTTCCTTTTTTTCTATTCAAAGCAGGGACCCTGTCTCGAACACGGGGCGAGGCTCGAGGAACTTCGGAATTATTAAAAGTGATATACCGCAAAGGTCAACGATCGAACAAGATCGACCCTTTGAAACCGTCGCGTTACGAGTGAACTGAGTAATCGGATAACAGATAGGAACAGACGGACACACGATGTCGCTCGTCGTACGAAAAATGACAAACGTTTATGTCATGGGGAGTGGGATTAGTGAGCGCTGTCCAGTGTGCCCTCTGGATGACAGTAGATTGAGTACCTTGCTGGGAGAACAAGGGCTTCCAGTTCGGCGGTCAAGTGTCGACGTATCATGTGCTTCGCCGGTGGAATTCCGAGGGCAGTCGCCATCGTGTCACCTGTGAAAGAGGGCTCCAGAACGACCAGCGCACCGTGTACCCCCGAATCTAACGAAATTTTAAAGATAATTATCATTCGGAACATAAATTACGAGCAGATATTTATTTTTTATTTAAAAACGCAATTTTTAAAAAATTATAATAACGCACCTTTCAGATTATCAGCGTACTCGGTAAGATCGATGTTTCTCGCCCATCTTATGAATCTTTGATTAGTCCAGACTAGAGGATCCTCGTCCACCTGCTCGCACTGATGTCTCCTCACGGCGAGAGCCTGACAACAATGAAAATAACAATTTGTGCTCAATTTTTTTATTCGTTCTTTTATTATATATTAATATTAAATATTTCTTTTTTATTTGTCTATATAGACAAATTGGCAATGGTCTCACCTGACGGTCGTATTTTAGCATCCTCAGCAGATTGATACCGTGCATGATACTGGCTTGATGAAATTTTCTCGTAACACCGAGAAGCTTCTCGAGTTCCTTCTTAACGACGTGATCCAGCATCCTTGCGTCTACCATATTCGTGGCGAAGCTCTCGGAGTATTGAGCGAGGCCGAGATCGGGAAGCCATTCGGAGCTGACCCAGGTGTGGCCGAGTTGAGCGATGCAAGGATATCGCACGAGGCTCGGATGTCGATGTTCCTCGATCGCGAGTCTGAGCTTCTTTCGATGAAGGGGATGGGTCACGCCCAGCCCGGCTTCCAATTCGGCGTCGTTTAGCTCGAGTAAAACCTGCGGGCAGGCACGTAGCGGTTCAATATTGAGTACAGTTAAATTTTTAATGCATAGAGAAATTATCCCTCCGAGCGCACACGGGGTTATTCTGACCCCAGAATCGTAAACTAAAATAGTGCGCAGTTTCGACTTCAAGCACGTTTTTTTCGTAACTAAAACGTGTTCATTTTTTTTTTACAAAATGTAACACTGAAATGCTCAACGCTAAAGTTGAACAAATTTGCTACAAAAAAATATCTCCAAACTTTTCCCAAAAAAAGAGCACAGCATGTGCACTTTTAGATTCCCAATGAACCCATTTTATTACGGCAATATAACGTAGAAGTAATGTGTGTAATGTTTATGTAATGTTTGCATTATTGTATGTAATGCAGGAAAATTACATGTCACATTGTTATATAAGAACGATAAAACACGGTAATATAACAGTGTTATATTGCTGAGTAGAAAAAGGCAACTTGCGTGTAATTTACATGTAACGCTCTGGCAACACCTGTTATTTTCAGGAACGTTGCTGTTAAACTGTTGTTACATTACTGTGTTAACTGGCAAGGTATTTTATTGATGAACAAAATTTGAAGTGTTATCAACGTTTATTTACCTTTCCGGATTTAACGTTCTCGGCGCAGCGTGGTCCATACTGAGGCATGCCGAGTGCGACCTCGAGCCAGGCCAGAACCGTCGGTGCTCGCCATCGTTCCATAGGAACCGAGGCGGCCTCTCTCAGTAGTCGTAATTTTTCGGCGTATCCCTCCTCGGTAAGGGGCGACCACGATCTGAACGGATCGAAGCCCTCGGACCCCTCGTTTCCGGCGCTTCCAATTCCACCGATGCCACCGCCACCGGAACTGTTTGCCGTCTTCCGGTGTCGCGAACGCGCGAAAACCCTGAAGTGAAAATTGCGAGTCCATTATTGAATCCCGGGCAGAGAGGAGCACGCCCTCGCCGACAGTATCTTAATGAAGTTCGGTCTCGAGTGTGTTTGTTCGTTCAGAGATAAAGGATTAAAAGGGCCACCGAGCGAATTTCTTTTTTTCCCTCCCTTTAAGCTTTTTCATTTTTGACTTTTCTAACTTTTTTTAATATATATTTTTTTGCTACCGGTATGAAGTGAGAATGAATCGAATACGTTTGATCGTACAAGAATGTCCTCCGAGGGTTGCCAACAAAAGAGTACCCATTCTCGTCTTCACCTTCGTTTCACTTATTTCCTCACTTTAAGCTTTTTCATTTTTTACTTTTTATATATATATATTTTTTTTGTTTTTTTCGCTACCGGTGTTAAACGAGAATGAATCGAATTCGTTTGATGGTACACGAGTGTTCTCCGAGGGTTACCCACAAAAGGAGTCCCCATTCTCGTCTTCATCTTCGTTTCACTTATTTCCTCGGACTCGGCATGTCTCTCGGTCCCTTTTCCTCTTACTACTTCCGACACAGGCCGACGAGAACTTCCACTCTCTCGGACCGGCATTATCGATTAGCTATAATGAAATTCACGCCCGCGGGCACACCGGTTCGACTCGATCTAACACACAGAACCCGCTGAGTACATACCCGCCGTTGAAAAACGTCCGGGTACGTAGCTGTCCGAGAAAAGAGCACACCGACGAATTCTCCCGGGGTAATTCTCAGCTTTTATAAAGGGGGATCCCCCTCGTTTTCGGCCTCTCCTCATGTGCGCACATATATACATTGTGCAAAAAAATTCGTATCAAATTCAATGTTCCAGACTGGAAGTTGTTAACCGAAGCCTGGTATTCAGCTTCATGTACAATTGTAATGAAAAATTAATGTTCAGTGTGTATTACAAACATTGGAAATACTTTATTTTTAATGATTTACTTTAATTTTACTATAAATTTAGTTTTTATAATTTACTTTTATTTTTAATGAAAAAGTATATTCATTTTTCACCACAATTGTACCTTACATTTACTGTACCAGTTCTTACATAAAAACTTCCAGTCCCCTACATTAAACTTACAATTTTTTTTACAGTGTATACCGCAATTCTGGGAATAATAGAGGCTGCGCGCGGAGCTTCCGTTAGGCTTTATTCCCCGAGACTGGCGAATTTCTGAAAAGCATACCGGCTGTTGCTGCTGCTGCCGCTTCGGTGGCTTTTGCTTGGGCCGGCATCTATCATTTACGAAAGAACGGAAAGCCCCGCCGACTTCCTAGACGATCGGTTAGCTAGTCGTGGCTTCGAAGCTGTGCGCGAAAACTCGGGTCTTCACCGTGCAACCCCGATATTTTATGCAATTTACCGCAGAGGTCAATCGATAAGATTGAGGAAGCTATCAGGGAATATTTGAATATTTGCATCGTTCAGTAGCAAAATATGGAGTATCGATTCGATCGATTCTTCGATGTAGACACGCGCCGACCGATTTTGAGAGTCGTTGGGGCCTTCGCTTCTGGGGCTTTTTTTCTTTTTTTTCTACCTCGAAATAGATCCCCACGGACCACCCCGTGTAGCCGAGGAGCGCGAGTGTGCGGCAGGTGGAACGACAGGTGGAGGCTGCTTGCTCCTTCTCGGTTCGGATTCCATCGGGCTCGATAGCTGCTCGACCGAGCGGGACAGCGAAGAGTTGTCCATCGACCTCGAGAAGGCGTTCAAAGGCGACAACGTCGGGCTGCAGTCCTTCGGCGTGGTCGCTGCTGCAACGATAAATCATTATACACAACGGTCGATTCACGTACACTGGGAAAAAATTAGTCCAGAGGACTAATAGATAGTTGCGACAACTGATAAAAATACTATATTATGTATATGCTGCAAGGGAGGGGAGAGAGAGCAAAAATCACACGAGGTGAAAAACCGCTCCCTCCCGTGTAGCGTATGATACTTTTTTTCCGACTTCGTTAAAATAACCACATTTCTTGCTCCGCCAAATCGTCATATTCGCAAATGATCATAGCTGAAATGAAAATAAATGATCAAATTTAAAGCACTTTGAAAAAAGTGTTTCTGAAGTTTTCAGTTTTTTTCACATCAATTTTTCATCACAATCGTACGTGCAATTCAATATACCAGTTTATGCATAAAAACGTCCCATACTAGTACATTAAATTCCATACGAATTTTTATTACAGTGTATTACTCACTAGAGAGTAATAAAATAGTATTGCGCATGAGCACATGTTAATAATGATCATTGGTCAATAATAAACGAATGTACGGCAGTGTTGCACGCAAGGAATGTAGTTATTTTAGCGAAGGCGTAAAAAAAGTCTTATGCCAATCAAGTGTCGGCACACCCAGCTAATAATTTCCCTCCGTGTACTTAAAAATTAATATCAATATCAATAGTTTGGAGCAGCGATAAATTGTAATCGTCGAATTTGCAGTGTACAAGGTCATCGATGCAACATAAAGAACACACAGCGATTCGAGCACACAAATCCTCCTCCTGCGTGTCTCGCACGGACGAAATAAATTCGTACATCGGATTCAGGGCATGCTCATGCATAAAATAAACAGAGAAAAAAAAACATCGAAAATTAATTCCCAATGAGCAGACGTAAAAACGCGCGGGACGTTCCGTGAAAACTCTCGAGCATGACTCGTGTCGGCGGAAGACGATTACCCCGACCTTGATATACATGAACGATACATTGATAATTGATAAATATATGGCAAGCTTATCGAGATGACGACGAGTAGAGCAGAAGTATGCAGTAGTCGAGAAAATTGATGATTTTTTTTTTTGTTCATTTGATGATTTAGTCATGTAAACTTACATTGATACATGTGCGGCGGTGCTACGGAAGATACCACGGAGATGCTGTCCATGTCGAGGCCACTTCCCTCGACCGTTATCGTCGGCGTGCCTGCGCGAAATATATAGGTGATATTATATAAATCAACCGGGCACGTCGTGCTCGTCGAGGTGAGCGTGTGTGTGAAGGCTTCTTCTGTTCCCGTAACGCTCTCTCGACGTGACGAGAGGGCTACTCGATCGCACGAGAGTCCTCCACGAGGACTCGCGACTTGATGAGGCGAGGAAAGAGAAATAAAAAAAACAATAAAAAAAAATAGAAGAAAATCTCTTTGACGTACACGCGTCCATGTATATATTCTATATATAATATATGTATATTAATAATTCGCATTGACGCGTCCGTGTTCTTTATGTTGCACCCTTCAGCGTGGCAATTAAATGCACAACGGGACCAGGAGATGGAAGAAGAGAGATAACGTAGAAAAATCTTTTCTACGGTTTTCGAACTACGAGACAATAATAATATCCATTTTGCCCCCGCAGAAGACCGCGCAGCGAGGAAGCAGCGATGACGACGTGAAATTTGGCGCGTCGTGTTAGAATGGAAAATGCATGGGAAAGAGGACAGTGCGGAACATTTGTACGTAGCATCGGAGATGAGAAGGCTCACCGTCCGTCGTCGAGTCCGAGAGATTTCCCCCGACGCTTGTCGCACCGCCGCTCTCCCGATCGCTCGATCCCCGAACCCCGCTGTCAGCACTGCAGCTTCCACGGTCCCCGGCTTGTCCGCCTACCGTGCTCGAGACTGCACTGCCGGGCATATTGCCGGCGGTTACGCAAAGCTCGGTGCCGCCCAGAGCTTGCTGGGAGCCCAGGTGAGGCATTATTATACCGCAACTGCTTCCACTGCCACCACCGATGCCGCTGCTGCTCACTGCACCGGGTGTCGCTGTGCCGTTCACGCTGCCACCGACACTTCCTCCTCTGTCGGATAGCTGACGTTGAAGCTGTTAGCAGAAAAGTTCATTAATTTTTTTAACATTCGATTTTGTATAGACTTTTTTTTATAGCAATTTAATTTAGACTAACGACAAACATTCTCGAACGCGAGATGCGAATCCAGGATTCTCCCTTCACCATTTGGTTTGATTTTAAATGTTTTTCTTTTTTTTTCATTTTTTCATTCAGGCCTCCATGAATGTTGTTTTTTAAATCGAAAATAAATGTAATACACCGCGTTATGTACTGCATTGTCGGATAACTGACGTTGAAGCTGTTAGCTGAAAAGTACATTCATTTTTTTAACATCCGTTTTCGTATAGATTTTTTTGATACAAATTTAACTTAAACTACCAACAAACATTCTGGAGCTCGAGAATTGAATCTAGATTTCTCTCTTCACCCTTTGGTTTGATTTTTCTTTTCACAATTTCATTCAAGCCGCCGTGTATATTGTTTTTACATTGAAACAAAGTTTACTACACCGCATTATGTATATTGTTTTTTTTTTTTGCATTGAAAAGAAGTCTACTACGCCGCCCTTCAACACATCAATACTATGTCACCGATTTTGAAGTGGCAGCTGGAACGACGAATAGGTACGAATAAAAGGTTGACCCACTTCTTTGATAGTGGCGTGAGCGTGCGAGAGAGCGGCCTCCTTGTCGGCCAGACTGGCCGCCAGACTGAGACTCCGATCGGCCTCGTCCCTCGCGGCTCTCAGGAGGCTCCAGCGCTCCCGTTCGCGCTCGCGTTCTCGTTCTTCCGCGGGTAGTCCAGCTCCCTGCTGCTGCAGACGTCCGAGGGTCGCTTCGTTTTCGCACATCCGCTGAAACAAATGGTAAAAGAGACCCATGTCCGGGCAGTAAACTCCACCCCAAAACCACCACCGAAATACCATGCTTTAACTAAAATACTAAAAAAATGTAATATAAAAAAAATTTAATTACGAAAGAAATATAACAACAAAAAAATTTAATTCCAAAAAAAATTTAATTGCAAAATAATTAAATTACAAACATTTTTATTTGCAAAAAAAAAATGCATGTCAAAGAAATAAGAGTTTTTTTTTTAAAAAAGACTCTCCGCACATGCAATCGACGGGCGATGAAATCGGGAGGATCGTCGAATCGGATAAAACGTTAGATAAATCCGAATGAAGATTTCCTTTCCCAGTAGGACGAACTGTTGCCATCGGACACCCGAGTGGGAGCGTTAATCCACTTATCCCCGTTGGATATAACCGAAGCGTGTCTTGGTATTAGCGCGCGGACATCGGGAGCGCCGGGTGTTCCGGATGTAGGGATGGTAGGCAGTGGTGTATATAGTAAATGAGGGCGCGGTGGTGTTATTGGGGAAAGTTCGAAATGCTATTACGGCGGAGAGCCCGACGACGACGACGGATACACGTCGACGGTAGCTAACGCCGGAAGATCCGAGAATCGCTCGGAGTGCTTTCCATCAAACTCGAACGTGTTTGGGCATGATTCGCGGCTAGACCTCTTCCTCAAACTATCCCCGACTGCCGTCACCGCTACTGGCACCACTTAGCATTTAAATACCTAATATCCTCAATCCATATTCCATCTCCAATCGATCGAATAATATTACCGCGAATCGTCATCGAAAAAAAATTTTTTTAAGTAAAAATATCGCGTGTAAGATCCAATACCAATTTTTTCTATTTTTTTTTACAAACAAATATGTCACCTTTGACAAGTACGATCGAGCTTTTACGCTGCAGCGATTTTCCCAAAGAAATATGTATCTCCCTGATAAGCCGGTGTTTGCGCGAGTCGACGAACGAACCCGAGCTCTATAATCCGTCTATTATTATGCGAACGATCATAGCGCTCGCAGTCAGGGTAGATGCGATTTGGTGGATAAACAAGAATACGACCCTCCACCCGGGGTCGGAGGTCCGCGCCCGGAGAAAAGTGGCTCCGTCGTCATCGAATCCCTCTCGATCCCTCCTCGCCGTTCTCTGCTTTGGTGTAGTACGTCGTACAGCTGCCGCTCTCGGTAGTCGTTACTCGTAGATTCGGGTTCGTGTCTGGCGACGTTAAGCCGTGCTGAATTTTCGTTGGAGGGGTTGTTGAGGCGAGCTCGGAAGAAGAGTACGATGAGGACGAAACCAGGTTTTCGCTTTCTTCGTCGGCGGGAGAAAATATCTGTATATGGCGAAGGGGGGATGGATTGGGTGGTTCGGCTCCGGAAGATTGCCCGAGGACGCGAGGCACTTCACCCCTGAAACAGCTTGAAGCGACCTTCGGCGTGCGGCTCCGTTCCTCCGCAGCTTTGCCACGGTGGCAGAAGACGCGACGAGGGCACGGTGACACATCGACACTCCGGCGAGTGGATGGACCGGATTATGCTCGAGGAGAGGACGCGAGCCAGAAGAAGGATAAAGTGACGGGAAATTGACGTCGAGCTTTATCAGAGGAAAATAGCGGTAAAACTCGGCGAGACGAGAATGCCGTTACATCGCCGACGAGAGGATAACACAGTGGCGAGGCGGGACGAGCGAAGATACCCGCTCCTAGGTCACGGACCGCGACTATCCGCCCACAAACTTTTTTGTAAGTGTGTTCGGACTCGTTACCGTACGCCGAGATAATTTCACGGAAATTGCTGGATCCACTTGCAGGATGTGAGTCATCGTCTGACACCAGTGCGAGACGCGAATATGCATACACGAATATTTTTTTCTAGAGCCGTATTGTGCCATTTGTTAAGAGGGGAGACTTGAAATTTTTATTCAGTAATTTATACTCGAGATTATAAAACTGGATATTCGGGTAATATCTGTGATGTGATTACGAGAATTAAAATTTTTTCTAGCAGAATGTGCTGAGTTTAATACGAATGTTTGCCAGCATTTCGCTATAGTTCCCGTAATCCTGAAAGTTCTGTCGGTTTTTACCAGACTTATGGTAATTTCTGTCAGATCCTTCTCTCAGTGTAATAGTGCTCATTAATAGTAATAGGGCTCATTACTCCCTCTAGAAGCCCTATTACTCCCGGGGTGTAATGGTCATTGGCAAATATGACGATTTGGCGACGCAAGAAATGTGGTTAGTTTAACGAAGTCGAAAAAAAGTATGGTACGGAGAGATCGGATTTTATTTGTTTAATTTGATCTATTAATTATTCCCAGGCAGCAGCAATTTACAGAACGGTCGAGAACCACCGTCCAAAGCAACTAACAGGGACGGTAAAAATGGCACGTATAAATTATTCTTCCATACCAACTATTTAAAGAATTCATCAATAACGAAAAGAAAAAACATAGCAGTTAGTATATGTGGTATGCTAAGACTAGCATACGCTACAAGATAGTGGGATTTTCATCTCGTGTGATTTCTGTCGCGCACTTCCCTCCCTTGTAGCATCATGTACCATTTTAACGATCGACGATAATTTCTTTTATTTTTACGATTATGAAATCGCACGAATGATCGTGCGAGAGAAAGGGCTTGGACCATTGGAGGCTTGGATTTACGCCAATATGACGGTGGACGAGGAAGCCAAGCAGTTGGAAAATAAAAAAAAAGTTTATTTCCACCGCCGAGAGTGAAAATATACAGGGATCATGGAGTCGGGCAATTACCCCGGGCGAGCGCTATATCGCGCAGTGATGACGGTAGAGAATCGGGGCTCGATGAAGGAAAGGTAAATTCACGGACAGAGTGGTTTCATCGTCTCGTCAGGGGGGACGTTCACTCAGTTGATTACGCCCGAGGAGTCGTCGAAATGCGAGACACGAGGTCCGCGCGGACGGAATGAAATATTCGAGAGATCCCCGGGAGGGTCGACGCAACCCCTCCTCCCTCGCTGTCTCCACCTTCGCCGTCTCGCCGGCAGGGTCCGACGAGAGAAAATGAGAAATTCCGCAATGCCTAATGGAAATATTTCATAGGCCTTGAGCACAGTTACTGTCTCGCGGACGCCCCCTTATCTACGGATTCGCCTATTTACGACACGATCTTCACGCTTACGCAAGAGTCTCCCCTCGGTAAAGCCTGCAATCTGTTACTCTCAAGGAATTACTTTTTTTTTCTAATATTAATCCTAGAACTCATGTGCGGGCTAAAAATCCACCCAGACGATACTTAAACTACGCTCATAACGTAAAAATTGGCATTATCGACTCGGGACCTAAACGATCATTTATTTCAACTATCGGATAATGAAGTGCAGGCCGGTAGTGCCCTCAGTTACACGCCGGTTGTTGCACAGGACGATAACGCAGCACGTTTGTATATTGTAACCAATATAGAGATGAGGATTGACTGAGATACACGATATTACATGGACGACCAGAATAGCTAGGTATGACAAATAGCAAACGGACAGATTATCGATTGACCACATGACGTGAGTCTTGATCGGACTTGAAAAGAGAACAGACGTTTGACAGTTCGTGCTCGAGATATTTAGCTGCAATTGTACTTAATAATATCCGCTCCAAAACCAAATACGCGCCTTATCAATTCGCTCGTCGTTACAATATCTACCAGAGTCATGGATTAGAAGGTAGAAAAAATTATACACGAGCTCTAATTATACACATGATGCACCTTGCGAGCAGATGGAAGGGATAACTCACCTGTTCGTAATTTCGTATAAAGTCGCGTAACTCGCGTTCCTTGTCTTCCAGTGTACCGTAGAGAGCTTTCATCTGATTCAGAAGATCGAATTTTTCGGCCTTGAGCCTCTTCCGGTCAACCTTGAGCTCGTGAAGAGCCTCCCTGGCTCGTTGCAGTTCCATTTCCAAAGCGACGAATCTCGCTTCCTCTTCTATAGCTGCATCCTCGCCACCGACCTCGCCCCTCGCTGCGCCGCTGAGCAACAATCTTCTGAGCCTCGCCACCTCGGCCACCAGTCTCTCGTTTTCCAGTCGCAACCTTCGAGCGCTAGCCAACTCCACGTGAGGCCCAACCACCGCACCGTGAATGTTCGAAAGCCTCGAAGCCACCACCGGATCCCCCACCAAACCTGCGAAAGATATTGAAAAAGGCTTAATTAAAACAACGCATTATCGTAGATTCACCGACTCCACCTGCTCGCTCGACGCAGCTCTGATCCCTAATTAAATTTAATAGATTTTTTTTCGATAATATACCGTCTGATTCGGAATTGAGAATTTTTTTTCGGGTCGAGACTCCGATACGAGAACAGCTAATTGCAAGGGGAAAGAAAAGGCGAAAGAAAAAAAAACGATACATTGCTGGAAGGGTGTGCATAGAGACAGGAGAATTTCCGTTCGACGTGCCTTCCGGGCTGCCGGTCTGTTAATAATTGGGCGGTCGTGGTAGTCGAGCTACCCGCTCGCTGTAACGAGTACCGAAGGTTCGAGGTAAAGCGCGAAGCAGACCTCGCGAATCGATTGTAGAATCTAATTAAGCAACCCAACTTGCCAGATGGTTTCATTGTCGAACATCGTCGCTCGGGTTTCCGGAATAATCGTGTCAAACGTGCGATACGTATATACCTCGGCGACACTGTATTGTGTTTCGCGCGGCCGCCAACTGTGGGGAACGGATGAACACCGAGGGAAGCGCGGGTCTGAAAGTGGCTTCGTAAGATTTATAGTCGGTCGTGGAGAATGAGAAGAGGAACTGTTTCCAGGATTTCTCGGCGTGGATCACGTGGAAGGAACTTTTACCGGCAGTCATTTCTCGTTGCCTCTGCAGCGGCTTTTTTTTGCTTTTTTTATTCAAAGGTACTTTTTGAAATGCTCCTTTGAGGACAATTGAAAGAGAAGACGAGCTCCGCTTAGTGGGTCAAGAGTCTCGCTGGGACGAGTCTGGCGAAATAATTTTTTAACCGAGCGTCCGTTGCTTCATCTCATTGCATTCTCCACGGTAAAAAAAAGTTTGTACCATCAACATTCATTGTTCTCGAAGATTCTTTTGTCTCGTTAATTTGATAATTTATGTAATATTTTTTTGTCTCGTTACTTTTACAATTTATTTAATATTTTTTTCAACGAACCGTATTTTTAACTAATCAAGAAAAGAATATAATTTATAGAAAAATAATGTGGACATGGAATGTTTGTTAAATGCACAAACTTTCGTTTACCGTGTGGCTTCGTAAGATTTATGGTCGGCCGTGGCGAGTGAGGGGAGGAACGGATTCCAGGATTTCTCGACCTGGATCTCGTAGAAGGAACTTTTACCTTTTTTAAATACTCTTTTCAATTGAAAGACAATTGAGAGAGAAGACGAGCGCAGTTTAGTGGGTCAAGAGTCTGACGGGAACGAGTCTGGGGAAATAATTTGTTAACCAACCGTCCGTTGCTTCATCTCATTGCATTGTGCACGGTAAAAAAACATTTGTACAATCAACGAACCTCCATTGTTCTTGAATGTCCGTAATTTTTCTGTTTCTCGTCAATTTTACAATTCGTTTAATCAACTGAACAAAAAAATAAACAATTTATAGAAAAATGTGGACATGGAATGTTAAATGTACAAACTTTTTTTTACCGTGTGCTCCAATTTACAAATTTCATGACCGGATGCTTAATGTGCGTCGGTCCATCATGATCCATTTTAGACTGGAAAGGAAGGCTGGATAGCTCGGGTAATTGTGATTCAACTAAGGAAAGCTCACCCAGAGAATTACTAGGGGAGGTGGGTCTGCTGCTGGGCGCAGGGCCCGGTGGTTCGTTGTCGTCGTCGGCGCGCACGTCGCCGTCGAGCAAGTCCTTGCCCTCTTTTTCGACTTCGCTGGCATCCTTGCTCGATCGAATGGAGTCGCGATTCGTCGAAATTCGCAATCTCTCGACGCTCGACCGGTCGCTGCTGCCGCGTTGAAAGAACGCGGCTCTGCTCGTCGACGATCCTCGGTCTGGGCTGGCACTTCCGGACCTCGAATCCACACTCCCTCCGGAACCGCCCAGGCGCGCTTTTTCCAACGCCGGAGCGTATGGGCGGCGAGCTTTTTCGCTGGGGCTTCGACACGGAGAGCCATTGCGTCTTTCTGTAAAAAAAAAAAACAACAAAAAATGCAATTAAGATATGATATGAAAATCCCGCTCGAGCGCTCCGCCACTTTCCACATAACGGTCTCTAACTTTTGTAATTCGTTGAATTTCAACATAAAAATTAAAAAAAATATTCTTAACACTTTAAACTATTAGAAAAAAAAAATCGAAATATTACTGTATCGTAAGTCCTTAAAACAACGCTCGAAAAAGGTCCTCGAACTAGCAATGACGAGGACATTGCTGCTTGACGTTTCCCCGTTAAAGTGTACAACACTCGAGAGCGTCGAGAACGAGAGATTTCCTCGAGCATCGATTTGTACGGTGTCTATATACCCGCGAGAACCGGCGACGTTCATTGTCGCGATCTCTTGGCATGGGGAAACACATCCGGTGGTACGGGAGGGCGCGCGGTTGAAAGGATTTTGGAGAACGGCCAGATCGTTCGCCGAAGATGCCAGACGAAGTGAATCGTCGAAATCGCGACAGTCAAAACGCACGAAGTGACTTTGATAGCCTATCGAGTTGTATTCCATGAGTAAACGATTTATTGGTTTAACGATCGGCGAAACTAATGAAAAAAAAAAATACTTTCCAAACAAATTCCACAAAGATTCCTTTTTCTAGACTTTACGCCATGATAAGATTTCCTCACTTGTAGGAAGAAAATATCGCGAAATTGTTATTATCCATAAAATGATATTAAAATGAAATAATTAAAGTAAATGATAAAATGAAATAATTAAAGTAAATGATAAAATTAAATAACTCAAGTAAATGATAAAATTAAATAACTCAAGTAAATGATAAAATTAAATAACTCAAGTAAATGATAAAATTAAATAACTCAAGTAAATGATAAAATTAAATAACTCAAGTAAATGTTAAAATTAGATAATTACAATAATAATAATTTTTTTATGATTTACCTATGGGACTGGCTCTCCGATCAATCGGGCTAGTTCGGTCCTTCTTGTCGACGGGACTCGTTCCTTTGTCGATAGGACTCGCCGATTTGTCGCTGGCCGAGCTCCGCTTGTCCACCGGGCTACTTCCGGCGCTGAGTCTCTTGGAGTCTTCCTGCTGAATCTGCGGCTGTGTCTCGACTATGGCTTCCTGTCCGGTGTTGGGGGCGGCGTTCCCTCCGCCCCCTCCGTTACTAGCGGCGGTCGACGTCGTGGCGTTGTTGTTGCTACCGGTACCGGTAGCGCCGTTGCTCTGATGATTGTTGTTCAGCACCAAGGCACCCCTCACGTCTCGCAATTCACCCCTGAGAGTCGCACACTCGCCTCTAGCACGTTCGAGCTCCCCGTCCAAACGGGCACCCGTCGCTGCGTTCTCCTCCACCATCACGCGAAGTTTTGCCTGTAATCACACAACAACAAAACCCATCATTAAACAAAATAACAATTTACTGTTTTTTTTTTAAGTTCAGTTTTAAACTGTTCCATACTTATAGACATATTACGCCTTTTCAATTTTTTGAAATGTAATATACAATTATATATAATTTGTATTCTCCGATTTACCAAAGTCGAACCTAGTCCTGCTCTCGACGTATGTGTTGTCATCTTTATTGTAACCTGTTTGCATGTACCTCTAAGCTCATAAGTGTCTATGGTTTGTTAAAGGCTAATCTAATTAACAAATTTGTAAAAGGTCTTTACCAAAAAAAAAAGATTCTATTCTATTCTCTTATTGTTATAAATTCGTTATTTATAATGTACTCGCAGGTTGTGGTGGCTCGAGAGCTCCGCGTCATCTCTATGGGTTATGAAATTTTGGAACCGGAAATTCAGATTTCCTGAGATTTATCATAAATACGTCACTTTCCGTCGAAAATGATAATTTTCAAACCGGAAATGACGTACCTTAGGTATGACGTCACTTCCGGTCAAACGATGAGCTTACCGCACCGGAAGTGACGTGTTTACTATTTAAGAATGTAAGTATTATTTATTAAAAGAATAGAATAATAGGGGAATAGTTTCCAGGTTCTGGTAGGGGGTCCCTAAAGGGACTTAGAATAGTCAGCGCCTCTCCACGGGGGTTGAGTCACATATACGAACAAATCCACAATACTATAAAATACATACTAAATTTACGATTCGTGACGGCAGTTGCGTCTCGCAAAAGTCGGTGAAGCAGAAACTCAATTCGGCCGCGATATCGTACTTAATACGCAAGCCGTGTGTAATGTAATAAGTGAAATAGAATTCTGAATATGTAATTTAGTGGAGGGAGACCTGAAAGCGCATTCCAGGAGAATTGGCATGGCCAGTAGAAATTGCTGGATACAAGCCCGGTCGGATTATATACCATAGCAGCATATTCTCCACGAGTGCATCTCTGGCAGAGCCCGAAGCGGACCCTCCACTAGCGTTAGGGCAATAAAGCCTACTGAATTAGGTAGCGATACGGCCGACTCTGTACGGTGGATAGTTTCGGGACCGGGAAGATCCCGTTCAAACGCCGAGCGCGTACGCGCGAGCTTCCTCTCCGATGTACACGGGGTGCAGATAGCCTCATAGAATATACCATAGAATTCCGGGCGTGCTTGAGGTCAGCCTGCGGTTATCGGGGCATCTGCGGGCCACGTTTGCCTCAACCCTACGGACTGCCCTGTAGGTATCGCTTTCGTTATACCGGGAACCCCTGACTCGATGCGGTCACTCGAAATATCTGCTCTTCTAATAGAGTAAGAGACGCGCGTGTCGAATTTATATCAGCTGAATCGACGGCGCGACACTCAATGTATGCGTACACACTGCAGTCATTATTTCAATGACGAAGGCGATACGCGGAGAAAAATAGTTCTGTTTCTCTGACAAAATGTAGATCGTTAATAATTTATTGTTGTGGTGGCAAAAATATTTGGCTGCCACAGCAAAATATTTGTTGCCACAGCAAAATATTTGCTGCCTTTGTAAAATATTTTGTTGTCCCTATGTTAACGAGCTAAATCAGTTATAGTAACAAAATGCTTGTTGTCCTAACAATTTTTTTTTCCGTATAGTAATTTTGGTGATACGTTTTTTTTCTCGCCGTCGCAATAAAAACACTGAACTTTTCGAGATTTATTTTCGTTCATCATGATCATGACGTCACTTTCGGTGGAAAACTGAGATTTTCAAACCGAAAGCGACGTTTTCCTCATGACCTCACTGTCGGTCAAAGATTGACATTTCCAAACCGGAAGTAACGTCATACAGGAAAACATCACTTCCGGTTTGAAAATTTCGGTTTTTACCGGAAGTCATACGGGAAAACATGACTACAGGTTTGAAAATCTCAATTTTTGATCGGAAGTGACGTCGTACGGGAAAACATGACTGCAGATTTGGAAATCTCGATTTTTGACCGGAAGTGACGTCGTACGAGAAAACATGACTGCAGGTTTGGAAATCTCGATTTTTTTCAACTAAATTCCCTTATTTAAGTCCCAACTAAATTCCCTTATTTAAGTCCCAACTAAATTCCCTTATTTAAGTCCCAACTAAATTCCCTTATTTAAATCCCAACTAAATTCCCTTATTTAAATCCCAACTAGAAAAAAAGATAACACGTTTTTTGCCTGAAACCGTCGAACAGCTCTCTCAATTTACCGGCAACAAAGTGGAACAGCATGCAATAAAGTTAAGGTAGTGAAATTTCAAGCACCGCGATGAATATTTTCCCGAATGATGCAAATCATACGAAATTGGCCCGGCTAGTTCGGAGATCCGAACAGTATCAAAAACTAGCTAATTCAACCCGGTCCAGTTTGCCTAATCGACCGTGGGGGTTGAAACCCTCGGGAAATTGTCGTGGCATGCTGGTACAATGTATACATTACAGTCACTCGACTGGAATACCGCGAGAGTTATAGCGAGAGAGAATCGCACATCTCCCGCGTTGCACACCGCTCGAACTCGTCTACCCGCAGAATAGTTTCTGTGGGGGATATGTATTCGCGGATAGCGCGAGAGGCACGTACATATTAGCACTGAGAGTTGAGTTAGCGTTGAAAACGTATGGTGGAGCAGTTCAGTCAAATAGAAACTCTCCTCGTGGCAAACATAATTTCGCTTTGGTCCAGAGAGAGAGGGAGTTTGACTATTGGCCGGCTTCCAGTTTCAAAAAGGGGGTGGTATAGTTTCGGGCCGAATGTGTGAGTTGAAGTGCCGTGTTGGATTATGGTTGAAGAGGGCTGTGGGCACGGGGAACTTAGCAGTCGTCTCCGTCGGTCTCTTTCGCGTTATCCGCAAACTTGTTGCGTTTCTCGAGAAGCTTATCCGTGCCAACGCCTTCTCCGCAACGAGAACCGTGAAATATCGATTCCCCTCATTTGCATTACAATTCCAGTCGAGTAGTCGACTGTACGGCGGGGGGGGGGGGGGGGGGCGGTAGATTTGAAGTAATGAAGAAAATGTTTAATTTTCTTTTCTCGATAATAAAATTTTCATATTTAAAATGTATCTGTTAATTAATTAATTTTCCTTTTGCGGCACCGCGAGAGATGTATTCCAATTTTTTTTTTCCACGGTAATAATATTTTACATTTGAAATTTATCTGTTAATGTACTTTTTGCGTCTTTTTGCGATAACACACGAGATATACCGATAAAATGAAAGATGTATTATTATCCACATGTGATCAGCTAATGTATGATTCTATTGAAGTAAATTGTAATCATGTATTCTCTTCAATAACATTTTTAAAAAATATTATCTACTCTCAAAAAATGCAACTGCTCGTGTAATTTTTTATATTTATACCCGAGAGTTTTTTCACATGATCCACCGTTACGATTAATCACGGGGGATTTTCGACGAATTATTTTTTTTATTCCCTCGAAATATAAATAAAACGTTTTTTTTTTGCCTGAAATCGATGGTCCCCCCACCTCCCTTAAGTATGAAATAGGCGAGGCAATTAACGCGGAAAATTCACGTGGGCGATATACACGTAGTCCGTTCAAAATTTTGAACGAGAGCGACGCAAAGCGGATTAAGCATGGGCCGTGCTCGGAGGAGCTCAGCGTGGCTCAAGCGCTCTCCGCCGTGCGATCGTTGAAACTCATTAACGATAATCGAGTTTGTTTGCCACCGGCGGGAGCGAGCACGCGATGGATATTATCGATGCACCGGGATTAAAGTAGTATCGAAATTTTCCGTTGATTTCCATGGTTCCAATGTGGGCGCATACAGAGGCGCAGGCTAAATACACGTGATTTCGATTGAACTCGCCCGCCGATGCCGTTACCGTTGCCGAACGATCGGTTCGAATTTCCGGTAATCCGCGCTGCTCGATCGGGCCGCAGAGTGTACTCGATTTAGAGAGTGAAAACGGCGCTCGTACACGGCGGCGAAGTTCGTCCGGCGATTAATAAATCTTCTCCGGTCCTGTTGCGAGAGCCACTGCAAACTATAAATTCCTCTCGATTGAATACCTCGGGCACCATCGACTCCGGCGGCGAACGACGGAAAGCTCCGTTAGGCGGCTCGGATAAGCGCACTGAATTACCGGGGAATTTTACGACGCACTCGTAACACTGTCGTTTTTATGACACGCCGCGCAGAGAGATCCGCGAGGAATGTCGATGGCGGCGCTTGGGGTGAAATATCGCCAGTCCGTTTCGGTAGGTTTCATCGAGATGCACAGCTGCTAGCCCGCTCGTACACGGGACGCGTCAGAAATTCACAAGTTTCGTCGGCTAAAATATAGATTTAAAAGAAATAAATGAAAATGCGAATTTTCACAGAGTTAACATTGGTCGATGATGGTCCATTCTCGAAAACCTTTCGAACCGCCAGCTCAAAAATTTCGGGCGTGTCCACGGGAGAGCGAAAAATAAAATATTGCACGAATATTCATGTCACGACGATGCAGCTCCATTTTTTAATCGATTCCTTTCCCACCCTCTTTTTCCCAATAGTCGCAGCTTTCGACTCGTCGATCGAGGTCGAATTCGTTTTGAACTCGGGTCGGAGCTCGACGTTGCAGACCATGTACCGCAGAGCCGTGGGGACAGCGGGGCAAAATGGGACAGTGGGGCAAAACGGGATGAGACAAGACGCAATTTTTCGATCACTTTTGGGATGGTAAGTGGGGCAAAACGGTGTTGAAAATCCGGATGTACCGTTGGGACAAAATAGGTCATTCGAAAATCACAGGAATCTTGAGTTTTGTCTCCGCTGTGCCGTTTTGCCCCACTGTCCCATTTTACCCCGCTCTCCCCTACACCGAAGAGCGCGATAACGCGACGATACGCGGGGGTGTTAGCCGCGAGATAGCGGCGAGAGGGAGGGGGGGGGGGGGGGTAAGAGCTGCAGGGAAGAAACGGAGGCGGAAGAAGCGTAAGGGCGCGAGGAGACGAGAAGCGGCAGAGAGGCTTTCACACGGATCACTGCGCACCGAGGAGCCCCGGACAGAATTTTCATTTCGCAGTGTACCACTCCATGAAATATGCATTACCCGTGGGCCGGTGTGCTGCGGTGCAGCAGCGATTTTTCAAGCTGCCGCTGGTATTGGATCGCGGGAGCCGCGGGAGCGAATGGAAAATGGTCCAGGAAGAGTCAACGCTCCTGTACGCCGCACCCGCGCATCATCGCCTACATCCGCTCTGCGCACTCGCCGACGAACGGCCCTACCGCATGTAAGTCGCGCATCAACTTCGTCCCTCCCGATAAGGAGGCGGCGAGCCGGACGCGACAAATAACGCGCGTCACTCGCGTTTTCCATTAAGACGATGAGAGATTCATCCCCGTGGGTATCGGAAATTTCGACGACGAAATCGTCCGCGGCGAGAACCGCAGTCAACCGACTCGACTTACGTTCATCAGGACGATCGCGACAGTTCGCCGCTTTAAGTCACACCTCTGCCACAGTGGAAGATAAATATCAATGATTCAAGTGAAATTTGCTCGCGGGCTGCCAAAGAAAACAAAATGTTGTTTCGATTCTACTTTCGTACAATTTCATAGCGGGTCGAGACGATAACATGTTACCTTGACAGTCTTGAAGTCGTTGTTTCGATATCATATGGAATTGTATGAATTGAATGTAGAATTGAAACCAATGTTTTTTTTTATTCGGGAGCCCGCAAGCTATTTTTTTTCTATGCACTCTAAGATGCACCGATCTAGACTCTAAAAAACATTTGTACACTTAAGAACCATTTTTTGTTCACAAACGTCCACAATTATTTTGTTGTTAATTTCACAAAAAATATTTGTAAAATGGACCAGATTTTTTGGAAAATTGAACAAGATTTTTTTTTGGAAAATGGACAAGATTTTTTTGTAAAATGGACAAGATTTTTTTGTAAAATGGACAAGATTTTTTTGTAAAATGGACAAGATTTTTTTTTTTTGAAAATGGACAAGATTGTTTTGGAAAATGGACAAGATTGTTTTGTAAAATGGACACGATTTTTTTGGTATAATTCACAAGATTTTTTTGTAAAATGGACACGATTTTTTTTTGTATAATTGACAGTTTGTGGGCAAGAAACGTTGGTACCTATTTTACTGCGTAGCAAACCCGACTCCGCGTTCGTTAGTCCGGTTTCGGTACGTTTCCGAGCGGTGTGACTTGCGAAAGTGCAATCGTAACGTCTCGAACTCGGTTCGTGACTCTTATCTACCTTTCTCATCCGGACGCGACAAACAACGAGTTACTCGCGTTTTCCCATTAAGACGCTGCGAGAACGATCCGTCCCGGCGCATATTAAAAAGGTTCTCTGAGAATATTAAACCTTGCTTTGAGAGATCGCAGCAAGGTAATAGCTTAGGCATTATTTCCTTCTCTTTTTCTCGTTCCTTTCTGCGCAGAGGCGAATTCATTAAAGTTGTTCTCTGATCACAGAAACTTTACACTCCGCCTGCCTCAAAAATAATAATTTTTTAAACAACCTTCATCCACGAATCCGTACGACAAAAAGCCGCGAGAGAAAGTTGTGCAATGAGTCGTGTTGAAAACACTGCGCGTTGGAAAATATGATTTTCAAAGTTGAAGCAGCTTCATGGTTAATGCAGAGCTTTTTCACCCGTCAGTCTCGGGGGCTGAGTGTCGTCGAGGTGAAGAGCGGAGAGAGCGACGGAGCGCGCGGAAACACGCGGAGGGTGTGAAGAGACCGAGAGAAAATGGCATGCGAAGTATAATAAACGAGATTCGTGCGTAGCATGCGAGGTTCGAGCGGCGTATGCATACGCGATGGGGAAAACGCGAGTACAAGGTGTACGGTGTGACGTGGGAAAACGCCGTCGGAGGCAGAAGGCGCCTGTTGTGCTCCCGGCTGAAATGAATTTATCACGGGAGGCGGGAGGGTGTTTTCTCGTCGGGCGGAGGAAAAATTAAATAGCGCTGGAAGGTTCTCCTCGTTCCGGTATCCGAGAGAGACGGAGGGTGAGGAGCGGCACGCGTAATGGAGATAGCCGAGCGCCGAGAAGTAAGACGCAGCGGAGAAAATAGCGCTTCGGACGGAAGAATTTCCGGAAGGCGGTTCCCAGAAGCGCAGTAATTATCGCCTCTGTGTCTTCGTCGCTGCAGTCGAGATTTCGCGACCGGGGCTGGGCGAGGGGGTTGTAGGAGCTCGTATCGCGAGACGAGAAGCCTTGGAGAACGAAACGACGGGGAACGAAAGAAGCGAACGCTATGTATCCGCTGATATGATGAGGGAAACGGAGCGCAAGGTTGTGCCCAGAAATTTTGCCGCGACGCTCGGTGAGCGAGTTTTCTCGTCGTCGTGGAGGGAGCACTGAGAAAAAATTACATGGTAAAAGCAACAAGACTGATTTTTTACCATAGAAAATAGTTCTCAGGCGGAACGTTTACATTTTTTAGTTACAACGATGACAAAACATCATGATTGCAACCATAATTATAGTTTAATCAGTTAAATATATACTATCAGAAAGTATCTATAGGGTAGAAGTGGTGAATATGGCCCACCTCGATTAACACGTAAATCAATGATATATGGACCGGGCCATATTCCCCACTTTTACCCTATAGACGTTCCCCGCGGAAACTATTCACTATAAGTAGGAAATACCATTTTTTTTCTCGATGAGGAAACGTCTTGGGGGTCACTCGAATTTATGAAATTGCAATTTAATGCACCGGGATTAAAGTAGCATCGAAATTTTCCGTTGAATTCCATGGTTCCTATGTGGGCGCACATAGAAGCGTAGCTAAATAGGGTAGAGCGGGGCAAAATGGGACAGTGGGGCGAAACGAGACAGTGAGCAAAACGCAAGTTTCCAATCATTTTTGGATGTCGCGTTTTGCCCTGTTGATACACGAGTAGAAATTTTCCAGCGTTACATCGGGCCCTGATAAGGCCTTATCAGGACCCTATCAGGGCCCGATGTAACGCTCGAAAATTTCTACTCGGGTACATCCGGATTTTCCGGCCCGTTTTGCCCCATTATCCCATCTAAAAATGATTAGAATATGGCGTTTTGCCCGACTGCCCCATTGTGCCCCGCTCGTCCCTACTCGTGATTTCGATTGAACTCCCCCGCAGATGCCGTTACCGTAGCCGAACGACCGGTTCGAATTTCCGGTAATCTGCGCCGTTCGAGCGGGCCGCAGAGTGTACTCGACTTAGAGAGTGAAAACGGCGCTCGTACACGGCGGTGAAGTCTGTCCGGCGATTAATAAATCTGCTCCGGTGAGGAGCGGCACGCGTAATGGAGATAGCCGAGCGCCGAGAAGTAAGACGCAGCGGAGAAAATAGCGCTTCGGACGGAAGAATTTCCGGAAGGCGGTTCCCAGAAGCGCAGTAATTATCGCCCCTGTCTCTTCGTCGCTGCAGTCGAGATTTCGCGACCGGGGGTGGTCGAGGGGGTCGTCGGAGCTCGCATCGCGAGAAGGGAAGCCTTGGTGAACGAAACGACGGGGAACGAAAGAAGCGAACGCTATGTATCCGCTGATATGATGAGGGAAACGGAGCGGAAGGTTGTGCCCAGAAATTTTGCCGCGACGCTCGGAGAGCGAGTTTTCTCGTCGCCGTGGAGAGGGAGGGGACGTCGCGGGGGCCACTCGAATTTATGAAATTGCAATTTAAGCCTCCCGCCCGCTGACGGGAAGCAATTTGTCGACGGGGCGAACTCGCTCGTGAGCTTCCCCGGCAGCGCTGAAGCCCGACGAGCTTTTCCTATCGTGCCCTCGGTGCCGAGCGGAGGCGAAGGTGCACGTCCTTTCACCGCGGTAAAAAATTCCTCTCCGTCGGGGTCTACTGTTATTTCCCTGTTCTCGCGATCCCCGTCACGATCGGAGCGGGGCGAGCTCCGGAAGCTGGGTACACGCCGTCGTCGGGAAGTGCGCGCACTCGTCGTCGCCCGGGAAGACCCGGCAGCGAGACACCGGCAACGAGGCTTGAAGAACTTCCTGACACAGTCCCGGCCACCCGTGAGATATTCTCCGCCGCTCGCCGAGCGCGACCTCGCATCCGCCAGCCGTTCGTTAAAGCGACGTGGAATGGACTCGGTCGGTAACAAAGACTGTAATTTATTTAAATGTTTTTTTTCTAGGGTCTTTTGTATGTTGGGACTAAGACAGGTTAATGGCGTTTCCGTCTGAGTTGAGCAGACGACAATAGTTTGGTAATCTTAAAAAAAAGGTTTAGTGAAAAATAAATGGATTAGAGTTTTTGTTAGCATCCGGCAGCGGTTCGTTAAAGTGACGTGGAATGGACTCGGTCGGTAACAAAGACTGTAATTCATATAAATGTTTTTTTTTCTAGGGTCTTTTGTATGTTGGGACTAAGACAGGTTAATGGCGTTTCCGTCTGAGTTGAGCAGACGACAATAGTTTGGTAATCTTAAAAAAAAGGTTTAGTGAAAAATAAATGGATTAGAGTTTTTGTTAGCATCCGGCAGCGGTTCGTTAAAGCGACGTGGAATGGACTCGGTCGGTAACAAAGACTGTAATTCATTTTAATGTTTTTTTTATTTTTTCTAGGGTCTTTTCTATGTTGGGACTAAGACAGGTTACTAGCGTTTCCGTCTGAGTTGAGCAGACGACAATAGTTTGGTAATCTTAAAAAAAAAGTTTAGTGAAAAATAAATGCATAGATTACAATTTTTGTTAGCATCCGCCAGTCATTCGTTAAAGCGACGTGGAATGGACTCGGTCGGTAATAAAGACTGTAATTAATTTTTTTCTAGGGTTTTTAATATTTTGGGACTAAGCCAGGTTACCAGCGTCTCCGTCTGAGATGAGCAGGCGCCAAGAATTTGGTATTAAAAAAAAAAAAAAGTTAAATGAAAAATAAATGGATTACAGTTTTTGTTAGCATCCGCCAGTCATTCCTTAAAGCGACGTTGAGTCTGTCGGTGACAAAGACTGTAATTCATTTTTTTTTTTTTTTTTTTAAGGATGTTTCATTTTTTGGAACGAAGATAGATTACTAGCGTCTTCATCTGAGTTGAGCAGCACCAACGATTCATTATTCTTTAAAAAAAAAATTCTACAAAAAACGAAATGGATTACACTTTATATTACCGACGGTCGTCATTTCATGTGTTATAATCGACGATCATGGCTGAAGACATAGAAACTTGCTGTACACAGCGAAGTAATTTTTGCCGCAAGGTCGCGAATGTCCAGCGGTTATGCACGGACTCGAGCGGAAGGACAATTCATACGTGATAATTTTTATCGATCAAAGAGAGCACTTGCCGACGGGAGGCTTTAAGTCTCCGAGCGCAAGTCTTTTATCGCGAAGTAGAGGATGAGTAGAGGACGGTAGAGTTCCGCCCTCAAACATTCCGACACAGCGCGCGACGCGATATTCGTTTTTTGCCGGGGCTAAGAAAAGGTTAAGGGGTGATAATTTTTTTTCTATATAATAAGCAGACGCCGATTGATGATGGGCGATCGTACAACGATGCTGCACAAGTGTGTGCGTCTGTGTCGAAAAATCGAATCGTCTCCATTATAATACTGGGTCACGGTGATACGATTCACAGCTCGATATCGAGGTCCGTGTTCGTCCGAACCAGCTCCAACGATAGCCCGCCCGATCCGTAAGAGAGGGTTCGAATTTCAAGTCCAGCAATTTATTAATTGAGCTAATTGAATCTCCAACGTTTCCTACGGAGATTATCCGGTACGGGCGCTGGATAACGACGTTCCCGGGAGCCGAAACGAGATTCGTGGCATTATCTACTTTAAAAATAAATAATTGCACTTGGCAGCGAGCCGAGAGGCAGAGATCTCGAGATAGAACAAATGTTATCGTACATTCTGTGCGCGCGGACCGGGGAATTTTTTTTCTTTTTCTTTTTTCATTTTTTATTTTATTTTTTTTTTATGTTTTTTTTTTTTTTTTCTCTAACATAAAACGTACGCGGCGTGCGAGCTTACCTTGAAGGGTTAGCCGCAGCGTGAAAGCTCTCCGACTCGACGGCGGGACCGCGGAGAGAGAAGAGACACACGCAGAGCGCCGAGCGCGAGCGATGTCTCGTTTTAGACGAGAGAGTCGCGTGTCCACTCGCATCTCTCGCCTGCCTCGCTCACTCGACACGTAGCCTCACACGACTCCGCGCCGAGCGATATGAAAATAGACACGGTGAAGCGAGGCACGCGTGCACGCATGGAGCCTCGCGTGGTCGAGAGAGAACGGGAGAGAGAGAGGTAGAGAAAGCTTGGAAAGCCTCGTGTCGATGCGCAGTAGAAAACTACCGTATCGACCGCCCGACGCTATCCAATTGCTCCATGGAACGTTGGAGAATTAAAGTTATTGGCAATATCAACCGTTGGGCTTCCTCACGGAAATTCTGTTAAAAAATAATCGTAAAAAAAAAAATTTACAACGATTTCTTTATTTCCTTCGATGCGAAAATGGCAGTTTTCGCCACTTGTGAAATTTTCCATTTTCACACCTTGTGAAATAACATTTTGTACGATAGTCGTGCGAAAAACGTTCTCTTAACTCGTGTGATTGCAACACTCGTCTTCGGCCCGTGCTGCGAACTCGCAACCGACAGAAATTTTTTTTTTTTCGCACTAATCTCGTAATGTACTAATTTTGTAACACGAGCACAAAAAGTGCCACTTTTCGTGCTCGTTACGCGCAGCCCTTTTTAGTAAGGCGTACGAGAAAAATGTTCGCAGACTTTTTTCACCACTTTAATTACTTTTTTGTCACGCTTTTTTAAAGCTGTAGTGATTTTTTTCATACACTTTCGCCACACATACAAACTGCCATTTTTCACAGACGCTTAGTGCACAAAGCTATGTGAAAATCTCAATTTTCACGCTCCTTTCCTTCGACCGATTTCATTATTTCCATATAACGATGGGGATAAAAAAGGTAACAAGTGCAAAGCGCATGGAATAAGGAGGTAAAAAAAGGAAATGTTTTGTGAGACGAGAATACGCGGTAAGAAAGCTCGTTCGAGAGGGCCGTCCTCGTTGTCCATAGAGCCATGAGCGCACGCGACGCGGGGGTGAAGCTTTTCCATTTCGTCGGTAACGAGAGTAAACCGAGGCTGGAACGAGGGTAGAATGAGGGACTGCGCAGCCCGTGGAAACGGCGTTATTCCCAGGCTCCGCGGGCGTGCCGGGAGGAGAGACGGGGAGACCGGTAGCGACCAGGAGCAGGCAGTATAAGCGCACAGCGCGCTGCAGCACAGCTTTCAAATGCAAATTGGGCAATGCCGTGAGCACTGCCGCGTTGGGCTTACCCAGAGAAAGAGAGACGATTGTGACGTTGGGCTATCGCGTTCGTCGAGCTCGTCGTCGCTGTCGTCGCTTCGCGCGTCCGCTACACAGTGCAAACCTGGATGAATTCGGGTCGATACAAAAAACGGCCGGGTCTAAGTGGACTCGAAAGGAGAAGACGAATCCGGGACGACGATCTCCGCAGCCATCAGCGAAGAATCTTACGCTCTTTAGAAATGGAACAAAATATTCGCAAGGAGCCGGCACGAAAAGAGAGAAAAATCAATCTTGCTTCTGTCAGCTGAACCCGATTGGAAATTAAATACATATTTTTAAAATATCAAATAAAAAAAAACTCGAGAATATCGCAGAGTTGTCACTTTGGAGGCGGAGTATGAGGAACTTCAGCCGGGAACTTCAGAAGGGGTTAAGGTAATCCTTGCGAATAGTGTTCACTTCGCATAAGTTTCAGAGAAATGAGAGGGAATTGCAAACACTTCTGAATGGTATAAAAATCGGAAAAAATCAAGCACATTGAAGCTGCTGAAAAGATTCATTTTGCATAATAATAATCCCAAAATGTTATTAACAAATTGATAGAAAATAAAATTGTTCAACAAATCTCCCGGAAACCTAACTTTTTTTTCTATGAAAGTGCTTCGTTCACTTTTCTGAATACGTATGAATCTTTTCAAATTTTTTAATTCACTTTGAATTATTTTTTTTTATATGGGAAAAACGTGTAGAAAGTCACAAAATTCTAAGAGAATTAAAAAATTTGACAAAATTCATACGTATTCAGAAAAATTAACGGATAACTTTCATTAAAAAAAAGTTATGACTCCAGGAGTTTTGTTGAAGAATTTTATTTTTCATGAATTTGTTAATATCATTTTGGAATTATCATAATGCAAACTTAATCTTTTCAGCACCTTTAATATGCTTGATTTTTTCCAGATTTTTATACCATCCAGAAGTGTTTGCAATGTCTTCTAATTTTTCTGAAACTTATGCGAAGTGAGCACTATTCGCAATTCCTTAAATAAAAAAAAATGATTTTCCAAAACCCGTATGAGGTTCGTGTTCGGCGCGAAGCGAATAAATCGAGTCGTGCGGTTCGGAACAACAAAAAAAAAAGTGACCGTCCCACTTCCGTAATACTGATCGATCGCAACTTTCGAATGGGACAAGGTGAGTTATCGCTACCGAAGAAATAAGAATTTGTCGGTTGTCTTCCCCGATAAATAAATCTCTCTGGAGACTCGACTGACATGGAGTAATAGACCCACGCTGCTTTATTCCGGATTTTCCCAGCGTTGCACTCGATCCCCGAGCCCTATGGAAATGCGCCTCGGTGCCGGAAGAACTAGTATATAGCCAACCGATGCAATTCCGTCGTATTGGAGAGTAATTCGATCGATCTAGTTATTTCGTACGGTTTCTGGAGGGAGAATCGATGCACTGCAAGTGCGCGTACAATGCACGCGTTTATCCGAGCCTACACAGACATTCGCACTGTTCCCGGGTAAAAGCGCGAGTAAATCGAACAGCGGAGCAGCCTCCCGTACGCGCCCGGGGATTCGTCTCTGTTCCGCGAGGGACATTTCCATCGGGTTTAGGGTCGCGGGAGGATGGAATGGGAAATGTAGTTCACAGCCCTCGAGGATCATAAACCGAATCACCACGGGTCAGCGAGACGCGGGGGCCACGTGTGCGCGCAAAAGGCCCGCGGGCTTACAGTGAGCGGCATCATTTAGAATTTTTTTTTCTCTCCAAATTCTATTTTTTATTTTTTTTACTATTTCTTTTTTTCGTGCATTAACCTTTTTAATCTGCTTACATAGCGCAGCACGGCATTAATACGTGACCGGTACAATCTCCGTGTGTTTGCCGATAGGGCGGTCGTGAACGACGGGCCACAGGAGCGCGCTCCGAGGGAGCAATTAAACGGGCATCACAATTAAGCAATAGAATTGCTAATTACGGGGCACACTGAACGTGAGATGTTTTGCGAATCTTGCGACACCATTAAACAGAAAATTAAAAATCCTTATTCCATTAAAAAAGTATATATAGGTAGGGAAGAGCGGGGCAAAATGGGGCAACGAGGCAAAACGGGGTTTTTGGGCAAAACTAAAATTCCAATCATTTTTGGATCGGACAAGGTGGCAAAACGGGGCAGAAAAGCCTGATGCATCGATGGGGCGAATTCGGGAATCCAAAAATTATTGGAAAATGACGTTTTGTCCCATGCCCCGTTTTGCCCCGCTGCCCCATTTTGCCCCGCTCTACCCTACAAAGTAATAAAAATTCCATCGACTTTATTTTCCGCCTGCGGTTCAGTAAAATTGAATAAACATTCCACTGAACCGCAGGACCGAAATTTTCCGTATGTAGCTCTAGATAGATTAACTTTGTCAATTTGTAATGCGCACCCGGAAATTTATTCATCTGTTGGCGAACCTTAAATCCCTGGATGCTCGGTGACCCGTGCGATGAAGCGGGTTTCGCATATTCATACGACTTCAATATGCCTGTACATGTATGCAGGAGGTCGAGTGGTTTCAGCCAGACGATTACTACGACCTCGAACACGACGACGACGGCGACGACGACGATTGGGAGTTTGCGCGCACGCAATATTCAAAGCCTTTCCGTATATCCGGGAGACCATGGGGTCCCGCGACCTGGTACAGCCAGCTCGGAATTGCACGCTGGAAATGCAATACGCAGCGTCGGCGAAGGGTCGCCAGCTCGACGGGTTAAAGGGGGTTAATCCATTAGCGGGAGGCAAGGCACATACATAATACGGTACCGGTCCGTGTATGCGCCCACTATACGCGCGTCCGGCGACTCACCTCCACCTAAGCCACAAATTGCGATATGCAGCACCCGTCCACGTAAGGTACATATAGGTGGAAACTCTCGCGGGTTTGTATACGACTCTATGCAATTCTGCAAGCTCTCGTCGTGCTGCGGCGCGCAGACGGCCACTGAGCTTCAATGCAAACGCGTTTGTCCCCTGTCCACTGTGTTTCGTGCACATTCGTGCCTGCTTCGTTCGAGGCTCGGACGCGTAGATAGCGAACCCGGGCGCACCGAGAGCACTGCCCATTGTAAAGGCATCGGACTCGCATTGAGAGCCTCGGTTAATATCACCGTAGCTGGATATTATATTATATTATATTATATTAAATTATTATATATTATATTATATTATATTATGGAAGAGCGGGGCAAAACTAAATTTTCCAATCATTTTTGGATCGGACAAGGTGGCAAAACTGGGCAGAAAAGCCTGATGTATCCGATAGGGCGAAGTCGGACATCCGAAATTATTGGAAAATGACGTTTTGCCCCGCTCCATATTATATTATATTGTATTATATTATATTATATTATATTATATTATATTATATTATATTATATTATATTATATTATATTATATTATATTATATTATATTATATTATATTATATTATATTATATTATATTATATTATATTATATTATATTATATTATATTATATTATATTATATTATATTATATTATATTATATTATATTATATTATATTATATTATATTATATTATATTATATTATATTATATTATATTATATGCCGGTCAGTTTAGCGGCCCTGCCCTATTCAGATTGTCCACATTCATGAATAGCACAGTATGCCCGATAGGATAACGATTTATCGATCGGTGAGGGGCTTGATGAGCCACTCGAACAGGACGTTGGACGGGCGCAGAAACGATCGACTTCACAAGGGATCGTAGAATTTACGTCTTTTTCAGGACTTAAAGCGAACTGACTTCATTACGGTTATGCCATAATCACTCCTCATCATTCGAGTTAGTAAACATTCCGCCTTTCGTTCCTTTTGTAATCTGTGTCCCTTTTTATTTCGCTAGCTCGTTACAATATTATATTATATCACATTTATTATTATTATTTGCAAATATTTGTTACACCGTGTTCGAAATCGGAGAGCAGATAACTCGGCGTCGCTCCCAGCGCGAACGCAGATGCAGCGAACGATAGCCTCGTTACTCGAGCGAGACCAGATCGTAAAACAGTCGCACAGTTAGGGCGCATTACCGTATGTGGCGTATGAGGAAATTACGTGCGAAAAGTGAGAAGTGCGAAGTGCCGCTCCCGACACTCGACAATAGTGTAGAGATACGTAGCGGAAGAGTGGGCCATTTGCCGTGAATCTGCGGGGGAGAGTGCCGGGTTTCTCGGAGCTGTGGAAGCCACTTCCGTGGATCGTCTCGACTGGAGCAGAGAGAGAGAGCCCGGAGAATAGGTAGAAACGTCTCGGAAAATCCGAAGGGTCGGAGCAATCCTTCGAGGTTTATTCCGACTTAAGAGTAGGTACATCGACGCCCCGAGCCGGCAGTGTGGAGCATTCGAAATATGTAAATCGCTCGATGGAGGAGCTTCGAACCGGAGGGATCGGGAGAGAGAGTTTGACTGGCTTTATATGTGAATCCCTCGTAATCCCCGACGTATTACCTCGCGAAAGAGAGGAAGGAGTGTTTTAGTAACACCGGTATAGAACTCGGGAATAATAGTCGGAGGAGAAGCGTTAAATTAACGGGCGACCTCAGCATCGCAGCCCGAACGCTTTCTCGCTGAGATTCTAAGCGACTCGTCCCGTATGTATTCATCGAAGACCGACGAGATTCGATGAATGGTCCATGTTCGGTTAAGAGCAAGATCGTCAGTCAGAAGTAGTCTCGGTGAAGAGTTAAGCTTCCAGCCGAAGCGGATCTCACGGATGGTTTAGAGGGGGAAAAACGGGAACACGGGGCAAAACGGACCCTTTTTTTTTAAATAATCTGTAATGAATCGCATTCATTACAGATTTTGGTTACCGACTTGGTCGGTAACGAAAACTGTAATCGAAAATCCTCTGCCACGGTTCGTTTTACGGATAAAAGATCAGAACATCAAGCTGTATCAGATAATTCTGTAGGTCGACATTCTCGTCTTTTGGCCGTAAGATCAACCGTGTATGAGAATTGTTTGATCGGAAGCTCAGTTCTGTCGACAAAGCACGACTTCCGCACTCTATCGGTAAAGTCCGCTTTGCCTCGATCTTCGCTAAACCTTCCAAGCCTGGTTCTTAAGAGACCGCTCCGTTCTTTTAATTCGAAACGGTGATAGAATTGTCGCACTGGGAAAAATTGCAGACGCTGATGATAATTAATTTTTTTTTCTCTTCCCAAGGAGCTGCGTTCGTTGGAGTAATTTTGCGGCTCGCCGACTGCGGAATGAGGTGGCCCAAGGAAAAACTCGGGAAAAAACCGGAAGTGCGGTGTCCAAGGCAAGCCCGCACCCAGAAAAAATTTTTATTTAACGGCCACCGTCTATTAAGATCAAGTAAAATATTCGTTTGATTTAAATATATATTTATTTCATTTAAGTAACTATTTACTTAATTTAAATAAATATTTATTTCATTTAAGTAACTATTTACTTAATTTAAATAAATATTTATTTAAATCAAATAAATATTTATTTAAATCAAATAAATATTTTACTTAATCTTAATAAACGGTGGCCGACAAATAAAATTTTTTTCTGGGTGCGAAGGCGTCTGTGACCCTCACGCGGAGAACGACGATGTTTTCGTACCGCGCGAGACCGCGAAAACATCGTATGGAAAGGAGAGCGGGGCGGCTACTCGGTCCCTGGCCACAGGTTGAGTGTAAAACCTACACAGTAGCGAAAGCTCCGGGTTGCCACTTTGTTGCCTCTACAAACATTGCTTTGTACGCAGCGCCTTTCCGCATCACTCCTGCGGCAAGAACGCAGGCGAAATACGAAGGGTGGACCGAGGGTCGGACCTGCAAGGAAAGGGTTAAAAGATAGAGAATCTCATGATTTTGCATTTTTCATTTAGACTTTATCCTCTCCGAGCCTCCGCCCTGGGTCATTGAGGGGACCTTCAAACCCTTCCAGCCCTTCCTCATCGTCGTCCGCTTTACGCCCCATCCTCGCGCGAGATAGCGGGACTCCCGTGCAGGGAGGAAATAAAAATTTGAGTACACTTTGCCCCGATCGTCGTCTGGGTGGGATAAAGAAAAAGAAAGATTACGTACGCGTCGGGAAGGATAATAATCTGCCTCGTCGTCAGTAATTAACCGTGAGTTTGGAGCCCTCCAGGGTGGTTCTCCATCGAATTCGAAGTCTCGCTAACCCGCCCGCTTCGATTATCTCCGAGGGCCCCGTGACGATGTTAACTCTCGGCGGTTAAAAAGGCGAAGTGGCTGAATGCCTGCCTCGCTGCTTCGCCGGGAGGGTCGAAGTTGCGACGAGGGTGGAAAAGGCTTCACCGGCAGACGTCGAGCTGCGCGTTAAATCATCAACCCTTTCCTCCGCGCGAGCGCGGATCGTTCGTAAGCTCGTCGGATTCCGAAGTTCGAGACTACGGCGGGGCATCTGTGAGGAAAAGTTGTGACTGCGTGGAATGCCCGTCACTCGACGCAGGGGAGAACGGAACGATGACGAGCGCAACATTAAATAACGCTTTATTTCTTTTTTTTTTTTTGTGACGACGAAAGATTGGAACACTCTTTTTCAGGATATCACTTTTAACCCTTCGAGAGACGGAACTTTTTGCCGATGACAAACAACTATGGCTTCTTTTGAGCACGAAAACTTTACGGATGTTCGTAATCAATTTCCTTCTGCGTTATCAAAAAAAGAACACTTCAAGGTAGGTCTGTGATTTTTTACAGATTTTTTTTGAGCACATTAACTTGTTATTCGAATCGAAAAAGGCAAAGTATTAGCTGATGGAGAATTTGAATTGTGGACATTTTACCCCAAATGTCAACCATTTTTACATGGCATTGATTCGAAAAATGCAAGTGCCTCTCTTGCACCTATGTATCACATGTCACATGTAATCGAACACCCAGAAAAAAAATTTATTTGACGGCCACCGTTTATTAAGATTAAGTAAAATAGTTATTTGATTGAAATAAATATTTATTTAAATGAAGTAAATAGTTACTTAAATGAAATAAATAGTTCCTTAACTGAAATGAAATAAATAGTTCCTTAACTGAAATGAAATAAATATTAATTTAAATCAAATAAATATTTTACTTAATCTTAATAACCGGTGGCCGTCAAATAAATTTTTTTTCTGGGTGAAGATCCTCTGCCGCGGTTCTTTTTACGTATAAAAGATGAAAACATCAAGCTGTACCAGATAATTCAGTAGGTCGACATGCTCGTCTTTTAGCCGTAAGATCGACCGTGTATGAGATTCGTTTGATCGGAAGCACAGTTCTGTCGACAAAGCACGACTTCCGCACTCAACAAAGTTTCGCCGTACCTTAAGATCAATTCCGTACGAAAAAAACAAAAAATCTGCTCGCCTCTCGCAGCCCCTACAATAAATCCGACGTGGCCGTTTCCAATCGAATTCCGAGCCGGAAGTTCGTCGATAGCTGCGGAACTCTCGGCAAATCTTCGAGAGGGTTGGTCGAAGGGGAAGGGTTTGTGCTTGCTCGATCGATCGAAATCGCTCCTGAGCTAACACAATATAACGTCCTTTCTGTTGCAATAGCTGCGATACTCAAAGTCCCGGGAGTACCCGAGGCAGAGCAAATTTTACCTGAGCACACTTATAATATAGGCACTCGGGAGAGATGCGGCGGAATGAGCGGGACTGGAAGTTGTATCACCGGGGGCTTTGCAGAGCCCAAAGCGAGAGATGGAAAATTTCGTTACACGCCACGTCAACGTCGGCGTTTCTCCGTTCGGCCGTTGCCAAGCTTTTCTCTCCGTCTTCCGGCTCGGTCTGCATACAGAGAACGTCAATGATATTAGACTAAATCCGTATGCCGGTGCACGTACCGTTTTCAGCCCCTACAGCCCTAGTCGGCTCTGCCGACTTCTCGTTTTCCTCGCATCGAGCTCGTAACCCATCGGGATACGCTCTGACGAAACTTCGCACGCGACCCTTCCCCGAGGGTCTGAAAATTCAGACGCGGGACGCATAACGGTAACGCTTTTACTCCGAAACGCTCTTGACGAAAGGCTCGAGTGGAAAACTCCGCGTTTTTCGTAAAAGGAAGTCCCGGGTAAAACTCAACGTAAATCTCGCGATAGAACTGTACGGTACAGTTATTCTTTTAGTTCGCCCTTTGTAAAAAAAAAAAACAATAATCGCGGGAGCGCGAGACCTGCGTGAGAGTTGCCCCAACTTTCCCGCTCGATTTAACTGCGAGATGCTCTTAACGATAGGCTCGAGTGGAAAAGTCCGTTTTTAGTCTGGTGCGAGTAAAAGCCAATATAAATCTTGCGATAGGTTCACAGTGCGCTGTATATGTTCTTTCGGTTCGTATTTTGGAAGGAAAATAAAAGTCAATAATCATGGGAATAGAGAGACCTGCGGGAAAATAAAGTGAGCTTTTTCGATCAATTTTACCCCAATGCTGAGACGAATGGTTCGCGTGAAAAACTTTGTTCTTCCTTTGTCCGGAGTAAAAAAAAAACCAACATAAATTTCGCGATGGAAAGATCGCATTTTATGGGATAATTTCATTGAGTCTTTATTTTGCGAAATATATATATATAAATCAATAATCGCGGGAAAACGTGACCCGCGTAAGAGTTGAGTCAACTTTCCCGCTCGATTTCACTGCGAAATGCCCTTAACGGGAGGTTCGAGTGGAAAACTCCGTTTTTATGCCGGCGCAAGTAAAAGCCAATATAAATCTTGCTATAAGTTCACATTGCGCAGTATATCTTCGTTCGGTTCGTATTTTGGAAGAAAAATAAATTAATCATGGGAATAGCGAGACCTGCAAGAAAATAAAGTGCACTTTTTCACTCAATGTTACCCCAAAATACCGTGACGAAAGATTCGCGTGAAAAACTTGGTTCTTCCTCCGTCCTATGTAAAAAAAACCAACATAAATCTCGCCATAGAAAGGTCGCATTGTACGGTATAGTTTCCTGCGGTCCGTATTTGGCAATAAAAAATAATTAGAAAAAAATATATACATATATATAAATAATCGCTCGAATACGAGACCCGCGTAAAAATACCGTGAGCTTTCTCGCGGGAAACGAATGGCCTGATTTTCGCGCGAGAACTGCCACGACAGGACGTCTGCATCGCTCGTACATTATATTCCCCGTTCGCCCCGCGATGCGGTAAAAAAGGGAGCCCGACGTGACACGAGCAACGAAGCGCGAGAGATAGACACCATTCTTTTTTTCTCCGCTCTTTTTTTTTTCAATTGTTATCTTTCCTCTCAATTCTCTCGGCGCGTCACTCATCCGCGTCGTTGGAACTTTGTTGAAAAATATTAAAAATGTGTGTCACGGGGGATGCGAGGTGCGGTGCCCCGATGTGGGACATTCAGACGAGGGTGGGGAGAGCCAACGTACCGGAAGGGTCGGGAGAGAAATTGCAGAGATCAATGGTTCATCAATCCCATGGTTATTGATGCCGCGACTGGAGTACGATGAAATTTACATTCCCCCATACGAAAATCCCGGCCCGCTCGTTAGATGAGCTTCGGCGATTACGCGTGCCCTCCCCCCCCCCCCCCCCCATGGCCCCCTATCGTGCGACCGCAAATTACTCGCGGACAGTAGGCGCAATTAATTGAGCTAATTTCGAAAACCGATGGGGGAGTTTACGGAAGGCCGACCGTACGGAACGCTTTGGTGAGGATACGATCCGTCGGGCGAAATGTTTGCGCGCCTCGGGGTCATTAGTTGATTGTACGTGGGAGTTCCCGCGGTAGCGTGCCGTCTAATTCATTTACCTTCTACTTTTACAGTTTTTTTTTTTTTTTTTTTTTTTTTTTCGTCCGTTACAAACTCGAGATAGCAATATCTTTGGGATTTATTCGTTGGTCGCAAGTAAGATGGATTTCTCGCGGAGTGAAGTAAATGAGAGTGCATGCAACGCTCGGCAATCGGGTAATTTCGAATATGGCGGGGATATTGAGTAGAGCGGGGCAAAACGGACTTTGCATTTTATCAATATCTCCGAAGTGTAATACGGGAGAGCGGGGCAAACTGGGACAGCGGGGCAAAACGGCATAATGAGACAAAACGCAACGTTCCAATAACTTTGGGATGGTGGTGATGGTCGTACGTGGGGCAAAACGGGGTTGACTATCCAGATGTATCGTTGGGACAAAATGAGGCATCCAAAAATTATCGGAAAATTGAGTCTTGCACTCACTGTCCCGTTTTGCCCCACTGTTCCATTTTGCCCCTCTCGCCTCTACATTTAAAAAACGTAAGTCTCGTGTCGAGTGGCGAATATCCGTTTTGCCCCCCTCTTCTCCGGATCAACCGTCGGAGCACTCGAGAGATTGGAAATAAAATATACAGTTTTTTTTTATACAATAATAAATGTAACCCCGATATCGTGCGCTTGATTAAATCCCGCGATGCAATCTAGCGTACACGCACCAGGGAGAGCTTGAGCATTGCGGATTAACCGTTCCTCCCGCTCGGCGATCCTCGAGTCTCGTTCTCGCTTCTGCGAACACGCTAACGAGATTTCCTGCTGGCATGTATCGTACAAAGTTGCAGTCGGCAGTGCGGTAAGAGATTATTGGAGCGCGAATAATTCTAAGAGCCTTTATGATTTGCGTCCATCGGGAAGGACTCTTGGATGCTGCTACCGATAGCATCGTCTACACCTCTCAGATATCGATGCAGCTCTCCCCGTGTTTGACGGTAACGGACTCCGGGTTCAAGTGTCGTCTCGGGTAATATCAATATTTAACTCGACCCGACGACCCAAATCGTTCACCCATGAAAATCAAATATAGGGTCATATCGCCATGGATTTTTAAACAATGAACATTGTGGTTTAACGTTTTGAAAAGTTAACAAATTTTGTTGTAACCAACTCTACACAGTAAAAAAGTTTTGTAGATTTAACAAACTTTTTTTTGTCCAAAAACGTCCACAATTATTTTGTTGTACATTTGACAAAAAATATTTGTAAAATTGACAGACATTTTTGTAAAATGGACAGACATTTTTGTAAAATGGACAAGATTTTTTTGTAAAATTAACATGAAAATAATTGTGGACGTTTGTGGACAAGAAACTTTGGTACCTGTTTTACTGTGTAGAAACATCGAACTAAAGTAATTCACTCAGAACTTTTCCGATATTTTCGATCGAAAATGTATACGAGAAAAAATGTATGCTCACCGAAAAAGAGGTTTGGTAATATCAACCACACAGCTGCGGTCACCGACAATTGGTTAGAATCAATCCAGGCACAATTAAAATAGGCTGCACCGTTATTGAAACAATAAAACTGATGTGGTTGTCTCAATTGCGGATAGCAAATTACTGCGATTACAACGTTGGTTCAAAGTGAACAAAAACTTCATTAAATCAACAAGTTTTTCGATTCAACCGTATATAATGTCCACATACAGAACGCATATTATTTTGGCTGAAACGTATATTTGGTCAACTTGAAAAAAATGTGATTCGATATGTTAGTATACGTAAGAACATTTTTCATCTTGAAAATAATGCTATTCAATTCGGCAAGACGTCAATTTAGTCATTTACGAATATTATGCCCACAATAAACAACTTTAAAGTTGTTTCGATATTTCAATGTCGAATCATGGAACTTGAGTCTAAGTTAATGACGGAGAATAACTTACATATCCGATTCAAGTTTGCAAACCTTTTTTTCGGTGTGTACATGTATATGTATATATGTACATATATACATATATGTACATATATGTACATGTATATATATTAGGGTGTTTCAAAAAAAGGCATTGTTTTTTAAATTTTTCTCCCACCTGTTTAAAGTACAGATTTCGATCTCAAATTGAACCTCACAAAAGGCGGTACCAAGCAAAAAATCCTAAGAGGTGCCGCATTCGACGGTTAACCCAAAAAATGCGGCACCTCTCAAACTTAATTGTCAGCGACCGTCTTTCGCTGGATTTTTTTATCAATTAATATATATAGTTCTATAGGGTGGGAGCTTAACGTTTTGCCATTTTTTGTATTAAACACAAAAGACTACAAATAAAAAAATTATTAAAAATATGTATTTTGGGTTCACTACAAAAAATTACAAAAAGTTAATCTCCCACCCCGTAGAATTATATATTTCGATCTAAAAAAACATTTCGCGAAAGGCGGTCGTTGACAATTAAGTTTAAAAGGTGCCGCATTTTTGGGTACAAACGTCGAATGCGGCACCTCTTAGAATTTTTTGCTAGAGACCACCTTTCGCGAGGTTCAATTTGAGATCGAAATCTAGACTTTAAAAAAGTGGGAGCAAAATAATTAAAAAAATGTCCTTTTTGTGAAACACCCTAATATATATATATGAGAAACGAGCGCACGTACGCCCACACGTGGGAATTATTTATTGGGCGGAACACAAGTTCCTGGGCCGTTACAGTGTAACACACACCGCGTGCAATCTCGTCGTTCTCATGAGAAAGTCATTACGTAGGGATTTGCCGGTTGGATCCCTTCAGCCCACTCAGCTCTGGTACATGCACCAAACGAGCCAACCTCGCGGGCCGAAGGCACACGGCAGACGTTACACGTACACGTACGCTCGAGCGCCCACACGTCGGTTAACTGCACCCTTGATAATGCTTAGTTTCCCCCCATGCGTCGTTCGCTAAAATGTCCGATATTACAGTGGACTCTGAGATGACCGAGGCTGAGTCAACGGAAAGACAGGAACGAGGCGGAGTCCGAGAATGTTATAGTTACAGCTATAGTACACAATAATTTTCTATATCCAACAGTAAAATCGGAAGCAATTTTCGTCAAAATACGTAAAGGAGTATCACGCGGGGATAAAAAGTCTATCGAGTCAAAAAAATGTACGCTTACGGGTGGCGAAACAAATGTCCGGTTGATCGAAAGGAATACTTCGTTGATCAAACTAACAGGCCATCGAATCGAATGTTTTTTTTTTTTTTTATTGACTAGGACAATTATTTCGTTCGATCAACCAAAAAATTTGTTTCGCCACCCGTAAGCGCTCATATTGTTGACCCAATCGATCTTTTTTTTTCCCAGCGTAGAACATTTTTTTGGCGACTACTGCTCGTCGGATTTATAGTTTGTTTTGTTTCGCGATATTCGGAGAATTTTTTTATGAAACGACGAAACGGGTATTAAAAAAAGATGTTTTTTTTTTGGTCGGAATACCGACGGAATATCTCGCTGGGTATGCAGACTCGTCAATGGGAACGTGAAGGTCCGAGGAATGGACAAATTCTCGACCGGTCGCATATACGACCATGCGAAAAGAAAAGGACAAAGTAGGGTGGAAAAAAGGTTTCGCTACCCTCTCTTCGCGATGGCGAAACTCACCCCCTCTTAACTGGGCTTTATTCGTGCCAATAGTCGCGTGTAAGAGTCCGCCCTTTTTCCTTTCAATCCCGGAGCCGCTGTGTCCAACCATTCCTCTCGTGTGCCGTCACTTTCGCCATCTCGTATACACCCGCGGTTTCCATCCCTCTTCCGCTTTAACGGTTCTTTCTCTCCACACGTTCGCGCTTTCTCTTAATAAATATACGGCGAAGAGCGCACGGCGAGAGAAAGAGAGACCCCCGAGGGAAATGTCGGTGAATCAGAGTCGGCTCGGTTGTGTAAAAGTATAATATAGTGGAGGAGAAGAACAATTGGCATCGAAAACGACAATGGGTGCGCGAGCCCGAACAAAAGAGTTTCTGCTATTAATAGACTGGCGCGTCGTCATATGTCAAGTTAACAAAAAAAAACCCACTATTAACTATTCCCAGGTATTTCAGTCACAGAAAAACATTAAAAAAACTAATCACCGCTGTATCGTGATTGTAAAATTGTTACAGATTTTTTTTAGAACAGTTTAATCGATGAAGAAACATAAACGTACGAACCGGAACAAAAGAGTTTCTGCTATTAATAGACTGGCTCGTCGTCATATGTCAAGTTAACAAAAAAAACCCCCACTATTAACTATTCCCGGGTATTTCAGTCAGAGAAAAACATAAAAAAACTAATCACCACTGTATCGTGATTGTAAAATTGTTACAGATTTTTTTAGAACAGTTTAATCGATGAAGAAACATAAACGTACGAACCGGAACAAAAGAGTTTCTGCTATTAATAGACTGGCGGTTCGTCATATGTCAAGTTAACAAAAAAAAAACCCCCGTATTAACTATTCCCAGGTATTTCAGTCAGAGAATATCATAAAAAATCAATCACCGCAGTATCGTGATCGTAAAATTGTTACAGATTTTTTTAGAACAGTTTAATCGAAGAAGAAACAAAAACGTACGAACCGGAAGAAAACAGTTTCTGCTATTAATAGACTGCCGCGTCGTCATATGTCAAGTTAACAAAAAAAAAAAAAAACCCCCCCACTATTAACTATTACCAGGTATTTCAGTCAGAGAAAAATGTACAAAACCAATCACCGCAGTATCGTGATCGTAAAATTGTTGCAGATTTTTTTAGAACAATTTAATCGAAGAAGAAAAAAAAACGTACGAACCGGAACAAAAGAATTTTTGCTATTAATAGACTGGCGCTTCGTCATATGTCAAATTAACAAAAAAAAACCCGCTATTAACTATCCCCAGGTATTCCAGTCAGAGAAAAACATAAAAAACCAATCACCGCAGTATCGTGATCGTAAAATTGTTACAGATTTTTTTTAGCACAGTTTAATCGAAGACCAAACAAAAAAGTACGAACCTGTGCATCTGCGAGGATGCGTCGCATCAAGGCCAAGGTGGGGTGCGTTGCAGCTCCATCCTCGATGCCGAGTCCTTCACCCTCCTTGTTCAAGCGGCTGAGGCTCTTGAGAGCTGCAACAAAACCAAGGAAACATGGGGATTAAAGTTGGATCGGCTTGAACTTTTTTCCTTTTTCTTTTTGTCGTCTCGGAGTTGCGGATTAACGGATCTGGAGCTTCGGTACATCGGTGGACCCGACGAGGGATAAGGGAGGGCGGAAGAAACATCCGAACGAAAAAGTTTCCTGGGGCTGTGACAGTTTCAGGTCTTGATTACACCAGTCGATGGAGTCCCTTTCACCGTTGGGGACCCAGATCTTAATTGCTACCACCGTCACCTCCGACTCCTCCCGCTCCGTTTTCCGCTCCGTGCAGGACGGCGCCCACCGGCTATACAGGATGTACGACAACCCGTTATCAAGCGACAAACACGGTCATCGCTAGAGCCACCCCCGAACGCTCCTGTCGCCGGGAGTTAAGCGATCTACGTCTGAAACTTCATCCCCCGCCCCTCCGCGCCCCTGACGTGAGGTCGTCCCGACTCGTTCGAGCCACATTATCTTCTCTCCGATGTTTGAACGAGACGATAATTGAATTCCCGAGCGAGAGGAGCCTGCGAGCGCCGTCTCCGACCCGCGTCTGGACCGCCCGGGCGAGGAGAGGAATTCCAAGATAAAGAGCCACCACCCCCTCCTCCAACCCCCCCGGTTAAACTTGCCGCGAGGAAGTAAAGTGTTATCGTCAAGTTCCGCGAAAGATTGTGAAAGCGACGTTGTAGTTGAAGGATTCGAGAGCTAACGAGGCTGGGCGTACCGCGAGATCGGCGAGCGGAAAAGGGCGAGGGAATAAAATTACAATTACGTCGGATTTGTAGAGCGGCGTCGACAAAGATGTTCTCGTCTCGATTATCACGATCGCGAGGGCAAAGAGAGGATGTCAAGTTTGAAGTGGGTCGCGGATAGATTGAAATAGTTTGGGAGGAAAGAGAAATTTGAAAAATTTAAAAATTGCGTGTTGCATTACACGTGGGTCTCAAATTGGCGTCCTCGCAATTTTCCGATAATCATGGAATATCTGTTGTTCAGAGGTAGTGTATGGGACACTTTGAGAGAGACTGTAGCAGGTGGTCCTCGACGCGGAAGCCAAGCTGCGCCATCGAATATATATTCATTACCTCGGGAGCTCGGAGACGAAGCTTTTATGAAAGAGTCCGATAAGGCGAATTGAAATACCGCAGAGAGCGACTTCGATACATAAGGATAGTATACGATGTATGTACGTTCATAATACAGCATATATATGTGTGCAGAGCCGTACATATAGGCCGATACATAAGTATAGTATACGATGTATATGCGTACATAAGACAACATATATATGTGTGCAGAGCCATGCATTTGCGCCTATACATAAGTATAGTATACGGTATGGGGCATTCCACGTCAAGGCGAACGGCCCAAAGTCCGACCCTCTTAGATCAAACTGAAAGCTCCTGATGTGTAGTATTGTATAGTGTGAATACCTGACATTTTTTCACATTTTTATCTGCTCCCTTTTTCAAGTTAGCAGATAAGGGTGATGATGTTAAAAGTTATTATATCTCAAAAACTTTTGGTCGCACTAAGAAACGTCGTGTACAAAAAAGATACTGTTTTTGATTAACTATGATCGTAATTTTTTTTCTAAATTTTCCAAGTATATCAAACTTAGTAAAAAAAGAAAATCCTTTTTTATTTTTCAACAAGTGTGACTGCATTTAGCAGGATATATATATGTATAATTTTTTTTTACGGTTGGACGCCTTCGGCAATCGAACCCAATTCCAATCTATTCTTAAATTTACACATGTTTCACACTAATAAAAGAGCGTTCTGTGAAATTTTAAGCAAAATGCACAGTCATACTTGCTGAAAAATCTTAAAAAAAAAAATAACAATTTACGAAAACATGTACGAAGATGGTTCATCAAAAATCGCATTTTTTTTAAGAGGACGTTTTTTTGTACGACTAAAAGTTTCTGAGATATAACCATTTTTAATATCAACACACCGGTCTGCTAACTTGAAAACGAGAGCCAACAAAAATCTGCAAAAATGCCAGGTACTCACACTATACATAAATCGTCACAAACTTTCAACTTGATCTACGAGATTCAGGGTTTTGGGCCGTTCGACTTGACGCAGAATGCCCCATACATATACGTACATAAGACAACATATATATGTGTTCCGAGCCACATAGCGCAAACACATTTATGGCGGCGAACGTATCCTGTAAAATGTACTAGCGGCGTGTTGCACATGCATACTCCTGGGAAAAATGTACTTATGCGCACATATGTACATATACGTACACAGTGTCCTGTACCATATGTATATCGAAGATTCGCGCCGTTCTGCAGAAACGCGGTGGAGAAGCATAGAGGACAGCATGTACTCCGTTCAGCACATGCAGAGGTGTGCACTAGTGTGCGGCTTCACCATAATTTACCAGCTCTGGAGCACATAGGAGAACGGGGCCGCGAGTCGCGGGCGGAAAGTTAGGCGAGGTTAGCGTGATATACGGGATATTCCAATATTACACCCGCCCGCTCGCGGACGCGCACCTCTATGCACCGAAAGAGCGATTCCTTACGGCCCTTCCCCGGAGGCGGAAATGCATCCGCGAGACTCTAAGTAGTATCTTTCACCCTTCCACCGTGTGCCACCGGGAGCTTTGGAACAAAAAAAAACCGAAGTAGGTGAGGCGTCGAGGAAGAGCGAGAGCCAAGGATCGAATATTCCGATCGAGGAAATTTGGTTTTCAGCTAGTAGTGTCGTTTAGATTTAAGATTCGGGCTTTCTGCTGGCTTTCGTCCAGCCAGAAGAACATTTTTACACGGTAAAAATAATTTCGTAAAATCGGAATACGAAGTTTCGTAAAAATAATTTTGTTGAAGAAGTGACAAACTCCTTTGTTCAAATTTTAATATACAAACCTGCCTCTTTATTTACCGTGTCATTAACAATTTTAAGTGGTATTTTTCTTCGTAAAACTAGAGCCGTATGGTGCGATCGGATAATGAACAAGTAAAAAATTGTGGACGTTTGAGGACAATAAATGGTTCTAAAAAATAAAAACTTTTTTTAATGTGTAGTTTTTTAAATTTATATTTATATTGTCGCGAAACTTACCTTCCTCGTAGGGCTGTGCGCGCTTCGCGAAAGCTCTCGAGAACGCGCCAGCGCGCGATTTCGAGGCATCCACGCCGTTCTCAATAGCCGTGCTCATGTTCGCTTCTCTGGCGGTTTTTTTTTTTTTTTTCTATTTTTTATAATCGTCGTCTTTCCCACGCGTTCAACGACGGGACGATTGTTGGAGGATCATCGAAACCATCTATAACGTACATTCCGGATGAGAAAATCCCGATAGAGATGCGCGCTTTTCTCTTTCACAGGTCGAACGAGTTTGAATTGTGTAGTACGAGAGATTGGAATATATTGGAGACACTGGGCTATCCGATCGGTACATACATCTCTCTCTCTCTCTCTCTCTCACTGATATTAAATTCGCAACAGCCATATATCCTTCGATATTCGATCTCACCACCCTTGACGGGCTTTACGTCTCTCGCGAAAATTTCTCACGGCCCGACGACGATGAAACAGCGGGGAAACTCGGGTGGGTTTCAACGCGATCTATTTACGATCGTTTTATTGGCTTCCGACTATTCATTTTATCGCCCTATCGAGCGTATTGTTATCCGACGATATCCGATCGTCTCTATCATTATTACAATTGGCAAACTGCGAATACAAAAAATGAAAAAAATTGCGTAAACCTTTTTGCAGTCGTAACAATTTTTGTTAATATTAACAGTTTTTTTTTGTCAACTTTCCTCTCGCATGTTTATTTTTTCGTGACGGACTTTAATCGTCGGTGTGTTCTTTCCTCGGCGACACGAAGGTTCACGTGCAGGCATTAACCGCGTGCAAAATTTAGCTGCTCATCCGTTCCCCAGGTAATATTGTGACCGCGAATATATAACAACAACGCGAGAACATTAATTATGTATACCTGTTACGAGCGATATTGCTTCGTTGTACCTTGGTCGATTCATTACGCTCTAGCGTGTGCGAAATTGCAGGTCGGCCGATGCATGTTTCGCCGGGCGGAGGCTGAGCAGCAAAACCGAGCCGGTTGACCACAAAACCGTTTGATATATCCTGATCCCCAAAATCCCTCGAACGTTTGTTCCTCGATAAATTAGAAACCGTGGAAGCTCGTGTTCAAAGCGTGCTCCGATGGTATTCTGAGCAGCGGGCGCTCGGAAATTGGATCGTTAACGGAAGGGAAAATTCCGTCTCGCGACCTTTCGAGATAGAATCGAATATTATAATGGGGCGTGTTCGGCGAAGAGACGATCGGCATCCGACGAGATTTCGGCAAAATCCTGACATCTTTGTTATGAGATGTCGGGGACGGTGACTGTTATTGTCACGTTGGCGAAATACGCGACCACCCTCGGAGTCCAATTTAGCGAGAGCGGAGACCTTCAACAATATCGATGCTCTCGAAGCTCCCCTTAAAGCCCCGTCGGCACAATGCCCCGTCCACACATGCGATATCTATGTACTACGTGTTATGTCGGTACCTCCGTTTGTGAGTATTACGGAGAGTCGATGTTGATGTTCGACCGGTCAATTTTCCCGTCGAATACCCACCATTCTCTTTCCCACCGTCTTTTCACGGATATCTCCGATCCACGTCAACGCCCGTCTCGAACGATCGCGCAATAGACGTTCGGACGTCGTTAAAATTAAATGACAAAAGAAAAAACGAGACGACCTGAAATGTACACCGTTTGAACGAATTCATTGCGATACAAACGAAACGTACACTGCCCAAAATGTAATACAGTGTTTCGATTTTTTTTGTTATAAATGCTTGCTGAGAAGATGAAACACTGTAAGAGTGGGCAATATGGCCCGGTGCATATATCACGGAATTTGCCATATATTGCCATTTGTCGAGAATCCTAAAAAAAGCCGGAGAATAAAAAAAAAATGAAATAAACTAAAACCTTTATCACGATCAATTTATCATAATCATTTTTCATATCATATTGGTCATCATTATCGTATGAAAAATCGGTCGATGGCCAATTGGCAATATGTAATAAAGGTGAATATAGGTAATATGTTTGTTAGGTATCAAAACTGTTATATGCATTGTCAAAAATATGTATTTTCAATAAACTCACTGCTACTACTAAGCTAAACGCCAAGGAACAGCGGTAACGAGAACAATTATTATAATAACAATAGTATATTACGGAATTACTGTACCATTTGTACGGCGTGACATGTGAAAGCTCCTTTAAAAAAACCCGGAAAATCGACAAAAACTAAATACCCTAAACCATTTATCACTTTCAATATATCATCATTCATTCGTCATCATTATCGTGAAAACAAGTTAACGTCGCGCGGTAATAAATAACTAATAAGAAATAAGTGAAACGCTACCGAGGAACAGCGGTAACGAGAACGATTATAATAACAACAATAATAACAGGGTGACGAAAGTCTCGTCTAGTCGGGGCCGTGTCGTCTCGTTGCCGCATCTCGCAGTAAGGCGAAAGAGAATGAGCTCGACATACAATGTACATGCATACATACATGTATACATAGAGATATTGCAAACGTCCGTTCCGTGGCCTCGCGGCAATTTCACCGCAGCGTCACGGGTCCGCGGAATGATAATTCGTCTGCGCTAGGCAGAACACTCGCCGCGCTATACCGGTTATATACTTTATGCCGCGGAGTATGGCGGTGGAGATAAAACCCCGGGAGAGTGCTCTCCGTGCACAACGCGAGAGGAGCGAGCGAGACGTGTAATACTCAAGTTTACCCGACGCGCGTACCGGCTCCTGTATACGTGTGCACAGCCGCTGTGCGTTTTGCTGCCAACAAAGTTTACTCCGCGGGTGGAGAAGTGCGGGAAGGTGAGCATCTCCGCGGCGAAATGGCATCGCTACCTCGCGGGTACGTTCGCTCGGAGCATAGGAATACAGCCGCGAGGAGGAAGACACTCCGCTCTCGTGCGCTCTAGATTTATACGTAATATAACTGGAAGGAATACGTGTGCGTTCCCTTTCACGTGCAATCTTCCGAGGGAGTTGGGTTTGACTAACTTCCTTCCTCCCGACGCGGCGGAGCTTTTCCGCGAGAGGCCTCCGTGCCTCGTTTCACTGCCGAGACACGAAGTAGAACGAGCCAGGCGCTTGCCGCGAGCCGCCTCGTCGTTAACCAGGCTTCGGTGTTGAAAAGTCTTCGTGGGACGAGGCGGCGCGCCAGTTTTGTACGGGTTGGGGACCGCCCGACGAGTCGATGTCGTTATGCAGCAGATAAGTTTCCATGTCGAATGGACCAGTCGATGAGAAAAACACGTCGCTTTGGATGGACTTCGGGAATTCCAATCGGTAGCTCCGAGCCATCCTGTTGAGGATTTCGGATCGCCACATCAGGACCTACTAAAGCCAGAATAGGCCGAATTCGTCTCTTGAAAAGTCTCCGCCTGACGAGTCGATGTCGTTATGCAGCAGATAAGTTTCCACGTCGAATGGACCGGTCGATGAGAAAAACACGTCGCTTTGGATGGGCTTCGGGAATTCCAATCGGTAGCTCCGAGCCATCCTGTTGAGGATTTCGGATCGCCACATCAGGACCTACTAAAGCCAGAATAGGCCGAATTCGGCTCTTGAAAAGTCTCCGCCTGACGAGTCGATGTCATTATGCAGCGGATAAGTTTCCACATCGAATGGAACGGCCGATGAGAAAAACACGTCGCTTTGGATGGGCTTCGGAAATTCTAATCGGTAGCTCCGAGCCACCCTGTTGAGGATTTCGGATCGCCACATCAGAACCTACTAAAGTCAGAATAGGCCGAATTCGGCTCTTGAAAAGTCTCCGCATGACGAGTCGATGTCATTATGCAGCAGATAAGTTTCCATGTCGAATGGACCGGCCGATGAGAAAAACACGTCGCTTTGGATGGGCTTCGGAAATTCCAATCCGTAGCTCCAAGCCATTCTGTTGAGAATTTCGGAGCGCCACATCAGGCCCGACTAAGGCCAGAATAGGCCGAATCCGACTGCTGAAAGATCCCAACGTTAAGCGCTGAAATTTTTACTACAACGGATGCTGCGAAACTGCCGATTTCACCGTGCAAAAAAATGCCCGAATATCGGTCACTCAAGGCAGAACCTTGATCTCTCCATAATGGTTGGCGACTAACTCAATGGTTAACGACCATTCGTCAAATCAGCCGGCTTTGGCCCACTCTCCCCTACATACACGACGTACCATGCGTGTGTGCTATGCCGCAAAGTATGAATACCACCTGCTAATTAAGGAGGAAACGAACTACGCTTCCGTGCACTTTCTCAACGCTAGTCAAAGCGGCCATTATTCTCGACAGGCAGCGGGAAAAGCTTCGGAGCTTCAGAGGTTCGCTCTACCGTAGAATACGCCTTTCGGCGTACGCTGGGAACCGAGGGTTTCACGTGTATCCTTCGGCCGCGCGCACAGTGAAATGCAAAACGGCTCAAACTCGGCGGATTGTCAGTGGCACACGTTAATGTGCACTTCAAACCCGGAAGACGCGCGAACCGAGCGTTTCAACCGACCAGCGATAGAAGCGACGTTTGGCCGAACGGGCGATGGAGGAAGAGCGAAAGACGCGCGAAGCTTCGCTCCGGGGGTTTTGCGCTCGTGCGATCCCGAGCCGAAGATACGAGGGAGAATTCGCTGTGAACGAACAGTGGGCTAAAGCGTGCGCCAGGACGGAAGAGCCACGCGAACCGCGGGGCAGACTGCCAGGAGAGCCGCAGTCGAGTCACACGATTTTCCAACAGCAGAAATTATTCATGACGCACCTGACGGCGGCCTCGCTGCCGAGCAGCTGCCTAATCAGCGAAGTTGACTCTCCGATGTGCTCGGGCCACTCGGCCCTTTCAGCTTTGCTCCGGGCTTTGCGCCTTGGGCGCCCACTTCGCTCCGCTGCACAGACCCGGCTTGGCTTATATCGAGATCGTTAGACACCGCGGAGATCGAGCCAGTTTCGGTAAGCCGCGCTGTATAATTAAGTCGAAAGCGATGGTCGCTCGCTTCGCCCTCCGAGACTCCTCGATCGATAAGACATCCTTTTTATATATATATATTTTTTTTTCGCGCGAAATTATTATTCAAACTCCGCATGAATAATATATTTCCAACTTTGTTTCCGATTAAAACACCAAACTTTTTTTTGCCAATTAATTACTCCGCCCGACCCACCGCCAAAACGGCGGTCGAACTCGCCCGTTGCTGGGAGCGAATAATTGTATGGAAATGTGCGGTTCGGAACATTCTTTTTGGAATCGATTTTTATTACCCGAAAAGTTACAACCGCCTGCGCTCTCAGAGTGTTTTTAATTTGGGGTGGCAAGGGTTAGGGTGGCCCGGTCCACGCATCATTGATCTAGGGGAGAGCGGGGCAAAATGGCACAGCGGGGCAAAACGGGATAATGAGACAAAAATCAATTTTCCAAAAAAATTTGGATGATAACCACGTGTGGTAAAACCGCGGTTGAAAATCCGGATGTATCGTTGGGACGAAATGGGGCATCCAAAAATTATTAGAAAATTGAGTTTTGCCCTCACTGTCCCATTTTGCCTCGCTCTCCCCTACGTGCGCATCGAGGTCATATTTCCCTCTTCTACCGCGCACGAAACGATATTTCTGATGCGTTTTTTTCTCCCTGCCCGATATTTGACACGAAATTCCGCGTCGGGAAGCGAAAGTCGAACGATTGAAAAAAAAAAAAAAAATAAGTCGTATCGATTGGCGTGGCGTTTGCAGGCTCCGCGGATGTGAAACACAAGCGTCGTTATCCGCGATTGAAATCGTTATCGGGTCAAGTAGAGCCGCAGTGGACGGCGGGGTTAACCGCGGCGTTGCGGCCGATGGTATATCGGAATCGGCGTACCGATGGAGAATTCGCGAGTTCATCCGCAGCGTTCGGTTTCCCTCGTCCGCGCATTCCTACGTGTTTTGCACGCGGGTGCACACGGATTCAGGTGATTCACAGCTGAACAGCGGCCACGGGAGCAAACAGCGATGCAACCGGCGGCGAGCGAGATCTCTCGCCCGGCGATCGGGCGAGCGTGTTAAACTCGTTCGTTCGCCAGCGGCTCCCCGGTATGCTGAGAATTTCGAGATTCGACATTCCCACGCGGGAGATTCGATTGGACGGCTCTCTGTGGCCGAACAAAACATAGAATCCATCGGCTCGCTTGTACGCCCGCGGAGGATAAGCGCCGCGCCACGGAGGGACGTCGTTGGGCGGAGGACAATGAGCCAGGTCGATTAATTTCTTCGGGGGAATTCTATTATTGCACGGACGTATCGATAACACGAGCGCGTATGCGAGCTTAATATCCACGAAGGCGTGGACCAGTTTGTAACATTACAGTATTTTATTACTACACAAATCGCTCGATACGAGCACACACCTTTATCAAATTCAATTATGGATCGTTCTCAAATTCAATTATGGAAGGGCAATTGAGAGGTTGTGTTTTGCATATTCCATTCTGACGATCTAATGCTACTGAGCAAAATGTACTCGATTAGGACAGCCTTATTTGCATTTTTTTTATTAATCCTATAACTATACACATCCTGGGCGTATCGGTTAACGGTACGCTGGGGTAACTCATTATCCTATGAACGTTTTAGTCTTCCATATATATTTTTTTTCTAATCACTCGAGAAACTTCTAATATGCAAAAGATTCATGTAAATTTTTTCCGATTCGCGGAATTTCAATTAGTGAAGTCAATCTATATTATCTTACGCCTTATAGCGCCCTCGCTTCCCAACTCAGTACCGAACATACCAATTAAAGATAAGCTGGGGGAACGACTTATCCCAGTGTGCCGTTCTATGGTTAAAATATTCGTAAAGTTTTGCATAGTTATAGGAGAGAGCGGGGCAAAACGGACCATCTTTACCAATCGTTCTCTGTGGGACGTAAAATAAATGGCTCATCTCGAGCGGCGAACCGTTTTGCCCCAGGGTTTCGTTCAGCCGCGCTGTCCCTTGCGCGGTTGTAACATTAATGTTCCACCGGTGTCAGCGAGAGAGTAAAACGGGTTATCGAGCGCGGTCGTTCGTCTCGATCGAAGAGGCAATGGGGATGACACGAATAACGGGTAAAACGAGACCGGAAGAGAGTCAACGATCGGTGACCGTCGTCCCGAGAGCCGGCTCCCGGGACTGTTTAGAAGTTAGTGTGCGACTGATATAGTGGCTTCTCACTGCTCGCTATGCCGAGTGCTCGGCCGTGCTTGTCTAGACTGCCTCCACTCGCTCACAAAGGAGCAACGATCTGAGCTCGACACAGCATGAATAAATACTTACACTCTGTGATCTACCCGGACGATTGGGCTAATAGCTGACTGCTCTCAACGGCAGTCTCTCCGCGTTCCGAAGATCGTTGTCAAACGGGGAAAACATCAAAGTTTCAGCACACCGTAGGAAAATTATTATTTTCTTCCCGACTTGGTTAAAATAACCAAATTCCATGCGTGCAAGACGGGCGGAAAATCACCTTCTATCGACCAATAATCATAATTAAGGTGTGCGCATGCGCACAGGTTTCATTATTCCCTTACGTGTAATAGGGCTCATTACTCCCTCTCGAAGCCCTGTTACTCTTGGGGGAGTAATAGTCATTTGCGAATATAACGATTTTTGCGACGCAAGAAATGTGATTATTTTAACGAAGTCGGAAAAAAAATTATCGTATGCTGCACGGACTGGAGCGAATTTTTACTTCGTATGATTTTTGCCCTCGTTTCTCTCGGGCAGAAAACTTCACACTCGGCAAAAATCGTGCACTAACCTTCCTTGTAGCATAACGTATTATTTTTCCCGATTTCGATAAAATATTCACATTTCTTGAGTATCCCATTAATTATGACCAATAATCATAGTTAAGGTATGCGCATGCGCACAGGTTTCATTATTCCCTTGCGAGTAATAGGACTCATTACTCCTTCTCGAAGCCCTATTACTCCTGGGGGAGTAATAGTCATTGTTGAATATAACGATTTTGTCGACGCAAGAAATGTGGTTAATTTAACGAAGTTGAAAAAAAATTATCGTATGTTACACAGGGCGGAGCGAATTTTCACCTCGTATGATTCCTGCCCTCGTTTCCCTCGGGCAGCAAACTTTACACTCGGCAAAAATCGCGCACTAACCTTCCTTGTAGCATAACGTATTATTTTTCCCGATTTCGCTGAAATATTCACATATCTTGAGTGCAACACGGATGGAAAACCGCTTATTGTTGACCAATGACCTTTATTAACCTGTGCGCATGCGCAGAATTGTTTAATTACTTCCTAGGAGGAGTCATGAGTAATGGTCATTGGCAAACATGACGATTTTGCGAAGCATGAAATGTTATTTGAACGAAGTCAGAAAAAAGTATCGTATAGCAATACGAGAGGAAGCGGATTTTCACCTCGTGTGATTTCGGCCTCCGCTTTACTCAGCAAACTTCATATTCAGTGAAAATCGCGCAATTCCCTCCATGCATAATACACTAATTCCATCCGTTTCATTTTCCATTAGACCCACCACCGTTCCGACGAGGAAGAACTTATACTCGTTACCGGATATCGATAATAACGAATCAACGGTGATTCTATTGATCGAGCGAGTTTCATGCATCTCTTGTCTGGCGGTCCGAAGAGGTGAGCGGGGCGGAACGGCCCCTGGGGGCAACACGGACTACCGTTACCAATTTTTCCCGGGGCACAAAAAAAAGTCTCTTACGAAATGGCGGATAGGAGTCCATTTTGTTGGCAGGAGAGCATTAATGTTTCCCATGAATATTCATATCGGTGAGCGAATTATTATCGTAGATTGTGATGCGAGAGGACTTTGCATAAAAAACATAAAAATTAGCCGTGATTCTTATAGTACACTGAGAAAAAGAAATGGTGGGTTCAAGTAAATGCGCGATCACAAACCTTCAAAGGTGTATTTTGTTGGTACAACAAAAATGTTTCTTTCAAACATCAAATTTTGAATAAATCGAAGCGAACAATCGTTTAACAAAACAATGCTTTATTTGTACCAAACAAATAACAACTTCGAACGTATGTCACCGCGACTTTTGGTTAATCCAACAATTTTTTTTTCTCAGCGAACCGAGAATTTTTTTTTTTAAGGCCACCTTTCATTAAGATTAAGTAAAATATTTATTGGATTTAAATAAATATTTATTTAAATTAAGTAAATAGTTACTTAAATGAAATAAATATTTATTTAAATCAAATGAATATTTTACTTAATCTTAATAAACGGTGGCCGTCAAATAATTTTCTTTTTCTGAGTGCGTGCCGCGGGTACGATCGACGCATATGAGCGCAGAGATCGAACGGCGCTCACACACGATCGGTACGAAAAGTACCTCGAATTACGCGAGAGTATGTCGGGCAGGGACAAAACTGCCGCGGCGACACCCACGGGACAATAAGGCTCTCATCGGCGCAAGCTCGGAAATACGCCGTTCTCGTGTTCGCCTCGTAATCGTCGCACGGCCCGGCGGTCCTTGACGAGGCTGCTGCGCGACGCGGAGACGCTCTCGCGACTGTACAGCGACTGTACAGCGAGCGTCGGTACGCTCCGGTGACTCTTTCGCGATACATCACGCGGAAGACCGGTTAAATTGCTTCTTAATTGCAGCACTGGCGAGCACGGCTGCACCGGGCATATGCAGAAACGATAAAGAAACCGAGAGGAATTAAAAGCAAGGAGAAGGGGCGGAGAGCCGAAGCGCCGCGCGAGGCTGCTATGCAAATCGATCGTGACTCTGGACCGGCTCGCTGCCTTTGTCCTTCTCCCACGTACGCGAGCCTGCAACTGCACAGCGGAGAGAAAGAGGATACTATTACAACGTTCGGCAAAAAAAAAAAAAAAAAAAAAAGATTCTTTCAGAAAAATTCCATCTGTCTGACCCCCTGGAAAGTCAGGCGAGGGTTCTCGCGTGAACCACGTAAATCATGATCCCAGCGGAGGCGTGCACTGTCCTTGCACGACCGGTAACAGGAGGTAGGCATACTGGCGAGACTGGGGAGAGCGGAACCAAACGGGGCAAAACGGTCCATGTTTTTTTTTATCAATTTTTGTTAGCGGTATACAAAAATAAAAAGCGTGGGCTCTAATGGAGTCCGTTTTGCCCCGCGCTCATCTACATGTAAGCATATTTGCTATATGAGGAGGACGGAGGAAGAGAGGAACCAAACGGGGCAAAACGGACCATATTTTTTTGCAATTTTTGTTAGCGGTATACAAAAATAAAAACTGTGGGCTCTAATGGAATCCGTTTTGCACCGTGCCCATCTACATGTAAGCACATTTGCTATATGAGGGGGACTGGGGGAGAGAGGAAGAGCGAAAGCGGAACCAAACGGGGCAAAACGGACCATCTTTTTTTTATCAATATTTGTTAGCGGTATACAAAAATAAAAAATCTTGGCTCTAATGGAGTCTGTTTTGCCCCGTGCCCATCTACATGTAAGCACATTTGCTATATGAGGGGGTCGGAGGGAGAGAGGAAGAGCGAAAGCGGAACCAAACGGGGCAAAACGGACCATATTTTTTTAATCAATTTTTGTTAGCGGTATACAAAAATAAAAAATCTTGGCTCTAATGGAGTCTGTTTTGCCCCGTGCCCATCTACATGTAAGCACATTTGCTATATGAGGGGGACGGGGGGAGAGAGGAAGAGCGAAAGCGGTTATTGGCTATCAGGGTAGATAGAGTACCTTGCTCCCGAACGAAGTCGTACCGGCCTTACTATATCAAACAAGGTATATGCATACATAGTTATATATATGTGTGTGCGGTACAAAGTACTATATATCGAACGCGAGCGTGGTTCTCAACCCACGATGTATTGTGCGCCCAGCACAGCCGACCGCGAGAAAAGATCTCGTGATCTAGATCAGCGCGTCGCGTGATCACTCGTGCGCGACTCTTGGCGCTCTCACTGTCGGTCGTTATTTATTTCTTTTTTTAATCTCGCGTTTACCTACATAAGTATTCCTATGGTTTATTGACCCGGCGAGTTTCAAGATCAGGGTAAGAAGCTCTCCCGGCAAAGATAAAGGGCATTGCCCGCTTTCTACACGGAGGAAAATTGTTCTGTTTCTTTAACGAAATGTAGATCGTTAATCATTTATTGTTGTGGCAGCAAAAATATTTGGCTGCTACAGCAAAACAGTGGCTGTCGCAGCAAAATATTTGCTGCCACAGAAAAATATTTTGTCGTCCCTGTGTTAAGCAGGTAAACGAGTTATGGTAACAAAATTCTTGTTGTCCCAACAATTTTTTTTTTCTCCGTGTAAGACCGCGCAGCATTTGAAGCTAGAAGTTCGAATTTTTAATAAAAATTTAATAATAATAAATTTAACACATGTATATACACCAATTCGTATAAATGAAACGTCTGCAGGAAAGTGGTAACGATCGCTGGTACAATAGCCAAGAATTGCAAATTTGCGCGAATACAATTTTATTTTAATGAAAAAATTAGTTAAAAAAAAATTGACGAAGTTCGTTTCCATGTTAACTTTTTACGGTAAGCGCATAGCTCTCGCGATGTTCGAGCGCGGGGACTTGTCGTTGCGTCACGAGCATCGAGTACGAGCAAGAGCACGACAACGACGACATCAAGCCATTTAAGGTCTTCGTGTAGTTGGGTAAGTACGTTGTGTCCCGGGGACTGGCGCGTCCATGCCCTTTCTCCGGTAATACTCTTGCACGAGCCCGTCGTCGTGATCTCTCGCAATCGGCTCGCGGCTATCGGAGCTTTCCAATGACTAGACGAGAAATCGGCGCTTGGCCTGTGGCCATGGAACGCACAGAAGGGAATATCTCTCTGTGCGCTGGGTAAAAATGCGCTGATTTCGCAATGGGGCGACATTGCGAAAAACATCCCGGGAAGAATATTGCAAAGGAAATGCCGTAGGACGCGAGCCCGAGGCGACGGATTTCCGTGCGAGGATCGTCACGTTTGCAAACGTGTTCAGGACAATGACGGGAATCTGGCCCGGTCCATCTACACCGAGAGAAGGCAAAACTGCCAAGTCATACGGTAAGTTTCGACCAGGCAACTCGGTAAAGCGCCACCACTAACGATATGACATTTTCACAGGGCTCATAGCAAGACGGCTAAAAAAAAGAATCATACATTTAATGTACCGGGCTGGAAGCTTCTATGCAAAAACTGGTACATTAAATTTAATGTAAAATTGTGATGAAAAATTATTATACTTTCTCATTGAAATATTAAAGTATTTCCAACGTTTTTAATACAATGAACATTAATTTTTCATGAGGATTGTGCATTAAATTTAATATACGGGTCTTTGCGTAAAAACTTCCGTTCCGGTACATCAAATTTCGTACGAATTTTTACCCAGTCCATAGGGTAATTTTTTCCAGAATGCGAGTTGGAAAAATGTTGCGTATCTGGCGGAGAATTTTGTAGATAAAGCTCGGAATTTCCAGGATAAAAACTGAGAATTTCGTCGATCAAATTTTGTTATGTACGTATACATAAAAAAACAAAAAAAAAAAAAAAAATGGACCGACATAATAAGCCGGTATAACTTACGAACCTAAAACAAACGGTTTGCGAAAAAACGAGTAAAAATTTTCGAGCGTTACATCGGGGCCTGACAAGGTCCCGAACCCTGTCAGGGCCCGATGTAACGCTCGAAAATTTCCACTCGGGATATTCAAGTGAAAATTATGGCATATTCGGGTAATATCTGGACAGCGAAAATTGCCATATTTTCTAGCAGAATGCGTTAAGTTTAATACGAATGTATGCCGGAATGTCGCCGTACTGTTCCCATATATTTGGAAGTTCTGTCGGTTTTTACGAGAGTTATGCGCTAATCGGGGTGGTCCATATTCGCCACTTTAATCCCACAGACATTTATGCACCCGACAGACGTTTATGGGCAAACTATTTCGTTACTGCCAATGCGCCGCGGTTGTTCGGGCGCTGGCTGTTTCCCGCACCGCGGAAAAGCGCGTATCCGGGGATCGCAGAATTATGGAGTCTGATAACGAGTCCCCGCGTGAAACCGTTCGACGCTCGCGGCACGTAATTACTGCGATCTCGCCGACCCCCTTCGCCCTTCTCGAAGCTCGTTCGCTGTTAATGTTAAACTCGAATTTAATGAGATTTCGTAGAAAATGCAGTAACGCCCGCGGTGGAAAATCACGAGCGGGAGAGCACTCGCAGTGTATCGCAACAACGATGCAACGTCGCTCGGGCTTTCGTGTAATTCGATTTAAAGAGGACTAACGATGCTGATGCGGCCTCGCGCTGGGTGCAAAAAGTTTCTGCGGCTTACATTTTTTTTTTATTTATTTTTTTTTGCGTGTCAACTTTTTCATTTTTCCTCTTCTTTTTATCGTCACGTTCCGCACAACCGCAGTTACGGTGGCTCGTTGCGTTTTATCGACGATTCCAAAAAAATCGCTCATATCGCGCGGCCCGACACCCCCGGCAGGGCTCAGGAAATTCTCGGCTTATACGTGCACACATTGATACATATATATTTTTCATAGGTGAAAAATATACGCGCGTGTGCATCGCGCGAGGGATTTCGGGACGCGGCAAACGGGTCAACGCAGCGGAAAATTCTCATAAATATTTATCGACCGAGCGGGAATTTCGGGCGTGGACGAAATCGTAGGACCATGGACCACGCGTCTGGCGGACACTGCAGGTGCATGCGCGTGTATTTTCATGACTGCGATTTCCATTCTGATCGATCTGCCCCGTGCCGTTCCCGAATCGAACGAATGCCCGTCGGTACCGCAACGCACGCAGCGTTCTTCCTCGTCGACGAGAAACTCTAATGGAGGATAATTGTCGGTCGTCCATTTTTTTGTTTCATTTTTTGTTATCTCCCCTCAAAAAAACGAAATTTACACTCGATGTACGTACGAATGCGGTACAAAAAAATGTTTGCGTATTTTGTAACGAATATTGAACCGAGGATTGACAGACGATATTACATGCTTGACTGCACTGATAAAAAAATGCAGTTGCATCAACGAAACATTCGGGCGTGGATGGTCAGATAAATATTTTATTGGCCGAACAAAATATCTTAACGCCTCAAAAATATTTTGGTGAAATCATCGAAAAGATTGTTGAATTAACAAATCTTTGGGCTGCACCAACAAAATATTTATTTGAACATCCCTGCCCGGATGTTTAGTTGATACAACCATATTTTTTTATCAGTGTGTGTTTTTGTATTATATTTAATAGCTCGGTACGACAAATGACAAACGTGGAGATTATCAATTCACGAGACGACTACGGTCTCGATTGGACTTTCAAAGAGAGCAGACGTTCGGCAGTTCGTACTCGAGATAAGTATCGTGATTGTAATTAAGGTAGTACGAGCACGAAATTGATTGTCAGTTATACACTTAAAAAATGACATACACATGCAAAATAATACTTTATCATATTACTATTTTTTCATTGAACTTAACCAGTAACATTTCAAAATGTTTGTAATATTTATTTGAACATCTCTGCCCGGATGTTTAGTTGATTCAACCATATTTTTTTATCAGTGTGTGTTTTTTTATCATATTTAATAGCTCGTACGACAAATGACAAACGTGGAGATTATCAATTCACGAGACGACTACGGTCTTGATCGGACTTTCAAAGAGAGCAGACGTTCGATAGTTCGTACTTGAGATAAGTAGCGTGATAGTAATTAAGGTAGTACGAGCACGAAATTGATTGTCAGTTATACACATAAAAAATTACATACACATGCAAAATAATACTTTATCATATTACTATTTTTTCATTCAACTTAACTAGTGATATTTCAAAATTTTTGTAATAATAACTCCAATTTGACTAGCTGACGCGCAAGTTTTACCTCACTAATATCATCCCCAAAACCAAATACACGCCTGTTGTTGATATCGCTCCCTCGTCACAATATATGTGTTATCGTATAAATAGACGAAGATGTACGCGCGGATATTATTCTCTATAAAATAATACAGGGAGGACCTTGAGTGCCCCTCGGTATAAAAGGGGCCGAGAGTCGGGGATGCAAAAATCGATGCAGCTGGCTATTCTCATAAATATTAATCGGGGACGGAGAGAGAGACTGCGAGAGGTAGAGGGCGTTTCAACGTCGAGAGTTTCACACTCCCTCGTGAGACCCGGAGTATCGTCGTCGCGATTTATAATCGCGTATACGAGTGTACAGTTTCGCTCCGGCATCTCTTCGATATTAATACGTGCACCGAGATAGGTCCTTACGCTGATTATACGCTTGTCAACCTCGTAAAATGTATGATAATTATTATGCAAATTATCCTTAGTATCTTGGGTGATGGGAGGGGGGGGGGCGGAGGGGGGATGAGTAAAAGCATCTCGCGCGCGCGCGGCGAGGAGTTATCGCGACTATCGCGCGCGGCACGCTCTCAGCCCACCTCCGGTCGTGCGTCGTGGAAACGAGCGTGGGATGGATGCACGACGGCTACGACGGACTCGGCACGAAACTCCTCTCTCGTGCGACTTATGAAATTTCTTTAGAACTATCGTCGATAATCGTCCCGCGTGAAAGCCTAAAATCTAAACCCTTCGAGCCTACACTGCACCGATAAAAAATAGGGTTGAATGAACTAAGATTCGGGCAGGTCCGTTGAAGAAATATTTTGTTGGTACAGCTAAAGAAATTGGTTGGTTCAACAATTTGTTGGGTCATTTCAACAAAATATTTTTGAGTCATTACAATATTTTGTTCGACCAACTAAACATTTTTTTTTTAACGACCCTGCCCGAATCTTAGTCGATTCAACTGTACTTTTGTATCGGTGTGAGAAAAAAACATGGTTGGATCAACCGAAGCATTGTTTTGTTAAACGATAATTCATTCGAGGAAACATTTTCGTTGTGCTAATCAAATGACGCCTTTGGACGTATTGATTTGAACGTCACCGCACTGAGAAAAAGGATGGTATTTCCTACTATAACGAATAGTTCCCAGGGGGGACGTCTATATAGATAGTTTATGATAGTATATACTCAATTGATTAAACTATAATTATAGTTACAACTATAATTTTTGGTCATTGTCGTAACTGTAGAGTCCCCCCTGGGAACTATTTACTATGTAAGTTTGTCTCAGTGCGCATATTGGGTGATCCAAGAATTTCTTATTCTCAGCGTATATCGGAGATCCTGGCAAAAGGCACAAAAACTAAAACAAATAGCCTTTAAAAGCCGAACATTGTTCCCCGGTAAAAATATCGGAAAGTTTCGCAGTGGTCCACTTTGCCCCGTATCTGCGGTTTACGGCGCGCTCCCCTCTAATTGCTTTGCATATTTGATCGAATATCGATGCCCGGGTATGGTAAGCAGGGCTTCCAGAGCCGAGAGTGCACGGCACGAAAAATGTCTCCAATATATTCCAAATTTCTCTCCGTTCAGCGTCGATAAGATAAAGAACAAAAAAAAAATATCAAATTACATAGGAAACTCCAAAAAAAAATTCGACGATCATAACGACAAAGTGGAAATTTTTTTCGATCAACTTGCAGCTGCCGAGTCCATATTTATTTATTTTTCCGTGTCCCGGGCCCGTCGTCGTGAAGAGAATTAAATTCCAAAAACTCGTTCTACACTTTTGTATCACCGGTCCCATCCGTTAACACTGGCCGGCACTCCTGCGCACAAGTTCACGAGAACGGAGCCGTTTCTCCGAGCCTCGGAGCACGGAGAAACTGTGCGCGCACGTGGAAGATACGATTCGCCAATTTTTTTCCCGATACACCGCACACAAGCTCCTTCCACAGAGCCTGCACGAACAGCACTGTACGTCCACACAGCGAGCCCGTTCCACAGACCCGGGGACGCAATTTCTCGCACTTTATTTTCTTATTTCTCGCTATTCACTCCCCGTCGTTTTCCCACTCGAGGAACAAGAAAAGGAGGAATCCTCGTACGCACGTACTCGCGTAAAATTGGATTGGAACGTCGTGCCGGTTCTATTGTCGGGACGCTGTTTGGATGATCGAGCGTGCACAAACAGTCGAGAGAAAGCGGAAGTGGCTCCGGGAGGAAACGCCGGAGAGGCCGGAGAGCGAGGGAAACGCGGGGGAGGCGCGGGGTAAATTGAGAATAAAAGCAATGAGGAAGGAGCCTTTTTTTCCGGGTTAAAAAAAATTATGAGAAAGGTCTTTTTTTTTTGTTAAAAACGTGAAGGCAAGGAGAACCGCGACGACGACCGAAACGCGATCTTGGAAGGCCAAGAGTGAACTGAGGATGGTCGGGCCGCGGGATCGGCTTGGGAGCCTCGGCGACTCGCCGGTCGTCGTTTGCGAAGGCGAGCTGCTCTGGGCCCTGCCGGAACTATCCTGTTCACCGTGGTGGGGACTTCGGGGGCCCCTCGGGAAAGGGGGCAGAGAGGTTCGAGGTAGCGATACCCGAGGCGGGCGCGCTACACCGGTTGCCGGATCATTACAGAGAGAACTGGCTCCGTCCGCCGGGCCGGACGAGCGGGAGGAAACGGACGAGATAAACGAGAGAGCGCGCCAGTGTTCGTTGCCGATTCAGCTGCCGATCCTGACGCGCCGATTTCGCCCTTCCGGAAGCGAATGATTTATTCGCGGGCCGCTCGACGACCGGACGAGATACGCCTGTGCGATACGGCGATTGATATGACCGGGTTTTTTTTATCAACTGCGATAGCGGTCCACGATTCCTGACGAGGAAACGGATGATGCAAATATATTTAATTCGATTTTTTTTTTATACGGTTCGGACATGATGCATGGAAATTTAGGCGTATTTTGGGACGTGTGTATATTTCGAAATATGTTTTTGAAAAAAGATAACAATTTTCACGACAAATATATTTTACGGGGCAAGACCGGCGAGGTAATATGACCGGGTTTTTTTTTTTTTTTTTAGCAACCTTGGTAAGCGGCCTCAATTCGTGACGAGGGAAGGCTCGAGCAAATACATTTAATTGGACTTTTTTTTATACGGTTTATGTATGAAACGTGGATATTTATGGATATTTTAGGACGTATGTATATTTCACAACATATCCGAAATTTAAAAAAAATGTTCGGGAAAAATATGTTTTATAGGTGATGAAGGTGATCAACCTCAATAGCCGTCCCCGATTCGTGACTAGGGAAGGCTCGATGCAAATACATTTAATTGGACGTTTTTTTAATATGGTTCGTGTATGAAACGTGGACATGTATGGATATTTTAGGACGTATGTATTTTTCGAAACATATCCGAAATTAAAAAAAAAATGTTGGGGAAAAATTTGTTTTTAGGCAATGACCGGCGAGTTAATATGACCGGGTTTTTTGTTATCAACCTCAATAGCCGTCCCCGATTCGTGACGAGGGAAGGCTCGATGTAAATACATTTAATTGGACGTTTTTTTTATACGGTTCATGTATGAAACATGGACATTTATGGAAATTTTCAAATATTTCAAAACATATCCGAAATTAAAAAAAGATGATCGGGAAAAATATGTTTTATAGGTGATGATCGGCGAGGTATATGACCGGGTTTCTTTTATCAACCTCGATAGCCGTTCCCGATTCGTGACGAGGAAAGACTAGCTGCAAATACATTTAATTCAACTTTTTTATACGCTTCACATATGAAGCAAGGAAATTTATGGACATTTTAGGGCGAACATATTCAAAATATATTCGAAAAAAAAAAACTATTCGGGAAAAATATGTTTTATAGGTCACCGATATATTTCCGATGCCGCATGTACTTTTTTTCCATGCGGGCGGTTTCGACGAATGGTGCCAAAGATTCGAGGCGACGAATCGCTGACGAGGCTCCACCTTGCAATTTTATTCGGGTCACCAGAGTTACGCTCCAGCTCGCACTCGTTGGAACTTTTTCGTTCGAAAATCAAAGTACGCTTCTATCGGGTCATGTGCGGATCGATAATGAAATTCTTTCGTTTCCCCGACCCCTTCAATCTACGTTTCCCCTCTCCGTTAATATGCACGGCGGCTCGGATGGATATTTGCAGACCGGAGCTCAACTTAAACTAAGTTGACGTCGAAAAAAATAAAATAAAAAAAATAAATAAAAGAACTGCGCAAGCAGTGCTCGTAAACACCTGAGCCAAGGAAAGCCAGCAAGCTGTGACTGCTGATGCCGGTCTCTCTCGGTTGTACACGGCGCAACAATACCGGGTGTAAGCGCAGCAGCACGACCAGCCGACACCGAACAATGCTGCATTGTGTCGCGTGCGCGAGCACGGAGAACCCGGCTCGTCGTTCCCTGCACGCTGTTTTATGTACATGTACAATATCTCCGGACTATACCGGGTGAATGCATCAGGTGCGAGTCGGACCTCCGCCACAAACGTTCCAAGTATTATTTTTCTGTTTTGCTCCTATTTGCTCTGTCCCAACGCTAGCGAGAGCAAACTTCAGTGCCACACGTTGGAATCGCCTGATAAACGCGACGTCTGCCAGTTCCTTATTTGATTATTGAACAGGTGTTAATTACACCAGACAAACGCGACTCCGAAACTGGATTCGTGTTTCGCTGCGATAAAAGAATTTTTTCACCGTACTCCAACACTAATTCTCCGCTGGCTTATTTGGGTATTTGGCTAAATCTCACCGTGCAAAACATTTTATTTATTTATTTATTAGTGTAAAAACGGGCCGAGCCCAATTACAAGCGCGAAACGCAAACGTATCGGCGAAGTACACTATAGCAGATTGAGAGAGAACGCCACAGAAATAAGACAATATATTCGCTGCACAAGGTGGAATAATAACAATAAAATAAACCTTGTAAAATGCCAAGATAACTACCTACAATTCGTACAATTCATCTCGCTACAAAATTGTTGGAACAATTATTGATATACCTAACTCAACGACAATATTCGAATTAGGCAGATTAAATATAAATAAGACTTTGCATAAATAGACTTTGTATAAATGAGGCTTTGATGCATCATGCATCAAAGCATGCATTTTGCATAATTTTTTAGAATTGAAAATAATAATAATAATTTCACAATTATGACAAAAAAAATAAAACAAAAGTGCGAATAATCACGGATTTTACGGCGCGGAGGCGCAGAGGACGGTGGACGCTGATAAGCCAAATGGAATTGTCGATACGACCGTACGCTGCTCGCCGAGTCGCTTCGTTATCGGTGATTGAACGAAGCGGGCGCTGCGCGCTCCACAGGTTTTACCTGGCGGTGAACATGCGAGGCGACATTCAATTACGCGCCAGTAACGAGAAACGTCTGTGAGCTATCGCCGAGAATATCGAGGCGTTTAGAAGCGAATGCAAAAATAATATTAAACGCCGGTGCGAGCCCGGCGAGGAGTGAGGAACCGATTCGGGTGCGCGCGCTTCACCCTTTTCTCTTTCGACAGTAGGGTAGAGCGAGGCAAAATGGAGCAACGGTGCAAAACGGGGTTTTTGGGCAAAATGTCATTTTCCAATAATTTTTGGATGTCCGAATTCGCCCTATCGGATACATCAGGCTTTTCTGCCCAGTTTTGCCACCTTGTCCGATCCAAAAATGATTGGAAAATTTAGTTTTGCCCAAAAACCCCGTTTTGCCCCGTTGCCCCATTTTGCCCCGCTCTCCCGTACAAAGAATGCGAGGCGCAAAGGCTCGTTTTCCTCGAGGCGCAGATAAAAGTTTCATCGAGGAGAGAGAAAAGGAAATTCGAGTGCTCCTGGCGTTGATCGACAACGAGGAAAACGCCTTCGCAGCGGGTACTCCGATTTACTCGCTCGTCCCGAGCGCGCGAGGCGTTGAATTTTCCCTGGAAAGAAGACGGTTCAACGTATTCGATCCTCTTTCCAATCACCGGCAGGTTTCTCCTCTCCCGTTGCCGCTCTCGCGTGTCCCGAGCGACTCTTCTCTTATCTCACGACGCTAGCCCGATAGCCGGAATGCTCGGGCCAAGAGTCGCGCCGCATCGAGCCAATGCTTTTCCAATAAGCTTCACCCGAAAATTCCAAACTCTCGTTGGCCGCGCGAACTCGACGCGACCGGGACGAACTCGAGGCCGAAAGAGGGGTCGAAGACTGCGGAAGTTTCTCGCTGTGTGTAAGAACTGTACACGATATACGGGACGCGCATACAACGGCGAGAATCGACGCAGACTGAGGGCGGTTGAATAATGCAGAACGCGAATCCACCCCTAAAAAGTTAGAAGGGCTCTCCGCGTTCTGCGAACCGTCCGGACTCTCGTCGCTGAACGGAAAATCGGCTTCCAGCGGAATTCTCTTTGTCCACTTTATTCCTGAAAACGCCTCCGAGCCCGATCTCTCTCCTACAATTCGCATGTATAAACCATTCGGACATACGTTTCGGCGATTTTTACAACAGGAAAGTTTGCCTGCAGAGAGGATCTCACGGGATCGGAGGGAAATAAGTGTTTCGGCTGCGGAATAAACGTCTCGCTGAATTGAAGGGCGATTTTGTTTTTTTGGTTTTTTTAAATACTTTTTTTAAATTTTTCCACCGCAGCGACGATTCGTTCGATCGTATTATATTTATGTGGAGTATAAACCATTCGAACATACGTTTCGGCGATTTTTACAACAGGAAAGTTTGCCTGCAGAGAGGATCTCACGGGATCGGAGGGAAATAAGTGTTTCAGCTGCGGAATAAACGTCTCGCTAAATTGAAGGGCGATTTTGTTTTCTGGTTTTTTTTTAATACTTTTTTTTTTACCGTAGCAACGATTCGTTCGATCGTATTATATTTATGTGGAGGAGATGCAGAGCGACTAAGTGCACGAACTGGAAGGTGGTAGCGAAACCGGGAGTTAAATCTTGATGGCCGGAGCGCGCGAAGTCATCGATACTGGTAGCGCACGTGAACGCCCCTGTTGCACGCTCGTTCGTTCCCCCGGGGTTATAAACTTTACGATCTTGAGATTTAACGACGCGATAAATATATCGATGTACTTCGGGAGGCACCGAGAGGGAGATACGGGGAAAACCATCGGGTTTTCGAGGATCCCACGGGAATTGGAGCGTTCCAGTGCCGTCTCCCGGTAATAGCGGCTACAAAGTCTCGATACAAATTACAGGTTTCCCCCGTCCGTGCACGCTCCTGAACGGCATGCAACAGTAAATATTATCGGCACCGGCTCGCCGGATCGATCGTAACTGCTACAGTACGACGCATACAATATTGCTGGGACGCATCTGGCGACACACCAAACACTCGGTTTCATTTTTATATTTTTTTCAATGATTATAAGCCTCTAGGCGGACACTCAAGAGGCTCCTGTCGAGAGCCTGACTCGTCAATTTATTCAATTTCTTGTCACGTTATTCTGGTAGAGTCGAGTATTATTTTTCTTTATTTATTTTTTTTATTTTTTTTTATTTTTATTTTTTTTTTGAGTCTTCCGATCCTTCGTAATTTTCCTTTCCACGGTATATTTCACGGCTCGGGAGAAGATGGTTCTGAAGGGTGGCCCATGGACCATGTCGGGGGGGCTTCTGTCTCGATGCGGCAGATGCTAACCCCGAGGTTTGAAAAAAAAATTCACAGCTGCCGTTCGACACACTCTTTTCTCTCCTCCGTCCCTCTCGCCCGAGGAAACCTTACGAGCGGTGGTCTCAGGAGCGCGGCTTTGGACCGACGTATATATCCTGGAAGGAGAATGGGGCAAGACGGAGTGCTCCATTTAAAATCTGACATTATTTTTGTGTTCCGCGAGACATTTATAGCGACGGTCCGTTCTGCCCCGGTGGTCCGTTTTACCCCGTTCTCTCCCCTTGATATCACAGCCTCGAGGATCGTGCGGTACGTTAGGTATGAGAGTTACAGCGTCGAACACCAAGTTTCAATATCTGTGTGTACATCCAGAAAAAATTTATTTGACGGTCACCGTTTATTTGGTTTAAGTTAAATATTTAATTACATTAAGTAAATACTAACTTGAATGAAATAAATATTTATTTCAATCAAATAAATATTTTACTGAAATCAAATAAATATTTTACTTAAGTCAAATAAATATTTTACTTAAGCCAAATCAACGGTGGCCTTCAATAAATTATTTTTCTGGGTGTACCTTATATCATGGAAGGAGAATGGGGCAAGAAGGAATGCTCCATTTGAAATCTAAGATTATTTTTGTTTTCCGCGAGAAATTTACAACGGCGGCCCGTTTTGCCCCGGTGGTCCGTTTTACCCCGTTCTCTCCCCCTTGATATCGCAGCCTCGAGGATCGTGCGGTGCGTTAGCTATGCGAGTTACAGCGTCGAACACCAAGTTTCACTATCTGTGTGTACCTTCGATTTATGTATATTCGCGTCCCTCGCGCGGGATCCTCGTAGCCGTGTATAAGAAGTTAATGGTACCGCGAGGGCTCTCAACGTTCGCCGCACATGGGCGCCTCGAACACCGATGACGCCGTCTCACCGCACGCCGGAAACTTCGACACTTATGAATACATTTGAGAGTTTAACGTTGGCAAAGCCATATAGTATATAGCGCACATGTATACATATATATGCACATATAAGGGAGGGGCAGTGAGGAAACCTCCCTGCCCTCCCGCTGGCAGGCTGTTCGCCACACATTGTTCCCCGACGTCGGAGATACGCGTGTACGAAAGTACGAGAGAGGATCTGCAAAACGAGCGGTGAAGCGTGAGGGAGCTCGCAGAAGTCAGGCGATAACGCTGCTGAATTTAATTTATATCAATTTCATGGTTATATGTATATATATATATATAGCGACTGATGGTGTTGGAGCAGTGTAGATAAATTTTACGATCCTCCAGACGGATCCATTGAAAAGGAATTATTCACGGACGTTCGTATAACTATCGAGCAGATGAATGGACCGAATGGAATTGACACTTTTCCCTCCACCGCGACGATCCGCCGGTTTCGCGGCCGCGCGATTCGATGGATTTAAGGCTGATTTAAGGGGGATTAGTCTTCTTGCCTTCGGAGTTAATTTGGGAAGCGGCATCGTCAATATCCATTTCGTTGGAGTGAATTAGCGGAGAGACGAATTGAGAATTTCCGATGCTGGAATCGTGCGTAACGAAACCATTAATATCGATTCAGGATATATATATATATATATATATATTTTTTTTTTTTTGAGCGGAAAACGCACCCGGGCTCCAAGCCGACTAGCCTCCGGGCTCTCGAGGGCGAACGCGCGCATTCGAGTTTTATTTATGAAAGTTGAAACGCGGCCGCGCGCCCGCCACACGGCTCTCTCGCGAGAGGTCGAGGTCCAGGTGAGCCCCGTTCACAATGTACCACCTGCTGCACGAGTGGCCGGGGCCACATGGACACCAATGGGTTTTGGATGGTTACTGTTCGGAGCTCACGGGACGAACAGCCACGAGCCCCGTCGGGACTGTTTATTCAGCGCCCCCCAATTCCATCCGAATAATGTCGGTTTGACCCGCACAAAAATTTCAACGAGTGTCAACCGACTTCCGGCTCAATTAGGCAGTCTGGTTTGTGTTTGCTCTTATCGATTTGTACATGTGCACATGACGATGCATTGAACGAGAGCGGGGAATGGAGTCTGGTCCATACATCATTGAGTCACGTAGCGAACGGGGTGGTCCATATTCACTACCCTGTGCATGATTCTTAGCGCGATGTACACAACTTTTCCGAGGGCCGAGCAATAAATCGTCGCGTCCTACCGGACAGGTTCGATAAGTATACATATATATCTGCCTGTTTGCACTCACCACCAACCCCCCCCCCCTTCCCCCCCCTCCTGGCAACCCCCTAGCCCCCCTATGGAACTTATTTATATACCTCCATTGGTTGGGCATGAGAGAAAGAGAAACGAGTATTTGCCAAAGTAAAATATCGTTATTGTGTATCGATTCAATTATATCCGGAAGCGGGGCGAGAGGGAGCCGAAGGACGAACGAAGCCGATGTCCTACCTACCGGCAGCGGCAATCTTTCTTGTTTCACCGGGTAAATTGAATTTTCTGGAAAAACAATCCAATTTAGCTGCACTCGGGACGTCAGGCTTCGACGACAGGATCATCATAAGACTCGGTCGATCCTATCGATTCCTCTATAAATTGGCCCTAATTGCGAAATTGTGTTCTCCTTTTTTATCCCTCGCGTTTTGGGCTCTCATTCGTACCCAGAGAAAAATATTTATCTCTGTGCGATAGGACTTTTTTTCTACCTCATAGAGGAAGCTTTGTTTTGGTGGAAAAAAAATGTTTTCACGATTTTTGTGAAAACGTGTTCAGAATATTCCAAAACATCGAAAAATCACATCTAGAAAAAATGCCTGGATGGATTTGTGTGTGTGTCAGGCCAGCAAAATTCAAACTTCTATAATTCAAGAACGGCTTCATCAATAGGATTTAAATTTGGCACGCATGTGGAGCGGTTGGGTGCCTCTGTTTGTTACAATTTACGCAATAATTGAAACATCCGTTCAGATTTTATCACATTTTGAAACTTTCGAAAACGTGTTTTCGCGCTCTAGCTTTCACAAATGTTGAGTTATCAGACTAAAACTTTCCACAGAAGTAAACTAACATCAAGAGTCGGTCGAGCCTCGGCTTTGTGGCATATTCAATTTTTGTTTCTTTGTTTGAGAGTGGGAGAACGCCATTGTTCGCCATTATGAGAAACACATCTAATCTAACGCTATACATATTATATATATATATATATATATGAGTCAGTAAATTTTCCGTGGGGATTCTAACAGAGACTTTGGCGAATGTCTCACCGGCAACCGCGCCCCACTGGTATACCATGTACGTGCATATACATTGCACGGAGGGTAGAGAAAACGAGCCGAGGGGTGAATGACTGAGTGCTGGCCTTACCGGCTGTACGGGAATTCCGTCCCTCCGGGAAACGGCGGAACGCTACAGTTATCGTCATGTTTGGGATCTCTCTATGTCCAGCGGGTCTTGTGCTCCATTCCCGGTGAGGGTGGCCAATCACTGTTAAGCGCTCGACGGACGTATATACGACGGACCCGTTCAAAGTGGTATTGCTCTGTTGCACGAGAGAAGGGACATTCGAGATCGCACTTTTGGGAAATTCTGCCGGAGCTGCGAAGACGAGGAAAGCACTCAAACCGCTACTGGCTCTACGTTACTCCGAAGGAGAGGATGTTTATCGAGCGGGGAATTGCGCGGAGCGATGTGGCGAGGTATCTAAAAATTGTCATCATTTTATCTATTTTTTTTATTAAAAAATATGAATAATAATGATAATTTATATCCGTATTTTGAAACTACGTTTTGACGTTATAATTTTTTTTTTTTTTTTTTTGTATGACGCAGAGGCTATAGCAGGGGGAAGTTGGTTTTCTATGAAAATCTCATAAGCCACACAGATTCGGAGTCACCCTAGCAACACAGTGGTGTGCACGGAACGAGGGTTCCCCCGAAACTTTTGGAAAGGGGCGGGCAGGGTGTCGAACTCGCGAGAACGACGTGGAACTGCTGCTGCTCGAGGGGACAGTCTGGGGCGCGACCATTTTCAAAAAGGCTCTGGCGAACCGCAGTTGGAAGAGAAATATCTCTGACTTCTCACTGATCCGGGATTTGCGCTGTTAACATATTGTATCTGTTTGTTAGTACACTTTGTGGCACGCTCGGTAAACCGGACCCTCGAATAAAAAAAATAAATAAAAATAAGAAATGAAATTGGTCGAGCTTCGGGTACGGAGATAGCTCACTCATTTTTTTTACCCTAACGGCCTCGACGAGGACGAAAGTAAAAAAATGCTGAAAAATTAAATTTCCGGGCGGACAATTTTTTTCACCGCAAAATTTCGCGTGAATAACGAGGCACCGTGCAAAGTTATCTGACAAGAGAGCCCCTCCTCAAATTACGGCTGGACTGCGCTGAGTTGAAAAAAATTATATATTTCAGTGCGGAAACGGGGAAAAAGGTGCATGAGATATAACTGGCCGTGCGAGAGAAAAGCGAGGGTGTTGCGCGTTGCGATATGCTGGAAAACGCAGCGTTCGCTGAGCTCGCTGTATATTCGGGCCCGAGGCAGCTCCCTTGTATCCGCGTACATGCCGCGGGAGTAAATATGTGTATGTACGCGAAAGGGAAGGGTGGGTGGGCGAGCTGGGTGACTAACTGCACGAGATGGGGTAGGAGGTCGAGAACACACAGTGGGAATACCTAATGAGTATGAGGCCACTCGTGTGCGTTCTTTCATCTACCAATATCATGCCTGCTAATGCGGCAGGAGAACAGGAGCGTGAACTTCACACATGCACCGCGAATCCGTTCGTGTATTCGTGTCAAAAAAAAACTGCCAATCAGTCATGTACTTCCATCTTCATCAGCGCCACATAGCGCTTCTACCCGCGAGGCCGACCTCCTGCTGATCGTTACAAATGCAGCGGTAACTCGACAAATTTTTGGGGCAGAGGATAATGGACGAACACCGGTCGGACTGATTTTAAATAATCGAGTAGTGATTCAAAAATGGGAACTCGCGTATATTGCGGGGTAGGTAAAAATTAAAAAGATTGGGCCTAATTTCATCGATCTAGTTAGTCTGGAAAAGTTCTCAGCGTTATTTGCAATGTTAGTCTGTTTTTAATGTAATGATCACGCCACATTTCAAGATGCGATTTTTCTTGCTGGTGTCGTTAATGTACACTGTAAAAAAGGTGTTAAATTCAATGCCGCTTTAACACCACCATGTGGTCCACATAGGTCCATTACTTGTTACAAGCAGTGTTCACATATGATGTAAAATATGCGGTGTAAAATCAGTGGTACTTACAGAACGTACATTCTAAGACTGTAACGATGTACGGTGACACCGAATCTTACTCCTAAGTGAATAAAAAGGGTTTAAACTTTTAAAATAGATATAAAAGCCCACAAATAATTGCCCAACTTAGTAACAATTATAATTGAAAAGAGAATATTAATGAAAAAAAGGCTACGAATATCTTTGGTGGCGACTTGCCTGCAATGGGATTCAAACTACCTACCTATCTATGCCTATCCAAAACGGGGGACGCTGCTTGACGAAAAATACCGTTTAGGGGTTAAAGACACAGTTCCATTCCAATTTGACACAGTTAAATGCATATTTGAAACTTAAAGTTGTGGTTAAATGCACAACTTCTTACATGTGTTATAAATAAGGTAACCCAGAATTGTGTTCATGTCTAAGAAAATAACACCATTATGTGACATCGTCGTTCATCACACAATTTGGTGCGGGATTTCTTGGAGTACACCGCGTTACCGGTTTACCATACCCTACGTCTATTTTTCACTGCAAAATGGTGTTAACTTTAACAGTTTCTTTTACCCCTCGCACTATCCCAGTTTACAGCGAAAATGTCTTACAGTGCATCTTTAAAAAAAAGTTAGATTTACTCCATATTTTTTCTCCTCTACCCAGCACTATCTCCAATCCAGGGTAAAACATCAAAAAGGAACACTCTCAGGTGTGACAACAATTCGTGCCAACACGCCCTTCATGGATACATCATCGGCTCTAAAGATGATTAAAATTGGTGTGAGCGAAGGATTTCTCCTTCTCCACGTTTCAATTTTATTCCAGCAACGCGCACGCCTGGAGCGCCGTACATAAAAGATAACGCATTTCCTAATGATGCAACACACCGACACCGCTGTAGCACAGAAGCAAACGGGCGGTTTGTGGACGTTAACCGTACACGTTCCCGACCACGTCCGTGTTTCCACCCACGTGTGCAGAGTCGAGTATCGTACGTGGAAGAAGCTTTCCGGCGTCGACGGGGGTTGGCGAAAAAGAGGGTGAGGGTTGGGCGCTGGCAAGAGCAAGAGACTCTAGAAGCGGTCCTGGTGAATGAACACACCGCTCGGCGCGACGTCGCGCACGTGGCCGCCCGATGAGCAAACGAGACCCCGAGCAGCGGCAGCACCTACCCTCGTGCCCTCGTACAGTCGTAACCAGCCTCGGCGGCCCTTTCGACCTCCCTCCGATCCCTTCTCGCCCCACCGCGGAAGAGCACCGAGCGAGAGCCAACAAAGTACACGGACAGACAGACGGACGGACGGACAGACACCCGAACGAGGGCGAATCGACAGCGGCCAGTCACGCGTTACGCTTTTTTTTTTTTTTTTTTACAGAACACACTACGATCTCCTATCTACAAAGTTGCTTCTTTCTCACCCCCGTTCCTCACTTCCGTCCGTTGGCTCAAAGGACAAACTCGAGTCCGTGACGCGTCGCATCGGGTTCGATCGATCAGCGTCGATAATGCTGATTAGTTTGCGATGTTAAAACACAAATAGAATTTCAGCGATCGATCATAAAAGTTTATACGCGCGACATTTCTGATTCGGTTCCCAGGCTGAAAGGCGGACGGGAAACTGTGTTTACGGATTAATTGATGAGCTTCGCATGCGACGCCACAGGAGCTTGGGTTTTCGTGTCTACGGTGAAGGGACATTGTTTTCGGTACCATCTATCTCGCAATAACAGAAAATTTACCGTTTGCCAGGACATAACGACAGATGAAGCCAATATCTCCCCGGGAGTTCTGACTGCATGCGCACGGCGTGTCCGGTTGTCCGGGTCGCTCCGGCGTGTGCCCAACGATATCCGATCCGGCGACTGCGGACCGTTCGGACCTTCGGTGCGAGAGGAATGGATGCACTTTGGGTGGAAAATTGTTGTCAACTCATTCAGCCGGGCAACTTGCTCTCGTACCTCGAATAATGGACCGTTCGGAGCGTGAGATACGCTCAGTGGCGCGAAGAGCGACCAATGAAGCGCTCGGTCATCGGCGAATGTGGAAATGCGAGCAATTGCAATCATTGTGGGAACAATCGGAAACTGTGGGCTTTCAGGGCATACCTAAAGATATGAAAAATACTTTAAGACCATTTCTATTACGGTGCAAAACTGAAAAGAAACATGAGTTTCATCATCATTTTCCAACATCTTTCGTTCTTCATCGAAACCACTGGCGCTCCGGTAATCGCAGTGCTTTCGGCTAGAGGAAATTAGAGACATTTATTTGATTCAAATAAATATTTATTTAAATTAAGTAAATAGTTACTTAAATGAAAAAAATATTTATTTAAATCAAATAAATATTTTACTTAATCTTAATAAACGGCGGCCGTCAAATACATTTTTTTCTGGGTGTTTCAAAGTTGTTCAGGAAGCTTCGACCGCGGGTCGATACCGACGAGACTGCGGATGTTCCTCAGAAGAAACGCAACATTCCCGTTTCCTCTTCAGGAAAAAAACTTGCACACTGTTCCATCTGCTACATAATGGTGCATGTTTACTGGAATGTGTCTTTCCAACTGTTTTGTCCTTAGCGCATAAATACGATTTTCGTCGTCATTTTCCAACATCTTCTGTTCTTCATCGAAACCACTGGCGCTCCGCTAATCGCATTGTTTTCCGCTAGAGGGTTGTTTAATATTTCTTCCGGAAGCTTCGACCGCGGGTTGATACCGACGAGACTTCGGATATTCCTCAGAAGAAACGCAACATTCCCGTTTCCTCTTGAGGAAAAACACTTGCACACCATGTCATCTCTTATATGTTCGCCTACACAATTTCGGCTTGCGACTGAAACTTCGTGTATGTCTCGTGCAATGCCGGCGATGGTGCATGTTTACTGGAATATGTCTTTCCAACTGTTTTGTCCTTAGCGCATAAATACGATTTTCGTCGTTATTTTCCAACATCTTCTGTTCTTCATCGAAACCACTGGCGCTCCGCTAATCGCATTGTTTTCCGCTAGAGGGTTGTTTAATATTTCTTCCGGAAGCTTCGACCGCGGGTTGATACCGACGAGACTTCGGATATTCCTCAGAAGAAACGCAACATTCCCGTTTCCTCTTGAGGAAAAACACTTGCACACTGTTCCATCGCCCAAGTCTTCGCCTACACAATTTCGGCTTGCGACTGAAACTTCGTGTATGTCTCGTGCAATGCCGGCGATGTTGACTGGAATATGTGTTTCCTCGGTTTTGTCCCTCGCGCGTAAATGCGATTCCCGTCGTCATTTTCCAACATCTTCTGTTCTTCATCGAAACCACTGGCGCTCCGCTAATCGCATTGTTTTCCGCTAGAGTTGTTTAATATTGTTTAATATTTCTTGCGGAAGCTTCGACCGCGGGTCGATAGCGACGAGACTGCGAATATTCCTCAGAAGTACCGCAACATTCCCGTTTCCTCTTGACAAAAAAACACTTGCACACTGTTCCATCTCCTATGTTTTCCGCGCCACCTCCTATGTTTCGCCCACACAATTTCCGTTTGCGACCCAATACCGAAACTTCGTGTATGTCTCGTGCAATGCCGGCAATGGTGCATGTTTACTGGAATATGTACTTCCACTGTTGTTTGCCCCTCGCGCATACAATGCCCCCCACCCCCCCCCTCTCCTCCTCCACCCCCGTATCGCTGCTCGTCCACTACACGGGAGGCTGCAGGATCTGGGACTTATCGATTATCAATTAGCGATGCCCCGTGAGATTACACGGTCACTTTGCAATAACTTTGCCCAGATTTCGGACCAGAACCGGAGACCGGGATACACGCCGTGAGAAATACTGCGCGAACCGCGGTTTTCTCGATAAGGATCGATCGTAGTTTCACGCGAGAACTCGGAAGGCCGATGGCCCAGCAGGAGCGAATAAGCTCGGAGAGCATCGTTTTCGAAACACCCTCTACAACGCGAGGGTCACCCTCAGCGGTACCGCCGGCAGATATTGATTTAGTATTACGTGCGAGTTTCTCCTATCCAGCTCGCTCCCGAACGGGCCGTTCTACGGTCGTACGTTCTCCGGGCGTCTCTGCCGCCCCGGCAACGTGCGGCCGTCGGCTATGTCGACGTTTTCTCGTATTCAACGAACGAGTGAACTCGAGCTTTTCGAAAACGCATTCGACAAAGAGGGATCACAATGGAACGGAACAGCCTCGAACCCCATCGCGCGTAGACGGAGGGGCTGCACGGGGTTCGTGGCCCCGAGTACTTCCATATTTTTCTCTCGCCACTCTTACTCCAAACGCTGTTACTGTAGTGTCCTGTTTCTCTTATTTTCTTTTCCACCTTTTTTGGCACTCCGGGGCTTTTATGCCGTTCCTGCCGGCTCGGGGGTCGCAAGTTCGATAGCGGCGGGAAAAGGCACGCATTTTGGGATGGTAATTTAACGCTTTAGGATGTCGACTGGAAGAAAGCCTTGTCTTCGTTATTAATGCTTTCCATAACAAAAATAAATTAATAACAGCATGTTTGAAAATTCATCCAAGGGAGAGCTTTCGATACAAAAATAATTGATTTCTTTCCATAAAATGGCAAAAAATTGACATTTCGGGGAAACCTTCACAGTAACCATTAACGGTTAAATTAAGATAGGGTAAAAGTGGTGAATTTTGTCCGACAAGATAAGATCGACCAGTGCGTGTTGGAACAATCATGTGCTCTTATCATTTTTAAAACTGTGTGCGCTTTCTTGTACTGACAGCTGTGAGGTAACTTAAGTTTTTAATTTATAGCTCCCGAGGGGATTTATGAATGTCCTGGGAGTTCTCGGTATTTGCAATTATAAGATAAGTTCGTTGTGCAAACGAAAAAAAAACAATATCTCGGGTTTCTCGTCGTGAGCACAATCAACTATAGAATCGCGAGAAAGTAGAAATTGTGGGGTTATAAAAAGTAAGATGAGAAGGTAGAAGTTTAAGTAGAAGTCAAGAGCGGGGAAGGACGTAGAGAAAGGTCGTTGAAATTGTCCCGAGAGTCTGCGAGGAAAATGAGAGAAATATATATATATAATGAAATATGGGTAATCCTGCGGATAATCCTAATCGACAGCTTACGACTCGCGAAGCATAAATCGCGAGCCATCCAATTTCTCTCTGTTATATAATGGCGTCGGGGTCAAAGCCTGGTCGGTCGACGGTTCCTGGTGCTATCGAGTAAAGAAGTACGCTGATGGCTACGGTTTAAGAAAATTTACCAGAGACATATTAAACTACCGACCCGTTTATAATAAAGCCGAGAGAACCTCATCAAAGATTTGTCGGAGCACGATCGATGCGCTAGAACGAAGAAAAATTAAGACTGAACGAGGAAAGATGAAAGCTGAGGGGAAAGAGGACGCGGGTAAGGGGATGAGGATAAGCTCACGGATAATCCTAATAGACCAGACTCAGGAATATATACCGCTTTTTTTCGATTCCTTAAGGGAATCGAACACACAGCATTCGAAAATTGAACGGCAATTTATTTATTTATTTATTTATTTATTTATTTATTTATTTATTTATTTATTTATTTATTTATTTATTTTGGACATACCAGCTTTTACTTTTGCCAGCAAATTGATTCCGACACTTCGCTGATAGACGTCAAATTCCTCCGTTCATTCCGCAGCCTCGTCGAAGCAACAACGATGCAGCGAGGGGAATTTTCGAATTTCCTGAGCCGCGCGAGCCGGAATCGCCCCGCCAACGATTCGATCGCCGTGTCATCGCTGCTCGCGAAAATTCCTTGAGAAACTTTCGGCGCCGGAGAGATCGTCGAAGAATCTCGCCGCGAGGTCGATTTGCCCCGAGCAAGGGGCGTTCGGGCAGAATGCCCGCCCGGGCCTCTAATCGAAATGAAGTCACTTGCCGATTTTAAGTGCCTCTCGTAAATCCCAGGGAGGCAAGAGAGAAAGATGATCGCAGCGGAAAGAGAAAAAACGGAGGCGGGAAGCGGGTTTGGGCGAAACACAGCAGAGACTTGCACGCGGTACGGAAAGCAGTGTTCCAGCAATTTTCGCGCTGAGGTTAAAGTAAAGCGTACGAACGCTATTTCCACTTCCGCCGTGAACAGCCACAGTTCACTGCGGCAAGCTCCCGCGATATCACCGAGAGAAAAATCACCGGGGCGTTGGAAAAGCCATTTGCGGCTTCCGCCCACACGCGGGATGAAGTGGCCCAAGAGAGAGAGGAACAAGAAGAGCAAAAGAGCCCGAACGCTGTAGGTCTTCGAGCGGGGTCAGCAGTTCAAGCAGGTCGTGGGAGAGCCGACTGAATCCTCATGTTCAATATCTCGAAGTAAATGGGTTGTGTGTAACGCGAGCGCGAGTTTCGCACTCACGAACGTGACGAAGATATGTTCATTCTGTTGACCCATAAGGAGATTACACGGTTCATCCATCGCTTTCCTTCGACATTGCGTGTACCAAGTGCGCAGCTCAATTCTCAATGATTGAGTTTGAACTTTCATTAAATTAAGTTCAGACTGAAATTTGAATTCAAGTTCGATCTTAAATTTGAATTCAAGTTCGATCTTAAATTTGAATTCAAGTTCGATCTTAATTTTGAATTCAAGTTCGATCTTAATTTTGAATTCAAGTTCGATCTTAATTTTGAATTCAAGTTCGAACTTAAGTTTGAATTCAAGTTCGAACTTAAGTTTGAATTCAAGTTCGGACCTGAGCTTGTGTTCAAGTTCGAACTTAAGTTTGAATTCGAGTTCGAATTTGAGCTTGGGTTCAAGTTTGAACTTAAGTTCTAATTCGAGTTCGAACTGAAGTTTGAATGCAAGTTCGAACTTAAGTTTGAATGCAAGTTCGAACTTAAGTTTGAATGCAAGTTCGAACTTAAGTTTGAATGCAAGTTCGAACTTAAATTTGAATTCAAGTTCTAATTTAAGTTTGAATTCAAGTTCTAATTTAAGTTTGAATTCAAGTTCTAATTTAAGTTTGAATTCAAGTTCGAAATTGAGTTTGAAGTCAAGTTCGAACTAAAGTTTGAATTGAAGTTCATACTTGAGCATGAAGCAAAGTTTGAAATCGAGTTTAAATTCAAGTTCATACTTGAGAATGAAAGAAAGTTCGAAGTTGAGTTCGACCTTAACCCTGAACTTAATTATGTGCTCACGACTCTCCATTTGGCCGGAAGAGCTGGAAGCTCCGTGGGAGTCGAGACAATCTTGCATTTATTTTTCGAGAGCCCGAACGACGATCCTCGAGTACGAGAAGGTCGAGGGTACGTTCAACCGAGTGGAAATCTAATCAGCCGACGTATGAGGCGACGAAAACTATGCAACAGTCGGGGGAGCCCCTTGGCTGTTCAAGGACGCTCGAAAATAATTGAGGGGTCAGGTCGAGAGGTTCTTTCAGGCTAAGGAAAATCATTATTCTGAATGCTTCATTCTGCAGCAGACCTCGCTCAAAGTGCGAATTCACAAAGTTCGCTCATTCGTCGTTAACGCGACATTTAATTTTAAACGAAGTTTAAATTGTACAGCGAATCGAAATAATATAATTATAATCTCTAAACGTGTTTTATTTGTTCCGTTCGATTCCGTGCAGACATTGGACTGGCGCCGAAGCGAGGGATAGTCGGAGCGAGGAGAGACACGGCGGATCGAAGGTATCGGTTTGCCGGGGAATAGAAATCTGCTCAATTTAGTCCGCCGACGAATGAATGGAGAAGCGAAAGAGCCGGAGAGCGTCGAAGCTTAGCAAGACGGATTATTACCCCATGATGGAATCGGCCGACCTCGAATCGATTTCCTTGGATGGAAATGTATGTATGGAAGCGATCGGAAGATAGAGCTACCGGCCCGAATTGTTCCCGTTTGAATAGAGGTAGATCATCCCTTTCCTCCCACGCTCTCGTCCCATTCTCCGCCCTTCCGCGTAATTCAAACCTTCGCCTCGCCGCTCCATAATTTCCCCCCCCCCCCCGCTTTATTATATTTACTCGAACATACTTTAGTGGCGAATAATTGCGGAACGACGATGCGAAAATTTAAAAATAAAGGACTTATTGGGATAAAGAAAATTATCGTTTACATAAGAGAGTGAGGTTATTTGATGGAATGTAAAAAGCGCGCGCCGTAGAAAGCTCTTCGTTTGTTTGCGTCCTCCGGAAAACGAGTGACGAGAATAATCGGAGAGGTCGAAACTGGAGGGGTGAAATAAATAGCATCGATCGAACGGTGGTTGAGAGAACCCTTTGCCCTCGTCCATCATTCGCCACTTGCCGACATTCTATTTCTATATCGGTCCGAAAGGTCTCTCTGTATAACAGTACGGTTTACGAAGGTCAAAAGCTTTCGCGGTGTTTTGTCGATAGAAGGGTTGACCGTAGAGGAGAGCTTCCTGGGCGTTACTTGCGCGGTGTAGCCACCACTTTTGGCTGGGGCTCGAATCGTACGGGGGAGCGTCGACGGATATCGGCCAGGCTGATTTTCAAGCATCGAGCAGTGAGGTTCAAATTATCGTTACTGTTAAATGTGAAAAAATGGCGTTTGGTATTACTCGAGAGCGGAGGTGGGCAAAGTACCAAAAAGTACTTCAAGTACAAAGTACAAAGTATCAAGTACTTTTCGTACTTGAAGTGTCAAGTACTTTTCGTACTTGAAGTGTCAAGTACTTTTCGTACTTGAAGTGTCAAGTACTTTTCGTACTTGAAGTGTCAAGTACTTTTCGTACTTGAAGTGTCAAGTACTTTTCGTACTTGAAGTGCCAAGTACTTTTCGTACTTGAAGTGTCAAGTACTTTTCGTACTTGCAGTGTCATGGACTTTTCGTACTTGAAGTGTCAAGTACTTTTCGTACTTGAAGTGTCAAGTACTTTTCGTACTTGAAGTGTCATGGACTTTTCGTACTTGAAGTGTCATGGACTTTTCGTACTTGAAGTATCATGGACTTTTCGTCCTTGAAGTGTCATGGACTTTTCGTCCTTGAAGTGTCATGGACTTTTCGTACTTGAAGTGTCATGGACTTTTCGTACTTGAAGTGTCAAGTACTTTTCGCAATTACATTTTTGGCGTTAAGCGGTATCTAGGTAAAAAAAACAGAAAGTATAAAGTTATTTGCACATGGCTTCCTCATTTATAACAATTTTGGGCATAGCTTCCTCCTTCCTGTGGGAAACTTTGATGATCGATTTTGGCTTCGTGATAGAAGAAGCTATGCGCACAATTGTAGTAAATAAGGAAGCCGTGTGCAGGTTACTTTGCACTTTTTTCGTAACATTAAAAAATGTTTAAATTTCGTTACATTTAAAGGGTCAAAATTCAGCACAGAATTTATTGTAAAAAATCGCTAACGGAAATATTTGCAATTCATCATTTTGAGGCTATTTTAAAAATACATTCTTCACTTTTATAATATAAAAAAATCCATAAAAAAATTTCATACGCAATAAACGAAATGGGATCCTTCTCGTTATTTAAAATGGAATTAAAAAAATGCTCGTTAAAATTATACTCATTGAAAAGTTTTTACAGACAATCATATATTAATAGAAACAGGATGTCATGCAACACATAGAGTGTCCGTAATCCGCGCGTGTACTCAAAAAGTACTCGTACTTGATGCTTGAAATCGGAAAAAAGTAGTCGAAGAGCTAAAAAATACTTGTGTACTTCAAGTACCGAATACGTGCCCGGTACTTCAAGTCCTGCCCAGTTCTGCTCGGGAGTGAAATTTTATTTTTATTTTTAATAATACCTCGTTTCCAATAATTTGATGGCATAAAACGCTAATCGACATCCCAGAATCTTGACCTATCCAAGTTTTCTTTTTAATTATCGAAACCTTGATTCGGCGCTGGGATATTAAGGTTCTCCTTTAGGTAGCCGACAATCGTGTTCTCCCTCGCCGCTGTGCATATAGCAACGGCAGGCGAAATGGCATGTAGGGGACACTCTGGTTATCGCGGTGTGATGCGGTTTCGATATTCCAACGCCCCCTCGGGGCTTCGGGAGCGCGAATAAATGAGCAACGAGCAACGAGCAGAAACGAAGAAGCGACAAAGCAAGTTGACTATGTAGAGCTCCCAGGCCGAGCCCTCGAGGCAATCCGTCCCACCTTACAAGCAGTTAGTTAGTTAGTTAGTTAGTTAGTTAGTTAGTTAAGGAAACTAGATTATCAAGTTGTATGAGGCGTGAGTCGAACGGAAACGCGCCGGTCATGGAAATAGCTCTTGGGCTGCGCCAAAGCAAAACTGTCGGTGAATTACCTAGAGTCGGGATTTTCAAAGACCCCCGCTATTATCCCGACTTCTCGGTCGACGTTCCTCTCTCGCCGCTTTTCCCCCGTAACGAGCAAATGACAAGAAAAGAAAAACAAAACAAAAAGAGGAACTCCGCGGGCTCCAGTTCGCGAGAGTTTCTCAACTATACGTGTTTTCGACGTCGAGAGTCGTCGGTTTTCGTTTCCCCGGAGAACGCGACCGAGGACGATGACGCGACTCAAGTTTGAAAACATCGCTCCCGTTTCGTCCCACCTGCATGCAATATTATACACCCGGAAAGACAGTGACGCTTGAAGCAAACAAACGTGGCTCAGAGAATAAATATGCTTCAACCGAGTGTAAAATAATTATGAACAAAAATAATGTGCTCGTTGAATAAGTTTTTTTATTTTTTTTTTATTTAGTGAACACATCCGCACACTGGGATTCCAGAGTGCGAACCGACATGAATATAAATTGATATTTCATTTTTTATATAATACACACACCCGAGGTAGATTCGAAGGAAAAATCTTCCGGAACGAGCAGATTTCCGCGCGAACATAGAACGCATGTATATCGACATGCGCGCGCGCATGTGTGTGTGCGTGTGTGTGTGGTATTCGAGCCGCGAGTTCGTGGATCTTTTGAAGTTTGTCGAAAAATTTGACTACCCGCAGGGAAAGAGGAGAGCACTCTTCACCTCGAACGCGGAACGACTGCGAGCCTGAATATAAAGTGGAGGGTTTGAATTCACGACGATTCCTCAGTTTTCCTTTTTTTTTCTTTTTCCACTATCCATTTTTTTATCCTCTTCAACTCTTCGTTCTTTTCTGTGTTCTCTTGGTTTCCGCGGCTTCCACTCGGAAGTCGGCAGAGCTACAAACGCAGATCTATATACATTTCATATATATAGATATATATATATATATATATATATATACGCATATATCTGTCTCCCTTTTTCCCTCGCGTGCTTCCGCTTTTCTCTTTCAGTAGTTCAAAAGAGAGCTCGGGCTCCCGTTTTTAGCTCCCTTACCCTTCGTGACTGCGCCCCTCGACTCGCGCAACGGATAAACAATGAATCTTTCCGTTTGTGCGTGGGCGGAGGAGCGGAGAGGGGTTAAACGCAAAGCAAAGGATCTTTACGGTCGACGTTTTGCTCTTTGCTGAGCTTCGCCCCGGTTGATACGTCCCTTCGTGCGCGCGCGTGTGTGTGTGTTCTCGTGACCGAAGCGGGAACGATCGCGCCCAACGTTATCCGGCAGCGCGCATCTGGCATTAATCGTAGAGCCTACGCGGGACTTTGGAGCTACGTTGTCGTCGGCAATATACCGACTCGCACTCCTTTACTGGACGCGACACGATATTCGCCGGTCAAATATTTGAAAAAGTGCCCGTCGACCAAATTTCACACTTGAAATTTTCTTAAGGATATTTGGGCCAAAATCGCTACGTGTGCGAGTGCGAAAAGCGCACTGAAAAAAAAATTCGCTTGAGCGCTGCCGAAGAAAAACATTTTTGTTTCAATTCTACTTTGAATCCTTACAATTCCATATGATATTGAAACAACAACAGCAAGACTATCAAGGTGACATGTTATCGTTTCAATCCGGTATGAAATTGTACGAATTCAGAGCAGAATTGAAACAACGTTTTTACTTCTTTGGCAGCCCGCGAGCAAATTTTACTTGACGCAATGATATTTTTTTTCTGTGCAGACAAAGCAAGCGGCTGGACTGGGTCTTCAGTTTATTGACTTTATCTCAGAAACCAAACGGTGAATCTTCTTGAAATTTGGACACAATACGTCTGATAGGATGCCCTTCGCCGTGGTAGGTTTTTTATTCGCATCTAACAGAAATCGGCTAAGAAAATCGCTACATTTTGTCATTACCGACCGATTTCCAAACGGTTTACACGGTACCTTATGTAGCTTTCTACACGCATTACTAAAAAAACTGCGCGGTCAAAAAATCTGAAAAAATTGCCAACGATTCAGTGGCTCTTTCCCTCCAAAGTAGCAAAGTTTTATAGCGATCGAGCAGAAACGCGTTATGGCCCAAAGATCCTAAATTCTTTAAAATAAGTTCCCAACTTAGCATTTTACGAAACTACGACAGCAATCTAATTCCCCCCCCCCCCCCCCCCACCCCAGATTGGACCACCCGCAGCAAAGCCTTCCTCTCACGTGCGCAAGCGTACATCTACGTGAGCCGGAGCGACCTCGACTTCGGAATGGACCGAAGGTAATCATCAATTGACCCCAACGCTCCCGACACACGAGCGCGCGTTCTCCACTCCACGAGACGCCTTCGCCATGCCTCACCGCGCTACTTTGCACGCAGCAAACTAACGACAAGATTGAAATATCAATAATGATAATCGGTGGGCGTGCGGTCATAAACTGCAGGTACACCGTCCGGAGCGTTCCGGTATTAGAGGCAATTTTGTTGCCGTAAAGAGAGACCAGCTCCCACGCACGCAGACTCGCGGTCAAAAAAGGGCCAACAGGCAGGATGGTATATATTAATTTAGCGAACAAATGTATAACCACACCGGTACCCACGATATTCCACATACACACGCAGTTATGGAGTTGCGCACCAATGTATCGGCGGGGATGGCGAGCACGTAGCAAAAAAGGGGGCGGGGGGGGGGGGGGGGGGGGGGTTGAAACGCGTAGGGTTGCCTGACAATGGGCAATGGTGGTGCTAGTCCAGAGGAAACGAACGGAGAGCGAGGAGAGTAGAACGGGAGTCGAAAGCGCTAAAGCGAGCGAGGCGGAGATCGAGGGGGATGAAATGGAACGGTACGAGATGTGGGGGAGGGGGAATGGAGGGGGGGGGGGGTAGTACCTACCCTCCGCAAGTGGTTCTGGTAGTCGTAGTAAAGCGCGGTTGTACTTGTGAAAGTATTAGGACGTATGTACGGGGAGGCGGCGGGAAGTGAGAGTGTATGTATGTATGTATGTATGTATGTATGTATGTATGTATGTATGTATGTATGTATGTATGTATGTATATATACTTAGAGATATATATAATACGGCGGTGGCGTACGGCCGCAATGGCGAGGCTCAGTTCGGTTCGCGGGGTTGAAGTTTCGGGGGCCCGAGGCGGCCGCCACCCCCGCTGAAGAGGGGTGCGCGGTGGCACAGGACGGGACCCGAGAGAGGGTAGCACGCGCCGGCCGATCAATACTCTCGCGAGGGCGGGGAGGACCGGGAAGAGCAGGGTCGTGATGCAGCGGTGGCACGAGCGAAAGAGCGAACGAGGGACGTCGCTATATCGCGGCGGTAGGGTAGAGAGCTCGGGACGGCAGGGATATATAGTTATTCGTGGGAGCGAGAGGCGCGATGATGACAAGGACGATGAGAGCGGAGCGGAGATCAGAGAGATAGGAAGAAATGGAAAGCTGGAAGAGGTGGAAGAAGAAGAGTGGAGAACTAATTTATTAGAACTGAGGAATCGAAAATAAGAGAAGGGTGAAATGTGGAGCGCGGATGTACGGCGGCGATGATTTCGAGCGATCAGCACACTTTTTTAGGCACGATTGCCTAAGGTAGGTTTCGGACTTTCGGCGAGTTGCTACTATTAATGTACGGGGCGTGAATTTATAAAGTGTGGGTTCTTTTGTACTGTGGACGTCTGCGAATTGAATATTCAATGGGAGATATATGAACTGGAAATGCGGGGAAGAGGGACGTGGAAGAAATGGAAAGCTCTAAGGAGAAGAGCGGAAAAATAATTTATTAGAACTGAAGAATTAAAAATAAGAAAAATTATGATTTTGAGCCAGTGGCATATTTTTTTAGTTACGATTGCCCAAGGCAGCTCGAGCTTTCGGCGGGTGGATGCGACTATTATTGTACGAGGCATGAATTGATCAAAGCGTCGAGTTTTGTACTGTGAACGTCTGCGAATTGAATATTCGATGGGAAACATATAAACTGGTAACTGGGAGACATGGAAGAACGGGAGAGTTCCAAGAATAAGAAGAACTGAGAACTAATTTATTACAACTGCAGAATCAAAAATAAGCAAAAGATCAAATATAGAACGCGGTAATATTACACTGAGAAAAAATGACATAGTTAAAGCAACAATACTGACTTTTTACCATAAAAAATAGTACATATTATAGTTACGACAATCACAGAAAATCATCGTTGCAACTATAATTATAGTTTAATCAATTGAATATATACTATCAAAAACTATCTATATAGATGTTCCTCCTGGGAACTATCGGTTACAGTAGGAAACACTATCCTCTTTTTCTCAGTGTACGGCGATGATTTCGAACCATCAGCATATTTTTTTGTTACTTGCGGCTATTATTGTACGAGGCATGAATTGATAAAAGCGCCGGTTTTTGTACTGTGGACATCTGCGAATTGAATATTCGCTGAGAAACATATAAACTGAAAATGCGGGGAAGAGTTACATGGAAGAAATGGAAATCTCCAAGGAGAAGAAGAGCGGAGAACTAATTTATTAGAATTGAAGAATCGAAAATAAGCAAAAGATCAAATATAGAGCGCGGTAATATTACGGCGACGATTTCGAACCATCAGCATATTTTTTTCAGTCACGATTGCACAACGTAACTCTGGCTTTCAGCGGGTGGATGCGACTGTTATTGTACGAGGCATGAATTGATAAAAGCGCCGGTTTTTGTACTGTGGACGTCGGCGAATTGAATATTCGCCGGGAGATATATAAACTGGAAACGCGGAGACGAGTTACATGGAAGGCAAAGAGATCATGTGATATCGGCTCTCGAGCTCAAGCATAACGCCGGTGACGAGGGTAGAGCTGTCCGAATTTTTTTAATTTTTTTTTTTTTTTTACTTTTTTATCACGATCTGACAAAGCACCGTAGCCAGCAAAAGAGTCGCCGGCGGCGCTACTCTGATGTTATGACTGGTATATCTGTACCACCGTCTGTTCCGCGAGCGAACCAGCGCGTGGTACCTGTGGATCCGGCTTGACGAGAATCGACAAATAAAACCAACGTACACGTCGCAGTGCACACGGATTCGCGGGTATTTTCAGAAGGTTTCACCGAATTACGCTTTGATGGAAGATTCTCTGTGCCGGGGAGCTCCGATGTTCCCGTGATTTTTTTATCAGCGCGATATCGGAGAACGTTGGATTCGAAAAGGGGATTAATAATTTATTCAACGAAAAAAAAATTAATTAAAGTTACTCACATTGGGTAGGGACATTCCCATATAGTACATATGTGATGTCTGTATAGGAAAAAAATTAATCAATACTTTCACTGTACGAGGTAGAAGAAATCATATTGTGCATTTTTTTTCATCATACAACCGCGATATGAAACTCTATATTAAAAGTACCGTAGACCGGTATTTATGTTCCGCAATTTACCCTCCGTAAAACTCCACCGTAAGCCAAGTAATTTTTCCTATTCACGTCTCTTCCGCAAAGTGCTCTATTCTAAGGGCTGTTTTCCCCGCTTCTCTCGAATTCACAAAAAATAACTATCCTGAGAGCTTTTGCACGAGCACTCTGGAAAACTGTTCACATCGTAACACGTTACCACAGCGAAAAAGGTATTAATAATTTATTCACCGAAATAAAAAATAGAATACATTAAAGTTACTCACATTGCGCGGGGACAATCCCATATCGTAAATATGTGATAGCTATATAGGAAAAAAATGTAATCGATACTTTTACTGTACAAGGTAGTTAAAAATCGTACTGTGCATTTTTTTCATCATACAACCGCGATATGAACCTCTATATTAAAAGTACCGTACACCGGTATTTATCTTCCGCAATTTACCCTCCGTAATACTCCGCCGACAGCCAAGTAATTTTTGCTATTCACGACTTCCCCCGTAAGTGCTCTATTCTAAGAGCTGTTTCCATAATAAATAAAGAAATAAAAAATAACTATCCTGAGAACTTTTGCCCGAGTACTCTGGAAAACTATTCACATCGGAACGCGTTTCCACAGCGAAAAAGGAATTAATAATTTATTCACTGAAAAAATATAGAATACACAAAAGTTGCTCACATTGCGCAGGGACAATCCCATATCGTAAATACGCGATAGCGATATAGGAAAAAAATTCTAATCGATACTTTTTCTGCACGGGCTAGTTAAACCTTTATAAGTCACAGCGCTCGAAAGCGAACCGAACGGGACTAACGGCCGCGGAGTGGGGGCAACGCGTTGCTACGGAAGCGCCCAAGAGCGGTAATAGAGGTGCGACTTATAAAGGGTTAAAAATCATGCTGTGCATTTTTTCATCATACAACCACGATATGAACCTCTCTATTAAAAGTACCGTACACCGGTATTTATCTTTCGCAATGTACCCGCCGTAAACCAAGTAATTTTTCCTATTCACGTCTCCCCCGTAAAGTGCTCTATTCCAAGCGCTGTTTTCCCCGCTGCTCTCGAATTCACAATAAATAAAGAAATTAAAAAAAATAACTATCCTGAGAGCTTTTGCACGAGTACACTCGAAAACTATTCACATCGCAACATGTTTCCACAGTCCTTACCACAGTGAAAAAGGAATTAATAATTTATTCACAAAAAAAAAAAATAGAATACACAAAAGCTACTCACATTGCGCAGGGACAATCCCATATCGTAAACATGTGATAGCTATATACAAAAAAATTGTAATCAATACTTTTAATGTACGAGGTACTTAAAAATCATACTGTGCACTTTTTTCATCATACAACCACGATATGAACCTCTCTATTAAAAGTACCGTACACCGGTATTTATCTTTCGCAATTTACCCGCCGTAAACCAAGTAATTTTTCCTATTCACGTCTCCCCCGTAAAGTGCTCTATTCCAAGCGCTGTTTTCCCCACTGCTCTCGAATTCACAATAAATAAAGAAATTAAAAAAAAATAACTATCCTGAGAGCTTTTGCACGAGTACACTCGAAAACTATTCACATCGCAACATGTTTCCACAGTCCTTACCACATTGAAAAAGGAATTAATAATTTATTCCCAAAAAAAAATAGAATACACAAAAGCTACTCACATTGCGCAGAGACAATCCCATATCGTAAATATGTGATAGCTATATACAAAAAAAATTGTAATCAATACTTTTAATGTACGAAGTACTTAAAAATCATACTGTGCACTTTTTTCATCATACATCCACGATATGAACCTCTATATTAAAAGTACCGTACACCGGTATTTATTTTTCGCAATTTACCCGCCATAAACCAAGTAATTTTTCCTCTTCACGTCTCCCCCGTAAAGTGCTCTATTCTAAGGGCTGTTTTCCCCACTTCTCCCGGATTGACTATAAATAAAGAAAAAATAAAAATAACTATCCTGAGAGCTTTTGCACGAGTACTCTGGAAAACTATTCACATCGCAACATGTTTCCACAGTCCTTACCACAGTGAAAAAGGAATTAATAATTTATTCACAAAAAAAAAAATAGAATACACAAAAGCTACTCACATTGCGCAGGGACAATCCCATATCGTAAACATGTGATAGCTATATACAAAAAAATTGTAATCAATACTTTTAATGTACGAGGTACTTAAAAATCATACTGTGCACTTTTTTCATCATACAACCACGATATGAACCTCTATATTAAAAGTACCGTACACCGGTATTTATCTTTCGCAATTTACCCGCCATAAACCAAGTAATTTTTCCTCTTCACGTCTCCCCCGTAAAGTGCTCTATTCTAAGGGCTGTTTTCCCCACTTCTCCCGGATTGACTATAAATAAAGAAAAAATAAAAATAACTATCCTGAGAGCTTTTGCACGAGTACTCTGGAAAACTATTCACATCGCAACATGTTTCCACAGTCCTTACCACAGTGAAAAAGGAATTAATAATTTATTCACAAAAAAAAAAATAGAATACACAAAAGCTACTCACATTGCGCAGGGACAATCCCATATCGTAAACATGTGATAGCTATATACAAAAAAATTGTAATCAATACTTTTAATGTACGAGGTACTTAAAAATCATACTGTGCACTTTTTTCATCATACAACCACGATATGAACCTCTATATTAAAAGTACCATACACCGGTATTTATCTTTCGCAATTTACCCGCCATAAACCAAGTAATTTTTCCTATTCACGTCTCCCCCGTAAAGTGCTCTATTCCAAGCGCTCTTTTCCCCGCTGCTCTCGAATTCACAATAAATAAAGAAATAAAAAAAAATAACTATCCTGAGAGCTTTTGCACGAGTACACTCGAAAACTATTCACCTCGTAATACGTTTCCAGAGTCGTCCGGTGACTCTCGGCTGAGGCGAGTTCGTTACCGCATCCTTGCGTCTCCGGTTGGTCGGAGTGAGATAAAATACGGAAGTATGTAAGAGTGTTTCACGGTTCTCGCACTTTCAAACTGGGTCACCTACCCCGTGGTCTAGAGTCTAGCCCGGCTCGCGACGAGCGCATTTCCTCTCGTTCGAGAGTGTGAGGAGGGCTTGTCCATTCGCCGGTTCGCTCGCTGCGCGTCCACAATCTTTTCATTCGTACACCGCGTCGGGAAGTTTGTGTGGGTGAGCTTGCAAGAGCGAAACGACGAGGGCGACGACGTGCGCAGAGCCGTTACCGTGAATAGCAGCGGCGCTCTCGGTGTGCTTCCATACGTGTCAGTGTCAGTTTTGCATGTGTCGTATACAGCTCGACGGATGGAACGGATGGAGCGACGACGCCGGGCAAGGGGTAGTAATAGCCAGGGTATAAGGGCTCGGTGGTACGTTCGTGTTCGAATGAGACTGTCGAGCTTCAATATTCTAGCATACGGAAGAGCCTCCGGCTCTTTTCAATTCTCAATGACGAAGGCTCGGGGAAATGTACAGACGGGAATTAAGCTTCTCGTGCCTCTGGCTTATACTACACCGTCGCGGAATCGCTCGGTACCCCGCGTTACGAGTCAGCTTCGACCCTTCGAGAACGAGCCGAGAAAATAATCAATCTCTAACCCCTCGACACACTTTCCGCGAATCAAAATGTTTCTAAACTTTAACTTTTGGAAAAAAGCACTCTTAGTTCTCGCGGTTGAATGACGGCAAAGAAATTGCATTGAAGTTACACCCAGAAAGGAACGTTATTTGACGGCCACCGTTTATTTGGTCTAAGTAAAATATTTATTTGGTCTAAGTAAAATATTTATTTGGTCTAAGTAAAATATTTATTTGGTCTAAGTAAAATATTTATTTGGTCTAAGTAAAATATTTATTTGGTCTAAGTAAAATATTTATTTGGTCTAAATAAAATATTTATTTGATCTAAGTAAAATATTTATTTGGTCTAAATAAAATATTTATTTGATCTAAGTAAAACATTTATCTGATTTAAATAAATATTTATTTAAATGAAAAATGAAAGTATATTTCCACTAGTTTCAAGTGGGAACAACACACGGGCCCGGTGCTGGCCAACGTTGGGCGAACACCGGCCGACGCTCTGCCAATGCTGGCCCCGTTTGGCGATTCCACTAGGGGGTGAATGAAAAACAACGCAACACAATTGTTTTCAGGACAAAAATGCTTTTTTTTTGTAGGTGTTTGGGTAAACATAAATTGGGTACGAGAAACAGGAAAACATCGGTGAAATTGAGAGGGACCATGGAGTTTGTCTTCGATACAAATGTTTGTCATTTGGCCATGTTAAGCGGGGTGTTCGTAGTTTTCTTTCGAACGGACTTTATTTGAGTGTCGAGGGTTTCCGAGCTCAAAGGCCGGAGGCTGCCATTCGATTCCCCGTGTACGCTATGGTCTTTCGTTAAAGTGTCGATTGTCCAATAGTTGGGCACGTACCACTACTTTGAGGGAGAAAAAAGGGGGTGCAGGCGGGGGAGAGGGCGAACGGGGAAAGAGAAGCACGGATCTTTTAGTTCGAGGACGATTAAGCGCCGGTAAAAAGCTCATCCCGTTCGAGAAAAGAGGGCGCGGGAGAGTCGGGGAGAAAAGTTTTCTAGTTGTCGTGAAAAGCCTCGGTTGCTGCCTCCGGGCGGCGAAACGAGAGGGAAAACTCAACGAGTCCTACTGGAATACCCGAGGAGGATATTATCGAAAGCTCTCTGTGCCGACGATCGAGTACCTACGCAAAGGACCTTTCACGATGCGATATAGAAAGGCCTTGTGCAATGGAGATTCCGAGAGTTTGAATAGAGTTTTCTTTCTTTTCTATTTTTTTTTGTTCCTATTCGCAATTAAATGCTCGACAGAACGTTTCGATGAATCGAGCATCGTGAGGAGTTCTTTTATTAATTTTGCGGTGAAGTCAAACAAAAGGCTACGATAATTGGCCACCGCCGATCACCAGTTACAGCCATATCAACATAGCTATGTTATAAAATTCCTCACCGCACAGTAAAAAAGTTCGATACATTGTAAACCAACATTTTGCGTCAAGAAACTTCAGCAACTCTACACAGTAAAAAAAGTTTGTACTTTACAACAACTTATTGTCCACAGACGTCCACAATTTTTGATTTGTTAATTTTCTAGTTTTACAGATAAGTGAATAAGTGACAAACTCGATTGTCACTTATTTAACAAAATTATTTTTACGAAATTTCGTATTCCGATTTTACGCATTTTTTTTACTTTCTATCGTTAATTTGACAAAAAGAAATCTTGTTATTGCGGAACAGGTTTGCATACGACAAACGATTTCTCCTTATAACTCCGATTTCACAGTTATAATTATTTTTACCGTATTTGCGATTAAAAAACGATTCGACGTCCGTTACATCGGTGAAAATTTGAATCCGTAAATTCCAACCCTCTCCCCAGATCCACTGATTTTCGGAATGCCATAAAGTTCCGAGCACCGTTTACCGTGTACGGTCAAATTGCGCTCCCGACAGAGTAGATAAAACCAATTGATCGCAGTGAGAAGTCAATAGTGTATCTGGCCAGGCATTTCGCCAACGGTAAATTACACAGATTAATGCGACCTCTCGTCGTTCATCCGATTCGATAGCCTGAAATTCCCACGCGGCGGTGCGCGCGTATTCGTCACTATCGGTCGAATCCAGCATCCGGCGGTGGCCGGCAATAGCCGGCACAATGAGGATTGTTACAAAGCACGCTCGGGACCGGCCAATTATCAATGGTTCGCGGCAGTGTTCGCCGGCCAAATGTATGAACGTTACTGCATAAACACGTTAACCATTGGTCGAACGCACGACGATACTTCCCGCTGGAAGTGCCGAATCGCATCAGTGAGATTGTGTCCGGTTCGTTTGGCTTTGCCGCTCGTCCGTCTTCCCCGCCGTGTTTTCGAAATGCCCGCACACCGCAGTTTTGAACGATCCAATGCGAAAAGTTAATTACTACTGCGTCGCCGACATCGCGAGAAACAAAAAAGTCACGGAAAAAAAATTGATGGACCGTAAAAGAGATCGTTTGATGAAACCATAGAGAGGGAATTTGGGACGGTGATTGTTGGGAAAAAATCGATATATATATATGTATCCAGTACAATTTGAAATCAATTTCCCATCCTCCTGCATCGAAATTACATTCACCGTTCGCCAGACGCAGACGGTACAGTTGTAGTCGGCGATAGACTTTATATAGGGGAAATAAAATCTACTCCCCCTTCCCCGTCCCGACGTATTGATACACAACTCGACTTTTTCCGAAACGAGCCACGCGAGTTATAACGGACACATTTACATGCGAGTTTACGGACACTCACAACTGTACCATATTACGACTTTACCGTAGTAAAACTCTACCCATAATCTCAACAAAAAAAACTACCAGGATCAAAATGAAACTCTGCCCAAATTGAAATAAAAATGTACCGGAGCGGAAGGCTACAAGTGTCACTCCCCGTTCAAATTGAAATTGATCGATTCTCGTCAATTTAAATACCGATCATCGTTTTTTGATTCTCGTAGAGATTTTTTTGGATGTCTATATTCAGGTAGAGTTGTTGGAGCTGTCTTTTTTGATAGAGTCGCGTATGGTACGGATGTAAATGTGCCAAATTTAAACTGTTTGATCGATTCTCGTCAAATTAAATAGGGAACAGCGGGGCAAAATGGGACGGTGGGGCAAAATGGGGCAGTGGGGCAAAATGCCATATTCCAATCATTTTTGGATAGGACAATAGGGCAAAGCGGGACAAAAAATCCGGGTGTATTAACAGGGTAAAATGGGACATGCAAAAATTATTGGAAACTTGCGTTTTGCTCAATGCCCCGTTTTGCCCCGTTGTCCCATTTTGCCCCGCTCTACCCTACCGATCATCGCAGATAGCAAATTTTTAAATCGCGGATTTAATGTCAAAGGCGACACAGGCAATAGAATAAAAAAAATTACCTTGCTCCCCATCTAGCCTTGTATTCCGGTAGAGTTTTATTTTGACTCTCGTAGAGTTTTTTTTTGGACGCCTAAGTTCTGGTAGAATTGTGAGTGGTAGAGATGCACATGTGCCTTATAACAAAAATCGACCGTTCGATCAAACGCGGATCGAGGCGAACAAGCTGGTTTTATTGATTCACCGAATTTCAGCTTCGCGTTAAAGGAAATTCGCATCGACTTTCCTCCCAATGGGAAAACATGAATAATAAATTAATAAACGATACAGAGTTTCCCTTAACTAATTCATGAAAAACCATTACGAATTCCGATGCGGCGATGACCGAATAGCGAAATTTTGCCGACAACTCCACGTCGTACATTATCAATAAATTAATCAACGATACGCAGTAGTTAATTTCAATTAATAGCATCCACGATGTTAAATTATTTTAACGAATGAGAATACTAAATGTAAACCTGCAGCGTTACTCGGTGCATCGGGGAAATCTGAATAAATAATTTATTAACGTACTTTTATCGTGACTGGAGCGCATTGACATCGCTGCATATCTAATTATCAGTACGATCGTCTGGGCGTGAGCGACAGGCGAGTTTGCTCGTCGTAGATTCTCGCGCGCCTCGACTTCCCCGTTGGGTAATTTTGGTCAGGAAGATTTCCGCGCGGTCGGTACCCGGAGCGGTGCGGAGTTCCCCGGGCGTTTTAACGAGCAGCACGCAGTTTGGCCCTTCGCGTGCTGAAACCGGGGAGGGGTTTTCGACCGCGATCCGAGTCACCGCCGGGATGCATACGGGCTACCTATGTACGTACGATCGTGCGGCGAAGGGACTAAGAAGAGGGCGAGAACGGTGGATAAGCTGAAAGAAAAAAAAAAATGGGAAAAAAGGACGAAGGGAGGTACCTCGAGCACCATCATCGGGGCGCTCCGACGTTTCTCCTGCCCGCGCTCCAGCCCTGCACGTATTCGTAAATGAAACTTAAACGAGTAAACTAAATTCCGTGCGGCACGCGATGTTTCCCCAAACGCTGGCCTGTGACCAGCTCGTGGGCAAGGGCGATATAGCACACATCCAGCTAGCGCGGACGTTTTATTGGCACTTACGAGGTTTAAAGAGCTCCAGGGTGGCGTAAGTGCGTGCAAAAACCTTACGGTATTTGTATTATCGTACGTTTAATGGAGTGCGCACTCGCAGGATCGTTCCTGACGGACGGAAATGGCGCGGAAGAACGGGAAACAGAAGTCAGCGGCTTTTTATTGCCGAGTCATCCGCAATGTTTTCAGGCTGTCGTGCCATTCGCTCCACAAATGAAAAAGCTGCTCGTGGACAAGCCACTGTTTAATAAAAATTATTTAATTTTTATTAAATTTTTATTTTTTAATGATAAATAGGTAAGATAAATAAAAAAAATTATTTTTTAATGATAAATAGGGTAAAAGTGGTGAATATGGCCCACCTCGATTAACACGTAAATCAATGATATATGGATCGGGCCATATTCCCCACTTTTACGCTACATACAATAATCATTGAAAGTTAGAAAACGAAGCTCATGATCCGTGTGAAGAGAGGAAACTATTTAATTTCTCAAGTAAAGATAAGAGGATAATTATTGTAGAATCAAAAAGATTAAATTTTAGCTGCAAAGTAGTTTTTGATCTTCCACCTAATACAGGTTTAAAGAGCTCCAGGGTGGCGTAAGTGCGTGCAAAAACCTTACGGTATTTGTATTATCGTACGTTTAATGGAGTGCGCACTCGCAGGATCGTTCCTGACGGACGGAAATGGCGTGGAAGAACGGGAAACAGAAGTCAGCGGCTTTTTATTGCCGAGTCATCCGCAATGTTTTCAGGCTGTCGTGCCATTCGCTCCACAAATGAAAAAGCTGCTTATGGACAAGTCACTGTTTAATAAAAATTATAGTTTGATTTTATTTTTTATTTTCATGACAAATACATAAAATAATCATTGGAAGTTAGACAACGATAATCCGTATAAAGAGAGGAAACTATTTAATTTCTCAAGTAAAGATAAGAGGATAATTATTGTGGAATCAGAAGGATTAAATTTTAGCTGCAAAGTAGTTTTTGATCTTCCACCTAATACAGTTTGCCGGATTGCCTTTGGGAGTCACGAAACTCCGAAAGGTATGAAAGGAACAGAAAACTAGTTAGCAACGTTTAGAATATTAACGAACGCGTATGCCCGTCGTCCCGTTTTCGTGGTCGCAGGAACGGAAAGACCGCCAAACATGGCAAAGAACACCGGAGGCGAAAATCAGGATGGAGTCGGGTGGCGGAGAAATCTCGAGCGGGCTTTCAGAGAACGTGAAACCTGCGTTTGGCTCTGGCGAGAGTTGACTCTCGTCGTCGTCCGTGGGTCCCGTGCAAAAGCAAAGCTTTGGTCAAATTCCCGACGAAGCTAACGAACCCGACGCCGACACGGTATATCTACTATCCGCTGATGTCTATAGAACTTAGGTACGAGAGCTCTCGCGCCGCGGTTCAAAGGAGCAGTTTTTAGTGGGGGGTTCTGTAGTTTCCGTTGCGGCAAAGGAGCGAGCAATTTTCGCGTCCCGGACACACACGGAAGCGTCGCATCGAACGTCGAAGTGACCGAGTGTAATCGGATTTTGGGACAAACTGCAAATTGGGCGAGAAACACAACATGTTCTTCGGGAAGCGATCGGATCCAAGCTTTGCGTCTTAGTGGTCGAACGAATGCAATTTCCGAGGCGGAGTGCTGGAGCCCAGGCTTTCGTGGTCAGGACTCAGTTGGGCCAAAGTGGAGATCGCTAAACGCTTACGTACGGGTATATCGCTCCCTTATAGACTACCCGAAGACCACATCGTTCAGCGATACTTCCGGAACCAACGAAGGTTCCTTGCGGCGAGGAAACCGGTGGAGCTTCAGCTTCGCAGCTTCGTCGAAACTGCGACACCAGCGAATTTCTGATTCCTGGACAGTTATCAGAAGGGCGATCGAACGATGTAAGGTCCTGTCCCGTTTGGGTGAACTGCCAAGCTGTAACCACTGTAACCAGCGCAGAGCAGCCCGGAAGTAAGTAGGGGAGAGCGGGGGAAAATGGGGCAACGGGGAAAAACGGGGTTTTTGGGCAAAACTAAATTTTCCAATCATTTTTGGATCGGACAAGGTGGCAAAACTGGGCAGAAAAGCCTGATGTATCCGATAGGGCGAATTCGGGCATCCAAACATTATTGGAAAATGACGTTTTGCCCAAAAACCCCATTTTGCCCCGCTCTACCCTACTTGGCTCTGCAGGCTCGTGGAAAATGATGAATCTCAAAAAATGTGTTGGAATTTTTTTTTTCCAGAGAGATAAAAGCTGTGTCTCGATGTACGCCAAATGCCAATGACATTTGTCTTAGAATGATCGAAACAAAAATAGTAGTGTAAAAAGCGGAGTCCAGACAGCGTTAAATCATCAAAATTCGGTGAGCGGAAAGTTGAAAAAGCGTCCAAACCGACGTAACTCGTGTATGCTCCGTGCCAGCCATGAAACGAATTAGCCCCGTATTCACATCCAGTGTCCCGAACTACAACTAAATTTGAGGCTTACACCGTTCCAAACTGTGGGACGAATAAACACCAACGCTGGAACTTAACGCTCCAAATAAGCTCCATTTGACGCTTGAGGATCCTTTCGCAGCGAGTGGATTGTCATTTCCGGCAAATAGAATCCTCTTCCATCAAATGGATCTAATTTAGTGTGCAGTGAGAGATCACGCTTGTGCACTAGACAGTCGGGAATCGGCAACGCGTCAACGAGATTCCCCTTCCGAGGTCCGGTCTTTTGCCAAAACAGTTACAGGTGCACGTGAGCGCCGTATAACTGTATTCCTCGCCGTGTTCGCAGTGCGGTGCACCACATGAAAGGAGTGTGCATTTGCGCCCCCAGGTTTACCTGTTCGCCGCGCGCATGCGCACGCTGATCCAATTCCCGCGCCTACACCGCCGTGCCGGCTCGCGCCGTCAGCGCCATCGGTGTCGACTGAGTGCGTTTTTTGTACGCATCTCCCTCGCTCGTCTACAAAAATGTATGCCGAGAATTCCGTATTGGTTTGACTGCAACCACCGAACTGAGGACCGTCGTCTTCTCCATTCGCAAGGACTCTTTGTGGCGCAGCTTGCATTTCGCCTGCCGTGTGTTTGCACGGAACTGAAACTTCGCCGCGAACACGACCGTACGTACGACACTGACGCAACTATCGGCTTCTTCGTTCGCGAGGACGCTTTGTGGCTGAGCGACTTTGCGGATTCAAAGGACGTCTCTCCTCTCATGGCAGGAATCGCGGCCCGCGGAGAAAGAGGAAATTCCGTCGGGCGATAGAGTGCACCAGAGAGCTTGCGCACCCGATTACCTCTCGTCGCCTGTTCTACCCACTGTGCACCCAGCCCGCCGTTTCGAAATCCTAATGCACAGTCGAGGGAGTTTTGATATTCCTTGTGTACACCCGCGAAGCCAAGCCAGGCATCGTCGATCTCTTTGGCTGCGGAGCGGCAGCCAAGGCGCTTGTGTGCGCCCAGTCAAACGGAATTTCTGTACGGTATAACCCTCGGAATCGTTGTAACTCGATTTCCTTGCCATTCGAAATTCCTGAGTCGCGAGGCGGTAATTGCTACACGGCGACTATGCATTATGAATTAATTGCAGCCGGAACGAGTCGCGTTTCTCTCCGGCTCTCCGGGCACTCGCGATCTCGGTGCGAACGCCGGGGGTTGCGAGTGATTCACTGTGTATCGAGAGGGCATTGCTCTCTGGTCGTAATTTTGGCAAACAACAAAAACGTCGGTGCCATTCGTCGGGAGCATGCGACACGGAGCGAGGAGAGCGTCAATGTTTGTGGGGGGCCTTCGGAAACATCCGTAGGGATCCCATTGTGCCAACCCCCACTGGTACGAGGGTGCGCCCCCATCGAGCCCTTCGGCACTCGGAAGAGAGCCTTCGGCGTTCTGCGCTTTGCTGGATGACGCTTTGTACAGGGTGTTTCATTTTGTGGAGTTTTACCACGATTGAGCGTACGGAAGGTTCTCTTGTTGCCGATAAAAGAGACTCTGGTACCTTCGCAACGACGTAGAAAACGTTGCTAATATTAATTATTATATTAAACATTTTATAATCATTATTATCGTATATAATATATATGTGCGTTAATCTATATATTGTAACGACCGAATGAATGAATAACGGGCGTATTTGGTTATGGGGCGGATCACTAAGTACAATCGCAGCTAACATCTCGAGCACGAACTGTCACACGTCTCTTCTCTTCGAAAGTCCGATCACGACTCTAATCATCCGGTCAATCGATAATCTGTACGTTTGTCATTTTTCAAACCGAGCTCTTCCGGTCCTCCATGCAATATCGTGTGTCTCTGTATTCGATACAATATGTATTAGATGCAGACTGGGTGATGAATTCTCGGCACTGAGTTTTACAGGGTCCTCTTTTGTAACCATTGAAAGGATGGCAAACATAGCTGTTGTAGGATATGAGTAGGGAGAGGATTTACAATCAAATATGAAAATGAGTGACGTCTAGTTACGAGCAAGTCTCATACTAGTTGAATCAATTCAAGTGTAGTTTAAGTGTTCAATTCAAGTTTAAGTGTTTTTAAAATTTGTAATTCTAGTCGTTAAATCAAGAGTTTTATAAGTCGTCAGCTTGAGTATTAACTTTTATAATTCCTTATTCAGGAGCTCAAATATTTACGATTTATCATATACTGATTGTAAAAAAGAAATCCGTTAAGGTAATAAATAAAATTATCAAAAAATGATATGGATGGCTTAATATCATAAGAGCCTACAAGCTGTGTATGCGTAAGCATAACGTACGTGCCCTCATGGCCTTGGACCATCATTATATATATATTAGTTACATTATTATTATTATTATTTGTTACATTAATTCGAATTTATTTCTAGGTTTCTCAATTTTTTATAGCAATTCGATAAGCAGTGGATTTTTCCTTGAACTGATGAAATAATTAGATCGGAAGTTATTTTTCTAAATACGTTAACATGACTTCTCGATCGGCACATCAATGAAGACCCGTCGATCCTAACTATCAGACTTATTTCGTCGTGAAACTTCCACAATTCGTTAGATTTATCGTCGGGCGAGACGACCGAGGGTCGTCACCCCTGCTGGTGAACGTGGCAATTCGGCGTTCCCGGGGATAACGGATTCGTCTCTTCTACGTGTTTCGGAGGTTTGAGATTCTTCCTGAAAGGCGCGAAATGCGTCAGCATTGTGGGAGAGATAAAGCCATCGGGAATAGGAATGTTGCGCCCGGGACAATTGTGTCGAAAGATTGCGGAGGAGAAAAGGCCAGTCTCGCGACACAACGCAATTTCACGAGTCTGATTTGCACGGAGATTCCCAGAGATACGATTAGAATACGAAACACCAAAGTTACCCTAACGCATTTGCGATTGAACTGCGGGCGGAAGATGTTGGCGAAACCTTTGCGACTTAGGGTCTCACGTTTGATACAGCTAACAGATACATATACGCGGGCTGGCAATCGACAGGCAACATCATCGCTGCCTGACCGAAACACATCATCCCACACCGTGCGGGAATGCCTGGCCCATTACGGGGGCAGACATCAGCCTGAATTGACGGCAACGAGTGATTTCCGGCGTTACCAGCATATCAAGCATTCGGCATTGACCGAACTCTCGAACAGCAACGACGAATTTTTATTTATAGTAGTAGTAAATGTATTTATTGACAATATATTACACGGTACAGATGCTGGTACATTTCAAAGATTATTTACATTTCATAAGGCTACACTGAGAAAAACTTACATAGTAAATAGTTCCCAGGGAGACAGCTACATTTTACAGTTACAACAATGACAAAAAGTTGTAGTTGTAACTATAATTACAGTTTAATCAATTGAGTTTATACTACAAACTATCTATATAGACGTCCCCCTGGGAACTATTCGTTATAGTAGGAAGTACCATCCTTTTTCTCAATGTATTGCTATTGCCAATAGGCCATCGACCTAAGTCCTTCAGCCCTTATTTATATTTTTTCATTTGAAGCCTATGTCTGAAGCGTCATTCGCCGCCTATCGCAAACATAGAATTTATTATACTCTTGTCCCAATATTCGATACGAAGACGATGGGTTAAAAAAAGGTTAAAAGATGTTCGAGTTTCCAATGGCAAGATGAGACTCAAGAATCATCAGGCAGGCAATGCTCCGGAGCGGTCGCGAATCGAACACTGAGAAAAAGGATAGTATTTTCTACTATACCAATAGTTCCCAGGGGGAACGTCTATACAGATAATTTTGACAGTATATATTCAATTGGTTACATTATAATTATTGTTGCAACCATGACTTTTTGTCACTGTCGTAACTACCCGAGCAGAAATTGGGATCAGGCTGCCTGATACCCTATCAGGCCCTGTTAAGGTACAGCCAGGGCGTGCCTGATCAGGCGAACCTGATGAGGCCCTGATAAGGTGCAGATCGTGAAGCATGACTAAATAATCCTCACTTCACAGTTGAGGCGAGCCTGAAGTGAGGATGTGCCAGCCTGATCAGGGCCGGATAACGTACAGGTAGGGGACACCTGACTGGATATCCTTCGCATTTGACGAGGCTAGCCTGATAGTACCCCGATCAGGGCCTTAGCAGGTGAATCAGGCAAGAGTGCATATTGCATGCCTGGAAAACATTGATTTTGAGAAGAGAACATTGATTTTGCATAATGAAAATTTCAAAAAATGATTCTAAGGTATTTGAAAAATAAACTTTTAGAAAATAATTAGTTAACCTTTTTGTTAAATTTCAAATATGTTCGTACATTTTTTACAGTTGATGTGAATTTTGAATAGAGTTTTCTTACGTTGGACATTTTTTTTACTAAATCTTGCAACGAATTTTGGATAATATAATAAGTTAATAAGTAAATAAATAATTTAAATAATTCAATCGATTTAATAAAAAAGATTCCTTTATTGTTTGTTGAACATTTATTTTTTATTTATTGCAATTTTTTTACATTACTATTATACAAAATCAATGTTCCTAGCATCTTACATATGATTGATTTTTTCCGTTTTTTATCTCATTAAAAAGTGTTCAAAATTCTCACTGAATTTTATTTTTCGCCGGCTATGCACGTGTGAGGCACTTTGTACAAGTAGATTTAGTCGTGTATATCCTCCTACCGGAGCTTAAAAGCAAATTTGACATTATGTTTCTCAAGTTGAGGATAGCCGAGTTGGTTAAGGCGCCGCCAAAGCAGTCCCCATTGGCAAGGTCGCTGGTTCAAGTCCGACCATGAGTTAAATAAAAATTAATTTTTCCGCGATTTAGATTGTAGTAATTAGTTAATTTAATCCGAAGAATAAATATAAAAGGTTCACAAGTCCGATAAAATAACGCTAATAAATAAAAAGTATTTATTATATTTTTCTCAGGCGGCAATCAGGCACCTTGATTAGGCCGTGATCAGGCAGCCTGATCAGGACCTTAAAGGGCAATTGCGTTACATTCCTGATCAGGGCCTGATAAGGTGCCTTATCAGGACCTGATGAAGCGTTAGGCAGTGCCTGATAGGGACCTGATGTCAGCCGGACGGCAATTTCTGCTCGGGTATAAAATGTAAACGTTCCCCCTGGGAACTATTTTTTATGGTATAAAGTCAGTATGGTTACTTTTACTATGCAATTTTTTCTCAGTGAACCGAAGTCGCATTTCCATCCTCCGGAATGAAAAAACGCCGAAAAGCGACAAATAGCTATCAATCGATCCCGCAAATGAAAGCATTGTGCGCACTCGACCCGCTATAGTTATCCACGTTCGTTCCGTCGGTTCCGCCGGGACTCGCCGAACTCGCCCTTGGATGCACGCTTTTCAGCTTCAGTGTTTTTCCGTCCGGGCGGATTATAACGTCCCGCGCGAATGGTTAATTGGACGACGGAGACGGAAAAGAGCGGACGAGGAGTCGGATTTGGCCGGTATGTGCGAGGCATTCGTTCGTATTTTCGGAGGGGTCGGGAGCGGCGATTCGAGAATATCCGGAGAGGCGGGACAGAGACGGAGCTTGCGGGCTCTCACCCCGTAGCGGTGAACTTTGTGCCCGCCGCGGGACCGGGGGTTGCTCCGTTCGCAACCCCCGGAAAAAGCGAAGGGAAAATATTTTTACCGCTCGTCCTCCAGTGGACTCGGCTCCGTTCCGTCTGGAGAGCCGCGAGCCGCCGGCCAATGGGGGAGCCGTGCAAACACACACGGCGGGATTGGCAGGGAAACGATAAAAGCTCGTGGTCTCGGAGGGACGACCGACGAACGATGGAATTAGGAGGCCGCGCGGTCCTCCGTCGAACGGCCGAGGGACGAGACGGGGCTGCGGAGACTCACGCCGGCAGCGAATTCTCCGGGAATCAATGGCCCTTGATTGCCCCACGTCTGCCAAATTACCCCGACCCGCAGCACCGACCGGGGAGTCGCCGCAATGACACCTGTAATTTTGCAAGCCCCCGGTACAACGAAATCCACACGAGGATTCTCCGTCCGGGATCCGCGGGGTCCTCGAGTTCCACGAAAACTAATAAGTTACCTTGTTAGCCGCAGTGTTTGGAGGCGAACACGCGAGGCTCGAATTTTCGCGGCCCAAATTGCACTCGTTGAGGCTCCTGTTTTCCACGATGTACCGTGAGCGGGACCGGAAGGAGCGGGGAATGAGAGTGGCTCGATTATGTTCGGGGAAAAGACGATGCAGCGCCGTTGCAAGCAGCTTTCGGGTTTTTTGTAATTTGAAATTGAGTAAAGTGCTGCTCGAGCGGGATGTGTGCAGAGGCCGTTTTCGCTCTACCCGTCTCCGCGCCTTCGCTCGTTGCGCGCGCGGTGCATTAATGGTGTAACCTTGTTACTTGACCCGAACGCCGGTGGCGTCGCGCTGAAGGGTGGGCGAAGATAGGGAACGCTCGTTAAGGCGGAGGATACGGATACTTCCGGGGGGGATTTTAATACAGTTTAGAAGGTGTATCGTGTTTCGGGGCGCAGGGAAAAACGGTGCTCGTTACGGATCTTATTATAGGGGGGAAGAGGTGTCACGGTATTTATTCGCGGTTGCGATCGAAGTACATTTTTTTTTAAACGGTACTCGTCGGTGTAAATAATGTATCAGAGTCTGTGAGGAAATATTTTTAAATACATTTTTTTATCTCGAACGAAGACAACGGTTGAAAAAAAATAAGCTATCGAATATCGAGATTGCATCGAAATTTAGTCATTGCGTCGGCCTTTTTCTCTCCAAGAACGTCGAAGTCTTAACCGGATCTCTTGGGTGTGATGGACGAGACAAGAAGGAGTAACGGGATGGCTTGTCGAACGCCTTCCATCGAGCCTGGGCCGCAGATCAATACACAGATAAGAATACGGTTGAAACAACTAAAGATTCGGGCAGGGACGTTCAAATAAATATTTTGTTCCTGCAGCTAAAAGATCGGTCAATTCAACAATTTTTTTGATGATTTCACCAAAATATTTTCGAGGCATTCAAATATTTTGATTGACCAACTAAATAATTATTTAAAGGTCCCTGTCCGAATCTATAGTTGATTCAACCGCATTTTTTTAACAGAGCCACCGAAGAAGCTCTCAAACTCATAAGTTGAGTAAAAAAATGTATAATATTTGTTTCTATTTATTTATTTTTTTACTCAAGCCCTGATCCGATAACTTAGTAGTTTAGAGACACGGTCTTTATATTCTGCGATAAAATCTCAATTACTGCTGGTCGATTGTGGGCATTCTCTATTTTTTTCTTTTTTTTTATGGACAGAATGGACGGACAAATGTTGAGTTCAAGAATATGGATTGATTCAATTTGTCTCCAATTGAAATTCAAGACTCGTATTGAGCTTATTTTATATATTTATGTTTTAATTTTATCAGCTACTTAAAAAATGGAAATGCAAATGTACAGCAAGAGGATCCAAATCGATTTTTTATAAATAAAATATATGATAACCATTCGGTTGATTTTAATCTCTTCCTTGTGAGAAAATTGTGTGACTTGGTGGGTTAATTTAGTTCGACAATTAAGGGTCAAAGCAAGTTCTTTATCGGTCAGGGTATTACGTAATATTTTATTGGATTTATTTATTGATTTCCCAAGTCGTGATATGAACTTAATCGTGACTTAACTTAGGTTGGAAATTACGTTAGGAATAAAGCGTTAGAAACCGTTTCGAGAATCGAATTTTCCGCGGTTGCGAGCGAAGAACCGTTGTAACTATCTGGCTCGGCGGAGTCGCGAGGGTCTCGAAAAGCTGACCGTCGTGAGTTTATATCTGTCCCGCCACGAGCGTGTCGAACCGCGAGCATGACTTGTCGTTCGAGGAACCGCGCACGTCGGGCAACGGTCTGTGAGAGAAACCGAACACGCGGTATGCGGAAGTGCGCTTAAGCGCAAAGGGAAGTGGCGACCCAGTTAGCGCACTGCACGTGAGTATCGTGCGCGAACGAAAAGAATAACAAAACAAATAATACTACGAATACTAAGCTGTGCACGGTGACAAAAAGTTCGTGCATTTGACAAAAATTTCTCCTCGACAAAATTTTGTACTCAACAATTTATCATTTTTCTTGTCAACTAACTGCATTTTCCACTATACAAAATCGCGAAAGTCTTTTTTAAAAAATGATAACAGAAAAATTTAATTAAAAAGTTTAATCTTTTAATAAAATAAAAATTAAAAAAATAAATAAAACGGGTTTATTACTGAATATTTTTTAGGCTGTTTATAACTGGAATGAACATTTACAAGCTGCTATTGCCAATCCGCAAACCAGTATTTTTTGCCCTCAATTGATTTAATCAGTTATTCAAATATGAATAAAAAAATGAAATGACCATGGCAACATCGTCAAGATGGTTTATAACTGGAATGATCATTTACAAGTTACTATAGCCAATCTGTAAACCCGTATTTTGCCCTCAATTGATTCAATCGGTTATCAACTGTGAATAAAAAAAATCAAATGACGATCGGCAACATCGTCAAGCTGTGTATAACTGGAATGAACATTGACGAGTTATTATTTCCAATCCGCAAACTCGTATTTATTTATCCTCAATTGATTTAATCGTTGAATCAAATATGAAGAAAAATAAATTAAATGAAAATCGGCAAGATCGTCAAGATGGTCCCTCAGTCGAGCCCCGAGCATCGCGAAGACCACCTTAAGGCCGAAATGAAAGTCCGAATGAAAAGCTGTTTTTATGGCTCGAGCCTCGTTTGCGCGTGCAATTAGTAGGTAGCTTTGAGAGGAGGCATTAAAGTAGCAGCGCAATGGTACATAATCAAAGCTCGGAAACCCAGGATGGTGCGGGGTCTTGGCAGCGAAGTTTGATTGCTCGTAAAACGAAAGGATGAAAAATGTTCGGTGTGCAGTCGGAAGTAACTTTTCGTCTCGCGTTAAGAATCCCGCCGCCGGTACGACTCGAGCAAATAAACTCCCCGCTACTTTTCGAAACAGTTAATTACTCCTTTATTTTTTTATTCCGTCCTAACTTCGTTTGCCGAACCATCCTTGCAGGAGTCGTAATTCTTCGCGGCCTGCAGAAACTTAAACGCGAGAGACGTTGAATCGTCGGGCTAAAAATTAATTTTTTGAACGGGAGAGGACGGAACGCTGAAAGAACGGTCGGGCGGAACGCGCGTTTGAATGCACAGTAAAATAGGTACCGACCTTTCCTCAAACGTCCACAATTCTTTTCCCGTTAAATTTACAAAAAATGTGTGTTCATCTTACATAAAAGGTCTGTTCATTTTACATAAAAAGTCTGTTCATTTTACATAAAAGGTCTGTTCATTTTACATAAAAGGTCTGTTCACTTTACATAAAAGGTCTGTTCATTTTTTACATAAAAGGTCTGTTCATTTTACCAAAAAAAGTCTGTTAATTTTGCCAAAAAAGTCTATTAATTTTGCATAAAAGGTCTGTTAATTTTACCAAAAAAAGTCTGTTAATTTGACAAAAATGTGTGTTAAGGGAATACGTCGCATGGTCACCGTTTCTTAGTGGTGGGGGGTAGTGGGGGTTGGTGCTAGCAGTGGTCTCAACCACTGCTAGCACCAACCCCCTCTACCCATACTTTTTCGAAGATGTTACGAATTGAAGGAGCTTCGAAAAAGTATGCACAGCTCGATTTTATTTTTTAATGCGTTTCTAATAATATTGTAATGTTAATTTATAAAAGAAATTGTTATAAAATAGTCTGAAAATATATATGTTTAAAAAAGAACGTTTCTTTTCTCGCGGCACCGTAAGCAGCTCATGCTAATCGGCATAATTTTAAGCTCATGTATCTCAGAATCCATGTGATTGGTCAAAAAAATGATTAAAAATTCTTTAAAAAAAAAAGCCTCGTTCATTGCTTTATAACACTCGTGATTTTTAGTTCCAAAAGTAGAAAAGTCGCTGTCTGACGTATTCTCTTAATGTTCCAAAAATGTGTGTAACTTGACCAATAAAAAACGTGTTTTAATTTTGCAAATACTTTTTGTCAAAATTAACAAGAAAATAATCGTGGACGTTTCTGAACAAAAACATTCGTTAAATGTAAAAAATGTATTCGTGTGGAGAGGACGGCCGTAATTCGCGAGCGTTGGCGCTGCGGAGGAGGCGCCGCGAGTGCGTCTGATTGATCGTGCTTGAAATCCTCGGGGCACCAAAACAGTACGAACCAAGGGCCCGGGGTGCGGTCGCCAGTGGTTTGTAGGAAACTCGTGTTACACGTCCGTGCGGCAACATAATACCGCACACGTTACGCTTCATCTCCCGCTCTCGCGGTACCTATGCACCCGGAACATCCAGTGTTCTCCCCTGTTATCCAGTTAATTAAGCATCGGCTACGATTGCTATTACGATAGAGATGCGCACGGGTTTCGGGTGAGCACGTATATAGAACGAAGTACATAAAACATATATACATATATACACATATACACAAAATATATATATGTGCATATACAAAATACAAACGGTAATATCGACCGAAGAAGTTTCGAGCACGATAACTACTACAGAACTCCGCCGGCTTCGATATCAGCTAACTAACGAGGACAAGCGAACTAATTACTCTCGTCCATCGGTGACGCAAATGTGGTACGAACTATCGGTAAGGAATTAGTGCCCGTGCGGGGTGAGACGTCGGCTCTTCGATCATACGTTAAGCCTCTGCACGACACACTATACGACGTTTTCACGATACCATTTTTGGGAGTTCATTTTTCATAAAAAAAAAAAAAGTCAGGGTAAAAATTTGATGAGACTTTCGGTGCCGTTTTCACGGCCATGTTTCGCTTCTTCATCGGTTTTCAGTGGGTGTTAAGAAAATTAGTCACTTTTTTGTTAATACTGACCGAAGTTGAGTAAATTCGCGTGAGAGAACCACAGTAACCATCGGCTCCAGAGAAATAAAAAATCGCGTGTGTCCAGGGAGACGACGAGGAGCCGCGAGGCTGCCGCGCGAAGACGGCGGACCCGAGCGACGATCCACCGCATGGCTGGACGCGTTATATACTACTGGCCACCGAGAAACCTCGCGATGCGGGGTGCGATCCGCTGGCCCACATATTATCCATCCGGCATGGCATTGCCGTCCTCGAATAATTGTGTGCCGGCCCGTAAATCCCCTACGCGACGCGGGCGACAAAACGCTGACGTCACTCATTATTACCAGACGCGAGGATATATGTCAGCGGCGAGAGCAGCGGGACGGATGTGTCGCCTCGGCGAAACAGCGATCTCTCAGCTGCTTCCTTGGCAAGTCTGGAGCTTGAGACTTTTTCGACGCTGCGGTGCAACCGCGGACCCGGCCTTGACGTCACTGGATCGTGACGATCCTCTATCGCGGATACGCCTGAAAAAAGGGTCTGAAAGGCTTTCTTAAAATTAAAACTTCGAGAACAGAACGGGTAACTATGTAGTCGAGGATTGTTAAGCATGACGGAGCGCAGTTTCGACTTTAAGTTCTTTGTTCCATAACAATTTTTATCTTTTTTCATTCGTGTTTTTATTTTTTTGGGGAAAGTTTCATTGCACGATTACAAAGTTAAATAAATTTGCTGTGAAAAGTGTCTGCAAAAAGGGCACGAACAACCTTTAGTTTTTACCCACGTAGCACCCAAGATTTTGAGATAATTTTAGAAATATTTTCAATCTTTCAAATCTTACGAAATGTTTCTGAAATATACGAAAACAATATTTGGATGTATTCTAACAAAATATTCCAATGAAATGTTTTTTTAATTATTTCAGAAATATACTTAATCTTTCAACCTATCTGAAATATTTCTGAAACATAGTATTAAACATTTTGAAATATCTTTAATGTCATGTTTCACCGAAATATTTCTACGATTGTTTCCGTGTTCACGCGGATGTGTGTCTGCAAATTGGACAGGTTACGCAATCTTTGGCATTTCGCTGAAATGTAAAAAAAAAAAACATTTCGGAAACATTTGCATGTAAGATTTATGAGCGGGCAAAAAAATATTATCAAACATTTCACAAACATGTCTTTACATTGGTAAAATATTTTTGGAACCTTTCAAAAATATTTCCGTCCTATCTGGATACTAAAAGCACTTTCGTCTATAACAATTTTAAAGTTGAATGAGTTTGCTACGCTAAGTTTGATTTAAAGTTGAATAAATTTGCTACGCTAAGTTTGATTTAAAGTTGAATAAATTTGCTACGCCAAGTCTCTAAATAATTTTCGTCCGAAAAAGTGTAAATGAATAATGTGCACTCGACAGGGTAATTGATTGCATTTAATTGTATCAGTTTCGATGAGCAGGATAATCGTTCACCGGCGAATATCGGTTTGAGCTTTATTTCTGCGGGAACACGAGGAAAGAAAGAACGGGAACGGCTCGATAAATGAGTGTGTCACGACGACGAGTCCTCCGCGTAGCCGAGACGATATCGACCCGAATGTCACGCCCGTTCGGCCGGCCGGTAAGTATACGTACCAGCCGCAGCCTATAGCGGTATGCAAGGCCCGACTCGACTCGCGGGTCGGCCGACGAGGCTCCGAGCCAGGTCGTCGGCGCCGTGGAATATAGCGGTTACCACACGCGGAGGTTGGTCGCCGCGCAGTCTGCTAACTGATAAAACAACAGCCACGCTCGCCTGCCCGCTCGCTCATTACCTATAGATTAGCGGAGGCAATGACACGAGATAGACGCGAAACTAAAAGCTCATAGACACTCGACAGCGGCGCGAACATCGGAGGCTGACAATTTGATAAAATGAAACAACTAACAGGCAAAAGTCTCGTACATCGTCCCGTTGATCGTCGTCCAATAATCGACGCCAAAGTTAATCATTGCGGACTAATTATTTTTCTCATTTCATTATTTAATACTTACGCGGACAAATTTGTTTTCCTACCTAAAAACCAAGAAATTCATTGGTGTTTGAAAGTAACACTAATGAAGAAAAAAAATAAATTAACATAAATTTAAAAAAAATAACACATCTTTATCGGCTCGATAAAAAAAGTAATTTGGAAGCGATTGTTGAATTTTTCTTTCTAATTCCGGGAAAATATTTTACAAAGTCACGGAGAACAAAAAAATATCCTGTCGGTAGGATTTGTATCGACGGCGACATCCGCCTTATCGACAGCCGTGAAAGGCTGAACGTAAGAAATCGGAATGTCGAAGAAAGGAAATAAATAAAATGATACTAAGTTGACATGGGAGAGGCGGGGGATGTTCTGCCACGAGTGGGTATACGAAGAAACAGGATCCGCTCGGTTTGTCGTTACCGGGCTTACATCGTACACTGGTGTTACCAGACGGCGTTCTCTCCTTCCCCAAACTCAACAAAGAACTCACTTTATGGAGGGTATTATCGTCTTAGACGTCTCTTAGCGCGACGTCTTTTGGCTCGGGTGAAATATCCCTCCGTCCCCCTCCCCCGGCCCAAAAGAAATCCGCACGGAAAATCCTCCCGACAAACTTTCTTCCGAATACAATCCTCGCATGTCTCTCACACGATACAGCACTTACGAATCATACTCGAATGTCGTATCCTTGTCACATCGACGTCCCAGAGCCGAACGCACAGTCCTAAGTTTGAATTCAAGTCCCAATTGAAGTTAGGACTTAAGTTCGAATGTACGTTAGAACTTAAATTAGAATGTAAGTTCGATTTTTAATTAAAATATAACTTCGAAGTTAAATTAGGATGTAAGTTCGAAGTTAAATTAGAATGTAAGTTAGAACTTAAATCAGAATATAAGATCGATTTTTAATTAAAATATAACTCCGAAGTTAAATTAGAATTTAAATTAGCACTTGCATTAGAACCTAAGTTAGAACTTAAATTGGACTGAAGTTAGAACTTGAAGTGTAACCAAAATTGAAGTTGAAACTTAAATCATAATGTAAAGTCCCAACTCAAGTTCGAACTTGGGTCTACAAATCCAGCCTCGAGAATCAAAGAGGAGTGACGGCCGTTTTGATTCTCAGCCGTCGATGTATTTTCTCGAAACCTCGACGTCCGATCTCGCACTCGTGCGAGGCCTACAGTGCAAGGAGGGTGGAGCTTAAAAAAAAGGCAAAAAAACGTTTCGCGTGTTGCCATGGACAACCAAATAGCACGATCGCTCTTCTGCATCACGCGATCGATTGACCCGAGACGACCGTGGGCAATCGTCTCGAATACCAAAAATAACGTGGCATATTCGTAGCGCAAAAAATTCTGACCCGAATTCGCAATAAGCTTGAAAAACAGAGAAGATCGTCCGGGATTGTTCCGAGAACTGTGGGAAAACTCGGCCGCTATTGAGGAACGGATAACATCGTTCGGGGAGTTCCAATTTAATGCATCTTTCTTTTACCCTTGAGCTTGCCACCGCGCTCGAGAGCCACCTACGACCCTGTATCGCTTGCCACAGAGGGTAATGGAACGCCCACCATCCTTACTCTACTCTCCGCAGCGGCAGGAACGCACTCGGCGGTGCTTTGTCACCGTATCGACTTCCCCTCGCTATCTCCATCTTCCCTCGTAGTCTCCTCTCTAAACCCCCACCCCGCGCTCCCCTCTGCCCCTTCCCTCGGAACAGCCCCTTTTCGTTCTTATTTATTTATATCTTTAAAACTCTAACCGCGTATATCGAGTTTCTACCATCGCTCTCTTCCAAGATGTAATTCAAGCCCGATGTAGCGAACAACGGTGAACTCGGGAGAGCAAACCGGAAAATGAGACATCCGCAACGATTTATGCCAGTTAGCGCGCTCGAGATGCTAGCCGAGACGCGTCTACTCGTCGGATAAAGGTACGAGGTAAATGCTCCTATTAGTGGCCGTATTACTTTCGCGAAGGATTCGAAGGATCTATACAGCCTATTTATATCGGTCCGTACACTTTATATCAATCGATACAACCGAATAAAATAAAAAAAAAAAATTTAATGGAAAAGTTTTATCCGATATTGAAATCATGAAATAAAATTATTTGCCGTATCGAAAAATATTGCCAGAATGTCGAGAAGAATTAAACGCCATTGCGCATAATGTCGTAAATCTGCTACTGGCAGGCGCGCCCGTCCCGGAAATAGGAGCATTTACCTTAACGGAAAGATACGGACGAGCCGTCGGAACACGATTTGTAATAAGTAATCGACAATTCTGCACAAACCGCCTGGACGAATCTTCGCAGCAGGACGAAAAGTTTTGCGTCGTTATTTACTTTATATCGATCTGCACAAACGAAGCAAAAAAAAATGTCATACGACATTGAAATCATGAAATAAAATTATTTGCCGTATCGAAAACTATTGCCGGAATGTAAAAAATAATTAAACGGTACTGCGCATAACGTCATAAATCCACTACTCGCAGGCGCGCCGTTCCGGCAACATGAGCATTTACCTTACGGAAAGATACCGCCGAGCTGTCGGAGTGTGATTCGTAATAAATCATCGTCAATTCTGCACAAACCGCATGAGCGAATACTCGCGGCAGGGCGAAGAATTTTACGTCGGGCGTCGGTCCGCTAAACGGGCCCTTTGTTGGTCAATTGGCCGCGAAGTAGAATCGCCCGACGTTTCGTACGGATCGGAACACGCCATACCGCATCAACAGCTCGCCCCCTCCTCGTCGCTCGCGCGACTCCGTGAGACGAGAAAAATCGATTTTTAACTCAGGTGGTCGGCTGGCCGTACCGTTTTTCTCGGCATAACCTCTTACGCGATCGTCTTCCGTATGCGAGGCTCTCCATCATCTCCGCCCTGAAAAGGTTAAACGCGAGACCTGCGAAACCGGAGACGTACAAATTTTACTCACCGAGGGTAAGACAAAAGTGCGAGTGGCCGTACAAATAATGGTGCAGTCCCAGTCCCCGGACATGCAAGAAAAATCGTATTTCCGTCTCTCTTGCACGCGCCCTTTGTCCGACCGCTGGAACGTCTTCGGTCACGGGAAGTTTACCTTACAACGCCAGCGACAGAGCATGCACGGAACGACGATTATTTGAACGTTAACCGTCCACTGCGCTATCGATTCGCTGCGGTGCGAATTTCTTATCTGCAGGTACTTTTGCCGAGGCGCTATGTATTTTTTTTGTTAAATATATGTATATACGTGCAGTCGACAAGAATGGCTGTGTAGCGCGTACTTCTCGCAAGAACCGTGCTATTACACGAGCGAGACTGTTCTCTAGCTTCTTCGGGCTCTCTAGCCACTGACACGAAGGCAAATGCACCTGTGGAGTTTTCCACCCACGTTCGCCTACGTCGATGTACGTTCGTAGCGTGTCGATTGTCGTTCTTATTTTAACTAGAGATTCGAAGCCTCCATGAAAATCGGTGGATATTCTTAAAGCTCGTTTGCCTAAAGGCATGTCCTATATGACGTTAATATACTGACGAGGATATATTCAGGTCTAGATACATCTTACTTCTAACAAGTAAAAAATGGGAACGAGTCTTCGGGTGAAAGAAAACGACCGGAACGACTCGTGAAATACTGCACCGAAAATAAAACCCGCAACACCTGTGTTCCAGTGTGGCGGGGAAAGTCTGCATAGAGATATAAATCGCTGTTAATCCTCGAGGATCGGGTGGCAACGTCGCAGGGACCGTGCCGCTTTAATTTGAAGAAAAAAAGATCGTATATATATCTGGATTAAAGAGGCTCGGGTGTATAATTGCTCTAAGAGACGAAACATTAATGCGAGCTCGCGGAGTTTCAAGCGCGGCTCAAATTTTACCGCTTCAGAGTTTTCTAACGAGATAAACGAATAACGACTCTTTGACCGTTACGAGCAGGTCCCTGGTACGATTTTTGCACCCCGAGCGTAATCCTAATGTCCGAACGCTTCGAGGTCCTCGGAGAACGGGTTCGTCGATAAACGATCGTGAACAAATGAATAAACGACACGCACCTTAAATCCTCTCCTTGGCGATCGTTGAAATCCGCTAATTAACCTCCAACTTGACGCGGCGACGAATACAAGCGGGCTCTTCCTGCACACGGATCCGGGACAATGAAAACACGCGCACTCACGACGCGAAACTTTCGACTGACAATCGATTGCGAAGGAAAAAAACAAACAAAACGTCAACACGCGTTTCGAACGTACGGGGGACGAACGTATTCACATCGCGCGACTCGCGAATCCTCTTTCCGGCATTTCATCCCCAGGGGGGGATTTCCGTATCCCTCTGTTATTGTTTCAGGTTATCTGAAATTAAAAATAAAAAAACCGGTAAAACCGTTGAAAACGGTGGCCATGTTCGACCGCACTGGACGCGCTGCCGACGCGCATCGGACTGATCTCCGCGTTTGAAGTAAAACGATAAACAAGAAAAAACTGATTCGAGAGCAAATTGCGTGAGGCTCTCGTGAGCTTGCGACAGTCTCGTACAAGGAACAACGTCTCGGGTTGATGGCGTTCCGACGACTGTTGGGACGGAGCGCTAGAGCCGCGACGCGACAGCCCCCGGCCGGGTCGACGCATGCGCCCTTTCAACTCCGTGCCCAACCCTGTTTTTACACACCGAGCAGCCCCGCGCCCCGCGCCGCCGGTGTGTCGCTATCATTCATTTACGATATCGTTATATTTCGCGCATAAGATCCTCGTGTAATTACAGGATAGCGTGTGCAACGGTGCTCCGCCGGGAGGATGCTACGGTATTTATTAATAAGCGGCGGTAAACGTGAACTCGCTGTTTGGGCTTTCCGAATTTACGAATCCATGCGGCTGCACCGGAAGTGGCGAAGGAGTAGCGAACGAGCGAAAGCTCCGTAGCGGCGCTCTCACAGCACCGGATAGAAACCATCGAGATCGAGAGCGTTAAATGTCGGATGGAGTAGATTGTAAATGCCACTACTTCGCTACGATGTTATGTATTTTAACGACGAGGGGTGTGTATATATGGCATCGGGTTTTTATTAGTTTAAAAGATTAAGCTATAGCGCGAATTTACGGGACGTTGAACGCAACGAGACCCCGCAGTCGTGGCCGCGCTCGTTTCCGAGTCTCCCCTGAGGGCACGCGCGCCCGATGCTTCGGTAAATGTCAGCGGCTATCGCTCGCAGAGTTGATTGCGAGCGTTCAAACGTAAAACGAAAATTAATGATGGACGGTACGATGCGATTTTTTTAAAATATATATAGATATAAGCACTTGTTCCAGTTGTGATCACTGTATAAACGATTTTTGCATGCTATAATTGAACAACGCATCGTCCAGGGCAATATCATATATTCTTTAACAGATTTTGCAGGGATTGAATTTTAAATATCATTTAATTCGTGGAGGTAAATCATTTTCGGTGTTTACATCCGGTTTGCAGCTGATGCGTTAATACGCTTTTCCTGCCATTCGCGTATCGGTGTTTATTCAGTCAAACGACCCATGTACCACGGAAATGCTTTTGAAATGTTTCAAATTTTTTATGAATATTAAAAAATATTTGTGAAACGTTTTTAAAATATTTTTTTGTCCGTTCATTAATCTTATATTGAAATGATTCCGAAATGTTTTTTAATCATTTCAGCGAAATGCCAATGATTGCATCACCAGTCACATTTATATACACACACACGCATGAACACTGAAACAATGATAGAAATATTTCGGTGAAATATGAAATGAAAAACATTTCAATGTTTTTACCACACTGGTTCAGAAGTGTTGAGAAATTATATATATTTCTGAAATATTTCGCAAGATTTAAAAAGATCGGAAATATTTCTGAAATTATTTCAAAATATCGCGTGCTATATGGGGACTACTATTAAATATTCGATACCCAGCATTGGGTATCGATGCTTACAAATCTATGTACATTTTTATTACTCCAAGAGAGCCGAATCTTTGAGGGTCAGTGGCGAAAATTGGACCGCACGCTCGATCCACTTTGCCACCCCCAAGAGTCTTTCCTCGTGAAGATAAGGCGCCATCAGTTGCAACGAAAGGGGCAAGCCCCTTCGAGATATATCAACAGGCACATTGATCGCCGGAATTCCAGCCATGTTAGCGGGTTGCGTACAAAAGTCTTGAATCGAGCATTGTGTCTGATTGTCGGCGGTTACGAAATCGCTGTAAAGAGGAGCATCGGAGAGTGTGGTAGGTGTAAGTAAAACGTCTATATTCGCGTTCCAAGCGGCCTCGAAGTCCTGCGCTATGAGACGTCGTACTTTCATCGCTTTGACGAAGTAATCGTCGTAATTCTCGGCAAGAAGAAAATAATTACCGGTGAGGATTCGACTTCTCACAACATCGTTGAAGCCGAGGCATCGGCTTTTGGCGTACAATTCTTCGGTGGACTCGGCTTCGTCGACGCGCAATCCGTACTCCATACCGTCGTATCGGGCCATGTTGCTCGCTACTTCGCACTGGTTCAGAACGGAATAACACACGATCGACCATTCGGTGTGAGGCAGTGAAATCGGCACTATCGTAGCGCCGGCTTCGTCGAGAAGTCGCGAGACTCTCAGCCAGCATGCGGCAACGTCGTCGCTCAATTCGGCCGGATGATATTCCTTCGGTATACCGATTCTCAGACCGCAAACGTCCACGGAATCGGCTAGCTCGAAGGGAACGTAATCTTGCTTCAAAGTTGTCGAATCCGAATTATCGGGACCCGCTATGGAATTCAGAATCGTAAGGCAATCGTCGACTCTCCTGGCGAGTATTCCAGGCACGTCCATCGAATTGACCAGCGGTATGAGCCCGTGACGAGACACCAGGCCGTAGCTCGGTTTCAGGCCCACCAAGCCGCAGTACGACGCGGGATTACGCGTCGAGCCTCCCGTGTCGGATCCCAGGGCGGCGAAACAAGTGCCAGAGGCCACCGCGACCGCTGAACCGCCACTGCTACCACCTGAGAAATAAACACTTATTAATTGGAGTAAACTTTCTTTACAAAACTGTATCGGGCAAACGACCCAGTTGTCCCAACTGAACCACCAAATAGGAACGGTGTGTTAAAATAAAGCTAAACATATACATCAGAGATTAAGCCAAGATTCTTAGACTATTTTTAGTCTCTTTTCCTATTTTCTATTCCCTTAGTATTTTCAATTGTGCTTAAATTTTTTTTTTCTTTTTTCCCTTCTGTATTGATTCTGGTTCTAACTTGTAACGGTTCTACGCTATTCATTAGGCGCAATCACCCTCATACTTTATACATCTTATATAACAGGCTGGTCCCATATACTTAATAAATAAATAGTAATATATAGGTATAGTTTTCCATGGCACATGTTCAGTTGGGACAATCGGATTGTTCACATCACCTGCGATGACCCAGTCATCTTGTCGGGGGGACAAATTTTTTTCACATTTGTCCATGTGCTCATAGTTCGTCATGAAATTGGAGCCCCAAACATTTTTCGTTGGACCGTAATGGGAGTCCACAGTGCCAGCGCCCATGGCGAATTGATCGAGATTTGTTTTGCCCATCAATACTGTTCCTTTCTCCCTAAGTCGGCGATAGACCGTGGCGTCGTAGCCGGGAACGAAATTTGCTAGCATCAACGACGCACAAGTGGTCGGTTGTCCTTCGATGCAAAAATTGTCCTTCACGGCTATCGGAATCCCATCGAGATCGCCCAATTGTTTACTCTCCTCGTATCTCTTGTCGGCATCTTCCGATTGTTGTTTGGCCAGCCGACTCGTAGCATTGATGTAAGCGTTGAGAGGTTTCAAGGCTGAGCTCAGCTTGACAGCAGCGCTGCATACTTCCGAGGGACGCAATTCACCGTTAGCGTATTTCTTGCGCACTTCTCGTATCGGCGATGTCAGTATTTTATTCATATTTTCTCATTAGAATTACACTCGTGAAACACCGTTTAATGTTTTGATGTTCATAACCTCAGACTTTCGCGTGCCGACCAAATGGTTTTTTTTTTTTGCGAGAATGGAACTCGCCATCTGCCGGCCGAAAAATGCAACTTCGTACCACGTTGTAACTATATGACGGTAAGCAGATACAAGGTGGATAAATTACCGAGAAACGCTTCTTTTTAGGTGTGAAATATCGCGGTCGGTAATGAAAACTATAATGAACTTTTCTCAAGGGTGCACATTTTTTAAGGAAAATGCAAATTCGAGCTGGATGCGCACGGTAATTTTACATCGGATCCGAATTCATTTTTTTCTAAAAAAAATAAGCACCATTGAATAAAGTTAATTTGAAAATTGCAACTATATCTGTCGCACACACAGCTGTTTCACTTCCCCTTAAGGTGATGTGAAATGTGAAGTATCGCCACCGGCAACAAAAACTGTACTGCATACCGTTTTGAGAACGCAGTCTGCCGGCAAAAAAGAAAATAATATTTTCCCGGGAAATTAGCAGACGGCGCAGACGCAGGGAAATACAATTATTTTTTTTTCACGGCGCTCTTCGGTCTCTAAACGGCATTCAGTACAGTTTTTGTTAGGAACTGAGCGCGAAGCAGACACAAGGTCGATAAATTATCGAGTATGGCTGCTTTTTAGATATATTTATACAATGATCAGCTGTACGATTCGACGATCAGATTAGCATTAAATAGATTTATTCATTTGTACTTCGTTGCAAGTCGTATCGACCCGACATAGATCTTGCATCGACCATCGCCGAAACGACTCGAAACCTCCGCGATACGGAGGCGAATAATTTACAATACATTATGACACTGTACACACCGACTAATTTCGCGCGGCAGCGCGAAAGAATGAGATCAAGTTTCCATCATCACCGTGGTTCGTTACTTTCCTAAACCGGAAGTTACCACGAGAGTTCCTCGGGTATCTCGCTCGGCAGAGTTACGCCGATTCTCGTTATCATCAGAGCGGCGGTTTTGCAGCCGTACTCCAGACACGATTTTGGATCCCACTGCGCTAATATACCGGTTAAGAAACCAGCTACGACAGAATCCCCAGCTCCGGTTGTGTCCACTATCGCGGCTTTTGGCACCGGTGGATTTATCTTGAAATTGAAGAAATCCACAGGAAATATAAACATTTCAAAGTTACGAACAGTAACATTTATATACTATCGAACGATAATATATTCGCAGAGAAATTCTTCGGATGCAGGACAGCTGACAGTACCTGAACGGAATGACCTTGACCCCAGACAACGATCGCAGGAGCGGAGCCCCCTTGGGTCATGACGAATATATCGTTATCCGTGAGCCATTCGTTGCTGGTACAAGCGGCGCTGGACACGCCCACCGTAACCCTTTTCGAGCTGTTCAATAGAAACGGTATATCGGAGACATTGCGAAACTTTAGATTTAGCGCTTTAGCAAGCGCGGTCATCTCGCGGGCATTGCCGAATACGATTTTCGCGAGACCAACCATCTCGCATATCGCCGCGTGGTGTTCCTTAAACGAGAACGATCGATATCTCATTTTAGCGAAATGTTTGCGAACCCTCTCTCTACATCTCCCTCTCTGGAAAAACTCGTGAGTCACCTCACCTCGAATATGTACTCTCCGCTGAGATTGAACGCTACAACGATGTTCTTGTCCTGCGTCAATTCGACGATCTCTTTGGCAACGTCCAAACTATGAACGACGAAAAAACCCTCTATGTAAATTATCTTAACACCCTCCAGAGGTATGCTGCTCTTTCTGAGATCGTTTGGCGTATAGACGGCAGCCGCTCCTAAATTCGCGACGAGACTCCGCGAAGAGCCCCTTATCATCGATATGCAAACCCCTGTTGGCAGATTTGGATGTATCGCGTATCTGTAATTAAAATTCCGTCCATGATATGGTGTCGTCCTTGAATTTATCTGGCAACACCAATGACGATAAGGGGCGTACTTTGTATTGACTTTTTCAGCTTGGACCATTTTCTCTAGAGTAGCACCTCTGGAATCCTTCCCGAGTCCTCCGCAGTAAATACCGATTCTTGGAGCATTCTGACCACCGCAGAGCCATTGAATGATCCTCATTGTATTTTGCGCACATCCTCCGGGGCTGATTCGCTGTTCCGCCCTGTTAGAAATAAATAAATGTAAATGTAAACAATGCGAGCTCAACAATTTCGGTGAAATATTTTTGTACTATCAGTATAATGATTTTAAAAAAATTTAGAGCTGTTTATAATCTGTTAAATTATTTTTTGATTTTATTATATCGGGAACTTCTGTTCGCTAGTTTCCAATTACTGTAACTCTGGTGGTGTACGCAGACTCACAATCTCAGTCACTACTGTTGTATGTAATGTACTCATATTGTTACATGAAAGGAAAAATCCATTGAATAAAAGAATTAAAAATGTGTTGTAGTCTGAAGCTCTCGAAAGCTGTTTCATGGAATAGCATGTACATGCTATTCCAGTATACAGTTATTGTATATGTATAGTGTATACGCATGCTGACAATAAAAATATATTAACTCCGGAGGAAGCTGCGCCAGAAGGTCCTGTATCTTGTCCTCTGGAAGTTCCACTTCGCCGTCGATTTTGAGACCATACTTTTCCAAGATATCATCACTCTCCAGGGTCACGACGATATCCAGCAGGGGATTGCCAAAGGATACAATAGCCGGTACACTGAGACCTTGGACTACTTTTTTCAAGGACAACTTTTCAACCATTGTTTACCTCGTGCAGATTACAGTTCTCCAGATGAATTTACCCCTTTCTGCAAACACACCAACAGCCTTGATTAATTAGATCCAAAGATTCCGAAACGACAATAAACAAAAATCGTGTTAGTTCGCATAAGTACGTTAACTTTTCACCGTAATGACAGTACGATACGAGGGGGGTTAAAGAATAAAAAAGTTATTGGTAATAGTTAAATGATTATTCACAGAACCACCTTTTTCGTCGAAACTGGCGCAAAGCGGAAAGGTCAAGGGTACATTGGGATCCGCGAGTTTGGCACTTTCGTCAAGGAAAAAAGTTGATGGTAACATTTTTCTTTTTTTCCAGAAGGTATATCGAACGAATGAAAAATAAAAAAACAATAACACAGATAATTTTTACGCAGATAAAGCTGCCTGTGTAGCAGAAGAATTATCCGATCGTTCGCAGCAGTCGACGCGCGAGAGTCGTGTGATAAATTTATCAAGGCCGCCGGTGGGAATTTTCTGTTTTACTTGCTGGAGGTTCGTTCGTTCTTGCAGCTACGTAGTTCCCTGCTGAGCGTGCCACGGAGCCTCTGAGGGAACGAACTTGCTATTCGTGCCGCGTCGACTGCGTCCCGTTTGCCGCCGCTGCGGGTCGCGAATGACGTTTCGTCGGACACGTCGTCAGACGCGCTTCCACCAGGGCGAGCGGTGCGCATGCGCATACACGATCAGCCGGACCGAGTCAGAACGAGCCGCTCTTCTTTCGCGAGTTAACACGCCAGGAGTTTTGTTGTACGTTGATCGCCGTCTTGTCAAAGAATTTCGTATTAATGAAGCGCTCAGCGATGTCGGGAAAATCTAAAGCATTCACCAAGGAAGAGGAGCTTCTGCTTCAGGACTTCTCGAGAAACGTGTCGACCAAATCGTCGGCGTTGTTCTACGGCAATGCCTTCATCGTTTCGGCTATACCCATATGTGAGTTTTTTTTTAATCTCGAGCAAAAATGTATTTTTCCAAGTTATCACGAATTATTAATGAGATTTGTCACGCTCAGGACGACCCGCACTTCCTTACGGTACAATTTTATGTCAGTAATTTGCGTTCGGATCGACGCGAAATATGTTTGAAGACAAATGTTTGTCAAGCATTTTTTTCACTATCAACAATATTGCCCTCGTGCAGATGGTAGTCGGGTGGTGTTGAACGTTATTGATCATGTTTTCTGATTCAAATATCCACAGGGCTCTTCTGGAGGATCCACCTGATCGACTTGTACTCCAACCTGATCTCCTTCGTTCTGGTGACTCTGATCAGCACCTACGCTCTGGCGATGGCTTACAAGAACACCAAGTTTGTACTGAAGCACAAGGTGGGTTGGATTTGTTAATTATTTATTTATTTTCTTATTTATTTATTTATCTAAATGGAAATGGGCTGAATCCAATTACGAGTTGATGGGAAACACGGTCAAGTAATTTGAAACAGTGAGAGTGACCGTCTGGTCATTCTCACTGTTTATCCAATATCTACTACATTTCTCTGTATAGTAGTTACAGCTTTTATATAGACATTGCCAATGGGCCATCTACCGGACTCCCTCAGTCCTACAAAAAATAATGAGCATATAACAGAGAAAGCATAAAATACGGATATTGAAAAATTGTTCAGAGACTCATAACCTGCTTTAGAGTAATTGTAGAGGTCTTCAAGAATGTAAACATCTCCTCTATTTATTATACCCTAACGTTTAAAAAAATAACAAAGACAGGTCGATGATAATTATCAATGAACAATAACTCTTCTGTTGTTAATTTATTGTCAAAAAGTATCAGTATTATAGACTGCTAATTGTTTGTATTCAATGTAACAAGTGTGCCACCTGTTGGCAATTTTTTATATCAAGTCATACTTTTATATATACTTTTCCTATGTTCTTCCAACAAAAGTATCAAAGATAAGACCTTTAAGGCAATATTTTCTGTGTTAAAAACATACTTATAGCTGAGCAAAATTACAGACTGCGGAATTATGTGTAAAACTCTTAGTCTGATCCATATTTTGTTTCAGATCGCGGTAAAACGCGAGGACGCGGTTACCCGAGAGATGAACCGAAAACTCGCTGAGGACAAGAAGATGAGCAAGAAGGAGAAGGACGAGAGGATACTTTGGAAAAAGAACGAGGTTGCCGACTACGAGGCGACGACTTTTTCAATTTTCTACAACAACGCCCTCTTCCTCGCTCTCGTAATTCTGTCTTCGTTCTACATTCTGAAGACATTCACACCAGCCTTCAACTACATATTTTCCGTTGGTGCAACCAGCGCTCTTTTGGCGCTACTTTCCACTGGTTCACAGTAAACGAAATTTGTATATACAGAAAAAAAAATGAAATTCATTTGAAATAACGTTAAGTTAATCATTAAGACGCTGCGACTGTTCAGTAAGATTGTCTTTTGATACGTGCGAGTGTGCAAGATTCATCAATAAATCCTATTTATAATGAAAAAACAAACAAAAAAACTATTCGTGTTTTCGTTCCGCACTCGTTGATCTCGGCAATGCCGCCGAGAACAGCGCAGCCACTAAGGTACTATAGTCGCTAAGGTACTACGAATTTACTGCTGAAACAACTAACTTTAGTTTGTTGTCAATATAATGCCAAACCGTAATTGCGCGCTATTCGAGCTATACAATGTACCGTACAAACACTTACATTGTAACATCAACACAATCGCGAAAGTTGCACAGGAACTTCGAAAATAGTTACTGAATATAGAACAATTATTTACCCCTGTAGAATTCAACCGGAATTGGTATCTTGGAAAATGTCAAATTCATCGCAACAAATCATTAGTTTGTTTACACATTTACGAGTGCGTGACAAACGACAGTCGTACATGTGTAACGGCGTTCGTCAGTTTGTCACTCCTGTCTGGCTGCCCGCGACGAAACACACTCAGTTAGAATCAACAACAACCTGTAGCTGCTGATTCTCGCGTAACGCGCATTCAGTTTCGCAATTTACCGAAGGGATTCCCGAGTTGCACACGGTGATCTTCGGAACAAAACGCCTGTGCAACCGAGTCGAGATTTTCTGGCTCTTATAGCACCGAATTATTCTATTATTGGATCTCTTATAGCGTACGAACAGAACTGTTGTTAACGCGAGTGACAAGCGTTATTTTCACGCGCTGAAACGTAGAAACCGATCGGACCTATATCAAGCTGAACTAGTTATTCTATATTTATTCCGGACAAAACGGCTCAGCGACGTAGAGGAAGAGAATTTTTGGACAGGAACGAATAATCGACGCGTGAAAAAAAAAGCGATTAATCATCCGGGGTGGCTCCAAAAACGAATAAGTGGCATAGCGACGAGTTTAGGCAACGTTTATCTAACGACCGTGACAATTAGGGCGTTGCCGACTGCTTCGCGACGAAAAGCGTACCCGCTTAAGCTCCGTCCCATTTCGCAGCGCTCTCGTTTTCCATCGTGCTCTGCCTACGCGTGAACAATTATGAAAACGAGGCCCACCTCATTAGAGGTATAATCGCTAGGGATTTCCCGTGTCCGTTAACGAAGGAAACGTTTTATTGGCAAGGCGTTTTCACTTGAGCGTTATGAGCCTCACGTTTTGTCGAGTTGCCCACACATTTTTTGGCATCCCGTGCACTGTAAACAATGAAACAAGCGTACCCGCGTTTTACGCTCGACCGTGGAGAAACACGATATATTCTCGTTGATGATTATTATCGCACCGGTGTGGGTGTTCGACTGTTGCGGCACACGCCGCCCAACCCTCAAAGAAGGAAGTATCGAACGCTCCTGTTGTTATGTCTGTCTGCGAATAAAAAGGGGCTTTCTTCGATTACGAGACAACCATGAATTTATTTTTACAGATAATGGCATCGGGCAGATAGACGGCGATCCTAAAATTGTTCGGGTATGTTCTGGCTCGAGGGGTTTGGAAACTTGTGAATCTCTGTTTAGACAAGGGTAGACGATGATACGGCTCCTTGGCAAAGAATCCCCGGAGAGTTATAAATTTCATAACTAGCGTCGTTGAAGATTTCGCTGGCTAGCTCGGACCTTACGACTCTATTTTACGATTTGATATTCCTCTTGCTGTTCACTAAATTTTGGACGATCCTTAAGAATAATCGGCAGTGAAGAACGTACGTGGCGAGATGTACGCGACAGCAGGAAGAGAGATCGAGTACCTGACTTAGCGATGTTTACATTAGACTCAATTTGCACGTTGTAGCGTTACCCTGATGAAACTGAGGTGACCGTCGGTAGACTTCAAATAGACTAATGCGTGATGTGCAAAATTTTTACTTGCTCTGGACTCGCGTATACTCTAGCGGTACCGAGAAACCGAAACGTTTCTGTTGTGTTACACTTGCTTTTTGACCGATGCATCTGAAAAGCAACCATAGTTTTTTTTGTTGGAAATGGGTTGCTTTTTGACTACTTTAAATTTTTTCGTTTTGTTTCTATAACAAGGGTAGCTTTTCGTCGAATTTATATTCGAGATTTCCATCTCCGAATGATCAAACCAGTCTAAAACGCCGAGAGAAGTGATTTACACGAAATCCGAGAATATCGTATCTTGTCGACGCGCTAACGTTCGTAATTTTTAATATATCGGCTTAACATTTGGGCCACAAGCAGACGGAGATTAAACAAGTGCCAAAGTTAAATTTGAAGTGGAACCGTTAAATGATTCAAAATTTATCGCATTTTGGATTTTAATTTTATTAGTTATTTATGAGTTTTTGTGGATCCCACGGTGACAGAAAGGAGCTTTTCGGTTTTCGTGGGTTGGCTGGATCCGCTAGGGTAACCCTTTATTTTGATGTCATATTTCCTGTAAACCTTGAAACTGTCGTTGTATGGTCTTATTTACTTGATCTGTAGTTGCGTGGAATTCGCTCGAGTCCATCAAATCAGAGTTTCATAAAGGTGAAAAGTTAACACAAAGCAATCTTTCCCATTTCAGTATACCCGGAATTTCGTCATAGACGCACAACTCGCAGATGCATATCTACACAACCCCAGTGCGACAGCGACTACGATGCAACTCTTCCGCTAGGCTATCGAAGCAATCGCAGTGCATATATGCAAACGTAACAGCATACATTCTCAAAATTGATGGCATTTAGATGCGGGAATACTTAGGGCTACACAACCGGCAAAGCTAGCCGGTTGTCGGCACAGCTGGCAAATATTCCGTCCATAGTATCTGCAAGAATGTTTAGCGACTTGCGTTGTCTCCTCAAAATTCTAAATGGGATGACCTGAAAACGAGGCAGCACTGCTCTTTCACGAGACCACACATGTCACCAATAATGCGCCGCACTCGTCAATTGCGCGTCTAGTCCGTCTGGGTAACATATACTCGGAGCTAGGGTGCACGGGCAAATGTTCAGCATTTTCCGGAATCGAGCACAAGAGATGATATTTGCGTATGATTGGTAAACGTAAAATTCAATAACATCTGAGCTAAGTTAAAAGGTGATAGATGCACAATGATTTTTATTTTTTAAATAGCGATGTAAAAGTAGTTATAAGACACATTTGTATTTTGATAATTGGTTAAGGACAAATCCGTTAATGAACAAACAAAGTTATCGGTACTAGATAAGCAGTATGGTAACGCGATGGAATCGGGAGATAGGAAACATAATATGTTTTCTTTTCCTCTGGAATAATTCGACCTACTGAGCGGGCCGTGGAAGCTGCTGTTTTTATTTTTATATCGGGGCAGTCCCGATATCGTAAACAGACACACCCACGGGGATCCATTATAGTTTTCTCCAGACCGTCTGTGATCGTAAGCGTGAATTTTTCATTCTCATCGGTGAGCAAATGCTAAAATCGACAGTTACGCCAGAAAAACGTCTTGTATAATACCCATGAGGCTTAACGGTCTCTCTTACTGTATTTTACACACGGCATGGGATTTTGTTTCTCTATTTCTGTACCGCCGAACGAAGAAACTCCCAGCAGAAGAGCCTCTGTGTACACGCTCGGAACTCGTGTTTGGCACATTTTAGAATGAAAAAAAAAAAAAAAAAAAAAATGAAACAAAGATGTTAAAGGCAAACCGACGAGTGGGTCAGGTTTTGCTTAATAGTTTAGTGTCGATTATCAAAAGGAAAAACGACACTTGCGACAAGGTCAAATCCATCAAACATCGGATAACTCAAACATATAACATTACTTTTAGCCACGCGAGAAACGATCAATGACGCTCTAATTATATTTCTCATGCCATTAAGTTGGTTCCTTGTCATGTATTTATTTTTTTATTTATTTATTCTTCAAACGGGTTTTTCCATCTCGAGGCAGAAGGCACGTCGGGGAGTTTTCAGTTTCCGGCAAGCAAAGCATCGAGTCGTAGCTGCCATTTCGAGGTTTTAGTTTTTTTTTCTTTTCGTTGTTTTTTTTTCTAATTTTTTCTCACTTCTTTTTCCCGTGTACTCTCCTACGTCCGAGAATAGCGCAAGCGAGTGCGAGCCGAGGGAACGACTCGAAGCTCGATTCTCCGCGTGTAGTTTGTGCTGCCGCTTCCAAGAAGCTTCGGATTGGCTGGAGCTTTAGCGAGGGGGCTGGCATGCATTGGTGGTCTGAGGACTTTGCAACATTCGGGGATGGGTAAGGGACGAAGTTACGTACGCAACCGCTATACCGCCGTCTTCGAATATTACCGGGAGGAAGTCGTCGCGCTACGCCAGTATCAAAAACGCCAGTCCACCCTATCGGCCCTGGGAGATCCAGTCATACGAGAAAGCAAAGAATCGTCGACGCTTTCGCTATTATAATTTTTTTTTTAATACTTTCCCTCGATCAGTGTTCCCTTGTTTAATCCGTGCCCACCGCCAAGATGGTATGTTCTATTGATGATGATCTTGTAAGTCGTCACCCTGGTAAACACACACCTACATTTATACATATGTTTATTTTTGAATTTTTTAAATTTCTCTCTTTTTTTATGCGTTTCTTCTCAAACTATCGTAACAACACTCTACGTAACAAAACAACAACAAAATTTTTAAGTACGCTATGTGACACTCAGAATCGGCTCTAAAACGCTTTATCTATGTCTAACTTCTTTTTTTTATTTCCTATTTTTTTTATTCGTTAATAATATATGAATTTGTCGATGTTTATTCGAACTTTTCGTTACAGTGCGACGTAACAGTGAATGCTTCTCGGTGTACACGAGACGCGAGTTTTTGGTTGTTACTTTTTTCTCGGGGATCGAGGATACACGAATGTGAAACTCTACAGATGGTGCGCGTTTACCAAGAACATGACGACCGTAGAATCTTAGAAAGAAAAAATAATAATATACATATATTAATGTCAGGAGAATATGGAACGACAGATAATCTTTTATCAGATTTATCTGTGGCCAACTGACTCTTTGCTGGCTTCACTACTGGCCAGAAGAAAAAAACTCAGTATAATAGCTTTGGGAAGCAAAATTGATTCGATACGAGAAAAAAAATTAAGAATTGGTTTCGCGATTTCTACGACTTATCTGCACAATGCATCTTTCTATCTCTCACTATATCTTTCTCTCTTTCTTTCGAAAATCTCGCAAAATTACTAATTGGCAACAAAGTCTGAAAGCTGCAAACGCTATGCGTGTAATTCGGCGTTGGGTGTTCGATGTTCGATTTCAACTTCTCCAACAATTATCTAATTCGGCAACACTTAAAATTTCTCCACAGGCCGACGAGCTGCCCCCAGAGCAGATTGCTGGTGAGTTACACAATGAAAAAAAAATTGATATATATTTACCGGAAGTGGAATGCAAAAAATTGGACTCGCGATATTGGCACGTGACGATTTTTTTAGAATCATAATTTGACAATGATACATGGATCGTATGTTTCCGTTAAGAGCGACGGGGTTGCCCGCGAAACTCTCTTTTAACCGGCTCTTTAACAGCCCAGTAAATTTTCCTGGCCTCAGGCAAAAAAAAAAAAAAATAACAAAAAACGATCGGGCATATTCCGAAAATTTTACAGCAGGAGCCTTGATCTTTGGACACTTTCGCGCTACGCATTTCCGTCACGCTCTACTAAAATGAAGTTCGAAAAAAAACAAAATGAAAAGAAAAGACAACAAAAACCAAAGTTCGCAGTTGCCGAATGAATTTAACGGCGAGACCGCAGCAGGGGTTATTAGTGGTTCGGGATCGAGTTGTTGATGCCGTCGTTTTTCTGTCAACACCCATTAAATCTGACTGCGGATAGTAAACCCTACCGCACGAGCTTTATTCTCCCTCGACGATAAAATATGCATTTTTTAAATTATTTTTTTCTTCTTCAAAATTTTGTCGAAACTCGGAATTATTAATTTGACTTCGAACCTTTCCGTTCGTTCTCTTTTAACAAATTCACATATTCCGCTTCACGATTTTACATTCCGATCTCATTCTTCTTAGTTAAAGAAAAAAATAAATTCTTCCTTGACTCGTGCTGTTTGCTCTCTGCCGCTCCCCTCGCAATCTCCGTCTCTCTCCGCCAGTTTATTTAAGTTTGATTCGATCGCCGGCAGCTGCTGCTCTACCCGGTAGGCTTCGGCTTATGCCTAAGTATAGAGCTCCCATCGTCTCACCTAGGTGATAGGAAGGTATCGAGTGACGATTAATTCGACGATCGGCCTCTCGTTATAAATAGAGGATCTTCTTTCACTCCGATTCTTTTATTATCGCTGCATCGACAAAGATGAGTAGACTTTCAGCTTTGCCATTTTTTTTCTCTTTAACGCACGAGACATAGAGAGGAATTTAATTGTGTCTCGACGGTGCAAAACATTACGGCTGGTCAGTTGTTAAATAAATCATTGGAATAGTTGTAGGAGGGATGGCGAACCGAGCCAAATAAGCTTAGCGCCAGAATCTCGCACGCGGGAATGGAAGAAGGGCATTAACATCTGATCTAAATCCGAACCGCATTGGCGTCAGCCTCTCGGCGTGCCTCGATAAACTCCCGGAAGGAAACGAGGGCTGCGTCTGACCAGCCACTGCCGTTTCCACGTTAAAGCCGGAATCTTTTTTTTCTCAACTCTTCCTCGTCTTCCTCCAAACAATGTTGATGGACAGGCGCGAAATTACGTAGATTTGTGTAGAGAAGACATTGCGTTAGCCACGTGTTTTCGTCGCGGAACCGTTCGGAGTGCTAAGTTCGTTCTTTCGAAAAATTAACGGGGTCGACGATGGATCCGAATGATTAACGAGACGGAGCTTTGACCGGAGGCATTGTTTTTTCTCACGTCCAGTGTTGCGCAAGGCCTTCGACAGCTTCGACAGGGACAAGAGCGGCAGCATCCCCACCGACATGGTCGCCGATATCCTCAGATTGATGGGTCAACCTTTCAACAAGAAGATCCTCGACGAGCTCATCGACGAAGTTGATGCTGACAGTGAGTTTTTGATATTTCTATTTTTACGACGAAAGAATGGTGAAACTGTTTTTTTTGTTCCAAACGCTAATTCGATGTTACCGTGCAGAGTCCGGAAGATTGGAGTTCGACGAATTCGTGACGCTAGCCGCCAAGTTCATCGTTGAGGAGGACGCGGAGGCTCTGGAGAAGGAGTTGCGAGAGGCCTTCAGGCTCTACGACAAAGAAGGTAAGACCGGACCTGGGAAATGGTGTTTTATATTAAGAAGTCTCTCATAAGCCCCCAAATCAGGAAGTCCCAAAAGGCGTAGACGAAAGCGGGGCAAAATGGACTATCTATACATTTTTCGAGGGGCTTTGAAGGAAAAGTTACGTATCATGTGAAGGGCAGTCCTTGTTGCCCCGTTATTTACAAAACAACGCGGCTCGGCCCAACGTCCGAACATAACGCTCAGCACGGTTACGAGAGCTTCTATTCCAGATCGTCGACTGCCCGTTTGCGATATCCACGTGCGAGCTTTTATGCAAATTTAACGACCACTCGATTGAGATCTTTCCGAGTGAAATTCGCGGTACGATTTCGCCCCTGCGATCCCGGCGCGATTTTCTTTTTCCCTTCCGTACGATTTGGAGCGCGGCCAAATACGTGCGAGAAAGCGGTTATAAAGGAACGGCAAAGTAAGTGGCGGTAGAAGCCTCGACAGTCGCGCTGGAAGCAACGAGTGGTATTCGCTATACGCACGATTTACACGGAGCTTCCGGCCGAGCGTGTATTGCCGTGTGCCTTTCAGCGCCACCTACCGGCCGGCTCAGTCCCAACCTGTACTTCCAACTCTCTGCCCGCAGACGGAATAGACTGTAAAAAAAATTGTAAATTTAATGTACCGGAATGGAAGTTTTTATGCAAAAACTAGTACGTTAAATTTAATGTACAATTCTGATGAGAAATTAATATACTTTTTCATTAAAATTAAAGTAAATTATTAAACTTAGAGAACTTTGCTAGTAAAATTGAAGTCAATTATAAAAATTAAAGTACTTTGCTAGTAAAATTAAAGTAAATTATTAAAATTAAAGAACTTTGCTAGTAAAATTAAAGAAAATTATAAAAATTAAAGAACTTTGCTAGTAAAATTAAGGCAAATTATTAAAAATAAAGTATTTTCAATGTTTTTAATACAGTGAACGAATTTTTCATCACAATTGTACATGAAATTTAATATACCACTTTTTGCATAAAAACTTCCAGTCCGATACATTAAATTTCATACGAATGTCTATTACAGTGTACGCTCTCGTCCGGTGGGCTTGTGTAAGTCGTGCACATAGCGAATAAAAGAGGCAGAGATCTCCGTGCTGGCTGGCCGGTCGAGTCGAGAATGGGAGATAGCCGAGAGGAAGGCGACCGGGAATAGCGTCGCTCCAAGAATACACGGGAGAGTAAAAGCCGCGTCGGGCGAGGGAGGACTTTGTACGCGATACGGGACGAAAGAGGTCCGCGCTGGCCTCTGTCGACGGGGCGAGGAACCGTCGCGTTCGCCAGTCTCGCCATCGGCTTGCGGCCAATTTTGCGTTTCACAAGATTCCGTGACTTACGACCATCGCGCTCTTAATGCTAGCTCGGATCGCAAATTCTTCGAGACTTTCGCACGATTCTCGGACGATCGCGGATTATAAACGTCTAGACGACCGAGCGGGAACTCGCGACGACGCCGAAGCGCCCGGTCAGTTCGTAAATTCAATGGTTTTCAGGTCGAACCCGAAACGCCGGCTTGTTATCAACTCCACTATCTCAATAGGTCTGTCTATTCCCAGAGCGAAAGACGACACAGACCACCCGAGATTACCAGCGTTGCGCAATGCCATCTTCTCGAGAAACGTCGCTCAAGATTACCTCAACTTCCCAATTGATTTACCGATGACGCAGGTTGCCCCTTTTTACGACTCTCTGGCGATAGAAAGTAGCTTGAAGGATAATCGAATTATTTCACGATTGTCGCTCCCAATACCGGAAGTCGCCTACTATCAATTTGGCTTGTCGTCGCGGCCCGTTAATTTTCAGAGCCAAAAATTAAATGGAAATGCTTTTGTAAAATTGGCTATTTTGTTTGCCGCGTCCACACGGTCGTATTTTTTTCTTTTTTTTTTTTCTGTGCAAGAAACTGGTGTCCTCTGGCTTGCGCAACGTCGCACGATCGGGAAGCGTCGCAATAGTTTGAACCTCCCGATAGTTCTTGCGACTAGCGCACGTTCTCTTTTCTAGGCGTTTAAGACGTGCCGGCCGTTTTGGCGTTAGGAAGTAGAGTAGAGGAGTCTCTCGAGCGGTTTCGCAACGCTGTCCGGACCTTTCTACTACTCGAGAGACACACTCGAGCGTGGCCGGTTCGCAGCTCGGTGACTTCCTATGGCCGGCTATTAACGTCCGTTTCTACTGCCGCGCGCCAGCCGCTCGCCAGTCGGTGTCGGCTGACTATTATAGACCTCTACTACGTCCCGTCAGTTCACTCGCTCGAGGCGATAATAATGCTCCGAGAGGACGACGAACTTTGTTATAATTTTCCGCCTCGATTGCCTCGAACGTTTAATCAAATTATCGACAATTTTTAGTAATGATTTTTTTTTCTCTTTTTGCTTCTTTAACAGGCAACGGATACATCCCCACCACGTGTTTGCGGGAAATCTTGAGAGAACTCGATGACCAGCTCACGGACGAGGAGCTCGATATAATGATCGAGGAAATTGACTCCGATGGATCGGGCACCGTTGACTTTGATGGTAAGATTATTTTATATTTCGATCTTTCCTTAAACACTCTCAGCATTCTCTGCTATATATCAGAGGTGGCCAGTACTTGAAGTACCAAAGTGCTTTTTAGTACTTTAAGTACTTTTTTTACGATTTCAAGTATAAGTACAAGTACTTTTTGAGTGCACGCTCGTGTTGAGGATACTCGATGAGGAGCATGCAATCCTGTTTCTATTAATACATGATTATCTGTCTAAACTTTACGAGTATAATTTTAAAGAGAATTTTTTCAATTTGTTTACAAAACTCCCATGAAAATGAACAAAAAGGATGTCCCTTTTTGTTATTTTATGAAAAGAAAATCTTTATATGCAACATTTTACGGATTTTTTAAATGGAAAAAAGTGAAGAGAAGTGATGATTAAAAAATAGTCTTAAAACGACGTGAAATTTGCACGCGGCTTCCTCATTGATGACAACTTTACGCCTAGCCTATGAGGAAACCATAATCGATGAACGAAGTTTTTTATAGGGAAAACTATGCGCAATATTGTAATAAATGAGGATGTGCCAATTACTTTGCACCTTTTTTTTAAAGCTTACATAACGCTTAAGGCTACGAAGCTAATTGCGAAAAGTACTTGGAAAAAGGACTTCAGAAATACTTCAACTACAAAAAGTACTTGATATTTCAAGTACCCGTGGTACTTTACCCAACTCTGCTATATATAATGTGCCATCTCTGTGATGCGTGAGATAATAGTAACATTCGCATCTGGAAGCGTCCCGCGAGATGTAAGAAGTATTTAAAATGTTAAATGAAACACGTTTATTTATACGACTGTGGCGTTAGAGAGAGAACTGGAACGATCGACTATATATATATATGTCTGTGTGTGTATATATATATATATATACGCTCGGAAGCTATTTTTACGCGAGGTGAGAAAAAAAACAAAAAACCGCCGGATCCATCAACGCTTCGCCACTTGCAGCGTTTCACTGAGCTATAAAAACCCTCGGAGGATCAACGAATAAATTACATCCGCCTCGGTAACTCATCTCTCACATAGCGCAGCTGAAAAATCAAACACGTATCGCGTTGCACAATTATTTCGCTCGCAAACAATTTTCTATTTCCTACATGAAATAATTGGGGGAGGTTTACGCTCGAGAGCTCGCTCCAAGTTCGCAACCATCGAGAACTTGGCATTGACTCGATAATCTTAATATCCGTAAATTCGTGTGAACTTGGACACCTGCTTGCGACGCATTGGAGAGAAGTCAAAGCGTCGTTAAAATTCCAGACGGATTTCACGCCACGATCTTGACTCACCGGGAACATCTTTTGCTTATCTATATAATGCAACAGCGCATTCAGTTGTGCGATCAATTTATTAACGGATGAATTATCGTTTCTTGCAGAATTCATGGAGATGATGACCGGCGAATAAGAACGCGTGAAAGAGATACAACGTTGTGCCGATCAAAGACAATATGTGCCTCAATTTTCGTTATTAATCAAAACAAAATTTTCTCTTTGAATGTATCGAAGCACTTGATCGACGAGATTCTATCCGTATTGTTTAGGCATAAAAAGAAAAGAAAAAAAGTTAACGTCATGACGCGTCTCAAGATCGTAGAGGCAAAATATGTTCGGCAATGTATCAGACCGCCCAGGTAAAAGTGCCGCTCACATAGATTACGATCGACAATCACACAATTACTCCTTATTCTATTTTATTTATTTTTTCGCTGCTACTATGTACTACTTTCGTACGCACATAACTTTTGTTACCTAGGACACAACCGAACGATCACACGGTGCCTGGGAATTTTTCCAGGACCAGTATTTATTGTTAATAATAAAACTTACCGAGAAAAAAACAAACGCCGCTTACGATTTTTCTACCTTATAAATCTCTCATTTATTCAACTTTCTTTTTTTTCATTTCATCGCCATCACAATAATTATTTTTATTTACTGTATTTTTCTCTCTCTCTCTCTCTCTCTCTCGATAATTGACACAATCGCAAACGTAACGGCGTTATAATGGCTGGAGAATACAGCTGCTATTATCTTCGACTAGGTGAGTACAATTGTCATAGATTTATACATATTTTTATTTTTCGAGCTCGAAATCGTAATTTTTTTTAAATCACTACCACAGCGCCAGATTTTTATGGCACTCTAAGTTATCGTACGCTCCGCAGCGTCGAAAAATCTCTCACGACGATATTCTACGTTATTTCACATAGCACAGAGTGTAGAGTTTTACATGACTTAGAACGCTATCCTCGCTCGTAAATACGTATTACCGACTAGACTGGAGTTCACGTAAGATTTGTCGCTACTTTCACTCGAAAGTACGAACCTTGAGTTATTTTTGTTTAGAGTGAGTTATTTTTTTTTCATTTCTTACCGAAAACGATAGAGAAGTTTGTACTAGACTCGCATAACTTTTACGTACAATATCGAGAAAAAAAATCTAGTTTGCAAATAGAATGCGAATAACGTGTGATTTACGGCTGTGGGATTCGGAATGGTAATACTTTCACTTCTAGCCGCGTTACTATTTACAAACATTAATGATAGACGATATCGTAGCCACCTGGCCTTCGGTGATATCCAGAAAAATTTCTCTCTAAAATGTGCGTCGAAATGTACAACATAAAAATATATGTGCTATGTATAATATAGATATATATATATAAATCGCGAAATATCAAGGCTCGGCTTTAAAGAAGGTAAAGGCAATCACATAATTTTTAAAAAACGCAAATAAAATGCGTGCGAGAAAAAAAACATATCTGACGATATTTGGTTTTTTTTTTTTATACGAGCGTCTGCAGATCATCGTCCTCGTAGTCGAGCTCCCCGTGCGGGGAGTCGGACAGTAAATGTCACATCTTGAATAGATTCGGAAACTCGTTGCTGATCTCTCGCACGAGGTGTTGATCCCCCTGACTCTCGGGCGACTCCTCGCAAAATATCCTACAGCAAAAAAAAAAAAAAAAAAAAATCATGAATCGACGAATTCGGAACAGGTCTGCTCGACCGCGAGTAGCGGGGGAACAATACAAACCTCGTGAAGCATTTCAGCAGATCCTCGGATCGATGGCGATGTTCGTCGTACCCCGATGTGCGCAAAACTCGACGACAGAGCTCCAAGTAATGTCTCCTCTGTCGGGACGAAATTCCGACGATATTATTGCCAGAAAGGAGGACAAAGCAAAGAAAAAAAAAACGAAGGAAGAGATTCACATACCTTATCGCCCGGGGCGATATCGAAGAGGGCTCTCAGCACGATGTCGATCAACACTTTGATATCGTTCGTGTAAAAGAGGGACGCGGTGTAATCATTGCCGAACAAATCGATAAAAAGCTTCAGCACGGAATGCTGGGGCGCCGGTTCGTGATCGAATATTCTCACAGGATCCTCTGAGAAAACGTTAATATTTTTCTCTCAGCTGGACGGAGGAGTTTCGCGGGACGTACGACAAACAGCTTACCCTCTCGGTTGAGAAGAAACAATATCTTCTGCGTGAAGGTCTTAGCGACGTTCGTCTCTATCAGCGCTTTTAGCACGATATTTTCTGAGGTAGTGAATTGTAGATTATAAGAGAGAATGAGATTCAAAAATAGATCCGGTATTTGCTCCTCCAGATCTGTGTCTGGCGGATTTTCTATAAGATCTAGGAGGAACGATATGAAATCTGGACCCAGTTGTTCTGAAAGTACACAGCCATTGATGTCCGGTATATAAACATTAAAAAAAAGGTATCTAAATCCACTAACGAAAAACCCGGGTAAAACACTCACCCAAATGCGTAACGGGCATAGGTTCGCCCATCGAAAAAATCATGGTGAGCAACAGCGAGGAATAATTAAGTTTCGGAACGTTTCTCGGGTTACTTCTCATGTCCCTGTTGCGAGGAATTTAATTTACGTTAAAAAAAAAAAATCGGTGGTGAATTGATTCGAATGCATTTTGAATAAAAAAAAGAATAGCAGGACGACGATTACCTCGCGAGTTCCATCGGCAATATGCTATTGAGCATGATGGTAAGAGCGATCGGGTCTAAGCTACACATTACGCCGAAAGATTGAAGGAGCAACTGCCTTATGGTCCATCTGGCTTCCATTTGGTAATACTGTATCAAATCCGATATGGCGTTGTACTGGTCCTGACGCAGGGCGTGTCTCGTCACGTTAGCATCGGCGTTGGTCTAAAATGGCACATCAACGAACTCTTTAGCTGCCCCCTGTATGGAATCTAACAAAACTATGCGAGGCGCCTTCAAACGTTACACGGGTTCACTGTAACATGACTAAATCGTACACGTCACAAAATGGCACATGGCGTTCAAGCTTACACGACAAATTTGTAACAAACCATTTTTTAACATCTTGCAAACTTACACCGCAAATTTACACCGCTTCGAGAAACGTTCACATTTGTTATGAACCCATTTATGATTTAATCCATGATCCCATGTTCTTCTATTTTTTTTCCTATTTCATAATTAATTGAATCCGATGTAATTTATTATAATTAATTTAACCCAACGTAATTTACCTAATTTATTTATTTGGAACGATATATTAATTTAACTGTTATTAATATAATTTTGTATTTGTTGAAGCCAAAAGAGAGCAGATGTGATCAAGTACTAAGACATATAGCTATTGAAATGTTCTATTTTTGTATATCTGGTAAAAGAACAATCCGTTAATAAATTATCAATATCAATTTAAAAAGCGTACATATTACTTTTGTAACAGATAGTCAATCATTCACCCGTGCAGCCTTACACGGGTTAACAGAGAAGAGGCCGGTTCAGACTGTCGCTGATGAGAATCACTGCTACTACGCCGGTTAAATAGACTTCGCAGGGTTACAATCGCAAGGGTTACAATACCAGCTGTGAAGTCCTGCATAATAGCAGTGGTTCTCATCAGCGGTGGTTTCTTTCCCCTTCCCTGTTAATCCGAGTATAGTTGCCCGGGTGTACGATTCAGCGTCTGTTGGAAAGTGTACGCATTTGCGGTGTACGATTTGTAAGATATTAAAAAATAGTTTATTACAAATTCGTCCTATAAGCTTGACCGCCGTGCGCCATTTTGTAAAGTGTACGATTTAGTTACGTTATCGTGAACCTGTGCACGTATGAACGATGTACGTTTGAAGGCGCCTCAGCCGGTCGCGGCTAGATAAAAAATACGAGATAACTAACGAGAATCGACGTCAATTCTTTGATGTACTCGACGATAATGGACTCGTCCTCGTAGAGCATCCAGCTTCTCTGCTGCGAGTCCTCCTTGCACGACGTCAACTCGGTAAAAATGACCTTTAGCCTGTTAGCGTCGTAGGTCTCCTCTATGCTAGTTTTAGAGATGGCCAGAGGTGTGTGAAGCTGATTAAGCACAGCCTCGAAATAGTGGCTCATGCCGCTGGGAAATAGTTGCTGAAGGCCCGAGACGACGACCGTAACCGCGAGCTTCGACATGTCGTAGCTCAGCTGAGTGTTTCGCCGCACCTCGTCGAGCAGATGATAAGCCGCGCGCGAGTCTATTTCGCACGAGCTCGACGAGTTGCTCTTGACGGGAGAAGTGTTGGGACTCTGTCTGACATTGGAATGCGACGGACTTTTCCGCGGCTCCTCGATCTCCGGCTGAGCTCGCTGCACCGTTTCCGAGGCCGTCTGACGCGGAAATTGTCTCGCGCGTTGCTCGTTGCTCGAGCCGCGTCTGCTGTTCGGGACTTGTAGCGGCTGCTGTTCGATGCGATCGCTTTCGAGGTTATGGGCCGTTTTTGCAACCGCGTGACTCGCATTGCCGGCCGAGGAAACGACGTCTCCGTCGGCATTATTCGGTACGGCGGGCGCGAGAGCTTCCTTGCTAGGGGACGAGGTGCCGAAGGAGGGCGGCACGGGAGCTTGCTTCTTTGGTTTTCTGCTCAATTCGGCCTGACGCCTTTTTTCTACTAATCTCTGCAAAAGATCCTGCCTATCCGCGTTCGAAGCTACACCTACTTTATCGTCGTCGCCGCTCAGCTTCGAGATACAATTGTCCAAGAAGTCGATCATGTATTGCGGCTGCACCTAACGGATGGGAAGATTTTTTGAAATATTTTTTACCTTGCTATATACCTCGCCCTCGTCTTCCCGATGGTTCGGTGTCGTATACCTTGACAGTCGTGACGTAATTCGACGGAATATAGCCCAGTTGACCGTTGGCATTGATGACCTGCCACCAATTTCTCTGCTTCGTGTTCGTTTGATGGAGGATAAAATGATCGCTCTCACGAAAGCTCAGGGTCTTGGCGAAAGTTGCCTTGAAGTCGTACAACGCTTTGAGCATCTCATAATTTTCTGGAAACATCGACGCGACGGATTATTCATAGAGTTTCGATGCGATAACACTGGCACTCTAAAACCATAACGTTGACAAAGTCGATAGCAGAAAAATATTGCTTTTACTCACCTAACCTAATGTAATTGTCACCCATGGTGATGGAAACTGTAACGCAGGTCTGGCAACGCCCAGAAGGAAAGCAAGACTGTCGTGAACGGAGCTACCAGCATATAAACGTTTCACTTTCATTCAACCGGGACATTTTATTTATTTTCTTTCTCGCCGTACGAGAGGGAACGGGCGGAGCAAAGTTCCTTGGCGACGTTCGGACTAACCGACATAATCCTTTCCAACTGCACCTAGAAGCTATTGCGCAAGTCCGTACTATCGGATCAAAGATGGTGGCGATCAGCCGGACGGGTCCAGACTTATCGACGGTTTCGAGTCTCCCGCTCCGCCGACGTAAAGTTTTAAAAAACTTTTTTTTGTTGCATTTTTGCACAAAGTTTATTTGTTTGTATACGAATAATCCATCGAACGTAATTAGACTCCAGTATAATACCTTAATAACCGTTTACAATACATTTCATTTGCGAGACACAGCTTTCGATTCAATTATTTCCATGGAAGGCCATAAAGTGTATAGAAGACTTAACAACAAACAATTGAGCCTACATATTGGACGTAGAAATATCATGATCAGTGGGATAAAACGTACGTTTTCACACGTACCGCAAGATTCACCGGTTAATAGAATACATGTATATAAAAACTATACGATTGTATTAGTGTGAAATTATTTTGTATCAACGAGTGGAGATTCTGAAACGGACAATATACTTTTCAAATCTTGGAAATCACTAACATTACGTATTTATCGACTCGCGAAATGGCCTAGTGGCACAAAAATAGATTCACATCTGTTAATCGCAGGAACTTTCGATTCACAAGCCATCGTTGTTGACACGTAGAAAACATTGATATTAACGAGTGATAATTCGAGCCACACGAGAATAGACGAAACAATATTTGCATTGCATAAATTTCTTCAAAATTTCTTCAAAAATCACTCGAAAAGTGAGATATACGACGATTACCGATAAATGCAATGAATAAAAAAAATGTTATGAAAAAGTGATGGATTTTCTTCGTTTAGGCCACGAGAGCCAAAAGACATTTCTTGTAATGTCCGGTGCAATCATCCTATAAGAGAGAAAAACAAAAAATTGTGTAAGTAAATTTGACACAAATTTATACACCGTATGTAGAGATCGTCGAACGGCGATTTGAAAAATTGTTATTCCTCTCACCGAGATGAAGTTTTCCAAGCTCTGGCCAAATTCGCTCATGAAAGCTTGCTTTATTTCGCCCATATCGATCTCCGAGCGTGTGACGACCAGCCGAATCAAACGACGATCGTCGGTTCCGAGACCTTTCATGCTCTTGTAAAGTTGTTCCGCGAAAAAGCCTGGCCTGTTCTTCACACACTTGACTGTAAATAAAAGACGACAGGCTTAGTACGATGCTCCAATAAATAATTAGCGTTGGAGATATATTCGTAGTATTTTACCGATAGCCATAAGTCCCTTCTTGATATCTCCAGAGAATTCATTTTCAATCGCCGATTCAATTGGATGACCAGTGATGTTTTGGTATTCGGCGAAGATTTGTTGCAACTGTGGCACGTTGCGTTGAACGAGTATAGCGTTGAAAGTAGATTCGTCGGTACCGAAACGCAGTTCGCCTGTTAAAAAAAATTGCACATTAAATTGCAACAACATATTACATATTAATTTTTAACACCTATCGATAGTCGGAACGAACCTGCTTGAAGAAGTTCCTTGGCATCTGCCATCGCCGCGGACGGATCGACGTCGAATGATTCATCGCGATTGCCGCAGCACAACGAAATCATCAAACGTTTGAAGTTTCCGGACGTATCGCTTCGTAAATCATCCTCTAAACTTCTGCCGAACACTGTAATGGATTCACAGTATTGGTTTTTGTCTCTTTTTTTCGTACTCTGAGCTATTTCTGCGATCGTTACTCACTGCATTCGTACGCCTGTCTTATGACGCGAATCTCATGATTGGACATGGTGCAGAGCACCTCGATGAGAACGCACTCATCAGTTCCGATACCGGACATTGCCTCGTTCAATTCTTTCGCGTAGTATTGCGGCAAGGGGGTCATCATAGCGACGACCAAGTTCTCGAAGTTTCCACTCAGTTCGGACTTCAGGTCCTTAATAAGATCCTGCAGACGAAAAGCAATTAGATAAATCAATTAATGTTATATTCATTTTGGGAAACTGTGGATTTTTTTGCAATTTTGTCCCCCCCCCCCCCCCCGAGCTCCTCTTTCGGTAAAACTCCCCCCCCCCCCGTTTCAGTAAAGCTGACCACCCTTCAGTGAGACTATAACTCTCCCTATTATTTCGCAATTTCGGTTTTTACAGCATATATAATGGATTCCAAAATTCCGAAATTCTGTTCCCTATGATGTAATTTCAGAATTTCAATTTTATAGCATATGGAATGGAATTTCAGAATTTCGAAATCCATTCCATATGCTACAAAAACCGAAATTTCCACATGCTATGCGATGCATGCGAGCGCGCGAGCCAACATTACCGATAGTTTATTATAAATTACAAGTACGCGACCCCCGTACCTTTCCGTAGAGTGTCTTAAACTGAACAGCGATCTCCTGACGCTGCAAGTTGCTCCGATTAGCGAGAACACCGATGATAGATTTCTCATCGGTGCCGAATCCCTTCATAGCTTTTCGCAATACCTCGGCGTCGGCACGCGGATCGAAGTCGCCGTACGGCACGACCGTCGGGCTCAGCTGGAACGTTACAAAAAAAATTTAATACATCCGAGCAGCGAATCGATCGAAACGAACAATCTTCGGAAACGCTCTCGCAAAACTAAAGAAAACAAGAACATAAAACTAACGATCGCGGATCTCCCAGAGCGTTATTAAAAGATCACCCTAAAAAAAGAACAAAAAAATGCTCCACATGTATTAATTCTCTCACCTTCTGCTTGATTGGTGTCCTCCGGGGGGCTGGGGAATTTTGATACGTCTGCGCAGAGGAAAGTAATCCAGCGCAAGAAGGATACTGACTCGCTCCTGTCCCCTGCCCCCCAGGGTAAACAACACCGGGATTCATAGCGCTGTTAGCGGGTGAAAAGCTTGCGTTTCCGGGATACGGAGAAGAGTTAGGGCCACCTGGATAGGGAGAGCTCTGAGGTCTGGGACTGCAGTAAGGAGCGGAGGAGTACCGATTCTCCGGGTGGCATGGAGGGCTCTGATAAGATTGTTGCTGATGGTGCATCTGAGCCTGGCGATAGGGCGAGCTCTGCTGAGGGCTCTGAGCGCCATAAGGAGAGCTCTGCTGAGGATTCGGAGCACCGTACGGCGAGCCTTGCTGAGGACTCGGAGCGCCGTAAGGCGAGCTCTGCTGAGGATAGGGAGAGACTTGCGCAGGATAGGGAGAACTCTGCGGAGCGTAGGGAGAGCTTGGCAGGTTTTTGGGAGGATAGGGAGAATTCTGCGAAGGATAAGGAGAGCCGGTATTCGGGCAGGCTGGTCCAGGATAAGGAGAAGACTGGTAAGCTGCGGAAGGCTGCTGCTGCTGTCCGTACGGACTGGGATGCTGCGGGGCGTACGGCGAAGGCTGCGGCGGATACGGCTGGGATCCGTACGGAGCGTAGGGCTGAGGCATGCCGAAGGAGGTCGGCGTTTGGCCGAAGCCTACATTGCCGGATTGGGGATAGGGCTGAGCGCCGGGGGCAGAGGGTGTGCCAGGAGGAGCCCCGAACGACGTCGGCGCCTTGTGTCCTTGGAACAGCGTGACCGGCGGACCCTTGGATACGTCGAGGTACAAACAAGAAAAGTAAACTACTCGTGTCTACATTGTTAATCGTCTAGTCTACGTCACACGTCAACATGAATATTTCTCACAGTTTTACAGATAAAAAAGAAATTCTGGCGCGACAAAAATAAATAAATAAGCGTGGTATTTTTTTATATACCTTTTCATGTAAATATAATGTATAAGGTGGGATTTTTTTTTTTACCTGATATCCGTAACTCATGTTTAAGGATGGAACTTCTCGGAGGTCGCCTGAAACAGTGAGGATATTTTTAACTCGTTATGTGTGTGAGAACAATTTAGGAGAGCGGGCAGTGCACGCCAGAGCAGGGCGTGTTGATAACCGCCCATGATAGCTGATAAGGAAACTTCGTGACGGTCTCGTGACGATACGATGCATCGCCGTTAATCGTGAGTCTCGTGACGACGTCGATGTTTAAAGGACGATAGCTTAAAGTCACGAATAATAAATATAACAAGCGTATCGAGGCTGATGTACTTACCGAAAGAAGAATACTGAATATATGGGCGGCTCGCGGACACGTCGCACACCTGTGGCACCGGAAAACTCTGTATCTCGTAACGGCGATCGCGGAGAGTAGTTGCAACGTAACGGCAATCGCTGTCGACGGTTCGCTTCTAACTGACGAGATTGTCGACGACGACGAAGTCACCGTTGTAATATCCTGTTTTGCTAACTTATTAGTCACTCGAATACGTCACAATGTTGAGGAAACAATCGTGAAATCGATGGTAATTGCTCAGCGTGATAGAAATAGTGGCATACAACACGCCGAAGTGGATTCTGCGAAAGTCCCTAGGCGTCACGTATTCTCGGAAAAAAAGTTACGCGTATGCGTAGAGAATATTTTATCGACGGTCGGTGGAAAAGGAAAGCGTTCCAACGTTCCGATGAAAAAAATACTTCCGCCACGCGTACCATATTTCAATCGTATTTCAATGAAATCGATCGTAATTGCTCAGTGCGATAGAAATAACGGTACAATACGCCGGAGAAGATTCTGCGAAAATCCCTAGGCATCACGTATTCTCGGAAAAAAGTTGCGCGTATGCGTGAAGAATCATTTATCGACAGTCGGTGGAAAAGGAAAGTGTTCCAACTTTCCGAAGAAAAAAACACTTCCACTCCGCGTACCGTATTTCAGCTGGTTGAATAAAAAAAATAATGAATTGTTACTAGTTGGCAACAATGGCGAATTGACCGTTATTGCATTGTAGTTTTTCAGACGTCAGTCGCGGGACGGCTATCGCTCGAAGAGTTGAGTTTGTCGAGAGAATCAGTTTATTGTTAGACGAAACTCGGCTTTTGTTCGCAACGAGTCACCGAGATGCGGCTGGAAGCTTCTTTTCGAGCACTTACCCGCTGCGAGGCAGATGGATCTGTCGCAGCGGGTTTTCTCGCCGGCTGAAAGAGGGACGCATCGATTTTGCCGGAGCTAGCTGATTCCCGACGCTAACGATGTTGCGAGACAATTATGCGAACGTTTAAGGTAACAAAATTGTTGAGCCAACATTACTTTTTTTCTTTGAACATGTTTTCTCTGACAATTCCGCGGCGTCAATGTGTGCGTGGGAAGAGCCCACCGCCTCGGCGAACTCTTTCGAGCAACGTAGATTTCTCGTCTACGTAGTAATAGCCTCGTCGATGCTCGAGCACGGACGCTTCTGCTTCGGTGCATGCGCGTAACGGTCGTTTAGCCGTGCTCCCCATCTGTCATGGATTCCGATAATCGTCCGGGAGCGCACATACGCGAAATATCACTATTTACAACGTGCAAACGTTAAGAAAAAACGCGATAGGACACGAACAAAATAGCGCGCGATATGACGGTACGGTGCTAGAGTGGTGTTACGTTGATAATACGAAGTGTCGCGAGCAGATGATATATTTACAACAAGAATGAGCCTCGTTGGCATGGTTCACAGGCATCCTGTCACTCGGGGGAAAGAATTCGTAAGTATGCATACATTTGAACCGGTCATTGATCGCGCTAACGATCCTCGAGCGATGCCCTCGTGTTCTCGTTAATTTTAACCCAGACGAAAAGAAAATAACGTCCCTCGTCGCCCCTGTCTTCGGGTCGAAGTCGTAGAAATCTTGTGACGGAATAGTTATTTTTCAAGTGTGAACTTCAAACAAGCGTGTAAAAACGTGTTTCACGCTTAGCCATGTTTACGCTATTCGAAGTTTCGACCATATATATATATATGTATATGTGTGTGTGTATCAAAATTATCCCTCGTACAATCCGATCGAGTTATATTTACGTCGAAAGGTCTTGCGGCGTGTTTCGACGCGGGCATTTTTATGGGTGTCGCTATTTTTAGCAGTTACGGGACACCCGCTCGGCTCTCTCTATTTTATGTCGGATCAAACAATATTGCTCTGTCGAAGAAAAAAAAATACTTCGATGGTGTAATTATTGTTATTATTTCTTTCGATTTCGCAACGATTCGATACAAACGCAAATTTTATGTATCTACTCTAGGGAAAGCTTAACGATCGCCGTTTTACGTCGAAATAATAACTAAACAATAAGCGAGATAATTCCCATCCACGTAAATATCGTCCGCGTCGTTATCCAACGGCTTATCGGGACTTGATCCGTGGTTCGTCGTAACGACCCGGTGTAACGTGAGCGATATTCGTCACGTTCCCGTTGCGAATGGCAATACAGAGAGGTAGGAATACATAACAATCGCTGGTCCCGCGGAGGGTGGAGGGAGGGTCGCACGTTAATAGGGCTGCTGAAACTCTATTATAATGTCGCTTACGTGTGCCCGACTAAATACGTAGTTGTCAACGGCGGGACGCACGACCGACCGTCCTAGATAGTGGAACACGCAGCGCCTTATCAGCAACAAGTCTCCGTTACATCGGACATGTAAACGCGAACTCGATTAATTTATTTACCTTTTTAAATCTCGCGGACGAAAAAAAAAGAGAAGCTCGAGTAGTTACGCCTCGTTCGTTTCGCGCGTGCTTTCAGTACTTCGGGTGTTGATATAGTAGAAGGACTTAATTAACACATTAATACTAATGATAAACTAATAATAAACAGAGTTGTAATATTACTCTGTTTATATAAAAAGGGGTCGTTTCCGTTTACACACTAATAAATAAATCAATAATAAATAAAAAAATATATATATATAATTCCGTTATAAAAAGGCTTTACACACTTGGGCCGTGCGACTTTTGATAAAACGAACTGACGCTTGTACATCTTAAGGAGGCAGAGGGGGCTCGATCTAATGTACTTAGAAGCCCATTCGTAATCCGAAGAAACCCCTGTGTAATCCGTTTGACTTTCGTGGGCGATCTGTATACTGATAAACTATACGTTCGGCTCTATAGATTTATAGGGACAAAAAAAATAAAAATGAATAAAAATGACGTAACAAAGAAATGCAAAAGTTCCCTCGACGTTGCGATAATGCGCGGCGTGTGGTTAATGGCACTTTTGCATCGCGATTTCTCGACGTTGAAAAGTATAGAGAGAGGCTACAGGCCGGGGGGGGGGGGGGGGAGGGGTGTTTTCGGTGGAAGGGGCCTCGAGCGTGGAATACGGAAGAAGCCGGGAGAGCCCGGGGTTGAAGGCTCTCGCGCACACGGACACGAAATGTAGCGTGCAACGATATTTCAGCCTCAACGAATTGATCAAACAAGTCTCTCCCTCGCGGTATCTCGCTCTTTTTTCTCAGCCTCGCGAATTTAGATGCACGCACACACATCACCCCGAAAGCATTACGGGCTTTTTTCCGAGCAGGTCCTACAATATCGCGGGAAAAAAATAAAATGAAATTCGAAGAGCGCTCGCACAGATTACCTACGCCGAGGGCGTTCTAACGAACGCGTGCCGCGTCGTCGTCCTCGTCTTCGCTTCGTACGAAATCGTTTTTACATGTATATGTGTCTCTCGGCGCACGTGTCGCTGATAATAATAGCTGGTGGCGAACTGTCGGTGCATTCGGATACTACGAAGGATACTCCGCCGTGACGGTGGAAGGGGGGGGGGGGGGCGTCTCATACTATATCGGTGAGCACTGCCAGCAGGATTTTCAGATGTAGCAGTAAATTACTCGGGGCAGCCAACGAGAACAGCGACACGGAGAATCGACTCGATATAAACACGAGATAGGACACGATCAAATTTCCGCTAAATCTTTCACCCTGTCCAATTTCATGACGTTACGGTTATATTATAACGGCTCTAATTTATGCGCATGTGTCGTTATAATCCATCGAATATTTCGTCGTAGGGGCCGCCGCGTTAACGCGATTTTAGCGCCGGGATAAACCGTTTTAATCGTGATTTAGATTTCGCTGGGAATTGTAGGGTGGTGTGTCGGCTTGAGTAGCGACAAATAGCGGAGAAAATAAAAAATCACATAAAAATCGTTACGAACGTTATGATTATGGTGTTTAATGGTCGTTAATAGCGACGATAAAGATTAAAGATAGATAGATTCGTTTACTGCGTGTTCTGGGGCTCAAGCTTCCTAAGAACATCGTGGCACAAAGTATAAAATCATAACATAGACGTGGCTACAAGCGTAACAACTGTGTACAACTTCGCGAGAAGTACGAATAACAATGTAGAACTAGCGAGGTGTGTAGTAAAAAAAAAGTTTCTTTTTTTGAAGTTGGGAATCCGGCGTTGAATAATTACGCGATTGAGCGAAACGTCGGGTGCTACACAATGACATTGTGTAGCGACAAAGAGCGAAAAAAAAATCACTGTAATATCAGAACGAGCGTTATGATTGTATGCGGTCTTTAAAGCATAGATAATTCTAATGGGATTGCATATATATATTTTTTTTATTTCCAATTTTAATACCGGCGATAAAGATTAACGACACTTTACAACTTCGCGAGGAATACGAATAAAAATGTAGAACGAGCGAGCTGCGTAGTAAAAAAAAGAAGTTTTTCAAAAGTTACGAACCCGACGTTGAATAATTACACGACCGTTCATAGTTGGATGACGTAATTGAATCATCGCACGGGAGTTTTGTTATTCGAGATTGAGGGTCGAGTTTGACGTCAAGCGGTGGATTCCCTTCGCAAACGTTCCGGATGAGCGAACGTGAAGAAGGAGATTCGACACAATGGAGGGCAGCGGATGAGGTCCCTTCGATTTTTCTCTCCGATACTCGTCCGGATATCTCGGGACGAAAACTGTTTTTTTTTTCTTCAAGAAAATGTCGATCGTTAATAATTCATTGCTGCTGCAGCAAAAAAATTAAATCTGCTGCTATAGCAAAGAAATTTGTTGCCACAGCAAACAATTTGCCGTAGCAGCGAAGATAGGTTTGTTGTTCCTGTATTGAGAAAAATTAGTTGCGGTAACAAAATAATTGCTGTCTCAACATGTTTTACTTTTTTTCCACTTGCGATATGTTTGTTTCTGTTCGTTTAATTATTTTTCGGGTGTACTTCGGGGTTTAATTATTTTTCGGGAGGTATGCGCTTTTCGGAAGTTTATCCCATTTGTTATAAATGTCCCAACACAACCTGGAAATTTCCTGGAAATTGTCCTCGAATGTCCTTGAATTTCGTACCGACTTTTTACTGGACACCATGATGTATCGAAGTTCTCTGTTTATACGCCCATCTGGCATTAGATCCTCGATACAACAGACCTCCGTTTCACCGTCGAGTGTCCTCTGTAGTTTACATTGTACGGGATACCCGGATCATCAGCCGGAGGCTAAATCGTTGAATGCCAAATCGATTTATGCTAGAAGGATAAACTAGTTAGGGTAACAAAATTCTTCCTGTCCTAAACAATTTTTTCTTTCCACTTGCTTTATGTTTGTTCCCGTTCGTTTAATTATTCTTCTTCATCATTTTGTCCCCATAAAATCTTACTTATCGAAAATCCAATTCAATAAGGTCTTATGTATGTATCGAAATCCTGTCCTTGTACGCCCTTCTCGCATCGGACCATCGATACAACGGGCTGCTTCGTTTCACCTCAGAGTGTCCTCTGTATGTTTGTTCCCGTTCGTTTAATTATTCTCCTTCATCATTTTGTCCCCATAAAATCTTACTTATCGAAAATCCAATTCAATAAGGTCCTATGTATGTATCGAAATCCTGTCCTTGCACGCCCTTCTCGCATCGGACCATCGATACAACGGGCTGCTTCGTTTCACCTCGGAGTGTCCTCTGTTGTGCACATTGTACAGTACCGAGTACGAGGATCATCAGCCGGAGGCTAAATCGTTGAATGCTAAATCGATTGACGCGAGAAGGACACCGTCGGATGCATCAGGGTGCCTCGTCCCTCTAAGACAATGTCAATCGAAAAGCCAAGCTCGCGCACACCGAGTCACGGAGTAAACTAGTTTACTCCGCCGTGGCTTCCGCTGTTGCCACCGCCGCTCCGCCTGCTGACTATGCGACGGAACGGTTTTCGAAAATGTATATGCCTCTCGGGCCCCGGAGCTCCTCGCTCGCTCGGCTCCGCGCAAAACTGGGTCAGAGCTTTCGGAAAGGAGAAGGGCGACGGCGGGCCACCCCGGGGTGAATTGCGAGGCAGCGAGAAACCAACTCTAACAGTCAAACGCGGTTCACTTCGCCCTCGTCGTCGACAGCGCTATACGGCATAGCTTAACTTCACTCCCGTCGTCGTATCTCAACTTTTTCGCGAGGGAAACTTTTATCTCGAATCCTTTGGCCGGTCACGGCAACACACAGTTTCCAACTTCTACGTTGTAGCGGGTTGTCGACAAGATAGCATTTATTTTTATTTTTAACTAAAATTAATTTTGTATCGGGTATTCATTTTCACCGATAATTTATTATTCGGTTGTTAAATTTTTATTTTCGAATACTCAAGTTCGCATTCATTGATATTCATTGACACTTTTTTCAGCTTCTGCATTGTAGCGGCTTGTTCACGAGATATATTTAACAAAACAAAACTAAACTTAGTTTTGTATTAGTATTCACCTTTTTCTGATAATCTAGTGTTTAGTTGTAACATTTTTATTTTTCAAATACTCAGGTCATGATTCATTGATATTCTGGATAGAGAAAAGAATAATGGATCGGGAGAACTTATTGTTAGTTAATATTGACCATTATTAAATTTTTCTTTCATTGTCCTAAATCATAATTTTTTCGGCTTATCCATGATAAGATAACATTTTAATCAATGGATCACAAACCATAATTTAAGATGCAATTATTACAATATTCTCTCAAAAAGTTCAGGTAAAACTTATATAGTCGATACGACCAATTTTTGTTTTTCAAAAACCGATCGCCCCGATTAATCTTTTTATTTCCAAATTTAGTGCCTCTTCGCCCCTGTACCTTACGGGTTGAGTTAGTGTGACCAGCGTCAGAGTCGCGCCAAAGTAGGGTATGAATACGCGGCCTCGACGAATACCAAAAAATTGATGGTTTTATTTTCATCGAACGTTAAAGGGTGAAAAATTTATGGGAGTGAAATTGGCTTCGGTTTTTCGGGGGTGGGGGGTTGGGTCTGGTGCATGCTCTCGCTTCGCTCCCATATCGTTCGTAGTGTAATATAGTTGAGAGCACAGCTGTGCGATGGCTTGACGCTCGACGGCTAACTCATTCGAGGCAAAGACGGCGACACGAGGATTACTCCTGGGACCGGGGCGCGCCGGCCGGGAATACATGAATAAATTGGTGGGTCGAGCACATCCTGCACCCTACCATCGAATAACTATGTATCACGTGTCATATTCGTACTCGGCCACTTGTGAACTCGCGAGCACTTCCAAGCGCCTCGATCTCTCTTTTTTTGCCTCTTCACTTTTTTTGTCTTTTTTTTTCTCTTTATTCCATCGTTCCTCGCGTTCTTACGGCAGAAGATTCTCTCGCGTGTCTTCGGATCGTTTGCCACGAACTCGACACCTCGTGCGCCCTTTATATTTATCGTCCTAGAGCTTATTTATTATTGACAAATGGCTTTTTATCTAAATTCCCGACCAACACTCCGAGGCTCGTCACCGATCGACCTTAACTACGCGAAAGTGATTTATAGATAAATTTAAAAAAAAATAAATTGTCGCGCTCGAAGATACGAGAAAGGTGTCCAATGGGCGGTTCGGTTTTCCGTTCGTACATTGCTTTTTCGACTTTTAATTAAAGACGTGCCGTGACGGTCATTTTTAGATAATTTTTATTATTATATAATTTATTCTACCGAGCTCTGAATTAGGATTTAATGTAAACCGGTCGTAAAAGAAGAAATCCGTCAAATAAAAATAAGTTAAATTATAAAATGAATACAATATTTTTTCCGATTAACAAGATTGGTGCTTTGTTAATTTGGAAGATAGGACTGTGGAGGTTTTTAAAGTTATTATCGCTATTGTCACAGCGCGGTCACTTCTGGACCGGTCAAATGACATTCACGTGACAATCGATTGACAAAAAAAAAAAAGAAAAAAAAGACCCGTCGCAAAGCCGGCGCCCATCTCTACTTTTAATTGAGTTCCGACTAATCGATCAATGGAGAAACGGGACAATTGACCGAACGTCGAAAGACTTATTTTCTAAAAAAAAAAAAAAAAAATGATGAACAGGCCTAGAACAGCTCGGAACAACTCGGAAAACCCTATAATTTCAAAAATGGGCGGTGGAGGGCAAATTTCACTCATCCCGTTACAAAAGTACGCAAATGTCGTTCGACGTTCAACGTGAAAATTCGCGTTGAGCCAACAAAATGAATTGGCTTGTTATGCCTGTCTCCACGTCCAACAGGAGTCAATGAAGTTATCTCTGGGGAATATACCTGTCTGGCATCGAGTCACAATCGCCCCTCTCTCCCCGGCCGCACGTCCATCCACCTTGTTCAACGTCCTATCGACGTACGGTGTCGTTACGCGTTCCCTCTAAACGACGCTGAATTAACGAGCACGCGAACAAGCTGCATATCGAACCGAACACAAAATAAAAAAAAAATAAAAAAAATGTCACAAAAAAAGATAAAAAAAAAATACAAAAACAGATCCAACGATTTACCGTTAATAACGATGCCGCGCGACAAGACGTGTAACAAATAGAAAGCTAATCAAGCGGTCCCGGAGGATGTCAGTGTGCGTTCGGCCACGTGTCCGGTCCGTCGGCCGCGTCGGGCCGCGAGGATTGACGTTTGACGTTCGACGTTGATGGGCGATCGGCTTGATGCGAGGATAAACGTTCGGTTGATATGTCGGGCGCTCATAGGGAATGCAGGGATCGGCGAGAATCAGCCAGCCGCGGCTGATGCCGTGCCGCGCCGCTGTTGCTGATCGTCGACGGTCGCAGCCTCGCACGAATTGGCAGTGGCTCGTTGGACCCGTTACAAGGGACACGTCGCTTTCGGCCTGGCGTTATTCAAGTTAAATGAAAACGCTTCGGAATCCACCTTCCACCCCCCCCCCCCCCCCCTGTATCGCAATCTACATTTCTCCCGTTTTCTGTATACGTATGCACATGCATACATGTATAGATATATAGATGTATAGTACGTACGTACACACCGCGACTATAATACGAGTCTCGCCACGACGGTTCCGATCTAACCACAGAATCGGCGACGCTGATTGCCAAGAAACCGTGGTGGGTACATGGATGTCGCTTGCCTCTCATGCTCTTCCTCGAGGACACGAGGAGACCGAAGCCAGAGACCAAAGACGACTCTCCGGCTATCTGCGCCCGAGTCCACCGACGATTGGCTACGAGCGCTTGGCTGCCAGCAAACATTTCGGCGGACATGAGGAGAGCGTTGGACCGCCGCGGCGCATACGAGCCGGGAATGCCCACGCAGCTGTGGGCTCTTTGTCTTTGATGCTCCAGTTCTCTCTGCATCTTGATATTTCCACGGTTGGTCATGAGACCAACCAGAGAGCGGGAGAGAAATTGCTCGAGAGAGTCGAGGGAGAGAATTCGCCACCCCAAGACACCCCACCGATGCTTTTTATCCGGCGGAGGAAAATGTCCAATCACTCACCGAAACTGTATGAGGGACTTTGCCGAGAGTTACGACACCGAGCGGTTGTAATGGACGTCCTTGAATGTCGCTATTTTAATTTTCACGGTAATATCTTTTCGATGGCAATTATTCGCGGCGGGGGGTTTACGATGGAAATAAAGGAAAATTACTCGTAGATATAAATTTTGAGTGTCGGTTGGTAGGCAGTTAAGTAATGAGAGCCGATCGCTTCGGCCGGAACATCTGTTGGTTCTTTTATTCAAAATTTTTTTTTTTTTTTTTTTTTTTTCGTTTCGCTATTAATTTCGTGTACTCGGGGTTACGTATTGGTCGGCTGTCGGGCTTTCGGCCGGGACGCGGTACGCGGGGGCATAAGTAAATTGCAAATCCAATTATCGACTCGCGGACCCGGAGTTCCCGTTGCCATTGTTGTGTTGTACCGTATGGAACTCCGATTACTCGATGTTTCCGAGCTCGTTTCGCCGTTCTCGGTGCTTTCGGGGTAAAATTTAAAAAAAGCGTAGTTTAAACAAAAAATTTGGAAAATAAAATCTGTGCGGATAAACGATAAGAGGCAAGGGTGGGGGGGGGGGGGGTGCGAGAGACTCCGCTCGAGAAGTCGACGGAGGGCAAAGCTATTTCGCTCGATGTCTGCGGAAAGCTCTTGGTAGTTTGGGCGAAGAAGCTCGCGAAAAATGTTCCGCGCGACATGCGCGTCCCGAGGCTGAAGGACAGGCGACCCGAGCGGAGCGTCACTAAAAAAAGGCGCCTCTTTTGATACGACGAAGCCCGACTGATTCTGACTCGCGATGATGCTCCCTCCTCTATTTACCACCCCGCTCCCCTCTCCCCCCCTCCACCACGAAGGCGGCGTGAAACTTTTCAAAAGACTTTCCTAGCCGACTCCGGTGTTTTCCTTTGGCGTCTTACGCTTCGAATCACGTCTTCCACGCGAGTCCCTGTCGACTACTCTCCCACCGAGCTTTCTGAAGCTCGAAATTGGATCGACCCGAGGGCTCGCCCGAGAGGAAGTTTCGCTCTTGCCTTCGACGCGGAATGCCCGTTTTAAGATCCACTGGAAAGATCATCCCTTGCGACGACATTCCTTTTTTAATCTTAAAAAAAAAAACTCCAAGCTGTAAGAATCACAACGAACGCAAACGTTGGATGGGGTGGTCGAACAGAATAAAATTACAAGAGTTATTATTATTTATAATAATAATAATAATAATAATAATAATGTGGTTTATTGCATTCCCGTAGGGTTACAAGCTTTCTGTTTCCTTTACATCTCTTCTCCCTTTGCCTTCTCGCTCTCACCCCTTACCATTTTCCGCCCTTTCCATTTTTCCTCTCATCCCCTTACGTTTTCTCCCCCCTCTTTCCTTTCTCCTATTCTTTGCCTCTACACTTTTTTCTCTTCTCCACTCTTTTACTCTCACACTCCCGCACTTCTTACATTCTTACATTTCCTTTTGCATTTTAATAATAATGACAATAGTGGAGCTTTTAATATTAGGATTTCTCTATATATTCTATTATGATTATGATTGTAAAGTATAAATCTGTAAAAAAGAAGTTAATCAAATAGTAATAATAATCTAAGAAACTGCTGAGATTCGATCCAAATCCGAGGAGTTTTCAATAGTTATAAATCATCTCCGCGGTTAAAATTGTCTGACCGAGTAATCAATGAAACGAAAGAAGCTCAACTGAGACCCGTCTCCATGTTTCCCAGGTAACAATTCGTGTGTCTAATAGTATTCATTTTTTGTCGCAGGTGGAGTCGGCGGTAGCCGGAAGGCATCTCTAAGAGTCGTAGAACGGACGAGCGCGGAGCCGTCCGAGTGTGAGTGTGTTTTAATTCCGTGGAGCAGAGTTTCCGGTACCGAGAGGCCGAGGTGGCAGAGCCGTCGTGGCCGTCGGTGTCAGTAGAATTCGTTACGTCGTGGAAGGATCGACGGAGACCTCGGGATCCCGTCGGGTGCGTCGTGCAGCGTTACCGGAAGTGGGGATGAGGCAGGTGGTGGTTTTGGAGCCCGCCGGCAGCGTTCTGGTAATCAGGCAGACCTCACTGGGCGGCGGTAACGGCGGCGGCGTCGGCAACGGTGTAACAGGGCTAGCGAATACTAACAATTCGATAGGAGTCGGATCGAATCACCACAATGCCCACGAGACTCACGCAGCCCTCACCAACAACGCAGTCTCGACGGCGCTCGCCTCGAGCGACCACAATCAGAACAGAATCGTGGTCGTTCGATCCTCGTCCTCGACGTGCATGACCTCGTCGGTGAGTTGTACATACCTCCTACGTGGCTGTCACACGCTGTCCGGTAAAGCGACCGACCCGGCGACGCGTAATTCTCGACGATGCGGACGATGTACGGGCGCGATGTACACACGGGGCTTTCCGCGCCAAGTCGAGTGGCCCAAAACCTTGACCCCTCTTAGATCGAGCTGAAAGTTCGTGATGTTGTAGCATTGTATAGTGTGAGTAATTGGAATTGTTTTTCTGATTTTTGTCCCCTCTCGTTTTCGAATTAGCAGGGGCGTGTTATTAAAAATGATTATATCTCTGAAAGTTTTGATTGTAGAAAAAGACTAAAATTTCTGAATGGGTTGGGATTCCGTTCAATTTCCGCAGGCGTTTAACCATTTTTATTATATGATATATGCAGATATCCTGTAAAAAATATGGTTGGACACCCGCGGAAACTGAACGCAAACCCAACTCACTTTGAAATTTACGTTTTTTAAAAAGATTCCCGTGCTTGGAAAATTTTGAACAAAAATTACGAAAATAGTTCATGAAAAATAGAATTTTTTTTATCGACAATATTTTTTGGTACGACCAAAAGTTTTCAAGGTACAACAATTTTTTTTTATTAACACGCCTATCTGCTGACTTGAAAACGTGAGCCGATACAAATCTGAGAAAAATTCCAGGTACTCACACTATATAATACTGCAACATCGTGAAATTTCAGCTCGATCTAAGAGGGTCAGGGATTTGGGCCGTTCGACTTGGCGTGGAATGCCCCTTGTGTATATGCATGTACGATTCCAACCGGCTGAGAAACCAAGGCGTTTGTTCGACACGTATACATTTAATCGAAGCACCGACGCCGGTGCCCGGTATAGACTCCACAGGGCACAACACGCGTCTACGCCCGCGTTACAAGATCGTTTATTATTAACAGCGTGGTCTACCGGAATAGACGCTGAAGCGATGTCTTCGACGTTTTAGCGAAACTTCCGATCGACCTACGTTCGCATAAATAGTGTCGGGCTTGACGTAAGTTTTTCGAACTCGTCTCTTCTCCTCGAATGGTCTGGCAGGGTATTCAGTGAATGATTTAGAAAGCCGGAATAATTGCTAGTGTCAACGTTTATCGAATGTAAGTACTGAGTGAAGGAGAGCGAACGTCTCACAGATTCGGGACGAGATGAACTAAAGAAAGGGCCTGACTGAAACAGGGCTTTATTTATTTTTGTTTAATTAATTATCGTTAATTAAACAAATAGTTATCTTTTTGTAATTAATCGATCTATTTTGGAAGCAGGAAACTATCAGCTTGACATTGGATTCAGTTATTGTCACAAAAAATATGTTCTTGACCCATTATTACCTGCTGGAATCTGAGGATGCTTTTAACCGTCCGAGCGTTGTTACCTTTACCTTACGCGCGATAAGACAGTCGCTGCTCGTACGTGGCGAGTGCAGCAACTGGACCGTTGTCGTGGGAAAGCGGACAACCGCACCGAAAGTGCTGACGAGATCGCGATTAGGAATGAATGCAATATGAATGAATGAAAGATCGGATGCTGGCGTGGAAAGAACGTCTGTCGAATCTCATCAAGTTAACATTACTGACTCTACAAGAAATAAAGCTCGAATTTTCAGAAATTAAAGAAAATTGATTCAGGAGTTGCAGGAGATTTCATGAGTAATCATTTTTTGATGATTTGTCGACAGGCTGACAACGGCATCATCGTCAATGGCAATGGAAACGTCAACAACAACGCGACCATCGGTCTCAACGGCAACGTCGTGATAAACGCCAAGCCTGGACTGACCGCGGAGATCGGCAGCGGCGTCGCTTCGAAAAAATCGGAGCGGAACGACCATCTGCGAAACGATTACAAGGGTCAGGATATCAGCGACGCCATAGCGTCGGTCAATAGACACAAATCAACGAAGGAAAATGTTCACGAGTCCGTCGACATAAAAACCGATGTCGGCGACATTTCCGGTGAGTCTCGCAATTATCGTCGTGCGTTTTTTTTACTTCTCATTTTCGCTTCATTAATCGCGTACGATGGTGAGACGATGAATACGAAATATAACTATCCCGAGAGAAAAGTCCGGGAACCGCTATAGCCGAGCTCCGCACGCGAGTGAAAAGCTCGAGGTGTCAGTTCGTTTTTTTTTCTTCTTCTTCTCTCGCCAGTTCAAAGCTTTAAGCGTAAGCTCACAATTATAGCGAAGGAGGACTCGCGTACTCGAGTGGGTTAAGAGTTGGCTTGAGAGAGCCTCGAGTCGTCAGAGTTCATGCAGCAGCAGCAGCAGCGGACGAATACACACGGCGAGAAGCGTAGAGCACCCTGTCGAGTTTCAGAGATATCTTTGCCTCGAAGTTTTCCCCGCGCCGCGTGTTGCAATTAGAGACGCCACGGCAATGCAAAACTTTTTCGCACCCCACCCTTCACCCCCCCGGTCGAGACTCTCCCGAGGGGTGCGAAAAATAAGTGAGAAAAATAGAGAAGGTCTCGTCTCCGGACGCTGTGGGCTAATTAATTGATGCCATTAATTACTTTGCATCAAAGAGGCTTCCCGCCTGTACTCGCACGTCACGCGCAATCTCTGAGCGAAATAGATCTGAGCCTACGGTCGATTTACATTTTTAGATTTAAAAAATACAAGAAAAGAATAAAAGGTAATCAGCAAGAAATTGCGTGTGCTGCCCTAGCAGCTTCAAGAACAGTAAAAATAACCGAAAAAATTACGGTAATTTCACGTCACTTTTTGTACTGTTAAAATAACCAAAAAATATCCACAATTTAGCATGTAGATTAACACCAACTAGAACAATTACGAAATTACTTTTGTTTATAATTTGACTTATTTAAAAATATTTTTTATCATTTTATTTAGATTATGAAGGGCGCTTCGTGACTGTACTCGTCTGTCGCTCGCAATCTCGGAGCGAATTATATTTGAGCCTACGGTCGATTTACATTTTTAGATAAAAAAAGAAACAAGAAAATAATGAAAAGTAATCAGCGAGACATTACGTATGCTGATTACTCGCTCCGTTTAGCATATAGATTAACCCCAACAGGAGCAATTACGAAATTACATTAAATTTTTTTTTTTTTTTTCGTACGCATCACTCGAACGTAGTGATATTTATAGGACTCTCGAAAAATGAATTTCGTGAAATTCGTGTCAGCTCGTTCGCGTCGCCGTTTCGTCAACGTTGTTTACTCGAGGAGTTCAATCCTTTCGTACAAAAGTATTGGCGATCGAAGTTTCGGTTATCCACGCGTCGCGACGGGGTTTGGGTAGCTATCGAGAAATCGATCAAACGTCCCGGCCGGATCGGAGCGAGAAGGCGAAAGAAAGAGTTTAAGCTGACGGAAAAGCTCGTTCTCGCGCGCGAGCCTCCGAGGGAGAGACGGAGAGACCTCACCGGGTAGTTTTTATCGTTTCCGGTTCTGGCAAACGACGCCGAGAATCCCGAAGGCTCCTTCGCAGCTTAATACGATCGAAGAGTACCTTGTAATAAAAGTTCCACCCCGGCGATTGCATCTTCTCTCTCTCCACCTTTCTCCCTCTCAGTCTGTCCGACAGTTTGTTCCGCCGAATTGGAAGATCGAGCGGAAAGATAAGCCGGTGAAGCTTGGAAGTTGCCCGAAGACCGGAAGACGAGGCAGCCTCGGTTGAGAGAGAGAGAGAGAGCGAGAGAAAAGTTACGTTTGTTCACGGAGCTTCGAGTCACTGAAATTCTAACAAGGAAAAGAGAATGAAGGGAAAGGATATTGTCTCTTCTACGTGGAGGAGTTCGTCGTTAGTCGCGCCATTCGTTATTCCTCTCCTGTAATGTCAATATTTTCATCTATGCTTCATCGACTTCGGCTTTTTTCGCTGGTTAATCTTCTGATTTTCATCGGACCCGGAAAAAGTAATGCAGTTTAAAAAAAAATGTATTCCTAAAAAAAATTGGAATTCGTGCCTCGTCCAAAGTATGACATAAGTTTTCTAATCTTCATGAGGAAACGTATGTCATACTTTGGATGAGGAACTAATTTCATTTTTTAAATTTAGGTGTAAAAAAAATGTAAACTGAACTTTTTTTCAGTGTTTTTCATTTAGGTGTACAAAAATGTTTAAACCGAATGTTTTCAAGTGACATTTTAAAAATTATTTTTATACGTCGAGACGTCGAGCAGTTGAGAAAAAAAAGTTTGAAATGGGAGGAAGGCTCGGTTGTTAAGGGATGTCGGAGGGTTGAGACAAAAAGTTGCGAAATCTCTCCGGTGGGCCCCAAAGCTGGGTATAGTGATAGCGATTTGCGAGCAGCTTTACAGCGAGTCCGATGGGAGTAATTTAAATTCATCAAAACATATAGTCAAGTCCATTGAGCTGTGTGATGTTGAGCCGCTCGATCGTTCGTCGTTGGTGTAATTAATTTTCATGCGATCTACCGAACCCCTCTCATTAACTCAGCCCGAAGCTTTGTCCCCCTTCCTATTTTGCCGTCTCTATATGTTCGTCGGTCGTTCTCTGTTTGCGATTCTTACGCGACCGCAACACACCAGTTATCGATTGTCGTTAATGCGTGTCTATTTGCCACGCAATTAGCAACCGTCGCTGGCGAGTGAGCCAGGGCATGCATCACCGAGAGATAGATAGATAGATAGACCAGAGCCGGAAGGGCGACGGGGATGACTGGGGAGGTCGTGAGCCCCGACGGCGCTCGTCAACGAGACTCCCGGTGCCTCGTGGTCTACCCATTCAAGCTCTCTCGCCCCCGAATGAATAATCGGCATTAGGTACGACTGACTGGTAATTATGTACAGTCGTGACTCATCGCGATCAAATATCGAATCGGATAAGATAAAAATCACGAATCACAACGAATTCGCATGTCATCTGCCTAAAGATGCGCATACGAAATGAAAAGTTAAATTCAAAAGAAATTTTCATCCCCATGTCCCATGTGCTGACCGAATAAAATGATCAATTTATTCACTCGGGTAACGAGATTTTTTCATGAATTGCAAAACTTCAACAAATAAGATGCATTTATAAATCGAGAAAAACCAAGTATGTAAAACGAGATAAATGAAGTAAACTTCACGTTCAACTTCGGTGATGAGAAATAACGATATTTCAATGGTTATCACAAGGTAAATATTACCTCAACAAATATTTATCCCGAACATAGAGCTCGATAGTAGACAAAAAAAAAAACTCACTGCAAGAAAGTATCCTTCGACAGAAAAAAATCTCCGCATCGGCTTCAAAAATGAATCCGCGAAGAATCGTAAGTTAACAGCCCGAGGGACTGAAACGGCCCGTGAACAATTCTCACCTCCCTGGATCCCATTTAGCGCGCCGCGATATCGCTAAGCCCCGGCTAAACATTAAACAGATCTAGGCGTGCGGTGAGAATGGAGATGGGCGCGTTGAAGAGATCGGCCCTCGAAGCGCCTATAATAGTGTTCGGTGGATAACGTTGCGGAATTACAAGGAGATTTGCCCGGCAATAGGTCCGGCGAGAGAGCTTGAGCCTACGGTGCATCCCCGTGTTTATATACTTCTCCACCGATACTTACGTAAACGCATAACGCGTAATCGCTCCGGCAAATCACGGCAGAGTCGGTCTGTCGGTACTTCGGCGTGTACACCGGCGAGTGTGTGCACAGTCCTATACCCCGTGTAAAACCATGCGGTATTCTCTCGCCTGGACGAACGCTAAAATACATACGTAACACGAGGCAGACGCCTATAGAACGATCCGACCTGATGGTGTTACGGCCTCGCGAATCTGCCGATTCACTCGAGCGATATGTCCATACCACTCGGGCGAATCTCTGTATACGATGTGGCCTTAACCTCCCGAGGGGGATGGGATGGTTCTGTGCGCTGGTTCCGAGTGGGATGGGACGGTTCGTTCGGGATACCGGGACGGGGGAGTCAGTGTGCTCGTTGCTTTGGTACTCCGAGGGGGATGCTGGAGGGTAATTCGTAGTTCCGGCAATATCCGCCAGAGCGGCGGTCCTGGGCCTCCCTACCTCTTTCGAAGCCCCTTCCGCTCACTCTTCCTTCTCTCTTTCTCACCCTCTACGGTGAGCACAACCTATATATATATATATACATTCCATGCATATATATATATACATATATATATGACGTGGATGCGAAGCAAGCCAAAAGGTACAACGTTGTACAGAGAATAGTAGTAGTAGGTAGCTAGCTAGGTACCCAACATCCTGTACGAGCCCTCCTCCTCTTCATCCCATACGTCCCTCCTCTCTTTGCTACCCCCTCGGCCTATCCGATTGCGACTGACTGGACCGGGTATCGACCCCTCGAAGCAGAGCCTGCGAGGCGAATCCGCTGCTGGCGGCTCACCTTCTTTCCTTCTTCTTCTTCTTCTTCTTCTTCTTCTTCCTGTTATGCTTCTTCTTCTTCTTCTGGCTGCGAGGATTCTCCCGGTGCAACTCTGTAGTTGTACGGCAGTAGTTTGCCATCCTCTATCCTCCTACTTCGTCTTCTTCGCCTATTCCAACGATTGCTCATCCTCTTCGCGGAGCACCGGCAGCAGCTTCCCTCCTCGCCTCTCCTGCGAGCGTGGCCCGACGCTCCCGTTCTCCTGGCACGTTCCCCCGATGCCGCTCGCGCTCCAAAGGCGACCCTAATTCCCGAAATCGCTTCGAAATCGTCCTCGTACCTCTCGCCGAATATACACGCGAAAGATTCCCCCCCCCCCCCCCCCTACCCCCGCTCGCCCTCCTCAGCTCCTGGCTCTTCGCTGAGTGCACGATGCATAAACGCGAATGGAGCTGCAGACGGAATAAAGAGGGTAGACGAAATAAGAGTTTGAGGCTTACGGAGAGGGTCGAAGCCTCGACAGACGTTCATCACAGAGATTGTACCAACTTTCGGGATTTGCACGCCAATTCGAGCTTGATGCAAAGATAAACGGTCCATGGTTTTAAACTTTGAACATTTGACTCACATTTATTGTAGAAGGAGCTCCATTTTTTTTTCTTTTTGATTTCAGGATTTTTTTTTTCTTCAATGGACTGTATTTTGTTTTTCAGTGCAAAGAAAGTGTTGTTAAATTAAGAAGAGGACAATTGCGGACGTTCGTCGAGAAGAAACGTTTGTAGCGTACGAAACTTCTTCGACTCGCACGAAAGTTACGAGAACACATGGAGAACGACCGCTTTCCTATTTCGGTATTCACGAATTCGGTATAAGTAAGCCGTAAACCGAAGTTTGTAGGAGTCTGAAGTTGACTCGAACGACGAGTGAAAATTGCCTTGTCGCTCCCTCCCGACTTAGGGAAGACATGAACTTCCGACGCAGAACTTTCAATGCCAGATACACGACATCGTGGTTCATTGTTTTACTTTTTTTGAGGTGATACGATTCGTCGTTTACTTTTTTTTCCAGCGAACGCGAGACGAAAAATTGCCTCAGTAACGAAATCGTTAAGAAATCAAGGCTCGTACCTCGGGCGGCTGGAAGAGTTCGGGATCCAAGAAAAAGAGGAGAAAAAGAAAAACGTACCGAAGCCCCGAGTCGTCTCCGGAGATCCGATCGATTGTCTTAGCCGGTGAACGTGACGCCACGTTGTTATGAGTGGCTGGACGAGGAAGTGCGGAGAGCGCGGCGAAGAAAACAGTGATACAACCAGCAGCGAGAGGAAGACGGGAGGAGTCGTTGTCATCGAGTCCGGCGGAGGGTTCCCGAAGGACGACGGGACATCACCCCTTTCCCGCCGCTTCTTCCTCCAGGTCCCGGTCGTCCTTCGGTCGAGTCTCGTGGGGCGGCTAAAAAGTAGCCGACTCGGCCGGACGACAGGTCGGCCCGGCGAATAAAGAAACGCGGAAGAAATAAGGAAGGAGCGGAGATAAAGAAACTGGGCAGGAGGAGAGAGATTCGCGCGTTGGATTCTCTCTCGGGCGTTTGGCCGCCCGGGTGTAAAAGAACAGGCCGAGAGAAACACGTATATAGAAGCTTCGGTACGTGTCTTATATGTACAAGCATACAGAGATACTCCGGCTGGATGCCGGAGATGCGGGGAATAACCAACGTCACTAAGACAGAAGGCTGACACAGAAACTTTGCACATACACAAACATAGGTGGGAGCCTCGGGTTTCTCTCTCCTTCCCGCGGCATCCTCGGCCGTGCGATAAAAAGATGGAGCGCCGTGGAAGGGCCGTCCAGGCAGTGAGGCAGGAAGGCGAGAACGAGAGTAAAAGAGCTAGTTGGACACGAGAGTCTCTGCCAACGGTCTATTTAAAGCTAAAGCAGCAGTAGCAGCACCAGGCAGTAACAGCAGCAGCGGCAAGGGTGGCGTGTATATATACCGGTACCGTAGCTTCTCGCAACTGGATATCGCGGCACGGACTATCTGGACTGCTGGAGCTTGATCTCCACACTTACGCCGGCTGCCCTATTGCTGCTGGTAGTAATTTACGAGCTCACGACGGGGAGAAGAAACACAAAATGGTAAAAAAAAACAAGAAGACATCAACAAAAAAGTTGGACACCTCGAGGGAGATGGCTCCGCGCACTTTGACACGTGACCCAGTTTTATCGGCTTACGTAATTGATCGCCGCACGCTCGGGACGTCTTATCCTCCCCTCCCTCACCCGGCTCGCTTTTGCACCCTCAAGCCTCATCGGTACGGCTAATCCTCGCGTTCGCCGCACCGATAAAACCCCGCTCTTCGTTTGCACTCTGCATAACCGCGTGACGTATTCGGCTCTTGTGGTAACGCAGTCGTTCGCGACTCTCGTGTGTCTCCATCCGCGACGCGACGTCGCAGCGAGTACATTATGCACGCGTGCGACGAACGACCGGCGGAACGTCGAGTTCTTGGATCGATTTTGGAAAGCCGCGCCGGTGCTATCCTCGGCTTAAACCGTGTGATCTCCGGTCCACGATCAGAACGGAGCCCCACTTTCTCGTCCTCGTGTCCGACGACGGGCGCAGCTCGCATTCTACACGGTGGCCGCACAGAACCCCGTTTCGCTAACGACTTTACCGATCCGATAAATTCGCATCGCCGACAGGCCGAGGATAGTCCTCGGCAAAGGTCCTCACGCGATCTCTGTCGGCCACCCACGCGGACGACCTGTTAACGCTCAAACCACTCGACCCCCTTCTGTGGCGCGGTACTTAATGAGTTTTTTTTATTGTTGGCTTTTTCACATAATATAAATGTTATGTGTGGATCACATGCACGAGCTGTAATATAGAATTGGCTCGTTCGGTAGGACAATGGGACTGAAAAGTCTACAAAATTCTATGGAGCAAAATATTCCGAACACATTTTTTGCCGAAATGGTTTTATATAAAATACATAACGAATTGTCGAGCTTATTGCGTATTTGATTAACGCAGTGAGCTCGACGACTCGTTTTTCATTTCATAGAAACGTTTCGGGGAAAAATGTATTCAACATTTTGTCTCTGTTTCTCTCGCACTCATGCGTGTTTAGCCTCCCCTTATGGCGGGCTGAAGATGAACGTAACGGCAAAATATTTTGAATCCATTTTTCTCCGAAACGGTTTTATAGAATAAATAACGAATTGCGGGGCTCACTGCGTATTTGATAAACGCTGTGAGACCCGCAATTGGTTTTTCATATCGTATCATGGAATGGAATAGAATATCATAGAATCGTTTCGGAGAAAAATGTATTCAACATTTTTACACTGTCTCTCTCTTGCACTCATGCGTGTTTAGCCTCCCGTTAAGATTACGTGGAACACTTTGCTCCAATAAACTTTTTTTACGGTTCCTGGCATTGACGGTCCGAAGAACAGTCCCGTCGGAACCGAATATCGCGTCAGCTTTCGGTGAAACTTTTTTAAAATCCTGAACACCAGCGACAGTAAAAAAAAGTTTATCACTCTTTATTGTCGCGTGCTCTCGAAGTTTACTTTCTTTGCCGAATCGGAATAAAAATTATTTTTAAAAATGTCGCAAAGTAATTTGCACAAAATTTAAACGAGTGTACCGATTCTTGCCAAATTTAATAGGGATCATGGATCCATAATAATTTATTGAGGTCGATTTTCTTGGGCAAATATTTTATTTGTCGCCAGGCTGGAACATTCTGAACACATGAGAATTTCGAAAAAAAAAATTTGAAACAAAGGTACGAGGAAGCAAAATATCATCATCGCGATAAACAAAATATATTACGTGGGCGCCTCGGGAAAAATCTAGAACGCCAGCGCGCCCCCAAACCACATGGAAAGTACAATAATACCGTGTATAAAAATCCGCTTTTCCCCATGCAAAGAACTTATTTTTGCATCCGGCGAAAGCTTCCTCGCGGCGTATTATTTTGATGTCCCCTAAGTTGCCGTCCCGTTTCACGTGGAGAGGGTCGCTGTTGTGTCGGACAGTGCGAGAGCGAGGAGCATTAAAAGTAACGAGTGGTCGCGTGGGGAGCGGGAGCACCGACGAGGACCCGATATAATTATCGTGGGTGAAAAATACGCCGTCGAGTCGGGAGTCGCGGGCTGGGCGGTCCGTTTTCACCCGAGCCCGGGTGAATTAAGCTCTTCAGCCCTTGCAGCCTGTTACCCCGAATTTTTCCGACCACCAACGGCCGATATATAGATATCCGATATACATAATATTTCAGTGGCAGCAGTTCGGGGGCTCGCGCCTGCCATGTAGCTGTTATATACCGTTAAATCCTTCCTGGACGCGCTCGTACATCCACATACGAAAAATAAACTAGAGTATAGTTACACAGTTGTACAACGGCGGTACGGAGGCTCCGGTATACGCAAGAATCCAGGCTATTAATCAGGTTCAGAGAAGGTTTTTGCCAGTGGAGGGGTGTGGGGGAGGCGGAAGGGGGGGGTCTGGTGGCTCTCCGCCGGCCAAGTGATTTTTACTCCGTATTTTTTGTGCCGCTCCGGAGGCCAGCGCCGTCGAAGGGGTCGGGGGTTGGGGGCCGGTGGGGCAGGAAGGGTCGCTTGGCGAATGTACAGAGTTCGAGGATCAAAGGGGGATGGCTACGACGGCCGGCAGCCGAGTTTTCACGGGGTCACTGGAAGGTGGCAGCACTCACCCTTAAAATTCGACTCGAGCCGTCTGTGCGAGTTTTCAGCCCCGCTCGACTCTTTCTCACCCCCCGGCTTCGTTTCCAGCGAAGTTGATGTAGGAACCCACACATGCATGTTGTCTCGCGACTTTCCCGGCGAGCAGACTCGAGCGAGAGAGGACGGGCTGCCCGGCTCTCCTTCCTGAGCGATGTTGTGGGTAATAAAAAGTCTTGTAGGGACGCCCGAGTGTATCGCATGGGTATCGTAGGGTAGGTGCGAAAAGGAGTGCAAAGGGGCGGCGGCTGGGTAGGCTCTGCAAGTGCAGGGGAGGCATGCGGTCTCCAGGCGTGCGGCAGCTCGTCCTGCACGGCTGGGAACTGCCGAGGATCTACGTCACGCTTAGCTCCGCCGCCGCTGCTACCGGGTAGTTGTACCAGCAGGCGATAGCCGAGTTAAATTCCTACGCAGCCCTCGCGGTGCAACTCGCCTACTCCTCCAACGCGCACGCACTCGCATTGCGTACGAGGTGAAAATTATGCTCTCATTAGCACATTGTTTGTGTTTGTGCAAAAGTAAAAAAATTTACTTCGATTTTATCATTTTAGTTTTATTAAAAACAAAGTATTTTTAATTATATTATTTAAGTGTTATAAAAAAAAGTATTTAATTTTATCACTTTAGTTTTATAAAAAAGTCTTTAATTTTATCACTTTAGTTTCATAAAAAAGTCTTTAATTTTATCATTTTAGTTTTATAAAAAAAGTCTTTTTCATTTAATCATCTATTAAAAATAGTTCGTTGACAAAATAAAAAGTTGTGAAGCTCCGCGAGCAAGAAAAGTTCATCAAATATAAAAGTCTTTTTTACCATCCGGGGGAAAGCGGGACAGTCTTTTTTATCCAATTTTCGTAGCGAGACACGAAAAAAGCGCGTTCCGTCTCGACTGGCGAACGCGGGTCCGTTTTGCCCAGCCACGTGAAACGGGGCCACGGAAAACCAACAGTCGGGGGATCAATGTTTATGTCGTTCGAACAAAATTGCTCGGTGGTCATACAGGCAAGAACCATTCAGACGATGAGCCGGTCTTGTACGTACAATCGATTAAGCTAATCGGGGCCACGCGGGCTCTCTACCGTCAGTAATTAGTAATTAGCCAATCTCACTGATCCACGACCGCGAGGCATGTGCACACACCTATATAGACAATATGCACATACACCGTTGCATAGATTTCGAGACTCCCGGCCAAGATGAGACTCGTTTTTTTTTTTCTCCCAAAGCGAAAGAGATGAATCCGCTCTCGTGCGCGACGATCTTTGATCATATTCGCTCATCAATTATACATGCGCTCTGTTTATTCGGCCCTTGTACACGTGTGGATCGCCGGTAGCACGCCGGCGGCAAATCTACCGTATATCCCTTTGAGATAGGATATTTTTCAGTTTGCGCACCACTGACGTGCGAGAGACACACGAGCGGACATCGCAAGAGTGGGTAGGTGAGGGGGGGGGGGGCAGGGTGGACCATGAGAGTCGCGAGAGAAGAGGGAAAAAGAAGTGAGTGAAAGAGGCTAGTAGAGGAAAAGAGCGTGGGTGGCGGAGAGGATAGGAAGGAAAGCTAGGGGAAAAAAACGATAGAGAGATAGAGAGAGAGCCTGCGGGGATTCGCCGCCAGCGAGGAGCAGCCAGCGAGCGCAGGGGCTGTGGCTGGGACTGAAATCGCTCGGTCGTTGTATAGATAGTTATACAGAGGGTAGGTAAGGGGATGCATGGCTGGCTGGCTGGCTGGCTGGCTGGCTGGCTGGCTGGCGAATATCGTCGAGTGGGGGGATGGTTGCGCGGCTCCGCTAGGCGCGGTGGTCAAAGGAGACGAGGGGTGAACGCCGACGTGCACCAGGGGGTTCGGGAATCGCTGGTTGGCTCACTCTGCGGCTCCCGCCGCTCGGGAGCAGACACGCGGGGCCAAAAACTTATTTGAACTATTTTATTAAAAAAAAATTTGTAAATAACACTAAACAATACATCACCCCCCCACCACGACCCACCCCCCCGCTCACACATCACAACACATTACGCAGACACGTACAAACGTATATTGTAATTCACGCGAAACCGAGGGTTCGTACGAACTCTGAAATATAAAAAATTTTAAAAATTGCTGTACGAAAGAAAAATCTTAAAACCAAAAAAAACAAAGGAAAATGAGAAAAATCAAATCTGTGTAAAAGCGACAAAAAAAAACGAAAAAATAAAACGGCAAAGTTTCGACGTACTGACCCCGCTATGAGAAACACACAACTCTTCACGTTTTTGGATTGAAGGAGAGGAGAGAGAAGATAATATAATTGAAAAAAAGATATATTTTTCTGAATAATAAACAAACGAACAAAAAAGGTGATAACGAGAAGAGGAAACACGCACGCAACACGCTCACACATCGACACACTCACGATACACAAATACATCGTCGTCTTGAAAAAAAAGAAGAACGAGAGAAGAAGAGGAGGAAGAAATAAGAAGAAGAATCGCTTTAAATCACGAGGGCGGAAGATCGAAAGTCGACGCGACGCGTTAAGCGCGGATTTTTCATTTCTCTCTGTACGTGTGACCCTTACATTATTTTGTCCCCAACGGACGGGACGGGTTCAGTGTTGTAACTTAGGATATAAGGAAGTATAAAGTTCCGGAGCGCACAAAAAAAAAAAAAAAAAAAACAAAATAACAAAACGAAAAATAATTAACAAAACAAGGGCACGCAGTTGTTGAAGAGGATCCACGAGGGAGACGCACACCGAGACAGAAACAGAGAGAAGGATAAGATAAGGGGTTGAAAGAAAAAAAAAAGAATCAGCAAAAACAAAAAAAAAAACAAAAATACCAACGTGGCGATAGGAAGAAATAAAGAAAGTGAAGATCAGAGTGTCGAGACAAGGTGTTCTAATTTTTTATATTAAAATAAAAGACGACGATATAGGGTGAGAAGAATAGGAGGAAGATAGACGAAGGATAAGAGGATAAGGAGAAGAGCAAAGAAAAAAAGCACAGTGGAAGGAGGAGAGGAAGTTAGGCGCGAGCCACTCTTCGATACCCGGATGGGATAAAGCCCGGGGGGTGCGGAGATCAACCAAAGCGCAATATCGTCCCGACGCACGCGTGCGAGCTCCACGTGTACCTACACAATACGTTAACTTAAGCACTCGAATAGAAATCTTGACTCTTGACTTTTTTTTTCGTCTACTATAAAAAAAAATAAAAAAAAATTAACAAAATCAACGATAGGGACAAACGACTGAAAAAACCCACACTTACACATGTCCATACACCCATTCGACAAAGTGTAAAAAAACAAATAGCGGAATTTGAAGGGAATACATTTTTTAAAAGCGTGAAGAAAAAAATCCGAACGCCTGGCTGTGCACGATCGTCCCGGGAATGCCCTGCAGTTTCGTACGTAGCGAATTCCCAACACGAGCTGTCGTCCTATTCGAAGACAGAAGAAGAAGAATAAGCTCGCCTCGTCGCTCAGTCATCCCCGATCCTCGCATCGAAGTCTCTTGACACGGATATACGTAAAAGTCAGACTAATCTGCTGTATCAATCAGTTCGGAAGCACAAAAATACACACACACAGACACGCGCGTTACGTAAATAAATTACAAGCACGGTTTTCCTGCGATGCCGTTGTGAGCGGACGTGTTCGTGCTGTCGTTACCTTTTCGTGCAAACCCGATCAAAAACTCGAATGATATCACTCGGCTATCTCGTTTCCTCTTTCTCTCGCGCCCGTTAATATAATAAAATTCTTTGCAAATCGCGTGTAAACTCTGTCTCGCGCTCGTATCGTGCCTGATCGTTTCGATTGATTCGTCTCGATCCTCGTCGTCGTGGAAAATAAAATTGTCCTACCTTATTTATATTAAGAGATAAATTTTTTAAAAAATTAAAAATTTTTAAAAAACGAGTAAACTAAGAGGAAGAGGTTTCGTGCTCAAATCGTCCAGGAAGTAATAAACAAAATAAAGCACAAATTTTCCCCGACTGTGTTAATATATGAACTCCGAGGGGGCAGAAAAAAAAAGGAAACGAGCACGTGTGTGATGCACGAAGTTTCAACGTCGTATCCCCACTTATTTAACGGAGAAACTATGACCGAACGTGACGAGGCCATCGTCACTCGATAATAATAATAATAATAATAATAAAATAAAATAAAGTAAAAATAAAATACACTCGACTATTGCAACTGTGTAACAGCAAAGAAACGGAAACAACTCTACCATGGCGGGCTACAATCACGCGAATTCGCAGCGTGTCGTCTACCACGCGACATACCCGACGCCGCTAGCCCCAAGTGAGTCTTCCTCACGCTATATCGTTATCTTGGTAATTTCCTATTTTGTAATAGCTTCCATGACGCGAACTCTATCGACGTACGGCCGTGCGTTGCCGTTTCGAACTCTATGAATTATTCACGTTTCTCGATACCAAAGTGATATTCTTGAAATAGTTTCCACACGAGCAGATCAATTTTAATTTTTGTTGGTTTTTTTTTTACACCGAGAGCGTGTTAATTTGTAGTTCGAGTCTAATGAAATATTCCCAAAGGGTTAACCATCGAGATTAGCTTGCTCGCAGAGATAAGAGCGAGGAATTTAGGTAAAAGTTAATTGAATACAAAAAAGGAGTTGTTACGGTTCATGGGAATTCCACTGGGTGAGAATTTTGGTTCTCTGTCATACTGCAAAAAAAAATAAAGTCGTATGACATTTGATGTACTGGTACTGGAAGTTTTTATGCATAAACTGGTATATTAAATTTCATCTACAATTGTGATGAAAAATTAACGTACAGTATATTTCAAACTTTAGAAATACTTTGGTTTTAATAATTTACTTTCATTTTACTATGAAGTACTTTAACTCCCACAATTTACTCTAATTTCACTCTAAAAGTCTATTAATTTTTCATGACAATTGTACATTAACTTTGGTGACCAGTTTTTACATAAAAACTTCCAATCTGGTAAATTAAATTTACAATTTTTTTAACAACACTTTTTCGAGGAATACATAAAAAATATCAAAGTTTCGATTTTTCCGCGCAAATAAATATTTGCGTTCCATAACCATGAGATTAAAAGAATAAAAAAACGATAAAAGATCTTTTAAAAATATGAGATACGGCACGTTGGTCATCGAGTGTTTGCCGGAAGTTTGAGTATCCACGGATGCGATCCCGTCGGTAGGGAGGTTTATTTTATTTTTTCGTATTACGGCCATTAATCGTTTGAGTTAATTTCTCTCGTGGCTGGCTCGATTCTCGCTTCCTCATTCCTGCCTCTCCCGTTATGTGCGAGGCCCCGGTATATAACACTGACGTGATTAAGTTATGAGTGATGGTCGAGCGGGATAAGAAAAAAGCATTATTACCCTCCAACCCAAAGTCCCCCCCCCTGCCTCTCGACTGTGGAACTTTCAGGGTTGTAATATAATTTGCAAGTTATTCGGAGATCTCGTGATCGCCCAGTACTATTCGGTTCGGAAACAATGCGCACGACCCTCGCAACGTGAACCAGCGCGACCGAGGCAATCCTATGCCTCTCGCTTATATATAACGTTTCGCCATCCCCACATATAGATCTCCTACCCTGCACTATATCCTCGACTTTCGACCGTCCGCGGAGCAATTAAACTTTTCAACGTGCAAAACGGTTGAAACCTCGTATCAATTTACAATTGATGTGGCAGGCAATGTTCCCCGTTCTCGTTATATATCATTCGCAATTTCGTGTTACGAGTTATAAATCTCCGTCGTTATCCGGCGAAGACAAGAGAGAAAGTTTGCCGAAAGCGGGAAAGGGGAGCGAATAAAAAAAAAAGAAGAAAAAAAAAATATTCCGCTTTTAGAAACGAACAGGCCCCCGGGAGCTTCCTGGTATAGTGGATGATATCAATATACGCGAGTAAAACGTGTATCGCTAATTGTATTCCATTCGTTGAATCAACGTCACTCAGTAGTTTCCTCACCGTTGTACTTTCTATTATATATATACATCTATATATATATACATATACATATACATAGATATATATATATCTCTATATATATATATGTCTGTGTACGTATCTGTCTGGAAAGTTTAAGTTGAATTGCCGCAACTTTTGATGCCGTCATTCGGCGATTACGCTTCGTTAATCGAGCGGAAATTTTTAGCCGTTGTTCGCGAAGCTGCTACGTGCCCGAAAAGTTCGACTTTTGGGTAGATCGAAACGAGAGTTACGGTAAAATCTCAATGTCCATTATCCGCACCGAGTCATTTAATCGGCAATGTCTCCCACCCTCCGTTCCCGGCCCGACGATAGATCGCTTCCGCGTGCATAGTTTCAATTATTTTTCTACAGTCCGAAGAAGCTCGACCTAGTTTTTCGTTGCGTCGAGGAGCGGATTGTTGAAACGAGTATCCTGCGAGCGGAGGGTATAAAGAGCGAAGCGGAGGGAAAGAGGAGAGGATTCAGTGGGAAAGCAAAGCACACGCCGAGCTGCGGTAATGTGTTCGCCAAAAGAACGAGGTCATGCGCGTTCTTAGCAGCCCGGCAGCAGCCCCAGAAGCAAGACACAACAGGCCAATAGTTTAGCGGACTTAACGACGCACTGCCGTGGCAAGAATCGGCTCCCCGATAATTCATTCCCGGCGCTGTGCACCCTCGCCGCTTTGCAAGCCCCGGGGCCGGGACACGCGCCGGTAGACCGAGCCACCTCCAAGTATTTCGAGCGCAGGGAGATACGGATATTTCGGTTCTCGTGTTCGGAGAATATTCGGACGATGTTTCGCATCGGATTGCCGGCACGTAGTATATCCGGTTCATTCATAAGAGTCGGCTTCCGTACATCGAATCGCTTTCGGAATCGTCGGGACAATACTGCGCGATTAAATCGGCCGCACGTGCTCGGCCAACTGAAATGCAATGCGAGTTAGGTAACGAGACGAATCATCGTTTTAAGCGCGGTTACGGATTTTTTTTTAAATTATTGTGTCTGCGAGGGAACGAGGGTTCTGGTACGAAGACGCTAGGGACTTTTCATAGATTTTATGAAAATTGAAATAAAAAATGTTTTGCTCGACGAATTTTTACGAATGAAAATATTATTTGTCGAAACGATGACAAATTATTTGTCGAAGTGACGAAAAATTATTTGTCGAAACGATGAAAAATTATTTGTCAAAACGATGAAAAATTATTCGTCGAACCGATGAAAAATTATTTGTCGAAGCGATAAAAAATTATTTGTCGAAAAGGTGAAAAAGGATTTGCAGATTTAACAAATAATCTTTGCGCATATTCCTAAAAAAAAGTCGACTTGCAATTTTAGCAATTGGAGTACATCCAAAAAATAAAATAAAAAATAAAATAGACGATTAATCGCTTCTCAATTAAAACAGTAATTTTGCGATTTTACAGATGGCGACCCGATAAAGCTGCCGGACAACTTGGAGACCCTGCCTCGAGCGGAGCACTTTCCAACTCAGAGGCACCGATGGAACACCAACGAGGTGAGTTTGGACTTCATTACCCACCCGCGTACATTTTATCGACCGTAACGCGTAAACTCACCGATCCGCCTAGTAAATAAAAAACCGTGAGACGAAAAAAAACCTACAAAAAAAATAAATAAAAAAAACCCACAGTATAGCTCAGCGAGTAGAGGAAGCCTGACGCGTTCGTCGGGAAAAGCTGAAAACTCGGCGGGATTCGACGAGTCCCCGGAGAGAATGAGAGCGAGAGGGGCGATCCTCGTGCGATGCGAGTGAATGCATCGCTATCGCCTCGGGGCCACGAGCGTTCTTACGAAGGAGATACATCTTCCTTTTTTTATCACCCCTTTTTTTTAACGCTGCTTCCTCATTCCCGGCAATGCACACCGGCTATATACAAACCGCGAGAGCTATCCTCCTTCCCCCCTCCACGTTTCCCGTACATAAACACAACGGCGCTGGGCTCGGTGCCGTTGTACAGTGGCGAAAAGCATCGAGGTGAAAAGCGCGGAAGGTATTATCGGAATTCGCGTGGCGGCAGCAATTTCGTTTTCCTGGGGGCTCTATACATCCCTACACATCCCGACGATGTGCGACGCGATCCTGCTCTCCGCTTCTGCTGCTGGAAGGTGCTGCACGCGGTATATCCCGCACCGGCTCCCTCTCTCTCTTCCTATTCCGTGGCCTTTATTGTGATACAGCTGGAATATATTTACGGAGTGTTCGCCGAGAGGTAGTATAACGCAGTACAGGTACCATTATATACTCGCGAAACCGAGAGAGGCTGACTTACACTATTCTAGCATTCTAGTATAGTTGCATAGTTCTATATATATATAGGTATATATAGTCATATATCTATATATGTATATAGATATATATAGATATAGATATGTAGCTATATATATGTGTATGGATATATAGATATGTATGTATATATATAGAGCATATAGCAGATCGCGAGTCGGCGGCCCGAGTGCTAGATAGCATCACAACGTTCCTGTTTCCTAGCTGCTGCTACTCGTGGTGGCTGATGCCGCTCTCTCCGCGTGCGGTGTGGTGGTTGCCGAAGGCATGCACGTCCCTACTTAACGTGTACATACATTTACACCGCTCGGTGTGTGAATACCACCGAGTCTGATTGTACTTGCATGTATCACACGAGAAAAGCAGAGCGATGCGGGTCATCAAGTTTAATGCTGAATTTGACACGGTATTGATTGATGCGAAATCAGAGCTATCAGAGCTGTCGGGATAACGGCGATTCTAATTTGTAATCTGATTCGCGCGAGACCTCAAAGCGTGAGATTTTTTAAATTATTGTATTAATTAAAAGCAATTTTTTAATAAAAAAATTGTATTATTGAGCGATTTTTTTTTTGCTTCGGGTGATTTTTTTTTGTCTGGCGAGGAAATATTTAATTGACGCGAAAAAAGCATAAGATTTTGAAGATGTATCGTACGGAGTAAACAATAATTTTGTAAAATCGGAATACAAAGTTTCGTCAAAATAATTTTGTTAAATAAGTGACAAACTCGTTTGCCCAGAGTTGAATCTACAAAAATGTTTATTTCCCGTGTCATTAACAATATTAGTTCGTACTTTTGTTTGCAAAACTATGGCCGGGTTGTAGGATCGAAAACTTGACAAATAAAAAATTGTGGACGTTTGTGGACGACAAGTTGTTACAAAAAGTACAAACTTTTTTGCCGTGTAGTGGGTGTTTGGTTGATTTTTTTATTTTATAAAAATTTGTTTTATTTTATTTTTTTCAGAAGTGGAGGAATGTTGAAATTTGTGATTAGGCGGTCCGCATTACCCAATTTGGGTTTATCCGTGTGTTTGTGCAGTTTGGTGGTATCTACTGTGGGATGCATGTACAGATGCATACGTACATAGGGGGTTACGTACGTATAGTCGGGTATGTAGTCCACTGCTACTCTGACCCCGGTCGGCCTCCGATCAATAGCCGGAGCCGCACACCGCGAGCTCAGCCGGCGCGCCGAGTCGAGTCGAGCAAAGCTGAGGGAGCAAGAGAGACGGCGAGCGGAGAGAGAAAGAGGGATAGAGAGAGAGAGAAAGTAAAGCGCGAGAGAGAGTTGAGTCGCGAGTCGAGTCGAGTTGAGCCGAGCTGATAACGAGCCACCCCCGCGTGTCTCTAAACGAACGGGAGAAAGAGAGAGGGGGAGAGAATGGGAGAGAATGAGAGAGGAGGAAGAACGAGAGAAGTAGGTAAAGAGAAAGCGAGAGGACTGTTTCTCTCGCCCCCTCCCACCTCCCTCCCTTTCCGAAGCTTAATCGTTAGATAAGTCGAATCGTCGCACACGTACGACTCCGGTACAATTTGCACACTCACGAGAGAATCAACCCACTACGTCGGGTATATAGATTTCCTCATCTCCGAGCGGGACCTTTATCGCCCGAGTCGATCAAACATCGTTAACCCTTTCAATGCAACTTTCATTCCGTCGACCTTTTTTTTCCTACCACTCTGATGGCTTCTAACGAGCCCGAACATGCGACAGATACATGGAAAAAAAAGTACAAAGGTTTGTACATTTGAGGGACGTCTCCTGCTCACAAAGGACCATAATTTTTTTTTTCTTGCTAATGATACTATTTCTTTTATAAATGAAACGTACATTTACTTCTTTAAGGTGTTGAGTTATTAAGAAAAATAAATTTTTTAATATTATACAGGTTTGAAGCTACTTTAACTCGTATCTTCGAAAATTTATGGGCACAGCTCGATTCTAATTTTTTAATGCGTTCCTAGTAATATTGAAATGTTATTTTAGAAAAAAATTCTATCTGGAAACATAGATTTTTTAAAAAAAGAATGTTACTTTTTACGCGGCACTATATGCTAATAAGGTTAAGCATATTAAAGTTGTGTCATTAGCATAAGCTGCAAAATTCTAACAAATATCCGACAAGTAACTAGATTTTATCACTTTTTTGTTTTTCAGTCATTTTGCTTTTTCTGCATATGATAGATCAAAACGAAAGGGTGTGATCGATTGAACGTGTGGGGTAGCTAGAAACTGTCGAGCAGCTACCAAGTACCAAATATAACGACACAACATACGTGTTGAGCATTCTTCGTTGACGAACTTTTAAAGAAGAAGATTAAATCGATGTACAGCGTCAAATGAGCGTCAAGACATTTTTTTTCTAGTCTAATACGGCAAAAAAAGTGTCCATAAATATAATTATGCTAATATGCAGCTCATGCTAATTGACACGACTTTAAGTTCGTGTATCTCAGAATCCATGTAGAGAAAAAAATTATTAGAAATCCTAAAAAAAAAAGCCTCGTTCATTGCTTTATAGCACGTGCGATTTTTAGTTCTAAAAGTAGAAAAGTCGCTGCGTGACGTATTCCCTTAAATGTACAAGCTTTATTACCGTGCACTTAATTCCAATTACGATCTCAAACCCAGTTATGTTCATTATTCACAAACTGGAAACTAAAAAAGAGAAAAAAATTCGTCCACTAGTTAAAGGTTTATAGTCGGACAGGTCGTTACACAGACGAAGTTATTTCTCGCGTCCAATGAAATTTGTTGAACGTCTGAATTCCGGCGAGTTCCACCGGATCTGCGAACGGGACGTTTATCGCGAGGGTGGATCATCCCTCGTTAGGGTACGCAGCTCCGTGTGCGTTTATTCAATCAGTTGCACCTGTCCCTGCCCGGGAAAACTTCCAGCTCGATCATTCGATGCGGAGCGCGACGTTCCCGCAAACTCCGCGGAACACGTTGCAAAACCGCTCTCCGCGTGGCACCTCGTCTCCGACGTCGTTTTCTCGCGTGCAGCGAGCTTTCGAGCCCCTATATATGCAACACGATTGTGGCTCAAACTTTGCTCTACCCTCGCCGGTTCCCCCTCTCGCCCCCCTCCGTTCGCCCTCGCGTACGGAGAGCCGCCTCGAAATAACTGGAGCGTCAGGTATGTCACGTTACGGCGGAAGGGATTGGCGTATCAGGATTGATAATGATATCGAGTTTGAATTTCTTCCACAAGAACCATCGCATTAACGCCGAGTCACGTAAACGCGATTCATTTTTACGTAATATTTCTTTTTTTTTGTTTCTTCTTCACGTACTCTACGTGTTCCCGGGAAGGAATACGAGAGAAGAAGAATAAATATTAAAGTTGCAGGAAGGTGCAAACTGCGGAAAGTATGAAAGAGAAGCGCCCGCGAGAAAAAGGAAGGAGGGGGGGGGAGAGTGCCAGGCGGCCCCGAGCACTCGGAAGGTGCAAATTTTTATGACGAATTTTTCTGTCTCTCCCTCGCGCACGACCGTCGCGTTAGCGTGAAATAGGTCAGCGGAATCGGAGTTTAAAAATATATTTCAACTCCGAGTGTACGGGGTGCACAGAGCCGGCAGGACGAGGACAGGACGATCGGCGAGAGGCGCAGGGAGTGAGAGCGGCGAGACTGCACGGTAAAGAGAGCAATTACCCGTTTCCAACGGCTCGATTTTTTTTTTACTTCTTTTTTTTTCGCACGTTGAATCGCTCCCTCGTAGCATATAAATCGCGGCATCACGGGCCAGCCCGAGAAAAACGGCTCTTCGAACCGCAATTGGCCCCACTTCATACATCGGAATTGGTCAGCGCTTTATAAATGTAGTACACACCGATTATTTTATTTTTCTTTTGATCATCGAGGCGCGTTAAATCGGAGATCGATATTTTTGCAATCTTTTTTTTTTCTATCACATACTCGCTCAATCGCGATCAGAGTACGCTGCGTAGCGCTCGTTCAAGCTCGTTGGTGATTCTGAAAAAGGAGGGTCTCTCCTCGTTCGTTTCAATCGAGGAAAAATTGATTCGAATGGAAAAACAGTGAAAAAGTCGGACATCAAAAATGTATTTTCATTCAACTGTAACGAACTTTATAGATCCGATTGTCGTATATTTTTGTATTTCGTTTACGGAACAGTGAAGAGATATTTCATTCATCATTTTTTTCTGCAAAGCAAATTCCCCTTTTTATACGCTTTGGCCGTCGCCCTATTCAGTTATTTTATTTTATACTTTTGTTTCTGTACAGTCAATCAAATCAAATCCCTTTATTTTAGTAGTCCGAAAGTCCCACCGTTTTTTACCCACGACATAAAAAGGCATTGCTGTTTATCATTCCAACATTTTTCGTTACCGAAAAGTTAGCATCAGTTAGTAACAGGCACTGACACGGTCGGTGGACGTCAACCGATCAACAACCTGTCTGGAAGTGCGTGTTTATCATCCATTAATATCTATTACGCAAATGTCGAATCGGATCTAATTACCTGTCAGAATCATTCTTTTAACCCCTCCGAAGCTTTCTACATTATTATTTTCACGCGGCACGCTATGAATCGTAAATATTTTCGGTAAAACAGTGAACGGTTCGTTTTTTGCCGGTCAAACGCCAATACACACGCGGCCCCTCGTTTTTTCCTTCCGCCTCGCGCATTTGGCATTCACCTTAGCAAAATATCGCGGAGAAACCGAGAATCCAATAATATCAGGAGAAATTTTTGCACCTGGCCGTTAGCTTGAATGTTCGTTTTCAAGTCTTGAATGTTCGTCGATTGTTTTGTGCGGGAGTGCGACAACGTTCTCTTACTTGCGAGTTCGACCGGTCAAACTCGCCTAATTCTATTCGTTTATTATCGTAGTTCGAAAGTACCGCCGTTTTTATACGGCACATATGAAGTCGCTGTCGTTTATTCAAATTTATCCGTCACCGAAAAGTTTACATCACGAGGGGGTTCGTCACCCCCTCGTGATCAACCGTCAGTCACTAACAGTCAGTAACGCCGTGGACGCCAACCGATCAACGACCTATCTGTACGTGCGTGTCTATCATCCATGCGTATCTATTATCGGAACGTCCAATCGGGTCGAATAACTTGTCAGAATAATTATTGTAATCCTTCGAAACCTTCCTACATCAATATTTTATCGCGTTGATGTCCATATCGTCAATAATCTCGATAAAATAGCGAGTATGTCATTTTTCGCAGCGCGAACGACGCGCACACGCGCCTCCTCATTCTTTTCCTTCCACACGGAGAAAAATAGTTCTGTTTCTCTAACAAAATGTAGATCGTTAATAATTTATTGTTGCGACAGCAAAAATATTTGGCTGCTGCAGAAAAATATTTTCTGCTACAGAAAAACATTTGCTGCCGCAGCAAAATAATTTGTTGTCCCTACGTTAAACAGGTAAAGCAGGTAAACGAGTTACGGTAACAAAATTCTTGCTGTCCCAATATCTTCTTTTTCTCCGTGCAGCTCGCGAATTTATCCATCTCAGCAAAATTTTCCTTGGTAACGGTGGATCTAACAATACCGAGATTAATTATCAGCGAAAACATAAAATTCAGCAAATATACTTATGACATACGTCGTTTTTCGTATTTCGTTTATTTACAAATAACAGCTAGTTTGAAATTTCTGTGGCACAGTGCTGCCAATCCCGCCGCTGCGGGGAGTGTTCGAACTGCGCGTCGGGCGTTCGAGGGAGACGGCGCGAAATTTCGCTCCTTTACATGTATGCAGCTCGTACGTGGCAAAGAAGAGTCCACGTGCCCGAGGAAATTGTGTGGTTGACGAGCGACAGTTAAATAGTTACGATTTCCTCGTGCCCGAGCGTTGTTGTACCGGGAGTTCCCGGGCTCGTTAATTAGCGGCTCTTCGGTACGTAGCATTATAACACACAGGGGACGTACGCGGAGGAGAGTTCTTATCGGGAGAAGGAGGGAGGCCGGAGAGCGATGTCCGGAAGGCCGGAGGCGCGGGTGAATTTATCGGTTTCCCGTTTGCTTTATGCGCGACCAGTTTCTCAGTTTCTCTATCCCCGCTTCTCTCGAACGCCAACCCTGTCGTTTCCCTGTCGAGGCCGCCGGGCTGTGGACGCAGAAACTCTGGAAAAATTCCCTGGAATTTCCGAACTCGTTCCTCCGATCCTCCCTCCGACTCCTCCGAATGTCAATGAAATATCGATATTGGCGCTGGATACGTACGAGCCGTGGAAGGCAAAAGAGGCAACTCTGCCCCGCGCACCCCCTCGCCCCGGCGTCTCTCGCGTTATTCAATGCGTTCGGTTTGCACGCGGACGACAAAGGGTTCGATAAAAATTGACTAATTCCCCCGTCGTTTCGTTCCGCGGCGACGAGAAATGATCGGTGGAAAAAAAAGGTCCCGAGTGCTCCGTCGAAAAGCTCAATAGTACGAATATCGTTGTTCCCGACGCTTCCAAGAGTGCACGGCTGCAGGCGGCCCCGCGCACGCTGGATATTCCCAATTTTAACTCGGCATTTCCTATCCTTTCTTCGTCGGCGGAGCGGCGAGTGAGAGCTGCAGGTTTTATCCGCTCTCTCGTATCCCGTGGACATGGAACGTGAACGAGAAAACCTCAATTTCCGGATTGGCTTGTCCGTCGTGTGGATGTTTCGGATGTACGTAGGTGCATGTGCGTGTGAGTGTGTGTGAGTGTCGGACGTGCTGTGGCATCGCGGATGGGGCTGGTCAGCGAAGCGTTATTTTATCCGACACAGCCTCGGGACGCTTCGCCCTCGCAGCCGGAAGCTCGTTGGTCCTTTGTCCGGTAAAAAAAAAAAAAAATAAAGAAAAAAAAACACGTATGGCAAAAATCGAGTGGGCAAAGTTATACATTGTTACGGAGAAGCATAACACATATCCGTTACCTTTCGCGAAGGGAACATCCCGGAACACGTGCCTAACGCTTTATGCAAGTATAGGTTTCTGCATACACGGAAATCTATATCGTGGGTCCTTGGCCCGATAAAAAAATAAATAAATATATATATATGTATAACAGAAAAATGGAAATTGCAAAAATCGAGCGGCTTTTAGAGTCCTACATTGTTGAGAGAAATATAAAATGTATCTGTTACCTTTCGCGAAGAGAAAGCTCGGAAACCTGCGCTTGCACAGAAACCTATATCGTTGGAACTTACAACGAGAAAAAAAATTATTCCAATCAAAGAAAATTTATTGAGGACGAAGAAAAATGGTTATTTGCTGCATAACCTAAGGGAGCGTTTATTAATGCCTAATATATGTATTTGCTTCGTGGTATTATTCTTATTAATCAATAATGTTTATTTGGATCTAATAAACAGATATTCATTCTAATATGATTAAAACATATTTATGTCAAATAATTTTTTTAATTTAATAATAATGTGATATATGAACGAGGCAGAATCGAAGTTTTTTTGTTGAATAAGTCATTTTTTTATTAAATAAGCACACAGAACCATTATCTATCAATATTAACCACGATTCTATCGAGATACACATCTTGAAGTAAACAAAATTTTCATCGGACTATCGTCCTATAAAAAAATAAATAAAGCCATTAAAAAAAAATAAACAAATTAATGAATTTAAAAATAGCAGAAACAACTTCTACATAGTCGAAAGAGAATCACGAGAGATATCCATTACCTCTGGCGAGGAGAACGCTCGTAAACACCCGTCTAACTCGGCGCGTACACAGAAACCTATAAACATGAACGTATGTAGATCAGGTGCCTTGGGAAATTAAGTTAACGTCGTGTGGTTGACCGGTGCGAAAATCGATAGAGAGAGTGGCTTCCTATGGTCAAGAGTCCTCCCGACCAAAGTATCGCACTTCGCCGCCTCGTTCTCGTTTTATAATCCGAGATATCGCGGTTCAGGCTTATTTTTCGTTTGAGAAATTGTTATTACCACGTGGAGCGAGGGAGGGTATTCGCGGCTCTTCGTCGCTCGACCTCCCTCCGTCTCTGCTCTGACCACTGTTCGCGGTACTTATAGGCCCCTCCGGGGTTTACACACACTTTATATATCCCAAACCGCGCTTAACTGAGCCGCATCGAGATTATCCGCACCTCGTTACCTTTATGCGCGTTATAATTTGGATCCTCGCGAGTCTGCACACCCACCGAGTAACAACACACTTCCGGTGGCGCCCTCACCCCCTCCGGCGAAAAGTACTCGTGCGACCCATGCGGGACCGCCGAGGGATTGTAGATTATTTTTGTGGATTTACAACCGCTTCATCCTAATCCTATCGCATTCCCCCGTTGAATTTTATGCACAGAGTGTGTGTGTTGTGTAGCTGCCGAAAATACTGCCGGACGGCGATATCGTGTGCCGACCAGCGCACGCGCGGCTAATCCTCGACGGCGCACTGATGAAAAAGTACAGTTGAATCAACTAAGATTCGGGCAGGGACGTCCAAATAAATATTTAGTTGGTCGAACAAAATATTTTAATAACTCAAAAATATTTTAGTGAAAGCACCCAAAAAATTGTTGAACTAACAAATTTTTTAGCTGTACCAACAAAATATTTTGTTGGAGGTCCCTGCCCGAATATCTTAGTTGATTCAACCGTATTTTTTATCGGTGCGAGCAAATAAAACCCAGAAGGCACATTAAGTACCGAAAAAACAGCGAATAAAAAACGGTACGATTCTAAATGAATTACAATTCCGGTCTTCTCATTGGGCATTGGAAACTCTGCACTGTCTCGGGAGCAGCGTGAAGTATGCGGAATTATTTGCGATTTTGCGTAGAAATGGGGATCGCCGACATGATTTTTCGATGTGCCACCACGAACTTTTAACCGGATTTCTCCAATTATTATCCTGAAGATATCTGCATGGGGCTAAATTTCATCACGTTATAGCGGGTGTGTTTTACATCGCACAAACTTCGCTCAGGGAAGTTCACTTAGAAAATGAAATTTTACAAGTGAACAATTTTTTTTTCTTCCTCAACCAGCGTATCGACAGAGACTTGCCAAAGATGACATTTGATGTCCTGCAGATATCTTCAGCGTCATCTCTAATTATGGTTTATTACCTTGAGTTCACACAGCCGCTCACAAATCTATTGTCTTAGACATAGATCAGGCTATGAAGTTTCATTATACCAAAATCTGTTGAGTAATTTTTTTGCCGTTTCGACCTTCATCGGCACTTGCGAAAAGTCGCCGAGCCGGCGGATCGCAGTGAAACGAATAACTCCCGTCTTTTTGCCCTAGCGGGCAGTCAGGAATAAAAATATCACAACGTGAAACCGTTCTATCTGCTCGAAACAGCAGTTCGCGAATTTCGGTAGCTTCGATCACAGTTTCACCGCGTCTTTTAGTCGCGGTGATCGAAAGCTCGTCGGAGCTTCGTTTGTATTCCACGTACGCGCTACTTCACGGGTCTGGAACGAATGTCTCCCATTCTTCTTATTCTCCTCTCCGCAGGAAGACCATGTCCTTTTTTCCTCATTTTCCTTGAGATCCGACCTCGGATACCTGTAATTGAAAGCATAGATCTTTCGCGAAAAAAATAAAGAACAAACATCATACAGCGAGGGGTTGCGGAAGAGGCACGCGCCGCGCGCGCTCCGGAGAGAAGAGTAGCGATTTATCGACCTCTCGCTCCCGCGACTTTCGTGTAAATCAACGTGAATGCATCACTTCCGTTTCGCGAGAGTAGATTTTCACGATATAGTTACACTAACATACGCGTACACACAAAGTTCCTACATATATACCCATACATATAATGCGAATATATATATATATATATATATATAGATAATACACACATAGAAATCCACTGAATTTCGTTGAAACGAGGAAGAAGCGTCCCGGGACTGGTGAGCAGAGAGTTGGGTATGGAAGTATGGAAGAAAGTTCGGTTCGGCGTGGGGTTGAAATCTATGGCCCTGCTGGCACGTCTCCACGCTTAACGAGTCGGCCACGCTACGTGAGAAATCTTTTCTTATTCCCTCCGCAGGAAACAACCCCGGCGTTCTCCGCCCTCCTCTCTCACCCACTCGTCCCGTATAAGAAATCCCGAGGGGTCGTAGCCGTGGCAGAGGGCGCGCAGGAGCGAGTCGCCTCGGTATAGAAAAGAGACCCAGCGAACTCGGGGAATACAAAGGTGAAGCGTCGACGGGGACTCACCCTCGTCGCCGGCAGCATTGCTCAACGCCGTCGAGTTAATGACAGTCGAAATTAGTTTTGCCCCACGCGCCGGTGAGAAACCTTTTTTTTCTCCCCCCACCCTCGCGCATTTATACGCCTCCGCAAGCCGCCGGTGCGCGAACGGCCTCGATACACGAGAAATTCGTTGTGCACGTACACGAACCGGCGCTCCAAAAGTCCAAAGCCAGTCCGAGGGCCGGAGGGAGAGTGGCCGGGGAATTTGCATAATACGCCTAACGCCGGCCCGACGGAGTCTTCGAAAGGTGTGCAGACCCACCGGTACTTACGTAGCGCGGTTCTCGTGCGATGCGCGCGTGCATGCTTGGGGCAGCTGCTCTTCCACGTATATCCTGACCCATTTCGCGATCGCCGTCGAACCGGGGGTGCGGGAGGGCGCGGGAGGGAGAGAGCGGCCTCCGGACAGCGCGCCTCCCGGCTGCACGGAAGAGAAACTGCTCGCCTCTTCCCTCCTTTTCCTCTTCCCGCGATGACGGGCAGGGAAGTAGGCAAGGCACCCTCGTTCCGGCTCGTTTCATCCCTCTCGAGTTTGGCCGAGCTGCTTAGCCCGCGTGCGAGAACAACCCTCTGCCCCCTCCCCTACCCCCTCGCCCCCCCCCCCCCTCCACGTTCCACGAGTATCGTGTCCACGGGCGCGCGGGGGGTTTTCCGGCTGTGTTGGAGCCGAGCCCGAACACGGACGGGCGTGTGCATGCACACCGTCCGTGCACCGTATACTCGCCATACCACCCGCGGAGAGCCGCTCTGCAGACTCGCGGCCGGAATGCAAATGATCAATTAACCAGTTGTAAATCACTGGAACATGGATGGTAGGCAGGTTCCATCTATCTCCGGGGGTAGGCCGCTGCCTCTGCCGCGGCTCGACGGGGCAACCCCGCGGGCTCTCCCCGGGCCTCGCCGGCTGGCTAATGGCTGAAAGCTCCCTGGGTTCCCGTGCAAGCTGCACGAGCGAGGGGGCTGTTTCGACGTCCTTTCGTATCGGGGCTACTGCTCGTCTTTACGGCCTTTCTGCGAGCGCGTCTCCCGACGAAGGGCAACGAGGGAAGGGGGAGGATATTTATATTCGGGCCACGCTCGCTCCGGCAACCCGGATGGACGAAGGATTCGAGGGATGAGTTGGGCGGGGGGGGGGGGGGGGGTCAATCACTCGGCCTGCAGGCGATTTTTCTGACGGTCAGACGTCGAGATGGTTAATCTATTTAATTGTTTGTTTGATTTTTTTTTTTTTGGGATCGATAGTTGAGAGAAAATCGCGTGTGAAAAAGTGATGCTGTGAATCGAGTGGTATTATTGGAGGATCTTGGGCGGAAGGAGGATGTGAGGAAATCCGATCGTGCCGAAAAGAATTTCAGTTCATTCGATACGAAAATGGCAATTTTACTGGCATTTTCGCCATAATTTTTACACCTTGTAAAATACAATTTTGTACGATACTCGCGCGAAAAACTTTTATTTCACTCGGTGGGAAAATGGAGATTTTGCGAAAACCCTCATTTTCCACTTCCCGATCTCTCGTCCCATTTGTATTCATGACTTTTTAATTTAATTGAATCTTTTTCATTGATAATGGAGAACCCTGTGTGAAAAATGTATGATGAGAAATTTCTTCTGTTATCGGAGGATCTTGATAGGAAGGTTCATGCGAGGAATTTCGGTCGTGCCGAAAACATTTTTTTTTGTCAATGCCCCTTTCAAGAAGGTGTTTAGGGCAAAACACCTGCTGGATTCGTATTCAGCTCGAGGATATACATCAAAATCTTGTTCCCGAAATCATTCATTATTCGATTAAATTTGACATGAAAATTAGTCGAAAAAATGAAGAAAAAAATCTCAAAAAAAAAAAAAAAAAATGTTAGGACAGAGGACTTTCCCATCGTGGCGCGTAGGGTCAACTATCAATGTCCATCAACCTTCCGATCTCGTCTCATCCGTATTCCCGGCTTTTCTCCGCTCGGCTCGATTCTATTCAACTTCCCGTTCGATCCGGCTTCGAGTCTCCGACTCTCGCGGCGTTGTTCCCTTCATTGCTTCCATTCTTTGCCCTCGAGCTATCACTATTTCACGTTACAATCCTTTCCAGACCCACGTCGAAGGAGCGAAAGGAAAAAAAAGGAACGAACAGTCGAAGACGGCTGAGAGAAAAAAGCTCCAAGGAATTCGCTGAGCCCTCGAACGTATTGAGTGTGCACTCGTCGAGCTGCGCCCTTCGATTTGCATCGGAAATTTACGACTGAAGGAGGTTGGGGAACGCCGGAGAGGATTCCGGTCTCTCCTCCCGCTCCCCGGTAAAGACTCCGAGACCGCAGCTTTGCCCGAAGAGTCATCCCCTCTCGTCCATAAGTCCTTCTCCGGCGCCTTCCGCGTCGAGGCTATACAGATTCCTTCGCGGGACTTGCCGCCGTGCCATTTATCACCTGGCCACTTCGGCTAAGAGATTTCCGCGGTAACGGCATTGCCGCACCGCCCTGTCTCCTTTATCCGATGGGCTATTTCACTCCGGGCCTCTCAGGTGCATCAAAATTTTCCCCAAAACTTTTTCATCCCCGGCATTGCGTCGACAAAAAAAAAAAAGAACCCAACAAAAATGTCCTCCGGTCGACCCTCCTAGAGGATGATGAATTTTCGTCAAGAGACTTTCGTCCCGAGCCCCTCGACCGCGCCGGGTTCATGAAAATCCGTTTTACCGAGTCCCACACCGTTGATCCCTCGCCGTCGCGCCTCGAGAGATGAACGATTGCCCAGGGAATCGTCTCATCCCTCCCCCACCCCGCACCCCTCCCTCTCGCCCCCTTTTACCACCGGCATTACGATATGAAGATAGAGAGAAACGTATGCGAATATTTTGCACTTGGCTTGGCTCTTTCGGTACCACCGGAATATAGAGATGGTTCGAGGATCGAGGTCGAAGGTGGGAATCCCGTTTCTGCGAGTCGCTTGACTCCACCGACGGCGTCGCCCGGGGTGGGATATTTCACCGTCGCTAGCTTTCGCTGAGAGCTGCAAAAGCTTCCCGGGCTAGACGGAGAAAAGGCAGATGTCAGCGTCGTGTCTGGATCTCACTCGGCTATATATTTCTTCTCTATAAAATATATATATATATATTTATATATACAGAATATATATATATATATGTATGTGTATTTCTATATAGACCAGAGTGAACGAGTCTCGTCTCCGACCATCTCTTCCTTCCTCGTCCCCTTCGACGATGTACCCGGGGCCAAGGCGTGAATGAAATAAGGCACCTTGCCCTCCCCGAATCAATACCGGCGAACCGTGACTCTCTCACTCACCCACCGAGACTTCCACCTTCGCCCATCCTCCAAACTCCTTAACTTCCCTCTAGTAACAACATACCCTATAACACATGCGGAATATCTCGCCGAACCACCGGCACGCGAGCCACTCTCTTTCGCCGTTCGCTCTATTTATAGAGCGCATAAATTAGAGGAAGAGAAATAAAAAATCTATTTCAGCCAACGGTGGGAGAAATTTCTTTCGGGATTTGAATAATTTTGTTTTCTTAATCCGGAAGATGAATTAATTAAGTTAATTTTGTGTCGCGCTGGCGGGTGGAGCTTACAGCGGAGAGGGCTTATCGTTCTACTTCTGTCCCCAGGAAATCGCCGCGATCCTGATAAGCTTCCAGAGACACGGAGAATGGCAGAGTCGCGAGGTGAAGGTCAGACCTCGGAGCGGATCCATGCTCCTCTACTCGAGGAAGAAAGTTCGCTACCGGCGCGACGGTTACTGCTGGAAGAAGCGAAAAGACGGGAAGACAACGCGCGAAGATCACATGAAACTCAAGGTTGTTGATCGTTAGTTTTAGGCACTAAAAAAAAGTTGTCAATTTTTCATGTTTTATCGTCTATAGAGAATTTTGTGTATTTCTTTTCTAATCGCAGGTTCAGGGTGTCGAGTGCATCTACGGTTGCTACGTGCATTCAGCTATACTCCCAACATTTCATCGTCGATGCTACTGGCTTCTCCAGAATCCAGACGTCGTACTCGTCCATTACTTGAACGTTCCTTATCCAGACGGGGATGCCAAATTGGCAGCGTTACCGCCCTGTCTGGCCCTGCCACCTGACAAGAAGGAATGGACGCGAGACGAGCTCGCGTCCCAACTTAGGCCAATGTTCCTCGGCGGCGATGACGATCCGAACAATCCTCATCTCAATCAGCACTCGAGCCACCCCGTCGACATGATAGTCTCGCAGCTGCTTGATCGCCAGAGAGCGTCGTCGACGACCTCGACGAGCGCCGCTCAGCTTGCGCCACGAAGACTCACGCCGGACAATCAGGTTTGAAAGGATAACGATTGCAAACCGCGATTTCCGCAGTACTTAAATTCCCAAAACGACTTCCGGTTGAGTGGACGAAAAGTCCTCGAATCGTCAACCTCAGTCGTGTCATTCCCAATTACAGAGCTGTGCGAATTGCCTCTACCTACCCTATTTCATAGACTGGAAAAAATGTTATGGTTCGTCTAGGAAAACCGGGAGAAACTGTAATTCAGGGAATTACAGTTGGATTTTTTTTTGGCATTTTTGTTTTCTGAATCCGAGAATAGATTAGATGGTGCGAGAATCGAAGAGCAGCCGAGCTTGAATGGGGGGGACTCGTATTCTTGGCGTTGCAGGTAACCTCGACTACCGGAGGTCAGCAGCCCTCGTCGACGGCCGCAACGGCTCCTCGCGTATACTCAAGACATTCCCACTCGACGCAGAGTCAACAGCCGGCTCCTCTAGTTTTAAGTCTACAGCAGATACAGGGAGGAGGTGGTCTGCTAATACTGAACAGTCAGCCATATCATCATCAGCAGCAGCAACAACAGCAACAGCAGCAACAACAACAGCAACAGCAGCAACAGCAACAGCAGCAACAGCAGCAACAACAGCAGCAACAACAACAACAGCAGCAGCAGCAACATGGTCAACAAGTGGAGATGCAGCAGGTAACGGATCAGCAGCAGATCGTTCAGCAAACCAGTGTTGATCGCGAGCAGCAGACCCACCAAGATATCGACGCTCAGGACACGGTCGTCGAAAGATCGGGCGTTCAAACTATAAGCAACTCAGCTGGCAACGGAACTGTGGTAGCCGATTTCGCGGAAACTCTGGATCTCAGTCAGGAGGACATACAGAGAACGCTGTCGGCGAACATGGTACCGCCGTCGCCGTCGCCGTCTCCGGCTGACAACCACATAATCAATCCTATGGACTTTATCGACTCTTCGGACGATGTACTCGTTAATCTTGACGCTTTCGACGTTTTCGGCGACTTGCCGGAACTCCACGACTTCGACACCGAGCACACGAAGCCGGACGACAGAGCCGGAGGGCAGAACGATGGATGTCATCCCGGAGCGACTGTTCACATCGCTGAGTACAGTCCTGAGTGGAGTTACACCGAGGGAGGTGTCAAGGTGAGCAATGGAATGTGTTTTTTGCCTCTTCGTAGAGGAAGCTGTTGTCGTAAAACAAAAAGTCGATAGTCTACAACGTCGATAAATGCGATTTTTAGCTGGTATCCGGATGTACGTATGTGTGTGTGTGTGTGTGACAGATATGCGTCGTATAAAACAACTATAACGCGCTATCGGTCTGAGACAGCGAGTTGAAATTTGGTACACTAGTAGATTGGTCGCGTCGCTTCGTTCAGTGCAATTTTTGTGAACAGTGCAATTGTTGTGAACATTACTCTTGATAAATCAATAATTTCTTTTAACGATTTTTTGTCATAGGTGCTGGTTGCTGGACCGTGGACTGGCGGCAGCGGTTCGCAATCCTATTCCGTGCTCTTCGACGCCGAGCCAGTGGAAGCATGTTTGGTACAGCCCGGTGTGTTGCGCTGCAGATGTCCAGCTCACGCGCCCGGCATAGCGTCCCTACAAGTTGCCTGTGATGGTTTCGTGGTGTCCGACAGCGTTGCGTTCGAGTATCGCAGGGCACCCGCGACCGAGCCCAGTTCCGAGAGGGCACTCCTCGACCGACTGGCCGACGTGGAGGCGCGTCTTCAGGGTCCCGGGCCGCCCTCGCCCGCGGCGCATCTCGAGGAACGTCTCGTAGCTTACTGTCAGGTAACAATGAAATCGATACAATTCAATCTCCGTGAGTGAGTCATTTTTTTCCGAGCCACTTCTAAAGTGCCGGCTCCATAAAATATACACTTGAGTCGCCAATTTTTCGAGCGCCTGTTTTTATTTCGCAATCATCACTTCTCCCTTCCGACTCGGCAATTTTCTGGCGTCTGCTCGAAGTAAAAATTGCGATTCTCGAAACGAGATTTTGCCCGATTTACGACGACCTAATGCCAGTGCATTTATTAATTTCAGGATGCCGTAGTCCGTCCTTGGCGTGCCGGAGCCGAACCCCTTCAATCGGGAGGTCCGACACTCCTTCACTTAGCAGCCGGTTTGGGATATTCCCGGCTGGCATGTGCGCTTCTCCACTGGAGAGCGGAAAATCCAAGCAGCGTCCTCGACGCTGAAGTCGACGCCCTGAGACAGGACGCAGCTGGACTGACGCCCCTCGCCTGGGCCTGTGCGGCCGGTCACGCAGACACTGCGAGAATTCTCTATCGGTAAGTAATAAAAATTTAAATAAAACCCGTTAAAAAAAAAGATAAAATCGTTTCCCGATAGACCGCGATTTCAACGACGTATACGCGAATAATACGGGATATAATCTTAGTTAAAGAATAGTATGTAGGTAAGGCGTTGAGGTATCGAAAAGCAACACGATCGTCTATGTACCGCGATCTGTTGGACAGGTGGAACGCGATGGCACTGCGCGTACGAGATTGTCAGAACAGAACGGCGACCGAATTGGCGGCGGAGAACGGTCACACGGGAATTACCGAAGAGTTGAATCGTTTGGAAGCGAGACGACAGGACGAGAGGCTTTTCTTGAGACCGGCGAGCCCGAGTCCGAGACGGCCCTCCCAAGACAGCGGTCTCGATTTGGCGCTGTGTTAGTCTCGTTTGGCTTTTTATACTATAGTAACATTAACCACCATTCACCACGTAACAAAAAATCCCAAATCTACGATGTATATATTTATATACTGCTCCTATATATAGTACAGATAGTACTATGTGTACTATATATATATATATATATATACATGGTACATATTACGCCCATCTTTTTTCTCTCTACTCGAACGCTCGACCTTGAAAAAACGCAAACACACACACGTACACAAACACGAAAAAAAAAAATCGAAATCCCGTAATAGTATTTATATACATAGTTGGCAACCCACCCCGCCTTATTTTCCTCGCCACGTTGATGTGTAGCCACAAACAGCCTCTCGGTCGTTTAAATAGTTTAAGATAAAAAAAATCGCGAGACGGGCGTTATGTGTTTCGCTAGTTTTTTTGGCGTAGCGTATACATTATAAGCGGGTTTTGATCGAAAAACACAGGTGGTTCCCCGCTCCTGGACAACATGGAGTTGTTGCAAGAGGACGAGTCGTCGTTAGGCCTCGGCCAGCAGGGAATGGAGAGTTCTACGACCCCCCAATCGTCCGTAGGTCCGTACCACACCTTCCTCGTAAAAAAAAAAAAACAAAAAAAAAACAAAAATAACACATCCCCTCTCTATCGGTATATCGATCTCTATCTGTCTGTGCCTGTCTGTCGTGTCTGTCTGTCTGTCCGTCTGTTGTCTATCACCGTTAAACTGTATGGACATTCTTTTATTTTCCTTATTTTTTTTCAACAAACTTTCAACTATACTTGTAACAACATACATAGATCCTAGATTTTAAAAAAGTCTCTTAAACACGGCCGCGGGCTCAGGGCGCATACTAATCGGTGCGAGCTTAGATCTAATAGTTTAAAATATGCGATCTACGCGCTAACGCAAGAGATTCCTAAAACATACAAAAAAAGAAAAAAAAACAATCATTACTCTACTATACTTATATCCTCTCTGAAATCTTGCAGCTTTTAGCAGTGTTGGTGTTGCTTGGCCTACGTAACCGCTGTTGGATCACACACACACTCTGTCTCTCACTGTACTTTATTGATTGTAACGTAATATGTCTTTGATACTCTCTACGTATTGTTATTATATATAGCTTGTCATCCGGTGATCGCGATGAGCGATCGTCTTTATGCTCCATCCTCGTTTTTTATTTTGTTTATTTTTTTAAATACGGATTGGTGCATTCAAGACGATCGGGACTGATTTCGCTCCAGGATTTCGCCCGTCTATGTTTTTATTTATTGATGTTGCGAGCTGTAGAGCTGAATCGTCAGTTAGATTTGACATTGATATTGGAAGGGAGGGCGGGGGGAGGACGGGAAAGATTTTTAGATGGGCGACGATCATCGAAATCGTGGGACTTTATTAACAGAGGAACTATAATATCGTACATCGCCTCCTATCGCCCGACCACTTATCTTCTTCTTCACCTTCTTCTTCTCGTATCGTCGGTGCCAAGAATCCAATGCATCTTCTCACACTCTATATATATCCTTCCGTCATAACATAGCGTAGCTGGCGGCTTTGGCAACGTACGAATTTACTACTACTACCTACTACCTACCTTACTACTTCTGCGACAGCTGTTTTGGTGCTCGAGTGTTTGATGTTCTATAGTTAATAATAAGTAACGCAAGAAAAAGCCGATAATACCTACTTCGATTAAACCTCCCTGACTCTTTGGTGTGCGTTATCGCTGTTCGTTGTGTTTAAAAAAAAAAGAAGTATACGCTTCCGGCGATTTTCTTCCATGCTCCCGTCGACGTTTATTTGCCCATTTGAGTTTGGCTAGGGTGGTGATTCCTTTTTATAGGGGAGGAAGACGCGCGGGTCCTCACATTGGCCGAACAAATTATCGCCGCGCTGCCCGAGAGGATCAAGAGAGGAGAGGGTGATCCATCCTCACCGTCGCTGCCGCCTTCACCGCCAGCGCCACGGACGCCTCTCGAGGATGCCCTAATGGAGCAAATGGTGAGGCGTACTGTATTATTATTTTTTTAACTTCCAACACTTTAACACTTGTCAACGCATGCATATTTCGTGATTTTTTTCTTCTTAAATATACGCTTTTTCGATTTAATTTTTTTAAGGTGGAAAGAGGAGGTATTAAAGAACATTTAGGAATTGTTTTAAACATTAAACATTAGAATTGTTTAAAACAAACAATTTTGATTGTCTCTCAACAAATGATATATAACGCGGTCCTTGACGACGGGAAAAAGTAAATAAATAAATTTGGGAAGATGGCGAAGAATTTTTTTTAATGGAAATTTTACGGTGGTGTAAGCCCTTAAAAGAATGATAATTACAAACAAAAAAAAACATAATTTTGTAGAAAGCTAGCTAATACCTCAATTAATAATTTTCTTTCTTCTTATTTTTCCATAGCCTCTGGATTCCGGCGAGTTGTTCGACTCTTACCGGGATTGCACCGGAGGGGCGGCATCGGTATCGGACGTCGACGCCGATGCGAGTCCATCGAGTCCGTCAAGCAGTTGTCTCACCCCCGATTCACCATCCCCACCGCCAACGACCGCCGACTTTTGCGAGTTTCTGCAGCTCCAGTTGCAGCTCGACGGTGGCAACTCTCATAACAATCATTACGGGTATGCCAACGGCGAGAGATGCGGAGGTGGTATCGGTATAGGCGGTGCGGGTAACGGAGATGGGAGCGAGGCTGACTTGAGCAGGCTCACGCTATCGGACAGAGAACAGAGAGAGCTCTATCAGGCTGCGAGGATGATCCAGAAGGCCTACAGGAGTTACAAAGGACGACAGAGACAGGAGGAGGCTGAGAGACACGCCGCGGTTCTCATACAGCAGTACTATCGACGCCACAAGCAGTACGCCTACTACAGGTAGGGACTATGTTCATTATTAATCTAATATTAGCTCACAATTGCGTTCTGCATAATCCCTGGTAAAAAATTTAGAGCACGACATTGGGATTTTCCCAGGGCTAGAACAGGTCTTTTCTGAAACTTGGCAGAGCTCGAGTTGCTGCTCCAAAATTTTTTACAACGAAGCAACATTTTTTCATTGATGTGAATTTATTTAAATAAAATACAATTTTATTTCTGCTCGTCTCGCGGGGTATTCTGGTAGATCGGGAGACCAGCAAATAGATCAAATGTATTTATATGACACCAATTTTTTTTCTGTGGGGCTATACATTTTCATAAAAATTATCTCCGTACCTTTCCTTTTCGTACTATATCCATATTCGAGGCAGGAACGATAATATTATTCCGTAAATTATGCCCCAAAAATTAATCTCCATAGCTTCCCCCCTCGTACTCTATCCATACTCGATGCAGGAACAATAATAATATTCCGTAAACGATGCCCCAAGCATGAAAACAAGTTAGCAATTAATTTCGTAATCTGCGAAATGAGAGTAGCTAACACGATCAACTCGCGTTCCCGAGTGCATAAGACACGTTTCTCACTCTCCGAATGTTCCGCTATTATTAGTGAAATAATTAGCTATAAATCACAATAAGTAAGGTCGGTGACAGGTATGCTCGGTAGAAACGGAGTTAACGATCCGAGAGGGTCGACTTGCGATCCCCGTGCTCTATCCTGGTTGGCGTTAGAGTCTTCTTCTTGGTCGTCGGTTCAACTTGCGTCGAGGCCCGGAGACTCTCCGGGCCAACTTTTAATTGGCATCGTAAATAATTCGGAAACTTTGCTTCCGTGAACTTTCTGCCTTGGGCCTGACTGCCTCCCTCGTACCGTTGTAGACCGTAGCCCGAATACGAAATTAAGCTGGCATTAAATTAATACGACTTCGGTCTAAGTGAGAGAGAGCGTAGGCTCGGATCGTGCATAATGGAACGCTTCTGGAGCGTGCTTTCCCTACTTTACTTCCTTCACTTCCTCGGGTATTCGTCCTACCGAAGTAATGTGGGGAAGTTCAGGTAGCATCGCAAGTAGCAGATCCTGTATCCGCATCTACCTGTACTAATTGCAGACAAGCCACGAAGGCCGCTGTGGTGATTCAGAGCAACTACCGTAGCTACCGTGCACGCCCCGGCTCAACGAGCACGAGGCAGCAATCCGTTCATCAGCAAGCCGCTCACCAAGCTGCCAGAAAGATTCAACAGTTCATGCGACAATCCAAGATCAAGTGAGTCGTAACCGTAGACCAGAAAACTAACCGACTTTCCTCATCGCTCACTTTCCCCATTACTCAAACTTTCAAGACGAGTTTGGAGTAGAAAGAGAGAAGACTTGATCCTCGGTGTCCCAAACTTTTCTCTCGACCACAGTCGAGCCTCCCGAATACCCTCAGAACCATGCAACTAGAAATAGAAAAAACAAAATATTAAATATAATCTTTTGCTAACGCAGCCTGTCGTGGGATGATTCACGACCGGTAAGTTTTAGAATCTCTCCGTAGCAAGAAAATAAATTATTAATTAATAAATTCTTCGAGATGAATTTGTAGAATAAAGGGTATTAATGGATCCGGCGTTTATTCTGTTCTGCGATTAGACTGCAGAACGCCAGGGCCGTCGCAAACGGGAGCGGGAGGCCGCAGGTGCTCACTTCACGGGGGGCTGTTGTCCTCCAAAGCTCGCCCTCATCTAGCCCAGGGGCCAGCCTAGTAGCCGCCAGCCAAGAGACCACCTAGTCGACAGCCAGCAGAAACTGGCAGCCAGTGGTCCTCTACAGAAGCAGTGCAGACACGCTTAGAGTCGACGAGGGGGTGACCGACCTTGAAATACGGAACAAGACCGCGACGAAGAAGAGCTGGGAAAGCTCTAAAGCTCTTTTCTTCGTTGGATCGGCTCTCCATTTTCGTCTCGTCGATTCTTCACCGCGGGCTCTCGATAACTCACGGTTTTCCCCGACGTCGCTTCACCGACGCCCCCGTCCCTATTAACCTTCGGTGCAACGAGATTATCTCGGCGAGTCCACATTTTTTGGAACTCAAATCTTTTCCTCTCTTCTGTATAAACGTCCGAGCTATCCGACGGTGTTGTTATCATGCACGCGGACTTACCTGCGTCTCATTCCTCAATGAAGTAATCGAATGATTTTTTCTCCTTCGACAAAGTACGCTTGGACTCTGGTGACGAGTGGGCAAAGAAGACGTGTGCAGATCATTAGGGACAAACAAAAGCGCCACGATTGTCGTTGATCGTCAAGGCGTTCTGTTCTAATTTTTTTTTTCTCATTGTTGATTATAGCTTATCCGTTAAAGAGTTACGTACCGGTTGGCGTTTTTTTCATATATATTTATTTAACATTTGCGCACCGTTCCAGTTAAACGCAAGTACACGTACTAAATGCATAATATTGTTGAAGAATTTTCATTGGGATCTTTATCTATGGTTCTCACTCTAAAGCTCCGTTGGAACTCTCGTTTGGCACGGGGCGAACTTGGTTATTCATTTATTCGAAACAATCGATCACGCACTATTTGCCGAGTCATTCTCTTGCGATATGACTGTTACGCAAGCTGTGACGATTAATTTATTCGCAGTCTTATACTAACTCTGCAAATGTCATCGCGTGAGCGGGGTCACTCGATGGGAAATAAGAAAATAAAAAGCAAACATTCTATATATTCCTTAATATTAACGCGACGATGCGGATCGAAGAGAGAAAAGTCTTGCGTTTGTCGCGATTAAAAAAAATTCTTTTTTTTTCGTTTCACTACGCGAGATAATAATGTTCGCTTTCAATAATCCGTGAATCTTGGCTATCATGTTGCTTCCAAAAAACAAAATGAGAAAAAAAAAAAGTAATGAATTATTCTATAACGCTATTTAAGTAATACTGATTAGTTGGTGCGATCGAATAAGCTTCCAACCGCGTCGCGCAATTCGACGAAACGGAAGGAAGCTTAGTCCGAGAAAAAAAAAAACAAGTAATCGAAAAAGTACAATTTCGTGGGTATTTACTTATAATAAATAGCTCATGTTTCCGAGTATAGAGAATTATACCGAGAGTTTGATTCAACGATCGGTAGGGCTAATTGAAGAATTATGTGGGAGTTCGAGCTAAGTAGTGTTTTATTATAAAAAAGAAAGTTCGGTGAAGTTTGAGAGATTGAGGCTACGAATTGATCGTTCTCGTTTGTCTTTTTTGCCCTTCGAGATCGATCCTATATCAAAGAAAAAAACGGAATTTCCCGATTACCACTTAAATCATATTCTGCTTATACACACGTTGTTCATTGGAATCAATTGTTTCATCTTCGTGTGGGCAACGACGGCCGTGTTGCCGTTGTGTTTTATCGACTGTCGTCGTTGTCCGAGAGGTGCGTTGTTGACTCGCTAGAAAAACAAAAAAGAAACGAGAAATCGCGTTTATCACAAATTGCAGTTAGCTATATCAATACTTAACGACGACCGCGGCGACATCGTGTGTGATGCTCGTGCGTGACGTACGTAATAGATATTTTTCATTCGTATGAGAAAGGAGCAAAAGAGAAATGACGTTCCTAGTATAGATGAAGAAGAGGATGGGCGATAAATGAAAGGGATAAAAGAGAGCTTACACTTGGACGATGCTACAGGGAATCGTCGGATCGTGCGATGAGTCCGGAATCACGATGTGTGTTCATGTCGTCGCGTAACGCGAGAGATAAAACGAGAACAAACAAAAAAAGATTTTTTTCGCACGCAAAAGTGCGATACTCGATGATTGATGTCCGAGCCAATGGAACGTCCAACGAATCGTGTCGATCGATGCTCGAGAGCAAGGAGGGAAATAGGGGGGAGGCGGGAATCTTTGTACGCGATGAAATAAGGTCGGGTAACGCGAAAGCGCTCTTCTTCGGGATGAAGCCCTCTGAACCTGCGGGGGCTGTGCGCTTTGCATCGCGCCATTACCTATCTTATATCTAAAGAGAAACGAAGCTCAATCGAGTTTTGGTAGTCAAAAAAAAAATTAGGCAATTTTCATTGATAAAAATTATATTCTCACTCCTTGAGATTCTTATATTAGGATAGGGAGGTGCGTACAATGAAATACTATTTGGGTGGTGAGGGCGATTGTGGAAACTGTCGAAGAAGAGCCCGCAAAGTAACGCGTCGTGTTTGAGGCAAAAAAAATAATGATATAATAATAAACATTGTGATAAATCCATGGTGATCCAAGAAAGTATTTCCGACGTTCCGACGCACTAAAAAAATGGCGAACGAGTGAGGCGTCGGACGCGATTTAAAAAAAAAATAAAAAATACAGACAGACAGACATACGAGTCCGGTGTTTCGGGCCCTTTTCGAGTTTATCGTCCTCGGGTGATCGTCTCCGAGAGTGGTGCGAGCTCGTTCGACTCGATTGTTTTGTCGATCCATTCGTGTCGAATTAGAATTTATTTATTTATTTTTCATTTTTCATACACGGCCGCAAATCTTCGACCTTCCAGCTAAAATTATTCTAGCATATCCGCGACGATCTATCGAGTAGACCGATTGAGACGCTGTTCGCGGATATACATAAATATTGTGAATATACGTGATAATTTTGTTCATCACCTTCCCTTCCTAAGACAAAGGTCGATAATATTAGTGACAAGGCATTCAGGATTACCGAGGGTGAAAGGTTGGCTGAAGAGTTTTTTGTTTTGTTTTTTTAATATCGTACAAGGAAACACGTGTGTTTTTCGACTCTCGGCACATTGACCCATGACAGGGGATTGAGAGCGAGAAGGATGTGAAAAAGAAGCGAGATGTCAAGAGAAAGAAAAATAAAATGAAAAAAAAAATCGATTTAGCACGTAAGCTCCCAAGCTCAATCTACCAAGTTCCAGCAGCACGGAACGTCGAGGAGTACGACGATCTCGATTATATTTGTCATAATCTAGATATCGATTTAGGCGTTACGAATAGCGACGTAAAATGCGGTGGGCATACGCGATGATGATGAAGATTTAAAAAAAAAAACATAAAATATTGTACACACGAGTCAATTCCAACGAGCATTTTCATGCCACTAAGCTTAAAAATGATTATTAGTTGATAATCGAGGGGAGATAAGAAAAAGGTAAAAGTAAAAAAAAAACACTCTTTCAATCATTGTTAATTAATTAAATTAATTCACGATCCTATCGATACTTAAAGAAGATGAAGATGAAAAAAGATGAGACGAGTATATATACAAACTATTATTACATTCATATTTTTGCTTATTACATATTTAAGAATCTATTAATGAAGTTTAGCTATTGTGAGGGAGGCGAGGGCTCGGGTTAGAGGCTGAGCGGTTTTTAAGGGTGCAGCTTGCCGTTGTCGGCGAGTATTGCAGTCGGTCGCGTGGCAATCACGATTGTGACTTTCACATATAAATAAAGACAAATCGTGTAAGACGTCGATGATTATTATCGGGCGCAACGAAAATTGTACTTTGCTAGGGGAGGGAGGGGATTTAGAGGTACATAACGAGGCGGACCCGACTAAATTAGTGACGGTATCTTTCACTTATCCGAGACTTAAACAAATGATAAATAAAGTAAAAAAATTAAATAAATCTTTCGCAGTATTTTTCGGCCACCGTCGATTTTACTCGATCGACGCCGTGGATCATAGTTTCCCGTTACTTCAGTCGCATAATAACATTAACTAAAATAAATTTAAAAAACTACAAAATGAAAAAAAGAAAACCAAAACGAGAGGCGAGAGGCGAGAAATATTTACGAAATGAAAAGAAAAAAACGATAAAAGACAACCAACACTTACTACATAATAATTAATGACATCGCTAGGGTAGGCGCTTCGAGGTACACAACTTTAACAAGTCACTTAAAACAACAACAAAAAAAAAATTATTCTCAAATATGAATTTAATAAGTAAAGGAAAACAAAAAAGAACATTTTTAAATCTAAATAAGAAAGCCAAGAGTCAAAGACGACTAGATGATAGGAGCCGCATGGCCTAACTGCTGCCACTTTAATTAATTAATGAATTAATTATAACTTTATTACTACGCGATTTAAACGATACTGATGAAATGTCATGCCACTTTTCAAACTACTTTTTAGAAAAAGCAGACGAAATAAAAAAAAAGCAAAAAAAAACACTAGGCGTAGTTGAATTTTACTTCTTCGAATCGACAATGATATTATTCACGCTAGATACGGATTATCCGATGTCCAGTCTCCAGATTTACACCGCGAGTTCACGAAATGTCGAAATCTTCGATCGAGGCGGGCTTATAATTACATTGTCCGTTTCTTGTTCGTTTATTAATTTTTCGTCTCGTTTCTGTATTTCTATGCATTTTCGCGGTCTCTTCAAATTTCGCACTATTCTTTTCACGTAAACTTTCGCACGTACCTGTCACGGTGACCATTTGCGTCCAGCAATTGTTTCTCGGTTTTTACAAAGAAGAAAAAAAGAAAACTAGAAAGAAAATCGAAGATTCTCTATCGGGGAAAAACGTCCAATTACGTATTTGTCTTCTTCTGTTCCAATCTAACGACACCCGGGATGATCTCAACTCACTTCTTTTATCTGTTCGTTAATGAACACGCTCTTTGTTTCGAGGATAATTTCGACATTTTCCGAAAACTCGACGATATATTCTACGTCTCAAAACTCGTCGAGTGCCTTCGAACGTCGTTCTTCGGATCCGCACGACAGGATCTTTTATCGTTCGGTGCGTGTGCTCTGTTTCGCATTCGAAATCGATTAGAACCGGGAGGGTTTGCATATACAAAAGTTCGAAGGTAGCGCACGATTTTCGTCACGAAGAGAGCGTATATTACACTTACGTGCTATTTTAGTGTAATAACTAATAACGATACAGGCTCCATCTCTTGTAATATTTTTATTATCGCAAAACGTAATATTAAATTATTAAAGTAATTAAATAAATGATTATACCACTATTTATTATTTATTGACTAACGTTCAACTAATATTGTAAATAACGAAAATATTTTATCTATATTTCCGATCCGGAAGATCGCGAGAGGAACGTTAGCCAAATTACCTCTGGCCGTTTCCACGGTTGGTGATCGACGCCGATCGTCCCGACGACTCGCGATCTTCCATTGTTACACCATTTCATCATTGCATTTAATAAATTATATATTTATTGACGCACTTACCTTTTGAATTGAGCCTGCCCCGCCCGGCACCCGTGTGACTCCCCAGTTCCTTCCTGCTGTCCGCAGAGAAGAATTTCTTCGCCGAGGGCATCGATTAGCACAGACTCCGATAAATATTTCAACGTTCTTCCGCAACAATTTATTTAAAGCATACAAACGGTACAAACGGTGTTTTGTAACTTTGAGTACAAATTAAATTAAGTTATCTGAAATATCATGTGTGTCCGAGAGACAGAGAGAGCTCGTATGCTTTTGTCGATTCGGAGGGTGCGTTTTTTTTCTTCTCACCGGTGTCTCCAGATTCTCGGGTCGGTAAATCGACGTAAATGCACACGGTTTCGAGGCCTCCTTCGATCAATAAATTTATCCGCGGAAATAGTAATTATTCGTCTACGTCTCCCAATCGGGTTACAAAGCGGTTAGATTAATTAGAAACAAAAACAGAAAAATTAAAAATAAATCATAGCAAATAAAAAAATTTGCTTGACATTTTTTCAGTAGTTAATCGCGCTGAAGGAGAATGTTCGGTGTTGCCAGGTAACTACCGTTTTCGACAATTAAAATTTAACCAATCACAGGCCACACTAGCTTGTATTTTTTTTCCCTTAATTCACTGTGCTGTCCAGTTCGTCTTTGGCACGAGTGGTCGACCGAGGATTAACGTTGCGACGAATATCTCTCTCTCTCTCTTTCGTACGTCTCCCCCTCTCGATTCCACATCCCTATTGCGTTTGTTAGTCGCGTCGATCTGCGTGGCGCTCGCGTACCGCGTATATCCGCGAATCCGTCGGGGAATCCCCCTCGCGATCCGCGAATCTCGGGCTCCATCAGAAAACTTGCACGCGATGATTCTCGCGATCGCAGACGACGATGTTTCCGGCGGAAGTGACGGCGACGCCCTCGAGCCCCTTGAACTCGCCGTCGCCGCTTCCCCATCCGCCGAAAGCTCTGAGAAAGCTGCCCTCCGGCGTGAATATCTGTATGCGATTGTTGCCCGAGTCCGCGACGATGATGAAGCCCTGGTCGTCGACCGCCACGCCACGGGGAAACTTGAACTGTCCCTCCTCGGAGCCCTCGGAGCCGAAGGACGTCAGCACACGCCCGTTAACGTCGAATATCTGGACCCGATGGTTGTTACCGTCGCTGACTATGACACGATTCGTGCTGCTCACCGCTATGTAATGCGGATGTTCCAGTTGACCACGTCCGCTACCGCACGAGCCGAACTTACCCACGAATGTTCCATCCGACTGGAACACCTGTTAAACAGCAAGTAATTTCACTATCGATTATCCCATCCCATACGCGTCGCAGCGCACGGTCGGTCCCTCGGGTAGGTCGGTCCTCGATTAAGAAAAATACTGATCGCTCGAGCGTTTTGGGTCTGGATGGAAAAAAAAAAAAAAAAATAGTGCGCTATGCAGAAAGTTAAAAGAGGTCCATCTGAACGTCCTTTATGCATTTCCTTTTACGATAAAAAAACTACAAATGATGAAGTTCGTTCAGCGATACAGCAGTAATAAAATGACAATAGTCGTTAAAAAAAAACAAAAAATAAACAAATGATAAAGGTCGTTCAGCGATACCGCAGTAATAAAATGATAATGGTCGTAAAAAAAAGCGACAAAAAATGGTAAAAGTCGTTCAGTGACGCTGCAGCAATACTTTGGTCCGCTGCTTCCGGTTGCATCGCGTACCGGAAGCAGGTAGGTATGACCTGTCGTTATCCGTGTCCGCATTTGAAAATAACAGCAAAAAATCACCTGCACGCGATGGTTCTCCTTGTCGCACACGTAAATGAATCCAAGGGCGTCGGTTGTTATGCCCCACGGATAATTGAACCGGCCATCGGCGGTGCCCTGTGAGCCGAAGGTCCGCAAGAAGCGGCCCGACGGATCGAGCACTTGGATCCGATGATTGTAACGATCAGCGATTATGAATTGACCGATTCTGTTGACTGCCACACCGGCCAGACAGTCGAACTGTCCCTCTCCGCTTCCGTACGTACCAAACTCCTTCATGAAGTTTCCGTTTCCGTCGAAGACCTGCGCGAGCGGAACGATAATCAGTATCTTGCCGAGGAAACGCGTTTTTATCGATATCACGAAAAGTGCCGACGCCTACTTGTACACGATGGTTGGAGCTGTCGGCCACGACGATAGAGTTGTCTGGGCCAACTGCGAGGCCTCTCGGCCACGTAAAACATCCGGCACCGCTCCCCCGCATCCCAAATTTAAACAGCTGCCGCCGCTTCAGCAGGTACTGATTCCTGAAACGATATAAGAAGAAAGAAAAATCGAAAATATTAATAGCCGCGATTGGTTCAATATAAATTGGGTAAAGTGGATGACTGCTCACCTAGTGGAGGAACCTGCTGGGGCGGGTATAGCGGGAGCTGCTGTAGGGGACGTGGGGGAGCCTGACGGGTTTTTTTGGTCGTCGTCAGAAGATTCGAAGGAGGTTTGTCCGGTGTGCCTGAGGGGCAGGCCTAGGGACAGTCGCCTCGAGGCTGCACTCGCACTGCAAATCAAATCAAAAAAATTAGTTGTTTCTTCATTTGCATGAGTGTTTTTTACTCTTTAAGAAGAACTTCATGGAGGACAATAAATGAAAGTCCGTTACGATAACATAGAAAAATCCTTGTCGCTCACCTCGAGGAGGGAATCGACGAAGTCGACGAGGGTGGCTCCTTGTCCTTGGTGCTTCGATTGCCGTACTTGTTCTTGAGATAGCGCGCCCAGGAGCTCAGGGCAGCGCCGTCCTTCTCCGTGCCCCCTCGATCCCGGTCGGGGCTCGGTTCCCGCGATTTAAGAGCGTGAGTACTGCGACTCCGGGCCAGTTCCGAGCCGGCCCCGTATTTAGCGGCGAGATAAGCGTTCGGCGATTGGGTCGTCGGCGAGGGTGGATCCTCGTCCAAGTCAAGATCGTCGTTGCCGAAGTTGTGAGAGCTCCTCGAACGCGCCAATCTCTGTCGTCTCTCCTTGAGGGCCGCGTAACGCGACCTCGGTGACAGAGGCTCGACTTCCGGTTCCGGCTCCCTTTCCCTCTCACGCTCGCGTTCACGCTCACGTTCGCGCGGCGTCGTCACCGCTGCTTGGCTCCTGCTCTTGTTCAGGAATCTGGAACCGAGCAGCAGATAGTGGTTTCCCCACGTCACGTCAAGGCGTCATAACTGATGCACTCGCGATAATTGGCCTAGAGCGAGATAACAACAATGTTCTCGTTCGGACTGAGAGAGAGAGAGATAGAGAGAGAGTGAGCGAGATAATGTCCGCTCCACTGCAGGAGTCAATCGATACCCGTCCTCGCAACACGCATCTGTACGTACGAAAACCACCCCAGCCCCCCCACCCCTCGGTCCCTTGAGCACCCTACATACCCCGTTCACAGCGACTGAGACTATCACACGCCCGATGCTAATTGCGCGGATGGTCTCTGCGTGGACCATTATACTAATATATGCATCGATCCAATTCCTCCGCCACTCTGTCGAGGACAAATCTAATCAACGGGAGCTGATGGCGTTGCAAAAACACCCTGTTCTTGCGCGGAGTAAAATTTTAAATAGGCTCGCAATTAACGTTAAGTTGGCTATGACAATAATTTTTTATTCGTATGAATGGTTATTTGACTGCATGAATTAAAAATTATTTTTTTAATCATACAGTTAACTAACCAGTGAAGTAAGTAGATCATGCATCCAGTTGTTCGACTATGCGAATAAAGAATTATTGTTATTAGTCGTGTGGTTATCGAGAGACTAAATCATACTTTTTTTTAATGACGAAGAACAGGAGATTTTCTTTTGGATTTTCACGGCAGAATTTGTGATGATAGTGTAGTCTTCGTGGAAGAAATGTCGTTGCGAGACACGTGCGCGTAGTAAAATCTTTCTTTCGAATCTGGTAACGTAGTTTTGGATAGTAAAGTAGTGTCTGCCGAGATGAGTGATGTGACGTGATTCATGGAACTGGAATGTCTCCTATGAATGTTGAACGTGACGAGAATGACCGAGTCTTCGTGTGATTCCTCGATGTAGCACGTGTGCCTGTCGAAGCGATTTATTTTTATTTTTTTTTTTATTTTATTACTGACGTCAAACACGGAAAATCGGCTGGCAAGCGTTATATTTGCGATCAAACAGGTCCACTTTCGTAAGTCTTCTCGGGCATCTCATACCGAGGAACTACAAAGTCTCACACCCGTTCGCCTTCCTCGATGTTAGTCCGAGTTCCTGGGATCAGATTGTCTTCTTCGCGATATTCGGATGGAGAGAATTCGAGAAATCCACATTATTATCAATAAATACGTCTAATGACGAAAACGCATGACAAACAATGTAAGTGAATGGACAATGATAAGAGGATAGACAAAACCATCGAAACTGGCAAGCGGGATTCTGCAATGCTGTTACGCGTCAACGAGGACCTTGTTCCTTGTTTGTTTTATTTTATTTTGTTTTTTTTTCATTTTTGTCTTTTTCGTATTCGTGTCGTTTTTTTTGCTTTGCTTTGAGAGGGAAATAAATGAAACGAGTTATCCACATGACTGCAGTTTATTCACCACATCAACAAACTGGACGAAAAGAACTAACGACTAGAGAAAAAAGTACAAAAACTTATATGATAGTGGAAATACAAGAACGGGAATTGTGCGAGCGCCGAGGGATCGTTTTTTATCGATCGTTACGAGGATAGGAGCGAAAATCGATTATAGTGATCTTCTCGACGTCCGCACTTTTCCCGCGCGTATTTGTTTTTTATATTCAGTGTACAAACGACTTTAAAGACTCTAAAGCTCTTCGCTTAATCCTCGTATAAAGCTGCTCGGGACTGGGGCATGGCACGGGGCGGGAATTCAAGAACTACGTAACTCTGTAACATCCTCTCGAAAGACTCTCAAGATCTCTTCTACAAGCTTCTATCGAAACTAAGCGCGTATAAAAAAAAATAAAAAGATAGAAGGGAAACAGAAAGAGAAAAAAAAATAAAAATAAACCACGAGAACAACTACGAAGCTACGTACTTGAGCAATATCAGTTACGCAATTAAAAGCGAAAATTAGGAACGTTAGCGTTCGACGGCTATGCACGTGTAAATACGTATCGATTATCACAATGTGTAAAGAAGAAAAATGCAGCGACATTGTTATACTTTTTTTTGGCTTATGTGTTATCTTTAATATCGGCGGCGCGTGTCGGACAATTCGAGACGCGTAGCAACTCGGTAATCGGGAACGCGAGCGGGCACGACGGTTTTCGATTTCTTCGTCTCCGACGCGATTTTTCGTTCATATTTTTTTTCTTTCGCTCTTCTTTCTGTCCCTCATTTCCGCATTATCGTATTTCAATTTTCTCGTCCCCTCGCTTCCCGTTTCGTCGATATTTCCTTTTCATTATCTCGCTCTCACTTTCTACAGCGACTATATAGAGACCGAAATCATTTTTTTTTTCAACATCGACGCGACAATACTTTCACTGCTCAGTCATAGGAACAGATTCGTTAGAACGCTATAACACAGTACGGACACACAGAAGACGGTGGTTACCATTTGCATTGGTATATTCGTCGGTGTTTCGTCATGGTCCTCCCTGTCACCAGTTCTGCCCCGCTCGTACTCTTCGAGGTCTTTGCTCTCTGAGGACAGTTCTCTCGTCACCGTGCCAACGCCGTTCTCGGCCTTGTTTTTCCGTAATTGCGAGGCCCCGGCGATGAGCTTTGCGCCATCGTCGTCGTCGACGTCGACCGTGCGAGCGAGATTCCTCGAGGACGTTTCCCCGTTATCCTCTCCGGTACTTATCCCGGAGTCGTTTTCTCTCGGTGGTAATGTTCCGTTTATTCTGCTCGACGAATCCTCGACCCTCCCGTCGCTATCTCCAACGATCTCGTCACTCACGCGATCCTTCCCAGCGTCATCCGTCTCGCGCTCCCCAAGAAGCACCCAACTTTGATCGTCGCTGAGCGAACCGCGCCCGCTTCCGGTTGAATCTCCCCGCGAAGAATTACCCCGAAGCTCCTCCCTCAGCGAATCCTCGTCGCTCGACAGAAACATCCTCGATATGTCGAGGCTCGAATTATCGTCGGTTCGGTGTGAAGCAGCTTCCAAGCTCCGAATTCCCTCGATCGGAAAAGTTGCTCTCTCGGACTCGCTCCCGGATTCCTCGGACACCAACCATCCGTTACTCCCGATCGTGCTTCCGCTCTCTCGTATCTTGCTCGAGGACAATGTTTTACGGTCGTTCGAGAGATCGTCGCTGGGCGACGATTCGCTCTCCGTCTCGACGGAACTCTCCTCCCCCCTCGTTGAATCTTCGTTATAAAAATCAGTCTTATCAGTTTCCTCTCGATCGACGTTCGCCTCTCGGGGATGATCGTCGACCGACGGACCATAGCTCGGCGGAATTATACTTTGCTTGTTTCCCGTTTGCGCCTCTTCATCCGCGACGACCCATCCGTTATCGTCGAAGAGATTCTCCACCTTTTCCACGATAAAATTCCTCTGCTCCTGAGTCTCAACGTCACTCTCGCCTCTCCTCCTCGCCCCATCCGTGTCCGCCCCGTTGAGAGCTTCGCGCACCGAACTCTCCTCGGATTCTGTTTCGGTATCCGTGGACTCCTCGTCGCTGCTCACCGTACCCGTCAACTTCTCATCCGACTTATCGGAATTCGACTCGGGCATCGGAGCTTCGGCGTTACCTTCGACTCCGACCTTCGCCCTCGCCTCTTCACCCTTCGTCGGATTATCCTCCTCGGCGTCGTTACTCTCCTCGGTTTCCTCGATTCTCGTGAGAAATCTCTCGCCGGATTCCTCGAGACCCATCGAGTTTACCTCGGCTTTGCCGGCGCCGTGCCCGTTGCTGTTCTTCGCGTAACCTTCGGAACCTTCCGAGCTCGGATCGACCACTTCGGTTGCCGAATCTGCCTCGACCTTCTCCACCCTCTCGCGGTTATTCAAATTTTTCGAGACACCCGAGTCGCCGGAAGCCTCGGGCTTATCGAAAATGGAATCCTCGATCGCCGCGTCGCGATAGTTTTCCACTCGCGAGCCAATAATTCCTGATACGCCGGTGAAGTCCTCCCTCGAACGGTTATAGTCGCGGACTACGCGCGCGAGAAAATCGTCGATCCTCTCGTCGTCGTCCTGGCGTCCGATGGAATCACCGTTACCGTCGACTTGCCTTCGCTTCGAATTCGCATCTTTCCCGTCGACCTCCACTGGCCCGATGTTTCCCCTCTCGGTCGAGTTCACCGTTGCTTCCTCGTTAGTGCCGTTTTTACCGTCGAACGCGTCCGCGTCGCCGTTGATACCGTATTTCACGTTTCCCATCGGCGCCCTCGCGTTCTCGTAACTATCGACGATTTTATTGTTATTAAGCTCCGTCGACGAAGCGTTATCGCGCGACTCTACGTTACCGGGGGTTTTAAGATCGCCTTTGTTATCGTTAGAAGGAACGTTGCCGGTTGCGCGAACGGTCTCGACGCTCTCGGAATCACTGTCCGAGGACTCCGAGGAATCGGAGGAATCGTCGCTAGATACCGTCGTATCGACCCCGCTCAATGACTCATCCCTCAATCCCGTGTCATCACGAGCTGTTAAAGCGTTTACGTTATCCTCGACTATCCTATCGGTCGACGCCGACGACGCCGACGTAGCATCATCATCGACAACCTCGTTATCGCTACTAACGATCCTAAAACGATTATTATCCAGGGGATTATCGGAATTGGAAGTCATCAAGTCGTCAATGCCGTGAGCTTTTTCTACGAACCTGCTGGTATAGCCGGGCGTCGACGATGCCGATGTGCTGGTTGGCGAGGACAGCGACGGACTTCCCCTCGGTGATGTGTACCTTAACATGTAACAGCAAAATTTATACTTGCATCAACAAAAAAAAAAAAAAAAACAGACAATAATTTTCCTACATATTAACGATTCATCGCTGTGCGACAGAGTTTTTGTGTCCTCGAGTTATGACGGTCAAGATCTTATACTTTTTTTTTTTAAACGGTAAGATAAAAATATTCGCAATTTAGTTAGAGTAGGATTCATCGACTGAGTTTTATCTTCAGACATCGCGAGGAGAGGTCAATTATATGGCGCATAGACTCACCTTGTAGAAGGCGAATCCTCCTTGCTTCCGCGTCGGGCTTCGGCGCTTCTCGCAAGAAGAGGACCGATGTCGGTTCGCGCCATGGCTGATTCGCTCCTCTGACGTTCTTGAGTAGGCGCGGCTGCGGTTGTCGGGGTCGAGGGATGGGCCTCGGTTTCCGACTCTTCCTCGGTCTCGGACTCCGTCTCCTCCGAGGAACTGGTCGTCTCGTCGTCGTCGTCGTCCTCCACCTCGTCCTTCTTCTTCGGCTCTTCGCGCACGGCGGGCGTTGGGGGTGGAGGCGCTGCGCGATTACCTGCGTAAAACGAAAAACCGCGGCTCTTAAATTCCATCCTCCGTTCGCTCCGGCGATCCAGGGTGTTCCGTCGAAGCTTTTGTTTTCATAAAATTTTTCTTTTTATCAAATTTTTCTTTTTATCAAATTTTTATTTTTGTCAAATCTTTGTCCGTATCAAATCCTTGTCTTTATCAAATTTTTCTTTTTATCAAATTTTTATTTTTGTCAAATCTTTGTCCGTATCAAATCCTTGCCTTTATCAAATTTTTCTTTTTATCCAACTTTTGTGTTTTTGTCAAATTTTTGTTCAAATTATTACCTGCGCCTAAAAAACGGCTTTGGAAGGGTCTGGGACTGCTGGTAGGCGTGGTAGTGGATTCCCGGCTGGAGGATGTGGTGAGGCCCGGTCCCGAGGATACGGTGGTCGTCGTGGGCGTGGGCGGTGCTCTCGAGAGATACTTTTGCTTCATCTCTTCGGCGGTGAATGGTGCACCGGTGCTACGAATACCGGAACCGGCGGAGCTCTCGGAACCCGTGCTCGAGTCCGACGAGGCGCTCCTCGCTGCCGGAGTGTGAGCCTCCGACGATGTTCTCCTGTCAAGAATTTCGTACTTGTGACCAATACAGCAGCACCCAAAAATCGGCGACCGTTCTCGAATCTCGAGAGTCGCCGCCTCCAGGAATGAATGACAATTTAATGAGATGAAGATGAAGAGTGTCCGCCTCGAACGCCGAGATACCTCCGGTATCCGCGAGGCACTCGGAGCTCGGTGAATGGCGCGCTGATGACGAAGTTGTTACGATTATGTGAAACGATCGAACATCGTGGTCAATCCCTAACGTTCGCGAGACTGTCGCGCTCGCATCACAGTACTAATTACTATAAACTACACAGAGAGAGTATAATGAATGGTATATAATGGGAGTGGTGACGACATTGATACTTTATTGCCGGCGAAGAAGACGCGAGACAAAAATTCATTGGGCGGTACACATAGAGAACATTGATTTGCACAAAAACACAAGACACATTAGTATAACCAGTAGGTTCGGGCTAACGGATACGCGACGTGTCGTTTGGTTTGCTGTTGTTTGTTGCAAAGGGCGAGCCACAGTTATGCAATTGTTTTGCTGGCTGACCCTGGAAAAGAGAAGGTGAGAATAGGCTTTTGATAAACAAAAAAAAGTTTGTCACGTAAACAAATTGGATCTTTCTTTAATCGTTGCGGATACAAAGCAAGGGGTTGGTTCATTCGGTTTCTTCGCGTATCGGCAGTACGCATAGGGGAGAATCCGATTGATGCAAGTTTGTACTTTTTTTTTCACTCAATACGCACACTCGAGAACCGGTACTGCGCCGAGGGCTCAAACGGGATCGAAACACTTTTTACACACAAAATTTAATCCTACGGAGAAACACGCAGTAGTCCCGCTGTGATACAATTGGCATCGACATTTGTCGTACAGTCAACGATGCTCTTAAACGACGCACGTCGAACCTCTCGGTGATCGACAACGTGGCGTTATTTTTAATTACTTTATCTAAAAGAAAGCAGCGAACAATTTCTTCTCTATAAATTGTAGAAGCTTGACTATTGTACATTCTTGTATATACAATATTTGTATGATACGCATGTATAATTATTATTATCATAACAATGGTAAGAGCGCGTGACGAGAGGGTAGAAAAAGCCACCGGGCAGCGGAAACGTTGTGTTTTTGGCGGATAAACTTCAATCTAGCTCTCGCGATCGTCATCGTCACTGTGGACTCTCTTTACCTTGCTATCGGTGTTCTTCTCGTGGGCTCGTCGGGCTCGCGCTCTTGGGTCTCGCGAACGGGCGTGTGAACCGGCGACGGCGGGACCGGCTGTCGCTCCTCCACCGTTTCCACTTGGGTCGGGGAGCTCTTGTTCTGCTTCTTGATCCTCGATATCTCGTCGTCCTCGCTGACCTGTTTAGCCATCGCAGTGGGCGCCTTCCTCACTTGGATCTGTCGTGATCAAAAGAAAGAAAAAAAAAGAAGAAAATACTCCGGTTTACGTCGGACTCGTGCCAGATTCGGAACGTTGCCAATGCGATATTCGTGCATCCGGCGTAATAATTCAATCGTTTTAGCATAAAACGATAGTCGGACGGGGTCGGAGGTAGATACGCTAGTCGCGGCGCGGTGCATTGCGTGGTTACGGTCCACTGCCGGGTAAAGGACTTGCACGATATCTGCGATCTCTCGTAGATAGTTTCGAGCTGTGTAGGAGATTCGTAAATTTTTCTGGATAATTGGCTCCGATAATCGGATCCTCCAGTTTCCGGGTGAGGGAATTATTTATCTTTTTTATTTTATTTTTTTATTTACTTTTTTTTTCGTTACTCTGGTGAAAAAGTCGGATAGTTGAAACAAAGGGGACGCGGCATTAATCTTTGTCGCATGTGAAATAATAAATTACTCCCGAAGGGTCCGACTACAATGCGAGACGGCGGCGCTTTTCAAACAAACTAAATAAAATCGCGAGGGACCGAAAAATTACGCATGTGCACGATCTACAAAGAAAAAAAAGATTCATCAACGAACTACTATAGAGTAAAAAAAAAAGAGGAAACTCTGCTTTATTATTAGTCCGTTACTCTAACGAGGCGCGCATGCTTTTTATCGCATTGCCGCATCATATCGACGCCGATTAATAATAGGTGCACATATAAAAAAAAATATTGTCGAGTGACGATAAATAAAATGAAAAAAAAAAAAATCTCAAATTTGTCAACGCCGACGATATTCAACGTGTAAGCCTCACAGTAAAATATTAACCAGACTGAATATGACATAAAGAGTTTTATAAATATTATGTAAAAAAAAATAATCAACAAGACCACATTGTCATTTATTAGAGCCAATAGTTTGTGTGTTGTTTTTCTTTCACTGGTTATTAATCAATCAAACGTTGTCGTTTTCGAACTTATTTTTCGTTGCGTGGATCGTTCGAGCGCGAGGTGGGCTGATCCGATCAGAGTTGCAAACGCACGGAATGGCAGGAAAATCACTGTCAAAAAAATAATAAATTCTCGTGGTCTTTACACCGCCTTTAATATTAACAAAAAAAACTACTCGAATTAACGTGCAATCATTCGGCCATCGACGGCAAACTAGCTTTCTCCGTATCTACGCACTATGTTCTTTTTAATCGTTGTATAATTTTTTTGTGTTAAAAAAAATAACAATAAACGTGCAGGAGAGTGTGGTCACTCACCTGAGGCTTCGGTGCTTGCGGTTGAGCCGGAGCGGGTTCCTCCTTCTTCCGCTTTCCGGCTCTCTCGCACTCCTGAAGCTTCTTCATGACGCGAGGCGAGTCGGTCAGCCTGAAGATGCCGGAAAGCGGACCACGGGCCGCGTCCTCCGTGTCCAAGACTTTTTCCCGTGGATTCGCGTCCGCCGGCGTCGACGAGAATCTCACCGTGGACCTCGTGTCCCCGTCGGACTCCTCGCCGTCGCGATGGCGCATGAATCGGCTCCGGTACCTGGATTTGTTCCTCGGTGCCTCGTACTCCGGGGCGTCGTACCTTTTCGAAATTAGAGAGGAGACAGAATTAAACTCAGTATCGCGGAGCTTGCGAGCCCTCGTGCCCGGAGGGTGGGCTTCGCGTAGGGTTGCTCCGCGGCGTTACATCGTCATCTCATCTCCATTAGCGTGGGAATGGGAGCGCGAGCCGCGGAAGGCTCCGGTTGCAAGAAGGGCGCGCATAATATTGTGCAATTTGCATTGCATCCGCGGGGATCCGCTTCTTCCCTCGTATCTCGCGCGGGAAACGAGCTGGTAAATGGTCTGGCAAATATTATCCTACACGTGCATGCGGCAATTAAATTTGCGTGTGTTTGGTGAGGCCGGTTATTCCAGGCGCGAGACGGTATTTTTTACGGCGGGAGACATCCAAGGCCGAAATTTTCTCACCCCGGTGGAAAAATTTACCGAAAGAAGGCACGTTATTTATAACACATGCCGAAATAGATATGTGGGTCGTCGTGAAGAACAAAAAAATAAAAAATAAACAAAATAAACGAGAAATAAAAAAAAATGACCTCGATGAAGAAGAAGGCGCGAGGCGTGCGAGATACAACGGCGGCGAAGAAGCTAGATATTGGCCTAAGGCCAGAATAATCTGCGACGGCGATCGAAGGCCTTTTTACAGGCCACCAACGTTTCGAACGTGCCCGGTTTACGAAAAGACGTCCTTGTAGCTCGAGGGACACCGAGAGGACGCGGATGCAAGAAGGACGACGGGAATATTGTACACTTCTTTACGCTAGGCTGAAAGTTCTCTTTCTCAGCTGGAACGGCGACGGTACGCGGATTCGCCTCGAGAATCTCAAAGATGTAGGACATTTCGGCAGGAGACTCAACCCTTCATCATTTTTTTTTCTTTTTTTTTATAACTCTCTTTCCCTTTCTCCTTTCGTGCCCTCGAGGAATCGGTGTACCTGGGCTTCGTACATACTGCGAAAAAAAAAAACCGACTCGTACGATATATAAATATACACTAACTCGTAATCGGGAACGTATCGATTTCTGGCCAAGCGGTCTTCCTCCTGTTGACGGTATTGGGATGCCAGACGATGGTCGCTCTTGCTCCTCATTAGCCCGGGGGAACCACCGGGCGGTGCCAATCCACCCGTCGTACCCAAGTGTCCTCCACTTCCGGTTTCCGGCTTGATGTTGAGCTCACCGTAACCCGCCACGTGAAGGACCAGCTGATTGGGCTCGTGAGCCATGACGAAACGCACACGACGACCGTAGTCGCCGGCCTCGTACTCGAAGTTCCTGCAACCACAGACCAACGACACAATGCGTCAACGTTTGATTAACGAAAAGTGGAAAAAATTGGAAAGAGGAGGGGGGGTTAATTTAATCTCAACATCGATGGGGAAGAAGGAACACAATCGCGCCAGAGGAGCCTTTTTCGATTTAATCAAATGAAACCGTACGAGTTTCTTTCTGGCGCTATTGCAGACTCTGGCGATTCTTTCGATGATCTTTCCTCGCTGTATTCAAAGGATACATTAAATTCTTAGAAAAAAAAAAAATGAAAAACTAAAAAATGAAAGAACGAAAAGAGAACCTACCTGATGAATTCGACCGTACGAAGAAAGAGCTCCTTGGTATCGAGAAGTTCAGCGTCGTCCCACGGCACATTCTCGTTTATGTGAGCGTCAGCGAGATCGCAGTTACTCTGAATGTTTGCTATCTCGAGCTCGAGATTCTCCTTAAGTTGAATAAGACCCCGGATCTCCGTACCCGAATAACGCTCGATCTCGTTTCGCAAATGTTCCGTACGATCCTTAAGAGCTTTGCTCAATCTTCGATAAATCTCGTCGACCTCCTCGGCTACCGAAGCGCAATTCGTCTGGAGACCAAGGGTGTTCTTTTCCACAAGGGCCAGGGCGTCTTGCAGCCGGTGAAGACCTCTGCGTATCTGTTTAACAAAAAAAATTGTAATTATCCACGATAAAAATGTACTATAGGGTAAATATTTTTGCTCCGTCGATTGTCTTCGACCTATGCGCTCATTTGTTTTTCGATCCCATTAAATTGACACGTTCGCCGAATCTCGGGTCAAAATTTTATCATAGATTCACGATTATAAAGTTAAAAATCTCTCCCACATCCCACCCCGCAAATAAATTCTCATCATGTCCAATTTAGAATTTGTGAACGAAATTTTGGTGACTCACAATAAATATCGTACCGACCATCAGGCTCCGGATCTCAAAATCAGTGATAAGGTGAGATTCTCCGCGTATTTTTTTTTTAGATAATGAGTGACCGGTGTCTTTCGACTGATGCAGTTGAACAAAATCGCTCAAGAATGGGCCGAGAATTTAGCGAAGAACGACAAGGCCGAGCACAGACCACAAAATCCTTACGGTGAGAACATTTACATGGCCGGTAGCACGGATCCAAATTGGAAACTGAAGGGGGAGACGGTGGTCAAGTCGTGGTGAGACATTTTTCCGCGTACTCAAAAAGTAAAACAATTATTTGTATGGCAAGGGCGTAGAAAAGGAGTTCTTGACGAGTGTGAAGTTCACACGAGTCAAGACCCTTTCCTGATTCACATAATTTATCCTAACAAATTCACGAAAATCACGCTTTTCGTTTTTGGGAAGTGTGCGCAGAAAGGCACTTTCTCGCACTAGTGTGAGAAAAAAATACCATATTGCGTTTGTACGCATGTGTATTTTTCTCGCACGCGATCTGAAAAAGTGCCATTCTCTACTCAATTCACGGGTACGAAAAGCAGGATTTTACATGTTATTTATTTGTTTATTATTATTATTATTTATGTTCTCTACGACAAACTCCGTCATTGCGCTGAAGGTACGACGAAATAAAGCTTTACAAGTTTGGCGAGCCATCGCCTAAAAAGCCGGACGAAGTAGGACACTTCACTCAATTGGTATGGAAGGGTACGACGGATCTGGGCATCGGCGAGGCCAAGAGCAAAGCCGGAAGGGTCTACGTAGTCTGTAATTACGATCCTCCTGGCAACGTGCTTCAGGAGTTCGGCAAGAACGTGCTTCCCTCCAACAAACCATCACAGGTATGTGACTGTCATAATCATTTCTATACTGCCTATAAGAATCGATGAAAATTCGATTTTTAATAATCCTTAACCCTTCGAAGCACGGTAATTATCTTGATCTCGTTTAAGTACTGTATCCATTGATCGGTTCGATAAAAAATTATGAAAAAATGATGACATCCTCACAGAGTGGATACATCCATTCGAGAATTTTTTCAAATTTTTCCCGATCTTTTTTTTCAACTTTTACGCTACTTTGCCCACTGCCAGTTTTCGTGCTTTCGAGGGTTAACGATCGACGGGCCGGGCAACTGAATGAATTTCATGGTTCGACGAAATACCGAAAAATTCCGCTCGAATAATCACCTGCGAGTTGATACGAGTGATCTCGCGTCTCAGTATGTCCATGTGAGCGTCTTTGCACTCGGGACAGCATTTCTTCTCGCAATGGACGCAAAGCGAGCAATAGCTCTTTTCCGAACAAACGCCACAGCGCTCCATAGTTTGGCCGCTCGTCGGATCCGGCAGTTCTCCCGTGATCTCGATGTGCAGTTCCAAAAAGCGTTGCAGCGTCACGTTCGTTGGAAATGCCTGTACACCCTGCGAAAAAAAAGATCGAGTTACTCTTCGTCACCCTTCGCACGATTAATTAAAATTGCATCCGTCGTCATGGCGGCCGAAGCGTCATCGAGGATAAAGCCGTGATGCCGAAATAGCGGTCTTCTCGCTCGAAGTACGCCCGTCGCTGTGTGTGACACGATTGAAGCTAGGCGTGACGAACCTGATAGGGTATACGATGTTCGGCACGGCATTCTGGACACTTGACCTGTCGACGTACGTAGTCGACAAGGCCGTCCATGCACGGCTCCATGCAGAAGCTGTGCTGGCATGGTAGAAGCTTCGGATTCCTATAACGATCTAGGCAGATCGCGCACGTCAGCAATTGCTCGAATTGCTCCATACTACCTGAAACAGCGATAAACCGACAAATTTATCAAAAACACAGAATCGACCAGTCGTCATTTATCATATAGGGAAGAGCGGGGCAAAATGGGCCAGTGGGGCAAAACGGAACAGTGAGGCAAAACGCAATTTATCAATCACCTTCGGATGGGAGAGTGGGGCAAAATGGAACAGAAAATCTTGATGTATCGATGGGGCAAAATGGGACATCCATAAGTGATTGGAAAATTGTGTTTTGTTTACTTTCCCATTTTGCCCCACTGTTCCATTTTGCCCCGCTCTTCCTACATAATTACGATAGTCATCATAAAGTCATAAAGTCATCATCGTGCAGAAATAAGCTATGATTTTTTGGCTGGCTCCGAAGCCCCGTGATGCGTTTTCTGGCATCGCTCTTTAATATCGTAAGATTTAACGAAAACTTTTCTCGAATATTCGATTCGTTTCACGCGCATATGCAAGCCAGTGAATCGTCAATTTATTTCCGTTTTGACCTCGCGCGCTCGGAAACGCGTCTCGAAGCAGATGCCGCCCACGCGTGATCGTCATTCGCGAATTTCGCCTTCGGACAGACATCGTTAGGTGGGGCAGGCGGGGAAGGGGAAGGGAGGACGAGACGTCGACGTCCGCTACAATCCGCCAAGAAACGACGTCACGAGATCGCAACGGGAAGCGTTGTTCCTCGATGTTACAATGTAGGCGAGAAGTCGGAGCGCAAACAGAAAGCCAGCGGCGTCAACGTCGGCATCAGCTCGGGTGATCCAGGCTATTGTTGCCTTTGGACGAACCACTTGTTGATACACTTAGGTGTATTGTCCTACTGGTGTGCAACAGGCCGAGCACCATCCTTGCGCATGTTGATTCCGAACAAGAAATCGGCTTCCTTCGGCTAACACGCGTCAGACGATCGGTCACTTGAAATTTCACGATGGGAATTCTATGAACGGGGAAGCGCGTATCACAGACCGAAAATTTCGGTGATCAAATTTGTATGCGGTATATCAAGTTTTTATGCATTAACTGATTAATTAAATTCAATACACCATTATCAGCTAAATCAAGCTTTTTAGACATCTCTCAATAAACGGTAAAAAAGATTGTAAATTTAATGTAAATTTACAATTATGAGTACAAATTAATTTACTTTTTCATTGACATTAAAGCAAATTATTACAATTAAAGTATGTTTATAGTAAAATAAAAATAAATTCTTAAAAGTAAAGTATTTAGAATGTTTTTAATACACTGAACATTAATTTTTCATCACAATTGTACATGGAATTTAATATATCAGTTTTTGCGTCAAAATTTCCAGCCCGGTACATTAAATTTCATACGAATTTTTGTTAACAGCACTTTTGTTGATTTAAATTTGACACCAGCTTATCCTTAAAAACAGCATAATTTTTGGTGTTAATGCTGCCGACATTGTTAACGCTGATAATGGTTTTGCAAAAATAACAAGCATTCCGCGCGAAAATGAATTATAGGCAAAAAAAATACATTCGAAGCATCGAAAACTTTCGCCGAAAATATATCTAATGTATTCTCAAATATATTTTTCGATATATGTGCTGTTAGTTTTCTATGCGGGATCGTAAATCACTGTAGTATAAAATGAAAACGCGGTGATCGATCGTTACGCCGATGATCGATAATTCACAATATCGCTGTCATGTCATACTGTCGAATCGACAATTCACTGAACAACCGAACGACGATATTTTAAATCAAGAGTATGAAATCGTTAACTCGTACGTCCTACGGCGATTTGCAAAACATCCAGCGAAGCTGCCATGGTCGCGTTAAGATTGTCGTAGGAGCCTTTCCACTATCCCCGAATTCCGAACACGCAGCCTCCCAAGATCATTTTCGTCGCGGCCGAACGATCGCAGTCGTCATCGGGAATAACGATGATCAAACCGAACGGCCGTGCGAAAAGAATCTCAAGAACTTAACGCGAGAGTGTTTCCTTTCTCGAATGCAAACACGTACTGATTCTCTCACGTAAAGACTATATACCGTTTTTTTCCCCCCCGACATCTCTAAAAATGCATCTCACCATCCCCATCGTTCTTTCTTCATTCTCTCCGCTGCCATACAATTTCGCGAAGTCATCTTATCTTTGTTCCAATATCATCCGCTCCTCACCACCGTAATGGAAGTAGTTCCGAAAGGCCCGCGAGCGTACCAACGTTTTCCACTTATCATAAATACGTTTTATTAGACATCGTCGACCTCTCGCCTATCCCGCACTTTCGAGAATACACCTTACCTCCCGTTTCATTTCTCCATCGCATCCGACCCGATAAGTTTCATTTTTCGAGGAGGGCAAAAGTATTTTTCCGAAGGTATCTCGCTCTCGCTGCCTCGTCATCTAAGCCCCGACCGAGCTCTCGTATGGAGGAAAATAACGCGAGAAAATTGCATTTTTGTTCGTATAGTTTTGTCTCGAGTTTCGCCGTGCCGGGAGGGTCGCCGCGCCGGCGAACGTGGAGAACATAGTCCGCGCGTGGATGGCACTTAGCTTTTATTAATAGACGACCACCTAACCGTACACCCGTGGTCTCTCCGTCTCTTTCTCGGTTTCTTCGCTCGCTTTCCGAAGGAAAACGAGAACGCGCAATAAAGAATGATTCAGCAGTTTTCTTTGTCCGCACCGCGGCAGATAACGCGCCCTGGACACGGGCGGGTTTAAAGAAAATTTGCCCGTCCTCGCTCATTCAAATCGGAAACGTGCTTCGCCCTATTTTACACGTATTATTCGCGTGAGCTATCGAGAAATTTCGAACGGCAAATGATACTTTATTTTCGTTCCAGTGTCTTCCGCGTTACAGAAAACATTCGTACTTACGTACCACTTTTTTTTTGTGTTCCCTCGTGGGTGCGTGGGTGTGTTTACGAAGCGGCGATGTTGAAATAAAAAATTCTATTTTACTGCGTAGAACTTAATCTCCTGCCGCGAGCTGGCTGTCCGCGATCCAGGAGGCGCGTGGGTGGACACAATACGCTCGTGTTATTTACAATGGATTATAACACAGTCGCACAGTTTGAAAATTTAACAAAATAGAAAAAAAAAAAAAAGAAAAACTCAATCGAAATATCGGCGACAGGTGGATCGTGCCTGGGGGCGATCGCGGCCCGCGAAATTCGTGAAACGATATTATATCGCCAGGCCGGGTACAACGGGGTCCGATGTGCAACTATACTGATGGTCGAAGCCGCTCGCCGGCCAGAGTCACAGTTCCACGATCCTAAAACTCCGGTCTTTTCTAAACTTAGAACACACATCCGCGCGGGCATCTTCCATCTTCCAGAGGCTCGCTTATTTCGTGCGTTGCTCGAAACACGCTCCTCTCTTAGAATAGAGCGCCGCGCGTCCCTTCTCGCGTTCTCGCATTCGCCCCGTGCTGCCATCGCTCCCGAAACTATACGAGCGAGGCTCTCCTCCAGCCCGTGAGAAATACCCTCGGGCCGACTTACCGAAGGAAGTAACGTGTGCGATTCTTTATCGACGTTGTATTAAAAAAAAAAAAAAAAAATATTCATGACCGAGAGGTCCGAAAGAGCGGAGAAGCGACCGCCTCGGGATTTTATCTTGGGCCTCGGGGCCGTATATATATTTTTTTTCACATCGTAATTTCGGAAGGGATTTTTTACTGCCGATGAATCGTCATCCTTCGCGAGACCCGGGAAAGTTAATTGAGTTTTTATATGAACGGTCTATGATTGAAGTGACTCGACGGGGCTTCAATCTTCCTCCCTTTTGTACGAAGTCACCCACGAGTAGATTATTTTCATGGTAACGCCTCTTTTTTTTTTTCTTTCCCTCAATAATGCAGAGCGGCATTATTCTCGCTTTATTGTCAAACGTAAAAACTATTCGATGAACGGTAATTCGGATGAGGCGCAGCCGAGAGCGACCCCTCGTATGGATTTCGGATTTGAGCCCCGGGGGGTAAGGAGCTTAAGAGCAGAGAGTGGCCTGCATCCCCGCCGGGCTTTCATGACCTCTCTTCAATCTTTATCCCGGTCAGAGGTCTCTCTTTCGGGCGTCGGCAAGTAGGATTTCTCGAGCCGCGCGAAGACTCTTTACTCTCTCCCGGCTCCTCGGGGTAAATAGAAAACCCGTTGGAGCTGAGCTTTGGAGCTTTCTGGCCTTTCGTCCGAAGCATCGCGAACGAGTCGGTAACTTCCGAATCTGCTTTCCGCAGACGTGCGACGGCAAGCCCCGCGCTCCGGGAATCCGACATGCGTAACGTGATAAATACCTCGAGGCTACAGTCGAGTTTACGTTGTAGGCTTCTTTTTTTTTATCCTAAGAAAATTCCGCATAAATTTATAATTTTGAAAAATTTAGGCATGAAACAATGCAGCACTATGAAACTCAATTGCGGAACTAATAAAACAAGGCTGCAGGAAAAGACCCCAAACTGGGGATAAGCGACTAAGCCGGAGGATAAGTAGAAAAGGTCGCTAGCGTGTCAGACAAACGGCGCGCTCCAGAACGACGCTAAAAGGCGGGCAGAGACAGAAAAACCGTCTTAGGTGTACAAAAGAGTCAATGCTTGTACGTTCTTTTTGTTCCATAAATCTTCGCAAACTCCCTCGTAAATTCATAAAATAGCCAAATTCAGGGATAAAACAAGGCCATAGAACGAAATTCAAGAGCCGGAACGAAAAAAAAGAGAAATAAAATCCCAGTGGAAAAAGGGCACAAGCCGACGATAAGGAGGGCCGAGGATAAGTGGAAAAGGTCAGTGCGTCGCAGAAGCCGCGAGCTCTCGAGCGACACTAAAAGGACCGGCCGGGGACAGGGAAGCCTTCTTATTTGCCGCACCTCTTCTCCTCGTTGGCTGTTCTTTCGTCTCCTCGACTACGGTTTTCCACTGTTGCCCATTAGCTCGCAATCGTTAAGGTCATAAAGCACGCCCGGTGGTGGCGGCAAGGCGGGAAATGCAACGGTTAACGATGTCTAAACTATACGGCCGGTGGTTATAAAAAAAAAAATGTGGGAAAGAAGGTTGCTTCTGGGCCGTGTCCGTACGGGTTCTTTCGACCCTTGCTCCTCTCCGTCCGCTTGGTTCGTTCGCAACTGCGCCGGGGGAGCAGCAACATAAGTAATCGCGGTAATAAACGTGGTTGTAAAAAAATCTGACCGAAGGTGTTTTGTTCCGGAAGTGCGATCTCTCGTCCTGATCCCGTTGCGGACCCGGCCCTCTCTCCCGTTAATGCCACATATTTCGTATTATGTCTCGCCTCGTTATAAGCGCGCGGTACATTTTTCCTACCGACTTTTATAACCCGCCTAATTAATCCTTTCGGTCGTTAAACAGATTAAAAGGGATACGGTTATTTCGTTAATATTACACAATAACGCGGAAAATCCAAACAGACGCGTTCAATCGTTCGTGTGCGGCAATGATTCGTCGGGGCCGAGGATATTTGATAATTCAATGTTTCGCAGTTATTACAATTCCGTTCGTCGATGAGAGGGATCTTTTTTATGTGTTTTTTTTTTTTTTTTTTTTTTTTTCCGTGATAGCTGGCACTTCGAGCCAGCACGACCTGGTCCACTCTCGCGGATCACTCGGGAAAAATAGCTCGTACGAGCACGGATTATCGATCAATATGCTGCGAAAGCGTTCAGCGGCAAGCTATGATTTCAATGAGCATTCGATGCAGACTCACTGCGGGCGGGTCGGCGTATTCACAGCTTTTCACTGTTATGTGTATTAATCGCGTAAAACGACGACGTGACGTTGGGATTCAAACGGTGGAAAAGCCCAGTCGTTTCGAGGCCGCAGAAATAACAGAATTTTAACGCGGCTCTCGATTAGCGAGATCTGTCTGCGGCTACTATTTTCGCTCTGCACGAATCCCACGTCACACTCGCCACGTACCATCACGCACATTATATTTTCGATACTCGCGAAAAGCATAAATGAATATATGCGTAAATATGTATGTATGTAGTTGGAGGACGACTCTCCAGTCGAGCGTGTAAATTTGACGAGAGGATTGGTATGATTTAATCCCTTAACGCCGCGACTCACCCGTCGCAATCACAAAAATATATTTGGTTATTATTATTATTTTAATTAAAAAATCATCGCGGAATAATCGAATAATGGGCGTCAGACTAAATTGCCGACGGACAGCGAGGCAAAATTATAACATACAAAACAAAAACAATCATGCAAACGTTGACAAAAAATTTAATGAACGATTCGTTGGATTGTTTGGCTAAAACCTAACAGAGATTTTTTTTTTCTTTTTCCACACGTAATTACAAAAATGTATTTGGTTATTAGTATTATATTTTTTAATTGAAAAATCATCGCTCCATATTCGAATAATGTGCGTCAGGCCAAATTGCAGAGGAGTGCCGAGGCAAAATTACAACGAATAAAACAAAAACGATCGTGCAAAAGTTGACAAAAGATTGAATGACAATTTGTTGGATTTTTTAGCTAAAAGGTAACAGAATTTTTATTCTTTCTCCACACGCAACCAAAAAAATATATTTGGTTATTATTGTTTTTTTTTAACTAAAAAATCTTCGCGACATATTCGAATAACGAGCGTCAGGCTAAATTGCAGAGGGGTGCCGAGGCAAAATTATAACGAATAAAACAAAAACGATCATGCAAAAGTTGACAAAAAATTGACTGACATTTCGTTGGATTGTTTAGCGAAAACGTAACAGAGATTTTTTTATTTTTCAACATAAAAATAATTGATGTAAAGTACTTTACCTAGCGGGCTGCCCGCCTTACGGCGGTGACGCTCGGGTTGGGGGCCCTCTCTATAGGGCCCCTAGTTTTTCCACTCTTTGGCCACCAAAAACCGGCGCTGTATCAGCTAAAATAAATCACACTCTCGTTAAGTTTCGCTCTTTGACGTTTGCACGATGTTAACTCTTACAGTGAATAACGATCGTCGCGTTTGTGAGGGGATGAAGTGCGAAACGTTTGAACTTTGTCCGACGAAAACCAACGTGAAGCAAAAATTGTTCGAATTAATTAAACTATTTTTTTTTCCTATTTCTGTCGATCAATGGCTGCGGCGAGAGCAGTCGGAAGCTCGAATTAGCGATTCAATCGTGGCAGCATCGAAGCCTCCCACTGGCACGACTCTCTAATTGGTGAGTGCCAATCACTAGATTCTATAATCAAGCGATGACTAATTATAGCGAAGAGGTGAGAACTTGTCGATTCGCTAAGGAGATTCGAGGCCCCGATCAGTCGATCTGTCTCGAATATGTGACGCGTTTGATTACACCCACAACTTTTTTTTTTACTTCCACCGCGACCCGCAAAGAAATATTTATTTGAATTAAACAAGTATTTATTTGCGTGGCATCCGACGAGCAAATAATTTTTCTGAGTGTAACCATTTCAGTCGCCATTCTCGCTGCGAACAACGATAATAATTCTCGAAAGAAGCAAATGCCTCCCGCCGGGAATATTATATATCTTCCTCCGCCAGATAAACACATTTCCGGAAATATTTCCGTGGAGCTGCTTCGTCGAGAAACGAGTATTTCGTACTCATCTCTCGAATAGTTTGTTTCAAGAATTTTTTATTTTTATTTTTTGCGTGGGTAGTCGAATTTTTGTTTCGTACGCGACAGAGTTGAATTCCCTTCACTTTATGATAGTTCGCGCAGCGATAAAGAATGTCAGAGTATCGTCTGCGAAGAAACTTCCAGACGTACAATCATTAACCCTTCCCCTCCGCGCCTTGAGACGCCGCATTTTTTCTACCCCTCTCATTCTTATCTCCGTGCAGCGTCACAGAAAGACTAGTAGCGGGCACGAAGGGAGCGGACAAGACGCCGCGAGTGAGTAAAACGTTCGGATCGTTCGAGTTGTAAGGTCGTCCCCGACAGGATTTATGGGCTCCGCGGCGTTTACAAACCGACGTTCGTCTCTTGTCCGTCGCGAGAGCGAGCGAACTTTTTGCTGTTTTTCCACTGTTGCCTCGCCCGTCGCCGGACCCGCTGGACCGCGGATCATTTAGCTTCCCGGGCTTGGTCGACCGAACGACAATCGGTACTATTCGAACGCGAGCGAGACAAAATACAAAAATACAAACAACAACAAAAAAATAATAACGTCAACAGTACACCGATCGAACGCACCGCGGCTGCGCGAGACGTTGATTCATCGTGAGCAACTAATAATATCGAGAAAGGCCAAAAAGACGGAAAGCTTCGCTCGACGGTAAATACAATCCATCGACGTCTCGTTTTTTTTTTTCTTCACATCAACGGTAAAATTTATTGAGCACGAAGCTCATAGTTCACCGGCAGAGCGGCCGATCGACTGATAAAGAGAAATCGAATGAATGTAGGCAAAAAAAAAAAGAACAGAAACAGAGAAAAATGAAAATAAAATACGCGGCGGACGAGAATGAAAGGATAAGTGGATGGAGAGATGGAGAGAGGCGCTGACGAAACGCCGGGTGCGCGCGATTTTTACGAGTTCAATAGTACGCGCTCCGACAGGGGTCAGTCGATATGTCCATCCTATTACGAGGAGAGCGAGGGGACTTCTCTCTTTAGCTTCTGCTGTTCCGCGTTCCGCCCTCGTCGCCGATATTACACCGCATACGTATCGTGTTTTCGCCGGGGAAAAAGGGGGGACAAACGGGAGAAAGAGAATCGGAAACATCCCTCACAATCGGGGAATTCGCGCTCGCCGCTGAAAAACTCGCGTTCCAGCAGCGTGCTCTCGGATCTGACGTATTCGAGCTTCGAAGGGACATCCGGACATCCTGTTATCCGCGCTATAAAAATCACCCACCCGAGGGGCAATTCCGCTCTCCGCCGATTCCCCCTTTAACCCCGCTCGCGCATCCCTCCGCATCATCGCGAACGATCCGCCGCCGGCAAATTCCCCCGTGTCTTCCGCCGCGTACGCAAGCTTCCGGCGGAAGGCAAATGTACCGAGCGTAAACTGCCACGGTAATGAAGTTTCAACTAAAAAAGAAATTAAAAAAAAAAAATACAAGAAATTCACTTGTTCCAGCAGGCAATAAGACTTATCTCATTATCTTCGCTGCCCTTTTTTATCGCAGCATCTCATCACACTCCGCGGGCCATTTGCAAACCGAGAGAGCTCGAGGTGAAGGAATACGATCATAAATTACGTCACGTTGGTTTCCCTCCTTATTTCTCGGGTTATAAAACGCTCTTCTTTTCATCAGCCGAACGATTTTTTTTCCGGATTACGACAGTCGCTTGCGAGACTGTTGACTCGCTTGTGATAACTGTGAATGTACAGTGTCAATGGCCGGTGATTCCGTGAAATCAAGTGGGTTTCTGGCAAGGGCTGCAGTTATTTTTCACACTCTGCGATGGGGTCGGACGGAGAGGCGACTTTCGGGGTTCCGTGAGATTTTTATTATTTTCTTCGCCACCGAGTGTCCAGTCCCAGGGGGACGGCGACAAAGTGGCATCGTAGGACACGTCCGAGTCGTTCGTCGACGACAACGACGACAAATCGCGTGCGTTGCGTGTGCAGCCCGCGCGCGCGCGCGAAACCGTTGCTCCGCGTGAATCGTGCGCCCCCGATTTCTCTCCGATCGCTATGGATACGTGACGCAATTACCGCGTCCGGAAAAATCGGGATGAAAGCCCGGGCAAGACCGTGGCCGTTTTACGCGGGTCTGCGTGGAAGAACGAGAAAACGAACAGGTTCTCGCCGTGCACCGGACGGCGCGGTGTGAAAGCGAGGGAAAGGCGAGAAAGCGAAGAGGGATGGAAGACGGGTCAAGTAATTGGATACCCTGTGGCCATATTAGAACACGGAACAGGGTAAGGCGGACGAGAGCGACCAGGTTGGCTGGCCGAGCTGCTACTGGCGTTACTACTGCCGTTGCCACTGCCGCTAACTGATGCTGTTGCTGCTGCAGCCTCTTCTTCCGTGCACTCCCGAACCGTACGCGACCGGGTGGAGCCGATGCGGACAGCTCGGGGCGAACGAGCGAGTGAGTTAACGAGAGGAGGAACAGAGGAGAAAAAGAAGAGAGCGACAAAGAGTTATAGCTGGCAACACTGGCCGGGGAAAGTCGCGGGAACGAGGAGGAAGAGAGAAAAACAGATGAAGCGAGGCGGGAGAGATGGACAGAGGTGGAGGAAGAAAAGCGAGAATCCGGTGTTAACCATCACCATCGCACGTTTCTCGGCTTTGGGCAGCCCGACACCGTTCCACGGGCCGGTAACAGAGAAGCGGCGGCTCGCACGACGAAGTGAAAAGCTCCGCTCGGTACCGTTTTAGTATCCAGCGGACGAGACGAACCGGCACGAATGGCAGTGGAAGAAGCAGTAGGGTGCAGCGGGATTATCTAACACTTAAAATTAGCTGACGATCGACGGCACACGATTCTCGCACGGGTCACGGATAGATCGTCCGGTGGGCGCGACGATGCGTATTTTAATTGTCGCGTTCACTGATAAGAAGGTCGGGGGTGAGGGACCGCCGAGATAAAACTGGTGGGGAACTGGGGATGAAGTTTAACGACAATCGACACTTTCACTTTTCGAGCTCGATCACGATTAACGCCCGATATTTATCGACACTTCGCGGCTTTTTTTTTTATCTATCTCAGATACGTATCACGAACCGGAGGATACAGCTTTTCGTTCCTTCGTTTATTTTTATCGTAGTTTCGGAATCTCACGTGATGATTTAGTGGCGATGAAGCACAGTAGGCAGTGAGAGTTGCGATTATAATTTGCGACAGGTTTTTTTGGTGTGTGATACGACAATATATACTGTTTGTGATGTATAATTCGATTTGTTGTTAGATTTTTTTTTTTTTTCGTGATGGATGGTGTTTTCGACTTAGGAGATCTCGAGACGCACCGCGTATCGTCCGGGCCGGATGGCCGCCCGTCTCAGAGTGAATGTCTTATTAGTTATTTCTGGCAGGCTCTCCTTCGAGCCGAGCTCCTCTTCTTCGTCTTCTTCCTCGCTTTACCTCCACTTGTCTACTATACGACACTTCCCCACGACAGAGGTATACCTTTTGCTCTTCTTCTTCTTCTTCTTCTTCTTGTTCGTCGTCTTCTTTTTCCACCTTCTTCCTACTCTTATGCGCCTAGCCTATACCTGGCTGCTCTCGTGTCTCCGCCGTCGGGAAAATCCGTGCCCCACCTCTAGTGAAATTCGGCTCCCACTTATTTTCCTTTCGAGATCCCCTCGCTCACCGTCGGGGCCGACACTTTTCCACCACTAAAGCCCTCTCCGTACAAGAAAAAAAAGTTTGCCGTTCCAACTTCTCGTCTCTGCGTTCGTCCGTCGTGCGCCGTCCTGTATCCTTTCGAGCTTGGCCTGTGACGACACACTCGGAAACTCGTACCTCTCGAAAGCTCTCTCCCCGTTCCCATTCCCGTTCACGATATCGACACTTCCGCTTATGGCTCGAGCCTTCCGCGCCAGAGAACCACGTGCTCGAGCCAAATCCTCTGTCCGGGACACGACGGACGTGCGATTGGAGGATCTTTCTGGTATGTCGAATCGAATATATTTTGTTGCGATCTCTACAAAATAAGTGAAAAAAACCGGATCTCATGAAAGGAGCTTTTACTTGGATAAGCAAGTAGATAAAATTCAACGAATCAGCTTTTAGCCTCCCTTTGCCAGTTTTTGCCGGCCGCATTAAAACACGGTTGCGTAAATGTCCTCCCGTTATTTTACTGGGATTTAAAAAATGAATGTTCATGGATTTTTCGTGCCGAAACAGTAAGACTATTGAAAAGTCCTTTTGCGTATATATTTGTTGATATTTTTTATGATTATACAAATTTTTCTAAGACATTTCGTTGACTCGTACTCGCTTGGCGCGCTGAACAGCAAAAAGCTACATTTTCATCGGTATTTATGATTGCGCCCATTTGAATGATTTGAATAAAAAAACAAAGGTACATTTTGGTTGGTCAAGTGACCCTTTATAGCCCGTAGATCAATCGTATTGAAAAAATAAAAAATCACAAAATGACGCCATGATAAAGAATTTTTTTTTACTTGGCAGCTTCTTCAAGTTACAAAATTCGTTATCATGGTCCAATTTTGTGAATTTGTATTTGTGCTATGTGATCGAGGTACGGGCTATAATGGATCATCTGACCAACCAAAATGTACCTGAATTGCTTGTTTCAGATCAGCCAAACGGGCGCCAACGCAAAATGTTGCTTTTTGCGATCCAGCGCGACAAGCGAGTACGACTCAACGAAATGTCTTATGAAAATTTGTATGAACATAAAAAATATCGATAAATCTGTAAGCAAAAGGACTTTTCAATAGGTATTACTGTTTCGGCAAGAAAAATTCATAAAAATTCATTTTTTAAATCCCAGTAAAGCGGATCACGTCTTTAAATATGAGTGTAAAAAAAATCATCCCTCAAGGGTCGCGGGATCCTCGGCGAGGTCCTCGCACTTCGCCCGCCCGTCGGCGATCAAGACCTCGTCGCTGCATTCCGCAGTGATCTCTCGTCCTTGAGTCACGAGGTAGCGAAATATTCGCCGCCGACGCTTCTCGCTCGACGCTCTTCGGTTTCGAAATTGTTCGACCTCCGGACCGCTTGGAGATTATTCTACGAATAGACGAGACTGCTATACACTTAGCACGCGCGCGTCCGAGAAAGAGTGAGACACCTCCCTCGAGCGGAACGAAAGAGAAGAGAGGAAGACTTCACCTGCCATGCTGACGACAGTTTTGCAACTTTTCGAAGAGCTCTCTCCCTCTCCGTCCCTCTCACTGTCCCGAGTTTGAAAAGCGCGTCACGCTTTCATCGCATATACTGTCGTCTGCGACTTCGCTACCGAGACTTTCTTCTACCTTCGCCGAGCCAGCCGAGCGTCTGTCTTTTAGTGTTCTTATATATTACATGTCTGGGGCAATTTACATGCGTTTCAAGCCCCTTTAGAGCGCTCCGGGTTTGCCCACCGGTTCACTAAAGTAGACCAAAAAAATTCTTTTTTGTACGAGTTTTTTAAAATTATAAATTCACGTACGACGATATAATGACCCGTTAAGAAACCTTTTCGATATTACTATATACAAAAGAAAAGTTCTACCGACTTTCATCTCGCTATCACGTCTAACACCTCCGTAAACAAAGCTGGGCACACCTAATTGGGTGCAGTGTAACGCTGTTTCATCGTACGGCAGCATTATTAAAATGAAATTTCAAGCCCGAGCCCCGGCGAAGCCGTCAGGTATTCGCCACTGAGAGAGATCCAACGCAGTCAGTGCCGAGTCGCCCGAGAGCGTTGCATCCCTCAAGGTTGTTGCGGCCAACGTCGGACGCACGGAAATTTCACTACGTCGACGATCCACCGTCCGAGTACAAGATTAAAATATACAGAACGTCAGCTCCATGGCATATTATTATTATTCTCATTATTTTATTTTATATAAAAAAAATGTATTTTACTATGTACAAAGGGAAAGCCGATTAATTCCTGGGGGGGGGGGGGGTCTGCGCATCGACCAGCCGGGCAGACTTTATGCCCCATTGTTCGTCATTCATGTGTTAACGACGAGTGTTCCGTCGGAATTATGACGTTTCGATGAATTCAATTTTGATCCTCGTTCCGCGCTACCAACAACGGCCACGGGGTCTTTTGTATCGAGGAACGGCGCGGTGGCATGAGGTTCGGGAACGTGCCCGCTGGCTTCATCTCGCCTCGACTCTCCGGGGTCAGAGAGGAGAAAACGGCGATGGAAACGGATATAAATGAAATATGAGATGGAGAAGGGAGCAAGCGGAGAAAGAGAGCTATCGCGTGCGCAAGGTATGAGGAAATTCCACAAAGGATTTTGCCGCGGGAGAGCGGTTCTGGTATGCGTTCGGCTTCGTAAAGGGATATGTCCGAGTCGTCGTAAGGGATAGTGGTAATGCGTTGTTTCTCATACGTCGACGAACAATGTTCTCCCGGGATCGGCGGGAGCGATTTTTGGTTCGGCAATTTTTCCGTTCGTCCGGTAAAAAACCGTCGAGCGATATATCGAGCGGGATATTTTTTGTTTCAATAGTCTCGTTAGAAATGCAATATGTACGGCTCTGTTGACCCTACAGTGTGTTCCTCCACGAGAGCACGATTGTTGGAGAGATCTTTAATCCTTTCATTTTCATTCTACCGTTCTGTACGTTCGATGCAGCACCGAAAAATCGGCCAAACAATGCGTTGCGATTTTCACGTGCTTGTTCGTCGCACAGTGTCAAAGCGTGATTTCGGACGCTGCAGGAACTCGAGTGGCCAACTCCGTTTTTTTCGATAGTAGACAATCAGTATCAGCAGCAATTGACGTGGAAAGAGGGACAGGGAAAGAGAGAGTGGGATGGAGAGAGCGAGTGAGAGAGACGGGAGGGCGATTCGACCTGGGCAATCGAGGGTCGGGGATACAGCCCTGACAATCTATTTTAACATTGGACCGCGGGTTATTTATACCGTAACGCTCGACGAGTATACACCGACTGCGTTCGAATTATTTTATTCGTGTGCCGCAGTTTCACTCGTCGCTGAATGCGCGGTGCTCGAGCGAGACTCTCGGGAGATAAACCGCACTCCCGTTTGTAATACGTGTGGTCTTCGTCTTCGACCGCACTATCTCTAGCACGCACTTACGATCGAGACTGACGCTAGTCAGATTCGGCGATCGATTTCTTCTTTCATCGTTCTCGTATCCGCATAGAATCGCGATCGTGAGCTTACCGATCGCTCGGTTCGCACACCCAGAAAAAAACACTTATTTGACGGCCACCGTTTATATGATTTAAATAAATATTTATTTATGTTGTATAAATATTTATTTATGTTATATAAATATTTGTTTATGTTGTATAAATATTTATTTATGTTGTATAAATATTTATTTATGTTGTATAAATATTTATTTATGTTGTATAAATATTTATTTATGTTATATCAATATTTGCTTATGTTAAATAAATATTTTACTTGAACCATATAAACGGTGGTCGTGAAATAAATTTTTGTTCTGGGTGCAAGGTCCATAATTATCTGTTCTTGTTAATTTCGTAATTGTTTTATTTCACAAAAACCCTTGTCGATGTCGCAGCTAAGGGAATACGAGTCAACGAGGCATTAAACTGTCACGCAAATTGTCTCCGGTATCTCGCCGGTACTACAATCCGATGCCCGCGGAATAAAGTCCGCGCGATTGGCGCGCCAATTCCGACAATTTGATTCAGCCGGTGCGAGACTCCGGTGCGAAGTTTCGATGCATCTCCCGCGAACCACTTATCGGAAGAGTTGCGCCACCTTCAATTTGCATGAATTACCAAGGCGGCGTTGAACAGTGTGGCGACGTTGTCTTTCGCGGAGGGTGCACCAGGAAAGCGGCGGGAGCTTTATTCGCGGGGATTTTCGGAAGCGCAGAATTGTCTGGGTGTTTGTATAATGCGGTGAATACCAGTCGTTAGTATAATGTTGCGGGATCCGTTCCCGCTGCGAAAGCTTCCGTTCGGTGCTGAGGATGCATAAAAGTTCCAGGGGTTTGGGCGAGACAGGGTGAAGATTCGAGCTACCGATGTATTGTAATCAGCTCGGTGGAGCTTGATGCGCTATGCGCCTCGAGGCGGCGGCCAGTTTCAAAGTTTCCGTGCTCATTTGTGCTCCTCGGCTTTGAGCGTTTATCGTACACGCTGGGAAAACAGAGCGCCAGGCGTAACTACCCATATTGCCGGTTATCTTCGTAGGATTTAAATGCAAATTAAACCTTCTTTCCTTCCGTCCCGTATCAGCCTTCACATATCTTTTTGTCTGTTCCCTGGTCGCCCGCGCGCAGAACGGAAATGACAACGGACCGTCGGCGGAGCAAGCCGTGGAGGCCGACGAAACCGGGCGTGAGAGGATCGCGCTGACGGCTTCTCAGGAGAAACTGGGCATTCGAGTCGTGCAACCGAACGTGTGAGACATAGAGACAAGATTTATTAGATTGTAATAAAATCGGACGGGTGGAATGCGCGTAAAAAAGAAAAAATCTCGGAAAATCAACGCTCGAACGGTCTATTTTAGAGATGAATTAATGGATCCGACGTCATTCATACGCTCTCGGGCGAGCGTAGTTTCACTGCCAAACACTCGATCAAAACAATATCATCGGGATGGGACGATTAACCCTGAGACTGATCTATAGCGTCCGCGATAAAACTCGTGGGTCTCGGGTTTGCGTATTTTCGGGTATAAACTGGAAATAGTTTTTGACCGTAGAACAACGCGGCATCGACATAATTTTAGAGATGATGAGGAGGTGTAGGTTGAATGACGTAAAAAGTGTCGGACTTAAGACAAACAGGAAGTCGCGCTGACCGGCGCGTTAAAGCTCGATCCAACCCACACAAAAAAGTTTCCTCGAAGCGATAGCATTATTGAAGCGCGATTTTTACGGAACTCAAAGTGATTTGAAAAAAAAAAAAATGTCTTCGAGTATGATATCACGTTGTTTGTGCACGCTTAACTTACTAACGCGAAACTCGAAGTTTTGCAGCTCTCGGGCCTCGCTTCGGAGAGGATTAGTTACGTGACCGCGCCTCCTATCCCCGTCTCGCTTACTCCACGGGGCACAGTAGTGCAGAATCAATATTTGGTCAGTCCTCGCCGCTTGATCCGACCACCGGATCTCGTGAGCTACTAGCTAGGTGGGAACCGCGATGTTAACCGCAAATCCGTTTGCCACGATTTGAAGATTCCTGATGCGGACTGCTGCTGCACGCTCGTCAAATATACAACTGGAGACGCGGACACGGATATTCCGTCATAGCGAAGATATCGAAAATTTCGGGATAATTAGTAATTGAGTGCCGAGAAATAATAAAGAGGTTTGCACATTCAAAAGTTTCTTGTCCGCAAAGTGATCCACAATTTTTAACATTTTCTAGTTAATTAAATTATTTTTTACAACAAAAACCTGTTTGTGACCAAAAAAATTTTTATAATAAGCAAGAAAAAAAATTGTGCCAGTTTCCGGATAAAATATGTTTCTTAAATGTACGAAGCTCTCTTTACCGTGTAATAAAATAGGGATAAAGAGGGATGCGGCTCTGAAGGGGATAAAGAGGGTATCAGCGGATAAAGAAAGAAATCTTTGCAGGGACGATTAGTCGCTGCTGAAAATAGTTTTATCGGATATTTCGGTTAATTAAATTGCTAGGGGGGTGGCCCCTCGAGAGTTTACCAAGCAATACAATTAGTTCGTCGTCTATCGTCCATGGCATGATATTTTGGGTTGGTGGAACTTTTCGCGAAAGACCGCACTCCGTCTTCGAAAACCCACGGTCGGTATTTTCGGGGGTCTCGGGCTGGGTCACGTTTCGATAACTCGATTTGGCGTAGGGTTCGGCGCGATACTACCAGCTCTATACCCCTTCTCGATGATATGTCGATGGAGTTTTACCCCCTCCTGTAATCTACTTTCTATGCTGTACACGCCTTTGGCGTAAATTCGTGCGGTCGCTTATATTCTCTCGTCGAGCAAGAGAATTTTTCTCGTACACAGATATATATACATATACACTTGTCGAATTTATATATATAAGTGCATGTATATAAATGAGTAATATTTTCGGCGTTTTAGTAAATTAGATTGGGCTTGCATCGCTGGTTTGCAGAAAAATCGTTGAATCGATGGAGCGTCTTTACGCTGTTTCCTCCGAGAAGATACGTGTGTGGAGCGTATGGTTAACGAAAGTCGAGGAGGAGGCGAACGAGTGGAACTCTTGGCTGCGGTCTCACATAAACCTTGTGCTGAGAATGGCCGAGTACTTGCGAAGGGCCGAGGAAACGTTGGAGAAGGAACGGAATACGAGAAACGAGAAAACGATTATGGAAGGGGTGAGTAGAATGGATGAGAAAGGAGGGGAGAAAAAGTTATCGTAGTCTAGCGCCAAATAGCCGGAAGGGAGCTTTTTTAATTTCCCTTATCGTTCAACCAAATCACGTGCACATATTGTACAATAAACGTTATATCGGAAGAATGCCGTTCTTTGTAACGGGGGACCAGGAACCTCGCTCGTGATTTCGAAGATTGACGAGAGTTGTTTGCGAACTAGTATTTGTATCTCTTGCGCCAGCAGGAGTCGGAAGAGCAGTACAGAGACGGAGAACGGGGTTCGGAAGCAGCGCCGACGGCAGCTGATGTCGGACATGGATTGGACGAGATGTCCCGAGGGAGCGGCGAAGCGGGCGATGAAGAAACTGGCCGATCGGATGCAGGTATTTAATATCGTTTATCTGCTATCTTTACTTGCCTCCTCGGAATTCATGTTACGATAAGTTATTTGCCGTTAGCGGTCTTGGTAAAACGAAAATCGCTGAAAACGATTTTTCGTCGCATCGGGTGCGCGTTATCGTGTCAAGTGTTTATTTATGTACTAATTAATTAACTTAATAATGGGCCGGGCCCAATTACAAGGACGATTGGAATAGTACATATGAGAGATTGCAACAAAATTTAAGGGGTTAGTAACGCAACGAGTCTATTTTTTAAGACGATGCGCATCGATTGCCCAACCAACAACGGCGCGGAAACCAACTGCGAAACGCACAGTTCGTTCCATAAAACGGTACCTTGAAAGTTTCGTTGTTCCGTGAAACTCTTTCCCCATCTCGTTTGCGAATTAATCACCAATGCATAGTGTTAAGATGGGAGTGAAATAATTTACTGATTCCCGTTCAGCGAAGAAACAGTACGTCGAAAGTAGGCGTGGCACGAAAAGGGACAATATTTTTTTTGTTTCGGACCCATTTAGTGATCAAATAGCGATTTTAGGTATTTTCTACAGAATTTTTTTCAATCCGCAGGATAGGGTATTTGCCACCTTTCAGAATCGTTTGGGGCATCAGTGGTATCAAAAGAACAATTTTTTGTCAGTTTTTCGCGCGGTCACATCCATCGGATATTAAGCTGGATTTAAAACGGCAATAGCACGGTGTTCTATGGTATCGGGAGTTCATTGTATCCCAGCATTCAGAGCTTTATTAAATCCGTAAACACGTCGATGGGGCCCTTACCCTATTAACTGTAGAGCACTTCAAGCCTGTAACACGTCCTGATAGAAAGGTACAGTGAACTTGAAAGCTTCTGTCCGAAGTTCCAAACTTGATCGGGTTAGCTTGTTGTTGGAGGTTGATCGAGAGCTAACACCGAGCGTTTCGAGCTTCTGTAAGACCCTTGAGAATACCCAACGGACAGCAAGGCTCGTTCGGATAAGAGATTCCGTCTTGAAAGGCGTCCCAAAAGAAAAAAAACGACAATTGTCCTACCCAGTATTCGCCCCATATAGCGCTCGAAACATAATAGCCTTCAATTGAAAGGACCCGGCTAGTGTTGGGAGATGACAATTCGCGATAACGAGACATGCAATACGGAAGGTTATTCTCCCATATTATCGGACAGACGGTATCATCGCGACGATTCGGGCGGAAAAACAGGGAGACACACCAGCAGCAGCCAAAAGCCTTCGGAATAAGTTCTTACAGGTGTCCGTCGACCTCCGAGGACTGTCCGAAACTCCGGGCTAAATTCGTTTACTCGCCCATCAGGTATATCGATCCAGTGATTTAGGTACCTTGAAATTGGATCGACGAGGAACTGCATCGTCCATCCTCGCTTCTATCTTCCCGGATTACCGCAACGCCGTGGCGGCGGCTTGTCTCACGCTTTTCCAATTAACACGATTAATAATTTCTGTTCCGTCAATGGTTCTGAATGGGGACACGACTCGTCGTTTTAACTCGGGTCAAATACAAATAAAAAAGTGTGAAATAATTAATTAACCGAGTAGTCGTCGGTTGAGGGAAGAATGGTTGAAGGGTGACGACAATAGCCGACAGAGTGGATCCCATCAGAGCGCGATGCTAGGAAGCAAACAACTTCTTCAGCGTCACGCTAATTGCGTGCTGCAGTGCCGTTGGCGAAACTTCCGGCAAAACTTATCTTCTCGGTTCTGTCTGTGTAAGCAAAAAAAAACGTCCATGTGTGTGTTGAATGTAGGAAGGAAAGGCGCGAGCGAGGAACAGCGGACTTCTTCATCTGCGACGGCCAAAGAAGTGGAGGATGACGCGAGGAAGCGTGATCGAGTTGCGAACGGTGTGGTAGGAGTGGAGCCATCTTCGGAGGAACCGATGGAAAAACCGTCGACGGAACCGGAGAAGTCGAGGAACGAGAAAAACGACGACGAGGCTGTAACGGATAGAAACGGTGAAAAAAATAGAGATTCGATGTACGAAGAAAGCGGGAATGAAGGTGGGACACAAGAAAGGGAGAAAATTGTCTGGCCGATCGGAGTGCCCTGGGAGCCTGTAGAGCCCTCGACGACGGAAGAAAAGGAAATCGCTAGGAAAAAGAACGACGAAGTCGAAGTAACTTTTCTCTACAGCCTCGTATTATCTTTGCTCGTTTTTTTGTACCGTTTCTTTTCCTCCGTAACTCCACCGAATGCTGCGGACCTTTAATGAATTGAAACGAAAGTGACGTCAATCGGTGCAACGTCGTGTCATAAAAGCAAAGAAACCCTTTAAATGCATTTCTCAGGTGATCCCGATGCCAGACAACGAGGAAGATATGCAGAGGCTCATCAGAGAGGTCAAGCATCAAGCGACCATTTATCGTTCGCTTTACAAACACTGGCTCCAAGTTGGCGATCAGGTGAGTTTCGGAACTTCAAGCTTTATGACTCGTATCGCCTCTCTTGATTCGTCCCGATTGAGAACGATCTACAAATTAATAAAATACAGGCCATCAAAGAGATCACCAATCGTACCGTCATGCCTTCGGAGCAAGTGATAACCGACGAGGAGATTCCATATTTCTTTTACCTATACGTCGAGCCCGACATCGACATAGGCGTCGAGCACGACGACGAGATGGTTCTTCTTCCGGATATGACCCGTGAAAAGATAACCTGCGAATTTACCCCTCTATACTTTAACCTCGCCGACAAGCCTGGCAAGGGCTGAACAGCGTCGTTGCGGGGTCGGTCGTGCGCGGAATCGATCCGACCGCCGATCTATTCATCCCGCATTAATTAACCCTTTGCCGTTCGCCTCTGCCGTTCAGTCAGCCTCTCTTTGCCGTATTCTATCGTTCCGGTCGGCGAATCCCGTTACACCAGCGGCCACCACAAGGTATTCCGTCGAGAGTCCTTCCCGCCGTGTGCGCCGGTAGTTTATCTCGTTTCCATTCGCTCAGGATACATCCGTCCTCGCGGGCACGGACTGCGACGACGAAATTCGAGTCAGTAACGAGATGAGACGACGGGCTCACCCGCAGGAAATGGACGTGCACCACTTCCGGCTGAGCTGGATCCGACGAGCGTAACGCCGATACAAACAATGGGGTGAAATATTCGAAGTTAGTTGATGAACTATTTACTTTAAAACTTTTTCTCACTCGTCCTGTGTTTACGGTATTCTATTAGAAACGAGTTTCTCTCCCTCCTAGCTCGAACTGACACCCACACCCGTGTATTATACACGGCCCAACCTCTCAGAAGTTCCGAGTGCCCAGTTTTTACGACGATTCGCGCGACGAAAGATTGACCCTGTTTTGGACCGCGTTCCGTCGTTCTCCGTAACAATCCACTTCCTTCCTCGTTCACAAAAGTTCTTCTTTCACGTGGAATCCTCGCAGGATACGTTCTTCGGATCCCTTTGTCAGTTGCCTTCTTCCGTACTTTTCACCAATTCGCTGTAGACATCCAGCCCCAAGTTTGCACTCACCCGATGGATTATTCGGTGATCCGGTGGTAAGAAAAAAAAAAAACAATAAAAAAAGACGCCGGGAAAAGCAATGTCTCGGGACTTGATGAACTTGTGGTAGTTCGGAAAAAATCTGAGAGGCGGAGTTTTGGTCCGATAAAAAGAAGAAAAAAAAACACTATACGAGACTACATGCTTTTCTTTACGATGTAGGACGGAAGAGAAGCGCCCTGCTGGGGAAGCAAGCCGAATCGATGGTCCCACTATGACCTTTGAACCTTCCTCGTTCGTCAAACTTTGGTCACCAGAAGAGATAGCTGTTCCCTATACCGGCTTCCTTTGCGGTGAATCCTCCACCCGCCCGGAGAATCCTGTTGTCTCGCAGTTTGAATAAGTTCCACCGAAGATTCCGCCGCGACTGGAGTGCGCGGGTACCATTAGAATAATGCAAAGTTCGTTGAGTTATCAGAGGGAAAGTGCACCCGGGCCCTTGGACCGACTTCCGGAAGTTTATTCTAGACTCCGTCGCCCGGCAAGGAGATGCGCCCGTATTTGTATAAACCCTTTTTTCGGATTTGCACAGGTGAAGTCGAAGAACAAGGGAGCGCGGAGACAAATAGGATCGTTGCATTTTTCAATGGTTTTTCCCGCCCTTCATGATATTGTCGGATCCCGCCAATAAGCCGATTGCTCATAAGAGGATGCTCTGAGGTTTACCTTGAGCCCCTGTGTCGGACTCCGTGTCACTCCTCAATGCACGTGTCGAAGGGTCCGCGCTGTCATCAAACGTCTAAACAAAGTGGCATCGAATAACGCGTTTTTGTATTGTTGCCAGCAAACAAACTACCATCTAAAAACCAGAAATTAAGACGAGCTTAAAGCTTCCTCGCACCGTCGCTCTGCATTGGAGTACGGGTCGGCCTCTCCAATATAGAATGACGATTCATGGTAACTTTGTTACGATTTTACAGTGTTACTTTATGTCCCAGTCACCTCCAAATAGTAAAATTTGACGCCAAAAAAAAAAAAAAAAGATTTGATGACTAGTCGTTCACTTTCGAGACCCTTATTTCGAGTCTCACAAAGTTCTTACATAAAGGCTCTAACTATTTCCCAAACTCTCATACCACTCGCTTCAACGAAGCTTTACGATCCACAAAACAGTTAACACCAACCCCATATAGATATATATATATATATATATATATACATACATACATACATACACGCTTTTCTCAGTGCTGCCCTGAAAAGTAAGTGTTTCCTTCCAAAGTGCGTCTCTCCCGTCCCTCCTCTCTCCCACCTCCGCCCGCGCTACAACTTTATCCCCAGATAAAGATAAGATATCCCCGTGGACGTGTCGCTGGAGTAGGAAAAAAGCGTAGTGTCTCGTGCGTGAATATACGCGTGATAAATTTCTCCTCCGTTCCCGTCGTCTACATACAAGACGACGCTTCTCCCGTCTCACGTCAAAACCCTTCACCGTCGACGCTTTCACAACCGGAGGAATCTCCCCCCGACCACCGCGAAACCCACCCTCAGCTTTTCAATTCATTCCCCTTTCCCCCCGATTCGTTAGATACGTCGGACTTTGCGGCGGAAGAGCTTCGACGCTCTCCGTGACGCTTCATTATTCCCGCCCCATTGGCGGAATGAGGGATATATAATGCCGAATGGGGTCCGCGCAAGGAAGGAAGGAACATTTTTTTACCCCCAGCATGTATAGAAAAGCGTAGCTCGAACCGAACTCGCTGCTAGCGCAAAAAAAAAAAAGAACTCGAAAAACTTTCGCCCGTCGCGCGTTCTTTGCTACTGTCGTCGAGAGGGATACAGCGGGCGGTATCGGTTCTGCAGTACAAACGAACCACCCCACAGCTCGAGGGCAGAACGACGTTAGTTGCGCGTCGCGAAAAGTGTAATACGCGAATACGAGAAAAATTCCTCGCGGCTGGATATACCGAGGGTAGGGGGGAGGGGGGGGGGGAACTGCTGCCGCTGCTATTGCTGGCGTGCTCGCGACGCTGCTCCTCGCCCTACAGTCCTAGCGCGGTGCTTGCGCTAGGGGTGCTGATTCTAGGGAGAGGCGCTTGCGCGAGGGTGTCTCTCCACCTCGTAGGCGAGCCACTAGCTCGTCAACCGACCGGCGCTGCCACCACCCCGCTATCGCCACCGTACTACTTCACGTCAAAGTTCAGTTCCAGTACTGGCACGGTACTCCGGACCCGCGGTTCTCTCCGCGCGCTTTCCCATCCACCATCAGTATTAGCCCTTCGTTTCACACAAGCAAACACGCGGAGTTTACAACGAGACCGGTCCGACCGTACGAGCGGAATTCACTGGATTTCGAACTAAATCGCGAACAATAACGAAATAAATATTTCTTTTTTATTCTGAGAGGGATGACGGGAGGATTAACTCGCGGGACTCGAGGATAATTAATTTAATATATTCACGACAGAAACATTGGATAAATATCGCGGAACTTTGGGTCCTCTTTAAATTTTTTTTTCTTTTTTTTTTTTTTTTTATCGATGAGATCGGATTCGCGCGAAATTATTGGGAACGCTTGGTCGCTCGATGCTCCGATGAGCACGAGGATGCGAGGGCCAAAAAGCGACGGGCTAATGCCGCGCTGCCGCTCCTACTCCACGTGACGCTGCTCCGGGAGTTTTGAATCGGCGTTGAGAGAGGGTGAGAGAGAGATCGTCCGGTGTCGCGAAGATTCCCCCGGTGTCGCGGGTCTTCGGTGAGCGATTTTTTTTCTCCTCTCGCTCTCCCGCTCTCGCACTGCGGAGGGGTCGATAGCTCTTTGCTGGATTAAAAAGCAACGGTACGGACACCTGTTCTTCCCTCGGTGTCTGGAGAATCTTTACATTGACGTAATATTCGTCGCGAATGAAAATTGGGGTTTGAGGAGAATTCCATTATAACGAACTAACGCTTTTTATTTTATTGCTACAATAAGCTCGGAAAGCACTTCAGTGAGTTCCCCGTTTGGATTGCTTTTTATAGCAGTCGGAAGAAAAAAAAAAAAAAATTTGCTTCTTCCGCATTCTCTCGCTTCCATCCCTTCTCATTATCGCATTAAACGGATAAAAATACCGACTCGCGATGCAACTTTCCTCTCGTGCATCACGGGACTGGCTACGCGGTGCTCTTCCCCGTGGCTCGTGATATAAAAAGAAAAGCCGTGAAGGAGCGGGAAGAGTTTCCGAGAATCCGGCCCATCGCTCGGGCTGCTCTCCATCGCGAGCGGGCGCGTTACCGGATAATCGAGTTAAGGGGTTGATTCCAATGATTTCTCTTCCTCCGCGAGTTAGCGAGCTTGATAAATGGTAGTTTGATACGGTCGGGAGACTTTTTTTTCTACGGATCCGTATCACGCGATTTACCGACACTTTACCGCGTCCTTTCGCGCGGGCTCGAGCGAATTCGTTTCTCTTCAATTGTTCCAATTAATTTTTTTTTGGCTCTCCGCCTAGCCGTGAACCGTTCGAGGCGCCTTAGATGGCATGTAAAAATCCAAGCGATAACGTTTCGAAGCACTTGTGATTTTTTTTTTCCAATCGAAATTCCAGCGAGAAACGTGTGGGATTGATATTCAGTTAACGAAAATTCGGGTCAGTCTGTCGTGTTAAAACTTCGTTAGGGGAACAGTCCAATTAGCCGGACCCACTCGCGCTAATCGTCTCGTCAAAGGGTGCCGAATTAATGGATATGGCTTTTTCATCAATTATTTTTAGAATTTTCACGAAATATCGAATGATCTTTAATTTAACGTCCGCTCTATTTTCGTATAGCGCACGATGATTCGTTTGGTAATATTTTTATTTTCCCCGGGGTCAAGAGTACGAGGGAGGGGGGTGGGGGGAAGGAGCGATAAAGGGAAAATTTATCGTTCGACACACTCGACCCGACCGCGCGAGGAGAGCGATATAACGATGGCAATTCAGGGGATCCTCGAGAATATATTTTTCCTATGTATACATATACGTGCATGTATTTGTATATAGTGAAAATGGCGATAAAAACCGCCCGGTCGAAATCTCTCCTCGTGTTTACGATATATCGACGTGGCGGTTGAGGCGGTGAAATCTGCACCGTCGAAACTATAATTTCGTGCAATAAACGCAGACTCGATGGAGTTACAGAACTTGGAGGAATTCTCGACGGGGCGGACTGTCCCCAATAACGGGGATAAAGCTCGTATTTTTCATTCGCCAGACAACCACGTCACGGACCCCATACCGCCGCAGTCTGCCGGTTGGGGATTTTGTCATTGAAGATACAGTTTGAGTGGCGATAAAGTGAAAATCGCTGGTACGAGCCCGGCGGACGGGCCTTTGGGTGCACGGGAATCTCGAATCGTGGAATATACATAGTACCGAAGTAAATTTTCAATAAAACAACGAGTGCACCACCGAAGCCCGAACGAATATCAATTTTCTGTGACGGATAAACGATAAACGATTCTCGAGAACGCCCATCTCGCTGTTTCTCTTTAATTGATCCATCAAATAGGGGATTGCATCGAACGAGAGGGAACGACGAAAAAAAAGCGATTAAAAAAATCATCGAGTGAGCAGTGCAACGAGAGTGGGGTCTCGTCAAAATTAATTATTTCAGACAGTTCCACCTCCTCCTCCCCCCCCCCCCACTCCCCGAAGAGTGATACCACGCATGTGGATTATTGCCGGTGTGATCAAGGGGTGAACGTGTTTTGTGTTGTACATCGGCCTAATTGAACATTCGACGAGAGAATAATAGGTCGGTTAACAGAGTTTTTGCGAAAAAAAAATATCGCGGCGATAATGCACAGGAGAGTGTCCATTAAATTGGATAAAATCGTTGTAATGTAGATCTCGCGGGCGAATAACGATAAAGCGGTTAAATAAATTACACCGAAATAATGTATTATCGATCTGCGGTGCCGGGAGTGCATAGATTGCCGTAGCGAATCTATCCCCTACTCGGAGTGTGTACGTGCGAGCAAAGTTTTCCGCCTCTCGTCGTATTATCGGCCCAGGATAAGCCCAGTTACCGTAAATCGTCAAAAGGTATGTCACGTGCAGCTTCCGCAAGAAAACCACTTGTGCAGAAAACCACAAGGAGATAGAAAGAAGGTCGTCGGAGACTATCCTATTTTCTTAAATCGCTTTTAAAACAAGAGTTACACTGGCTATTTATTTGTTTAATTAATGGACAGTTTATTTTCCGTGCTGCAGTGCAACATGACAAAGTCAACTGCAAACACAACATTAATATAACCGACAGAAGTTTTAATTTGCTGGAGGAAAAATAGAAAGTGGAAACAAACAACGACAATAAAAAGTTCAGTTACCGCAAATTATCAAAAAGTATGTCACGTGCAGCTTCCACAAGAAAACCACTTGTGCAGAAAACCATAAGGAGGTAGAAAGCGAGTCGTCGGGGACAATCCTATTTTCTTAAATCTCTTTTGCAACAAAAGTTACACCGGTTATTTATGTGTTTAATTTTATTTATTTTGATCAGTGTACAAAGGCAATATTATTAATATGTTAGAAGAAAAATAGAAACTGGAAAAAAACAACGACGATGCCCAGGGAAACAACCGGCACACAAAAATGCTATTGCTCGTAACATAAGATAGGTGCATTGAGGGCTTCATCGTACTTGCTCATACTCTTATTTATTACAACTTTAAAAAAACCCATCCCCTTGTCAAAAAAAGTTTCCGAACGCTTTTTTTTATCTATAATATTTCTGATCTGCGGATACGCTGACCCCTCGAACGTTTGATCCCACGAATGAGCGAATGGGCTCTCGAGCCATGTTAATGATTGCTGTATAGATTCTGAGAGCGATTCAAGATGATGCCGCATCGTTATGCGCGATGTATCCACGGTCGAATCACACGGACCAAGGTCCAGTGGTACGAGGGCACAGTGTAAAGTGGCTGTGCCGGGCAGACGTGGTTAGTAGATTAGTAGATTAGTAGCGGGACAAGCACGCGTGGTAAATAGGGTGATTACGGTCAAACATAACCAGTACATGGGCTCGGTAGTGATTAGGCATGATGATCAACACGAGAAGAGCGGCCGTATAACGGAGGCAACAGCGTACAATCAGGCAGTTTGCCAATCCGGTTGCCAGCGAGCCGAGGGTATTCGCTCATATCAACCGCCCTTATACGCCTCCCCTGGCATGAAATTATTTTACCAGCCGGCAGACGCTGATATCCTGCGGGATAGGCTTCCCGTTTTCCTTTCGGTCTCGTCCGCTTCGTCCGCGTGTCACTTTTCGCGGATCGATGAGCTCCCTCGTCACTCCGACTCTCATGCACAGCATACACGATCGTTGCTCATGATTTACGATCCTCTCGGCGGGAGCCTAGCATTTTATGACACGTGAATTCGCGAAAGCGAATGGGTTCTTTTTTCTTTTTTTTTTTAAGGGACCTATAACACCGCGAATTTTAACGTCTACCAATTGGTCTTGAGTCGTAAATGGACTGCCGATATAAAAACGAAAGTGGCTCGAAATCGTCAATCGTCGGACTCTCCACGAGAATATTAATCCATCAGTATGCACGGCCAATCTTGTGCGCGAATTGTGCATAAGGTGTGTTGTGTCTCGGATTTTCTCCCACGCGCGATTCTGTCGAGTGACAAAAATAAATGTAGGAAAGTCAATTGAACGCCTCTTCGAGTCCGCCCCAACGTATTCATTGTCTCGACAGGAGAACATAATTTAGCGAAACAAACTTTCACAATTCACAATGGAGTTCGCTTTAATCATTAAATTCAAATTATGTCCTCGTGCCGAATAAACATGATACGGCGACTATAGATGGAAAAAAAAAACTTTTAATGAATTTTAATAAATTTTTTTTTCTCGGTACACGGATAGGCGGTTGAGTGAAAACTTTATTTTTTTTTGGAAACCGCACGACACTCCGGCTGTGTGCATCGGGTGTTCCACTCTCGGTTGGCTAACGTTTCTCTGTTTGTACAACGAGCCGACCGACTTCAAACGATTTCTCCGTCACGTACGCCCCGCCCGATCTCTGTGTCCTTCGGTTTGTCGTATTTTTCAAAATTGTTTCGATAATTGAATACGTGTTCAGCGAGCGTGTGCGGGGCCGTCGAGCCGTAGGCCATCGAGAGCTAGATGAGCTTCAGCCGCGGGAGGTGACCGAAAGTTTTCTACTTTTAGTCCGCAAAGTTCCGGAGTTATCTCGGTGAACTCTGCGGACTGAGAGCGAAGGAGGTGAAGGAGGAGGGCTCGAGAACGCCACAGGATTTACCAATCTTATCGTCGAAGCTCGAAGTTCATTAGGAGAGGATCTTTGTAGAGAAGCTCGGGCGCCGCACCGCTTTTCTCTCAGCGTGTCGCCTGAATAACTTTTCCCTTCGGTGTGAAGTTGTATCCCTTCGGATAAACTTTCGGGAGGACGGGCGTTTCTCGAGCTCGCCAACAGGTCACCGAGAGATATTGCTCGGACGCGTCGGCGGGGCCGAGAGAGCAAGAAAGAAGCAACAAAAAGAAAAGAATGAAAGATAATGATCAGGAAAAAAAAGAACTATCATAACGATGATTGTCGCCGCAGGGATGGTCGCCCTTCTTGCGCCAATCTCGTACGTCAGTGTTCGAAGAAAAGTTCACGAAACGAGATATTTCGCGTAACTGCAGGGGCCGGGCAAGACCGGCAAATAGTGTAATTTGATGTCGAGCACGAAAACCTTCAGGCACATACGGATGTCTGGGTCTGTCGGACTCTGAGGAATTCAGCGAGTCCCCGGAGCTTCATTCATTCGTTGGTAACACGCGCATACATACGCGCATGCATGTATGCATACAGGTGACAACAAACTTCGCTGCTTTGCCATTTAGAGTTTCGTTAGAAATTCAATTTCGCACACACAGAGCTCGGTCCGCTCGGGCTTGCTCGGTTGGTTATGCAACTTTTGAAACACAGCAATTTTGCAGCTGTCAACACACTTGTCATTTAGTAACCCTGGTTAACCAGAGAGGGTTGGAGGGAGTGGGTGGGAACGAGGCTGAATGTACCGGGTTGGCGTTACGTATAGTCGATGAGAAGGCGGAGGGTGAAGGAAAATGTAATGTCGCAACTCGGGCCGGACGAACGGGCGTATGTGCGAAACTCGCGGGAGTGTTTGCACTCCGGGCGCAGCTGAGTCGACACGTGTTACTGGAGTGGATTCTCGATATTCGTAAAAATGAAACTGAAAAAAAGACGCTAAAAAATTTGTCGAAGAAAAAAGAAAGGGAAGAAAAAGTGTCGGTCCGTCAAGGTTCGTTATCAAGAATGCAGGGGGGTTTTCGGTGAAGGATTCGGCCGCGTGTAAAAAGAATTCGGCGAAGGAATTTCCGCCGGTGAAAGCGCTCGGATAGAGACATCGCGCCCGTGGCTCCCAGGGACGTTGTGTACATCCACCTTTCGGCGGGTAAACTTCGGTGATTAATAATTTTGTTTCATTAGAAATTCCATTTTAGCACTCGCTCAGGGGTATATTCATGCTGGAGGGGGACGTGCGTCTGCGTCCGGCTCGCAGATGCGGCAATACGCCGTCGTCAACATTGGCTATTCTCCGTGTGCGCTCGCGACGGTGATCAACGGATGAAAGGAATATACGCGAGTCACGTTTTTTGCTCGGTCGTGGCGGAGAGAAAAAAATTGAAAAATAAAATTTCAGTATACGGTCGCGCGATAATTTTTGTTGTGCAAAAAGCGTCAAGGCGCTGAGGACCTTCGAGGGACTTCATAAAAATGGTCGTTTCAGTGCGGCTGTGAATGAAGTTTACGACGAGCGCGAGAAATTAAAAGTTGACGGTGAATACTGTTACGAGGTGCCACTGACGGAACACCGGAGTTTCTGAAGTTTGGACGAGTCTCGTGAATAACATGTCGGGAGTTACTCGTGCGGAAGGGAGCCTTCCCGCACGCGCGTGCAGCACAAGGGGTGGCTTTCGATTATTCGCACATATTTGCATTAGTCCCGCGGAGCGTCAGGTCAATATGCTGTCGAGACAAACAGCCGGAATATGGGAAAGGAAAGTTGGCTTGTATCTGCGCTGAGAGAGCTCATGAGTTTGATGGTTTCGCTCGACTTCGAATAATTTGCTCGGGTCCGCCCCGATCTTATTTACTTTCCCATACCATCGCAACGTTTCGTAACGATACTACAATTGTAGGCGAGAGATCCCAGCTTAAAGGCGAAAAGAAAATTAATATAGAAGTCTTCCGTTATGAATTGAGTCTTCCTGAACGTAAGGGAACATTTTTTAATTAATTCCCGCTGCCGAACAATACCGCACGTTGGAAGTACACTTCTCCCGTGGGAATCTCTCAGGCCGCTGGAGTACGAATCCCTCACTCCATTTAACCGTCGGCCACTCCCCCCGCTCCCTCCGAGTCGATAGGAAATAAAGTTGCGCGGTAAAAAGTACAGAAGCACAAGGAATAAGGAAAGAATAAGTGTCTTGCACGACCAAGTAGGTAGGATAAAACTTTCAATATTGAGTTATAATTCATTCGAGCGAGATTCCCCCGTGGCTTGCCCAAGGGAACCGTTATATTCCCGGATGCACCTGAATAAGCGTCGAGGAAAGAATATTTTACGAGAAATTAAATCACTTCGTTGTTTTTTTTTCTTTTTTTTTCTCTGTATCTCGACCATCCGGGGCATAAATTCCGATGAAATTCATTGTATATCGCTTTTCGGACAAACGAGTTAGGGATGGCCCGCTCCTACTGGGTTTCCGAAGAGATTTTACTACGCTTCGTGGAAACGCTCGCCCATCGAGTATCCTCATAATACATTGACGTATTTTTTTATTTTACAAATAAATACACTTAGATAATAAATATGAAGTTCAATGAAAAATTATACCAGATATACAAAGAAGAAAATTTATTTGTCCAAAATAAATGTTATTTGTTATAAAGAAATCTTTTCTCTGAGTGTACGGGTATCCGATCCGAAAGCAGGAAACTAATGGTACTGTGTGTTTCTATCGGAGTAAGATGAATGTAGACTGCTGTCACCCCCCCCCCCCCCAGTACGACTTTACACCCGCCGGTACGTACACCGCCCTTCAGATCTTTCGTACTCCACAGTTGAACGGTTCCTCGTAAGTCATTCTGTTCTTGTATCGAGTCGACAAGTTTCGCTGAATCTGTAGAGACTTTTCCACTGACCACGGGTCGAAAGGTTATTTCTGTCGGCCACCGGAAACTCAATGAAAACTCCGGTACACTCGTTCCAGAATCATCGAAGAAATTTCCGGTCGAAAATAAAGTTCCTGTTTTACACTTTAACTATCTCGAATAGACTCGCGAAATTTCCCGCTCAATTATTCACCGCTCAATTTGCATAAATATTATACGTTCGAGTGCGGAATTACATTGACGATAATCATAGTTCCGAACATCTCGAGGCTACGACGAAGTTCGTATCGATTAAACAAAAGACGACGGACTGGAGCTCCTCAAAACCGTACTCGTTACTCCGTACTTCAAAAACTCTATTTCCGCTGTAGGCCATTCCAATATTTCCTCATTTGCATTGCATACTTATTCGCGTAGCGAAACGAACCAAAGCTATGCGCATTAATGCCAATCGGGGAAAAAGAAGAACCCGCGTGTCAATAGAGAGTTAAAATGATGTGAAAGTCCGCGCGAAGCTTGAATGACCCTTCAGTGAGATTACTGAAATATTTCGAACGACCCGGCGACGCCCGTAAACTCCGAACTTTGCAGTCCTCCGCGTCTTCCGCAACCCCTTAGTTTTCGCAACGCCGACCTCTCGCCATCTCGCCGGGGGCGCGATCTTTTCTTTGTAAAGTTGATCCTCCCACAACCTCCCTCGACACACTGACCTAAACCCACGATTGCTCAGCTCGCGCCCCGAGAAACGCTCTCATACGTAACTCCACGAAGACAAAAGGAAGGAAGCGCAAACCCTTATCTAACTCATAACCTTCCCTCCTGGAGGGCCCCATGGGATTTCACGGTGATAAACGGCAGCAACAGTGGCTGGGGCACGTATAGGGATGAAAAAAAGAAAACCGCAACCGGCCTTCGCGGTTTCAAGGGTGCGCCGAGTGTTTTATTTACGCGGTCGATCACGATGAATTCTCTTCGAGTGAACGTGCAAAAAATATTTTCAACTACATTGTTTGTCGCTTCAGCGGGCGTCAAAGCCGTGGCCTATTTTGCCAGCGGTAGGGAGAATTTATGCGTGTAACGACTCCAGAAGGGCTGCGCTGCGCCGTGGCTTACCAAGGGACAATGGCAAGTGTTTATGAGTAGGTGATGTAGACTAATAATGACTAACGGCCGTATCCAACGAGCGTAGAGTTTACGGTTAGCAAATCCGCAGAGGAGCGACGGAGGTGGGGCCTGTATGGTTATTTCCTCGGGAGATTTCAACCTAAGCACGTTAGACATTGTTGGGGATTCGGAACCGTGCTCACCGTCGGAACACGCCTCTCACAATTTATAATAATTTATTTCAACCCCCTGTCGCATTGTGACCCATTTCAGCTCCCTGTCTCGTATCTTCCATCTTCATTCCCTCTCGCATACGTTGTTTTTCCTTTGAACAGTAAACAGTTGCGTTGCCTCGCTGCTTGGCCCTTTACATTCTACTTTCCAAGTTTCTGGATGTTTAACCACGGTACTCAAGGCAACGAAGCTCCTTCCCTCCTCCGGTGAGTTATTCCCGTATACGGCACACGTATCCATACATTTATGTATTAACTGCAATTCGCTGTCGGCCAGCGTCGACGTTCTCGAGGGAGGATGTATATCGGCCACGTGGCAAAGTGCACACCATTCCCCGCAGTCCGCAGCGCTTCGAGACAATTAATCGCGAAGAAGCTGCAGTGAAAAATAAATGAGAAATCCACCGCTACCGGTGAAATAGCAAGTACCCAGGTGGGGTTTGGCCCGGCCGGCTGTGAAATCCCAGCGCCGGCGCGAGCCTGGGCCAGTCCCCCGGGCTTGGCGCAGTCCCGCGTAAGTTCTGGGACGTAACAGCTAGACAACACCGAGCCCAGCTGGGAAGTTGGGTAAAACACCGTGGGCCATGCATTTCGGACGTCAGCGGAAAGGCGCAGTCTCGGTTATCGCCTTCGTTGTAAAATATAGATACCCTGTTGGAAAATTTGGACCAGTATGTCAGGCTTTGATAAGGTTCGGAGAACGCCTGATAAGACGCTGACAGGGTCTGGTGCGGTTCAGCGCTTAAAAATTTCTGCTGGGGTAAAACGGCTTGAAAGTTATCGCACTGCGATTCGGAACGTCGCGGGTTTCGCGGAGCAGCGAGATCCGCCAATATAAACGTGTGTCGCGCTCGCAGGCTCGCAAAGTCGGGATGATCCGTCGCCATTGAAGCAGCGCGTCGCGATCGCTTAAGGGCGACAGAGAGACAGAGGAGAGAGAGAGACAGAGAGAGAGGAGAGAGAGGATAGAAAGAGAAGAGGCGCGTGCGGGCCTCGAAATTCCGAAGCTTCCGGTATTTAGGTCGATTCATCCTCATCCGGGATTATGAAGTTTACAGGCTGGGTCGTGGGTGATCGGGATTTTGCGGAAGCTTCCCCGTGCTGGTGGTGGGCGATGTTCGTTCGATGTTTGGAACTGGGATGAGATGTTTTTCTGCGGCTTCCATTATTTTGAGCAGCATTCACAAAAGGAAGAACACTGCCCTCACGAAATAATTTATAAACTCGAAACATTTTGGAACTTACGCCCACCGGACGAGATTTACGCTCCACACGTCAGCTAGAATTGCGTTCGTACGTCGGGCTATACGTTACGCGTGCGTGCTCGTAGCACGCGTGTAACGCCTATAAACTCGAACCCCGTGGCGTCGGATTGCGGACGAAGGACTGCTTTACGACGTCGTTTTATACGCACCATACAGCATTCTGTGTATCCGTACGTGTTTCTGTGCGTGCGACGGTCGATACCGTTCACACACTTGCGCGTATCCCTCGAACTAACTCGACTAAACAGTTTTACTGTTTCCGGTGACGTTATCACGCTCCTTTCCCCCATTTGTGCTTCCGGTATATCGTCAAAATACAGGGCGATTTACCATTTATACGGTTGCGACGTACGAACGAACGCAGAAAATGAGAAATTAACGTGAAAGCGTGAGACAGACTCTTATTAAATTCGCATTATCGCGAATGGCGACGAGACGATGAGCTCAACGAGCGATACATATGCTGTTTCCCGTCCGCCGGCACCGCTGCCAGTAGTACGAGTCCGTGTATGGTCTGGCCCGCTCGGCGCGTCCGCACGAGCGAATCGACGAACGAGGGATTCGAACGAACGAGAGATGGACAGTGATTTCGATACGGAGTACGAGATTGTTCCCGACTTACGGTGTCGAATATCGACGGGCGTAATTGAGACGCCAAATCGAAGGGGCAGCTGAACCACCCTTATTCGATAATGCCAGTGGAAATTGACATTGTTCAATTTTTTTTTTTTTCCACGAATACTCATCAATAACGCGATAACAATTGTGCAATCCGGAAGATAAGTTTTCAAGCTGACCAGCAGAAAAAAAGCCATCACAACGAATCTTTCTTTGTTCCAAGGTAATTCCAAACTCGATAGTCCGATGGATGGAGTGGATATTTAAGAGCGGAAAGTTCCGAACGGATAATAATGAATTCGCTTCCGAGATAGCGACGGCCACAGAGAGACACTCGATATTCCGATGGAACTTCCGTTCGTTCCGTTCCTTTTTCTTCCCCGCGTTCAGCCGCAAAAGTTTGACTGACGAGCCGATCGCTGTTTGTTGACGTCCCGGCACCGTTTCGCCTTTTTCACGAGACTTGTGATATCGAGCAGCTCAAAGGACTCGACTTTATACCGGAATGATACGGAGTTGTTTATCGACGGAGATATATCTTTGGCCGCGGTATGCGGTACGCCTGTAAAAATTTCTTTGAGCTTCGAGTCGAATCGGGCTTTTGGCAAATTGATATCGGGAACGGGAAACAGAATTGTCGAGGGTGGTTCTATCGCCCCCCCCCCCTGTTATTATGCCGTGACTCGAATATATACTTATCCCCGCTTTTCTCGATTTATCTCAGTGTAATTCACGTGACATTTGTCTGCAGTCATGCCGAGGGGTAAACCCGCCCTCCAGATGGAACGGTAAAATGTAACGTCGCGATAACAGCCAACAATAATGCCCTCTCTCTATTGTGATTTATCCAAATATAATAAAATTCGTTTCGGGATTAAGTGAGGGTTGCGCCGCTCCTCGACCTCCCGTAAGCTGGCGACAGCGTCTCTAATACAAGGGAGAGAATGGGGGCGGTGGAGGAAACGCGATGAGAGTGGAGTTGCCTCAGCTGGTGTACCGGAGAGGAGAGCCGAGCGAGGCTCTCGTCTCCATTCCTCCCTCTTTTATCCCTCTCGTGTCTGCCACTGTACCTCGTTGATCTTGCGCCGGGCTCAAAGTTCCCACACCCCGGGCTCCCCCATCTGGATGCTGTGTGCCACAGGAAGCTTCAAACTCACTTGAAATTATTCATAAGCTTCCGGACGTCGGACGAATCGATGAGAGTTAACCGCGAGCTTTCAACGAATTTTCGTCATCGCGAAGGGGAGAGATGTTGGGTGAAAAACAAATTTTCTTTTTTTTTCGTTTACAAGCAACAGTGATTGAGACAGGGTAAAGTCCATCGTGACAGAAAAAGAGGGACGGCTGGGGGAGAGCGGGCCAACCGGAACCCTACACCCAGAAAAATAATTTATTTGACGGCCACCGTTTATTTCGTTCAAGCACAATATTTACTTAATTTTTATATTTTACTTAAACCAAATAAACGGTGGCCGTCAAATAAATTATTTTTCTGGGTGTACACTGAGAAAAAAAATTTGTTGGATTAACCAAAAGTCGCGGTGACATACGTTCAAAACTGTTATTTATTTGATACAAATAAAGCACTGTTTTGTTAAACGATTATTTGCTTCGATTTATTTAAAATTTGTCGATTGAAACAAACATATTTGTTGTACCAACAAAATACACCTTTGAACGTATGTCACCGCGCATTTGCTTAATCCAACCATTTATTTTTCTCAGTATAGGACAAAACCGGCACCTACCATTCGAGATGATTTTTTTTATGTCCCACGTAAAACTGGCGAAAACGGTCCGTCTTTCCTCGGGCTTCCGTATCGCCCAGTAAAGATTTTAAAACTTTTCCTTGAGCGGTCAGTCACTGCAACTTTTCGCCCGGTATGGACAATGATACGTGTGTACGAAGTGCACACACGTACGGTCGAACTGTAGGATGCATAAGGTGTATCGTACAATGTGGCTTGAGGGGGGAACTGACAATCCGATGCTTTTGGTGGTCTCTGCTGCTCGCTCCGACAGTTCGGCAAACTCATCCGTACGAGTCTTGCCATCGTGTATCGCCATAGATATACGACGAACATGTCCCAGCTTATAGTGAGTCACACGCCCCAGCGTAGCGACAGTTCGATCGTGCTGATTTTGATCATGCTCATATATATATATATATATATATGTGAAAAGAATCAAAAGTTTTCGTAGCAGCAATATCCTCGTAAAAGCTGCAAGACGGGTATTCGAAAAGTTTCGGTATCTATGTTCCTGGACGCTTCTTTCACGTCTGCGGATGACTTTTATCAGCCGAGACCCGCTTCCGGCACGTGCTTGCTGCGTCTCGGATTTCGTACCCGGCAGATTGAGCACGTTGCTTCGTATAATTTTGTTCTTTTTCGTTTTCATTTTTCCTTTTTTTATATCATTTTATTTAACACAAAAGCGAAAATTCTCTATCCGTTTGGTCACCGCCGCGTTGTCGAATCCCCGGGGTCCGATGAAATTATGCAGCATTACAGCCATCCCACCCTCGTAACTCCGGATCGCGGAACTTAAAGTGGTATTGTAGCGCATACACGTTTGTCACGTAATACAGCAATTCCGGAGTGTATGTGCAGCGTGCGTGCTCCGGGGAAAACTGGCCGGGTCGGAGAGGGGCTTGTCTCTCCTTTGGCGAAACGCCAGAGCCAACAAGTGTTCCATCGGTTTGTGTGGCTAAAGTGCGACCGAGAGAATTCGCTGGACGCAACGGTGGATAGCTTGACGGGGCGGCTGGATCCTGCAGTATAGACCCCGTGTAGCGTCGATTCATCGGGCAACCGAACCAGTAAATCGCTATCTGGGGAACGACGCTACGAGCCCCGTATAGCTATAGTATCTCCGGAGAGGTCCGGTCGGACCCAGAAGTGCTAAAGCACGTAGCAAGTGCATGGGAGCTCGAACCGGAGTGCACGCGGACAAGGAACTGACGGGGGAAGAGATAGGAACGAAGATATTATATGCAAGCTCGTGTCACCAAGTCCGAGGGAAATCTCGTGAGACGCGAGTGACGCTGGGCGGCTATACGCAGTTAGTAGATAGCGCTAGCGTGTACTCCGGCCGGCTAGGTCTCTCTTCCCTCTTTCTCCATGCCTCCATGTATCGTTACCGCTCTCCTGTTCTCCGCACTATGAACCGGAGCCAAGCGCCCGGTTAATTCGCTGTGGTGCATAATCTAATGGTAGCGGATGGTCCCCGTAGTAGAGAAAGGACAGAGGGGATCACTGTATCAGCAGTAGCGTCAGCAGCATCGGCAGCAGGCATCAGTAGTTTCCGTGTGTCAATGCAGGAGGGACCAGGTCGATATATCGTTACTCGATAAAAGGCCCCGGTCACTTTACACCGTGAACATAAATCAGGAATCAATTTGAATGAGTAAATTATTTACCGAGTTGGCAAAATGTGAACTTCATCGCGATTATTGATACCCGATAGCGTCGATGAATATACAGCTGTACCTCGGTGCGTTGCACAGAGGTACGAGATGGAACGATTCGATAAGAATCAACGCTGTATTTTGTACGATATTTCTTCGGGCGGGGTCAGAGATCGGAATACCCGAAAACGAAGGGCTCCATTTATCATCGCCGTTCGGCCAGGAATTGGTGAGAAATCAAGATACTATCGCGGCACGCAATGCTGACAGTATCGTAAATAAATCATCGTTCGCATTCGCTCACACGTACACACGACCACCATCGACGCCTTACCCGCTCGGTTTCCCTCGGTCGGCCGTTTCATATCTCTAACGCAAATGACAAGCTCCATAACCGTAAACGACAGTAACTCGGGTTCTTCGCTCAAGGGCCGCGCGGACGGTGGCGCTACGACGAAGGATGGCGAGGGGCACATCTCTCGTCGCGCTTCTCGTGCTTGAAAATAATTGATGCACTTGGAAAGAGTGCTCTGACATTGATCGAACGACTAGGCTATCTTGAATGAAAGGCACAAGTCGATAACTCTCACTCTCTCCTCTTCTTCCTCGTCTTCTTTCATTCTCATTCTGCTCACAGACGCGACGCAGGCTTCGAAGGATTCGACACGCCTTCGCCATCAGGCTGACTCGAATTTATTTTCTCACTTCTGTAAATCAACCGCGAGATTTGTGGAGAAGGGATAGAGTTCCGTGTTTTTCGGATAGCATCTTCATGGAATGAAGGCTTCGGGACTCGATCCCTTTTTCACCTTTCTCAATGTCGTCGACCGTCGCGAAGCCATTAAAAAGGGGGAGGAAAATGTGAGGGTTTTCTTACTTCGAAGGGGGAATCCCATTGAGTTGCAGAGTTGAGAGTAATGCATTGTTCCAATGATGTATTATCGATATCATTTTCCACTGCCGAAAAGAAAACATTTTTATTGAAGTCTCCACGATAATTCATTTTCTAAAAAATTGATGGACAATGAAGAATGGCGGAAGAAAAGTTATTATTGTTGAAGTTCAAAATGGAAAATTTTATTTTTTCAGATCAACCGGCCGAAGTCTGGGAAATGTGGCTGATCGGTTCCAGTAGTATGTACCTGCCTCAACTGTCATCAAAGTTATGCCAACGACCTCATCCGACCTAGAGCGAAACATCTTGAGACAAGAGTATTCTTCGCCACCAACGACCTCGGTTTCGTTTTTCCTTTCCATTTCTCGGCGCCCGAGTATTGTTTTCGATTCTCGCCCATCGTTTCGCCTCGGGGCGGTCGACGGAGTGAATTCAGCTGGTAGCAGTGGATGAAGCGAAAGAACGTGGTCGAAGGCACGAAATTTGAAGATATTGCCCGAAAGTTGTCTCAGGGACGTAGAATGATCTGCGAAAACGTTGGACCGTGCGCGAACTCGAAGCGCCATCGGCAGCGGCGTCAAACTCGAAATCCTCGGGGCATACTGTCGTTCCTCACAAAGCTACGTTGAGTCGGAATTTCAAATCGCATATGAAAGCTTGTTCGCCCATGCCACCGGCACTGTCACGTTTCAATTACCGTAATTGCAGTTTCTCGATGCTAATTAGCTCGTTGATGAAGTTAACGAGCTACGTACGTTCCGAGCAATGCTTTCGGAAGTCCAGCTGCGCGATTGCTGGTCAACCGACGATGCTCCAACCGCCGATGGTATCGGAATCAGTAACGATTCCTCCGGCTGGTGCCAGATGATGACAAGCTCGTACGTCGAATGAACGCGAAACGGATGTAAAACTGGCTCTCACGTATGCTATCGCTCTACCTATTACCATCATCAGCGCGCACGTTATCATCCATCCGCGGAGGAATCCGCTCCGGGCCCCGGTTTTCGTTGAAGTGCACGCTGCCAGCGGGATTAACGAGGAAGAAGCGGAACCAGCATGGAAACCACGAACGTAACAGGCGTCACTCTCGGAGACGGAAATAATACGTCCGCGGACGGCCCGTCGTCCCCGTTCGAGGACGTTGTCGCGATACTGACGGCGGTGGTTCTCGGTATCCTCATTCTCACCACCATCCTCGGTAAGTGCTCCACATTTATGGCGTCGCACGTCGACGACATCGTCTTATTCGTATTTGTAGCCTTGATAGTCCTCCCCGTCTACGCGGGACGACGTTATCCACTGCCGGGGTTAAATTCGAGTCACGGAATGAGCTTATCCGACGGATAAGGCGAGTGCGCGATATGTTCTCTCGTATCCGAGCAATTGCATCGGGCTTACGCACGTATTTTTGTACTTAAGTTTTTTTGCGTCGTCATGCGAAGAGTCGGTGAACTTGGCACCTTTTCGTTATTTTGAATAGTTTCTGGCAACGGGACGACGAAGCGAGTGTCTATAAATACAAGATCGAGTTTCTCCTTCGCAACTGAGACGACGGTTAGGAAATATTGTTGATCGTGGTGCATCATTGTTAGGAATTCGACGGTGCCAAGTAAATAGCTGATCGGTAAGGGGAGTTCCCTGGCTGCCAAGCTTTCGATGGAATCTACGTTTCAATACGAAACAGTACAGCAGGCTAGCGAGATAATTCTGAGAACGGTTCGATCATCTCAATACTAGTAAAGTGTACACGGTAAAAAAGTTTATACATTTAACAGAGATTTCTTGTCCACAAAAGTCCAAGATTTTCACTGTTGTTATTTTAAGAATTTTGTTTTGCTTTCTCACAGAAAGCTTGGGTTTGGTAAAAAAACAAATTCGAGATTGTAATGAAAAAATATTCAGAATGTTCGAAAACATCGAAAAATCTCATTTACAAAAATGTTCGAATGTATGCGTGGTGTGTGTATGTATGTATGTATGTGTGTGTGACTCAGATGCCAAAAATTCAAACCGCTATAAGTGGAGAATGTCTCGACCGATCAAGCTGAAATTTCACATATAACAGGTGTGGTTTATTAACGTCTATGTTTCTTCAAATTTTCACTTTAAAATGTTTAGTTGTTTTTTTTGGCATTTTGACGTTCTTTTTTGCATTTTGACGTTGAATAATGTTGAAAATTCAAATTTTCCGATCGCTTTCCTGCGAAAACCAAAAATACAGAAAATGCTTCCTCCTAAAAGAAGCTTTGCGAATAAAGAAACATTATGAAAAAGCGATCAAAAAATTTCAATTTTCAACTTTTTTTGTTAATAATAGTTTCGCTTGCCAAAAAAAAAAATCAAAACAAAAAAGCAAAAAAATTGTGGACCTTTGAGGTCAAGAAATGTTTGTGAAACGTATAAATCTTTACCGTCTACCAAAGTTAACGATTTGAAAAAATAATAATGCCCCAGACATAACCAGGAGTTAGCGAAAGTTGAAGTATCTCGGAGGTACTACAGGAACAGTGGGAGCTTAACCGAAGTATGCAAACGAGACAAAACAAGAGAACGGACCCGTTGGATCTTATTTTGGTGCAGATCGTACTCGTGCTTCGAGCCTTTGTTTTCCGTAGGGCTTTCAACGTAGTACTTATTAAAATGCACCTGCACTGTGTTGCACAATACAGCTACCGCGTCTACACACACCGTTCGATTAATCACTCCACTGTGCAGGTGTGTAGTAACGAAGCTTGTCTATCGTTATAATAATCTATGAGCGCTTGTGTCGATTGATCGAGGCTCTCCGTGCGTAAGTGGAAAAAGCGGCTTATCCCCGCCAGAACGAGTCAGAAAACGCGCTTTATCTTGGCGATGCGATAAAATCGAGGCTTCACACACAGCTCACACACGCTCTCATCTTTCCACGGAGATAACAGCGACGTTTTTTTTTCTCTATTTTTTTTCAACCGTATTACCTATTTCTATACTTGGCTGCGGTATATGTACAATACTTCGTCGCTCCTCCGGAGTTCATCTCATCCCATCACTTGGCTCTACAGCCTTCGCGGAGCGACTCAATGCAATATCCGTCCTCCACTCGTATCATCCCCCCGGGCTTTCTCGGACTCCTCATCGTTTCGCCTCGCATCACATTCTTTATTTTCTTTAGCAAGGGCAATCCACTCCTCTCGAGTCTCATTCTCATCCGTCCCTTGCTCCCGTTTAACGTTCGTCATTCGTGGAATAAACGCTTCTGACAAATTTATCGCGGCCTGGACATACCACAGACGACCGTCGGGTACGAACACACCTCGCCCATACACGCTTTTGCCTCGAGAAGAGAACCCTATGGTTTTTCGTTATTGTCTCACTCTTCATCCCCCCCTCCCGCTCCGCACGTGCGAGGGTTCTTCTTGCTTGTTACTCCAGCGGTGTAGCTGTATATACCGATTTTTCAAGACTGAATTTCGAGACTCCCTCCACGACGACGAGAAAATCGCCTCGGGTATACGAGCGGGTTCTGGTCCATTATTCCCCGGCTCAAGTGCCGTCTTCTTTTTCGCCGGAGCTCGAGAATTCACCGCACCTAACCCCGTCAAAACAATATCAACCGGAAACCGCGTTTACGGAATACAGATGGATGCAAATATACATTTACGACGCCCGCGAGCTACTGTGTGACGGCTGTACGACACGAGGATATTTTCGAATCCACCGAGAGAATATTCCTTGCAACACCTGGCTTGTAAAATCTTGTAAGCTTCGCGGTTTTCTATACACCCGGTTATTCAGAATTGCAACAATGGGTTTACTCGGCGAAGAAAGAAATCCCGCAACTCGGGGGAATATGAAATAGAGCTTGGATTACGTTTATCTTATCCGGAGCGTGAAAAGTACGTAGCAATGCGTGGAATAAAGTTCTGAAAAACAAAACTGTTTTGTCCCTTCGTTTTTTTTTGGGTTTTTCGATCAAATGCGCTACAGGATGTCGGAGTCGTAATAAGCGGGAAGGGGAAAAAAACTAACGAGGGATAATATTTTCAAATGAGTGAAACAGGAGAAAAAATATATGTTCCGCTGCAATGTACAACCTCGATTCTGTAAGGCTCTCTCCGCAGCGGTACCGAGGACATTTGACAAAGAATATCCGGCGCATTACGATTTTTCAGCGAAGCGAACTCCTCCTCCCTTATCGTTTCGGTATTGTATTCTCGCGGAATTCACTCGCGAGAATATACCGGCACGTAAATTTAACCCACATTTAAATTCGAGAAGATTTCTTTTCAGCGTCTCGATCTCGATTTTCTTACGTTCGGACGATTCGTGAAATAGTGCGAAGGGAAATTCCGTGAACGGGGATAAAATTCTTTCTCGAAATGTGTTTCGACAATATTCGTGATTTTGTTGTTGCAGGAAATGTATTCGTCATAGCCGCGATCGTGTTGGAGAGAAATTTGCAATCGGTGGCAAATTACTTAATAGTGAGCCTGGCCGTAGCGGATCTCATGGTCGCCTGTCTCGTCATGCCACTGGGAGCTGTTTACGAGGTGCGTAATATACCAATGTTTATTAAACGTAGAATAAAGTACTACCGAGGCTTCAAAATTTTGATCGTTGCCGTGTTTGCCAAACTCCCACCGGCCCTCCCTTGGTGGGTTAATTGCGCAGCTTATTAAGTGTCAACTGCCGCTGGGTACCATTCCGGGACACGGTAGAGCTATTTGCAGGGAGGAAGCCGTCCCCTCGTGAACATGATTAAAAACGCCCATTATGCGACGTCATAACCAAGTTCGTTCGACGCAAATCGTTGTTGATACACATTAAAAAATAATTTCGTAAAATATGAATATGAAATGTCGTAAAATTAATTTTGTTAAATAAGTAACAAACATTAACAATTTTAGGTTGCACTTTTATTTGTAAAACCATAGCCGGCTGGCGCGATCAGAAAATTAACAAATAAAAAATTGTGTATGTCGGTGGACTTGAAGTGATGGTAAAACGTACACACTTTTTTTACTGTGTACGTGATAAAAAAATCCATTCGCCACACATTTTTTTGTTCAGAAACGTCCACAATTGTTTCTCCTCAATTTTTCAAAATGTAGCTACTTTGTTCGCCATAGTGAACGAACTGCGGTTCACTTTATATTCTGAGCACATACCGACGTTTCTAATCTTCGCGCAATTTCTGGCCCTTTATCTCATACATCGAATTCTCGTATGCATGAATTTGTCTAGACTCGATTCGATCCTTCGGGAGGGTAAAACCGTACGAGTATATTGTAACTTCAACATACAACGTGCATACAAGTCTCTAAATAATTCAATACCTCGGCACTTCTCCGGCTTGAACATACGCCGAGAATATTGTAGCTTGAGTTTTTGAATGTTTATACACGGGCTTGCGGAAACCACCTCCGGGCGTGGAATATGCGTGGTGCAATATTAAAGTTCGAAAGAACCACACCGAGCTACTTCAAGTGGAATGTCATTAGAGTTAGGTCAAACTTTTTATTCGGTGTAAAGTTTCAATTGCAATTCTTCGCCCGTAATCTCCAATGCCGGATTTCCGGACCACCGAGTTGAAGATATCGACTGCTAAATAATAAAAGGGCGTAACCCGCATGCTTTGCCAAGGAGAATACGCCCTTTTCTGTCTTGGCGGTCGATGTTAAAATCGCATAGACACAGGTGTCCATAAAACACTCAGCGACAGCACACTTGCAAATTTATCTGTTGGCGTTTCACTAAAATGATTAAACAAACGTTTCACCTCATTTGCATTATACACGAGACCGTAATAACTTTACGATCTGCGGGTGTGCAGATCATTGATATGGATTTTCCAATTATACTTTCCGCCGCGTATACGTTCCAGCGGGTCAATAATTTGTGGCTTTCGTTGTATCTCTCATATACACTATTATGTTGGCGCAGTGTTCGAGCTTTTACGAGCGGTCGCTTATTGAAAAAAAAAAAAAAACAACATCCATATCATTTCATATAATGATAAGCGGTGCAGTGAATGCCGATAAAACACGAATAATCTAGTTCCGCTATACATCACCGTTAACGGGAGTCCGTTGAGCTACCAGCAGCGAGATTACCATTTATTTATGGCCTTCGCTAGTACCTCGATAACAAAATCATATGTGCGAATCTGCATCGAAAAAAAAAAAAAAATAAAAAATGTATCCGCAGACACAATCAGTGGTAAACTGTTTCCAAATAATATCATGAATCTGAAACGCGCGAACGCGAATCGTTCTACTTTAACGGAAATCTGTCTCTGCCAGGTCTGACTAACGCGGGGCTGCACTACTTAAAAGCTCAGCAGTATAAGACAATTGCAGTGTACGCGAGACTGCGAGTTGATTATCCTATCAATCCCATTAACTATACTCTAGCAGTTTAATGCCACGGGTAAATAGTGACTCCGGTATGCTATCAGTCACTCTCAAAAGTTCGTGTAGCCGGCAAGCTCGCGCGCGTGTACTCCCTTCGATCGAGTGAAGTTTTAATGCGACACGGTCTCTTCCCCGGGTGGTAGCGAGCTCGTGCAAGCAATGTGCACACCGTGGAAAAGCCAGGCTCCTCTCTCGTCGTCTCTCAGTCAAAGTGGTGCAACTATCCGGAGTATCGAACAATTCAAGTGTATCCAGCTATCCTCGGCGATAGGAGAGGAGAGTCTTCTTGTCGTTCGAGCTGTGCTCCAAGTGCTGGTAGAAACAGCAGCAGCGGCACGGAGAGTTCGCAAAGTTTTCAATAGCTTTCCAAGCTGTGCTGCATTGACGAGCGAGGCCTCACACGGCGAGGAGTTGCTTTATAAGTGCATCATCTATCTCGTTAATTGCAAGAGCACCTGGCAGCTTCAGCGAAACAGAGGCAGCCTTTATGTTTTGTTATCTTATATAAATAGGGATAAGTGGGGATAAATAGGGACGGTATATATAGGGACGATATATGTAGCTCTCGATACTATGTAAAAATCTCATCGCCGTGTCAAGAATGGAGAAGCCCGAAAGTGGCTAAGATCCCAGAATGGCTAAAGTCTGAGAGTGGCTAAACTCCCGGAGTGGTTAAAATCTCGAAATGGCTAAAATCCCGGAGTGGCTAAAATCTCGGAATGGCTAAAATCCCGGAGTGGCCAAAATCCCAGGGTGGCTAAAATCTCGGAGTGGCTAAAATCCCGGAGTGGCTAAAGTCCCGGAGTGGCTAAAGTGTTCTGAGACCCCCTTGGGTGGCCCCTCGGCCTGAGATGTTCTAAGTCGCCGCCGCCGTGCCAAGAATCGGGAGCAGGTCAGCTTGTCAATACGGAGAGGGAGATTCCGTTTTATTAAGCTGACCCTTTTCGCCCTTATTGCAAGTCCTGCTCAGCCTGAAATATTCTTTAGTCCCCCTAGAGAGGGGGACCCAAGAGGCAGGGGATTTGACTATTCTTAGTTCCCTTGGGCTCCTGCCCAGGCTTTGATTATTTTAAGTCTTTTGGAGACACTCAACGGAGGTTAGTGAAGCGCGCTACACACCAGAAGCACTAGTGTATATATATATATATATATATATATATAGATTTTTTTAAACCAATTACACCTTGTCGCTCGTCACCTACTTCGGAAAAAAGTCGATGCGGTAAAAAAAACCTTTGAAACATCTTATCTTGGGAAACTGTGAGTTTATTTGTTGGTATATTTGACCCAATTGTTCAATTTGTATTAATACATGATATTTCTAGCATGCAAAATTCCATCCCATCCCATATGCTAAAATTTCGACACTATGGTTTTCATATCATAAATACATATTTCCGTTATGACGTCACTTCCCCTCGAAAGATGAAATTTTCAAACCGGAAATCTAAATTTCTGGTTTCTAAATTCCATAGTCCATAGTGAGGGCGCGAACTCCTCGAGCCACAAGAACTTGCTAGTTTTAGTTATTTTCCTGAACAACAGCTACCGGCCAGTCCTTTCTTGTGTTATTATTTAAATATTCTTTCTCCGGAGTTTCATATTTCTCTGCGCCCTTCGTTTTACGCTGTAATTCGATGAATTTTCCTCGGGATATCACGCCGAGGAGTGTAATGAATAGAGTGTCGATCATTGATGAACAATGTGCACCTTCGCACTCACGCCCTAAAACGCAACACGTATATATTGCAGCGACACGCTAATGAACCGCATACTGCGTTGCCCGCGAAAGGCAGTACCTGGATTTTCGTTACCGCTTGTTCGTCGATACGTAACACGACGCATCCAGTTACAACCGCGAAACCATCCGCTTGCTGTATACTTCGATACAAATATTTACGAGAGTTTTCTGCTGTGTTACAAAATACGTTCGTTCATAAAAGAGGGAGAGAGAGAGAGAAAAAAAAAACGGCAGGAAAATAAAACAGTGTTTTGCTGTCCGTGCACCGATTGTTATTTAGGTGAAGCCGTGCTAATAGTAGACACTGCATTCAGGGTACGATTGTTAGAATGAAAAGGAACAACGAATCGTGTATTAAAAAAAAAAAAAAAAACAAGAAATGTTAGGCTGTCACTGGAGAGATCCCCGGTAACGATTGCGTGCGTGGTTGTTGTGAGCTTTCAGCGGCCGGGAAACAGTGCATGCTCGCCGACCAAATCCAATATCAGTCAGTCAACAATAAATATTTTTTTTCGACGTTATATCGACATTCGGGCTGCGTGCCGGGTTACCATTCGCCGCGGGACCGGTCGGAAAAAAAGTACAAGAAACGTGGATGCCATACGTGTCACCGAACGTACCGGGATATATGGAGGATATACAGAAGCTGAGGGTACGATACCGCCGAGCCAAATACGTCGCGTCCGTTTGCAATGATAAATATAACCGCCCAGTAAAAGCGCGGAAAAAAAAAATTGAAAAGTAAAATCAATTGCAATGGCTTAAGGGGTTTACAATAGTGTGTAGTTATATCAGAATGGAAACACAAATTGCTCGCCGCGGGCCACAGGCTACCGAGTTCAATCGACCGTTATAGTTTTCGCCAGCGAGAGAGTTTCGATAATGAACGCAAATGATGTGAGTCGAGCTGCTACGGCCACTGATAGATAATAGCCCTTTGAGGGAACAAACGCAGCGGGTAGTTATAATATAATAAATAACAAATGAAAAAAATAACGAGTCATATCTTTGCCCTTGTCGCAGAGGCTTGCTTCCACAGTAACGGATGAACGAATAGAGGGAAGCATACGGACTCCGTGGCGCATGTATTATTTATAGTGTGGACACTTAATATAAACCATATTGGATGAGACGAGAGCGGGAGGGAATAACGAAGAGATAGCTTAGGGAATAGCGAACAGAGGATACCCTCCGTATCCCATAGTTCTTCCCACGAATCTCAAGAGAACGCCACTCTCTTTATGCCTTTCGTTCCTCCACTAGCTGCCTCATTCTATTCCATTCTTCTTCTCTTCCGTTTTCTTTTTCTCCTTCTCTAGCCGACGATTGCCCCTCGCAGAGTGCCAGAACACTCCGGCGATACCTTTCTCTTATCCCCTTCAGTATCCCGTCAGTCCCGTATACGAACACGAGGCTGACGTCCGGGGAACCTGCGTTTCTCTGCTTTCCACGTCTATGCCCCATTCTCCTTTTTAGCAACAAGTTTTTTTTTTTTTTTTTTTTTTCTCCCCCTTGACTCCCATAAGTCTACTCTTTCACGTATTTCCGGGGCGCGTCCCCGGAAACATGCCCAATGTGCAGGAGAATATCGTGAGGCATGTACACAAGGAGCCGAATGAGGAGCGACCAGATGTCCTACTCCGATCTTTCATCCGGCTTCCTGTGTTAGCCGGCTTAGGCACAATCGCCGACAAGGCGAAAGATCGGTCATTTCCGTAGCCACCGGCGATCATCCACTCGATCAAATTTTCGCCAAGCCGAAATCAGGATGCAAGAATGAATATCTTCAACACTCAACAACCCAAATCGCACTCGAGCAAAAATTCGTTTAAGATCCGAGGTTGCTCAACGCTAAATTGCTTCGAGCTCTTTACTCGCCACTGTAAACTTTCCGAATCCTTTCACGCGGTAAATGCATTTTTTTTTTGCCAGACCTCGAGCGAAATAGGATCGGAAGGAGCAGCAGAGAGATTCCAGCATTACGAAAGCGCAAAGCTATCGAGCGGGTGGCGACGCGGTAGAGCCGGAAGAGTGAGAATCGTAGTGGCAGTACAAGCCGGCTAACCTCGTCCGGTAATATACATTAAAATGCGATTACCGTCGCTGAGTGTATTCACTGCCACAAAGGGTTTGCTACTCAATTACCGAGCACTTCGCTATCTCACTCGGCAGCTCATGCCCCCTCGACTCCTTTTATCTTCGAGCAGCTTGCATAGTTACACGTGTGCGTTTAGCCTTCTGCTGGATCAAAAGGCGACGGGGACTTTGTGTGCTTCACTTCTGTTTTTTTTTTTTTTTTCGCTACAGACTTTTCAATGTCTCCAAAGTGGCCAATAAGCCGGAGACATCGCCTGGCCCAATTAGCGGCGGAAGGTCGTCGATACAGCGAACCTTGCAATCAAACGGAGGGAATGGTTTGGGAGTCGATTGGGCAACCGCAACGCGAATTAATTCGAGTTAATTGATTTTCCTCGCGACGCTATTGTCGTTTGGACACTGGATACTTGCCGGGTATACGCGCGTTCAGATGTAATTACATCTCGTCGTACAAGGCTGCGCGATGAAACGAGCCATGACGATGAAATCGCCCCTTGAATTTCACTCCGCTCTTTACGAGCCAACCCGAGTGATTTACGACGCTGCACCGATGCATTGTATATTTTGCACCGATGTGTGACACAGCGCGCGACGATGTGCGTACGATGATATGTATACGATAAGATAACAAAGCCTGCGGTATGTGCAACAGGAGGGAATTGGTATATCCACGTTCGACGAGCGCCCAAAAGATGGCGGAGCGCCCCACGTTTCGAAACGGAGAATAGAGATACTCCATTGAAACTAAAGTTCGTATGTTCATTATGTATGAAATAGCATACGGATTCGTTTAAGGTGTAAACACACAGATCGGGAAAAAATATCGCTTGTATGTTTCTCGTTGAACCTCGTGGAGGTTCCGTACCGCGTGATTTGTCGTTGCTCACGGCGTCGAAACAAAAAAGAGGTGTGGCTGTTGTTGACGATGGTTCGGGACATCCTGGAACGTTTTCATTCTACCACGCACGTTGGGTTTTTCCACGATTTTTTTTACCCTCAATCCTGCTCTTTCCCCATGACAGTCGGGACGAGTCGGCGCCGCGTTAATTTCACCGTGAACCAGAGCACCGTGGCACTCGATATATTTTTTGGATCAACCGCATGTGTAAGCTCGCGAGTCGGCGAACGTCGAGTATGTACACCACTCGAAAGCCCCATAGAAAAGAGGTCTGACACATATGCACATGTACGCAGGGAGACGCGTGAGGGTGTGACAACTTTACGCGTTTGAGGGTGGGGAGAAGGAGTGACAGCGAGAGAATCGTCGATAACGCGAAAATTTTTTGCCCCATCGTTTTTCGAAACAGGCTCCGTTTCGACGTCGACGTACCGGATATTTTGTACGGGTTTGCATAGGGAATTTATGCCACGGCTCCGTTCGCGACTCGGGCGGGATTTCGAGAGAGCGCAGGCGAAACATAAAGCGCGAACGTATATAGAGAACGAGAACGGGGGAGAGTCGAATAACGGAGAAGCCAGCGGGGTAGAGAATGAATTGTGCAAGGTGAGAATGAGTGGTGTGTCTTTCCACAAATCTTGCCACTTTGAGACTTCCAATCTCGGTGCTCTCGTCTGCGCTCCCTGGTCTCGGTATAATTGCGATACGAGACGGGATAACAACCGTCATCGTATCCCCGTCGCCGCGCTATCGGCGTCTCCGGTCACTTCGGGAATTGTGGTGTATTATTTTAATTTTATGGACATGCGTTACGTGGACGTGATTAATAATCGTGTTCTACCGAGACTATAATAATCCCTGCTATTTCGTTATTATCCCTGTCGTTGCTCTTAACGCGATCGTGTGATAACACGATCGATGCTACAAGTATCGGCGCACTTCTGACACTGAAGGGGTTAATTTTCCGGTGATGTACTAAACCGTCACGGTACCCATGGTTCTTCTTTTGAATTACAATTTTCATCGTTTCGTTGTCTCAGCAGAGAATTGCTTCCTGTTCAACCCATTCGGGATGAACAGACATGGCGGACGTTCCGCACACACACACACACATACACACACCATCGTGTCCTCTTAACCAGATTCTCACTGATTGGAGTGTTGAAGATTGCGCATAGATTGTCGCAAGGATTCTCCTCCGGCCAGCGAACGACTCTCCGTCTCGCTTGGCTATAGTTACGTACCGTTATATATACCGCCGTTATATATACGTACCGTTATATAAACAGCCGTCATCGTGTCCCTGTCGCCGCATTATTCGGCGTTTCCGATCACTTCAGGAATTATCGTGCATTATTGTAATTTTATTTCAAATGCGATATGTGGATGTGATTAATAATCGTATTTTATCGAGACTATAATAATTCCTGTACTGTTTAGTTATTACCCCTGTCCCTTCCCTTACCGCGATGGCGTGTCAACACCACCGACGCAGCAAGTGTCGGTGCACTTCTGACACTGAAGGGGTTAATTTTCCGGTGATGCGCCAAACCGTCACGGTACCCATGGTTCTTCATTTGAAATACAATTTACATCGTTTCGTTCTCCCAGGAGAAAATTGCTTCCTGTTCAACCCATATGGCCATTCGGGATGAACACACATGGCGAACGTTCCACACACACACACGCACACACACACACCATCGCGTCCTCTTCACCAGATTCTCACTGATTGGAGTGTTGAAGATTGCGCATAGATTGTCGCAAGGATTCTCCTCCAGCTAGCAAACGAGTCTCCGGCTCGCCACGGTATACGTGCCGTTATATATACAGCCACAAGTCCGAAGTACGACGGTTGAGGGTCGATGTGAGTCCATCCGTGCCGGAAGGACGAGGGTGAAAGAGAAAGCTCCCGCGGGGCTCGCGCCACGACTTCTCCGAGAGTAAAGAGCCAAGAGAATACCAGAGAGAAATAAGAGAACGTTTACGTGACGCTATATCTGTACGTTACACGGTATAGTGTGTCTGTGAACAACGCGGACTCTCCGCGAAGGAAAGAGAGAGTGGCGCGCTGATAAGCTGCCGGGGTTAAAAGCCAAAGGTATAGCCCAGCGCCGGTATACAGTATATAGGAAAGACGGTAACAGAAAAGGAGGTGGAGAAAGTGGACCGAATGTGGCCGACGGCTGATGTATGCCTGCTTGAAAGTCCATTCGCAGTATTGGAGTCTTGCCTCTTGGCGCGGGCGGGGCCGAGCTTTCCCCTGTCTCTCCTACTCACTCGTCCGTACGTACTCTCTCGATCCTTCACTCTCCACAGGAGTTTCAGTAGAGATTTTCTTTTTCTTACCCGCGAATCCATAGACTCTGTACTACGAGGCTCGCACTCCTGGCGGTCCTCACTCCTGCGCACCGGTAGCTGTTTACGGATACTTGGTCCTTTCAACGACGAGTCCCCCTCGCACTCGCGCTCCGGAAAGAATAGTGTGCTCGCCGTTCACCGGTCTCTCGGTATAAATGAAATACTATGCTCGACCGAAGTAAAAAATAAAAAATAACAATAAAACAAGCGAGAAACACTCCTCCGGCATATAGAATTTTTCATATTATTGGAGAACAGATGAAAGTACTCGTTCGGACTTTCCGCGAGGGGATTTTTTTTAATCAGCAGAAAAGTAAGAGAGGGGGCATTTTGCACATACGTTGATAAATGGATGACATGGCCATGTGTTTTTATACAACCGACATGAGAGAGAGTTCGATTATCGGCCATTATTAATTTCCACGAAACATTATTCATTGGTGCACTTGACGCGGAAGAGTGGACAAGTTGACGTATGAATTAATTGTGACGATATTAGAGAAATATTTATTTTATTTTCTGGACGAAATGCTGTGAGATATGGAAACTGTGCTTGTCCTGTTGGAATCCCGCTGTGGATTCGGAAACTCGAAACCCGGAAAACGGCTGGGCGATTGGCTTGCTTTGTAAGAAGATATAACGATTGGCCGTATCACCCGAGCGGCTGTATGAATTACCCTACCAGCGAATCGGACCTTTTGTACCATGGTATTCCTCACTGCGTATCGTTAATCCGATAAAATCGATTTCCAGCTTCCACATGAACACACTGATACCTCGACCCCTTTCTTTTTTTTTTCGACCCGGAATTCACAGAGTTAAAATCCAATTTATCAGATGTATCGAAAAACGGAGGGAGAGAGTACCAGCTGCCGATTTGCAGGGGAAAATGCGGATGAAGAGGTTGAGAGAAAAGGGAATGTATTCATCGTAATTTTACCATCGCATTACCTGATTCGAAATTCAATGTTATAACTTGCTCCACTATCCTAGCACTGGCGATGGGATTGAGTATGTTGCATACACACCATTTTTTTTTTTTTTTTTTCTCCGGCCGGAAATGCAGTGCGCCCATATTCGTTTAGTGAACATGGGAGAGAAACGATTTCCCAGTCCATCCAATTACCAACCTCCGGCTCGCGCGTTCGGGTATTCCAGTAGGATTTTGCGTATTCCCTCTCGGCATTGCAAACGGGCTTGCCTCGAAAACTCTCTTGCTTTCTCCGTCTCACCGCAAATATGCGAAAAACCTGGGTAACTTACACGCGAAACGCAGACGGCGACCTCGGACGTCACTTCGTTCCTCCGGAGAGCACAAGAACCGGTCGTTGCGGTTAATATAGCGTTCGAGGAGTTGGAAGAAAACGACAAGGTACCCTCATAATAACCTATGCGACATTACATAACAAAAACCCTCCTCGCATACCTCGTATATCCAATTAAAACCTTAACGCTCCGAAAGAAATTAATTAAATGTCTAAATCAAGAGTCAGGAACATTGAAAAACGAATGAGACCAATAAAAAAAAAGGGACAGGAAGATCGCGCAGGGAATATCCAATTACCGCATACTTCCTTTCCCTCTTTCGTCTCTTTACTCGCTTCCCCACGCTTTTTTTTTTCATTACTCCCGAGTCGAGAATGAAATCTCAACGAACTTTCTTTAAATGGTGGGTGGCATCGATTGCCCCGCCCCGGCCTCAGCCTTATATCGACTATAGTAGTTACCGGCTGGAATTCTATAGACGGTAGAAGCGGTAAAGATTGGCCGGCCGAACAATTTCCCAATTTTTCGGGACCCTCCAGATCGTCGGAATATCTAGGACGCTTCCTGTACGATCAAGAATGTCGTGGTTCCAGCATACACGCAAATTATCCGGGGTACGGTCTCTGTCGTGTTGTCGGATTGCATTAGCCAGTATCCACCTATAGTTATACCGCTGTGTCTTGTTCGTACGCGGCCAATGTATCTATCCCAGAATACCGTCTCGCGTACCCTGCCAATTCGGGGCTGACACAATCGATTGTCGCTTTGGGCGGGAGAACTCAATCAGTCGGAAACGTCCCGAGCGACACTGTTCCACGCTCCTGATCACCATCAACCCCGTGCTAATGCCGAGTATATAGAGAAAACTACACGGTCCGCTTGCTGTACCACGGTCGCCTAGCGATTTCTAAACGATTCCTGGTATCGTGCGCTTAAGATAAACGTACCAATGCCCGGACACTTAAGCGAGCAGTCCCAGTCACTGGACATGCACGGAAAATCGCATTTCTATCTCTCTTGCACGCACGCCTTGTCCGGCCACTGGGTCGTGTCCGGTCATTGGTACGTTTACCTTATGTAGGCGTTGGTCGGATACTACCTGCTGTTTGCGTCGGGGTATCTGCAGGAAGTTAGCTTACCCAGATCGCACAAGGGATAAATCTCCGATTAGCTATATCGAAGCTAAGTGCAGGGTTGTTACCAGTGCCACTGGCGATAACGCCACAGGTATTCGCGTGTTTCACGGACTATCGATTCCATCGCGTTCAACGCTCGCCTTGCCCCCTTTCACCTGCTCCGATAGGAGCATCTACCATTCCTGTACGATAACAGCCCGTCGAATCGCCCAATTCTCCGAGCGGGTGCCACGATATCTAATCCAATCTCACAATTAAATTTACCAACGCAACACGATCATGTTAAGACTTCTGTGTGCACTTTGCCTTGTTGTTCCAAAAGCTTCGGATTCGTGACCCCGGGCGACGAAAACTGCACCGTTGCAATAACGTAGCGTGTTTCTGTGATTGCAGCTTTCCAAGTATAGCGTGCATTTACACTCTGGCCTCTTGTTTTCTCGCTCCCGTAGGCGGCTCCTCAGGCGGGCTTGCCGGGGCGCAACCCTGGAGCTAAAGCCCCGAGCGTTTTCTTGGAATCTGATGCGAATTTCTGCCACGTGTTGCATTCGCGGCTTATCCTCGCGTCTCCTCGCTAACGTGTACATTTTTTTTTGTTTTTTTTTTTTTGACGTGAAACATTTTACATGAGAAGAGAAGAAAGAAGATACATAAGAGGCACATGTAATATGTGCACATATCTGGATGTTTCCGTCCGAAGCGGACAGCAATCACATTTTCTCGCTCTATCCAACATTTCTCCTGCCCAACTGCGATTTAGCTAACTTTGTGACTGCACGAGAGTTAACTCCTTCCTCCGACAACGCGAGATTCCATGAGTTCGGTACCTCACTCGTTGCTTTTCTTTTACCTCATGCTATCTTGATTCGTCTTTTTTCCTGCACCGCACTTCTACGATACGATTCCCCTAAGCCAAGTTGCGGCACGGAGATCTGAGCTTCAGCAGAAATTCTCGATTCCGGTCCTTTGGGGATCTAACTGTTACCTAACTCGCCGCAGCCACGGGGAAAGTCCGGGTTGACTTTCGACCGTTAATTTTTTATTGGGTTTCCTATCCACTGCAAAGAGTCGATGGGCGGAACCTTCGCGCAACCCCTGTTGGAATTTAAAGCTCACCGACCGCCGAAACTTATTTTCCTCTCTTCGTGCTCGCGAAACCACGTCGTATGTGCTTATTCGCTCCGGCGATCCGGCAAGGAGCAACGAGAGAGTTTACGTTACGTCGATACACTCCACGGGAAGATTTGTCATGCAACATTTACATTCGATCCCCGAGGGGCGAGCTAACGCTCGGTTAAACCAAGCGTTGTCTCCTGCGTTTTCCACGTCCACCCGAGAGGGTTTCCCGGTATACGATGATAGCGGTGGATATACATACTGCATGTGCGTACGATACTTCGCCTGTATTGTCCTAAACTCTTGTTTAAACACACACCGTTGGAACAGGAGAGGTTGATCGATGCGGTGCAAACGTCGATAAATCGAGTTCGATATTAGCCAAGACAGCGGGCTGGATAGGATGGGAATAGAAAGAAAAACCTCGCTGGGCTACGTTTCGCATATACGATCGTCCAACCATTTTTATCTCGTTTTTTTTTCTTTTTTGCCGTACGTGTATGGAATAAGATAATGGTATTTTTCCACCGGTTCGCGCTGTGAATGGAATTAAAATTTGCGTATATACGAAGTTTTTGCATCCACGAAGAATTTTTCTGAGGTTCGCGAAGTTTTTCATTAAACTCTCGGATTTCGCTGTTGGGCGTCCCTCCGATTGCTACCGTCGTGAAAGCCCGAACCTTTCGGAGTTTACTTTACACCGGTACTATCGCCCGACCGCCCGGGACCGGGAGAGTTTAATCCGTTGGTAACGTTTGACTTCTCAAGAGTCTCGTTGCGCGACCAGGCCAAGCAGCCAAGAAGAGCGATACGCAATCTCGAACCATCAACCCTTGGGCACGTGGATGGGCAACGTAATCGTTGACTTAATCTCTGAACACGTTTCTACTGGGTCCTCGTAATACCTTGATCTTAATTTTATGATCTTTCAGATGGGTGGAGGAGATAAACACGTTGATTGCGTCGACTTGATTGGAGCCAAGAAAGTAGGAACAAAGTAAAAGCAAAAAAGAAAAATTACCCCGTACCCGTCAATGCTCCAAGAGGGCATGTTATACTGCAGATCCAGCGTTTCTTTGCAGATAAAAATGGCGCTGAGGTATTTGGGGTGCTACTTGTTTCAACGTTTCTCGAAGGCTTGACAAATAGACCGGCAATTATTTCAAGGAAATACACGCGGCAAATGCGATGTGATCACAAGGTTCCCTTTCACATAATCTTGCGGAGGTTTTGCGTCATCCATTCTCATTCCCCGAACGTGTAAGGCGAATGAGCTTTCGGTACACGAGCGCACGTCGCTGGTGGTTTACGTAAACTCAATCCCGACGAAGCTTGGATGGAAGACGTTAATCTTATTCGAATGTGACTATTCTCCTAGCGAGCCAATAAGCAACGTCTGCGTTTCGGCGGGAATGGATGAACTTGCGGCAAATTTCCTCTGCATCTTCAACGTCGATTCTATCAGGCAAGCTGTCCGTCCTTCTCCGCGGGTTCCGCTTCCCCGGCGCACACTTCGTTTCGCACCGGGAGCACTGTAATTTTACGAGACGCTAGTAGAAGCGGAAGCAGCGGCAGTACCCCGGGCCGGAGAAGAGAACAGCATCTCCAATGCCGTTATGAGGTCGAAGAATCGCAATCACCAGTCAGCCCAGCATCCAGTAGTTTCGGCCTTGCTCTCTCAAACCCGTCTGCCATTGTTCCTCCACGGGAAAAGTATAAAGTTTGATTTCGCGTAAAGTCCGAAGTTGCGAAAAACCCCCTCGCGCGAACGATGGTAATAAAGTCGCGTTCTGGTTATGCGACAGTTGGCAATCAACGTTGGAGTAACGATGACGGGCTGGAGGGGTCGCGGCAGCCCACTTCACGGTACCCATGCATCAGACTCGACAACTATAGTTTACGTTACGCGCCGAATGAAATACCGTTCATGATATAGCTGGAGCGCAATAATTTCCATAGGGATGTTTATCGTCATCATTTGTTCCGGTAAATTCCTGGTGAGAGATGTTTATACTGCTGGAGTTTTATCGCAATGATATTTTAACCAAGTAGAAATTTTCACGCGTTACATCGGGCGCTGATAAGGTCCTGAGAAGGCCTGACACAAGGGCCTGATAAGGCCTTATCAGGCCCCGATGTAACGCGCGAAAATTTCTACTCGGGTAGTTATTCCCCGTACGAGAATCGTTATTTAAGCAATGACTAACCCAACGATACGGCAATTGATGAATACTTTGTCATTTGGCTGTTTCAGATAAACTCGGGATGGCCTCTCGGATCGGAATTTTGCGACATGTGGACGAGCAGTGACGTACTGTGTTGCACAGCCTCGATATTGCATCTGGTGGCTATTGCGGTCGACAGATATTGGGCAGTGACCGATCTCAATTATATACAGGTTAATTATTCCTTACTGGGTGTTTGATCTATCGCGCTATGTGGTTCCGATGGAGACGCTACGACAACGAAGAAATATTGGTGTGATACTGACGCCTCATTTGCATAACCGACGTATTAACATGTGTCGTTGATTACGAGAGCTTCGACTGTAGCGTCTTCCCCCCCCCTCCTTCGCCCGGTACACTCAGGTTGCTGCTGTTCAATAGAATTAGTCCTTCGCTACAAGCCCGCATGTTCTCTAACGCAAGTTGTCGACCCATATCTGATCTCTCGCGAATCACAGCTAACGCCCAGCCGTTAAATTGACCCGGTCATTCGGTGGAAGGAATATCGACGAGGGAACCAGTTCCAGACCACCCACCTTATTCCACCGTACTGCAGTATTGTAGTCACACACTTTGGCGTAAAACTTTGTTCTCCCGACTCCACAATGGAATCTACGCTGTTCACAGTAATTCATACGGGAATGGCGGCGTAAATGAGCCAGTGAAATCATATATACGTTACCATCGTCAATAAGAAACGACTCTTGGTAATCCGTCTATAGGGTCGCTCACAAAAGGTGTTGATACGCGCTAAATAAAGTCGGATTTCTCTCCCTGCCGCAATCTACATCGCGGCTTTCGTTGGCGACCTGTCTGACGGGAGTTTTCAGACGACCCGTTAATACTTGATAGCCCTGTGTCACTGGGAAGAGTCTAGACCGTTAAATGCCAGGGGCACATTCTCATCCCGAGGACAAAGAGACCTATTGTTGGCTCCGCGGCGTTGAATGGTGCTCGTTGTGCGGCTACTTTCGTTCAAACATTATTCCCGAATAATTCAGACAACGACGGGCACCGATGTTTGCGGTCGTACCGGAGGGGATGATCTGTCATGTGTAGAAAAAAAAACGGACAGTAACAAGATTCATGAGATGAATAAGCCAGTGAACGAGAGACGGACAATTTGCATCGAGCCAACGACAAGCTCTATTTTGGTAGGAACATTTCAATCGTTGGGGGCAGTTTGTCGATAAATTTGATCAGTCATAATTAACGAGGTCAGCACGGGGATGAAACGGAATACGATAAATTACTTTCAGCAAGATATGCACGGTCGATCGTGAAAGAGGCGAAAGGATTTGAAAAATAGTATAATGGAAGGTCCAAAGAAGTTCCGGTATTATTGCGTCAGGGTACGGGGGGACGAGCAATAAAGCCGCGATCGAAATTACGTCTGAGGAACGACGGAAGGTATTCGAGAGAGCACGAGCAGAATGCAACCCCGCCTCCTTCTTCAATTCCGATGTTCGAGCCACCCTTCCCTAACCCTCGTCGTCGCTTTCGCGTTTGACTTAGCTGTATTGTACATAGAGAGTATATAGCACACTGGTGAAGTTGTATGCGTGTTCGCCAACTTGCGGGACAGTTCAGTATACTTGGCTCTAATTGCGCCGGTCCTCGGGGACTTCGGGGAATTCGCGAACGAAGTGATTCGACGTTACACACAGAAAAGAAAAATGGGCAATGCGGAAATGCTTCGAAGACTCTCGAGTCTTTTCAGTTGTCTCTCTCGAGTTCTTTCCATTGTAATAAATATAACGATCATACGACATCGAGGAATAACAACAGAGACTGCGGTCCTTTGAAATGAACCTACCCTACCTTTCACCACGGCAAAGACAACAAAAAAAATGGCGAAAAAGAAAGGACATTTTTGCTTTTAGGCGAGAAATCCAAGAAGGATCGGTATCTTGGTCGTCATGGTCTGGGTCGTTTCGATTGGCGTATCATTCGCGCCTCAACTCGGTTGGAAGGATCCCGGTTATTTGGATCGCATTGCCGAAGGAAAGTGTCTACCGTCCCAAGATCCTGGGTATCAGGTGAGTCGCCCGACTGTGGTGTCATTTTCGCAACATTTTAGCAATATCCTCTTGTCGCCGTCGTCGTTGTCGTCTGCCGGGGGGAACAAAGGAGCGTTATTTTTACTCTTTTGTATATCGGGAAAGGGATCTCTCCTGGACGACCGTTTAGCAGGGTGGGCTTTCGTCCCTCAGAAATATTGAGTGCCGCCGCCCTTCGAGGGTTCTTACAGCCTTCGACACCGGCGATTGCATTACCAAAAATGTCACCCCGTCCGAGGAAAATGGCTTCAACGGATTTTACCAAAATTCCCGCTGCACCGGAAGCGGCATCTAAATTACACGTTTCTACGATACTCCGGGGACACCCGAGCTAAGAATGCAGTCTTGAGACTTCGAGAGAAAAAAAAAAAAAAACGAAGAAAAGTAAAGGTCGAACCACTCTTACGTGTCCCCGGTGGATGAGGATAGCGTCTCGGGAAACTATGGATGGTACGAGGCGGATCGTTCTGGGGAATACAGTCTCTGGATAATCCCACGTATTGAATGTTAGTGGAAGCCTTATCGAATTATCGCTTTCCTCTCCACCGTACGTCTGTTCCTCTTGCCTGACCTCTTATACTGTAAATCGGGGGTAGAGAGAGGAGTGAAGTAGTGGCAATAGTAGCAGAGCTCTTCTCCGCTCGCTTCCATCCCCTATACTCCTTGATTCCCACGGCGCTATCTAGCCTAGAGAGCAGAGCTAAATTGGATTTTTGTTTGATGTATTCGAAATCGAGTTTAACAGTCCGTATAGACGAAGCGACGATGAGGAAGGTGTGAGTGGCTATAGAGAGGACTCCACCGCGTCTTCGCTGACGGGAACTTACTCTCGTTGAAGCTTTCGCTCTTCCCGACAACGACGACGACGACGGGGTAGTCGCACGAAGACGTCAAAGTTCCTCTCAATGCACTATCTGAATAGGCTTTGCCATAAGCTTTGGTAGCACACCTGATACGTATATCTGACAATTATGATTTTCTATTCGATGATGTTATACCAGCTGCATAATAGATATGACGGTAGATGCATCTGTTTTGGCCACCCACTCTAAACAGGACGTTGTTAGAATCCGCCTTCTCCATTTGAGATGATACTTCCTTTTTTCTAGTTCTGCGAACAATCGGTAGAAATAGTCAATTTTGCTTCATTCTTCCCTACTCTAAGTGTAATAAAATCCACGATATTGAAGATTTGATAAAAACGACATTTTCGCTTTAAGAAACAATAAGAGACGTGGCCAAAAGCGGTCCATCTGCTCGTCATAAAAACAACATCTTTGACATTGTTGGATAACTGTTTTTCAATACAGATATTCGCAACGTGCGCAACGTTCTACCTCCCTCTCTTGGTCATCCTATTTTTGTACTGGAAGATATTCCAGACCGCTCGAAGAAGGATCCGTCGAAACAGGCCCGGAACGACGATTCAACCACAACGGGAGAGACGAGGAATTCTGAATTTCGTCCGGCGACGGTTACAAAAATTTCTATTCATATTCCCATCGTCAATCCAAGCACGACCATATTTTTTTTGTAGTTGCACCACGCCTAGAATTCTTGAATTCTATGCATGAGTCAGGAAAATGTATCTTTTGAAAAAAAAAAACGAATTCGTCATACAATAGTATAAATATTGATTCGCCATGTTCAGTCTGAAGTGACGAAGGTCCACTCTCATGAGTAGAGAAGTAGCATATAAGGGTCGTGTGCGTTCCCGGGGGATAGCAAACTGATTGGAGAACTTGATAAATTTCCAGCAGGGTAACGTGATATCTCGATATTTTGTCTGTAAACACAGGCCACGCGAGGAGTCGACGGCGTTCACCATAACGCGCTCGACCCCGGACCACTCATCCGTATCGCCGGAGAGGTCGTCGGCGTGCAACAACGGTGCGAGCGTCACGAGTACACAAATAACAACAACAGCAGCAATAACAACGACGGCAACGACGACGACCACGTCGACGTCGACGACCCAAACAACTCAAACAACGACGACTCTTACCCCGGAGCAACAGGCGACCGCGACGACGAGAAGAACCCGCGAGACCATGGAAGCCAAGAGGGAGAGGAAGGCCGCGAAGACCCTCGCCATAATAACCGGTGCCTTCGTAGCCTGTTGGCTGCCCTTTTTCGTCGTCGCTCTGCTACAAGCTATCTGTTCAAGCTGCCAACCACCCGATCTCGTCGCCAGTGTATTTCTCTGGCTCGGTTATCTCAACAGCACCCTTAATCCCGTTATATACACAATATTCTCACCGGAATTTCGTCAGGCTTTCAAGAAGATGCTCCGCGGTGGCGCACGTGCCGGTGCACGCTGACGATGGGTTTAGGCACCACATTTCTCGAACATTAAGGCCTCGGAGCTTGTTTGATAGAGTAGTTACGGAAGCGTGGATGAAAATTTTAAGATTCGATATTGTGTGGTTGCGTGTGTGACTAGAGGTCGGATAGATCGATCGGTGAACTGTGAAAAATTGAGTGAAAATATGAATCGTAGAAACACATTATTAAAATTAATTACTCGCGAGGACAGGAAAGCGAAAAACCACTAGAGCGGACAGGGTGTTCCACCACGTCATCGTACACTCGCGGACGATAAATGTGAATCAAAGGTTTTCGTCGGCGGGCGAGCGAGTGTACAGCACTCCCGCAGCGAAGGTACGTGGATATATAGAGTATTCTATATATATATATATATAGAGTAAAGTATGGTTGCAAGGAAACTCCGGCAAAGCTTTGATCGTGTTTGAGGTTGAAGCGCAGGGAGAGAGAGCGGGAGTTTCGCAGGAGTTTTGACGAGGCTCAATGAATAGCTCAGCCCAAAGCCAAGCGATATTTCTACGTGATACCTTATCCCTCCTTTTGCGTTATTTTCAACACTTTTGTCTCTTTTTTTCATCCCACGAATCGCTTCCGCGTATTTCAATCTTTACGATCAAAAGGCTGATGAAGGTTTCGATATTATCGATATTTTCTACCGATCGATGAGTCATTGTGCTGGAAATATGTGAGATCGGAGTGATTCGAGTCGTGCTCGTTAACAAAATATCTGGAAAATTCAACTTGAAAGACGTTGCTAATTAAGCATCCTCTTAACGATAATTTTTTTAATTCACGATTTTGTAGCCTCAATTCACGCCGACTTTGCTTCTCAAACGACACTCGTTTATTTTTATATTCAGCTCATAAAAAAAAGAGTGTATTTTTATATATAATAAATATCGCGATTTATGCCGTTAGGGGACTTGCGTTACTCCCACCTGTGTCTGACTTTGTGTGCCTACGTGAAATCCATGACCCAGTTCCCGTGCTTTCGCGTCTGTAACAGCGAATTTTCAACATTGCCCTTTCCGTCACGGTGTCAATTAGACGGACGACGTAACTGTTTCCCCCTCCCAGGAATAGCATTTTTCAGTAGCCGGGAAAAGTAACATGCCACGTATATATATTTTATATATATATAGATATATATACATAGACGATGTCTGCACTCACCGTCAGACGCGGCAACGACCACCGATTAGTAAAAGTCGATAGAAGCAAATAAATTGTTCGAGAGTGCCGTTCGAGACCTTTGGCCACTCACCGGCGGGGAAAAGGAAGCCAAAGCATATAGTGAGAGTGAGGAAAGTGAATTTCGCCATCAGTGAGGGTCCGGCAGGCGAGTCCGCGGATGAGATTTGGTCTAGTAGCACACACTGAATCAGGAGTGTGAAAGTGAAAGCTGCTACTGCTGTTACGCCAAAAGCTTCGCCAAAGCTACTGCCGGAGTTTCCGTGTTCGCTGCGGTGACGCTGCAAAGCGAAAAACCCCGTTTCCCTTCCCGCGTTCCTTCGAGTCACGCATCGCGATTTACAATTTTCACGGCTGGCAGGTCTAGTTCGCCCTCGCGCACACTTTTTTCACGTCGCCTCAAACACACCGCCAGTAGACGGGAAAAAAGGGCACTACTCCCGTGTTTTTGCCCCTTCCGCCTTTCTCTCCGTGTCCTTCACGTTTCATTTTATTCGCGAAACTTTTTCAATGCTGCAGCGAACGTAATAGCCAAGAAATACAGGAAAAAACTCTTATCAACCCTTCCTATTGTTTATGTGTGCATTAAAAAAAATTTAATTTGTTTATTTTTTTTTACACCCTCTCGCACACGATACATTACAGAAGGAGACAAAAATTACAGTATCACTGGAAATAGTTGAGAAAAGATGTACGGCCGGTGTAGTAAATGCGCGACACATCGGGTTACGATTTTTGAGAATATTAACCATTTTTTTTCTTTCTGCGACTTGTGCCCTTTTTACTCTGTAACCGACGCCACATTATTTTGCCGAAACTTCAATCGGCCGACTCGTCGTATGGCCGAAAATCATGAGTACGAACACAATTCTTCCGTATCGTCAAACTTTCAAAACTTTATTATTTCGCATCTTCATTTAAACGGACGTCATTTTTCCCAATAATAATTTCACCGAAATTAATTATTGGGAAGTAAGATATTTCACGGGCCGATATAATAGCAGATGTTCAGACTATTCACTCGTATTATTTAATGTCGTGATTCGGTTGATTGGCGACTCCGAAGAATGACGATTCGGCGACTTGATGTTCGGAAACTTCATTTATCCGAACCTTCATTTCCGAAGAGTAAGATTCGCTGAAATGAAGGCTCGGATAAATGAACTTTCAGAAGATCGACGATTCGGAAGAAGCACGTTCGGACACATGGCTATACGTCGATTCGGCCGATTGAAGTTTAATGTGGGTCCTCTGTAACTTCATTCGCCTCATCTCGTTCTTCCGAGAAATGTCTTTGCACCCTTTCCACATGTTCACAGTCTTGTGCAGTCGGAGCTACGACGAAAATATCGCAGTGATAATATGTAAGATATCTAAATAATCGTCGTTATTATCAGCAACTGTATCATACCCCCCGCGCGATTTATCTTTCTTCATGCGCGTACGCACTTATAAATACAGGGCACCGAAAGAAAAAAATCTTGACTCTTGTAGAGAGAACAAACTGTTCTCGCACCCGTATAAATATCTTAACGAATGGCATCTCGGCACGCTCATTGTTCCACGAGCACTTGTATAACGTAATTATACCTTACCTACGCATCTTGTCTGTTAACTTGTAACACAACATTCACGCATTAAAAAAAAGGTAGAATTATTAAACGGAAAATAATAACTTAGAGACAAAAGAAGAGCTGAGAATTGGTGCTTGTTCGAATTGAAAAAAAAGAAAAAAAATAGAAGTGAATCTCACTTACTATTTGAATTATGTATAAAGCAGTAGACATAGTAGAGATTAGCTTTATACGATTAAACGAAATGCAAAACTAATATTATAGGTACGTACATTATACTATACGAACGGTGTATTATACCAGCCGTGTTTGTAACATATGTCCATAATGTATGTTATGGACTCATGCGAGTTGTTATTTTATTTATTTTTTATTTTATTATTAATCCATATCAGTCGTGCGACGAGTGTGCGATACAGTAAATATTTCACATTAATTAATTGAACGTTGAGTAAAAAGCAGAGTTAACCCTCCAGTGGACACGAATATCCCTCCCCCTCTTCCGTGCTCGGCACAGATGGACATTTATTTGACTAACCAAATTGTGATTTTTCAATATGAGTTACAGCTTTACAGCATAAACGAATTGATTCTGGAATTGATATCAGATTAAGTTACACTAAATGTATTACGTTATGACATTTCTTCACTTATTCGTTAATAAATGTTGTTGCAATTATTTCATCTGCTAAACTCAAATTCGTGGACGCTTATAAATAATGTAACTGAATTACGTTGAGACAGCTCGTAATCACATATGCATTTGCCAAACTCTGAGCCAAATACACACCAGTATTTGGCTCCGAACGAGATCATTCATTTTCATTTAAACACCTTCGCCCGAAGCGATTTTGTATGTACACGAATCGGGACCCTAGTTTGGAAGCTATATATGTAGAAAAAAAAATGAGATAAGTTGCAATTTGCATTGGTCAATCTATAGCCAGTAGCTTGAACCGATAGAGCCACTGAAGGGGTAATCCTGTAAAATCCTAGAGGGTTATGCTAGTTCGCCTAGAGATTTTTACGATTCCGTTAACTGCAATGCGATGCAGCGTGAATGGCCTTCCAGTTTAGAGCGTGAACGAGTCATGTTATTTTTTTTTTAAGTAACAATCGAGATTATCGACCAGTGCATGCCCGGCTTAAGTAATATCGTCCCACATGTTAAAAGATGCGAGCGGAGAACCTTTCTGTGAATTGAGTACACGAGCCTGGTAAGAATTCCGCTCTTGGAGTGGATTGCAGTGCTGGAAGAATGGCGTGAATGGATGCAATGGCGCGATGGGGCGCTTGAAAAATCTGCGTGAAATAAAGTGAACCGGGACACAGAATTATTTTCGAATTCAATCCTTTTAAAGATAATTTCATTCATTCGATATGGGTTTCGAAAGATAAATTGTCAAGCGGGTGAGTTATTATTAAATATCATCACCGGGGAAAAAAACCGACTCTGTCACACCTTAAAGGTGATGGATAAAATTTTTCCAAAAACGCGTTTCCTTTTATTTGCGAACGGTGATGATACACATATTCGGATATACGGGGTGGCAATGAGCGAGCAGTCTAGATCTCGCTTGCATGAATGTGCCAATATCAGAGCGTATGCGAGTAATTTTATATGAAAAAAAGAATATAAGCAAAATACGACTTGTAAAAATCGTTATATCGTAATTATAGAAAAAAAATAAACATTCGTTGTTGGGCTATAGATATATCGTTCCAGATAAATTAGATTTACGCCGATTAGATTAGATTAGATGCTGACCGAGACGATGTGACTCTTGGAGTCTCGATAAAAAAATGAATTTTACGATTCTACATTATCAAAATTATATACACCAAACAAATATTTGTACATGATCGACTCGTTGTGTCGCTCAACGAGACTCGCAGCCCCATGGAAAAAAAATCTACCTTGCATCCACGTGTACGGAGCAAACAAATTTTAATTTAAGAACCGAGAAGACAAATGCGTGCCGCTATTTGCGAGAGCCTCAGCCGACGGGGTCGTCTGTTACGCATAAATAATATTAGAGTAAAAAGAGAAGGAAGAACCTTTTCGTAGTCAGCTTGAATTATTCTCAGTATCATAGTTGGCGTATACAAAAAAAAAAGATAACAAAAAATTCACATGTATAAAAACCAAAATTGAACGACGGAGTGACTAGTATAGATTAAACGAATAATTACGAATAGGTGAGACGATATTGGAAGATACGTTGTATCGATAAGTCGTTGAGTTTGATGAAATAATAAAATGAAAAAATGACGCGTGTGCAGGGTAATAATCAGTTCGAAATGTGAGATGGGTCTTGAAAGTTACGTTCTGGTGGTTTCGATCCCCGTCCTTGTGTCCAGCTTGTCCTACTCTACTCATTTGCACGTTGGCTCAGCTTTTAAGACATCTTGAACCTCGCCCAGTCGCAGCTCGTCTGAAAGACAATGGCTCGAGTGAGTGTGCATCGAGACCAAGAGGCCATATTGGCAAGTACCGGTAAGTGGAATATTCTATATTCTATAGTACACTACTATCTCTGTTAGCTCTATAGTACACTACTATGCCTGTTAGCTCTATAGTACACTACTATCTCTGTTAGCTCTTTGGTGGTTGAAGTGAAGATTCCCTAGCTAGGTCGAGAGGATACGATTGAATATACCTTCAAACGGGGCCGAGAACTCCATTTTCCCTCCGCATCTTGCAAAGTTCGTAATAAACCGATGATTGAAACAAAAACCTCATAAAAGCATCAACCGTCGAAATTAAAATTTATAACTCTCCATCTGTCAGACGAAAAACAAACAAAAAACAAACACCATGCACGAAGTACGGTCGTGTTTTTCCTCGTACTTCTCTCCACAGCGGTGAAATATTACCCGATGATGCGATAAAAGCTGCGCACACCGGCCTCGTGTGTATTCCGAAACTCTCCGGATGTGCTCCGAGAGTTGGAGGAATAGTGGTTTGGTGAATGCAAATTTGTAGCATTTTCCTTTTTCCATCCACGCCTCCCTCGCGGCTTCCAGTTCCTTTCGCGTATTTTACATTAAACCAGAAATTGTAGCTTTCGCGTGTTTCACTCCCGTAAATCGAGAGACGATATTGCAAGAGGTAGCTTTCGTATAGTATAACGCGTCTGAGCTTTCTCGTTCCACGCCGTAATCAGTGACAGCGCCCCGCTGGAGCTACACTGCACAAGACTCTGAACTATATCCTTAAACAACTCCTGGAAAATCTGAACATACGTTTTAGCGTCGAGAACGAAATTGTACTTCGCGTGCGAGAGACCCCAAGGGAATGTTATTCAGCTGCAGAGGGTCTGCTCCTGGGGCGGTAGGTACACACGTGGATACTTGTGCGGTAGCTACGGTGCGGACTCTGCTGTGCGTTATGTATAAAGCTCGCCTGGGAATATAGTAAGAAACGCACGAGGTGAAGTTGAGCGGTAGATTTCGCAAAATTGTATTAAAGGTAATAAAAGATCAAAGAAATAATAATTGATATCTCAATCTATAAACTGATGTTATGTCCAGCGCAATTCATGTGAGTTTAAGGGGAGAGCGCAACACTATCGGTTTCTCTTTTCGGGTCAAGCCAGGTCAGCCCTTTACACCGAGTATGGAAACGTTGCCTTTTAACACTATATTTTTATGGTCTTATGGCTGCTTGAGATACATGGCGCGGTTATTCAAGGTAGTTAGCCGCGGGTTAATGTTTTAATTAACGAGAATAAAAATGTTAAAAATACTTAAGTAGATTCTTCGCTCACGATAATTAAATGTGGGTACAACCGGTTTTACATATAACACACTGTTTAAGTTGAACTAGAATCCTGAGATAATTTGTACTTTTGAAACTTTAATTAGTATACTCGAGGAGGCAGTCTTTATTGAATAGCCGTACGAGCTATGAATTCCGACTTTCAATATCGTAGCAGCCCGACGATGTCCGTACAACGGTTCAATGTTATCTGAACTGATTGGTCTAAATTCGTTCATCTTTATATACTAATTTATTATGTAATTTCCCTCGTTTTATGTTATTGTAGTCTCTCGGAGCTCACGGTGGACGGCTCATGCCCCCAAATCGATTCATAAGATACCAACTATAAGGCTATAAGTCCGCATAGGCAATTATACTAGAATAACTAAGAATAATGTTTAAAATATCTAGACACGTTACACTGAGGTGCCTTGAAATATAGACATTTTTTTCATACTATCCATGACCGCGCGAACCCGAAATCTACTCCAATATGCTATATGGGATTTGGGACTTTCGAAATCTAGTTCTATATGCTATGAAAGCTGAAATCTCGAGAATATAGCGTATGGAAGCGATTTAGGATTTTCGAAATCCACTTTCATATGCTATGAAAGCCAAAAACTCGAGAATATAGCGTATGGGATTGATTTCGGAATTTCGAAATCCACTTCTATATACTATGAAAGCCGAAATCTCGAGAATATAACGTATCGCAGTGATGTATGATTTTCGAATTCCACTTCCGTGTGCTACATGGGGTTTGGGTTTTTCGGAATTCGTTAAGAAAACTAATTCCGAAATATGGAATTAGTACTATACGGAATAACAAGGAAAATCGTTAAGTTGCGGGGTAATTTGTTGAATAATAATTTTTATCTTCAATTTGTTAATGACAAATTGGAATTATAATTTCACAAAAAAAATCTTTGCAGCACCTCCCATACACTTGATTTTTTAAAGATTTTTATCCCATCGAGAAGTGTTCGAAATTTTCACTGAAACTCACGTTTTGCGGGACTGTACCGCAAGTACCTTACCTTACATTACTACCTTAATTCAAGCCCTGACGTCGAAGCTCTCTCTCGTCTCCCTACAGCGGCTGCTACTGCCCCTAGGTAACCCTTACTATTGAGGGTGGTTGCTCCGACCTTCATGATTAAAGAGTTCCTTCAACGCGCTGCTGCCATGGGAGTTCTGGTAATTATATCTTATTTCTCTTAACTGTCTATACTCTTGCAATCGGGGACTTGGGCCCCTAGGCCGCAATGTGGACTCAAGTATTATTGGCTAAAAATTCCCTGGCGCAATCTCGGCAACTCTCGTTGGTCTACGATATTTTTTTCTTCGCTTCAACATTTTCTGGTATCTCCTCTCGTAGATTATAAACCGTGATTTGAAAGCATATTCCATTAGCCTAGCGAGAGCGCAGTTTTATCGTATTCCCGCTGTGCCAAGCGAGGCTATATATAAGGGAGGCTTCTCTTTTCTCGTATCCCTAACTCAAGTACCCCTTTGAGGCAATCTCACCTAGATAGAAACCTCGAGACTCGCGCTTCCTGCGCGCTTCTATAAACCCTATGCATATAGATATATACTCTAAACGTTACACTCCAGCAGTGTCTGATGGGGAATTCGGGGCGTTCAATCGCATGCTATCGGGGGATAGCACGTTACTTTACGTGGAGCGACGGAAGAGATACCTGAAAAGAATTCCCACAGGAATCTTTTGCCTTGCTAACAATCCCTCGTTTTTTTCTTCTTGCTCAGACGAGATTATGAAAAGTGATTCCAAAGCATATTCCATTAGTCGGGCATAAAAATAATCTTGTCATTGAGCGATGCGGGGTGCAACGGTGCGGTGACCGCGAGGTGCCAGTAGATAAAGCACGCGATAGTCAGACTGGGTTTACAGAGCACGAGGGAAGCCGGTAGAACGCGGTAGCGTTGCGGCAAGTAGATAAGGCACGCGATAGTCAGACGTAACTGTCGAACTTATAGCTGGACACACCGAAACGTCGCATCATACCGATTCGACCTTTCATTGGGTATAATTAATTAAAAATATACCATGGCGGACAGGTGCAGAGAGGACGAAGTGACAAAAGTGAAAAGTACGAATTTCTGATTAACATTTGACAAGTCACAACGTCTAAAATCGTAGTAGACAGATCAATGCTAATTACCTAAACCCCGGACGGCGTTTCTCGTGGCCCTACATGAGTTCAAATGTGGGGGTGAGAATGGAAGCACTTCCGGTTTGGAAACCTCGGCTGTCCACTGAGGAAGTGACATCGTAAACATAGCTGACACTTCAGATATGCAAATCTTTTTTTTTTGGCTGGAAGTGACGTTTCTTCTAAATGACGTCATTTCCGGTAGAAAAATAAGATTTTCAAACCGGAAATGACGTTTTCCATAGATGATGTCACTTGCGGTCCAAATGTCAGGTTCTGAAACCGGATGTGATGTTTTCACAACTATGTTTGAAAATACGTCTGAGAAGGTGCGAACACTCCAGTGGCAACACAGTTTACGCAACGACATTGTCGAACCCGCGACTTGGCAGTCCCGAAACAGGTATAAAGCTGTGACTTATGAAGGGTTAATATATTATTTAGTCCAAAGTGCCATTCCAACTACATCACCATGGAGCAGAGTGCTCTGTCTCGATGGTGATGTAGTTGGAATGGTGGGCTTTAAATAATCCAAAAGGGTCCTGGCTCTGTTGTCCTTCAATCCGTTTTTCATGGTAAATTTTTCATCGGGTTAAATAGAGAATTTCAAACTCGTTCGATGGATACAAATTCCTTACCCTCGTGAATATTAAATCAGTCCCTTATACAATTCGATATGAAAACAGTATTCAGCCAATTTTGCGACAATGCGAAAGATTCTATACCGCTCAAACACGAGGAGGCATACGAATGATTCCTGCGAGATAATAACTTATCTCAGCCCGTTGCTTTAAGGGGAGAATGTTACATACATCTATATGGATTCTCGAGATTTTACGAGCCTTGTCAACGAGTTACACTCATGGCTCGACTTCAGGTGAATTACGACTAACAGTATTACGCACCTAGAGTATTAACGTCGATACAGCGCATTGCAAGTCATTCGCCAATGGTTCTTACGAGAATTTATCGTATACGAAATTGATTAAATGAAGCGTAAAATTGAGAAAAGTACAATTGATCAAATACATTTTTTTGAGTCTCGGAAAAAAACCTCGATCCTCCGCGCATTGATCTATCGTATTGGTATGTGTTTGCGGCACATGCGAATGGCGATAAAGTATCAAGAGGCCTGATTTGGAAGTGGCACCTGCTATCTCGAGTGGGTCTCTCGCCAGGGAGTATTGCGAATTCACGACGCATCTCATTGCGAATGAAAATCGTCTGAGAGAGGTGAAACTCCTGGGCCAGACCTTTTTGCCTCCTTGTACAGTTAAATTTTTTATTTTATTTGTTTTTATTACCGCTGGAAAGAACATTAGACATGTCTCTGTTGGGCGCACTTGTCTCACAGGGCTAGCGGCAGTGAGTGCTTCACCAAGGATCGCGGTCTGCTCTAAACCTGGTAACGTTCGCTCTTTGTCCCTGGAGGCCTCGTCGGCCGTATAACAACGGAACAAGCTGTAATGAAGGACATTTAATATTATAGTTGAAAGAGACCAGCGTTGCGTGTACATATAGCGTACAATATTGCGAGTGATGGAACGAGCGAGCCCAGCGTCACGGGACTTGCATATGCATGTATGCCAACGGGAACGCAACCTTGATAGTCGATCGCTTCGAATATTCAGATTTCTATATGCTGCGCCGCTCAAGAGAGAAGGAGAGACAGATATATATATATATATATATATACATATATATATATATATTCGATGTTACTCGTGACGTTAATGCGATACGTGGGAACGAGAATATGCAGTGAGCAGCGTAACAGCCGGAACATTCCATCAATATTGTATGGATTAGGATAATGAGAAGAAGTAAAAGTAAATATCTGGTAGAAAGGAAATTCAATTTGAGATTTCTCAATGGATTTCAACGTTGAGCTACGACTATTTTTTCAACGATTGAAACACAAGCTACCGCCGGTTCGTAGAACTTTCAAGTTACAGACCAAGTCGGTCTAAGCTCTCGCTCACCCGCGACCCGGTGAAAGTTTCGCTCGATCAGCGAGTAAGCAATTGGCGACGTTCGGCTTTAAATCGCAAAAATGAAAGAAAATGCAATACTCAATCGATAGTCGATTAATTTTTATGTGCGACCTGATTTTCTACCTAAGTAAACGTCACTGATTGAAACATTGATAAACGACCTTTCAATCGAATAATTTAATAACTAAGAATCCCAATGTATTCTTCGAAGCAGTAAAGATTATATTAATCTATAATATAAGTAGGGTAAAAGTGGTGAATATGGCCCACCTTGATTAACACGTAAATCAATTATATATGGACCGGGCCATATTCCCCACTTTTACCCTACTACGTAATTCGCAAATTCAAACTAAAGTTGTTCCCCGATAATTGCCTATATCGAACGATGTTCACCTTCTATCGCTGTCGTTATACGTACATTATAGAAAAGAGTCTCATAATTTTCGTTTATAACCACTCGCAGAAAATAATCTCTTGCAAACTTTAGACGAGATACGTCGCGCTGAGTAATCATATGGAAAATAAAACGTTTGCATAATTCGGGTAAATATCTATATATACATGTAGTGTACATAGTCAGAAGTTGCATAGCGGGCAGAGAAGCGCGCGAGCCATTTCAGAGGGCGAGAGCGTGCACGCGAAGGATTAAAAGTGACTAACGAGGTTACCAGCGTACTTCGCCCGCCTTAATGACCCTTCTCTGCGATAAGTAAACGCGGACGTCTAGCGATGAGTATAAGAGCCTCGGTTCTGCGCTCCAGTTGCTTTCTGCTTCTGGAAAATACATGAAATAGAAGATGCCGCGGCGGGAGCGTCGGTGAAAGGATATAAGGGCTTCCCAGTACATCTCCTCGGACTTTCCATTTTCTGTTTTATCCCGGTCCATCTCTCTCTCTCGCTTGAACCGAGAGATCAGCGGAAGTAGACTGTGAAGGCAGCTTAATGAATTGCGAATTTATTTAACCTCGTTTATTATTATTAAAGTCCAAGTAATACCGGAATCTGTAGGAGGGCGGAGCTGCATTCACTCGCGTCCGCCCTTGAGAAGGATTGTCGTCGTAGTAGGCGCTGTTATAGCGCGACGAAGGGCCCTGCAACAAAAGCCAGGTCGGTAAGCCCGCGGTTATCGACTTCGAGGGTGGCACACTGTGCTGTTCTGTGCACGACCCGAGTACAGCAGAGCAGGTCCGCGCAACCCTCTACAAACCACCTTATCCTTCGAGGCGAGAAGCGAAAACTGAACGCTGAAAGCGCACAACCAGGGTATACGGCCGAGACTGGTAGCCTCTAGTTGGCTAGTTCCGCAAACATCAGTCGATACTTTCATCGACGCTACCCTGAGTGTGGAGACGACACCAATGTCAAGATTCATTCTTACCCAGCCTTATATTTTTTTACCTTCCCATATAAAAAATACGTGCGATTTCCAGTTTTAGACACTGAAAATAAGGTAACTCTTGGGATGTTTTTTTAAAATTTATGTGGATCTTTATGAAACATGTAACGTATTTCAATAGACATTTGAACAATAAAAAGTATTTTAAAAAATTTGTTTTTGCCTTGTAATGGTAAAAATGGTAAATTCGTGCCATAGAAAACAGCTGTTCACGAGGATGATGATGAAATATTGGAATATCTTGAATTTTTGCATGAAACAAAAAACCAAAGATTTTCATATTATTAATATAATAACATTGTTGATGAACCCGAAAGCGAAAAACGTACACAATTGAAGAAATGGTAGAAGATGAAAATAAAAAGTTGCGATTTTAACGAAAAAATGTCTCTCTAGTTATACAAAAATAATATTCGAAACCCAGTCTTCCCCTTAATTCCAGACCAGGTCGCTGCGTATATACTGCGCTCAAACCATCGGCTTTGTCAAGCCAGGCTTCGGCCTTCGTACTCGATTCGTTATCGCGCAATCTCGACCGAAACTCCATTCATCTTAACCCAGGCGCCAGGCATTATGAAAATTTGTTTTTCACGGTTTCTGTGAACTTCTCGCTCCTATATTTGACCGATTGTTTGGCAAATCATATTATGGAGCCAAGTGGAATGAAATTAATAAATAGTTCGAAATTCACCGACTATTTGGAATAAATTTTCGAACAAAATTTATTCTCTCCGTTATACTTTTGAGACGTTATTAAAATTTGACGCCCAGCGCGATGAGTCTGGGTATTTCATTGTTTTCAATTAATTTAGATTCGCCGCTTTTAAAACGAGTACCAAGACAGTATACTCAAGAGCTATTTAATCGCGAGTCTTCAACTAATGAAAGGTTAGAGAGCTTTTACGAGATACTACGATAAGTTTCGAAATTGCGGTTTTTCATAGTATAGAGTTTACGAACGAGAGGTAGCGAAGGGTGAGAGAGGCTTTCGCGGTGAGTGTTTAAAGTGGCGTTTTGTCGCTAATTAATCGGTGACCCGTCGTGATACTTGCGGGTGCAGTTATTAACGACGAAATATTATCATTGTTACACCGCAACGATATCCCGGACGGAGCCATAATATATTGTCGTTATATTATATACGACGATGTCGTAATATCAACGAATAGCTTGCAGAAAATCGACCGCTTGATAATGAAAATGCCACGGCTTTTATTATCGGGGCAGTATTAAATTGTACGTTTTCGGCCTTATACGCCAGAAACACGAGAATCTAATCGCGTGTTCATAATGAATTTCTATATATAAAGTAGAGTCCAAAATCATTGCTTTATGAAACTCGAATGCGTAGAATTCAATGCATTTATTTATTTATTGAATATATACGGGCAGTGCCCATTTTCAGAGCTATAGATAAGCTATCGTCCAAGTATACAATACAATTGAGAGAGTCGTATAATACGTATTTGCACGTAGTTTAAAAACAGAAATGAGAAGAGAACGTCATGAATAATTCCAGATAATCCAAGATAATACTGCTATACAATAAAAATACTAGAAAAGAAATATAAGACTATCAAATTGTAGCATCAAGTGTGGGCAAAAGTGAATCGTAGTCGTATACGGAGAACAGAACAAATCCATGGAAAATCCAGCAATTTTTCCGGAACTTCTGCGATGGCAGTTATTCAAGACAATAGTTAGACAACAGTTAATTTATGATTATGTCTTTATAGTGAAGAATAACATATCCTATATCAAAGTCTCTCAAACAAGCGAATGTCCTCGAATAACTAAGATGCTCCTTATATTTTATCGCTATACTATATCAATCGAAATTTTTCACAAAATAATCTCGAATACCGAAAACTTCTACGCTGGATGAGTGAAATATTATATTAGACCGGTGAAATTTACGTACGACGGGACGAAAGTCAACCGTCGCGTCGTAGCGTCCGCTTCATATTGTTTCATTGGATTTCAAGGAGAACATTGGACGCGTGCCAAAATGAAACACACTGGCTCTCTCGATGGTAATCAATTTTCCAGACCGAGGGGGAGAGGGAGAGTGAGATAGGGAGAGATAGAAAGGGAAACTCCGGTAGCGTCGGTGAACGAGTTTATACTGTAGAATGAAATTGACGGTTTGGATTTACGCCAGAGGAGGCTTTTGTGTTTGCTCGTAATATTGTTGATTCGACCGGCAAATATATAAAATTATCGACCCGCTGAATACATACTTTAGAAAAATTTATCGTTTTATAGAATTTCCGCTGCGTCGCATCGCGATAATTCTGCAGAATGTAATTCAATTGAACTCATTTATTTATTTCCTTAAAGAAGAAGAAAAGGGAACAGTGAAATTGAATAACCATTGACCATGAATCAATCGTAAATCTTGGTATTACTTCGCTATTCATAAGACGGGTACGGTTCGTTACAGATATATCATCCTAGATATCCGCACTCGTAAAAGGTGGACAATTTCGTCAGTGATCATAGAACCGAACGGTGCGGGAATTGTTGCTTCTGTTTTCTGATTCGCATCGTTGAAACCTCAATGCGATCTAGGTATATGACCCCAGCCGGGAGGAACGTATAGAAACACAAGTACCACCACGATATAACTCCTACCGGATAAAGTATTGGAAGAGCTTTTTCGTCTGGGTGCAAACGGGCGTACAGTACACGTGCAAGAATTTTATAGCCCTCCACAACCTTTCACGACTTTTTCCCCGGTGCCCATTCCATTTCAATTGCAGCAGCCGGCTGTAACACTTTATCTGCAGTGTATTATTATTATTATTATTATTATTATTATTATTAATAAAAAATATTCATATCTCTATACCAGCTTCCTCTTATTGAGCCTATATTATACATTCGCCTTTAAGGTTAACGGCAGTTAACACAACAATTACTCATCCTTTCTGATTCAATGAATGAATGCGGGAGGTCCAAAAAAAAAAACGGCAATAACAGTGTTCCGTCCATTAAAAGAAAAGAAATTATTTTTCACAGAAAAGCCACAAAGTAATTATCGCACGGAGTATGGAGCTCACGTTATTTTTCATAATACCAACGTCATTACGGTGAATAATGATGATATTCCAACAATGCTCCGAGGCACTGTATTGCACGCTCGTTAAAGTTAAAAAAGAGCTTTGCCGCGTACCGCAGCGGGAGAAATCAATGAATTTCAACGAGACCCATATTTTTTTTTAAATGCGACGGCACTGTATCTAGGCACGAGGCAGCTTATACCCTCGGAGTCAGCAAACCAGCGTTCTTCAAGGAATCTCGCGATTAAGTTCGTTTTCCCAGCGTCAGCTTCTTCACTGCACCGGGAATTTTAAGCTCGGCATCGCGACACTCGTCTCTTTTGTTTAGCATAATGGGATAAAGCGCTCTCGAGGTTACCTCGTTGAGAGAGCTAATGGCTTCGCTGAAAAATAAAAAGAAGGATTGATAGTGATTTATGCGCTCGTTAAATGGAGAAGTTCCATGGGACGAATAATCGCCGTTTACCTCGTGGATGATGAGTACGTTACTTCCAATTCGGTGATAGTAAAAGTAATAGTATCGCGGCGCTAAACCCATGAATAACAATTATGCGACGACACTCTGAGAAGAGTTGAAAAACCCTCATTTTTTCTCAGCTGTATATAAATTTCATTATACTTAGCAGGAACAACGGACTTTCACGAACATACAGACGTACCGAAACTAAATATAAGAAGATCCAATATTCAGCACTTTTTACGGTTTTAGCGTTTTTGCTCAAGAAAAAAAAACTCGAGAATATCGGACTGCATCGTTGTCGTTTTATTCGTGCTGGTATTCACTGTCGGACCGAGCCGAAGCTTGGAGCTATCCACGAGGAGCTTTAGTCGAACCATAAATTGTGTTTAATTCATTGACTAACTTAACATCCACCTTCATAAAACCTTTAATAAAATAATGTTAATTCTTCGAAACTCTTGTCCTTCGCCAAGATATGCACCCCTTAGGGCATCAACTTCCTTCGTTCCCTCATCGCACATTTCAACAAAGTTCCGAAACCTGAAGCAGACATAAATTGTTAACATAGACAGAAGATTCTCGTGGCAGGTCCATGTTATTCACAGTATATAGTCACTATGGTCTTCGTAACAAGCTCCGGCGTTACCAAGCGAAGGAAAGCTTGTTAGGAGAAGCAGCAAACTTGTTTAACGGTTAGTTAATGGAAGTAAGATGAGACTTGGAAAGCCATTGCCTCCGCTCCCCTCACTCGAAAGAGCGAGTGTACACGCTTCTCGAGAGACCCGAAGTGACTCCATTTTGTTTCTTAAATGCACGCGCTGTTTATTTCACTGCAGTCAACTGCAGTTACCAATATCTGTACGACACAATGTGCAACACTCGTTCAGAAAGGTAACTATCCTACCCGACTTTCGTATTCCCTTGTGCGGTTTCCGCAGCCTGTTTATACGTTCCGACACTATACAACATACTGTGCGGATATTGGTTGCTCTGTAAAATGTACACATGTATACGGGTGTTAACCACCCACCGAGAACCGAACCAGCACTTACGCCTATAACCATAATCTACGTGACCCGGCTATGCAGAGGCTTTATCCGCGAGTACGAGCAAATCCACTTACTGGATTTCGTGTTAAGTCCGGAACGTTGTAACGAAAAATAGTCGTCCCTTCCGTGTGTGCGATCAAGTCGGATTTTCATTGAATTATCAAATCAATGAAGCTGTCTCGAAAATGTTGATATATTAAACTGAGTATATCCACAATTTCTATACAATTTCATTGATTTTTGTCCGAACAACGATTTTACTAGTAATTAACATTTGCTTGTATGATCAGCAGAAGAATCAAAATATAGCCTTTTGACTGACTCCTTCTCTAATCAACTCACCCTTTCACCGCAATCATTAATTAATCTGTAATGCGCGGTCATTTCCATAGGCCATTCATCGAAATTTTATTAAATTGCCTATATCTGCAACTCCACCATTACGTTGCAAACGCATTTCTGTCATTCGCGTCTCGGCGTTTCAACTCATACGTGATTTTCGCTTGTTTGCACGTTTCCATGTCACGCGCGTAATGTATGCCGGGAACACCAACTTCACATCTGAAAGTTCAATAACGTGGATCGTTTCCACATCGACACCGAGGACTGCTCGTGGGGGGGGGGGGTTAAAAAACGCGGTTCCGTTTAGAATTTAAAATTTCAGCGTGTCGCTGACGCACTGAGCGCATGACTCGGATAAATTGAGTATTGCTGGCGCACGCATGTGTGTATGTCTCGTGTCTGGTTGGGGCGGACAAGCAGGGATGCATGGCATATTTCTTGCGCGAGAGTTGCATCTCGATGTGAATGCCATTGCAGCCTCCGGTATGCGCGCCGTCAATAGAACCGGCAACGGTACGAACGGCACACATCCCTGTCGGGTACAATGCCACGTGAATTTTACCCCAACACGTTCCGGCTTAGAGGCCACTCAGCAGCGCAGGAACGTCGAACCCGCAGCTACATATTACTCGGTGCTGTTTCGAGCCGGGGCACTCTGCGATTACGCATAAGTCGGAGTGGTAGCTTTGCCGAGTATACTATCGCTGTTTCGCTGTTTGAAACCCGGTAAATTTAGGACGAGGGTAGAACAACCGCTGCCAATGCACTCGCATCAGCCGCAACGGTAGCTTTGAAACTTTGCATTCGCCGTCCAACCGCTGTTCCGCATGATGCATTATGACTGCATCGTCGTGTACACGAGCTATTAACAGCCAATTAACGAAACCCAAAGCTGGAGTGCCGTGTCGTGAGACCCGGCACAGTAGAATCGGTGATTCGCCATGAGAAGGTCTTGACGATAGTCAGTCGTTGGCCATCCACGTGTGAGCTGACTACGAAACCCGGTGGATGAAGAGAGACCCAAGGATGCTGATAAGTAATGACTGAACTTATCTCAGACGGCCAACTACCGTGCGACGTTCGCAGTATTAGGCATTTCACGTGGGAGAGACGTTGGACCAGAGACAATGGATGACATGTAGTTGAAACCCACTTCGTCAGTTGAGCTACGACGGGTGTAGGAATTGTCGGATACGTAACGTCTCGACGCACTGATATACGTACGATGCGCATGGTGGCGCGCATGGGGAGATATATCAACGAAACAGGATTTGATCAGCTGCAAATCAGAGAATCCTCTGATTGCGTTCATTGAGGTATACTCGATTTTTTTTCCAGGAATAAGGCTCAAGGGGTCCGAATGTGTATGCAAAGTTGGGAGTCTCGAATGCAAGAGTCGGAAAAAATTTTTCCGGTTATCAGCGCTACGTGATACAAATAAGAGAATTCAATGTATCCTCCGATATCTCGGTGGAACGGCTGTTCGCTTCTATATTATTTTTATGGCGTTCGAGTTACCAGGACGGTTGATGAAGCTGACCGGCCTTCTGTCGTGCTTGGTAGGAACTTGTAGCGGAAAGTGCTGTAAGGAAGTCAACTTCATCGGGCTGGCGACACTGTACACTCCTGCATTTTATCGCACGTCTTCCGGCTCTCTGTATACAATATGTATAGACACACAGTCGCCTACCGATATCCTTGGAAGTTTAGTATCATTTTCTTATGGATACGTACGTGAACGACATACTTTTATGCTTGATGTTGTTACACCGTTTTATTTTGTGGCAGCGGAGCAGAAACTTCGTCTATAAATAATGTGGAATTTTATTTGTACAATTTTTACTTTCTCATCACGTACGAAGTTTGAAGGCAGACTGAGTATTGTTATAAAAAAAATGGACTATCAGATTATGGTCTGGACCCATGTTTTATATATACTAAAATGCACAAATAAGCCATCGAAGAAAGTCGCGAATTACGGTTACGCCAGTAGCAATTAGGGCTGTACAGATGGGCCGGTCTAGCCGGCTAAAATATTTTATCCAGCTAATGGATTTTATAGTTTAGCCGCCTAAGCCGGCTTATCCGGCAAAACTTTTTTAACCAGCCAAGTGCATAAAATCGTGCATAAAATCGAGACCCTTAATGTCGCATTGTACTTTAGGTCAAAAAGGCCGGATTCGTGTTCAGCGCGCAAAAATACGTCGGAATACTTTCCACTTAATTCTTAAAAACGAAAAAAAAATTGTCAAAAAATTGCAAGGCTACCCCTTTCGAGTCAATTTTTGGCGTTTTTCAACGTCCGCAAACGGCACGATAAAACGATTCGAAAACTTCGGACAAGGCTCTATATTGTATATTTTTTCCAGTAGAACACGATGGCCATCTCAGATTTTCCCTACCTCCATTGGGAGCCAAGATATCGACGTTTGAAAATCACGAAAATCGACGTTTTTCCAAAAGTGGCTCAAACATTGAAAAATCGTTGTTCATTCGATTTTTTTGTTTCAAAGCTCTATTCGATGTATTTTTTCCCGCTGATCACGAATATAACAATTATTTTACTCCCAACCCAATATTTTCCATTTAAATATCAAAAATACGATTTTTCGTGCATAAAATCGAGGCCCTTAATGTAACATTGTACTTTAGGCCAAAAAGGCTAGAGAATTCATGTTCAGCGGGCGAAAATACTTCGGAATACGTTGCAGGTAATATTAGAAAAAATAAAATAAAAATTAGTCAAAAAATTTTAAGACTGTATTAGCTTGGCCGGCTAAAACGGATTAGCCAGCTAAAATAGTTTAGCCGGGTAAGACGGCTTAGCCGGCCATACTATAAAATCCATTAGCCGGATAAGATATTTAAGCAATTGAGTCGCACATTTTTAGAATTGAACAACACATTATCAATCACAGTATTTGACATACATCAATTTGTTTTTTGCGAGATTTCATCTCTGTATTTTTGCTGGTATCATTAGCTTACAGTTTCTTTTTTTTCTATACCGCTGATTCCACGATTGCATATGCGGTGAGTTATTCATCGTCGACGTGGATGAAAGCGGGCTCCGGTACGTCGCAAACGAACCTCGTTTGTTTCCATCCGAGCGATGTAATATTCTGATGCATCAGCTTGAGAGGGGCAGATGCATGAACCATGAGAGACTCGGGTGTTTCTCGCCGGCGGCAATTTTCTCTGTGCGATCGTGGGCAGCGCAAAAGCAGCGCGTGTACGGCAGTACAAATTCGTTCATATCTCAAAACTTGGCGATGACGCACAAAAATGTATAATTAAATAAGGTATATGAAGAATGAGAGAACGGGCGAACCCTCGGAGGAGTCGTATTTTATGTAGTTTTTGTTTTCCTGGAAATAAAAGGCGAAACTGAAGTAGAGCGAATCGTCGGCTACTCTCGTTGCTCAGCAGACTGAGAAAATTATCTTAACAAAAAAGTTAATTCCGACGGGGGCGAGGGCGTGAGTGAGAGTGGAACTAAGTGGCTGCGAACGAAGAGATACTGAAACCTACTGAAACCGCAATTACAACTCCCCCTCCCGTTTTCACGGATAGAATACTTTCCGACAACTCCGTAACAATTAACGTGTTATATACCGCAAGAAGTTTGAAAACTTTGATTTATAGCATCCAGCTACTACAGGCGCAAAGGTTTCGCCAACGTGTTTTCCAAGGTGGTACTAAAAGACACATAACTAACGTATAGAAGGACCGAACGACGTACCATCCTCGAAAGCAGATCTCCTTTGGATTTTCCGAGTTTTCCGGCGTGCACATTCTATTCGACGTCACTAGAAAAATATATAGCCTTATATACCGAGAAGCTCGGTCGAGCTGAGATTAACGACAGTCGGAAGATGTGCGACGCTGTCGCGAAACTTGGTCACGATGCGCTCTAAGGGTCGAAGGTTTAACTTGAAGGTTTTTGAATCCTCTACGGCGCGCGTGGTACCGGAGGGTACAGGAAAGCCACATTTGTTTCACCTTCTTCCGCTGGTCTGGTTTCTTCTTCGGGAATTCAATCCCCTTGGTGCACATCGGTATCTTCACAGTTCACCACGAGCCACACGCGTTCGCGGTGGAAATAAGAGTAAGAAATAAATTGTATCGTATTGCGCACCCATCAGGGTATGTTGTGTGGCCGCACAACCCACTCGAACTAATTAGATAAATTCACTCGGCCCGAGGCATTGTTATTCTCGAAAAGAAGACTAAGCTGCATCTCCGAAGTCGCGCCAAGCCGAGACAGTCGAGAGCCGTCGAGCGCAATCGTTTTCCCTGGCAATACAAGCGGGTTTACCGTCTAGCTTTATCTACATCAACGGAATTCCGCAAACTTCGCCACCGTCTACTGGCAACCGTTGTAACTTTCCTCGTCTCTTTTTGCTTCGAGCCCCTTCGCTACGCTTTCTCTTGTGTCAGTATAAAATTGGGTTTCTTGCTCGCATGTAAGTACGCAGTGGAGTTCTGCATCTCTCGTGACTCAGGATAACGTGCAAACTTTAATTAGTTGCAATTCCTTGTGATTAATACACTGTAGTTCTGTTTTTCACCCACGTAGATGGTTTTTATCAATGTCCGATGATAGATCAACGCTTTGTAAGTCACACCGTCCGAAACAGAAGTAATGGACGCGGAGCCACGCCTTTCTACGGTAGCCTCTAAGAGTGGGGATAGAGGTGCCCAAGTAGAAATTTTCGAGCGTTACATCGGGCCCTGATAAGGCCTTATCAGTCCCTTATCAGGCCTTCTCAAGACCTGATCAGGGCCCGATGTAACGCGTCAAAATTTCTACTTGGATGTGACTTCCCGAGTAGAAACTTTGACGCGTTACATCGGGCCCTGATCAGGTCCTGAGAAGGCCTGATAAAGGCCTGACAAGATCCTGATAAGGCCTTATCAGGACCCTATCAGGGCCCGATGTGACGCTCGAAAATTTCTACTCGGGTTGTGAAGGGTCAACATTTCCAATTATAACATTTTTTTTCCTTTTATCCTTTTCGCATTCAATAAACTTTCAATGGCTCAGATTTCATTACGGAGTCCGTCACGAATTTCTAAGATGTTACCAGACCTGAACTCACGATAAGATACCCTTCCTTTTTTTTATCGAAGACCCGAAACTCTGGTTCTTCGTATTCAAGTCTCGTTATCTCGTTTCACGCGTCTTTCGACCACCCCAAGCCGTGGCCTTTTTGGAGGGGCTTGTCTGTTTTATTCATCAGGAGATCTTGGTCTCGGGAGCTCGACGGTACAACATGATATTACGTGTGTAGGCGTGTCAAACTTGCCGGCAGAGATCCGAAAGTTGGAACTTCAACCGCGGCAAGAACTCGAACCAAGCCACGGTTCGGTTGCACGTTTATGCAGAGACGTCACATGCAAAAAAAAAAAAAACGGTACAAAAGTTCTATATCGCCTATCTCGTCTTCGTCATTTTCCTAAAAATCGTTGTCATGGAAACGAAACTTTATTTTTTTTACGTCACGCTCGGGGTTGCCGGTAATTTTTCAGCCGTCGTTGAAATTCATGAGTGCGCCAGTTCTAAAGCTCTCGAGACCTCGTCTTGCTGCCGAACGGTGCGATTGCCGTAGATGACGTTGGTGAGAGAATATGGTTCGTTTCTCACGACATTTCATAAATAAAAATGTGATTTATGGGGCCACGGACGCTGCGGCTGAAGCGTGGTGGAAAAAGCTCAGGCTGTCAGCTATCGGTGACGTTGGTTCCGAGGTCAACTTCCGCCAACGCGCATTCGCTCGGCGTCGTTCATTCTAGACGTAAATAACCATCTCGTTTCTGCACTTGCGAACTAAGGGAATTCATGAGTTCGAGGTATGCCTTTAATTCGCCTACGTATCTTTTGGTAACGTCACGCGAAGACTGGACAAGGAAAAGAGGAAGATAAATCGAGACCTTTAGAGGCGGAAAATAACTCTCCGCGCAAGGTGGTTGCACCCAACAAGTATCCGAATCGCGGAGACCGCTCGCTCGCGGAGAGTCGGTTTTATGTGAACTTTCCAGACGTTAATGCATTATCCATTTCGGCGCGTGTGGGAGTTTTCAGATACTTATACTCGAGGCTTGCCGTTGCCAAACTTTATGAACCACGAGGCGCGCCAGTGTCGGATCTTCGCACCTTTTTGCTTCGGCGGTTTTCACATGGAAAAAAGTATATTTGGGATGTATAAAAAAATATGTCTGAGATGTATGAAACATACTTTTGCGCTGAAGAAAATGGTATAATACGATTTTTTTTTGGCGCATAGGGTAAAAGTGGGGAATATGGCCCGGTCCATATATCATTGATTTACGTGTTAATCGAGATGGGCCATATTCACCACTTTTACCCTATAGGTAAGTCAGGGTGACATGGCCACGAGGGTGATATGACCACCCGTAATATATTTTAACGTAACCCACGAATGGCAAAAATCGAGTCGATGGTTTGTTGCGCGAAGGATTCTTCATCTGTCCCACAATCTTCGGGTTTTTCCGGGAAGCTAAATCGATCGAAGCTGCGTTTGTCGCGCGGTCGTTGACGATGCGAAAACCGTTCAATTTTGCGTAACACCGCGCAGAATCATCGATGACTGGTTTCGCGGTAACAGCTAACGAAAGGAGTAATCGACTATGATTTAACGTATGTAGCGAAAACTTCGATGAAAACAGAAAGGGTGTAGAAACCGTGAAGCGGTATAAAGCGACATGCCGCGTCGATTTCATCGCGATAACCATCGTCCCACCGTAAATAACAGCTGTCTCACGGTTCACTCGTAAATCCAGCATCGATGCGCGACTAAATGAATTGCTTCGATCGATACGATGTACCGAAACTCTGGGCTATATGTACGCACCTCCCGATAAAGCGATATTCGATGCATTATGTGACAGATATGACGCTGATAATAATCATGGTGCTTTGTCAATAAATTAAATAAAACACGCCCGAGAGTAACATAAATGTCCACGAACTTGTGAGAAAAAATCGACGATAAGTTATCGATTATCATCACTAAGTCCGAAAATCTACAGAAGTTCTGAGTTCACCGGTTAACAATGCTTATCCTTCGCGAGAGACAAATAAAATGTTATACAGCTTACCGGCTAAAGTAGTCTTTCGCCATCGGGCTTTTGTCATGAATAATTCATAAACTTCCTCATATCTCTCTTCCAGCTCGAATGAATCTGTGTTTTGTTTCCGAAAAGACTCGCCTGCCTCAATCCGTTAGTTACTAGTAAAGAAAAATCTTGACAAATGTCATTTAGTGTTTATGGGTTGGTGGCTCGGGGCTATTCAATGCATTATGTGACAGATATAACGATGATAATAATAACGATGCATTATGTGACAGATATGACGCTGATAATAATCATGGTGCTTTGTCAATAATTGAAATAAAACACGCCCGAGAGTAACATAAATGCCCACGAACTTGTGAGAAAAAAATCGACGATGAGTTGCCGATTATCACCACTAGCCTGAAAATCTACAGAAGTTCTGGGTTCACCGGTTAACAATGCTTATCCTTCGCGAGAGACAAATAAAATGTTATACAGTTCACCGCCTAAAGTACTCTTTCGCCATCGGGCTTTTGTCATGAATAATTCATAAACTTACACATATCTCGAATGAATCTGTGTTTTGTTTCCGAAAAGATTCGCCTCCCTCGGTCCGTTAGTTACGAGTAAAGAAGTATCTTGACGAATGTCATTTAGTGTTTAAGAGTTGGTGGCTCGGGGCTATTCGATTCATTATGTGACAGATATGACGCTGATAGTAATCATGGTGCTTTGTCAATAAATTAAATAAAACACGCCCGAGAGTAACATAAATGTCCACGAACTTGTGAGAAAAAATCGACGATAAGTTATCGATTATCATCACTAAGTCCGAAAATCTACAGAAGTTACGAATTCACCGGATAACAATGCTTATCCTTCGCCAGAGACAAATAAAACGTTATACAGCCTACCGCCTAAAGTAGTCTTTCGCCATCGGGCTTTTGTCATGAATAATTCATAAACTTGCTCATATCTTGCTCATCTCTCTTCCAGCTTGAATGAATCTGTGTTTTGTTTCCGAAAGGACTCGACTCCCTCGGTCCGTTAGTTACGAGTAAAGAAGTATCATGCCGAAAGTATGTAATTCAGTGTTTATGGGGTTGGTGGCTCGGGGTTGAAGGTATACGGCCGCGTCTGGCAAGGGCTAAATAATATAACGTATGTGCTGCAACAAACGTGCCGGGCAGCGCACTCATACCTTTTTGTTCAAGCTCGTAAGAGAAATAGAGTAAAAGAAAGTGTGCAGCACAGACAAAGTGGAGTTTCGACCACAAGATCTGAGCGTCCCGGACGGGTTGGGCGCATAGTACCGAGCCCGAGTACGCGTTTACGTGGGGCTGAGGACGAGCGGGGACGGGGGCAACGGTAACTATTATTCGTTCGCGTGTAGCGTGCTTCTCTGGCTCGCGAGGGAAGTGCTTGTCAAAAGAGATAAACAGCCTCGTATTTTTCGCATACGGTATAGAGCTAGAGATACTCGTTTTCGCACTGGCAAACGCTAGAGTACGTAGTACCGCGCGGAGTAAAGTAGATGAAAAAAAAAACGTAGCGAGGGCGAAGGAGCAGCGAACGGCTTCGCGGTTTAAACCTTTGGAAGACTCGGTCGCGCCGAAGTGCATACAGTAGCTGCGGTGTGACGTCGAAGGCTTCCGTGTATTTATGGATATTACAACACACAGCACGAAAACCAATGGGTTGGCCGACTACGACTGCAAGTCGCCGTACACCGTTTCGTTTTGAAATTGCGCGGCGGTTCGAAAAACAGGACCTGACATTAATTACGCGAAAAATGTATTGCCCGAAATAGGGCAGGTGTGTCAGTGGCGATTATTGACAATGCCGGAGTTATCCCATACATTTCATCGACCTGACGTTACGGACCCAAAATAATTCGAACAGGAAACTATCCTACCGACGAACATGCAACGTCAATAGTTTACCGTATATTTTGTGAATGTCTCCTCGAATATGCCGTGGCCGTGTAGTTATTCAGGACATTCCAGTAACGTCGAAACTTTTCACCGCGACCGCGTTGACGATCGTCTATATGCAACGAGTAAAACAAGTTAAGCAACTAAGCCCGTAACCTCGTGTGCACTTGGTGCATCGGTACAGAAAGTGCCCGAAGGGGGGAGCGGAGTCGTGTGTGTAGTCTCGCGACGGTAAGACGAGGTTGTAAAGTTAGCCGGAAAGGAGGTAACGATCGACCTACCCCTTCATACCTGCCGGTATAAGTTATTACCCAGTAGACCTACATTTATGACGGTAACATTTTCATTGTCGTGAAACGGCGACGAGGACGCGTAGGGTCGGGTAGTTTGAAATGACGATGCGTCTTTGTCCTGCCGCGCTTCTGAGACAAAGACGATGATGCATTGGCTGAAACGGCGTCAAATATTGCTGCCGGCAATGCCGACGCTACGGCGTCGTACGGTATACTGTAGAGATCGATAATAATTTTGGAAAGTGGCCTTCGGTGCAACGGGTTACTGTAATCGCAGCATCCGCCAGCATGTGCGGATGCTGCGAGATATAACGGAGACCGTTATATCTTCTCTATATAGAGCCCCCTAACTTATACGGCTTCGGGGCTTCGACGTTGAGAGCGCATCAGCCTCGTGCTGCACCGACTTGCGGTCGAGGTGAGACGTAATCCCAACGACGGGATTTCTCGGTCGCGAGACTGCGCCGACTTGCGGTTTAGGTACATCGATGCATCACTCTTGTGGCCTGCGGGAATGCGATCGGGAATTCGATAGATCAGCGCCGGTAGATACTATATCCGAATTTCAATACGAGCCGCTCTATCCTCTCCCCTGCCATGCATGGATACTGCCAGTCCGCATGCGAGGCAAAAAAAAACGCACATTTTTTCGCCAACTTTGACGCTCCAACAGACCGGACGAATCACGAGGGCTCAATCATTCCAGCGACGAAAGTTGTTGAATAATACGACACCTTTGGATATTTTACGCAACCTTCAGCACATTGTATCGTCGTCGAGACGGCAAACAATTGCCTCGCATACGGACTGCCATGCATGGATACCACCAGTCCGCATGCGAGGCAAAAAAACATACATTTTTTCGCCAACTTTGACGCTCCAACAGACCGGACTAATCACGAGGGCTCAATCATTCCAGCGACAAAAGTTGTTGAATAATACGACACCTTTGGATATTTTACGCAACCTTCAGCACATTGTATCGTCGTCGAAACGGCAAACTCCGTGCTATCCCTTTGTATAAACCGCTTAGGTGTGTTTCCTAGTGAGGAGGACAAGATGGGAAGGTCCTGCAGACTGTAAGATTATTACGGATATCAAAGATACCTTCACGGGTGAAATTGAAAATTCAATACACGAAACATCACATGCCTGTGACGGACCACATGCGCAGGCAGGTATGACAGTCATACATAGGCATGAATGTGCTTTGTATCTATGCAGCATGCATTACGGTCTGACACTTGGACACCGATGGAAAATTTCCACGTGCTGAATGACGGGCTTTAGCTGCCCGGCGCAAAGCTCACCGATACTACCATTGCATATGCACGTTTTCCCTCCCATTGCACTTTCTATCCCAAGCTCTGGCATTTTGAGCTGTACATTTTTCACGACCGACCGCCGCGCCGACGTTTATAGCCCGCGTCTCTTACTCTCGCTCTCTCTCGCGGATAATGCATTACACCCCTCCTAAGCCACGCGCGAACAAAGCTGCACTTCAGATATTCTTCGGCGCAGTCCCGCAGTCCCCCACAAGTCGAGTCGCTCGCTCCGGAAATGTACCACCCGAACAACACCCCTTCATCCACTCTCCTTCGATGCATAGATAAAAAAAAAAAACTCCGCGAAAAAAAAACGCTCGCTTATTCGTATCTCCCGTATCACCGTTCAACATATATGCTGAACTCCGCCTCTCGAAAGTTTCCCAACGCTGATCCACTCCTCGCCATCACCGGTGGTTAACTTTTTTCTTTTTTCCCCTCCTTCCGTCTCTCTCTATCCTGGGAATTCAATACCTTTTTCACGCATCTCGGGCTCCGGTATCACGTGACCTTTTCGAGGCTCTCGGAAGTTTGATCTTGCCTCCGGGCGTCACGCGCCAAAGTGTTTTCGAAAGAGACGTGCGCGGACTGCGGAGGAGAATTTTCTCCTCGCTGGGAACCCCGATATGCAACGGGGACGGAAACTAATTTTCTAATTGGAATAATTCGCGGAAGCGTCGTACCGATTGATTACCGTCGGAGGGTCCGTCAACGGAACGGTCGTCCAGCTCGAACGGACGTCATTGGATTCCTCATAATTCACGGCATACTTCGGGGCACGACGGTTTCCGTCGCTGTTCGCACACGTACAGTTTGATCTACGCTGCTGCGATCGTTCCAGCCGTGTATCACACGGCGTCTCTCGGAAGTTCGTCGCGGGCATCACATTCGCCGATGCAAATATTTGTCGAAGTTGCGGCCGGCACTGGGCGGTGGGGAGGGGGGCTGAGGGGGTGGGTCGTAGAGTGCGGGACGGAGAGAAACGCATCGACCTCATAACCGCACCGACAATTCCGGCGACCCGTGACTGACGATGTGTATAGAGCGGCACGGCCGCGCGCAGCAGCGAGGAACCTTCTGTGAATCCCCGACGTCATCGTCGCCGTTGCCTTGCGAATGCAATGTTACTCCCGGTCAGCCCTCCGGCATGGACATGTGCAGCGACGAACTGGAGACGTGCGGATGGGATGCATGCGCGCCTCGCACGATCGTGATACACAGGACCGAGAAAGGCGGGAGTCGCCTCCGGTAAACCGTCTCTGCCTCGTACGTCGGGGAATTGCTTCGTTAGAGGTCTATGTACTACGTGTCTAACCAAGTGTTATACAGGCCGCAGCTTGAAACTCGCTTGGCCGACAAACGAAGTGGTATATAATGCAGGCACGGTCTACCGTTGCGAGGTTGTAAAAGGGTTTGCGGCCATCTGATAAAAGGGGTTTCGTCACCTCGACGATGCGAGCGAGTTGCGCGAGGATGGAAAGCCTCGAAGGGACGTGAAAAAGGGGAGGTAGGGAGCGAGGGCGATGATAAGCGACATAGTGCGGATGAATTTTTAATAATACTTGTGGTACTCAATTTGTTGCTAATGCTCGAGGCGAGCATGGAAGGCGAACTTTTTTACGAGTGGGCGGAGTAATTTATTGAGAGAGTTGGATGACTTTGGGGGGAAATTGGACGAGACGGGGGTGATGAATATGGGCCGGTCTATGTATCATTGATTTAGGTGATAATCGGGGTGGGCTGTGTTCACCACTTTCGCTGTAGCTACGAAAGTGGCATCGAAAGGCATCGAGTCTGATCGAAACAGAGCACTACCAACACGGCATCGGCTGCGCGTTACACCGTACAAGTGAAATCCCCGCGTCACTCACAGCTGTTGGAAGGGACGAAGCGCTGTGTTCTCTCTGTCAGCAGAGGCGTGACTAAATTTGAGTGGGATAAGTGGAAAAAAAAAAATTGCCATGTACAAACTGTGGGCTCTTCAGGGCAGGGTTCATCGATCTACTTCCGGTTACGAGCTTCGGTCCAAGGCGGGATCAGGTTTGAACACTTTTTTTTTATCGCGTTACGAAATGTCTATTCGAAACGAGACTCGAGACAAATGCGAAGATGAGACAAGAAAATGGCGAATACGTGGCGAAGAATCTCGCTGCTAGACTTCGGTGATCTAACGGGAATTTACGACGGTATTCGCAGTGTATACCCGTCGGGTTTTTACCCGCGAAAAACCGTTGTCACTCACGGAAATCGATCCCTGAACTCCCTCCCTACAACATCCGCGTTACAGCGCTACCGCCTCTGTATCACTGCAGAACGTAACAAGACTACAGGAATTCGCGTGTTGGAATCTCTCAGGCGCGTATTCGCTCGTACTTTGACATTTTTACACCTGAAAGCGTCACTCGGTTTGACCTACTAGCCACACCCAGTGACCAAACACGGTTTCAGCTTAAAATCTCGGTCAGACAGTACGAAGAAGAAAACCACCCTTTGAAAGAAGTTCTTTTCGCCCAAGGCGACGTCGCTCCATGCAACGGAGTAGAATTTACAATGCATTGCCAAGCTATTCAACGTATATGCATCGCACGCGCTTGAGAAGATAATGTTGTGCCAGAGCCACCGTTCGGCGATATCCGGCACATGTGAGTAACTGCTCCGCAGTCAGCGAATCATAGTCTCAGTCAAGGGCCAACCGATGGGCGGAGGTTTGTTCAAGGTTCGTCCAGGAAGAGCATTCGCGGGTGTCGGTGTCGCACGGTCGGCAAAGTGAACGTTTGAAGGCTCAGTTGCAAACACTCATCTACCTCAAGTATACTGGAGAACGTTGGATGACAGAAGTAAAAAGAGATTCAAAGGGGTGAAAATGAATGTGCCCGACAGAGAGAAAGAGTAACAGGAGTAGTGACTTTTGGTTTGGCTCCAGTCCTCGGCGCCCGTTCTACCCTGTGGACCACGGTCTGTGGTGCGGAGGGGCGAGAGAAACGGGGACAGAGAGCGCGGCACAGACGGGAGTGCGAATACGGGTACCGAATCGTTGCCACTAGCAGTGCTGGAGTGTGCGATCCGCGGTGACGTAGGTATTCACGGTAGTGTGGCACACAAAATCCGTGCAAAAGCGTCGCTCTCGGCTCTCCCGCGTACCAAAACTGTGCACCATCGCGCGGGGACTGATAAAACTTGAGGTGGAGCTTGGATAGAGAAAGAGAGTTACTGTGCCCGCCGCGCGGGACTGACAAAGGGGCAGCCAAGGGTGCCTGCTCTCTCTCTCTTTTCACTGTACCCGCCACCCTCCAGACGAGCCAGGGGTGTGGAGTGTTCCGTCTCTCTCTCCTTTCCTCTCCTCGTCTCCGTCGCTGAACCACAACTCGGTGGCTCCGTGTGCGAGCCGGCTTCTCTGTGCGAACAGGCACCCGGAGCGTCGGTGTATGTGTCGGGGGTCGCTTCCTTTCGTTGGCCGAAGCGTTTTCGTAAAGCTACGGTGCGCCTGCGCACCGCGAAGGATATACGCGAGGTTTCACCTCAGTTCTCCGCGATACACCGTGAAACGCGCTCGCCGCGCTTTCATATTTCACTCTATCAATCGGTCGATCACACTATCATTCCACCTGTGGTCTCGCCGCTTCCACACATTCGCAATATATATTTCGTCTCGCTCAGACTCGCGCATACACCATCCCCCTACTCTCTGTCCGGGGGGGTTCAGAGCTCGCGGCGACTCGTCCAACAGCTAGGTAGCAACCAGCCGAGAGGAGACACCACGTACTAGTATCGCACGCAACCACGATGCCGGAACCACGTTCCGTTCGAGCGTTCCTTTTCCTTCGATCGTACCTGACGCGTGTACACTAACAAGAACCGGCATCCTATTCTTCGTCCCGCACGTACATCGTTGGTCTTATCTTCCGTCTATCGAAATCTAATTGGGAACGCGAATCTACTCCCGACGTCACAGTTTGTTTCGATTTATCGTTTCACCACTCGCCGTTGCACATTTGCGGATCAGTTGCGGAATGACTCGAGCAACTTCTCAAGTTACTCGTGCTCGAACGTCGTACGGTTTGTGGCTCTGAATCGAACTCGTAGATTCGAATGCGGTAGTTCCACGTTATTCGTTATCGAGACGAAAGGTCCACTCTGCCTGAGTGGCCAGTGAGTAAAAAAAAAAAAGCAGAGAGAAGCCATTGTGAACGATCTTGAAGAGTCGAAGCTTATTTCGTGTCCACGAGTCGTTTGTCGGGAGGGAGCGAGCCAAGGCGAGACGGAAGATAAAACGAAGAGTATATCGGAGGATGGAGAATTGAATCAAGGAAGGGAGAGAGGCTGAGGGAAGGGGACGAGGCTTCGCTGCTCGTGTTGCTCGGTCCAGGTTGGTTCTCATTCGATTTTCATTACAAGTAGAAACGGAAAATCCTGCATCTCGGTCGAGTTACATCCCGCAGAGCTTCCACAGATTTAATTAAAGGCTACGCGACATTACACGCATCTGCAAAGTTTCGGTGAATTTTATTTTATTTTTAATTTATAAAATTAATAATTCATTGGATTAAATTTGATTCGAGTTTGAAATATTATGGGCAGTTTCTGTCGAGCTATACGCGGCGTTGAAATTCTATAGATATCGAGGCGACAGCGCGATGAATGAATTCTGATTACAATTTGATAGAGACCGCTGGATGTAATTACCGCTCTATGAAACAATACATTTTCACCCTCTATTAACGTCACACTGCTACCGCGCGTATAGATATATTAATGCACATACCACTCGTGACGCACTCAGCTCGCAGGTGCGAACGCGCACGACAACGTCCCATTGGTCCGCAGGGAGCAATCTCGCTGAAATGAGTCGGTTGTTCCTATAGGCGACTTTCGACTAAGTCTCCATCCGCATTCCCTTTTACATTTTTCTCACCTCCGTGACAGTTACAAATTGGTGCTTTCACGCGAATGAACGTTATTAATGTTTTTCTTTTTTTCAACAAACAAGACTCACCGACAATATATAGAAGAAGAATTAAGTTTTTCCCCACCGGAGGAAAAATTATTGTCGAGAGAAATCGACGCTTTAGAATTCTAGCGTAACATCGGTTAAATGGTGTACAACAATTTTATGTAAACTCGTAAAACATGATAACGAAGTAAAGATGAGGAAAAAAAAAACGATAAGTAAAGAGCATAAACCTTTTTATGCGAATACACGTTCAATGTGTTCAATGTCGTTAGGGCTCTCGCGGGAGAGCCGAGACCGGTCGTAAATGGAGTCCGCTAATGCGCTACTTACTATCTCCCGTCACGTTATGAGCGAGGGCGATGCTCGACCCGCGCATCGAGAAGGTCCCTCCGAAGGCTACGGAAGACCTTCAAAATTCGATTCTGATGTCTTCTTATTCGACCCCAGCAGCTAGGGTTTGATCAAGATGACGGACTTATGACGGTTGTTTGCGGTTTTAATAGCACGTAGGTCGCCATTGCAGTGACACGATTGGTTTGACCGTAAGAACTTCGGTGCCAAAGAGGCTTTGAAGCCCTTTGAGCTGCACGGAGGTAGAAAATACTTCTGCGTAGGTAAGTTTCAACAGAAAGGAATGTAAGGTTTCTTAGGGTAAAAGTGGGGAATATGGCCCGGTCCATATATAATTGATTTACGTGTTAATCGAGGTGGGTCATATTCACCACTTTTACTCTATACGAGAATAATGAAGAAACTCTTGCACCGTGATCGAGGCTGTTAATATTGGTGCATCTGTAACTAATTTGTTATTCTGTACTGTAATTACCGTTGCCACAGTTCGGGGCCGTCTCCTAACGGCGTCACTCGACCTTCGACCTACATATATAGGATCATTGAAACGTGCACCGATCACCGTTTCGCAAGTGATTTGAGCTACCGCTAGACGGCGTTCGCGATGTTTCTCATTGGGAATTCAGTAAACAGTACCGTCCTCTTTATGATACTACAGTGTACACAATACGACCAGTTGCTTGCATAAACACACGAGGGGTAGACCATGGGTAAGCGCGCGCTTCGTTGCCGGTACAACTTTGTGTATCCACCTGGGGCTCACTCGTGCGTTACAACTCCTCGTTCATGTTTGTACTGAAGTACATACATGTACTTTCTGGTATTTACATGCAAGCAGTGAAACCCTGTCGCAGAGCGCAGGATGGCTGGACAGGAATATGGAGTCAGTCTGGTGCCTGACTAACACGTAAATAGCGTAACCGTAATAGTTGTATTCGATACATTGGGTCTCGTTTATTTTTTTATTTTTTAAGATGGAATTTCTTCGGTACACTGAGAAAAAAAATTGGTTGGATTAACCAAAAGTCGCGGTGACTTACGTTCAAAGCTGTTATTTGTTTGATGCAAATGAAGCATTGCCTTGTTAAACGATTATTTGCTTCAATCTGTTCAAAATTTGTCAATCGAAAGAAACATATTTGTTGTACCAACAAAATACACCTTTGAACGTATGTCACCGCGCATTTGCTTGATCCAACCATTTCTTTTTCTCAGTGTACGATCGTGTACATCGGCACTTTGGCATAACCACAAGGGTGAATCCCAATGGTTCGCCTATGGAATGTTTCGGTTTCGTGAGCTTTACGATATTCACGCGGAAGTCCCAAAAGGAACTGATAAGAAAAATCATTGGGTGTTGAATTTATATTAACTATTCAACGATACAACGTATATATTATGCCGTGCTGTTACACGAAGAACGACGTGGCCGTCTGCTTTATATTTTATTATGTATCAGCAGTATCATTATCGTTATGCTTTAATGTCTCTCGAGGGTGTCGCCATCGAGGTCGTTACCGTAGCACACAGGAGAGAATCCCCCCTGTTTCCCTTCCGGACATCCTCCGCGTCGAGCTCTTTGAGCAAAAAGTGAAAGCGGTCCGCGTATGGTCAGACGAGGGGGATCTGCCGCGTACGGTGTACGGAGCGTACGTTATTATACGAAGCGCGAGGAAGCGGGGGTACAAAACGTGCATACTATTAGTACAACACTTGCCGGCATAAACTGTCTCTCGTGGCTGAAAGAGCCGACGAGAAATTAAATTTGTGCCGGTAGCCAATACGTTTCGGGATAAAAAGGGAGCCCGGACGAGCCAACGCGATCGGGCGGTCCGTGCAGCGGCATGAAAAATTTATTGATAAAAATTACACCAATGCAATTGACATGGGAGGGATTTCGTTATCAGACCTACGCTCCAATTTTATATTTATCAAACGTCGGCTTTCAGAATACAGGATAATCGCAATAAATTTTATCGGAGTCACATCGAACAATCCTGAGTACCCATCGACGTTTCGAGCAATTATTTATAAATGACAAAAAAAATGCCACTGAACGAGAGGAATTTCGACGATATAATACATATCCGCTACGGTCGCATTTCGACGGGGCGTCGAGATCGATAGCAGGTAACGGGTATTCCTCTCCGATTCTCCCTCCCTACCACGATGTGTGTATCGAACGATAGATCCGTTTTTTCGATTTTTCAATGACGCACGACGTTCCAATCGTACGTCACGTCGCAGTGACCGCAGGCTTCAGCATTGATGGTATCGAGCGCGGTTTTCACCGGAGAGCTTACAAGCACGTTGGGCCCAGCTCTTACGCAGACATACTCCCTCTACATGTGCGGCATGACGAAACCGGCACAGTCGGACCTTGTACGTGTCGCGAATGGAAAGTGTAGCCTGAAGCGTCGCTTTTTATGCTGCGCCGGCCGATATCGCCACCCAGGTGGGCTTTCGTCTGGCAGACCAAGCCCATCTGGGTACCCACCGAGCCCGTGTAACAGTTACGCTGTACCGCTCGAATCCGGTCGAAATAAAATAGAATCGGTGAATAGGGACCACCGCTGTTTTTACATGACTTTTCCACGTTAAATTGGCTGGTCACATTCACCCTTTTTACCCTTACAGATTTTCTACCGTATGTTCACGCATTTGCGGCCCTTAATTTTTATGCCGCCATGTATTCTATCGCTTTCCATACGGATTCATCCTGGCCAGTATTTTTTTTCCCCCGTCGAACGAGAGAACGGGAGGCAAGTGCGAGCGCGCACGGGTGGTAATCCACAAAAACAGTGAGTCGAGCAAGCCCATTAAAACCTTCCAATTACATCGCCGTCCGGGATCCGGCGAATGTTCCGCCATCTATACTCCAGGGTTCACAGAGTAATGTCCGCGACCTACTTTAATACGCGAGTAACGGCGCGGAATTTGCAAATTTTCAGTTAAGAAATGTTCGGGCGATGCAATTTACCTTGCGCGAATCTTCGCGAGCAGCGAGCCCCGCCGAGTTTCTCGGCAAACTATCGCGATGCGGAGAAGGGCGACGAAGGTTCCCCAACTTCGGAAGATCCCGGCTACGACTGTGAGATATACGACGAGACATTATCTCGAACTTCGAGGGAGGAGCGAGGGACGTTGTCTTCGATAAAAGAGTATTCAAATTTATTCCGAAGTGAGATCTGGCTTCTCTTTGATCCATCGCGCGACCGGAGGTCCAGTTTCTAGCGCGTTACAATTTTCCCAGCTCTATCGCAACTATACGTGTCGTCGTGTGCGCGCAATTTGCGTAATTGAATATCTCTCGATACAACGATTCATGCAAAAATTTGTTTCGATCACTCGTTTGCAATAATTAAGCTTCGCATTGCGCGGTGCTTTCGAAAACATTGCCGAATATTTTTTAAAAAAACACGCACTCGCGCACAAACGCCGCTCGTGATTATAAATAACGAAGGCCCATCAAGGTAATTGACTTTTCGATAATACTTTGTGGACTCTCGCCAATCCAATCAATTTAGCGAATTTCGAATTCGTACTCAGCGATTCACAAATATTCGATATTCGCAAATATTTGGAATACCCGTCCTAATATATTAACGCCCGGAGCTCGCACGTTGATTAGCTTCTGGCCACAGATTCGCGTAGGTTCGTTCGTACTGTACTTCCTTTTTTCCGTCTTTAGACCCCGAACGAAAGGTGTCAACATGAAACCTAGCGACGTATGGGAGAGCACTGATAAGACTAAAAAGGGTCGGTGAGACACAATGTCTCCTTTTCCCCGATGCCCTAAGCAGCAACAGAAATTGTTCACTTTCATGCTTTCATGTGTTCACTTTCGATATAACATCATCAAAGCTGAGGTTGTACCGCTGCGATGGAGGGCGTGGATAGATGAGACGACGGACATAAAGTAAGATATAGAGAGGGGTAATGGATATGGATTGGCGCTACGACGCCTCGGCGAAACCCCGGAAATTTGGAAATCACATCTTTATTATCATCTTATCCTGGGTGCACCCTTGGCATTCGTTCGATCATTCACCTCCGTACCCGCCCGGTAGTTCATTCGGTATCGTCATGTCGATTTATTATGATAAAGCTGTTTCGTCCCGGATGGGACAAGCATTATTCGATAGTTATTTTCTCCGATACACTCCGAAGTACATTACGTAACAGAGGGTATGAATGACGGGTCGAAGGAAGAAGAACGAGCCAGAAGAATTAACCTTTAACCACCACCATTATCGAGTTGGTAGCGCTGTGGCAGTAAACGTGGCTCTCCGCACAATCCCAGCGAGGTTTTACCTAGCAGCAGGTTGAACATCCAGCACTTCCGACTGAAGCTTCGATTTTCTCTTCGAGCGAGACTGCCCGCTCACGTGTCAGCTTTGTGTGAAGTGTGGATGATGTATGGTCGGTGCGGTGTTCGACGACATCATTTGTCGTGAAGCTAGAAATTGGCGAGGCCGTCCGATCCAGTGTTTCATTTTACCGTCAGCACGCGTATGTGAGGGCGAGCGAGAGACGAGATGGAAGGGTGCGCGCCGGTATACACCAAATAGAGTGAGCAGTGTGGGCGTCACACGGTCGAACGAGCAGACGGTACCTCCATAATACAACACACTGGATTCCCTCGAAAACGCGTAAAGTTCGCTCTCACTGGTTCGCATCTCGAGTTGGCCATATCGAAATTCACGTTTGTCCAAGCGCGAACTGGATTCAGACTCACGAAAACTCCTCTCGCCGGTGCTTTTTGTCCTATCGGCTGTATATAGCGTCGGCTCTTTTTCACTCGCTCTCTAATCCACCCATCGTCCTCCATTCTTTTTGTTACTTTTATTTCGCCGCCTTTTCGGCAATCTCGGCCACATATATATAAACATATACATATACATATATATGGCATGGAGGGAGCAAGCGTCAGAAAAAACCGGCAATCTGTAGCTGTCGGGGGTTCCGGCTTGTAGCAGCCGTCGACGTACGGCACGCCGAAATTATACGTCGTCGTTTCCCACTAGAGCTGCTTTCCTCCCACATCCGGACGGGCAGCATTGCACATAAAGTAGTCATACTCGGTTACCATTACCAGTACAGTTTGTACACAACGCTCCAAAGCTCGCTCTCCTCATCGCGCCAGGTAGAGCATAGTTCGCGCGACCTCGTCCTCGTTCACTTTGGTGCGAGCGGGTGTGCGATCGAAGCCCGAGCATCGAGCGCGGGCACACACCCAGTAAAACGGAGCGATTTTTCGAGTTCATTGAAAATTCGAGTGCCAGCTTCTTTCACCAGCGGAAGCAAATACCATTCAACCTACTCTCTTTTTGGTGTGCTTCAGTTCTTTCCATCCCACCCTCTCGCTCTACCACCCCCCCCCCCTCCCCCCTCCCTCCGGCTCTTCGGCAAAGGCGCCCGGATATAGCTTTACCCATGGCGGGAATTTTACGCGACAACTTTTGTCCATTTCCGTCGTTGACGCGATTCCGCGATATCGCCACTGGCCCCGAACGCAGCCACGGTAAGGGCCGAAGATTCGATCCGAAATGGACGTGTGAAATGCAGAATGCACGTTACGGCCACGGTCGTTGATTGCGCATCCGGCTGAGCGCTCACTCGCGGCCGATCAACGTGACTTTCCAGCAATATTCCATCTCGTTCCCGCAATGTAACGATTATACATTGTCACGAGCCACGCGGTGAAATGAAAAGCAAACCATTGAACGAGCAACGGATTGCGTTGTGATTCGACGAAAACAAATATTAATTCCCTGTATTATCGTCGCCCGGGAGCGAACGGAGAAAATGAGGATCGTGACGAATCCAAATTTATTCCTGGCGCTCGGGAGTGTGGAGCCCTGGTGCTGATGTTTGACATGCTCCAGCGACGCTATAAATTATTATTCAGAGCATCGTGTGCACCGGCCCAAGGAGTACAGAACTGAGGTAAAGATCATTCGCAGGTACTTTTATGCAGAACCACGCGCGAACCGCTGTTTGCGATGCGCGTTGAACGTGTGAAAACAGCTTCTTTTTTTTACGTAGCGCATACCGAAAGCGGCTTCGGCAAAGAGACCATGCTCTGCCGAGATCGTGTAGTGCAATAGTGGGAAGATATTCAGCAATTATGTTCCTAATCCTACGGGCAATGTTCGTGTTTTTTTTCCATCAACGTATTTTTCTTTGGCCGCGCCCGTTCGCAGAATCAATGTTATCATAGATTCAACTTCTATCTCACTGTCCGTTCCCGGCACGCCATTTAATACACGATCTCGCGACGATTCCGTGCTCGTTCGAATTGCTCTCAGCTCATCGCACTCTCCACTATTCGTAATCTTCGATAAGTAAACAGTGAGATCCGTTAAAAGCCTTAATGGATAAAAAAAAAAAAAATGACAAATTAGGTATTAAAGGGTCAAGCTTCGGTTGACGTGAGAATTTTTATTCCACAGCAGCTCAGTTCACTGCTGTCTCTTGTCTTCGTCTTTGTCTCCGCGAATTGGAAAGTTGACGAAGAAATTGTGTCCACTTGGACTCGAGTTTCTCGTGTTCCACCGTAAGAAACAGTGCAAAATGCATTCCTCCAGATGCGACGTAAATTCGAGCTATTAAAAACTGCTGAGGAAACTGAACTGAGATAAAGTAGTCTCGAAGGCATTAAGGGAATTACGACATTATATCACGTGCGATAGAGTTTTATGTGACGAACGAGGCATTCTTCAACGTTCCAGAAAATTCATTTAGCTCAACGTCGGAGTTGCAGACTTCCGTCAGGACGGCGAGCTGCTGCGGAACGAGAAAAAATCTTCCAACGTTTTTCCGCATCAGATGGACTACGGCATTTTTTCTTCAGCCCCCCGAGCGTGGCGTCGTCCTTCTCCGAGCTTCCGTACACCAGTCACCCGCAGAATTTCCTGCCACGCGAAGATACGCCGAGTGCAGGTTTTTTTGCGACGTTCGCAATGATAAAAGGGACATGTTGCAGGTAAGCTCGTGCTTCGGGTAAAAATACGAAGAGCATCTCACTTCCTCGCCACATTCGTCTCGTCACAATTGTGAATTTCCGTCTGAATTTCCCCAATTGGATTCCGTCGAAGACCCCGGCGCGAAGTGCTCCGCCGTACCCTCGTCACCGAGGAGCTTTCCATCGGGATACTCGTTTCCGAAGTACGCGACTGTGAGAGAGCGCGTGCGAACTTCAGAGAAAACTGGCTCGGCGACGACGCGGGAAGAATATCGAGCGTGGCCCTAAAGCAAAATAACGTCGCTGTAAATCATGCTGCATCCTCGGTGAGTGAAAAGGAAATAAGCGCACTCGTATGTGTGCGCGACGGAGATGGGAGGATCGTGAGTCGAAGGGATGCAGGCTGCAGCTACGACGGCGCATACCATGCACACCTTCCAGCCATTACCCCCCATCCCACGTTTCCATCCCTGGGCGAGCGCACAGACACATCCGGCAGACTACCTCTGCTATATATGTCGCCGGGCGACGTGCTCTTGGATGAAAAGCCGACCCGCGAACGGGCACGTTTTCAGCCATTTCGGGCGCAGCATTGTCGAGCTACGCTAATTCTTTTTTGTTTTTTGTGCAGTCCCGACGTGTGCAAATTTGTTCGCTCTGTCCACCCAAATGTTGCAATTCTTTGACATCCACTTTGTCTGATAGCAGAGGCCTCTTAAAAAAAAAATACGATTTTTATCCTCGTTGTTTTTCAACCACTCGGCGTAATTGCAGGCGATTGCAATTCTGCGAGCTGTACGGAATCCCATGCGTCCAATAGTTGCCGTGCTCTACTGCGCACCGGTACAGCGAACGAACTGTACTCTAGATTACATGGAATCTTCTCGTCCGCGTAAACCTCTGACCTTTTCCATCCGCCTTCGCAGTGCACAGTTCATTGCTCTCGAGGGGATCTTGTGTCGTTGTATCGCAGCTTTCGCCGTTCTTTTTTCTTTTTTGTAAATTACTTTTTCCTTACTGTCGTAACCTCCTCGACTATTCCCAAAGCCTTCCGGAGCCCTCGACATTTATATAGCGAGGCTCCGGAAGGTCAATTTAAATATAAATTTACAAAAATACACACTCTCGTCTGTTAACGGTGGCTTTAAGGTGCGAACGTCCGGATGAAAACGGATCGTTGGCCACGGTCGTTCGTCTCGTTCTCCACCGAAAATAGCAATAACAGACCAGAAAGGCAGTCGACTCTCGATGAGCCGTGGTTTTCGAATCAATGTTACCCGTCACTGCAGTTGCCGAACTTGCCTAACAAACCGCACCGACCGATCGATGTTCGCGACTTCGGCCTATAGGGTAGAGCGGGGCAAAATGGGCCAGCGGGGCAAAACGGGGCAATCGGTTAAACTAAACTTTCCAATAATTTTTGAATGTCCGCATTCGCCCCGTCGATACGTCAGGATTTTCCGCGCCGTTTTGCCCCGCGGTTCGATCCAAAAATTATTATAAAATGTTGTTTTACCGGATTGCCCCGTTTTGCCCCGCTGCCCCATTTTGCCCCGCTCTACCCTATAGTAACCAACGACATCGAGGCAGTGTCCGTCGATGTTGCAAACCGGAAATCCCGGTGAAGAGTGCGGGTCGCTGGCCCGATTCTGTTTCGGCATCTGTCACAACGGATTCCTCCACCTCCTCCTTCACGAGGAATCGAACAGTTAATGTAAACAGGTTGCAGATAGCGGCACCGAATGGGATGGGGGCGTATGTGCGGATGATAGTTGTGACGATGGCCTTCGACCGACTCTCGCCGGGGCCTGGATCGTTCACCGAGTCGAGGACGCCAGCATCAATGCTGCCTCCGCTGGCCCTCGTTCACTCTCGTGCCAGCGGTTATCACATTGCTCCGCAGTGACCGAACGATCGTCGACAAAGGCCTTTCCGTAGTTTCTATAGGTGAATTACTCTCACCCTCGCGCATCCACTCGTAGCTCCGGCCGCCCAACGTTCATCCTTGGAAATTTTCGCGTAATACAGGGTTACGGATTTACGAATGTCAAAGGAATGTACAAATAATGTTCGCGCGTGTCAGGTAGAAGACGCGATATAGGAACAGGTGGGGGAACTTTGACACGCTATATTTATTCTTATTAAGGCACCATTGGTTTTTCTTGTGTGAAATTCGGAGCACATTGGAAACGATGATTGGAGTCTTTATTCCATGCTCGTAGGTCCTCAGGTGTCTAAGAACTTCGGCTCGATTGATACTCATCGAACTATGACAAACGTTGAACGGCTACTCGTGTTCGGATGTACGAAGTTCAGCTGACAACGGAGTTCAAACAAGTAAAAACCGTTATTTATGCTTATTCAAGGCACACAGGAAGTTCTTCGTTCTTTAGCTTCGAACTCACGACAGCAGGACCAAAAAGACGAAAGGACCGAAAGAGGAGGGAAAGGCGGAAGGAAAAACTTTAGTCACCCTCAAGTAAATCCCACGAGGAATCAGCGTCGGTGAAGGATAAATAGTGTAGAATGCTGTGGAAATGGAATGGGACGAGGTCAGACGGAGAGAGAGAGAGAGAGCAAAAAATCTTATACTATAAATGCCGGAACGGGTGGTGTAGCGGAGGTTGTCGCTATTTCCCACGAGGAATCTGGGTTCCGACCGCCTACCTTGCTGGATATATTATTTTTATAGTACATATCTAACTTTCGCTTTCGTGGGCAACTTTCTTCGGTTACTCCAGTACCGGAAGTACACTTACTTCGAGCGCTTAATATTTAATCCTTCAGGACACGTGCGACACGAATCCCAGCTTCTTGGCGACACGAGTTGAAACTCCGCAGATTAAACGAAGGATCACTCGTTAAAAAGACCTTCGAAGCTGCACAATTTGTATGACTATAGGTATCGGGCAGCGTACGGGCAAGAATACACATTGGCATCGACATCATACTGAAAGCTCGATCGAACGAGATGCCTGTAAATGGTCCAGGTATAACGTCCATCATTTCCATTCGACAATGGGATATCCAGAGAGATGAATCAACGTTCGTCGGTGGCCCAACTGTACAACACATTGCCTACCGATATCATCAGCGAGATCGCCATTCGAGAATTCAATATCGTACCTAGCAAAAGGGAATGCCAACCCTTCCCGTCGCCAAGCCCTACATACGCAGCATTCGTCCGTGGATCCTGCAGCGCATTCGATTACTCTGTTGCTGGACGGGCATTATGTTGCGGACGGGAACATCAATAGCAATGAGCGTCAATACTGTTGACCGTGGATTCTTTATGGCGCGTTGGAGGCTGTGCATCAAAGTGAGCGGAAAAAAAATGAAACAACGGCTTTGAACAACGGATTTTGCACGCTCACGTGTTCGTGGTACGTATCGACTTGTTTCTTTAGGTTCAACCTAAAACGCGCTACAGCACGCGGCACCAGAAGTGGTACAAGCAAGTTAAACCGCCGTGTAACTAACTAACAATACGACGGTCCTCTACCGAGCCGTGGGTTCCCCAGGGTACAAAGGATTACACAGCCCTTGTGCGCCTCCTCTCTCTTTTCTACCCACAGTATGCCTGTTGCTCCTATACACGAGCTCGCTCTCCTGAATGTACTCCCCGCCGATAAACGAGCCAAGCGATTCTGACACTGTAGCTCGAGCAGGCGCGCCAAAGTTAGCTAAACACGTGTAGGTTCTTCGTGGACGAACAAGAGCGTCTTTGCTTGATGCGGTGCTTGCTGAATTATACTGAACTTCTCGAATCCGCTGTTGAAGTTGAATGTCAATTCAATCGGATTGATTAATTCATCAGTATCGAATAGTTGAAGTCTCTGGTATGCGCGGGCGGCGCTGAATGGAGAATTATTCAGCGACGAATTCATGCCGAGAAGCGAGCTTGTGGGAATGAGTGTTAAATCAATTAAAAGCATCAGCTGCTCCTGAATATGCAGTCACCGAAATGTTAATTACATCCTTACGTGAAGCGACAGCCCGGTCGCGCGTTCGCTCCAGAATCCGTCGACAATCACTTCTGTCTTGACCACTTCGGTCCTCTGTCGCCACAAACGAGGGTTGACTGAGCACAGCGACTTTGAACAGGGTAGAAGGGGGTGAGAACCGGGCCACCGGCATCAAGCGGGTACGGTATTTCGAGAGCGGGGCGAACACGTCGCTGCAACCGCAGTGGATAGTTTCCAGCTGGAGTTTAACTTATAGTTAGCCGGCGCATTTAAATGTCAAAACAAAGTTGCGGGTTAAATAATGGCAGAAAAACGAAGATGATATAACGGTTCAGCTTCGCTGCTGGGCGATGACAGGTATAAGTAAAAACTAAGAAACATTTCAGTTCAACATTACAGAGTTCAAAGGAACGGTAATTGAAACGCGTAGTGTTTTCAAACGTAACTTATACCAACGATGTGCATACCTGTCTCTTGGACGAAGTAATAAAAAGTTCCTCCTTTTTCTGTCAAAGGGCGGACGAGCCGAGTCTGTAACGTTTGTCCCCTTTCCCAACTCGGCGTGTAGCATGTAACAACTCTCTAAGCTTTCCGATGGCAACCTCGTCAAAGCGCTATCTCGGCAGAAACATCATATGACCCGTGAGTACGATGCCATAGAAAGAGGAAGATATGAAAAAGCGGAGCACTCGTTGAATAAGCCATCCACACCGACGAACATTCATGTTTCATGACGATAAACCGCAAGAGGAATATTTATCTCAAAACGAGTGCAATGTTTATACGCCCTCGCTGCAGCGCGACGAGATGTATACTTTACGGTTCTTACCCACCACTCGAAGCTTTGTTGAATTGTCGAGAAGTGTGAATCGAGTGAAGTACTACGACCAACACAGTAAGTCCTGTGTAGACTTGTTTGTAAGGGGCTGCTCAAAAGGTACAAGAGACACGATGAAAAAGCAGATACCTGAGGTAGAGAATCTATCAATCGCCTATTTAGCATATACTAAAGTAACAGTCCCAGTCATCCATGCTGTACCACCGATTGACCGAACGTGTGTGCAAGAGAGACAAAAATACGATTCCTTACGAACTATCGATGATGACTGGTGCTGTAGTTTAACACGGTCGATAACTCGGATGTTTACCTAGTGCACTATTCGTCCTCCTCACGTACAAGCGTCGGTGGTTTATTCACCTAGATGCATTATACAAATAGATCTAAGACCCCCCCCCCCCTGTTTTACGTCACGGATAGGATACTCATATTATCAACAGCGCAATAAGTAACGTGGCGTAAATTTGCTCCGGCGTCAGTGTCATAGGAAGCTCGTTAGATCGCGTATCAGAGAACCGAGTGAGTGCGCACAAGTGAGCCTCGTTTGTCACTTCGCGAGATGCATATACTTAGCCGGGGCTTCAGCGAGCAAGCCTAGTTTCCGCACGGTGTACGAACTTGTATCATCGTTGTATCTTCGGAATATATGCAACACCTCGTACCGGCCACTTGGTATTGGATTTGTAGTGGTATCGATGGCTGCCCGTACTCATCGCGCTTTTCGCAAGCCCTTCAGGCGAACGGAGCTTCGTTCGATCGCCGAAGCTCCCGCAGATCAAGTGCGGTGTTATTACTATGCCGCAGCAATAGCAAAAGCAGCAGCGGCATGCGAAAGCGAGGGAAGGTTGGAGAATGCCGATACCGGCCACTTGAGAAATGCAGTCTATAACGCCGAACGAAGCTAGTATATCAATACTCCGTGTTCGATCCATCGATCTACAAGCCGCTAGTAGTATACTGGATGCCTAACGCGGGTAACTTTGTGGTCGGCTGGTATACCCGCGGGAAACGTGTTGTACTACTAATGCTACCACTACACTATCCCAGTCGCAGTATAATCACCGCACGTACTACCACTGCCGCTGGTTTTCCTCCAGCTCCAAGTTTCCCTGTTCATAGGCAAACCGGGAGGCACACCTCTGCAACGGCGAGCTAGCTGGTTTACCGGCTTTAGACGGGAGACGCAAGCTTCCCGGAAATACAATCCATTATGCAGCATCGTTCTGTACATCCGCCCGACACGTCAGAAACCACTCGGACGACCACAAAGCATTTTACCCAGTTTCATAGTGCATTGCAGCCATAGTTCAATAGTGCCTTCCTATTGTTCTGCAAGAGAATCCACTTTCTTTCCATTACTTGCAGGATTCATCACGATGGCTCCCGCCACAGCTTGTATCAAACAAGATTGTCTACTTAATTAACTCCGGACTGCTCGATGGACAAAAGACGGGAGTTGTGCGGTTCGCGATGACCAAGTGACTTTGCGCATTTTCTTGGTACCCAGTGTTCTGGATACCAAGAAACGATAAACTATTAATTTTCACGGAAGGTGCCTCAATTTTTGTCCATCGATATTTGCTGCTATTATGCAGTCGGATCATCAGAGTCTAGACCTTGAAAGCGCCCCTTTAAAACACATCTTGTAAGCAGCGCCATAATTGAATTTCACTCGATTTTAGGAAATTACTGGTAATTATTAGTCCCGCGAAAGTAGTCTACATGTAATGTAATCATGAGCCCCAGGAGGTCAACCGGCGATCGTGGCGTCCTAGAGGGATACGAAGTTTGCAGGCGATACCGTGGTCAATGTCAGAATATGAGAGTAGAGGCGTGAGCAGATGACCTCTAACCTTATAATACCAGATACCTGCAATTTCCCGTCACGGTCTCGCGTTTCGCTACGCGATCCTCCACGTTCCGAGCTCTCTTCTACGTACCTCGTCCTATGCATTATTCAATTTTATCCGATAACGTCGTACCGTACGCTGCCAAGGGCTCGAATATATTCGGCATCGAGCTGATTCCTACCTCGGTTCCGCGATGGCAATCACAGCGAGATCGAATTTCCCACTTCGCGAATGAGCATGTAGTAGTAGTGGTTGCCGTGTGCGATGCCGCTGGTCGCTGCTGCTCGAGGCTTCGTATAACGCGGCGGAATCGAATCGCAAGCGACTACGCTTCACCGCCATTGATCCTCACTAATTTCAGTCGGTTCTATCGTTGATTCATGGCCTTCTTTGGCCGGCTGTCTAGCCATGGATTTCAAGCTGTCTCCACCTTCCAGCTACAGGCACTCTGACGACAGTCCTTGTCGACATCGGCGTCTCGTTAGATTTCATTCAACTCGAATTTATCGACAAACCTTCGCGAGTTATCAGCCCGGACAAGGGCCACAGCGCGACGGTGGACGAATGAAGAGAAGGCAAAAATTAGCGAATGAGAGCTGAAAAAAAATACCTAGATATAAAACAGGACGGTGCATAGCGATTGAACGATGAAACTCTTTGTAAATTACGAAACTGGAGGATTGGCCGGCTTAGAACGAAGAAATCTTTCGACGTAACCGCAAATGCCACTATCTACTCTTTTCGAATCTTTAATGAAGTTTCTCGGTACACTTTTTTCAGCCATCCATTACGGAGTAATCCCGCAAACCGGGTTTAACGCCGAACGAGAGAAGCACTGCACGGTTTTTCGTCTTTTTTTCACTTTTTTAATTTCTTTTTTTTTTGTACGTAAGCGAACTCGATTTTAATTGAAGGACGCTTGTACGGTCGCGGTCCCGTTACCATCATCCCCTTAATTTAACTGCGATCCTCGCCACGAGTGGGATTTATTGAAAGGTTGGTGAGTTATCAGAGTGAAAAAAACGGCTGCTGCTGCTGCTCGAGGGCTCTGGCAACGTCCTCGACGCGCTCCGTTGCGAGGAAAAAAAAATAACGAACGAGCATGGGTGAGCGGGTGAAATACGAGTCTGGCTCCAGCGAAAACGAAAGAGAAAGTGTATATACAGGGTCCAAGGGAGATAGGGTTTTCGGCGTGCGTGAGACCGCAGCGAATTTCGAAGTGTGAACGCAATTTTCACGTTTTCCCGCGTGGCTACTATCGCGCACTAAATTTTTTTTTTTCGTTTCTCGATCCGCCTTCGTTATTTTCGGCCTGGAGCACTCGATCACTCACTACCAAATTTAAACGAACTCCTAGCAAAGTTTCAGCCGTTTAATTACATCGCTGGGGCCACGAGAAATTGTCGAGGTTGAAAGTCCGCTATCGAATCTCGATGGACATTAACCAGCGGCCCATACGAGATTTGTCAATATCTGAAAAACTTTTTTCTTTCAAATAAAAATTTTTGTTTTGCTTCGGCATAAAGGAAGCTTTGTTTTAGTGAAAAAATTGAGATTTTAATGAAAAACGTGTTCGGCATGTTCCAAAGTATTGAAAAATCACATTCAGAAAAAATATCGGAATGTATGTGTGTGTATGGGCACGTGTGTGAATCAGACGCGAAAATTGCAAACCGCTATAACTCGAAAATGCTTCGACCGATCAAGCTGAAATTTCCCGCACGGTACGTATGGGTATAGTCAATGTTTCTTCAAAATTCCATTGAAAAATTTAAAGTTGTTTTTTTTACGCGTTGTTTAATTTCTTCAAAAATGTCTGTTTGCGCTCGAGCTCGCACAATTGTTTAGCTATCTGGCTTAAAAACGCGCACACAAATGGAATAGGATCATCGAATGATCCCTATTAAATTTTGAGAAAATCGATCGAACCATTTAAGTATTATTCATTTTTTATTTTTTCAATTTCATGAAAGATGCAAACTTCGCATTTGACATACTTTATCATATTAAACATTCATGTATAAATAACATAAGTGGTAGATTCGTGATCACCATTGTGATCAGATTCATCCCGGGAGGATGACAATCGAAAAAAGTTTATCGGAAGTTTTTATAGTCAATATTGCATAAATGAGTGATTTTGCGTGTTCTCAAACAGCGATATCTTTGCTTTCCTACAGCATTGTATATATAACACGAAATATACATGACGATGGATATGTCGGGGTTGAAAAAGCTATATAAAAGGATATCATTTGGATTCTTTTAGTAAAAATCGAAAGTTTAATAAAAAAAATCCGGAGCGTATACTTCCATGTATTTTCCGCGTTGAATCTGAATCGGACAGCTGTTTTGTCTGAAAGTCAAGCACGACATTGACGTTGAAAAAAGTTGAAAATTGATATTTTCATATCGCTTCCACATAATATCCGTTTATTCGCAAAGCTTCCTCTATGAAGAAGCCAAAAATGCAGAAAATGCTTTCTCATAAAACAAACTTTGCGAGCAAAGAATATTATGAAGAAGCGATATAAAAATTACAATTTCCAACTTTTTTTCAACGAAACGAACGAACATTCAAGATTAAAATTGAACGGATGACTCGAATTTTTTGACGATCAATTTTTCTGCAAGCCGTTTGATTTTTATTTGTAAAGATATAAATCACGAAGCCTCGATAAGTTTCGTGGGACGATGAGCGAGAAATTTGGGTATTTCCGGAAGACGAGAGGGAGGATAAAGATGAAGGTATGCACGAGGAGCGATCGGCCCAGCTGGAACGTCATAGCTTCGTGAGAGACTGTAAAGAGAGGATTGCTTTTGAGAAATTCCGTACTTGACGGTACCTCCTGTAGCGTAACCGATCCGTCATTTACGCATCGTTAATCCGTCGTCGAAAGGATTATGGAATGTCATTCGAGAGTCGCTCGTCGCTCATCCGCCTGTAATCTTACGAAAGAGTCTCGCTGGTCGGGCTCTCGCCGTTTTGTAGAAAATTCATTAATTGCGCAATACCGTGTACACCGGTCCAGCCCTTGGCCTCTATTCCCTTCAACAGCAAGGCTTCGGAACCAATTCCCGGATCAATCAAGCGTTCCCCAACCCCGCGTTCGAATTCCTATTCGGTCGAATGCATATTGTACGCCTCGTAAATTGCCTAATACCGCTTCCAGATACACATCCCTCCGGACAACCCGACGGTGGACGACGAGCGGCGAACTAATCTCTATTATTTAAATGTATCGGCGATCCTTGAATAAAGATCGAATAAGCATGCACAGTGTGCATGCACATCGAATACAAAATAAAAATGCAGAATATATTTCAATGAATTATTCTTATCATCGTATTAAAAAAAATAAAAAAAACCTATTTAAAAGAAAAGATAAACTCTCTAAGCCCACATTGCTTATATTTCGAGAAAAAAAATTCTAGAACCTATCCGAGCGAAACTTTAATATCACGTTATGGGACGTGATGGAGTAATAAGACAGATACTTGCGCTCGGAGACCTCGGTCCATCGATAAATCTCTGCACGACCTACATTTAAGTGGGGGATAGGCATCGTCGTGTACATAGTTTATATACATCGCCCGCATAGTCTGTAGCATGCTGTCGGCGAGCGGAGCAGCCTGTCATTTCGGTTCGATAAGAGCTGGGAGAGCAGTGAGGATCGTAGGGCACAGCCCGGAGCTGCGCGAGCTTTTAAAGTTGCAGCGATCGTTCAACGTCCGCGTCCTACATACCGACACGAATCCAATTACCTTTGGACCCCCCGGGTATAGTTGCGAAAACTATGAAGTCTTCTTTAAACAGGCGCACAACTATTACGAAGCTGACTGCTACGTTGGAGACGACCAGCTCCGAAGCACCCAATATTTTCGTAATGAACAGTACTAAAAAAAAATAAAAAAATAAAATAAAAAATAAAAATAAATCACTTTGCCGCATTCGTTCCGGAGGAATTTTAATCTCGAGGGTTGATTCACCCTCGCGATAAGTCCGTGCGAGTATGGAGAGGCCGAGAGGGTGCGAAGATTAGAAATTGCACGATTGAGTTGGGGACGAAAATTGACTCAGACGTCGTTAATGTGCCTGCAACACAAAATTTAACGTTCGCCCTTAAACGTTGAGGCAGCATGACGCGTTCCGAACGTTAAAGCCTCCAGGAAATTTGAATATCGAACGCACTTCTCCCGTAACTCTTGTCGCCCTGTATTTGATGTGTTTATTACGAGTTATAACTTCCAGCTTGCGGTCGCACCGCTGTACTTCACAGCGTATAGGTAACACTTTCGCAGTGTTACCTATACGCCGTGTGCAGCTATTATGTCATGACGAAGCATGTATAACGTGCGAACTGTTCGACCAATACGGCATCGAGCCGAAGTAATAGTTTTCTAGTTTGTTGTTTCATCGGCGAAACCGCAGGTCGCTGGGTTTGCCCGGCTCTCACGGGAATCCGCGCAGGTCAGCGAAGTTCCATGTTTTAACAACACATTTGCCGAGCGGAACGTCGCCCATTGTACTTAGCGAAACGATATGATGCAGTGGCTTAATTGCCCATGCCTTTACTGTGCACTGTTACCGCGCTGTCATGGTGCACACGATTTTTCGCAAATTGGTTTTAATTACCATGTGAGTTTCTAACGTAACAATTAATCTCTCATTAGCCCGGTAATTAGAGCTCGGATATTATTACTGCCGCAGGGCGCCGAAGGGTGGTCCGTGTATATCCGCGTTTGGTATTATACCTGACGCGCACTCAGGCTCTCGTACACCGGTCGCATCAATATTAAAATTGATTTACCCAGCTCTTTAGGATGGATATTCGTATATGCAAAAAAAATCAGTATTTTACTGAACGGAGGCCGAGATACAAATTCCATTGCTTAATCGATTATCCTGATGAGCCCGGCATTTCATAATACACAGACCAATGTATCGGATACATATTGTATAGCAGCCCGCTGAGAGTGTTCCCGAACGTTACATGGAAAATTTAAATAGAGCTGTATATCTATTTCCCATAGTATTGGAGAAAATCTTCCTCTCTTTGCCTTTAGAACAATTTATTTCGTACCCATTAGCCGATGGCTCTGCGGAGAACAAATTGAAATAAAACATGCATGGTGCCTGAACGTTTTTTGGGGAGTTCGTCGAAAACGAGCGAACACGGGTCATCCGTCTCGTCGGGAGGAAAAAGTATCGTTGACGGTTTAGCTAGCCGTACTAACCGGACTCGCTGTCGGGTAGATTCGGTTAACCTCACGCCGATTCACCTACCGATAATAGTTTCAGTAACTTTTACTCGGGAACTATGTGCTCTCTCGGTGTTCCTCTACTGGGATATTCGACGGTTTAAGCGGCTAGCTGGAAAACAAAAGAGTCGAGACATACGGCGTCGAGCGTCCCGAATACGATGTCCACGCGATACATTCAATAAACTCGAATGGCAATTCAATCGACTGTAGGCAATAACGTTGTTCAACAAAATCAATAAAAAAAATCTGCCCTAAGAGAAAAAAAGCTCGGAAAGTAGATTTATTCGTGCGGTTGACTGTTTTTCCACGAGAATTAAGCTGGAAACTATTCCTGACGGTTTTCTGTAATTACATCAGAATGTTGAGACTTCGCTATAAGAAATTTCTTTTCAATCGCAACTTTTCACAAAATGAGTTTTCGCCCACAATTCCGTCGCTGAGCATTTTAGTTTCTATCCAATGAATTTTTTTCCATTCATGACGAATCTGTGACTCGTTTACTTTTTAATATTTTATATGAAAATTCATGACAGAATATTATTTCAGTGTATACGATTAAAAAAAATATTCCGCCCGTTTGTGCAACGCGCTGATCCTGCCGGTGCAGCATATTGTGAAACTATCGGAGCGATCATTAGACATTGAAATTTATTCCTCGAATCCCTCTCTCTGCTTCTCTCTTGCACACACGCTTTAAACCGCCTCTCACATAAATCTGGTTAAATTAACTGTCATACAGAGGCTCAATGGTCGATACTGTGCTGTGAAGCATAGTAGCAGCCCTTGAGAGTCCGGAAGAGAGAACTCTCGTCGATAACCTTGAAGCACGTTAAATTCAATATGCTATAACAAACGCTTAGATATCGAGGTCCTCTACACGCCATACTCCAAAATATACTTCGCACTGTATATAACGTAAAAGTGGTAAATACGGACCACCCCGATTTCTACAGAACTCAATTATATATATGGATCCGGATCATATATGATTACATATTAAAGGGTAAAAGTGGTGAATATGATCGTGGTCCGTGTATAATTGAGTGACGTGCAAATCGGGGTGGTCCATATTGGCCACTTTTGCCCTGTCCATAATAATTTCGTGGATGATAGCTATAGGCCGATAATTACAGCCTATGTTACACTCTGACGAGGCATCAGCAGTCAACTCCGTTCGTCGAACGATGTACAGGGGCTTGTACGAGCACACACGGTCTGCCAATTCCACGCAAGTTACTTCTACGTAACTCCAAATTACCTAGTTTTCTCCGCGATTAAACTGGAGTTCAAGGTCGTGACTTCCTTCTCGAGGGTGCTTCTCTCCCAAATACCCGCCAATTGAATCACCGAAACGCTAATACCCGCATTTGCTCGATTGTGTGAAGAATATGAATAGCTATTGAGCTATTACCGAACGCTCGGCCGTGATTCGTTCTTTTTTTTCCCCTCGGTTAAACGGCTCGCTTGCCTGCGATATTTTTACGAAGCGCAAATCCGTTTCCCCCCTTACGATTAAAAATGCGAACGACACGGTTCAATAAATTTTTCACACGCTACTTCCGTCGGGCGAGTTTGCTCATCGCGCTACGGTCCTCCCGTTCGCGGAGTTTGATCTGCAAAATTCGCCCACCGCCGCTCATATCAGGCGTAAACTGATCATGCCTCCTGCCAGTTTATTCGCAAAGTATGTTCAAATGTTTCACCGGGAGCATTATGAAATATTCAGTTGCAATTTCCCGTGTCGATAGACTGGACAGATATAAACAGGATACAAACAGGAAAATTCGATCGTAGCGTTATGCTTGTACAGGTCTGTGAAAAATCGGATATACCCGACGAAATCGTGCTTAAAAAAAAAATAAAAAAAAGTGTTACCACCATTTTTTCTCTCAATGTCGATCATACTCGTGTGCATACTTGCGGAATAAATGGTCGCTCAACATGACCATTTATTTTTCCACAGTTCGCTTTCCATTGCCGCAAGAATGAATGAACAAATTTGGCTTCGCAAAGGTCCCGAAACAAACTATTACAGCTAACGTGAATCCTACTTCCGGATACCAATTCGCACCCAAGAATCGAAACAATCCTATCAGCTCGAAATCCAATTCTTTTGTCTTTCCTTTTTTTCATCTATTCTGAGCCAATGCTCACTAACGTAGATGCTTCGTGAAGAATCACTTCCAACAGCTTTCCTTCTACCCGTTGTTCAACGCTCTACTCGCCGCGAGTAGTTCCAATTACCGTCCTATCCGCAGCTGGTGCGCCTTTCCCGACACCACGATGTATTCTTTCTTGTTTCAAGCTCGAACGTGACGTGTAATCGTTCGAGAAGTCCGCTGCCAACTTCTTCAGTTTTCAGCTTCATTTTTCTCCCCTGCCTCTGTGAAGAGTGCGGTAACCTCCTCCGGCATTTTCTCGTCTCTTCGTTTATTTTCCCCACTATTTATTCACGCAATGGCGTTGTGAGGGATGCTTGCGGCGCAATCGTACGTCTTTTCGAGGGTGCGGCAAAATCCTCGAAGCTCATTCTTGTCCCATTCACTTACATAAGAAACCTCTTTATCCCTCGCCACTCGGGAATAGTTATTATGTATGCTACACAATGGTTGTAGCGCCTACATACACTGCGTAGGTAGGTGTACTTCATACGGTACAGATATACGAACTGCCACAGGTTTCTCCACCCTGGCTCGTTTCCAACAGCTCCCAGCGCAAGTTTCATCTGGCCATCCACCGACATCCACTGGCAACCCTCCGACTATTGCGACTCTCCTTTTCTTAGCGATTCGTCCACGTTGTGTGCCTCTTTCTCCCGTACTCGCCAGTTCATTTCATCACCCCGCCGCGCGTTGCGAGTTTGCCGAGTGCAATTGTTTCACCGCAAGTTTGCCACACTTATATCTCCGGCAAACACTCGGGTCCCGCACACCGTAAATAATACGCGTCTAGTTCAATCCTTCTCATTTCTCAAGCCTGAGAAATACGAGAAGTGTAATGAATGAACGGGAGGTAAAAAAAATAGACGTTTATTGTCTCGATGTATGATTTATGAGGAGAATTATGTAAGCATGTGACATTACCTGACACCGCTCAACCCTAGCCCAGTTAGCAATAAAATCTGTACTGGCATTTTTTTGAAGGGTGACAAAACTTCATTTAACGTAAACAGGATTCCACTGCGGCTATCAGTCCTACAGTGAGATTCTATTTCCTTCGGCAAGGTTTTGGCATCCTTGACAAAAAAATAGCATTATAGTTTTCATTACCGACCGCGGTAGTTCGCATTCCCTCAAAGAGGTTTCGATTTTGCTGGTGTTTTTTGCACAGGATATAGGAAAACCGTCTTATATGAAAATATTTTATATACGACGGTCGAATTTAGCATAGGAAAACAATGCAAGAACAGTAGTCAATTTTTCATCATTTTTTCACTATGTGGCAACTCGACGAAGTTCATCTTCTGTCTGTCGCCAGATCTTCGTTATTCCGAGATCATCGTATACTTGCCAAGCACGCGGTGCGAACTCGTGATATTGGATAGCATTTCGCCGGATGCTGCTGCAATCTGAAGCAGATATCAATCGTCCGACGTCAGCCAGTATTTCCCCACTTATTTTCTTCTCCCGAGAAAAATAACTTCAGATGCTTCCGACATTCCCGTTGTGCCCCCGATGACCAGTCGAGGCTCCTCCGCTCTCCCGTCCCGTGACTCATGGAAGAGGCTTGATAAAACGATTTTTCTCGTTCCCGATCGACTGCTCTGGGCCATGAAGGATCGAACACTGTGGGGATTGCCTATAACTTCGGCAGTCCATCCTCCGGTCCACCTTCCGATATTCCACATTAGTTCCACTTTATTGGAACTCATTGTCGCCACACCTCGCTGTAGATGTATCCATCTTTCTCACCAGTCCGCAAACGCTGTGTAGGTGAACACATTCCGGCGTTCCAATTCTCGTTCTATCATTCGTTTCCATGCGACGACGTTCACCGTCGCTGCCGGCTTTACCCTCGTTTTCTCGGGCTCGGACGTAAAGTCTGAATCCCTTCCGGGTCGAAAGCCCCGGCCGGCCCAACGGCACGAAATCTGCGCTCGCTTCCTGTCCCGCGCTTGCGTTCCCCGCCGTTTCCAACCGCACCTTCGTCTCTTCCTGCGGCCCAGCGCGTCTCCATCCTTTTGTCTCACCGCAAGGCTTTTAAGCACCGAGCGTAAAACTTGATATTTCACGAGGTTGTCCGGCCGCGAGATGCAATTACCATGAACTCGTGGACCGCAACCTCTACTCTTCCCGTGTCCGCGGCGTTATCCTCCGCTCTCAACATCATTATATATCACAAGCCGCCCCGCGCTGGAACCAGTGCCGCTATAATTTCATCACAATTTCCCGTCCTGCAATCTTGCCGGTAAGATTCTTCCTTATTTTATCAAACCCGACGACCATTCCCCCGCTGAATTATTAATCTTGCGCTACTCTGGCACGAGGCCAGAGTTCACCGGATATGAAGACAGCGATCTTTGTTATTGCTATGTGCCGAGTCGGAAAATACCGGAGCAAAGCCTTCTTGTCAGCTTTTGAATGTACGGAGAAGAATTCGAGTACAGCTATATACGAAAGGCTTATGGTAATACAGGGAGAGCATTGCGCAAGAAATTCCCAGGAAGGCAGCAGCGGTCGTGAACCGGGGCAAGACGTTCGTATCGTTATCCCTATCTCTCCTCTCCCCCCCCCCCCCCTCCATCCCCTCCCCGCGGAAAGAAAATTGCACTTCTTCGTGACCATTATTCTTTTATATGCTGCCCGGCCAGCTGCACACACCTTTTCGCCGTCTTACGACGCTCAACTGCACTCGTATGCGACCAGTCGAGGAAAAATGCGAAAATACTCGAGAGCAAACCGTGCTATCTCGCATATTCGTGGGTATGAAAAATATACTCGCTGCGGATAGGATATATACGTGAGGGTCGGAAATATTTTTCCAAGATGTGCCTTCCGGCGCGAGTCCGGAATTCTAAGACTGTACGAGACTCGGCGCGATGGCATTCGAAGCTCCCGTCATCGGACATCGGACTCTTTCGCCCCTCGCTATTCTCTGGTCGTATCGTCTAGACACTTGGCGCATTTATTCCGTACCAACGTTCTCTCCTGAAGTCGACGGCTCTCATCCTCATCTCGATTGCATGTACAATTTCATTAATATTACGAAACGTCCCGCGGCTAACAGCCAGGCTCGAAGTGTCGTCTAATTTAGTAACCGATTCCCTAGAGGACCAAATTGGGAATCAATCACAGCTCGAATTGCATTATTCATGTAAATGTTGAGCCGCTAATGTGATTATTACACTGCTGATAAGGGGGGTAACTTTCAACCTCGGGGGAGGTTGAAGGTGACGAGCCGGACTTATTAGATTCGAAGTTGGCGTGACATGCGGCGAACGCGCCCGTGCCCCATCGCGAACTAAGCCGGTAACAGCTTTGCCTCGCTCTCTGGGTCTACGATAATACTATGCTGTAAATGGCCACGCTGAAAGGCACGTATATACGAGACGGCGTACACAGACCTGCGCCACGTGTGTTTACAGACGGGTCGCGGAGCACACTGAGGCGCACCAACACGACGGCGATGTGGCTGGACACCGCCGTTGGTTCCGTGATATGATTTAATAAGTACGACCCGCACGCGACAAGCATGCGGCAACGTGTTGCTTTCGCAGTGAATTTTTTTCCGTCAATCGAGAATGAAACATAGCGAAATATTACCGAGTATATTAGATGAATGGGAACAATGTCCCGTTCGACAATGCCATTCGTTCATTGAATTATGTACATTCGAGCGAACGCTGTGACGTATTGTGCTTTCTCGTCTCGAATTTACCTTCCACTTCGTCACAGCTTCGTATCGTACGGATGCGTATTGCTCCAACAACATTTCAGAGCAATGATCTTCCGTCGGGAATAACGTACTCGAGCGTTTATTATGATAGTCTCACTGCTTATTGTCAAACATCAAAACCTCCGCAGTACCTCCGTAGTAATCTACTGGAGGATTCAGATTGGACAATACCGTCGACGATCAACTACCTCGTATTCTGAACATAATGTTTGATCGATCGCCGTTCGAGTGAGCGAACGAGAGAGAGAGGACAAGATATTGCTAGGGGTAGTTTCGGATTCGGTAGATGACGAGGCCGGAGAACGAACGGGAATGGAGTGGAGAACCGACGTCGACGGCAATGGGCGACCCATCGGTTCGATTCGGTTAATACCGGAATATCCTGAGTGAGGGACATAATAGAATTTTAGTCGTAACATTGAAATCCATTCGATTATCCGTGCCAACTAACTGGTTTCTACGAGTTACGGATGGCAAATTGCATTTCTCAAATTTATTATGTATGTGACAGATCCTAAAGCTTCTCCATTTCTCTCGCGCGCGGCATTTAATCCTCCGTCCCTGGCTCGATGTGCCATGTCGTAGCTTCTTTCCATGCTGACGAGAGTGTCCCGGAGACTGTAATCCCGGTCTATTCCTCTCGTTTGTCAGTACGATAGCTCGTGATGAATGCTGTAACGCCGCGATTCTCTTGTCTCAGTTCATCCTGCGGGTGTATAATACATCCGACCCGACGTGAACGATAATTTCGGTCGTTCAACTTATACGGGCTACCGGTATAACGTTATCGCAACAGCCTTTATCTTTCTCGTCGTAACACTCTCACTCGATCGCGACTACTTTTCACGACTCTCCGGGAATCTTATCGTTTTTGGTACAACCTACTTTTACAGACCAATTTAATGCCGTTTACGATTCAAGAGACTCGTTGTTGTTTCACTTCGGCGCGACGCTGTAATAACGATAACGATAAACAAGATTTCTTGCATAGACGTTTTATGGACGTTTGTGATGAGCACGCACTGATGCGATTCGAAAGCGGTGCCAAGGGGAAAAGGCGTGCATCAGATTAAAGAGGGAAGATAACGCTGAACTTATAACAGAACGGTAATCTAAAGGATGAACGCGAGATACGACCGCCGCATTAATCGTTCTACGTGTTCGATTGCGGTGGAACTGTGAACTTCGTCAGTTGAAACTTAGCAGCGATTTTTTCGACGTTTAGTGCAGAGAAACCCCACTCTGCATCAGCTAGATGCAGCAGTTTTTGTTTGTTGGCCAGTAAGGAGAGGCTGCCGGAAACGTGAATAAAGCGTTTTTGTGCCCATTGTCGACGCCATTATTTTATCAACAATGAGACAGGGCGAGCTCGCTATATTGTTCCGAGCTCTGTGTGCCCTACTTGTGTCTCTCAAATCTCCATTACGACGAATATAACCAACCGCAATAACCGCTGCATAGACGAGCGAGTTATATATAAGTAATTGAAGCTGGCGAATGCGCTATTAACCCTTCGACCGCGTCCATTTAGAAATTTAAATCATTAGAGGAGATTCGCGTAGGGTAAAAGTGGTGAATGTAACGGCCCGAAATCATCACGTTTACCCTACGTTGATTAGGTATAAATGAATCATTAAAATCTACGACGGAAAGCATTAACTCCAACTATAACCTCATTATTTGGTCTTAATTGTTATACGAACCTGTAATTGATACCGAAGATTTATAATTACGGAATTTTCTTGGGTGGCTCTATAGGTCTCGAGCTGGGTACACGAGCTTGATTAAAACGTGCTCTCAATTTCCTTGAAATACTCTACGGATTTTTCGACTTGATTAGTCGTTTTAATGGAGTTTTCCGTGCAAATGAAAAAAATGGAAAATGTCATATTATTATGCAGCGGTACGAACGAGAATTTCCTTGCTAACACGTATTGTATAATGTAGTATACGCACGTCGAAAGAAGCACGAGACTATGTGGAACCACCCTTCGTTAACAGATATGCGATCGCAAAGTATCTCTTGCGAAGTATCGAAGCAGGAAAGTTTTCCTCTCTTGGTTCATCTGGTGCTTCAACTTGTCGGGAACTCGAGACGGGGAGAGTTGTCTGCTCGAGGGAAATCCCTTCAATTACGATTCATTAGCACCTCGAGGAATCCATAGACCGCGAAGGTTACTGTATCCGATCTCATCACCAGCTCGTCGTCCCGCTCCCTCTGACTCTTCCGGCTCCCCGACCCCACGAATGAATGAAATTTCACACCGGAAGACGCGCCCCGTTCCCAGCGCCGAAGGCAAATGATACATACTTAGAATTTTTTTTTTAAGGTAAAAAGCCTTAAGGTAAAACCTTGGATTTTCCGCACGTACATACCAATGGAAGATTATATTCGTAAGCGCAAGGGCGCGTGAAAAAACAAGAGTGAGAATGGCAATATCAATGTCGTAGAAAATCAGTCGGAATGGAAATGAGGTCGACGAAATCGAAAGTATGTAAGAGGGAGAAGGCAAGGCCGAAGAAAGGGATATGATGCCACAGTTACGGGGGAATAATCTCTTCGTGCGGAAAATGTGCGCTCGCGGCAGGAGCAACCCTGACAAATCGATATTTACCGTTCTTATATTCTTGGGTACATTATCCCTACTGATATACCTACTTCCCTGCGAGATCGGTGCGGATATACGCACGAACGATTTAACGGAAGAAACGTGACCGATTTCTTGGTCATACAGTAAAAATTGTTTGTTCATTTAGCGAACATTTGCTATCCAAAGAGGTCCACATTTTTTTTATTTATATATATTTTTTTCTGTCAACGAGCCGCGTGTTCAACTAAAAAAAATTACAAAACTAACAAAAAAATTGTACAAACCGTACAAAAAAAAAATTGGAGCCAACAAAAATTTGTTAAATTAATAAACCTTTTTTACTATGTGTCTACGTGTACGCTGTACCGGATGCTTTTATTGCATGTTTGATGACATGGAATTTGGAACATTTCAAAATTTCGCTAAATACAGAAGCCTGTTGGGCCTGTTTGAGTTCATCCGGAGGTCGCACCTACACCTTTACGTCATCTTCTATAACATCATCGGCCATATAGTGTGCTTCCAATTTAAAGATTCACGGAACATCGTAATCGAGTTGCATAAATTATTTGGTCATTCACGACAGCATTCGAACAAGCAGCGTACACACCAATTTCGAGTATATGTGCATACATCGAATAAATTTGGAGCCCACGTTTTCAGAAGATCGTATTAGTAACCGTATCGGAATATTGCATGACGATAGTCTATGTATAGGAAACATAGCTACCACGGTGAACTCAATGTATATCTAATGCCCTCAACGAGAGCACATGCCATCCGGACAGTATATATTTCTCGTGACATTCGTGTACCCCACCATCCATCAGAATTATAGATAGAGTTATTGCGCATTTATTCATCGAGGATGTACGAGCGGCAAACTCATCGGCTTCTTTATTTCTTGCTCCTTTTCAGGTGTCTACCGTGGAACAAGTTGATTTACATGCATACCGTCAGCGAGGGATGAAACTGCTGAAGAACGATGCGCAGCGAAAATGTTCGAGATACGATCGCGATACGAGAATCCTGATACGAGGATTATTGAGATACGCGCTGACGATGTACCGCCGTGATATCGGGGATGAATGGCATTGAATCGAACTGGGTAAGTTTAGTAATTGAGTTTCCGGTGTAAAAAATATTGAGTCTGCTTTCTTTAAACTGTGTCCGCCTCTTAGGAGAATTGATACAATATAGATTTCGAAAGTAAGCGACAGCGGTGGATGCGCGGTTGGCGCCCGGCTCTGTTGGTCCCCCCAAGTCACGCAGATTTGTAAGTGGTCAGTACTTGGATGGGTGACCGCTTAGCCGTGCGCCAGTTGGCGCTTCGACCGTTGAGTGCGAAGCCCTTTCTTCTGAGACTTTGGTGTTTCTGCACTTTACTCAAGAGCAAAAATACCGAAGGATCAGTAGAATGTGACCGTCTGTACCCGCACGGGTTTTCCGTAGTTTCGTAAAAACCCAGAAGGGTATACGGTAGAAATGGAACAACAAAAAATAGATTTCGAAAATAACTTTGAAATCTGAACATTTTTTAGTTAATTATACAATCTATGCAGGCTCAAGTAGATAAATATCAGACTCAATAATTATTTATCCAATCTGTATGATCACAGCCCTTCATTAATTTAAGTTCGTTAATTAACTTTTCGGTGTAAAAAAAAATCCTCAAAATGTATGACTCAAAGGATTAATGCTGCCCATCAATAATGCGTTGTCTGTTTCCGTATGGCAGCGCTATTCAGATCGGCCGGGCATTAATGAATGGCATGGTGCACTTTATACCCTCTCGTTTTGAATGCTCTATTATACGAGAATATGACAGCACACAGAAATTACGCCCCATCAAAGGACCATTATTAATTAACCCTGGAATAACAGATGATCCGAGATCTTGTAATCAACGAAGCGATAAATCCTTCTCGCGCGCCGTTCGACAATTTGACACTTCAAAGTTAAGAATTTTTTCGACAATGTTTCGGCGAGCTTCGGTATTCTCGTCTCCTCCGTTCGTTGTGCGATTAATCGCGGAAAATTCGATAAAACTTGTGAGAATAATCGAACTCGGCGTAGTCGATTTCTCGACATCTCGTCCTTTCAATAGGAAAACTTTTGTTGCTCCCTGAACAGAAACGGGATGTTCGTTTCCTCGGCTTCGATTTAAGCACAGTGAAATAAATTCACCCTTACAATTTAATTTCTCAAGACCGAGTACCTTGTTCTCTCTTTGTCAATTGGGCATTGGCCGCGGAGTAAGATAAAACTTTTATCTAAAGCTTCCTGTTATAGAATTTTATTTATCCGCCAATGAAAGTTGCAAAAACTATTCGCAGACGATTTTTCTCGTTGCCCGAAGGTGATTTTCGTTGAATCAGCGGCACATTCACCGAAGCGACGGTAACTCGCGGAAAAGTTGGACGAGCGAAAATGCCGAAAGGTGCAACGACTACAAATTGCGAATCCGTAGAGCTCACGTAGATCCGATGTAGCTCTACTTGGATTAGCCTTAAGCGTGGTCCGGACGGAGGGGGCGTGAGAGGAACGCCGCCGCGGGATCTCGCCTTTTCCCACCGTCTTCTTCTCGCACGCCCCACTGTTTCTCTCCGGAAACCACCCTGAGCCCCAGCTTGAAGTCAGCAGGATAAAACATCTGGTCTTGCTGGATAAACCCTGCGGGCTTCCTTGATGAGGACCTTCTTCTTCCTCTTCCCAAGAAACTTTCGTCGCCTACTAACGTGTTTGCTCGCTCGGGCGGAAGAAAACGCCGGGAATAAGAAATCATAGAAGCGTCTCGAGCAGTTTTATATTCGAGAGACAAAGGGCAATTAGCAAGCTCGACGGGACGGTGCGCCGGACTCGAGGAGGCAACGAAGCGTGAAATTTATTAGATTGAAATTATTGCGCGTCGATGCGGTCATCAGCGTTAATGAAATGTCCTTTATGCATTCAAAGTAAAAGTGCAGTTGACTCGCCGGCTCGAAGAGAAATATCGTGCACGCGCCATAAAATCTGAGAATATTAAAAAGTTAATGAAGTTCTTACGTTTCGTATAATCATGAACTGTTTTCTTTTACATGCCGTCTGGGAATTGCAGTGATGGGCGGCGAGAGATTATGGTGGACATGGGGAATGGCCGGACAAGGTACCGTGCCCAACACGAGTCTCCTCCTCTACTCGTCCGGGACCGGAGATCCTTGGAACGGTACGGAACAAGACGCTTTTAATGAAACCGGTGGAAACAGCAGCGGCAACGGCAACGGAAGTCTCTGGCCCGCGGAGGAGAGTCCCTTGGGAGGAGATCACCTCATCGAATCTATCGCCACAGCTACCATCCTCACTCTCATTATTCTGTTCACGGTTGTCGGTGAGTTAAGGATATTACAATACTGCACGGATAATGTGAATAGATAATTGTCTATCTATAGATTCGCATCGCTGCTGCACAACGCTGAACCGAAAACGCTTCGGGGATAATGACAAAGAAATAAGATTAAACTTCCCCTGGGACTTCAATATCTGTTATTGAATTCTCATTAACGATGTTGTTATCGGGATATTAATAAGATATTAATTCGATTAAACTTCCGTTGGGTCTTTAAATACCTATTATCGAACTCTCATTAAGGATGTTGTTATCGGGTCCTCAAGCTCCAATTGTATTAACATTAACGAGTAGACGAGATGGCGATTATCGTTGGAAATGTGTCACAGTCGTATCGTACAGAGACATTTTTGACGACTCCCGTTGATGATCCACACCCAGAAAAATAATTTATTTGACGGCCACCGTTTATTTGGTTTAAGTAAAATATTTGTTTGATTTAAATAAATATTTATTTTTATTAAGTAAATAGTCACTTAAATCAAATAAATATTTGTTTAGATCAAATAAATATTTTACTTCAACCAAATAGACGGTTGCCGTCAAATAAATGATTTTTCTCGATGCATCTCCAGTACTTACGAGGAGAAAAATAATTAGCTCTTCCGACTGAGTCCATGGTCGAACATGATCTAGGCGACTTATTTTGTTGGGCCTACAAATTATTTGGCTGCCAACCGATTCATTTGTTGGCCGAACGAAATTATTCGTCTGGAGCCTGTTTAGCCACGCAGTTCGTTGGGGCAACTGATTATTTTTCTCTGTTTAAGGGCTAACTGGCGCAGGCTCTCGAGACTTTCGGATACATGCCCTTTCATAGTTTTAGAATTACCGAAGAGGTTATTGAGGCTATGCCACTTACGTAAATCCTCCTTATGCAAACATCTACGTAATACCGAGCCATCGCGATATATCGCTTCTCTCATAGCTGCCAGAAGCATGCATGTTGCAGTGAAAACTCTTTGGCCCAAGGCAAAGCAGAAAAATCGTGCGTTCGGGATCAAAGGACTCTTTACCTATCATCTCTGGCTTTTATCCTTTACTAACGTAGCACGCTTTTTCTCCGGAGTCTCGAACGTACGGAGAGAAGCAATTTCGTATTCGCTACTCTCCCGTTCACTTTTTTTCAGATCGTTTTTCTTTTTACACCGCGAGTGTGCGTGAAGGGATTTCGCGTTTACGTATACACTCCTTCGATTCGATACACCGTTATGCGCCAGGAGGGTAGGTGATATCGGGGAAGTGGGGAACAATGAAGCCGTCACGTTCTTTGGACGCTGCTGACGTCTGCACCCGTTCAATCCGACTCTGCCGGGGCTTTCCCGCGTATCCCAAGCGAGAATAACGATTACGATCTTCGACAGCTCTCAGAGGCAGGCGTCGCGCACGTTTTCCTATATTAAAAAGCCAAAAAAATTTTGGAAACTTCCTCGACAGAGCGATCCTTTTTTTCTAGCGGATGTGCTCAAAGCCAAATGTCAGTTGCTTCGTTTTAGATTTAGACTCGCTCGTACACTGTAAAAAATTTCTGTTTGAAAATTCATAAATGTATATGAAGTTTTATGCATATACAGTATATGAAATTTTATTGACACGTATATTAAAAACAATATTATTTGTCTAATGTTTGTAATAATAACATAATTTTCATATACGGATGTCTTAATTTTAAATGCCATCACCGGTAATTTTAATATACAGGTATTGCATTTAAGATTAAATTATTAACATTTAAATACAATGTATATGAATTCCAATTTTATATACCGTGGTTATATATTTCATATAACTTTGTATATTAAACGTATTGTAAATGTCATAAATTTTTTTACAGTGTAGTCAATAAACTAACAAGTGAAACGAGTCTCTAACTACGAGGCTAAAACTGCGGTGATTATTTTAGCGGATTTCTCGACCTTTACAAACGATACGACTGTATTAGCTTCGAGTTCGGATGTATAAATTATCGAGGCTAGGGAAAAAGGGGCGAACTCCGAGGGAGTGAAGGGAACCAAAAACACGAAAAGTTTGACCCTCGGGAGTCTCGTGGAATCCCGTCTCGTCAAAGTACACAACTCGTTCGGGGATGATTCCGGGATAGTTGAAGAGAACTATGCCGAAAAACCGGGCAAATGCTTCGATAACCCCGTTACCTGCTTCTTCTTTGCTCTCGCGAATTTATATGTACGGAAAATACGGACCCTACGAGCCAGTGTTTGCAGGCATCGAAAACCTTGCGCCGGTGTGCTTGGCAAAAGTTTGCACGTAAAGCGAAACTTTTTCTCATGACTTCGCGGTGCTCGGGCATCTTCTCTGAGATAATGCGAACCACAGCCGGGTGAAGGATGAATTTCTTGTTGTTGGAACCTTGCTGCAAAAAAAAAAAAAAAACGGAAATGGGGAACCGCGACGAGACCGGAAAGCTCAAGATCGTAGAATCTCTTCTTGTCGTCGCATTTCCCTGGCTATGTATTCTGAGGTCTGATTCTATGCAGCGAAAAAAGTATCTGGCGGTAATATGCATGCTTGAAGCGAAACGTGTCGGTTCGCTGTACTTTTGTACTTTCTTGAGTCCCGAGAACAAAATTGTACATTGCGAACGTGCTTCGATCTAATAATTCACCCGTACTATAATGTGATAGAAAAATAACTTGGTACACTGAAAAAAAAAAATCATTCATCGAGTAAAATTTGCTTGCGGGCTGCCAAAGAAGTAAAAAAGTTGTTTCAATTCTACTCTGAATTCGTATAATTTCATACCGGATTGAAACCATAACATGTCACCTTGACAGTCTTGGTGTCGTTGTTTCAATATCATACGGAATTGTAAGAATTGAAAGTAAAATTGAAACAAACATTCTTTTCTTTGGCAGTCCGCAAGCAAATTTTTTTTCAGTGAACTTGCACAAAACGTCCCTCTTCCACGGAACATCTGTATTTATCTCGCTCGTCATGTCGAAATCGTAAATCAGCGTTAACTAACTATCGCGCCCATGCAATCGGAGCAGAAGTGAAAACATTCCATGACACTGTCGGTCACAATTATTTCGTTCGATTTGTTACACTGACCGTTTACCGTATAGCGTTTCACCGCACGAGAGTTCGAGGCACGTATATTCCATACGCAAACTTGCTTCACGAGGGAACTCGCACATGTCGACCCGCCAGCACAAATGAACAGCCTCTGTTTCGAGGAGCAAAAACGAAACTGAAGAAGCGGAAATAAAAACTAAAAGCAAAGTAAAGTAACGAAGTGAGGGAAGTGTGTCGCACGGAGTAGAATAGAGACAGCGGTGAAGCGCTCGGTGAACGGGGAAAAATAAATTGCGCCAAATTGAACATTCTCGTTGGAGATATGTTCGTCATTCGCTGGAGCAGAGTTTGAATGCAATACCCACGCTCCATTGCTAGCTCACCGTGCTGCGTTTGCCGGTAGTTGAACGTATGTACATAGAGAAGCGTCAATTTTTCTTTTATTTTGCCTCTCCAACACGTTTTTTCGTCCATCGGTACGTTGCCGGCTGATATTTGCCTCGGGCACTTGACCGCGCAACAATTTCCGCGAGTGCACGTGCCACTGACGTTGCATGCACGCTGCCAGAGCTGCGGGGGCTCTCGGTGGCAAGCTTATCGCCCCCCGCAAACTCAGCAGGCTGTCGCTTACGGGATTCAGGACCTTTGGGGATTGTCGTCCCCATTCAGAACCTCGCCGACCTGTCCAGTCTTTTTTTTCTATCTTTGCCGCACGGTCTGACCGTAATCCTGAGAAATGACTTCACCCGGGAATATCAAATTTTTTTCCCTTCGCTTCTCATTCCTTTCCCGAGAACTTTGAAGGATCTCCGGGGAGATTTGGTGACCGCAAAGGGGACTATCAGGCGAGTGCCTCTATGTGTCCGATGCCCGGGTGTGGAACGATATCGGTAATATATTCGTCGGCGTGGACAAGCAGTACTCGGTATCGAGAAAAAAATAAAGATATTCCACTTACCGAAGTTGAAAATCCTTCGACCGTCGGCCGTCGTGGCCGTTGAAACTTTTCTCGGGAAGCAAAGTACTCGCCGCAAGCGCACCTTTCTGCAAAGTACATAAAAAAGTTTTCGATCTCGACAATATCCAGCGGATGAGTTCATGATTGAGAGGGACGAGCTGACGAAGTCTCTCTCGGGGGTGGTGAAGTCTCTCGTTCGAAAGATTCGATCACAAGGTTCTACGTTATTCGCGATCGTGATAACAAAGTCTCTCGATTCGCATTGAGAAACTCGAAAAGGAAAAGATCTTGCAATCGTCGGCGTATTTGTGTGTTTGCGCGGAAGAAGGTAAACTGCATCGATTAGACTCTTGCACTCTCGACCTCACACTCTGCGTGCACGTGCGAGCGAACAGTGGAAATCTCAGCATGGTAAGTGACTTTATCGTTACTATTGAAACGATCGGGTGACCTTAAAAAATTCAGAGCTTCGCCCCACCGAGTGAGACCCGAAAGCTTTGGGCTTTCAATCGATTTTGTCGATAGTGGGTGTAGGTGTGGGGGAGGGGGAGGGGAGGGGAATCTCGAGGTTGATAGACGTAAAGGGGCAAGTTTGCGCGGTTGAAGTTGATATATACAACGATTTACGGTAAGTGCTAGTGTACCGCGAGAGAGAAGTCCAACCCCGTACACCGGCACGCTTTTCTGTCGAACGGTTAGCGATATCCTTCGGGCGAAACTGATGTACCGGACGTTCGGGGTTTATAGTTTTTGTTTCTATACCACGGAGGATCGCGGGGATTTCGAAGCTTTGGGATTCGAAGTGGTACTTTGGGAGGTATAGAGGACCGCGTGTACTGCCGAATAGTAGGAGTGAAAAACGAAATCCATTTGCCGAATTCACTGAACACTTCGGGCTCTCGTACGGCGATCTACCGATGCCCATTTTCTGGGCGATGGGTGTGTGTGTGTGCTTATTTGGATTACTCTCATCTGAGCCTCCGCGGCCCTTCTCCCGCAAATGCTCTCGCGCTAATGGATTTTGTAAACTTTGATATTTCAAAGCTCCCACACAACTACAAACGATTGAAAAATAAATATATTTCGCATGGGATAAAAAAAAGCAACAGGATAAACGTATCTAGGGGAAAAGGAGTTGCGAACGCTGAAAGCCTGGTGGGAATCGAAAAAGTGGTATAGCAATAGGTTCTGGATACATTGGTGTGCGTGCACACGTATTTCATTGTGTCTTATTATGACACTTTGATATTTGAAAGCTACCACACAACTATAAACGATTGAAAAATAAATATCTTTCATACGAGATAAAAAAAGCAACAGGATAAACATATGTAGGGGGAAAGGAGTCACGAATACTGAAAGCCTGGCGGGAATCAAAAAAGTGGTATAGCAATAGGTTTTGGATACATTAGTGTGCATGCACACGTATTTCATTGTGTCTTATTATGGCACTGACGTGGAGAAGAAATTCGCCCAATATGATCGAATACAGACTTTAAAAAGGAATGATTCGCCGCACTTTCTGCACGCCAATTTATAGAGCAAGATTTTTACGTTTATTTCTCAGAAAAAAATATCTCCCTCGCACTGCCCATTCCAATCCGATGCAATTTGGCCTTGAAGAAAAAATGCGACGAATTGTGGCGGCTGGAGCGAGCATGCATGCGCGCGTGTATGTGATGACGTCATACTTATGCCAGAAGCTTGTAGAACATTCGACGCGTATATGTGTGTGCGCACGCACACTAATGTATCCAGAACCTCTATAACTATACTACTCAAAAATTCATTTTATCGTTTGAAATTGGTGTAATTAGCCGGCTCTCATGTGTCTTGAGCGAGTCAGTCAAAGTAGTTCCAACATCAGTCAAATCCCACGACAGACGCATGCGATGGAGGCACGCGATGGATATTAGGTGCAGTAGGAGAGAGAGGACTGAAAACCGAATTAAACCGATCGGTGGTTGATGATCTCCGCACACATACACTGGGGTACACATCCTCCAGTGGCACTTGAATTTCCTCTACCCTTTTCTCGATCTGTTTTCTCAACCGACTCTTTTCTGTGCTGTCCGGACTTTCGTTCATTCCCGATTTCCACCTCTGTCCGCAAACCCGAGGGTCTGTCGATCGCTCTATAGTTATACGGGAAAAGCCTCCGATCTATGTGGTCCAGTAAAAATAAAGTAAAACGAAGTCGTCTTCGTACGTTATCTCGAACTTTTTTATTTGTTTACCGTTCATCAATTTTTAACCGCGGCTTTGCTCTGTTAAAAAGATTTGCGTCATTAAAATAAAATGACAAACGTAAAATAAAAAGTGTGCATCCACCCTTGGAAAAATAACGTAGTGACGAATTGCGCCATAGAAAATAAAATTATCATTTATCGTAACGGCTGTTCGATATGTCTCGCCGAGGATCCTCCGCGAGGGCATTGCCATTAGAATGACACGCACGGGTCCAATTTGTGCCCGATGGCACATACGAGTCTCGACTACCCCGATCTCCAATTCAATTACACGGCGCCCGAAATTGCTATCAATAAAATCATCCAAAGATGTAATGAATTTCCGAGAGTGCCCACAGCGTGTCGACAACGACGAGGACGTTCTACAACCACGCAATCCTTACAGGGACCCTCTGGGATCTCTCCGAAAAGATCGGAAACATACACAGTACCTCCACATTATACCCCGGTCGTTTAATCTCTTATACTAACGAATTTCCAATTTTACCATCGAATTTTGAATTAACAACCGCTGACGTTCGGCTCGTTTAATTGTAATGAAATCAAACATTGTTAACGTAGTGATGACCTCGTGCCGATCGAATCACCCCCATTAGTTGTCTCGCATCTCCCTTCTACATTTATCAGCATTAATAATTATTTTTTTTGTTTCCGGTAACAAAAATAATTATAATGACAATAACAAATATTTTCATTGTGTACGTCGGGAAGCTCGGCCATTCTATCGTTCGCCATTGTTCCCGTGCGGTTTAAGCTAACGTAAAATGAACAACGAACAGGCACAGCGGTAAATAACCTGTGGCGAGAATACCGAGGTAGGGGGCATTCAATGTACACACTGTGATATACGCTGGAAAATGCGTCTTTGTCCGAAAGCACAGTAAATAAATTGCTTTCAATCTGTCCATCCGCACGAAATATATTGTATCGATTGTCGACGGCAAAATCGAGCGAATATAAAAGTGTTCGAGTTACAATTCGCCGTTCGACGTCGAAGTTGCATTAAGCCGTGTTGTCCGTCTCGAGTCGTATTTCCTCAAGATGTACTCCTACGACCGTCGTAATGGGAAATCTTCGATCGACGTAGTGGCCCGTGAACTTCGTTCTCTATCCAAAACCGGAAATACTCTATGCACCGAGCGCGGTACGTTTTGTCGAAGCCATTTATCTGAGGCTCTATAAAATAAATGAAAACGAAAAATATCGGGAAAAAATATTGTTCTTACGAGAGGGCAGATGAACGCCCAGATAGCATTTTGCCAAAAATCCGCCAGCAAATAGGCAACAAATGTCCGCACGGGATGGTGACAAAATTGCGTCATATCTTTTTGCCAGCATTCAATGCGGAAAATTCTTAGAAGGATATTGCCAGCAAGTATGTTTTCGTAAATTGCTTACTAAATATTTTCCATGACTTCCTTGGAAGCTTTAATTATTTCCATCATCTCGGAGTGAGGCCCAAATATTGGAAAGTTAATTGGAGCCACTAAAAATAATCCATTATCTGATTTAATTAGGGCTTGCTATATGGACATTAATAAACTCCAATTCTGGTGTCTTTTCATGCAGGCAAGTATTTGTACAAAATTTCAAAATAGCTCAAGATTTATTTGCTTGAGTAATGGTTATTTTAACTGTGGATTGGCTGTGTATAAACATCGATGACAGACCCTTTTTGTGTTTGACCTACGTTGTATAAATTAATTAAATGGACACACATGAGCTACGCACATTTCCACCTTCCCAAAAAGTGCGCACATTCAATAGTATGAAACGACTCAATTCGCCTTGCCGCAGCATAAGAACCATCGGGTGTAAAGCCTTATATAAACTATCCTCTGGTTAAGGTAAGAAATCACCTTATAGCAACCGTTCTTGCATTTCCGCCACCAATATGCTGGAATCTTCTGCTAACTATCGTCGCAATATTGCTGACAATTTATAGGGCATTTTGTTGACGAGTTGCTGATACCGTAGATTCCATGCCATGCAGTTATATTTATGGCAAGAAAACAGCAAAGCTTGACGGCAAGCAATTGTACTTGTTTGCCACGGTTAGCTATTTGGGTGTAAGTGGACGAACATGCAGGAGGCGATACGGTAAAATGTCCATAATCGTGCGGCTAAACGATCGAACAAGCTCGTTTGTTATCTCCCATCCGGCGAATGATCCTTCTATACGATCGGCCGGATCTTATTCAGGCCAATTTACTAATTTACGGCCGACCGGCAGGGCCAAGTTAAAACGCAATTAATACCGCTGGTTATTGAATATTATGTTTTCGCTCCGTTCGCTTCGCGGGATATCAGAGACGAGGTCCGGGGCGGGGTATAATGAAGTTCGATAGTTTACGGAAATTAATGTGAGAAACTATTCGACTTTGAAACTCGCATAGTTAGCCGACAAGCAACCTTCCCACGTCATCGCTTTGTAAAAGCTGGATAGTTTGAGTGGCCGGACGTGGCCACCCGCGCGATTTTGACCGACCGCCTCTCTCAATCTCGATAAAGTTCGTGTGCTTGCTCGCTTGCGTGTCAGGAAATCTTTGGCCTACCGCGAGCACAAAGCCAAACGCTATGTGGCAACTGATAGCTTAGTTTCAGCCTCGTATTTCGTTTCTGCCATTATACGGGAGCAGTAAAAGCGTCACATTACAGGCAAGATCTATTGCGATAATGACATCAGATCGATGCCTAATTCCATAAGGGCGTAGAGGCTGTGTATAAACATAGTTCATATGCCCTTCTGGCGTTAGACCATGGATATGCTTTCTGCTGTGACAAAGCGATCATTCAAGTCCGAAATCTCTTTCCTGTTACAAAAATAATAATTTGTGCTTAGGGGAACGCTAAAGAGGGGCAATAAGAACGTTCACAAAACAAAAAAAAAATGAAATTTTCATATCGCTTTTTCATAAAGGTTGAACATTGAAATTTTCATAGACCTTTCTCATAATGTTCTTCTATGAGAAAGTCATATGTAAATTTCACTTTTCCCAAAAAAAAAAACCCCAAAAAAGTTTTTTCTTTAATCCTCGTTCTGGGACTTTTATTACGTAGAAAAGATAAATTATGGATATCGGTAACTATGGCAATCAGTTTAATTATGGAGAGGATCAAAGTATCCAGTGAAAACGTTTTTACATAAATTACACACTTATCGTCCTCAAAGCTCCACAATTTTTTTGCCAATGATCAGTATTTTCAACTTGAAAAAAAAATTCCAAAGGCAAAGAAAAAGAAATGTGCACGTTTGTGAACAAGAAATGCTTGTCGGGTGTAGAAACCTTCTTTACCGTGTACGACGACTCGAATTGCGAGAGCTCCCCCTCTTTTTCGTATCGTAATCGGGGAAGTCTTCCAGAGTGATATTGCCGCAGGAGACATTATGAAGGTACATCGATATCTAGTGCGGTGGTCTGGCTTCAAGCCGTTCCGTCTTCATTCTCCGTATACTCAGCATATCTCCAAGAGGCTCCGTCGTTATTGAAGTCGACGTATAGTTCACCGCTCCGGATGTATTGAACGACGAGTCGGATAAATGAGGAGCAAAAAAAAAACGGCCAAAGCGAAGAAAAATATGACATGGAAAAAGAACGAGGAAGACACAGAGAGCTCTGGGAAGGACTAGAAAAAAAAAATTGGACGTCGGATCGAAGTCCATATTCATAACCAGTCACCCTGCATATTTTCGCTATCTTCCATCGCTATCCCAAGAGCGTTCGCTCTTTTCATTCTCTTTTATCCTTCTCGCTGCCCCTTTCCATTACTCCCGTGCCGTTCTCTTTAGTTTCTGTCAATCCGGCTTTATTCTCGATTCGTTCTGGAGATCTCGGTGGAGCCCCGCGTCTCTCGTGTCTTCCGCTTCGCGGTCGTTGTCTCTTCATCCCCCCATCCACTTTCGTACAGTGGTGCATCAGTGTCGCGGATCCATCAGCAGCTTACGCCCTTTTTCTCCCTCAACTCTATCCTTTCACCTTCATTGGTGCACGTCGCTATGGCGATGCACAACGACGGCATAGACTTAACCCCGTTGGTTCGTTACAGCGACGACGATGACGCGGATGTGGACGATGTTCTATTCCACCCCACGGATTGATTAACAGGCTTTATCTGCCCGATGCAACCCGCTGCGAAGCTCGTACCTGGGCGTACGAAGTCATTTCAGATTACGAGAGAAGGCGAGATTTGATCCCCCGAACCCTCCCCGTGAGTTCCTAGTGCAGACCCCTTCGATTTTGCTGCGGTTCGTCGTCCCATCCAGTATACTCCGTTTTCTATGACTGCACCCTTCGTACATACGCGACTCGTGCATTCACCTATTGCACGATGCCCGATATAGCTAACCATCGTATACCTATATTTATGTATCTATCAACGAGCATAAAGAACTCGGCTCGGATAAATATCTCGAAGAAATTGATGGAAATATCAACTCCCGGCGTGCAATGCCGGTCATAAACGCTGCAATAGTACAGAAGATCGAAAGATGATTTACGAGAGATCGAAGATATATGAAATGAGAGATCAACTTCGCGGGATCGAAGAATATACGTACGACCACGTACGAAAGCGGAAATGGCTCGCGATGTGCGTCACGGCGAGATATCCCACCCTGACAATTTTTCCGGGTCGTTCTTATCACAACGAAGCCTTCAATCCTGCAATTCGTGTTTTTATCTGATTCGGCTAGATAAAAAAAAGAACTTCTACTTTACATTCGATTCGGCATAGTGAGAGTCAAAAGGTTAATGTTAAAATCGGGCCAACCCTTTCTCGAACAGTCTTTCATTACGACCCGTTCGTTGTCCGCCATGAAAACAGTGCACAAAAAAGTCTTCGCTTTTAGACTCTGCTCTCTTTTCCCCCCTCTTTGCTTCAGCTGTTTTTCCTGTTCCATCGCTTTCTTCTCATTCGCCGAAGATCGGGTATCGCTTCTTCAAATTCCTCGGATGACGATTAATCAAGTTGGATCGGGTTACGAGAAAAGTGTAAGCTCTTGGTTGATGGCTTTGAAGTAGAAAACTGTGATGGTTACTGCGGTTTGTATGCGCGCGGCGAGAGTGCGGACGGAAACTCTGCTCCTCCTCGGGTTCATTGAAAAGTTTTCTCGGACGCGAGTTCTTCGCTTACTCTTCCTCACCTTCTCTTACCTTCTCGCCTCTTACCCTCCGCTTGGATTTTTTTTTCAATCACCTTGCAAGAATTATAGTTTAGAGGAGGTCGCACAAGTCGCCGAGATATTCGTAGAAAATCATGTCGTACCGAGGGTGCCAGTGGTGAAAGACACGAGAGCAAAGAGTGAAGGAAAAGGAAGAAAGAGGAATAGGAGAGAGATTCGAGATAGAAAGATATATATATATATATATATATACATAGATCCGGCAGCGACCACCCCGGATTCTAGAGAGGACAGCGGCACGAGGCGTTATCAACCAGGTTCATCAATTATAAAGTTCGGATTACACAGCCCGCGGGGCCCCCATCTTCCGAATTGCAGCCCCTTTCCTCGCTCATCTTCCTCATACCGTCACTCTGGGAAAGAAGGCTTTACCGCCGTCGTATACGTAATCGCACTAGGAGAAGCGGTCTTATTCGTCGTCGGAACTAGGCGTGTTGCCGACGACTCTAATCCCGTCGTCTTCCACGACCGGCAAGCACAGTCTTCACCTTTCTTCCTCAAGCCGGTAGACGACGCAGGAGATGCAGGGGAGGGCAAAACGGGGTAGCTGAGAAATAAATCCCCCTCTGATGAATTCACAGCTGCGGGTTGACTGTTTACTAATTTGAAGAAAATCCAGTTTCTAAACAAGAATGTCTGCAGATATCCGAGAAGTTAAAACAGTATCTTGCGACCTTTCGCCGAACTTTTAATTGCTTTTTCATTACTTTTGTGCTTGCATAATAATTTTCGGCTTCGGTAGCTTCGATATTGGAACTTTTTTTTTACCAATACGGGTTCGTTAGTGCCACATCCACAGAATCGAAATTGCATGCATGATCGCGGTACGATAGCCGAGCGAGACCGAGCGGAGGAATCGGATATGTACCAGGATTTATTACAATATTTTTGAGTTTTCGCAAATACGAGCAACGGGCACTCTCATGAATCACTGACGTTTTCCGGTGGACAGATCGACGTGACGAGCGTGACGGCACGCGAGAATTGTGATTTTATATTCGTCGCATGCGTCACTGTTCGGTATTCCAATTATTATTTTTTAAACTTTTTTACAATAAAAATGATCAAATAAAATATTGGTAAAAAAAAAGCAACAAAGCATCTCTTTACGTAACAAATTGGAGAATAAATTGGTATAACAGTTCTGAATAATTTGAAAGTCTAACTAGTATACGTAGTGCCTATATGTTTTTCGCGCGCTTCAAGCCAAGCGAGTGAATATATTGTACGGACGATGTGAGGAGGGGAAAAAAAAAACAAAGCGAAGAGCTCGCCGGGGAATTAATTTCGTTGGTCGGGTCGAGAGTTTCTTTTTCTCTCAGCGTGCCGGCTATTGGAATTCTAGAATTTCGCTAAGTCCTCACATACTCGTTGACCTTAAAAAATATAATACTTTCCTCTCTTCTCCTTCGCTCTTGTCCCTTTCGACGCTCGTTTCCCTAGCGGTATAATTTGTCACGAAACGTCCCGTGCACTCGAGGGTTCAAGGGAAGAGCGAACGGCAGTGGGGTTCGTTCTCGGCACGCTTTTTCAATTTACCCACATTCGCGGGTGAATGGCCAACGGCTATCGAACGGGCGCAATAGCTCGATGCGATTCTGTCCCGCACAGGATCGTTTTTCTCCGGCCTCTTCATGTGAGAGCTCGTGAAAGAGCTAGTATATTAGCGCGTTTTTTTGTGGACCATATCGATCGACACAAATGTATACACACAAACAAGTTCGCGCGGAACCTGGTCAAACGCAAACGTTACATCGTGCGGAAGTCCGCAACAGCAAGACCCTTCGACCTTGCTATTCACGCTACGATACTTCGAAGCGGGCCGATAATAGCACCTAAAACGACGGGTAACTTTGTCATATATTCGTTCTCCGCTTAGGGTGTAAAAAAAATGGTTACACAAGTAAACATTTTTTATATTAATTTTACTTATACCCTGATTACTTATAACCTTTTATTATAAAATAAAAATGGTACTTATGTAACCATTTTTATTTTATAATAAAAATGGTTACATAAGTACATAAGTGTAAAAAAATGGTAACATAATTGAAGTCAACGGTTCTCTCAAACAGCCGATTAGCCTTTTAATTGATGAATTGTATGGGAGGACAGGCAGACAAACAGGTAATCAGACAAACCGACGTACAAACAAAACCAATGACTTTCATTTGATTAATAAAGAAGAGATATGCAAAGAGAACATCTGGCCAGCTTGGCACTCGTAATTTCTCTATTTTCCTTTTCATACTTTCGAAATTAAGCGGTCTGCGGTATTTCGACGGACTCTTGCTTGGCCTTTGAGCAATCAAGAGCCGCCGACGCTGCACCGCGGGTGATTATACATACTCGCTCCAGAGAGAAGGCAGGAGAGAGCGAGAGAGACTGAAATTCTCTCTTCGCGGAGTACCGCAGCGGCGCAGTGAAATTGCAAGGCAAACGCGAGTCGAACACAAGAGAGATGGTATATAGTCTTCGGATAATTAGTAAGACAACAGTGGGAGAGGGACGAATGAAATGAGCGTACCCGTTACGGAGCTTCGAACCGCGGCAAACTTTGACCATTGTGTATCCCTGGCTACTAACCATCCACTGTGGGTACATTGCGAAACGTAGATCCTTGTAAACTTCAAAGTGATGAGAACGCAGGCAATATTGCGATTCTCGGTGGAAATTTTACGGGAATGGCGAGGAAGATCGAGCGGGATGCTCGGGGAGTTTCGACGCTAATCCTTGAAACATGCTGACTTCCACACAGTATTTCGTGAAGTTGGAGCGAGCCCGACTGTTTCACTCGAATAATCTTGTAGGCATCGCTGCTACATCGGCGATACCAAGTTTATCGTGTCGAGCGTATTGGAGTAATTTGCGATACCAGTGCCATAATGCGAACTTTATACGCACGCTACGAACTTTATACGCACGCGTGCTCGCCGAACTCGTACCACTGGAAGCACTTGCCTTTGGCTCGTACTCCTGTGGTACGAGTGCGGCCGTGCGGCTTACTTCGTATAATGTTCGCTACACCGCCCTATTATCGCATAATATTTTTTGTAACGAATGCAGGCATGGAGAAGTGCTATTTCGTGCCTGCTGATTATGGCGCTGTACAATCAGCACGCGTAAAGTACGAAAAGCGTGCGTAGAGTACGAGAAGTGTACGTAAAGTATGAGAAGCGTGCGTAAAATGAAAACAGCCCGATGCGCGCATGTGTCCGGTATTTATAGAACACTTGGCTGTAAAGCGCTACTTACGCCATTCTCGGCAGGCACGAAAAGTAGCACTTTTTATGCTTAAGTTACATAATACTAATTTATGATACTAGTTTTCCGCACGAATATCGTACCAAGTTTTACTTCACAAGGTGCGAAAATGAGAAAACGGCGCAAACCTGCCATTTTCGCACCGAGTGTAATAAAAGCTTTTTTTAATTCCCAGGTGTAATCATTCTTGAGAAAACTATGTTCCATCTTTAAACTTTTTTATAGTCGGAACAACGAATTAGCTTCGTGTGGCCCGAAGTTACGGGCGAATTGATCGAGGCGACACTCAACTACTCGACGCTCTTTTCTCGTTTTTTTCGCCCGGATTTCCGTCACACACACCCTCAGCCGCATTCAACCCGCCCTCACCCATGGAGCAGATTTACACGAATCGTATCATATTGAGATATATTTTCCAGACGAACGAGTGTCGACCAGATTCTGCGCGCTCGACCCCTTTACGCCGTACCGTTTACGGAAATGAAAATTTATCGCTGGGCACTATATGTGCCGCAGTTTCTGCGCTACTGACTACGCGTTGCAATGTTGAAAAGTTTTATTCCACGATGAGAGGCAACGCGCCAAAGTTGATTACATCCTAGCCGAGTTAGCGGCACTTTGACGGTTGAGACGCAAAACGAAAAACACAAAGTGAGAGAGGAAAATGGGGTTTCACTACGCTATACTGGAGAAATTGGCTGCAAGTCTCTTTTCAAATTATCTTTTAATCGTATCTTGCTCCGCATATACCGCATAAGCGGCAGGGAAAAGAAGGTTTGTACATTTACCATTTCTCGTTCACAAAAATTCATAATTAGTTTCCTGCTAATTTTTCAATTTTATTTAAAAAATGTTCCGTTGACAAAAAAAAAAAAAATTGTATAATTGACAGGAAAAAAAATCTGGACTTTTGTGGACAAGAAATGGTACAAACCTTTTTATTATCGTGCATTAAACGTTGACGATTCAATGACCTGGAGTACGACCATTTATCTAATACATCAGCGATAGGTAAATTTCCGAACTTTAAAAATGATACAAAACCAAAGTTCCGAGGAACGTTTTTTCAACTACGATGTACTCCCATGCAGTGCGATAAATCTATCCGTTGGCATGCTCCGAACGACGCAATATGACGTTTGCGAACGTGAGAAATACCACGAATTAGGGAATACTAATTTAGGCACGTATTATGTAGATTATTTTGGCGAGAATCCATCGGCTGGATGCAACGAGAGCTCTACACATAGAATTTATACTGCACACAATCGGTAGTATAATTGTCCGAAATGTCACCATGTAATTGCGTGGTATAGAACGTTTATCCGTAGAATTCGAAATAGCATAACCGATCCAAACAATCGGAGTTTCCGGGCCGAAATAATCCCACAGCGGCTTTATATCGAGCTGAAAGCTCCGCTGCGCCAGAGTTCGAGTTCTATCGCGATGCGGTTCATGGAATTCATTCGTCGTACGCATTTCGCGGGCTTATACAGCGAAGCCTTTGATCCATCAAATTTCAATGGCGCGAGATTTTATTTTATCTTTTCGATAAATTTCTGGCGATCGCTACACCGAGAAAAATTGGAAGATCGATTTTTGATACCAAACAGTCGCGTTATTTTGGTCGATTGATAATTTTGTCGAGATGTGACTCGACTAAGCCCGCAGATGAGTGCGCACTTTAAGACGAGGCTGAACCTGTGTTAGTGTGAGATCGAGCGAGAGAGGGTTTGGACTGCCCTTAAGGGAAGGCCAAACACGTATGAGAGCCAGAGTTAAAAATTTTTTTCATTTTTCTCCCAAACCAATCCCACAATGAAAAACGAATTGCGGGGCGCACTGCGTTAATTAAATACGCAGAGCGGCACGCAATTCATTTTTTATTCTCTGAAACCATTTCGGGGAAAAATGGTTTTAAAGTAGGTTGAGGTTATGTTGATTTTTAGCCCCACCTTAATAGAATGGCAAAACAGAATGGCTTAATAGAATGGCAAAATGTAATCTGGAAATCGATTAAACATCAAAATGCGATGTGTAGTTCACATTGGGGACGAAACAACGACTGAACCTCGTGGCCCAGTTCGAGAGTGTTATTCCCTTTATGCCCACCAGATTCTCCCATTACCCCGTCGAGAAAGGCACTCGGCCCAATCCGAGATCGATACTTCTTCGCTCGATAGGATAATCTCCGGCGGGCGCTGTGCGACGCCACGAATACGTAAGCCAAGTTGGGGAGCTTGTGTGCGTTAATGGTGACGGTATGGTCGCAGTCGCCGTCATCGTTTCGATACGATAGGACGATTGGTCCCGCTCGCGCGGGCAAATGGTATCGGTTTTACATAAAGGAGGTTTTCCTCTCATTTCCCCGCGCTTTCCCTATCCTCGGTCTCTCGTTACCCTTTATTTCGATTCGATTTGTTTTCCTCGGCAAAATTATACGGATTACGCGATACGTATAGCACCTTCGAAATCCGCCCATTCTTGGATTACAATCCGATTGCTGACACTAAATTGCAATTCGCACACACCGCCACGGTATCGCTCGATTTTCATACCATATATACCATAAATCCACTAAACGCGCCATTTATTCGCCCCAGTATTTATACTCACTCGGCAGCCGGAGAATATAAAACTTCCGTTTCATTATTACGATACCGCATTCCCCAACGGTAATATATTACACTGCGCTTTTATTTTAATACCCCACGGTACATCTTGAATACAGAGAATAGCGAATGTCAGCATGAAAACGTCAGTGGCGAGTTTGCGGCGTAACAACAATTCACCCGGCTGTTACAAGCGGTAGGAAAGCTGCTGCGCTACAGTTCCATATTATGTATGTATATATAACAACGTTACAGAGATAAAGGGAGCGAAGCAAACCAACTTCAATCCGCTGGAGGGCTGAAATAATTCCAGGGCTCGACTATAGCTAACCTTTGCTTTCATTCTTCCCGTTTAATCCCTTTTATCTCATCGTTTCTATCTCTATACCACCACGAAAGTACTTCTGATCTCTTGAAAAATAAAACGGCTGGAACTCTGTTTATTTGATTACGGTATTGCGTTGCACCGGGACCGTCGGGGATAGACAGAGAAAGAGAGAATGGAATTGTGCGGAACCTTCTAGCCCCAGTTGAACTCCCTTCTTCGGTTATCTCTTCCATGCAACGTTGCCCGTAATCTAACCTCGTACTCACTTCACCAAGCTGCTCCGCATCTTGCGGGCTGCGCCTGCCCCCAATTCCCCGGGAAGACTTGCGATAGAAACTCGCCCGGGATCGCATCGCCATACCCCAAATAGATATGGAAATAGTTGTGAAAGCCGTACAGCGGAAAGATACCGCGAGAGTAAAGGGCGCGTAATGCACTTGGAGCCCTTCCAACGACAACCGTCAAATAGGACACAATGGTTAGGCGTATCAGATGGAAGCTGAATGTAGGCCACCTAAGAAAAAACCTTAACCTTTTATTTATAAAGTGAAGTATAGATTTTTAAAAAATTCATGTCGCTTTCTCATAATGTTCCTTTATTCGCAAAGCTTCGTCCATGAGAAAGCATTTTTTGTATTTTTCACTTCGTAGAGCAAGCTTCGCGAAGAAAGGAACACCATGAGAAAGCGATATAAAAATTTCCATATTTTTTCACCACAGCTTCCTGTACGAGGAAGCAAGAAATCTATAATGGATGCAATTTTTGGAATGTCGAGCAAATACTAGCATTTTATGCATGAAGTTATTGTCAACTAACTGTTATTGGCAATAAATAATGAAAAGTGGATTTGGCCTTCAGGGACTTGTCCAAAATGTCTACTGGGGTAGGTGTGCGATAACGCCGGCAAATCAAAACACTGTCACACCTTAATGTCCTTGCAAACATTGGCCAAAATAAAGGTTCGAGGGATCGCACCGAAGGACGAAGGTCTGTCGACACTTTTGCACATGATTTGTGGTATACAGAGCACCGACAGAGTAAGATCGTGGCTGCCGTACGCCGAAACAACGTAGCAGATATGCGCCAGCAGAATTTCTAGTTTGCTCGCTCACAGTTTCCGCAACAACGACGAAGGTGCGCGAACACCGAACGACAAACTCTGTACAAAGTGGGAAAGAAACTTTTAATGGCGGTGTCGAGTCGCTGGGTTCCATAGGGAAGCAGGGAGACAGGTAGATATAGCTAGACACCGTTACCAACGCGTTTCCAAGGATAATATGACGATTAATTGTCTCGGAGGTTCGCCCCGACGAAAACAGCTAGTTTTGATGAATTAACAATTTTTACCGCTAAATTAGCGACATCGTGAAGAGATTAGCGACACAGTGAGAAAGCGGAGAAGAGACAAACGAAAGAACCCATTCACTTGAAAACATTTTTCGAAAAAAAACAAAATGAACGATAATATGATAGAAAGGATTATATATTCATCGGGGTTACTTTTCACACAACAGGAACCACTCGAGAAAAGAGTTCTATAAGATCCCCGGTTAAAGCAGACAGCCTCGGTAATCCGAGTGGAAAATTAAAAGTGGCTCTTTGTAATTCACGAATCAACGGATGAGAAAGCATTATAATATCAGCTAATTTTCTATCTCCGATGGAACAACGGGAGGAGCCTCTTTCTTTTTAATTCACGGTTCGTTGAGCTGACCCGACGAGATCTTCCGTAATTTCCAGGGTCTAATCGATTAACACATCGTCAGCAGTGAACGAGGATGGGTGGTCGGTGATCGCGCGGTTACGAGGAGAGAGGAAGAAAAGCCCGGAGCCGCTTTGCCGGACGTACTTTTTGAATTACTTGCCGTCTTTCGCCCATAAAAGAGGAAGACGACAAGCCACGGAGGAAAATGATTATATAGAAAGTCAGAGCGGCGTGCGAACAGGGAGAGAGGCAAAAAAACCGAGGGTATGAAGGAAGAGTCTTAACGAGGCACTATTATCTGCTGGTGTTCGTGCTCACTCCCGGAAATGGGGAGAACGCAAAGAGGAGCAAAGAGGAGGCTGACAAGACGGGGCTATATCTACATTTCATTCTAGTAGCACCAGCGAGGCGGAGAATCGAATGAAACCCAAATTGGACTGCTACGCCGGTAGATAGAGCTCGATGAAGAAGACGATGAGAAAAGCAAATGAAATTGAATTCTCGACACTTGAACATCCAAGTATCGGAAAGAAACGGGCTCCGACACCGGTTTCTATAGGCAAATCGACTCGAGACGTCAGACTACACTGAAGGAAATAAAAAGCCGAATCAAATGCCTTTCGTGCCGATACAATGAAAAATTCATCGGGCTGAAATTCGACGATGCTCGATGGATTCTGTTTGAAGAATACGTTTCGTACTTTCGAGGGATAACGAGGATTAATTCTCCGGAGAGGATGCTCCGTTGGACGGAGGAAGTTTCGTCTCTGTAACGACATAGCCGAGGATGGCTGGGCGCGAGGGAGATGCTGAGGGGGTCGGGACAAAGTTAGCCAGTGATATTCCAGTGCGGTGACCAGGGTCTGCGTTCAATCCTCACTCCGCCACGCCATCCTCATACCGCAAGTTTGGCTCCGGCTCCTCGGAGCCACGAGTACAGCTACGAGAAAGCCTTCTGGCTGGCGGAGCACTGGCAACGATTCAAGACACACCGCTTTCCTCAACGGCTGCGTACAGTACAATAGATAATAGAACATCTCGGTACCGACCGAGGATGGAATAGCCCCGCAGCGGCAGTCTGCCTTGATACGTCCGCGTCCTTTCGAACAAGGTCTGTGCTCGACACACAATAGGGCCAATTTTCCTGATAAAGTCAGGAGGCATGCTTCGCGGCGTGCTGCGAGAAGCGCAGCTCTCGCCTATCACGCAGCTTGCCTCTTCACTTTCTTGTGTTACGTGTAACTCGGCTATTCCAAGGGAAATACCGTAGTACCGTAGGAAATATCAAACCAACAATACCCGTTGGTCTGTCGTCGGCGACGTTGAGTCTGACAGATTCTGCGTTGCTTAGATTCAGCGATAACTGTTGGCGTTACTTTCGTTCCGAGAACGATATGATCAGTAAATGCTGAATATGGAATCGTGAAGGAATGATCTACTGGAATAACGTTACGGCACTTTAAATCCCGCGGAAAAATCTTATGAATAACTAAAAGGCTCTCAGTGAAATTACCGAAGGTACGCCGTTCCGAGGCTGAAAATTAGGTACCAAAAAATTGACGAGCATCGAGCTTGAAGCGGGAGATTATTTTGTCGTGTCAAGGCGAGAAGTTTGATCGGAAAAGTTGCGTACGAAATACAAATTTTTTAAGTTTTGGCCATCAGCAGCCGTAAACTGTTCTTCCGAAGCACGCTGACGGTGCTGACGATGTGTAAAATATAGATGAATCTAATCTGTCAATAAACGTCCGTCCTGCAGTAAATGATGAGTCTTATTCAATTTTTTTTCAGCTATTTTGATTCTGCACGTCTCATACGGGATTTGCGAGATCGGGGAAAAAGTGGGATGCTCGTTTCGAGCCCTCTCATGGTGATCCGACTTTATCGTTGCGCGGGGCGAAAGAAGAAGCCTTTAGTACCGTAGGAAATCAGCTTTCGACGGAATCGAACGTCTTTTTTTCTCCATCCGACCGCCCGTGAATCAGCTACAGAGCGAGAGTACATCACGCTCATGCAGGTGTCGCGCCAACGTGCTGCTCTCGGCTTTTAGTTTCACCATTGGATAAAAGCCACCCGCCTCAGACTATAGCCCACCCACTTTCATCATTTCCGCCAGCTTTTCCAACAAAATCCGCGAGGCGTTTCAGCCAATGCATTTTTTTCGTTTTCATTTCACTGCGGTGCCCAGAGCTCCGAAACTCGTTTTCGCCGTTCAACAACACCGAATACCCACCCTGTCGACAAGGTATGGATACATTTCCGGCAAAAACGAACGCCAACTGACCACCGACTTTCGTCACGTGCTTCACTTCGTCACAAACAATAGGGAACATTTTTTTTTTTTTTTTGTCCGAAGTGAACTCAATATCGAGGACCGACAAAGACAAGTTGGGAGCAGAGCGGAGAACGATTTGCCCGTTCGTCGAGCAAGCGAGAAAGAAAGGTTATAAAAAAGTTTTCTCGTTTAAAAAGTAGAGCGAACTCTCGTAGTCGGGGCGGCGCGCCCACCTCGGCCATTGTAAATGTAGTCGGTACTTTAGGTGAAGCTCAGTACATCCAGGATCTTGATAGACTTATATACAGGTGCATGCATTAACACTTATCGGCTAAAACGAGAATACGGAATGTACCAGAGGGAAGTAAATCTCGACGAGGGAAATGAATGAAAGTAAAAAAAAGAAAATCTTTCCCATGAATGTAGCGATAAACGGGAATTTTTAAGCGGCGGAATAAGCCGGCGCAGAGTAAATGTGGCGAATATGGCCCACCTCGATTTTGCACGTAAGTCAATGACGTGTGGACCGGGCCATGTTCACCACTTTTGCTCTGTGCCGTGATCACCGCCTGTGATCGAATGCATCCCAGCTGTCTCTCGAAATCTTCCAGAAACGTTGACTCGCGGAGAATGGGACAGGAGCACGCTGTTAACATCGGGTTTACAGCCGTACTCGAGGGAACTATGAGCGAGGCCGTCGTCGAGGCCATTCTTGACATCATCTCCTTCCTTCCTTTCACCCTCGTCGGTTGGATAAGCGTCAAACCGAAACGGCCGATTCAACAGCCGGTCGGAGAACCTCATAAAATCTGCGCTCAAAATTCCGCCGCACTGACCTTGATACATCGATCGTACGGCACACCGCCCAATTCAGTTAAATACCCTTCTAGCTGGGAAATTTCACATCGTCCACCAATTTTCGCACATCGCAGAGGATATTACTTAGGGTAAAAGTGGTGAATATGGTCCAGTCCATGTATCATTGATTTACGTGTTAATTGGCGTGAGCCAAATTCGCCACTTTTATCCTGCATAGCCTAGAATACCTTATATAGCTTTAGTTGATATTCTTTCGCGAAGAGATCATGCATTTTTCCGGAAGCTCATTCACATGGATGGTGACGCTAATCCAGATAGGAACATTCATGCCCACCTGCAGGATATCCTGATGCATATATCCATTCATCCTATTTACGTCGATATCGCAAGAGCCGTTTATCGGATCGAGGTCAGCGAAGATATCAATTCCGACGAACACGAGCGAAAGTCGATCCATTTGCAGATCACTGAAAAAAACGTGTGTAATTCCTTTATATTTAAAACCTGCGTAACGGCTGTCGAAAGTAGAATTTTAAAGCCAAATCCGTATTGACGATACGTCGTTTTTGCCAAAAACGTGGCGAGGACATGTAGTGCACGCCACGATAAAAAATGCGGTTGAATCTACTAAAGGTTCGGGCAGAGACGGTCAAATAAATATTTTGTTGGTCGAATAAAAAAATTTTGTTGGCTGAATTAACCGACTTTTTTGCAGTACCAACAATATATTTATTTCAACGTCCCGGTCCGAATCTTTAGTTCATTCAATCGTATTTTTTTTATCAGTACGGCAATTCGAGATTGGCAGTAACAAACATATTATATTCGAGTCAGCGTATAAATGCACGGTTCGACGGATTTTTATAGGATACTTAAGAACTCATTATCGTGCGACTAGACAGCTTGAGAGCCCAGCGCTAATAACAAAAACAAGCACAAGACCCTGCGTAGCTGTTTGTTCATCAAGCTTCATAGAGAGATCCTCAAGCGATTACCATTATTCGCCGTCTAGACTGTTCTCGTTTAGATCCAGCCCCGCGGCCAACGAAACGTGACGCTAGACGGGAGAAAAAGTTTGCTAGAAACGACGTGGACAGATCTAGCGAGCGAAAGACAGGATGGCAATAAAGTCGGTCAGAGGGTGAAAGCTTCGAAAAGCACGAGCTGGCGAAAGAGCAAAAAGCGAGGAGGATGGGAGAAGAAGAGGAAAAAAAGCGACGGAGACAAGAAGCACTCGTAAAATGTACTTAAGAAAAAAAAAGGAAGCACGCTCTCGCACGTATGTACGAGAGGTTCTTTCCCCCCCGAGACTACTTTCACGGAGCAAGATGAGTCGGAGCGATAGAGAGAAAAAAGAAAAACGGCGCAGAGAGCAAAGAACAGAAGAAGAGCTTTCCTGGGTTCTGCTGTCTGCCCGGGGAAACAGCAGGTCTCCAACGAAGCTGAACGGCTGACTGCCGTGAAAGGCATTTGGGTAAATTTGAGGATGAGCCGGGGAACGACACAAAGGGATGAACGGGAGAAAAGAAGAGGTAATGGCACTACTAAAAATCGGAGAAAGACAACCAGGCGTATTCCACTCTCTTGTTCCTCGAAGCGTTCAGAACATTGCATTAAATCACATCATTAAGATAAATCGGTGAATGAATTTAAAAAAAAGAAGGGGGGAGATTTCACGTCAGAGATATAAGAGAAATTATCGCGTACAGCTTGAGCGTCTGTGCCTCCTTGCTCCACGTTTTCCCCTTCGGCGGGGTATTATCCAATCGACGTAATCGACTTACGCCGCCGAGACAGATAATTCACCGTGAGTGCACTTGAGAATATCGCCCCTGAGGAATTTTCCACTCGGATAATAGATTGCCATCCGGATGTAGTTTCGGGGTGTGGAGTTTACGACTGTTGAGGCCACAGACTCGATGGTATTTCCGAAATACGTTGATACGAATCTTCACGGCTCCAGATATCTGAAAAATGTACATCCCACCGAAGTTCTCCGATGCTGGCAGAGAGATATTTGACGGTTTCAAGGCAAGGAATATCGGAGAATGCTTGAGAGAATGCGCTCGCGAAATCTTGAAGGGTCAACTGGCGATGTTTCGAGTCTTGGCCTGGAGAAAGTTCAACGAAATAGCGCGAATTATGCTCCCTTCTTCCCTCAGCCCCCACTCAATTTCCTTGCGGTTCTGCGGACCGGAATCCAAGGGTTTCATGATAAACGTTCATGCAGCTTTTATGCATTTCCGCTTCACTGCACCCAAGGGAAAACGGAGTTTCGTTCATATACAATTTATTCGCAAACTGACTGAGAATTGAATAATCGATTATAGCATCCGTGTTGGTAACACAGTCTTTGTCTATCCAACAGAAAAAAAACCCGCAGAATTTCCGGAACTCCGGACTGTATAGTAAACAGAAACTGGAACGCGAGGCCAGCCGCACGCTGCGCTCTCCACATCTGGCTGATAAATCACGCGGCAGCGGGCAGTGCCATCTCTCCTGTTCATTCAATATTTGTATTTATGGCACCCGCGAGAACGGGTCTAACGTGCACGTTCGGTTGTGAATTCATACCATACTTATGGCATCATTCCCGAAGTTATTCGCAACTTCGCATTATGAATGGTTCAAAATTGGTGTGTTTCATGGTGTTTTTTGTCTTCAGTTGCTTGGAGATACATTCATCCAACACACACCGGTTAAAACAGCACTCGAAAAAAAGTCGGTGACTTAAGAACAATTCGCTCCCGGTCTGCGAAATAATATATTGTTATTTCCCCCTCCAATAATTAAAATTCCCTGCAAGATCGAGTCAATAACAAATCGTTTCAAACTTTACGCTCTTGTTTCAACTTCTTATAGAATCGTGAAAATTAGAAGTATAGTAAAAAAACAGGAACCCTCGAGGATCCTCGGGAACGTCCGCTTTTATCTTTTCATTGTTCAATTTAACATCACTAAAACGCCGAGTAGCCATCGCCTAAAATTAGTTTTATTGTTATTTCCCCTTTATTGTTATTACCCCTTCCAATAAGTACAATTTCCTGCAAGATCGAGCCAATAACACATTGTTTCGAACTTATGCTCTTGTTTCAATCTCTCATAGAATCGTAAAAATTAGAAGTAGACTAAAAAAACAGGAACCCTCCAGGGTCTTCGGGAACGTCCGCTTTTATCTTTTTCACTTTAAAATTTAACATCACTCAAACTCCGAGCAGCCATTGTCTAAAATTCGTTTTTGAGGGGCTCTAATGTAGGCGAAGCGTTTCTTATTAGCTTCACGACTCGCGAGAGAATGTTGTCGCTGTCGATACCGTGTAAATACGTGTCAATTTCATGCGAACTTTCGACGAAAGTAATCTGTCTAAGAATTTGCTCGAGGACGACAGGGGGCCGATGGGAGTTTCCAGTGGCAGGGTCTTCGCCCAGTGAAAATTAACTTTAGCGGCAAATCGATTTAGGTAGATCCGCTTACTGTCGAGGAAGCGCAAGGGATGAGAGAGGGCGAAGGGATGGATGGGAAGAGCCGGGCTTGAGCTTCGCAACCTCCGCCGCGCATCGCGGTAGTTTCAGCGCGCCAACAGTAGAAACATCGTTTTCCCGTGTCTTCGAGTAATTCACCTGAGAGATAATTTTCCCGAGTTCCCGATGTCTCGCTCTCGCCGACGAATGGTACATATATAGACATCTATTCATCTCGACTCCCGGTGGAGTCTCGGCTGTACTCGGCTGTCTGCTCATGACCGGCTAGTAAACGATTTGTCGATATTCACTCAATTACTCGATAAACTCCCGTTCGATTCTACATATGAAGTAAATGTACCTCGCACACGATGTAAATGCCAACCGTAGTGTGTACGGTCGTCATTCACTTCATCTGCGAAGAGACATCCGACTCTTTCGTCTCCGCTCGCCGAGAACAAGATTCGAAAATACTTTGCGACTCGAGATCTCGATTCGCTTAATGAATTGGCAATCTTTGGCCGCCGGCAAAGTTTGCCTATATATTCACTCATCATAAATGGTAAATGGAGTATAGTATAAGATTTTCGATTAATACCTGATTGCAATCGATTATAGTGGACTATGAAAGATACTTTCCATCTAAAAAAATAATCTGTACGGTCGTCATTCACTTCCTCTGCGAAGAGACATCCGACTCTTTCGTCTCCGCTCGCCGAGAACAAGATTCGAAAATATTTTGCGACTCGAGATCTCGATTCGCTTAATGAATTGGCAATCTTTGGCCGCCGGCAAAGTTTGCCTATATATTCATTCATCATAAATGGTAAATGGAGTATAGTATAAGATTTCCGATTAATACCTGATTGCAATCGATTATTATCTGGTATGTGTGCGTATATACATATGTATGCTATATATGACGTATCACAGTGATGATATAGTGGACTATGAAAGATACGTTTCATCTAAAAAAAAAATAATCTGTACCGTCGTCATTCACTTCCTCTGGGAAGATACATCCGACGCCTTCGTCTCCGCTCGGGGAGAACAGGATTCGAAAATACTTTGCGACTCGAGATCTCGAATCGCTTAATGAATTGGCAGTCTTTGGCCGCCGGCAAAGTTCGCCTATATATTCACCCACGATAAATGTTAAATGGCGTATAGTATAAGATTTTCGTTTAATACCTGATTGCAATCGATTAATATCTGGTATGTGTGCATATATACATATATATGCTATATATGATGTACTACAGTGATGATATAGTGGACCATGAGAGATACGTTCCATCTATAAAAATAATCTTGCCTCGGGTTGTGTGCACAGTGGGGAAAGTTGGAATAAGTTTTCCCCCCGCACTCAAAACGGCTGTGGTATAATCTCGGAAGCGCATGCAAGCCCAGTATTATCTCTGAAACTGAGATTGTGGAGTTTGTATAGTATACCTATAACTCGAAGAATATTCATCGGCGACGAGGGTTACTTCCGTTGTACTTCGGACTATCTGCGATTCGGTTTGGGAATTATAAATTCGCCGATGCGGCACCGTTTCCAAGAGCGGTCCGTCTTCTGTTGTTCTTTCGGTCCGTTGTTACCGTAGCTCGTTCTGCAATCAAGAGAATGGTACGAATAGATCAGCGAGACAGTTCGATCGTCGATTCCTCGGACGATTAAAGCTCGAGCAACCGAGCCGGGAATGAAATCCTTCGAAATACGGATGAAAAGTTTTCAATGTCGTTTTCATTCGCGATAAACTTTAGGTCTCCCTCGTTTCGCGAGCTATCTACTCTCGACAGACAGTCTGGCGGTTCTTTTCGTCGTTCGCTCGAGTTTCGAGCACTTCCCAAAAAATAAATATTTCCCAGACGCCTCGACGGGGGAAAAACACCGTGATAGGCGACAATTCGGCAAATAACCGGGTAACCTCAGCTGGGCGCATAAAACAAGAGCGTCTACCTCAACCCCGCGATGTCGAGACGACCCGGTCTCTTCGCAATTGCGAAAGCACATGATCGGATAACCTACAACGCCAGATTGAGAGGGCGATGAGGAAAAAAAACAACAAAAAAAGCAATCTCCACGGAGAGAAGAGACGCATTCACTTTCGCGAAGTCACCCATCACGGTCGTCTAGCAGAAACACCAGCAATCTCAATAATTCACCTCTCTGGTCTACACAGAACGGTCTCGTTACATGGCGTGGATTTCGTACGCAATCTCTTGCTTCCCTTCCTCCAATATTTTTCATAGCTAACCCCTCCCCCTTCGCGAGGAAGATACACGCGTTCGCGAGGAAGATACACGTGGAAGAGTTACCGCTGTAGAAGTTTCATTGGAAAGCGTCGTCCCAGCGTTTTATTGGGGCTCTCCGCGAGATCATGTTTTTCCAGCTTTATTTTTTTTTAATTACTTTTTTCGATAAAAGCGATATCGTTGCCATCGGAATATCGGCTACCGATACCAGACAGGATTATGATAACGATAATTACATTCGATCTCGAACAAGCTAGACGCGTATCATTCTCGATATATCGCGCTCTCGAGAGCTGTCGCGGTCCCGGGTGGAGTCCCGTTTCTCTCCTTTGCTCGTTATTATCCACCTAGTCCACGGGAATTCACTTGCGAATATTCCAAATATTCAAAGAGCCGTACCACGTGATTTTCGGTGCCGCGGAAGTTTCGCATTCACCTACGACGGTCGGATGTATAGTCTGCTTTGAGTGCGTAACGTGTGTACGATGGCATGGGAAGCTGGAAGGGTGCAGGAGCAGCGAGTTTCGTACAGTGACGTCTGACTAAGTGAGTGCCGACGGAGCTGCAGGGCCAAAAACGGGGACTTATCACTAAAGTAAACGACCCAGTTTCCGCCATCTTCAATTGTTAAAGGGAAGATTTTATAAAAAATATACGTATTGCGGCATTAATCAAGAGTAAACCGCTCTTCAACATGCCGTAAATATCGCTTGTATTAAACGTATACTGTATTTATTATTAGTATAAATTGCGATTAATGGCGGTAACTGGAACAGCGGCGGAAACTGGGCCGTTTACCTTACTCTGGTCGATCGGCACCGTAACCACTAAGTCCCGGTAATGGATCGAGGAGAAGGACTAATTTTGTACAGTCGCGCGCGCACTTAGGGGAGACCGGGGCAAAATGGTACAGCGGGGCAAAACGGGACAGTGAGGGCAAAACGGGACAGTGCGGGCAAAACTCAGTTTTCCAATAATTGTTGGATGCCCCATTTTGTCCCAACGACACATCCGGATTTTCTAACCCGTTTTGCCCCACGTACCACCATCGCCACAATCCAAAAGTTATTGGAAAATTGCGTTTTGTCTCGTTATCCCGTTTTGCCCCGCTGTGCCATTTTGCCCCGCTCTCCCCTAGGGAGTGGCTATTGTACCGAGAACCACTACACACAACATCGGATTAATTTGCACCGTTATAATCTCCGGTTTCAGGAACCGCCCCCAATACCCCGTCGAGAATTCGACGACTGGGACGGCGACACAGAAATTCCTTCGTCGTTCCTCTACTTATCGGGGATGACTCAATTTTCAATTTAATTGAGATCTTCGTCTGACCTCCCGCTTCCTTCATAATCCCTCTTTAGCCAAAGCGTGACGAAAATAAAAAATACAAAAATCTAATAACAAGAGAATCTCGTGTTTCGGTGTGAAAAAAAAGAGTTGACTTCTCCAGGGTACGCGAGTCGAACGCTCCGGTCAAGGAATCTCGTGCGGCGCGATTTAATCGTCACTCCCGCCCCCCGGTGGAAAGAGATGTTGAACGTCAGAGCTTTATCTGTGTATTATATTCCCAAGAATTCAATGGAATCGTTCTAGGAATGCAGGCTACATGGCCACGGTGAGCGCCTCCTTTATTCCTTATCACTTTCCCTCGTTCCGCGCTAAGCGGGCAAACCCCTTTCCACCGGGCTTCCCGGCGCATATCTCGGTTTAATTAAACCCTCCGACTCGCTCGCTCCGTCACTCTTTCGATCGTTGTCGAATAATCGATGGATCCTCCGAAGCGATAAATACGTCGCGTTGCCTTAGATATTATCCCGAGAGGCTCCCGAAACGAATAGCGTGTGTCAGACACGACCACGCCTACGGAATCACCGTATAACGCGTGTATATACCCTTATAGATAAAACCGCTAATCAATTTATGACGAGCGAACGGTACTCGATCCGCCGACGAGCAATCAATTCGGAGCTGCGATACATATATTTTAATCAATTATACGACGAAACTGAGCGATTCGGGGCTAATACATATTCTCCAACCGCAGGATCGAGTCACTCGATCGATAATGGAATGCCAATTTTGAGCTCCCTCCCTCGGTCTCCCGAGGATGAAAATACTGTGAGAAATTCCTCGAGGTTGCCGGAGTAACGGGTAATAGATTCGAGTAATGGATTCACCAGACTAAAATCTATTGATACGAGTATCAGCGAGGCACCGCCGGTGCTGAGCCATTCCTTTCCGCTCTCCCTCTTTCATCGTCTCCGTGACTGTGTACCGATAGCCGGGACTCGCTGATATCGGAGTTTAGCCATCGAACCCTCATTACATCGAGAAACCAATAATAGAGCCGGCGTATCAATTCGGCATTATATGCGGCACGGTTGCATTCGAAACATTTTGGCTCGGCGGCGAGATCAGCAATGAACTTGCTTGCGTGTTTATCGAATCACTTATCTGCCGATACATCATAGTAACCCTCGACTTTGGGCTCATATCGCAATTTCTAAGTTCACCCAAACGCACGTCCGTTCGGACTAATAGCTTCAGGATGATTTACCGGATTATCGACCACCCTCCGCGGTTTCCGCACCGCAAACCGCAACCACCTTCGCATAATTGAGATTCCTGCGTAATTAATTTACCTCTTCCCTGCGTCACCGCGCTGCACCTCAGACGATTGGCTACTTTGTGATTCATGGGAGTTGAAAAATCGTTTTACGCTTCGAAAAAAATTTCGCGGTCTATTCGCGTGGCTATAAAACACGCGTGGCTATAAAACACGCGCGGCTCGTAAACTTGTGCTACGCAGCAGCCACTCAAGCGTTGAATAATTCGAGAATATTATTGAGAGAAAAGATTCTTCTATAAAAAAAATTGACCGGTAAAGATTGACTGAAAAAAAAGTGCCCGATATTCGTTTCCTACATCGACCCTCTTTTTTCGAGCTTCCGAATTCTGTCTCTGACCCTTTGCTGAATCGATTTCTCACGAATACCCTCGACCGGCCCGATGGCGTGTCCCCGTGCCAAAGTGAACCCCTGGGGCCAGTACGGACCTATGAACTCGGGGGGGTGGAGAGTTTAACTCTTACTTACCGCCCTCACTCTCATTTACCGAAACAAATATCATTTCGAAGAGCGAAACTCCAATCAGGCACATTTGACTTTAGGACACGCATTGAGTACGGTCAGAAGTTCGCAACTCACTCATTCGCACTTGGTATTGGCGGAATTGAGTTTCAGACGATTCCTTGATGAAAATGCCCGTCGTGTAGCGCGGTGAAAGAACAAAAGTTTGCGCATTAATGTAAAAAGCATTCTGATTGAAATCGATGTGTCCGCGGAAAGAACGAATTATCGCGTACACGCCGGATACTCTCTGCTGTGTATCAACAACCGGCTGACATTTATTTCTCCGTTGATGGAGGACCTTCAGAACTGATGGTGACAATCGTTGATCGATGGTAAGTTCCCACCTATATCCAGATTTTTCATATCCGAGTTCACACGAATCGCCCATTCGCTGAAAGGGAACAAACGAAGGACGGTTTTTTTCACGATAAATAAGGGCTCGATTGAGATTGATCGGCTCTCGTCGTAATTAATGCCCCCGCTCGTTCGTTCTATTCTCGTTCACCTACGAGTGACCGAAAACCAAACGATCACTTACGGCTCCTTTCCGTTCGATCGCGGGAAGCAACCTCCACGAGACTCCACCTCGACTATCGCACTCGAAAATAATTAGGTCAGAGTAAACAACGCGCGTACAATTAAGAGCGAAAGCGTATTCGGTATGGAAAACGAGTCCGGCAATCAGGGAATGAAATAACGTCGGTGAAAGGGAGCGAAGGCCATAGTGGAAAAGCGGCGAGATATAGTAAGGACATCCTTCAAAGCCGAGCCATCCTCTCGCACCGGCTCGTCGAATATTTATGAAAGTTTCCGTGCCGATTGAATATGTATTAGAGAAAAACGCTTGGGCGCGCTGTGAAACTTCTTCATCGGCGTTATTAAAAAAAAAAAAAAAATGACGATTACCCCAAATACCGTGAAATATTACATATAGGTAGCATTTTCCTCTTGTCGAAGAAAATTTATTACAATGTCAGGATCGGTATTATATCAACAATAATGACTGTGTCTCATCATGACTCGACATTTGCTCCGCACAGATTCCTGCCGAGTCTCTTCTTCGGTTATTTTTTTTGTCCCTTTGTTCTTTCACCCCTTCGGTCCGGCTCTCGTTTGTAATATCAGCGACATAACTAAATCGGCGGGACTGGGAAATAAACGAAATGTTGGCTCATGAGGCATGACGTGTCACATCGATTTAGCCCGGCCACCAGGGACCACGCACGAGCACACGTCCCAAATATCCGGGCCAATATATTTCGAGCTGGTATTTTTTGCTCTCTTTTTTTTCTCCCGGGAAACGCGTGCTGCGAATTTTCAGCTGGAAGCCAGAGAAAGGATAAGTGAGACACTTTGTCACAACGATATGGTGAGGCGGGAGCGTTGGATGCAGAGCCGCGAGTACGTCCGAAGCGGAGTTTGGACGGGCGCAGAACACATCGTGAATAAACGTTGCGACGGCGGCCGGCATTAAATGCAAAATACTCCGCAGATTAAAAAAAAATAGGGCTATAACGCGAGATTAATTTTTGACAAAACCCGATCGATGAGTTAAAAAATTTATCAACAAATCCGTGAATGAATTTATTATCGGTATAAGCTCGAAGAGATGACTTTACCGTGTGAAAATAAATCGTGGCATTGTATTTTTTTAGCCAGATTTCTAAGCTTCTTACTCGAGTACGCTGAGAGTTCAGGGCAGAATAACGCAGTAAGCCCGGAGAGAAATTCGCATAGCCCGATTTCCCAAGTGACGGATATAAAATGGATTTTAAGGAGTAAAGGATCTCATCTTTAATTCAGTTGAACCCTCTCGGCAAATTGTCGGCTCACTCGCTAGGGCTCTAGGGTAAAGAACAAACAAAAAAAAAAACCGATAGCCGCTAGTAGTATAGGCCATTCAGTAGTCAGACGGGACGACGACTGGTCTGGATTGCTCGGATAAATTTGCCGAATCACGGCTCGCTTCTTTCGCTCTCTTGCCAAGATCTAGCCGATTCACGCTACGGTAGAGTAGAGCAGAAACGAAGAGTAACTAACGTTCTAAAGTAACAAAAAACACCAACTCGTCATAAGAAAATTAATTGCTCTATCTTTTTCTGTCTGCTTCTTCGCGCAGTTTACCCATAGCAAACTCCTATCTAAAAATTCCCCCGTTTTCAATACTATGGGTATGTGCACATCGCGGGCTTTGACGACGAATAACCTCTGTCGTAAACAATATTTTTAGAAGTTTTTTTTATTCACACGTTAGACATATCGGGGGTCGTCGTTGAAAACACAAATGACATTTTTGTTGTACAATACCCGGGAAAAAAGTAAATAACAGGAATAGGAAGTCAAACCACTATATCGGTTTTATATGGGGTCGTGCAATATGCATGTTTACGGCACTATAAAAGTTTGCATCGAACTGGCGAACCGTTACTTTCCACATATATCTCCGTTAGCTTAAAAAAATACAACAAAAAATTTACCGTGAATCGAATGCTAACTAGCGATACTACGTGGCCAAAAAGACCATCTGGCCACATGACCGGTATGAATTGGGTGAATAAATTCATACATATTTTTCTGTGTGTACTCAACTCGAGCAAAACCAACGAAGAATGAACGACATATCCGGCTACGCCGTTCCACACGAGGAATATCCGCGTCGCGTAATATCCGGAACAAAATAAATGTCAGAAAGAGGAAGTTGAATCGACCATATCCTTTTTTTAACAGCGTCGTGAATGCATTTTTTACCGTGGTATAAAAGGTTCCATAGAACAGCGGAAGACGTCAATTCTTCCGCTGTTCTACGGGAGGCAAAATAGAATCACTACAAAATCGTGGCTTATTGAGATGCGATCCGAAATCAGCAAGCACGAAGCTCTACATTCCCATCCTCTTGCTGACCTCCTCAGCGTCACTATTCAGGCCAGTTATATCGAAACGGACGTGGACCAATCTATTAGCCGCAGAGATGCAAACCCAAGGCTGTGGCTTGATAAGGTATTTAAAGCACCGCCTAAAAAAGAAAGAAAAATTATGGACGCATAATGCAACCTCGACATCGACAGGTTCTTCGATATAAAACCTTGTCAATGTAATTCCAAAGTTGATCCAACATAAAAACACACGATGCAGCAACGCAGCCATCGACTATTAATTATTAAAAATTTTCTGACGATAAAAAAGCGACCGTCCATTCCTATACGCTCGTTACCCATTCAGAATTGTAATTCCAAAGTTGATACAACATAAAAACACATGATGCAGCAACACAGCCATCGACTATTAATTATTGAAAATTTTCTGACGATAAAAAAGCGACCATCCGTTCCTATACGCTCGTTACCCATTCAAAATTGAGCCATTCACTCGTACCACAATTTTAGCCACCTTTTACATTTAAGCATTTGTTAGCATACCCTTCGAGTATCATAACAGAATATATACGCCAGATACGCGGATAAAAATGCTGTAACGCGGTAATAATTCAAACTTCACTTCGTTCTCATTTACGACCATCTTCGCCATAACTTTTTAACGTCGCTGGTCGAGGACTGTTATACTGCCCGGGCGTTGTGCGTCGCGACAAGCTCACCCACTACGAGAAGCTCACAGAGTTCCGACCATTCTTTTTTTCCTCCCGTATTGTAGAAATATCAGAAAACTTTTTAATGACTCGGGCGCGCGTTGTGGCTGCCTAGATTTTTATCATCGCAGGTATTGTGCAGTAACGCTGGTTGAATTCGCAAAGAACTGTTGTGGGATTCCCGGTGAATACTCGTGCAACGATGCGCTTCTAGACAACACCGGGTAACTCTGTACGTCACGGCAGACTAACGGGCTCGCTGCCGCGGAGTGAAAAAAAAGAATGAAACTGATTTACGCCCAAGGTAAGAGAAAAGAGTGAAGAAAAAAAAATGAAACAAATTATTCATACATCTCCGCGCACAACCGAGAGTCAAGGGTGTGGAAGGGTGCGGAAGGGTGCGGAATAAATGTGTTTGAATCTTGAAACGAGAATTTTCTGGTTTATCGCAATTAAAATCCAACAGGCGCACTGAAACGGGAGAGTGCCAGTTAATAATTGCCTGCCGGAGAGTTCAGCGGAGCGACGGTGATTAACCGTGGCCACTGTGTCTACTACACGTATTTGAACGAGAAAAAAAAGATAGAAAAAAAAATTCAGCGAAACTAACGAACGATGAAGGCGGTTTCCGCACAGCGGTGCACTCGTCGACGCGGTCGGATATGAGCATTGCGTAACGTTGAATTTTAATCTCTTAATTGCGTTGTGTTATGAACCACCGGGGAGATGCCGCAGCCCGACGACCACTGCGCCAACGTAGCGAACGTATCTAATTAGCTCGGCTAATCCCTAAACTAACGCTTACGTGAGTCGAATAGAGGAATCTACGCCACCCTCGCCCCCCCCCCACTTCCTCCTCTCGGTCTCTGCGTGGGTTGTTCTGTCGTTCGTAAGCGTTCTCCAATTTCATCAGGCAGCGAGTTTGACTCGAATGGACTTCGAGGAATCGAGCAATAGGTCGTTCGATTCATCAAAATCATATTACTCCAATTGATATGGCTTCAATTTCACAACGGCGATTCCGACGACGAGTGAACTTCGTTAAATATATATTTTATTGTTATCAACGTCCGCCTGAGAGGTAGAAAGGAAGCACACCGGAAGAAACGGAAAGAGGAGGAACGAAAAAAAAGGCAGGCAACCACCAACCCTTGTTAAGCTCACTAGTACAACCGACTCGGTCGGCAACACTCCGTTGCTACTTTAGCAACATGGATTTCCTTTTAACTTTAGCAAGCTGCCCACGTAGCTGTGGCCACGCTTTTCTTCCCTTACGGAATCGCGTAGCGCGAGAGGTAGTAAAGGCAAAGAAGCGAAACACCGAGACTGCGCTCTGGTTATCGCTTCGATCCAGCGAATTGTAAAATGTGAAAGAGTATAACTTCATGCTGAGACGTCGACTGTTTCCCTGCTTACACGGGTCCCTTAAGCTGAGCTTTATTCCCGCGTACCGGAGTTAATATTTTCACCTACAAAAAGAACGTCCCTTCTCCACTAATTTTCATTACGTTTCGTCTCGAACGTCTTCCTTTGAAACTTAAGGTAGTCCTTGCGAATGGTGTTCACTTTGCATAAGTTTCAGAGTAATGAGAGGGAATTGCAAACACTTCTCGATGGTATAAAAATCAATAATTGCAAAGTGTTATTAACAAATTGATGAAAAATAAAATTGTTCGACATATCTGCCGGAAATCTAACTTTTCTAAAAATGAAAATCATTCGATCATTTTTCTGAATACGTATGAATTTTTTAAGATTTTTAAATTCGCTTTGCATTTTGTGGCTTTCTGCACATGTTACCTATAAGAAAATTGAAAGTGAATTTAAAAATCTGAAAAAATTCATACGTATCCAGAAAAGGGAACGGATCATTTTCATAAAAAAAGAAGTTAGGTTTCCAGGAGATTTGTTGAACAATTTAATTTTTCATCAATTTTTAAACAACAGGAATTATTGTTATGCAAAATTAGTCTTTTCAACCTTTAATATGCTTAATTTTTTCAGATTTCTATACCATCCAGAAGTGGTTTGCAATACCCTCTCATTTCTGTGAAACGTATGCAAAGTGAACATTATTCGCAAGGACTACCTTAATTTATGCTGCTGCTTTGACGGCGGGACCGTCTTCCACTCGCTGGTCGGATAATTTATTGACAATTATGATGCACAAGAGTACGGAGTGGAGGAACGGATAACCGGTGCTCGCAAAGACACTGCCGATTAGACAGACGGAAGTGGACGGACCGTCATCCGTTCCTGTGGACACGTAGCACGATGTTTGTCAACGTTATGAAATTGTTTAGATCGCTTTGACAGCAAAGTTTGGATCGTCGCCTTCAGTTTGCCTGTTATGCTTTCCGGGCGAACGTGAACCATGCCAGGTATGACGCGATTATACTGAAGAGGTAAGCTTCGTCGGGCGACGCACGTTAACAACAGCCCAATCGAGTTCCGAAGCTCCGAAAGCTGGTCATTCCGGTTTCTATTCGGTAAACATGTTGACTGTACGTGGTTACTGTAATGTGATGATTGGTTACCGCAGTGGGTGCGCACTCATGGATCTCACATGAGAAATACGTTAATGTAACCGCGGCTCGGGCACAAATTGAAGCCTCACAGGGTACGAGAAGTTTTGATTGCCTCCAAATATATCCTGTGATCCTCTCTCGGCGCAGGGCTTTAGTTCATCACACAGCAAATTATCGGTTCCATTGACCAGCACCTGCAGCGACGACAATGATCCGGGCGGCTCTCGAGGCTCGGGCCTCATTAAGTCCACCCCTCAACCATCGTTATGACACTGGGCGGATATTCGTGAAAATTTATAATTGAACCGACACGCATCGGGTGTTCATCGGCCGAAACCAATTTAGACCATCCGCAGATAATTTTCCAATCGATGTAATTTCATGCGACAATCGGGAGTTCCGATAGAATGCCGTGTCTAGAAATATTGAGAACTGCGTAGCTTAGAAAGCGGAATTATCGACCGTACGGAAAACCAATTCTGAAACTTGGTGCATCGACGCATCGTTGATTTTCTATGTTTACGGCGACTACTTTCTGATTCTTTATGGCCGCTTTCTGACTGTTCCAGACTTCACTTCTTTCCCTCCAGGAGTTAATTTTTACGCTTCGCTAAGTAAAAACTTTGGAAGAAAAACAATTTACTGGCAACCGGATCGACGATAGAGGAAAGCGGTTCAGACTGTGCGGGGGTCAATATGTGTTATATGAGCTATAAAGGAAAACGGTGAGACGGACAATTTGACGCTTGACAATACGAAACTAATATACCCTTCCGTCGTCCCCGTAAAAGCAGTCGAGTGTCACGACGAAATTAACCTCGCAAGTTAATTAAATCCGCAGCTTTTGTCCCCTCTTCGAGCAGTCGAAAGGTGTCACGAACAAATGTTCGCAAACCGGGAGGACCCTCATAGCTTTCCGCGGCAGTTCCGCTTCTACTTCGCTTTACTTTAAAAAGTACGATCCAAGTTTCTCTCGCGGGAAGACATACTTCTTGATTGCATAACGAGTAACATGGTACTTGACGTCGAGACTCGAGGCAACAATGGGCTTTGCGAAACGATTCTGCACCCCCTTGCCTCGCCGAGAGCCCTTGGAAAAGTTCGTAAGCTTTGAAAAGGCTCGAATTGTACTGATTGTTTGCACGTATTAAAATTCCCTGCCTATTCTATGCAAAAATATGTGCGCGTGCCTCACTGGGTCGAGCAGCGAAAGTTTGGTAAACATTTTTTTTTAATCCAAAAAGTTAGTCTAAATCTTGCCACGTGGCAATATCGATCGAGAGCGATATATGTATATAAATTAAGGACGATAATTGGTCCTCCGAATGCGCGCTCGCGGTTATAACTCGGTGAATGAAAACAAAAATTCGTCATCGGTCTTAATTAACGATTAATCTGACTGGGTATCGAACGATCCTGGATATACTAATCTCCTATTTCACAGGCCGTCGAAAGCTCCCTACGCTACATTATTCGCACGCTGTGCCATTCCAGGCCATAATTCGGTTCTGTTGCCATCCACCGGTTCATGACCTTCCACGCAAACGAGCGGAGTTACAACTTTGCCGCGCCGCTATTATATCCCCCGACGGACCCGTTAATGTGAATTAATTAAAAGATTCGAACATGCAAGCTGGCATAGTTTCCCAACTACCACTCCTCGAGCATTCGCCCACGGATTTTCCTAGATAGTAATCCTACCGCGTCCGTTAATATGAGTGAAATGAGTCATAAAAATGCAAAAAAAAAAAAAAATCAAACGAGTTCGCTGATTCGAGAGACCAATAATACATTTTTTAAAAATCGTAACTGTTATATCACTTGCGTAATATATATTTTTTTTTGTTAAACTAGCGAGCTTCGATGTCTTTTTATCGTACTTTTGTCACTTTTAATTCCATTAAATTATCATTTTATCGACTTCTTAACATGAGGGAATTTTTTTTATAGGTAGAATTCATTTGTACGACTGCGATATCGCACGTGTCCTACGAGATTTTTCATCCCCGAAGAAAATGATATCGAGTATCGAAAACCGGACAGACTCTACGGATCCCAAATCGACCTCGTTGAAAAGAAAAAGCGAACTCGACAAAAAGTATATTGGAATCGTCGAAAATCGTGCCCGAAATCCGATTCCAGTGGCAGGAGTAGGACCACCGAGTGTACTATATCATAGGGGGGGAATCACGTTATCGCATTGCTATATAAAAAAAAAGTCTATATAAGGGAACGGGAATAACTCGGCCGCGAAGAAGGCAATGTCGCGACGAGATATCTGGGCATCCAATTTCATAGAGGGACATAAGGACACCTTTATGTTACAACGACGTAAGAACATAAGAAATGTATTGAATTCGCCACCGCTGGTGTCGGGACAGCGTAATTTCGGCGATTTAAATTGCCATTTACGTCCCATTGGCGTATCTTGCACAAAGTATAAGGGATTGTCTTGGCTGAGTTTCAGCGCGATGGTCTTCGCGCCTGCAACCGCATTCGATTGTCTTTTCCGTCGACGCTCCATTTAGTTTCTATGCCTCATTGTCCACAATGTAATAGTCTTTCCTCTATTGTAATAGGCAGTGATATAAGCTACTTAAAATTTAGAGACGCGCTGAATACGATTCTCGTTATAGCGATAATTTTCACCATAATCTGCCGCAGTCTCTGAATTTATAACGGAGCACAGCCACCGCGGCAGCTTTACCCAAAACCCGTATCTATTGCTCGCGCTCTCACACCCACCGCTCGCTCGTCCGAACGCTCCGATAATCCGGCTCGATTCTGGAGAATTAGACCACATGACCGTCTATCGAACAGATTCACTCGCATTATTAGATTATCGAGCGGCAAAGCTCGATTTATGAATATCGATAGGTTAGAGGCCACGTTCGGCAGATCGAAACAGTCTGGCTGAGTGGCACTGATAGATAGAGGGGAAAAACAGAAAGGATTTTATGCGCCAATAAGAACGGAACGATGAATCGATTAAAAGGTCGAAAACCCTTTAATCACGCCAATTTCCCGTCGAATAAAAAATTCTCAATCGCTTCACCATGAATTCGCTTCACCAAAGTAGCGAGTATGGTACGTTGGAAATTAAAGGGTTAACATTAATCTCAATTAATTTCCACGAAAATCGGGACAAACATTTCGGTCCACCTTTTCACAAGGTGAAACAAAGGCGCCGCGCAAGAAGTGGCTCGAAAACTCGGCAAAGTTTTTCGTACCACGCCAAGTAGGGAAGTTCGTCGTTGGCGTCGAGTCACCTGGGCCGAGAGTTATTTATCACCAAATGCCGAGAACGCTCGCCTCCTTTACATGCAAACGAGCGAACGTTCGCGCCACTTGACCAAGGGAGAGCACGAGTTTTATCGAGGTTCTGACATCGTTCGAGTAAAGCGATGACACGGGTGAGAACCGATAAGAAATATTTATTGGCCAGACAATCGGGAACCAGCCAAGGACAAACGGACCGAAAGCAAGACGCTCCACTTAACACAATGCTTAATTAAACACAATGCTATTCCGGTTATATCCGTAAATATTACTTAGTACATGGCCGCGTGACATTTCCGCCAGTGAATTTAATTTGGCTGCCTTGTTGTGATGCGGATAAACGGCGAGTTTTTTTTAGTCTCGTCGTTTCAATATTTCCGCCAGTTTCCCGATTTTTGTTGTCCCTTGATAATATATATTGTAACGAATACAGATATGAGGATTGACTGGGACATGCGATATTACATGGATAACCGGAATAGCTCGATATGACAAATGACAAACGCACAGATTATCGATTGTCCAGATTACGAGAGTTTTTATCGGACTTTCAGAGAGAACAGACTTTTGACAGTTCGTGCTCGAGATATTTAGCTGCGATTGTACTTAATAATATCCGGCCCAAAGCCAAATACGCGCGTTTTTTATTCCACGTGAATGTAACGATGTATATTATTCATCGGCACTCGCGCAGGGCATCAGCAGTGTCGATAATCGGCTGAATTTTATAGCTGCGAAGATGAAATTATCGTACGCCGTTGCTGTAATATCGATGGCTTAATGTTATAATAAGCACCGGCATGATGTGCATGTAAGCGTAGCTTATATGCCGCACGGGTGTTGGAACATCGATAAAAATATAAAGCTGCCCCAGTGTATTCCTATACACTACATTTTTACATTCTCTATTCCGATAACCATGAAAAAACCCTTAAGGAATTTCAGTTCTCCGTTACAGCTAGATGGATCCGGGATCACGCGAGAGCGAACATTCATCGTGCTTGGCCGAGATAGATGAAATTGAAACTTCGCTCTGGCACGAGCCGTCCAATCGATAAAACTTCCGGATGGAAATGGAGTAAAAGTGGTGAATATGGCGATCCGGTTTAACGTGAAAAAGCCATCCAAAAAACGGTGGTCCAGATTCGCCTCTTTCGCCCCGTGCCTCATTCAAAACCCTCGCAGTGGAATCTATAGCTGATATTCTATATAAAGCTCTTGATTAGAAACTTTCAAGTTTTCCTAGTACGTACTTCAAATTTTTATAAACTATGAAACCCCGTCCTCATCTCCGATGAAATACGTCGGCGCTATACTAAGCGTAATCGCATATATCCGAAAAAAATATACTCGACCCAAAATTCACGACTACACGAATATTTCTCATATCCAACCTACCATTAAAATTTTTATTTCAAATTATTATTATTGTTTTTGTGTTATAAATTCAGATGTACGCTTGAGGTCAAATTGCTCTCATGAGCACTTAATGAATTGATATGGAGTAAGTCAGGGTGATATGGCAACCCATAATATCTTTTAACGTAACAAACAAATGGCGCTGCCGTTTGCACATTTTTTATTTTTTTGTGGATAAAATATGATTGCACCAAAAATTATAAGATTGTGTGTGCAACATTCTGTACGATATCGCACGTGGTCATATTCCCCTCAATGTCCGGGTGATATGTCCACTAGAATCGTTTTCATTTTAGTTGGGCATCTGAAACATTTGACGGAGGTAATTATTGTCTTTCTGTAGTCATGTAAATGACATAAATTATACCACTATATGTTTTGTGCGATCCGTCTATGCTTCTCTAGGCCTAATCGATTGCCATTATTACTATGGCCATATCACCGGTAGTGTGCAGTTAATATGGCCGACCGCAAATATTTACTTATAGAGCTGCAATTAGATCAAGCATCGAAAATACCGAAAATTCTGAGTGAAATACTTCAGTTCGATGTTATTAAGGTTGGTTACGACTGAAATTTAAAGGTTTTTCAACGTTGAACCTCCAATTTAATTTTTTTCAAAACCATGACCATATCAACCCGACTTACACTATAACACAAATACAAATTATATATTGCTTCTTACAAGCGCTTCTGTAAATTCGAAACGTTTCCGTGCCATTGCGGGTGTAACTGCGTTACCGCTAAAAGAGTGCCACAGCGGGCTCTTCGTCTTCATCGCGAAGTTCGTACGCCCGGAGAGAAAGATGGAATCGGGCCGTGTATATACGATTCAACCATTCGGGCTCGGCAGTCACGTCAAATTCCTGTTCTCGACATGCCACGTAACGTTCTATTCGTGTACATACATATACGCAACGAGTTCTGTGCGCGCCGTCGACTAGAATTCCTAAACGAGACCGAGAGAGGAAGAGTACGTGTACCGGGAGGACCTACGAACTCACTGATCCTCGCACAACCTGTGGAGGCGAGGAGGCAGGTGAGTGACAGCATAATCCTCGAAAACACGAGTTCGCTTCGCGATGCTTCCGCGAAAGCTTCACGGTGTATCCCGTGACGGCCACTTCTCTCACTCTCCGAGCGAAAGAAGCTTTGGTCGTTCAGCCGAAGCTGCCATAGAATTTCTGTTGATATTCCGGCGCACAAAGACGGCATTAGATGCGTACAACTTCAGTGCCGCATGTAGGGGAGAGCGGGGCAAAATGGGGCAACGGGGCAAAACGGGGTTTTTGGGCAAAACTAAATTTTCCAATCATTTTTGGATCGGACAAGGTGGCAAAACTGGGCAGAAAAGCCTGATGCATCCGATAGGGCTAATTCGGCATCCAAAAATTATTGGAAAATGACCTTTTGCCCAAAAACCCCGTTTTGCCCCGTTGCTCCATTTTGCCCCGCTCTCCCCTACATCAATAACGAAATTCTGCGTAGTACTTTAACCCTTTGCATACAGAGATCGTGAGAATGAATATCATTACGCCCGCGTCGGTAACTTGTTCTTCCGGATATACATCTGAAACACTCGACTAATACGAACTACGTGAACACCGCCGTCTAACTAGGGTATAACTCCGCGGGTATTTAATATTCCGATACAAGCCCATCTCTCGTATTCTTGGTCCCGGCTGTTCTTCGAGAACAGTGTCGAGTTTTGGGAAGTTTGTTCCGTCTGTTCGGCGAGAGAGCGCACCAGGAATTGCGTAGGTATCCTTCAACTACTTGATGTACGTACGAATGGATGGGATGACGAGCTAACGAGGAGCTGCCGAGAACGATGGGAATGTTAAAGATATAATTTGGTGGGACGACGAACTAACGAGAAGCTGTCGAGAACGATAGGAACGTTAAAGATAGAATTTGTCGGGACGACAGCAGTTACGGAGGTAAAGAATTTTGTACGTAACGGACATTTTTATGCGTGTTCACTGACTCGGTTCCTTAAAAAAAGTTATGCATTTTTTTTAAGGGTTCTTAAAATTTTGGGCCCAAACTTGACATTTTTTGTACAGTTTTCGTTTTCGACAGAGACCGGGTCGAGGAGGTTTCACTTGCAGCTACTGCCTTCGGCACATTTCCGAACACCTGAGACACATCGATGACAACCAATCGAGACCGTATTTCCGTCCAACTGGCACTTTCGTGTGTGTCAGAAAAATTGCCCTGCAGACGTGGAGTCAGCATAAACTAAGAAAATATCATGCAGGATTCGCCGGGTAGTTTCGCGTTTGCTTTAGTGCACCGGGGGGCATCCGTGTCGTACACAATTTCTTTCGTGTTAGATAGCAGGTGAATATAGTATTGTCGAACGGTGGACTAAGACAGAGGGACGGGGGATATCCGTGTGACGGAACCCGATATTGCCTGCGCAAGAAAAATATGTGGAAGAAAAGAGCGAGGGCGGCCGACGTTCGAGTTTCATCCGAGAATACCGAGAGAGCGCGAACAAGGAAAATCGAGATTCTTCTCACGGTCCGTTGGAAAATGCACGCGAAAAATATTCTCAGCTCAGTGATTCGAGAAAAGCTATGACGGTAAAAAAAGCCGCGACGGTGAAAAGAACGGTGTAGAATAACTACGAGTATCACAGAATGCTTGGTTCCGGTTTGAGACAATTAATGTTCCCGAATATCAAGAAAACACTTATTTGCTTTTTTTAACGAAAAGGAAAAATGCATAAAAATATGGAAACGTTAGGAAAAGTTTTAGTTAGATGAAAGCTGAATGGCAATGCGGCGCGGAGGTCATCAGTTATTTTCGCAGTCCTCTCATCCCAACTCTCCGTGCTAATTAGCCGTCAGCATTGAATGAGGGTACAAGACGACGACACGGGTAACTGGAAATTTCCTCGCATGTACGGAGGTTCGTCGTTCTCCAAGTGGTCTGACAATGGGGCTTCTGTAATCAAAACAATGGAAGATTCGCGAGCCCGGAGAAATCTGAATTTCAGCTGGTTCCGCGAAGGACCGTGTCACGGCAGGACTTTAGAATCAAAAAAGAATAGCGGATCGTCTCAGAGTCAGGAAAAAAAGAAATAGGAACTAAGTAATAGAAAAAACTCGCCGAAGGAACAAGTCGGACGTAAAGAAAATAATCCACCCTGTGACTTCCTGTGACTGCAACTACTGAAAAAATATATATATATTTTTTTTAATGTCAGTAGGTATATATAACTTTTATTACGGATCCACAATGTTTTGCCGAAACTTCGATCGGCCGGGTCGTCGTACGGCCGAAAATCATGGGTCCAAAAGCAGTTGTTCCGTATTGTCAAGCTTCCGAAACTGTATTTTACAGTTTCCTGAAAAACCTGAAAAACCCGAATACCTGAAATACCTCATAAAAAACACCGGTCACGATTTTTAAAAATTGCTTGTTCAATTTTGTCGAGACATTTTTTGTCAATTCGGAGAACACTGAAAACGGAGAAAACACGCAAAGTCACGTGATCGCCATGAAAGCCAGCCATAACTCCCATCTTTTACACTTTGACATTCAGGAGTTAAAAACATGCATAATGCATGAGTCGTCATTGTTCATAAAAGAAGTTTAACGTTTCCCGATAAACAAATAAAAATGCAATTTCACATGAAAATGTATACCAAAAAATAGGGAGACAGCAGCCCCCAATTTCTCAGCGCGAATCTCGCTACGGTTTATTTTATTTTCCCCTCGCGTGAGCTCCAAGTACCATCGTATAGCATTTCGGTGCAGTTGTAACTTTTCGAAGTGTTCCCGGACACGTACGAGAACAGTGATAGCCCGCATGGGGTATGGGGTAAATACGGCAGAACCGTGGACTCACGTCGGCACACTCAGTAGCTTCGCTATGCTGCTGCTGTTTGACCCTGCGGCACCAACCGCTGTTACGTCGTACTTAAGATACAAGGTTCTGTACCGTCGTGTGCGTGACCTTCGAGTTATCGGAACATTTTAACATCCACCGTGTCCCGAGAATCTTGGGAACATGTCTGTGTCTGGTGTACGACGGGATAGTAACTGCTGTTGTAGCAGACAGTACAAGTTGTACTCGAAAGCCTTTAACGTCATTCTGGCGGGAGTTTGGTGAGGAAGAAAGTACCTGGTCACGATTTCTTGGTTGCACGTACGAGTCAACTTCGAGATCACGATCGTTCTCCCAGTGCGCGTGAAAAACCACGGAAATTCAATTACCGTCCCCGATATAGAAGCAAGATGGCAGTTGATACGGACACGGGTTCTCAAGCGAAAATGGCAGGCTTAGATCATAACAGGAGTTATGGAATTTCCGGCTGAAACTCATCGCGTTAAGTCCAAAGATGTCCGGATGAAATCGTAATATCCGTTCACTGGCGCAACAAGATACAGGAAACGAGTGCCCTGCACTGGCGTTTCTACAGTAGTTAAGGGACGCGAGAGCAAAGGGTAGACGAGCTACCCGAGAATGAGCCTCGGTAGGATGTGAGCTGCGCCATTGGCACAACCTCTGCACCCCCAAGGCGCCAACCATGACGGATGTAACGGCGAAGAGGACGGCCTTCATTGCAGTCGTCCTGCACCGGGTTTCAGGATATTACAGTCGTCGAAAACAGTACAACACGTCCCGCACTCTCGAATCACCGGAGTATGAACGCAACGAGAGGGAGCCGGAGGACGAGGCTCGTTTCCTCTCGGACTTAACGTACCGTGTGTGGAAAATGCGAATCGTCTATGGAGACGGGAATGCTTATTGCTGCACCTTAACGTCCTTTGTTCTCGCGGCAAGAAGCCCCGACGTAATCTACTGAAAAGCAATAAGCTTTGAGTTACAAAGACGCCCTTATCGCTCGACGATACGTTCGACCGTATCACGTTCATTCCCCATGAATGTCCTTTGAAAGCCGGAATAATTCGATATTGCTTTTTATCTAACTAAAAACAAAGGTGACTCATAGCGAAAAGCGGAGACTGAAAAGCATCCGAGATACGAGAAAATGACTAGCTTTTAAACATAATTCAATCCGTAACCGGGCGTTTATTCTCGCATGCTTAATATCAAAGCTGGCGAGAGAATGCCGTGGTATTAAATTTTCGCAGGATAGAACACCGCGGAAATCCTCGTAAGCCCGGAGTTACGCGGCGTAGCGGTTTCAGCGTCCGGCTGCGGTGTAATGCCTTGAAGCCAGCCAGCTAGCTGACTGGTAAGTGCCACGGAGTTACTTTCGAGAGAATCCTCGGACGGCAGAGACCGAGTCAACGTGGACCACGTCCCTGACGTGACCAGCGAGGGACACGTGGTCTTGTTACACGCAAACCGTTCGCTCGCGAAGCTTGTCCCAGTCCTAACTTGCACCGCAATAGAATCTCCGTTCCGCCAGCCGCACGTGTCTCCGAAGTTTGTTTCGCCGATCTCCGAGGCGTTGCATAAAACTTAAACTCTTCCGGTCCCCCTGGAACCTTTCCTTTGTTCCCCGATTACGTCGAACGCGTGGCAAATTTTCGTCTCTTGTTCGCGTGTATGCCCTGTTAATACGCGCTCAAGGATGTCCGACCTTCGAGCGTTCGCCACGCGTAGTTAGCAGTCATGTCATATCCTGGCCAGCGTACTCACAGAGAAACAACGCACACCGTCGCCGACCGCAACGTTCAATACGGAATGCTCGAGGAACCGGAAATACCCGCGGGCTGTGGCCGCGCGCAGCAGTCCCTGGGATTAGTTCCGTTGGGTTAATTTAGCTCAGCCTAGCGTACGTCCTGCGGGTTTATTCGAGGATCCGGTAACGGCTCTAAGAGACATGGGAGGAACAGGAACCTGCGACGTACTGCAATTTAGTTACGGACGCGACCGTGTACGGGCGTTTCAGAAAGACGAGGATGTCGTGGGCGGGTTTGATGATTAGCCACGCTCACGGACCGAATCTCCAAATGTATGGGTCGTCGGAGACGGAGATGCGGAGAAGGACCGAGCAGATATCACTCACGAGCGTGCATCCAATATGCGCCGCCATATGTATACAATTAATCCGGCACGTAGCTTCTCCGACTCCGCCAAGTGTACTTAGTACTTGCACCTGTGCACACGGATCTCGCGAGCTTGCGAATGTTCATTATTCAAGATCTTCGCGTGTAGGTGGAATGCACCAATTAGTCAGAAAATTTCTCAGAACTGCGCGTTTCAGCTGGAACCATTTTTTAAAATTCTCGAGCGGCACATTATAGCCAATTGCATGAAGATCTCGCGAGCTTGCGAATGTTCATTATTCAAGATCTTCGCGTGTAGGGTAAAAGTGGGGAATATGGCCCGGTCCATATATCATTGATTTACGTGTTAATCGAGGTGGGCCATATTCACCACTTTTACCCTAGGTGGAATGCACCAATTAGTCCGCAAAATTTCTCAGAACTGCGCGTTTCAGCTGGAACCATTTTTTAGAACTCTCGAGCGGCACATCATAGCCAATTGTTTGAAGATCTCGCGAGCTTGCGAATGTTCATTATTCAAGATCTTCGCGTGTAGGTGGAATGCACCAATTAGTCCGCAAAATTTCTCAGAACTGCGCGTTTCAGCTGGAACCATTTTTTAGAACTCTCGAGCAGCGCATCGTAGCCAATTGTATGAAGACCGTCCTTAAATCGGCACTTACCGTTGAAGTACTCGCGTCCCTCGTAACTCGCATTCACCAATTTACATCAACGGAAACGTTGAATTTCATAGGGCGTTTAACGCTTTCGGGCGGGAACCATGAACAACCCTCAAGGAGTTTGCCAACGAACGCACCGACGAGAGGTGTCGCTCTCGCAATCGGTCATCCTCGGAACCCGCGAGACGATCGAAAGTGCCGTCCGTGGTTGATCATTGCAACGGCGGGGATAATTTCACCCATTCGCCGATGGAAACGCGACTACGTACGATCGGCGATCGATTCGTTGAACTCTCTCGAAGTCGTGCACGCTCGTTCGTTCGTCTTCCTTGCTCGGAGGAATATTGGCGGACACATATCAACGCGAGGAGGGAAGGGGAGGGAAGGTTTTATCGCTGGTACGGGAAACCCTCGGGAGTTGGAAGCGTTCGTTGGAATTATGGCCGTTGTTAAACGATCGTTTGTAAGCGCGTATGAGAGCGAGTGTACGATAGTTTAGCTTTGAGTGGATTTGAGAAAGCGAAATTGCCGACGATGCTAGCGGTGGTTTTAGGAGGCTGGGTCATTCCAGTGACAGCTGCATCTCGTCTGTTCTCCTCCGTGTCGCTCTCCTGTCCAGAGCTCCACAAATCTGTTTGAGTAATAACATTTTTTTTTTTTTTTTTGCTCGTTACCTGTGACGTTGATGTGGGCTGGTATGTCCATGTGGGTTATGGTTATAATACATAGGCGGAGGTGCAGCGCTCAGGGGTGAGCTCGAACTATCCCTGTACAACGGTCGATTAAAGGCAGCGTATTGTCTCCCGCTCAGGACACACTCCGAGTCTGGACACCGGGCTTCGCTCGACTATTACAGAGAACACCAGAAACGGCGGTCCGCAGGCAGCGGCGGCGGCGGCATTGCATTCGCTATAATTTATACGACAACATAACGTGCCAGAGCCACGTGACGTCGTTCCATCAAGTTTATTAACGCTACCGTTGCACCAACAATTATACTCGCTCAGCAGCCGGCAAATTCAATTATGTTATGCCTGCCCGAGAAATGCGAGCGAGCTGAAGCCTCGCGAACGTCTCGAATGAGAGCCCTCCTCCGCACTTCTCGTCACCCGTGAGATTTCGAGTTGAACTTTGTTCATTTCCGAAACCTGACGGTTTTAATTCGGCATTGTTAATGCACTACAACCGGACAGATGACGTTTGGTACTTTTGTGCAATTGAGTGCACGCGCTTTTTTGTACTGTCACGCAGGGAACATAATTAGTTGTCCGAACCAACTCTGCGTGGTTATGGAACGATTAATTTTGTCGGACTAACAAATTAATTAAAAATAAAATAACTAAATTAACAGCCGCGCAGCCGGTTGGAGCAACTCATTATATTTCTCCGTGCAAAAACTAAAAATGTTAAATTGTATCACAATTCGGTTTGAGTATAAACAGGTCCAAGGCGATAGAGACAGAACACAATAACGTTTGAAATATCCCATTGAACAAACGTAAGTGGCAACTGCTCCGGCAACGTAATCTTCAATCATGCCTTTCGTACGCAATTCGTTTGTTGAGAAAATTGAAAGGAACTGAAAGGCACTTTCTTTTCCTCGCGGGACCGCAGAGTTTTCGTTGTAAATCGAGATATGTATCTTTATGGGTGAAACGTGACAGAGAGAGAAAACTCCCGAGGAAACGTGAGGTTGACTTCGCGTCGAGCAATGTGCAACCCACGCTTCATGAAATATCGTTGGTATAATGGTTCTTCGCGTATTCGTTCCCGATGGAGAAAGAGATCGGGAGCGAAATTTAAAAAAGAGAAGCGAGGTACGACGAAACGGGAGACAGCGACGGGTTCGAATTGCAAGGTACGGGAGGAAACAGCAGCCGAGATAGAAGAATTTAAAAAATTTCAAGTCGCCGGCGCCATTCTTGCCTCCAACACCCCAATTCTTTCTTTTTTCATCTCTTTCCACTAGCCTCGTCCTCATTCCGTCTCTCCGTCCTCATCCTCCCACTTCTTAGCGTCCTCCTGGTCTTTAATATCGCATATCGAGTACTTCTCCCGCTTTTCGCCCTCCTGTACAACCCGACGGCCATGGTATATACGCCCTCTCACGTTTTCCCTCATAAATGCAAGGTGAGCACATCGTCGCAGCGGCGCTGCTCATCTTCAGATTCGCGGCAGATATTGAAGTCTCCCCGTGGCCGACCGGTCCGCTTGTGCACCGACGACGAAATCCCCTGGCTGTTTACTTCTCCCAACGATTCTGCATATAACTGTGGTCGCTAATATCCGCGAGGAAAAAATATAGAATAATAACGGGAATGGAGAAAAGTGAGTCGCGCCATATCATAATATTTTCGACGCAAGTTTCGCGATGTAAATCCTACCCGCAGCCGTTCCGTCGTACATAATTCATGTACTGCGGAGTCGGATAATTTCTACCCGCTTGGTATGCTAACGCTTCCTCGTATGGCATAACTCTGACACTCACACACGCATATATATTTAAATTGTATAGTATAATACCCTCGCTGTGCGCTTTCATTCTTTATTTTCATCCGGCAAATCGCACTAAGAGGTTTGTCTGTTTTTCTTTGCTTTTTTTATCCTCTTCCGTCGCGAGAGCACACGCGAAACAAATAAAGCGCCACGAGAGATTCACTCCCGGCACGTTCTGTGTAGAAAAACGTGCGAGCAAAGTGCAAGCTCCGGCTGGTTCACGACGCAGCACTAGCAGCCTCGGTGATATACGCAACGATTCTCAGGAGCTCTTTTTTTTCCTTTCGGTCTCATCTTCTCTTTTCGCTAGTTTTATTTTTATTCTTTGTATTATCCTTCGCTCTTTCCGTTACGGGCTTTTTTTAGCGAACAATGGTCTTCCTCCGTATCTGCCTCTGCTAGGGCGTATGTGTGAATGAAATATATCGTTTGAACTTTTTGCTCGATTAAAATTGTATGAGGAATCTGCGGTCGAACATTTATTGGAGCTCGTACCACACGGGCGCGAATTCCACCGAGCGAACAAATTGAACTTGGGACCGGGTTGGATGCCCATGGTGTTGCTTTTTTCTACTCGGAGGAAAATAGTTTTTTTTTAAATAAAAATAATGAATTCAATGAGAGAGCCTACATATGCTTAAAGTTTGTGCACGGTTCAAAGACGACGCTCCATCCACCTCTAGTCACCGTACGAAGTACCGTCGAGTGCATAGAATTTTCGCAAGCTGGAAGAGGTTTACCCTAATAGGATAGCGGAAGGAAGAGACTGTTGCACGGTTCTTGCTGATTCGCGACCGGATATCCAAAGACTGGAGCAATTACGCGAACGCCTAGTCTCGCAAAGCCGGAGGTATATCAAGTTTGCGTAATCCGTACCGAACGTTCGCTTGTTGCACCGAGAATTTCCGTCCGCTCTCGACGCTTTAAGGGCCCCTCGCTCCGTGTCTTATGCACGCTTTACCTTCGTTTCTCGCAGCCTCTCGTGCGCTTTACGTGTCTCCCGGTAAAAGCATGATTTTAACGAGGCAAAAGGACAAGTTTCAATGCAGTACCCGAGCGCGATGGTCCAACGGCTTCGTTGTACCTCCGACGAGTGGAAGAGCTAGCGTGAAGTTCATTCAACAAATTGCCAGAGAGATTTGTGTCAAGTTAGAACAAAAAAAAAAAAAAGAATAAGGTTTATATTGCGACTGCCTTGCCCAGAGTCAGTCTGAAGTATGAACTTCGTTGGCCAAAGGGCCCTTGAACAAATCATCCACGTTCACTATTCCGGAACACTGGGCTTTTGTTATAGGATAGTCGAGTGCTCCGTATGACTGACACTCGACCCGGGCGAATACTCAGACACGTCAGTCAGTTACCACTTAATGCGAAGGTATAAGAGCGGAGATGTTGAGAGAATTTTTTTTCTTTTCTTCATTTTTCAAACAGCAACTAGCGTCCAGCCGAAGTTGATCCCCCAACGAATTGAAAAGGTTTCCTTATCGGCAACATTCATTTTTCACTTTCATCACCCGCACGTACAAACACGGGCCCGGCGACTCGGACAGGACAAATTCCTGTGGGCGAAGGCACACGCGTCTCGATGTTGGCTATTAGGACGTCTATAGCGCCGAGGATGAATATAAATGGTCTTTTTCCCGCAGTGGCGCTAAGCCGAAATATCGCCGTCGTCCGTGGGGAAACCCCGTCTCCGGCTCTCGTACGCTATAACATCGTTATACTGCGGGACTCCGCGCTTTTTGCCGGAGCTTTATGCCTCGTCGGTTTATTTTTGACTCCTCGTCGAGAACGCTCGATCATTAATCGACCTTCCCGGGACTAAATCGCCTGCGGCGTGGCAGGTCCTCGGTCCCCGATGCCGTGGGATATCGCCCCGACGTCGACTAATTGGACCCCTATGCAATCGCGCGAAGGAGAAAAATTCACTACTCGAAATCCCAACAGGCCAATTTATAGGTCCACCGCGCAAAGCCCACGACGGCACCGACGGAAATTTTAGCATGAGAGACTCCGTTTACATTCGCGCTTGGTAAGTTTTTTTTTTTTTGCTAATTTTCAAAGGAGTTTCCGAGACTTTAAGGGACTCTGTAAAAGCCCGACTTCCATATTGCCGTCGCATCGCTCTCATTCCCCAGCGATATCTCTATGTACCTATATCAATCCTGGGATTGCCTCGCAACGGTCATCGAATCCGACGTAACCCAATTAGTCCATCTGTGATAAATTGTACGGTCCGCCGAAGGTTTCCCTCCTGGGGCGCTGTTTTAATTCTCTCGTTAATTCATCACAGCGGACGAACTTAAGGGGGATTCTCGTTTTTCACGTTTGCTGAAGTTACGTCGTTCGATCTCGCGCACTAATTAAGCGGGGTGGACATTTCGTTTTTGTCTTTTTTATCTTTGCGATAGACCTTCTTGTACTGTCTTGTGATATCGATGTTTTTTTTATTGATTCGAACGGCATTTTATTTACGCCCTGATTTTTACATTTAAGAAACATTAATTGGGAACCAACGTCCACAATTCTTTCCGTCGTGATTTTACAACAACAAGAGTCGTTAAATTAACAAGAAATAAATTGTGGTCCTCTGCAGATAAATGATATTTGATAATCGAATCAATTGATTACTTTCTTATCGATTGATTCGAGTTAATTCCGATGTGTCTCGAACAAACGTATGTGACGAGCTAACCGGATAATCTTGCAGCGATTATCGGAAACCGCGTAAAGTGATCATGGAACGAAAATGTAATTGTATTCGAGGGTTCGTTCCGGATGTGGGCTAACGTCAGAGCGAGAGAAATATAGATAGAGCAAGGACCGTGACGGAGATCTGTCTATGCCATCCGCATCCGGATCGGCGACAGCATGAGCTTCCTCCCGTTCCACCCACCGCTCGAACCCTGGATTGTCCCTTACCTTCTGTCCATCCAAGATATATCCATTATCCGGCGTCGTCAACCTCAACGATGTATTTGGGCGTAGCGCATTCCGGAGATCCTTCCCATTGTATTCATCTTCATGGTCGAGATAATGGAGTGGCTCGCACCTTAGTGACTCGTGGCCATTCCTCTGTCATTACTGCAAAACAAAATTCAGACTTATAAAAATTTAATTAAAAATGAGTTACGTAATGAAAACATCGCTCGAATCATATAGTCAGTAGCCTATGAAAACCATTTGCACACTGAGAAAAAGAAATGGTTGGATTAAGCAAATGCGCGGTGACATACGTTCAAAGGTGTATTTTGTTGGTACAACACATATGTTTGTTTCAATCAACAAATTTTGAATAAATTGAAGCAAATAATCGTTTAACAAAACAATGCTTTATTTGTACCAAACAAATAACAGCTTTTTTCTCAGTAAGTCAGAATAGTTGATTGCCACCCATTTACTTTCAATCGTTTTTACCCCCGAAGCGTGTCGATGATAATCCCAAAAGTTCGCCTTTTTGTTTCAATTCCTCCACTAAGAACGTACCAGCATTATCATAATAATAATCGCCACCCTCTCGCGATCTCTCTGTTCGCAGGCAACTTATTCGTGATAGCAGCTATCCTGTTGGAGCGGAACTTGCAGAGCGTGGCAAATTACTTGATCCTCTCGCTGGCTCTCGCGGACCTACTGGTAGCCTGCCTCGTGATGCCCCTGGGTAAGTAATATTAATTCAGCCTCTCGGCCACGCCTGTGCTCTGTCGTACACATCCAAATCGTGGATAATATAATCCAGGGATGTTAAAGGACGAAGCATCGCCATTAAATTCGGAAAGTGACTTTGAAGTGAGCTCGGAGCTTCTCGGAGAGTTCTCTTCAACCCCGCGGAGGGGGGAGGGGGGGGGGAGAGGCTTGAAGAACTAATCTTCGATTCAAGAGCGCGTGCATGCAGTTGCTCCGGGACGATTCACAAGCCGGGATTGGTGCGGCATAATAATTCTGCAGATTGACTGAACTTCGAGGCAAAACTACTTCCCGAGAAATCCCGAAGGGCATCCAGAAGCGCGCGTTTCCGTCACGACGTTAATATCATTTGAATGCATAATGTCTTGGCTCTCCGACGTCTCACGGAACAAAAGGGACCGGGGGATGTGTATTCAAGGGCAAAACCGCGCGACGCCACCCCGCGGCCCCGAGCGAAAAGGGATCGTTCGAAGTTCGCTAAACTCTTCGAGATTTTTCGCTCCTCTGGTCGTGCAGATTGTAAAATTTATTTTCGGAGGGCGACGCGAACATTCGACTTCCGCGAAGGCATTTTTTTTGTTAGTGTGTCCATTGTTGACAGGAGCCGTGTACGAGGTTTCCCACGAGTGGGCTTTAGGTCCTGAACTCTGCGACATGTGGACCAGCAGCGACGTCCTGTGCTGCACCGCCTCGATTCTACATCTGGTCGCCATCGCTCTGGACAGGTTGGTCAATTTTTTTTACCACGGCTACACGGAAAGGTTCCAGTAGAAATTACAATAATCGCCGAGAAAAGTTACCACAGTACGCATGGAGGTCGCCATCTGTCGATAAGTGCGGCATTTGCAATAAAAAAATCTTACCATAATCATGGTAATATTTTTAATAATTGCTTCAGAATTTTTCCGAATGTGTGGTTAAAGTTCTCGCAAATTTCGTATGTTTTTTTTTTTTTTTTGTACATCGTAGTAAGCTGCTATAAAACAGTCCGATTAAAGTGGCGAATATTATTACGTTTAGTAAACGTTTCTTTCCGTCTACCAAAGTACCATACAAAATAATAGTCTTTAGAGTATTAAGAATATAATCCCTATTATATGAAGTGGGTGTCCCTGGCGTCTCGTTCGTCGTTCCGGCATAAGTAGTTTTGAGAGCTGAAGCGTCAGTGCGCCGCTGATGTTTTCAACGGGTCGTGTCGTTGCAGCAGTCACACCGACGTTGAATCCGTGGAACATTCAGATGCAAAAATGTGGAATACCAAAATGGCCAGCGAGGGATAGAGAATGACGCTTGCCACGCGCTTTACATTCCAGTATGTGCGAAGAGGGCTACACCTCTTTCGTGGTATGTGGGCACAGCCCTTTCAGCGTGTTTTATGAAAAGAGAACTCTCCGGCGGGGACTTTACTTTGGCTGCAGTGACGTATAAACCGCCGCATGTTTTTTTCACTAGACGCCCATCATCGCAGTACTCTTCCCGTTATTCATTGTTCACCATGCAGCCTTTTACGTCCCAGCGTCGTTTTCAGGTCAGCCTCTCATCGCGTTCTGTACACAATTTTTAAAGTAAGCAGTCCAGAGATTCTCCATCTGATGGCTTGAAAAGAACAAAAAAATTAGAGTAAAATTATTGAGAAAAAAAATAATAGCTGCTAGAGATAAATCCGTAGAAATTCTTGACACTCGATTTGTCGCCGTATCTAAAATTTCCCTCTGGCGCGTGATGGATCTACTAAAACGCTCAGCCTCTTCGCACGCCCAACATCGTCGCTGGCGCAACCGCAGTTAACCGTTCTAATGCTTCTACTCAAATGAGCATGGCTTTATCCCGCGAATGAATTTACGTTAACATCGCGAGATAGGCACGTGCTCCGGGGCGCGGAACGTTATACACCCGTTGATCCTCTCCTATACGCCATCTCAAACATTAATTATTGGGTGAAGCCACTCGAGATCACCTGGTGTACTCGATTACTCAGTAAACTGCAGCATCGCCCACACGCCTCCACTCTCTGCAACCTCCCCTATAATATCGGAATTTATAGATAGCACCGCGCGCTGATCCAAACGCCAAAATTGCTGACACTCCATTAATTTAATCCTCGATTCGGCCCGCGCGTTCTCCTTCCGAATAAATGATCGACGTCGTAAAATCACAATTTCAATATCTTCCTGAGCTGATATACATCGTATCCGATACATCATAAAATCTAGCATTCAATTTCCCGTCAGTGATGTAGTGTACGTACGAATGCAAAAACCCATTAGGATTTTCTCGCCGGTATGAGATTGCACACGCGAGGCAATTCGTCCTTTCGGTTCTCCACAGCCGGGCTCGTCCCGGTTGTACCCGGTTGCTATCTGCGATTCCGGAGAGAGAAATCACCGGAAATATATTTTACATTGAGCCCGAGCCGCCCGGTGCGAAGTAAGAGGGGGGCGTGCCGATGGATTTTCAAGACAGTGCACGAGGATTGTACGGAAAATCATAGGAAAAAAAAGCGTAAGGGAGAACGAGACAATACGGGAACATCACGGCTCGGTGACCTTTTGATATATCGGCCAATTTGTAAACTGTCTAGTACGACGGAATCGTCGTGGAATATATGCAGCGACGAAACGGCGAGAACAAGAGGGGGGAAAGGGAGGAAGAGGCGGATGAATGCAGAAAATGGTGAATAGGAAAACGAAGCTCCGTGACTGAAACTGCATGAAGTCGTGGTCGAAGCTTCGCGATCGCTATTCTTCCCACGAAATGCTCGGCTACCTCTTGATGCCCCGAAGGCGGTTTGTTCGTGAAATTTTTCGTCATATCATGTCCAACGGTTCCTCTGCGCTATGAAATAGCGCAATAACGCTGCGGAGCTTTGAATATCTCCGTGGTACCGTGAAATCGGTACGAACGCTAGAGGATTCGGATAATTTCGAGGGCTGCGGCGTGCTCGCCGTGCGGACCGTTGACTCCTTTGATGTGTGCGTACAAGGTAAAGGAGACCGTGGCAAAACGGAACTACCGGGCAAAAGGAACAATTTTTATTTTATTTTACCCGCAACGTAAAATGAAAGAAGAAAAATGCAACATCAAATAGCCCCGAAAAATGTTTAATTAAAAAAATTTCTTCGGCGAACACCAAGGAGTTTTATATGTATCGAAGCATGAATTTCGATATGTTAATTCTGAGAAACATACGCCGGCGAAAGAAGCCCTTTCTCCCCAGCCTCACAGGAAGCATGTGGAACAAAGTTCCGCTGTGCCAAATCTGAATGGACCCAAGGTATACACTGAGAGAAGGATCTAGTAAATATGACTATATCGCTTCAGAGATATTACCATAGCACATAGTAGTAGGGCGCCAGGGCGCCACCTATGGCAGAAAGTCACATATTAACCAAGAATTTTTACCATAATATCTAAGAAAAATTCTTAGAAATCCAGCACTTCCGACCATAGGTGGCGCCCTAGCGCCCTTCTACTATGTGCTATGGTAATATCTCTCAAACGATATAATAATTTTTACTAGACCCTTCTCTCCGTGTAGGAAGTACCGGATTTATACGAATTTTTTGTAGATATTGTAGCGACCGAGTGAATTAATAACGCGCGTATTTAGTTTGGGGGCGGATATTATTAATTACAATTACGGCTAAATATCTCGAGCACGAACGAATAGTCCGCTACATATTCGCTACAATATTATGGTAAAAATTCTTGGAAAATCTGAGACTTTCCGCCATAGGTGAAGCCCTGGTGGCCCACAATGCAGTATGTTAATTTTTCTTAGATGATCGGTAGTTTGTACTAGAATCCTTCTCTCGATGTAGGGTAAAAAATGGTGAACACGAGCCGATCCCGATTAGCACGTGAATCAATTATATATGGTCCGGACCGTGCGCACGACTTTCACCCTATCGCACACTATACAGGAAGCTGAGGAATATATAATATACCGTAGTTTATTCTAATCTATAGCAAGAAAGTTGGGGCTGCAACTATCCGCCATCCATCGAGATGCCGGGGGTATGATAAGGTTAAACGATTGCTCTATGAGCTCGTGGTGGAGGCAAGGACCTCTCTCCGGTTGCAGCGTTTTTGCACGGGGCTTGATGCAGGGCTTCACGCAGAGACGGATAACGTGACTGTAACGAGCTCCCTAATAGACTGGCGTTGACTTGCCCCTATGCGGAAGGCATTGCACGCACACACACCAGGAACGGCCAACGACACGGGCCATTGCTCGCGATTACATCGGACATTAATAGACCGCCGTCGCGGCCCAACCCTCGCGCTTTATCGAGGTCGATCAAGCTGGAACCGCCAAAACGTCGAAACGCAGTAAAAACCGCAGTATAAACCCTATAACTGAGGGCTCGTTTAAGGCTAATTTAATACCGCATTCGCGGATACAATGTTCCGTTTATTTTTATCATGCGGCGGTGCTAGATAGACATCAAACCGGAACCAAAATACCGTGAAACTATGCAGTTTTCGTGGAATGGAAATAACACTTACCCTATAATTAAGGGACAGTTGATGGCCAATTCAACCGCACGCGCGAATTTAATGATCGTGGTGTATCGAACCGCTTGGAATAAGTAAGCGATCTCGTTTTCTCAATCACTGTAGAGATTTGACACAAATTGCGAGTATATGAAAATTACAGCGTGTGTCGTAACACTCACTGTATTTAGCGAGAAAATGATACGACGCAGATTTTTTTTTTTTCAGCGTATGCAGGAGAAAAGAAAAAAAGTTCTTAAGTAGGTAGAAGCACGAGCTTGAGAGGTTTTTCCCTCCCGCTGGTCTGAGGAGAAGTAAACTATTTCCGAGTCATACTTTCCGGCATGGTAAGTCGATATCACGTGTACCCTTCTCGTGAGGACTCGTCGTCGTCGTCATGAAGTCGAGAAATTCATTGGTTCGAGCATACTAATTAGAGAGAAAGTAAAAGCCACGGAGATGTTCTTCTCTACCCTGGCGTGTCGCAACATCCGCGCGGGAAAGTTTTTTTTTTTTGTTCCTTCGGCAAATTAAAGGGTCGTGAGAGAAGCCACTCGGAGTGCGGCTCGAGAGCGGGAGAGGAAGTTTACGTCAGTTAATTAGTTAAGCTTATCCGGGTCTCCTAAGGTGGAGGAGGAAGAGCTCGGTTCAGCGATACGAGTTGTGGAACAAGAAAATAGAAAAAGGAAGAAGAGGAAGCGGGAAAGAGAACCAATTACGTTGCACGCCGTTACCGGTGTAATAATTAAAAAAAAAAGCTCGTCTGAAGAGTCGGAGCGGCTGCTGGAAGAGAGCGGGTTGACTCTCGACTTTTGTAGCCCTTCGTTTATTTTTCAAGCGAAATAGCACTTTCGCGCTCGAAACCGAGAAGATACTTTCCCCGAGAGGAAGTTTGAGATGTAATCTTCACGGGCTTTCCATTAAAGATCCGCCTGTTAAAAGTCATATCTTCTCAATTTTCGACTATCTTTGAAGTCACTTGGACCGAAACGAAATTGATTTTACCGAAGAGAATTTTGATATTTCGCTGAGGGACGACGATAATTATTGCCATGTGTTTATCGTATCGATAATCTAATATGTTGTGCCAACACATTAATTGGCTAATAATTTTTTACCCCAAACCAATCCAATTGCCCGACCAAAAAAATAATCGCCGGGAGGGCACAAATTCAGATTGCTGAAAAATTACTATCTATCACTTTCGTAGTAGACGATTATTCGTTCCAATTTTACACCCAAAGAGATCGCCCGAAACATCCGCGTGCATTTAACGCGATGGGGGATTGATAAACGATTGTATATTGCCACTCGATGTTCCACCATCCGCACCACCGCTTCCCCTCGCTGCCTTATTCGATTAACTCCGCCTTCAAAGCGTAAACACTCCTGGAGCGAAATTGTTTAATTGCCGTTGCTAGACTGTTACACGACCCAGCGTCGAACCGAACGCGACTTGTTCTCTTCCGTTGTTTCGACAATAAAGTAGAGACACTGATTTTTATTAAATTCAGTCTGGCATTAAGTGACGGAAAAGTTTCGGTCATTACGAGCATAAAAAGCTTCCGGAGAAAGGAAGATTGATTTACATTGCTCTCCGGACAGTTATGCGAACAAAATCCTAAGGAGCAAACTTTCCTCTCAACGATCTCTGAGCGATGTTTACCCCATCCCTCCCCCCTCTCTCTCTCCCCTTCGTCCGTACTACTGCGAAAGTTAGTTGCATAAAAAGCGTAAATGCCGGGAGCTCGAAAAGCCGGGTAAAACTACCCCTCCGGTGCGCTGCAACTGTGCTGCAGCCGGTTCCGCGTGTGCGCGATCCCCCACGAGTTTCGAGTACTTTTATGCACGAACAGCCCACCCAGCCAGCGGCCTCGGTCTCGGGGAATCGCGCGCGTTGTTAAGCTCGAGTTTAAATGAAAATGTTCGGCGAGAGATATGACGATTTCGTGCGGCCACATGTGCCAGAACCCCGCGGTAACGGGGCAGAGAATTCCATATCGAAATTACATATCGCACCTATCTGCAAACCCGTAACAAACTTTCGGACAAAATTCACGAGCGTGAAATTTCAATCGCGCGATAAGGTGTCTCAATCATCGCAGCTGTACCGGTAATCGCCGTTGTGCACTTTGATCCCAGCAACGTGCCGAGGAATATTGATTTCGTACAAGGTAAAATACTAGTGCGTAAAAGTGGTCTTTCAACGAGGGTTGTGCAGTTGGCTGAATGAGCTGAAGGCGAGCTTTTTCCTACAATTATCGCATACTACTTTTTCTAACAAGTGCACAAAAACTACCGCACTTTCTATGCCTGTATCGAGTCGAAAGCGTGCAAAACAATAACAATAGCATTTAAAAAACGTGCGGAAAAGTAGCAAAAGTGTTAAAAAAAAAGTGTACGCAAAAATAAGTAGTGTGATCTGCACCCAGTAAAATAATTTATTTGATTGAAATAAATATTTATTTCATTTGAGTAACTTTAATTAATTTAAATACATGTTTATTTAAACCAAATAAATATATTACTTAAACTAAATAAACGGTGGCCGTCAAATAAATTTTTTTTCTGCGTGTGCGCCTTACTAAAAAGCGCCACGCCACGCGTTGCAGCCCCGAAAAGTGGGACGTTTTTGTGCACGTGTTACAAAAAGTTTTCGTGCACGTGTTACAAAAAAGTTTTCGTGCACGTGTTACAAAAAAATGTTTATACACTTCTGTCCTGTCTTAATCGCCAAGCAAAAAAAGCGCGACTTTTATAACTGCATCTTCTCTGAATGCCTGCGATTCTATTTATGTATATGTATGCACGTACATCCCCATCGCGTATCCGTTATTATCCTACATTAGAATTATAATTCCAACGCCTCCTCTGAATTCCCAGAACAAACGTTTTGAATTAGCAGTGAATAACGACGCTGGACCTCGCAGGTACATCTCTGTATATGCGGTACACAAATACCTGTAATTTACGTGCATTACTCGGTTGAATCCCGCCTATTCCGGAGTGCTCGAACGAGAGTACCCGGCGTTTGTTCGTGAGTACAAGCTCCACCGCAGTGTAACTGAGGCGCAAAGCGTGAGCTTCCCGTGAAATTCTGCGAAACGCCTCTGCGCGCTCGCGGCTTTGATATATACGCAAAAGGATTAACTTTATTCCCCGAACGGCGTTATCCTGTTCCACACCGCTGCTTTTCGACCGTACAACGAAGAAAAAATTGTATTCCCCAGGTGCTCGAAAAGCCCGATGTGCTCCCGGGCACTATATTATCCGAGGTCTTACGTGAAAATGCCGTCGGATTTGTATACGCCTTCGGAGATGCCGCGACTGAAATAAATTCACCATCCGCACTCGCTACTTGGTTTCCATTCGCGGGACAGAGCGAACCACGCTGTGCAAGTTTTTCGGCGGAATGTTCCGTGCATGTTAAGAATTATTCAGTTTTTTCGCCGTCGACTTAATTGGTGAAAAACCTTCCGAACAAAAATTTGAAACACAGCTGCAAACGAAAACCATTGCATTGCCAAGGCATCGGTGGTCTTATTGAAAAACTGTTATAAAAATATAAAAGGGAACAGTGCGCGGTGCAGCAGAGCCTCATAAATCGTGTACAATACGGACTGCATGTTTCATTTTTTTTATGAGAGTGAAATATTTACTTTTTACCCCGCACCTCCCCGTACACATCTCCCCTCGACATCACCTATATAATTAAACAAAAATGAACAAAGTGCTCCAAAAAGATAGTTGGAACACCGCAGGGCACGGTATTTTATTATTATTATTTTTTTATCATACCAATTCCGATGTTGGCCTGTATTACCATCGCACCGGATGATGGAGTGTTTTGACGGGATAAAAGCACCGGTGCAAGCAATTTCCTGACCGATGCTCTCTCCGAAGCCTTCTATCCGCGGCACGGTATTCCGCCGCCGCTGCTGCCGGCCTTTTTCCTCCGACCTCTCCCCTCCGACGATCTATGGCACTCATCGCGATATCTCTAACCGATCGATTACACTATAACCGGCGCGGAGCTCAACGTGCAAAATAGCCCAATGAGAAAAGCCTCCGCGATCGTGGAAATTACGATTAATGGCACGAGGGCCGACTAGAGTGCCCGATCGCACGTTACGAGACCAATCGCAATAAGCCCATCAATTGATGCCACACGAGGGGATTCGCGCCCGATAGTTCAACACGAAACTATAGCCTCGTGTTGATTCTACCGTGCACGGTAGAATTCACTCATCGCCCGGAGCGTTAGATTTTACACCGCGCACGACTCCATGTATCATTATCCACGCGTTCCTACGATTAATCAGGTGTAATGGATCGAGAGTAAACGCCGACTATGGCGAACCGATATTGATACGATAAAAATAAAAATCGTTACCGGCGATCGGGCGCTTCGATAAATATAAGAATCGCTACTGACGATCGGATGCCTCGATGTTTCTTCTCGTTTCGACGCGCAGAATTCAATACCGACGGAACGACCCGCGAGAACGCACAGTTTCCGGATGCATTAACTTTCAACGATTTAATCCCGTCGGGACGTCCCAGGCAATACGCCCGACGCTATTCCCCGTCGCTCGTAACGTACACGGTGTACAATAACGAAAGGTCATGACATTTTGCAATCGATCCGCTAACGCAAGCCCGACTCGGTTAGTATAACAGCGATACAATTTATTTCGTAAATCAGCCGTACCACAGCTTCTATTGTGACGTGGTCGTCGCTGACGGTGGAAAGAGCGTACCGAATTTTCACCTGACTTCACCTCACTGAACTATCATTTTTCCCCGACGAAAATTCACAACGACAGTCCAAACGCAAATACCTAATTAATAAAGCTCAAACTAATCGGAATTCAAAGCCACGTTCACAATTTATCTAATGGCAGTGAAATACAATTTTTATAACATTTACTGATGTGCCTGACCAGTTTTTTTTTATTTCGCAACACTTCCAGGATTTTCAGATATTCCCTAGCCATCATGCATGATCTTTGTCGAACAATTATTATTATTATTATTATTATTATTATTATTATTATTACAACTCTTCGTAATTAAAAAAAATGTAATAACCTAATGAATGAAGCTCAAACTAATCGGAATTCAAAGCCACGTTTACAATTTATCTAGTGGCAATGAAATACAATTTTTATAACATTTACTGATGTGGGTGACCAGTTTTTTTTTATTTCACAACATTTCCAGGATTTATAGATATTTCCTAGCCATCATGCATGATCTTTGTCAAACAATTATTATTATTATTACAACTCTTCGTAATTAAAAAAAATGTAACAAGAATGTAATGCAAAGATTAAGGTGTCGCAATTAGAGTGAATTAATTACATCCGCTAGAATCCTCGTGAGAATAGTCGAGAGGATAAATCGTGGAGCCGGTGATGCCGGCGAATCCAAGCCTCTTATTTCAACATGCTATCCGATCCGTAACGAGGTCAGAGTTATATTCACTTAATGATATCGCGCCGGTTCGTGATTGCGATACGACGCTCTGTGACGAATGCGAATGCGGCAATATTATTTTCCCTCTCGACATACCGTATGACTCTCCGGGCGGCTCGTTGACAATTCCGTATCGAAGTTTCCGTGTCTAATGAAGGCCCGGAAGCGGTGTGCATCAGGCAAAGGGTTAACGCCGGCAAGCACACACCCTGGCGCGTTTCTCCGACGCAAGTGCGCGATGCACGAACGGCAGAGACGTGTACAGAGGAGAAACGCGACGTACCGAGGGATGTAAATTATTGTACACTGATGAAGCAGCTGCAATGTCCCAGAAGCCGTTTCTACCGTCCGCCCTTTCGATTTACCGCGAAACAAGCAAGAGTGGTGGCGCGCAACGTACGAGGCGTACAGTGCTCCGCCGCACAGACGGGAGAGACGGTTCGACGCTCCCGAGATAATTCGATGAAGCAACCCCCGCCCCCCGCCCTGCCGGCCCACATAAAGGTCCGCTTCTCGCGTGGCGCAAACCGTTCCCGTCAATAATTTTCATGCCATCCTGCGATTTACTGGGTCAGTGAGTGCGGAGCTGTGCACCCGTGTAAACCCGTGACCACGATGCACTGCCGCCTCCGACCGGAGAATTCGCTCGGAGGATCCCGAAGCTTGCGCGTTGCCCGTTCGAAGAACTGCGGAGCGTAGGATTGTCACGGAATTATCCGCTCGATGTATGTTAGAGGCGAATGTAACGGGGTCGAAGGGCCAATAGTTGCACATTTTATAATGCCTTCGTATACGCTTTTTTTCATGTCAAATTCGATTTATCTTCCGCTATGGCGTACCGATCTTGTGCGGAAAAAGTTTAAATCTTCAAGACAATCTTGTATCTCGATAATTTTAAATATAAATTTTTCGTATGAAACAAAAGTTCAAAAATCTATGTTGAAGCTAATATGTCGAAAAAAAGAGTGTTTAGTGCCGTTCAAAGAGCTAATTGAAACACAACAAAATTGGTACGACAGCCTGAGTATGTTGACACGTTGGATCGATTTTTTCTTTTTTTTCAAATTTCCACTTTCTAGCACTAAAATTTGTTTCCCACTTTAAACGACGATCCACCCGATATGTAACGGACGCGAACGGTCATCGGCCTCGACGCGGTCGAGTATCCGGCATCAGCGTGAATAATTTTCCCTCGAGAGGCGTCTCGGAGCCTCGGGTAGGAGATTGTTTCTCAGGCGATTCTCGAACCCAAGGAGCCCCGACGAGTTTCGAGGCCTTCCAACGAAGTGGAAAGCCGTCGGGCGGAGGGTTGCCTCCGCGCGTTAGAGTTGAGTTAGAGCTTGGGTAAGCGAGTGCACGATACGAGGGTGGATCGTTGATGTAACGTTTCGAAGGGCTTGCCGAGAGAGAGATCGTCGAGCCCGCTCGTCGCTGGATGTACGTCAGCGTTCCCATTGTTCCAAGTGGAGGCGCCCGGAGTGCGCGACACGTCGATGTTACGCTCTTCCGCGTTTACTAACCTCGGGCCCTCGGCATCCGCCCTCTCTCCAACGGGCACCACCATTACTATAGGGTGAGAGTGGTGAATACGGCCCAGGCCGGTTAGCACGCAAACCAGTGCTCCACGGACCCGCCTATATTCAGGACTTTTACCCCACCCACACTATAGTTTTACCCGTATACGCTGTATGCACCGACGCGCCACTTGTTCGCCGAGGGTTTCCAGCATCCCGCCGAAGTGCTTCATTTACAGCAGCGGCAGTCGATACGGGGTTCGTGATTCCGGCACGACTATATACGACCGAAACCCTCACATCCGTATAACTGCCGCGTATGCACCGACGATGTATTTAGCGTATGGCGACAATACATTCCCACGAAATATACGCGGCTGTAACGGCATCCACGGGGACGATCTGCGATATACACGTTCGTGTTTAGCGTTACGGTACGGCATGTGCACACACCGTTCTCATCGTGCTCGTCGTACCGTGCCGGAATCAGAATCTCCATTTCGACAGCATACCGTACAAGCCGGCAGGTGCCATTTATGGATGAACGCGTTAATGCAGCACGATCTTATAGAACACCCTCGTGTCTATGAATTTCCTTACACCTTAGCTGTGACGAAGCGATATAATAGTTACCGGGTTTATTGCCGGTGCTCGGAGCTCAGCGTCATCGCCCGCTCGTTGCACTTACATGATCCAATATTCCCGATAGTCATCAACGCGGGTCACACCGTTTTCCGGCGATAGAAGCCAGACGACAGTGGAACACGAAACGGAAGAGGGTTGGTGTCGCATCGCTGTGCACAATGCGTATTATACGAGCGCAGTGTCAATCGTGGTTCTACACGCAGGAGGACGAGGGGCAAAATGCAAAAGCTGTAAAATGGGGCGGGTTGACATTTTTAGAGAAAATCATTGGGAGACTTCGAGAGACTGGGGTGAAGTTGGGACTACCGGCGTATTGGGCACAATGGGTACCAATGAGGTGCCTCCTCAATTCAACCGCACTTGGGAAACACCCAATGGTAGAAAACCATTCGAAATTTTTTTTTTAACGGATGGGTTGAAGATGTTGTCGAAATAAATATTTTGCTCAACAAATTTTGGAAAAAAAGTTCTGAACGTATTTCTTTTTTAATTCAGATTCGATCGATATTTTGTTATGTTTTATTGAACAGTTCGATTTATTTTTCGCACTGTTTTTATGTCACGAACTTCGGGAAACTTAAATCGGTCGTTTGTAAGAAAGTTGAGACGGTGACCGTTTTGCTCCCCCGCCCATTTTGCCCCCGTCTCGCCTATATGTATATTTTTATAAACAGTTAATTTGTAGCTTCAGACTTATCCGGATGGCCTTTACTTCTGACGATCCCAGTTTTGCCCCGTTCTTCTCGATCTTCGTCAATTGATGGCATACAGCGATTTACCGAAAATTCGGAAGACCCAACGGAAGAGCTCTGGCAGGGCGTGTTTGCCGAGCGTACGGAGACAAGAGAAAAATCTGCTGTCGCCCATTGTCAGCTCTGTAGAGCGGGCCTGACGTTTACCGGAGATATTCGTGAACTTCGAAAACCCATTGTTGGGGCGGCATCGGACCGCGAGACAAGAGCACACTAGAGTCCCCATTCCCTCTCTCGCGACTTGCATTGTTCATACCTGATGCGGAAATTACTTGGGGCTTCGAATACGACATTCTGCATCTCGATTATCGGAATGATCTTGCGTACACAATGCAACGGTGATGTCTCGTTAAACTGACGTATTAGTATATTCACTGCTACGGAATATCTATAAAACTGCCTATAGCAGACCGGTCAGATTCGTATCGCGGTCTCAGTGTACGATACCAAATTCCCCTCGAACCTTAACGGCTGGCACATTTACATCTCCAGGAATCACAACTCTACCGTACTAGAACTCTACCCAAAATCCGTACCATTGTATGAAAAAAAACTCTACTACATAACAACTCTACCAAAATCAAAATAAAACTCTACTCGAATTGAAATAAAACTGTACCTAACTTGAAATAAAATTCTACCGGAATACAACGCTACACGGTAGCCTTGTATTAGGGTAGAGTTTTATGTGAATTCCGGTAGAGCTTTATTTCAATTCGGGGGGAATTTTATTTTGATTCTGGTACAGTTTTCTTTATTCAGATAAGGATTTTCTTGGACGTCTAAATTCCCGTAGACTTGTTGGCGAGTGGTTCGCTCTACTAGAGTTTTTTTTTCATACAGTGATAGAGATTGTGGGTAGAGTTCTAGTACGGTAGAGTTGCAATATAGTAAAGATGTTTTCTGGTAGAGTTGTAAATGTGCCGAACGGTTAACATTAGCGTTGATTCTCAGTTACCTCAATCTCACGTACACAAAGCCCAAAAATTCAATTTGAGACATTCGTTATTGATTAGAGAGAAAAATGCGGAAAAAAAATGTTAATCGAAGCAAATCACGAGAAAGTCTCGACAGAGGATTGTTAGGATTTTTACGAGTAAGAAGCGTACACTTAACACAATCGGATAGTTGCAGTACCGCACGGTGTACGAGAAGTTCCGCCCGACAATCGAATCAGCGATCAGAGAATAGAGTGGACAAATCAGTTCGCGAGCGAATCGACGAATGAACGTGCCATACCGAACAAATGATTGCGGGGAAACCCGAGGTTGGGCCGAAGGTATAACTGTAGTAGCTGAACGAGCGATCGTGGTAACGATTCCTCAATGGCGAACGATTTTGGAAAGAACCGTAACTGTCGACCCAAATGATTTAAACAATTCTTCTTTCGTTCGTTTGGGTTCGAATCGAGTTAAGTTTTCGTGAGGCTACTTTTGCTGCAGCCGGTGCTGGTTCCGTGACGCAGAGAGTAGGGTGAGGTGGACGAAACGATCGAAAGTGAATTTCATCCGGTGACCAGAGTCCGATTTTGCAGGTACGGCGAGAGGCACCGCCCACCAGCAAATAGCCCCTAGTTTCGCGCAAACACACATACCCCCGGTTGTATCTCCGAGACATTGAGATATATCGGGAAAGAGTCGCACGAGAGAGCTACCGACAACGCCAATTCGATTTGGCCCGAAACCTCGAACTACTTCGAATCGTCGAACGACGAGCTCCATCGCCCTCCGATTGCGCTTGTATTTCCTGCTTCAGGTTTACAAAGCAATCTACGGCTATAGAGAGCTCCTGCTGCCGGGCTCACCGTCCCATTGGGATTCCCGTGTTGGCGCACGCCTTTCACCGCTCGCATCCGGCCGATGAAAAACGTCCCGGAGCCGGATACGTCGGTTTGACTGAGGACCGAACAGATTCGCGAGAAAATCAGGAAGTTACTTATGAAAGGTCGCCAACATCCGGAGCTTTGGGGTTTCAATCGAGAAAGGTTATTGAGTGAAATCAGAGAACGCCACACACACGGATCGCGCATTATATCCGACACTTTTTATTTGTAAAGGTCCTTCGAGATATGACGAGTCTATAAAGCCTTTTGTATTGCATTGATATATAGACATATGTATACTATTCACCGAGGAAATATCCTTTGAGTCAACAAATTGAGCGCTTACGGGTGGCGAAACGAATACGAGCTGATCAAAAGGAATTCTCGATGGAACAAAGTCAATTGAACAGAATTTTTTTTTTTTTCATCCACTATGACAATTATTTCGTTCAATCAATCGGTCACTCTATCCGCCACCAATTACCGCTCATCTTGATGAATCAAACGATTTTTTACACTCAGTGTGTGCATGTAGATATATGTGGCGGCCAATTTGGTAGTCATGTGAGACAGTAATTGTGGTGGATAATTGTCACCGCCCCGGGGTAGTGCCAGAACACAAGTGCCCCGACGAAGATTTCGGCACGGTCCTCCTGCTGCTCGTTAGATATTCAAATGCGCCGGATCAGAATTTAGAAGCTGTCGAAATTTCGTGGTACATCCACGGTGCGCAGCTAGCTGACATCGGCGAATCTGCGGAATTGAATCACCGACGGAAACTACGACGAGGTAACTGACGGTAGAAGGACTTTTGGGGAAGATTGCCGAGGGTCAAATGCTTTCGCATGCCCGTGGAATCGACTGTCTCTCCATTGTAGAATTCCCTTGGAGACGGATGGAAACGAGATATATCCAACGCGACTACGTGCGAGAGACGGCTGGTTTTGCACATCGCGTTCTCGGATGTGTACTGTACGCTCGCATCTATGTGAAAATCTATTTATGCTGGAATGACGAACGACGGGGTGGGCGAGCTCCCCATCGCTAGCAGGCTGATGTTCCATTCCCGATAGATTCAACAAATCCTACGTGATTTTCAGGTACTGGGCCGTCACGAACATCGACTACATTCATCAAAGAACGTCACGTAGGATAGTAGTGATGATCGCCATCGTTTGGATGATGGCGATTCTTGTATGCATCGCGCCACTTCTCGGCTGGAAAGATCCAATGTGGATGCACAGGGTCATGAAAGAGAAATCATGCCTCGTCAGCCAGGATATCGGCTATCAGGTAAGAACGAAAAAATCTGTGTCAAACTTCTTCCTTACTTCCAAAAAGTTTAAATAACAGTCGCGAAAACTTGCATGCTTGTAATATTTTTTTTTCGGCGTGCTGTGTAAATTTGTACTCGCGATCGTGAAAGAAAAATTGCACAAATGCAAATGGGCGACGGTTATAGAGTGATTAAATTTTTTTAAATTCGTTGCGCGCGATGCTAAGGGTAGGCGAAAAGGTGGAGTAAAAGGCGGTGGTAAAGGTCGGATTTGGCTTTCGTACCGCAATTTGTAAAAAAAAAAAAGAAAAAATATTATAAATAAACTTCATGCAGCACGTTTGCGACACTCAGCCGTCGGGTATAGCGGAAATTAGTTGTTTCGCGAAACTTTTGTCACCGAGGGTGTTAAAAAAAATGCTACATGGACCGTTCCCAAGCGGGAAGTACGAGAGGGTGGTAAATCGGGTTGGGTTTTTGCGAGGACACGAAGGGACGCCGGCAACCGGGTACAACGTACGGGAGGGAACACATCCACGTTGAAATATTGAGAGTACGTGGGAATAATAAGAGAGAAAAATGTATCCTCCGAGCTGACGCAGACCACGACTCGGTCATTTGCGTTCTTCGAATGACTTATGACTTAATACCCCGTCGTAAACACGAGCGTCTAATGATGAATAATGAGTGGACCCGTTGGAAAAAACCAACCCGAATGCAGAGATAATGCCATTTTTTCCTCGATTATTCACTAGCCCATGCTCGTAACAACCGAAACTGACGAAAAATATGCTTTACCAAAATTTCAGATATTCGCTACAGTATCGTCCTTCTATCTTCCATTGCTAGTTATCCTGATTCTCTACTGGAGGATATTTCAAACTGCCCGAAAGCGTATACGAAGAAGACCCGGACTACCAATTAATGCACAAGGTTTACAATTTTTGTTTACTATTTTTCTATTAATTAAATGAAAATCTTTGCATCAGCTGACGGTGTTACCTTTTATGACCCTGAAGATATCTGCAAGACATCAAATTTCATCTTTGGTGCGTCTCTATCAATACACGGCATTAGAACGCAAAAAAAAATGTTCACTTGTAGAATTTTATTCTCTAAGTGAACTTCCTCGAGCGAAGTTTGTGCAATGCAAAACACACTTGTTATAACTCGATGAAATTTAGACCCATGCAGATATCTTCAGGATCATTATCTTTTGAATACGATACGAGAGGAGCTTTGGGTATCATCGACAATAATGTAAAACCTTTTTGGAATACTCGTACTCGTCAGGTACTACAAACACAATGGGTCCTCCACGACCAATAGGGAGCAGTCATGCAGTCGGAGGTGCTTTAGCCCAGGCCCAAGTATCCGGTGGAATAGCCGCTGCGGTGGTGGCCGTTATCGGGAGGCCACTTCCCACGATATCCGGTGAGTGACGAGAGGAGGAGATAGCGAGAGTGTTAGGGACAAGAGCACTTTCGGTTGAAGACGAATTCCCAGTGACCGGAAGTCAGTCCTAGAAATCCCGACCTTCCCGACCCTCGGTCGGTGTGCGTATCGCCTATTACCCATTACCATGAAATTCATATCTGTTTTTCAACCAAGCGGAGCCAGTGCCACATCGATTTTCCTACCGCAACTCTCTTTTTTCTCGTAAAATCAAATGGTCCCAAAAAATGTTCCCGCCCGCGTGTATCGATATATTTTTCTCGCGTTCTCGTTTTTTTTGTCGACGAATCCGATGTTACGTTACCAAAATAAAATTCAGTGACCCAGATACGCAAGCGTACAGTTTCACATGTACACAGCCAGCGACTGCAATCTGTTAGCGCGTGTCACCCTCACGTACAACTTCCGTTAGGGTCGTTAGCAGCCGACGAATATGCCGAATTGTACGTAGCCCGATAGAAATTTGTGACATCTGACTCCCGGCTCTCCGTCCGTGTCGACCCGGCTCTCTATATCTGATTCTCTCGCTGATTCGTTCTCCACTTCCGTCCCCCGTATTTATTTGCATGCATGCTTTTTCTATGCATACCAAATTTCCATGCATACGAAGTCCATTTTTGTCCACTCCTATCGGAGTCAACGACAATGTACGTGGTGAGCAATGGGCGAAGGACAGGAAGACTGGAAACAGCCCGGAGAGACGAGTGTACGCGGGTGCAAAAAATAAATAAAGCCCTTGTATGCACACCGATATATGGATGTGTATCTTTTTAATTTGCGTCAATAGCCCGACCGAACACGGGCGAGGGAGTATCGGGAGAATAGTTCCAAATATTGAACTCCACTCTAATTGCACCCGCTCGCTGAAAAAATACGATATGAATGTTTTTTTCAAAACAAACGATGGAGATCGGTTTGGAATTGAAACTGACAAAATCTCATCCCGAACGGTGAATCAACATTCACGGTATGGAATGCACTGAAAGCGCGATTTTTTTTTTTTTTTTTCAACGCGTAGCATTGCAACTGCGCTTGTACGATAAGTTTGTACGATAACGGAGGAAAACACTCTTTCCAGTTTGCTTTTTGGTTTTTTACGCCAGCCTTGAACTCCCATTATCTTGCTTAACCCCTGCAGAGACAACGACGCAATTCACGACGGTGAGCTCGCCGAACACCTCGCCGGAAAGAACGTCCTATCACAACGGTTTAGATCCGGACCCGCCGACGCTGGAGGCCTCGCCGCAGCCGGCCGTATCGAGGAGGAGAAAAATAGCCGCCGAAAGCAAGAAGGAGCGCAAGGCGGCAAAAACACTAGCCATCATAACGGGAGCCTTTGTCATCTGCTGGCTTCCTTTCTTCGTCATCGCAATAATGCAACCGATCTGTCATCGCTATACTTTCTGCAACATCAACGAGTATCTGATTGCGTTCTTTCAGTGGCTCGGGTATGTTTAACATTAATTTTATCGATTTTGATGGTTGAAAAAAATCGCGAAACGAAAGCAATACGACCCACTATACTGAGAAAAAGAAATCGATTGAATCAACTAAACTTTTTTGTTGATCGAAGACGGCGAAAGAAATTGTTGGGACAACAAGAATTTTGTTACCACAGCTCATGTAACTTGTTAACATAGGGACAACAAAATATTTTGCTGTCACAACAATAAATTATTAACGATCTACATTTTGTTAGAGAAACAGAACTATTTTTCTCCGTGAACGAAATAATTGTCGTCATAAGTAAAGAAACATTCGATTCGACGGTCCGTTAATTTGATCAACGATTCCTTTCGTTCCACCAAACATTTGTTTCGTCACCTTTAAGCGCGCATTTTGTTGACTCAATTGATTTTGTTTTGCGTGTAAAATTATAATAGAGGCTGTAAAGATTAAATTATTAAATAAAAAAAAGTTGGCATTGTTAGCCGAGTTTGAAAATCGTGGCACGGTTCGTGGATTGCATTCCGAGAGCGAAGGTAATTAAAAAGCGAGCAGCGGGCAATTCGCACGCAATCGCGGAAACACCGGTTGTTTATGCCTCGGTTCGCGTTCCCTCGTCGCTCGAGGGCATTACCGGCTTGATAAATAAAGTAAAATTCATTCTATCCCGCGCCCGCGCGATGGGCCAGCTTCCTTTTTCGACGGATGAATTATTCGTGCAGCCATCACCCCGGTGCACAGTAAAAAAAAAAAAAGATTTGTGCATTTAACAAACTTTTTTTTCCGCAAGCGTCCACAATTATTTTCTTGCAAATTTTACATAAAATAGGTGCTAAAGTTAACAGATATTATTGTAAAATGGTTTTTTTTTTTTTGTAAAGTCAACCAGAAAATAATTGCGGATGTTTGGAAACAAGAAACGTTGGTAGATGAACAGATAGATAGACAGATTTATTCATTTCGTGTTCTGGGGCCGCAGCCCCCTAAGAACACCGTACCCAGGTACAAAAACATCCCATACGCGAACAAATCGCGCCAATCCGCACATAAGTAAAAAAAAATACAAAATGAAATAAAAATAAAAATCGAAAAAATAACGAAAGAAGGATAAATAGAGGATCTCGCAAAAATAACGTAAATAGTAATGTAGAGACTACCGCAAACATAACATGGATAGAAATATCAAAGTATCGCAGAAAAAATACACTGAGAAAAGGATCTAATAAAAATGACTATATCGCTTGCAAGATATTACCATAGCACACAGTAGTAGGGCGCTAGGGCACCGCCTATGATAGGAACTACCGGATTTATAAGAATTTTTCTTTTTTATGGTAAAAATTCTTCGATAATCTGAGCCGTTCTGCCATAGGTGGCGCCCCAGTGCCCTACTATCATGTGCTATGGTAATTTTCTTTAGATGATCGGTATTGTTTACTAGATCCTTCTCTCAGTCAAAAATAACGAATACCGATTTTACTGTGTGAAAAATTGTACTCGAATGCGGGCCGCCGGAGTCAAGCAGATAATGGTCGCATTGCAGATATTTAGTCGTCGGGGAGCAGGCGGGATTTCGCCGATTTGGGAATTACACGTCATAAAGTCGTGATCATGGTATTGACGCCTATCGTCGACACACACACGCCACCAGGCTTCACTATCGTAACCAATGCTCTCGGGGCTGGTCGACTGAGAAATTCACTCGTGGAGCGTTCTGCTGTGTTCCGTACGGACAATACCCAGAACAACCGCAGGGGGGGGGGCGAGGGGTGGGGGCAGGGGAACTCCCGACTTCAATGGATGAATTAATTATCGGTTCAGTCGATCTCGAAGCCGTTCCAGTCATTCGTATTAACCATCGAGAGGGAGAGTGACGGAAGTCTGAGAGTGGGGGAAATCCAATTTGCCACGGTCACTCAGACGACCCGATGTTCATCAGGCAGCATACGTCAGGTGGACGCCGGCCTGTCATTCAGTTCACTAAATAGTTTCCCCGGACATAAACAGAAGGAACATAATATCTGTTCGCGCAATTTATTAAAAAAAAAAAAACGTTCATTCGCCGCGCCATTCGTCGTGGCAACGGTTACCGGCTTTTATGCAAAACTTTGAAGTAATCCTTTCATTGAAATCGCAGGAGGGAGTCTCGAGCTTCTTAGCAAAAGAAATTCGTTTTATTCACCCGCTCGACGTTTCATTGAGGGGACGATTTGCCGCGAATGCACAGCAGACGACGACGCTCGGAATCGGGGATGAAAGAAACTGAAAAGTCGGTGCTTCTTCGGAGAAGACGACGGGAAAATCGGTTAACATCAATTTAGTTAAATTTCGTGTTTCGTTTGCAAATCCGTAGATCGAAAAGGCTACGAGCACGTAGCTGCAAGGAACCGAAAGATTCTTTGCGGGCACAACACAGCACATAGATTTTGTGGCTCCTTAAGTTTTTTTTACACGTTCGTTTTTTTTTTACAGGTATTTCAATTCAACCCTGAATCCGGCAATCTACACGGTATTCTCGCCGGAATTCAGGAACGCCTTTAAGAAGCTACTGTGCAGAAGACGAAGGGCTGTCGGACGACGAATGGCAGGTCGTCACTACATGTAGGAATGGGTTTAGGGTGGAGGAGCTCGCATCTCGTCGAGGCAGCAGAAGCGGCAAAAGCAGCAAAACCAGCGAGCAGCGAGGCAGCAAAAGCAGCAAAACCAGCGAGCAGCAGCGGGAGCAGAAACTGTAACGACACCAGCGGTAACTCAACATCTCGTGGCAACCACATTCTCAATATTCTGAATCGACGTGTGTCTCGATTTTTTTTTTTTTCATACCGAATCCCATTCGACAGCCTCCGCAGCATCGGCAACCCCGTACCGTTCACGCTCGCTAACCGAATCGATATTTTCTTCACCCAGTTCTCGTTTCCTGCTTCCTGAAACCTCCCAGCCAGCGAGAGAGCGGAAGTTCCCCGACACGGGAACGACGATCTCTACGACACAAGTCCGCTCCCTCGATATTCTCGTCCTACGAATATCTTATACCTCGAATTTATAAAGTCGAACGCGGTGAATCTATGAAATCGAAAAAATGCGCATTACTTACATCGTCCCAGATGCATCTCTCCTCCGGAGAGAAAAATCTTTATCCCGCGGATCTGAATTATCTTCGAGACGAATCGAGATAATCGCAAGATCGACTTTCAGAGATCCGGATGTCAAAAAATTTAGTTTTATTCCGGCGTGTTTCGACTGTATATTTTTTATTTGCTCGAGACCGAAAGCTTAAGTGGATGAGTTTCATCGATTACAGACGAGAAAACGTTTTCTATTTTTGTTTTCTCAGTAACGAAAGATTGGGTCGAAAATCCGCCACGACAGATTGCTCGTAACGATGCCAAAGTCCGAGTATAAAAAATTGTAAGAGTTCCAATTCTTTAAAGCATAAAATACTAAAAAATAAAAAATAACATTGAGAAAATGGAACGTCTCATACAGTTTTTTTATATTCGGGCCTCGTGAAATTTTTTACACGATCAGAACGCCGTTACGAACACGATTCGTGAGCGATACTCGACCCAATTTTTTTTTTACCAAGAAAAAAATATATATATATATATATTTTTTTTTGTACGGGTTCGAAATCGAACCCTTTCCTTAAGCAGTTACTTGCTCCACATGAAAGAAGCTCAGCGAATGGGCTTTGGCAACGAGACGCACATGATGCGATACACAGTACGTGCAACTGTGCATAACAAAAAAAATTGCATGAAGTAACGCTGGTCGTTAAGCTCTCGCGGGTTTTGCCGCTCCAATAATGGCGAGATGCGTAATGCGATGCTGCTGTACAACGTTACATTAAATCCGTAGCTTTCCACCCTCCCGAGCCCGAAGTCGAAATTTCTAAAAGTCTCGTATCTTCGAGAGTCAATCGGCGATCCTCGCGGGCAACCGGAAGTTGCGCGGACGAGGCGTACCAAGCGCGGAGAGGCGTATTTGACGGAGGGGTTCGAGGTTAATTCGATTTTCGAGTTTACATTCACCAAAGCATATTTTACACGATCGCATGTAGACCGGCTTTGCCGCTTCCGCGAATGTTGCTGCGTTAACGAGTTACCAAATTACCTCGACCTCATCCGATTATGAAAGTTATACGAGCGCTGGGAGGCTGCGTCGGCCAAAATCTCGCCCTCAAGTGGAGAGCAGACCTCGTGCCGGACACGAGGATGATCGATGTTGTTGGTCGAAAGTTTCGAGCGTCCAACCCCCCGCACTAGGAGAGCAAACTCGCAATACGAGGATCGCTCCCGCAGGTACGAAAAGGTCGCCTTTGACTCTTGTGGGACGAGAGCGAGATATCGCGGAACTGAAAATCATCGTGCGACCCCGAGGTCCGCACGGAGTCGACTACCAACCATTAAACTTTGGAACACGAGGGTGTCTGTGTGTATACGAGACGGATAGGGCACAGTCGGTTCGAAGGAGCGCCATCGCTGCGAGCAATACCGAACCAGATTATAGTGGAGAAAGATGGGGTGAGTCCGGCATTCGCATTTGGCAAACAAAAGTTAACGAATACTTACTAAACGTTGTTAATTTATTTTTGACAAAATTAATACACAAAATTATGAAGTTTTTCACGCATAAAGCGGTATATTAAAATAAATTAATGTACAAAATTGAGTTGAAATTAATAGTTCGGTATATTAAGAACTACTGAAAAGTTCAATTTAGTATACCGGGCATCGATTTTAACTCGCGCTTGTATATTAAATTTGATCTATCAGTTTCTGAATGGAAACTTCGTAAATAGCACGTAAATTATTATACGGACAATTTGTGCTGTGTAGGTAAAAGTGGAAATCGTGTCTTTTATTTTTGTATCGACGAATAGTCGTAAAAATTGTGTCGCTAAAGTGCCGCATCTTTCTCCATCTACCGAGTGTCCACCGACATAAATTCGGCCGAAATAAGGTGTAAAGAAGGAATTGATATACTAATGGAGGATAAGACTTCGCACGACATTTGTCCTCGGGTCGACAGAGAGAGTACACGACTGAAGTAAAATGACTCCAAGTGTATAAAGTTCTTGTAAAGACTATTATAGGTGACTATCATACGTTTTCTAATCTTCTATCATAAAACAAAAAATCGCAAACGATTCCTGTACATATACCTATATAACTCTGCACTCGCTGTGAAAGAAAATAATAATAATAATAATAAAATAAAATGCTACCTCTATCTCTTCGATACCTCACACAGCTCGCACAAACATGAAACACAAATACTCATCATAGGCGTCGTTTGCTCTTGAGCCTCTGCGGACAGAAACGGACCCGGGACATTTTTTTTTTCGGCCCCTAAATTCGAATCGCCTTCGAAATTGTAGCGAAGGAGCTTCTGTTCCTGCACATATGTAAGTAACTTTCCTATACTTTTTCGGTCTTTGGTCTCAGCGGCTTGAGGTACCCAAAATTATCTATTTAAAGCTTATCTTTCATTCTTATTCTCAGCTTCAAACAACCTTTTTAAAAACTGTTTCAACCTTCTTCAATCACGTAACAAGCATCGACGCTTAGTAGTGTCTTCATTTATTCTAAATACAATAAGTTACGTTGCTGGTTGATTTGTCGATGACTTTTTATAAATCCGTTTTTACGAGCGAGAGACTTTTGCCTTTTCCCACCGATTAGTGAAATTGTGACGATAGCGGCACCGCACGATTATCGTAAAATCGTCCCAGGAAAACAAGCCGCCCCAACAATGAGCCTCGCCCTTCTATGCCTGCCAAGTGAAGCTAATTAGCGAGCCACTGCCAGCGGGCTTCGAGAACGTCGATGGGCGCGAAGTGATTTCGATCGACCTCGAATCGACGTCGAGGGTCTCAAGTCTCTCGTTCGGAGTCGTTGGAAAAAAAAGAATGATCCGTATATAAAAAATAATAATAATAAAGAAAAAAAGGAACAATAACAAGTAGGTACTCGAAGCGTCGTCTATTCGCGGAACTCGGTCGGCAAAGCAGGTAGCATTGATAATTAAATAATAGGACCCAGCAACAGCGGCAGCCCGGTATTCGCTGCCCGAGTTGAAATGGAAATGAATAGGTCGGATCGATAGGTCGCAGATATCGCGGCAATCGCCGGATCGTTGTGCCTTTTCCGCGGTTTTCTCGCCGTAGATCCATTAAAACTCGATCGCTAAACGCCCCGCAGCCCGCGAGTCTTCCCGTCTACAAGCTCTCGGCGTTCTCCGGTATCGCGGGAACTCTTCGCGTCTCTTCAACCCTCCGGCAAGTGAAACCTCAAGTAGCGAACCTCTCCTGTATACCTCGAGGTGATTTTAGACAATTCAATTCATACCTTTTTTCCAACGTCGCCGCTGGCGACGACGGCATTCATTTTTTTCTTGAAGCCCTTTTTCCCGCTATACCTTCGACCGTAGGCGAGTGGTGACGTTAATTGAATGCAAAGAGAGACGGAGAGACGCGCTCATTAGTTTCGCGAGTTTGCTTCGTCGCGACTAATCAAACTTTTTCAGAAGCCGCCCCATCCTGAATCGCCACTCTTAACCGATGTGATTGCCCTTAAAATATTAATACCTCGTGGCTTGATAAGAATTTTTTTTTTCCTATTCAGACTCTTTTTCATCCCTTCTTTAACGGTTACGTCAACTTCCCTTACCGTCGAGAAATAAACGTGAAATTATAAGAGCCATAGACGGGAATACGAGGCAAATTTGCAAACAGCCCGGAGCCTCCGCTACCCTTTGGTATATTCAAAGCTCTGGGGATGTAGAAACAGGGAGGGGGGAGAGAAAGCTACGAACCAGACGATAGCTTGTTTACTCGCGAGGGAGCAACCGGGCGACGGAGAGAACTGAAACTGCAGCGGCCCGCGAGGATGAAAGGTTATCATGACTTAGCCAAGGGTTGCGTCTTTGCGATTTACGGGAAAGACGCGGGTACACCGGCGAGGAAAAATTTAATCAACTCCGTGTCTCGAGACTGCTGCACGACGGTGAAAAAATTTTCCGGATTATTATATACATATATTTGTCTCTCTGGGCGAAGCGGGCGGTACTGAAATTACAAACGAGCTCGAAGGTCCGTTTTACTATGATGGTAGATGAACGGTGAGGTTTCTCGCGATAGTCGGGGCATCGTTGCTTGCCGCTAGAAACAAATTAGGATTATAATCTGGAATCGTGGCAGACAGAACGGGAAGCTCTTGGAATACTTGGTCGCGTGAGGCCCTCGAAAACGAAATTAAAAAGTATCGTCCCGCGCGGTTGCACACCCAGAAAAAAAATTTATGTGTCGGCCACCGTTTATTTGGTTTAAGTAAAATATTTATTTGATTTAAATTAATATTTATTTAAATGAAGTAAATAGTTTCTTAAATGAACTAAATATTTATTTAAATGAAGTAAATAGTTTCTTAAATGAAATGAATATTTATTTAAATGAAGTAAATAGTTTCTTAAATGAAATGAATATTTATTTAAATGAAGTAAATAGTTTCTTAAATGAAATGAATATTTATTTAAATGAAGTGAATATTTTACTTAAACTAAATAAACGGTGGCTGTCAAATAAATTATTTTTCTGGGTGCAGCGTCGACCGGGCACGAAGGCGCAATTTCCTGTCGCGGAGGGAGACAAAAAAAACCCACCACGAGGAGAGTGTATGAGCAATAATTCCCGCGAAAACCGTTGACAATCCCGCGGAGCGCCGCAGCGGGTGAGGAAGCGAATCGAGTGCGGCCAAAGATTCTCCTCCATATCTGCACGTATATAGACGCCTCGGGACGGGACCTTGTTCTAAATAAATGTTTACCGAGGTCACGATATTAAAGTCGAGGATTTAATTTTTCCGAGGAAACAATCCTGGGGCCTTCGCGTCGCGTCCACCGCGGTGAGACTGCGGGACTGCTGAGCTCGACTTGTACTTTAATGCGCGAAGGATGCTTGACCTTTAAATTTTTATTTTTATTTTTATGTGAGGACGAAGTTTAATATGGATTGACTTTATGTATTATTCACGCTGTACGGCTTGTCGCACTACCACCAGCGTACGGTTCTATAAATCAAGTTTCCGCACACTTTTAACCATTGCGCTCGGGCTCAACAGTAGACTGGCGATCACAGCTCATTTTTTTTTTTTTCTATTCTCACCCCTCGAACTGTCCTACACGATAAAAAAGGCTTTTTACATTTAACGACCATTTCTTGTCCCCCGAAGGTCATTTCTTTTTTTCTTGGTCATTTTACCATTTTTTTTTTAGGTGTAAATTTCGTTCCTCAACGTGAAACCGTTAAATTGTTAAATCGAGAAGAAAAATAATTGTGGGTCTCCGTGGGCAGGAAATGTTTGTTAAATGGACAAACAATTTTTACTGCGTCTTCGACGACGTCGGTTACGTGAGACTGGACTGTGCGTATCACGATACTTTAGTTCGTTCATCGCTGTATCGTCGGTAGCGTTGTGCAGCCGCGAGAAATTGATTTTTTAATTTTTTTTTTTTTAGAATAACGAAAAATACACTCGAGACGGACGGTTTGGCGAGTCACGAAACAGTTGAGTGCAAGTGTAAATATGTATTATAAAATTTTATATAGAAACATTAACGGTGTTAGAGATTAGACTGAAAGTGTAAAACTGAAAACATGTAGAATTCGGTATGTACAACAACAAAAACAAAAGTCAATGTGATTCGTGTAAGGCGTTTAAGAATAGTCGACGTTGATACATCGACGTTGGTTTTTCGTATAAACAACCATCGATCGATAATTCTTAATCGTTCACCTTACGCTCCTTGTACGTCATATATATTTACATATATGCATATTTACATAAAACCTAAATATAGCAATTAAGAAATGAAAAAAACGATGGTGGAAAATATACGCTAAATGAATCAAAGTTACGCAGGTGAGAACTAGCTGGTTGTACAAATTAATTAATACGGAACAATTATCGGAAGGTGCGAGGGGAGCGGAGAAATTGTGGCTGTAGAATATATTCTAATATGTGTCTAAAATGAAATAGATACGATAATTCCGTTGTTTATAATCTGTATGTGTAAAGAAGATAAAAGAATTACTAAACTAAGGACCAAAAATTCCAGTCATCTGTCAAAGTCATTAATTTCAGCAACAACAAAAAAAGTGTAAATTAAAGTCTATTCGATGGGTCAGCGATAAGAAAAATTTTCACATGATAAACGCGTATATCGTAACGTGTTGTAAGCGTAATTCGTTCCTTCCGTGATATTGTTCACTTGGAAGTGAGTAACACCCTTAGTCGTAGTTAAACCTCGTAGATATACCTCGGAGTGTATTTGTGAGAGGAAAAAATTTAAAATGCCTAGCCCGCACAAAGTACTCGACCTTACCTGCGACTTTCGTGGTTTCTCAAATAACGGCGCCCCACCGAGAGCCTCTGGCGACTGTGAAGCCTTCGACGAGGGAGAAGTGACTGACGTATCGATACTAAAACTTTTCCTTGGTGTGTATAATCGAATTATACGTTAGCGAAACAAATTCACAAACATTGATGATACTGAAATAACGAGTGAAAAAAAAAACCAAAGACACCTTAGATATGAATATCAAAGAGTTTTCAACTATCGATGGCAATAAATGAAATCATAATTCTCACATTTAGCAATGCTGAATCGTGCGACGATGCACGCTAATTTATATTTATTCTAATTGTACCTAATGTAAAAAAAAAAACATTACGTGATGTAAGTGTTGTATCTACTTCAACCTCTCACACCGAAGCACACACACACACACACAGATACACACATTTCCGTGAGAATTGACGAGACACACGAACGAATGAAGTTACAGAGCGAATGATAAACGACGTATGTTCTATATTTAATGGATCTTGAATTTACTGATTTATCCCTTAAACGAAGCCTCTTCGTAAGACGCAAGGATGAACCTATCCGAAATTCCTTGAGTCTCCGTGAAGACGACCCCCGGTTGACTAACGGTGCGAGATTAGGATAAGCGTTACCACGAGCTGATTGTTTTGTGAATATACCCAAGATTAGTTAATGTGAGGCACAATCAATTCGTCTTGATAATTTCAATGAACGGTTAATACGATTTTACGATTGTTCGAAGACAGGAATTAATAGGAAATATATAACGCTATATTTTACACTATTTATTCAATTGTTGCGCAACGGCGATGGAATAATTATATATACTTTGTACGATTCCGATCCTCATCAAAGTAGCAAATTGAATTGCCAACTATGCAAACTGAGCCCAATAAATGCACTGTTTGCAATTCGACGAGCTTTGTTGTGGGTTTATACGAGATTATTTGTTTCAACTGGCGTGTCGCGAATCTATGTAGATTCGAAACGTTCCGATGTACAAGCTACGTTGTGAAATAAACATTCATCTGGATATAAACATCCAATATATTTGTTATTTATTCACCCCTATTGCAAAACCGTATCAACGCTTTTACCAAATTTTATTTCGTAGCCCGTGCACGCGCCCGTGTACACGGGTGAAAGTGGTGAATATGGCCCACCTCGACAGGAACGCGAATCGATGATGTATGGACCGGGCCGTATTAACCACTTTCGCGCTATGCAATACTCAATTAGATTGAACGGCGGAGAATTTAATTGTTGGCAACTGGTTACGCGCCAAGAGAGACAATCGGGCGTTTCGAGCGAAGTTCCTGCCCTTTCGCGGAAACTCGACCTCGCTCCAGTGGATAACTTGTATGAGTTTCCAGTCGTCCATCCGCACTTCCGGCCCTCGTGGAATCTTCGAGCTCGGAGGAGAATCGGAGGTAACTGTCTTTTACTTTTCTGTCGCTGGTTTCCGTACAAATTATTAAGCGAGGCGTCAAATGAGCGACGGATTCATAACCACCAGGGAAAAAAGGTAAGATAGTGACTGGGAAAAATTACTTCACCGAATAAATTGAATTACCGACCGATTTTCAAAAATCGGCATATTTGCTTTCCATTGAAAATTCTACAAAACCCGGACGTCTATTACATATACAAAAAAGTTAATGAGATAGACTACTCCGCAGAGTACCAGGAGCGTTTATTTTATTTTTTTTTCGCGACGTTGCAGGACGGTGAAAAACGGACAAAAGGTCGCCAGCCTTAAGATTGTTTCTAACAAAAAATTGAAGTGTTTCAAAGAATGTTCTTAATTGCATATTTTAATGGTTTTTATTTCGAAATTATGTTCTCGGCCGTCGGGTATAATTTCCTGAAAACTACGTAACACAGTCAAACAATATTCACCCGAGTGGCCGGCAAAAGAGCAGAAAACGAAGGATAATTGGATAGAGCCGCGGCAGAAGAGAGTGAATGAGCGCGCGGCCGGTCTTTACTAATTGAGAGACTGCATTAAGAAAACGACCGCCCAGGGACTCTTCCAAATACGCTTTTCTTTTTTTCCCCCGCGCGGCACTGTAATTCCAGCCCGGCGAAAGAGGATTTTACCGGAGCGGAGCGAGGAGCGGGTCAACGGAAACACATTTATTTTTCATTTGACTTGCTCATTGACGCTGCCCGATTAAAGTGGGCGTATTAAAGCGTTGCACGCGTTTAACCTCCATTCGCTCTGCGACATCGTTTCGTTTTATTCAGCACCTCATCTTTGTGTTCACCCTCAGTCGAGATCATTATTAGAAATTATATGGCACATTTACATCTCGATCACTCACAACTCTAGCAGAAAACATCTTTAGAGAGCTTGAACAGAACTATATCCAAAATCTCTACCACTGTATGAAAAAAAAAACTACCAGAGCAAACAAGTCGCCAACAACTCTACCGGAATATGGGCGTTCAAGAAAATCTCTACCAGAAAAAAACCTCTATGAAAATCAAAATAACACTAGGGTAAAAGTGGGGAATATGGCCCGGTCCATATATAATGGATTTACGTGTTAATCGAGGTGGGCCATATTCACCACTTTTACCCTATTCAAATTTAAGTGTTGTGAGTGGTAGAGATGTGAATGTGCCAATTATACATGGAGGTGCTTAACATTTTTTTATTTTAATGTGGCACTTAAGGAAGATGAAAATTCCCTCCCCAAAGCCTGTAACCTCCAAGAATCTTTCATCCACTCTGTAATCTTCAATTATTACTCACAAAAATCTGAAAGTTTTTTTTTGTAAAAAAAAAGATCTGCTTGACCGAGTACCTAATAATAGTTTCCATAAAGTCGATACGCTACGTAGACTTGTAGAAGAAATTTCTCTCCGAAGACCCTCCTCGAAGTCGCGCCTTATCTCGTGTAAACCTAAGATACGTCTTATACGTCTTCCGCAAAGTGTGTATTTTTCGTTGTCGATTCGAGTGCGGTGTATCGTTCGTTGGAAGAAAAGTAATGGGTTTTTGATGGTTCCACTGTATATACCTTATCAAGCGATACTCGAAGTCTCGGGGAGCACGGAGGTAGCAAAATGGAACCCAGGGGCAAAATGGTCAATTTCTATAAAAGTTTCGCCTAACATAAAAAAAGTTCCATCCAAAATGGAGGGCACCGTTCCGTTTTGCCCCGCTCAGCCCCTATACGTACTGTGTAACGTTTCGCGTACATCCCACGCCCTTTATATTCAGCACAAAACCCGCTTGTGTTTTCGATCAGGGAAGCTCGAGCGGAACCACGCTTTTCCCACCCCCAATCGAAATTGTTTTTCGCGTTATACATTCTCCCGTTTGCTGTGGATTGGTGGTGGAGGGCTGGTCCGTGGATCGACTCAACGTGGCAACTATTTTCATCGCAATAACTGGGAAACGAGGGCGAACTCACATGTGCCTCCGTTATACAGCTATCGCAGGCGTTTAGATATTCCCAAAAAATCTCATATTACGCACCGATGTAGCACGCGCTATGTAAACCTCACGCAGAATGATAATATCGCTGGAAGGGGAAATTGCTTTCTTATTCAATGGCTTCGACAATTTATTGCTACGACTTTCACAGTTTCGCAGCTTTGCGGCACGGACCACGCTATGTGCGACAAAAAAACAATGAAATATGATCGTTCTTTTGCCGTTCGGACAAATTCGTAACTACAGCGTAAAATCGAAAGTATTCCTCACTTATTTCCTATTCAGGAGACGCGCCGATACGGCGAAACAATTTTACCTTCAGCCGAGGCATTATTCTTTCTTCGAACAATAATCATACGAATCGTATATGTTTTTTTTTAGCGTGTGAGAGATATCACTGGAAAACTTTTTCGCGTGTTTTCACAGTTTAATCTCATAGATGCCGAGTGTCCGGGCCACCCGGGGAGTTACGACTATGACAAACGACGCCTATCGTAACGAGTGAACGATGACATATTCCATTTCCTCGAACTTCTCCGACGACCAGAGAGTCCCACGGTTTCCGCAGGCTCTCTCTCTCTCTCTCTCTCGCTTTGCGCAATTATATACGTCATTCGTAAATTTGACAATCACGATAATTAATATCGATGGCCCCAATTGAATGCAACGAAGTAGTAAGTTATCGAATTACCGGCGAAAAGTACAATTTATGCGGTTCGAAATCTTCGGGGTCCGTCCCGATATGGTTATATTGAGGTCGCAACTCTCGCGTGGTAGGGCGCCTTAATAATGAGATTTTGAAACATTGCCGAAGGCATAACCCTTACCGAAGCGCTATACAGCACTCCCCGCGGTATTCACTGAAATATTGGGTAATCTTTAATGATGAACGCCTCGAGTGGTCGGTGAGAAAGAGAGGGAGGTCGTGGGTTCCCGATATTGAATTTCCAGTGAGCAATGTGCATTCAAGACCTAAATAATGGAAGTTGCGAAGGGTCCGGCGGAGAAAGCGATGAAAAAGCTCGGGAGGGAAAATGGATGAAGAAAAAATAAAAAATCTCTCGAAACCTCGACCCTCGCACCTGCCGCAGGCTGTATATCTCTTGGGCCAAATCGTTTCCGGAAAGATTTCTTGAATTAGCGCTTGTAAATGTTATTGAATCGGTGCGTAAAAATTACGTGGATAAATCGAAATTTTCATTACCGAGCAACTGCACTCGAACGGCCATCCGGCGAAATATTGCAATTCACGATACATTGCGTCTGCGATGGAAAATATTACATCCCTCCGATTTCCTAGCGGAAATTGTACCCCATTTACCATTGCATACCCATTACGTACCCCATTTACACGTACGTGATCGGCGGATATAATACTAATTCGAATGATACTATAACGCTCGATTATAATACGTACAACACGTATCGCATCGCGCGGTATAATGCGCTTCCATTGCACAATAAACGCACAAACGATTATTTGGTTATTAACGAGAAAAAAAATGTCCCCGGAAATTACTGTCGTTTGCAGCTCGTTTACTCGGGAGCGTGATTCCGGTTAAGGGAGATGTAAAAAAAGAGAATGATAATAATATATCGTCGAGGATAAGCGAACGAGGTTGTATTAGATGACTTCAGAAGATCGAGAAGCTTATCCCGGATTACTTATACAAAACGTTGTGATGGCCAAGAGAGAGCGCGAGTCTCCGGAAAGTGTACGAAGGCCCATTCAGCGAAAGCGAAAAAGCTTTTATGCCGAATGATCTTCTACTCCGGTGGGATAGAGCTTTCCGCGATGGTCTTTTGTTCTTAAGTCGTGCCAGTGTTCGGGTCACGATGATAAGACGTTTAGGGAAAAACGTAGTACACGGTATAGAACAAAAAAAATATTTTTTTAAATCGAAGATTCGACAAACGTCGACTTTTTGTCTAAAAACGTTCACAATTTTTTGTTCGTCTCAATTCGACAATTTTGTTTCGTTAACGAAGCGTATTCGATTTGAACACGAAATCAGTGTATAATTAATGAGAAAATTGTTGGCGTTTGTGGCCAACAAACCATCGTGAAATGTACACGTTTTTTACCGTGTGACGGATGCGCTGGATCGGATGCACCTCTGTTATTGCAATCTCATCGCCACTATTCGTCTCGAGCTTTTCGCCGCTTTTACCGGAAGTGTAAAAGAAAAAATCCGCGAGGATGACGATATTGGATTTTCTTGATTAATCGAAGCGGCTTAAAATTTCGAAACGACGCGACCCAACAGCGACTAATGAAGCGATAATTAAGCATGATTAACGAGACCCGCGGATTTTCTCCCTAGTCTGAATAATTCTAAAACCGATCGTTCCTTTTGTCGTTTTTCTTCGTGTCTTAAGGGATTTAGCAACAGAACTTACACGCGTTATTAAACCGATCGTTTTCAACGTTTGTATTTTGCCGCTCGTAAAATAGATATTTTGCTCCTCAAAGCTCCGAACATCCCAGAGCGTGTTTTTTTTTTGTTTGCTCGAAGTTCTCTATCGTCTCGCCGTCTCACAGCCATTTGCTACCAGCATCGAGGGGCGACTCATTGTTTTCTCGTTAGTCGAGGTTTTTCGTTGACGTCATTACTGCTATCTCGCCATCCGTATGTCCGTCCTTCGCGGGTGGAGAATAAAATGGTTATGACTAGCCAGACATGCTCGCGATGAGGATGAGAAAACCCCTCAAGATAATCCTGCGCTAATGAGTCGAGACTTGAATAATTAATACCAATATCTACAATCTCCCTCGTACAGCATTATTCGTGCGGTGGAGAAACCGGAAGTCACTAAAAGCAAGCGTATCTCTTGTATAGCCGCGCGAAATGAGAAATGCAAATTCCAGAAACATTTATTCGGCAGTGGATTCTCCGCTCGGGAAGCTTCGAAATAAATAGCCAACTGTAGGAGCACGAAATAATAAGAGACAAAAGCTTTTTAGTGTCGGGACCGGGGGAAAAAAAGAAATAATAAAAAGAAAGTTGCCGCGTGAGAGCAGATTAATCTAGATAAGAGGTCGTGCGAGCGGGAGCGTACAAAGAGGCGACGATGAGAGGTCGACGCGGCGCCTTCATTTCGTTGCAACGAAACGAGCACGGGTTGTAGTTGGGAATTCGAGTGCAGGACCGCGTCCGAGCCCCTCCTCGCTTATTTGGATAAAATGCAACGGTGGAAGTAATTCTCGCCCTGCTAACAGCTGAGTAAACGTTCCACTTGATCGTACAGCTGCTCTCCAAGTATGTGGAGAAATCGTTTCGCTCTGCCGGTGAGTGCTCCGTAGCGGGATAAGATTGAACTCCGTCCTGACGACTGTAATTTATCGTCAAATAAATTGGAGGTTGCGATAAAAAAAAAATATAAAATAAAAAAAAATGAGGTCAATGAATAGTCTTCCGTGAATTCCGAGGTCCGGAAGGGAGCTTTTAAGCAATGCTGGGTTCACACTCTCGGGGGGCATGCAAATTTATCGTTTGTTTAATTGGAACGGGGCTTCTGAGAGACTCGACGAGGCAACTGGAGCATTCATACGGTACGACGAGGAAGTTTCATTTGTCCGTTCCATTTGTATTGCCCAACAAATTACCCTATTTTTCCGAAGCTCCGAACCGAAGGCCCGCAGAGTGTGGCCTTGCGGAACTGATGCAACCACGGTTTCGGAGTTGCATCGTAGTCGCAGTCAGTTGCAGTCGAGCTAGGGTTGTCTAGACATGCATCTGCGAGTTACGCGACTATGACGAGACGCCGGCTATACTGGAATGAGACCGATCACTTTGTGCAAACTTTTAACCTTCCTGCAACTCTGATTTGAAGTCAAATAAATATGGGTATACAATGATGGCTGCAAGGGTTACAGGAAAGACGACGTTAAAATAATGGCTAGGATAAGTCAAGGTGATATGGCCACGCGGGTGATATGGCAACCCGTAATATCTTTTAAGGATGTTTAGGTCAAAATCGCAGGAGGGGAACGGGAGAGGGGCTCCGCTGACGGCGTTCGTCAGTGTCGAGTGAGAAACGCAGACAAAGCAAGTGGATAGCCGGAGATAGGGTACTTTCCCTACAAAGTAGCATAGTTTCGTAGCGATCGAACAGAAACGTGTTTTGGCCCAAACATCCTTAACGGAACAAACGAATGACGCTGCCGTTTGTACAGTTTTTAGTATAGGGGAGAACGGGGCAAAATGGGGCAACGGGGCAAAACGGGGTTTTTGGGCAAAACTAAATTTTCCTATCATGTTTGGATCGGACAGGGTGGCAAAACTGGGTAGAAAAGCCTGATGTATCCGATAGGGCGAATTCAGACATCCAAAAATTATTGGAAAATGACGTTTTGCCCAAAAACCCCGTTTTGCCCCGTTACCCCATTTTGCCCCGCTCTACCCTATGTGGATGTAGATACAATATTATTGCACCGAAACTTATAAGATTGAATGTGCAATATGTAAAGTATGCAAAAGTACAATATGCCACGTGGCCATATCGCCCGTAATTTCCGAGTGATATGGCCAGGAAAAAACGTTTTCGTTTTAGATCGGCAATTATTGTCTTTCTGTAGTTTATGCACACAACATAAAATCTACTGAGACAAGTTTTGCGCGATACTGCTATGCTTCTGCAGGCCTAATCGACTACGATTATTACCATGGCCATATCACCCGTAGTGTCCAGGCGCTATGGCCGATCGCAAATATTGGTTTATAGAGCTGCAATTCAATCACGCATCGAAAATATCGAAAGTTCTGAGTGAATTACTTCAGTTCGATGTTTCTAGAGTTGGTTATAACTAAACTTTAAAGGTTTTTTTTTAACGTTAAACCTCAATTTTTCATCGTTTAAAAATGATGGCCACATTACCCCGACTTACTCTATACGCGAGTCTAGAGCAAGTAAACTTTTTGCATATTGTGCATTAGTCTATTTGATGTCTGCCGAGGGTCACCTCAGTTCCGTTAAAGAGGTCGCGACCATTTAAAAGTATATTGTCCATGGTGGCTGAAGCGGTCCGTGAGAACTTGCAAATTTTTAAAATATAATATACTACCTTACATTTACCATTTCATATAATATTCTACTTTACATTTACCATCCTCAATTTATCGACCCACTTCGCGTATCTGAATGGCCTTCCCATCCCTACTTTTTTTGTGACTACATGCACTATGAAATAAATCGTTCCGTAAACGGTAGAATATTAAGATCGATCGATGAGAAAGAAGATCATGCATGAAAAATCTGTACAAGAATTGATTTCTTGCTCCGTTGCATCCATGTATGTACTTTAATATAAAACCGTGAGGCGATGCGTTCCAGAGCACCATCAATAACGTCGAAAAACGAAGAACGTATACGAATCTGCATAACCAACCGAGGATAATCTGCGTCGTTCCTAAATCTTCCGAGAGCTTCGAAGAAAATTCAATTTCCATAGGATGCACGTTAGATTTTATATCTAAAAAAAAAAAAAAAAAACGACGAAATTGTATCCCATAAAACATCTGCCAGAGAAGACTCGCGCCGCGATCCCGTTGCAATTAATCAAGCCCTCCGGGAGCGTATTTCGATTTCAATCCCGGAACGAAGTGCGCTGCGTTTCCATGTTCTACCTGTTTCGTTCTAGCCGGTGAACAATGTCAGTGCTGCGGAGCCACAGAGCCGTGGGAGCGACGACCTTTTAACTTTCGAGGCGTGACGTCACACACGGTGTCACAGGTGCCTCTTCCCAGCCGTACCCGCCAATCCCCGTTCGACCCGCGTTTACTTTTGTTCGAGTGAAAAACGCAGTTCGATGATGCATCGCAATGAAAATGTCTGCTGCGTCATTTAATCCAGATATCATTGTCTACGTGGAAAACGCAAACGGTGGGAATATTTCCAACGTTTCCGCGGCTGAAAATCACGTTAAAATAGCGAGAGACTCGTGCATGCGAGAGACCGCGCGCGAGCAGTCACGCCCGACCTAACCTAACCCGAGCGCCGTTACCCCCACCACGCCGGCGCGTCGCTTGACGCAGCACTCAGTCCAAGATGGATGCTGCTCATCTTCGCACAGCGGAACGCGTGTTCCCACGGAAACATCGGGCGATGTGATACGATTATTTGATCGAAAGTAACGTTCCCCCCGCCAAATGAAAATTACGTGAGGTGACAAGTGTTTCCCCGATAATTTCGCGATCGAACGACAATCGTTGGAGCGCCCGAAACTGTCGAACGAAAGATGAGTTGACGTTAAATGTCGGAGAAAAATAAAGGATGGACGTCGTCGATGACGCCGAAGGGCCTCTCGACCCTCGCATACAGGTCAGTTGAGCGTACACTCGTCGATTTAATTCAATGAAGTTACATCGAACGAACGACAGTGACTCTTCGTTCTACGTGGCTCGAATCGCTGCGCGATGACAACCCGTAGGTTATGTCCTATTGTACGTTCGGTGCGAGACTGCGACACCTGACACAGCCTAGCACCATGGCCCACTTTGTTTACACTTGACATTTCAACGCTATCAACTATTTCATCAATTATTGATTCATTTTTTTTCTTTTTCATCTAATTCCGAGCCATTATATCGAAATTTGTTTGTTTTATGACACAGCTTAATAATTGTTTATTTAAATAGTTTAATGATGTAGTCAAATATTGTGAATTTGTTTGTTTTATGCCAGTGATAATTAATGCTTGTAATAGATGACTGATTTCGTAACAGCATAATTATACATTTGAATTGCAAACATTATACAATATGGAAATATACTTTGTTATCAGAGATATTTTATCTGTGTCAAATCGATAATAATCGATATATTTTTGCATCACTGTGTGCTTTTATGTTTGTTACACACTATAATGCGAACCAGTATGTTTTGTATTTGCACCTTAGTGCATTGTAGACTATGGCTCATTAAAGGAGATTGCGATCATTGTTAGCTGAACCTTGCGACTACTAGTCACAAGATAATTTTTACCATGTGAGTCATACACAGAAGAATTCTAGTATCGAATGTTCATACATGCATTCACAAAATGTATCGACAAATTGTAAAAAAAAATAAATGATTTTAGGAACTCTTAACTGTCTCTTTTCACTGCAGCCCTGTGTTTGAAACTCTAATTTTTTATGTTATAGATCGAATTGGAGAATCTGAACACAGCAACGGACAATATAAACAAACTTGAAATTGAATTAGATGTGAGTTGAAGAGATTTTAACGGAGTAGATACGAGTTTCAAAATAGACCGATTCTCGAGGCGTGTGCTAAAAATAAAAAAAGCGGCGTAGTTTGTTAATTGAAGGTTCTCGTATATGTTGCCCAGTGAATCTACTGTGCGCCATTCACAGAGGATGTATCCAATCTATTATAATTGGCGTACACTCCTGCACTATGCATCAATGGGATACTTTCACTAGAGTAATATCCGTATTGTACGTTAATTCATCGCTTCCAGTGCATTTTAATCTTATTATTTTTGTTACTTCTCTTTTTTGTTCCTTGAGAGATAAACGCGTGCTTCGATAAGAATACAATTATTGAAAATATCTACGAAGACCGAATATCTGCCGACCGGCTCTAATCTACATTTCGTCGCGTTTGTGAACTGCGTGTTTATATAATTTTGCACGTACCGACGCGATAAGCACACGCTTCGCGCGTTACGCGGCATAACAAGTCCGATGCGATTAAGCCACTTCTCTCGTAGACGGATGAATTGAGAGCATTTTTTTCATTTATAGGAAGCGCACACAGCTTTCGCACAGTTGCTGTCGGAATGGACCCGCAGGCGGAAAGAGATCGCTAGCAAATTGGGAGCCAGCTGCATCGATAGAGCGCGGTGTTACTACGATGCGTTGGAAGTATCGCGGCAAGCTCAGGTAAAAAAAATCGTCTCAACGAAAATTTGTCTTCAACGCATGCTTAATTTTTTTTAAATATATAATAATAATATATTGTTTAATAATAGGTCCAGTGTCAGTATCAAGCACAACTCTTTCAAAAGGCCAGCGAGATCCATGCCGCGGCAAAGGAGACAGTGGCTGTTGCCGAGGCGAGATTTATGTCTCATCAGCACGAATGGAACTTTGATCAAGCCTGGCAAGACATGCTCAATCACGCTACAATTAAGGTTTGTTAAGACCCGATTCCACTTATAGCTTGCGATCCAGCGAGAGGAAGAAAAACATTACGATAACATTCGATTTGTCTGACACGACAGGTCATGGATGCGGAAAATCAGAAAGCCGAATGCGGCCGTGAGCACCACCGAAGAGCGACCTTGTATCACGATGCTGAAATGAAGGTGCAACAGCTGGAGGAGAAGTATCGGAGATCGATCAGCAAGGCCGGTCCGTACATCGAATTAAGAGCGCAGTACGAACAAATGCTTGCGACGCAAAAGGAACGGGTCGAATGTCTGCAGAAAGCTGTGAAGGACGCTAAACGTGCCTACTCTTCGAGCTTCCGGGCTCTCGAGGAAATTAGCAATCAGATTCATCAACAGCGCCGAGATTACGGTAATCTCACGTTCTTTTAATTTCCATCGAAAAAAATCTGACAATTCAGAATCAATAGAATCCAGTCTAGTACTACGCAATACTTAATGAATGCATTTTTAAACATTTTTATTAAAAATGTTTTTTCCCAGATATGGTGGCTAACGGTCCGAGAGAACCCGGCGTCGGCGCCGAGCTCATAAGTCCCGAAGGGAGCTTAAACTACGAAGACGAATTGAACAAAGTATCTATTAGCAGACTCAACTCGCTGGCTAGCTCTGGCGAGCCGGACAATGACGGCAGGTCTAAAGACTTTGATGTAAGTTTCAGAAACACGTAAACGAAGCTTTTTTTCTTCTTTGCCGATTTGCATATAATGATCATTGGTTCGGTATTATTGCAGGACGTCCGGGAACTTCGACAACGAGTTGATCAACTCGGCGGTCGTTCGATTGACGGCAGCGAGTCTTTCTCGAGCCAGTGGGAATTGGAGTTGCAAGCCAGTATGGAAAAATTGAACAATCTAACAATAAACAATTCAAACTGGAAGAGCGTGACGAATGATTCAAAGGGCAACGTCAGTGATACGAGAGAATGCGTCGAAAGTTGTTCCCAGGTGAACGGTAACGACAACGATTTTACCGAAGTTTCTCAACGCGGCCTAAGGCAAACTGATAAATCCCTGAAGAACGATCAAAATGAACGAAAAAAACTGCCGATGGAGTTTCATATATTGAAAAAATTATCACCAACCTCGAGTACGACAAACAACAATCAAGGCTGGCAGTCCCTCACCAACAGTCCGATAAACTCAATCCTCAACAGATCTAAAATAGCTATAAGAAACAGTATATCCAAGTCACTCAGCAACAGCCCGGTGAATATGAGTTTCAGTTTTGTAAAGTCGAAACTCGAGAGCGCTCAGTCCCAGCCGGAATCGCCCAAATCATTGCAGTCCGATAGTTGCCCGAAGAATTGCAACGATCGAATCTCGAGCGCTCAGACATCCGACAACGATAACGAGACGAGCATCGTTAACGCGAATTCTCCTGAATCGCGGACATGCACGACAGAAACGATAGTAAAATCGTCACCTATCGCCGTCGGTAACGGAGCGAGTTCGGAACTCGCGGAGGACAATAATCGTCACGAATTTAAGATGCCAAAACAACTTAAACCGAAAACAGCTGACGACTCGGAAAGATACCGAGTTTTGAGTCATGCAGCTAAAGTACAAAAACCATGTGGAATAGCGGGATTATCGTCCCACAGCGTAGACTCTACTCCAGTTCGATCGAAGACACTCCTGACGCGTAGTCCAGGAAAATCTTTCGATAATTCGCATGAAGCAGAGTTCGTCGTGGCTGCAAATTTCAAGGCGGAAAATAAATGCAAAACTTCCAGCGTGAGGGAGCTGCCGTTGTTGTCGTTGTTCGGAGCCACATCCGGCTCTCCGATGTCCAAGGACAAAAGTTGCAGCATGATAAATCTCGCCGAGAAGCACAACTTGAAGTCTCTTCTTAGCAACGCCGATCTCGGAAACATTCAAGCCGTTAGCGTCGAGCGACTCGCCAGTGCGAGACACAATATAATGGGTCAACACACCGAAGCCCAACAAAGTACCGTTAAGAATTGACGACGACGACGAATTGTGATAAATAATCCTGTTGCGACATAATACCGCAGGTTACTTAATTTCGATCGTCCTGCGGAGGACGCAGGATAACGCGATGTCTCTGCGAATATAATGAATCTGCGAATTACTGTGGAAAGCCTCTAATGTTCCTCGTCTAAAATGCAAGCTCTCTTTCAGCTAAAAGACTCTTGGAATGGAATCGTCGCAACGAATTTGAGTGACACTCGAACGAAGAAGTGCTCAAAGCTCCCCGTCATAGATTACAGTCTTAGTGAATCCAAAATTTCTGTCATTTACCAATTGCTACTCGATATTCCCGCATAAATGAGCGAGGTAAAAAAAAACAAAACAAAAAAAGTTTTTAAGAATGGAAAGATTTTCTATAAAGTATAGAGACTGTCTCATTGTCTCGATGGATGAAAATAATATTTAAAAAAAAACAAAACAAAAAATGTTAGGAGACATTTCCGAATTGTTACTCGTTAACAAAGTTTAAAAGTGGCCAAGCGCATTGTGTTCTATCGAATTTACTTAGAATCGAGATATATATATACGATAAATAAATTTTAAAAGACAAACAGAAACACATGATAAAGTCTAGACTGTACCAGCGGAAATGAGAAATTATCTACGTCGTCTGTCGCATCGAGAGCGTTATCGCATTAATCTAAAAAAATGAAAAAACCATACTTTGATCAATGACATAACTTCACGAGCGTGATTCCTATGAAACATTGATATTACGTATAAACTCATAGATTGTAGATAGTTTAATGACTGTATATAACATTAGAAGATTGAGATTCTCCGTGAGATGAATGTCATCTAGCCTTATTTACACGCTGAGAATGTGAGGGTGCATTGTAGCGGTACAAGGAATCTATTTCGTATTCGGTGAATCGTTCCATTAACTGAATTAATGTTTTTATTGGTCTCGAAGAGGAGAGATGGAGTGGGTGAAAGGGAGCAGCGGTATACGATAATGTTTCCTTTAACAAGTACTTCGCGTAGTTATTAACGCTTTTTTAACTGAAAAATACCCGATAGCACAAGCGAACCAAGTGAATACTCCATATCCGTTGATTTTTTGCGATCTTTGAACAATTATGAAAATAAAATGAAGAAAAGAAGAACAAAAAAAACATCAACTAAAAAATCTTTTCCTTGCTCGTGTGTCCGCTATGCGTCAATTCGCTTTATACCACACACTGTCAAAAAAAAAATAGTAAGTTTAATGTATCGGACTGAAATTTTTCATGCAAAAACTGGTACTGGTCAATTTAATGTACAATTGTGATGGAAAATTAACGTACTTTTACAGTGAAATTAAAGTCAGTTATTGGAATTTCACTTTTATAAGAAAGTACTTTGATAGCAAAATAAATGTAAATTATTAAAAGTAAAGTATTTCTTAAGTTTTTTATATACTGTACATTATTTTTTCATCACAATTGTATATGAAATGTAATATACCAGTTTGTGCATAAAAACTATCAGTACCAGTGCATTAAATTTCGTACGAATGTCTTTTACAGTGTAACCAGGCTCGCAATCACCGGCACGTGATGTCGAGCACAATCACGTCGAGGAATCTATCCGCTGACGCGAATCTCGTGGAATCCTCGTGCCCGATGATCGCAGAAATGCAGATAAGAAAAATAGACTTTCTTACCTTAACTCTGGCGTCCGTTGTCTGCATGAATCAAACGCGGAAAACCGCAGCTTGCATTCCGTCTCGTGAGAATCGTCGAGAATCCGTTACTTCTCTCGATTCAGCGAATAGAGATCCAATCTCGTTCGCATGTCGGATCACTGAATCGCGTCATCGGGGGTCACCTAGGTGAAAAAAAGAAGAAAATAAAAAAAATATCATGGCCTCGATAACGTTGATTTAATATGTCAATTGGAAGATCCGTCGCGAACTCGAGCGTCACATTCATTCAATAATATTTTTATGAAAGAAAACGAGATAAGCGATATCTTAAATGACTGTCGGCTACCGCTGCTACGCGCTATATTTTGCCAATACTACGTTTCAATCTTCAACGAAAAAAAACTCCATATTCTTATTATCGAAAATGAAATACTATTTATATACATTGAAACCCCCTTTGTGATTTTTTTAAATGTTTGATAAAGTATGTATTTTTCTGAATGTGTGTCCGCGGCATAACAAGCCAAAGTGTCGAATACGGAACACGGGAAAAATGGCAAATCCTGCAAACACCCGGCGAGCACGATTAAGTGCAGCGATGCGGGTACTGGGAGAATATTTTTTTATTGCCAATTGCTACCCACGTTCGCTGGATGGAACATACATCGAGGAGAGAATCAAATGTGTTTTCTATGGATGGTAAGTCGATACAAGTCAACGACAATGGATTCTACCCATCGGATATGGCCCGTTTTCTGGATCTCCGATTGTAACTACGATTTTATGCGTTCACATAGCCAAAAGTGGCGAATTTTTATTTCCGTTCCCCACCCACCGAGCTTGTCGGGGCTTTGTCAAGATAGCTGTTTTCGTTTCATTGAAAAAAAAACAAAACAAAACAAACAAACAAACCTAAAGTCACCGAGCATAGATTTTTACGACGTGAAGCGAGGCTTCTTCGCGATGTGGTATACAAACGTCACATAGTTAAATGTTTTCTACAAACACGTTCGCTGGATGGAACATGCATCGAGGAGAGACCAAAATGTGTTGTATATGGACGGTAAGTCGATACCAGCCGACGGCGATGATTTGAACCCACGGATCCCTAGCGGAAATGCATCGTAGTCGCAGTCACATTAGGGTTGTCTAGGCATGCATCTGTGAGTTTCGTGACTGTGACGTGACTCCGGGTGTACTGGAATGGAACCGATCGCATCGTGCAAGCTTTTAACCTTGATGCAACTCTGATTTGATGGACTGGAGCGATCCCCATGCAACTGCAAGTCAGATAAATAAGACTATATACTGAGAAAAAAAATCGATTGAGTCAACTAAATGAGCTACGGGTGGCGAAACAAGTGTTGGTTGATCGAACGAAATGATTGTCGTAGTAAGTAAAGAAACACTCGATTCGAAGCCCTATTTGATCAACGAGGTTTGATCAACGAGGTATTACTATCGATTAATTAAACATTTGTTTCGCCACCCATAAGTTCACGTTTGTTGACCCAATTGATTTTTTTTCTCTGTGTAGAACGATGGTTGCAAAGGTTACAGGAAAGACGACAGTAAAATGAAGGTTACACGCGAGTCCAGAGCAAGTCAAAATTTTGCACATCGTGCATTACTTATATTTATTATTCTATATTATATTATTTACATTTATAAGTCAATTTGCAACCTGCCGATGGTCACCTTAGTACCGTTAGGGACATGGCCCGTTTTCTGGATCTTCGACTTTAACTACGATTCTATGGATGAGCAATGCCAAAAGTGGCGAATTTTTATGTCCGCTCCCCACACACCGAGCGGATCGGGGCTTTGTCAGTATAGCTGTTCTTGCTTCATTGGAAAAAACCACCGAGCATGGATTTTACGAGTCGAAGCGAGGCTTCTTCACGATGTGGTATACAAACGTCACATAGTTAAAACTGTTTTCTACAAACTATCGGTAAAGCCGCAGCCAAGCAAGAATCCCACCGGTCTTTCCTAGTTCAACTCCTCAGAATAGTTATGGAAGAAAAAAAATTCAAGACACTGACCATCCGGAAGGCAATGTACGCTGTTCGCGGCGGCGCGTTCTCGTTCGCCTCGTGCCGCGGAAAATCAAGCCGCGCAGCCCCGTAATTCTCTATAAGTTCATTCAATTTTCACGATCGTAAATCAGCGTTAAGTAACGGAAATTTATTTCGCGAGGACTCCGAGTACGATCTTTCACCGTAGGTCAAGAAGGTTCCTGTAACGGTCGGCAAATCGCAAATTCAAATGGGACAAAAAACGTATTTTGCAATAAATGTACTAAATTAGTAACAACCAACTTAACGCGATCGGACAATCTAAGAGGCGTACACAGCCAGTGCACGGTGACGATGATTGAGCCATTTGGGGCCCGCATGATTCCCGAGTAAAGCTATAACGGGTTGTCGTCGACAATTGCAGAAAAACGCGAGCACGTGGGAATTCGTCCTATCCCATGGTTTTATCGACGACTCGGACCAGTAAGAGGGGATCTCTTCCTCCTCCAACGAAGCCTATAATAACAAGGATCTGTGCGATACTAAAGGTACACTCGACATGGAGTTTTAGTCGCGAGAGGAACGATAGTCGGAAAGTGTTGCAAACGTTTCAAGCTCGCGACGCACGAAATCATGATTCGATCGATCAATCTATTATCAGATACGAAACAAGTGGGTTTTGTCAACATTTCGTTTATGCAACGATTTGATTGAAAAAAATTAAGTATATTAAATTTTTTTTAATATCGGAAAATAAACGCGTATTTTTATTTCAGAGTTTACAGCTGGTTACTATAATGTGTCTAATTACTCTGCCTCACGGAAGATTCATCGACAACCCTTCGAAACCCGTCGAAACGTTAAACAGTGAAAAAAACAATATCGCAGATATCCAAAGTCGTGGGTGGTATCGCAATCGAAAGTCCGAAGTCAGAGATCCTCGGCTATCGGAACACGAGGGGTCAGCTTACCACATTCGTGAACCTAATGTAATGTATTTTAATCCTTATCTACGCCAGACGAAACGCGAGAAGTTGCGAGACGAAACTCCTCTAGCCGTGACGTCGATAATGCAGATTCCGTTCTCATGACAGAATTCCTCCTTACTAGTCAAATTTTTTATTTTTTTTTAGAGATAAATTCCAGCTCTTGATTAAAAAGAACCCACCGGACGCTAGGTCAGCATCAGTCTGGCATTTGTTATTTCTAAACACACGAGATAGGAGACGAAAAGTGCGTAGTTGCGATAATACCGTGGAGAATAATTTTTTTTTCCAGGGTCCCGGGACGTTTGCCTATGGCTATGACAACGTCGTAGATTCGAGGGGAAATGAGCATCACAGATCAGAGGAGAGATTCGACAACGGCACTGTGATAGGAGAGTACGGATTTACGGATCATGCAGCGAAGAGAATGATCCGAGTCTCTTACACCGCTGACGATCGGGGCTACCGGTGAGTTCTCGTCGTAGTCATTTTTCATTATAGTCGATACATCGATCGTTATGTTTCAGAGCCAAAACGGAGATCCTGCCGATGGAAACTTTTTTCTGGAGGAACTCCGTCTCATCGGCCCAAATTTGACGATTTTCTTATAATTTTTTTTAATGATAATTTTTAGTAGAAATAACTTTGTTTTAATTTTTATTTAATCGAATCGCTAATTATTTGTCACGTGTATTTATTGCTGACTTACCCTTCCGACGTTGCGAAGCATCCTCGAATCAAATATCTCGTTCAAAACGCTCCAAGTTCACAGGATACCTTCGATCGTCCTTAACACGCTTCCCCTCGATACCTGCAATTAATTTTTTTCTCCACTGTCAACAAGTCCCGAATGTACGACTACTGGCGCACCTATTAAAATTATCTTGGAACGAACTTGTCGCTAAGGCAATACACGAGCACGAATGTGCTCCAACCTCCTTAACTGGTCGCGCAAGCCTTACAAAGAACTGCGATAATGGGTTGAGACCATATGTATGCTCACGTGTAGATTTGCCGCAAAATTATTTTTCTCTCATTGTCAATTAAAATATAGTATATTTTAAACATCAGCCTGAAATGAGAGGGTAGTCGCCCAATTCGGTGTTTCGCGCAGACGAACTGTCAGCGTAGGAGCGATACCGAAGAGGACATACGAGAGCGGAGAGAGCGAAGGATGGAACCGTGAAAGCGTTGATTGTCCATAACCGTTTCGTCCGCCATGTAAAATGTACTTGTGCATGATAAGCACAAGATGCATGATAAGCAATAAGATGAATGGGTCGGAAGTTGGGTTTCGTCGTGATACAAGTACATCTTGAATACGTAACCAACATGAAACCTGCTGCTCTCAAACTGGTCACTATTTGAATGTGAAATCAGAAATTATAACACCAGCGGCGTAGTTTCTTTTTTGGTAATATTTCTTAAAAATTACTTCTTCTGAGGAGTCTCAATCGCATTTTACAACTTTATCCATCGGTCCATACTCGACGGGACATTAAGTTTGTCGTAATCACGGCGTCAAAAAACAAGGATGGAAGTTCTTAAATTTCTTATATGTAAACTTGATAAAGACAATAAAACTGTAAACAAATATTCTTTGTACAAATGACGTTTAAGTTATTATTATTGACAATCATAAACATATCTTTATTCGTTATTGGAATCGTGCGGCATTAATTTAGTAAAAACATATAATGTGTTCTACCTCCACATATCGCGTGACTAAATCTGGAAAGGCGTACTTAAACATAGAAAATATTTTCTTCTACCTTTAATCACGCAATATATAGTCTATAATCTCTAGTTTGGACGAACAACCGCAAAGTATGACAGGGCTGATCTAAATGTCTGGAATGTAAAAGTGACCTATTAATTATATTTCGGATGACACAAAATGTTCGTGCACTGTTAATGAAAGAACAATCATTTTTACCAGCCCAAAATTTGTCATGGACATGATCAACACATTCCCGGCTGTTAGCTGGCAAGGTATGCGACAACGAATTGTCATCAATTGAAGGAGTTTCTGATCCTTGGGCAATAGTCTGTACCATTGGCTGTTATATCTGAACAAAATAATTTTCTTTTCTCAGGCGACACCACCAGTTCTCGACTAATTACTCACATATAAAAGCCAATTTTATTGCTGTGATCCATCAGAGCTTGGGAAATGCTACAATCTACGTAGTATACCAGTTCAAGAGATACTGCAAAAGCTATGAATCTTATGGTTGATTCGGGTTCGTTCGTTTTCAGAAGAATCTGAATTTTGGGAAATTTATCTGTTAATTTGGAAGATTATTCATCATTCGTCGTAACTGTTACCTGAACTCCTAATATGTTAATCAGAATCATGCCAAGCGCAACAGTAAAAAACAAATTCCATGTGTAAGTTGCCTCGATGAGATTGGCGTATCTGCAATATGAATTAATTAATAATATTCGTAGGTTTTACTAGACACATTCTGTAAGCTGTCTCACTCAATAGCATCATTATGTCTGTTGATGAATGAACTTAAGTATTCGCCGTTTTCCACTGATGTTTTATTATTTCCAATTTGTTCCAATTTGTGCCTGAATTTTTCAATTAATTGTTCATTATGCTTGGTATTAGGATCCATTGATCATAAACTCACCCCAACGCAGCAAAAACACCACATACGTGCTGCACGTAAATTATTAACATACTGTCACTGGCTACTAAGGGTGTCGCAATCACACATGCGCATATAAAACAATGCAGGTTAATGTACCAGTAATATTTCTGCGCGTCGAAATAATAATAGTCGACGGGGTATACAAATTTTCCGACTTCGGTACCGTTATTCAGCACGACGTCGATGATCTTTGGTATCATCGGTTGAATCGTAAAGAGGCAGATGGTTGAATAGATTGTGGCTGTAAGCAATATCGATAAATCTATAAAGTATTTGTCAACATTTTAGCCACCTCTTGCTATACTTGATTACCTGTATACATGATTGTCATCTTTTCTCCTTGCTCAGCATATTCGTGGAAAATGTTAACTTCTCGACGCCGAACCCACACTTGCCAGTTCGTAAAAATACGATTTAACAACGCCAGTGTCTGTACGTATTTAACAGACATCAATTACAAGTATCGTTTAATTGTCTTGTTCTCCCCTTTATGATTATAGCATTGTCATTTTCAAAAATATAACTAACCTTCTGCGAGTTGCACATGATACCGACCAATCCCTTCATAACGCTGACTGCGACGAAAAGGCCTGCGATAACGAACTCGAGGACAATATTCGAATCGTCACGATATCTCATAAAAGCCAATATCGGCGGTGGGAACGCCGTGATAAAAAATATACCGGTAAAAATGCTGCGACTAACGCGAGCGTTCTGGTACGGCCATAGTCCAAGAAGCGTCATAAAATATTTATTTAATCTATAGTAACGGTGTTCAAAAAGATCCATAGTGACTCGATTGGTAATCAACTATAACGTTAGCTCTACTACTGCCGCTCTCTACGAAATACTATTCACCACAGAGTGACTTCTTCATATGTTCCATTCGTCTCTTCTCAGGATGAAATTTCGTTGAATTACCTCAAAGTATCGCATTTCGATGACGAACCTTTAAATTACCCCACGTCAAAGTTGAGCGACAGCGATACGAGGGTGGAAGCCTCTTCCTTCCGTGTGCGTCATTATCTCATTGCTTATTCAACGTCCCTTCGCTGTAATAACGGGGTGAGAACATGAATTGACGCCGGAAAAATGTTTTTCTATAATAGTTGATTGAAATGTAAGATGTTTTCAGCACCAGCCAGAAATGAGAGGGGAATCGCTCTGTTCAGTGTTTTGCGCAGGCGTGCTGCAGTGTAGGAGCGATGTCGACGCCGGCAGGGTGGCCGAGTTCATCGGAGCGCGTCGCGCAAGCAGTAGACACGGGTTCGATCCCTAAGTCAGGTCTGGTAGGTTCCTCTAGGTGGTTTTTTTCTGCAAATGGTGTTTCGGGGCCCACCTTAAAGTGCAGGTCCGGGTCTTTGCTAAACGCGTAGATTGTCGTTGATTTTCACAAAAATATATCTCTAAGATAAAATCGAGAATGAAAGTTTCACTTCCGGCATATTGGCGTGAGTATACTTGGTGGCGTATAGCTTAAAAATATTTTTGTATTTTTCGGGCAATCGGCTAAATGACGCTAAATAATGGGGAACGATACGCGAATGCCACGACCGACCTGTGTGCCATTTGCCATTTAACCGTTGGGCGAAACAACCGGCCACGGCAACAACATAGTCGGATCTGGACAAGCTTTGTCCTGAGATCAGGGCCATTTACTTTGCCAGCGTTGCATCTAAAGATTCGCCATACGCCTAGGTTTGTGAGCATCGTCTCGTGCGTCCGTTAGTCAACAATTTCATGGAACATTTAGGGCACAACCGTATTACCCTCTGTTGTATCTCTCTTGGAAAACACAATATTACTCGCGACCCTCGCGATGACCGTCCTTCTACAAAGTTAATGCAAATGGCGAAAGTGCGGGTCTACACTCGAAGTCGCACGGAACATACCAGATGCTCCGTGGCGTCCCTTCCTATCCAATGAAATTACAGATGTTTATCGGCGTTCTTATAATAAAACGCTTAAAAAAAACTTGTAAACCAACAATAAAAAAACTAAATTGGTTTTTTTTTCTAAGCACAGATAGGGCTTCAATCTCTGCACGTATTTACTGCACTCGAACTCAAGTGGCTCGCAGAAAAGCATCGGAAGTTTGAATCGCTTGCAGACGTTGTCTGCGGAACAAGATTACGTGATCGATGATCAGAGACGATTTTGTCAAAAATGAACGGGCCAAATTTGTCTATGTATTATTATCATTATTTACAGAAATAACTTTTTTATTTTTTGTTACGGGTATTTATTGATAACTTACGATTCTGACGTAGCGAAGCATCCTCGAAAAAAACATCTCGTTGAAAACGCTCTAAGTTCACGGGATACGCTCGATCGTTCTTCATCCGATCCCCTCGATTTCTGCAATTTGTTTTCTTTTTTCTCCACTGTCAACATGTCCCGAACGTAGGCCACACTTCCGAGATCGCAAACACATCGGCCTTTAACGGCGCAACTAGTAAAAATTCTCTCGGAATAAATTTGTCGCGAATAAAATACACGAAGCACGAATGTTCACTGCTGAAGCTTTCGAAAATTTTGGAAGCTTTCTGCAGAGCTTTGCGCGGGGACGCGAGGAGAGATGCGAGCGACTTGAAATTCTTTGTGAGATGCCAAACGGTTATCCCGACGGGAAGTGAACGTTCAGTTGGACCTTCGAGGATCCGAGAGGCACGCGAGTAAATTCACAGCAGTATTATGGATAGACTGTCGAGAAGCGACGAGGACGCGTTCAAAAATCAGCACAAGGCACGTGTAAGAAAAGAAAAAATAACTCGAGTTTTCGCGTAGCCTCTGACGACGATCGAGATTAGTCTGGCAATGTTTTTGTTGGTTATCCAAGGGCCCTGACAGCCATTACGCGCGCGGCGGCGTCCGGCAATCGGGGGACGAGAAGGGCCTACAAGATCGCCAACTGCTGCGGAGGAGATCGAACGACGACGAGGAGGACGGGGACGACGAGGAGGAGAGAATGACGCGAGATGACGGACAGCGATACGCGAATGCCAGAGCCGGCCTGTGTGCCGTTTGCCATTTGACCGTTGGCGGAACAACCGGCCCCGGGAGCAACACGGTCGGCTTCGAGCAAGCTTTGTCCTGCAATCAGGGTCATTTACTTTGCCAGCGCTGCGTCCAACGATTTGCGATTCGCTCAGGTTCGTGAGAATTGTCCCATCCGTCGGTCAATCGATCATTTTTTTCTTCGAAAACACGACACTAATATCGACATGAATCTCCCTTCGAAAACACGACACTAATGGCGATGAGAGTCTTTCCACAAACTCACTGCAAATGGCGGAAGTAACGGTCTACACTGGAAGCCGCATGGAACATACCGGACGCTCCGCGGCGTCCTGTCGGTGGCGCTGACTACCTGCGCGCGCACGGAAATCAACGCTTGGCCATTGGGGGCCTTTGCAGAGAGCCCACGATCCGAATATTCGATGAAATGCAACTTTTTATCGGCGTTTTTTAATAACAATAACGCTGAAAAAAACGTCGTAAACGAATAACAAAAAAAAATGCATTTTTTGTAACACGCGCATAAAACACGTTTCATGCCTGTAACGCGTGGCGAAAGTGGCGCTTTTTTATTATTAAGGCGTGCGAGAAAAATACTGGGCATGCACAGATCATACTAATTACTTTTTAACACTCCAGTTATTGTTTCGCATGCTTACGCCATGCTATAGGCATCAAAAGTCGGAGTTTTTGTGCACTTGTTACAACATTAGTACATTACGATACTAGTGCGAAAATTTTTTTCTGACAAGTGTTGCAATCACCCGAGTTAAAAAAACATTTTTCGCACGAGTATCGTACAAAATTTCATTTCACAAGGTGTGAAAATGGGGGTTTTACGCACGTGAAGCGTGCGTAATCTTCGCACCGAGTGAAAGAAAGTACGATTTTTTTGTTCTAATCCTAGATAGGGGCTGCGTTCTTTGCCGCACGGATTCTCAGCATTCGAACTCGAGTGGCTCGCGGGAAAGCATCGGAAGTTTGAATCGCTTGCCGACGAGATCCACGAGGCAAAATTACGAGATCGATGATCAAAGATCATTTCAACAAAATTCCGAGGACTTTCACGGCATTCCTTGGGCCCGTGCGCATTCCGAAGCCCCTGTCGTTGCCACGAGAACGACTACTTACCAGAACGGCGTCAAAAGAGTCGAATCTTATTCGGACTGGGATACCGAACAGGTCGATATGAGGGAAGAACGCATTCCCGCCGAAGGCAGACAGCATCAGCAGAGAAGTTACTGCAGTATCATCAAAAAAGAGCCAATGATGGATCCGACTCCGTCGGAGACTAGAGTGAACGGCCAGATAGTCACGGAATGCTCGAGACGACCGATACGATGTCCTCGACTCGATTGCGCGGTAAACGTCGCTTTTTCGGCTCTGACTCATCACTTCCTGTTCGATCATCCGGAAGTGCCGATATTGAGCGTCGAGCCCGGTGCTAAGAGTACTCTGATAGTGAGCTTCGCGGCTCTGTCGTGCGACTCTAGCCGATGTCTCGCTTTGCTCTTGGTATCCGGAAAACTTTCGTAAGTATCAAAAATAATTATTTTAAAAAAATATCGATTAAGAGCCTCAAACTATCCTTACATTTCTATAATTAACTGTTAACCTTTCAAGTACCGGAAACTTTTTGCCGAGAGCAAACGACCATGCCTTCCTTTAAACACAAAAACGATACGGAAATTCATAATAAATTTTCGTCTGCATTCTCAAAAAAACAACAGTTTTTAGCAAATCAACTTGTTACTCGAATCGTTCGAAGGTTGCATCTTGGAAAATTCTAGGTCCTCATTACACGAGGGGGGTTAAAAGTCAATTGTAAGCTCCCTAGCAATTTCAGTAACCGCTGTTTTGTTTTAAGAATAATCGTAGAATAACCAGAACAATTACGGTAGTTCCAGGTCACTTTTCGCTTTGTAGAAATAACCGAAAAAAAGAACGATATTTCAACTCCTGGGAATGAACGGTTACTTTTTTGTTACTTAAACATCAATAAAAAAAGACCCTTCGCAACCAAAGGTAACGTTGGTTCTCGCATGCCCATGCACGGAAGTTGAAATAAAGATCTTTTTGCGATTATTGTAATGGCATAAAAAGTGACCCGAAATGACCGTAATTTTCTTGCTTACTTTTGCGGTTGCTGAAGCTGCTGGGGCTGTAACTAACAATTGACTTTTAACAGTTACCTATTAATTGATCAACCATTGAACATTTGCTCTATTTCGTACGGAAAAAAGAGGACCTGCGTCGAGACTTTTCAACGGCAGTCAAATTCATCCGAAGTACCGAAATCGTTTGCCACTTCCGGTTCTGGCGGCGCGACTACACTGCGCCAGTCGTTACACGAACCCCGACGAGGTCCACGCAGGTGGCGAGGGTCATGGAGGTGGTGACGTGATTATCGCGTGGGTTGCTGGTTTGGATATCGGTAACGTGACTGCCGGCTCGCTACGTTGCAGCATACAGGTCATTTTTGTATTCGGGGATCTACTTGTTGAATTTTCTTCGTCAGTGTTCTGACGCGTGATTCTCTTCGATTGTTCAGGCAGTCGACAATGTGGAGAGCGAATCGGTTCGCTCGCTGACGTACACCGGACCTGTGAATTCCCTGCGAACGGCTCAACGTCCACGCGAAGTTTTCTTGACCGGCGACTGCGTGATTCTTCACGAGGGTCTCATTAATCACATAACATCCGATTGCACGAGTCTCAACGTAAACGTGATCGTTCACTGAATCGTTTCTCATCGTCATGCAACGATCCTCGCCGTCTCGTCTCTCATGCCCGCTCAACGTTAATCCGTAACTTGTCCGCCTCGTCTTTCCTCTAAACACACGATTATTAAAAAACAAAACAAAAAAAACATCAAAAGCAAATTCGTCGATCTAAACCTTCGCAGACGTCATTCATAAACTCATTTATGCAGGAACATTGTATAGAAAAAGTTGTATTAATAGAAAATAGTTTTAAAAGTTAAGAGTACAAAATTGTTTAAAAATAAAAATCATAAGCTCGTCATGGCTGGGGGACGGGCGTACGCTTTTGGAATGAAACCGTATTTCCGTGTCTTGGGAGCGTACGCCCATAGCCAACCGTCGACCGTTTGATTACCAAGATCAGCGTATATCCAGTCTGCACGTCTCACCGATAAATCGTCCGGCGCCTGCGCCTTGTAATCGTAGAGTACGACGAGCTCGGTGCCCGTCGTCTCGTCTCTGAAGTCACGCAAATCTTTCTGTTGCAATTGCTCGCTTCCCGTTATGTTACCATTTCCTACGCCTGTGACATCAATTGACAAATATAACGATTATCACGACCGCTCTGTGTAACGATTCTGTTTGTTTTTGTTTTCACACGATATAAGGATATGTTTGAAAAGAGGACTTGCGGTACCTAAGTTGTGTTGATCGTTGGCGACCGTCGTCGTGGTTGTCGTAGTTGTTGCAGTTGTAGCATACGAGTGAAGCACGTGGCCAGGATAAACAAAGCCCGACGGTACGAAACCCTCGTTTCCGTCGCAATGCCGAAGCACCCAGAACCAATCTGGATCGTCCCTATTTAATACAGTTACGAATTCACCCCTTTCGACGCTCACGTCGTTCTCGTCACGCGCCACGAACGTGTAAAGCACTATGTACCGTCCCGCCGATGGATCCTATCGAGGAAAAAGACATCCAACAATTATAAACATTGCTAATTCGAATGAAATGCATTTTACGAACAAACGAAACGCTCCTCTACCTTGAAAAACGGATGCACGTCCGGCTGCGAAGTCATGGTCTGTATCGAATTCTGCGACTGTGTCATATTCGAGCGATTAGCATTCATTTCAGCCGACGTTATATTTCTAGCGTAGCTCTCACAATCCGAAGCGGAGCCGGTGTCGGTGTGCTGAGATTCCATTGCCTGCGGACGCGCGGCGCTACCCAGATCGCCGTCGTCGCTCGATCGAGGCAATTTCTTTTTCACGTTGTTCATCAGAGTCGCCAACGTCGATTCGGCCAATTGGGACGTGTACGGTGCACAGTAAGAGTGCGGCACGAATCCTTCCATTCGTGTGTCCGCCGCTATAACGTACACCCAGTCGTTCTCTCTGTACAGCACGTTCACGACCTGCAATCGTGTAAATTAAGTTATTAAGACCATATGAAACACCTCCCTCCCTGTCCGTCCCTGGCTCAGTCGGTATGAAAAACTGTAATCCAATTTTCTTATGGGTTCTCGTATGTACGGTCAAAAGAACAGTGATATCGAGAGCGCATATCGTCTCGGCTTTCGATGAGACTTCTTTCGATCGTGAATGCTAGAATTCGTGAAAAAAATTTATTACAGTTTTTATTACCGACCGCGGTATTTCACATGCTCTTAACGGGATAACTTCAAGACGATGCGAAATGAACTCAGTCGGTAGTAAAAACTGTAATCCACCTTCTTTCATTTTTCAAAGATCTTTAACATTTTTGTGTTAAGAGTATTGTGGATGTTTGATACTACTAATACCTATCAGTAGTATCAAAAACTGTAATCAACTTTTCTCACGGGTTCTCGTATCTACGGTCAAAAGCCTTTCGATAAGACTTTTCTTTCAATCATTAATGCCAGAATCCCTGAGACTAGTTCATTATAGTTTTCATTACCGACCACAGTATTTTTGCATGGTCTTGATGGCTGGCAATAAAAATCATTGTAAAAATCTAAGGCATCGAGAATGCAATGGAGCTTCAAATTGTTAGTGTACATCTATTATTCCCGAGTCAAGGTAAGTCAAGCCTTCTGTCAATTGCGATGGAACTAAACCAGAAAAAGAGAAAAATGTGTCGATGATCCATGGATCGCTACCGCAAAGCATCGATGATTGTTATTCCCTTGACTCCGTAGAAGACCACTCTGAGCGATTACAGCTCACTCGCGTACCTGTCCCCGTTTCACCTGCAGCTCATCATCGACGCAGGGTGTGAAATCATGAACAATGACCATTTTGCTGTCCGGAGACAGACCGTTCTCTTTCTCGATGCCAACCCTGACCAGGGTCTCGATGCTTGCACTTCCAGTTATGCGTCCAGGAGGCAGAGGTACTCTGCTCCCCAGTCCGATACCTCCGCCACCCAGAATAGTGCCATCCTTTTCAACCGTAAAGGTGTGAGCACCCGCTGGAATGACAAAAGACAAATTATCATTTGTGCATCGCAACAATGCATCAAAAAGTCTGTCTGCAGAAAAAAGTCGAAAATTTCGTAACAATTGACAAGAAAACAATCGACGCGATGGAATCTGTCACGAGCGAACGTGCAACAGGTGTTCTTGGCCCAAAACTTTCGACACTCGCCGTACAGAAACCCGCGTATGTGAAACTATCATATCCAAGCCACTATCAGATAAGATACTTACGTTTTTTCTTCTTCCCACGACGTATGCGAACCGGGCACAGAAAAGCCATTTTCCGTACAGAGCGAGATGTCTGGTCGCGATTGTGATGAATATATTTTTTTTTACATCTCCGCGACGAAAAAAAAAACACCACTGGCTATCGTAAAGAATCCATGGGACAATCTACCGATCGGCCCGAGAGAAACGAGAGCATCGATATTAACTTGGCGAACTTATCGAGGTATCACTGCTCCTCGTACTCATTGGAAGGGGGGGGGGGAGGGGGCGAAACACGAGAAACTGGGAAGAACGAGTGGGATCGTTTTTTGGTTTCTTTCTTTTTCGCGTTAGCAGGAATGATATACGGGACGAGAGTTCGGTCGCGCAGTTGTGTAGGCAGAGAACGTGAGACGAGAGGCGTTACAATTTTCTCAGAGTTCTCTCTCCCGAAACTGTAGTTGACGATGCTCCTTGGGAGCGAAGTCGCGGACTGTACAGGTCACAGACCACATGTACAGGTTGGTTACAGGCTGGCGGCCTGACAGGCCGCTGTACCCTGCGTCGCTCTGTCCTTGTTAAGATTTAACATTTGAAACTCGTACTTTAGTCATTGACCTGACGGGTAGACGGCGCTGAAACATACAGAAGGGAGACGAATTTAACGAAGGTGAAACGGAACGGAGAGAGACGGGCGGAGACCAGCGGAGAGAATGAAAGAGGAAGAGGTCGTCGGTAGGGCGCGAGGAGGAAAGAATGATCGTGAAAAGTGGAAAGAGCACAAAGGAGATCCTAGGTGGTGGGACCGGGACGAGGACCGAACGAGAAGGACACAGGGGGAGGAGAAGGATCGTCGCGCGAGATGGGCGTCGGGGAAGGTAGAGAAGTGGCCTGACCGCGAGGGGGTCCGGACTCCCAGAACTGCCCGGAACGCGGTCGGTCAACACCGCTATACGAGTATCAACTTCCCACAGGAGCAGAACCGGCGACCCCACTCGCCTTCGCAGCAGCATAGCGTATATTATGTACACCGTTCTCGATACTCCCTCTCCCCCTCTCTCCGTCTCGTCGAACAGATTTTTCATCCTCGCCGCCCAAAGAAATCAATCCGTTCTTCACTCCGAGGCTTTTGTTTTTTGTTTGTTTCTTTCTTTTTTTTTTAGATAAATTGCCGTTTATTCGGAGCTTAGCAACGATTTTACATTATTTACTTAATAAATGATTGCCGTTTAAACTTGTTCTTTTATTATCGATATTATATCGTATTATTATACGCGAGCTATCATCGACAACATTGTGGATAGTGTGTAACTATATTTAGACACGGTTAAAATAATTTAGTGGCATTGAAGATAGTGATTGCGGTAAATGGGATTTAATGCGAATATGATATACGGTTTGTTAGTTGCTATTTGTCGCTTCGGAGAAACCTGCTGAAACATCGATTGCTCAGCGGTTCCCTCGAAGAGTTTCTACAGAAATAAAGCTATTCCGGGAGTACGATTGATTAAAACCTGAGTTATATTCACGAGGTTAATGCGACGGAGATTCTTCGTCCGTTACACATGCAGCGCTCGATTGCTTAGGCGCATTTTATTTATGTGAAAATGAAATATTAATTTTGTAGCAAAATCAATGTCATGTATTATGCAACGTATGCTCCGGCCACCAGTGATGCCGGTTAACTCCAATAGCGCTCAGTTTTCACGGTTGCGCGCTTCATTATAACGAATGTACATATAAGTAAGAGCTGTCCTATCTATTTCGACACAGTTATCGATAATATTGATTTTGCGGCGAATAATGCTGGGATGGAATATCGCGTTGAACGCGAGGTGGGAATATAAGGGAAATGTCCGCAGTTTTATGTTGCGGTGGTCTTGAGAGAGAGATTAGAGGTCCATGTGGTAAGGCCCGGACTGTAGATTACATTTTGTACTCTGACTTTGCACTGTTGTATTTAATGACACTCTTATTGTTAACAATAGATTTCGCTAATTATGAAACGATTCTTTTTTTTCATTCACGATCTATGCCGTTACCGGCTATCGTCTCTATTATTACATAATATAAAAGCCGATGCGACACGTTCTTTTGTCGATGAATAAAATTTCACTAATGCTTTATCGAAGAATAAATAAATAAGTGCGCAGATTCAAGAAAATAAACTATTGACGATAAAAAGACATTCAATATACTTTTTACTATCTAATCCAAAGTAGTTCCAATTACCGAGTGTTTAAAAAAACGCATTTTTGCGCAATACAACCTAACGTTTCAACAGACAAGATCACTGGTTAAATTTCCTTCCCTTCTTTTTTTTATCGATCAATTACTAAAACGAATACGAACTTATCGGAAAGTCTAATTCTTAACGATTATTTGCACTAAGTTTCCAATGTAAGCATCGTCATATTATGCATTACGAAACTCCAATCACAAATTTCTTTCTTTTTTTTTCTTCTTTTAGGCGTATGCCAATTGCAGGTACACTAGATTTAAGTAGTTTATAAGAATCGTCCGTAAGTTTGACAAAATAATACAAAAATGCAAATTCCTGCAAGTACAGATTGTATTCGAATCTCAAACGTTTGTTCAATGTTTACAAAGTTATTTATGTGTGTGTTCGGTGAGTTCTACACAATCGACTCGAGGATTTTATATAGCATTTTTTAAATAAATGTCTGAATGGTGTCGCATTCCTCATTATTGCGTGTATAAACGACTTATCAAGTTTCATATAATACCCAATAGTTTATTTTCTTTAACAATGTTTATATCTATAATGTAGGTCGCAATAGACTGGTGCTTACAGTGTATTTTTCAGAATGTTTAGGCTACACGATTAAAAATTGAATTTGACCTTCAGAAGTTTATCCTATTTGTCAACGAAAAAAAAAAAAAAAAAAAAACGAAGAAAACATCGAGGACACTATTGAGACCAAATAAATAAATAAAACAGGTATAGTTTTTGTTCATTCTAAATACAGTTTGTATTCGGGCACGTCTCACTTCGCGTATAAACGTAACAAAATCAGACGTCACAAATATCGTATTTTATTTAAATTACATGTTTTTTTTATGTTTTTTTAAATCCCGTTTTTCTATTGAAATACATTTAAAGACGCGGCAGTCACAATGATCTGGGGGTAAACTGTATGTGTGTGTGTGTCACTCTCTTTTATCTCTCTATATTGGCCTCAAATGTATTCCAAACGGAGAGTAGTACGTGAGATACATGGTATATATTATTTTAGCTCGTATATTACTAAGTAAATATAATAACTGAGTGTGTATGAAAAACGTAGACTATTACATTCTTTATCTTAGGTGGGATTCTTATTATACCTGTAAGATTACAATTTAACGTTTTTTTCTGTATGCGGGTCTGTTACATAGAACATAATGATTGAATACTATTTCATTTTATAAATGTTTATATAATCAACTATTATGTCCAGTGCCAATATTCAATTGCTTTGAAACTCTATCATGCATCCCCTTTTTATTCTGATGAGCTCGAGGTTAAAATGGGATGACGAGAAAATAAAAATGCTTCAGAGGGAAGATTACTGATGACGATTCGGCTGTAAAATTCACTGTCGGACTTCCGATTGGTGGAAGTCGTTATTGTATTCGCGAAGGAAGACAGATTATTATAATATTTTTTTGTTCGTTAACACTGAAGACGTGACGTATGTCAATGCACAAAATACAAATACACTTGTTAGGAGAGAGCGCGAAAGGATACATACGGACGGCAGAATGTCCGGTCACGCGGTAAAGTGAGGATTAGAATAAGGATTAGCGAAGCTTGGTAATGTTTTATGAATGGGCACCCACCACAGATTTTCGAAGCAATCGTTTTCGAGCTTACAAGTGTGTGTTTATGTGTAATGTGTTCGTTTCCTCCAAATACACAAACCATCAAAAAATTTGATAAGTGTATTTCTTTATCTTTCGTTCTTTCGAGCATATAATGCAAATGTGAATATGTACGATATACGAATTCTAACAATAAGTGTTATGACTAATATGTATCATATCATCTATACATATAGAATAGTACGGTTTGACTTGATAGAGAGAAAGTTGTTTTTATGAATTCACTTCAGGGTCGTCTCTTAAGGTCATTTGCGGTGCGTCTGTAGATACCGAGCATTGGCTTTACGCTGCGCTTAGTTTTTTCATTCGTTTTTTTTCTATTTTATTTTATTTTTTCAAGTCTTTTTATGTGTGCCGTATCGCTGAACGACGATTGTTACTTTATCTTGTTGAATTCTGTTGTTAAATGTGTGCATTACCGTTGAAAAATTTAGTGAAACAATTGTTGGCTTTGGAGCGATGATAGAATTATTGCATTCCCCAAAAGTACAAAGCTAATATCGGAACAATTTTTTTTTGTCGAAGATAACACAGCGTAAATTTTTATAATTTTTTTTTTCATCAATGCCCCACCCCGGCTATTACGACTCGTCGCGAGCTACTCGTGCTCGAAACCTACCTAGTGTAACAACATAGCACCTAGGGTTTTTGTACTTTTGCAATAATTCGCATAATAATAGTTATTACCATTATTAACATACGCCTATGACGAGAGAATGTATTTACATGATACGAGATTATGATTACGAGATGTTAATGGAAAGCAATCTAAATTTTCAGTTCTACTTCGACTGATCAAACGTACGACCATAAAAAACCATTCTTGCGTATATAATGCATATTTGATATACACAAAACGCCTTACGCATTTAATAATAATTCATAATAATAGATATTGGCGTGGTAAGTTCTTCCTCCCCTCTTGTTTTTTCATTCTTTTTTTTTCTTCTTTTTTTGTGTTAAATCTATTACTTTTTCGTTTTCCTTTTCCCTTCTTCGTATAATACAATATCTACACACGGTTGTAAACAAAACCGTCGATAAAGTTTACTTACAAATAAGAACGCAAAATTAACTGTTACAACTTTAAAGGCTCTTCATATATCACATAACCAAGACAGTTTTTTATTTATTTATTTAGAATCGTTATATCGTTATAACCTCTAGTACTAAATTCAGTGCACGCTTATCTGGCCGAAAGAGATGAGCGTCGCAATAATTGCTGAGCAGTTTGTTTTTTTTTTTTTTTTCATTATTATTATCGTATTGGAAATAAATTCTAATCGTTACTAGCCACGGTTAACGGAGCTTCGGACTCCTTGTTCTCCGAAGGTAATGCAACCTCTGTATCTTCGCTACATTCGGTACTGTCCGCGGCACTTGCGTTTGCCACATAGTTCTTAACGTTAACTTCGCTCACCGATTGAATTCTTTGCATTTCCAATTGGCTTCGTAACCTCGCGATTTCGCGTGTGTCCGAGCGATGCCGATGTTTCAATCGCGAGTTCTCGAGTGCCACTTGTCGCGCAAGAGCCAACACGTCCTGAGGTGAGTCCAGAGCCAACAGTCGTTCCTCTAATTCAACGGCTGGACCGCCGTTGTCCGATTCCGAATCACTCTCCGGTGACGATGTTCCAACTTCCGCCGGCGGAGGTTCCATCGTAACTGTCGACGACGTTACTGCCGCGCTGCTCTCCTCCTCTTCACGATCTTGCTCATCTTGCTGCTGTTGCTGCTGCTGCTTTCCCTCCAGACGATCGTCCACTCGATCCTCGCGACACTCGCCTCTGTCCGTCGTGCACGAGAGCAACGGCGGATAAGAACCGCCGGCCGATTCGGGCCCCGGAGTTGAAGGTTTTTCTAATTTAACGTTAACCGACAGTGGCTCTGTTTTCTCAATCGTCGGACTCGTTGGACAGTGATTGTTTCGTCGACGCTCGTGGTTGTGACGCCTGTGTGGATTAACAGGTGGCGGAGGCGGTACAGGCGGCATCGAGGGTGTCGTTATCGGCGCCAAGGCAACGTTCGGCTGGAAATGCGGCTCGAAACGCTCGCACTCCGAAAGCGGCACGACCCTCTCCGGATGCTGCAGCACCGGTGGACCTCGACTGAGATATGCAGGCACCAACGGCGAACTGTTAACATAGGGAACCAAGAGTTTATTGTTTTGGCATTTTTTAAAATATTTATTTTGGTTTTCTCTTGGAATTTAGTGAAAATTAATTACCTGTCTCTGTGTTTACATGATCCTGCAGCATTCCAAGGCCTGAAAGCCGAGGCCCCCCTCGCCGCAAGCTCGAAGACCGCCCATTGCATCTGCAAATACGGATCACCCGCTCCGCCGGCCGGTGATACGGGATGATACATGCCCAAACCATTCCCATTGTACACCCCTGCACATTCATCTCGGCCAATTTCCTTCTTCGATCGCTTTGCCAACTTCTCTGACTCATGTCGCAACTGCAAACGAGATAAATTTTCAAGTTTAAATATATTTCATTCTAGGAAGAAATAGTTTGGTTCATTAATAATTACCTATTTCACAAACGTTTACAATGAAACTACCGGAATAATCAAATACATCGGAACCTGTACGGAATTTGCTCGAGTTGTGATATAAAAAAAATAGCGAAATTAAGATTGTTATCGGTAATACGTGATTGGAGATACGCGTTCAAGTGTTTCTACAGATTAGCAGATTGACGAAAAGGCAGACAATCATCGCGTTTAAGAAGAAATAAAGACTCCTTTTTGCTTCCTCATAGAAGAAGCTTTGTTTTTTCATTTGTTTTCTCTTCTTTTTCACTTAACTTTAAATTTTATTAAATTTTTTTCTTTTATTTTTTTCAATCATTTGGGTTCAAATAAAATGTTACACAAGCTCCGGTTTTAATATTGGTGGCTTGTTGGGACTGTATTTTATAAAATAGCATTATGCGAAGAGTGTTTTTCCCTCGAACGTAGAGAAATAATGTATGACAATAATCCATGGTTTTGATCATGCAAACCATAATAACGTAATATATATATAATAATAACATAATCGTCGTAATATATAATAACGTTAAAAAAATCCGAAATTCGAGCATTACCTCAGACTTTCTCTTGAACGTCGGCACAGGATAGCGTTCCTTCAAATTTCGAAAGAGCGTAACGACCTTGTTGTAACGTTGTTGATCCCTCGACAGAAGCAGATAGGATCGCCAATTTGTGGAGTCGAAGCCCCAATGGCAAGTGCGATTCTCCAGCGGCCTGTGAGCATGGCGCACAAAGCGCTGTGGAGAAAATTGGCATCCGCACTCCAGGCACTCTATGCAAGCAGAGTCCTCGCAGTCAAAGAGATCCGCGTCGAAGATTCCTTTACACTTGCCGAAGCACTCGTGATAGACTTTGAATCTTGCAACCGAGTCGTCAGCGTCGTCCTTTTTGCTTCTAGCTTTTTCCTCCGCGACGTCTCGCTCCAGAGGTTCCCTGGCCTCGGTTCTCAGCAGAAGAGCACTCACCAGACGCTCGGCGTCCGTCTGAGTTATGAGTCCACAGGACGGAGCGCTCCTTGGCAGAATCCCCGAAAGTTTCAATTCCTCCAGCTGGTCGTGCGTGCATCTCGAGCAGTAAATCTGCAACTCGTCGCACACCTGATTTATCTGCTGGAGCGAAAAATCCTGTAGTACGGTGTTCAGTATTTGCGGCAGGCAGAGCCTTCTTTCACCGCCCACTACGAAGCACGATATCCTCTCGCCTTCGAGTACCGTCTCGCACCTCTCCGAACAGCTCTGATCGGGAGCGGTCAAGATCGGTATCTGAAACTCCAATTCTCTCTTGTCGCGAATGACTTTTAATTTTTCAGGCTGACGATCGTCGTCCGAATCGTCGTGGGGTCGCTCGACGGCTGGTTCCCTCCGCGCTGGCACGGATGGTATGGCCGGTTCCTCGAGCTTCTTGGGCTCCTTAACGGGAGGAAGCTGGTCGGGACAAGAGTCGACGACTATGCAATTGTTGGGACGTCCTAGGGGCGGGAAATGAAAGGGCGCTTGTTCCTGCAGCAGACCTTTACAGTCCATACCCAGTAGGGCCGAGCTCGGTCCCTGCAAGCTCTTAACAGCCGATAGCTGATATGTCTTCAAGACCGTCTTAAGTTGCGGACTGTACGACTGACTGTTGGTGTTACCGGGCAATAGTGTCTCCATTATTGGAATTCTTTCCGTCTGGAGAGCAAGTAATGTGACAGAAAGAAAAAAAAAAAAAAAAAAAAAAAAAATAGAAAACTAGTTCGACGTTTTTGTTTGTTTATTTTTTTATTTTTGTTGTTGTCGTAGATTCGTCGTAACTCGTCAGAATCGTGAGTACGTGAGACGAGACACCGCTTTGCGGATTATGCTCGTAGCGAGAGCGTTTAACAACCGAGTCATTTTTTTTTCAGCGAGCGGGTTGTCTCAGGGTAGGGAAGAAGAAACAAACGAACTCGATAAAATTCGCACTGTCGTTGACCGTGCACAGTCGAGCACTGCACAAACCGCCCCGTTTAAAGCGTTTTCGTTCGACAAGCCGCTACGAGTACCAGTTACGCCAGCAAAACCCGAGATAAACCCGGTCCATCTCATCGGATGACCTCCGTCCCTCGCTCGCGTTTTATCGGCGCACTCGCGCCCATCTGTCTCTCGTTCGGCGAGAGAGTATCTCCTCGCGCGGCACAGCGCAGCGGCGTTCCCTAGCTCCGTCTTCTCTCCTGCGCTATCGTTCCCGACGACGGGGACGACAACATCGCGGCGTTCCTGCCGTGATCCATTATATCCTCCCACCGACACCGCGACCAACCCTCCCGTCTCTGATATCACGCACTGTGCGTCGCCGATAATTATTTTCCGCACTTGAATACACACGCGCACGCGCGCACGCACACGCACGGAATCGCGAGAAAAAAAAAATAGAAAAAAAAAAAAACACGCGAGAGACGAGCGCGCAGCACGGAGATTCGCTGGACACTGAGTGAACTGAGTTAGGGCAAAACAAGCACCACACGCACTATCGTCGAAAACAGCTACGAGGCACGAAGCAAGTTTTCGAATACGTACGATTTATATATATATATATATGTGTATATATATATATAAACAGAGCTCGTTGCACCGTAGTTGATGTTGAATATAACGTGATCTTGAGCGTCGTTTTATACGAGAGTAGAAGGTTGCTTGTACGGCGGTTCCTCTCGCAGCTTGTGGTTATGGGTACACTGGTACGGGCAGAACGATACGACGAGTATACAGGTTCGGTCACGGGTATGGGTCGGTGGCCTGGGCGCTGGGCCTCGGGCCTACCGAGTCCGAGTGCTGGCGACCTGCGAAACGACACATGTCCGTCGGTATACTAAAAAAACCCCCCGCCTATAGACGACTATACCGCACCGTCGCCGTAGTCGCACCGTCTTCCCACTCGTACCGTCGATACATCTCGTCGCGCTTGCTGCCGCTGCTGCTCACGCTCACCGCCGCTGCTAGCAGCTCTCCCTCTCCGCCGCTCGCGGCCCTCGCACACATCGGCGAAACTTGTGTGACTCTTATTGAATTGAACTTGGCTCCGATCGGATCGCTCACTCCGCAACCCGTACTTGCAACGACGACGGCGACGACGACGACGACGACGACGACCCCTTCAAGCTTTGACAGTTATCGCACACCTCCTCTTCGACCCGACGGGCATCGTCAGACCGATTTACATGACACGACGCGCCGCAATGGCGTATCGATCGTCCACGCACGGCACACTAAACCACTCTGTGTGCTACGCATTATTTCTTCTCTCTTGCGTTTTAAGTTAACTCGAGCGGGACACACACACACACCGGAGAGAGAGCTAAGTGAACCGTCCAGCCTGACGCACACGGTACACAATGCTAACGCAGAGCGCAGCCCTGATATGTGCGCGCGCGGGCGCAAGAGCCGCGGATCCCTCGTTCGCTCTCTGTGTAACCTTCTTTCTATCTCCGTTGCGCTCGCTCTCTAACGCCGGATTATATTCTCTCTTACTCGTCCGTGCGAACTGCACTCGTCTCACCGACTCCGACCGGGCTGTGTGCGTGTCGTCGTGTCACTCCGCTTCGTCTCGCCTATCTTACTACACGTGCATACGTATATGTATAATGTTTTATATATGTGTGTCCGTGCCAGACTACTCGCAAGTTCGAGCGTGAAGGCGAGCCCTCGAGGGAGCTCGTGTACGCGCTTGCGTCTCGCGACTTCGCACACAAGCGCGTGCGTTCGTTCGTTGTGTACGCGAAAGAGTCTCTTCGGCGTTGATGCTGCCGATGCTGCTTTCTCCGTGTGTACGAGAGGCCCCGGTTCGTCGTACGTACGAGGTCTCTCCGTGTGCGTTTATATGCGGATAAGTTCGAGCGGACGCGAGAGCTCTCGCGCACACCCGCCTAGTGGTAAAGAGGAATCTCCGTAAACTCTACGTGTCTGTCTCTCCTTCCCCACTGTGTGTCCGCCCGGCCCGCCGTGTGACCCCCCTCGCTGCTTCTCTCCGCCGGCCTCGTCATCCCCGTCGTCGGCAGAACGTCGCCGACGCCGCGGCACATCGCCCCCTCCCTCTCCTCAGCCGCTCCGCCTCCCACCCTCCCTCCCGCACACCGGCGCGTCTGCTAACTCGCTCGCAAACCCGCTCCCGCACATACCGCTCGCGCGCGAACGGCTTCTCGGGGCCTCTATCTCGCGGGCGTGTGCGACGGGGAGTCTTGTTGTGTACACACGTACCTTGTGTGTGCCTCCGTCTATCCGTGTGTCTGTGTCTCTCTATATACGATACGAAAGTTTACTATAGTATATAGTATAATAAAGAGAACGAAGAGAGCCCCAGCCAGGCAGCATCAGCGAACGGAGACGACGACCGAGTCGCATGGCGCGCCAGATGTCAGTGGGGGGTGGCGGACCGCGCGCGTATGCGTCGCGCGCTTCGTGTCGGTCGGCTGAGCGTCTAGTCATGTGACCTTCCCGTCAAAATAGCCTGCGTATAGCCTGCCCCGAGCAGCGACACGCACACACCGACACGAGTGTTTCGTACACACTGTTACCAACACCATAGCGGAATCACCAGACCCGGAGAGACGGAGAGACTCGGAACACGAGGCGCGGCAGGCGACAGGAGAGCGGAGAGCGGGCTTGCGCCCTCGTATTATCGCACACGAGTCGCAAACGACTATCTCGACGACAACGAGATGCGGCACGGCGACCATACAGTTTCGTATTTTCAATCGGCCATCGGGTGGACGCCCGCTCACCTCGCATCCTCACTCTCTCTCTCCGGTTTCCTCCTAATGCCGTCTATCGCACACGCTTCGCTTGCCTACGACCGGCGGCCGACGTATCGCGCGCTTATACTTCGAGGCTCCGGCGCTGCTCACAGCCTCGCGAGTTGTGCAGGCCGTTGGATGCGCCGAGCACACCGAGTACCAATGTCCGGAGAATTATCCCTCTCGCTACTGATGCCGGACGCGAAATTCTCGCGGTTAATATCGCGATGCTTTTATGACTGAGGATTAATTTTGTTTCTTTTGTACAGGAAATATGCGAAGGCATTTCTGCGAAAAGAGTTGTCAAACTGTTTTTTTTAACCTCTTAACCTCTTTAGATGGACGATGGTGAAAACAAAAATTTGCCTAATTGGAGAACGACGGCGGCAAATAAGATGGGAGGTTTATAGTTATTTTTGCCGACTTATATTTATTATATTTTTATTGTTGTCAATATAATTCTATCTATAGTTACTAATTTAATTTTATATACATTCAGAAGCCAGAAGACGACGCGTGCGACTACACGCTAGTTAGAAAAGATTGAAATGTATTACTTTCGTTCGATCTGTAAAATGCGGAATCCGTTAACAAAGCATCAATATCAATATCAACATATGGAACAGCCAATCGAAGAACCATTTTACGAATGTTCCTCGATGGCTGAGATATAAGCGAAAAAAACAGATAATTATAAGATGAGCCAATTGAGAGGATCGATCGTAAAAAAGCGGGGGGCGCTAAGAGGAGAAGATATCGGCAAAAATTAAGCAGAAGATATTTAAAACGTTATTTTTTATCTTAATAGCCGTTCTCGACAGTGTATTGGGAAAAAAAAACAATTGGCTTGATTAAAAGACGACTACGACGACCGAGAATCTGTCGGATATTTCTGCGGTGGCAACAGCGATCGATAAGGTATACAATATTCAATCGAAGCTACGATAGATTAGATAAACGAATGAGTCGGTGCGCGATACGGGGGGCTAATTGAGAGGATCGATCGTAACGACGAAATGCGATAGTTTATCTGCCCTGTCTGCCGGGAAAATACGGAATGCAATGGTACCGAAGAGACCCGGGAGGCTTGACCAATCTTTATCAGTCTGAGCTCCCTTATCAGCTTATCTCCTTTACGAGATGCCTCGTTAATCACAGCTGTACAACAGGACATTGAATACTTTGATTGCTGAGTGTTAGCTTCGTGCTGACCTTTAATTTTCACACATCGAATCTGTAAATGCATATGGGGCCAATTTGACCCCGTATTTTTATCTATGCATTTTTTTATTTTCTTACTGAAAAAACAACATGCTTAAAGCCGAAGCTGCGTACTATTCTACCGGTCGATTTTTGGGTCAAAATTACCGCACGTGGAAACTAAATGCTTATTTATGAATTTTCTATTCGTTATTAAAAAAACCTGCTTCAAGTCGAAGCTGCGCACTATTCTACCATTCGATTTTGGAGTAAAAATGACCGCGCATGAAAACTAAGGTCTTATCTACGTATTTTTTTTTGAAGAAGAAAATTTCGATATTCATCAATACGTGATTCAACTCGAAGCTGCGCACTATTCTACCGCACGATTTTGAGGTTGAAGCTTGAGGTTGAAAGCTATATGGGAGAGACACCCTCGAAAATTTTGTAGTTATTCACTTTTTTAGCATCACGGTGGAAAAAGAGATCCACCTCGTCGTGCAGTGCACATCGTACGACCACATATAATCGACTTTCAGAATATCGATTCCATATAGGGTCTATATATAAACCATGTGGTTTTTCACCCGCGTATATGGAAGAATTAGACCGTTCTGTGCGTCTTTCTGCAGGTAAGAAGAAAAAAATCATTCTATTCTATTCTGCTCTATTCTATTATCGAGACGACAGAATCGAAACGGATGGATAAAAAAACTCGAGCCGCATTAGATTCAATAACATCGTTATACTGTATATATACGTTCGATTGATACATCATTTTACACTCGAAAGACAAGCCTTGAGTTTCGTATTTCCAGCAGCTGCTGCAAAACGTCAAACTCTTTTATTTTCACCTCCGCAGTTTCTCTCGCGGATAGGCGTACATGTACTGAATATACGTGTTTTGACGGTGACACGCGCTGCACCTGTGCGCACATCACCTCTGGAATTACGATGCTTTTTTTTCTCATCGTCACCAAGTCGGAGGAATCAAGCGACAATCGTGCGCGTCGAAACAGATAAGCGTGCGAACTTTATTCGTTTATCTTTTTTTTTATCAGTAGTCTATCGTGCGCGATCAATATGATAAACCTCCGACGGCAAAAACGGTTCTGTCTCGGCGCCTTCGTAGCTGTGATACAACGGGACGAAATAATAGATCGCAATCGCTCCAGTGGAAGTTAACCATCGAGGCCCTCCGGAGCTCCTGGCGAAATGAAAATTAAGTTTTCTCGCTGATGCGCATATACCGAAACTATTCGGCGTGGCGCGGAGTTCGGAACAGGGGAGAAACTCGGAATATAGATAGAAGCGAATGTATAAATATACGAACAATGCAGGGTGTATGAGACGTGGGGTCCTCGCGAACGCGCCTCAGCCAATCCTGGCACTACCGAGCGCGAATCCTCATCATCCGTGCTGGCAACTCCGTACTCGGAATTTCCGAAGATGTATTATTGTCAATCTTCGGAGCTGAAAACAAACGAGAACAAAAAAGATAAATAAGTTTTTAAAAAATGAGACTGTTACAGATTCCAGCGATGACGTCTTTGACCCGTGCATCGCTTAGATAGAATTATCGGAAGATATGCAAAACCGAGGCTTTTGTGCGCGGAAACTGCTACAATTATTTAGAGTCATGCAAACTCTCTATCGCTCTATTATTATTATGTATATTTTTTTTCATAATTATCATATCGCAGTTATTCGGTTTCCTTTATGCTCGCGGGAACATACTCGAAGCTAAAGAACATGTACAGTATAAAGCGACTCGGTACACATGCGGTCACCATCAACGTCGGTTCGAATGTATTTTGAACTTTGCGTTCGAGCATATATTTCTATATATATATGTATACATATATAGTTCCCAGTCACACATGATCAATGACCTTAAATGAAGTAACGTCACAACATACACATCGTCCCATATTTATGCAAGCATTTTTTTTTTTCCTTCTTTTCTGCAATATAACGCGCTGAAGAGAACGCAGACACGCGAGGCGAGCGTCCGTACATCGTGTATTATGCCTTTGGTTGGGAGTCGCGAACACGCGCGCCTCGGCTTCTGTGTATTAATATGCAAATATACGTGCGTCGGTATGCGATGCAAAACAAAATATGTATATCTTGATCGGCAGTGAGTTTTGCATTTACGTTACGTGTCGCAATTACAGAGTCGGCAAACACTCGATATTAACATATTCCCCACGCACTGCGCACAATAACCGATTAAGCATCGATAATGCTGCTGGCAGGTATGGACTACGTTTCCGCCTACAGACATACAGACATTATTTTGTCGCACTATTTTCCGGACAGACTAAGGCTAGCCACGTTAATACGTCTGTGAATAATGTTTAACACCTCGATTCGTAATCGAAAATTTTATCGTTCGTCAGTTCGGTTCTTTTTTTGGCCATTTTTTAGACACCCGGAAGTGATTTTTATTGGCTGTTGAACCACTGTCGAAAAAAAAATTCAATTTTTTTGCAGGTGGGTGCTAGACCTTAAAATTGGCTACGTCTATTAAGAATATTAATAGACATAGGTAGAAATAACTATTAAGAATATTAATCCCTCTTGCACAGTAAAAAATTATTTCGTAAAATCGGATTACGACGTTTCGTAAAAATAATGTTGTTAAATAACTGACAAACTCGTTTGTTCAGATTTGAATATTACGCGTTTTTTCATTTTATTGAACTTCTATTTCCCGTGACGTTAACAATTTTAGTTCGTACCTTTGTTTGTGAAACGTGACGCATGGTGCGATCGGAAAATTAACAAATAAAAAATTGTGGACGCTTGTGGACAATAAGTTGTTGTAAAAAGTACAAACTTCTTTTACTGTGTATTCGCAGACTATTATCTTATCCCTTCGATTTATACATTGACAATCTCATTATTTCTCAAATTATCCGCACCAGAACATTATTTCGTCTACAGAAGGGTTGTGGAGAAATACAAAAAATAGCCGACATAAATTATACGGTCGAAAAAAAAAATGTGTTATTCCGGCCGATGCTACATGTAGTTAATGAGCTATGAAGAATGTTAATTTGAATCCCTTTTGTTCGCGGTCAATAATCTTATCCCTTCGGTGTATACATTGATAATCTTTTTTACTTCTTCAAATTATCTAGACCAGGAAGTTATTTCGTCTGCAGCAGGGCTATGGAGAAGAAAAAAAAAAAAAAGAAATAGCCGACATACCAAATGATACGGTACATGGGCGAGTATCTAGGAACAAAGAGCCGTGCAACGAGTAGAGCTTGTTCGTATCAGTGCGCGCAGCCCGTACGGACAATAGTGCCGATTATTCGCGACCATAATCAGTGAGTGCCATGGATAATTCAGCCAACACAGTTGCACTTATCGCTCGAGTACTCGAGCTCGTCTCTAAATATACACGCGCGTGTAACCCTCTTCGATATTATACGCGCTCTTTCGAGACCTTTATCTCTCGCGTTACGTCTTGGTATTCCTCCTGCCGATGCCCCTGCGGCGCTAATCTTCGATAACTGTATCACATCCCGTGTGAGAGTTTTCTTTCTGGCTGCACCGGTACGTATACACGAGTTATGTACAGTATGTACGGATGAGCGAGAAGAACAATAATAGGAGGATTATGGCAGAGCTCGGAACTCTGCGGCAGCGAGTTTGCAGGCGTCTTTATATGGGATTCGTTTGATATACTCGGGGTTCGCAATTGACGCGAAAAATGCATGCTGCGTACATTGATGTTACGTCCTGTGTGTGCCAGTGTGCGTCTATTGAATGATCATTATAATGCGTACGCGCATTCGCGCCTCGACGGCGAGCGCGTGCATCGCTGGAAGCGCACGCGTGAGGCATTCCCGTTGTCCGCTCTCCGAACGCTCGTCCCTCTGTCGATATAAACACGTCGACTTCGTTTCTGCATGCGAATTTTGCTCGTAAATCTCGCGCCTCTCCGGCGTACCAGAGAGAGGACGATATCAAACGTGACCTGGAATATATATATTTTCAATATTTATTATTCTCCTATCCCTTGTTGACGCCGTCGTATCTCAGCAGCATCGTCGGTGTTTGCTTGTGTACGAGAAAAAAAAATATATACATCTTTGATTCCCCGGTCGGCAATTGGACAAACGTCGCGAACGAGAGATCAATATTGTTCGCGACAATCGGAGAGAATATTCGCGATATACTTACCCAGTAGATAACGATATATTTAGACGTCTACCGTGGGGGGCCACGAGAAGAGGAATTGGTCGTCGACGAGAGGGACGAGATATCGCGAGAATTCTCTCTCAGCGGTAACATATTTCTCTCGGGCAGAAGCGCGAGAGGGACGCGAGAGTGAACGATAAGGAGGAAAGATCTCTGCTTTATTGTCGAAAAACGAGGACGGTGGCGCCGCGACGTCGGGAATCTCCGGTACCCGCGAAGCGACGCATCGCAGGGCGACGCCTATCGTGAAAAGCGTCAAACACCGATCGGCCATGATTGCTCATGGCTGTCGAGAGTACGATAAAGATGGCGACGGCAAGTGACAACGCGTCTGTCGTTTAGTGTTTCGCTTTTTTATTTTTATGCCGTTTAATTTATTATAATTACGCAGAGATTGCAGTTAATTTTTTCCAGCGTAAGGTGAGGCGAGGAACCAAACTGGGGGGGGATTTTACGGAGGAGTAAACGGGGGAGGATATATCGGTTTAGCGCCGAGATATCTTGGCTAACAACGGAACGGACACTCGGAGTGTCATTGTTTTACGAACACACGGTGAGTCAGGCCGCTCGGTCATACACGCACGTAAACGAGGTTAATTGGTATTAAGAGGGGACAATTAATGTCTCTTCCCGGACGGGAATTTCGCTTCGCGCTACAGTCAACTCTTTCCGACTTGCGCCGGTTCGATTTGGAATCGTGTGTTTCTTTCAGTTTCATTGAAGCCATACATAATATCAAAACGAACGTTCCGCACATTCGCGCGCGCGCTCGACGTTCGAACTCGGCAACACGCTCCGGGCTGTTGCTGTGCTCTTGCGTGTGTTTCCCTTCGAAACTCGGACGTTTATTGTTGTTACATGTATATTCGCGTATACGTGTATAGACATATGTGTATATATATATTTCCATCGTGTAGTATCTTTCTGCTCGGTGCACCTCGGTAACTCGGTCGAATAAGTACGACTACGCGGACAACGATATCGTCCGTCGGCCCCCAACGTGCATTCCTCTATGCGTGATTCTCAGTTATTTCGCGCTCGGCACGAGACGCCTCGAGAGTCATCCAGGCCCGTTCAACGGACCAAAGCAAAAATATCCCGACGACGAGAACGACGACGAACGGAACGTCGTCGACGTGCGAATTATCTCTGAGCGGTTATCCACCGGGCAACGATAATCGGAATCGCCGGGGAAACCGGTAAATTAAAACCGTGCAATCGTCGAACAGTACGGAGGGATTCGACTCGTCGCGATTACAACCTAGCTAGCGGCTAGCGGGACTGTGTTATGTGAGAGATTCTCCGTTCGACGTTGACAGTCCAACGGGTCTCGGCCAACCGATTCCCTTTGGTCTTGTTTATCTCGTGCTGCGCCGAGTCGAATCCGCGATCGTCCGTCGTTACGTCTTAACCTCTTTGTAATCGTCGTCCGGATTATAATGACGTCGAACACGCAGTTTGTTCTACTGCTAAGGAAAACGAGGAGAAACGAGCTATTCTTTTTGAACACTAATTTCTTTCTCGAAATGTCATTGCGCAAGGTGTTTGGCGGTGAGTAATATCGATCGCGAATAATCCCATCAATCTGTCATTTCAATTCAAACAATTATCAATTCAATTGTCATGAATAATATTGAGCCTCAGACGTCGTAGTAACATTTACGGGATCGAATTTCCAGCTTACGTGTACCTCGGTAATAATAATAATAATAATAATAATAATAATAATAATAATAATAATAATAATAATAATAATAATAATAATAATAATAATAATAATAATAATAATAATAATAATAATAATAATAATAATAATAATAATAATAATAATAATAATAATAATAATAATAATAATAATAATGCGGATTTTGTATGGTGGTCAGTTGTGAGTAAGATAATCGCGCGATAAGGATAATGCACTTTCTTCGTTTTGTTTATAATGCATCAAGTACAGCTCTCGCGGCCAAGTTTTCCTGGCGAATAACAGCCCCGGACTTTCACCGAGGCTGGCATATATACATATATAGACCGTCTATATACGTATCTCTGTGTCATAGATATTTTTTAAAATTCCATTCCTCCGTCTCCTCTCCGTCCCCCGTAGGAAAATTGTATTTCGCTAAGAGTATTTGGAAGCCGATTCGGCGAAGCTAGCCAGAAAGTAAAAAGCTGCTCGCAAGTGGATCGCGCGGGGGCGTTAGAGAAATTTTTTGCCAATATCTATCTCACGTTCATCTTCGGTGACAACGGGTTTGGCAACGGGTACGAAAGAGCGGCGTCTCAGGGTCCCACGAAAAACGTATATACGAGATCGTGTTCGCGTTCGGAGAATCAATGATAGTCGAATTAACACCGCCTCGACGTAGACTCTTTTTTTTTTTTTTTTTTTTTTTTGTGGGACGCGACTCCGCGCCTCTCGCTCTGCTAAACCAGTTATTATGCGACCGTCAACCGTTAATATACAATTACGCTCGTGCACGTGTGTTTACGTGTGAAATAATATATTTTGTAACTTTGTCTATTCTATTTATACTTTCATTGTTTTTTTTTTTTTTTTTTTTTTTCAGGCAAGGGGCCGAAAGCGTGCAGAACAAGAATGCCCACGCAGACAACGGAAAGCGACGACATACGAGTGAAAATCGTATATAATGGGTAATAATACATAACTTGGACGCCGTATCCGCCCAGCAACCACGTGCGCGCTTAAACCTCCCCCTCCTTGCCATTCCCCTCCACCTCTCCTACCGGCACACGTGTTGCGAATCGCGATAGCTCAAACTGCCGCGTCTCGTATGTATAGTGTATCCTATATCCTGTGCTCGCATACAATCTATTATATACGTGTCCACTTTTATCGTATCAATATCATCGGGTGCTGGGCTCCTTGTTGCAATTGCAAAAGTTTCTGCGGGATAAGAAAAATAGCAATAATAGTAATAATATATGAAAAAAAATTACACCGACAGCAACTCGCGTATCGCACAATGCACAGCCTTGACAATCCATAAGTTCTGTTCTTGCCTCAATGTATTCGATTTCATCATATGATCGAGAGCCTCTGTAATCTTCTCCGATGCATACGAGTACCGCCGATCGGATTCTCTTCAATTGATCATTCGTTCGCGCTGATCGATTCTTGTTTATTTTACGCGCAATATCATCGAGGAGCGCGGTTTTGTAGTGACACAGAAAGAGAGCCATGAATCAGCATACCGGATGAGAATATTAAAATAAAAAAAAATTTAATTTAAGGATTGTTCACTGACATTTGCATAATTCGTCGTTTTGAGGCCACGTCTTATATATTTTTCGCCACTGCTGACGCATCTCCAAAGTATTTGGATTCTGAAGCAACATTTGATGCACAAACTCGTGGCGGACATACAGTACACCTTTTTCGAAAAAGTAATTTTGTTTTTAATGTCAAAATTCAACCGGTTCGATCTATTTTCTCCAAATTGAATACCAAACATTGTTCAATGTTAGTCCATTCTAGTGTCAAATTTAATATCGATACCTCTACGTCTGCTGGGATAAGACCATTTTTTTTTAGAAATTTTTCAAAAAACTCAAAATCCCATAAAATCTGACCACAGATAGATTTTTACCAATTTCAATAAGAAAGGTCTTCGATAAAAATATTATATTTGTGTGCAGTGTTAGGACGATAGCTCTAAATTTATGTAAGTTAGAGCTACCACAGAGAATTGTTAAAAAAATTGAAAATTGCACTGAACAAAGCGATGTGACCACTCCACTAGCGTAACAAATTTCTATTCGCCATCTCTAAGAATGTCTTAAACGATGAAAGTCTTAAAAATCGCATTTCTCGACGTTTTAGGTCCGATTTTTGTTTCCGAAAAAAAAAATCATAATGATAAAATAATGATTGACGAATGTTTTGTGTGAATCAGAGAGGTGCAGATCACCTACATCACAGCCGGTATATCGGTGGACACATTGCGGGAGGAGATGCGGACGATATGTGGTTTCGGTGCAGCGGGACCGGGGTCCGGTCCGGACCAGTTCACTATGAAATGGATCGACGACGAGGGAGATCCGTGCAGAATAGCGTCGCAGCACGAACTCGACGAGGCCCTCCGGCTTTACGAACTGGAGAAGGACACGGAAATAACGATACACGGTGAGTAGTTCACAAGTACTTTGTCACGAGATTCCTTCGCGATATAAATCCACCCACGAGCGAGTATACACGTGCACACGTAATACTCAGCGACAAAAGCTGGCTGCTGTCTGCTTCTCGAGTGTCTTTGCGAGCATCGAGCATCGGTTCCCGTTTCTTTTACTTTTTTTTTCGTCGAATCGACAAAAATCGAAACGTGTACTCTAATAATACAGCTTACGAGGCTCGTTAAAGGTCGCTCGTTAAACGTCCGAGTGCCACTCGAGCCGTCTCTGACCTATCTCAACGTATACTGGAATCGGGTTACAATGCGACAACGGTGGCGCATCGGATTTATGTAATGGAATCGGGTAGTCTCCTCGATGGAGCATTTTTTTTTCCTTTCGTTACATCAGACTGATACTTGGGTACAAAAGAGACGATTAACTTTTCGTCGTTAAAATGCTAGAATGAAATGCAATTTTATTGTGATAGCTACAATGGCAAAAAGAAAAAATCGTTTGAGCCACGTAAATTAGCGCTTACCGGTAGGGAAAGAATATTCGATTGATCGAATGAAATAATTATCACGGTGAATAAGGAAATGTTCTATTCGACGGTTGGTTAATTCGAATAACTCGATATTCCTTTAAACCAATCAAATATTGTTTTTTCTCGACTTCGCTAAAATAACCACATTCCTTTTTTCCACACGGTCGGAAAATCGCCTATTATTGGCCAATGATCATTATTAACGTGTGCGCATGCGCAGTACTGTTTTGTTACTCCTTCGGGAGTAATAGGACTCATTACTCTCAGGGGAGTAATAGTCATTATGCGAATATGACGATTTTTCGACGCAAGAAATGTGGTTATTTTAACGAAGTCGGAAAAAACGTACCGTATGCTGCACGGGAGGGAGCGGATTTTCACCTCGTGTGATTTCGGCTCTCGTCTCGCTCCGTCACACTCGGCGAAAATCGTGCACTCCTCCTCTGTAGCCTAATATATTAATCTCGCCATCATTAAGTACTAATTTTATTGGCATGCATTTTTTTTTCTCAGTGTAAAGTACCGACAATCGTTCGACTTTTGGACGAGACTTTACGGCATCGATTCATTCATAGTCCAATGTGTACGGATAATTGTGTTCGACATAACCGCTCGTGACGCAAGACGAGTTTTAGTTACATAGAAAAAAAAGAAAATATCGTCGAGTACAATAATAGCGACGGGTTGAAAGGTCGAGCGAGCGCATCTCGTGCGGGTCTCGGTCGATTGGCTAGAGTGCATCAATGCGCCAGTGACACGTGATCGGCCGACTGGAATCGATGGATGAAACGGCGAGAAAAAAAATACGGGGACAATCTCGGAGAATAAATATCGGGTTATATGTATACAGCAACCGTATATTCGGAAAGGCGTTCACGTTATATTTAACTCTTTCGCGATATCGGCGAGCAAGGCCGTTCGACGTTATATCGACGATTGGACTCTTTCACGATACATAATATATATAAATGTCCATCGAGAGACGCTTGATTATGCCTACAGGAAGGGAGGGGGGTTGAACCAATTTGCGACTCTATCGTCAAACTTTTGTCCGAAACGTCGATGCGAACGAACGAATTCGAACGAAGTCATTCGCGCGGATGCGACAACTAATTAAGCTCGATTACCGAACGTTTTGTACCATAGATATAACGACCATTTATAGCTCGCTGAATCTTTTATAAAAGACGATTCGACGGAAAATCTATTCGAGAACTTGAGAAAGAGAAAAAAAAATGATTCTTCCTCGATTTTATCTTATTTCTCACCAAGGAATTTATCTCATTAATTCTTCATTCTCTCTCCACAGTCGGAGCTATCGAAGATTCCTCGCTCGTGCACTTTACCCACGAAATATTCAGACTATCGTTTTTGGGATAGAATTTAGTCTTATAACCGATTCGGCTCGTCGTTACTTCGCTCCGGCGCTTCGCGCTCTCTCCCTCTGTCTCGCTGAGATGCTGGCATGGAGCAGCGCTCGAGGCACTGTGGAATCGCCGAGAGATTCATTGAAAACCGGAAATTTGCAGTTTCCGACCTTTATCCGGTAGGCGAGGTCGTCACAAATTTATTCCGTCGGGTAGAGAGCGAGCCAGAGACAGCGCTAAACTGTAGCGTACAACCGAGATAGTCGGGCTCACCGGCGCTACCTAACCAGGTCGATGTTTCTATCCTCTCTGCCCTGGGGAAAAATTTACGCTGTGCGAGAGACGACTGTTAAAGCACGCGCCCGCTTATTCCACCACCGCCGATCCGGTATCCGGCCCGGCTCGGGCGACGTAGAGACAACGGAAGTCTCAAGGACCCGCGAGCTCGACACTGCGCTACGTTGGCCCGCGAAGATTATCTTCTTCACTGGTAGAAGGGGCAATTTTGTAAAAACAATGGGACCAACTTTCGAGCTCGAGGACAATCGCAAGACCGTGAAATCCCTCTTTGCTTCGTTTACGAGCCCAAAGCCGGATATTCTCGGAGTCTTCATTTTTTATCTCCCATTAGAGTCGCGAAAAATTCGAGTCTCTTGTACCATATTTTTTCCTCTGTATTCTTCGATCTTCTGGCTTTTTTTTAAATCTCGAATATTTACAAAGGATACTTTTCCTCCAGGGCACGTCGATTATGAAGGTTCAAAGACTTCGTAAATCAGCGACATCGAACTCCCGAGGTCGGTTTTTTTTTTTTTCCTACAATTCCACAGGATATTTTTCCTTCAAGGTACGTCGAATATGAAGGTTCAAAGACTTCATAAATTAGCGACATCGACCTCTCGAACTCGGTTTCTTTTTTTAATTTTATTGCTCGAGCATCGATTTCCTATCGTTATCGGCCACTTCCGGTATCGTCGCAGAGCGGAAGGGAACGTCATTATTTATGCGTGAGCCCGCCGCTTCAATCTGTATGCTTCGCCAGCGTTTATCGATGGGAGCTTCTTTTCCTTCGACCAACTCTACGGTTATGAATTCGACACTAAATAATTTTTCACTGAGTTCGCGATCTCGAGAGGCCCGGGTGAGTCGACGATTGCGGCTCTCAGTTGAAATAGTCCATTCTTCCTTTCTCTCCGCATTTCTATACCATCTTTTTTTTTCCTTCTTCTGCTTCTGTATAAGTATGAAGCTCTTTCAAGAAATTCTATTTCATCGATAATCGATCGATCCTTCCGCTGTTAGTTACATTTCCAAGCTTCTTGCAAACAATGCCTTTACCACCGTAAGCCCGTAGGATATCAAGGCTCTCTATAGGCAGCAACCATCGTGGACTGGCCGCTGCTGCTGCTCTTCGCGAGGCAACGAGTTTTCATCGAGGCTTTACCGATTCATTCAATTGCGCACCTACGTAGAGTAATAATGGATAACGGAGCGAGAGAGAGAGGAGGAGGAACCTTATTACTTTCTCTCTTCGCGAACCATACTCCAGGGTTCGGCTCGCTCTTCTTCCTTTCATTACAGTCCGCCAATCTATTCGCAAGCTCCACTTTACGAAGAACCGGGCTTGCAGCAGGTTTACATCTCATTTCCCCGGTACAAAAAAAAATTCTTCGAAGCAAATAACATCAAAGCCATGAATATTTCACTCCAAACTACATCCAAAGTTAATAGGCAAATAATTAATTGCTGCGGACTCTATCGCCGCTTTTAACGTCCCGTGGCCACCGCGGGGCAAGTTGGCCCGGCACTCAGCGCAAATCTTTTTTATCATGAGATTTTTCGATATTCTCATTAATTTTTCTTAATCGTGACTACGCAGACGCGTTTCAGATTTTTCAAGCTATTTTCCGTGATCTTTCCGTTCCAATCAGAATGTTAGTTTTTAAATAATTTTCAAAGTAGGATCTATTAGACCCGATACGATTTCCGTGGGATTCTAGAGAAGTGTTAAATACGAAGAAAAAAAAGTTATGTGTTTCGAATCCATTGTCACGTTCCGCGACAATGTTGAGCGTGTCCGGAGCGTCCTCGACTCGAAGATGATAAATAAATCCGAAGGAGGAGGAACGAGTTTTCACACCCACGATCCCGATGGGATATATGGAGGTCGCTCGGCGCATTGTAAAGTAAAGAGGGCAAAAAAAAGAACTCACTCGAAGAAACTTTGCGTTATGGGAACGAAAGATCGAAAAAAAAAAAAAAAAATTACATCTGTGGGACAGGTGATGTACGCTCGGACTGAGGTCGACGAGAAGGAATACGTGTGCGAGAGTGCTGGAGCAGCAGCAGTCGTTCGGTTGTTCTCCTTGAATGCACTCGTGTTCGCGTCTTTGCCTCGCCTCTGCACTCCGTTCGCGCGTGTTCTCCATCGCTCTCGTGGGCGGAAAAGCCATCTCGGTACTGTGAGCGCCGTCTCTCATTGCTGCTGCTGCGCCCATAGCGACACATCCGCCAAGCCAGGATCCCATCGTCTTCCGGACTGACGAGGCGATCTCCCCGGCGAAACGGAAATTTTCGCTACGATATGCGGTATGACGTTTTCTTTATGACTTCGAACAAATTCCAAAGAGAAATTCTTCGGTTCGCCGCTCGGGCGTTCGATAAAAACTTTCGTTCTCCATCTCCCTCCCGTAGATCGAAACGCGCCGGAACGGCCTCTCGCGCGCTCAATAGTGCATGCTTTTTCCCCGTGCGAGCCGACCGTACGATATTTCGAGAGCCGTACGTAGAATCCTTAACGACAGCTATAAAGCTTGTATTTTACGTTCCCGCTTTGTAAATGCACTTTTAATGGAACTGCAGAGGGCGAAAAAAAGTAAAAGAATATACCGGAGAAAACATAAGGCCAGTTTATTTTTCGGAAAAAAACGCTCCATATGTATTTTAGGTAGAGTAAGTCCAGGGTGATATGGCCACCCGTAATACCTGCTAGCGTAACAAACGAATGGCGCTGCCGTTTGTACAGTTAAATTTTTGTTTTCATAATTCACGGGCATGCCCATTTACATGAGGAGTAGTAGAAGATGAGAAAATAATAAGACTAAAAAAACCAACTAACATAGTATATAAAGTTAATATAAATATTAATATAAAAAAGTATGGTATATGTGGAAGCAATATGATTGCTCCGTAAATTATAAGATTGTATGTGGAAGAGTCAGTACAATATTTATCGGAAAACCGCAAATTTTTATTGATTAAAAAATCATGACCATGTCACCCCGACCTACCCCGTTTATTTTTATCAATCACCTCGCGAAGTTTAACCCTTTGGGTCTCTAAACATTCTGCCACTGAATAGTAATCGTCAAATATTGCTAGACACACACAAACAAAATTGTTGTACCGATATTTTTCTGTATAAAAGTATTCTTCTGTCTGGAATCTCTTTTTTTTAGCATTCGTGGTGCGGGTCGACGAATAATGAGAGGCTTGTATTTTACGTTCCTGCTTTGTTTCCGCTTTGTAAATGTACTTTTAATGGAGCTAGGGACAATGAAAAAAAAAACAAAACAACGCCCGTTTATTTTTCGGAAAAAAACGCTCTTTATGTACTTTACGTATATATTTCATCAATCTGCTCGCGAAATTTAACCCTTCGGTCACTATACATTCTGCCACTGAGTAGTAATTATTAACTATGTCTAAAATAAGAAATAACAAAATAAAAAAATTATCCCAGCGTTTTTCGGTATAAAAGTAGTCTTCTGTTCGGAATCATTTTTTTTTTTTTGTATTCTTGGCTCGGGTCGAAGGATAGCGATGAATAAATGATTCTTCGTCGCGAGGACCGTTAAAGGGTCGAGAGATCGGGTTTCCTTTTTTTTTTGTTTGCATAGGATGGTTTCTATGTAAGCGATCTCACGTCGGCGAAGTAAAACATTAGGATAGCGTGTTGATATTGATTGGAGCTCGAGCGTTCGATAAGTCGACGGAATTCTAGCGTAACTCGCGTGAAGCGCTAGATTCGCCGGCTAGGCAAAGTTATTCGGTGGGAGCTAAGTAAATTGGCCCACCCTCTCGTCGTCCGCGGCTATTTTCCACCCTCGTATCATGCCTGAAACTCGCTCCACTCATTCGCGTGATGCGCGCGATGTCATACCGTCCGCACATACAAACACACAAACACATGCGCCTCCAGTTTTCCCTCGTTCATCTCTCTCTCTGTCTTTCCGCCGGTAAAATATACGCGGAGAGTTAACGACGTACTCCCGCGTACTCACGAGTATGCGTATACCTTCCCCCCCCTCTCTCTTACCTTGGGCAAAGCTTTAATTAATCACGAAAGTCGAGTCCCCGCTGGCAGCTTGCGAACTTTGTCGCGTTTGTCCGTTCCCCGTTTTAAATACCACGCTGCGAATGCGCCCCTTCACGTATTTGTATTGAAAGCAAAAAAAAAAATAAGCAAAAAGTTTGGAGACTTTTAAAAATTGTTTAGTAAAAAAAAATGTAATAAATCTGAAAATGCGTCGAGCACTTTCGGTCCGATAATTCAGACTGGCGGACAAGTTTTGATAGAAGAGTAAATAAAAAAAAATAAAAAACTGCATGGATCACATAACGTAATCGTGAAATGAAATATTACTCGTCGCATAATTTCAGAGTTCGTTAAACCGGATGCGCAGACTGGGCGCAACGCAATGCCAACCATGTGTATAGAGTATCCATTCCGCGGTAACACGAGACACGAGGAATCTTGAAAAAAAAAAGAGTTCAATGTATCGTTTTAGTAGCCATGATGACGTTATCGTCACGGTGGCTTCTCGCGTGTCCCGTCGAATCGGCATATAGTACGCACATCCCTCTCTGTATCCGCAATTAACCAGAGCAGTACTGGGTGTGTGTTCGTCGTCTCTCGCGTCGCGGACCAGACCCGCGCGGAGTGTCGAGCGGCGGCGTTTCCCTCCGCCGAGAAACACTCTCTGAACGTGTAATTAACGTACTTAGGTGCTCGCCTTTGAACCGAGTGGTGGGTACCGAGCGTCTTGAGGCCAAGCTCATGGGACACGTTGATGCGAGGAGGAACGAGGGAGCGAGTAGTTTGCGAGCAAGGGGAGGTCTTGCATTGCGAGCTGTACGAACTCCGTCGTGCCGAACGTGACTGCGAACTCAGCCGCACCAGCCAATCAACGCAAATTCTCTTACGAGACCGGTGTATGTCTATACGTAAATTCGGAAACAAGCAAAGTTGTGACAAAGTTTCGTCCCCGGGGTGCGATCCCTCGACAATGGAGAAATCTATTCGGTATAGACAGTGTTATAGATTAACAATAAACCGCGGATGCGAAACTCCATCGAAAACATGTAACTTTCCCGAAATGGGAGACAAAAAGTTGGCAAACATTTTGTCAATCTTTATGCCAGATATATTTTTATTGTAGAGTTATTCTTGTTTATAGATAGTTGATTATTGTTATTTATCTTTTCGTGAGTTACGGAAAATGTACGATGGTTGTTGAACATTTTACTTTCTGCAATATTCATTGTTCGTGTATACAATATTTATAGTACGATGATTGTGCACAATTTTTGCTGATTTGCTGAAGTTTTGTCCCAGGGGAGCAATCCCTTGACGATGGAGAAATCGATTCGCTATAGACAGTGCTATCGATTAACAATAATCGATTACCCACTGTAAAAAATACTGTTGTAAAATTAATGAACGGTATTGGAAGCTAATTTTACAGTAAAACTTTTGTTAATTTCAGGCAAAAAATTTGTAATTTTAATATCTGGTATTTAAATTTTTCAAAAAGAAGTACATTAAAGTTCAAATAATGTAAATAATGTAAGCAAATTTCAAGTTCCAATACATTAAATTCACAATTTATGTTTACAGTGCCGCGGGTTCGAAATTAAATCCGAAACATATAACTTTCCCAAAATCGCCACACAGAGATAAAACGTTGGTAAACATTTTATCAATGCCATAAGTATTGTTATTACAGAGTTATCCTTATTAATATATAATTAATTCTGTTATTCATCTGTTCGTGAGTTACGAAAAATACGATGCTTATTGAAAATTTTACCGTCCACAATATAAATCGCTGGTGTACAAAATATTTACAGTGCAACGATTGTGCAAAAATTTTTGCCGATACGTTGACCCGGCAGAATGCTGAAACGTACGCTTCTGGAGGAAAGATACGTTCCCCAGATTTTAATTCGGCGTTCCACGTGTGCACTGCAATGCATCGGAGGTGCGCGGTCACGCCTTCGACTCGGGGCCAAGTGAATCGTCGATAGATAAGAGGCCACACGTCGTGTCCCGGCTCGGCGTGTAGATCCCGCAGCAAGCCGAAAGATGTGCGACGGGAGGGAACCAGGAAAATCACCCCTGGGCACATCTCCGGATCGCCAAGTATTTTTCCACGCCCCGGGGAAAAAGAGAGAAGCCGAACGGGAGCGGCCGGGCGGGCTTTCGCGACCTCCTTCCCAATTTCGTGCGGTCCTTGCGCGCCAAAGTCTCTCTCCCCCCCGCCCTCGGTGGTCGTGTGCTGTGAGACCCCGCTGAGCGCGGTCGAAGAGGCCGGGGGAGATTCGAGAGACTTTCCCCGGACGAGTTTCCCTGTCCGTGGTTCCTGGAGAGAAACCCTCTCGAAGCAATCTCCCAGTCGAACCCAATTGACCAAGCCGCTCAAAGTAAGCGACCGTACGGCCAAACGCTCGGACCACCGATCATCCCGTTCTCTCTCCGATGGTCGGAGTTTCGCCCGGAATTCCACGGACCGGGCATGAACGAAATAGTTGTTGGCCGGACGACGGCGTTTGAACTCATGGATGGCCTGCGAGCAACCTCTCGTCGCAAAGACACAAAAACAAAAAATCGCTCAAGAAATTATCCCTCACATTTCCTCTCACGGAAACTCGCGTGGATATTTCTCCCCTCGTCACCCGACGAGTCGAGTGGCGGAGCGGTTTGAGTTCCATTTTACTCTTAGGCGCCTCACGCGCGTCCAATTTTCTTTCGGCTCGTCGGCGGATAAACAGCTCTCAGCCACAATATCTTAACGCGACGCGGCACTGGCTCTCGTCCTACAATGCCGACTACTGTGGGGTTAGCCTCGCAGCCTGGCGTCAGTGGTTCGGCGGAATCTCTCGCAAAGGCACGACCCCAGCCACAAAGATACCGGGGCAGATTCGGGCAGGGAAGCTTGCCAAAATACCTGGCGGGGCCCACCTCGCAACAATGGATTGAGACAGTGCGAAGCCCGGAGATGAAAAGGAAAGAGAGGGGATGGTGAGAGTAAACGCGAGGACTCGGTGCCTCGGGAGGGTACCGCGAACAGCGTCATCCCTCCCAGAAGGAGCGAGCGTGTTCCCGGTGTAGGGAGAGCACGCGAGTACGCGGGGTGGAGGAGCGAGCGCACACACACTCGGGCGCGTACGAGCCCTACACACACGCGGAGACACACGCGAGCGTTGGGAAGCGCGTGAAGCTCACGTATACGTAGAAATACAGGATAGAAAATTCGCGTTTGCGCGGTAAACGATGGGGGATAGTGCGCGCCGGACGACGGCGGCGTCGACTGCTACGGCGGGTACGGAGGTGGTGGAAGCGGCAACGGCGGCGGCAACCAGCAGCAGCGGCAGCGGCAACCAGCAGGAGAGTAACATTTTCTGGCCGCAGTCGATATCCTCGCACGGAACGAACCGCTAGTATCGCGTTTAGCCTGGGGGTGATAAAAAAAAGCGGGCGGTATCAGCAGGGGCGAGCCTCCCGGCAATCGAAGCTCCTAGGTGGGATCGTCGTTGGCGGGAAAGGAGAAGGCGGGCGTGACACATTCAACGACGTCACTGCCGAGCACCCGTGGAGGATCGAGATTTTTTTTAACTGAAGAAAAAGGAGGATAAGGTAGCTCCGACGAGGGCGCGAACGATTCTTCGTGGCGAAAGTTTAACGAGAACTGAAGACGAGGATCGACGGTATCGAGGAAGAGACTCTTTGGGCAGAGTGTGTTTTTCTTGCATGCGGCGGAAAGGCTGGACGGCGAATTTCGCGAGACGATCGTACGGAGAGGGAACGTAGAGAGAAAAAAAAAAATTAAACTAATAAGGGAGGATCGAAGCGTACACCCTGGTGGTGACCTGCACCAGGTGAAGTAGAAGCTGCTGCTGCGTTCGGAAGGGTGTTCTCTCCCTCTTTTCCGAGATCGATCGCGACCCGGCCCGACCACTCGCCGGCACACGTACCGTTTCGTACGTGAAACACCGAGAGGAGCACGAATCGGAGGCAAACGGGCCAGCGGCAGAGGCTCGTTACGACGCAGAGGCGAAGGGGAAGAAGAAGGAGAAGAAGAAGCAGCCAAGAGGCGGCGAAGGTGTTGAGTTTGCACTGCAACCGAGAACAAAAAAAAAAAATAGACACCGAGAAGCCACTTGAAAATTTTTATCGACCCTCGCTCTTTTCTCGTACGAACGGTCCAGTTAGATCTCCGAATTCTCTTGACTCTCCTGCCTCGCTGTCTCTTCTGCTCCTCTTGTTCTTCCTTCGCTGCGGCTCACGAGTTAACCGGAGCTGTGGGCGCGACCAGGCGAGGTCCGATTGATCCAGGTGGAATGGCGTGGGGCTATTGGAGCGCGACTTCCGTCGGTGACAGGGGTCGGTCGCCGAGACGGGAGAAGGACAAGCAGAGCCTGCAGCAGCAGACCCAACATCAGCAACAGCAACAATTGCACGAGACACCGGCCGATCCTGTGCAGAGTTGTTCCGGCGTGCAGCAGCAGTTGCAACAAGCCGCGGTCGAGTTGGAGAACGTGCTGCAGGTCGGCGAGGGTGCCCAGCAGCAAACCTCCTCGTCTCAGATACCCGGCGCCGGTTCGCTCTACCCGTACTCCATCGCAGCGGCTGCTGCGGCCGCGGCCGCAGGTCGACGGACTCCCGGCGGCGTCGAGGGCTCGACCTCCTCGGGGATGATGCAGATGCTACCCAGGGACATACACTCCCGACCGGGCTCGAGCAATTATCCACCCTCGCCGGGCAGCGACTCCGCCGAGTACGAACAACCAACGATCGCCCTGCACAGCGCTTACGTTCAGCAACACGAGAGCGATCACGACCTGGACAGCATGCTCGTGCCACCGCCGGCACCCCAATCCTCGTCGTCCATACTTACGGCCACGAGACTCAAGATGCTGCGCGGCGACGAGCCCGACGACGACATCACCGACGCCGAATTGGAGGAGGAAGCCGCCGTGGCAGAGATCATCTACGCGTCCAACAGCCGGGCAGCCGCCGCGGCCGTCGCCGCTGGACTGCCACCCGGAGGATGCCTCGTTCACGGACCCTGCGGACAAATGCCCGACTCAACCGCATCGATGTCGTCACTCGTCAGCGAACAATATCCCGCTGGTAGCCTCGCGACTTACTCCTCACAAGTCTGGCTCAATGACATCACCTGGGGTAGGTCGTTAAACGCCGTGCCTGCGTTTTTTTATTCTTTTTTTTTATGTATGCGGTCCGTACGGAATGTACCTTAATGTTCCCGATACGATATTGCGGCTCGCATGCACTCGGACGTGAGATATCTCGAGATGCTTCGATCCGAGTCGTTTCTGTCCGGCGATAAAACAGGGACGTATTTTTTGCCAATAACTACAGCAATTTTCTATATTCGTGGAAACAATAAAAATTGCAGAATTTTATTATGCTCAGCGAACTGACTCAGCACTGGGATGAGATTTTTATGCATGGATGAGGGTAGGTTTAAAAATTGAGGTATTTGTTATTTTTCTACAACATTCGTGCAATCAACTTGATTGTTTTCGAAAAAAAATCGTATTCGTGCTAGATTCACTTACTCTGCGTTTCGACTGGATGATAGTACGTAAAAACAAACAAAATTATTTTTTTGTTATATCCAGCGAACTGACTCAGCACTTTGATGAGATTTTTCCATATGGATGAGGGTAGGTTCAATAATTGAAGAATCTGTTATTTTTCTACAACATTCGTGCGATCAACTTGATCGATGTCGAAAAAAAAATGGTATTCGTGCTAGATTCACTTACTCAGCGTTTTCGTCTAGATGAAATTTGCCGAAGGTATCTGCGTAAGCAGATTCGAAGGTGGGGGCGATGTTGATATTGGAAATTGCAATGTGGAAGGGTTTATTATTACGGTACACGTACGATAAGAACCGTGGACGACACGGGAGATTATTATTGGATACCGATAACGTGCTCGGAAATAATAGCGATTATCTCGTTCCACTGCTGGAACATCGTGCCGAGAAGACAAAATTATCTCGATTAGTTCCCGACTACGTGACAAAGTTCCTTCCGTGTCGGCACTTCGCAGTTCCGAATGACTCGTTGTCGCCTCCGCCGCACCCAATGTTCCCATCCTCGCTGCTTCGCCTCGCGGCAAGGGGGCGACGTAGGAAATAGAAACGAGAGCGACGAGTGATCGCGTTGTGTCACTAAGTGCCCCCTAACACGAGGCAATTAATCACAACAATCTGATTGCGGTGATTAATCGGACGTTCTCGGTGGCGACCCCGCTGTAACGCAGTTGAAATCTCGGCAGTGAGGAGTTTGTTCCCCAGTGGGGAAACTCCCGTCGTTCGAACACGAAATGGAAACGTACAACGTTGCATTTTTACACAACTGTGAGCACCCTATTGTAGATACGAATTTATACTTCTCTTGACAAATCAAAGTTCTTTTATAGAACAGGCGAGGGAGAGCGGGGCTGGACGGAACACAGGGGTAAAACGGACCAACGTTCTCCATACGAGACCAAACCTACTTTTCGTTAGTAAGAAACAAACGGTCCGTCTTGCCCCGATGTTCCCCACCGGGAAACTTCCGTCGATCGAACACGAAATAGAAACGTACAACGTTGCATTTTTACACAACTGCGAGCACCCTATTGTAGATACGAATTTATACTTCTCTTGACAAATCAAAGTTCTTTTGTAAAACGTGCGGGAAGAGCGGGGCGAGACGGAGCACGTGGGTAAAACGGACCTTCGTTCTCCATACGAGGCCAAATCCTTTTTTCGTTGGTAGGAAACAAATGGTCCGTCTTGCTCCGATGTTCCCCACCGGGGAAACTTCCGTCGATCGAACACGAAATAGAAACGCATAAAGTCGAATTTTTACACAGCTGCGAGCACCCTCTTGTAGATACGAATTGATACTTCTCGTGACAAATCAAAGTCCTTTTATAAAACTGGCGCGATATTGAGGCAAGACGGAACACCGGGGTAAAACGAAGCCCTTTTCTCCATATGAAACCGAACCTTTTATCATTGGTAAAAAAACAACTGGTCCGTCTTGCCTCGTTCCTCTCCCCTTCCCTCTCCACCTATTAAGAGATCCTTTGAAGAAATAACGAGGAATCGAGGATCTGCTAACGAGCGCCGGAAAAAAAATCTTTCTGTACGGAGCGCGGTGTTCCATATTCCCCCGAACAATTAAAAATTCATTAAGATTATCACTCAAAGGGCCGCTTGAAACGAGCATATTGGTCGCGCAAATGAATATATTTGAATTTAATATTAATCATTCCTGCCGCGAAACCCTCGTTTCGAGCATTCTTTGCTTTCGATGATTTTTTCGTCGATAGGAAACGAAAATGGTTCGTTAATCGAAACGCGGATACGAAAACAAAACGTTCATTAACCGAAAGCCGTTCAGTCACTCCGGTGGGCGCGAATGCACGCGCATACTGATATCGTATGCACAGCGATTCGCGGTTTCATCACGAAAGGTTCGTGCCGAACCTTAGCTTCGCTGAAACTTGGTACCATTAGCAAGCGCGCTCGCAGCAGCAGCAGCACAAGCGGTAACAGCACTTCTAGCAATTAAGAAAAGGTCAAGTGGGACTTAATTAGGCGGGCACGAGAGGGAAAAATGTTGATCCTGCCTCTCGTGTTTCAAGAGAACACACGAGGAGCAACAACGCGAAAGGGTGAGTGGGGCGCGGGCGATTTTTGTTTTATCGATTAATTCGAGACTCGATGTGACACCGACGTTCCGTCGAATCGAACGTTTACGCAGACCCTGCCGGCAGATTCAATGGCATTACCTCAAAAATACCGCAGATCCAAATTTTTTAAAAATTTTTAATATTTTTATATTCGTACTCGAACGAGGTAGGACGACGTCAACGGTGCATGCGGGTTTTTGTCGGTCGCTCTCCGGTAGTACGAAAATAGACTTTATTCCGGAGCGCAATGAATTAATTAATCGATTGCTCAATAAGGGCGAGGGAGAGCCGACGGAAATAGGCGATGTAACGCGAAAGGTCGTACCAGTTTGTTATCACGGGTATTAAAAAAAAATTATAATAACAAGAAATAAAACTAAAAATTAAAAAAAATTTGACGACAGTGAAGGCGCATGCAAGCCGGCGTTATAAAGTAGCAATTTTTCTGCATTATTTGCCCGCAGAGCCCGGGCGTAACGTTCTCAAAGTAGTTTCGAACTTTCCCCTCGCCTCGCGGAGTACGCGGAAGCGATAATATCCCGTGCATATACGAAATTATCGATTTTTTTTTTTTTTTTTTACGGAGCATCGTCGCAGTATCGCAGTTTCGATAAAGCGTGTATGGTCCATACAGTTCGCAGTTCTTCCGTCCGAGTTGCGCTGCAATTTTCACTCGGGCGATATTGGGTTAGTTTGACGGCAAACATTCTTGTCAAAGCTCACCGGCAGCTCGAGAAACTCCGCTTTTTACCCCTTTTATCTCTCCCGCTCTCTAACTCTCTTTCTGTCCATCCGGTCTGGCCGAGGGCCGAATAAGAAATAACGTCTCGCCGTCGAGCCGCGGACCGCGCTACTGGGACGATGAATAATCCAGATGTATCTACTCCAGGGAAAATTCCCGTTAGCTCGCAGCTCGGTTTTTCGCAAAAGTAGGTTTTTTTTTTGGGAAGAATGGAATCGTCGCTAAAGTTTTACACGTATATTTTAAACGTGAAAGATAAAGCGAGGCCTCGAGGGCACCTCGTAAGCGTGTTTCGTGTCATACTAAAACACCCATTTGTTCTCTTTAACCCGAGTTCAGCGACCTGCAACGTCATTTATAAATTATCAAGAGTCTCAATGGAAGCTTCGGTGGCGTGCACGGCAATGAAGGCTGCTTGATGAATAAGAGAGACACGAACGTCTTCTCTTATATTTCATACGCACCATTAACGATTCAGGGACAATAAAGCTTAGCTCTTTTAAGTTAATAATTCACATTTTTATTCATAACGTATTCTTAATCGACACACAGAGAGGAAAATCAATTGAGTCAACAGAATGTGCGATTACCTGTGGCGAAGCAAATGTTTGGTTGATCGGAAGGAATAACCTCGTTGATCAAACTAACAGACCGTCCAATCGAATGTTTCTTTACTTACTTACTACAACAATTATTTCGTTCGAACAACCAAATTTTTCCATTTTGCTGACTCAATTGATTTTTTTTCTCACTGCGTGTATAAAGCGTGCGATAATTAATTGCTAATTGTAACAGATCGTCGAGACGAATGTAACACTGTGAATTGTATATATCGGGTAGAAAAATATTTAAAATATTTTCTGAAATCCTAAAAATGGCGAACCCATTTTGAATTCAGACTCGCGTCTATTCTGGACCGATAATGGGGCTTGAGACTTGCGACTTGAGAATTGAGAACTATGCCGGAAGGCTCATTCACCTCGATGCGCGCCTGATCGTAGTTGTCGTATCTGCAAAAAGTTAGTGACAATTCTATTCTTAAAAAAAAAAAATCGAAAAAACTACTTTTGCCAAACATCGAGATGTGACTAACGATTCGGGATAATAAATCGTGACTCTTTAAATTTATTATTTCACATGTGATTTCATAACGTATTCGCAATTGACAAGAAAAAACCGTTCGATAATTAATTGTTAACTGTAACAGATCGTCGAGATGAACTTAAAATTCTGAAAAGCATATATAGTAGAAAAAAAAATACGTTCTAAAATCTTAAAAAATGTCGAACGAATTTTGAATTCAGACTCGCATCTATCCCGGCCCGATAATGGGGTTTGAGACTTGCGATAACTACGCCGGAAGGCTTATACTCCCCGTCGATGCGCACCTGATCGTAGTTGTCATATATGCCTGAACGCGATGCGGTCGCCTCGTACGTGGAAAGCGCGACTGTAACATCGCGCCGGAGGTCGCGGTATATCGAGCCGAGTTAGCAGATTAGCGGTAATGGCAAGACGCCTAAGCTCCCCCGTGCAATTAACGTGCCCAGGCTCGCACCCTCTATCTCTCGGAGCCTCGGTTCTCCCGCTGTCGCGCATTTCCTTCGGGCGCCTTACCCCTTTTCCCCGGCAAAGGTCAATTTTCACTTTAGAAATCCCCGGTAGCCGGGTTACCGAGGGTTCTCTTCGTTAAACCGGCACGACGAGCGAGGAACTACGAGCAATTCCACGCCACCGTGGAAACGCCCGGGATCCTTACCGGAACTCTCGAAAGGGTCGCGCACTCACCCGCTCTCCGCAGCCTCTCCCTGTGTACCGGGCTTCGATGGGGAAATCGAGTTGTTACCGTAAACTCACCGAGTCTCGGGAAGTTTCGGCATGTCATCCGGAAAACATCGTATGTATATTGAAGGGTCTCCGCGAGGGAGCCCCGTCGAAAGGGTCAATTTTATCGCGCACAGGGCTCTCCCGATCCCAGCGTTACGGGCTTCCATTAAATTCCACCCCTCGCGGGACGCGACCGTAAAAGCACAATTCTAAAAATCGGAAATGGAAAGAAAAAATTATTTCTACGCACGAATCGACCCAGTTGTGAAACGACCGAACCAACGAACTGTCTGAAATAATATATTGAAATTGGAACTGAACATTCTCATTTCTTGTGTCCAGAGTAATGAAAAGTTCTTCTGATAGACTATCGGAAAAAAATGCATTCTAATTTTTTTTATGTGGAAAATGGAAATCCACCCCTCCATTAAATTCCACCCTTAGCGAGACGCGGCCATAAAAGCACAATTCTAAAAATCGGAAATGGAAAGAAAAAATTATTTCTACGCACGGATCGACCCGGTCGTGAAACGACCGAACCAACGAACTGTCTGAAATAATATATTGAAATTGGAACTGAACATTCTCATTTCTTGTATCCAGAGAGTCGGAAAGTTCTTCTGCCAGACTGTCGGAAAAAAATGCATTCTTATGTTTTTATGTGCAAAGTGGAAATCCACCCCACCATTAAATTCCACCCCTAGCGAGACGCGGCCGTAAAAGCACAATTCTAAAAATCGGAAATGGAAAGAAAAAATTATTTCTACACACGAATCGACCCAGTCGTGAAACGACCGAACCAACGAACTGTCTGAAATAATTTATTGAAACTGAAAATGAACATTTTCATTTCTTGTATACTGAGTGAAAGTTCTTCTACCAGACTGTCATAAAAAACTATTCTTATTTTTCGTGTCAAAAATTGGAAACTTTAGTTTCAAATTTGTCCTTTAGTTTTTCAGAAGTTCCAATTTTTTTCACTCATCTCAACACGATGAAGTAAACGCCGTTGGAAAAGTATTTTTTTAGAAATAAAAAAAAGACAATTTCTCAGCAAGAAAGGGCCTCAAGTCGAAAAGAATTTTGTGAAATCGCAAAAAAAAGTAAAATATATATACATCGACGATAAAATTTAATTCGCACTCTTTTCTCTTACATGGTTATCTCTTCTTTTGATCCCTGATACCTCTGGCAGCGGTGTCCCGTGCCTGTACGCACGCCGTCCTCGTTCGAATGAACGCCCGAGGCATCGATGTGTGCGCTCCTCGTCCCTCCGTCGCCCCTTTCGCCCCCGTGTCAGCGTACCACGAGCGAGGCATGAAAATCGGTGAAACACAGACCTCGACGTCCGTCCAACTTCAGCTGGAGTATATATATATATATACATCAGTGGTATAGGAACGGTATAGTACGGACAGTCGGTGGAATGAGCAACGCTAGATGCTCGACAGGATGCGCCAGCCGAACGCGACGGCCCGTTGTACAGAGAGAACGGAAGCAAGCCCGAATGCAGGTCGACCAGAAAGCATTGTTTCGCATCTCTCCCTCTCCGCGTTCCTGTCTCCCTCGCTCTTGCTCATTCGCTCGGTGTTAGCGATAGATGCGGGATTAGGTCGTCGTTTTACCTTCGTCCCTCCGCGTCGCTTTCCGTCGCTTTATAACGATACGCTTTGCCCTAATCTCCGACACAGACAAGCCCCCAGCCTTTCCTTCCTTTTGCCGTGGAAAACGTTGGTTCCCCGACGGGAAGCCGTCAAGCTCCACTAACCGGCTATATAATCCAACGGTTGTGTCACATTATTATTGCTCGACGGAAGAGTGAGCCTGCACCGAAGCTCGAGCCGGAGGACGGCGGGAGGAAGGGAGCTTCATATGCTACCGGGGCACGACGAAAGCTTCGCCGAGCGTGCTGGTTTGCTCTTCCGAAAGGAAATGTTTACATAGGCTCTCCATTCTGAATATAGAATATAGATTATTATACGCGTCACGTAGAGAATCGAACGCCGGGGTAACGCGGGTCACTCGATACAACGGGCTTTCTGGGTAAAATGTTCAGTTGGGAGGGAAACAAGCGGCGGACGAGTGACCAGCGGGATATAAATAGTGATCCGGTGTTTAGGAATTTGGAGAATGAGCGAAATTTTCAACGACCAGTTTCCGCGAAAAAATCGCTTTTTTTAGTTTTTTTAAATCGAAAAGCTTATGCCTCTTTAAATCTTATATATTTGGGAAGCTTTTTAAAGCTCATGTATTGATTGCATGTGTTGATAAGCTTTTTAAAACTTATATATTTATAAATCATCATACATCTTCATAAATCTTTATATCTTTTTATCGAAAAGTTATCGACAAGCTCGCGACTTTAGTTGACAAAAATATCAGTTTTCGAAAAAGATTTCCTGGACGCCAAGCCGGTAATTCCAGCCTAGGTGACATTGGTAGTTTCGGAAAACAATTTTTACGTTTGGTTTCCGTCCAGACCGGAAATTCCTCGCGAGCAGCTTCCAGCTTCGGTCCACGAAACGCGAAGCTTGAGTTATCCCCTGGGTGGCCTCCATTGCCCTCGTCTCACTGCTTCTGGCGCATGGAATATATTCGCGGGCTGAGGGGGATGGCTTTTGAATAATATATTGATTAAACGTTTGGCACGTGCTGCCAGACGTATTCGGATGAATTCTGCATGCGTGGTGGAATAATCATGCGGTGAGGGGGGGGGGGGAGGGACGATACAGGGGGGGGGGACACTACGGAGCCAACATTGCTGTTCTACTGTTATCTCAGAGAGAGAGAGAGCGAGAAACAGAGAGAGAATGAGAGAGACGAGAGAGAGAGAGAGAGCGATGGGAGAGACGAGAGAGAGAGAGAGAGAGAGCGATGAGAGAGCGAGAGAGAGAGAGACGAGAGGCAGCCAACCAGAGACTCGCGGTGCTCGCGTTCTCGCGGTCGCGCCGGCGTAATTACTCTCGCAAATTGAAAACACTCAACTTCTCTGAGCCCACCTATTCTCGTTAAGTGTGAGAGGAGGGTGTGAGGAAAAGTACGGCTCAACGCTCGTCAATATTGGCTTACTCTCTCTCACTCTCTCCCCCATCTCTATCTCACTTCCTCTCTGATTACACTAACGAGTATTCTAAACGACGTACAAACTGTCGTCTAGCCTGCCTGTGTATTGCCGCGCGAATGTTGTTAAAACAAATTTACTACAGCTGGACACGATTGTTTGTCGATTCAACCTTACTGTAGAATCTGTTACAATCGCGAAACACAATCCTTGGCGCAATTCGCCGCGATACTTTTTTGGTCGGAAAAAAGCTGACAGGAAAAAAATTAACCTCGGCTGTTCAGTTCCGAATGAGAAAATAACGCTGGTAACCCTTTCGCGTAAATGACCTAGAATTTTTTTTTTTTTTTTTTGGATTGATGTAACTTTGTGAAATTGCATTGCCAAACAAAAACCGCCCCGTTGTCAAAATGGCCTGCGGAGAATTTTATATTTTTTCCGCTATACATTTTTAACAGAAATGAATAATTGACCAATTGTTGTTGCAAAAATGAGTTGCATTATCTCTTTTATAAAATCCGTTGCCCTAGATACTCCTAAAAAAGTTTGTGTAATTCATTACGTTTATATTTGTCGGGCTGGGCGGGTACTTCGTTAATTAAGTAATGAAGTTACGAGCACTGGATACTCTGCTTCAGTTCAGAAGTTCTGTATACTGGATACCCGATACATCAAGTACTTGTCCACAGTAATATTCGCTCCGAGTACTCGAAACATTTATTAAAGATATATTTTTGTTCTGAAAAATTGATATACTGATTTTGTTCAATAGAGGCCATTTTTTGGTAGATCGGCTGTAAGTGTGTAATATTTCAGTGCCAAACAAAAATCGCCCCGCTGTCGAAATGCTCTGAGTAGAATTCTATATTTTTTCCCCCAAAAAATGTCCCTCTTGACATACAAAAATGAACGCTGCGACAATTTTTGTTGCAAAAACGAGTTACATTATCTCTTTAATAAAAAATGCTGCGCCAGGTACTCATAAAAAAGTTTCTGTAATTTAATAATTTAATATTCGTCGTGGCTCGCCGAGTACTTGGTTAATTAAATACTGAAGTTCCGACCACAGAGTAGCACTTCAGAATCTCAGTCCTGAATTACTGGATATCGGATACCTCAAGTACTTGTTCACTCCGAGTACTCGAACTATTCGCCGTGCTCCGGTATTTATTAAAAACAGATTTTTATTCCGAAAAATTGTTATACACATTTCGTTCGATAAGTATGACATTTTTGGTAAATCCGCTGTAACGTACTACCTATCTAAAATTTCATTGCCAAACTAAAACCGCCCCGTTGTCGAAATGGTCTGAGTAGAATTCTGTATCCCCCCCCCCCCCCCAAAATTCCCTCTTGATGTACAAAAATGAACGATTGACAAATTTTTGTTGCAAAAACGAGTTGCATTATCTCTTTAATAAAAAAAATTCGTTGCCCCAGATATTCATAAAAAAGTTTCTGTAATTTAACAATTTTGTATTTGTCGTGGCTCGCCGAGTACTTGGTTAATTAAATAACGAAGTTCCTACCGCAGAGTAGCACTTCAGAATTTCAGTCCTGAATTACTGGCTATCGGATACCTCAAGTACTTGTTCACTCCGAGTACTCGAATTATTCGTCGTGCTCCGATATTTATTAAAACCAGATTTTTATTCCGAAAAATCGTTATACAGATTTCGTTCGATAAGTAGGACACTTTTTGGCGAATCCGCTGTAATGTACTACCCATCCGACCGTGCGCGCAAGAAAATAAGTGCTCGCCCGGGTAGATGGTATGGTTTATCGTCGAGATGAGATATATCCTCTCTCCGCGCGCCGGCGTGTGTGCTCGTCCGTGTGTCGACCCATATATTTTTCGGTGCTCTTTTAGAATCGTGCTTTATCTTTTCGGTTCGGAGGAGGAAAATTATACTCGGCGCTGTTGGGCAGACCGAATAAGAGAGAAAGCGTACGTAATACCTACTGCTGCCATACCCACACACACATACGTATGTGTTTGTGTGTGACACACACACGTATGCATTCACACAGAGAACCGCCTTTTCTTTGCTTTCCCTTTCCCTCCTGCAATCTTCCGCTCTTTGTCCGTAATGCTCTTATCGTAATTTACGTGAAAAATAAAAAGACGCAGTGAATTACCAGCTCTCCGTCCAGCCAGACTATGCGACGTATCAAAAGCCCACCGACGGTGTCGAAAGTGATCGTTCTCGCCGTATCGAACGTTATTTACACCTGGCTTCGTGTATCATTTCCGGACGCGTTGATAAGTCGATAACTGATAACAGCTTGAACAGTTTGCCGAGGACACCCGCGGGGGCGGGCGAGGGTGGGGGGAGGGGGGGGGGGGGTTGATTGGATCGAACACACGCGATGTCCGTGTTCCAGCTTGTCATCGCTGCGCAACGAGACTGCTGACCAGTGATGAAAAAGATACCACGGTTGAATGGGCAAAATATATCGCGGACGATCGTCGTACAAAAAAAAAACATCTTTCATCGTTCGCAGCGCGTCTTTCGCATCGTTCAGCCTAACGAGACTTCGAAGTCTCCGTCGCTCGATATCGATTACGTGGGCTCGTTTTCTTTTCCTCTTTTTTTTCTCTTCTTTTTGCGCTCTTTTCCTATCCCTTTCTTTCCGTCGCCGCGGTACGCGAGCCACAGGTCCGCGCTCGCTCGCCGAGGCTTCCCCGTGCAGTCGAGCCGCGAGACATCGACGTGTAACAATATGTTACGATGGAGTGCCGCGGATCATCGGTTATCGTGGTACACGTCGCGTGTGGAAGAGTCGAATGATATGTAAAAAAAAGGGACAGTGTGGGAGTTAAATTTAAAAAAAAGATGAGCCTCGGGAGTCGGGATTTTATCGTATCCAGGATGGCGTTGACGTACGCTTATCCGATGCTCTATCACAGCCTTCTCACCGCCAGCATTAACAATGGCCAAGGTCTCTGGTGTCAGGTATTTTTTATTTTTTTTAACGTTTTTTTTGTCTTATTTTTTCGCGTCGATATTAAAGTTCCGAGTGAGCCGCGGGATTACCAAGTTTCGCGCGTGATTCCATTACGTAATGCGAGAGACCGTGTCCCGGTGCAATAAGTAGAGAGACGCGCATACACGGCTGGAGCTATACAACCAAACTGGGCGAAACTCCGGGCTTCGCACCATTTTTTGTTACTTTCTTTGTTTTTTTTTTTTTTTTTTTTTTTTCCAACGCGAACTCTCGTGGCACGAGGCTGAGAGAATTGAACGGCAGAGAGCTTTCTGCGATGCTCTACCAGAGATTAAAGGGTGTAGGATAGTGGGCGAGCACACGGGGACGGGCCTGCGGTATATAGAACGGCGTATTTCGTTCTGGCAACCGAACGTTTCTACGCAAATGGATTTTGCGCGCATCCCGCACCGTACGAGATAAAAAAGAATGTTGTATGGCTTCCGGCATGAAATTCAACTATGTGGCGCGAAATAATCTGGTTTCCGAAAAAAAAAAAAAAATGGTGGTAACAATTTTATACTTCTCTCCGAACGGTCAAAAAGCCTTGTACGTGTAACGAACTTTTCTTGTCCAGCGAATTCCACTAATTTTTTTCTCTTCATTGTTCAATTTTTTCGTTGATAATTTTACCATCTCTGTTCTCGTTAATTTAACATTTTTATAGTAAAATATACGGTTCGTTGACAAAAAAAAAATTGTTTTAGCTGCGTCATAGAGGAAATTATTAATATAGAGGAGAAGATAAAAAATTTGCAGTTTTTTTCTATACACGATTTTTAATTTAATAAAAAATGTATGTACGCGTTCTGGCTGTTACATTTTTTTCAACTATCTGGCTAAAAACGCGTACACTGGTGGAATGTGATCGCCGGATGATCCCTATTAAATTTGAGGAGAATCGGTCGAACCGTTTAAATTTTATGTCATTATGAATTTTTTTTATTCCATGAAAAATTTAAACTTCACATGCGGCGCAAGCTTTCCTATTAAATATTCATCTATGAATAAAATAAGTACAAGATTCCTCATAATATTCCTTTATTCGCAGAGCTTCCACTGCGAGAAAATCTCAAATACAGAACATCTTTTCTAATACAACAAGATTTGCAACCGAAGGAATATTATGAGGAAGCGATATGAAAAGTTCACTTTCCAACTTTTTTTTGTAAATTTCTGGCCATTTTTTTATAGCCGCTCTCGGCGCACTTTCCAATTGTTCCCTCATTGAGTTTTTTTCCTTTTGTAATATAAAAAAGCTGGGTGTCGCAGAAACTAACGTGCATTACATAACTCGTGTAGAAACGAGCGTTTGCCTTCGGTTCTTTGTTATTGCTGACAAGAAACTTTTTAATAACCGAGTAGCGATCCATTTTAATGTTTCCCCGTGACGTATAGCTTGCGTCTGTGTGCAACGGCTGAAAGCTTCGTACCCTTTTATTTTTTATTATAACGGATTACTTTTTAGCTCGCGTTGCAATTTCTCTACTTTGACTAGTGCGGCCGCATCCTCGATCCCATCCCTCTGACGGTATCTTGGTACGATCCTAAAAGTTATATCCTCCTCATTTATTCACTGCGGCAAAGCTCGGGAGAGCTCAAAACCGCCGGTCCGTCTGCCCGCGGCAAATTAATCGGAAGATGGGATGGCGGTGGAGCTGGCTTGATCACGAACCAAACTTTCAACGGCGGAAGTCGGTCGATGGATAGCTTCGAGATTAGAAACATATCCGGATCTTGACGTTTACGAAATATCCCGGACACAAGAAAAAAAAAAAAAAAAATGAAAAATTTGTAACAAGTGCGAGCGTAGCTCCAAATTCCCGGGTACATTTCACACTAATGCCCAGCAAAATGGATTCCCCAACTTTGTCCACCTATCGATGAAACTCGTTAAGTTCATTACAAAAACTACTCGAATTAATAATGTTCTTAGAAATATTCTGTTACAGGAACTTTCGCGATTAACGTCACGATTGGGATAGTTTTCCCGGAGAAGAGACGCGAGAGAGAGCCGGAGAGAAAGGGGAGCGCGAGTACCTTTTGCCGGAGTTTCGAACAAACGGATATATATAGTAAACGTGGATGGTCGCCGCGTTCGTCAAAGGGAAAGATGGGTGATTCGCGTCGGCGAAGAGCGTCATAACTCAATTACAATGAGAGTGGTACTGATATATGCACACTGTCGCAAAGAATGGCTGTGAATCGTTACCGCGGTTTTTCTTTTTTTTATTTTTTTCCTTCGGGGACACTATTCCCTCCGGGGTACGAGAGCCCGGAGAACCTTTCTCCGATAATAAAAAGTTCTTCTCCGCGAGCCCCAAGACTTCAACGAAGCATGAGAACGGGGGAAAAAGAAAATCCTATTGGCTCGCTCGAGGGGTCGAGTGCTGTCAAAGAACGAGAGAAAGAGAGCGAACCGAAAGAACGCTCGTCGAATGGCTATACAGCGGGGAACGGGGACGGCGGGTACCATCCAACCAAGCCTCTATGTTGAAGGCAATAAGCTATAGAGTTGCGGAAAGATATTGCGACAAAAGTTTGCGCTTGCCACTTTTAGACCCCGTTGAGCTTTGATACTCGTTCCTGTTTCCAACCGCATACAGCAGCAGCAGCGGCAGATATCCTGCTCACTGCAGTGTTACAAACTTGGCGAAATCCCGCTGACCTGCCCACTCGGTTTTTTTTTTGCTCCTCCGTGCTGCAGTCTAGTATGCTATGGGATAGTTTCGTCCAGACATTATATTCATTATTTAAATAATAGTAATATATATAATTCATATATATATATACATGTCAATAATTGTCGGATAAAAAAAACATTTAGACAGTTAATCTTGCAGCTCGGAAATTATTGCATCTTTTATGATTTTACCACACCTGATGTGATATAGTGTTGCTCGAGCATTTGTGCAGTCTGGATCGTTGAGAAATGTATGCAGCGCTGCATACCGTGAAATGTCGAAATTCTGATGTTGTGCTATGGAATAGTTTAGTCCAGACATTGTATATCAATTATATGAATAATAGTAATATAAACAATTCATATACAAATTTTTATAATTAATAGATAAAAAAATCATTTAAACAGTTAATCTCACGGCTTGAAAATTATTGCATATTTTACGAATTTACCACACGTGATATTGTTGCTCGAGCATTTCTGTAGTCTAGTTCGTTAAAAAGTTTATGGAGCGCTGCATACCGTGATACAATTTCTACATAAATTTTAACAATTATCAGATAAAAAAAAATGTTGACAGTAATCTTTCAGCTCGAAAATGATAGCATCTTTTATGATTTTACCGTAAAGAGGGGATGATGTGATATATTGTTACTCCAGCGTTCCTGTAGCCTAGACTGTTGAGAAATTTATGGAGCGCCGCATACCGTGAAATGTTGAAATTCGGATGTTCATTAGTCGCGCTACACAGCTCGAAATGAGAATCCTGGGGCCACGTATCGATATTAAGCCGAAGGGAATGTAAAAAAAAACATAATTAAAAAAAAAATGGGGTCAGGTCGTACCGGGCCTGGAGGGTCCAGCTCAGTTTCACCACCAGTTGCAATTGAGCGTACTCCGTTTGCGTATATATCTATGCCGTCTCATCCTCTCTCTTTCTCTCCTCTCTCTGTTCTAAAACGTTGGGACCCCGAGTAGTGTTAAATCCAGAAGTAGGACATAGGAACAACGAGGCGTGTGTACCTATCCACTTTGGGTCACATGGCCAGTGGGGGTTTGTACTATAGCGTGCATGCAGATACTCCACCCCTTTCGCGTACCGCACGGTCACGTGTGTGTGTGAGTATATATATATATATAAATATAGATGCGCTGAAAATGAGGGCCATATATCTATGGAGGGATGCGCAAGGCAGCTTCTACCCTGTCTCTCGAGGTTCTTAATCATTGATATTTACCCTTTCGCGGCGAGCGCCAAGGCGAATCGAGCGTAGAATTGCCGCCTCTGGGATACATCCTACCCGCGAAACGACATAGAGACACACAGAGGGAGGAGTGTGCACGTAGACCGCGAGTCTAATTATAATTAGAACTCGCTCGCTCACTGCAAATAGCATATCTAATCCGTGTATCCGTTATCCATTGCGTGTTACAGTTTTTCCGAATGTTCCACCAGCTCCAGGGATGCCATGTCAGGGCGAGGATAGTGAGTATAACATCGAGTTTGATATGTCTTTTTTGGGTTTTTAATTTTTGTAAATTTATTTATTTATTTTATTAGCTATCAATTAGTCGGCCGGAAATCCGGGGCGATTCTCACACCCGGCGACTCATTAGGCACTGTGTAAATTTTCCGATTTACATATACATACTTCGACGTCGATTGCGTGATTTCGCCAGTTTGTTCGATGAATAATAAATAGCTTGTCCGCTTGTGGCCACGGGAGCCCGGAAACGCTCTAAATCAAATACCGACTGCAAATTGTATTTATTATCGGATTCTGTTTATTCCCATCATAACTTCGAATCTCCCGGGTGAACGTGATGTTTACATTTTTTTTTCTTCAACCGTACTCGTGCTCTATTGTAGCCGCGTTTCGTTTAGCTTCGCAGTCACATGGATAATTCAGTATGGAAGAGCCCAGAACTGTTAAGAATTTGATAAAAATTTTCTCGTGCGGTATCGCGAGTGTCGGTAGTTCGGAGATATTCAAGTGTGGGTATTTTTTTTTCACTCAGTGTGCGACAATGAGAAAAGGGGCAGAAAATTAATTGAGAGGTGTGTGATCGCGAAGAGAAATTTCAATAACACGTGTCGTTTGATTTCTAAAAGGGAGCATCTACAGACGAGGAGCCCGACGATGGAGGAAACTGTACAGGGTCAATGGTCACATATTCCAAGCGAAGCGTTTCAATCGGGTAAGCAATTGTCCCCACTTAAAGTTATCGAGATCAATGACTACACTGTAAAAAAAATTTGTTTGAGAATTAATGAACGGTGTTGGAAGCTTTTTTTTTACATAAAACTGTTTCTAAAATTTCAAACATATGTGCATTGCAATTTTACAGTACATTTGATGTTTTTAATTAAAAATGTTGAACATGTCAGAACAAAAGATTTTTGTTTTTAATATCTGGTATTTTGATTTTACAAAGATATACATTAATGTTCGATTAATGTACGCAATGTAAGCAAACTTCAGTTTCCAGTATATTAAATTTACAACTTATTTTTACAGTGTAATTGAAAGAATTTTCATGAGTGTCGATTGAACGTTTCTGCATTGTTTTCTTAGCGAGCATTCTGCGCATTCTGCAACGACCGGATATGGGGCCTGGGTCGTCAGGGATTCAAGTGCATTCAGTGTAAACTGTTGGTGCACAAGAAATGTCACAAGGTGGTACGGAAGCCGTGCCTGAGCCCGCAGCAACAGCAACAGCAATCCCAGTCGTCGGAGCAGCAAACGGCCGACCGAAATGGAGACCAACAACCGCCGGATTCGCCTCAGTCGAGTCCGCCGGCGCATTTGGACGACGAGGCCGCCGAATCGTCAGTGGTCGAGGAACATTTGCGCATACGTAAGCTAATTTTCGAGTGGATTCTCCTCCATAATGTCCTTCGTCGGTTCATCCGGCTGGGTTAACCTTCGCCTATGTGTGTTAAATGCTGCGAATAAGGGTGTACTTGTCACCAGCGTTGTACCATGTGAATTTCACTCTAATAACCGAAACACGCGCACAAACACACAGGCACGTCGAGCGACGATGGCGAGGAGTTGGCACTGGACGCTATGGCCGGAGCCGATGGGGCCAGCGAAATGCAGAGGCAATATTCTCTCAGTGACTTCGAGCTCATTAGGGTTATCGGACGAGGCTCGTACGCCAAGGTGCTAATGGTCGAGCTGAAGCGCACCAAGAGAATTTACGCTATGAAGGTAATCAAGAAAGCTCTTGTCACCGACGACGAGGACATCGATTGGGTACAAACGGAAAAGCACGTGTTCGAAACGGCATCCAATCACCCGTTCCTCGTTGGACTGCACTCGTGCTTCCAAACGCCGTCGCGTCTCTTCTTCGTAATAGAGTTCGTGCGCGGTGGCGATCTTATGTTCCACATGCAGAGGAAACATCGCCTCGAGGAGGAGCACGCACGGTTTTACGCTGCTGAGATCAGCCTCGCCTTAAACTTTTTACACCAGAAAGGTAAGATAAACTCGTGTCCCAAGAAAAATAAAACTTTGGTCTTTAACTCGATAGAAACATTAACGAACTTTCTTGTGCGCTACAGGAATTATATATCGGGATTTGAAGCTCGACAACGTTCTACTCGATCACGAAGGCCACGTCAAACTGACCGACTACGGCATGTGCAAAGAGGGCGTACGAGAGGGTGATACGACCGCAACATTCTGCGGTACTCCAAATTATATTGCACCGGAGATACTGCGGGGCGAGGACTACGGCTTCTCCGTAGATTGGTGGGCACTCGGTGTTTTACTGTACGAGATGCTGGCCGGACGAAGCCCCTTCGACATTGCCGGTGCCTCCGAGAATCCCGATCAAAATACCGAGGACTATCTCTTCCAAGTTATTCTACAGAAAACTATTCGTATACCACGATCGCTGTCGGTCAAAGCGGCTTCCGTCCTCAAGGGCTTCCTGTCCAAGAATCCAGCTGAGAGACTTGGGTGTGGTCGCGGTCCATCCGCATTCCTAGACATAGTCGCCCATCCCTTCTTCAAAGCCATCGATTGGGAATTGGTGAGCTCTATAGTTTGTGGAACATTAACGCTTGCCAAGAACTATTTAATCGATGTGTATCGATGCGAGTTGAAATCGATAATTTCGACCTAACGCGGTAGTTCGAAGATATCGCAGCTCCATTATCGCATCGTTCGCAGCTTAGTTAACAATTTTACGAATTATCGTGCAAATACGAGATAAAGCTCGACAAGAGGCATTGCGACATTTTACAACATTATCCGACTTTGCGTTATAGCTGGAGCAAAAGCAGGTCACACCGCCATATAAGCCGCGCTTGGATTCCGATCGGGATTTGGCAAACTTCCCACCCGAGTTCACGGATGAGCCTGTCCATCTGACTCCCGACGATCCGTAAGTCGTGAACGCAACGTTTCGCTTGTTTTTCTTTCTCCTTCTTTTACCACTGCTCTTTAGAGGCCTCATGTTTACCGCATAGTAATCGATTTAAATTCTATAATAAATTCGTTTAAATAACATAGCGAATAAACTTTTTATTTTTTCGCAGGAGAGTAATCGACAAAATCGACCAAAGTGAATTCGAGGGTTTCGAGTACGTAAATCCTCTGCTAATGTCCCTGGAGGACTGCGTGTGACAAGAGCCGTTGTTTCTTGTACAACAGCAACGACAAGAAGAATATCAACGGAGGCAACAGTGTTACATATACGAGCTACAGGACAAACTTGCGATGCTGCAGTTTGATCCGTATCACGATTATAGCTCGAACGGCCATAATCAACAAAACAATATGTTTACTGTGAGAAGGTATACGGAGGAAAACGAGAACGACAATAATTATAACGAGTATCGACTTTCGCCACCGTTCCCGTTCAGCTATGGGAGCCCGGTAGACTCGCGTTCTCTAAGTATCACGGACGTTACTTACGATACTGGCAACAACAACACCACCGTTGATCATTCTGACGACAATGACTATGACGATGTGGAGGATGAGAATCCACGCAAGAGACTTCTTAAACAGATGTTTTGCCTTCCGTTACACTAAGGTAAGCCATGTCGCTCCGGCCCTGCTTACAAACTAATTCCATTTTTTATTTTCATTTTTTTTTGTTGTAAAGTGCAGGTGATTTGAGGCCTATTATTATTATTATTATTATTATTATTATTAATATTATTTTATCATTATTATTATTAATATTATTATTGAATTATTGAATTATTTGACACTTGATTCAGATTCAAGTGTGTACCGAGTAATAGAATGAAGTAATTAATTTATTTAAAAATACGATTATACATATACACCCCCTTTCTTTCATTCCTGCTAGTTGGTTGGTGCGACGGTCGAACGTATTATATGTCATTGACTCAATAGATTTCATTTGAGCATCGATGATATTTGACAAGGTGAATAGGTACCTGACTGCTCCACTTTATATACATCTTTCATCTATATAACTTGTCATTCCATTTACTTTATTATCCCTCCAATCGTTCGTGGCATACAACAGGTTTAAAAAAGGTTAACGAATACGACAGAGGTCTGAACATTGCATGCGGAACTTTATACTTGAAACAAAAAAAAACGACGATGAAACGAGGAGGCGATGACTTTAATAGTGCTACACGAAACATGATAGTATATTACTCAGAGAAAATATTACAAACTAAAAAAAAAATCTTAAAAAAATGAAAAGAAAAAAAAAGAAAACCAATCGTATTATGAACGGATGCATCGAGTTTGAACTTCTGAGAAATTTCTCAGCGTGATTTGTTATACATACAAATAAGATTTTTTTTACCCGCATTCACTATAACAGTATTTGGACTCGTGTTAAATTATCTTCTTACTTTCACGTAACCCGATCGAATGTAGAGAAATCACGATGTGTTAAGAATATATATATATTTGATTATTACTCTGAAAAAGAGCTGGCTCACCTTCCAATTAGAAACAAAAGTGTTTCTAACTATTATGTTGTTTGGTGGTTAACCGGTAAATTTGAAGAATGAAATTTAAAAAAAAGTACATACTGTGTTTTTGTGAGTATGAAGTACTTGTGCGTGAATGAACAATGAATGCGGGACTGTAGCTATATTGTAATATAAAGAAGAAAAAAAAACAACAAAAATATAGTTGATATTATGATGAACTAAATTTCTAGTGTAATAAAGTGTGACCCGCATAAATTCCGACGATTCATTAAATCGACGACAAAGTTGAGGAATTCATTTATGCTGGCGTGAGGTATAGGCGATCGTTTATAGAAGCGTTATTCATTCTTGAAGCTTTGTACACCCATATTAAATAGTTTAAATAACGACGTCTCAAACAATGCCAATTATCTGGCAATTATCCTACCAAAGGTTCCGACGTAAAAAAAGAACTATAAATGATATTAAATAATTCACAGTCCGATGGTACCGAGATAAATGCTAATACCAAATTAGATATTATCCTTCGAGATCGTTGAAGAAAAAAAAAGAATAAGTAAACGAGACTTGGAAGTTATTCGAAATTAATATAATGCAACGAGTGCGAGTTCCCTCCTCTTACTCGATCTATATCATACGCAAAGCTAGGACGGCGCGTGCAGCGAATAAATAAACAAAATCGATTAAACCTGGTGCGACAGATATAAACACGATTGACTAAAGAAAAGTTATCATCTACAATTGTTTCGCGATAAGATATTAAAAAAAAGAAAAAGAACTGGAAAGACGGACGTTCACTAGGATTTGTGACGCAATTAAAACTATGAATTAGATTATTAATATATTCCGAAAAGGCCTCGTTATTATCGATTTACGATTATGTACTTGGAATTGTATGAAAGCGTTACTACATGCGTGGCCGTTAATAGTATTTTTATAAAGTCTAACTTATGTTTCAAGATCAGGAATTATTGATTATTATAGATAAACCTTTAAAAACCGATAGAATGAATTGAACGATCAATCGCATTCTGTGTTGATACGTTGACAACTATGAAACGATTAACGGCGGAGAATCCACGAATTTGTTCCTTGAAGCAGTCAAAATGGGGGAGCGTCGAGATAGAAGTAAAAAACAAATAACTAACAACTGCGACGATGATAATTAGTTACATACAATCTGTAAATAACGATATAGAGTACAGTCTAAGGAGTTATAGAAAAGTTATAAATATTATGAATCGCTCCGAATCGCGAATCACGTTAAAACAAGAATATTTGTCGTAGGATATATTTTAAAACATAAAAAGTATTAAAGATGTCCGAAACACTGAAGAGTAATGAGAAAAAAGAAAAAAAAATGAAAGAAGCTATGAACAAGAAAAGAAACGAATAGGCTCAAGCATTTATTACAATTACAAGAAAAAAACAAAATAAAACAACTATACCTTATATTATGTATGTAAATAGGGAGTGATGATAAAAAAAAACTGAGGCCAACATAACGTGGATTTAACAAGCAAGATTCTAAAAAGTTGCCATTGTAAACAATGGGCACAAGTTTTACTAGCAAAGGCCTGATATTTCATAAAGGAATTTTAATATCTATCTACCGCCCTAATATCTACTTTAATAAAATAAATACCGATGAAAAAAATATATATATAAAAAAAATAAAAAAGTGAGCTGAGTGATCGAAAATATCGATATATCGAGTGAACGCGCATTCAGAAATAGCAGCACTCCGTGAGATGCGAGCGCGATGGAACTAAAGCTCTCTGAAAATTAACGAACAATTTTTAATCAGCTACGTATCGTCGATGAATTCATCGGCGAAATAATTTTTCATATGAGTCCGTGCATTTTTGACGTTGACAAAAATTATGTTGACGCGTAGCGCCTAACGTTGCTTAATAATACAGATACGTTATTTTGTAAACGAAAAGAAAGAAACCCAAAGTTCAATCAATGAACGTTAAACATATGAATCGCAGTATACGTTGTTCGGTCAATATGATAACACAAAGGTTAGGTAACGTTTGTATGATTTATTATCCCATTTATCGACAATGTATTGTTTTATATATACGCCTCAGAAGTAAATATCTTTACTTTACGGAGAAAAAAAAATAAACAATTTAGAATAATGAAAAAAAAAACTATACAAAATAAGTATTGATAAACTTCAATCTAACATGCCTTAAACTATGTGGCGACGGTCAATTAACATGTAATTGTATAACGATTGACAGCGGCAAGGGGGATATTACTGCAATAGAAACCGAAGAACGAACGCACTTGCACAATGTTGTACTTTTCACGAGCATTACAAGAAGATTAACGGAGGCTCCTCTTCTATAGATGATAATTTGAATATTCGATAATATAACAACGTGAGAATAGGTACCTGACTGATCGATTTTATCTTTCATCGAACTTTTAATTCCACAGCCGCATACAAACCTTTTTCTTCACCATGTTCTATTATATCTTTTAAAAAAACGACGCTATATCTACAGCTGCCATGGGATTGGAGAGGACAGACTGCGATTTACAACAGTGAGCTGTACGTTCCGAAGAGACTTTCGTCAGGCGATTACTCTCGGGCTAATATCTCCGATGGTAAAACAGGTTTTCCTTAAGCCGATCGAACTGTAGGTTCGTGACCAATACTCGGACACATACCGACACTATGGAAGGACGGTAACCTCGGAATGCGGTGCAGCTTATAATCCTCTGATATTACCGCTCGCAGAAACTACAGATTCCAGCTTTGCCTCATAAATATAGAATTTATCTCTCCGGAACTTGTGACCCGTCGCTATAAATCGTATTTTATGTGCGATAAACCCTTCACGACTGTCCAGTCCACTTTCTCTCTAAAGATAGCGTATAACACGTTGGGGCTACCGAAAAATTAACCACTCGACAAGAACCGCACGGTATCCAGCTGAATTTTTATAATCGTTTATAAAATTGTTTATTCGAAGAGGAAGCCTTCTTCTTAGAGCAGGTAAATCGACTCGCGATGTATACCGTTTATCTGATCTTGTAATCCCCTTCGAAGGATCTGTACTAATTTATTTCAATTGTTCGCAAGCCTAATCTCGTTTGTTTGGATACCTTAATGTCTTAATCCTCTTAACCGATACGGATGAGGTAACTCGCTGCGGTACATCCCTGTATCCCTTGAGGATAATTGTTGCCTGCTGCACGCAAGCAAGGTCTCGATAAATTGAAGGCCGAGTCCCTCGGTCTCTCCGCTATTAATCAAAGAGCCAAGCCAGAAAGCAGGTGACTTCTTGGAGAATCTTTTAATAAATTATATGGATTAATTACTCTTTTTTTATGTATCAATAAATACCCCGTGTAGAATTCCTTACAGTAAACACTTCAACGTTCATGTTTTTCCTTGACAAGGGATCATTTTTTGCCAATTCGCATCAATATAGTTTGCTGTTTGGAAAATTTCACAACCGCTCACTGAAAGTCGCTCATTGGTCGATAAAAATGCACCAATGGGTAATTCGCGGAGTGGAGAGTGTCGACCTTCGATCTTCCAAATGGTTCGACTCCAGTTAATAATCAACCGCAGTTGTTACCACGATTATTAATTTACTATTATATAATTCATCAACAATTAGTAACTAACATATAATTCATAATTCTTTTTTTAATTGCCGATAAATACACCGTGCAGAATTCCTTACACTAAACACTTCAACGTTCATGCTTTTCCTTGACAAAGAATAATTTTTTGTCAATCCGCATCAATATAGTTTGCTGTTTGGAAAATTTCACAACTGCTCATAGAATTTCGCACATTGGTCGAGAAAAATACATCAAGGGGTCGTTCGCGGAGCGGAGAGTGTCGACCTTCGACCGACCGACGGGTTCGACTCCGGTTAGTAAACAATCGCAGTTGTTACCACGATTATTAATTTACTATTATAAAACTCATTATTATTTTTTTAATTGTGCATAAATACACGGTGTAGAATTCCTTACAGTAAACATTTCAATGTTCATGTTTGTCCTTGACAAAGGGTAATTTTTTCTCAATCAGCATCAATATAATGTGCTATTACGAAAGTTTCACAACCGCTCTTCGAATTTCGCTGATTGGTCGAAAAAAATGCACCAATGGGTCATTCGCGGAGCGGAGAGTGACCTTCGGTCTGCCAACTGGTCCGGCTTCGGTTAGTAAACAATCGCAGCTGTTACCACGATTATTAATTTTCCAACCCATTGGCCAATTACCTATTACAATCGTCGAGGTCTCGGCCGAATCTTCGCCGACAGTTTATAAACCGTAAGGCAAAGTGGCGTGGCATTCGGTACACTGGCAGCCGGAGTCGGAGAAGGACGGCGCGAGTTACGATAGCCCGGCGCTCAACTTCGAAACGGTGGCGGGTGGGAGTCGTGAGAGCTGAGAGACTCGAGTTCCACTCAGTCTGTCCGCGGCCGTCCGTCAAGCCGACTTCGTCAGGTCGTGTACAGTGATTACCATCCCCGGCTCAACACATGTTGCCGATCGTGCCACAAACTCAAACCCCCGACGATAGTTAAACATTGCCGAACGGTAAAAAAATATTCCTCATCGTCCTCCGTTTAAATAGAGTCTCAAAAAAAAATTGCCATTTTTTGCTGCCGTTTGTTTTTGTTTATTTTTTTTTCTCTTTCAACCGTCGAAACGACCGGATGGATAGTTGGCGATAGTATCGGTGGGTGTTTCGAGTACCGGTGGTCGGAGAGTGTGAAAGTGGTTGGTTTCGAGAATGAATCGAGTCGACATGTGGAGTTTTCACGTTCTCGTCGGACTTCTCGTCCTCACGGGAATTAATTCGCCACCCTGGAGTATCGAGGCTTTCAACGTCGAGACGAGACACTACACCAGTTATCGCGGAGAGTTGGACAGCATGTTCGGCTTCTCGGTGGCCGAATATCGCGACAGGAACAGACGGGGCTGGTGAGTACACACGATTGTATATTTTTTCATCTTCTTTGTTTCTAATCGACGATCGCGAATCCGATGACCCGAACTCTCGCGCGTCGTAAGGTGAAGGGCCCAATTACTGACCGCGTAAGTTATGAATGTCATTCAAAAAGAAAGAAGATTGTGAAAAGTCGTGGAGGTTTTGAAATAACTGGCGTTACAAAAACGTTTAGAGTCTCAATTGACTAAAACAAGTATTATTTTATCATTTTTTACAATTTTTTAATAATAAACTCGAAATATACGGACTGCTGTAAATGACCCGATTAGTGTTCTACAAGATTGTCATATGGCGCATATAGCGACCTATCTTAGACGTAATCACTGACCTACGATTTTGCCATAAGCATATGTAGTGAGCTATCTAAGGCTAATCACTGACCTATGCTGTCTTGCATCTATGTCCGATTAGACCAAACATAACTCAACCGCGTCTTCGTCGCGTTGACTGAAATATGCGGACAGTAATGGGAACATACGGCGTCTTTATAGACTTAATTCTGATCCACGTATTTCCCGGCGACATTGTAATTTCCCATATTTCGCTCACGAACTACTGTTTTTATTAACCTTTAATCACACATTACAACTTTGGTTCATCATTTTACTTGCCTCTGATAAAGAAACGAACCGATTTCAGAAACGTTATCCGCTTAATGAAACTGTTACACTGGTCCACAGATAAGACTCTGAAAGTCAACTATTTTTTAACATTTTGTCCCGATGCGTATTCAATCGCATGACAACAATAAAAAGAATATTTAACAAACACATTTAATCACACGATAATAATATAAAGGTTATATTTGCATAATATAAAGGATGTACAAAAAAATGTGAGTATGCCGAACATAAAGAATTTTCTATCGTAAATAATATGATTAACGGACAATAATTGGGCCGTTCACCTTATCCGTTTTTTCTCTTGCATGCTAAGGTAAACTTCTCAATGACACGTCCCACCGACCGGTCAAAGCGTGCGTGCAAGGATGACGGAAATACGATTTAACATGCATATCCGGGACTGGGACTGCTCCCTTAGGTGTCCGGCCATTGCTACTTTTACCTTAACCGCGTACCGCCCAAACACTGACATTAATCGATCTAATTTCCGCGTGACGACGTACGTGGGAAGTTGTCTTAGTCATCGTTGAAAGATTAACCAGTTCTTACCTTCGGATCGTTCGATTGAACATGCAACATTATCGGGTTTTTTTTCAACCGATGTGTACAAGAGATAAAGTTTGCTCTCGATCTGCCGCCGCGCCGCGCGACGACGAATTTAACCTCTAAATCCGCGCAAACGCGAGACGAATCATCGGTGTCAACTGTTTTCCGTGGAAATCGCGATGTTCCACGGTCTCTTACCCGGCAACTTCGCGGTACTTGTTTAACGTGTGCGTCACGTCGATATGCGTTCGGAAGTTACGAAAGTGATTCCAACGAACTTACCGGCAATTCAGGCCGGCGACGAGGCGTGATTCTCGCTGACGAGGATAATTCTCCTGCGGTCGTTGATACGTCCGGCCTGTCCCCGAGTGCAATGGAATTAGATCTCTCTTTCGCAAACCTAGACCGAGACTTATATATCCAAAATTGGAACACCGGGGGACTCGGCGAGTTCGACCTCGGGCGTTCCCATTGCTAACTGACTCACGACGATCTTTCGTTCCTCGAATAAACTTTTGTTCACCGCAGTCGCTTCTTCGAGCGGTATAAATAAGGATGATGTCCCGCTGGCGGGCAAAACTTATTTCGCTCGGTACTCCACTCTGTGTCAATGATTTCGACACTCCTCTTCCTGCAGCGCGAATTAAGATAAAATAAAAAATAAAACGAAAACATATCAACGCCTAAGAATCAAAAGGGCGCAACAACGATATTACAGTGTACGGGGTAATGTGGGTCACGATTTTCAGCCGTCGATGCATACGGTTTTTAACTGTAGAAAATTGCACTTTTGCAAGAACTTCCGGTTTGGCCTATTGGAGAGACCAACATGCGGGAAGCTTATGATCTACAGACACGCACCTTCCTCGCGTTTCACGAGGTATAAATAAGGCTGATGTCTCGCTCGTGGACAAATCGACGCCGTGTCAACGATTTCGTCATCCCTCTTACTGCAATACGTATTGCAAAAAATATTTAAAAAATATATATCGACGACTAAGTATCAAAAAGGGCGTAACGATATTACAGTGTACGGGATAACGTGGGTCACAATTCTCAGCCGTCGATGTGTACAGTTTTAGGGTGCTTCACACTAGTCAAGTGAGTGCGACATTTTTTAAGTCGTTTTTTTACAAACTTTTGCGCATCTTTTGATTATAGTGGGTTTTTGTATTACAGCGGATGTCCTTAACGTTGAAAAAGCGTAATTGCAATGGATCTGCAAAAACATTAACTGGTTTATTCTAATTTTCAAAAAGGTACACATTCGTTCGGTGTTTTCAAAAAATGATCCACAATTTTTGTCGATTTTGATGTATTATGGCCCTTTCTTGAAAGATGCTCTACGAATTCACCATCTAGATATTCGATCCTTTTTTCCGTTTAAACATTACAGTCTTTTTTGTTTATACGTCCACCAAATTCTTTCCTAAACATTTTCAAATGTGTAAAAAATTGCACTTTTGCAAGAACATCCGCTTTCGCCTATTGAAGAGATCAATATGCTTATGTTCCACAGACACGCACCTTTTCTCGCGTTTCACGAGGTATAAATAAGGATGATGTCCCGCTCGTGGGCAAAACTTATTTCGCTCGATGCTTGACTTCCTGTCAACGATTTCGACACCGCCCTTGTTTCTTAGTACGTGCTGCAGCAAGTATTTAAAAAAAAACATATCGACGGTTAAGAATCAAAAGGGCCTAACACCCATATTACAGTGTACGGGGTAACGCGGGTCACGATTTTCGGCCGGTCGATGGCTACAGTTTTAAACGGTACCGAACGGAAAAAATCAATTACCTCTGGTGTCGCAAATGCGTTTCGTTCGAAGAGACGTCACAGAGCGACACCGTAGCGAAATTGCTAACGATTTCCGGTCGAAGAGGAGGATCGAGCCGGAAGAGTACTTGTCGTCGGTGGCGGAACGAGCTTCGCTCGTGCCCTCTTACTACACCGTTCGTTGTTATATTTGGGCCACCTTGTAGAAACTTTACGAGCTTCGCTCCCATTAATTTCACGTGCGAGAGGCGCGAGCGTCCCGGCAGGGGAGAACGGGCGAGAGCGCGGGACCGTTCTCCTCGCCGATGTGTATCCTCCGGTTCGCTCTCGCGCCTTCCCTCACGCTCGCGCATTAATTCCCGAAATAGAAACGAAACGAAAGGGTTATTTATAATCGAAGATCGAGTTTCGCGGAATATCGAGGGAACTACAATGCCGAACTGTATTCACGCGACCGATTTTTCGCCCCCTCCCCCTCTCAGTATATCTTCATTCGCACCTACCGAAGCCCTCGAGAGATGACAAAAAAAAAAGCTTGCGGTCCGTAAATTAAATTGTTCTCCCCTAGCCTCGACCGCAGGATTTGCATATTTTCAAACGGCAAATTTTACTCGCCGTCCTTTCGAGCGACCGAAGCCCATCTCAGAGTTGAAAATTTATCGCGATACCTCCCCATAATCAATTGACCGGGAGATAAATATTAAAATTAATATTCAAACCGAATAATTAACTCGAGGATCACAGTAGGCCGCTCTGGCCGTCGAAAAAACAATAAAAAAAAAGAAATTGGCGAGAGTGTTATATTACATCCGCGATATATTTCTCGTGCTTTCGAGTACCTAACGCGATATCCGGATTGCTAGACGGTCTCTCGTTCTCGTATACAGGATGTTAGGTCATCCCGTGCACCGAGGCAACACAGCCGCAGCGGCATTAGCAACACTCCGACCTTATTCGCGATGATCATTCACGCGCTAGGCGTGGGCGCCTCATCACTTCGCGTCGCTCCGATTATTATTGTTTTTTTTTGGGCTTCTGCAGCTTTACGTTGAACGGATATCGGGGAGCGGGGTAAAATGGACCGTTCAACATTTTTTTTTTGGGTAATAAAAAACGTCTTATCTCAAATGGAGAACGGTGGTTCATTTTGCCCCGACACTTCTACAGCCACTATAAGCTCGTAATCGGATCGTCGATATGCGAGCTATTCGTATCGCGACTGTTATACGTTCGATACCAAGTATTATCGGCACGATCCCGCTTCCGTTTCTCGTACAATGTCGACTTTGCGAAGAAGACCGAATTAAGGTCTGACCTTAAGGCTCGAGCGTGCGCGCGCCCGGTGTAACGCACGTGGGTGTCCCGGGACTCGTTGCGTAGGCGCCGACGAAACGCAAGGTTCCGGTAGAAAAGTGAACTAGGGGAAAATGAGCTCCGTCGATCAATGGATATCGGAGGGGGGGGGGGAGGTCCAAATGGAACAGGGGGCAAAACGGACCGTTAAGAACAAAAGTTGGGTAATAAAAAAAGCCTTGTCTCAAGTGGAGGACACTGGTCCATTTTGCCCCGTCTTTCCTATAGCCACTATAAGCTCGTAATCGGATCGTTGATGGAAGAGCTATTCGTGTCGCCTCCGCTAATCGTTCGATACCCAGAATTACCGGCGTCATTCCGATTGCGTTTCTGTTACAGTGTCGTATGATTTTTCGAAGATTACCAAATTAAGGTCCGACCTTAAGGCTCGACCGTGCGCACGCCTGGCGTAACACACGTGGGTGTCCCCCGAGGCCTGTTGCGCAAGTGCCGACGAAACGCCAAATGTCGGTCGAAAAGTGAGCTCGGGAAAAATGAGCTCCGTCGATCAAGGGATATCGGAGAGCGTGTCAAAATGGAACAGGGGCAAAACGGACCGTTAAAAAAAAGTTGGGTAATAAAAAAGCCTTGTCTCAAGTGGAGAACACCGGTCCATTTTGCCCCGTCTTCCCTACAGCCACTATAAGCTCGTAATCGGATCTTCGATGTATGAGCTACTCGTGTCGCCTCCGCTAATCGTTCGATACTCAGAATTATCGGCGTCATTCCGCTTGCATTTCTGTTACAATGTCGCATGATTTTTCGACGAAGACCAAATTAAGATTCGACCTTAAGGCTCGACCGTGCGCGCGCGCCCGGTGTAACGCACGTGGGTGTCCCGAGGCGCGTTGCGTAGGCGCCGACGAAACGCAAAACGCCGGTGGAAAAGTGAGCTCAGGGAAAAACAACCGCAGCGTCCTCGACGAATGGCCACTTGGGCGAAGACTCGCCGAGATCGCGTTTCACGTAGCTCGTTAGCCTAGTCGATCGACTAGGAAAAATATCGTCTGTAACGCCGTTCGAGATAGAGCCTTGGCGCGTCGAGTGCCCGAGCCGACTCTCCAGATCGTAAATATGCAATTTATTCAATTGCCGAGTAAAATCCGAAATCACAGTCATTGGCCGTTCAAGAAGAGGACAATTGTTCTATTAAATATTTCTTGTTCCATTAAAGTTTCCATCCGATCACTGTAAAACGGCCAACGATTGTATCCTCTGCCTCTGGACCATTTGCCAGTCGCGTGTGGCGCTAGGTAGTTTGCCCGCTCGCGTCTCAACTACGCCCGCGGATTTGCAGACCTCGACGAGTTCTCGCACGTAATCGCGAGTTTCTCGCGTCGAGTTTCTCGAACGTAACCCAGTCTGCGTGACAATCTCGTTAAAGGGACATATCGGTAGATACTCGGTGTAGGGTTGGAGCGGGGCAATACGGACTATTTTTTACAACAATCGTACATATGCATTTTATTCAATTGCCGATAGAGATCTCGTGGTATTCGAGCTGCACAGTGATTGGCCGTTTAGGAAGAGGACGATTGTTCTGTTAAATATTTCTTGTTCCATTAAAGTTTCCATCCGGTCACGATAAAACGGCCAATTATTGTACCCTCTAGACCTCTGGACCATTTGCCAGTCACGTGTGTGGCGCTCGACAGTTTGCTTGCTCGCGTCTCAACTACGATTGCGGATTTGCAGACCTCGACGAGTTCTCGCACGCGTAATCGCGAGTCTCTCGCTTCGAGTTTCTCGGGCGTAACCTGGCCTGCTGGGTATATCGAGGCGCGACAATCTCGATAAGGAGACATATCGGTAGATATTCGTTATAGGGTTGACGCGGGGCAAAACGGAACACTGGGGCAAAAACGGACGATTTTTATGAAATATTCTTCACGGAAACGAAAGATGTCACATAAAATCCAGATTTCTGGGAAACAGTTTTGAGTCTCATATTATATTTTGTATACAGACAAAGAAAAGTCGCGTCTTGATAGAGAACACTGGTCCATTTTGCCCCGGCGTGCCATTCCGCCCCGCTCTCCCCGCCCGCGCCGTACGAGTTTCCTATATCGAGTCTCAAGTAGCGGAAATATGTTATATCGCTCAAGATACGCCCTTGTGTCTCCAAGCAGTCGTCAAGATCGACGATTTTCGAGAAATCGCGCGATGACGCGATTTTCTCCTTTCGAAGATTCGTCCGCGGCATCGTCGATTCTCCGCTTCTAAATATAGGAATTATCAATTCGAGCGTATAGCCGTTCGAACAGCGCGGATCATCGTGCAAAACGGTACTGGCTCGTAGCGCGACGTGTGTGCTCTGTGCATTCACCGAACGCGACGATGCAAACACCGCGAGATCGACGAGTATCGTAGAGTGTGTTTCCGCATAACGATCCCTAATCCGATAATTCCACGCGATCTAGCCGGCGCGGGAATACAATAACCGCACGCATAATTCCATACATCGAAGACGAGTAATGGATGTCGAGTCCGCTCGTGCTTATCGCCAATTTGCGGCTCGATCGCAAGTTCCTCGAGGAAACTTGCGTCCTCTTATCTCTCGCTTATGCTTGCTTCGCGATAAGAATGCACTGGCTTACATGTGTTTCGCGCTATCTCCACGGAGTATCTTTGCGATTGTTCTGACGCCTCAATTTCTTCGGTGTCCCATTACGTTTTATTACCTTCTTCGATTTTTCAAAGAGAACAAATAAATAGCTTTAATTAAATATAAAAAAAGCGTGAAAATCGCGATTTTCACAAAGCTTCCTCAGCTAATCCACTTTTGTATACACAGCTTCTATCAACAATCATTTTCCGCGATTATTCCTCATAGAGGAACCTTTGTCGGTAAAAGAAAATAATCGTGATTGAAAAATATGGCTGTTTGAAAATACAAAAAATTACTAATTTTTTACAATATTCACTGGAAAAATTCCCCATAAAAATTATAGTTATTCGTCTTTTCGGAGCTATGGCTGATACATTTTTTCCCACTGATCACGAATCTGCTACTTATTTTACTCTCAGCTCAATATTTGATACGGCAACGCACGTCAGAAATAAAATCCTAAATTATCAAAAAATTTAAAATTTCCTGAAATTTAAACGATTGCGTCGATCCTCGCCAAATGCAGTAGGGATCATTGGTCGATAATAGACCCGTTGTGTACAACTTTTTAGCCTCCTCTACGAGGAAGCGGAGTTGAAAATGTATCGGAAGGGTTGTTCCATGCTGCAGTCGTAAAACGGTCCAGCGACTCGGGAGCCGTCGCTTCGGATGTTTCTCGACCAGTCATCCGAAAATCGTGATCGGGGAGCGTAACGCGAGGGCCCCAAGGATCCGACTTCCTCGGCGCTTCCGGTGCCCGGTTGAATTCCAAGCGTGTAGGTAGCCGGCCCGACGACGGAACAGTGCGGAGGGAACTCGGCTACTTGCATGTGAGTCACGATCGCGCGCAGTCCCCGAGTACAGTGGTCGCCGTAGTAGTACTCGCGTCTGTCCCGCTAACGCACGATCTTACGTACGAGAAAATAACCCCTTCCGTTAATTTCACCTCGGAGACCCACGAGCGGCGCCAACTCGAATTACACGTCCGAGTTTTGTCCCATACTCTTTGGCGGACACGCACCGCTCGACCGTGTCACGGTTAATGCCCGAGACGATTATTAGCGAGGGGCGTGATTTTGTCCGGAGATAAACACGCTCACGGTCTCACCTAGATACAGATTGATGCAAGAGTTAGGAAAGCCGCGAGATATTTGCTACCGTCGAGCTGCACGATAGAGAAAAAAGTTTGCATTTTTTTATGTATTTTTTTTACATTTCTTCTACACGAAACTCCAAAAATGTTCTTATTTTTACAATTTTTTAAAACATTTTTCTCCTTAACTTTGCAATTTATATTTTGATAAAAAATACGGTAAAGTTATCGAGAAAATGATCGTGGAAATGTTAACTCCTTTGACGGTCGGTGGGAAGACAGCTTTGCGAAAAATTTCAATTTTTGCACACTCGCAGGAAACATATTTTTTGTTTCTTTCATCAGCAGACCCGGCTACATTATCCGCAAATTTTCAGCTCTCTTTTTTGTGGGAAGCCTTTTGACATTCGAATGAATTCGCCGAAACGTTTCAACCGCTTCCCGTCCAGTCTGGCACCTCGGCCGCGCAGTTACGCGTTCTTTATTTCGCGTCCATCTCATTCGAATCACGTAGAGAGCTCGAAATCCTCCCGTATACAGACGAGACTGTAGAAACGAGATTCCAGCTAAACGTGCGGCTTACGTACTCTAAAAAAAAAAAATTCTTTTGATACCAAAGAATCCTTTCGCAGCAAATAGAATCTCCGTGCTCCAAATAGACATTTTTTGCACCAAACAAAAAAAGAAGAAAAAAAAACATTTAAGTCCATCCCAGACGCTCGCGAGTATCAGAAATCAAGAGTGCAGGATCGTGGCTCGGTCTGCCGTATATTGCGTATGTAATCCGCGATGCGAGAGCGGCGCAGGAGCAGCTGGTAGGCGCGATAAAGACCTGACCAATCGGTATAAGAGATTATGCGAGAACTCGCCAACTCTTCGCAGCTGAACGCCGGAGGGAGAAAGGCGGAAAGAAGGAGAAAGAAGCAAAAAAAAAAAAAAAAGTAAAAAAAAGGGAGTGCGCGGAGGGAAAAAAGGAAGGTAATGAGGATGAGGATCGCGTGAGGCACGTGCCCGAAGCTCCAGCCTCTGTCATTATACGGAAGAGAGCCGGCTGCCCTCGGGGAGCTCACCGCTGCCTCCCATCTCGAAAGCTTGTATGCATACAGGTTTATTATACTCGTGATATACTGAAAGACCAGTGGAAAAACGAGCGAGCGAGGTACAGTAGCAGAAGTCGAGAGGCGCGTACGCAAACGTGCGCGTTTACGCTAACGTCGAGTCGTCGCGTCTCCGGGCGGCTTCTGGTCTCATCATCAAGCCTTGACGAGTGCCTCGTTAAAGCATGGACGGATATCCCGTCTGTCCCTCGAGCTGGAGGGAGGCATGTTAAAGTGTTCGTATGTTCGTAAAGAATGGTATGAAGGAAAGGAAGCGAAAGAGTAATAGGAAAAAATAAAAAAAAATTGCATTTTTGCAAGGACTTCCGGTTTGGCCCGTCGGAGAGATCAATATGCGGGAGGCGTGTAGTCGGCACACACGCGCCTTTTCACGCGTTAATGTTAAGATGGCAAAAGGAAGAGAATGACGCGAGTAAGCTGTGAGTTCTTTCCCGCCCAACCCGAGCTCGGTCGGTAACAAAAATTGCAATACATTTTTTTCACTGGTAGAGGATTGTACGGTAAAAAAAAAGTCTCATCTAAAGCTGACGCGAGCATCGATCTCGATGGGACTTCTTGTTTGATCGTTCACGCAACGACCCGTGAAGAAACGTTGATTACAGATTGTGTTACAGACCGCGGAATCTCACGTGTTCTTTACACGACTCGTTGACGACTCGTTGAATGGTTATTAATGAATGAGTGCTGGATATGATACGGAAGCCTTTCGAGTCGCGTATATATCTTTTGTACTTTGTATCCGAGCTCCGGAAGCCTCAGTGTCATTGGCGAGAATTGCGTAACGACGCGTGTGCGAAGGCAAATCGACGGTGCACATTAAAACGTAAACGATGCAATGAAACGGCTCATTAGACCATTCAGTCCCTCAGTTTCCGACGGGGAATTCACCGACCTCCTGTTTCGGGCATAGGAGCGCCGAAAATTGTTTCCTCGAAGCCTAGCGCTGCGGAAGCATGATTTATGGGTCTACGATGGATAAAAGTAGCGAATCTCGTCCGAGTGTGTCCGACGACAGTAAACATTGCGCATTTTTATCGTATCAAATTTTGTAGCAGTGTTTTGACGAATCGTATATCAGTTCGCGGAGCGGGAGATAGACGAGCGGCGCTATCCGGAGTCGTCTGAATTTACCGCGTTCTTATCAAGCAACGTTTTTGGTTTCGAGTTACTTCGGCTACCGAGATATTGGACCGGATTTAATTAATTGCCAACTGTCACTAATGTTGACGCTTCGAAGCTCCGTACTGAAGAGTTTCTCCACTAGTTAGTTCCAACTTGTATGACTTATAGGGGAGAGCGGGGCAAAATGGATCAACGGGGCAAAACGGGGTTTTTGGGCAAAACTACATTTTCCAATCATTTTTGGATCGGACAAGGTGGCAAAACTGGGCAGAAAAGCCTGATTTATCCGATAGGGCGAATTCGGACATCCAAAAATTATTGGGAAATGACGTTTTGCCCAAAAACCCCGTTTTGCCCCGCTCTACCCTACAGTAGAATCTCGATTATCCGAACCCGTCGGGAACGGAACTAGTTCGGATAATCGAAAATTCGGGTTATCGACCCGAATTTAATATAAAGGCGATTTAAATGATTTGGTACACTGATGCGCGCTGTCCGACTCTGCTGGGCCGGGCGGAATTTTAATTTGCGGCTCCTTCAATTTATCAGGATTCATTAAATTTTTACATTTCATTTTTTCTATGCAGAGGAACCAACTCAACTCAACTTACAATTCGCCTGGTTCAATCCACTATTTTCTTGAAGTTATAAAAAATTAATTAATAAATAGTCATCGGTAGCGATGATTCGGCAGCTCGACGAGTGTCGGACAAAGTCTCGGCCAGTTTCCCGATAAAGTATCCGAGTCTATTCCAAAGACGTAACGTCAGAAAGATTGTTTATGTGGCGATCATTCGGTCAGATCGAATGCACTCTCGGAGACTTTGTTCGATCAGTGAGCCGGCAGTTTCGGTCTTCCACCCGAGTGGCCTTCGAGAAAGAGTGAGACGTGCCTTCTTAGATTCGTCCAGCCAGAGTTCCGCCCACCATATGTTACGAAAACGGACTCTCCCGGGGGCCCGGCAGAACTCGTGTCCTTCTGGCTTTTGTCGATGCGCACTATTGTTCGAACATGCAGCGGAGCCGTCGCCTTCGCTCGTCGAGCACATGTTCGCCCGATGATTCCGGGACACTCGGACTCTGGGAAAATCCCTCGCCTCACCTCGTACCTTCCGGGGTAGGCGAAGTTACGACCCGTTGAAAAAAATGTGTTTGACGAATGTGACTTTTCGCGCACATATTTTCCTCGGGGTCTTCAGAAGCGACCCGTAGGGTAGCGCGGGGCAAAATGGGGCAACGGGGCAAGACGGGGTTTTTGGGCAAAACGTCATTTTCCAATAATTTTTGGATGCCCGAATTCGCCCCATCGATACATCAGGCTTTTCTGCCCAGTTTTGCCACCTTGTCCGATCCAAAAATGATTGGAAAATTTAGTTTTGCCCAAAAACCCCGTTTTGCCCCGTTGCCCCATTTTGCCCCGCTCTCCCCTACATCACCGAGAGAACTAAGGTCCGGTGGCCCAGCCAGTCGTCTATCGAGACGACTATATAGATAGATAGATATTGTTTATTTTGCAGAAAACAGTGTCTGTACAAAAGCAGTCATTGGTCTTGTTTCTAGCAAATTTTTCTTTTCTGTAGCAATTGTATCCGAGTTTACGTGATGTATTTCCCAGTCTCGACTCGCCGAGATTTGTTATTCAGACCTTAAGCTGCGAGTCCCAATTGCGTTCAATGTCGGTTCTGATGAGACGACTATATATAACCCATAGAAAAGTCTCGCCCGAGTTGAACTATAATAAATAAAAGCTCGCGTACTCTCCAGAAACAGACACACGCCGATAAACTCTCGCTGTCATCCGGTTGTTATATCGCGTTACGCAATCGATCGTGGTAATAATGGTAGGTCGCGATAAAACTGGGTCATTGTATCTCGCAGCCGCGCACACGCGGATGGAAGAGATATACATGTATATGTATATAAATGCATATCCGCCGAACGGAGACGGAAACTTTTAGCCGTAGACAAACGGACGGCTAACGCCGTCATCATAGCCAAGATACATGTGCCTTAACGGCTGAGAACGAAAAGGGCGCAACTCCGATGGTGAAGTAATTCGCCTTACGCCCTCTCGATCGCCAGTCGTCGATGCGTATCTTAGCTAGGGTACGAACCCCAGCGCGCTGAGTATCAACGCCGACGGTATTAATTAATGCGATTACGTCCGGTTAATTAATCCGTTTAATGTGCTCCAGTTCTCGCTCGCCCCGGCTCCGCGCGAGATACTGATTTTCCGATGCGACGGAGCGTCAAGCGGACAATAAGTTGATGGTCCTTTGTTATGGCTCGGCAATGTTTCGTCTTCGATGCGAGTGAGACCGATGACTACTGTGCAGCAGCTCTGTACGGTTACTTTACCCGTCGTGGGACATCGATCACTGCGGTCGAGTCACGGTACCGTTTATCCTACGGCCGATTATCCCATCAAGTATTCGTTTAGCTCTCGATCCGGAGGAACGAATTCGAGTCGCACAGAAACGTCCGATATGATGCATCGGACAGCTTCTGACTACCGGGACGTTACGCTACGCAGGAGAATTTATTCTTTACCGAGCGCGCATTTCTTGCGCGGATACGCGCGCATGGTCGGTGCGGTAACGTGCAGGTAACCCTGTCGACTGGTGTTCCATGCAATTTTGCTTTGCGCATGTACGCACAGGTCGATTCAGAACAAATATCGAATTTGAGTTTCTACGCTGGCTGAAAGTATGTGTTTCCAGATTTTTATAATTAAATTTTTTTTTTTATTGTTCTGATGAATCGCCGATAAATTTCAACTAGGCAACATAATACACCGCACTGAAAAAAAAATATCATTGACTCAAGTAAAATTCTCTTGCGGGTTGCCAATGAAAAAAATGATTATTTCAATTCTTACAATTGCATACGGGTTTGGAACGATAACAAGGCATTTTGGCAGTTTTGCTGTTGTTGATTCAATATCATATGGAATTGTAAGAATTGAAATAAGAATTTTTTGCTTTGGCAGCCCGCAAGCAATTTTTTTTTTCAGTGCAGCACCACCTCTAGCGATTTTTGAAATTTTCACAGGTGCCATAGTAATTTTTAGCCAACCGAAACCGAATTTTTTTCCAGAAGGCGCGTTTGCAAAATTTTACTTGGTTAACAATTTCGCTGATAAAACTAAGACTTTCGCGGATTAAAACAGAATTCCGTGGATAAAAACCGAGAATTTTGACGATGACATTTTTTTATGTATGTATACGAAAAAAACGAATTCGAGTCGCGCAGAAACGTCCGATATGATGCATCGGGCAGCTTCTGACTACCGGGACGTTACGGTACGCCGGGGAATTTATTCTTTGCCGAGCGCGCATTGCTTACGTGCGCGGTTGACGAACACGCGGATACGCGCGCATGGCCTGTGCGGTTGTCGGGCGGGCCGCTCTGATAAGCCACGAACTCGACAACAGGTAAACGGGTTCTCAAGTTTCTCGTCGTGCCGGGGAGATTTTTTTCTTTTTTTTTCGAAAGCAAGTATGCGTCGATACGAAAGCGCGACCAGGAGACACGGGATTCAGCAATCGGATCCGAAGAAGGTGACCTGCCCCGGGGATTTTCGCAACGCGTGGCGCCCACATGCCCGCGAACAAACAGCCGGGCACAATAAACACAGTGGCGAGAAGTAACTTTCTGACCGTGCGGAAATTCTTCAGCCCCTCCCGGTCGACCTGGAACCAGCCTCAGTCCCATTTTTACGGAGAAATCGTGAATCCGATATCCTTAATTTTATTTTTTAAAGATTCGTCGCTGAGAAGGTCGAGTGTTGAAATTTAAAAAAAATCGTCGATGCAAAGTTTTACGCACGGGTCGACTATAGCGGATCGTGATTTGTATTGCGGCATATGTCGTTAACGTGGATACGCATTAGTAGCAGTGGATATGCAAAAATGTCGACTGGTTTGTGCCATTCATGCGAGAAGGTAGGGGAGAGCGGGGCAAAACGGACCCGACTCCTCCGTTCGAGACTAGACTTTTTTTTACGTCCCGTAAAACATCGCTAAAAATGAGCCTCAAACCACATCAAAATCGAGCGGAAAACATGAATTATTCATAAAAAAAAATATTAAAAAAACTGCAGATACGTGTCTCAAAAAATGGCCACGGACCTGTTGATATTTCAACAACTGAATTCTTAATGTTTTTCTAGCTTCAGAACATACTCTATAGATACACATCACCGTCGACTATAGTTTATTGGTAAATAAAAAAATCTGTAGTAAATTCTTAAAAATATGTAGCAAGGTCGATGGCTCGTTAGCAATTACCGTTACCCCACCCACATGTAATCAGCAAGACGTCTGTTACCAACTTGAAAGATCTGCCGATAACCAATGCAACGTGTTGTTAATAAATACGCATTACTAGAACGAGCGCCCATTTGTCTGGTGTGGAGCTCTTCAGCCTCCTCAACCCAAGGACTCACCTGGCCGCAATCAGGCTATCCGTCGTCTCTCTCGCCGTAGGATTGGTCGAAAGTAAAACGAATGCGTGCGCAAATGAAAAAAAAAAAAAAAAAAAAAAAATCGGAATCACGCACCAGGTTTGAGAATTACTTGTAGTTTGGCCGGGTGAAAGCTGACGTTGAGTGTATTATACGCCGACGTCTTTTACGAGGTTCCTCGGCTCGTTGGCGGGTGTTGGTGAGGAGGTGCTCCTTATAAAGTAGCAGAGAGACTCCGCGCGATCGGCGACGATATGGTACACGCACGCCTCCGTTCGCCAGTTGCGTCATCGACCGGTGCGTTCCTCGATCTTGTCACACACGGAATACCTACGCTGTTAAGGTTATAGATTCCGTGAACAGCCGCGAGACAGATAATACCCATCGGCGACGAGAGCGACGCATGGCTGGCTCGGGCTCTCCTTTCTCGCGTCAATGCACGGATCCACGCGGTCGCGTTCCAACGATGATTGACGCTCGTAGTAAATATGGGGATATATAGATAGCAGCGCGCGGATCAAATACGTGGGTGGTCACATCCTGTGGGCACAGCAGTGGGCATTTTTTCATTATTTCTTTCTCAGACTCGTCACACGAAAAATTGTTCATTGTTTTGGCTGCAGTTTTTTTTTCTGCAGATAAATTTTGACATTGTCTCTCATTATACGCGTGGGAATTGAACGATTAATCTCGCATCAACTGCCGAGAAACAGAGGGGCGGGTCACGCACCATTTGTCACGCAGAAGGATGCTGGATAAGACCTTCGGTTTCTCCGCAGTCGGTGTGATTGAGGGAAGTCCCGAGATTTTCCGTCGAAGAAGAAACATAAGAACGAAGAAGAAAATTTTATAGATTTTTTTTGTTTTGCTTCCTGATAGAGGAAGCTTTGTTTTGGAGAAAAACGAAATTCGAGATTTTAATGAAAAGGTGTACAGAATGTTCGAAAACATCGACAAATCATACATAGAAAAAATGTCCGGATGTATGTGTGAATGTGTTTTCAATTTTTATGTGCGATATGAAAATTTCAATTGTCAACTTTTTTTTTGCGACAGACGATTTTCATGACTCTCTGCCAATACACGCGTGCAAACGGCGTAGTTAATCTTACGCTATAAATAAAAATTAAAAGACAGTCTCTCGATGAAAAAAACAGGAGAATTATCCTAGTTCATCATTTACAATTTTTGTTTTCTTCAATTCTCGAAGACGACTTTGCCGAAGATATGGTAATGAGAACGACCAGTCCGCGTGTAAATTTAGCTTCGTACATCGCTTTTGTCCTTCCCAAAATTAAAATTGACTCCGGTTTGGACCGAAGTGACGTCATTCATCCCACTACGGCTGGAGTTCTCGGCGCCCCGCGAAGACACATCTTTCATTTGTCATCCCGCGTTTCGGGGCTATGCATATGCGTGTCACTTAATAGTTCGCGGGTCCACGAAGGCCTCTCAGAAAAACTGGCTGAGCGTCGCTCATCAACTGTGTCAAACCGAGCGCGAATCGTCGACTTTACTCGCCCGGCGACGATTACCAATCGTCCTCGAGTGTCCGACACACCATGGGCACGAATCTTCCACGATTTGACTTTCTCGGCACGCTTCTCCGTATTACCATACACACTCTCCGTGCTCTTCCGAGCGAGTTCGCTGAACCTCTCCGTTCCGTCAAATTCCCCATTATATATTTTTTTTTACAAAGAAACATCTTTTCGTCTATGTCGCTCGGTCGTCGCGCCAAATAATGGTCGAAAAAAAAAATAGAATCTGGACGTAACCCTCGACTGTAATATATTTTACGAGGAGCCAGGCGCAGGGGCAGCAGGTATAAGACGACGGTGGTCTATCCTGCCGGAACGAGAAGCCACCGAGAGAGCCAAGGGCCAGTCGAGCACGTGGCGCGCGCGCGGTTTTATTACACCCCGCATTACGACGGCGAAGGCACGGCTGTTGAGCTGACTCTTCAAACGGCGGACCAGCATTTTTTTTTCTCGAGCACACAGCACAGCCCTGAGGCGACCAGCATATCCATTCGGCTGTTTAATAATAGGCTCGAAGAAAAGATAAATAAAAATAATAAATCCCGGCTTCGGATAAGCCATTACGGTAAATGGCTATTGAGAAGGGCGAACCGTAGCGAGCGCTCGGTATTTGGCCGGACGGAATGGAAAGGGACAAATGGAATCGGAGAGGAATCCTGAGAGTCCGAGCCGAGGGAGACGAGATCGCGACGCGGGTTAGAATCCAATCCTTCGGCTCTCCGTGTCTCTCTCGCGACGGAAAGTACGACCCCGTTTTGCATTTGAATCGCCGTACCGACGGACCGCCTGTTACATACATCGTGGCATAATACCGCGGCGTTTATCACTCAGCACGCCGCGTTCCGCACCGTGCGTGCGACACGGTGTCGAACCTCGCGCCCGACAAACCGGCGGTCCCCGCGGCCGGCGGCTGCGGGCGACAGCGGGCTCGTTCGAATCCGAGCACACCTACGCAACGGCGGCGAGAGGATATGCGTGACGACGAAGATTGAATCTACCGATCGCGGCACGGGAACGTGCAGGTAGCCCTGTCGACTGGTGTTCGATGCAATTTCGCTTTGCGTATGCACAGGTCGATTCAGAACGAATATCGAATTTTAGTTTCAACGTTGGCTGAGAGTATTTCCGAATACATTTTGACTTTTTAGAGCTCCGAATTGTGTTTCCAGATTTTTTAAATTTCTTAATCTTTTTATTGCTCTGATGACTCGCTGGAACACTGAGAAGCATCTCGGAAAAATTAACAAGTCGTATGGTAAATTTCAACCGGGCAACATGATAGACCATCACTAGAGATTTTTGAAATTTTCACAGGTGCGATAGCAATTTTTAGCCAATCGAAATGGTCATTTTTTACAGAAAGCGGGTTTGCAAAATTTCACCTGGCGAATAATTTCGAAGATAAAATTAAGACTTTCGTGGATTAAAATTGAGAATTTCGTGGATAAAAACCGAAAATTTTGTCAACAATATTTTTTTATGTACGTACGGACAAAAAAAATTGATCGAGATTATATACAGATATAACCGACGAACCTAAAATAAACGGTTCGCGATCGCGACACCACCGATTACTACATTTTCTAGTAAGAACTTATGTTCAAGCTAAAAATACGAGATATCCGGGTAATATCTGTGACAGCGAAAATTATCATATTTTCGCCATAATTCCTTACTTGAAACTTCTGTCGGTTTTTACCAGATTTATGGTAGCTTCTATCAGATCCTTCTCTCAGCATAGGGAAAGCGAGTCAAAATGGATTTCGTTTGAGATAAAATTTACAGACTGGAGTTCTTCTTACGAGAACTCACGAGTGCCGTCCTCTTTCGCAAGGTCCGCCGGCCCTAGCGGGATTGCCGCACGGGGCCAGTATCGGCCCCGAGCGCGGCCAATGTTCGCCCAACGTCTGCCCGTACCGGTCCAGCGTCTCATCCCCGCCGGGGAAGCCTCGACGCGCAATCAGCCACGTCGTTTAGCTCGCAAAAAGCGAATCAGCTATCGAAACAGCATTGACATTTATTCTGAACCGTCCTGTACGCACATGCGACACAGTGGCATTGAGCAATTCGCCAAGTACGGAGTCCCTCGCGGTGACCGTCGCCGTCCGCGCGCACGGTCCACGCAGCATCAGCGCCAGCGCGCGCGCGAGCACACACGATGGAGCCGTCCGATTTTGCCAAATAAGGGATTATAAATGCGTGACTGTCCCCGTATCGCGTTGTAATAAGTCAATATACCGCGAGGGATTCGCGCGGCTTCTGGAGAACGCGCGAGAATAGAATAAAGCCAGCGCGGAGCCGAAAGGCTCGAGAGATCGAGAATCTCGAATTGTTCTCGCCGAGCTGTACGGTTGCCAGCCGGGGCCGAGAAGCGGGACGGGGAGAGAGAACATCCCGTGAATTTACGAGCCGGCGTCAGAGATACACTCGATTGCTATCTTGTTATAGCTCTCGCTGTGTCCTCCATACATAATCGGACAATCGTATACGCAGCCGAGCTTCTTTCCAGACAAACATACTCTAAACTCGTTACAAACACGCACTCCGCGCCTCGAGGAAGGATCGATCGAGTCTCAAACGGAAGTGCGGCTGCTACGATAGAACCGCGTGCCACAAGCCCAAGAAAAAAAGAAAAAGAAAAAAAAGAGAAGTAACAGTTTTTTCTCATCTCGATTCTCATCTTCATCGGGACTTCCGTTCATGAAAGTTTGCTTGTTTATCCTTGAAAACCACCTGGCTAGTCCAGTTCTCCCTCTCCCGTTCGCTACGCGCCGAGTCAACGTTTTTATTTATAATTCTTACGAGATCCAATGAGCAACATATGAGACACGCTCGCGCGTATATCGTTAATGTGTATCGGTGTAACCCGCCGCCGGTTACGAGCCGATGACGTGTCGCCATTTAAGGAACTATGGAACGCAAGTCGCGAACGCTCGCTCTTTACAACCGACGACTTGTGGCTGCAGTGCGAGAGACACATGAACTCGCAGATCGGGAAGCAGTTATAAAGCAGGTAGGGTAGAGCGGGGCAAAATGGGGCAACGGGGCAAAACGGGGTTTTTGGGCAAAACGGGGTTTTTGGGCAAAACGGGGTTTTTGGGCAAAACGGGGTTTTTGGGCAAAACGGGGTTTTTGGGCAAAACGGGGTTTTTGGGCAAAACGGGGTTTTTGGGCAAAACGTCATTTTCCAATAATTTTTGGATGCCCGAATTCGCCCTATCGGATACATCAGGCTTTTCTGCCCAGTTTTGCGACCTTGTCCGATCCAAAAATGATTGGAAAATTTAGTTTTGCCCAAAAACCCCGTTTTGCCCCGTTGCCCCATTTTGCCCCGCTCTCCCGTATAATTTATCGGAGCCGGACCACCGCACCGAAACGCGAGAGCGTGGAGAAAATGATAATTCCAGCACTTTCGATGACTGGCGAGAAAGAGAGATAACGGCAACGAGAATTGAGTGTCCCGAGTAGATCGTTCTATCACGATTCGAAACACACATTTTTAAGCGTGGGAAATCGGACATACGATTTTTCGAAGTGTCCAAAGCTAATAGTATACAAACCGTAGACCGGTTCGCGCCTGCGCACAGTCGCGATGCCCTGTACGTTTTCTTTCGGTGTCGTGTAAATATGCGTCAGTCTCTCGCGGAGCCGATCGTACGTATAATTCTCCGAAAGATTGAACGAATGAAGAAATCGAGAGAGAAAAAAAAATGAAATCTGGAGTGGGCGTGAGGCCTCGTGTGTTTCGACCCACGTGTGTGGAACCGATCCTCTAACGAGGATAGCGATTGAGTTCGTGGAACTGGCGGGACACAACCGACTCGGCATTACTCGTCGATTTATGGTAAATTATTATCGAGGATAGAAAAAGTGAGCTTTGCCTCGATCGAACTCGATCGACGCCGTATCATTTGCACCGGTCGATCGCGTATTCAATAACAAGGCGTGACACAATAACTTGCGAGTTAATTGGACGACCTCGACCTCGAACTATATCGCAAACTAACGGACTTCCTGCGATCGATCGATTAAATTACTCTATCGAGTTTTTGTATTTCCCACCGGTAATAACTGCATTAACCGAGACACCGAACTGGCGCATTCAAGGTGATGGGTGGAAACTTTTATGTCTTTATCTCTACTCGATATAGCGCAAATTTCTTATTTTCATCGTTCGTCAACGAAGTCAGTCGCGTCGATGAGTGGCGTTTACGTTTTATGAATAGTTCGATTGCATAATGCACATATGCATAGAGTTACCGGCGCTCCCTCTCGACCCCACGTGGTGTCGCGCTTCTCGCTCTTACATCGTAATTCAACTACGACTTTGCGATGTTTGTAAGCTCGCGGTTAAACACTGGCCGTGTGCGTGGTTAAGTTTGCATACGTGAGACGACCGTATACGTCGCTTGACTCCCGACACGGCCGGAGTGTACGCGATCGCTCGTGCAACCTAGAATTCTCTCTCGAGTGTGTCAAGGTTGCTGACATCAATGGGACATTTGTGCGAGCACTGCATCGGCTCGGTAGGAAGCTTGGCATGATGCATAGACGATTGTTACCGATTCTAATATATCGCTCGGTGACAGAGCCGTATTAGGATCTACAGATTTTATTCTTATTCATTCGTCTTTCTAATATCGTGTTTCTACTTTAAAAAAATAAAATAAAACTAAATTCGCTATAAATAATAATAATTTTTGTTCTCATTCCTGACGCACCGGCACTGTAGGGGAAGCCGGGGCAAAACGGGGACATGGGGCAAAATGGGTACATGTACCCCGTTTTGCCCCAGATGGTTTTTTTTTAATATCCTTTCAAAGCCAGTGCCAATACAATTTTGGTGTGAAAAACAATGGATCTATGTTTTCGGTATCATTGTACCAGGTTTTATTGCTTAGCATCCCCGTTTTGCCCCGGTTTCCCTACGTAAAAATCAAATGATCGAGATCGAGATAAATAAAGTTATCGGATCAATCAATATTGGAAAATTAATTCTCATCGTGTCTCGTAGGTTTTACGATTTCCTTGCGAGAAGACTCTGCGAATGTACAAAATTCGAGACGCAAAAATGATGAAAGTCGTCTCGATGCTTTTCTCGAATTCTACGCTCGTCTCGCGGTTAGGCATTACGTCGCCTCATTGTATTCCACTCGTAGTGCGCACCGATCGGCGGAGATCGTGCGGGACTGACCGTGTCGTCACTTCCGCTCGAAGGGTCTTCGCCCTTCGGGACTTTCGTATCGTACGAACGGCGGTGCGGACGCGACGATTAATTGTGTCGACATGGTTTTTCCGGACACGTACGCGTGACGATTTCACGAAAGGACGGTGAAAGGTTATTGGTAAATTTCTCTCGAAAGTAAAATCACGGAGCTTGCAGGGCGCAGCCATCTAATTGGCGCACCCTTTTCGTTTTATTACCATCTACGGGCCGGCCACCTATCGACGATCTTATCTCCTTACCCCTCGTTCGCAATCGCTACTTTTTCTTGATTGCACCGCAGCACAGGTGCGCGTGTGCGTGCGCATTCGCCTCTGATAATGTACTCGTGTGCGAGGCGTGCGGCAATAAATTATAGTTTGCCCGCGGGGCTCGGGCGTCAATCCAATCTCCCTAATAGCCGTGGACTGCCGAATCCAAAAGGATGAGAGTGGCTGCGCCCCATTAAAGCGAGATGGTTACCTGCCCGGCTTGCGCTTCTCCGCGCGATGCTCCCTCGAGCTTTGAGTCAATAATGATAATGGCCCATTTGGCAAACCCGGGAGGGCGATGCTCGAACGTCGTTAAGTAAATTGGAGGTGTCGGGACACTCATTATTCGACACCTTGCCGACCCGCGTTGCATTACCCGGTTGCAAAGCAGCGGAGAAAAAAAATTAAAACGGAAGCGAGGAGGGATAATAATCGTTGTAATCAGAACTCTCGAGCCGATGAGTGAATGACCGCACGCCCATCCTCGCTCCTTTCATGTCCGCAATAAATTCGATCGAAGAAAGACCTCAATCACGTGACTCGACGGACCGCGTTCAATTATTGGCCTTACGTTGTTATTTGGCTATGCTTAATGAATCCAAAATGATTAAGCGCGAAAAAAATTTACGATTGTTTTATATTTTTTATTATAGGGTAAAAGTGGTGAATATGGTCCACCTCGATTAACACGTAAATTAATGATATATGGACCGGGCCATATTCCCCACTTTTACCCTATTCGTGAGAGCTCCGGAAAACGGGCCGGTTTGCTCAGTTCAACTTTTTTTTACTTGTGTCTCGCGAAAAATTGGTAAAAAGTGTCCGTCTTGCCCCGCTTTTCCCTGACAAGGCAAAAGGTACAAACAATGTTTTTCCTTTCGATCATTCGGTGAGACGTGTTTTCGTGACAGTTCGATTTCGACCCACATTCGCATCGCGCATGTGAGCTAATTTGCCAGAGGCTTCTGAATTGATCTGGATCGCGGATAGCGTCATCGGCCGTAATAGCTTAGCATTCGCCAGACTGACGACACACCGCGATAACCTTTCCCGATTACAGTTTGCTCAACTGTTTCAATTCCCGCGACGACGAAACTCCTGCCACGCATGTAAATTCAACTAGACAAATTGCAAATTTTCTTTCACACGGAAATATATTATTTCTTTCAGGGTTATCGTCGGTGCGCCGCAGGCGCAAACTGCCGTGCCCAATGTTTACCGGGGCGGCGCTGTCTACCGTTGCGACGTCGCGGCTGACAACAACTGCACGCAGCTGCTCTTCGACAGTAAAGGTAAGAAACGTCTTCTTCATGATAATTATTTTCAAAAAAATGTATAAACGCTCTCATCGTAATACGTTCGTATTACCAAGAGATTGTTTTTTTCACTGTTTTTTCCACTGTTTTTTCCACTGTTTTTTCCACTGTTTTTTCCACTGCGGTTTATTACTAACAACCTCCTCAACCGAAGAAACGTTGAAACAGCCTTTCCGTCTCATGATCAATTACCCGGGGGAAGACGAGAGGGAAGGGCGCGGAGTGGAATAATTGAAAATCATATCGGTGCCTCGAACAAATTTATGTTAAACACGGAGCTTAATGGGAAAGGATGTATTCAACAGAGGCATATTAGTCGTGACTCCCTTGCGCTTCCAGCATGCTAATTTATATTTCTTCCACTCTCGGCCGCTCTCCTCTTCCTCCCTTTCCTCCCGCCATTCTCGTTCCGTTCACTCCTCCATTCTTGCCCGAGCTCGGGGTGGGTCGCACACGTTGACTCCGAAGTCCAACAAGGGCTCCCTCCTCCCGCATTCCGCGTATTGTCCATAACCATTTGTAAAGTCTCCGACCCATATCTCCGCGTTTCCGCGTGTGGCGTCGCGCTTTTCGCACGAGGCCCTAGAACGGCATTCGTAATCTCGGGTGCGAACCACCGGGCGCAGCCGTGTATCTTCACGCCCACCGATGTAACACATCGTTTTTCGACTCTCCTGGATAATGTGGAGCAAACTATTCTTGGATGTCGTCGCACCCTCCGCCCCACCGTGTTGAACCCTCGCTCGAGTTTGGTCGGGAAATCGTCATTTGCTTCATCGCCCTAGCGGAACTGGTGGAACCACGGATTCGGAGTTGAATCGCAGTCGCAGTCGCACTACACTGAGAAAAACTTACGTAGTAAATAGTTCCCAGGGGGAACGCCTGGATTTTACAGTTACGACAATGACCAAAAATTATAGTTGTAACTATAATCATAGTTTAATCAATTTAGTATATACTATCACAAACTATCTATATATCAGTATCGTTGTTGTCGGTCGAAATAGTCGAATCGACACTGAGAAAAACTTACATAGTAAATAGTTCCCAGGGGGAACGCCTAGATTTTACAGTTACGACAATGACCAAAAATTATAGTTGTAACTATAATCATAGTTTAATCAATTTAGTATATACTATCACAAACTATCTATATATCAGTATCGTTGTTGTCGTTCGAAATAGTCGAATCGACACTGAGAAAAACTTACATAGTAAATAGTTCACAGGGGGGACGTCTAGATTTTACAGTTACGACAATGACCGAAAATTATAGTTGTAACTATAATTATAGTTTAATCAATTGAGTATATACTATCATTAACTATCTATATATCAGTATCGTTGTTGCCGGTCGAAATAGTCGAATCGACACTGAGAAAAACTTACATGGTAAATAGTTCCCAGGGGGGATGTCTACATTTTACAGTTACAACAATGACCGAAAATTATAGTTGTAACTATAATTATAGTTTAATCAATTGAGTATATACTATCACTAACTGTCTATATAGACGTCCCCCCTGGGAACTATTCGTTACAGTAAGAAATATCAGGTTTTTTCTCAGTGTAGGGTTGAGTAGACATGCATCTATAAGTTGCAATGACTATGACGAGACTCGGGGTATACTGAAATATGACCGATCGCTTTGTTCGAACTTTTAACCTTTATGCAACTCTGTTTTGATGAACGCGAGCGATCCACATGTAACTACAAATCAAATAAATAAAACTATATGACGATGGTTGCAAGGTTTACAGGAAAAACGACGTTACAATAAATGTTATACGCAAGTCTAGAGCAAGTCTAAATTTTGAACATTGTGCATTATTCTATTTAAGTCCGCCGACGGTCGCCTCGGTTCCATTAGGGTGCCCGCTCGACTGTGTTCCACGACTCTATAAACTCGGCACTTCTCCTCACGATGAACGATGAATTTGCCTAGTCGGCGAAGCTCGCGCGACGGATTTATCGCTCGCGGTCTAATCTCACGTGGGAACTTCTGTGTTTAATCGTCGTTCTCGGCCGAGCGCGCGAATGCTGCAGTGTTCGGTGAGTCCGATACCTTGCTTCGATCGGTAATTAGCTCGTCGAGTATGCTCGACGATCTTGTCCAATTAGGATCGAAAGTCCTGGCGGCGGGAGGCGAGCGAACACGCGGACGGCTCGCGACTCCCGACATTCACCCCCTCCCCCTCCTCCCCGCGCGAAACACGGCTGAGAGTACAATGTTACCTGACCGATCGGAGCCGCAGAGAATAAAAGCCTCTTGGCCAATTATCGATTGAATTCTCTTCGTCGATGCGACAAGATTCGAGATCGTCGAAGAACTGTAAAATGTAATACATTTTCGTTTTCGTGACTACTGTTTTTTTTTGCCTCGAGTATCGTGATTTGAAATAGTGTCGTCTCAGCTAGTGTGGGAAAACCCAACGGGAAGTTTTTTTTTATTAATTTTTTTGTTTTTTTTTTTACCGAGTTGAGGCCGCGAAGAGCGGACCCAGAGTCATTCTCGAAAATAACCCCGTCGAACTTACCGCCCTACCGTTAGTTTCTTAGTTAAAAATGTGTAACGCACAAGACAGATTTCTCGCTCGTTCAGCGCAGAGATCACGTATTATTTTTGGACTCAGCAGTCTCACAGCTTGGGTTCTCGCTGTCGTTTACCCTCGGGAGAAAACAATTCACGCTGCGCGCGCAGCCGTTGGATCCGAACCGATGATCGATGTTGCTGATTTTTACATTGTGCGCCGATGCTAATTTGATAGTATATACAGATTGATATCATATTCGATACGTATAGCTCTAAACATCTTTCATTTATCCCGTCAGAGATGCGGGTCGGTCCACTTGGCGAACATTGGACTTGTTGGAAATTAGCATTTCTCGATCCCCAGATCCGATCGAGTCTGCCCCGTCGACGCATATCGATTCTTCAGTCGCGATCCCCCGTGAAGATCCTCTCGCACATAAAAAAAAGCATACTCAATAATCGTTTCTTGTCCATCAAACGCCCACAACTTCTTTTCTCGTCAATAATCAATAAAAAATAAATAATTGTCAACATGCTGTTTTTAATTTTTAATATTATAAAATTAACAAAAATGATCGAAGTTTGACGGACGAGAAATGTTTGCCAAACGTAGTCACTTGGTGGAAATTAGCATTTTTCTATCCCTAGATCCGATCCAGTTTGCCCCGTCGACGCGTATCGATTCTTCAGTCGCGATCCCCGCTGAAAATCCTCTCACACATTGAAAAAGTTGTGCACACTCAATAATCGTTTCTTGTCCATCAAACGTCCACAACTTCTTTTCTTATCAATTTTATAATTTTTTTGTCAACATGTCATGTTTTTATCTAAAAATATTGTAAAATTAACAAGAGAAATAAAAAAAAACGTCGTAGTTTGACGGACGAGAAATGTTTGCCAAACGCAAGAACCTTTTTATTCACCGCGCAGCGATTTCTCCCCCGATCGATCGCCCGTGATCGATCAGTGCGTGGATGGCGTCGAGTGGAAAGGGTGCGCGGATCGTCGATTCCGGTTGCGTATGGGGAAGCGATCGTTGCAGAGTTTGATGATGCGTGCCTCTCTCGCGGCCTTAGAGGTCACTCACATCTCAGGTAGCCGAAGAGTTTTTCGAGCGAGCTGTTCCTGCGGAGCGCTCCTCGATCGGAGTGAAGAGAGAACGAGCTGCACCCCGAGACCGGCCGCGGAACAGAAGCCGGGGGCACCGGAGGGAATCTCACGTGCGGATGCCGGGGTGTACAGCTCATCGGGTCTTCGGTCGAGAAGGCCGATTACGAGGAATCGCTCGGGCACTCGCGCCGGCAAGAACTCGCACTGCCTAATACAGAAAACCGTAAGACCTCAGGACATGCCTCGGCTGCCTTGGCGAAGCTGTTTGCACGTGTACGCCCCGACGAGATGAGTCCGCGGCGACGAATCATCCGCGGGACCTCCTCCACGGTTATAATGCATCGGGGACTGCAGTAAGGAACGGTGTGACGAGGGACCCGAAGCCGCGGCTCTAACGGCGTGCGGATATAATACGTACTCCGCAAGGCGACCGAGAAATGCGTCAGCGTATCTATAAGCGACGAGGGAAGAGAGAGGTACTGGTTCCCCTTAAGGGAGAAGCCCTCGCCGATACGGCTAACGGGTTCATTCCGCGCTCGACCTCTTCCCGATACCCCCTGCCCCGCCCTGCGTCTCGGGAAAGAAAAGACGATGAGACGATTTAAAAAAAAGGGGAAAAACGAGCTTAAGGCCGCTAGCCGGGAGGTAGGAAGATCTTTTCGCCACCTGTTCAGGTGACAGAGTCAACGATCTTTCGCGCTCAGGCGAAGTCTCTGCCCGGTCGGACACTTGTCAGACAGGAATGATTTTGTCCATTCCCCTCTCTCTATACTTGGCACTTATGTGTGACTACCTGTTTTATATGTCGCGAACTGCCCGACCCGTTAAAGTGACGCGCGTGACTCGGGAAGATACGGTCCGGAGTAGCAGGTGAGTCGGGGAGTCTTCGGCTCAGGGGCTTTATCGCTAGGATGGCCATTCGCTGCAGATGGGTTCATGGGGCATTCCATATCATTTCGACCTCGGACCAACACCTTCACATCTTGGACTGGGCGCGCGATTTTTTATGTGACTAAATCGCAAAAACACTCAGATTTATTATAAAATTTTTTAAAACTGTTTATAAGTATTTATGATTAAAAAATGAGCTTATCTGAAAAAATTCTGAAAAAACTTGCGTTGTATATAAACAATTTGAGCCAAAGTGGACCGGCGTCACCTTATATTTTTTCACTCCATTTTTTTCGGAAATTTTTTAATTTTTTTTAAGCTTCTTAAGTCATTCATATAAAAAAACGTTTTTCTTGCGATTGGCAATATCTGAAAAAAGAGAAATTTGGCCGTTAATAATAGCCTTAAATTATACGCGAGCAAAGCGTGCTGTCGCTGCTGATGGAAACAAAAATTACACAGTAAAATCACAAAAAGCCGCAATCAGAGCTGTCTTCCCTGATTAAAATTAAATCCGCTCAAACATCTCCGATCCCCAAATTGCTGATTAAGATTGCCGACATGCGTGACGTTGCGTTCGCCTGTTGCAGAGCACAACACGGTTAAACGGCCGACGCCACCGTACGACTACATGCAGATCGACAACAAGACGATGCAGTGGTTCGGCGCAACGGTGTCGACTTCCCAGCAGGACGGAGGCCCGATTCTCGTAAGTATGCATGCGTAACCTGTGTGGAATTTTTTAAAATAACAATAATAACAATAGCCGAAGCGCGATGGGCGTTATAGGAGCGAGACGGAAACAAGATAAAGACACACCTTAGGTGGAGGCTCGTAAGCTGACACCGACGTGCCTTTCATTGTCGAAAAGGCAATTAGAATCGCGATGCCTGCCCGCAGCTCTGATTTCGCTGACAAGCGTGACGAAGGCACCAGATGCTCGCGTGCTTGCACGTCTCACATAAAAAAAGATATATACATGTATACATATTAGGATGTTTCTTAAAAAGGAAATTTTTTTATTATTTTTTCACCCACCCTTTTAAAGTATACATTTCAACCTCAAATTGAACCTCACGAAAGGCCGTTCCTAGTAAAAAAAAATCCTAAAGGTCCGTATTCGCCGTTCATACCAAAAAAGAAAGAAGTTGTCGAATTTGTTGGGTACAAACCTTGAATGAGGCGCCTCTTAGGATTTTTTTGCTAGAGCCCGCCTTTCGTGAGGTTCAATTTGAGATCGAAATCTATACTTTAAAAGGGTGGGAGGAAGAAAAAAATGTCCTTTTTGAGAAACATAATAATAATAATATATATCTATCTATCTATAGTGTGTCAAAGATAATATATAGAGAGTTCCGTGGGCCTCAGTGTTTATCGAAATAAACTTTTCACGTAGTCCTCAACCCTCTCGAGAAATGCAGCTGGCCCCAAAGTCAGGCGACATCCGATCCATTCGTTATCCGTACGAATCTACTTGACTCTCGTGGGCCAACTAACATCCGAGCATTTGTACTCTCGCAAAGTAAACTCATCGAGGTGGTCGTGCCTCAAGACCATTGCTCTTTTAGGGAAAAGCCCGAGAGCTCTGAGTGCAAACGCTAACGCGAGTGCCATCCCTCAAAACGCGAGAAACTCCGTGAATTTCGGTGGACAGGAGGCAGGGATACACGTGCGACTTCGGCAAAGCGAAGCGCCGAGCTGTTGAAGACGGCAGAGCCGAGGCTTCTATTTTAGGATTGGAAAACAAGCGGAATCCCACTTTGTAGAAGCTGGCTGGTGGCTGGTTCGGCCGACACTCGCGACGAGCCTCCTTCGCGCAGCCAAATAATATTTTACTTTACGATTCTCGACCGAGTGGAACTTGCACTTTTTGGATTTTTGATTCGATATGCAATTTTCGCCGTGGCGCAGAAAATTATAATTTTTTTTAATGGTTCGGGAGTATCCAATCTAGCAAGAACGATCTTGGAAATTCTCGGAGCTATCCTCGAATGGTTTGCCTAGAATCGCATGTAGGAAACCAGCTCGCCGGGCGGTGCCGGCTCTATGAAGTAACGCCGCGCCTTTATCTATCTTGATACTTGCATTTGCTCGATTCTCACATCCATCCATTCGCTCCACGGAAGTCTGTGTGGCGATTCTCGTACGTGTTACGCGATCGCACGCACTTCAAACGAAGCCCTGCACACGCGGAGCGAGCGGTTCGAGATACGTGCGTACTATATGCTCATCACGCACTTTGGCGGGATGCGCGTTTCTCCGCTGCACGTCGGATGACGGGCGGGGACTCTAACAGATTCATCGTCTTGCTCGCCCGTCGGTTTTGCTGAATTTCCTCGACTGCCGCCCGCACTCGAAGGAATTTACCCCGCGGGGCGCGAACGAGCTCTTCCCGGGTTCAGAGGCTCGTGAATAACATGAAGGAATCCTCAATTGCAACGAGCATGTGTAATAACGTCGGTATCATACGTGAGGACGAGAAGGCATGGAAACAGTGTCAATTGTTTTCTTCGGAGAGCGATATTTCTCCTTCACGTTTCCTGTAATTTCCATTAGAAAATTGATTCCATTGTATGGACTAAATTTTCAAATGATTGAGTTTTAGCTCATGGCATGGAAATTTGTATGTTTCGTATAATTCTTTCACATAATTTTTCCTAACAAATTCACGATCGCGCTTTGCGTTTTGGGAAGTGTGCGCAGAAAGGCACTTTCTCGCACTCGTGCGGGAAAAAGTACTATATTGCGTTTATACGCATGTGCAGTATTCTTTTCGCACGGGATGCGAGAAAATGTCTTTCAGCGCACACTTCACAGGAACGGATAGCGAGATTTTACGTACATATGTTAGGAAATCGAAATTTGTATTTTTAATTTTTAACAAATTGTATGATATTCCGTTATTCGCTCATTCTCCTGTGGATGCGAACGGACGGAAGATCGTTCGCATTATTTCCAGGAAGATGATAGCGAGTCGGGAGAACGCGCTGTTCGATACATTCCGAGAGTTGCGATACACATACTCGAGTGCAAGTGCAACGACTGCAATTTTCCTCTCTTTTTTTCTTCATTTTCGGTGAAGTTGACCGATTTTATAGGAGCGACTGCAGTGAGCGGGTCATCTTCATCGAAAATTCTCGTTACTTGAACTCGATGAACAAAGTTATGTATAAAGTAGGCCTATAAATAAGGCGCCTCGCTTCGTGCAAACGCGACGTGTATTAGCCGACCGATTATCGTTCCCCAGCCGCTGCAATTTCGCGGCATCGCAAACCTTCAACTGGTTCACTCGCACATCGCCGCGCGACAAATTCCCATCCTGAACGGACGCGGCCCTTCGTATGTAACACTGGAATTATCTACTTACTCCAGAATGCGCGAAAGACTTCCGAGAGTGCGGGGCTCTCGACGTTCTCGGTTGAGCGCTCGATTTTTCTTCTCCGTGCTCACCGACGGCGCGACGGTTTGCGTGTGAAAACGTATTAAATACGAGAAAGCACGGTAATTCGAGCTGCAGAGGAGACACGAGGAGCGAAGTAAGAGACAAATTACACGGTGAAAAGAAATCAGAGATGCCGCGACGAAAATTCTTCTTTTTAATCGTAAAAATAAAAAAAAGTCTTATTGCTCGTCAATTTTTCAATTTATCAGAAGACATAAAATACTAGCAGGTTGTTGTGGCTCGGGTGCTTCGTGCACTCGCTATTGACTATGAATTTTAGAAATCGGTAGTTTGCAGAAAATACAGTCACTTCCGGTCTGAAAATCTCATTTTTCACACGGAACTGACGGCATACCAGAAATACGTCACTTCCGGTTTGAAAATCTCATTTTTCGACCGGAAGTGACGACATACCGGTAATACGTCACTTCCGGTTTGAAAATCTCATTTTTGAAAAATGCGTTTACCCGACCGGAAGTTCGAATTTTCGGTACGACGTGCTGCCGGTCGAAAAATGCGTTTTCTGCACCGGAAGGAAGGTATTTCTGGTTGAAAATTTATTGTACTATTCCTCGTTTTGATAGTTTTTCAATTTATCGGGAGACTGATAAATTTCTTGGCTCCCGCGAGAAGGAGAGACACAGAGTGGTAGATTTAACGCCCACATTCGATGAATATCAAGGTTCACGCCCTACAAGCTCTCGGCGAAACGCAAAGTACAGGATGTCCTTGCGGTCGCAATTGAGTTTCGATGTAGGCGTAAAGTCAACGCGCGTATTCCACGCTACATAACGCGCGTTAAATACAACGTGTACGTTATATACCGCGCGTATTTTCCATGATATCGGCACGCGACCGCTCGTAAATGTCTTCTCGCGTCATTGAACGCGCGCGCGAATTCAGCACCGACGCTCACCTCTTTGTATCTACATAGACCTCATTTTATTATGCCCCTTTTTATTATCGAGTGCGATGCAATGGATTTAGCCGCGCATAGTGGTTTCTCTCGCCTCTCTACCGTGTTATTTCACGAGCCCGTGGAATTGTTCGCTATAGACGATGCACTTCTGAATAGCGAAAAAAAGCCGATAATAGAAGTGCTGGCGTTGGCGAGTATGTCGGAGCCTTTGTGCCGGTGCCGCCGGGCAATTCCTGACGTTCTCACAATACCGAAACATACCGAGGTTTGCTCTAATTCGCGACCGCTATTGCGTTTAATCGAACGGAATTGTTCGAACCCGGCATACAAAATTGCACCCATAAATCCGGCATCGATCGGGGGCTGCGATACGAGGTATCGCATTAATCAAGATTACGTGGAAAAGTGCATTTCTTATCGGCAAGTACAGTAGCCCATGGCAAATTATGGAATCGAACGATCGGCTCGAGACAAATAAGTAAATGATCGATCGAACGGCTCCGCCGGCCTCGTTCCCGTCCATCAATCTTCCTCCAGCTTTCGTTTGCCAAATTGCCCGCGGAACACGAAATAACTTCGGAGAAAGAGGGATTTATCAAATAAGCTCGACGGTGCCCGGTCCGGGAGACACGACGGGTTCTCTTCCGAGTCTGGCGTTACACGAGACGATCTTCATCTCCCGACAGACAATTTTGCGGTGTCCGAACGGGCTCGCCCTTAAAATCGGTGAGTTCTAAACTATCTCTCGTAGCGATGCCGAAAAGACTCGTCCCGGCACCGAGCTTAATTCACAGTGGCTTCTTTTCTTCGCCTCGTTTCTCTTCTCATCCTCTCCGTCTTTCTTCTACTCGCGGATCCGTCGCGGCGCTCATCTTTCTATCCTCCAAAGCGGACGTCCGCCCTGCGCGTTACATTCTCGTTCCTTTTTTGCCGCTGCTAGCTCCTCCATACGGAGCGTGCTCACCCCTTGCAATCCCATTCGCATCCTTCGCCCGTTTCGTTCTCTCCGATCTTCGTTCCTCGTCGCAATCTCGGCTCTCGTCCTGAATCCCATCGTCGGCGTCGTCGTCGTCTTTTGGGCTCGGACTCCTCTCACGATCGCCGCGGCATCTCTCGTATTTTGGAGATGCGGCCGGCAGATTTGCCGACAGATGTTTTCTTCCGTTCCGAGGCTCACCCGAGTGTCTCCCTCTTCCCGTTCCCTCGCTCTCGCTCCCCTCGGCGATTCCCGTATAGGCTCTTCCTTCGATCCTCCCTTTTCTTTCTTTTGCGCTTATTCACCTACCAACCCTTTTGTATCCTTTCCGAGACGGCGCGGGAGTAATCGAAAGGAAGAAGCGGCGGGGACCGTCGGGGAGAATGAATTCGCTTACCGATACATCGCCGACCGTGTACGTTATAATTTACGATACTTGACAAATTCACCTGATATCGCTCGAATCCCATTTGGGAAGACAAATCTGATGCGACCCGGCGACGATAAAAAGGGCGGGACTTTCGCAAAGAGCAACTTGGGTACCGATGCATCGGTTTTGGCCAAAGCACCAGTCGTGGCCGTCTTCGCTACCGTTGTTTCAAATCGTTCATAAAAATGATACTTCAGAAGTATTTGAATAAATTTACCGAATTTTCCACGCGATGTTTTGTTGGATTCGATCGTACTTCGTTCTTTCCTACGTGGTGGCTGAAGCCGAACGTCTACCCTGCTTCGTGTCTCGCGAAAATCTTCTTGGACGGCTCGCGACTCGCGGATCGAACAATTGGAACGGCGGAAGAGTTCATGGGGGGGGGGGGGGGGGGGGAGACATGCAAAAGGTAAAATCGGAACGGCGCACTGAGGATATAACTTCGTCTCGCAGTTTCGCGAGAGTCGGTCCCGTAGGCGAGTAAGCCGAGAGCGGGGACCGAAGGCAGGAACAATCGAGGGTAAAATATGGGCGAGCCCTGACGATAAAACTGGTGGCGGCTTCCTCGCGGTCGGCTGTCGGTTCTCGCAAAAACGCATCGATTAAAAGGGGGTTGGGAAGGAAGAGAAGAAGTAGAAGAAGAAGAGGAGGAGAAAAGGAGGACCTCGTGTTCGGCCCCGTACGAAACCACGACGGAAGACAATCGCGACCTCGACGACCCGGCCTGAAAGCAGAGCCTTGTATGAAACCTCCTTTCCTCCACCACTCCTATCTCCTCGACGTTCTCTCCACTTGCGCCGTGAGAGACTTCTTCACGTTCTTCCTTCACGAGCCACACGGTCCTCTCTTGCCTCCGCCTATTCAATCGATCGAAACTCGCGCGGCTACTCGCACCTTTTTGGGAATTCCCTTGGTGGATCCCGAACGACACGCGGAGGCGTACCACGGGAAAGGGAGTGAGTCCCTCTTCTTCTGAGATATACAGCGACAAGCTCGTTGCGAAAACGGCTACGCGGGCATTGTTCTTCGAGCTTGACCTTATAGATGCAACTGCGGTACACAGGATCGGAGGGCATTAATTTGCATTAATTTTTTTTATTAATATTCTTCCAACTGAGCGAAATTATACTCGTTTGCGAGGCGGACATTATTGTGTTAAGATGCCTAAGCATCGTATCCCTGATCGGGATCTGTCATACAGTTGGATTCCATTAAGTTCTACACTGAGAGAAGGATCTGATAGAAATTACCATAAATCTGGTCAATGCCGACAGAAATTTCAGATATATGGGAACTTTCGTATTCAAACTTGACACATTCTCCCAGAAAATACGGTAAAATATGATAAAACAGGGTTACCCGGGTATCGCGTAATTTTTGCTAGAACATTAAGTTCTTCTTACAAGGAAATATAGTAATTGGTGGCGTTGCGATCGCCAACCTTTGTTTTAAGTTTGTAGGTTATTATACCGGCATATTATGTCAATCAAATTTTTTTTATGTATACCTACATAAAAACATTTCATCGACGAAATGATCAGTTTTTATACACGATATTTTTCGTCAGATACGCAAAATGTTGCCATCCCGCCTTTAGGATCAAATTACGATATCGCCCGGGTAAAAATTGCTATGACCCCTGTAAAAATTTCACATATCGCTAGTCGTAGCGCTGGTGTACCATGTTCCTTGGTCGAAATTCATCTCCCGACTTGGTAATTTTTCCAATATCCTTCTCTCAGTGTACCCTACCAGAAATTGTAGAGCGTGAGTCTCGCAAACCCTTTTTATCTCTCGCACGCATAATTCGCTTACGCAGCCCACATTCCCTGCGCATGCGCAAGCTGCATCTGCGCATCGGACCGGAAACGCATCGACGTATCTCCGTTTCTTTCCCGTCTCCATCCGGAAGCAATGTTCGTCTGTAGGCAATACTGCAATGACGAATATCAGTTGCCATATCCTAGAATCGAATCGAATTCCAGTGGCAATTTCGTTGATTATTTTTACCGCAGATCCAACGATCGTCCGCTCGCGAGCATCGATTATGCGCTTCTTCGCTGCGCCATTCCTTCCACTCGCTCCGGTCGGAGCCGCAGAGGTACGGAGCATGCGAGAGATATACCTTTATATACCACACACTCGCTGGACAATACGCATTCCTCCGGCGTGTTTTGTCAACGGGACAAATTGCGACGCCCGCTAAACGGTTGCTTTTTGTCGCTCGGCGCGGTCTCCCGTGTCCCTCGTAAAGCCAATCGCGACTCGAGCAACGGTCCACACTCTCGCTCTCTCCATCTTCTCCTCGTATAAAACGTCTGTGATGCCGGAGGATCCTTCCTCCGTCGCTGGTTTAGTTTGCACACATAACCGTGCAAGACGCCGCTCGACTCGTTACGCGAGCAGTCCCACGGGGGCCGTGGGCTCCCGCTCGCTCTGCGGATCCCCGACGATAAATCATTCGCGGCTAAGCGATGAGGAGTATAGCGGAGGGCAACGGCGGATTACGAAGCGGTCGCCGAGCTAAAGAATGCCGAGAACTTTCAGCACTTTTACCCGCTCCATTTAACCGGGCTGATGGCTGTGTCAGATGTCACAAAAATCGGTCTCCTTCCATGGGCGCTGTTCAGCGCCTTATCAACCAAAAAAATCTTAAAATTTCGCATTTCTGTACGGGATAGTTAATTTTTTTGTTTCAGCTTTCTTCAAGTATTCGAGAGGAACCGGAGTCTGCACAGCCCTCTATCTTTGAACGAACATGCGTGTTAATAAAACGAGACGATTTTTTCTTTTTTTTAATTATTGAAGTGTTGCTTCGTCCAGTCAGAATTAATCAGTAGTCTCGTAAATTTTATTTCCTGATGAAGGAGTAACTAATAATTACAATAATCGATAAAGATTCACCATTGGGGTACAAAGTGGTATATTTTTTTAAATTTTGTTTTATGTTTTTTTTTTTTTTTTTTTTTTTTTTTTGAAGTTTGATATACGATGTAGGGATTATGTGTTTACCTACGCGGATCCCGCAATCTACGATCCGCTACACACGTTATCTATAAATAATGCAGTGAGTCAGTGGCACTGTCGCGGGGTGAGTCAACCTCGAAAGTCAAGACCCTCATGCCGTATACACCTTGCCATGCTCCCTCTTTCCTCTCTGGCCACTGCCTCGCCAACCGACGTAAATATACCTCTCTTTCACTCCACCAATCTCACTCCACATCTACCCAGTCAGCTTGCGAAAGCGAGCTTACGTACGCTTTTATTTCCCGCTCAAAGAAAAAAATATTAATACACGACAGAAAAATTTATCGAGCATCGAGGCACAGTCGGAGCCAGAAAATACGTATTTCGCTCTTCGCTATCTTTTTTTTTTTAGATATCAAAACTCTTTAATATAAATCAAAATTTTTTAATATACACAGTAAAAAATAATATCGTAAATCGAAATACGAAGTTCCGTAAAAATAATTTTGTTAAGTAAGTGACAAACTTGTTTGTTCAGGTTTGAATATTACAAAACTGCCCTTTTATTTCTCGTGCAATTAACAATTTTAGTTTGTATTAATAGAAAATTAACAAATAAAAATTGTATACGTTTGTGGACAATAAGTTGTAAAAAATACAAACTTTTTTTACTGTGTCGATCAAAATATTTTGTAGAAATAAAAAATGGTCGATAAGAATAACAAATTTTTAATATAGATAAAAAATGTTAAAAATAATTATTTAATTCAAATAAATATCTAGAGACGTCCGCTCTTACGCTATATCGCTTAGGAACTCCTCCGACCATTCTCACAACTCTCCATCGCAGGGAGGTCCGCCACTCTCTCTCTCCATACATCCACGAACTCGCCGCTTCTCAGCTCGATGTTCCCGGATAATTTATAAGCCCCGTTCCATCTCGACACTCACGAAGCTCGTGCACCCTCGAACGCATCACGTCGAGTCTATTTCTCACAGCCGCGCGACAGAAAACCGTTTATCGAGCATCGAAGCCCAGACGGACCCAGAAAATGTGTATTTCACGATTAGCTATCGTTTTTTTAAAGATATCAAAATTAAAAAAAATTATTATTTAATTTAAAAAAATATCTAGAGAGGTTCGCTCTTACGCTTCACCGCTTACGACCTCCTGGACTATTCTCACGACTCTCCACACTCTTTCTCCATACGTTACCAACTCGCCGCTTCTCAGCTCGAAGTTCTCCGATAATTTAGGAGCCCCGGTCCATCTCGACACTCACGAAGCTCGTGCACCCTCGAACGCATTTCCTCACGTTTATTTCTCACAGCCGAGCGACTCTCGACCCCCCGATATTACATACATATTGCGACGCTAAGAACGAGACCCATGGGAATTGCATTTAACGTCGTATAGATTTCAATGACCCAGCGGTGCACGCCGAGATTTTTTTATTTATCTTTTTTTCCCCCTGAGCCTCAGTCAACCTAGTTGAAAACTCGACGATCTATTCGACGAGCTTTCGAGAGGGAAGAGGTGGGGAGTGTAGCGGGTGCAGTCCGACCCGAGATGACCTCATTCGCGCCCCCAAAAATAACTTTCGCTTCCTTCGAAAGCTGAGCGATAGCCTCAGCACACGTCACACCGCCCCGCCGTTATTTTGCTTCTAAGCAAAACGCGATCGATGGCCCGAGGTCGAAGAATCCCCGGCTTAGAAACAACAAAAAAATATACAAAATAAATTAAACGATACAAAGTCACAAATTTATCGTTGCCAATTTTAAATTGTCCTCATCGCTGATTCGGCTCTGTTATTGCGGTCGGGAATAATGCTTCGTCAATTTTTTTTGCGTCCTCCTCGGAGGCACGCGCTTAACAGAGCGTGAAAATGGAAACTTGACTTGGCAGTCTCGCCGGAGGCGGAGGAAGCCCGGAGGACGAAAAAAATCTTCGGCCCGGTACCGGCCGCGTTTAATGTCTTCGCGCTGCTGAAGACATTAAAGAAGAACGCCGCAATTGCCGGCGGAGCGGGGGCTTCGAATTCGGCAGGGAAACGCTGGAACCATTAACGGAGCACGCGCGCTTCTTCGGCACTTCGCTAAAAAAAAAGCAAACAAGAAATTGCCCTGCATAATAAAATGCGGAGTATGCGCTCGCGAAAATTGCAGCCCTTTCTGGACAAAAAACTTCAGTTCGATAGCGCTATAGGGGAGAACGGGGCAAAATGGGGCAACGGGGCAAAACATCATTTTCCAATAATTTTTGGATCGGACAAGGTGGCAAAACTGGGCAGAAAAGCCTGATGTATCCGATAGGGCGAATTCGGGCATCCAAAAATTATTGGAAAATGACGTTTTGCCCAAAAACCCCTTTTTTCCCGGTTGCCCCATTTTGCCCCGCTCTACCCTATATTGTGGATGGTGGACGCGGAGGGCGAAGAGGTCGTGAGAATTCGCGACCCTCGTAACGCCGGAGAATCGCCCGCATTATCCACGTAGAATAACTATGCACCAAGGAGCAACGAGGTTTTGTACGTACGCGTTCACATTCGCCTCTGTAGACTATGGGCTCTCGCATAATTGCGCGGAGACTTCGAATTGGGTGAGAGCGGCAGCATCTGCAAGTGCGTGAGCCTCTCGCACGCACGCTTCGAAACTCGCAGCTGTCCGCGTTGCGTGCGCTGTCAGTGTCGACGTCCCAATCGATTTACCTCGAGAACTCAATACACACGCCGACGATGCGAGTGCTATTTCACCGGTATGCCCGCTGTTGGGTTCATCGATTCACTCCCGTGGCAGCTGTTGCGATCAACAGCAGTTCCTCTCAATCTTCCAGATCCAGAAAACAAGCTCTTCGGAAGGTCGATACGGATGTATGTGTCGGGGATATCGTAGGGTTCTGAAACTTCTTTCGGCTACTTTTCCAACTATGCGTCGAAAGAAGTAGATAGTACAATTTTAGAGATCCAATTTTTTTTTTCAAATTGTCCATCTATCTGGTACTCTGAGGGAAGAAATAGAGATGAACATAAATGTGGTAACAACCAACAGAATTTTCAGGAATTACATCGCCGTCCTGGCAAACATTCGTATTAAACTTAACACGTTCTGCTAGAAAATATGGTAATTTCATCCCGTCATTTTTGCTAGAATATAAGTTCTTCTGACTAGAAAGTATAATAATCGATAGCGTCGCGATCCCGAACCAGTTGTTTGTTTGTTTTAGATTTGTAGGCTACACTGGCATATGATGTCGATCAAAATCTTGTTATGTATACAAACGTAAAGAAAATTTGATCGACGAAAATTTCAGTTTTTATCCATAGAATTCTCGGTGTTAATCCACGAAATTCTTAGCCACATACGCAAAATCTTGCCAACCCGCCTTCTGAAAAAAAATACTATATGGATTGGACTGGTGTACCATCTTGCCGGGTAAAAATTTCCAATATGACTTGATAGGTTTTCCGAGATTCTTCTCTCACTGCAGATAGTACAATTTTAACGAGCAAATTTTCGATTTTTCCATTAATATAGTACCAAGTATTGCGTTTATTGTAGGGCTTGCGTTCGATAAAAACAGATATTTACCGTTGAAACAATGATAAGAAAGAGCGGTGCAAAACGAACAATTTTTATCCATTTTTCGCGGGCCATAAGAAGTATCATCACAAATGGAGAAAAGGGATCGTTCGCCTTGCTCCCTCTCGGCTACTTTTGTTTAGTGCAGTCGTTCGCGGCACTCAATTTTATACGAGAATTGCTCTTCTAGTCGAGAATCGAGAAAAATCGTAAAAAGCGACAAATAAGGAGTCCCGAGAGCCGGTTCCCGTGGCTATGACTAATAAACTCCGTTGAGGGAAACACGCCTCATCGGTCACAAGCTCGGCTCTCTTCTTCGGCGTACGTTTATTATATCTTATAGTTTAATACACGGATATAAACAGTCGGAGAACTTCAGCGATGTTCAGGGTCAGTAACGGCTCCCTCTCCGCGTTTGTACTCTCGCTGTAAAAACGCAAGTTGTGTGTGTCCGTCAGCCAGAGTCGCGGTTTATCCTTGCGCGATTGAGCTCAACTAGCGCAATGGATAAATTGCGGGCTCTTCGGCTCCTCAACAGCGCACTCGCTTATTTTTATTTGTTTCGTTTTTTTTTTTTCTCAATGCTTTATTCCCCGCGGTCTTTCGACGCTCTCTTCTCGACATCGCCGACCGACCACGAAGCCGAGGAGGGAACCGAGTACCGTCCGAAGGGAGGCCCGGACAAACGCCCTGTCGTTACGTTCAATTTACTCGTTCCTCCGCCCTCCTCCGCTCTCGGCTCTTTGAGATCTGAATCGAGACTCTGCGACGGAGTCAGGTTACTTCGCGGCTCGTATCTTCATCGATTATTCTCGTACTTGGTCTCAATTTCACTCGGATTGTCGCGAGAGCCCAGTGAAGGACAATTTTTTTTTTTTTTTTTTTGCAACATCGAAGATCCTCCTAATGCTTATCATAAAGGAAACGTTTTACACGCTGCACTTATCTGCACTCTAATGCCTCTCCGTTTCTATCGTTGAAAACAAATTCGCAGCTTAGCGGGACACAAGAAACGACTGTACCGTCGTTTCTTGCGTCCTTGCACTTTCATCGTTTCCAAAGAAGCTGAAACAATGTTATCCGCCAGACCGCGATAAGAGCCCGTCTCTATCCGGACCTATCGTCTGCACCGGCCTCTCGCCCGCCGTCGAATAGATAACCCGTTGTGGTGGCTCGAGAGCCGCCGACGTCCGTACAAGTTCAACTAAGTTGACCTCGTAATTTTCAATATATGATAACGCCTAAGGGAGAATGGGGCGAGAGGCCGTGAAAATCGGCTTTACTACTGTGCGATCTATTTTTGTCGTTACAAAAAGAAAAACATAAAGAAAAAAAATACGGTAATGTAAAATCGTTAGCCTTAATTGAGACGAAGTGAATTCTACCAATTGCCCGGATCGATTGGTAATCCCATGATAATAATTACAAACTGCAATTGACAGTGTAATTGGCCGGAGTAGTTCATTGCTCGGCCGGGACCATAACAATAATAATTCTCATCTCGGAGCCGAACAGAAGATACCATGATATTGGTACTAAGGTAAATGTACCAATGGCCGGACACCTATGGGAGCAGTTCCAGAATCCGGACATGCAGGAAAGATCGTATTTCGTGCAGGAAGTTGGCCCCCCCATTTTTAGAAATTCCACACTGTAAAGGTTGTTCTGAGTCGCTCTAATTGCTCCAAACATTCTTCCGAATTCGAAATGTCGCCAAATGAAAAATACGCGAATTGAAAGAAAAAATAGACATTTTTTTGTCGATATGAATGCTCTTCAAACAATACTAAGCCTGCTTTTCGACTGTAGTGTGTAGTTACTACTAAGCAATCATTATACCAATCTGAAACAATCAACAATAGATTGAAAGCTTAATTTTGTATCATCCAATCAAAAAATCTCTGCCGAGTTGATTCTCCATTGAATGTTTTTTTCAACATTGAATAGTATTTCTTACTACAACGAAAACTTCCCAGAGGGAACGTCTATATAGACAGTTTCAGATAGTATATTTTCAATTGGTTAAGTTATAGATATAATTGCAACCATGATTGTTTGTCATTGTCGTAACTAAATAATGTAAAAGTTCCCCCTGGAAACTTTTTTTTATGGTAAAAAGTTAGTATTCTTCCTTTAACTACGTTAATTTTTCTCAGTGAACGTTCAACGTACTTGACCGATGCTTATACAAATCTGGCAAAATCATTGATAGGCCAAAAACAACGTTGTCCGACCACTGGGACGTGTCCGGTCATTGGGACCTTCGCCTTAACACGAATTTCGATCGAGAGACTAAAAATGTTCATGGTCCCACTTCCGCTGGCGATGCACGACTCGTTACACCCTTCGTACGCATTTAATCCCAGGATACCGGGCAGAGGAGTATCGTCTTTCGCTGCTGCTCCCTCGATCGGGACGGCGAAGCCTCGCAGCATAAATTATAACACACGCGAGTGATCGCCGTTGTATTACGATATACCCGTGTTAGCTCCGACCGCAAGGAGTCACGGCCATCGCAATTACGTTGAAAATATTATTAAGGTCGTGTCGCCGGTTGTCCGCGCAAGCGATCGCGCATACGTCGGCCTCGATGACGCTCGGCGCTACGCAATAACCGCGGAATCATCGCGCATCGGTGAAAACGGACCGTGAAACTCAATCATGCTAATTCATCCGACCTCCCTTTGGTCATTTAGATTTTTCCCGCTCATCCGACGAATGTCTACATTATTCCTTCACGCTTTATTGCAGGCTTGCGCGCCGAGATACACGTTCTTCGGCGTGGCAAGCGGTACCAACAGGATGAACGACAGCGAGGATCATCGCGCCACGGAACCGGCCTTTGGGAATCAACGAGATCCAGTCGGCACTTGCTATCTCGAGAATGAACCCTTCAATCATTCCTCGGTGAGAGAATTCTCACCGTGTCGAACGAGTAAGTTATTTCGTTTCTTTATTCGTCTTAATTTTTATTTTTATTTTTTGTTTTTACTAAAGTAACTGTTTTGCGTCTCTTCGTGAGAGATTTGGGGAAGAGGGTTGGAAATGTCATGCTCGCGTCTGGCTAGTATCTTGACCAAATTGTAAACGTTTAGTGCTCCAGTGAGCGGACCGAAATATCCCGGATGACGTAAACAATTGCAGTAGCGGTTGAAAGAGTGTTGCAGCTAGCGCAGCTATTGCTGGTGTAAACTGCCGAGGGAAGCCGCGGCTATGCACTTCAGAGCAGTTTTGGTCGGGTTTTCTTTTTTTTGTTTTTTTGTTTTTTTTTTCAAAGATCTCACTCGGGAGAGCGGCAAAGTCGTCGTCCATGCAGGCGACATGTGGCAGGTCCTTCGAGCAGACCCTGCACAGCCTCTTCGCGCGGCTACCATAAATATATTTCGTAACGGGATACTTCCCGTCGCAGGAACGTAGGCCGGGTAGTTCAAGGCATTTTTTTTAACAACAAAGGAAATCGACTCCGTTCTGCATGCAATAATCATCGAGAACCGAACGAAAAATAAATAACAAAAAAGTTTGTTGCTGAAACGAAAACTTGTTATTGCAGCAACAATCGGCCCGTTGATGTTTCTTCGTAACGATAAACACTGTGGGAATGTTTCTCGGAAAGTGACAACACAGTAATCTGCTCTTATCAAAAACTCAATGCATCCCCGTCCGTTTAACGTCCGGTCGTCGATTTATCATTTTGGAAAGCACTTTCACCCTCCCTCCCACGATAATCGTCTAGACCTCGTTAGATTATTTCGCCTTGTCTCAACACCGGGACTCGAACACTTATTCCGCTCGCTATCACCGTCCCAACTTATCAGTACAAGTACTGCCCAAGCACCGCTCGCCGGGCTGTCGACGAGACGTTTAAGAGCAATTTTTGGATAAGCTCATTCGACCTAAAAAAAATATCTATTTATATGGTCTGACTCGTGGATTTCGGGACGCGTGACGAATTTTCGGAATTTCCAAAAAAAACATTATTTCCTTCCACATTAGCGTCTCCGCGACGAGTGCGGTTGCATCAGCGCTCGTGTCGGCGCGATCGAGTCTCTCCCACTTTGCGAAACTTCGCGATGATTCTCGACACTTTTGCCCACTCCGACGATGCTTGTTCCAAGGATCGGCGGGTTGTATCTATAGGACATATACGGTTCATTACAGCCGATGGTTCTCCCGCTACTTTTAAGTGCAACCGATCGACGAGGAGTTTTATCCGCAGCTCTCGAGTGCCCGCCATCAGCGAGGCTCGTACATCGCCACTTTTATTTTCCGGATGCAAATAACGTCCGGTAGCTTGTATGTGTGTGCATTTTTTTTTTTATTTTTTTTTTTCAAAGTCCGAACACTTTCCTGCCATTAAAAGGCGGCGGTCTCTGTGTCGGGCGCACGCGACGACACCAGGCCATTCGGCACAGTCGAGGACTCGTGTGTGCACGTGCTCGACGGTCCGGTCTTAAAAGTGACGTGCTTCCGGTCCGCAGCGGGGCCACCGCGGCTTGCAGTTAAAACTTACCAACTACGGCTCGTTTCAACACTTGCCGACAGTTATTCCTACGTCCCTGCGTATCCCGTTCCGAACAGTCGGGACGCGAAGCTTAGATCTTCTTTTTTCTTCGTGAAACTGGCAAAAGGTTTTTTTTTTAATTCCAGCTAATCGTCGGATAATCTCTGTATAATTTATTGCCTACCTTCGGCACCTCGGATGGTCGGCAGTGCTGTCGCTTATTAAAATTCCAATTCAACTGTCACTCGAACACGCACGGAAATAAATAATTTAGCAAACTCTGCATCGTTGTCATTAACCATTTTTTTTTATTAAATTTTTTTCGTAAAAATTAAAAGGAAATAAATTACCGACGGTCGTGGGCAGCGAATGGTCTTTAAACCTACGAACGCTTTTCTTCACCGTGCATCATCGCTTTCGAAGATAATTCGGTAATTGCCTTAATTAGCCGACTATTTATTGACCCTGGATAACGTAATGTTTAATGTCTCAATGCTTCTCGGCAACTGTCCCGCTTCCGTCCATTCCCCGACTTCCCATCGCAATTATCAAGAACACGTGTTCGCCGTACTCGACGGCAACCGAAAACGCTTCGCGCACCGCGCGTGAGAGGGACTCCGCGTGACTTCCCCTAATTGACTGCATCTATAAATATGACGTTCACAGATCTATGGGGCGTGTCTACGGTTGCATTAAGAATAAATAAATAAAAAAAGTTTTAAAAAAGTACAAAAAAAAACTAAAAGAATTTACAAAAAAAGCTACATTTTATTCACCGTCCGACTTAGTCGTATCGGTACGGCAGACCGCTGTAAATTTGGTCGAAAGTCCTGGCCGCCTGTGAGTGAAAATTTGCGGAAGCTGCGAGAGAGATTCCCGAGGGGCCAGTGAGCTCATCGTCGAGCAGTCACCCCGTCGTGCGGCTTAGCTAACCGAGGCGACCTCGAAGACGACACCGGGAGCGCGCGTCCATCGCGGAGAGCAGACGCCGCAATTAAACAATTTGTGCGAATAGAGTACAGGAGCGGAGGAAGGAGAGGAGAAATATTTCCCGGGAATAGTGCAGAGAGAGCTGCGAGAGTAAGCTTTTTAGAGGCGTCTCGGATCGCGTCGCCTATCCGACGACGAGGACAGCCCGCGTTTATTCCGCGTATCGTCGCGAGCTTCGCGAACCCACCGAGAGCCGCCGTTTCGTTTTCCACTCGCCTGCCGCGGTTCGTTGCCTCTTGCCTCTCCCGCGCGGAGTCGTCATTGTCGCCCCTTTTTTGGGGGAAGAAACGAACACACGACGTCAGCCTCGCTCGGCCTCTCCTACAAGTACAAACCGTACCTACCGACCGCGCCGACCTGACGGAACAGAACGAGACATCTATCCTTGCTTCATGGAGAAGCCGGCAAAAGCGAGAAAATTAAGCGCCGCAATTATCCTTCGAAAGCGGGTACACGCGAGTCCCTTGTACGCCGGTTCCGCGAAGGCATGAGTTATGGCCGTGCACTGAAACTTTCAAATCTTATGTTTCCTCTTGGACGCACGTTGAAACCATTTTTTTCATTTTTTGTAAAAAAAATTAGCACCGTTTGTGGTTGGATGCATTTTTGATGGACGCGAAAAATTAAGGGGCTCGAATGGCCTCAATACGATGACTCTTGTGTCTGAAGAAAAAGGAAAAATATTGGAGAAACCATTCTTTCGTTTTTTTTGTACAAAAAAAATTGGCACCGTTTGTGGTTGGATGCATTTTTGATGGACGCGAAAAATTAAGGGGCTCCAATAGCCTCGATCCGATGACGCTCGTGTGTGAAGAAAAAGGAAAAAAATATTGGAAAAACCATTTTTTCGTTTTTTTGTAAAAAAAAAAATTAGCACCCTTTGTGGTTGGATGCATTTTTGATGGACGCGAAAAATTAAGGGGCTCGAATAGCCTCAATCTGATGACTCTTGTGTCTGAAGAAAAAGGAAAAAAAATATTGGAGAAACCATTTTTTTGTTTTTTTTTTTTGTAAAAAAAAATTAACACCGTTTGTGGTTGGATGCATTTTTGACGGAGGCGAAAAATTAAGGGGCTCGAATAGCCTCGATCCGATGACTCTCGTGTCTGAAGAAAAAGGAAAAAAAATATTGGAGTAGGGTAAGGGAAAAAGGGCTGAGAGCCGTGAACAGCCGCCGGCGTCCTGCTGACGACTGTGAGGCCAATTAACACTTGATCCTACTTGAATTACGATCGTGTTGCCGATCGGGGTAGGACAAACTCGCGCATTCCATTTCGCGCGTGCGCGCGCACCTCCCTCGTATCGTCGTCATCGCGCCTTGAATCACTTAATTTTTACGACCGCGCGCACGCTATTCTTCGACTAATTCGTCTCTTGTTCGGCGAGATGGTAAAGCTGGAGTTACGATCGAAAGAATTGCCAATTACACGCGGATGAATTATTGTTATTATATCGCCGCTAATTAATTTAATGCTCCCGTTATTATTCGTTGCATCGCGCGGGTCGACGGGCTTCGGCGTCGCTTGACTTTTCCGTATCGCTCGGTGTATTTGTCGGTGTTCGCGATACATTTCTCGCGCGTTTGCGGCACACCCACGCCGGCAACGAGGTCCTCGCACGATACACGATAGTAGGCCTCTCTCGGATAAGACAGTAACTTCATTCATTCGTCGGCGCGTAACGCGGTTAACGGGAATGGATCTATTACCATTCGTTATAGCTTTAAACTCTTTCTACAGCCCATTTCCATAGTCCCGACCATGCGCCTATTGCAGAGATTTAGAAATACATTTTTTCTGTTCTTCAGTCCTGGGTTTTTTAAATCAGAAAGATAATTTTTCCAATTTAAATTAACTTATAAAATATACATGTATATATTTTATAAATTAATTTATAGAATATTCAGTTTGCATCAATAATGAGCCCTCCCAACTAATTATTTTTCACCGTTGTACAGCCACAGATGCAAATAAAAATTACACGGGTAAAACTATAAATTACCTTAGTTAACACCGAGCTACCTTGATTCATATATCACGGTCTGCCGCGCGAACATTGAATCACGGGTTATTAACAAATCATCAATTACAACAAACTTCCGAGAAGGCGATTACAATCGTTACCAGCGACAATTAGCCATTTCGTTGAGAATCACATGCGAAGAGTATCGTCGAGGGCCGCGACGAGGTTGGTACCCCTCGTCATACGCGAGGGTACGCTATAAGTGGTCGCGACTTGTATTTTTTTTCTTTTATTGATTCGTGCCTTCCACCCCTTTCCCGTCCGTCCACCGTCTTGATTGATATAATTGCGTGACTGGCAGGTCAGCTGAGAGTGCAGTCCGAACAGCGAGATAAAGCCGACAGGGAGTCCGTCGGCAGGTCCGAGCTTATGCGCTTTATCGCTCTCTCCCTCTCTTTCCGATCGTGAACCAGCGTATGTGGAAGAAGGCCCCGCGGCACGAAGCGCGCTAAACGAACAGGCGCACCGGATATTCGACTCCCATACACGCCCGTCGTTTTCTTATCCGAACGAGCGACCCTCACCCATCCTTAGTTCGAGCGTTGACGCTCGTGTAGGGATATAATATGCACACCGAAACGACGTATGCATCGCATGCGTGCGTAGGGTGGTCGCTGTCGGAACGCCACCGCTCGAGCGAACCGTCCGCATTACACAGACGTATTAACGTTAGTAATTAATCCTATCGTGAGCGCGAGAGACGGGCAGCTAATTACCCATCAGCGTGCATCCCAACCGCCTCCGGCGAGAGATTGTCATGAAAGTCGTTAAATAATGCGCCAAACTGATACGTCCTATCACGCGAGAATAACATTTCTCAACGGTTATTATAATGAAAAAAAAACATGCATGGAAATTTGTATAAGTTATATGAAGAGATTATGCGTGAACCGATAGATTATATTTCGCACGCACGCATGAGTTGAAATTAACGCCGGGTACATTAAATCGAGCTTTTCGACGTGATTAATGTATGAATTAATGATGAATTAATTTTGCGTCATTTTTTTTGTATATTATTATATCCATTATAATCAATAAATTTGTGTTATTCACAAAAACTTCGTTATTTTTGTGTATCGATGTTGGGGAGAATAAAAGGCTCGTTTCTTTTTTAGATAACATGAATCGTTTATCTTCGATTATTTACGGCAATAAATTCGATTTATCGCGCGGGGTACATGTGTGATACCATTATAATATTAGTGTCAATTCTTCGCTTTCTCACTCGCGCGGAAAGATTTATTACACACAGAGTCGCAAACGGTCGGTACTGTTGCACGAGCTGGGAGGAATGATTTATACACGTCCGAATTGATTAATCCCTCTCGGCTTTGTTCGCATGGGAAATGGTGATTATTATACATGTATTTTGTTTAATGAAAAGCACACTCTATTGTAGCTGATAAAAAAAATACACCATCATTTACATATTTTAGAGTTTGGGGTTCTGCGAATGTGTTCATAAACTATTTACGTGAAACTCGTCAAACTGATCGAGCTATAAACTCATTGAAATCAGTCATCCTCCTTGCAACTGCGTGAGAAACGGTAAACGCGTTTTTCTCCAAACTAAATAAAAGTTGTTTAAAAAAAAAAAAAAAATCCATATGTTATAGTTTGGAGGTTCTGCACATGTGCTCATGAAGTATTTACGCGAAACTCGTCAATCTGATCGAGCTATAAAGTCATTGAAATTACTCATCCTCCTTGCAACTGCGTGAGAAACAGTAAACGCTTTTTTCTCGAAACTACATAAAAGTTGTTTTACTATAAAAAAAAAAATCCTGGTTAAATCAAGAGGAGAAAAGATCGGCTTAAATCTCTCTCAGAGTGAATCCGTGAGCGCGTATAATTCCACCATTTTCGACCTTCTTTCTTAGACTCGATTTCTCCAGAGTGGTATTGAATTACCCCTACTGAAATATCATCGCGCTTACTTCGCAGTTAAAGTAACTTCTGGTCTGCTGCGAATGTTGAAATCGTTACCGTAATGTACCGCCGCTTAAAAGGGCAACGAACTGCCCCATAGCGTAACAAAGACCGCGACGATGGCGGGCGGCTGGGGGGGGGGGGCAATTTTTCGTTCGCGGTCTCGGTTATAATACGCCTCGCATAAATAACCGCCGAAGCCAACGAGTTTATGGGGAAAATGTCAAAAGCATCGCGAGATGAGTGGAACAAAGGGGAATTCAGAGGGGATACATCCTTTACGATTGCGAGAGTAGGCACGTATGCGAGCACGACCGGGGCCGTCACGCGGACAGAATCGATCTCGGATTAATGACGCGTGGACGCGGCGATCGCGCGGCTCGTGACGGATCCCCAGTGATGCGTGCCCGATATGACTTCCTAGACGATAACTCGATACCCCATCGGCTGCACGGGCTCTCTCAATCGGCGTCTTTTAAAGGCGATTGCGCTAGAAGAATTTCTAGTCATCGCCGTTGCACGATCGCATTACGAGTTTAAGATCACTCCGTTAGCCTCATTGAGAGTGTGCACTTATGTGCACACCCGACTCTTTCATGCACAGTCGACTGCACAGTAAAAAAAAACTTCGTAAATTTAACAAATATTTCCTATCCAAAAAGTCAAAAAAAATGTACCCACTTATAAAGTCGATTAATTCGATCGTGCAGCGTTGCTACGAATCACAAAATAAAACGTAGGGTAGAGCGGGGCAAAATGGGGCAGCGGGGCAAAACGGGGCATGGGGCAAAACGTCATTTTCCAATAATTTTTGGATGCCCGAATTCGCCTAATCGATACATCAGGCTTTTCTGCCCCGTTTCGCCACCTTGCCCGATCCAAAAATGATTGGAAAATTTAGTTTTTCCCAACTGCCCCATTTTGCCCCGCTCTTCCCTATCTATGATTTCTGCCGAATCATCCTCATCGCGATAAAACGTTCGTATCGAAACTTTTCGGCTCACACAGCGAAAGCGCCACCCACCGATCCATTTGCTCGAGTTCCGCACAATGAGCCAAATATAACAAAAGTTCCGAAAGCTCTTTTATTCGTCGATTCCTGCCGAGGAACGTTTTGCAGTAATTGCATTTTTTGCTCCCTTTCAGAGAACTACGGTTATCACAAGCAGGGGTCCTGCCAGGCTGGTTTCTCCGCCGCGCTGTCAAAGGTGAGTCGAATAAAACGAACGATGAGGCGATTATAATGCGTTACTGTAAGCATCAGCGGAGGGGCAAAGAAATAGCTTAGTTCGAAAGCATTCAGAGTTGTTTGCCATCGGAGACTTCCTTCCCCCCGTTCTCCCGGATTAATGCCACTATCGAAACGTGAATTCTCCTAAAGTCCCGCAGAACTGGCCGTTTATAAACATACGAGCGACTCTCCCAACAAATCCTTTACAAACCGAACAGGCGAGCTCGTAGTGTCCGTCGTGTCCGGGGAAAGAGTTAAGAGTTGTACGTACAACTGCTCGCTGGTGTGTGTGTGTGTGTGTGTTCGTGGGAGAAACGGCGAAAGAGGAAGGAGAGGGATATCGGTGTATCAACGCTCCGAATATGGTGAGAAATGCGAATTCCAACTTTACACTCAGCCGGCCCTAAGTGTTCGCGCTGGGGATACTCGCGGATTCGCAACAACACAACCGCGAGCCAACATGAAAATTTATTGTAGACACGAGACCGCGCTGGAACTTCGATTGTGCAGTCGCGAAACCGCTAGCAAAACGATTGCCACGGTGTATAATAGGATTCTTCTTGTTTCTTTTTTTTCGCCGTTCAACCATCGCAAATTTGGCTACGAGCCGAATTCAATGACATCGCCGCGATAGATAGCGGTGAAAGTACTCGTAAATCGCGGCTCTATCTGCTCCTCTCGTCGGAGGGGGAGTGTGTCAGTGGAATTGAGTTTTTCTTCATCCCCGGTCAGGTATATACTGTTTCTCTCTCGGTGTCGATTCCACTGGCGAGATTGAATGCTCGAGCGCGCGGCTTCTTCAGGCTCCGGAAAGCGGAGATTCCACAACTGGCGAATGGGGAGGCGAGCTCTCTCGCTCCCTTCGTCTCTATACGCTGGGTCTACTCGTATGGAGCACTCGGTCAGTTCGATCACCGCCAAAGAAATAGTGGGACAATCCACGAGCACTCAGAGCCAGAGCTATCGCCGAGCGATGTATAATTCAGAATTGTCCCTCTACCGCTATAGGACGCTATACTACGCTCGATGTTTAATGCATGTATCTCCGACTCGCGACGGAAGAAGAAGAAGAGGAGGAGAGAAAGCGAGCCAAGCTTAGAAGTATCGCGACGAGAGATACTTCGGGAGGAGGTATTCAATGTTAATACCCTGTACGAGCACCCCCAGCAATTTCGCCCGAAATTCTTCTGCCAAAGAGAGTTCACCCCCGCGCTTTCTGCAAAAACTGTTCCGAGTACTTTTTTTTATCACGTCTATGACTTGATTATAGGTAATTCATTCTGACGATAAATCAAAATTAAACGGAGGTTACAATTTTGTGTCCACTCTAAATTGCCCCGGGCGAGGATGACCTAGAATAGAAAGAGACACTTCACTTGGAGGTATTCAATTTTAATACCCGATACGAGCACCCCCAGCAATTTCGCCCGAAACTCTTCTGCCAAAGAGAGTTCACCCCCCGCGCTTTCTGTAAAAATTGTACTGAGTACATTTTTTTTTAATAATTCGATGATTAATCTATCGAGTCTGTGACTTGATTATAAATATTTCGCTCTATCTGGTGGTAAATCAAAATTAAACGGAGGTTCCAATTTTTGTCTACTCTAAATTGGCCCGGGCGAGGGTGAAATAGAATAGAAATACCGTGACGAGAGACACTTCTCTCGGAGGCATCAATGTCAACACCCGATACGAGCACGCCCAGCAATTTCTCGCTAAATTATTTTCCGATAGAGAGTTCACCCCCGCGCTTTCCGTAAAAGTTGGTCGGAGTAAATTTTTGTTTATAGTTCGATGATTGATCTATCGAGTCTGTGACTTCATTATAAATATTTCGCTCCATCTGGTGGTAAATCGAAATTAAACGGAGGTTGCCATTTTTTGTCTACTCTAAATAGGCCCAGACGAGGATGAAACATTTTTTTTCGAAGTAATATTTCTATCTTTATTTTTTAGTAAATCAGTTTTTTAAACTGAAAAATTCGATACTACTTAGACCGACCGATCGCAAACAAATGCCATTGTCCTCGCGCCCTCTCGATAAATATTTATATCCATAGTCGGAACTCTCGTCTCGCCGTGACGCGAGAGGCTTCTTCCACTGAATCCACCCCATTGATTTACAGGTACGATCGTCCCCGAGGACGGGAAACACGATCGACGCTCGGATCTACCGCGATCGATCTACTGCTTTACGTCTCTCTCCCTCTTGAGTTATCTAGCAAAGATCGAGCTTATAAAACAGACGGAACTTTGTTTAGCGTCCCGTCTCGTCCCGTGCGTTCGACCCTGCCTCCCTCTCTCCTCGCGTCCTTTGCCTCTTTATCCGTGCGACTTATCTTCTCTCACCACCGAAGAACGACTCCCCGTACAAGAAAAAAAAAAAAAAAAAAAAAAACTCCCTCTGTCGTTTGCCTAATGCAATTCGCGATTCTAATCCGAGTGCACTCGCGCTATTCGCGTCCCTGAATAATAATGAATTTTCTGTTTCGTACATGCATACGCGCTTTTCTTTATCTCCATTTCTCGAACGCACCGAGCCCTCTCGTGGTACATACGAGCTGAAGATCGAGTTTCGCGATCAAACGGTACACGAACGAATAGTCGCGTCGTCGCCGAGCCGGGCCGATTCCAATTCTCTCATCCCTCGGAGCTTCGAAAAGCCATTCTCGTCGCTTATTTTCCCGTTCCTCCCGGGATCGCCCGAGTGTACAGCGTACGCACCCGCCGACATTGTGCGCTCGTATGCGATCCACCCCGGCGAACGTGGAAGAGATTCTCGTAATAAATTTCGTGCGCCCGGAGCTATCGCGAAGCGATGTGCGCGAGAGGCAGCTTCGCTTATACATATTTGGCCCGCGTTATATTTCAATCTCGTTTCCCCGTAGAGCCGGGGCTACCTCTCCCCTTATTCGACGAGGATACGGCGCCACGAGACACAAATTCGTGTGGGTCGTGAGCGTTTCCCCCGCAGACAGGCAGCGACGCGGCAACCGCGGCCCGAGAACGAACGGAGAAAACAGCGGTCGGATCAACTCTGGCCGGACTCCGCCGGGGCTCTATAATATGTATAAACGAAATATACGAATATAAATATAGCGGATAGCTCGGCGACGAGCGGTGAGCGCATGCATTGTTCCAGTTGCAAATTTTTCTCGTGTAAGCATGCACACGTGAACGGGCGAGGGAGCGAGAGGGCAGAGCGAAGGAGATAACTTCTCGGTAGGGGGTATCGTGTTGTGGCCTCTCCCCGGTACTCACTCCTCTTGTCTCCCGTGTATTACGAACATGCGGACGACAACGAGCACGCGCACACTTTCTTGTCCCGATACATATACATACATTAGTATTGTCCGATGCAGCATCTCGCTCTCTGCCGTTCGTTCTCGTACTCCCCCGCCGCTCCCAAAGTAGCATAAGTATAAGCGGGCTTGTCACCATAAACGGTAATCGTCGTCGTCGTTGCTGCTGCCGTTTACCCTCGGCTTTTGACATTGAAATCTTTCTTTGCTCGATTTTTTTTTTTACGAACGGACGATCGTGCGTTCGGCCGATAGATCGGAATGATAAACAGTCGATTAAATTATTTTTAGGATGCTAAATGATTTTCAGCCGGTCATGCGTTGCGATATCGTTTGAAAGATAGCGGTAGAATTTTTCGAGGGAATTACGCCTAACGGTAACGAGAAGCAGGGATTGAAAGTCTCCGTGTTTGAGCCGAAGTAACGTAATGAGGGAAACGTCACTTCTGGTTTAAAAATCTTATTTTTCGACCCTATGTGTCGTCTCATTTTTCAACCGGAAGTAACGTCATCTGGTGGAAACGTCACTTCCGATTAGAAAATTTCATTTTTCAACCGGAAGTGACATCATCTGGGGGAAAAGTTACTTCCTGTTTGGAAATCTAATTTTTCTACCAGAAGGCACGTCATCTTGGAGAACCGTCACTTCCGGTTTGTGAATCTAATTTTTAAACAGGGCGTGACGTTTCCCCTGCATGATGTCACTTTCGTTCGAAAAAAAGAGCCTTTCAAACGGGGAGCGACACCGTCAAGGGGAAACGTCATTTCCTGTTTAAAAAAAAGAGATTTTCAAACCGGAAGTGAAGTGACAGAAAAAATTGTAAAAAAAAAATTGTAATATTAGTACCAGCGAGCATAATTTCCGTGCTTCTTTTCACGTATCTTTTTCCCGGCTACGAAATTTTTAAGCCGGCAGGGACTGCGTAATGACGTTTGAATTCTACAGAGTCCATTCGTCCATTCCACGCTATGTGTATTATAAACGATTTCGGTTGCAGTCGCCACTGGCGCCGGTACAGAAGTCACGCTCGCTGCACCCGCCGAGACGCGGCAGTAGTGGTGACCGTCGAGGGCCGGCAGGAGAGAACACCGCACACATGTTGATATTGTTGTCTCTCGGAGGCTCGACGTAGGTCCCATTGTTCGGGAGACCGTGCGAACTCCGGTGCAACGGAGCCGACGTCCCGTCCGTTTCAGGACTACCGAAACGTTGCACAAATAATATTTGTGTTTGACGATAAATAACGTGTGTGCGGTCGTGCACGCGAGGTCCGAGGTCCGAGGCAGCGTAGGACAGGGCTCGCGCCGAAGCGGAGAGGTACGGAGGCGATACGTTGCATCGGCGTCTCGACGCTCTTCGAATCGGCCGCAACTGCAGCAAAAGCGTCTGGCCTGGCGCCACCCTAATCTACTGGCACGGTCTCGCGGGACGTCCGCAGGTGCTCCCGCAGTAGCCCCAAAGCACACCGAGCGTGTTTCGCAACATCGAAGCACGCGATGAAACATTAGCAGAGTCCACTCGGCCCGTCGTCCACTGAACTATGAGTTTATTGACTCGGCTTCTCCATGCGCTCGATTTAATGCGAGATCTACCTATGCGGCATTATAGTTTATCGCAGCGAAGCTCTCTCGCAACCGTGCCCACTCGAGAAAGACGAATGGACGGGAGCCAGGAAGCGGAGAGAGACGAAATAGCTGATAGGCTTTCCCTAGAGCTTACGACACTACTATGTGTTGAGGAGAGCGGGGCAAAATGGGACATCGGGGCAAAACGGAATCGACACTGAGCTAAAACTCAATTCTCCAATAATTTTTGGATGCCCGATTTTGTCGAAACTGAACATCCGGATTTTCAAGTCCGTTTTGCCCCACTCAGCACCACCGTCGCCATTCAAAATTTATTGGAAAATTGCGTTTTTACTCAATATCCCGTTTTGCCCCGCTCTCCCCTGCACGTATGCGACACTGGCCGGTCACACGACCGTGGATTCTGCAATCACAGGCCACTTAAGGGTAAAACATCGATTAACCCTTTTAAGGAAAAATCCGTCGCCATTCAAAATTTATTGGAAAATTGCGTTTTTACCCAATATCCCGTTTTGCCCCGCTCCCCCCTGCACGTATGCGACACTGGCCGGTCACACGACCGTGGATTCTGCAATCACAGGCCACTTGAGGGTAAAACATCGATTAACCCTTTTAAGGCAAAGTCCGTCGGGCTAAACTTGTCCGAGCGGATATCAAACGCAATTGTCGTTGGATCTCCATTGCCGGAAGTACCAAGTTCCTCCTGTGCACCACACGCGCTGAGCCTTCTCTGAGCGTCCTGCCACGCGCAATGTCCCTCTGAAAACGGCCAGCGCATTGCGCGCCTGCGGAAGATACACCCGCCCTCACGCTCGCGATCCTCCCGTATCAGCTACACTTCCATCGCTCCGCCGACTGCGGTGGACGTGCGTTTACCCGAGAAAAAAAAAGAAACGAAACAGGACGGAGAGAATAGAGCAAAAAAAAAAATGAAGAAAAAAACAAGAAGAGATACCGAGCGCGCGAGTTGGAGAGCGGAGACTTTCCGAGACGTCCATTTAAGGCGAGGACATTTCGTTCTGTCACCGTTCCGTGTTCCCTCCTGGCGGAGAGACCACCTACGCGTCCGTCGGTGCTCCGGTCAGCGAGCGTCTCCCCGCCTCTCCTCTTCATCCCTACCCTTCTTCTTCCTTTTCGCTTCTTCTCTCCGACAACGTTTTACAAACGACCGGCATCCCTCTCCCCGCCGTGATAAGCGAATACGAAACGGCGGAGAGCTTGTGCGGCTAGGACGCACGACTCTCTCCCTTGCATCTCTTCCGAGAGCATTATTCTCGAGCGAGAAGCTTTTACACACTGCGCGCTTTTGCGAGCCGCTCGGTGCATTCTTCGTGTACCTAACCCCTGCGCCCCCATTGCACTCTCCTCTCTCTCGAAACGGCCCCTCGAGTTCACTCGTCTCTCGCCGTGCACTCCGTCGTACGCACTCTTTATCCGCCCGGCGTGGGTCGATTATTCCCGCTGGGCTTCGTGCGAGCGTGGGCGGAACGATACGGGAAAGTATCTCGCGACTATCCTCCGCATTTAAGTGCGATCAAAACAGGCAGCGGAGAGTTAAATACCGGCGAGAGTTACGAGGTGCGAGCCTCGAGGGGCCCACTCACTTGACGCAGCTCGCTCCTGAATGGACCCCCGATTTGCATATTCATACCGAGCTGCTACCGGTGAAATTCGATGAATCTCAGTCCCACGGACTGGTAAGGTCTCCCATTGCTTTATCATGCTGACTTACATTAATGTGCTCCGGTCACTCGCTCGGGCACTAATGCACCGCGGCTACCTTAGTCATCCTGGACCGCGCACACCTCCGAGCGGAGACGTACGAATTGTGTCGCGAGATAATTCGATGAATCTCAGTTCCACGAGCTCGCTGAGTCTCCCGTTGCTTTGTCATGCTGAGTTGAGGCTGAGGGACCAATGCTCGGAGGGTTAAGAGCATCGCCAGATTCCAGTAGTTATTAATTATTAATTCCAGTGGTTAATTTTAACTGGAATCCCCAGATTCCAGTAGTTATTAATTATTAATTCCAGTAGTTAATTTTAACGGGAATCCCCAGATTCCAGTAGTTATTAATTATTAATTCCAGTAGTTAATTTTAACGGGAATCCCCAGATTCCAGTAGTTAATTTTAACTGGAATCCCCAGATTCCAGTAGTTATTAATTATTATTTCCAGTAGTTAATTTTAACTGGAATCCCCAGATTCCAGTAGTTATTAATTATTAATTCCAGTAGTTAATTATTACTGGAATCCCCAGATTCCAGTAGTTATTAACATTCCGACACGACTATCAGCAGCTTGCACCCATCCACTGAGAAAAAGGATGGTATTTTCTACTATAACGAATAGTTCCCAGGCGGGATGTCTATAGAGGTAGTTTGTGATAGTATATACTCAATTAATTAAACTATAATTATAGTTACAACTGGAATTTTTTAGTCATTGTCGTAACTATAAAAGGTAGACGTCCCCCCTGGGAACTATTTACTATGTAAGTTTTTCTCAGTGTCGATTCGACTATTTCGACCGACAACAACGACACTGATACGTGACTACTGCCTACCCCGCGTGCCTCTCGGATACCTACTTCGGCTATTATTTAACTACGGCTATATTACCTATCTTGGAATATTTACTTACTACGTTTCTTCTATTCGCTTTATTCCACCAGCCTCGCCCTGCACTTTGTCTTGTAGCACGCGTCCCATCTCTTTTGTACTATGATGTCACACACTTTATTGCCACGCCACGCATGCTCTGTACTTTCCTTGGTTTCGATTAAGAAAAATCGGCAGTTCCCTGTAACCTCTTGTACAGCTATGGTACTCAGGCGATTTATCCCAGTATCAATAAAACTTGTATCTATATAACTATCTATCTATAACAATACTGAACGTAATGTACGTAGCAAGTTAACTATCCTAACTTCTTCGAACTGTCCGATTATTGGGTCGCGTATATTGTATCGCATGTACCAATTTCCGGACACTATATCGTCTGTCGTTTAAGAAAATGCAACAATAGAAAATAATTTAGCCTTAAACTTTGTGTAACTTTTTTTCTATGCATCAAATAATGTTTGTACATACGATTACAAGTGTCGAATTGGATTTCTGATACTGAAATTTGGAATAAATGAAATCTGCATAGGAGTGTCCGACGACTGGGACGTGTCCGAGCATTGGTACTGCTATCTTTCGTTTCTGACCCGTTCTCTCTGGCACAAATTCGGAGAAGCTACCTTTCGCGTCACCACTGCTCGCGTACACCTCTAAGTGCCGACGTACGAAATATGTCGCGAGATCATTCCCTTTTGTGCAGTTATCCCGAGGTGATGTGCGGGCGAGGGGCGGGGAGGAATAAAGAGACCGAACCGCATTGCACGTATCTTTACTGCCGCACGGCAGTAAAGTGCGTGATTGCCTTACCGTTACGACGCGTGAAGAGTAAACGGTAACGCGTTCTCTCAAAGGTCGCGGCCTTATATCGAAGCCACACGTGAACAGACTTCGGTCGTTCTCGAACGCAACTTCCGCCTCACGTTTTGTGCCTGCAGGCTTCCAGATACGTTCGTAAGAACTTTGGACAGTAAAAATGTTTTCCATATTTTTTTTTTATCGTGAGGCAAGAGTGGGGCAAAATGGACCTGTGTGGTCCATTAGAAAGACTTTTTAAGCGGCACTACAAAAAATTGGTGAAAAGGTAGACCGTTTTGCCCCGCTCTCATCTGTAATACAGGAACTCGTGGGAATGCTTGGCTCGAAAAATTTCGAGTGGTTGACGCCTCGAATTCTGTGGAATTAAGTGGGTTCGCCTCTCGAGCAAAGTGTTAACGCCACTGTAACAGTGCACGCTGTTAGGCGCTGCATGTATTATATTTTTATCTCCGGCTCGAACTCCGAGCCCGGCACCGATCTCGAGGAAGCTGATGAGTGTGGAGCGCGTTCGTGATTTGTATGACTCGATGTATGGCGAGAGCCTTGTGTCTTGTGTTACGTGGATGCAATTGCAGCTCCATCAGCGGAGGCCTGTATAACGCACTCGAGTGTCCAGAAGCGAGAGAGGGATACACGGGCCGCTTGACGCTCGACGCAGAGGCTATAATTAAACGTAACTAGACGCGATATAACGTGGGCATGGCTAATGCAGATTCGCCGCTGGACGCAATTTTTAGCTGGTCCACCGATGACGTTATAATCTCGCTCGAATAATCGCAGCTGCGCGATTGCAATGTCTATAGCGAAGAGCGGGGCAAAACGGACCCGCGATCTCCGTCCCGCGTACGATTTTTTAAAAATGGTCCGTTTTTTTCACTTCACGCTACTTTGACTTAGTTAATTAGAAATTAATCAATTATTAAGAAAATCTCATTGCAACGAGTAGAAAATTAGCGTTAATATTCAATAGTTTTAACGAATTGAGTCTCCGACCATAGAGTTGAAATTAAAATTCGCGAAAACTTCGCTTGATCGATAAAGTTGGTTCTCAAGAATCGCGCAGTAAATTCATTCTCGTTCGAAGGTTGCAGCAGCTAAGTTACCATTAGTCCGTTTTGATGTAATATGAAATTTTGAATAAGTGTTGATAAATCGGCCTTAGAAAGACTACTTAAATCCGAGCGTGGACACTTGAATTTATGCGCTCCGAAATGAAGTGATATGTGTAGCAATTAAAGCGTCACTGGTCTCTCGGATCGTTAGCCCTTTTTGATATGCGAGCGCGAGAGCAAACACATTATCGCTCGGTTTACTTCGCGTCATTTCCTGCCCCGAGTAATTTTCTCTCGCGGACGAGGGCTTCGGTGATGTGTCAGACGCGATCTCTACACCCATTCACAATATATTTGTTGACTTATTTAGTCTAATCTTCGAAGCCCGATCGCTCGAGCTGCAATTTGCCGGGAAAATGGTCTTCTATAAGTGACTGCTCGATAAGGACAGTGAGAAAAAAAAGTCGAGAGGTACTCTCTGAGATTGTACAGTGACGAGTTGAGTGCCTCACTATCGCGGCACCGTCGATTTCGTATTAAATATACTTCATCGTTATAACGGTATTTTTTTTCTCTTTATCATTGCAGACCGGCGAGAGACTCTTCGTCGGCGCGCCTGGTAGCTGGTACTGGCAAGGTGAGATATTTTATTTATTTATTTTTCGATGAATCAAGAAAATTTACAATTAGATCGAAGCAGAGGACTCGCGCGGAAAAAAAATATATGCAATAAATATGTGACGTTTGAGCATCGAAAAGACTCAATAATTGGGAAATTGCGAAGAAATAATAATAGGAATATACCGCTCGCCCCTCGTCGCGGACGGATATGGATTTGGGGAAATTCGATATTTACTTCCGGTGACGTAACATTGGTTCGAGAAAATAAAATGAATAAAAATATAAGTTTATCTTGGGAATAATTAGGCTCGATAAGTGCGATAAGGACGTTATTTATCGTCAAACACAAATATTATTTGTGCGACGTTTCAGTAGTCCTGAGGCGCTGGACGTAACAAGTATAGTCCAAATATATTAAATTCGCCGATTTTATATCATAAATGTATCAACCGCACAAATTACTGAATATTTTTTGGAGAAAATATATTTAATATATCATCAAATATATATTTTTCGAAATAAGCACATATATTTTTTCCGTGTGGGGATTGATCGAGACGTTTCCAATTCGCGCCTATCTTTACGTACAAACTCTGCGAAATAAGTGAGGCTAGTGTCTCGTTTCGAGTTACCGAGCTCATATCGCAGGATGTCTGGCGAAACCGATAATGGATTCGGGAAAAGTGTTGTCGACAGCAAAAACCCAAAAAAAAAGATAACGCTAAATTACAGATATTTTTGTATTGTAATTATTACAGGTCAGATGTATTCGATTCCGAGACGTTCAAAAGTATTCCCGTTTGTGCCGCCCCGCACCGAGCAATTCGGTGTATACGCAGGTACCATGTGAACATCGAGGCGACCCTATTGTAATACGCCAGAGCCGATACCCACAGCCCACCAACCCCCTTAATCGCAACTACTTGCAAAAAAAAAAGATTAAAAAAATGTTACGAATCTTTACGCCATATTAACACATTGTGTTGCATCTATAGATCGGATGACCTTATAGACAAAAAAATCACTAGGGTTTAAAAGTACTGAAGTGAGTGAGAGTGCGGATCATGGGTGATCCGCCAGAATAAACGTACGATACTCATGCTCTGCCACACTCTAAAAATTAATACCCTGACATGTATTTATTTATCCGCCCCCCTTGACACCCGCTTGGCAGTGCTGCTAATTATTTATTAATAATATTTTATCTAGTTTTTCTTTCTTTTTTTTTAATCACCATTATTAACTGGTTACCCGCTAATCAATAACGGTAATTAATATCGCTGTTGAGATAATTATTTCACCAGTAGTTTGTTCGTCAAGTATGTTTTGACATTTTTTATTTTTTATATGTAGTTTGTTGGTCAAGCGAACAATTAATTCGTAAGCGTTTAACTCTGCCAGCTGGTGATTCGAGGGTGGTCATGTCTAACAGGTGTGGGCCAGCTTTTTACAGCTTCTCGTTTGCAGTCCGTGTCGCAGTTATAATCAACAACAGTCGCCGCTGGCTAGCGAGTTTAATATTAATTTCATTAGAATTTTACGCAGCGTATGAATTTTAATTTAAAACCCATTATTAAAAGCTCTCTCGTAACGAATAGCTCGCTTTTCGACGTTTTCACTCGGACGGGGAGACTCGAGTCTCTTCCACGGGGGGGATTGTCGAATATTAATAGAGCTTAGTACAGTTGGAACTCGATTCTGGAGACAAATCGTCGCCGTGTACGAACACGAAGTTTCTATAGTCGAGTTCGAACTGTTAATATCATCGCACCGAAAATAATAAATGCCGAAATAATATTAATACGAACAGCACATACAATGCTTGAACGCTAGATCAAAAATAAAAAGAATAGCAAACTCATTTACGTAATACAAAAATAATAGAACGAATATTATTTATTTCGATAAATATTTACATGATTTTTTTTTATTCCGCAGGTCAAATTTACACACAGAAGAATCGTGGCAAAGTGATGTTCACGAAAGAAGCTACAAGCGCCCAAGACGACACGTACTTGGGATACTCCATGGCCACTGGAGATTTCTCCGGGACTGGAGAGGTTGGGACTGCTGTGGGGAATCCCCGAGGTGCTGAACTTCGTGGGCAGGTAACACAATTTTTTTTTACTTCCTTATTTATAATTATTAACTGATGTATGTATTAAAATTTCGGTCACTTCCGGTCGGAAAATAAGATTTTAAAACTCTATGAGGAACTCAAAATCGATCAATGAATTTTCTCATAGAGAAAGTTATGCGAAAAATTGTAATAAATAAATTACATTGCACCTTTTTTAAAATAGATAATGTTTTACATTAGGTAACGCTTATCGCTGCGAACTTAATTGTGAAAAGTATTTGGAAAACGTACTTGAGAAATACTTCAAGTACTTGTCATACTTGGTACTTGAAGAATTTTTTTGTAGCTCTGTTCCATAATCAACAGCGAGGACACGAGGTGTCCGAGCCAACCTGCTAGTATTATTACATTTAATGAAATATTATCCTAATCTTTAATATTTCCCCCGCCCAAATTCATTATCGATTGCTAATACATTAATGAATCCTCAGGTTGTATTACTCTTCGAGAACATGACGCACATCCAGAACATAGTTGGTGAGGACAACATGGGCAGTTATTTCGGCTACGCTCTGGCAGCCGGGGACATCGACAACGACGGCTTGGACGACCTCATCGTCGGCGCGCCAATGTTTACGGTGCCCGATAATTCTGAGATGAACTTCGAGACTGGAAGAATTTACGTATACTACGGCAAGGGACCGAACAAATATACCGAATACGTCAAGAGGTTCGTTACTTGCTATTTCTTTCTGACCTAAAAAAAATCAATGCCAAGAAAAACAAAATCGAAGAAAGAATTCCATAACCGATAAAGATGTTATTATCGGTGTTAAAAACATACAAAACATCTTTGGAGCGCGCAATGCACCCAGACAGTTCTGAATAAAAATTTGATTAGCATCGAAATATTAATTTTCCTGTTTCTTTCTTTATTTAAAAACATCAAAGATTTATCGTGTCATTAAAATATAAAAGAGATTCGTTTTCCGTCTACCAATAAATAAAATTAATTAAAAACCCGAATTTATTGATTTTTTTTTGTTTCATAAGGGACGGCGAATCCAATCGAGGTCGCTTCGGCATGGCGATCGCATACCTTGGTGACATAGACCACGACGGCTACGGTGATTTCGCAGTCGGCGCCCCCTATGCTGGTCCCGAGGGTCGCGGTGCGGTCTACATCTATCAAGGCTCGCCGGACGGTCTTCTAGAAAAATATTCCCAAGTCATATACGGTCGAGACATCAGTACCAACGTGCAGACGTTTGGTTTCTCGATCGCTGGAGGTCTCGACCTCGACGGCAACTTGTATCCGGACATGATAGTGGGCGCGTACGACTCCAGCAGAGCCATGTTCTTCCGATCTCGTCCGGTAATCAAGATGGTACCGCTGGACACATTCGTCCAGCTTGGCTCATCCACCAAGCTCGTGTCGCTCGACGACAAAAATTGCAAACTCTCCGACGGCACATGGGTCACCTGCCTGCAACTCAAGACATGCTTCAAGTACAACGGCGAGGGTGTACTGTCCAGATACAATTTCAACGTTCAATACGTTCTCGACTCGAAGAAAATGAAGAGTCCGAGAATGTGCTTCCTCGAGCACGAGGGTGAACACGTCATGAATAAAACCATCGAGGCTTATCGAAATCAGCAATACTGTCGCACCGTCAAGGTTTGTGGATTTCAATCCATTTCTCATCCCCAGCAGACTCAGTCTGGTGGTTTTGTGCAAAAAGTTTACGAAGCATTTTGACGAAACACAGACACATTTTTTTACGGATAGCACGTACCGAAAAAAGGTGTTGGTAATATTGGAAAAATGGGTCTTAATTATCATCGTGAATTATAGCAGTTTTGAATACATTACTATATTACGCATTTCGGAGGAACGGAGCTCTTGAATTAAAGTTTAATAGAGAATGTTATCATTTTCAGGTATACCTAGTACCGAATATTCGCGACAAGCTCACCTCGTTAGATGCCGAGATGCGAATGGGTTTGGAGGCTGAGCGATTGGCGGACGACCGACCGCGGAACGCGTCGTTGGCTCTTCGACCGATACTCGCGAGAACCTCGTCGAGAAAGGACTCCGTCGCTATATTGAAGAATTGCGGTGCCGACAACATCTGCACACCCGATCTTCAGTTGACCTGCAAGCCCAGCGTGAGCAAATTCCTCATGGGTTCGGGTGAGAGGATCGAGCTCGAAGTCACTGTGCAGAATGCTTACGAGGACGCCTTCGAGGCGACTTACAATCTCATGCTGCCACCGGGTATCGATTACATAAAGATCGTCAGAATCGACAAAGCAGAAATTCCCGTTCAATGCTCGCCCCCGAAACAATCGAACAATTACACCCTCAAGTGTGACATCGGCAATCCATTGCCGAAACAAAGTCTTGTTCACTTCAACGTGGTTCTCCAACCGACTGGAATACACGACGAGATGTCCACTTACGAATTCGAGATGGAAACGAATTCCTCGAACACCGAGTCCGTTTCAACGACCTACGACAACAAGCGACACATCTCTATAAATATTTGGGTGGACACCGAACTGCTCATCGAGGGCGAGAGCAAACCCAAAGAGGTGTATTACAATCCTGACAATTACACGTCAACGAACATATCGTCTGAGATCGAGTACGGTCCTGGTTTCGTTCACAATTACACGATACGCAATCGCGGACCCTCGAGGATCGAAGAAGCCGAAATCTTCCTCGTATGGCCGATAAAAACTCTCGCCGGAGACGATCTATTTTACCTGCTCGAGCAGCCTGAAACATCGGGAAACATAATCTGCGCGACTGCCAATTCCAACGCTCTCAGTCTCAAGCTCGACCAAAAAATTCGTAGCTGGCACGAGGGCTATTCTCCGATTCCTCCGTACAGCGCGCGCGATAAGCCACCGACGATCGACGAAGGACCCTCGAGAGGAGGCAGCAGTCGAGGAACTACCATAGAAACGGGTGGAGGATTCGTCGCAACGAGTCACTCGACAAATTCAACTCGAAACGTAACTTACGGCGCGGATGGCTCGGAGATCATCGTAGAGGACGATTGGACGAACAACGGAGGAATAATTCAGTCGACGAATGTCTCGACTGTCGTTACGGAGGAGAGAGTGAGAACCAACCAGGGGGAAACGAGACGGCAGGAGCAGGAGAGAATCGCTTACGAAAGACGCAGAGAAGAGGAGCAGAGAAGGGCTTACGAGAAACGCCGACAAGAGGAGGAAGATGCGAAGCGCGTTAGGCAAAGACCACCGGAGTACGTCTATGGCACGGAAAGACACTACGAGAACAGCGGAGGCTCCACGATCCACGGCGTCTCGACCCATGGTTTTTCACACACCGGAGGTCCCGTTCTCGCAACGGGTATGCGCACCGAAGATCGAATAAGCGGCGATCGCGAGGAAACGGTCGAAGGTACTGGTTTCGGCTTCCGAGTGCGCAACGTCACGGCCTCCCAAGATCTGGACAGAATTCTGAGCACCCTGACGAGGGACTCGGTCGGCTACGAAGTTTACAGCCGAGAGGGGAAAAAGTATCTCCAATTTTTGGGGAGATTCCGGATATCGGCCGATGGGAAGGAATACGTGGAGTTCAACGACGGAGCGATGTTCCCTCTGGAGAATCGTCACGGGGGCCAAAGTTACGCCGCGGCTAGAGACAACGTTCCGCTGGATCGCCAATTCACTAGGATCGAGGGTTTGATTATAATCACCGAAGATGGCAAAGGATTCGTTCAGCTGCATGACGGTCGAAGGTTTCCTCTTCAGGGTTCTTACAGCTATACGGAAGAGCGCACGTACACTAGAGGTGGCGGAGAACGCCAGGGAGGCTCGACCTTCTCCGCGAATTCGGAACATCACGAGACGACCGATTCTTACGGACGAGTGAACTCTTGGAGCGAAGAGTCTCACAATCGCGAAGAGTCTCACAATCGCGAAGAGTCTCACAATCGCGAAGAAGATTTCGGCAGGGAAGTCGAGAGGCACGACACACGAACGCACGAGGAGCGTCGAACTTACGAGAGAAAACAAGGCTCTCGGGTTTACGGTCGTAACGAGGAGTTCGACGATACTTACAGCGACGCTCCCGCGCAGTATCGTTCGGGAATTCGCAAGCGCGGTTCGAGATACAGACGCGAGGGCGACGCCGTCAGCGTCGAGGACTTCAGGAAATACGAGAAGCTCCACAGGCTTCACAAGAGAAACGCCGACGAGGGGTACAACGACGACGGCGAGATCAACGACGGGAGCGAACAGAACAGAGACCTACCGGTGGCGTGCAAGGGTGTTCATTGCGTGAATTTACAATGCACCCTCGGGAGACTCGAGAAAGATGAGGAAGTCTGGATAAGCGCCAGGTACAGGGTTAAAGCGACGACGCTTCAGAAAATTGTTCGTCAGGAGGAGCTGAAAATTTCTACGCACCTCGTTTCTCGCGTAACAAAATTGCCGTTCGTTGGAAGACCCGCCAGTGATATCATCAAGAACCACGAGATCTATACGATATTGAAACCTAACGCTAAGACTCCGGAACCCGAACCCGTCCCACTTTGGATAGTCGTATTGTCCGCCTGCGCTGGAGTCATCATCCTTCTTCTGCTCATCTTCCTGTTGCACAAGGTAAATATTTTTCTTAATTTTGCTTCCTCCACTGGTGAAAATGATTTTTTGACAATTTGTCTGAAAAACTATAACGGGACTTACAATTTTTGAGTAATCGGGCTAAAACGTTTTACACGAAGGGACTATCGATCGACGATCCCTATTTAATTTGGCGAGGATCGATCAAACCGTTCAAATTTTATGAGATTGTGAATATTTTTGTAATCTTACGAAAAATGTGTATTTTCCAAATTAATCTTAGGAAAAATTGTGTATGTCCAAAAATGAGTGACTTTTTGTATTTTAAACAGCCATATTTTTTAAAAGCGATTTTTTTACAATATTGGTAATACGCGATTAGGAAAATATGACATAACAATGTTTTGTTTTTGCTTTACAGTGCGGCTTCTTCAAGAGAAATAGGCCGACCGACGCGCCCGAGAGACAACCGCTGAACAGAAACGGTCATTTCCACGGCGACGATCATCTCTAAGTTTCCTCGAGTTTCCACGATTTTCTTTTTCATTCGCAAAAAACGTCACGACGTGCCTTGAATTTCGTGCGAGAAATAAGCCAAGGATATGAAAAATTCGACGCTGATAACAGACTTAGTTATTATTGCTACTATTTTTTTTCATTGAGCTGAAAGGTGTCAGCGAGTGACGATAAACTGTTGAGATAGCTGAAATACCGATGGAGGAATATTGTCAATTCTATGGTAGTCTAATTAATACGCGCGACGAGAGAACAAAAAAAAACATTTAACGATTTTACACGAGTTAAAATTCCTATCCCGGGCGACGCAATCACTTTCTCTTATCATTTTACACACTTGTTACTGCCAATGAATACTCCTTCCAGCTCCTGCAGCTCGATTTTACAAGTTTCTAGTCAGAAACGTTTTTTTTTTTTTTTGTTTCTACTTAAGCTGCGCACCATTATGAAATTCTTATTCACTATTGTTGCGTGTATATACATATTATAACTATTATATCTTTTGTACTTGTTAGCTGTGGGAGCATGCGACGAATTGCGATACGATTGGAACTTTTGGCGAGCTCCTGGTCAGAACAAGACCTCGAGCCTCGTTAGAAATCGTTTTTTTATCATCCCCATTTGGAGATCTCACGCGCCTCGCGGAGACGTTGCATAAAAACCGTTTTTTTTTATTATTCTTCAGCGGAAGAGGATCTTCAGATTTTCAAACGATTATTTATTAAAGAAATCTCGAGTACGTCGTTTAGCGTACACCCGAAACTCGCGACGGGAGAAAAGGGCCTCGTGAAATGGTCCCGATATGTGTGTACAATCTTGTAAATTATTAATTCCTTACTAAACTTACGAAGTAGATTAACTATTGCAATAATAACCGTGTAGCGAGTGTCGGTTGATTTCCGTTCCGAATGGGAACGCAGAACTGACGTGTATATACAGAGTTAAGGTTTAATATAAAAAATAAATTACTTATATTAATTCAAGATAATTCACTTATTTCTTTTGACCTTTTCTCCTCACTTTCGATTCTTACAATTGGAAGCTCCAGAATCGATCAGAATTTGTCGTGGAAAATCTGGTAAATTTAACGCTATATAACAGGTGAGACAGTATAGGGCGAGGAGTCTTGGCCTATGCGCTGGATCTTTCGAAGGGTCAGTATGACGAGGAAACCGTTATTGTAAAAACATTTATTGGAAATCACAATGACGTAACAGCAACAGATGTAAAAAATGCACAATAACTATTATTGATCTTACGTGTTTACCTGTCTCCCCATCCCTCTCGCTCGTTTAAATTATCAGCCGTTATACTAATGGGAATCAGCGTGTATCAGAGATTTAAAAAATCAATGAGAAATTCATCCAAATATCCAAAAATATACTTTACAATAGACTCGTTCTGTTTCATTAGATTTCGACATTGTTACATTTTTTTTCTCTTTCTTAAAACGTATACAAAAATAGTCTAGGAGTGTGTACAATAGTCAGTTTTCTTTTTGTTAAAATATGCCTATTATTATAACTCGCGGTATCTCTGATTATTATTTTTGTTCTTTTTTTTCTTTGCTTGCGTCATGGGAAAATGACAACGGTACAGCCGATCTTGGCGTTTGGGTAAAAAATCGAATTTCGACATGATTAAACAAATTTCTAAAGTGTTTCGCGACCGATTGATTCAAACTGTAATGTACGCGATACCGGAGACGACAAACGTGAAATAGACAGTTGCGACATTAAATGTAAATACATGGTCGAATTATTGCCGCATTAATTTGGTCTCCTTTTGTAATTGATTCATCCGAGAAGCGTCAGAACTCTTTGGCTCATTTCTCGGTCAGTTTTTTTAAATGTAACAGATCCCTAATTCAATGAAAATTATCGGACAATATATACAAATACATCTGGATCGTGATGTAACATTCATCGCAATCAGGAACGTGACGCACGAGCGTCGAAGAAAGTAAGTTTGTCAAAGTAAGCATCGCGATGAAAGCAACTTTCAACTTTATCTTTGAGGTATGGCCTGTACAAAAAACATACCTCATAAAAAAAGAGACCTCAAAATTATAGTTGTGCTTTTATCGATATACCTTAGCCGTGACAATCTTTACTTTATCGAGGTTCGAGAGTCACGCACCTGATTAATTAATAAATTAAACGTATCGATGATCTCCTATACACATACGTTAATACTACGTGATCTACGGGATTGTATTCTGTTTACAATTTTAACTTTGCTCTAAAGACCTCGTTAATCTCAATGCGTAATTTCTACATATCACAACGGAATTAATGTTGATGTATATTGTCAAATGGAAAACACACACACACGCGTATAAATCGCATAGATTGCGAAGTTTCACATGTGTGTATAGCAAATAAACATCGATAGAATTCTCATACCCGTAAAATTGTATCGCGCCAAGGCAATTGCGTAATTTGATATTTCTCACGTTAAAGGAGTACGTCATCAAAGTTTAGATTGTCCAGGATTGATGGACAGTTTGCATCAATGGATTATAAATTGATCTTTACGTTTGTTTGTTTACTTTTCGTGTCTGTTGTCAATTAAAGTAAAATATTGATCGTTCACTTGCTGCCGGTGAAGTAAGATTCGAGTTGCCTTTGTTTCGTGTAAATATTACATCACAGATTCGGGATCTTGAGAAGCTGATGCGTCGTCCTCCTCGGATCAGCTTTCCGGTACCTGTAAACAAATGTCAAATCGTGATCGACAAACTGGTTTTTTTTCAATAAAAAAATTATCATTGCAATTTTTTTTTCTACCTTCCACTGCAAATCATTTCCGATCGTGTACAATTCTTTGAGGGCCTCGTGTAATTTTCCACTAATCTGGAGCTCTTTGTACTTGTGATAAAGCTCGAGTGCCGCCCGAGCGTCTTCCGTTGAATCGTGAGTCTCGGATTGTATTTTCTTTCCCAAGAAGTGCCAAGTTAAAAAACGCAACGACACCATACGTCGATGCGGCAAGTGAAACAGCAGTACAGTATCTACAATCTGTTCCGGTGGAACAACTAAATTAATCACCCTGCAAAAAACGAAAACAAAAGTAACAACTACGTAATCACACGTCATTCAAAAAGTGCCAAAGTTCGGCGACGACCGAACGATTCTCTACCTAAAATCATTTTTCAGTCCATGACCAACAAATATAATTCCATTGTCTACCAAAAATCGTAATTTTTGGTACGTTGATTTGAGCGTCGTAAGATGTTTACTGCTGAAATTAGCGTCTAAATCGCCGGGTTGTATACCGCTGAATTTGGTCAAATAATCGACGACCTGCTCTTGGGTGCTTATGTAGTCGTCTATGAACGGTGTACCCTCCAGCGGTCCGTGCCTGTCGGTGCAAACGCAATTTTTAAAAAATAAACGCCCGTAGAAACTAAATCATCGCGGGTTCATAATAGTAAATTACGATACTAGTGCGAAAAAAGCTTTTTTTGACGAGTGTGAGTTTGCAGCACAAGCCGGAGCCTAGTATTGCAATCACACGAGTTAAGAAAACGTTTTTCGCACGAGTATAGTACTAAATTTTATTTCACAAGGTGTGAAATACAATCATTTGCCTCAAAACTTTGGCCCTTTTTACATACCCGCGGATACACGTTATCCTGGCGACCGACATGTGACTCGGTTTGATCGTCGACATTTTTCCGTCGCTCCTCAACTCTGATTCTTTTTGATTCAACGTTACGAATTCTGCATCTATCCCGACCAGTTCTCCTGCGCATAATTACAGAAGTGAAACAATCTCTCCAGTGTTTAATACGGAAATAATAGCAACGTCTTGTTTCACCTTTCTTCGGCGTTTCGTCCGAAGCCAAAGGCGTGAACGTTATACCCCGAGTGCCGCCGCTTCGAGCGATGCATTTGTCTTCGCCAAACACGTCGTAGGTAAGCGGACTGACGAAAGAGGACGAAGACTCGGCTACAGGTACAGCGGTGTAATGAAGAATACAAGGGACTTTCCAGTCCAAGTTGAACCAAACAGCCTCTTGTGGGGTTACGGCTGATATGCTACAAAGAGTCGAGATATAATTTTAAATCATTTAATTAATAATTAAATAAAGCATTTCCAGATACGAGTAAGTGAATCGTGAATGAAATGTTTTTTTTATACCTAAAATCATTGAAGATATACCACTGAGCTACGGCACTGCCAGTCGACCTTTCGTGATAATTTGGACCGACGCGTATGAGCGCTACAACGTGTCGTCGATCGTCGCTGGCCTTGTCGTCGACGTAGCACACGACAGCGCTCAGGATGTACTGAACTTTCGTGATCTTTCGTGAATTCTCTTCGTCACCGCCGCAGTTCGCGAAGTCGTGAATTTCCGAAGCATCGTAAATCGAGGCAAGAGATTCACCTTCGTCAAAATTTGTCAAATCGTTCTCCGAATCGGTTTGCAAATTGTTGTCACCCTGCCCGTTTTCCACCATCACTTTGGACTTGCTCGTGTTGCCGTTTGTTTCGTCGAACGGACTGAGTTTATCGAGTTTTTCCACCGACAACTCGCCGTTCTCATCGAGGGTTACCTCGATCACGTGGGGAATCCAGGAGTGCGAGTAGTATAGATGACTCGGAGGTGTTGGAGCTTGTACAGTGACTGTTGGAGGCGCCGGAGAAGACTGAGTTGGTTCTAAAAAAAAATGATGGTCCATCAGATATATATTAGCATATTGATAGATCCGATCTGTAGTTCCTCGCAGCTTGACTGCGAGATTTATATTTTCATCCATGTATAGTACTAGGGTCGGATTTTAAGACGTTAGTTTCAGCTTAAGATCGCTCTTGAGATGGAACTTAAGGCCCAAGATTAGCCAGAATTTCATAGCAGGCTTAAGATCTATCTGAAGATCGAAGTTTGGACCGAACTTCACGGCGTGCTAAGATCCATCGTAAGTTCGAACTTAAGTCTGAACTGAAATTCGACCCTCAGACGATTAAATGCGAGAATACAGTGGATCCCACATACCCGCATCTTTGCCGATATGCCTGAATCTGCAACCAGCCCTTATACAATTAATCCCGTAGCGGCACAACTTTACGGTATTGGGTATGGGACTCGAGGATGGACTGCTCTCCTTTCCATTCATTATTTTTTGAACTACAATGTCCATCTGCGACTGCCAGAACTTCTTTTCCTACAAAAATGATTTATAATTAACATATATATGGAAATTAGTTATTTCACTTTAAAGTCACCGTGTTTACCTGCTGAGTATCCAAGCCGCAATTTAACGCCAGTATTTGAGGTAACTTGGTCAACCGGCGCGACTGGAGAGTCGGCGCAAATTTTTGGCAAATATCGCACCACGCGGGCGTTATTTTTTCGGGACGTAAGCTCCGAGCTAGTATTTTTGTGAACGGAATTTCTTCGTCTGCAACAAACATAGCGACAGAATTAAAGAAAGGAACATAACAAGTTATTTATTACTAAAAAAAAAAGATGAACTGGAGCGAATCTTACTGGGACTCGTCGTTTCCGGATACACCAAGTTGCACAGTAACATGATAGAATTTTTCGAAGCCTCCTGACCGCACTTGAGACAGCGATGTATGTGCATCTGTTCGGCTCCGAAAGTCCGACTGACATCCGTTTCCTCGTCGCGAACTTCCGGTTCTTCGGGAGATTTTTTGCTGGTATTGTCTGAACATAGAATATGGACAATGCGTCAGAAAAACGAAGCTCGTGGATAAGTGACAATAAAAAAAGACGTTAATCGTAAAATCACTGGGGGAATACTGGGGCACCGCAGATGTAATGAAAGTAGAAGAATAGTTAGCTGTAGCAATAAATTACAGGGCAAATTAAACTCCCGATACATACTTCTTTCGCCCCTTTCGCCGAGCTCCAGTCCATCGAGTACAGTCTTTCGGGGGTATTATACGATCGCATTGATTACCTACCAAGGAAGATTTGGAACCTCGAGCAAAATCGACCCCCATTGTCTCGAGCGGGCATCGCAAGCGGAACTAGCGGCGTTACTAGCTTTCACTTGACGTAATCGCAAATACAAGCGTACTACGGAACGGATGCGAGTAAAAAAAAAGTAACGAGGAAGTAGAATGATATAAAACGCTTTTGTAATTTAAGTGTAGGCTGCGGTATCGTGCATATACTCGACCGAGAACGAATTTACCTATCTCAAATATTCTCGAATCGAGGCGAGACTCTAGTGAGTTTTGCTTTTTCAACAGCCGACGAAGATTCTGTGCGAAATGAAAATGTATATAAATATATTCCATATGCAAGCGACCGGAAAATATTTTTAAACCCGTTTAACCCTTCGAAAAGCGTACATTTTTTTTTACAAGTATGAAGTTTCGAATACATCGGTGGATTGTTTCTGAATTAAAAGATGTGTATCGCGTGTGATACACCCCAGTACAAGTACAAAACTCACTAAGGCCTCAATAATAATTCGATAGATGCTCCAGTTGCAATATCCTAAGAATACAAGAAGGTGGTGAAAGAACTCTACGGTGTTCCCGTAACTACACGTAAAAACCCGACGAATCAACTACTCGTCAAACGACATTAGAGATGCTTACGTCGTTATATAAAAACGTCTCCGAAATCCTCTTGGTATCCTTCGGATATATCGCTGCAGCCGGAAATTCAGTTGAGAAAAAATAATAATTTGAGGTAAAAATGTACGCAAAAAAAAATAAAAAAAGTTTCAACTATTCTGTTTTGTTTGAAAAATAAACACAAAAAGTGCCCAGTGTAGGGGTTACACGTGAATTGTGTTTACCTTTCGATGTAATCCACATATATTTACCATCCTCCTCTTGCTTACGACGTTTCTTTTTCTCTAGATCGTGACTCTTGTAACGCGACCCTAGATCCTGGAGTATGCTAGGAAAATCTTGCTCGTTATATACAAACTGGGGACATTTCGGGCCGAGCTTCAAACGCGCGGCTTCCTCCTCCTCTTGCTGACGCTTTTTCGTTTCCAGTATCTCGTAGTGCATCTGATGTAGGATGAATCTGTTCCAACTCTATCATATCTCGATGAGTCAACCAACCGCTCTAGCTCTTTCGGTCTTAAATCTTTATTTTTTTTACGGAGAAAAAAAAACTTTACCTGTATTAGTCTGATCAGACTGATTTTTCGCTTAGCCTCCGGATGAAGATCGCTGAGAATGAGTCCGAGGGCCGACGCTTCGGGCACTGTTCTAAAAGCCCTCAAGAAATTTGCCGCCTGACAAGGCACCCCCCTCGATGTATCCAACATGTGAAACAGGAAGCCCAATTCGCACGATAGGCAAAATTCTTTTTGGCACGAATGCGAAAGCAATGCTATTCTAACGGGCTCGCAGTAATACAGCAGCTGTAAAATGACCAATGAAGATTTGTGTGATTCTTTTTTAAATTCCGGATATGATGAACGAAGACCTTCGGGAACTCTAATTATTATTACACTTACTTGAAGCATAGCATTGCAATAACTGTTGGGAAGCGTAGCTTCAAGGCCGGAGAAACTCGTGAGATTGTACTGATCGAAGTCAAACTCGTCGTAACCGAGTCTCGAATATTTCACTTCGATTTTACGGTAACGCTTAGGTATGGCTATAAAGCTACCGTCCTCTGTTTTAGCCCGTGATTCACTTGCGAAAAGCTTTGTTACCAAGCCACGCCGTTTTTCCAGATTGTATGGAATCTGCAAGAATTCGTAGAATTTACTTATTGAGTTTTTTGTCACCAGCGGCAAACATTAATGATTATGAATTTATTTTTGTCATTCAATGTGCACGTAATTAGAACGCATTCCGTAGTAACGTGGACAAAAGTAAATTAAGATGAAACCTAAACTATAGAGAGACAGAGACAGAAAGAGAGAGAGAGAGAGAGAGAGAGAAAGAGCACGTGATGGGAGTGTTAGCAAGCGTCATAAATATTAAAGTTAGCCATATGCATATCTCATAGAGCCTTTATTGTATCCAAATACAATTTTTTTTCTTATGTTTTTTGTTTTTTTTTCTTCTTCGGTTACACATTTTCGTTTCAGCCGTATATATGCTATCTATTATTAATGCCATACAATAATTGAAAGAAAAGAAAAAACAAAAAGAAAATGCAGCAGATCTTTAGCAAACAGTTACTGGGGCAGCTTTTACGCATCGATGTCGCAAAATATATATATCATCGTTCGACATGGAAATTGTGAAAGGACAATTGCCGTGTCGCGACTTCTAGTCGACTAGCTTATCAAAGTATATCACATTGTGTTTATTTTTTTGCTACGCGATTTATACACTACGATTATTGTGACAGTAGCCGATCAGTCTTGTCCGTATTTAATTTCTCTCGCTTTTAGCAATCAAGTGCTATAATCGCATTAGAACGTAGTTATCATCAAAATACTATATACACCGCTTCTATTTAATTCTATCACTGGCTTCATTGTACAGCTTATCAAGTTTAAACATTATTGTTACTGGTTTTTTAAATATTTATTTTGTTTTTATCGTTTTAATAACACTGTGAAAAAAATTCGTATGAAATTTAATGTACCGGACTGGAAGTTTTTATGCAAAAACTGGTATATTAAATTCCATGTACAATTGTGATGAAAAATGAATGTTCAGTGTATTAAAAACATTGGGAACACTTTTTAAAAATAATTTACTTTAATTTGAATGAAAAAGTATATTAATTTTTCATCACGATTGTACATTCAATTTAATGTACCAGTTTCTCCATAAAAACTTCCCGTCCGGTACATTAAATTTACAAATTTTTTTTACACCAAATATAAAGCAAAATAGATGAGCGCATTGGCAGCATATCACAATCGATTGAACTCGAAGATGGAAGGTAACGAACCATATCGTCGAACAAGTGCAAAATCGGATTATCAACAGCTAGTTATTTTCTTTCTTTCTTTAGATCTGTTATTGGGGTCACTATTGTTTTCTAATATAGATAAAAAACATTGCAACGGAGATTCCTAACAATGCTAACATTCTTGCACGATTTATATAAGCTTCGGAAGGATTGAAGAATTGGGCAGGATCATGGATAATGGCGGAAGGTCGGAGGCGTGAATGGTAGTAGCGTGGGAGAATATTGTTTTCTCACTTGATTTCTGCGGAAGGCCTGTGGATTTGGCGCGTAACCGATCGTCCCCTGCATCTTCATCGTGCGCAATATTTCCGGATCGATTGCCGGTGTTTTCCTGCAGACAGCAAACATAATATTAACGTTTCGAGAAACTGGAAACGAAGATTTTTGTTTTCATTCGCCGATCGGCAACGTACCGATAGATTTTTTTCAAGAACTCCTCGGGCCAATCGCTCACCAGCGACAGCCCGGCGTACATCATCGGTATCGTGCTCAGTGGCGTCACGTTATCGTCGAGAGCTATCGGGTCGAGGGTCTCGACGGGATCGGCGAATTCTGTAGGCCTATATTGCGTGGAAAATTCTTTTGTAAAATTGAAGTAAAAAATTCATTAATTCTCAATATTCGTATACATGATATTTACTGACCGTGAAAATGCATTGAATTGCGGATCCGGACTGTTGGTCGCCATGAGATGCAGAGAACCAGCTGAATCGCCGAAACTGAGACACTTCGACGTCGGCGATACATCGAACGACAAAACCATAGCCCCGCCCGTCGCAACCTGAATCGAAAGGGAGCAATGTTGACACAGCGTTTTGATCGGAGTTCGATGAACTCGTAACGATAGTTTATAGTACCAATTTCTTTACCTGATATAGGCAAGTTAAGGACGGTTGAACGTCAGCATAAATAGTGTCGAGTAGTTGCATCTGGCCCATAGGGGATACAACTGCTAGACGACTAGAGTAGCTAGGAAGGAACTTCAGAAGGAGCGGATATACCAATGTTGTGACGGGAGTCAATGCTCTCATTTGTCTCAGGTCATACACCATCAGGAATCGATCTACCGAAAGCCCCTGTCGACTACGGTAATAAGTGCAATTACTATGAATGTCGTGTGCAAACTTTATCTGGAGAAATTATGTTAGTTCATAAAAAAACCACGAGTTCAGACAGAGTTGGGCGTTGTAAAAATATAGCGGACGTGGCGTTTAGTCGCCGTTCTTGTGTTATTCATTGAACATTAAGCGATACTGTAGCATAGATGGGCGCCAACTTTGTGAACGGTCATTTTTTTTGTCAATTGACTGGTCCGGAAATGACCGCACTGTGACAATAGTGACATTCATTCTAAAAAACTCCGCGGTACACGGCACACTTCTATACTTTGGTGATTAAACAAAATCATCGTACAATCATGAATTACAATTTTGCACATAAAATCGATGGATAAACTAACGTTGCTTTCAATCGACCCGTAAGCCGGAATCACCAGCGGTGTTAATAATTTGAATAATGAAAAGAATTGCCCAACTCTCGGATCATCAATACAATTAGTATACCTGTTACTGAATCCACAAGTGACAAGATAATTGCCTTGCACGTCGAAATCACTGAGAGATCCCGTGTGGGTTTCGAGAGTGTGCTCGACCGAGAGGTTGTTCGGATCTCGGAGATCTATTCGTCCCGCTGGATTACCGGCACAAACGAATTTACTGTGCTTTCTCAGTATCGCACAGCCGTGCTCGCCCACGTTAATCAATCCTGTCTCTTTGCCTCTGGTCAGATTGAAATCAATTATTTTCTCCTGATGACCACCCATCAATAACTGACTGCCCGAACTTTGAAGCATGCACTGCATGTCGTTCATGTTCTGAGATCTGTGGAAAATAAAATAAATAATAGTTTATTCGCTCGCGCGACGGCTACGATAGCGTTTGATTATACTTTTCTATTCTATATTTATTCTTGGCAAGTTTTTTTTTTCAAATTGCTATTTTCTTTTTATGATAAAATGAGAGCTATATCATGTTCCGCATCGCTATGCAATTAATAATTCTATGTAAATAATTGGTATTTCTGTATTCTTTTATTTCTCTTATTCTTTATAATTCTGTCAGATATCGAGTGATTATATCACGTTAAATAAACGAATATAATAACATCAAATATTCTATATTTCTCCTGCTGCTCGGTAAAAGCTCTTTTTCCAATTACGAAAGTCATTGTGCAACTTTCTGAGATATCAGTGCACAAACTATATCTAGTTTCTACGGACTGATTCAACAATATATAGAATAAATCTATACCATTTGTACAAATAAATTGATTAGAATTGAGATAAGCGACATAGTTCAATCCCGAATGTTTTTTTCATACGTATGTGTGAACAGCGGTATCCCTCTTCTCAACTGACATCGTAGTGCGCTTTGGGTAAGCACCAAAATGCCCTCTTCCACCGGATGAATGTGCCGAACCTCCTGAGTGGCATGAACTTGAAAGGAAGTATACTTTTGCAATGTTGAGCCGTAGTAAGACGTTACGTGTCCCTGAAAAAAATGTATCTCCGTTAGACAAAACAATTTACCGTAACCCAATTTATCACGCAATTTTTTAAATACCCCTTGATTTCCCATCCACATGAGTTCCTCCACCGTATCGAAGGTGACCGTCGACACACCAAAACGGTGCCCGCCATCGGCAAGGAGAGTTCTCGTTTCGTGAAATTCCGCTCCCTCGTACTCCTCCCCGAACGACTCATTGGCAGAGACGAATCCTTCGGCGGACAGATCATAGCTCGATTCTTCCCCTGTGGACGTACAACAGTGAAAACAATTTCATGAATTATTCTACTTTTTCTTGCCAAAGTTTTTTATCAGAGAGAAGCAATTATTACGATGCAGTTATTATTGAATGGGGAAAAAAAACAAACAAAAACTGTGCAACAGGGTACAGGTTATAATTGAATTATCATAATCCGCGAAAGCATGAATAAAAAAATCGCGGAGTCAATGCAACGAGTTCTTAAAATTATTTCGAACATAAAAAATCGTCGTAAATGTTGCCAAAAAGATAAGCGTGAGGTCGGCGATAAAAAAAAATTATCTATCTGCGTATCGAAAATAACCCATTGACGTCGTGTGCGGACACGAGGAAGAAGCATCTGTACAGCTGTGCATATCACAGAGCCATCCAGCTGAGCGTCAGCTGGGATGACAAATGACGAACAAGAAAATGTGCGAAACTCTCCGAATCGATTGTTGTGTCGGTGCAAAGTAGAAAAAAAAGAGAGTTCGTGGCGCACGTGGTGGAAACTAATATGAAAAAAAAAAATTGACAATAAACGAACAAAAAGAAAATAAATAATATGTATCGACGAGTTGCAGAAACGATGTGGCCTCGTTAGCAGCGACAGATGATCTTGTGGCCTCGTAAACAGAGAGTGGCGTCGTTCCGTACGTGACCGAAAAAAAGTGGTAAAAAAAAATATAAAAAAAAAATGCGAAACTTACACAGCAAATTTTGCTCGCCACCTCCGTCGACCTCGACGGACGACTCGTAGTGGCCCAAGACCGTAAAGTCCATCGTAAATTCACTTCGAATACATTTGTAGGATCGATCGGCCTATTAAATAAAACGAGTTCGAATATCGTGAGTTTGGTAATCGGCCTCGTTTCTCATAGCACACGTCAGTCGCCTTGGCAACTGTGCAACAAGCTAACTGCTTCCCACGGAAAACCTCTTTTCGGGGGCTCGTTCGTGGCTCCTTGCTCACGAGTCGCACACGACGCTGCACATTTATCAGTCACAAATAACGTTGTGTTGACGAAAATTTTGAGCGCTATACGTTTAATTCAAGATTCCGTTTTTCTGCGCGTTCCTTGTCGGAGGACAAGCTTGTGGCCTTGAGACTAGCGACATCTGGATCGGGGGGGAACTCCGATGCGCATGCGCGCCTTTTTCGGCGGGAGAATTTCGAACCTGTTCAATGTTCGACAAAACGTTTTTGTTAATTGTTGCTTGTGCTATAACAGTTTTTTTTTATTCAACGTGCAAAGAAAAAGCTTCCTCTATGAGGAAGCAAAATGGATTAAAAAATGGATAAAAATTGGAGGAATGGATAAATGGATAAAAATATATTTTTTTTCACACTCATATACATATATTTCGAAAATATGATTGTGTTACAGATATCACATCGAGAATTCGGTAGATCACAGAAGAAAATTCTTGCTTGAGGTTTCCTTGTTTCAAACATTTATGTGGATCCCGCAACGGATTGTCGTATGTCAGTATTGACACGTTTGATTGTGTAGCAGCGATAAGTCTCATAAATTTCATCATTGATTCGATTGTACATTGAAACGCTATCGTACGATGGCTCTCGTAGATTAAAATTGCAGATTAAAATTCATTATTTCGTTAATCAAACATCACTTGCAGTTACAGTTTGAAAAAACACGAAGTATAACGACGCGCAGTAGATAAGTACGTAAATTTCATTGATATTGGACGGCTCGAGCATACCGTTATCGTATAACAAGAGTATTGCAAAACAATGAGTCGGAATTATGAGCTACGAATAGGCTGAACGCACCAACGAATGATCTGCAAATTCTTTCTTTTTTTTACGTAACACTCATATACATATTAAAATCTAGTATAATCTCTTCATCAACTGTTTGATCGAAGTTTGATCAAACTCGGAAACATAGCGAATATTATCGGGAGATAATTGAAATCGACATAACGCGAATCGATCAATGCACAAAACCTCGAGTCACACAACTTTTAGTTAAGAAAAACGATAACAGTGAGTATCGAAAAATTGGAAGCAGCAAAACTCTTCGAGAAGTCCTTCGGATCCCAACGGAGCGATTGGACTCTAATCCAAAGTTTGTGGACGCTATGAGATCGTTGTGATTTCTTCGGAGATCTAAAAAAGAAAACAAAAAAACCAAATAAGTTAGTGCGGTAAAAAAGCATTCCTCGAGTCTACTTGCTCAACGGCTTACCTGTCAGTCGTGTAAAAGAACGTTAATTCATTCGGTGACAGACACTCGTAGTCTGTCGATCACAAAACAGCAAAGTATCACCGGACAGATTTATTGTTTGCGGACTCATTGTAAATATCATCAACGGGTGATTCTCTTTTGCATTTTTTTTTTTTTTTTTGCTAAAGTCTCGAACGACGCTGCATGCCTGTTGGAAATGCGAATCGAGCAATCAATCAGTATCCGCGAATAGCTCGGCAGTCTCAATGACGACGAATCAAGTGAGCACGTCGATGAAGAGCGGACGTGAAGACTCCGGCTTCGAGGGCCTCCGAGTTGACTGATGGACGTCTCGCCGCCGAGCGTGTACTCGGGCTATCGCCCGCTGTTGCAGTTGATGCATCCATTGTCTCCACGAGGTAAGTCGGAAAGGATGAACGTCGCGTCAGTGGAGGTGGACGCGCACCTGTAACAGACGTTACACGACCCCTCCTGTTCCACGATACAAGTACATCGATCTCCGTTACTATTAAATGTGTAACTGTTGTCTTTTCGTGCATTGCCACATCATCGCCCTGGGCAATGTGTCGTTGGTCACAACATTATCATTATTATCGCTAAATATTTTAAGGTTGCCGCTGTGAAGATTTGACCGCCGTACCGAGAAGTCGAAGGGCAGATCGGTGCATCCCCTGCAACTCGAACGATCTTTGACTTCTCATAGGGGCCCTCGGTATAAATCGTCCTTGGATCATTAGTTCAACAGTCGACCCCTTCCTCGAACCGGCGGTTTCGACGGCGGAGGTATCCTGAATTTTCAGGAATGACGATTAAGACACGCCTCATGCTTTAGAAATGGAAAGAAAAGAAGTACAATGTTATGCCTAGTCTAATGAGAGACGGATAGCCAGAGACACAGAGAGTCACACGTATAAAGAAGAAGACAGTAAAGAAGGAAAGAGAAGCGGAAAAAAGCGATGCGAATGATATTAGAAAAAGGCGGTTAGAATAGAGATGATGATGTTCGTTGAGTTTTTTTTTGGGTACCTTCGGGTTGATGAAGCGTATTCGGAGTACTTCGACGAAAGCCGCGACAGCTGAAACTATAAGCATCATAGCGAGAATGTGTCCTGTTACGGGTATGGATTTCGGTCTAGCTGCCCTTATTTCGTCGATGGTTCCATTGTAATTGTACGCGACAGCGGTTTCCTTCTTGTCGCTCGCGCAGACGGTTTTCTCGACGGGGGAATCCTGGACGGCTTGCTTCTCGAGCTTTCTTCCGCGAGTCCTCGAGTACGTGCAGTTCCTGTCGTAATTGCTGAAGAACGCCGAGACCATCCAGTATTTGTAATCGAGACCGGGGCACAGTCGCCTCTTTCGAAATTGCATCGAGTTCAAGAAATCCATCGGAAATATTTTACTGCCATTCGAGTCGCTCGCGTTCTGTACCTCGTACGACGTGTCGAGAAGCATTTTGGACGGAAGGAACAGAAGACCGCTGAATATCAGCAGAATCAGAGCAATGCTGAGATTGATGCCTAGATTAACGTCTATATTCAGTTTCACGGGGATGTTGAAACGTTGAGGCTGCTCCGTCCCCGCCCCGTTCTCCGCGTCGACGTATTCCTGATCAACGCTCTCCATTGCCCGCGAAAAAATCTTGTCGAGCGTGGAAAAACAAGCGTCTCTTCCCGGCGATGCTCGTGGCGATTGCAAAACCTCTCTCTTATTCCATCCTCGAGAATCAAACCAATTTACTCTTCACCTCGATTCACCAGCGTGACAATTCCCCTGGTCTTACTCCGCGTGGTGATGCAAACTGTTGCGCGTCCGGTAGTCGGAACTCGAGTCTGCCTTCGGATATTGATTCCCATGAGGATGGACCGAGTGCGCAGGGCACGGCGAGCAACCCTGACATTCCGGCGTCGAGCTTTCAGCTATCCGGTGCAAATCGATCATCTCCTGTAACCAAAAAAAATAAAATAAAAAGCTATTTGGGAACAGAGAAAGCGGTGGAGCTTATTTATAGATCTACCCATGAATTTGGGCACCCAAATTACTTGTCATTATGTGGTTTAAACTAATGCGGCATGAAAAAGTCTGCGATCGGGTATCCTATAAAAAACGTTAAATAGTTTTAAAAACTAATTAAAACGTAGTCGGTAAACGCCTGCATCGTCGAGTTAGGAGCTATCCGGTGCAAATCGATTATGTCGTGCAACCAAAAAAATTAAAAAGTTAATTAGCGACGGGGGAGGTGGTAGAGTTTATTCATAGATCCACCCTTGAATTCGCCTCCCAAATCACTTGCCGTGATGTAGTTAAAACTAATATAGCATGAAAAAATCTGCTATCGGGTAAACTATAAAAAACGTTAAACAGTTTTAAAAAATAATTAAAACATCGTTGCTAAATGGGATCGTCGTCGACTCAGGGGCTATCCGGTGCAAATCGATCATGTCGTGCAACCAAAAAAATTAAAAAGCTATTCGGTAACGGAAAAAGCGGTGGAGCTTATTTATAGATCCACCTTTGAATTCGCCTCCTAAATCACTTGCCGTGATGTAGTCAAAACTAATATGGCATGAAAAAGTCTGCCATCGGGTACACTATGAAAAAAAAAGTTGAATACTTTTTAAAAATAATTAAAACGTCGTTGGTAAATGCGATCGTCGTCGACTCAGGAGCGAGGGGTGCGTCGTTACTGACGTCGTGATCCAACTGTATAGAAAATATCAAATTAAAATTGGCATCTTTTCGCGAGCAACAATGGGACCATGGATCGGCAAACTTTTGCTGATCCCGATGCTCCTGGAGGGCCAACAAAGGAAGCGCCTGTGTTGCCAGTGGCGGTGTCGGCGTTTATAAAAGTAATAAAACAATCGAACAACAACTCTCAGGAGAGTGAGTACGGCCGGTCGGGAGAGGACCGCGAAGAAGAAGAAAGAAGAACGAAGAAATATGTATACGAAGAAGGTCGGGAAAGGTATAGGGATAAAGAGAGCAGGAGTGTGCGCGATTGGCCGGGTGGAGGTGAAAAGAGGAAGGCAGCAGGAGCAGAGGAACAGCGAAAGAGAGTAAAAGGAAGAAATGAAACACACGAGAACAGCGACCCGACCCGACCGACCGGTAGCCCAGCCAGCACACGTATATCTTGCTCTGCTTCACCACACTCCGATTCCTCGAGGTTCTCAAAGACGAAACTCTCTCGATTTTACGTACCAATGTGTACTCTCAATAATAATTTAAGAAAAATAAGAAAAAAAAAACGGTTTCATTACCGATATAAATTTTGCACTGGCACAAAAGTTATTACCATCAATTTTCTTTCAATCTTTCCCACTTCAAATTTGACGATTATTTTCGGTCCGACGAGAAGCATTTTTGGATAAAAACGGCAAAAAAAAATGATCAGCCATCAACAACCAATAAAAAAAATGCGCTAAGTTTGCACAAGGGAAGACGATTGGGATGTTCTGAGCAGAGAAGTGAATATGCGAATCGGAGGTCAGGTTGAGAGCCCGGGTATGTAGAGCAGATGCTGGCCATCGCAGTGCTAGCGGGGTGCGTGATTTTTCACCGCGGACAGCTCCTCCTTCGAGAGACCCCGCACATTCCACCTTCAGTTCCACTGGTGCTTCTGCAGGCTTCGCCGCCTGCTCTCCTCTCGTTCCTCGCTTCCTCCTCGACCTCTCATCTTTCACTCCTCGTTCACATCCATTTCGTACCTGTGGACTCCGAATGATCTCCGCGGGATTAAAAACATTTGCCACAGCTCTCGCGATCTTTGCGGATCAGCTCAATGAAGAAGAAATCAATTAAACCAGTAACGAAGTGCGTTGTGCGCGGTCTCTTTACCGCCCATGCAAATGAAGCTTGAACGTCGAGTCCATTTGACGTCGCAGCTTTGTCGGTGTAGCTTCCTCGTATGGAAGTCATACAGCAAATGACATTAGTCTCAGAGTGCTGCAACCAAACTCCCACCGACGGTGGAGTTCCCGTCCGGATCTATTATTTTCTTCGTTTCCGGAGGCGAAGTTACCGGGGACCCAACAGCGGACGCTATGTTATTTCTACGGGTGTGTTTGTCGACAGGCAAGAGAAGACATAAAAAAAATAACAGCGTTTTGCGATTTCTTCCGCCGAGTGGTGGCTCCGCTTTGCAGGCCTTCCTCGCACTTACCTGCCCGGTGTGTCGGCGCGTCTCAATTGCTGAGCCTTTTCCCGGTAAAGATTATCGACTGTCGTGCAAAACACGACGGACGTTTATGAAACGATTTAGTAGTGGCGCATGCCTCCATCAGCCGGCGGATAGCCAAGAGGGGTAAGAACCCCTCTCAGCTCTTGGAGGAAGAAGAAGCGATCGAGGAACAACGCAAAAGAAAGGTTCTGTGGTGAACAAAAATTATGAACGTTTGAGACCCAATTTGACCTCTGTGGCAGAATCGAGCTCATGAAGGGAGGCAAAGATGGTAAACGTGGTCCTGTCCATACATCATTGATATACGTACCGATGGGGATGGAGCACATTCGCCACTTTTAATGGATGTTGAAAAAATCCATTCGAGCTTGTTCATTCGATTTACTTTACCGCGACGATAAACATGACGACAACCAGCTTCCTCGCTGATTATCACGGGCGCGAACAGCTGGCGAACCCACCGAAAAAAGGTTTGGTATTTAGTAAGAAATATTTGGTCCATTGAACAAAATGTTTTTTAAATCCAAGTAACTATTTGTTGAAGCAACTAAATATTCGGTCAAACATCTAAATATTCGTTCAATCAACTAAATATTTATTTCAATCGACCAAATATTTCTTTCGCCACCCGCAACGGCAGCTTAGTTTGATATTACCAAACTTTTTTTTCGGTGCAGATAGAGCTAATTGGTGAATGACGAGCACGCAGCTAGCCGGCGATGAGCGCGGCGAGCGGAACTCTCAAAAGCCGCGGTGTAAAAGGCTGCGAGATTAACCCGAGTAGCTTTAGCTGAAGAAGGCAAAAAAAGGAAAAGGACCCCCGACCATAGCGCCCGTTGATGGCGGCGTCCCGCATATCTGCGAAATTTCCATCATATAGCGTTTATGAAGTCCCCAGAAGGTACGGTGACGACGAGGGGACGAAGTGGAAGGGAAGAGGAGGAAGAAGCGGAGGAAGAATCGAGCGGAGAAAACGGTTTCAAGTGGCAAGGGAGACGGAGAGGCCGCGAGCCGTATAAGAACGAAACGGAGCTGGCTCGACGGTTCAAGACGATCGTCGAAGCACCGACATCGCAATTACGCAAATTGCGGCTCTGTTCTCGCCTCTCCTGCGGGCCTCCGCGAGGAGTAGCGAGAGCGACTGCTCCTCGGGGCCCCCAAGAGGAACCGAGGAACACCGAGCATGAAGCCTCCGCATCAACCGCGCGGACCGACTTATAGTAGTCGCCTATATAACGTGGCTACGTGAGCAATAGCTCGCGAAGTACCACAGCCGACGAACTTTACGCTGCCCCGAAGAAGCACATAATCTCGTCGCTTTCTCGCGCCTCCATCGGGCGTCTCGTGCAGCGGTGCCTCGCGCGCCGCGCCCGTTGAAAGCAATTTGAATGAATAGCTCCTCTCCGTCGCGGCGGTCGAGGAGGAGAGGAACATCCCGACGATTTTGTTGCCATGGAGTAGCCTGCACCGGCCCCGTCCAGCCGGCAACACGTTTGCGATTATGCTCCGAGAGTTTTGCTACCGTTTTAACGGCGGATCATCATCACGTGTGCGCGCCCCGGATCCTCCGAGGTGCCAAGTCGTCATGCGAAACGCGCGTTACATCTCCGAGAGCCTCGAATGCCAACGCCTCTCTCAGACTCACCGATGTAATTCGCGCTGGCTGGCAGATGGTTCTATCCGGCCCGAGGCGAGTCTAGCTAGGGTAATCGCAAAGCAAGATCCTTTTAAACAATGTTTCGATGACGAAAGGGGTCTGCGCGTATAACCGAAGAAATAATCCTCATAGCTTCGGTACTTAGACTATATTGGGAAAATTATGAACTCCCACTTGCAGAGTCTGAATAGTAATTATCAATGGCAATTGAGACTTGTTTTTGGCGCATCGATCATTCGAGTTGAAGAGCTCTTTTTTAAAGACCCTCGCGTCCTTATCTCGTGAATCGTAACGACGGTGCAAAATGTTGCTCGTATAGTCGTTTTCGCGAGTACCCTACGTGAACGTGAAATAAATATGGTTCTTCGGTGCCCCCGCGGCTATAATGAGCCGATAGACTACTTGCTAGACCCTCGATATCTATTTTCTCTTCGGTTATAGAAAAGGGGGTTGAAAGCGAAGAGCCGAGAGGATGGAGCAGTAAGGAGACTCGTTTAATCAAGGGTTCCGACTAACATTGTTCGTATCGAGTATGCAAAGTGCGCTTATCTGTTTGTGAGGCGAGCTCTACCAGCCCGAGGCGAGACTAGCGAGGGTAATCGCGGAGCAAGATCTTTTTAAACAATGTTTCGCCGACGAACCGGGTCTGCGCGAATAACTCAAGAAACAATCCCGACACTTACACTTGCCAACTCTAAATTGTAATTATCAATTGCAACGTAGACTTGCTTAAACGCATCGATCATTGAACGAGTTGAAGTGCTCTTTTTTTATAGATCCTCGTGTTCTTATCTCGTAAATCGTAACGACAGTGCAAAGTATTGCTCGCATAGTCGTTTTCTCAAGTACCCTACGAGAACGTGAAATAAATATAGTTCTTCGGTGCCCCTGCGGCTATAATGAGCCGATAAGCTACCCGAACTTGATAGACCCTCGATATCTATTTTTTCCCCGGTTATAAAAAAGGGGTTTCGAAGAGGAAAACTGAAAGGATATAATAATAGAGGGTATCGTGTTGTTACACCCCTAGAGGATCCCCTTGGGGTTACGGCTCCTTCGCTCTCTTTCTCCTCCTTCCTTATCAGTGTCGTCGGTTCGGTACTTGGGTCCGGGGCTTCGTCGCGGCCCGCTAGGTGTCAGTCTCAGACCTACGGCTATGGTAGGTATTGATACGCCGGCAGCCGGGGATGCATGGTTGGTGCGGCTTCGGTGATCCCCAGATTCAAGCAGAATCATTTGCGGCCAGTACTTGGATGGGTGGCCGCTTAGCCATGCAATAATTGGTGCATTGGAGCCGTTGAGCGAGAGGTCGAACTCTGAGCTGTAACACTTTCAAAGTCTCTTATGATTAATCTTATGATACGCTAATAGATCTAAAAAGTATATATTAAGCGAATAGGTTACGATTAAGTGAATAGGTTACGCGAATATATTACGAGGAATAGGTCTAAGAAGTATCTATTAAGCGAAGGGAGAACTGATAGTTTGATATCATTACGATCTCTTAGCTTTATGGCTGCTCGTTCGATCTTACAGGCACATCTTTCATCGTCGGACGGCTCTTGCTGGAATAGATGATCGAAAAGGCGAGTTTTTAAGATATTGAGTGAAAGAGCTGCTTTTACGACCTCAGGGAACGTCTGCCATAGATAGCATTAAGCCGGAAGGAGTTTCCATAGCTTGGTGTGCGATGCGCTGGAATATGGAAAGTAGACGCTTGTGCTCGAGACGATCTACGAAGAGTGTCATCTGGCCTGGGAAAGTGTTCTTGAATGTAGAACGTAGTATATAGTCGTAGTTCGTACGTCCTATCTCCGGAATTACGTTCTCGACCGATCCTTCAACTACGGGACTTCAGTCTCGGAAATCGAACCCGCGACAGTCTGCCAGTCTTCTTGGTTTACAACACCAAGGCGCTGACGCTTTCCTCTGGTATTTAGTATTGATCTAGTACTGATCTGGTATTTTCAGTGGATTCCGAACCACTTTATCGCAGAAAAACACCCATAGAAAAATCCATTGGGTGCCGATCGGAAATCGAACCCGGGCTTGTGAGTCGCGCTCCGATCCTCTCAACCACGGCTGACCCTACGATAGAGTAGTAGGGAGGCTCATTTAATCAAGACTTCCGACGAATATTGTTCGTGTAGAGTGTGCAAGGCGCGCTTATCTGTTTGAGAGGCGAGAGACGATCTGAGCTTAGATGCAGGTGGAATTTCTCTACCAGCGGTACGGAATACACGGGCTAATATCTAAACGAGTTAACGCGATCCGATCGGAAGACAAAACGGGAAGGATACGCGCGGAACGAAGGAAAAGCACAGGACCGAGAAATGGCGAAGGAAGCTGTAAGCAAATAAAATGAGTCTATCGGCGCGCTACGACGTTGCGTACGCGGCTCGTTGCGCCGATAGGGCCGAGAGTGCAGGAAGGCAAAGGGTCGACACAGAGGCGAACGAGAGAAGGACGGAGATTAAAGGATGCAAAAAGGCAAACGTGGAAATTCACGCAAAGTCGTAATTAGCCGGTGGAATCGGCTTCTTGGGCTACTCGATAATCGCGATAATTTATGCCCCAGTGCACCGGCCACTTGCCGAGATAGGCTGCCGCTCGCGCACCTATATACCTCTCTCTCTCGACGACTGAGTACTACCGGTATATCCGTACGCGCACTGTATCCCCATACACAGCCGTATATGTATAAAGAAGTGGTATATGTAAAAAATAAAAATAAAAAATAAATAAAACGCGCTGCGAAATGTCGCCCAATTAACAGGGAATTGGAGCGTCGAGGTCGTGCATACGATCGAGCGACGTTAACGACTCGCGTTTTCATGCCCCGCTAGCATCCCGCCAAAGCGGTTTGCCATTAACGCGCGAGTTAAACCGGGGGTTTAAATATACTGGTGGATATGAGGGAAGGGGAAAAAGGCATTCGGGTACCAGAATGAGAGGTTCGAGCGAGCGGGTTCTTCGCGGGGCTGTTTTGTCCTGGATACATGAAGATATAATATGATAACTATATCACATTATATATATCTGCATACGCGAGAGACCGAGAGCTTGAACTTCGAATCGGACGAGTTTTACGATTTGATTTTTCGACGACCCTTGTGGGTCATGATATTCGTTGTCCCTTGTATGATTATAATTTCACGGTTTGAGTGGAGAGAACGATGAACGATGATTCGTAGAAAAATGTTAAGAAGTAACTCAATCAGCGAGAAACGAGAGTGGAGTTTGTCGATATCTCTATAAAGCATCGACAAGGATTACATCGTATCCTTGATAGATAAACAGCTGGCAGGAAACTGGGAGATAATGTAATACTCTAGGGCAATGTCAGTCGGGCTAATTAGCGAGCATTAACATTAATTCAACGGCTGAGCGTGTACACGATACGCTTACATAACACGTACACTTAGCCCGTGCGCAACGCAATACCGCGGTGGATACACTCTCTCGTGCGTCTAAACTCTCTGTCTGCATCGATAGAATTTTTTTCTTTTTTTTTTCTTCGGCTGAAAATGACACGGCAAGATTTACCGCCGCACGGAGATACAATCTGTTCTGCATATCGAATGGACTATCAGTCGCCCCTTTACAACGGACGCCGGACCCTGGATCTGTTCGAACCTAATCTCAACTAGAATGCTACGGTCAGCTTCGGAGACACATACATTTCCTTCGCCAGACCTGGCAGACACTACCGTCCCAGCCAATATTTTTTTTTTTCTATCTGATATAATTACTCAATATTGTGCGCCAGCGAGAAGTTCAACAAGGCTGATAAGGTGCGTTAATAGAGTCGTCACAAGGGACACAGAGATGGCTATAGATATACAGAAGTGGAAAGCCTCTTAACTTCGACAGTTCACTCGGAGAAACAAACCGATAGCCGAGGGGTGAATATACTTACAGTATTCACGATACTATCTTGGACACAGTAAGAGAGAACAGAGAGAGGCGTAGGTAAATCGGCAGGTTGAACGACATTTCGTGAGAGGCTGAGAAGTGCAGTTCATCGGCTTCGCCGTCCATCAGACTAATAACGCTGCTTTAAAAAATGTAAAAAAAAATCCGCTGTAGTGACAAGTTCCACAATTTGTTTTCCATGCTCCGAGCGGCGGCCGATCGAGTTTGAATCCACTCCGTAGATCTATCGCCTACCGATACACGCGGAGCGTACTCGCCACCGCGGTCTTCCCTCCCGTCAAATTAACGAACAATTTTTGTTTTTCGTATTTTTTTTGTGTTTTTCTTCCGCGATATAATAAACACAAGCGGAGAGAGCAGCCTTATACGGTCGGGGAGCATTGACATTGGAGGATAAGTCGAGGGAGCAAGAGCGATATCTTCTCCCATCTCTCGCCGCACGGCTCCACAGTTCATGTTACATACCTGCTATACCTGTGGATATAAGTGTTGTGTATCCCCCTCGGTTATTACTTATTTATGCGTCGTGGCGCAAAACCCGTTTGACGACGAAGACGCCGACGACGACGACGACGACGCCGACGACGACGACGGCGAGTGAGAACGAGGACGAAGCTGGGCCTTCGTGACGCGTCCTTCGCGTCGTAGAACTAAAAAAAAAAAAATAAGTAAATAAATAAGTAAAAAAGATTTCCGATATGAGACTGGAGTCGGGATCAATGAGCCCGATCGAGTTTTCCGTCGGGCTTGCTGAGGGACCTCGATAAACGATACCGAGCCCTCGCACGCACCCATCCATCTTTATCCTCATCGCATATAGTATAAATATATCTCTTATCGTTTTGTTATACTTATAAAGTATACCCGAGAGCGGAGGAGCTTCCATAATTTTCGATAAAAGTTCCTTAACACGATTTCTATCTTACGGAGATTCATAGCGAGGATCAACGAGGCGAGACGCGCCCATCGAGATATCCTCTATCGTACGCTCGATTGCTGATTGAAGTGTACATTCACCTTGCGTTACACGGGCTCGCCGGTGACCGGTAGTTTACTCGCCGCCCCGACGATTTGCAAGAGACAACACGAGACGAGGTAACAAAATAAATGAAAAAAATCAACGGGAGAAACAGTCCGAGAAGGAACGAACGCTGGCACGCGATACACAACTGGTCCTTATAAACCCCGTGCTATCCGCTATTCGAAACTCGCTTCTGTGCGCGCGGGTGCGCGCACGTGCGGTCAATTTCCTCTGGCTGCCGATCGATCCCGATAGCGGGCTGGACCGTTATAACAAAGCTGCGATAACGATATCGGAGGCAACTCTCGCTACCTCCGGGCTCCGCGAGATCGAGACTTTTCCGTTTGGGTTATTTCGCGTTCCGCAGATATAATAAACGCCGGTAAAACAAGGGCTGTACAAGGAGAGCAAAGAAGTTGCCAGCGGCACTTACAAAACGCCGAACGGGTGCGCACGCCCGCTACCGAGAAGTCTTGTCCAGTACGTACGATTACTGATACTTTTTTTTTTTCCTACCGATCCTGGCTCTCCGGTAATACGCAAGTGCAAGACGCGATAGTGTGCACCGACGGTCGCCCGGTGTACAGATTATTCGATCCGTGACCGCGGTTCGATAGGACACGCAGCAACAGCGGCAGTCGGCGCTTATATCGCTCGCGATCTCGGTCTTTCGGCCGTTCTGTATTACGGATTGCCTCACGTCCAACAAATCGTTATCTCGATACTTTCCGCAACGCTAAAGAGTCCAAGCAAAATACTCTGTACTTCGGGCATGCTCCGAGAGCTCCGAACAAATCACGTATCACGAGCGACTCCGGTAATGGTTTTTCCCCTCCTTGAGTCCTTCGTCTCCCTCGTTCGCCCCGTCTGGCCGAGTCGGATCTCCTCTTCGCTGCCGGACCGCTCGGCCACCTCCGGCGAACTTCTTGCGCTGTTCCGGTCGCCACTGCCGTCGCGAGAGACCGCAGAGAAATTGGAAAATAGATCGATTGGCAGGACGAATAACACGACGCGGATCTACGATGCGTCCCGGAACTGCGATTCTATCCGTTATCTCAGCCAGCCGTGACCGAGCATCAGCCGCAGCCCAAACTTTTCAGTTCTTCCTGTTCGTGCTTCGATATACCTTGTGCGAATGGTGCCATAACCAAAGTATATAGTCGGGAAGATGTATTAAAATCAAGTAAACGTTTTTGCCCAATAGTCAGCATAACGTACTTCATCGATACGAGGACATACACATTTGGTGAAACAATTTTTAATTTTGATTTTAGTCAGACGTAATTCTGTCGAATCAATGAATTCTTTTTTAATTCAATAAGACAGATCCGCATGTGGAAGAAGCATCGTGTGGAGGCTGCGGGAAGAAACTTTTTATCAATTTTAGTAGATAGGGTAGAGCGGGGCAAAATGGGGCAACGGGGCAAAACGGGGTTTTTGGGCAAAACGTCATTTTCCAATAATTTTTGGATGCCCGAATTCGCCCTATCGGATACATCAGGCTTTTCTGCCCAGTTTTGTCACCTTGTCCGATCCAAAAATGATTGGAAAATTTAGTTTTGCCCAAAAACCCCGTTTCGCCCCGCTCTCCTCTATAATAGTCGGTTTGTTTACCACTTTTTTGTACGACAGTTAAAAAATTGTTAGACTCTATTAGCAAGGTCAAAAACACGTAGAATTTTAATGACCAAAAGAAATTTGTCAAATGCGTAAAATATAACCAAACATTGAGGATGACAGCTCAAGCTGTTCTTAAGTTATAAGAGTTTCAATTTGTCGGGTCTGACATACACACACATACGCACCCACCCAACGCTCACGCACATCCAAACATTTTTTCTAACTATGATTATCCGATGTTTCGAAACACTCTGAGCATGTTTTCATAAAAATTTCGAAAACATATTTTTTTCATGAAAACAAAGATTCCTCTATGCGGAAGCAATAAATAAAACTTTAGGACAATAATTGATCTATCAAGTACCTCTTTAAGTTTCTTCAAACTGCCAATCAGCGTGGCATCGAAGCAACTTCTTTTGTGGCAGTGTTAGCCGGTGCATGATTCGCGCATGGCTGACCATAGCTATGCCGCTACCACTGTGCACAGTGCTATATACTCTCCGGCGTAATACACATGTACCATGTTCCGTAGCGGCGTGTATCGCTGCCTACCGCGATACACAAGGAGTCGTTTTTACCCGTGGCGAATGTCCAGGGCATCGGGACAGCATTGAAACGAGCCCCGGCGTTTACAGACGCGGAGCCGATGTGTATACAGAGAGCGGTACGAGATTTTCTTCGCGAGTACAGCGCGACCCTCTGCTCGCCGCGGTTCTGCTCTGCTTTCCTTCGGCAACGTGAAACGACACAAGGCTGTGTTAACCGGTAATTCAGTTCTTGGGTTCTTAACGGCTGGTAATTTAGAGCCCGAGGCAGCTCTGACATACGATATCGGCGAGATCTCCGAAGTGATCGAAGAGATATATATATATATTCGGCGATTTGTATTCGACATTTATCCGCTTCCTGGTCACCCCACCTTCCCCCTCCTCGAGACGGATAAACACAGGCCTCTCAAAATTCAACGGTCGAATAAAATCCCTACTATCCGAACTGCCAATCTCGTTACGCTACGACCATGCCTTTGTTTTTTTTTTTACATTTTACCGCATGCGCGAGTACTCATACACTCGTGGATTATACTACTTTTACTGTAATCGGTTGTCAGGTTTGACTACCAGGAATTGTACCACTGTTATCTGAGTTCAGAATCGATTGCGCTGCATAGATGATAGGGCGAATTTTGCGGGTACGGCGTAGTAGCTTCGATAACGTCTGTACATGTTCTCTATCGGCGACGCGGCCGGAGATTACGTTGATCAATACCTTGTGATGGTAAACAGGTGTGCGCTGCAAGGGCACGAGCGATTGGAACCGTGTGCAGGAATAATCGGAGCGACAGTGACGCGACGCTGGTCGGGCGAATCCAGGAAAGATATCGAGAGACTGAGATATCGGGCCTTGAAAACGGAAAGGATTGCCTGCAACAAAGTGATCGAAAACTGTCCTTACACTGTTGACTGGGGATTTAAAAAAGTTAAACCACGGGGTTATTCGAAAGTCACCCGTTTGCAAAACGTATACGCTCTGTCCCTGGATTCATTCGCTCAGAAAAAAAAAATTGGTTGGATTATCCAAAAGTTGCTGACATGCGTTCAAAGCTCTTCTTTGTTTGGTACAAATAAAGCATTGTTTTGTTAAACGATTATCTGCATCAATCGAGTCAAAGTTTGTCGATTCAATCAAAATTTTTTGTTACACCTACCAAATAAGACCTTTGAACATTTGTCACCGCGCCTTCGTTAATCCAACCATTTCTTTTTATCAGTGTTCATATGTTTACACTCATACGACGACAGAACGTATTATAGTAGAACCCCGATTTTCCGTACAAGTCGGGTCCAGGTCTAGTTTGGATAATTAAAAAATTCGGCCAATCGGAATGAACATTGTTTTTTGCGGCATTATAATACGTTGAGATTGAGATATTGAGCCTTGAAAGGATTGCTTTAAAGAAAATGATCGAAACCTGTCCATACGCTGTTCCCTAGGGATTAAAACAAACAAAGCCCCATGGGGGTTATTCTCGAGTCACTCGTTTGCAAAACGTATACGTTCTGTCGCTGTATTCAGTCATACGTTTATACGCATACAGCGAGAGAACGTATACAGTAGAACTTCGATTAACCGAATCCGCCGAGACCGGCTCTAGTTCAGATAATAAAAAATTCGAACAAACGAAACGCAATTTTTGTACCGCATTATAATAGATACCTAAATAAGATGTATTAATAGAATAACAGTTGATATTAAACTTCAAAATACATTTTTTACAATATTCCAACATCGAAGTCTTATGTCAAGAGTTCTGTGAAATAAAGTCGTCCATTTTGAATTACCGAACGCTAGCTATGCACTTTGGAGTAACTAAATCTCGAAGTCGCTTCAGGATCTGAGTATGTAAGGCGATTCAAACGATTTGGTATTATATTATAAGATAATATTGTTTTAGTTAATTAAGACTAAACTTTTCTGTAATACCAGTTATTTCACTACCTCGACTATTTTTTAATAATCTTTCATTTTCAATGCCATGCGGAGCTTAGGTGGTCAGTAATTGGGCCGTCCATCTTATGTTCGCGAGCTAGGGTCACGGCGCGTAGCCTCTCGGCAAGTAAGTACGTGGATAGGCAGCCATGTTTCTAGTTTTATGTACGACACCGATGACCCATCATCGTTCGCACGGTCACAAAGTGCGCGCCACAGGCCAGTCGGTCAGCCAGCGTGCGCTCAACGGGGATCGAGTTCAGTGCAGTACCTTGCCGGATATTTCGCTTCTCGTACTTACTTCGTGTCTCCGGCAATGTATTTCTATCGATGATCGAGTTCCGCCCGCGAGCGAGCCCACCCTGCGCCGCGGTGCCGGTCCTAATAGCAGTCTTCAGTTATGGCGCCGAAAGCGCGAGCGTACGCACGTTCGGGCTCGCGCGTTCCTGTGCAATTCATCCTCGAAAAGTTATTATTCAATTCAACGTCTTCTCGGTGCTGTGCAGTGTGTGACGCCTCACAGGAATAATACAGCTGATCCTTGTCCAGGCTACTGCCACGTCGCTTCGAGAATTCGTTGATGCCTGGACTAAACAAGTGGAACTGACATCGCTCGGTAAGTCCGATTCGCGTTCTGCATGCAGCTACGACTAAGCTGGGAATCTCTCACCTAATTCTCCACTTTCGTTAATAACAACCTCGCACAATCTCCCAGTAAAATATCTCCGAACGTCGATCGACGAACGATGTTCCGTGGCGTGTGTTGACACCGCTTGTTCCGTTCCCTCACGCCTTCCCGTCGCATTAGCCCGTCCGTCGCTGCAGCCACGCCACCCATAGAGTGACGCGTGCGCCTCTGTCGTCTCGGCGCGCGGGGGCACCAGCGAGCCCGCTGCCGCTCCGGCGCGCTGCAGCACGCTCAAACGCGCACGTGGATCCACTTAGATAAATATAGAACCTATAGGGTGTTTGGTGACAACTATCCGCGGAATAAATACAGTTCTTGTGCTGCTGTGTATCCGCCCACGCACAGCGGCGCGCGAACGACGGAACGGAGAGAGCCGCGTCGAACTCACGCGCGTTCACGGAACGCCTTCGGCTCGTCGTGTCTCATCGATGCGTTTCGTCGGCGTACTTGACCGCTCTTTCCGGCAGCACCGACTCTGACGGGCTTGCACATTGTTAACGTATCCAGTATATACATATATATTTTTTCAAAGTTGTGTTATTGATTTATCGATGAATCGTGGCGGGAAATCGTGATAGTCGATGTTATTGTGACGCAGCAGGCGCAGGCGCAGGCGCAATCACGTCCAGACTCGCCGAAGCGAGCCTACCTCTGGCAAAGTTTTTAAAGTGTTTCGGGTCGCTTTGCCTCTCGCGTTAGTTTTTTGCGACGAAAGTGCGGTGTGTGTGTGTGTCTGTGTGCGTATGTTCGTGTGTGCAGTTACTACTCGCCGGGTGTTCTCGAAATAAAGTCGAGAAATCGCGAGGGCGTTTTCGTGCGGCTGTTGTGCTGCGACGGCTGTGGTAACGTAGCCGCGTGTAATGTGAGGTTAGCGTGATACCGTGCAAAGAGGAGGGAGGAAGGCCGACGTCGGAGATCGGAAGTATCGCGGCCTGTCAGCTGATAACGAGACCAACTGCCCGACGCTCCTTGGTGAATATTATGGTACTATAAACTATACGACAAATATAAAATGAAAAAAATACCACGACGACGTTTCTGTGTGTGTTTATGTGCATTCGTAGGGAGCGCAAAACTTGTGCCACTTTTGATATGCCTACGCGCTCGTTCGCGTGCGACCGCCTATGTGGCTTACATTAACGCGGCATGGTGTAAACTTTTTGTCCCACTTTGTGCGTGATGCAATCACGAGATATTTATACATATATATGTTTGCCACCGTCGTGCACATAGAGTCACGACTCGGCGCTGCACCGCAACGAATTTGATAAAAATATCGGTAGGTTCGCTGTATCGAAAATTCGAGAGCAAATTCTGTCCAGACGCCAAATATTTGCAGCGGCAAACAATTCAGACTCGTCGAGTCGCTGCGCGTCCGTGTGGATGGAAGGACGTTCCGTTCCGCAATAACTTCATTTATCATTGCCTTGACATCTCATCGTCTCGTTGTCTCGTCAGAAGACACTCTGTCTTGTCTCCGACGGGACTTTTTTTTATTTTTCTTCCTGGTATAAATATTTGCAAAGTATCTTCGAAAAAGCACTTCCAGCTGTGCATACAGGTAACCCTCTCGTAGCATCTGCGACGGGAGTGCAGCGACGCCCGTTAGCTTTACGACTTGCGGATAGATGAAGGTGCATATATATATACATCGACCGTTTGGAGACAGAAGGGCGTAAGCCGCGCCGATTTACGCGTTGCATGACGCGACGCACGCCCTTCTGGTTCTTGGCAGACGATATATAGCGGTCAGGCGTTAGAAATCCGGCTCAATCTTCTATCGAACGGAGGTGCGAGTGAACGTTTCGCCGCGCCGTCGTACAATATCGAGCCCAGACTTCGCGTTTTCAGATAAGATAGCGAACGGTTATCGACTCTCGCTTTAACAGTGCCGGCTCACCTGCGGAGCATTACAGCGTATACTCGGTTATGGGTGATACCTACCACCCCGGGTACTTTATCTCGGCCTTTTATCTCTGACCTCTGCACCATACGCCTGGGCTGTATAGGTAGAACTTACACACAAGTGCGAGCGGATATCACGGCGGTGACGACGATCCGCCTGAGGTTAAACTACCTCGCATCCGGTAGAATACTCTCCTATCGTGCATGCGCTACGTATACAACACCCGCTTCTAACAATCACTGTTCGAGTTACTCTGTAACGTCTACATCGAGTCGTGATCTTCTACTATATGTGTATGTGACTTTAAAATCTTTGAACACTTTGTTGAGCGGTTGATTTTTTTTTCATTTTTTTTTTTTTTTTCGATAATCGCGATCTAGGGTGCGTAAGTTTACTCTCTGGATTATACAACACTCGCATCGAAGAATCACGGCTCGAGTTCCTCTGTACGTCTACATCGAGTCGTGATCTTCTACTGTATGTGTATGTAACTTGAAAATCTTTAAAAATGTTGTTAAGTGGTAGATTTTTTTTTCCAACACCAAAGATTCGATAGTCGCTATCTAAGGTCCGTAAGTTTACTTCGTTGGACATTGGGGATTGGATTTGATTGTTTAACGAGGTTTTGTTTTACAATTTCGAGAAACGATTTTATTAAAACCTGAAGAATGTGAGTAAAAAAAAAGATAAAAATATGTTTGTCCATCGATTCCCGAGTCTGATCTGTACATTTTGTTTTAAGGAATAAAACGCCAAGACCTGCGATGAATAATGATTATACAGAACTCGCTTCCAATGATCACCGCTCGAGTCGTGATCTTTTACTATATGTGTATGTGACTTTAAAATCTTTAAAAACTTTCTTTAGCGGTGGCATTTTTTGTTTTTTCCAAGATTGAAGAAATAATGGTCACAACTTAGGGTCGGTAAGTTTATTTCGCTGGAGGTTGGCGATCGGATTTAATTATTTGTCGAGGCTTCGTTTCACCTCATTTCGAGAAACCGTTTTATTAAAGTCTCAAGAACGTGATTAGAAAAAATATATATATAGTTCGTCCCTCGGCTTCCGAGTCTGATCATCCGCACGTTTTATTTCAGACAATAAAACTGCGAAGATCCGCGATGAATGATTTAACAGGCAAGAGGATGGAGCAACCTGTTGCACAGAGAAGGACCGTTGAATCCTTCGCCTCGAGAAACACTCGCCGGTAAAATGAGAATTCGGTGAGCAGGCGAAGTTGGGAAGGAATCGAGTCTACTCTCTGGTTCATTCTTCGTTGTTTTATTTTATTTAATTTTTTTTTCATCTTATTTCGTCCTGCGCTTCATTTCGCCCGGTCCCTGTCCCTCCGCTTCGTTCGCGATTCACTCGCGCCTCCAGACTCGGCTCACCCTTGGCTCATTCCCAACTGCCGAGCGCGTCGCGCCCTCCGGACACGATCCCGATCTGACGGGGATTTGCATAATTTCAGTATCCCCGCCCAGACGTTCAGCTGCACAATTATTAGCTGGAATTTAAAGCGTGTTTAAGAAAATAGCTCCGCGACCTAACCGATCTTATGTTCGTCTTTTGCTTCTGACGCAGCCTCAAATTTCTCGCTTGATTCGACGTCCTCCTCAACTATCCTCAATGTCATACCTTTTCGCTTATGCATAGTAAAAAAAGCTTGTATTAAAAAATATTGTATTGTACTTTTTACAACAACTTATTGTCCACAATTTTTTATTTTGTAATTTTCTAGTTTTACAAACAAAAGTACAAACTAAAAGCACAAGTTCATATATTCAATTACACGAACAATATAATAAATAAAATAAGTAAATGACAAACGAGTTTGTCACTTATTTAACAAAATTTTGCATTCCAATTTTACGAAATTATTTTCTACTGCCTGGATTTACAAAACCCAGCTGCATCGTTTAATTCGTTGCGAAGATGATAAAGACGTACCATAAAACACACGTCAGATGAAATCAAGATGTTTGAAAAAGTGATTTCAATAATCACTTCTTTACATGCAAGGCGTGAGTGCCTAAAAACTTCGTCTACGAGATCCATGCCGGCTTCCCAGTCGCCGGACTCTCTAGAGAACCGAGCATTGGCCTCCTCGCGCCGGTACATATCACATAATATAATGCACTATAATACGCACTGTACCTGCGGAGTATACGGATTCTGTTAAATTTCCCGTACAGTCCTCTCGCTGAGCATATGTCGTTCCAACTCGGTCAAAGTCGGTCGCGTCCCCGCGCAGCATCCTCGTTACCCTGCTCCTTTTACTTCAATAACACGGTACGCACAATATGTTTCGCTCATGACAAAGTCTCATGCAGAAGCAAATCCTTGTGATTCCCTGCTTGCCTTTACCGTTAACTTCACCGCCTGAGAACTCGTCTAGCTGTTCTGGTCTCCGATCATCCCAATTTTCTTATATTCATTTCGCCCCGCTTTAACAGTTTTCGCCGCTGGACCATTAATTTTTAATATCACAACATTTTGAATAATCGTTCCATTTAAAAAAAAATAATATTTACTCTATCCAGCACCTACGCGAGAATTGGATGGAACGTGTCAGGGCGCATTCCCACAGGTCACTCACCCGCGAAGTTTATCCGTGCGTGGGTTAATACACTGATCGATCGCTCGTCATTATAATTAACTCTCCGCTATCTATCCTATGCAACACGATCGGGGATTATACCTGTTACAGTGTACTCGGCCTGCATAGCAGAAAGATCCTGTTTTCAGTGTATCCGCTCGATTGACATCGGTCGCCAGCAGCGTAGCAACACAGAGAGCTAACATGGTTCCTCAAACGTGGCTTTCCGAAAGACTTCCCTCGTTCGTTGCATGGTCCGGAAGTAATTCGCAACGACTGTCCGTAAGGGCTAAAGAATCTTAATGCGACCGACAGACTGTGAAAAAAAAAAAATTTCTACATTCAAAAAACAATCATCCATAAAAATTCGCATTTTTTTCATGGTAATTAGAAAATAAATTTCCTCTCGCCGTATTTCTATCTTAAAAAAAGTGAAGTTAACGAATAAAAAAAAATATATATTGCCAGGACGAGATATCCGCTACTTCGGTAGGAAGCACTATCACCCCACCGATCAGCTAAGGGTCAATAACCCCGGTATCGATAACAATGTTGATCATTTCCCTCGAGCCATATATTCGAAAAAGCATGATACATTTTTTTGCCGATCGAAAGAATCTTAATGCTACCGACAGACTGTGATAAAAAAATTATTTCTACATTCAAAAAACAATCATCCATAAAAATTCGCATTTTTTTGTCATGGTAATTAGAAAATAAATTTTCTCTCGCCGTATTTCTATCTTAAAAAAATAATAAATATCTTAAAAAAATAAGAATAAAAAAAATATATATATTGCCAGGACGAGATATCCTCTACTTCGGTAGGAAGCACTATCACCCCACCGATCAGCTAAGGGTCAATACCCCCGGTATCGATAACAATGTTGATCATTTCCCTCGAGCCATATATTCGAAAAAGCATGATAAATTTTTTGCCGATCGTTGCAAAACGCATCCTCGAGGCTTCGCGAGGATACGTACGGTGCAATCCTTGCACAGTTGTGTAAGAAGCTCGGGGCGAGGCGCGCAGCATCTCGCGGCTTGCTCTCTTTAAACCGTTGGGCGTTCACCCCGACCTCCTCGCGGACACGTATAGTCCAGCGAGACTTCTTCCTCTCCCCGTCCACACACACATATATATATTTATATACACGTATACATATCGGTCCGGTGTGTAGTATAGTGGCTCCCAACTGGTTCGCCGGTTCACGTACAATCCACTGGCGCACAAAGGTGCACTACTGTTAGCGTAAGCTGAACCTTCGCAGAGAACTCGCTCCTCCGTTCTCTCTCCTCTTTCCTCCTCGTGGCTCTTCCTCGATCCGTCTTCCTCTTGATCTTCCGCTGCTCTCTCCCTCCCTTTCTCCGTCCCCGATCGAACCCCGGACTCCGGCCTCATGCCGTACGAGAAAATCCGCTGCACTTTTGCCCCCGAGCGCGGCGTCTCGTTTTTGTGGCTTTCCCCCCTCCCCTCCCAACGCCCTCGCGCTTTATCCCCCAAAGGAACTTCGCCGCAATTAACGACCACGTAAATTTACATACGTCGGCGTATCGAACTCTCGATTGCTCGATCGCGAAGCGATATTTTCGCGAAAGAGAAACGAGAATTAAAAAAAAAAAAAAAATGATAAAATTCTCATCGATGCCCGCAGGCGCCAGGCGTATGCCGCAGCTTCGCCGATACACACCGGCCATTCTTTCTCGTCCGTACGCAACGTTCTAACGACTCGTACACTTTCAGCGCGATCGGATCTTCGCGATAACGCGCATAGCCGGCTACCGGCCATCAAAATGTTCCGCTATCATTATAGGCATTTGCTCTGATACACCCGAGAGTAATGACGACCAGTTAATTCGTATAAAATTGGTACTTTCTTGTATCTCATCGCCGGTAGGAAATGAAGCCGTTCGTAGAACCTCCCGATTTCGAGAGCATCGGGGGAGGGAGAAGATCAAAAAACCTGTGTATAAAAAAAAACGAGGATGATTCAAATCGAAGCCGTATCCATAGCGGTCGGTAGATTGCGGAACAGTCGATGAGAGGAGCGCGATGAGAGATCGTGCTCCGAATGACAAGAGAGGACATCGGGTTGCGAGATGTGAGCGGTGCTCGGAGCTTCGAGTGGTTCCGGCGCGACCACCGGCGTGCCCGAGGGGTGGAGAAACTCCGCTGCGGAAAGGCACGTCTACCTACCGCGCGGACGAGCTGATTGCGAAAATAAACATTCATTATTGTAATTACTTTCCGCGACGTGGCCCCCGGGAGCCACGATCGAACCCTGCGCCAGTCGTATTACCGGTGCGGTGTGCGACCGGCCAGCGCCGCACCGGCAGCGGTGCCGGACGCGGCGGTGGTAGTGGCCGAGGTTCGGTGCCGCCGCTGGATACGTATGTAAGTGCCTGTTCCCGCGGAACGGGACGAGCCTATGGGAATTATTCGCGCGGAGAGAAAAGGAACGAGGTCTCTCGAACGGCGCATCGATGTGCCCACACGGGAGGAGAAGTCCCACTGACGTGGTCGTCCGGTGCCCCGTGGCGGGTTAATTACAAAGTCGAGTCCGAGGGAGCAGACGATTCCTTCATTAGCGGGAGAAGCAATCGATTCCTCCAGCTTGGCTCGTTTGCATCGAAAGTCTCTTGCCTACTCGCGGAGCTCGCTCCCGTGAGGTGGTTCTTCATTTTTTTCTTTTGGTCGTTTATTATTAGGGTAGAGAGCGGGGCAAAATGGGGCAACGGGGCAAAACGGGATTTTTGGGCAAAACGTCATTTTCCAATAATTTTTATGACCCTGAAGATATCTGCGTGACGTCAAGTTTCATCTTTGACAAGTCTCTATCAGTGCACGGCTTTAGGAAGAATAAACAATTGTTCACTTATAGAATTTCATTCTCCAAGTGAACTTTCTCGAGCAAAGTTTGTGCGATGCAAAATACAGCCGTTATAACTCGATGAAATTTTGTCTCATGCAGATGTCTTCAGGGTCATTAATTTTTGGATGCCCGAATTCGCCCTATCGGATACATCAGGTTTTTCTGCCCAGTTTTACCACCTTGTCCGATCCAAAAGTGATTGGAAAATTTAGTTTTTCCCAAAAACCCCGTTTTGCCCCGTTGCCCCATCTTGCCCCGCTCTCCCCTACTTCTTCGACGTTCTTTTTGCTCGCTCGTATCGGAGGCTGGGAAACAGTCGTTCCGTCGCGATTCCGTCGAGGAATCGGAGCGGTGAACGCTCGTGGGAGATCGCGGGCGTTTCCGCCATCGGCTTCGTTTGTTCCTCGCTGATTTGTTTCGTCCTCCTGCCCGATGAATCAACTCGAATCTCCGGAGCATGCGCGCACGCACACGTGTGGTACGTACTCACGTGACCGCGGCCGCGGCTTCGCCGGCAGCGGCTCGTATTCCCTCGAATCCCTTGCGCCGTCTCATTACCGTTCGAGATTCGCAATTTGAATAAAGTCGCCAGCCGAGGTAGCCAGTCACGGGAGGAGGATTAATACGCCACGCTTCCGCGCTGGAATAAATTATCCCGTGCGGGAGGAGTCCACCTTTCTTTCTCAACTACGCTCGTACACCGGCTTTGGTGGATATACCGACTGTGCTCTCGAACACGATCTCTCCGAGACGGTTCTTCGTCCTCTTTCGCTGAAACCACCTAAGACTCCTACTCGAATACCATCGGACCCACCCTCGGCTCTCTCTCTCCCGTTCTCCGCCTCTCCGTCCCACCTCCGACTCGCCCGCGGTGCTGCATCGCCGATAACACGTCTATCGTGCGAGCAGAATGCCGTGAATTAATTATCACTGCACGCGAGGGTCTCGTGCGGTCGTTCGCGCGTCCGCAAACACCGCACGGCTTATACGACTCGGTATATTTTTAATCGTTCCCCCCGTACCGAAGACGCGCCTCTCTCTCCTCCCGAGGCATCCCTCGTGTTCCTCGTCCTCTCGTGATCGTCGTGGCTCCGTCCCGTTGTCCCTCCGGGGAAGTCCTCACCGTGCGCGGCCTCGCTCGATTCTCTATGCCGCATAAAATGTTAGTCGTGCCGCAGTATTTCACGCCTGCCCACGCGCCCCCGAGTGGAGAGCCTCGGGGACGGAGCGGGACGAGATCCTCGATCGGGTCGTTGCTACTTCTGCTTCTGGCTGTTATTGCTCCCGCTGATGCCTCCGCCGCAGGTGCATATCCGTGAGGCAGACGCGGGAAGGTGGAGGAGGAGCTCGGGCGGACCCCTCCGAGAACGACCGTAATATCGTACGGTTATGCTCGCAGTTAATGCGCCGACCGACAGCCAACGTAGACTATGTTTGTGGCCGGTGTCGCATGTACCTTTGGCTCTTGGTCGCCTTGCCGTCTTGCAGCACTAACGTGCGTTGATCATACACACGGTTACATAGTCGCTTGTGTGCGAGACTCGCGACTCGAAGCGAACCCTGGGGGGTCTTCTCTTCCGGACGTCGATGTGCTCACGCACATGAAGAGGATGCAACTTCGGAGCCCGGGAAGCTGCGGAATCATTGCCCACGCGTTCGCGGCCGACGGCGGTCGATCCGGAGTCTCAATAACTCGAAATTACATCGAAGGCCCCTTTTCTTTCTTTATGGACTATGGGACGCGAGGCCTATGGGAGTCCCTAAGTGTCGTTGTAGGAAGCTTCGCCGCTTATCGATCTCCATTCGCGTTTAAGTAATGGCGGTCGTTAGGCGCGAACTTTTGCAATTTGCCTAGGATCGTTGGGGGGTAAATTTTTTGATTTTTTTCTTTTTTATTTATGAGTCTTGGAATGATTTAAATTGGTTCATCGACACGGAAGTCGGTACCGAGCTCCGGAGACAAGCTTCACGCCCACGGCGCTCGAGAGCGCAGCCCGACAAGCCGCTCCGTCCGATCGCTTCACGCGCGTTTGCACACGGGCGCGTGTGGGTGATGCGAATCGGGGCGATAGATTTCCCCCTTAACGGCTCGAGGCTTTGGCGCCGTGCGCATACGCGTTTATGCAAATTATCGCGGGCTCGTTACGGAGAAGACGTGGTGCGCGTTATTTGAGAAATGTGTCGCCCCGCGCCGAAAGTAACCGGGCGTGTCATCGGCGACGTCGCTCTCGCGGTCTCGGCTCTCTCGAACACCGAAAAAGCTCCGCACGTAGCGGGAGTCGGCGGCATCCTCGTTCTCGAAATTTTATGGAAATCATAAATAATCGGTTCTCCGGGGCGGCCGGCGGGCCGAGACGGGGCCCGCGTCGCGACCAGAAAATTAATCCACGGTCAATTTTATCGAAAGAATTATACTCGCGGTGATCTTATTTTAACGCGCGACGAAAGCCCCGAGAGCGTTATATTATCTTGTTCATATACGCGATAAGCGGCAAAAGCGACGACTCTTCTGGCTTGCGGGCCAATTTCGTCGTAGCTACTCGACTAGTTCGAAGTCAACGACCTCTTTTTTACTCACACGGAGAAAAATTATCGGTTGTCCCGTCCCAACTGCGCGGTTCAGTAGACTTCGAGCGATTGGCTTCGAGCGATAAATTAATTTTTCGGGTCAAGAGATTAAGACGTTGACGAGTACTTTCTTTGGACAAAAAATTAGCTGGTAACCGACCGATTAATTGGCTGCGTCAGCAAATTAATTTCTCGGGTCAACAAACAAGTTGATCGCCAGGCAAATTTTTTTTTACAGAAATTTCAAGACAATTTGGGGTTTCATTGTATTCATTGTGTTGACCTCGAGGATGCAGTTGTAGAACTTGCAGATCTCTGCAATTATAGTACACTGATAAAAAAAAATGCACTTGAATTAACTAAAGATTGGGGCAGGGACGTGCAAATAAATATTTTGTTGGTCGAAGAAAATATTTTAATGCCTGAAAAATATTTTGGTGAAATCATAAAAAAATTGGTGAATTAACCAATCTTTTGGCTGCACAAACGTAATATTTATTTGAACGTCCCTACCCGAATGTTTTGTTGATTCAACCATATTTTTTTATCAGTGTACATTGCTATCTTACGAAGCGAATAGACAAGTCTGCAAACCTACTGCGTGACTAATTCTAGACCGTGCCGAACGCTCGCTCGCGCTGCACCGGTTCGAGCAAAAATGTTTACAAATCGTTGCCAAAAAACGTGATGTTATAAGTGGCACAAAATTCACGTGCAATCGTTACTATCCCATGGTATTGGTGTCATTGAATTCTATATCGGTACAGTGCGCGACTTACGGCGTAGTTATTTTAAGTGAAATTGATGCCAACCTGTTCGCGCTACGTTATCGAAGATAATGGACGTTCCGCTTCGATGTTGGGTCGAAATGGATTTTACATACCTCTATACATCAAGTTCCCCCGATCTCGTTTCAGCGTTTCCACTTCGAAATATCGAAGCGTGACGAGGCTGAGAAAGAATAACAAAGAAAAAAAACAAACAAACAAAAAAAGGAGATTTATATCGATCCAGCAGAGCGAAGTGCATGTTAGACCGTTGCCACTGGAAATTTGCATCATTTCTCACCTCATCGGGATACACATTGAAGCAACAGAAGCGGGCGTGAGAGGGCAAAGGAAGACGGGAGATAGTGGCCACGGGGAATGATTGCAGGAGGAAACGAGCCGATCGATCGTTATCCTCGCGTCGATCGAGAGGCAATATCCAGCCGGATGGAATCGCATCGGTCTTGCAGTCCTTGCGGCCAGCACGCATCGATCGCAACGGGGAATAAGGAATCGTGTCGGGATACATTACGATGAAATTGCGCTATCCGTTTGACCTGACTCCGCTGCTGCTGCTGCTGGTGGTGCTGCTGGCTGCTAACAGAACCGACGACGACGAACGTATCGATCGATCGATCGATTTCGATTTCTATGGACGTTAACTCGAGAGAAAGAGAGAAATCGCATCTCCCGATTGCCTCACCGTGGCCGCTGAGCTTCGAACGGGGTTAGCAAATCGAGGAAATTAGCTAGGCGACTAATCGCGCTAATTTCTTCGTTCGAGCAGTCCTATCGCGTTTATATATCGAAAGCCAAAGATAAATGTGTAGATGCGAGAGGCAACTTTACGAGAAATTATATTAATTGCAATCCGAACTGCGAACCTTGTAATCCACGAGTGCGAAGTCGATGCCGCTTCGTTAAATTTACTAATGTCCGACAAACTAATTTACACCCAGAAAAAAAAATTATTTAAGATTTAAATAAATATTTATTTAAATGAAATAAATATTGATTTAAATCGAATAAATATTTGACTTAAACCAAATAAACGGTGGCCGTCAAATAAATTATTTTTCTGGGTGTACTGATCGTTGAAGACACATCATTTTTTTATGCGTGAAATTTTAGGTCTCTTCTACATATAAAACGTAGTTTTGGCGTTGAATATCGAATCATCCATGCTTTCCCTTCCTTTACCTTAAACGAGAAAAAAAAAATCTGAAAAATAGTAAAAAAAAAAAAAGAATAGTTAAAAATTTCCATAAAATTTTACTGACAACCGAGCCAGCGAAAAATCGCGAACCACGTTCAACCTGGAGATCGCTAAGTTACGATAGGCTCCGGCAAATGAAGTTTAAATTGGAGCGGTAGCGCTAGGTATAGTTGAGTCTGGTGTACGGGAAAAGATATTTTGAGAAGATTGTGTAGGGGAGAGAGACAGAGCGCGATAGAGTGCCGGAATGGTAGTGTAAGAAAAACGAACGAGACCGCGACAACGACGCGACGTATAAGAGGTCGAGGGAGTTACAGTAAACGGGACGAGAGTATCTCGCGGGTCAGCTCTCGGTCTCTTCTCTCCGGGTTTTGCGGGCGTCTATCTGCATCACCCACGCCACCCTTTTCCTTGGCGGCGCGCCAGGATCGAACGAGCTCTCTAGCTCGTTCCGTGGAAAATTCGCGATGGAACGGTTGGAGAGAACCCGATCGCATCGCGCAGTGCACAACCCAAGTAGTGGCTTGCGCGCGTGCTTGTACGGTTCGAGAGCGGGGCAACTATAACGAGTTAGCATCGAAGTGGAGTGCGCATATAGATGCATGGCTCGCTCCGCACGCTGTACACACACACATACACACGCAAAAAAATTAAAAATCAGAGCGAACGTAAATTACCGCCGGCGATATCTTAACTAGCCGAGAGACGATAATTCTAACGCCCATTTAGGCTCCTTACTAAGTACGCGAGAGTGGGAATTCTCTGCGCGAGAATTTTTTTTTTCCTCCTTTTTTTTCCATCGCAAATATGAGAGGTATGCGCGAGCTCGTGTGCGTGCATATAATGCTATAGAACGCGGTACCGCCTTTGGTATCGACGAATAACAGTTCTCTACCGGTGCATAATGTTTATCGCTCAATTGAGCCTAGTCCGATCTCCTTCTCCTCACCAACGGCAGCAGCAGCCGCTGAACACCTCGCAGATTCTCCTTTACGATGCGTACGAGAGAACAGCCTCCACCTCGCATCCTCCCGAGGTTCTCCTAGTATATACTCGGATGCAAAGCGTGCTCGCGGTTTCACCGGCGGCATTCGCTAGATCACGATCTACAAAACGACTATGCGGACACGGTTTCTCCTGTGTTTCTCGATCAGGGACCAACAACCCTATTAAGCCTTCTTATTCCCCGGGTATTCGCGTCGTCAAGCGTGTGTGTTCGCCCTCTGTGGGCGGAGGTGGAGCTTCGTTCATCTACGTTTCCGTTTTCTTCTTTTTTTTTTTTTTTTTTCCCTATTCCTCGTTCGTTCTTTACAGCGACACCGTAGCGGCGTTCGCGAGAGATCGGGATCAGCGAAATGCCACGAGGGTGAGGGCGGGAGGGGGGAAGGAGAGATTCTCTCCTTATGTCTCTTCGGATTTGCCGTAAGCCTCGGTGTGTCTCATTCGGCGAGGTTGCGGCGCGTGTGGGTGTCGGGAGAGTTGGCGTCTCGCCAGGATCTCGTGGGAGGCTGACCAGGCCGATAGACTGACCTCAGCCTCTGACCTCTCCCGAAATAGCCGCCGCACAGCGGGCGCGCACAGCGGCGCTATGCACATTCTGCACGCGGATTATACCTCTCGGGCTTTATAACGTACTTATCTATCTCCGCACAGTTTCGCTCTTGTTTCCTATGTCCCTCCCGCTTCCACTTTAACGATCGGCCGTTTCTATTTTCGTGCTTGCCCCGCGCGAGATCCTTTGACGCGTGCACTTGTATCAGCAGTCGAGGGATATTGCGTCGGGGACTCGAGGGCCGTCTCAGTCCCGGAAGTTGCTGCCGCGTGTTTCAATTATTGTCCGGCAGTAAAATTCAGGCTCGTTTCTTGGTTTTATTCGCGCCGAACATAGGGTAAAAGTGGTGAATATGGCCCACCTCGATTAACACGTAAATCAATGATATATGGACCGGGCCATATTCCCCACTTTTACCCTATAACGAGCTCGGTCGGTAACAAATGGTATTCTTTAGTTCCTTCGTGGCTGTTGATACTTTGAACTAAATCGAAGCAGATTTTCGTAGTCGATGGGTGGACGAAGAAAACTTAATTCGCTTCAGTTCGAAACATTAACAGCCTTGTGGGAAAATGGCAAATTCGTTACCAACACCTTTGACGCGTGCACTTGTATGAGCAGTCGAGAGATATTGCGTCGGGGACTCGAGGGCCGTCTCAGTCCCGGAAGTTGCTGCCGCGTGTTTCAATTATTGTCCGGCAGTAAAATTCAGGCTCGTTTCTTGGTTTTATTCGCGCCGAACATAGGGTAAAAGTGGTGAATATGGCCCACCGCGATTACAACGTAAATCAATGATATATGGACCGGGCCATATTCCCCACTTTTACCCTATAACGAGCTCGGTCGGTAACAAATGGTTTTCCCTAGTTCCTTCGTGGCTGTTGATACTTTGAACTAAATCGAAGCAGATTTTCGTAGTCGATGGGTGGACGAAGAAAACTTAATTCGCTTCAGTTCGAAACATTAACAGCCTTGTGGGAAAATGGCAAATTCGTTACCAACACCTTTGACACGTGCACTTGTATGAGCGTCGAGAGATATTGCGTCGGGGACTCGAGGGCCGTCTCAGTCCCGGAAGTTGCTGCCGCGTGTTTCAATTATTGTCGCGCAGTAAAATTCAGGCTCGTTTCTTGATTTTATTCGCGCCCAATATACAACGAGTTTGGTCGGTAACCAATAGTTTTCCTTAGTTCCTTCGTGGCTGTTGATACTTTGAACTAAATCGAAGCAGATTTTCGTAGTCGATGGGTGGACGAAGAAAATTTAATTCGCTTTTGTTCGAAACATTGACAGGCTTGTGGGAAAATGGCAAATTTGTTACCAACACCTTTGACGCGTGCACTTGTATGAGCAGTCGAGAGATATTGCGTCGGGGACTCGAGGGCCGTCTCAGTCCCGGAAGTTGCTGCCGCGTGTTTCAATTATTGTCTCGCAGTAAAATTCAGGCTCGTTTCTTGGTTTTATTCGCACCCAACATACGAGTTCGGCCGGCAAGGAATGGTTTTCCCTAGTTCCTTCGTGGCTGTTTATATTTTGAACTAAGTCGAAGCAGATTTTCGTAGTCAATGGCTGGACGAAGAAAACTTAATTCGCTTTTGTTCGAAACATTAACAGCCATGTGGGAAAGTGGCAAATTCGTTACCACAATCGGCTCTTTTGGTTCACGCGTACCGCGCCTCTGTGTGAGTGTCGAGGAACAAGTACCGTACATTATTGCATCGTGGATTCAATTTTCTCAGAGTTTTGTCGTAGGTTAAAAAAAATCCGATCGTAACTTTCCGTTTTTAGGCTCAATTCGATAGTTTCTTTACCGCGTTCCCTCGACAAACGACGCGATTCTCGCAATCGATAAAACGAAGAAAAGTATTAAAGAGCTACCGCCATTTTAATTTTTTGCATCGACTCCGCTCCGTTTGCCTTCGGATGGCCGTACGCCAGAAACGGCGGAGAGGAGTGCGTGCGCGCCCCCGAGAAATTATGACGTGGGATGCGTGCCAGTGCGAGCCGGGTATAGAGTAGGTAGGTAGTTCCATTAAGATGCAAATACGCTAATAATTCCAGAGCGCCGGGTCTCTTTCTCGCGCTCGGGCTTGTCGCCCTCTCTTCTCGCGGGCCGAGGCTCGGCGATCGCGCGAATCCGATGCTGCAGGTATTATACCATACCTTTTGCCTTCCCAATGGAGTCTACCACCGTCGTCGTTTTCCAATTCCCGAGCTTCGGCGCCTACGCCATGAATTAATTATTGTCCGAGGCGATTTAATTGCGGGGCTCTCGTAACGCGCGGCCCGGGATCGTCCCTTACGTCGCGGCATCCACCGATGCAGCTTCTGGACCAATCGCTTTTATACGCACAGACTCGGGCGTTCATCTCGTTCGTCACCGGGCGCGCAGCCTGATGGGCTTCTCTCCGCGGCATCGCGTGCATATTACGTAGCAATATTGGTCGCACACCTCGAACCCAACAACCACGGATGTTACACTTAATCAAAGTGTGAGCCGGTAATTGAGGTACCTGCTGCCCCGGGACGACTGCAAAACCGGATCGAATTTATTTATCCTAACGCACAAAGAAACGACTCGGGGAAGGCGCAATGCGAACGGCGAGGTATGACTCGGGGGGAACAAGATGGCAGACAGGTTCGCGCGATATCTGTAAACGACGTTCTCAAACGCGTTCTATTAACGGTCCATGAATAAACAAATCGTGAAGCCTCGTTAAACACATAAATAGGAGAAGGCCTCGCACGCAACATAGTTGCATTGGGCCTAATGGAATCAATTGAAATAGAACCGACCCAACGGCTCGCGCCGAGTTTCGCGTGAATCTTAACGACGAGGGTCTTGTCGCAATGAATCAAACATGCGCGGACGGGGATTGATGCATGCACGCATAGATAAACGAATATAGAGACGCGGGTCTTGCGTTTTATGTATAATAAAGCAGCGATCCGCCTCGCAAGGCTATCGCGGTTAGATCTCGAGCGCAAGTCGATATCTCCAGTTTTCTCGATTTACCATGCGCGGTCAGGGTCTCTCTTGGCACATATTTATTATTTTCGTTGTCAAGCTTCGCGAGCAGACACCGCACGGCTACGTGTGTCGACGCGGATCGTTCGCCGATCGCCGAGGTTGCGGATCACAGACGGAACAACGCTTCGCTCGATCTCGCAGGCCAAGATCGTGTCTGAATCGTCGTCGGTCGGGCAACACACCTGACGTATTTCCAGGGATATCTAATTACCGAGCCCGCGGTGCACCGGAGAGCCGTTCGATCTATAAGCGCACCGGATGCCTTCACGCACTCGCGGGTCTCGCCCGAAGCAAACGGCGTATCCACGACAAGTGTTTTCTACTTTTCTACTTTTCTCCCCTCCCAGTTGGATCAATGGGGATTTTCACTTCCAAGAAGACATTACGTTAGGACACACGCTAATGTCGGTCGAACGAGAACTCTGAGATAAAAAAAAATTTCACAATTGATCTCGTTCCCGTGTTGAATCCAAAGTATCGCGAACTATGCAATTAGGGAGGTTGGCTCGTCGGTTGGGAGGCTCTAATTAAAAAATCTAGGGATACTGCATTCTCGCGGATTAATGGTATTGAATGGGTAACTATATGGATGTGTTGCCAATAATCGAACAAACATATAAGGAAATTTGGTCATTGACAGATTTGCGAAAGAAAAACAAGCCCCGCGGCGCTCTTCGGGTCCGCCCCCAAACCCCCCAAAAAGTGTCTCTTCGGGACATTTATGTAGGCACACACGTCGCGCTTTGCGTTCCGTATGAGAGTAGAATATGAGATGAGGTAAAATTAGAGATGTGCCTTAACGGTAATTTTTTGTCAGCGGCAACTGACCTAAAAGCGACCGTCAATTGACCGTCTTTTTTATTCCATAAAATGTTTGTTGTGCCCTGACCGTCATTTCTGTTCGGGTCACAAATGTGGTCAAAACAGCGATCTAGTTCAGATTTGACTGTCATTTTTATTTTCACAAAATTTCGTCAACCTTTAGTAGTCTAGGCTGATGTCAAACAAATTTTTCTCCCCGGTTGATTTCGTAATCATTCGTATTCGAAGATTTTTTAATTTTTTGTCAAAATTGAGGTAAGGAAGTGGATTTTAATAGGCACTTTCCTCTAAAAGAGTGAGTGCCTAAAAATTACTTCCATCTCCATCAGCAATTGATGTCTCCATCGATCGTCTTTTCAATTCGTTTACTTTTATTTATTTATTTATTTTTAAAAAATCCATCACCCCCCTATCCTCATATCAATCGAACATTTTAATCCGGCATAAGGCCACAAACACCTCCCGAAGCGTTTATGACCTCGGAAGATCGATAAGATAGGGATTCGCAATTTCGTATGTATCTCCAAGGTGCTTCGGTTCTCGAATATATTTATTCCGTGCCTCCTTCACGAGCAGCCGCGACGGCAAAGTCCTTTCGCCCGTCTTACACTGCGAACAGCCAAGGGCAGTGCGTAAATCGATAATAGCTCGTCTACAAAAAAAATAATAAATAAATAAATAAATAAATAACAAAACAAAAATGTAAAAAAAAGTACCTCGCACTTCCGTTCGCGGGGCTGAAGCCGCTACGAGAGACAAGAGACGACGACGACGACCGTGAAGAGACTTCGCGAGAGATCGTATCTCGGCCGATATTTACTGCTCTCCGAAGTCGAGACATCAGACGCACCATAGCCGAGGAGCACAAGAGCAGTAGGTATCGGGAGGGGAGCAGCAGGAGGAGTGAGGAGGAGGGTCCGGACTGTTGCTACTCTTGCTGCTGGCGCAGATTAATGGCGCGATCGGTAATGAACGTGGGGCAGCCCGCTGACCATGGCAATCACCCCGCGGACCAACAAATCCTTCGCTCCCGGGACGCTCTCCGTACTCTTCCTGATCTCTCTTTGAGCCGTTGCTCCGGATATGCGTACATACATTTACGTCCTATAGTCACGCGTAGATTACACCGCACACTCATACACACACACATATACACACATACACAGGTGAGTATGCACTCGCGTTATTATCGTGTGCGCCGCTTGTGTGGCGTGTTACAGTTCGAACTCCATTTTCTACACATGTACCGGCATCGCGTTTATTATCAATGGTATAAGAGGTCTCTCGCGCCCCGGAGGCACGCAAGGGCTCGCCCGATGCGGCGGGCGAGAGACGGCTTCGAGAGACGGCTAATACCCAGTGACGTCCCCGTCCGTGTGTGTACAAGGGACACATACTCGTTCGAGCGGCCGCATGTGCATGCGGTATAAATGGAACGGGTCGCGAAGAATGCTGCAGCAGGAGCAGCGGCAGCGGGAGCATCATCAGGAGGATTGGAACGATGCGCTCCATAAAGACCGAAAAATGTTTGGCAATATGCTCCGGGGCACTCTCCTTTCGGACGGACCGAACGAAATCGCGTGCGTACCCGGACATTAATACGCAAACGGAGCACACGCACGCATTATTATCAAGAGAGACCGGACGACTGTGGCTCCGGCCCGGAGGGACGTCGGCCAGGGCGGAGGGAAGGGAACTTCGGAGCGTAACTTATCCGCGGGAGCGAGCGTATATTTCGAATCTGGTTTGCTCTCGTATGACTTCTCGAACGGCGAAATCTCGCACGGGATATCGGGAACGACGGTGGAGGGTTTCGTTGACGCACGCACGCCGCTTTTAGTCCGGATAGTTCGGTACACGCAGGGCGCATTATCAATGCCACGGAACGGACCCCGAGGGACCGTTCCGGGAGAAGGATATATGCAAAGGTAACTGTCTCTTGTACGGCGGGACTCGGAGATAGATACGTGCATGCATCGAAACCGCAAGCCGCGCGAAGACAAATCGGACGCGATATACACGGTGTGCAAATATCTTGGGGTGACGCTCGGCCATCGACGTTAATCGGTGTTGCATGTTTTTTTTTTTGGAACAAATTGCCCTCCTTTCAAGATATCTTCGTTTTTACGTTCCAAAAAAAATATAAATTAAAAATATTAAAAATGAAAAATGAAAAGTTCTCAAAGTAAGAAATTTTAATTCCTAATTTATAGAATTTTTTTTATCACAAAAATTGAAATTTCCAGACAATTTCTTTGAGGTCATGGCCCTAAAATTAATTCCAAACGTCTATATCGGTATTATAAGAAAAGGAAGGGAATGATGACCGCTTAACCATACGTTTCTTCAAACACGTTAAAACTTACGCTTTCAGTAAAGCAGAACAGTTATATTTCCGTGCTCTGACACCGATTTTTTATCTCAATCGGGATTTTTTTTTGCTTTCCGCGCAACCCGTAATTTCAAAGGCAGACACACTGTATAAGAACATAAGGGAGACCGGATGGCCCAGGGGAAGCCGGAGGGCTGGCGCATGCACGGAGGAGAGTGCACGGCTACGGCGGCATTTGTTCCAATCTAGGCGGCTCGGGGGTAATAAATATGCCGGGCTCGAGCTGATATAATGCGATCTGCGTGGGTCGCTGCCGCTGTTCACCTATAGTTGATGTATATAGTATATAGAGTAACACTGGTACCACGGTTAACTATACATATAAGTATACCGGTCGCGGCTTTTCCACAGCGCGTGGAATCAGTCGTCGCAGCTGCTTGATTTACGCCAGCTTACAGACAAACGCGCGCGCACACACACACACATGTGTACGGGTTCGCCGATGCGAGAGACCGCCCGAGAATCTCTATCGTTCTGCCTGCATTTTGCGCGGACCGAAAATAGTATCGCCGGTCGGTCTTTCAGCGTGAAAGATACGGGGAACTTACTGACTAACGCCACTACCAGGTTCCCCCCCCCAGCCCCCCCCCCCCCCGCCCGAGTGCTGATTCCTCGCTCTCTACGCATTATAATGTGACTGTTGGGCGCGTGAAAGAGGTACGTGTATTTCGTTACAAGTTTATCTCGGTCGGCTGATCGCGGACGGCCATAATATTTCGGCAGCTCATACGAGCCCCACGGCTCGGAATTGAGAAAACGAAAGACGAAAAATAAAACCGAAAGAGAAACAAAAGAGAGATGGGGAAAAAAAACGAAAATAAAAAAAAAACATCCAGCGAGACGGAGTGTCCTGCGGCGTGCGCGAGCTCCGACAGTACTATATACATACCGAGCCGATGCGATCCTGCTCCCGATAGAATCGCGTGTGTCCGTCGGACTCCGCGGGGTGTTTAGCATTTTAATGGACTTTCTCTCGCGGTCAGGTAGTAGGCAGTAGCCGTTCCCGTCGTTGTATTGGTACGGTACCAATATCGGTGCGGTCGAGCGGCGATGCGATGGATTGCCACATGTGCGTCGCGCTGGAAAGGGTTCGGCGATCGCGGGGAGGAACTGGAAGGATGTCGTCCTCTTCGTCCCCTCCGCGCTCCCGCCGATCGCGAGCCCGGAGGATTATGGATCGCCTGTGCTGAACACGCGGGATTTCCCTCTCCCATCCTCGCCTCGCAGAAGAGATACAGGAATAGGACCGGCAGGAAAACCGAGGGTCCATCCGACTTGGACCGGTTTGGCGAGCGCGGCTACCGCTTCGGCCGCAGCTAGCGCGCTCAATGGAAAAACTCGCGCGATGATAACGCCGGGCGAGACGGAGCCCGCGGGATGCACCGAGGGATAGTGAGTTGCTCGGTGTGTGTATATATAGATTATTATATACACGAGGTGCGTGCATACTGTAACAAGCGAGGAAGAAGATCGAGAGAGTCCGAGCGAGCACGTCTGATTGGCGCCCCCGGGGCGGCTGACCGGTCGCTCCCCGATCCGAACGGGGATCGCCGGGGGCCCCGGGAATCGAGAGGGGCGAAGGGGGGCTGCCGTAATTACAAATTGCGCCACCGAGTCAAATTAGTAATTCAGGTCTCACTGGTCCGTCAGAAGGTTGGAGATGAGGAGGCTGTTAATGGCTGCTCAATTCGAGCCCTCGAACTATAGTTGTATGATGAGATAAGAATATGAGGATGTTGTCGGAGCGAGCAGATCTCGTGGATAGATTCGAGGAGTATCTTGGATCGTATCGATGCATTTCCGGTCGTGGATTTTTTCCTTGGGACGGGACGAAAGTTATCCAGATGGGGGAACGGGAAGTGGATTGGAGAGAAATCGGAAACGAACCCAGGGCGGCTGACCGGTCGCTCCCCGATCCGAACGGGGATCGCCGGGGACCCCGGGAATCGAGAGGGGCGGAGGGGGCTGTCGTAATTACAAATTGCGCCACCGAGTCAAATTAGTAATTCAGATCTCACTGGTCCGTCAGGAGGTTGGAGATGAGGAGGCTGTTAATGGCTGCTCAATTCGAGCCCCTCGAACTATAGTTGTATGATGAGATAAAAATATGAGGATGTTGTCCGAGCGAGCAGATCTCGAGGATAGATTCAAGGAGTATCTTGGATCGTATCGGTGCATTTCCGGTCGTGGATTTTTTCCTTGGGACGGGACGAAAGTTATCCGGATGGGGGAACGGAAGTGGATTGGAGAGAAATCGGCGCGACCGTCTTGAACTCCTTTTTGCCGGATAGCATTCACACCGCTACGACAAAGAGTCGGATGAAGACAATGAGATACTGTGACGGAATAGCGCCAACGAGCTCACCGCAGCAACATCCATAAACCATAATGCCGTCGGCCGTATTAACGATCGACTACTGGCGCGGGGTTTGCGACGCCGGTGAGAGTCCACGTTCGCAAAAAGCTGTTCCGGCGAGTTCATTTCCTTCCACGGAGATTGCCGGTGTCCGCGCGGTGCTCCGTTGGAAAAACCGCGAGCCGACCGGCGGAGTATCAGCGGCAATCCGCGTCGATTATCCCCGGGTAACGAGACAATTAGCGGTGAGAACGGGGTGGTGGCTGATGATGATGACGGCGCGCGCGCGCTCGCTCTCGGACACTCTCGCTTCGACGTCATTAATAAATTCTACCGTTTATTCGCGATTCGTTCGCACCGAGGTGTGAAAAATATATCGCGGCGTGACGCCGATACGAATTACGGGTATGTTCGATATTGGACACGCATCCCCGTGGGTTCATATATCAACGATATTAAACACGCTGAATTATGTATGTTTTGAATATATTGCAACGATCGAGCGAAGTAAAAAGGGGGACGGTGTGAAATCTACTATTCGCAGTTGACATGATAATTCATTAATAAAAATATACAAAAATATTACGCCAGTGAATGATGAGATATATAAACCTCGATGAATTATCTGCTGCGTCAGTCGCTTGTGATCATTTCCGCAAATATGAACAAATAAAAATAAAAAAAACAGAACATGTATCAAATTAAATTTTAATTCGCTAAATTATTGATAAGGCATATCAATATCTTTCACACACACATACCTTATTCATTTCCTGTTCATAGAACAATCGTTTTTCGTTTATGTTTGTCGACAATATTTAATTGCTCATTCACACGAATAATATCGGAGATATTTAGCTTGTAATGTTCGTGCATGATCACCAATAAAGGCAGGATGGCTACTTTCTCTCTGGGATAGGATATGCCCGAGAACTCAGTTGTGATTCCACAGGAAATTAGATGCCTTTTCGTCTTATCACTTCCACTCGCGATATATTTCACGTCATTATTACCGACCTCAAGCTTGCGCCCAAATATTGCGTGGCAAAACGAATGAACGAGAGGCTGAATTTTTATTAGCACGAATAGAAAATCGTAATCGTCACGTAACCTTCAATACGTCTGTTCTTAAAGTTCCGAAAAATACTCTCTATAAAATCTTGCCTCGCTTTAGATTGAGAAAAATCGGCACCTCATTGCAATTTCTTGTACAGCTATGGTACTTAGGGTATTTAAGTACCAATAAAAGTTCTATCTACCTGTCTATCTAAAATCTACGATCGCCGTCAAGTTGATCGTTTATTCTTCAGTCCAATGTCTTACTGTTCGAGCGGCGCGCCATGACCGCTCACGGACCGATAAATCCTATCGGGCGTACGATATTCGTGACAATATATTTTTGCCCATATTTTATCTAAAAATTTGTCGCGTTGTGATCGAGACGCATCGAGCCGTTGCAATCAATTCGCTTCGACACGAATCACGGGTGTGTTCGTTATTGGACGCGCATTCTCGTGGCTCAATATATCAACCACATTAAAAACACCGAATGTTATATATTTACGGAATATATATTTTTGCACAAATTTTATTTCCGCGAAGGTCGCCGATCGAAGCGAGCAATAAATTTCCGAGAAAAATTATTTCTGAAAATATCACGGCAGATAAAAATTGCCCGGCTTCGGAGCGGTTCGGTGTAACGTACAGGCGAGGCGTGTGCTTTGACACTTTGACATCTTAAAGCAGCTGAGAAACGCGATACGCGCGAGATTCGAAATGCGCGTTTTCAGGTAAAAAATAAAAATAAAATGCAACACCCTACGATTATCCGGTCACGCTTACTGGCTGCGTAGGCGGGTTTTTTTTCACGCGTGTTTATCGGACACACCGCAAATATACGACTAAAAAAAAAAAAAAAAAAATCTATCGATTAACCATGCATTCGTACTCACCGATACAAACTCCTCCCCGTCCGCGTTCTTGCGTCATAAATCCCCGTAGACTCCCCGTTTTCTCTGTGCACCGTTAAAGAACCTCAATGCTTCCTCGCATTGGTTTCTCTAAACGAAAAAAAAAAAAAAATGATTTACATACTCCGCAGAGCTATTAGAACGGGCTCTCCGAGAGAGCTATGAATAACTATATATCTACACAACGATGTTGTATTTTAGTAGAGTAAAACGGTACCGTGTCCCGTGCATCGGGTGTTCCACGCGATCCGGCCGTTCTCTTACAGAGAGAAAGAGAAGTTGCTCGCATTCTCACGTGTGTGTTCGGAACGGTTCTCGAGCTCACGATGTGCCTCTCCTCAAGGCCGCGGTGAGCCTTCACCTCTTGACACGGGCTCGCGCATTTATATACACATAGAGATACAAACAACCGTGGCCGCATGTACGAATGCGCGCGAGGCTCTCGCGCACCGGCGCAGATTGCTCGAAGGCAGCCGCGAGCGATTGAACGGAAAAGAAACGCGTATCTTCCTCTCTTCCTCTCGAACACCCTCGGTACACATCGGAGCACTTAAGGCGCACCCCGCAGCGGGTTGCAGCGCACGGCAGAGTTCTCCGTGGGCTCCGCGTACGAATACCGGGACGCCTGCGACGACGCGCTTTCAGGTAGTTCTTGCGAATGGTGTTCAGTTCGCATAAGTTTCAGAGAAATGAGAGGGAATTGCAAACCCTTCTGGATGGTATGAAAATCTGAAAAAAATCAAGCATATTAAAGGTGAAAAGATTAATTTTGCACAATAATAATCCCAAAATGTTATTAACAAATTGTAGAAAAATAAAATTGTTCAACAAATCTCCCGAAAACCTAACTTTTTTTCTGAAAGTGCTTCGTTCACTTTTCTGAATACGTATGAATTTTTACAGATTTTTTAATTCACTTTGAATTTTTTTTTTATATGGGAAAACGTGTGGAAAGTCACAAAATTCAAAGTGAATTAAAAAATCTGAAAAAATTCATACGTATTCAGAGATTTGTTGAACAATTTTATTTGCCATCAATTTGTTGACATTTTGGAATTTTTATTATTATGGAAAATGAATCTTTTCAGCATCTTTAATACGCTTGATTTTTTTTCAGATTTTTATAATATAGAGAAGTGTTCACAGTTTCCTCTCATTTCTCTGAAACTTATGCGAAGTGAACACTATTAGCAAGGACTACCTTAATCGGGCCCGAGGATCGTTCGCCCTGGAGGAGCCTCGCGGAATTCCTTTAATAAGTTCGGGGCCCTTTATATGCGCTGGTACCGGCGCATCTCCATCTTTCCGCCGAACTGCGAGCAGCCGCACGGCCCTACGAAATCAGCCCCGCGCGATATCTCGGAAGACGCACCCGCAAACCCCTTGCTGCAGCCAGAAGCCGCCGCAGAAGAAGCCAGAAGCCGCGAGAAGCAAAGGCGCAAATACCTCTTTAAAGACGCTCGCCTCATCCGCACACGATTATGCGCATATTATGAAGTATGCTATCGGAGGATGCACGCGCGCCGTACGGGGCTCGCGCTCTCGCGCACACTAATCGACCGGGACCACCTACCAGTTTATGATTTCATAATCGACTCAGGCGCGTTGTATACCGCGAGAAACATTTTGCGCGCAGGCGATCAAAATGAACGGGGAAGATACGCGAGAACCGTGCGCAACGAACGGTCTTCGTTCGCTCCTTCGGGGATGATCGAAAGAAGCTCGGAGGCGCGATTTACACACGGGAGATCCATTATCGGATACCGTAGGGGAAAACCTATTTTTGTTGAGCGGACTTGGACTTTAATCAACGTCGCTTTTCTGTCTTTTTTTTAAGGCATTGTTTTTGTTTCATTTGTATCAAAGCGAATCGATCTGTAATCCCGATCGAAAAGAGTTCCATCCAGCATGAATAATCACGATTACACAGGCCCGATACTCCCGATCTTCTTGCGTGCAATATCTATTTACTATACTTGTTTCACCGTCGTTGACCGATTCGCCGTTTTTCACTTCCTCGACGAGGGCTCCTGTGGAACAGTGTTGATCTCTCTTTGCAGCGCTGAGCTGTGTATAGGAGAGTAATGAGATTCGCGGTTTCACGGTTCGCCAGAGGGCTCCTTCTTTCTCTGTTTTCATCTACTCTTTCGTGTATATTATAGCCTCGCTCAACATTCACGATTCGTTGCGGTAGCGCGAAGGTATGCCCATACCCGTTACGCGAATGCGAAAGAAAAACGAGGCCGGGCGGCGTCCTGGCTCCGGACATCGAAAGAAGTTCTCGATGCGACTCCGGGGTGTTGACAGGAAAGAATACGGAAAAATGAAAAAATCTTAATCAGCTCGTAGTGACACTTGATTAAAATTTTTGTTGGGAAAAAATTGCTTCTTTATATCTTCTAAACGAAGCTACGAGCATTGCAACTATAATAATGAGAACTAAAGAACTTACCAAAAGATTCGCTATCATGCAAATTGAAAGTACGAAACCGCTGTATTTACAACGTGCTCAAAACATAATATGCAAAATTAAACCCGAAGCTCGAAATAATGAACGAGGAAGAAGTTAACTGCATAACCATATTTTAACTACTCATTATAATTCATCAACAATTTGTAAACCGCGTTTACAAATTGTTGATGAATTATGTAAAGCCGGTGCTGAAGGACTTTGGGCGACGGCCAATTGGCAATATATATATGTTTCCACAACAATCTATGTTATGTCATGTTACGCACCAAAAAATTGTTTCATCTGTCATAATGCCAATATAAATCCTCTACACCTACTACTACTTTATCATTATTTCATTATTATTTTTATTATTTTTACAATCACAATTAAAAGTCAGGCAATTATCTCCACAACTTTTAGCGGCCACCGCGGAACATTATTAGCAACGAATGTGAACACATACGTTCGAACGTAACCTGCAATGCTGCCGAGATCGATAGGCGATAAAGATCGGTAGCCTTGGCTTACAATTGTTTTTTCTAATATAATTTTTTTTAACGTCTCTGTGGGTGTAATCGACGTTCTGCCGCCCTCGCGAGCTCCCTTCCTCTCCGGCTTTTCATTTATCCCTTCCTCCTCGAGTAACCCTCGTCGCTCTCTCGCCTCTTTAATTCACACGGAATTATGCCTCGGTTGCCGGCGAACTAAGCACCGATCTCGCGGCGTTGAAAGTTTAAAAGGCGAGTCTAGCCACGCGATCTTGTTGGCTCTCGGGGTTTATATCGGTCGGCGGTTCGTATGCGTACACGTACGTGTAATACCTTCCTCGAGGTACAACGCGAGAGCGTTCACCCACAGGGAGATACCGCGCGACACGGGCCTGTGTGCGCACGCGGACGTACAAACAAGCATTGGAAACAGCTGGTGAGAGGCAAACGAGAGAGAGCGGATCGACGACGACGACGACGACGTGTGCACGAGGGGGCCCACACGGTGTGACCAATCATCTCATTACCGGTAAACCTCATTGGCGCAAGGCGAACGGCCACGCGGTTATTCCGACCTACGCAAATCTACTCTTCCATGAAGCTACCTGTCTACGCGCGCTCTCCGCCACATATGCATTCAACCGACTATTAACGCTCGGGCTCTAAGGATTTTCTTGATGAATTAATTTTGATAACGGGTTAATAATAGCCGGTGCAGACTCGAGCATGCGCAGACCACGAACGAACGTTTTCCTTAGGGGCGCTTTAGACTATTTCAGACCAAAAACGTCAATTTATTTTTTAATCAGTATAGAACAAAAATAAAATCGTGTCCAACATTTCACAAGATCGATGGTTTGTAACGAGAAAAACAACGCGTTTTTTTCGCAGGCCACGAACGAACGTTTTCCTTGAGGGGTGCTTTAGACTATTTCAGACCAAAAACGTCAATTTATTTTTTAATCAGTAGAACAAAAATAAAATCGTGTCCAACATTTCAGAAGATCGATTCTTTGTAACGAGAAAAACAACGCGTTTTTTTTCGCAGGCCACGAACGAACGTTTTCCTTAAGGGGCGCTTTAGACTATTTCAGACCAAAAACGTCAATTTATTTTTTAATCAGTAGAACAAAAATAAAATCGTGTCCAACATTTCACAAGATCGATTGTTTGTAACGAGAAAAACAACGCGTTGTTTTTTTGTCCGAATTCGTCGACAGCGGGACGTGTAATTTATTTTTTATCGGCGCAGCGAAACTGCGTGGAATTTCGTGGCTCGAAACCACGAGTGCCAAAGTAAGACGATATTATTTTTCGTGGTTTAGGACCGTTCGTGTTTTGGATCGCCGAGTCGACGAACAAAACTCGAGAAATCGGATCCTCGATGGTCCGGAGATGGTATCGGGTGTTGATTGATCTTCTTAATAATCCCCCCGGGCGGACGATGGATTTTTTCACGAATTTGCGCAACGATTTCGGATCCTTCGGGACTTTGTCGCTTCTTTTTTTTTTCTTCGTACATGCTCGATGAAACGTGCGGACGTAGATCTTCCCCGTTATGATAATGATACAACGTTGAAAAGAACGCAGGCATATGCGTCTCGGTGAACGAGGATATAATTCTCTCGCGTGCGTTCGCCGAGCCGCGTGAATATACGGTTTCTTTCTCGCGCGGGCAAGATCCGACGTTACACGTGGACTAAAGAGGTTGCGTTAAGAGCAGTTAACTTCTTCAGCGAAGAATTTCTAATGAAAATGGCCCTCGTAATTCCCGTCCGAGACGGAGCGCGAGCAGGGAAGCTGGAGCTGAGAAAAAAAAGATGATGAAAAAAAAGGAAAATTAAAAAAAAAAACGAGCGAAAAAAGATCGAGAGCGCGCAAGACGCGGAGTGAAGCGTATTAGATCGGTTACGTCGGATCCGTGTATGGCAAGAAGGCAGTAAAGCACGACTAAGGAGAGCGCGGCATGTATAGCAAGTGTGGCGAGCGTGTAAAGCATCTTATGCATGTCGGAGCGACGAGAGGCGCACTAAAAGGAGTCTCTTGCGCGCTCTCGGAGCATATAAAGGGGGGCTTCTACTGACGACATTAGAGCCACATTAGCGTGCACTGCTCGTCGGCCAGCTGCTCCCTCGTACACCCGGGTCAGCTAATTAAATCTCGATTCTCACGGGGATCACTCTCACAATGGTGTGTTGATGAGATAGCAGGTCCACCGTGCCTCAACACCTATACCGATACCCCTTTCCCAGCCGCCACTGTGTGCACATCGTATCCAAGACATCGGAAACTGTTGCTCGAGCGATTAGACATAAGAAAAAAAAATCACACCTATAAGAAGATTAATGCAATATGCAAAGTATAAAGCAAAGACGGAAGTTACCTACTCTATTCGAACAAACAATTTCGACCAGAGAAGATGTTTATTCTATGCAAAAAAAAAACAAGCAACGAAACGGAAAAGAGAACGTAACTTCAGGGTAATTCGATTTTAGGCGAAGTGGTCACTTAAATTTTTTATGACCGAGAAAATAAATAAAATCACGTTTCTTTTTTCTCCTAAAATCGATGAATCTCATTCCTTGAGGAGACTCGACCTTAGCAGAGAGGAGGATCGAGAGCTTGTACTTTTATTGATACAGAAGGTTTTTTCATTTGGCGTTCTCGGCAAACCTCTCGACGGATCTGCGTTGTGTGGCAAACACGCTGAGGGCTCCGGCGTCGTCGTCGGCGAGTCTTTCCTCCTGGACGCGGCTCTCCCGTCGTTCCTTCGTGCGTCGCGGCTGAAGAGTATATTCTCGCGGTCGACGCTCACCGCCGGAGAACAGTCGGGTCCGTTAGTGCAAAACTCTCGACGAGGACGCGCACTTCAGGGCCCGATGACTCCGCGAGGACGAGTCCGGATCTCGAGAGGCGAACTACTGCTGAACGGAATTTTCCGCAACGTCCCGCGCCGGGTTCCCTCTCATTGGGAACTCTCTTTGCGCGGAGCGGCGCGGGTCGAGAATAAAAAGGCGCACCAAAGAATACGACTATAAACTGGTCGCGGGCAATCCGGCGGCGACGAGAAGGAAGGAGGAAGGACCGCGGTACATCGCACTCTTCGGCAATTATATTACGAACTCGAGAGGCCTCTGTCGTCCAGTCGGAACAGACAGGTGGCAGCTCCTTTGCGCTCGCCAGGCTCTGCGTCTTCTTCTCTCCCTCCGTCCTCCGCTGAGTCTCTTCCGCGCTGCTCTCTCCCTCTCTCCTTCCCTTCCACTATCATCCCGTCGTCATCCCTTCGGGGAACCACGCACTTGCGTATTTGCATTAATTTACGACCTGTACGTAATTCAAAATTCTTGGATTTCCGCGCACGCGCTTCCGCGTCGACGCGGATGTGTCAGGGTCCTCGAGAGCGACAATTATCCTCTATCTTTTTTTTTTATACAATTACGGCTCGAGGATTCCATGCATTAGCTCGGACCTCAAATACAACGTTCGAACCTCCGCTTCGAGAGCTCGACTGATGATAACATGTAAAATAATCTCTATAAGAAATTCAGCCACACCCGATGCGTGTGGACTCTTGGTTGAAAAAAAAACTCTTTCGCGTCCCTTCAGCAACGTCAGTTTTTATTAATTTTTTTTTTGAACGTCGGGCACGCAAGCGCGCTGTCCGAGCAATATATATCTGCGAGTCTTCCGTCCCTCGGTTACTTCGGTATAGAATATTCACCTAAAACATAAAAGTATATATATATATAATGTATATGTATATATGTTGCAGAACCGTGACAACCTGGCGGACGGCTCGGAGCGTGACTCCCCTGGGAGCTGTGGGGGTGGCAGCGGCAGTGGCCGTAGACCTCTCACCTCCATCATCGAACACCTACGCTCGTCCAAAAGCAGGCTCTACAATGGTGAGTCCGTCGAGTATATACATTATAATATAATAAAATAGCTGTATTAATCACTCCCGGCCGAGCGAGAGATCGCGGCTTAGCGGGCACGCACCTCTTCGCCTCGTCTTTCCAGTTCGGGATGCTGTTGAGGAGCGCGGTGCTTTCGAAAACGTCGACACGACACGCATATGCAGAAATCGCCACGTCGTCGGGGCCGCTTAGAGCTCTGGAGATCGTAAAATTTGATGGTAATTCACACGTTTCTCCCTCGTTCACTCCTCCTTCTCTGTACCAGTCGCATAATTGATATTGTGGTAAACGCTTTCCCAGAACCCGACGAAGGACACATTGAAACAAGTAAAAAAGAGGGAAATAATGGAAGCACGAGCTACTCAAGCTTGACACATTCCTAGCGATGAAATTCCTGCCTAAGTATAGCGTAGGAAAACGATTGAGACGTTTTTCTCCACCCGCAGATGATAGGCTGTTTACACTGAGAGAAGGTCCAGTAAAAACTGCAATGTCGCCCGAGAAAAACTCGTATACTCTTGTATAGCATACAATCAGTGGTAGCGGAATATTATATACACTGTTAAAAAAATTGTAAATTTAATGTACCGGACTGGAAGTTTTTATGCAAAAAAACTGATCCATTAAATGTACAATTGGTGTGAAAATTTAATCCACTTGTAGAGTGAAATTAAAGTAAATTAATGGAATTAAAGTACGTTTATAGTAAAATTACAGTCATTTCATAGTAAAATTAAAGTAAATTCTTTAAAGTAAAGTGTTTCTAAAGTTTTAAATATACTGTACATTAATTTTTCATTACGTTTGTACATGAAGTTTAATACACCAGTTTATGCATAAAAACTTCTACTACCGGTACATTAAATTTCATACGATTTTTTTTTTACATTGTAATACAACATACTCTTCCCACCCGCGATCGCTATTGTTACGAGATCCTCCTCTGCGTGTAGGTTTAAATACGACCCGGTCGATGAATCATTGTTTTGCGTCCTAATCGTGGTGGGCCATATTCCCCACTGTTATCCTACTCATCTGTGCCGAATGACGCATAAGACAAGTTGCACTTAAATAAATGTGTGACTATAACCCGAATCCCGGAAGTTCGGCTCAGGCCGTAGTCGGCCCAGTGCAACCCATATTGCGACCCACCGAGTCCATCGGCCTTCGGCAGGATGCAGATATAAGGTAAACGTACCAATGACCGGACACGTCCCAGTGGCCGGACAAGGCGTGCGTGCAAGAGAGATGGAAATACGATTTTCCACGCATGTCCAGGGACTGGGACTGCTCCCTTAAGTGTCCGGGCATTGGTACGTTTACCTTACCAGTTCAGGACACAGAGTTCCAAAGACGCACGGTAGCCAAATTCCAAACGTGTCAAATAACGTATGATAATTGAGGCTCCGTCCGTCGTCCCTTCGTCAGCGTTTCCTTCGCCGCGTTCACTCCCCTCGTCATCGTGGCCCGGCGAGACGAGAGTTGAATGAATCTCATCCTGGCGGGGTTGCTGCCTCGGCCGATGCCATCGAGAGGCTGCGCCGGTATCCCCGCGAGACTGCAACGCGTTTGAGAAGCTCGCTGCTGATCCTCCTGCTGCCGGTGGTGCTGCCGGTGCTGCTGCTTCCTACTCAATGGGAGATCGTTAGATAGGATCGAGAACCTCGTGGTTCGCTCGGGATAAAGCGCGCGCGAGAGAGAGAAGGGAACGAGTCTCTCGTGGTCCTCCGCAACTCGGCGGGCCTCGCCGTTCTATAAATCCTCCGAGGGCACAATTATGTGGCGAGGATAAGGATTATTGTTGCTGGACCAGGCTGCTGCCCTCTCTCATTCCCTCTCTCGAGCAACTGCCCGCTAGCAGGCCGGGGCAACGGGGATTACCCTCGTAAATATATTCAGAGGGGCGGCTCTCGGCTATGCCATTATATACTCTATGCCGGGAAGAACCCGAGGGACGTTGATAACGTAATAACGAGGGCGTGGGCTAATGAGCGAGAGCGTACAGCATAAAACCGATGAAAAGTCTTCTCGCCCGGTGAAATAATCTCGCAAACGACGCGAGCCGCGACGTGACCACGCGCGGAGGCTTGCTCCACGAATCGGGAGTCATATTGGATCATCCATTTTAATGGAAAAATCGTTTGGTTGAAAGTTGCGGGCGCTTTTTTTTTTTGTAATTGATAAGCGCGGGGAGAGTGCGATAGATCATGGATAATTGCGGCGTCGGCGCAAAGAAAGACTGCGAGGACGGTGGTTATCGATCGAGGCGATCGTTCAACCGCTCGACATTGTAACGCTACGAGATACGGCTCGATGGCTCATTGCCGAGGAGCACCGACATGCGGTCTCTCGCGTGGCCGACTTTCCGGAATAAATTGCCATCGCGGCGCGGATTAACTGACCATATGGTGATAAGTCGGATTATCGGTACGCGCTCTGTTAAGAACAGCGGTTCCATGGATTTTTTTATCGCTCGATATCGGAAATAGTACGGGGGAAAAATATTATAGATAGTCCATTAGTGCTCCAAAACCGCGGAGGAAATTCATTCCTGTTTTTCTTTTCATGCATATTTTTATAGGCAAAAGTTCAGTGGAAATAAAAAATCAAATATTATACAACTATTGTTCGGAAATTGTACGGAGAAAATATATTACAGATAGTCCATTAGTGCTCCAAAACCGCGGAGGAAATTCATTCCTGTTTTTCTTTTTATTCATATTTTTATAGGCAAAAGTTCAGTCGAAATAAAAAATCAAATATTATACAACTATCGTTCGGAAATTGTACGGAGGAAAAATATTACAGATAGTCCATTAGTGCTCCAAAACCGCGGAGGAAAGGCGTTCCTATTTTTCTTTTCATTCATATTTTTACACGCAAAAGTTCAGTGGAAACAAAAATTCAAATATTATACAACTACAGTACAAATGGCATAGAATGATGACCTCATCTACGAGAACGGAAAATCGCGGGTCACTTCGGCGATTAAACTGCGGCGTAACCCACGCGAATAAAGGGCGATAAATAAACCGCAACGGTTCTCGGTGTACGCGCTAAAAGTTATCGCCCACGTAATCCCTCGTCTCTCGTGAAATTATCGAAATTAATACAAAATAATAGAAACGTGCCGTACAGCCGTGCATCACGCGAGCGCGTAAGTAAGGTACGAGTGATGAAATTAATAGTGGCTCGAGTTGCACCGGCAGTCCGAGGGAACTTCTGCACCGCGGCGGCAGTGAGCCCGGTGAGACGGAGAGGACGAGAGAAAGCAGAAAGGATAATCGCGACGAGAGGTCCGCAGAGGTACGGGAGGGTTAGTCTTCGATTCGCGCGCTCTCGCCTCGCTCCTCATGCTTTTCTGCGGTGCAGTTGCAACTCTCAGCGGAGAGTTCATCGGTGGGCAGAGGTATGCGCATCGTGCACGAGAGAAGGTTCGCCCAGGCCACGGCGCATGCACAATTTATAATGCAATTAGAGCCTCGGATAGTAGCATTCGGATTTATGGCAGTCGGATAGTTAAGGGAGTGCTCAGGGTAGCGGAGAGGATGGAACGGAGCGAGATGGAAAGGCGGAGGGAATATCGGCGGGCCAGGAACGGTCAGCAGCGGCAGCAGAAACGGCAACGAGGAGAAACGAAGGGAGAGAGCAGATACGGGCCCGGACTATCCGACCCGCGCAGTGGAATGAGTTATATGCCTCCCTGAGCGCGGTAGCTGCCGATGCATTATTTATTGCCGGCTTTTCATTATTTCTCGGGGGACCATCCGGGGGGGAGGGGGTGGGGGAGCCGACCACGGGTCCCGCTCGCCTGATCGAACGAACTAGTTCTCGTGCTCGGGTGAAAACAGTTTCGGGCTCCCGGGGACGACGACCATCGCGTCTTTCCGAACCCTCACTTCGGTTTTCTCATACTCGACATGCGGGACTGCGACCGATTCTATCACTGGAAAAAAAATTTGCTTGCGGGCTGCCAAAGACAAAAAATTGTTATTCCGCACCCAAAAAAAAAAAATGTATTTAAGTCGATGCCGCTTCGTTAACTTTACTAATGTCCGACGAACTAATTTACACCCAGAAAAAAAATGTATTTGTCGGCCACCGTTTATTAAGATCAAGTAAAATATTTATTTGATTTAAATAAATATTTATTTAAATTAAGTAAATAGTTACTTAAATGAAATAAATATTTATTTAAATCAAATAAATATTTTACTTAATATTAATAAACGGTGGTCGTCAAATAAATTTTTTTTCTGGGTGCGATTCTACTTTCGATTCTTAGAATTCCATATGATATTGAAACAACGATGGCAAGACTGTCCAGGTGACGTGTTTCAATCCCGTATGGAATTGTTAGAATTAGGGGAAAAGTGGTGAATATGGCCCACATCGATTAACACGTAAATCAATGATATATGAACCGGGCCATATTCCCCACTTTTACCTTAAAAGGAGAATTGAAATAATAATTTTTTTCTTTAGCATCCCGCAATCAAATTTTACTTGAGTCAATGATATTTTTTTTCAGTGATAAGAGTGACGAAACTTTGGAGAGAGTTTTCTTGTTCCTAAATTGGAGTAAAATTGGTAACTGTTGTAAGGTGCGTTTGGGGCTTTTTGGCGATTACAATGCAGTCTGGCGAGAAGGACTAAATTTATGTGACGCGAAGATGAGAATTGCGTTTGCAGACCTCGCAGTCCGGAGATGTCGGATATCCGTGTCGAAATCTGTAGCGTTCGTATTTCTCGGTGCGCTTATTTTTCTCCGTTCGCCCGGAAAAAGTGTATAAATAAATGATGACCGAAGCGATTTTGCCGATACGAGCGCTGAGCCCGAGCCGGCTCTGCGCTTGTATCTTCTTTCCTTCTGCTCCGCGCTCCAGCACCCGGCGGCATCGGTGTTGATTTTTTTAATCCGCGGCAACATGCAGGCAACGGCGCAACATTCAGGGGCACCTCTATCATTAGGCGCAATAACTTACGTCTGCGTTACGATGCTAATGAGAATTCCGCGCGGCGGCGGCGGCAGGCGGAGAGTTATTTACAACCGTGAACTTTTATACTCGCGGAGGAGAACGCGTGCGAGAAGCTTTTGCGATACAAGACGCGACGCGTGTGGCGAGCACGAGACCCGTGTCCTTACCTCGAGATGGAGGTCCGTCATCGTCGCCATGGAAAAACGCACGGGCGTTGATCCTATTCTTCTAATTATTACGGCAGAGAGAAAAAAAAAAAAAAAAAGTATCGCCAGTAGTCGCGGCCGCGATGGTCAGACGCGCCCTCGAAATTCGAAGCTCGCTAGAATAGCTTCGATGCTTTGCAACCGAATTTTGCAAAAGATCGACAAATTTATTTGTCTCGTTAATGTCACGATCTTCATTATCAACAAAACGTATTCTTGTCTGATAGAAAATCCTAAAATTAATGAGAAAAAAATAAAATAAAATTGGGAACGGGTGGAAATAAAGAAATGTTTGCTGAATATTAAATTGAACGGCCGCGAAATCTTCTCGTTCCCCAGTTCCATCTCCCCGAGAGATGTTGCACGCGTACGCTGTTAGTCGGCTGGCCGCGAGCCATTTATTTAATTGTACTGTACACTCCGGACTCTCGATCTATTAACCGGTGTATATTGGAGACGGCATACAGAGCGCGGCAACGAGAAGTCAGTTTTGCTCTCATACCGCGGTAGGTGGTTTAATTAGCAATATATTCGGTGCCTGAATAGAGCCCGACGGTATAACTTATGTACTGTGCGCCTTACAAGCGTAACACACATACAGGGTAGACTCCGCGGCACAATAACCATACCTAGCGTAAATAGGATACATGGTACCGATCTCGAGAAAACCAGCGAGCGCCAGCGGCACTTGGCGAACTCCGAGTCGTTAATCCACCGGTGATTGCAATTAATTGTAACGTGACAAATCGCGAGAGCACCGGAGAGGCTCGCTTCGGCTCGGCTTTCTCCCTCCCCGAACAGAGTGTTCGATCGGCTTCCAAGGAAGCCGACGATCTTCGTTCCAACATCCACGAACGCGGATAGTATGTACGTACCTATCTCTCGCGTGTTCGACCGAACCTCTCTCGGCAGCGCGGCACGTTTGTTCTCTTCCCCCCCCGGCTTAAAACGATCGCACACAGGCAGGATCGATTCGATATCTCGCTCTTTGTTTCGTCGGGCCTCTTATCGTCTCTTGCTCCTCACGCTCGGGGGACGCGGCGAGAACGAAAAATCGGCGCGGCTCCTGCTCCCCGATAGTGAAGGTATAATACATAGAATCCGGCCGTACACGGCAGACGCGGATGGACCGCGCGGAGGCGGCTGCAACCGCGGTTGTGACGCAACCGGCGACTAGCTGCTCCAGTTATAGCGAGAAAGCGGGAGGCACCGACGACCGGGAACTGGGAGACGTGGGATAGAGAGGTGTACGTATAAGCGAGGAGGGAATGGGCCACGACGAGCTTTGACCTCACCTGCTGATCTATGCTACGCGAATCCCGCGCGCGAGAGGTTCTCATTTTTTTGTTACTGGCGACATAGAAAACAGTTTTACTGAAATCAATTAAATGATGTTTTGAGAGTTCGTTACTGGGACATACAAAAGAAATTACTAAAATTAATTAAACAATTTTTTATGATATGCTATCGAAATCTCGCAAGGCGGGATGTTCTCCTTTTTAGTTACCGGGACGTAAACAAAAATGTACTAAAATCAATTAAATGTTTGTTTGGGATATGCTACGTGAGTCGCGCGAGGCGAGAGTTAATTTCTGGCACATAAAAGAAAAATGCTAAAATCAATTACATCATTTTTTGTGATATGCTACGCGAATCCCGCGAGGCGGGAGGTTACAATTTTTTTTTTGTTCCTTGGGGCATAGAAAAAAAAAAACTAAAATTAATTAGATAATTTTTTTTTGTCGATAGGCGCTATATATATATATATATATTTTTTTTTTTCATTCATACTAAGGATTCAATTTAGTGAAACAAACTCGAAAATTTCGAGCCATGAATAAAATTGCCGAGCTTTGTGCGCAACAAATATTTGTCGGGTCTCGACACTTTTTTTTTACCGTGTAAATGATTTTTTGTTTCGTGAGAATCTTCTTAATCGTTACGATCGTAAAAACTTTTTTTCTCAGCCAATCTTCGAGTGACTTTTCGTCGAATACTCGTCGTTAAATTTTCGATCCCTGTGCGATCCCCATTTCTGAGCACCACTGCTTCCGCACCAGTGTTCCCTGTCCGTATCTTCGCCAGTGTACGCTGGAAAGATCGGCGAGATATTAGAAAGTGCATAAGAGCGAGGACCGCGGGAAGATGATCAGGGAGACGCGAGAGTGAGCTTTGCGGTTCGTTGCACGCCGGGCGTGAAAAGGAGCCGCGCGATGCCTCCGAGGGCCCCCGGAGGTGTATAAATACGTGCTCGAATATCCGCGAAGTAACTCCTCGGCATCGCGTTAATCGCTGGCGTAATTACGATAATCGCTCATTGATTGCCTCGCGGACGTGCCTTCTGCACTTTCCTACTGCATTCGGTACGTTGTTACGCCATTCGATTCTGGCTATCTGGTGCCGCGCCGAGAGACTGCAGAGCCTCCGTTGATCTACGACTCGAACAACGATAACAAGAGAATACCCCGAGAGTTGTTCGCAGTTACGAAAAATCACAATCTAAAAGAAAAAAAAAAAAAAAAAAAAGTTGCCACAAGAATTCTCACCCTTCGGATCGTATTTTTCTCGAATCTTATCAATCGATGTTCGAACGTGATAAGTCAAGGTACTTCGAGCCGATACGATATAATGGCTCGTAACGAAGAGCCGAACGGTGAGCGAATAAACAACATCCACGAGGTGAAAGCGTCTCCCTAAGTTCGGAGAGTATTTTGCACAGTCGAACATAAGGACGTGCATAGGAGCGGATGCATTCGAGTCGCGCGGGTGAATCCCTCGTCTCTTCGAAGAAGAAATACTACAGAAACCTACGTACAATATAATATATCGAAATCTCATACCGTGACTCATCTGCGATGTTCAGACTGGCAGATAATGCTCATTCGAAAGGAGATATCGTGAATAAAGACATTAATAATACGCTTCGTGACGCCGCTGTTGTACGTTCGAGTATATATTATAAGGTGTATGTGTATATACGTATATATAGCGAATAGAGCAGGTAACTTAAATGGATACACAGAAGGAATATCCGTCAGAGTGAGAAAGATGAAAATGCTGCAGAACGCAACAGCAGCAGCGGCTCACGGGACTCTGGCAAGCTCGGCCTTCTGATGTATACAGATGCTCTACAGATATTCAAGGGCTCCCGTCGAATGATTCATATCGCCATTGACTTCCGTATTTACAGTAACAGTTATTTACCTACCTACTGTTCCCAGCAAGACAAACTCGTACAGATTTTCCTCGGGGACTGAGCTCGCCACTTGATTTATCTCGACGCACAGATGGTGCTCTTTCACAATTCTTTTATTTTTGTTATTTTTTTTATGTGGTTGTTTTTTCCAATTCATTTGAAACGTATAACATTATTCCGAGCATCGTATGAACTTTTACTAGACGCGCAGGATCCTCGGTTATCTCTCGATCGTGCATGTAGCTTCAATTTTATTTCTTCGCCCGCGCGATTGCCGATCTAGGGCCGGCGGATCGAAGGCGCATGCGCGTAACGAGACGCGCGGATAACCGCTCGAAATTGCGATATAAGTTCGCGATTTTATATGTCTCGGCGCACGGAAGTTGCTCCATCCATTTTTTTTTTCGTTTCTTTTTCTATATATTTTTGTTTTATATAATTATTCCCCCCATCATACAAGCTCTTATTCGCCGTGCAGGATGCTCCGATATCTCTCGATCGCGTATGCAGCTTGTATTTTATTTCTTCGCCCGCGAGATGGCCGATAGAGTCTCATTGGCTACCGGATCGAAAATGCACGCGGATAACGAGAGGTGAGAATGGCCATTCGAAATTGCGATGGATACAGAGGGAGCGCGAGGAAAGCGAACGAGCGTAGAATCGCGAGCGCGTGTGAAGGGCGGGGCAGATCGATCGTGAATAAGGATCGGCGAGATCGGCGAACAGCCCAGAGGATCCTCCCGGTGAGGATCCTCCCGCGGTGAGTAGGCCCGTATAGTAGCATCGGAGGCATCCTTGCCTCGGACTCGCCTCATTGCAAAACCCGGTTCTGTTAACGACCGACACGGGCAAAGATTGTACCAATACTATATGTATATGCGGGCGTGTTTTCTTCCTCCAGCGGGTTAGGATCAATTCGGGATGCAAGCTCGCTGCTGTATATCGGGCTTGTTTGTAATTTATAATACACGCTGCGGGTCGTAAGGCCATTTATGTATCGCAAATTCTCACATTATTATTATCATAATAATAATAATAATTATTATTATTATTATTATTATCGTAATAGTCATTATTATTATTACAATCACAGATAGACCAAAAAGTCTCAGCATGAACTGTGCACAGCAACATTTCGAGTCCATCATCCGGCTGTTTAGAAAGCTCTCCGCAAACAACGGCCCCAAACACAACTTCCCAATACACACGATTAAAAAAAAAAAATGTCCGCAATTGAATAAAATGAAACAGATCTACGAAATCGCTAGCTTAAGCTTATTAGTATAATATTTTTATTATCTGTATCGTCTTTTTCACAAACAAGGTTTTAATTTATGTCCATGAGGCACTCCATAGATAAATACAAATTTATGGGCTAAAGGACCTCGGCCAAAGGCCCATTAGCCTCGGGGGGAAAAAAGTACACATGTGTACACGCAATACCACCGAACCATGTATTACTGAGGCTCATAAAGCGCATTATAATAATTATATTATTATTATTATTATCAACTGAGTGTATTATATACTATAATACACTGAGAAAAAGAAATGGTTCGATTAACCAATGCGCGGTGACACACGTTCAAAGGTGTTATTTGTTTGGTGCAACAAAAATGTTTGTCTGAATGTTTTTGAATCGATTGATCCAAACGATCGTTTGCCAAATCAATGATTCATTTGTACCGAACACATAACACCTTTTAATGGATTAATGTTTGCCGGATATCTTAGAAGTAGTTCTAAATACGATATTTCCCGACAGAATCTTTCCGCGGCGTAAGAAATCGGGGTGTCGGGCGGATGAGGAATCGGGCTAACACACCGGTAGTTGTAAACGAGAAAACCGAATGAGAGATCCGGATAGCTTGTGGCGAGAGAGCGTTTATCTCATATTCCCGAGGCGGCAGCTTGACCATTAGTCGTTGTCAGGTACGTCCGGTCCGGAGAGCCACCTCGAAGAGCGCCTTTCGACCTATCCTCTTCCTCTTTTCCTCTGCTCGCTCTTTCTCCGGTTATTTTATTTCTCCGCGAGGTAACATCTCGCCGCGGACCACGCGTTCCTCGGTACGACTTTACGAAACGTTGCGCGGAGCCATGCAACGCCTGCAGGAGGAGGATGCAGTCGCTCTCTATATTTGTCTCTCTCGCAGGGAGAAAAAAAAACACGAAACTCCGAACGAGCACGGAAGGAGATATATTTATTTCGCACAAAGAAAGACGTTATTGTAACGTGACCCGGGCACACGCGAGAATTAAGATATCGGACGGTGGGCCTCTCTTGAATGGAATTATTAATATGCTTCCAGGTCCGAGAGATATCACGAGGCTTTATTCTCACCTCTTCCGTCGGACCTCTCTCGTGCCTTCTGCACTTACGTTCTAGCTCGTGTCTCCTCCCTCGAGGCGGAGGAGTCCAGGATTGAACGCCGATGAGATTTTATTCAAGATGTCCACTCAGAAATAATAATAATAATAATAGTAATAATAGGGGGCCTTGAATTTAATAGTATAGGGGAGAGCAGGTCAAAATTGGACAGTGGGGCAAAACGGAACAGCGGTCGAAAAACTCAATTTTTCAATAACTTTTGGATGCCCCATTTTGTCTCGACACATCCGGATTTTCAACACCGTTTTGCCCCACTTACCATCACTGCCACCATCCAAAAGTTATCCAAATTTTTTAGCTTCTAAAAAAAATTGTAAAATTACCAAGAAAAAAGTTTTCGGCTTCGTGGACAAGAAATGTTCGGTAAAGATAGAAACTTTATTTACGGCGCGTTAGATGTGTAATTAGTAAAAAAAATCAGGTCCTTCCTATCGAAGACCGCCGCTAGTTGCGCGAATCACATCGTCGGAAAATAATAATCCGAGAAACACAGGACGATCCCCCGATGTACGTACTACTACAATACTCCGTGAAGAATTAATCATTCGTTTGATCCTCCGACCTCTCGTGATATTCAGCCAAGATTAAAGTAATGGTTGTCGGTCGAGCGGTGGAATGATGAATATTTCCCGCCTAGCTTTCAGTGTATATCTCTCCTCCACTTTCACTCCGGCCTGGCGAACGGTCTAATATAACGAAACCCTCGTGTAGTACAATATCGCGTGAGAATGCATCCGTCTATAATGTACCCGGGGATACCCAGCGGTATTCTTTATTTCGCGTAATTCTATTACCGCCGACACTTAATTAGACGTTGTCCGCGTAAATCATGAATTGAGTTATCGGTGGACAGCAACCCCCCCCCCCCCTCCCTCCCCCCCCCTCGATATATGTTCACTCCGAGATGTACGAGTGAAATTATTAATAACTCGGAGCGGATTAACCAGCGCACCGGCGGCGTCAACAGGATTTATAATCGTCCTCGAAGCGCATTTAATATTCTCCAATATTATAATTTTTTTTATGCTGAATTTTTTTTATTTATTTTTTTTATCATCCCGTACAGCGCGGATCGTCGTACCACGAGCTGGATCCTCGCGTTAACCGCTCTTTCGTCGTCGTTTAATTTATGTCGAATCGTAAAATCAAGTTTTACCACTTTAACGGCGGGCGGCGTCGGGGCAGAACCACCGGATATCATATCTCGTCGTCGAAAAATCCTCGGGAGTAAAGGAGAGCGCTCCTCCCGATCGGACAACTTTTTTGCCCTCCGAGCGAACACACACGGGGACGCCACGATCTGCATAACCGCAGAGACACACTCGAGAATCGATATGATAATGAAGATATCGCGGCGAGCCATGAGAATTGATACACCAATGCCGGAGGGCATACGCGTGAATCCGTCACTCTTGTCATTCCTATATTCCCCCTCCCCCCCCCCCCCCTCCTTCGTAATCATTTACTTTTTCCAATCGAAACGAGATCTCGCAAAAACCGGCGATAATTAGCTAGACGTTTAATATCTTCCCGAGCGACACACACACTTGTAAATAGGGGAGGGGGGAGTGCGGGGCAAAACGGAACACCGGGGCAAGACGGAACACCGAGGCACTCGTGTTCTTCGTTTCAAACGAGACTGTTCCGAGTCCCGCGAATGATCGGCAAAAAGTGGTCCGTTTCGCCCCGGTGCTCCGTTTTTCCCCGCGCCCCTCGACGGCTATCTTATTAATCTCGCAAGAACTTTACTGCGGGTACTAACGATATGCAGAAAACGAAAGAGCGCGATGCAACAAACTGCCGCGTACTTACGCCGCTGCGGTTGAATACCGGAGCGCCTCTCCGGCAGCTTCGGCTCAAGATATTTCCAACATTCCACGGCTCTCATTTGGCGAGAGAGAAAAATCTCTCCGGCGGGTTACCACGCCCGTTCGCCAAAGCGAATCAGGTTCGCAAACTCGTCCGAGACGCGCGGCAGGCCTTCCGAAGCGGTCGGTGCGAATCCACCGAGATATCGTCCCGTTCCCCTCGCCTCGATCCAGTTTCCCTTGAAACGCGTCAACCCCGTCGCGGGCGCCCACGCGCCTCTGCCCTCTCCGGGAACCTCCGTCACTCTACCGGACACGGTGCGCGCGACGGCGAGAGTAAAACAAAACAAAAAGGTGTGGAGTAATCTGCGCACTGCTTCCTCATTTTTTTAACTCGTACATTTTTTAACTCATATAAATAATTCGTGAGTTACAATGATTTTAAAAGACGCCTGTTAATGAAAACACATTTCTCGATTGTGTGGACTGTTTTAAGCACTGTGAGAACTTCCATCGCTTCACTGGACAGGATGCGCGCGACGGTGAGAGTAAAACAAAACGGTGTCGAGTAATCTGCGCACCGCTTCCTCATTTTTTTAACTCGTACATTTTTTAACTCGTATATATAATTCGCGAGTCATAATCATTTTAAGAGACGCCAGTTAATGAAAACACATTTCGCGAGAATAAAACAAAACGAAAAGGTGCCAAGTAATCCGCGCACTGCTACCTCATTTTCGTAACTCATACATTTTTTCTAACTTATACCAAAAATTCGTGAGTTATGATTTTTAAAGACAGCAGCTAAAAAAACATATTTCTCGATGATCTAGATCGTTCTAAGCACTCTGCCGCTAAAATATTGGAAACCATTTTTTTTCTAGAAAAAATAATTTCCTCCCCAAGGAAGCAAAATATAGGTATAGTATAAAAATATAAGTAAAATTAACTGAAGGGGGCTAAAGGATTGTAACTTCTCGGGAACGTTAACGGGAACGACTCCACGTCCTCCCCAGTATATCTGCAGGTACTCCTATAAATCTCCTCCGTACGGAGTCGGATGCGATGTATCCCGCGCGTTTTTTTTTTACATTTTTGTTTTTTCGCTTCGACAAAGAATTACTAATCCGTGAAGGCCAACGCGGAGAGAGCATAATCCCGCGTATTCTACATCGATGCAAGTCGAGGATAATGTGCGGGCGAGAAACACATAGACAGATATACGCGGAGATGAGAACGGCGACCGCGGTCATCGGGGGTATCCAGCCGGCTGACCAGCGGAGAGGAACGCGAACGCGGAGAGCGTCGACGACGAGAATATAACGGGGCGCGAGAGTTGAGAAAACTCGATGTTAGTGGGCGTATGGCTGTTGGGTTGGGCTTCCAGAGGGGTCCTCGGAGGTCAGGCTTACAGCAGGAAGGTGAGTCGCCCGGAGCACCGTTGATATCGAGAAACGAATCACCGGGCCTCGACCGTGTGCAACAGTCAGGCTCTCTCTGGAGAGAGAGAACTCTACGAGTTCTCTCCTCGCCTCGACCAGTCTCGAGAGACTCTTGCTCTGGTATACCGATAATATATCGCCCCGACCGAGAACCTCTCTCAATGAATTCCTATGCGAACACGAATGGCACTTTTTTTCAATCGTTTCTCAAGTATGTTGAAAAAAAAAAAACAAAATTGTCATTTTTTACCACATACATGGAGACGCGTGAGACAAAAATTATTTCAAATGATCACAATTTCTAAATAAATAATATAATACGATAATAATAATAAGCATATACTTACAGTTATAATTTCGATTTATTACTGTTATTATTATTATTAATGACAACTATGATTTTTTTAAATCTTCTGTTATTGTAGTCGCCGTTGTTACATAGATTCGATAGAGATTACAATCATAATTTTTTACCGCGCAGCAGTGTTGATAAAAAAAATAATAAAAATATTGAATGTATATAAGGAATTCGTATCATGCATAAATGTTGTATAATACCGGCACGTGTGCACGTTTTGTATAGTCCAGGATCCGGTGAATAGCGCAAGTGCCAGAGCTTTGCCGAGGACAAAAATTATTCCAAACTCATAAATTATAATTTACATATTAATAATAATAATACCGATAGTAATAAACATATATTTACAGTTGTAATTTTATTTATTATTATTATTCATAATAATTATAGTTTTTTTTTAATCCCCTGTTATTGCAGATTCACCTATTACATAGACGCGATACGGAAAGTATAATAACAATTTTTTTTACCGCGCAGCAGTGTTGAAAAAAAAAAGAATTTTTATAAGGAATTCGTATCGTGCATAAACGTTGTATAATGCCTGCGCATGTGCACGCTTTGTATAGTCCAGGGTCCGGTGGATAGCGCGAGTGCGAGAGCTTCGCCGAGGTCCGGCGAGACACGGGGTCCGGGCATAGTCCGGTGTACACGAGAGTCCGAAGAAGGCGCGGGTCATGCAACAACAGGAAGGTTAGTTGCTCGGGGCGGCGACAACGGAGCGAACACCAGCATCTCGCCAGCTCGGAGCTCTCTTACATACGTACGCGCGGCACCGACGCTCATAATTTCGCTCTCCGGAGAGTTTGCCTCGTAAGGATAGAAGGAGACCGAACGAGCGCGGAGACCGAGGAGTTGAATCGAGAAAAGAACATGCACACGTACGTTCGAACGCTCCGTGTACCAACAGAGATGAAACTACGCTTGGAAACACACGTGTTTCCAGGAAGTTTGCAGCATAATCCTCATGCCCTTTCCTCTTTCTATTCGGGGGAAAAAAAATAAATTCTCTCGCGTCGCTTCGAAATATTCTCATTATCCCGCCGAGAGGGACCGTTCGGAGTATCGAAGTCCGCGCGTATGCGCGTGGACTTCCCAATATTGATAAAAAAAATAATCAGTATTATTATTTTATTTCCGATGAGTATTTTTTTTTAAACACACGTGTTTCCAGGAAGTTTGCAGCATAATCCTCATGCCCTTTCCTCTTTCTATTCGGGGGAAAAAAAAATTCTCTCTCGCGTCGCTTCGAAATATTCTCATTATCCCGCCGAGAGGGACCGTTCGGAGTATCGAAGTCCGCGCGTATGCGCGAGGACTTCGCAATGTTGATAAAAAAAAAATCAGTATTATTATTTTATTTCCGATGAGTATTTTTTTTGAAACACACGTGTTTCCAGGAAGTTTGCAGCATAATCCTCATGGCCTTTCCTCTTTCTATTCGGGGGAAAAAAAAATAAATTCTCCCTCGCGTCGCTTCGAAATATTCTCATTATCCCGCCGAGAAGGACCGTTCGGAGTATCGAAGTCCGCGCGTATGCGCGTGGACTTCGCAATATTGATTAAAAAAAATCAGTATTATTATATTATTCCCGATGAGTATTTTTTTGAAACAATTATCCCCGAGGAGTTCGTCGAAAGAAATTACGGGATTCGTTTCTTGGCACTCAATGTCTTTTTTACCGTGTAATTTTATCTGATTGAGTGATTTCATTCCGACGCCGATGAAAGATCCAGGAAACGTGTGCACGATTATCCGTACATGCTGAACGGGCCGCATAGTCGCTGGGAGCATCTAGGCCATGGTAATACAGAGGAGAGACCTCTGCGTGCACTTTATAATTATTTAATTATCAGAGGCTCTCTCGGCCGCGCTCGAAACGCGAGACTGTGAAGCTTAAGGTAACGACGCGAACGTTGAAGAGTCGTCCCATCTCCGGGGAGAGCCCTCTTTAATTAGGTGTGCTCGAGCGGTTAAACGCGTGCGTTCGTGCGATTTCACGGAACGGACCTCGAGGAGCTCTCATAATCGCGGGGTCCCGTTCGCTCGCGCTCGGTTAACCTTTTACCTCTCCACTCTATATATACACAACGTTCCGTGACTCCCGGTCGGCAAGCCTTTCGATTAATTTTTAGCTACGCTCACCGGCACAAGCCGCCGCCTTCGCATACCTCGCGGTTATAGACAATTCTCTTGCGCAACCCGACCCGCCGATAATCCACGTCGGCTTCCACCGGATTCGTGAGTGTCCGCGAGATTTAAAAAATTGTATAAAAAGTAAGTTGCCCGGAGAAATCGAAAAAGGCGCCATTAAGCGATCGCATGCGTTCTAAGGATTCCCCAATTACGGAAAAACTCCGATGTATCATGTAAAAGGTAGGGCATCCTGATTTGCCGGGGGTAATTGCGTTTACTAAGAAGACACACCGGGAGGAATGAAAGCAGGGAGACCGTGTAATCATTTGAGTGATAAATTGTTGTTGCCGAGAAAACATATGAAATTGCGCTCGGTATAATGAGAGAAGGATGCGTGCACATGTAACGCGCGGTGCGCCGAAGAAAGAGAATCGTGCGTTCCGCGCGGACCGTAAGCTCGGCGAAACTGCAGGAAGCGATCACCCGAGGCTCTGTTATAATGATCGACTGCCGCCAAGTTCGGTGGAACTAAAAAAATCTCGGAATCGTGAATGAACGGACGCGAAGTCGTCGAGACGCTCGTACGATCTCTCGTTTGCGTGTAAACATTTTCTCAAAAAAAAAAAAAAAAAAAACAACAACAACAAAAACAAAAAATCAGCCCAATGTTATTATTCCGTGCAAAGGCGGCTCCCAGAAGTTTACGAAACAATGATATCTCGACCGGTGATCTTTATGAGTTAAGAGGCAGGGAGTTTAATTAACACTGCAAAAAAAAGCGAAAAAGTCGAAGCGTGGGTGTAGAAAGTAAAACGAGGAAAGGATAGAGTGAGCTCCCGTGAGCTCCCGGTTCAAGCGAGGGTTCACCGTATTCCATCGCAATCACCGGACGATCGGAGGGAGCCCGCTTCCATTACCGGCGACCCGAAACCTCCGATCGTGTCTGATGGTCAAATTGATTAATCTCAGCAATTCACTCTCTCCCCCCTCCCCGACACTCGATTAATTATTGACACGCTCCGGTCTTATCGACCTCGCGAATCGGCTGCAGTATCTGTGAAAAACGGTGCCAGCGAATAATGCCCGTTGCAGAGGCACGCGTCGATAAGTCACACAGCCGATAATTCGTCCTCTTTCCAGCGCAGCTCGTGTCGGTTAATTAAAAAAAATCGTGTCATTCAAGAATCGTCAGCCAGACAAATGTAGGGTAGAGCGGGGCAAAACGGGGCGATCGGTAAAACTAAACTTTGCAATAATTTTTGGATGCCCGCGTTTGCCCCCGTCGATACGTCAGGATTTTGCGCGCCGTTTTGCCCCGCAGTTCGATCCAAAAATTATTAGAAAATGTTGTTTTACCAGATTGCCCCGTTTTGCCCCGCTGCCCCATTTTGCCCCGCTCTACCCTAACTCCAGTAGCTTTCACCTAAAGGAGAAACGACCCGCGAAATACCCGTCAATGTTGAGTTCCTCCGCGGCGGTCAACTCGATCGGGGACCGACCGAAGCAGCGGAACGAGCTGATCGGGCATTACGGTACACGGTTCACCGAATAACCATATTCATTTAGTTTTTGTTACCCTCTTCTCGTTCACCGTTCGCGGAAAGGAAGCGCGCGAGAGAAAGATGCGCGACGCTCTCTTCACTTGCCGTTGAACCCCGGCGGTCGTCGCGACGTCTTCGGGATTACCGCGAGGAGCATCAGCGAAGGCAGCAGGAGAGACTCATGCTGTTCGCCTGCTGCCGTGAGGCAGGTGGCGTCGGGCTTTATACATACACGAGCTACACGAAAAAGATTGTCCGACTCATCGAGACAACTCGTACATGCGCGTACACACACGGACACAGACGGGTCGAGGGACAGACGGACGGACAGACACAGGCGAAGCGTTGTGTTTGCAGATACATCGAGCGAGTGCAGAAAAGGTCCTCCACACCGTGAGCCGGCGTTTCCGTGTCATTCGCGTAATACATAAGCCAAGAGTCTGAGCCTCTCATCTGCACAGCTCGCGGTATAATAAGAAGAGGAACGGCGGAGAAGTTAAACGGTACTCCGTTAAGGTCTTGTCCCAAGCGCGACTCATCGTCGTTGAGCCCCCCAGGAGTCAAGTGTATTTTCTCTCTCGCGGCCGCCGCTGTCTTTCCGTCCAGTCCGACGAAATAATAGCCCCCGGGAGTGCACAGCACACTGACGCGCCGCGCGCACACGTGTGAGCGTAGTCCACGGCGCAATATCCGCGTGTACGAGGAGTATGTACGGGTAGACGCGCGGATTACTTAAAAGGCGAATCATTATTATATTACATCCACTTTATGGTACATAGACCGTTCGTCCAACCTCGGTCGTCTCGCTGCGACGACCGTAACCAATTTGTGACGAAATTACAGCCCGAGAATATAATCGTATCTCCTAATCTCGTTTCTCCCGTTCCTGTTGCGAAAAATCTCTCTTGTCGGCGCTTCGGAGGGCTTCCGTCTTTGCGATTATCACGCGCGCTCGTGCTGTTTCTCGATTAAATCTTCGTGACCGTGAAAACAATGGAGCGACAGAGTGCAAACTGTCGTGAAACGGGCTGCCAAGCGCAGCTTTGCCTTGGATGACTTCACGTTCGGATTCAACGACATCCGAGTCAAGGAACCATTAATGGTGGGCGATTTTTGGCACACTATTTTTGCCTGAACTCGGTGGGTGCTCCTCAATAATTCCGCTTGCTTCGCACTCATTTTTTTTTATCGATAATACAGTAGTGGTGGTTATAGTAGTAGTAAGTGTGTGTTTATTAACAATAATTACGATGCGTTAACGACTGTTACAGATATTAAACATTTCGACATTTACTCATTTATACATTTATTCATCTACACATTTATACATTTACACATTTATACATTTACACATTCATACATTTACACATTTATCCATCTACGCAATTATATACGCATTCACATATTATCAACAGGCCATCGACCAAAATCCTTCAGCCCCTGGCTTTCTTTTATTTGGTCTGAGAAGTGACTGCAATTTTTTGCATTGCTATGGTGTATACAATTTTTGTTGATATATTGTGTGTTGGATATTTATGTCTTCGGGTGGTGTTTTGTCTAGGTTGTAAGCATAGCGGTTGGATGTTTGCTAGCTGATTGGATGTGAACAGTTTATTGAGTTGTTGTCTTCACATGCTTTTGGACATTTTTGCGTGTTTTATGTGTATATCTTGCGGTCCCTGAACGTCATTCCTCTCGATAATACATTTTCCGATAAATGTAAAGTTTCCAATGCTCGAACCCCGTACCTCTTACCGACCGATCGCTGTTACTAGCGGTCCCTACTGAAAGGGCTTTCTGCAGGAATATAGAAGCTCCGCGAGCCGCGTGACTTCCCCTTTCCGTGCTGAAAGATTCAGCAGTGCCACGGGGGTTGAGTGGCGTGCGGGGCCTTCTATAAATCTTCATTTACCATGTGCCCTCGAGAGAGAATCCCGGGCCGTAAGGCCCCCCGCCCCCCGTCTACGAGGCGGGGTACTCCGGCTCTCTCTTCGGGGTCGCGCGGAATTTAAAAAGTAACGAAACTCGGACGTTGTCTTTCTTCGTTCGAGCCAAGAGCAAGCTCGCGAGGGAGATAAAGAGAGAAGAGGGGGCGGTGGGAGGGGGGGGGGGCAGAGGCCCCGCGGGATCGCAAATCAAACGGTCTGGGCCAGTTCGGGGCCCGACTGAATCCGAGGGCCCGGAGTCGCGAGGCCAATAGTAGTTGCGCGGTGGTCAGCAGACAGGGCCGTGACAGGAGGAGGGCACCCGGGGGCAGCTGAGGTAGCTGCGGGCAACACGCGAGGCTTTTCTTAGCCTTCTGTCTTCTCCCGTATCTTTTTCTTTCACTCTCTTTCGTCCCCCTCCCCCTCCTCCTCCTCTCCTTCTTCGCTCACTTCTTCTTCGGCTTCTTCGGCAGAGTCGTTTTTCGTCTCCGTTTTATTCCCGAGGAAGTGAGCAAGAGGGAAGAGGCGGAGAAGGAGGCGCGAGGCCCTCGTGGCGTTTATGCCTCCTAAGGATATTCCGCTACCTCGGCTCTCCCGCTCGCGAATGGGATCGTGTAAAGAGAGATAAAGAGGGAGGGACGGAGGGGGAACTGTTATATATAGATAGTCGCGCACCGCCCTACCGTATAACGTGTTCTGTACAACGCGTCGGTACCTCTCTCGCTTATGCTCGCATCAATTTATTATTTATTACCACCTGCGTGAGCAAAACTGGCCGGCTCGAGTCCTCTCGCTCTCGGCTCCGTACGCTCGATACAAAACCGCGTGCTCCGCGTCTCCGCGATCCATTGAATGCCCGGTCCCCCCCGGTAACGTGCCTTCTCGCATTACATTTAGCGAAAGAGAAGGGTACACTTATTTTTCTTATTTTCGTCGCTGCATCCTCCATTCGAAATGAACGCCCAAATTTGGCCTGAAAGAAACTCTCCTTTTGATTTTGTCGTTTTGCATCGCGCAAACGGAAACGGATAATGACGCTCGAGGCTCTCTCCGGTGCGAGGCGGAGAACGAGGCGCTATAATGCTACTTTGATGAAATTCCAGTTTCCGCGAATAACTTCGTTCCTTCCCGAGTGTCCCCGTAGCTTTACCGTACACAAACCGTTGATAGTTACAAGGGACTGGACCGCGCTGATCTGCTGAAAAAAAAAAACAAAAACAAAAACAAAAACAAGAAAAAAGATCATCTCCTTCATCCGACGTTCGGATTCGGCCGAATTTGGTCCGCGTGCGACGAGCTTCTGGACTCGTCGAAACGGAGAGCCCCGGGACGTTGAGGGAACGGCGATGAGAACGCGCGGTTTCTCGGAAGTTTCGTGTCCCGATAAGTTTCGTCAACCGCAGACAGGATGCGTGTAAGAATGCCTCCTCTCGCAGCGTCGTTGGCTTTTGCGACGCGAATCGAGATTCACCGCGGGTATACATTGGCTACGTCCCACTCTCGCCCGGCTCGCTCGCCCGGAGAGAGCGCGAGAGTGTGCGGCCTGCCCCGGCGCGGTGTGGTCGTGGCTCCTCCGGTCAAGTTACCGGTGCACGCCAGGCTAACCTCGGATTAATTCGAGATCGGCCGGGTGTGCTGCCGCCGCTGACTCTCGCCGCAGCGGCCGTGCGCGGTGCCACGAGTTCCTGCACTCCGAGCAGCTCGCGCGTTGCTCTCCGTCGCCCCGCGCTTCGCCGACGGAAAGAACACCGCGCCTCGCACGAGTATTCTCTCCTCGGTGAAATGCGCACTGCCCGCACGGTGCGGCCGGTTTCGTGAGGTCGCATGCCTCGGACACCGCTATCGGACTCGGTCCAAATATTTACGAGACCCCGTCGACCGTCGCCGGCTTTATGACGACGAATTTCAAGCAGGCCGCGCACCGTCGACGACGCACTTGGCAGACGCGGACTCTCAACCGAGTATTCTCTTGTTATTTTTGTTTTATTTTCATTTCTTCTTCTATCCTCAATTTTTCTATTTTAGATGCAAAGGTCAGCGGGTCAAACCGTTGTGAATGCTTATCCGCTCACCCGTGTCAATTAAGGTGAAGTCTAACCGCTATGAGAGCTGGAGAGTTAGCTGCAATTTCGCAACCCAAAAATCTCCCAAGCCGTTTACTTCTTGGGAAAATGATGAGAACAGTGAAGTGGAAAATTACTGTGCATAGTTTACCGTTCTCGTATTTTTCCCTAAAAATTAACCGTCTTAGAGAATTCTGGATTACAGTTTTTGTTACCGACCGAGGAGTTGCATTTCACCTCAATAGACAATCTTATTTTTCACCATGATAGATAATCGACAACTTTCTTTTAATTCAATTATTTGAATAGATTTTTTTTGTGCGTATTTGTACTATATATTACTGTATATTATGAGTTTTTATGAAAATAAATCAAATAAATTGCGGATGTTTTCCGGTAGCGTATTTTCGAGCGCTGCAATCGACGCAAGCCGTGCAGAGTCGTCGTTGGCCGCTTGCCGGACGGCGAGCCAGCGCTGCAGTCGCTCAGTTCAAAATGGCTGCCTTAGCGTCTGTTTGTGTAGTGTGTAGTGTAGTGCGCGTTTTTAGTGTTTTTCAGCTTTGTCGGACTCGCCGCTCTCATCGTGGGGACGAATCGAGCGCGTACAGATCGTTCGATGCACGGTAAACTTTCTGTTTATTATCTTATATCTTAGTTATCGCAAAAATTTTCGTGAGTTAACCGTTTTCAGTTGTTACTTTTCGCGACGCCATTCGTCTGGAACCTTCCATTGTCTCCGTTGTGCAATCCTGTTGCCACGATCTTTCCCCGTCAAAACTTTTCATTAAATGAACTCTTTATATTGAATTAATCGAAAAAATGACCTCCGTTTCGTCGTTGGATCGACAAGCTCGAGTTCGAGAGTAAAATCGCTCCATGTTTTTCACGAGAGGCGAATCATAAATCGTCGATATTCGGTAACGATTGCAACGGTTTTTCTTCGTCGTTGTTAGAGTGTACTCTCTGACCGCGATGATAATAATTCGAATGCGCTCGTATCTCAGTTTTTTCGAAACCTTTTCAGAATCTGTGGATAATGATGTTGCTCGAGATATCCATGTTCGTTGGGATGAATCGCAGACGTGAAACTCCGTCGTTTCGACTAATTTCGCGGCAACTCGACGCCGTGCGATAAATGATGAACAAGCCGTAGGAGGAGAGGAGAGGTTAACAATGGCTAGCATCAAGTGAAGACAAGGGTGAAGAAACAAAAGAAAGGTATGACCGAGCTCATGAGATTGGTTTTATCTACAAGTAATTTTTTTACCGATAATATCTTTCTGGCTGCGATTTCAGTCAAAGATACATTTCTTTTTTTTTTTGTTCCACATTCCTGTACTCCCGTTCTGTTACTGCACATAAACTCCCCAAATTTCTATCGCATAATTTTTAGTAACGATAAAAACAAAAAAAATTATCTGCATCCAATTATGCAAAAAAACTTCTCATCATTCCAATTCATAGCTAATCAGATTCCGATTCATAGCAAATCAGTCAATCAGGTTATTATATCAGACTTTTCACCGGTTAAAATTGGATTTTAATGTTAATTGAACAACTTACTTTTGATTGAAAAGAATTTTGACCTTGTTTCGTTGCTAATTCGCCAAGCACAAGCTCGCCAAGAGACATTGTATATTTTTCCCAATAAGCGAAGAATAATTCACCAAAGTTGGATAATCGTCGCATAGAAAATTAGCGAATCTACTTGTAACTCTACAAGTTGCAATCAGTGGCCTTGACCAGCTGCTTGCAGCTTGTCTTGCATACACTAGGTTTGCATTAAACCTAGTAAAATCAAACCTAATATTAATTAAAAGATAAATGATGAGTATTCCCTCCACTTGTCTTCTAATTCCAACATTCTATTTTCCAGGTTGACAATTTTCAACCTTAAAATATATTCTTCACATTTTTTATATTTCGTACTGCTGAGAAACAGAACTCTACTTGCCGCAGACTCTACAGAACTCCACTGCTCTATTGCCTACTCTACTGTTAAGAAACAGAACAGCGTAAATCGCATTTTAAAGCCTATGTTTCACGCTTTTCTGTTTCTCGTCAGTCGATGTCACAACAATGATTTTTTTTTCTCGATAATTCGTAACATTATCGCGAACATATTAATCTCTGCGGTTTCCCTCTCCGTATCATTGTTCCCGTGTTATTCTTATTCTCAACTGGTCAGATTAGTCAACGTTAAAGGGCGATCAAAAGACGAATGTCCAGTGTTTCTTGGCACGGTACCAGCGCGGCGGTAAAGTCCCTACGCGATAGTCACGCCGACGACGAATTTATAGACCGATGTGTCAGTCAATTATCGTGGATAATGGTATATTCGTAGGTAGACGAGGAAGAGAAAGACGGAGAGACACCAGCGAACCGGTGTTACGTGAGGTGTATCTTAGAAAGTCTCCAGTGAGACTCGGTCCCTCTCGAGAGCAAACGGCTACCGCTGGCTGCGCTCTAAGCTCGCAATTATTCGCGCCACTCGACGCGATACGTCCGAAGCGTTAGTTACGATTCGCGAGAGTTCTCGCTCAGGCTAATTCAACAGCGAGAGGGGGGAATGACTGCGGATGCCACGTAAATTTCATAACCAGACAGAGCATAGTCAGACGATTCGAGGCTGAATGATTTAATAGATTTTCACTAGCTGTATCTCGAGCACCCCTCTGGCAAATGCTCGATGCAAATGGTAGCTCAAACCAGTCCCAATTTCCGGATTAGCATAAACAATATTTCTCAACCGCTATTTGTCGTTGATTACATTTTATCGTACGTGGTACGAGTCTCGGGGGAGCCGTGTAACTCTTTTTTTGTTCGCTCAGTCACGAATTGTCAAACAATTTCTCAGGACTGTAAAAAAAAAAAAGAAGAAAAAGAGAAGAAACAAAAAAGGATCGGTAAGAGTCAATTAACCGGTCGTATAGCTCGGAGTCTTGAAAATTTTTACTACCCACTCACGTACTTATAAACTCGTTCATACCTCGGTACTCGGCTTCTCGGCTCTCGTCCTCTGGGGACAGGAGAGGGGTTTCTTTGCTCCGTTTCTCTCCGCGCCGGGGTAACGAAACAAAAAGAAACCGTAAAAAGAACAAAATAAAGAGATCGATCTCGGGGCTCGGCTTTCAAGGTTGTCTCAAGGCACCGCAGCTTGATAAATATATTTTCGGAGCCATGGACTCAATCATCCCGGTTACCGTACGCGAATTACCCAACTGTAAATTCTGTGGGGGAAGAAGTTGGTACGCTTACTCGGAGCGTTCTGTTGCACGATGCTTTATAGATCCGTGGTCATATCGGGTTAGATCTGTACTAATAGCGAATGTATCCGGAATAACGTCCATTCTCCTTCGGGCATTCTTATACAATAATTTCTACGGGACTCTCTCCCTGCTACAAACCGACTACCGGTTACTGGTAATAACAACGAGGGATCCGAGGCAGAACTAGAAAGAGATCGTGCCGTCCACCGAGCTATGTCCGTGGACAAAAAGTTTCTGCACGATTTTACACACCTACCTCTCGAATATCCGTCGTCGTACATAAGAATACTTACGTGTCTTTCCCCGAGACTCGAGAGTCTCGGCATATTACCGGGAGCGACTCGCAAACGCGAGCAACTCGCGCGAGCTGCGCTAGTTTTCCGTCGTGATTCTGCCACGATCGTTGCAAACGCTCGTGCGCGCGAGCTCTCGCAGCATGCTCGACGCAGGTGTTCGCGCGATAGGGCACTACCAGCAGCCGGATGTAATAAATTGAATGCGGTGAAAAGCTTAGCGAGCACCTACCGTGATTCGACGACAGTACCGCGAGAGGCAGTACAGCACCGATTCAAACGACGACACTCGAGGACGAGACAACCGATGTCGAGTCTGTTCGCCCCCGAGTCACACCGAGGAATCGTGATTCGTGACTTTACGAGGCCTCACCCGCACACTCTGTTGTGGCGCCTCGGCGATAATAACAACGCTGCGAGTGGTTCTTCCCTTCGGCTTTTTTTATCTTCTTTTGTCCTGGTCGTTTCACACTTTGCTGATGCGGGGAAGGCGCGTGGCGTTTCTTCACTTGGTAATTTTTTTTTATATCACTGGCACGTGCGTCCCCGCTATGAATAAACTTAATGGGAAAAATCGCATGGTGTCCTCGAAAACGAAAATACTTTACGATTTTTTGTCAGAACGATGAAGTGTGCACTCTAAGGGGTGAACTTATTTTTTGTTGTCCCTTTAATTGGTCCGCTATGAAAGTTTTCGTCATTGATAACGAGAAACAGCACACATGAGATTCGCTGACCCAGAGGTCTAGATGTCGACTCTATACACAATGCTGCTTGAATGAATTATATAACTTTTGATTCGCAGATAAGGAGTTTCGAGGTCGCCCGTTGGGTTTGTTCCTGAGGCAGCGAGTCAACCGCGCTCCTGAGTCCACGAGGCGGGTCTTGGAGAGCGCACGAGCGTGGAGAGCTCTGATTTTCGACAACGAAAAAACTTTACAATTTTTGGTGAGAATGATTAAGTCTGCACTCGAACGGATAAACTTAAATTTAGTTTTCTGATCGATTGCTCAGGAATGAAAGTCTTCGTCATCGATAACGAGAAACTGGAGAAGTAAGATTCGCTGACCCAGAGGTCCAGATGCCGACTCTATGCACAATGCTGCTTGAATGAATGATATAACTTTTGATGCGCAGATAAAAAGTTTCGAGGTCGTCCGTTTCGTTTGTTCCTGAGGCAGCGAGCCACCCGCGCTCCCGAGTCCACGAGGCGGCTCTCGCAAATTATAGCGGGTCTCGGAGAGCGCACGAGCGTGGAGAGCTCTGATTCTCGATATCAGGATATCGCGATATCGCTGTAGCACGAGGTTTGTTTAGTATACACTGCGCTGGAGGAATCCGCGGGGAGAGCACGCCCGCGTGATCACGAACAATTCAAATCTTTATCTCTCCGCTTATGAACGGGAGAGGGTTCCGGGGCACTTGGCATGGTTCAAGCGGGTGGACCCAATGGCTTACCGTGTTTCTTGTATATTACTACATGGAGATAATTAATTCGTGATTGGTGGCCGCGCGCGGTTACACGCGCTCTCGGGCATTATTACCCTACCGTAGAAACGAGAACAACGCTAGTATGTATATATAGCTCTGCTCGTTGCTTACTCGGTGCTGGTGGTTACCGCTCCGCGAGGTTCCTTTCGACGACCGCGATCGCGCCGTCAGCTCTCCGGCAACCGGAGAATTCCTCGGGCACTTTTTTTTTTTTTTCTATCCCTGCCCCACTATCAGTCCCGAGGCTTTTTGTCGTCCTCACTGGCGAGCATGGCCGGACGTTAACGAAACTAGGACTCTCACTCTACTTATATCGCGACATGACACATCGTACCGTACCTGTGAAGTCTCTGCTACCTGCTGCATGTACAGTAGAACCCCGATTAACCGGGATGCTCGGAACCGAAGAGTCCCCGGATAATCGAAATCCCGGTTAATCCGAACTAGACAGCGAAAGTATCTAAGTCAATAATGGCTAATGGTACAACTTTATTTTGACCAATTACAATGACATTTGTTACAACTTGCACTTAATTGTTAAATAGTGTAAACTAGAATGTACAGTTGTGGATTTGTTTTCATTAATAGTACGTAAGCCAATATTTGGAAGTACTCAGGGACTTTGGTTGGCTTCTCGCTCTTCCTTCAATTTTCGTCTATCACAAAAAAAAAAACCTCGGAAGACGCACAGTTAATCCGCTTCTCGGTTAATTTTACTCTGGTTAATGGGGGTTCTCCTGTAGTATTTTTTTATTTTTATTCAATTTTTCGTGCCAGCAAGAATTCTCGTAGGAATTGTTTTATCGGAACGAATAGGATTAGAGTCATTGATAGGAAGTCGCGAGGGCATTCGAAGAACACGAGCTTGAATGTAAAAGGGATGTGTCCCGAAGATACTGGAATGGGTTGGCTCCCGCGACACTGCACAGACTCGAGAGAGAAGCCTTCTGAAATATGAGGACAGCAGCCACGGCCGTGGCTCGAAAAAGATAAACGAAATAATAAATTAATCGTTCTGGTCGGGAGAAGCTGCTCTTCCATCCGGCAGCAAGTTCGAGCGACGTTCGTCCCTCTCCCTGCGCGAGTGACCCGCGCTCGAGCCGTACGCGCGAGATAGACAATCGAGCTCCTTCGATATTATTAATGCGCCACTGTCAGAGTCAATGGATTATATTACGGAGAAGTTGGCTGATGTATGGTTCACGATCCGGGCAGCGAACCTGTGGATGCAATGTTGCGCACTTCACGATAAAACAACTAACCAAAAAACGACCAACAATTACATCGCCAAAAAAACGCGGAGAGCTAATGGAAGAAAATAGCTGTCGGAAGAAACTATAGATGGAAAAAGATCAGCGGATGGGTGAATCAGTGCGCGGCGATATTTCTTATCGCAAGTATCGCGAGTCTCGAATAAAAAGGATAACGAGAGTCAAGTAAAAATAAACTAAAAAATATTAAAGAAACATAAAAACTCGACGCATTAACGGTGGACAGGTAGCGTTTAGTATCGGGTATATATATGTACAAAGTAAATGATTACGAAGAGTATTCATCTACTTTGTCGTGTTATTTTATTTGTCGCATAATCACAGTGAAGAAGCAAAGAGATAACGCAAGAGACGAGTCTCGACGCTCCTGCGGTAATCACGACCAGAAAGATTTTATATTATTCACGAGAACGTCGTCGTCGTTGCACGGCCTCGATCACCGGGACGATTAAATACGTCGATGGCTCAACGGCGTAACGCCGTAAAGGCCTCGCGCAGTCAACAGTCTTTATGCCTTTCTGTCGCCAGACCGTCGATATATTCATGCCCTCTTCTTCTCCACAGTTGCTTATCGGCTCCGGCATTAAGAGGAGGAAGTTTATTAATTCGACTCTGCGATATAACCATGCCCGATGCACGGCATGTGTGTACGGGAGAGTGCACGCCGGCCACGCAACCGGGGACTGGCGAACGAACGGCCTACGCTCGTCGTCACCTTCGAAGATAATTAATGTCGTTCTGATTCCGCGGTTATCTCTGCTTCACGCTCATCCTCGTCGGCTCTATACGGACACTTCATATACCCACCTGATTTGTATGCATGCGCTTACAGCGTGCGCCTGTATCCTAATGACCCCGGTATACAGAACTCTGAGCTCTTTTAATAGCACGAAAGAACCAGACTCGCCATATCACACGTTAGTTTCCACTTTTAAAAATATTAACACGTATTCATAAGCGGTGATTGATCGTCTCGACGATGGTCTCAAAGACTCGCATTAAGAAAGTCACGAAATGCTCGGTGAATAGACCAGAGTCGTAGAATCTCCCTCTGTCTCTGCGCAGGTGAAAGTCACGTACTGCCTCGACACTGATCACTGTTGTCTACCGCAACGGTATTGCATTACTGTAATTTGCAAATTGTCTCTATTAAGTGCAACGTAGCGCGGCATCGTTGTGAAGTCCGTCCCGCGATGGTATACACGCGTTGAGAGTGGAATTTCGGAGGGTTACGCTGTATACAGCCGTTTGAGAGTCGGGTGTCTGCGTCGGATCCGGTGATATGTTGCCAAAGTCCCGAAGAATAACGATCGTGGCGATCTTTCGGCGGGGACGGGAGTTTCCGAGCGGTTCGTTCGGAGAGGCAGGATAGCCACCGCTCGTTCGGGCGGAATCCCTTTAGTTTGAGAGAACTCGCGGGACAGCTCGCATAAGGGCGAAGGGATCGATGGGCGCGGACACGTCGACCGCGCGTCTCACCGGGAGAGGCCCATCTCTCTCGTCACATGCTCCTGTCGTATCGCGGGACCATCGCGAACGGCGAACGCTCGACCAAGCCTTCCAGCGCCGCTGCACACATGTCGACGGCGGAGAAACGAAAGGGCCTGAGCAGCGGACACGAAAGGTTGGGCCTGCGCCCTCTCGACTCTCAGCCGTCGATGTACACCGTATATACTTTCTTTCTTCTACCCTACATGGCTGGCCCGTTGTAAAAAGTCGACGTGGACTTTGCCGCGGTCGGGGCGAGTGGTCAGGACGACGGAGGCCACAGTCTTCGCGTACAGGCAAAAGGGCAAATGGGAGAGTGGCTGCGGCGAGAGACGACACACCGAAGGGGCGCACCGCGATGAACGGCGGGAAGATCGTCTCGATCTGAGCTGGGCAAATACCCTGAGTACTTGAAGTACGTGGAGATGGATAGATGGAGATATTTATTCCGGATGAAGTATGAAGTACTCAAAGTACCGAGCGCTGGGTGGTTCTTGAGTACTGATGTATTGCGTACTGGCAGAACTAAATTCGCGCTTATCCGACCTTCGATTATCCGAGCCGTCCGCGTTAACCGAGGTGTTGGCTCGGAAAATACGGAAAAATCGGATAAAACGGATAAAGCAACATGCCCGCGCGCAGAGTAGTCTGTAATTGATACATTGTTGCGCTTAAACTTGTACGTTTGCTGCGTCTTTATTAGTTCCGATTCTAGAGTCAATGGTGGAACATCGTGATATGTCAAAAAGAAAAAAGTCGTACATTAACTAATAGCGTAAATACATTAACTAATAGCGTAAATACATTAACTAATAGCGTAAATACATTAACTAATAGCGTAAATACATTAACTAATAGCGTAAATACATTAACTAATAGCGTAAATACATTAACTAATAGCGTAAATACATTAACTAATAGTGTAAATACATTAACTAATAAATTTCCTCGGGTAAACAGGGTTCTACTGTAGTGGGCACTTACTGAGTATTTGTTACTTCAATACGTACCTCAAGTACTTAGTGTATTTTCACAGCTCTGGTCTCGATCTTCGATTCTCACGTCGAAAACATCCGAAGACGATATTGGATAGCGAATTTTTATCGCAAGGGAGAAATTTATTCCCCGTTCGGTTCGGCCCTGCACTCGCTCGGATGATCCGACCCTCAACAAATTTTCTTGGTTCTTCTCGAGAGGATAGCATTGACCGGCTGCGAACCGCGAAGGTTGATGTGTAAAGGATCCGCATTAACAGTACGATATCCCCGAGAGGATATCGTTATAGCGGCGATCTTCGGGATCGCCGAGAATTCCGGGAATCCCAGAAGCTCACTGATTCCGGAGTCCCGGAAACTCGCGGGTATAAATAGCGAGGAAGCACCCGCGAGAGTGATACTCCAGCTCGCGGTGCACCGGGGTCGTAAGGTCAGGACGCAACGCTGAACGGAGGATCACCGCGAGAATCCGAGGTGCTTACGAGAGCGTTTCGACGACTCATCACCGCGGATTCCTGCGTGTACGGCCGAGCTCCGAGATAAGGGAATCCCTTGGCGAGCTCGGTGCTACTTTGCCGTTGGAAAATTTCTTGCGGGTGCACGTACGTACAGCGGGGAATTCTACTGATGCCGGCGCTGCTCCCGCTGCCGGTGCCGCTGCCGGGGTCAGATCATCGGCGCTCTTTGCGCATTGCTACCTCGAGTGCGCCGCTGTACTTACACGCGGAAATATTTCGCTCGCTTATGACGATGAGAGGTTCATACGTCTTCCCCCCCTCCCAGCCCCTCACCACTATAGGCATCTCGCGGTTACATCGGAAATCGTGAGAGTTCCGTCGAGACTTCACGCAGAAGAACCTTGGGCTCTTTTACGCTCGTTGTAACCGATAAATATATTGCTCGTGCAATCTTTCCCGACGATTCGAATCTTTATGTCCTCAGTCCCCGTTCGTCTCTGTACGTTGTAAAAAGATAAGGGCTACACTGTAATGTGTAGAGTAAAGATACACCGGGAGGTCCTTCGAGATTTTCGGTAGATCTTAAATCACGGCTATTAAATCCTATTCGAAAGACATCCGAAGTTTGGGTCGTTGAGGCGAGGTTGGCAACCTCAGGATGATTTCGAGATTACATCTCCGCAACGGGTGGGGGTGGCTCTTGTCGCGCGAATACCGCGAGAGAGATCGTCGAAAGAAAGTCTAAATGAGAAAAAAAAAGAAAGAGGCCGTCTAGCGCCGGTGGTCGCGGCGAAGGATCGTCCGTTGTAACTTCTCGGCGAATTCTTGGAGGCGACTCGGCGGATACATCGTCGCGGTGAACAGTGGGACATATAATGACGCCAGGGCTAATTGTAAGTAAAAGGTTTACGGTCGAGCGAGTTAACGAGCGGAGGCACCGTCGCGGCGCACGTCCCTCCCTGCCTCGCCTCGAGTGCGTACGTAAATTCGAAACGACCACCTGTAGCGCCGCGAACTAAGCGATTCCCTCCGCCGTGCGTATGTGGCTTACGTCGTCCGCTAAAAGGGAGTGTTGATAGGTCGTAAATGGGAGTGTCGTGCGAGCGGAGCATGGCTGTGCGGCTCGACGAGGGAATTCGAGCGAGCTACTATGTTATCCTGAGAACATTTTTAATGACGAGCTACGAAAACACAATTCCGCTCCCTGCAAAACAAAAAGTATATATCGAGCGAACGGTCGTGAGCTCGTAGGTGGTTGCAGTCCGAAGGTAACAGCATAACTATGTCGTCGGATTACGCAAGGGAGGCGAGTGTTATGACAGATTATGTGGGCTCATAAATTGTACGAGCTCGATTCCTAAGTACAACCGAGTCGGAGTGACTCTTGGATCCGCGGCTCTCGGATTATGTACCACCGATAGATACTATATATCGTGAGTTGTATCGTGGCGAGTGATCTACAGCGCGGCAGCACCGATAGATCGATGACTGACCGATCGGCGGTCGAACAGCTGCCGGCCGACCACGGGCTGACCCCTGGCTGAGGTTGATCGATGACTTCGCCGATGACCCCGGTATATGAGCTATCGAGCTCTCTCTTCTCGCATTCTTTTGCCCTGCCGAACTGTAGATCCGTAGAACCACGCGATCTTTGAGGCAACGCTGGTTAAACTATCGTACTATCCTGCTTAAGGATTTCAAAGTATCGTGAAAGGTGGAGAGAGGTATAGTGCATTTTAGTTGTCCAATGATTGAATGTTGATTAAATTTTATTTCGACTTGGCTGGAATAACCTCATTCCTTGCAGGCATTACCCAGAATGATTATTTATTTGATCGCCGCCCCGTAAATAAATAATTATTTAGTTTAAGTGAATATTCATGTATTTAAAATAAATATTTATCTAAACCAAATAAATATTTATTTCCGGGGCGTCCGTCAAATAATTTACTTTTCTGGATGCCCCACGGGCGGAAAATCGCCTAGTATTGACCAATGATCATTATTAACCTCTGCGCATGCGTATTACTGTTTGATTACCCCCAGGAACTAATAGAACGCATTACTCCCTCTGAAAGCCCTATTACTTCGAGGGATTAATGGTCATTGGCGAATATGACGATTTTGTGCCGCAAGAAGTGTGATTACCGAAGTAATCGCCGAAGTACCGAAGTATCGGGTTATTTTACCGAAGTAGGGGAAAAAAATGATATGCTGCACAGGAGTTAGAAAATGTTCACTTCGCGTGATATTCTCCGCTCACGCTTCGCTCGGGCAGCAAACTTCACAAACGTCGAAAATTGCACACTTCCCTCGGAGCACTATATACTATTATTTTTATTACTAAGCGGGAATTGATAATCGGAAAGAAAAAAATCCTTTTTCTATAACTTCCACCTTCAACTTCGCACAGTAGCCACCCGGCATGCAAATACATTGACAAATACCCAACATTTTTATTCAAATCGATTTCTTCATTAGACGGTGCGGAGATCTGTAATTGTATCACCGGTATAATTACCTATAATAATTCTCGTAATTATACGACATCACGTTAATTAACAATAACCAGTATCCGTGTATGTACTTTGGCAGACCACGCGTGACCTCGGAGCGTGATGCGGCTCGCCTGTTCGACAGATATACGGAAACATCTCGCTAATTTTGGGCCAACACCCTCGATTCTATTCCACCGTTCATAAACTCTACCGCTCCACCTCTCCCTCTCGTTCTCTCCTCGCCATGGCCGGTAGCCGGGCACCCGCGATTGATTGTATCTCGCAATTACGACCAGTCAGTGTTGTGAGGGAGAGTGAACAAATTACCCGTCAATTTTGCAAATTGCACGTTTGCAGAACGAAATATCTTACAATCTGAAACTATCCGTTTGGGGGGGCGCGAGGGGGGGTTACAGCGTAAAAGGCGAACGCTGTTGCGCGGGGCTCTTTGACGTGCGTGTTTTACCAAGTGCACCCTTCATCGGGCATTGTGCATACGCGCGAATAGGTTTATATCGCTTGTTCAACGTGTCGCTTAATCGTTGCACGCTTATCTAATAATGAATCATCAGGACTCGGATATAATGCAACTCGGAGTCCCGGGCGTGCGCGCTGAAAAAAAAAAACATTCTCAAGGATTCTCGAGTATCATTCTTATCCGTCTGCGGTTCTTACAACAGCCGCGTGTATGTGTAACGTATATCGATCGCGATATCGCTTTCCGAACGCACCTGCTGCAATCTCTCCCTGCGGATCCATCGAAGCTATCTCGCAGCTGAGGATCTTCTCTCGCCTAGCTGAGGGGGCGAGGGGGACTCGCTGAGAGTCCCTTCCGCGGGTTTTGCTGAGTAAAGCGTATACCGGGGCAATTATTTTCCCGGACCGTCCGCACCCAAGAATCGTCCGAAGACTCCGCTCGGATATCCTTGCGTGCGCTGTTCAGCTTACACTACCTTTGAAATCCATGCTGCGCGCGCGCGAGCTCGCGGGTTTGCTGGCTTTTGCTGTTTTGCATACAAGTGCGGTATCGTTGAGATTTTCTGCATAGGGACTTAGCGCGTTTGTTGTACGGTGTACTAGCTGCGGCATTATGCCGAGTAGTGCACAGCCACCGCGGCGGGGCGGCTTACTTTCGATTTTCTTGTGCCCGTCGCGCGAGCGAGCCCGGGCGCGACCGTAACGGGTGCGCGCAACTGTTGGAATAAACCGAGAGAGATAAAACTTTAATGCGAGTATGTGAGTGTGTTAAAGGTCGTTTCTCCTCGCTGTTATTTTATACGTTCAATGCGCCTGGAAGCGTATGTACGCGGGCTCGTGATTTCGAGGCGTAGCGGGCATGCATGCGGAGTGCGGCTATCGGTTTTACACCGGAATAAGCCCACTGGCAATGGCGCATGGCGAAGCGCAAAAAACTGTAACAGTAAGCAGTGGCCCGGCTTATAGGAAAATATGTATGTATCTCGTAGCTTCTTTTCTCCGGATTCCATTCACCGGTTGGGTACGTTCACGCGGCTTCAGCCACGTGTGCATTCGGCGACACAGTTATTGGCATCTTTGGAGCCAATGAAGCCTGTGAAGAGGGTCGAGTGTAGGAGCAGCCAGGATGGTTTTTTTACGCACTCAAGGTGTCATAATTTTATTTACAGGAGAACAGTGGGGCAAGATGGAGCTCAATTTGATCAGAGTCAGTTTTTTTATGACCCGCATAAAGATTGGCAAAAAATGTTTCGTTTTAAAAAATTCGTTTTAAAAAAATGATAAATCGATGGGATGGAAATAAAAATTGAAGAGTGAAATTATAAAATGCATCGAGAAAATCCGATCTCCCTCGCGCCAATGTCTGCAGCCATTGGCTGATTCTTGAAGGGCCGATCTCTGAACCGTTTGTTCCGGAGTCTAAGATCACCATGCATGAACACGACTGCGCCGTGCACGCGCGTATTCGAGTACATTATGCGCTCTCGCTCGAGGAGTAACCATACACTTGCGCAGAGTACGGTGTAGCTCGTGCTGCGCTGCAGAATCGTAGCGCGATTCCGGCCTCACGTGTTCCCCCGTGTACTTATGCGAGAGCGCCGAACCCTCGCCTCTCCCGACTCTTGTACGAAGCACCGGTAATATCGAAGGGAGGTAATTAATTACCGCGGCACAAGCCGCGAGGCCGGAACACACCGTGCCTTTCGCGTATCTTCCGACATCTCGAATCTCTGTTTTGCATTGTGAATATCGGTGCGTGGGCGTAGCTAGAGCAACTTATCCGCGGAACGGAGCAAACTTGGCAATGAGGATCCCATTAAAATTCCGCCTTCTTTCCTGAATCCTCATTCACAGGATTTCTTTGCATTATTTAAAAGTGTAATCGGAGAAAAAGGGAAAAAGCTACCAGACTTTTTTCCTCTTACTACCCAATTAACTGCGACATCTCCGACCGAAGTAAAATTATTTGGAGTGTCGAAAACTAGACCAAAGAATAAAATAAAACAACAAGCGACTCGTCGATTTGCAGCATCCGAATCTTCAATTAGTCGCCCGAAGACCAAGAGAAAATAATAACAACAACGTGCCTCAAAAAGATCGAACTATCTGGAGCGCCGAGGAAGCTCGAGTCGCGGAGCCTCCTTTGGAATCCTCCTTTTGGAGCAAATCTCTTGGTGCATTACCAATTCGAAAAAGTCGTGTAGTTACAAGCGATCTTATCGGTGTCCCGTGGAATCCGAGCTATACATAATACGAGCCTTAAGATCCATGACAGATCAGGTGTTACAAGAATCGAAAGGCGTATTAATCATTCCACGCGGAGTTTGTGCGCGTACGGCGGGAATCTAGGAATGATCAGAGGCGGAAGAGGGTGCCGTGCCGCTTAGGCTCTCCTCTGCGTGCCTTAATGCTGCGAGATACGAGGGAGGAGTAAGAGAAAGAAGAAGAAAAAAAAGCAGGAAAAAAAGGAGAGCCAACTTGGCGAAGGTGGCGGCGGCTTCGGATGGTAGCTGTAAGAGTCCGCTGTATCCATAATACGACTATCTTGCGATCTGAACTGGTCGCGGCATGAGCTTGCAGTAGCAGCGTCGAGGCACTCCCGCAACAGTAACTGCAGCGGCAAATACTTGGGCGGGGAAATATACCCAAGAGTCCTGCACGGCTGTCCCGGGTGGGTATGCATACGAGCCGCGGCCCGATTGCATATTGGGCCGTAATTACCGAGCCTGTTACCCTGGCTGCTTAGGCTCTACTTAGAACCTGCCGTGCAACCGGCAGCACCTGTGCTCCCGCGCACGCCGCGGCGAGCCACTCTCGATCTGTATATGGAAACTCGAGCAACACACGTACACGGAGGATGCCAGCACGGAACGAGCCGAAGAGGCACCCGGACGCCCAGCACGGATTGCCGGGTGGCCGAGACGCTTCGATTTGAATGATGCGATCGTGGCTCGTCTGCTTCCTCTAGACTCAGCTACATATCTGTTCGTTTCTTCGCCCATTTCATTTCTCATTTAAATATCTATATTTGATTTCGCTGTCGAACGAAACGAACGAAATATATTCTTGTAGAACATTTTTGTAGGGTAAGTCGGGGTGATATGGCCATGATTTTTTAATCAATGAAAATTGGAGGTTTAACGTTTAAATAAATCCTTACATTTTGGTCGTAACCGACTCTAGAAACATCAAACTGAAGTAATTCACTTAGAACTTTCGATATTTTTGATGCGTTATTTAATTGCAGCTCTGTAAATAACTTCGTTTGATGTTTCAGATGCCAAAGTAAAAAGAAAACGGTTCTACTGGCCATATAATCCTGACTTACCCTATTTCGGAAATATCTGAGGCATATTTTTTTTGCAAATACATATGTTTAAATATTCGGTGATTTATATGCTTAATATAATAGACATATAAAAACAACGAATTTAATACATTCCGAATGAATTTTTTTGCATATATTTAATTTCCGTGGGACGTAGCCTGAAACGATTCGCAATAAATTCATTATATTTCTCCACAGATTAGTATCTTGCTGGATATTAATTCAATTTGGCGTTAACCTCCTCCGCCTAAATCGATTAGAGAGCTGGAGCACAAAATGGAAAATAAAAACCTCCGCACTAGCAATATTGGACAGTGCGAAGTACTTCGGACGCCACATGGACAAGCGGCTGACTTGGAACCCGCACACTTGACTGAACGAGTAAAAGCAAACCAGCGCAACCAGCTGCTGTCATGATTAATTGACTATAGATCATAACTAAGCTTATCCAATAAAGTTTTGATATACAAGGCAATAATCAGACCCATGTGGACCTACGGAGCAGAAATATGGGACTTGCCGAAAAAACTAATCTGCAGCGCATGCAGACATTGCAATAAAAAAATCCTGTGGCGCATAACTAACAGCTCATAGTAACTCAGTAATCTGACATTGCACAAGGATCTCGACATTCAATTTGTCGAAGAACTCGTAACGAGATATAAAAACATCCACAATCGAGCAGCAACCGCAAAGCAACCGGCTCGTGAGCCAGCTACCAACTTTGACGCTCCCAGGTAATCCTCGACGACGCCTTAAGGCGCTATCATAAGGATTTGGTTAAAAAAAAGAGGTCGATTTTCAACATTTTTTTAACGCGGGTATTAGAAGGAAAAAGTCGGATTTTTACACGCAGTTAGTAGGTGTTATGATTTTTTTAAATTGTAAAATATCAATTAACAACGGACTTACTAACAATTAATAAATAACAATTAAGAACGGACATCATATCTCAAAATCTCTTCGTCCGATTGAGTGGAAATTTGTACAGATCCTTGATTATAACATTCTTTTTCAAATGATGAGATGATTTAAAAAATTTTCATTTATCTGTCGATAATAAACGATTAACGTCGTTTTTTATTTCGACGACCTCTTGATTTCCTTGCACCTCCGATACGCGAGTGAGACCCAAAAAAAAAATATATATAAAAATCAACGATCAAGCGAGGAGAATTTCCACTGGGAAACTACTCTCTTGTGTGTTCCGTGTCTACGATCGAAATAAACCATCTCGATTACTTACTGTACAGATATACAGATTTTTCTTATACAGTATGTGCGGTATTACAGGTATAAAAAAAAAACTTTCTCCATATCTGCAAAAAAAAAAACGAAGTTCACATTGATATGCGAACCGCCTCTTCACGGAGGATTGCAGAGTGCATCGTATTGTACCCGATATTAACGTATCAGCTACAATACGATGCACTCCGCAATCCTCGTATCCTCGCGAGTGCAGAGACCCCGGTCGCGGTACAGTAAAGCCCGTTGAATTAAGAGGGTTCGCGGGAGATCTGGAACGCGTGCTCCGAGGCGATATAAAGAGCCGGAGACGGTGGCGGAGTAGAAGAAGCGTGTGCTCAGTGGCCGTCGCTATTAAGTTAAGCTAACGAACGTCCGCGGCGCGGCGCGCCTTCGTTAATAAAAGAATATCTATACACACACCGGGCATATACAACGCAGCACGTGCATAATGTCCGTATAGGATATGGTACGACGGGCCGGGTCTTCGGGTCGGCGATGATGCCCCCGGCCGCGCCGCCGTTGCGGTGCAAGGCGCGCTCGGGCTCGGTGTCTCTCTCCGTCCCTCGGTGCTGGTGCACAATCAGCGAAGCGTGCTCGTAATGACCATTACCGTCCATCCGTCTCGCTACTTCGCCTACTACGGTAATGGCTCGTGTCCGCGAATACCTCCTCGGCAAGTTGCAACCGAGGATGCTGCTGTTTCTGATTTTTTTATGGATAAACAGAGCTGCCCGCCGAATCGGAGAGACCCTGCATCACCGCGTAGAATAGAACAATCCCCAAGCCAATTTTCGTGGATAGAATCCGGCCCCCGGGACTTAAATATGCGGACGAAGATGGATCGCTGTCCCGATCACGCTCACGTGAATTTTCGGCCCTCAGCCCCGGCCGTACACTTTGTTACCGAAAAGTGGTCGGTTTTCGAGCTGCTGGGGACTCGAGGACGTCTCGACCCCGACGCCGGATTCCCCGAGTGGAACGGGTTTGAGGGTCTCCTGTAGTTCCATCTTCCTCGGCGCGGAAACACACACACACGCGCCTCGCTTACACGGAATAATAAGAGCAGGAGCTTTTGCTGCTCCCGGTCACAGCCGACCTGGCCATTAGTACGTACTGACCGGAGTAGCCGGGACGCACCGAGCAGCACGTTAATATAATGGCAATCATGTTAATTATTGTAAGTAGAGCTGTGTGCCCAGCGCTACGCCCGCGCTCGCGCTCGCTCACTCCCCCCCTCCTTTTTTTTCTTCCTCTTCGTTTTCTTCTCTTCTCCTCATCCTTTCGCCTCCGCCTCGTCCCCCGTCCTAGTGGTAACGGCGTGTGCCACCATTAAGGGGTGCGCTTACCGTGAACGCACGCTATTCATTCCTTCGAGCTAGATACGTATATACGCGCCGAGAGAGAGGAAGAGGCCCCGGACTTGCCTGAACGCCGAGGAGGCGGATTGTCGGGGAGAGGAAGAAGGACCAACGCGCGACGACCGTCGGCACGGGCATCGCGCGCCGGCCGGACGGAAGGCCAAGAAGGGGCCGGAGCGAGAACCAGAAGTCCACGCTACAAGACCTCCCCTCTTACCTCCGGGGGTTTCTCCTTCCGTTTCCTGCTACGAGCAATTAGCTCCGTGTGGATGTGCCTTTCCTCTCCTCACTCTGTAATTGAACTTTCGTCGATTTTCATTACCGTATATTACATCCATTTTTTTTTCTTCTTTTTCGTTCCCTTTTTTTACATACACGATACACTCATGAAATACGATGTTTCCCCCCCCCCCCCCCCTGGTGGAACTGTTGTTGTCGCGCATGAAAAAATAATATAATTTAGTAATTAACGAAGCGCAGCCTTGCCCGGGTGGTTCGACCTCCGGTCGAGCTTTGCGGCGGCGTGGTGGAGGGGGGGGGGGGGGAGGAGGAGCTCGTTTATAAATTCAGAGAGTCGATATCACGAGAGAGCGCGCATTAAGGTCGATCTTAATTAGCGGTAATTTAATTAGGATCGCGAGCGTGACGGGCGAGCGTGTATGTGCGTCTTTACCTTGGGGCAGGTCCGAACAGTCGAACGGTGTGCGCAAGAAGAGGAGGATGGAATAGCCGAGCGTTCGAACGTACGTACGAGAGAGGCGCACACGTGCAAAAGGCGCGTGTAATAATTAAGACGGGCGAGCGCGTGGTAGCCGGTCCGGGGAACGATTCTCTCGTCATGGAAGTTGACCACGTAAATTTCTTTCGCGGGTGCAGCAAACCGGGAGAGAAAGAGAGAGAGATGCATAGATGCTCCTCTAGAACTAGAAGTTCGTGCACGGACACTTGGCTCGCTATCGTGTGCTCTCGGCTATTATACGACTTGGTAGGGCCGAGCAATAAACGGATAAACCTGATTGCTGCAACACGATCCGAGGTCGGTGTACACGAGAGCTCATGAGCCATCCATAAATTATAAATTATAATCGTTTAACCGATCCGGAAGTCGAGACGCCGATCCGCAAAACGAATTATCGCGTTAGCGGCGATACGTGTCTTGGCAATTAACAAAAATCGAGCTACGGGATAATTAGTATCATTTTTTTTAACCAGCATTCGCATCCGCTTTTCGATTCTTCGTTGAATCGCGCAATATCTCATTCACCGAAGATTTTTCTTACATGATAAAATAATTCCTACCGACGATTCGACCGTCTCCGAATAACTCGAATCCCGAAAAATGCTAAATTTAATAGTAGTAGTAGTGGATTTATTTACAATATTCCAGATGGAACAATTTTTTATACATAGCATTACATAGTATAAGTTGTCCTAAGAATATAAATATAGGGTAAAAGTGGTGAATATGGCCCACCTCGATTAACACGTAAATCAATGATATATGGACCGAGCCATATTCCCCACTTTTGCCCTATTGTCAATTTTCCATCGACCTAAGTCCTTCAGCCACTAAATTTAATATATATTTTTTTCATCGTAAAGCGCAAGAGAAAGGGATGAATAATAACCCCGCCGTAATTCGGGACGACTCATTGCGATGAAACAGAAGAAAGTGTACCGGACCCGTGCACACACACTCTGAATTTCACGCTAGGCAGTGAGGAGAGCGATGCTCTCGGCAGGCTACGCGGAGCGTGGCGCTTGCATGTAATCAGCCAGTCCGATTATACATCTCTCGCACTGGACTAAAGGTATATACGATATATATCCAGAGCCGCGTCCGCGGCGGTATGCAGGAGGAGCCCGGGAGAGTACCATCAGCAGAAGCACACCGGCAGCACCTCTCGCTTCTTTTATTTATTTAGCAGGCCAGGAAGCCGTTAATTCTGCCGGCAGTACCGCGGTAACTAATTAAAGGTCAGGCCGGTCTTATACTCTCGGAGGAGTGCAGCAGCAGCAGCAGCCCGCGCAGTGTGCGCTCCGAAGTAGCCTTCTGGCTCCGCACCGGAGAACGCAGGCCCCATGAGCGAGCTTCCAGAGAGAAGTAACGTATAAAAGCGGCAAACGAGAAGTACGACTATTACAGAGAGAAGAACTGTTGGTGCCAGTGCGCAGCGAGCGGACTCTGCCGGTCGGTATAAGCGCTCGTTTCCGGCGCTCTGCATCCACTTTCCGTGCGCACACGCATGCGCGGACCTCTGCCCACACGGCCGGACGATAAACGATCGGGTAGGGCGAGGATCGAGTATAAGTCGTCCTGTCGCGCGATCCACACCGCCACGGGCATCAGCGTCTATGATTTTCCTCGCTCGTGTTTCACCCGTTCCGATCAGGTGGACTTCGCGAGCCGCGTGCATTACACCGACTCTCCCTACGTCTCACCCTCGACGTACGCTCGGTGGTCTCGGCGTCGTTGACGGTCCATTAGCGTACCTTACGCTTCCTCAAACGGTGATGAACGCTACGCTGGAAGCTGCGCACGCCCAGAGGGGATCACGACCAGCCGACGTTCCTCCGGCCGACACACAGCCTTGCCCACTGAACCCTGGGCTCGTACCCACCGGCGAAGCAGCGATTGCGGACGTAATTAATTGAATGGCTCGGTGGGCGCTCGAGCCGGGTGGAAGAAGAAGCTCTCGAGTTAGTTCGCCAACGAATGTTTTACGATTCCATAAATGTTAAAGCGCATTCTCTTTCGCATGAGGCTGAGCGGGAGAGGGAGGGAGAGATAAAAAGCGATAGGATCTTCCGTCGAGGGTTCTGTTAGCTGAATATCCAGCAGCGGGGTTTCTTCCGCCCAGGAGCCCAGGCAGAGCGGGTACCGAAGCCACACGCAGTTTCATTCTCGGCTGCATCCACGCTTCATCCTTGTCATTACGAAAAATGCATTTTGTACTTTAAGATACATTTTTATTTTTTACCGATCTTCGGAAACCGGTTCGTCGGGAAGAGAAAAAAAATGTATTTATCTCGCTGGTACGGAGAGCTTAGAGGTCGCGATCGCGCGGGAATGCGATCTGGAATGAAATCATTAGTGTCTCCACGGATATCGCGTTCGGTCTGCACGGTCCTCTCGCGCTGCTGCTAATGGTGGCTCGCGAGGTTTGCACCGCGAGCACGCGCGGTTGCGACTAAATAATGGTATTGTACCGCCGATCGGATTTCTATCGTTAACAAGCCGAGAGTCGAGCGTCCCTCTCTCTCCCCCCTCGTGGACTCTCTCGGTAACCGAGCAATGCAGAGCAAAAGCCGAAGGCGCACAACGCTGCGGAGCTCACTGAAAAGTGCTCCGCTGGCATAAAGATCCCGGGGCCGTAACTCAGCCGCTCCCACAATGCGTTAGCATTAACGCACTTCTCGTTATACCCGCGTTTTGCCCGTGTCGTCGCCCGAGTGCGTCCGGATAACATACATATAGCGTATAAACCGTTGAATCGACAGTCAGTGTGCCCCATGTACGGCATCGTCGGCCGGGACGTCTAACGCATTACAATTGTGCGCGACTCGGGCGTAATCCTAGTCTCGCGCAGCTTCGCCGTGATCTTTTCCACGTCGCCCGGTGCCCCCGGGCGCTATGTGTTACATAGGGTATAATATACGTGAACACACGGATCGAGAAAAAAATATCGTCGCCCCGCGATAGAAAACCTTGCTCCAACGTTCACGATATAACAGGGCCACTAACGAGTGCGCCCGGTTCTCCACAATAATCTATAAATGCAACGACACTCGATCATTCACCCGCCGGTCCCCGATAGATCGAACTATGGCTACGTGACCGTCGTTCAAATTAAGAGAACATCTCATTCCGCGTAATAACGTGGATTGAGAATAATTGGTATGTGCGATGAATATAGTAATGTTGAGGTGGAAAAAAGTAATACAAAATATGTAATGTATAATAATAACTAGCGATCGGCTATTTTTTTTTTTTTTTTTTTTTTTTTTGTGACTGGTAAATCGACGATTTACCATGTGCATGCACGAGCTATGTACACGAAAGCCTATCTGCGGCAAGGGGCAAATATCGAAACGCACTTGTTCCCGCACGCGACTCCATCGCTCCGAGACATGTATTCCAGATAGTGCATACTATACGGACACATTATCCCTCCGTATTACACGTCTGCACGCCACGCTTCGAAAGAGCCGTCCGGTCAGCTTTGAGCCGGGGTTTCTCTATGTACGTGCCGCGGCTGTAGCAACGAACAGCAGCAGGTTGAGGTGAGCGCAGTGGGCCGAATAATTTGTTATCGCCGCGCGACACGTCACGTTGTCACGGTGCCTTGATCAGTCATGTGCTTCTGCATGTTCCTGCTGCCGCTGTCTCATTCCCAACGTCATCCTCCTGCCCGCCTGCCGACGCCGCTGCGTTACTCCGGCTCGCTGAGAGTGTCTAATACATACTTGCCAGACCTTTGAGAAATATTAAATGGAACGCTTTATTGGGCAGCCCGAGAGCTCGACTATATATTATCCGCGTATCGTGCGGGCTCGACATAGCAGGGGGTTATTAACGTAACGCGGTACGTGGAGAATAGAGGAGAAAGATAACCGATAGTGGATAGTCTGTGGCAATCGGCCCGTTGTCAATAATGTGACTTTTTCGATTACACATAGAGAAAAACAATTAATTCTTGCAATCAACGCCGTCGATAAAAACGTTACGGGTGATTCATTCGGTTGTATCGACAAAATAATTGGTTGCCAACCAATTGATTGGCTCGGCGAACGAATCAATTGTTTTGCAACTAACTAATTTATGGCCCACTAAATCAATAGCCCAGAGCGCGTTTAATCAAACTGGTGTGGGTTCAACTGATTATTTTTCTCCGTACATTTAGCGACTAAACATTATTCGTGTATCGTGCAGACTCGATATAACGGTGAAATTATTGACTTAATTATTAACGCGCAGCGAGAATGAAGGAGAAAGATAACCGATAGTGGAGTCTGTGGAAATTAGCCCGTTGTCAATAATGTGACTTTTTCGATTACACGTAGAGAAAATAATTAATTCCTCCAACCAACTCCATCTGCAAAAACGCTCCGGGCGATTCATTCGGTTGTATCGACAAAATAATTGGCTGCCAACCAAATAATTGGTTCGGCGAACGAATCAATTGTTTTGCAACTAACTATTTCATGACCCACTAAATCAATAGCCCAGAGCGCGTTTAATCAAACTGGCTTCGGTTCAACTAATTACTTTTACTCCGTGCATTTAGCGTCGAAGCTCTTAGCGCAAAGCGATAGTTTGTACTATGAGAATTCAACCGCTCGCACTCCCGCCTCGCTCTGCCCCTTTTCCTCTCGATCGATGTAACACGCTCAACAGGAATCGACGCTCTTACGGCACCGTGTATACAACTACCACGCGTCGTCTCCCTCATCGAAGAGAGAAAAGCGACTACAAAGGAGCCTGGGCGACTTGATTGAGAGTAACGATCCCGCGTACTGACACACGCCGTACGTATTCACTGTCTTTCAATCGCCGGGCTCTCCTTTACCGAGAACTGAAGCACCACGTTCGTATCCTCTGTAAAGTTCCCATGTTACATCTCATCCCCAGTGTTTTCACTGTACACATACACATATATGTGTATGTGTACAGTGTTTTCACTGTACGCATACACATGTATACAGACCGTATACATATATATCGATGCTGCCCGGTGCACAACCTTTTCATTGATACACCAGCAAATTTCACCGCACTTATCATCGACGAATCTACATATTCCAGAATTACATTAACATAGTAAGTGAAACTCGTTTTTTTTTACTTTTGTATTTTTTTAATTTTCTTCCTGTGAATTACTCGAACAAGCGGTAGATTGTAACTCCTTACGACAAATTTAATAACAGACTGATTATTCATGTGCGCCAGTGTACACGCGGCCCGGTGCACAACCTTTTCATTGATACACCAGCGAATTTCACCGTGCTTATCGTCGACGAATCTACATACCCCGGAATCGTATTAACATAGTAAGTTAAACTCTTTTTTTTAAATTCATTTTTTCCTTTAATTTTCTTCCTCCGAACTGCTCGAACAAGCGGTGGATTGTAACTCGTTGCGACAAATTTAATTACGGCACTGATTATTCATGTGCGCCAGTGTACGCGCGCGGGGAACGCAGTCACTGTGTTGGGCACGGTCAGGGTTGCCAGTTGGAGTGACCAAGCACGGACAGGACGTAGATAATACACCTCCGTGGATATATCGCACTCGGCGGCAAGATTTTTTTCTTCTTCTCATACTCGTTGCGTCACGCGGGGTTCCCAGACTGGGAAATTGTCGTGAACGCGATCACGAACGCCGAGGAGGAAATCCCGAGGAGGTGGTGGGGAAGGCGTTGGGTTCGGAGAACGAATGTCGTGGCTGTTGGTACATCTTGAATGGAGTTAGACCGGACTCCTGGCCGGCGTATGGGTAAGGCACATACACCCTGTCATATAGTAGCGCGGTGTAGTACTCGCGCGGCCCACGGGGAGAGAGAAGAAACTGAATGGAGAAAAGTGAACGAGGGGATCCTCTTCTCCGGTCTCGTACCTCCTTCTTCCCCTCACGATTCAGCCCGGCGCTTCTCTCAGCTCATCTTTGCTTCTTTGCCTTCCATGCATAAACCCACTGTGCACACATATACATATATATAGCAGCAGCGGCTCGCATAGTGGTCACATGACGTGACATGTGAGCGATGCTTACTCTCCCACAACGGACGAACGAACGGCGAATCGCCCGGTGGAATATGATGTTATAATGGTTGGGAGTCGTACTCTCCTCATGTCGGACAAGCTCGCTACGTAAAACGAATATATTTATACACAAACGTCCGCTACTTCGCGAGTGTGAGTCTCCGTGCTTTTGCTCGAGAACTCTCGCGGACAGGAAGTCCGACTCTTACATGCGTCGCTCTTGGGCCACGGGTTGAGGAGGGTGGAGGGGGGGGGGGAAAGGGGGGTAAGAAGAGGAGTCACGCGGATCTTCGCATGGCGGGCTTACGTACGTTCGCGAACCTCCTACGCGCACGCAACTCATTCACCGGACTCCGAGGCGTGCATGCATATATATATATAGCTTTTTCATCCGAGTTGTACGATCGACGCGAGAGGCGAGCTTCTCCCGTATATTTACAGCGGCGGAGAGAGAGACCCGGGCGATGCGAACTCGTACCCCGAGTACTCCCTTGTAAAAGCGAACTTCGGCGCGGGGCTCTCGCGCAACGAGACGGAGAAGGACGACGAGAGAACCGAGAGCCGGCGGTCCCGAGCGTGCACGCGATTCATTCACGAATGCGATTATTTTTGTAACTCATCGCTGCGAGCTGGATGGAATATGGCCGGTCGAGATGGACTCCTCGAGGGCCGCTTCCGAACCCTCCGTCGTGATTGAAGGAATCACAAACTCTCTCGCCCTAATGGGGATTCGAAGAATCAAGGACGACACCTGCTAGACGCGATTATTTTTTTTTTAATCCATACTCTCGTTATTATCTCGCCTCTCGGCCTTCTCGAGCTTCGTCCCCGTATTATTATTTTGTCCCGATGTTTTGATTTTCTATTTTTTATAAAAAGAAAAAAAATCATTGCCCTCTATCATTATTCACACGAGATAATATTTCTTATCTATGAAAAAAAAAAAAATGGCTGTAATAATCAATCCGCGGCGTCGTCGGGAGGATATGCATATGCGTGACACGACATTATCGCGTTTGCACGGCTGGTTACTATTTCTCCATTCATGAAAGACCCTTCGCGGTGGAGAGAGGGCCTTCTCTCGATTCTCGCGTGCAACGCGAGCGAGGCCTCCCTTTAGCCCTCCTCTTTTCTCGTTTTCTGTCCGACAACTCGTGCGTTCCCGACCGATCTTCTCGCAGCTGGTCCGCCTTTTCACTCCCTCATTTGCGTTATTTTAAAAACATTTTTTTTTTTCTTATTTTTATTTATTATCATGCGAAGAAAGCGGTGAGTCGGTTTCGAGCGTGGACGCGGAGTGGAGGGAGGAGGAAGGAGAGGAAGGGTAGAAGCGGCGAGGAGAGGCCGCGGCGCTCCGGTACCAACGTGGCATCATCGGCCGAGGCGCTCGGCGTGATTGTTGCGTCGGTGAAAAAAACGGCGCCGGAGCAAAAAGCGTGGATAATTTAAATTACATTTCTCATCATAACCCGCGAGAGCCCCGGTTAAACCAACACCGTAGTTTTTACGCGGTTCCTACGAGACCCGCGGAGAGAATCACATCGAGAGTGGCTCGCAAGTTCAGCCTGGAATAACAGCCAAGAGAGCCGGAGCAGCGAATGCCTATTCCGAACCTCGTCGTGACTCTTCCGACGCTCACGCGTCGATCCTTCCCTCACCGTCCACCGCTCCAGTTGGCTTCCTCGCGGCACCGAAGATTCGAGCGGTGTATTATACTTGGCAGCGAGAAAACGACATAAAGAAAAAGGTAAGCGGGGGAAAAAAACTGCGAAAGCTTTATAATAAGACAGCGTGTAGATCGCATGTGCACGGGTCCGAGTATAGAGCGGCGGCATCTGCGCACGAGGCCGAGGAGCAGATCGAGCTGGGCGTATCGCGAACAATGGCTCGAATCCGGGGAGAGCTCTCTTCGAGAGTCGCGGCCTCTCTCATTCTGCTTGGGTATACTTTGCTCCGGCTGCGTGTAACAAGAACCAGCAGCGGAGAAACGGGGAGAGGGAGAGCGGCGGGCAACTGAACGCGCGGATGGACCGCGAAGAGGACGACGCGGAGAAAGAGGTGGTCGCGAAAGCAAAAGCGTGATCAGGAGCGTGCGGGGCGTGGATATGTTGCCGGTGAACGAAGCAATGCACGCCATATATCAACACTGTACCGATAACGAGGTGCCCCCCTCCCCCCCCCCCCCCCCCCCCGCCGCCGCTTCACCCGGGGGAGACTACCGCACCGCAGAAGTGGATGGCGAACGGTCGACGGGCGGCTGTGTGAACTTACTGTGGAAAAGACCTATGTAAACGTCCTGATTGGGGGAATGCACCAAGTTATAGAAAGCTCCGTTCCTTTAAGGGGGTGAAACCTCCCCCGCTTGAAACGGGGTAGGTTGTTCCTGCACTGAGAAAAAAGAATTGGTTGGATTAGCCAAAAGACGCGGTAACATACGTTCAAAGCTGTTGTTTGTTTGGTACAAATAAAGCATTGTTTTGCTAAATGATTATTTGCTTCAATTTATTAAAAATTTGTCGATTGAAACAAACATTTTTGTTGTACCAACAAAATACACCTTTAAACGTATGTCACCGCATTTACTTAATCCAACCATTTTTTTTTCCTCAGTGTGGGACCAAGTTATTAAGGTCTAATTGTTAGACCCTAAAAACGTGCTTCGGGTCCAACATTTTTTGAGACCTTTGAGAGGAAACAAATGTATTAGGTTTTTTGTTTTTAAACCCATTAATAAATAGGAATGCGTTTCGCCTCGCCTGAAAGTTCTCTCGCGGTCGTACGGCTGATGAATAATTCACGAGACGGACAAATTTATTAATTGTCCAATGCGGATAATCTGACATTTCGCGCGTTAATGCAAATCGCTGGGCTCCTTCGTCGGGCATCGTTGTCCGGCATTGTTCCTCCGCCACCTCTTATCCGTTCGCCGGCGCAGCGAGCCATCGCCATATGGGTAAAGAATTCACAGCTGCGCGAGGAGAACCGTTCCTCGTAGGTTGGACTCTTATCTCTACTCTTCGTACACCGCCGATGTGAGAAGACGTGTGCTCGAAAAGATTTCATAAAGATTCCTCGAGCGTTAAAGGGTATGGCGTACCTGCCTGGATTCTCCCGGCGAGTGGGAGAGAGGATTTCGCATGAGCGAAGAAAAGGCGCGCGGTGGCTCCTCTCCCAGCGAATGGTCCCCTTCGGGCTGAGATCACAATAGAGCTACTGGGTTACGCCCCGGTCTCGATCGTAATTCCCTTCCACCAACGTGGATCCACCGATGGCCGGTCGGTTGGCCTTTGAATTATATTTTGTTTCTGGCTTTCGTTTTTCTTTTCTTTTTTTTTTTGTATATTTTGTATCGATCTACATGCGAGAAAGCCGCCTGGCCAACTGTACTTCGCCGCTCTCGATCCTCTTCATTTCATGTAGGGGAGCGCGGGGCGAAATGGCATAGCGGGGCAAAACGGGATTGTGAGGTAAAACGCAATTTTCCAATAACTTTTGGATGGCAGCGATGGTGGTGCGTGGATTTTCAAACAGGTTTGAAAATCCTTATGTATCGTTGCACCCAAAAAACAAATGCATTTGACGGCCACCGTTTATTTAGTTTAAGTAAAATATTTATTTGATTTGAGTAAATATTTATTTAAATCAAATAAATATTTTACTTAAACCAAATAAACGGTGGCCGTCAAATAATTTGTTTTTCTGCGTGTGGGACAAAATAGGGCATCACAAAAGTATTGGATAATTGAGTTTTGTTCTCACTGTCCCGTTTTGCCCCGCTCTCCACTAGTATAGGGTGCATCAAAGCTATAAGTTTTTATATCCTTGCACCGAGCTCGGAGCAACTTCTTCGATACCCGCGAAGGGTTCTCTATCGCGTACTTTTATATCCGCTAGTATGCAAGAAGGAGGTAGAAAAAAGATTATAAAAGCGAGAAAATAAGAAAGGTGGTTGCTCGTCGCGCGTATGCGCCTCGCCGGGAGGACATTGTAGGGCTTATAAGGCAATCCGGCATAAATCAAAGGGCTAATATACTGCGGCTCTGGTAATGCAGAGTCCCCTTCTCGCGGCGGAACTCTTTTTATCGGCCGAGTAAGACAATACGCATTTACATACACGCTCCTCTCCTCACCGGTCTCCTCTCGAGAGAGCGGACGAGCGCGATCGGATGCAACGAGCGGGAAGAGGCCGGACTGCATAGCGCAACGCCCGATGGAGAAAACATTTCGCGAGGTTGCGCCGGTGGCCGACGAAGCATTATGGGCTTATTGGAGCGAAGGCCGCGGTACGCGCGAGCGCGGATAGCAATTACTGCATTGCCCGGGGCTTCTGGCGCAGGGATACGTAACCCCTTCAACCTCGCGTGCCCCTTTCAACCCTTTGGTGCTAAAATAATCATTTATAAAATTTTACCGGACCATACTCGTACTAGTGAATAATCATTTTTATAGTCATTTTTATAATGACTTTTATAATCATTTTTATAACCGTTTTTATAATCACTTTTATAATCAACATTTATTTAAAGAGCGACATTTCATTCACAATTTTCCTCTTGGAAAATTGTGAATGAAATGTCGCTCTTTAAATAAATGTTGATTATAAAAGTGATTATAAAAATGACTATAAAAATGGTCAGTGCAGGTGCATTTTGGTACTGCGTCCTTCAAGCGACCTTGCAAATGTGAACATGAACCGGTGTGCGACATTTTTATTTTTAATCCTCCGGTGCTTTCGGCAACAAAAAGTTTCTCGGCGGCGAAAGGAAGTCCCGAGATATGTTTCGATTAATCTGTTTCAAAATCTCCAGCATTCGGAAATCAATTAAGTTCGTCCAATTAGGGATTAGAGTGCGTCGAGAGTTTACCCGAGTCGGCGGACCGAGTTCCCGTGCCGCGGGACCTGAGGATGCATCGTTGCCCGGGATAAAGACCGGGCAGCAACGAAAGCACGGGAGGATGCTGCTTGCGCTCCGGAGAGCACCTTCTCTCGTCTCCTCTTCGAAGGTTAACGAACGTCCCCCCGGGCGATGTTCATACATAAAACGTATAGAGGAGAGAAGATTCGCGGTTATATACGCGTATATAGGTAACTACGCTGCCGGGGCAGGAGGGGGGAGGGAGGGGGGTAGAGGGAGGTCGGTCGGGGAAGAGGCAACTTCTCTCGACCGTTCGGATGCTGCGAAGAGCGAAAGCGCGCGAGAGAGGCCCGCGTTGACGTAGAAGAATTTAGGAGCGACGGCGAGAGCAAAGGCCCAGTTTGCAAGCGGCCAGGGTCCTTTGAAGTCTAAAAACAATGGCATTGTCTCTTCAGTTCTAGGGAGGGAGCGAGACAGTTGCGACCGAAGGTCCTCTCCTCCTCTACCAACTTATTTCTTTCGTCTCTCTTCACCGTCTCTCTCTCGCTCCCTCGAACGATACTCCTTTTTTTTAGTTCACTCTTCGAGGCTCCTACCATAATATCCCTGCCCTGGTGATCTTTCTTTCCTCTCGGTCTCGTTCTCTTCTTGCGCGCTCGACTCTCCGGGATTTCTTTCCCCACCTCGGTGCCCAAACGCCGAAGAACTTCGGCTCTTTTTTCCACGTACGAAGAAATCCCGCGGACGAAGGTAGATCGGTACGGGAACTCGCGGTCTCCCTTGCTCTATATCGTTCGCCCTTCCCCCCCCCCCCCCCCCCCCCCCCGCTTCGGGAACCGCGGCCAATTTACATTTTTCATTTACATCGAGGCGGTGCGGCGAGCCTCTGGGTCCTCCGCTGCCTGCCCGCTACCGTGCGGACGTTCCCGACCGCTCGGCCCACCAGGACGGCGAAGTCCTCTTCGGGGTGCGCGCCGAGTCGCGCGGGCACGGGGACGGGGAGATCTCGTACCACCTGTGTCCCCGCGGTGTCCGCGGGTCCTCGGAGATCTCGAGAAGCCGATCGCCTGGCCTCCTGAAATTCACCGACGACGAGGACGACGTCGTCGAGGAGACACGACGATTCGAGGCAGCGCGGTTAACCGCTCGCGTCATTATATCGTTTCCCTGTATAACCGTGCCGCGCGCGTAACACGGAACGGGGGAACGAGGGGGAGCGGAGGGCGGGAGACGGGGAGGGAAGAGCACACAGAGAACTCTCGCCGCCGTGCGCGCAATAGCGAGCAACTTCGGCAAAGCGGTTCCACTTTAAATTTATACGTCGCCGATACGAATCTCGATGCATCTACGCACTTTTCGGGAGCACCGCGAACGTCGATGGTCGACGCGGTGCGATTCTTCTTCGGTTCGAACTTTTGTTAACCGGCGGTGCTCGCTGCGGGTCGATCGGTGAAAAGCTTCGAGCTCACGATGAAGGGAATATCAATATTTCGGTGGAAAGTACGAATAGGAATTCTTGTGATTTTTCGTGGGAATCGTCGAAAAGAAATAGTGGTAATTATTGAAAGTAGCAGAAAAATGGATGGAACAGGTTTCTGGCCGGAAATCGTTGAACTCCGGCTTAAGGTCGACAATTGTTGATCGGTAAATAATTCATCCGTTACTCACCGACTTGCCACTGAGAAAAAAAGAAAGAGAAAAAAGCCTCTCTCTCCGTTTGACCTCGATGCCGTTACGAATCTCGATGCATCTACGCACTTTTCGGGAGCACCGCGAACGTCGATGGTCGACGCGGTGCGATTCTTCTTCGGTTCGAACTTTTGTTAACCGGCGGTGCTCGCTGCGGGTCGATCGGTGAAAAGCTTCGAGCTCACGATGAGGGGAATATCAATATTTAGGTGGAAAGTACGAATAGGAACTCTTGTGATTCTTCGTGGGAATCGTTAAAAAGAAATCGTGGTGATTATTGAAAGCGGAAGAAAAATTAATGAAACAGGTTTCTGGCCGGAAATCGTTGAACTCCGGCTTAAGGTCGACAATTGTTGATCGGTAAATAATTCATCCGTTACTCACCGATTTGCCACTGGTTAAGATACATACATTCGTCGAAGAGAAAAAAAGTTTCGGTCCGTTTGTTGTTGATGCATCCACGCACTTTTCGGGAACGTCCCGAGCGACGACGTTTGACGCGGTGCGAGGCAATTCTTTTCTGGTTCGAACTTTTGTTAACAGGCGGTAAGGTAAGGTAAGTACCAGTGGCCGCACACCTAACGGCGAAGTCCCAGTTCCCGTACATGCATGAAAAATCTATTTGCGTCTCTCTTACACGCATGCTTTGCGCGACCACTGGGATGTGTTCGGTCACTGGGACATTTACCTTATTTGCTCCAGGTCGATCACTGAACATCTTTAAGTTCGCTCTGAGGGGAAAATCATCAATATTGACTTGAAAACGACCAATCCCAATTCTTACGATTATTCGTGACAATCATCAAAAGGCAATCGACTCAATTATCAAAAGCGGTAAAAAAATTAATGAAACACGTTTTTTTCCCGGAAATCGGCGAACTTCCCCTTAAGATCGACGACCGTCGTTCGGTGAATAATTCATCCGTTACTCACCTGCTTGTCACTGGTTGCGATATACACATTCGTCGAAGCGAAAAAAGCCTCGCTCCGTTTGACCTCGATGCCGTTAAAGTGCAAGCACGGTCGCGGACCCTGTGGTCGGATGGTTTGCGCAACGAACGACGGGGGCTGGAAATTCAATCGTGAAATTCCACGTCGAGCGAAATAATACCGAGCGGAGGGAATATATACGACTGTCGAGTCGGCGGGCCTCGAGGCGGAGGGAGAGAGCGAGAGAGAGAAGAGAATTTTGATATTAATGAGAGGCGCGCGGACGCACCGTGGTACGGTAGCACGAAACATTTATCGGTCGACACGCGTGGGTCCCACCGTGTGCACGAAAGCCAAAGCCGCGCGGGTTTATTAATCGTGGCAATTAAAGGGGCGCGCGTCATTAATCGTACCGCGGGGCCTTAATTAGAAATCATCAATTCGCGAGGACGTTGCGAACGGACACGCGAGTCTCTTACATGATTAAGGCGAGGCCGGCCCTTTTAACTTGTCCAAACAAATGCAAACGATAAATATCGACGTCGCGCCTCTTTATCGAAACTGTGATCCACTCATTCAATCCCCCTCCACCCCCCCCCCTCTTCAGCCACCTACTTTCCATCGGCTTAAATTCGCTTCCCCCCGAGCAAATCGTCGAGGGACCAGCTTCGTGTATCCGCCGATGGCTATTTGCACACCATTCATCACCTTAATTATTATGCAAAGCAGTGCGCAGAGTATAATGCAACGCTATCTCATTATCTTATCCCGAGCTATCGCACGAAGAAATTATGAACTCTCTTCCTTCGATTAATTACCTCGGGGCCAAATAGACTATTTCTACCCATTTTTCGTGGAAAAAGAGGAAACGAGTCCGTTCGCTCTTTCCCACACGGAGAAAAAAATTCGCTTGCGGGCTGCCAAAGAAAAAAAAATGTTGGTTCAATTCTATTTTCAATTCTTATAATTCTATACGATGTTGAAACAATGACGGCAAAACTGGCAAGGTGATATGTTGTCGTTTTAATCCGGTATAAAATTGAACGAATTGAAAGTAGAATTGAAACATTTTTTGTTCATTGGCAGCCCGCAAGCAAATTTTACTTGAATCAATGATATTTTTTTTATCAGTGCACCTTTGTCCGGGTTTCCCATGGCGAAGATGAACTGCATTTTCGTACTTTTCTTTTTATCATTCGACTCCCGATAGCTCGACTTCTTTCCGCGTCTTCTTATCCGCGTGTCGCGCATACCCCGCGCTGCCTTGGCATAGATCACTCTTTCAAAGGATGAATAATTCCATTCTCCGCTCGTCCTCGGATCTCCTCTCCCGGCTCTTGGGGAATGAGTCGCATGGGTCCTCTCGTGTGTATCCTCGTCGCGAAATAGCTATACTAGCTCTTTATCTCCCTGATGTCCTCGGGACCTTGCCAGTGGGAGCAAAAAGCCACTTCAACTTTTTACACGTTGAACTTCGCCTGACTCGGTTCTCTCCCCGAGATGAAATTTCAAGCGAGACGCCGGGGACGTTGGGGGATTCTCTCGTGGCGCTGTTTGCGCCGCTGCGATGCTGCACGGCTCTTCCCCGCGGGATGGAACGAGAGGAGGAGCGACAACGCGATGCCCCCGACCCTCGGCACGCACACATGCGAAAAGGTCAGGCGAAGAACCCGCGAGCTCGCGCGCGCATTTACGTCAAGACGCGACCATAAAGCTCCCTTCCGAGAATGCCACCGCAGTTCTTGCTCGCCGTGTCCCTTCGCGATTCGCGGGGCCGGCAGGGAGGGGCGAGAGAGCTGACTCTCACCGGGGCTTTCGTTTCAAGTTATTCCGCATATTCCGAGGGTTTAGCAAAAAACTAATGCCATCGGAGCGCGCGGTATACCGAGACTCTCCTCCATCTAAAAATCTCCCTCGGCATTCGACTCGCGGGACAGGAACAGAATCTATCATGACATGAATTGTGAGTCCTCACTTTCCTTCACGCTTATTTACTGCTCAATTTTTTTTTTCTATTTCCTTTCTTTCCCCATCAATTATTCGACGGTATATCGCGAGCAAGGAAGATGATGTATTGGTCCGTGTTGAAGATTGAATAAATAATTTTTTATTTTGTACACCTACACTGAGAGAAGGATCCGATAAAAATTATCATACATCTGGCAAACACTGACGGAACCTTCAGGTATATGGGAACTACAGCGACATCCTGGCAAACTTTCGTATTAAACTTAACGCATTCTGATAGAAAATATGGTAATTTTTGCTGTCGCAGATATTAACCGAATATCCTGTAATTTTAGCTAAAATATAAGTTGTTCTCACTAGAAAATATAGTAATCGGTGGCGTCGCGATCGCGAACAGTTTGTTTGCCGTAGGTTTGTAAGCTGTATCGGCATATTATGTCGATCAATTTTTTTTTATGTATACATACATAAAAAAAAAATTGATTGACGAAATTCTCAGTTTTTATGTATGCAATTCTGAATTTGTATCCACGGAATTCTTTAAATCCACGAAATTCTCAGTTTTCATTCGCGGAATTCTTAGTTTTAAATCCATGTAATTCTTAGTTTTAAATTCACGAACTTTTTAGACAGATACGTAAAATTTTACCAACCCGCCTTCTGAAAAAATTACCATACGGATTGATAATTTTCCCGAGATCCTTCTCGCAGTGTACGTGAATGACAATAGCAACGAGCCTTATACGATATAGCTGTACGGTCAGTAGTTACAACCGAAGCGATCAGACGCTGGTTTCTTCAACGGACAACTACACTCTACATTACGAAATCATTTAAATCTACGCTACATATGGTACCACTTATCAATAATCTACGACATGACCCGTGCGCTTTCCAGAATTCCAGAATTGTATGAAAAGTAATTAAAATCTCTTAGCCGGACTCAACGCAATCCGATAACCGTCCGTATTTCGGAGTATTCATCGTCGACTATTCGAGCGATGAATGCGAATAGTGTGTATACACGAGCGACGTGTAATCGACGAGCTATTAGGCCCTCGTAAAATCGATTAATCAGCTGACCTGACCCGTCGACCATTAAAACAGCCGGAGTTCGAAGCCATTTCCTTGCCCGGTACGAAGCTCAGAAACTCGCGCACTGCGATTCGTCTAGTGAATAGTTTACCGCTGCTGCCAGTACTCCGGCGTATGACGTAACATGGAATATCGTACCGCGAGCCCCGTTCACTCCGATCACGTCTCTGCCAATACAAATCAGTCAGCGTTCGCGTCTCGCGATAAAAATCCTGATTTTTTTAATTACCTTCCTCTTATCACACGAGCACACTTCTCGGTATCAATAATTCCCTCTTGTTGCAACGTGTCGAAATAATTTTAACATTCCTTTTTTTTTCTTTCTTCGAGGAACACAAGACGCTTTGCTAATTAAACAAGATAAAAAGAAACTGCCGAGTTTGAGTATGTTAACGCGATTCTATACACGCTCCTCGACAAATTGCTCAAAGTGTTGCGCGCCCATGCCGACGACAATCACCGTCACGTCAGCGTGTATTCCACTTCCACGATAATACCGGTCATTATACACCGTCCCCTCGCAATCATTATTATCATTATTGTTGTTGTTGTTATTGTTGTTATTTGTGTCATTATTATCATTATCGGGATGCACCGCAGTGCGAACACGTGGGCGTTTCGGGAGTTCATCCTGGAATTGATACCGTCGATAATCGGTTCTTCCGTGAAGCGGCCTCGAAGGCAGAAAGTCTTGAAGCGTACACTTCGCTCGCGTGTCTTTTTTTTCACATCTTTTTAAGATGTAAGAATTTTCGTGCTCGAGATTAATCCTGGAATTGATGCCGTCCATAATCGGTTCTTCCGTGAAGCCGAAGCGGCTGAAGCGGCAACTTCGCTCTTACTTTTTTTTTTTCGTTGCGGACGTAACGGCGGAAAAGTGTAGACAAAAATCCACAACGGCGTGGAGGGCGCGGTTGATTGTAGCCGTGGATAATTGTCCCGACAAACTGTATTCGAGAATTTAGTTTTTATTTTATTTTTATTTTGTTTATAATCTTTAGAAGGAATTGATTGCCGTTCACAATCGATTCTTCCATGATGCAAAAGTCGGCGAAGCGGCCAGTTCGCTCTTACTCTTTTTTTCGATGCGGACGTAAAGGCAGAAAAGTATAACTAGAAATGTAGAACGACGTAGACGGCTCGTTTAATTGTAGCCGTGAATAATTTCCCCGACAGAATCGGCCACTCTTACTTTTTTTTCGGTATGGACGTAAGGGCGAAAAGTATAGACAGAAATGCCTAACGGAGCGCAGGCCTCGGTTAATTCTAGCTGTGAATAATTGCCCGACAAACTGTTGCTGACCATTCAATTTAAAAAAAGTCTAATCTTTGGAAGATCTACGAATTTTCGTGCTCGAAATTAATCCTGGAATTGATATCGTCCATAATCGTTTCTTCCATGAAGCAAAAGCTGCCGAAGCGGCCACTTCGCTCTTACCTTTTTTCGGTATGGACGTAAGGGCGAAAAAGTATAGACAGAAATTCATAACGGAGCGCAGGCCTCGGTTAATTTTAGCTGTGAATAATTGCCCCGACAAATTGTTGCCGACCATTCAATTTTTTAAAAAATTGTAATCGTTTGATGATCTACGAATTTTCGTGCTCGAAATTAATCCTGAAATTGATGCCGTCCATAATCGTTTCTTCCACGAAGCAAAAGCTGCCGAAGCAGCCACTTCGCTCTTACCTTTTTTCGTTATGGACGTAAGGGCAGAGAAGTATAGACAGAAATATATAACGACGTGCAGGGCTCGGTTAATTGTAGCTGTGGATAATTTCTCCGACAAACTGAATCCGAGCCTTCAATTTTTTTTTTATTTTTTATTTTTTATTTTTAATAAGCCTCGATGAAGATCTCAGCAGAGTTACGTCGCGACGCGAATGCGGAATATTCCCCTCCCCTCCACGAGTCTCCGGTCACCGCCGATGGTCCCCGGTGCGCGGCGGAGAGGTCAAGGTTCAGAGGTCTGCATCGCCGGGTCTTCCGCACACATCCATATTAAGTGGCTCACTCACTTTCACGAGAAACTTCGCAGCTGAATTCTCAGCGCCAATGAGAGACTGCAATCTCGGCGCGAGTCGCGTGCGTTCACGTACGCACTTTCTGCTTCCACCTATAAGTCCCCTTTGGTTTTATGTACTCGATATGTTCCTCTGATACGCTTCGCCACCAGACTCATCCACCGCGCTGCTTGATGAACTATCGTGATTTCCGCGTCCCGAGTTGTGGACCGCCGCGAGAAATGCAACGACGAATTTTTATTATAAGAGACACGCACACCGGCGACTTCGTAAGAGAAAAAAAAAATAAAAAAAATAAAAAATATCATGTGAGCGAGAGCAGCGAGCGCTGCTTTGAAGAAATCTCACGTGTTCGGCGACGTCGACCGTAACTCGAGTGACTACTCCTCGGTGTGTGACACTTGAGGAATTCGCGACGCGGCTCTCGTCTCTCGCGTCTCGAGAGAGGCGAGAACATCTCTACACGTTCCCCGGGTACAATTTATATACATATATATATTTATATATATATATAGGCATATGTATATGTGTATATACATATACGCGAGGGAAATAGTATTGGTGAATGGCACTATACATTTATGCACATATATGTCTCTCAGCTGAGGCTCCACGGAATTACTATGATCCGTGAGGTGATTGCTAGATTTCCAATTCCCCTTTGACTCGATAATCGCTGACTCTGTACGGCCGAGACGACGTTTTACTCGCGCCGAGAGAAACTCCAATTTTTCATTTTTTTACCTTTCTTGATACGTTACGTATTTTAAGAAAATTGCGATATTTGCCCGAAATATTTGGGTCTCTCTGTGTCCGGTCGACGAAACACATGATGTAAAAATATATATAGTATATATATGTCGCACGTGAAAGTCTCACATTGCCGTAACTCGTCCGGTGACGCACGCAACAGATACTAATGTGCCTGGAGACGCGGTGACCGAGCGATATCGAAATTTAGCAATGTTTTTTGTCGTCGTAGTTGGTCGGCTGAGGTTGTGAGGACGTGTCGTAGAAACCTGAAGGCCGCCACGGTGGATCTCTCGGATACGTGGTTTACAAACTCCCGGCAATACATTACGTTTCGACGTTTCCAAGAGCTGAGAATGTCAGCAGCGACCGGTAGCGGTATAGCATAAAGACGACATCGGTTATATAGTATAATACTGGTTGTGCGGAATGGGATGCAGTCCGGTCAGCTGAAAATACAGTCACGAAGAGAGGAGGTGGACTCACCGACTATCCGACTCCCTATTCTCTGCCGTATATTATACATTATAGTGCACACATACATTCGCGCACGTCGCATAGATCGACCGTATTGTCTGGTGGAACTGCTGACATTTGAGAACGAACGGTGAAGAGGAAGAATAAGTCGAAGGTCGAGAGGCGAAAGAGGCGGATAGCAAGACCGCAGCATAGATCACCGAGAAGTCGTGAGGAAACGCAAAAACAGATAATTCAATTTTTATGGGACGAAGAAACGGTAATTTAGGGTCGAATTTTAAGACGTTAGTTTGAATTTGCGATCGAACTTGAGTTCGAGCTTAAGTTTGAACTTAAGTCTGAACTAAAATTCGATTGTAGTTGGAGTTCGATATTAAGTTTGAACACAAATTAGAATTTTGGATTAAACTTAAGCACAAAATCAAGTTCGAACTGAGGTTCGATCTTAAGTAATATAGATCTTAAACACACAATGAAGTTTGGACCGAACTTCGGTCTTAAGTTCGATCTCAAGGGCGATCTTAAGTTCAATCGAACGTCTTAAAATTTGACCCTTAGACGGCAAAAGCAAGAAGGACCTACATATTGCATAACCTGATTGGATTCCATCCATCTTTTTTTTCCCAGATTCTTCAACATTTTGAGTTAATTGCAAATTATTAGGGTCTTCATCCAACAGTCGCACATAATTAATCGATCTTATTTCGTTCAGAAAAGTTAAGCACTGAGTCCGAGGCCTTAACAGTCACAAAGTTTTTTTACCTCTGAATCGAACGGCTAATAATTTGGATGGCAAAAACAAGAAATACCGGGATTGCATAACGGAATTCAGGATTTAAAAAATGTTGACCACTCTCCGTCCCATCGGAGAACGGCTTCGTTGAGACTTTCGTCCGTGTAAAATAATGTCGACTGATGGAGCACAGCGACGACGCATAAAAAAAAACATGTCTGAAAATACAATGACGACCCTATGAAGATGTTTCGCGAGATGAAAAAGAGAGAACATAAAAGACAAAACGAGTATGAGCGGATGAGAGATGGAAGTGGCAAAGAGGAAGGAGAAGAAGAAGAAGAAGTGGAAGAAGTAGGTAGGCGGCGAACGCGCAGCGACGGCGTCGTCGGGTCGAGCGGGTCGGCGGGATCGAGACGGGTCGGAGGTCACGGGTCGTACGGCGCATAGCCCTGACCTCCGACCTACCCCTACCACGTCCGTTTCTCTCTCGGAGCTCGAGCGATCGCCCGCCCGCGCGCTACCTAGAGCCCACGAGCATTTGGATCCACACGCGCGCGCGGTTTCGCCTCGCTCGAGAGTCCGAGGCTCGCGACAGAGCCGTACGCTCCTCTGACACGCTAAAAATATCCTACAAACTCGTAGTGAATTAGTAGGACGAACGCAAGGAGGAAGTTCGTTCTTTCGCTATTTCCCATTATCTCGGATTATTTATTTATTTATTTATTCGTCAATCCACTGGTGAGTTCGCGATCGTCGGAGCTATTCGCCTCGCGTGTTTTCGGTATAGTTTTGATACCAGTGAGTATAGTTTGGGCCGAGCGCGCGCTCTCACGCGATCTCTCGTGGGACGCGCGACGCCTCTCGACGAATATACTGCAGCGAAGGAATATAAGCGTCCCGGTGCCTCGAGTGTTTTGCCTGTGGATGTGATATTAAAAAAAAAAAAAAAAAAAAAAAAAAATTGCGTTTGTGTGTGAGCGCCGGAGAGTCGCGCGACTCATTCGTCACTGATACGCAGCTGCCGCTGCGGCGGAGCGCGGAGCCGCGAAGCTCCCTTCTGCGTGCAGTGCTCGCATGGACGCTGGACCAGGTGCCGAGGGCAAGCGGCATGTCTATCGAGTGTAAGAAAAATATATTCTGTTTTTTTTTTAATCGATCATTTAATCGATTATTTAATCCGAAGCGACTTTTAAGATCGCCGGTTAAATTGAGAAACTTTACGAGGTTTCATCGACGTTCGAGGCGCTTCGCGCTCCTCCGATTTTATCTCTCACGCTATATTTGTAGTGGACAGATATAGAGACGAGAAATCGTAGTAAGGAGGGTGTGTCGCGCATTGGTATTGAAACGTAAGTTACGAAGTCCCTCGGCGGAGAGAACTCCGCCGGGGCTTATCGTGTCATTCGCCGGTCCAATGACGCGTGACATAAGTGCGCTGCTCGTTCCGTCCTCCCTCCCACCCCCTCGGGAGCGCGTCTCCCTTCCACCCGATCGACATTTATCCCGCCGTTGCATACGAGCCTGCGTTTCGTCTTCGTTTTTTTTTTCCTCCTTGTTTTCATCGCCCTCCTCGCGCCGCGGCGCGGACTAATGCCGATGAACTTCGTTCTCGGCGGGGTCGTTGATTGCCGGCGCGACGCTCTGCTCGAAGGCTCGCGGAGAGCTCTCTCGAGTGTGCTCCAGCCGGAAATCGTCGGGCGTCGTGTACCATTACGCACGCTAGAATTGCGTACGATAGAACGATTTGCAGACACGTTTCGTTCCGAGGCTCGATTTGCCGCGCGATTGCTTTCTTCCTCGCTGCGGATAACTTGGTCACTTTTTGTTTGTTCGTCCGTTCTACATCGGCGGACGGCACGGGCGATAACGAAGATGCCGTGTCGGATTATCGGACGGGGTCGTCGACGGCGAATTCCATGACCGCCTATCGGCAAGGGCAGATTCTCTCACGGGTTCGCGTTGCAATAACGAATATAAAAGTAGAATTACGAAAGTCGTGACGTAAAGCGAGAGAATCACGATGTTGCAGTGTCACCGGTTTGGGTATGCTAGTTTCGTTTTTTTTTTTCCCCCCCGGTCGGAAATGGTTTTGGCACGCGCGTGACCCTTGACCCCGCGAGAAACCGCCAACTCGAGCGCCGCCGGGAATTCAAGCCGCCACCGGGCACCTCGCGATTTCGCCGCGACGGGCTTTGCAAACTTTCGTCATTGTTCGTCGAAGGAGCTTGCAACTCGGTAAAAAAAAAATAGCTATTAGAGATTCGAGTGACTTTTTGGAACTGTGGATTCGGTGCCACGACATAATAGCACGTAATTGCAAATGCAACGTAGTAATTGCAAATTGCACGTAGATTCAGCTTTACCGATCACTTTGGTCTCGTGGCAGAAAACGAGGCATCGGGAGGTCTCGGGTTTGGTCCCGTGGCAGCAGTTGCTGGCGGAAAAATATTGTGACACGGCGAAGCTCGTAGTGTCTATTGTGCGATTGTCGATACATGTCAGTAGACTTCCAATGTTTGCAGGCGGCAATCGACGTGACGTAGCTCCGGCGCCATGAAGCAAACGTACACCCAGAAAAAAAATTTTGACTGCCACCGTTTATTAAGATTAAGTAAAATATTTATTTGATTTAAATAAATATTTATTTAAATCAAATAGATATTTTACTTAATAACTTCCTAATAACTTAATTAAATCTTAATAAACGGTGGCCGTCAAATAAAATTTTTTTCTGGACGTAGAAGACCGACTGTTACCGTCACCCAAAAAGTACAGTTAACGTTCGCTCATACTGAGTAAGCCCCAAAGTTGTACCGTTCCCACTAAAGGAAAAAAAAGTACGTTCCGTTAATGCGATGTTAAATAAAAACAAATAAATAAATAATTCAATTAAAAGTAATATAAATAAAAGAGGTTTAAAGTCAATCAAAAAAAGATTCGGCTTTCATACTAGTAAATGAATAATCAACCGAGACAATGAAGCTAAAACGTCGAACTAGCGAAGTTGTGAAAATCGACCCGATTAGTCCGAGACGGCGGTTTCCGCGCTCGTTTTCTTAAAATATCACGAACGCTGCGAGTACCCACGGGCTATTATAGCGACCCGATTGAAAGATAATACGTTCGGCTGACCTCGGTAAAAAAAGAAGAAAAAAAAAAATTGAAATTGTAATGGGTATACGACGAAATACGAATGCGCGAAGTTAGCATACGGCGTAGGGGTGAACGGTGTCAAGACCCGCGAATTGACCTTTTGCGTATACCTTTTCCACGTTCTCATCGAGCACCGCTGCAGTGTAGACTATCTCCGCGGTACGGGGCTATATCGTGCATAATATGTGTGTGATAGAATATGAAAAGAAGCGCGCGATGCCGGAGCGGTGTGTATCTTATGTCACGTACCTCGTCGCTCAGCCGCGACCTTAAACCGTGCACGTGGAAAACTCGCACGGTCTAGCGATATGTTTCTGATTCACTGAGCTCTCCTTTTCCTCTTGCGCGATATCGCCTCGGCGAACCTTCGTCGTCGGTTCGTTAGCGACCGGGTCGTGCGTATTCGCGCCTTCTCCTCATCCTCCGTACCACATAAGTACGTACTGTGTACGAACGTGGCTGTGTGGAGCTAGTGGTTTATACCTCTAACGCCTGTGCGAGCGAACGGATGACCCAACGTGGGCGCGGGCCACGCGTCGCTAATTACGAGCAATCAGCAGCGGGACGCGATCGCAGTGCCGGTGCTGCTGCCGCTGGTGCCAGCTTCGATGATCATGATGCGAACCGGCGTTATGCAAATCCAGCTAAAGGGCAACCGGAGAAAGCGCGCCGATTGGGGGATCGGCCGGTTTCACTGCGTCGACCGGCGACCGCGAGAAATAACCGCGTGATCGTTAATCCCCGGGAATCAGTTTCCCTAACGTCAAAGTGCAGGAAGTAGTGATTAACGATCCGAAAGGACGTGAACGGAAAACAAGATTGTTGGAGCAAACGAGACTCAGGCAGATGCTTGAGGATGCTGTTTGGGTGGGTTGCAAACTAACGGCCCAATTTCCTCAACAACTCGATTTAGCCAACTTGTAACGAATATTGGCCAAACATGGAATATACTTGGAATAGATCATTACCATACTTGTGCCGGATCCAGGATCGATCACTCACGGAAACTGGATCATCCTTTGGCACAGATCTGGCATCGATCCGGCTCGTCGTACTATGAAATTCTATATACGCATTTGCATCAGAACGGTGAAACCACTTTCCAAAACTGTTATTTCCAGGAAATAGTGATTAACAATCCGAAAGGACGTGAAATGAAAACAGAAATTGTTGGATCATCGGAGACTCGAACAGATGCTTTCGGATGCTATTTGGGTGGGTCACAGCTAGAGGATCATTTTCTTGAACAACTCGATTTAGCCAACTTGTAACAAATATTGGCCAAACATGGAATATAATTGGAATAGATCATTGCTATACTTGTGCCGGATCCTGGATCGATCACTCACGTAAACTGGATTCATCCTTTGGCCCAGATCTGGCATCGATCCGTCCCGCACTATGAGACTTTACATACGCATTTGCATCAACACGGTGAAATCAGTTTCCGAAACTCTTACGTCCAAGAAGTGATTAACAATCCGAAAGAGACGGGCACTTAAAGCTGAAATGGTTGGATCGACCGAGACTCGAGAAGATGCTTCTGGATGCTAATTGGGTGGTTTCAACTAATGGATCAATTTCCTCAGCGACTCGAATTAGCCAACTTGTAACGGATATTGGCCAAATACGGAGTATACTTGGAATAGATCATTGCCACACTTGTGCCGGATGCAGGAACGATCACTCACGTAAATTGGATCGTTCTTTGACCCAGATCTGGTATCGATCCGGCCGGTGCTATGAAATTTTATATACCCGGTTGCATCAACACGGTGAAATCAGCTTCCGAAACTGTTACACATGGTCCACTTCGAAAGTCTATTTCCGGCTGCCAAAGTGGAGGGAAGACGTCGAGCGAGTGTGGAGTCAAGGAGTGCGAGGCTCGGGGTTGCGTGTTTACCGGCACTAATGGTCCTCCGTCTCAGCCGCGTCGCTACCGGATGTACCATAAGCACCGGCAGAAGCTCCCGCTGTATGTACAGCCAGTACACATATGCGCTGCCCCGTACCTTGTATTACCTATACTTACGAAGGTGTGCAAAGTTTGAATCTGTGCGGGCGCTCGTAGATCCGGTTTTGCGGGAGCAACAACGGCAGCAGCAGCAGCAGCAGCAGCAGCAGCAGCAGCCACCGGTGCCTTGGTGAGCTCTCGCACAGAAGAACGTGGACGTCGTACGAACGTGCGCCCGAGCCCCTCCAACACCGCCTCCTTAACCTCCACTACCTCCCGGAGGTCCGCCCACAACGCGTGCTCGTTCATTCCGACGAGACTGTTCAATGCATCCCCGGCCTAACTCCCACGCCACGCGCGATCTCCTCTCGCACAGCTATTTCTCTCGTGCGCCTCGCTCCTGCTTCTATCACTCGCCTTGCACTCACTTATCCTGCGGTGTACTTGCTACCACTTGCCAGCAAAGTTCTCCAGTTCATTTTTTATTTTTATTGTATTTTTTTTACCACAGCTTCCCGGCTGAATGGAACGGAAAATGTAAGGCGTTTCCCCTTTCTAAACAGTGATTGACGGCTTGGGAAAATATGTGTAAAAATAAAAGAGATATATAAATATGCGTATATAAAAAAATCTGACGTTCTCAGTGGTCCCTTGAAAAGTAACTACCGACGCACTTTCGGAGTTACGATCAACCGTAACGGGAGCGCGACGAAAACAGGTGACGTAAATTTGCCAGCTAACGTGCGGAAAATTACGCGTCGTCGTTGTCTTCGTTACACGCGCGTTTAGAATATTTGACTTTACGATCAGTTGTTATTTCCAACTGGTCGGGCCGAGAGGGGATCGAAGAAAAAAATATGTTCGAGTTGCGAAGAATTTACGGAGAATATAAACTATATATTGAGCAATAGTTGTACGCGGTGCTCGTTACAAAATATCTCAATAGAAAGGGCCTCTCGATCCGCGTTTGTCTCGGGCGAAACATAGTAAACGAGTGCGCTAAGGTACCGCGCACTGTAATGGTATGCACGACAATTTTCGACCGAGAGTTTATTGCGGATCTCTCTCAGTCTCTCGATCGGCGCAGCGTGCAACGCTTTTCTCGATAGAAAACGAGATCTATCCAACGATCACGAAGTCACCTTCTTGCGTACATTGCCACGGTTTACAAGTTACATGTTCAGCGACGTTCTTTACGACGCACCTATACGAGCTTATGCGCGAAGGCGAAATCCACGCTCGAGCACTGTCGCGTATCCTTTCTAACCGCGGAGTGGCAAAATTGTACCTAATAAAGCAATCAATTCGTGACCACTAATTCCTAATCGGTCCGCCGTACTCGTTTCGCGGGATGCATCGCAGCCACCCTCGACGATTTATCTCGGATAAAAAAAAAAATAAAAGCTCACCAGATCTTGAAATAAATAACAACACTCGTAACCAACCAGTTAACTCGAGGAACAGAATTAATACGGGACTTGTGAAACGTGGGCGAGAGTGGGGCAAAATGGACCCTTTTCGTCAACATTTTTTGCGGGACACGATAAAATAGTGTCACCTGAACTGGAGGACACGGGTCCGTTTTGCCCCGCTCTCACCGGCAACTCTACAGGTAAAACGATTTCCGTTCGCCCACAGTCACGCACAAAATTTCAATTCGTTACGAGAAGAACATCAGTCTCGCGGTATCGCTCGGGACTCTCAGCTGGCGCAGCAGCATCTCGAGACTGGTGGGCGCGCCTAACCCGCACGGATGCAGTTTCATGCATCGCCGCATAGAAGATTTTAAGTGCAATGCATGCACGGAGTGTGAACGTTCGCCGGGTAGCAGGTCAATACGCGGTGGAATCCGCGCGTCCTCTCGACCTTTTCCCGCGTATCCTCAGCCCGTGTCTGCTTCTCCGCTGATGGAATTCCTAAAATTCCTCAATTTCACAAGCTGCAAACCCAGGTGTTGTTAAGTCATTCGATTATATTTTCGACTCATCGTGGGAATTCTAATCAAACCACTAGAATTCACTCGCAGCTTCTGCGATTATACAGAGTCGGGATTGCATCGGGAGCGAGGAATGACGAGGGGCCTCGGTGGATTTATACAGAATTGTCCGACAAGCCGTAATGAGATCACTTTGATTGAAAGAATAATTGAATGTTCGAGACGCCCATGCATGTATACGAGTGCACACACCGAGACGGTGGTCGTGATCTCGTTCGCGTCGAACGACAAAAATTCCAGACACTCGCCGGTTCGATACGACCTATAATTGACAAGACATTCTCCGAGCTTGATGGCAACTAATAGCCCTTTATCGTGTCGCGATGTTGATTTAACGACGCGTTAAGCGATACACGAAACGTATATATATATATACATATATATAATGCGATACGTATAATCGATGTGCTCTCGCGCTTCGCACCGTGTACCAACACGCTCATCGTTTATCTTATTCGTTACGCGCAAGCGATATAGACGAGAAAGCCCCGGGGCGGAGTAGAAAAAAAATAAACCCGACGGACGAGTGTCAGGGAATCGTGCGTTGGAGAATTGTCGAAATCGTCGCATCGATAGATTTATCGAGCGAGGCGGAGAGACTAGGGTAAAAGTGGGGAATATGGCCCGGTCCACACTGAGAAAAGAAATTGGTTGGATTAACCAAAAGTCGCGGTGACATTCGTTCAAAGCTGTTATTTGTTTGGTACAAATAAAGCATTGTTTTGTTAAACGATTATTTGCTTCAATTTATTAAAAATTTGTCGACTGAAACAAACATTTTTGATGTACAAAATACACCTTCGAACGTATGTCACCGCGCATTTGCTTAATTCCACCATTTCTTTTTCTCAGTGCATATATCATTGATTTACGTGTTAATCGAGGTGGGCCATATTCACCACTTTTACCCTATATCATGTCCGCTGCGAGTTTCCCGAATCAGTTGAAATCCAGAGAGTTTCGGGAGCTTTCGCACCCGGTGGCGATGTCGAACGCCCAGGCGCGTTGGGACGAAAGTGGAATCGGGCAGTGCTCGATCGGACACGCGTCTCATGCGCTTCGTGGAATCGTAGGATCGTATAAGCCGGAGCTCTCGAACGGGGTGGGTTAGATCTCGGTGAGCCACTCGAACGTCCAATTAAACGTGCAACCGCCGTGCCGCTGCTGCGTCTTAGGCATCGGAACGACGGAGGCGAGTCCAGTCCTATATTGATTTAATTATCTCGTTACCGCGCAGCGCAAAAGTCCCGCGCCGGATGGCTACGAGTGTACACGTAGTACGGTAGTACACAGTGTCATATATAACTACACATGTTGCGGGTATATGTACGCCGAGGCTGATCAATTACCAAAGCCTTAGCTCCGCAGTTGCAGTCGCAGCTGCAGCCACCGATCGTCGAATCCTCTCGTTTCTCTCTTCCTAATGTCTTCGGCGATGTTTCCTTTCTTTCCGCACACTGTTTCCTCGTCTCTTTCTCCGCGGACAGCCTCCTCGCCCCTGCCGTCCAGTCCTCGCTGATTTATCGGCGTATTTCTAATCAAGCGAACGCGCGGGCGCGCGCGTCCGGCTTCGCAGCGGAGAGGGACTGTGTGTGTTATTTAGCCTTGCTCGGATAGCCGTGTTCCCCGCCCCGGACGCTCATGCTGAACAGAGGCTACGTGGGTGGTGGCGACAGCGACAGTAGGAAATCTCTATATCTAACTTCCTCGAGGTTCAACCCTCTGGGGTTCTCGTTAATCGATTGATTGCGGCGGCCGCGTTGTTGTGCGCAAAGCATTGTACATGGTGAATAAAGTTTGTGCACTGAGAGAAGGATCTAGTAAATATGACTGTATCGTTTGAGAGATATTACCATGGCACATAGTAGGAGAAAACTGGGGCGCCGCCTATGGTAGGAAGTACCGGATTTATAAGAAATTTTCTTAGATATTATGGTAAAAATTCTTGGAAAATATTTTACCAGAAAATAAATTACCATAGCACCATACATAGTATGGTGCTATGGTAATTTTTCTTAGATGATCGGTAGTTTTTAGTAGATCCTTCTCTCGGTGTACTTTTTACAACTTATCGCTCACAAACGTCCACAATTTTTTATTTGTTTGTTTTCCGATCGCACTGTCTGACTATAGTTTTACAAACAAATGCACGAACTAACATTTTTAATGAGACGGGAAATAAAAGGAGAGGTTTGTATATTGAAACAAACGAGTTTGTCACTTATCTGACGAAAATAATTCTGACGAAACTCCGTATTCCGATTTTACGAAATTATTTTTTACTGTGTACATCGTAACATAGTTTTGTGAACGCGAATTATCTGATGAAAATATTCTGACGAATGATTTTTTTTCCAGGTTTCGTGAAGAACGGATTCCCGGTGAGCGGAGCTTCGTTCGTCTGCCAACTCGGTGAGTTTTTTTTTATTACGATCTATTTCCGTCATTATTTACCCGTGAGGTTCGATGCGCAAACTTTTGAGGTAATTTCTGATGCAATAATTTACACCATAAAAATGTCCACATGAGAAACTACGATCTACCTAGTGTTTATTTACAGACCCATATATCGAATTTAATACGAAAGTATATTATACAGAGCTCTCTAGACCATTAATATACCGGTCTTAATGTTTCATTCCTATTTCAAATACCCAATTTAAATATTTAAATTACCTATATTATATTTAAATTTAATTACAATATAATTGTATTCAAATTTTTACCTTCCAATTAAATTTAAATACCGATATAAATATTAATATATCATTAATATTTATATCCGCGTTAATATTTAGACGTTTTTAATATACCTATCAATTAATTACTCTTCAATCCCCTATATAATTCAATATACCGGTTCGCCCATACAACTCGATAATTTCTCATATCGATTTAGCAAAAATGACTTTAACATAGCCCGAAGGCGTGAGGATAATGCAAGTAAAATGATAAGAAAAGCGCGAGCGCAGCTCGTTCTCGTCGGGAATCGATTACGGTCCGATGTTCCCGCGATCGAAATGTCAAGGCCTCGCCTCAGCTGAATTCTAGGACGGTCCGCACTTCGATGCACTCCGTGTGACACGACGAGGCAGTGCGACTGGCGGACGGAGCTTGCGTCTGGTCCGAGACGAGGGAGCCGCGGCGCACAGGATGCACCGCGCCTTCGCCGACACACTCGCTCGGGACGGCTCCGCTCGTCGAATACTAAAATACGATGCTGCGGTTAAAGTTTGCCGCTGTTGCTAGTCGCCCGATGGCTCGATCATACGCACACGCGTGCCTCTCGTCCAAGATTATCGCGGGCCTCCCCCCCTCCCCTTCGGAGTATAATAAACATAATCGCGGTAGCCCGACGAGGAGGCCTTGGCCGTCTCTCCCTTCGGTCGTGCACGGCACGCCCACAGCTACTACAAACCGCTCGGGCACGCGGGCGAGTCCGCGGAACCGACGAAGAAAATACTCTCCGCACCGGGCAATCAACGGTTTTACACCTGAGCCGTCTATGCATCTCCGTCTCCGCGGATCCGCGCAAAGCGTTGCGCCTTCCCTATCCGACCGGTCCGCACCGGTGGCGGAGGAAGCGAGAGATGCATTTACTCTTCGCACAGCGATATTCCCCGGTCTGTTATATCTTTCTAACTCGGATGGTTTGTTTTTTTTTGCCTCCTTCCTTACTGATCTCTGCCCCGTCCATGACTCCGAGAGTTCCGATGATTTGCCAGTTGCTGGAACGGACTGTGCGCCCGTATCGGTGGATTACATCCTACTCCTCCCGTCTTTCGCTCTTTGTCGAATAGGCCTCGTGCGAGGAACGCGATCCTGCAGCGAGCGCACGTGGGATATTCTGTGTGTAAAAAAAAAAAAAAATAAAAACGCTAGCCGAGCGTACGGGAGGGTCATTGGGTTCACGTTCACGGCAGAGAGCGAAGATCAGACGAGACGTGGATTTCGAAGAGCGATCGAGCGAGAGAACGGACTCTCCGCCAGACCGGGATCTCGTTCTCTCGCTCGGGCTCCGAGAGTACGTGAGCTGTTGGAACAAACAGAAAAAGACGTTGTTATATGCCGCTGCTGCCGTTGCTGCCGCTGCTCGTCGGACTGTGTTTCTGCGCGAGGATGAGGGACGTATAAGAAAGCTATAGTATAAGTGCCGGGGCATAGCAGTACGTATCGGGAGACTCGGATCGATGATAATCATTCGAGCGGAAGCCGTCTCTTCGCGGTTGCATCGCGTGAGCGGACAGCACGGCCGACGATCGAATTTCCTCGGCATTCCGGCGGCGGCCGCTGCTGCCGCGATCTTCGGAGTCCTGCACAGAGCCCGCGCACCGATCTTCACCCCGCATGTGTGCTGGAAAGATGTCCGATACCCGGGATTCGATATAATCCGCAAAAAATAAGACTCCGGGGAGGAAAACAAAAATAAAGAAATCGAAAGAGGAACGAAGGAAAAAAAGAAAAGATCGTCGATCGGTGTGTGTCTGCCTTCGATCCTGGTAGTCGATACATCGAATGAGCTCCCCGCGCGAGCACTTAGCGCGGGATGCAATGACGTCCCGTCGGCCTTGGAACGAAAAGACCTTCGACTATCGGCGAGTCATTAAAGGACACTAACCCAATGCTTAATGGATTTACGAGAGACCCCAAGAGGATATGTCGTTCTCGTTTGAGCGGCGAGACAGGAACGATAGTGCAACGCGGCAGCTGGTCCGGTTCGGTCCAGCAGACCTGAGTGAAAATTGATCTTTTTGAAGCAACATCACCAAGTTGGAAATGTAAAACTTGAGAAGAGTCTTCGAAGCCTCTGCCATTTCGGGAAATATTGATACCAGCTGGTCCTTTCTCCTTGAATCGAAATATGGCTTACGTAAATCCGGAGGATTAATGCCATCATTCCCGGGAACGATAGTGCAACGCAACATCCGCTCCGGATGTGTCGAGCCGACCGATCTCATTGAGTAAAAATTGATTTTTTTGATAAAAATAAATAAATAAAAATAACCAAGTTGGAAATCTAAACCTTGCAAAGAATCTTCGATGTCTCCGTCACTTTGGTAAATATCGAGCCCAGCTGGTCCTTTCCCTGGAATCGAAATATGGCTTACGTAAATCCGTAGGATTATCTCCACCATCCTCGGGAACGATAGTGCAACGCAACATCCGCTCCGGATGTGTCGAGCCGACCGGTCTCTGAATGAAAATTGACTTTTTGGAAAACATAAAAATAAAATTTCCAACTTGAAAATCTAAAACTTGCGAAGAATCCTCGACGTTTCTGCCACTTCGGAAAATATCGAGCCCAGCTGGTCCTCGCGCTCGAATCGAAATATGGCTTACGTAAATCCGTAGGATTATCTCCACCATCCCCGGGAATTAATGCCCGGATCGTTTCGCCGTACGTGACAGACTCCTGGGAGCCGGATCGAGACGCGCAGGCCCTGGCGTATTATAGAAATACAAGACAGCGCCCCTCCTGGCTCGGGCGCTGAGAGGTTCTCGTACACGCTCATGAGTCTATACTTATGGCCTAGGTGGTAGATATGGAGCGGTCGATAATGATCCAATATACTGGTACATCCTCGCGAAGTAATTACAATGATGAGCGAACCGCTACCATCGCCGGGGTTTATATGCCCGCGCTCATTCGTTCGTTCCTCTGCCTTGGCTCTTTTGCTCTCTCGAACTTGGCTCTCGGCGAGACCTAGGCGTCGGATCGCGGCCCCGTACCTCCCCCCCTTTTATTCCTGTTGCTTCTCTTTTATCTCTCTGCCCTCTCCCTCTTCTTTCTTCCCTCGCTGCTTCTGCTCCGACCTCTCCATCTTCATCCTCGTTTTTCTACACTACCGAAGAGCTTTAACCACTCGCGCGCTTCTACTCTTGCTCTATAGCAAAGCGGAGTGTAGCTATGTGCTCCTACGATCTCTTCCCCCCCCCCTTCGCCCCCCGCCCCTCCCCCGGGCCTCGCAACAAGAGCAAACAGCATCCTCTCGGGTCGTCACGGGGCCACGGAGCCACACAGCTCCGATGCTGCTGGATCTGCCGAGCCTGTGCGATCTCTTCCCTCCTACGGAATTATCACGGGGCCACCGGAGAGAAAGACGAAGTGAAAGAGTTCACTCGACCGGAAGTGCGTCATCGCCGAGTCGGATTTATTTAGCGGCAATTAAGATCGGTAAGCGGAGGAAAAAAATTTAATTAAATTCATCGATTAACGGAGTAGAGAAAGATCTCGCCTCCGAAACTGGCGGTGGAACGACGCGCCGCGAAGTTATGGAAGCCACTGGAGGAATCGATTGTAGATCCCGAGGGACGGTGGCGTCTCGGGCCGTCGATCGTCGGCAAGCTCGCGATCTCGCGTCGGACGCGGTGTGTCTTGGTACCTTCGCGGAAGGTTCATTCATCGATTTTTTTGCCTCGAGGAACCTGCTACCGCTACCGCTGCCTCGATCGCGGCTAGATCGAGAGGTGCCCGAGATATCGGGAGCTCGCGGAGGCGATCGTTTGCCGATCGCGTCAGTTGGATATAGGTGGACAACAGGGAGGGTCACTTTTTGCGCCGGCAGCCCGACGACGTCGAGCAACGCCTCTCCCGTCACGCGGGGACCCACAGCCGATGGCCCAATACACAATTCCTCTCATTCCCTGTCCCATTCCGTCGCTGGCTCCGCCGCGGGTCACGACTTCGATCACGATTCAGAAACTCAACCGATCGATCACAGGTTCACAATATCGCCGGACCGCAGGCACGCCGTATAAGCAAACAACAAGACGATGATGGCACAATAATCTTTTCGATCCCTCCGTGCAAGAACAAAAGAAGCGGTTGCGAAAGATCGTTATTTTTTTAACGCCGAAGAAAATTGCAACGAACCGCGAGGCAATCGTTCGCGTATCACGAAGGGGAATATGAAATCTCCGTTGCGGCAAATAGTATTCATGATTTGAAAAATAAAAAAAATAAAAATAAAAAAATATCGTATCCAACACCGCGCGGAATCTCGAGCGTCCATATTTATAAAGTCGCTCTCTCGACACCTTTGAGATGATGCGCTAGATCGTCGTTGCACGATCTCGATGGCTACTCCGGCGGCCGAGCCCGGCAGCGCGCTCCGCGCAAAAGCAATTCAACCTTGCAGCGATAGGAACTGCCGCGTTTGACCCAGTTGCCGAGAAGCCGGTGTAATCCGTTTCTCGCGGTTGCGAGAGATGAGGAACGCAGAGCAGGTATGGCACCGTGTACCTGTGTACACGTCTCGGGGATTATCATCGCCGCCATAAACCACCGGTGCTGTGAAATGTCACGAGTCATCATTCGCTGGATTCGACATAATAACAAGACGTGGCGCGCAGCGTGCGATGTCGGATTTGTAAATCGACGTCGAGCGCGGAGTCCGTAACAATAGAAGTGCCACGAGAAGATTGATAACGAGATGTATATACACCTATACGTCAATCACCCGTTCGATCATTGAATCAATCCGATTGCCAATGGATGACGCCAGAAATCTCGTCGGCTCGTCACACCGGCTCAATGTTCCGTTAACTTCCAACTTAATTGCCTTTCATTTCGCGAATATTGTAGGGGAGTCCGGGGCAAAATGGCACAGCGGGGCAAAACGGGACAGTGTGGGCAAAACTCAATCTTACAATAATTTTTGGATGCCCCATTTTGTCCCAACGATACATTCGGATTTTCAAACTAGTTTTGCCCCACGTACCACCATTGCCACCGTCCAAAAGTTATTGGAAAATTGGGTTTTGTTTCATTATCCCGTTTTGCCCCACTATGCCATTTTGCCCCACTATACCTCGGCGGCAAGGAGATATGTAGGGGAGAGCGGGGCAAAATGGGGCAACGGGGCAAAACGGGGTTTTTGAGCAAAACGTCATTTTCCAATAATTTTTGGATGCCCGAATTCGCCCTATCGGATACATCAGGCTTTTCTGCCCAGTTTTACCACCCTGTCCGATCCAAAAATGATTGGAAAATTTAGTTTTGCCCAAAAACCCCGTTTTGCCCCGTTGCCCCATTTTGCCCCGCTCTCCCCTACATCTATACATAGCGAGTACATGGGTCTCTTCTTTCGCGGGCGTCTACCGCACGTACCTATTCCACACGAAGAAGGACGTTTTACCTCTGGTCGTACGTGCGAAATGCCCTCGCGCATAGGTGGGTATGTCGTTCAAGGACGACGGAGAGGGTGCGACGCCACTGTTGCGCCCGTGGTCACCGTAGTCTGGAGCGTTCGGCGGCTACCCGAGTGCAACGAGGGCGAGAGAGCACACGCATGTAGAGTTCCTGTAGCGATATTCTATATGGATGCAGGAGAGCCTGGTGCATGCGGGCGCACCAAGTGCATCTCGCTATACAACGCGGCCGATCGCCGCGGGCTCTCCTCGCCGCTCTCTCTCGCTCCCTCGCTGCAAGAACTCTGACGGGTTGGAACGACGGGGTCCAGGAGGGGCAAGGGGCACCGCGGGGAATACGAGGAAGAGTGGCGCGGCCGCGAAGAAGGTGAGGCAGGAGGAGCGAGGAGGGAGTTGAGGTCGACCGGGATAAACATCTGAGCCCCGCCCGGCACCCGAGGCTGCTGCTGATCCTCTTGTTGCTTCTTCTCTTCCTTCGTTCCTCTTCGTTCTTCCTCCTTCTGCCCCCTTTTGCCTCTTCCTCTCGTCCCGAAGCTTCTTCGTCCTCCTCTTCGGGAACGACCTTCTCCGTTCGACGCTCGACCGCGCTGGCTGAGCCCCCCCCCGCCGATAACCCTTCCAGTTGCGGCTTTTCAGTTCCTCCTCGGTTCACCTCTTCTGATCGTCTTCTTTATCCTTTCTCACTCGCTGCTCTATCGGGCTTGCGAGGCTTTCCTCGCTCCTCTCTGCGGACCGCTGCTGTTCGGGCTGGACGGTCACTACCGTTTTCGAGACGGCGTCCAGCACGGAGCTGAATTGGCTTTTCGTATACCACAATGCTGGTCTACCGTTGGGATACGTAGCGGAGGAAGAAGTGCAAGAACTTGGAGAATCGACCTGGCGAAGTGCCGCGGGCCGCGAATTACTCGATCTCGATCCCTCACCATTGGGCCGAGGACCGCTCGGAGGTGTAGAAATTCATGGAATCCCGCGAGGAAAATGACGAAGCGAAAATTTTCTTGGATGCTCGAAGGACGCCAAGGTGGAATCTAGTTGAACCGACTTTACGAGATTCCGGCGTCGACCGAGGCTCTCTCGGTACGCTCAATCTTCTTACAGTTCTGTAACACTCTGAAGCTGCGGCTGTGCGGCCTCCGCTCTATCTCCTCTATCTCTGTTGATCCTTTTATTTTGTGCCCTGCCAACTTCTAACTACCGTTCACCGGGCGATCTTCTCTGCTCTCCGGCTCGAGAGCAGGAGCTCCGCCTCGAGTAGCAGCTTCCTCCATCCGCGCGCGGTTCGACCGCCGCGACCTGTATCCAAGGAGGAAAATACGTGTTCCACGAACGACCCAAACGAATCGCAGGAAAATAAAAAGCGTTTTATCCCGCCGTGGAGATATCGAATGACGAGGAAAAAAAATTGTTTCATAGGAGACGAGAAATATGAACGGTGACGGGGACGTCTACAATTTGAATTGGAAGTTAAGAGGAAAGAATGTTTCCAGTTTGTAAATGGAACTAGCGGTATCAGCCTCGCGCGCTCGAGAATAATTTAATGCTCGTAATGACCAAAAATCGTATTTCTCGGGATTAATAAATAAAATAAAAAATCTTCGGATTAACAATATTTATGATACGGAAACTCCCGGTCAGAATTTCCCTATGAAACATTGAGCCAACAGTAAAACGACTGGCGTAATCGTCCAGCGAGAAATGATACATCGGGTATGCCCTTAAATCAACGAATGTCAACAACAAAAAATTTCACATGCGTTTTTTTTAACATAAGATAATACCTAAGCGTGCATGTAGGATGTGTCCAGCGATGCATAATATATCAGGCATACCCTTAAATCAACGAACGGTCAACAAACCAAAATTCCTTCACATGCGTTTTTTTAAATTTAATACCTAAGCATGACGGAAGGATCGACGGTACCGGCATCTTCCAGCGAGAAATAATACATCGGGCATGCCCTTAAATCAACGAAAGTCAACAACAACAAATTTCACACGGGTTTTTTTAACATGAAATAATACGTAAGCATTCAGGAAGGGTCGAGGGTACCGGCAGCGTCCAGCGGGAAATAATACATAAGACATACTCTAAAATCAACGAATGTCAACAAACAAAAATTCCTTCACATGCGTTTTTTCTTAACAAAAGATAATACGTAACCATGGAGGAAGGATCGACGGTACCGGCAGCGTCCAGTGAGAAATAATACATCGGACATACCCTAAAATTAACGAATGTCAACAAAAAAAAATGCCTTCACATGTGTTTTTTTTTAAACATAAGATAATACGTAAGCATGGAGGAAGGATCGACGGTACCGGCAGCGTCCAGTGAGAAATAATACATCGGACATACCCTAAAATTAACCAATGTCAACAAAAAAAATGTCTTCACATGTGTTTTTTTTAAACATAAGATAATACGTAAGCATGAAGGTAGGCTCGAGCGATACCGGCAGTGCAGCTTCACGCACTGGCAGGATATCGATCCAATTGCGGTCGGGTTAATAATTTCATCTCTCCGTGTATCGTATGGTCGACTATCGCCGCGGTGGAGCAGCATCGGGAGCAAGACGCTCGCTGCACAGAAACGTGCCGCTCGCTGCGTCATGACTCTGTGCACTTCGCGGTCACAGTTGATCTCCCGGTCGGTTCAGCCGAGACTTCCGTGCACGTCACACGTTCTGGTTTCGTTCCCGCGAGAAGCGCTTCCTACCCTGAAGTTTTGCCCCGCGGACCCGGAGCGAGTCGAGAATGGAATCTTCGAGGTGGGAATATATATTCCACCACCGAGATGCTCTCCTCGGCGGAGTGCCAAGCGGCGACGTTGGGGAACGAATGTTGCAGACTCGGTTTCTCTCGCCCGTTCGGGAGTTGCGAGATTTCTCAACGGCCGAAGACCCAAGAATCTCTGCTCGCCACATTGTACGACTTATTACGTGAACGGGGCAAAGTATCGTCCAGGAGGTTTTCGTAAGAGCGCGAGGCGGGGGTCTCGTTTCTTGCTGAGAGGAAGAATAACTCATAATGTATGGTCGATGGTGTAGATCATCGAGCGAGTCCCGGTGTGGCGTAGCGCAAAACTGCCTTCCTTTCTTCTGCATATCTTTTCTTATTCTTCCGCCGTACCGCGCTCGCCACCCCTTTCGAGAGCCTATTGAATAGTTTACGGCTTTTAAATAAGGGGGCCCTCGTTCCCAAACAATTTGCTCGTCCCGCAGATTGCTCGTAAATAAAGATAATCTATTCGACCCGGAAGATAAAAATCGTCGGTCGGAACGTAACCGGGGTCTCTCGGGGTCCTCACCGCGCTGTGTGTGCTCGTCGATGCTCTTCCTCCGGTCGGTTCGCGGCCGCGGATGCTGGCGACCCGCGAACCACCGGAGAGTAGCTCGAGAGAACTCTTCTGCCGTTGCCCGAGAGTCGGGCCGCTGGATGTTGCTCGTACCGCGAGGTGTTCCAACCTTCGTCCGCACCTCTGTTCTCCCCCCCCCCCCCCGCCGTACCTTCGGGTTACTTCGTTCGTTCGTTTGCGGGTGAACGCTCCTCCAGTTATTCATTTTTACGTCGCTCATTGCTCGGATTTTACGAGGCAAAAAATTATGAAATTGCACTTTGTGCGCCGGGTTCCTCTACCGGTGCGCTCTGCCTCGCGCACTCACCGGGCTCTTCGCTCCGCTCGCGCCCCGTTACGGAGTTCACCCTCCATGATCCACGGAATCGCCCCCGGGCCACCAACGAACCCTTCGAACTCTCCCAAGTTTGCAAACCGTGAGACACACACCGTTTTCATTTCTTACATACCGCGAAGACTTCGCATGCATTTTTTCGCACAAAAATATATTTATAGGGGATACCGGAGCAAAATGGGGCAAAACGGGGTTTTTGGGCAAAACTCAATTTTCCAATCATTTTTGGATCGGACAAGGTGGCAAAGCTGGGCAGAAAAGCCTGATGTATCCGATAGGGCGAATTCGGACATCCAAAAATTATTGAAAAATGACGTTTTGCCCAAAAACTCTGTTTTGCCCCGTTGCCCCATTTTGCCCCGCTCTAACCTATATGTTTATTTTTCAATGTTTCAATACTTTCGTTATACATATAGCGATAGTGTATTGAACTTTCTATTATTTACTCCTGCGAACCGAGCCCGTTCATTGGCAACGCGCACGTGATGTGAAAAAAAACTATAAATAAATAACAAGCGTGAGATTCCGTGAAGCGATTTCAAACCCGAGCGCGTTCTCTAATTGTCCATTTAATTCGCATCGATAGAAGAGCGAACCGAGCCGCGGTTCTGTCGACGTAACAGACTCGGCGTCGGGCCGAGTATGGCATAATACGCGTGCGTCGCTATACCGAGTTTCTCTCCTGATTGGCTACCGATTTGGCGTTGTTCTCGGCACCGCTGTTAATGAACTTAACGCGTCGACTTCTAATCGTCGCATATTCTCGCCGAGTCCTCCGCTCGTTTTGTATTCCGAGCCTACACCTAGAAAAAAAATTTATTGGACAGCCACCGTTTATTTGGTTTAAGTAAAATATTCATTTGATTTAAATAAATATTTATTTCATTTAAGTAACTATTTACTTAATTAAAATAAATATTTATTTAAATCAAATAAATATTTTGCTTAAAACAAATAAACGGTCGCCGCCAAATAATTTTTTTTCTGAGTGTACGGGAGGGGGGGGGGGGAATTGTCTTCGGGTCGGAGTCGTTTCGCGCGCGCCTTTTCCACTTTCTTATCGCCGATTATAATTATCGTTTTTAATAACTGCACCTTTCACATTCCTACCCGACGCGTCTGCGACCTTTACCTTTGCCGACTCATCCGTTAAGCTCCCGATGGCCTTATTCACGAGTGTGCGCTCGCGCGCAAACACCGCCCGTTTAAACGCACATGTTAATCGTCGGTTTACTCCACGCACGATGATATACACACATATTTATTATCATATTTATGGTCTCGACCTAACACCTTGATTTTATAATCGATATAAAGTGGCTCGGAGCGACGCGATATGCACCTCGCCGCGGTATCTCAAAATGAATATCGGCGAAACTTCAGGAGCCGAAGCGACTCGCTGAGTTAACGCTCGCGTCCGCGAGAGTCTCGGTGTGTGTACGACGATTAAAAAATTACCGACTCGAGAGAATCATCGCTCGACGTTTATGACAGGTTTCACGTGGTAATTATATACTTTTGCTCGGGAACGCACGGCCGCTCTCTTCCGTCTCAATTCTGCTGCGGCTGCCGCTGCCGATGTCAGGACAACCCAGACAGAGCTCCGGACGTCGGAGCGTAATTTACGTGACATTGGGCAGTCGAGATACGAATGATTTTCTTCGGCTATTTGAACATTTTTTTAATTTTTTTTTTCCTCATCTCAATGTACTCGAGTTAACAGTCGGTCGTTCGAGAAGGTGCGGTGAGCGTCGAATTTACAGCTGAGAGCTCTCGGTACCCCGGGGAGGGGAGGAGATTTAAAAATAAGAAAAAAAAATGACAACGTCGTTCAACCAGTTCGATTATTTAATTATCACCGGTGAACGAACGGCGATCCCTCGCCGATGCTGGCGAGAAAGGCGGGTTCTCTTAATTCCTATCGAGGGCCGATAAAACGACGAAATTGATATAGTGGCATTCCCATCCGTCATCGTAAATTCGTGCCACGAACGGCTCGGTCAGATACACACCGCGGGTACCGCGCGTACGCTATAATGCCACGGTGAGGATTGGTTGTAGTAGCCGTCCGTTGTCCTCCCGTTTCACAGACGGATACCAGTATAAAATCACTTAAAATTCTCTCAACGCCGAGGCCCGAGCGGAGCCGAGGGTCCCCGCGTCGACGTACCATCGTCGGCCCCGCCGCCCGTTTAAGCCGCGGCGCACACCGCAACGAGGAGCACGATTTTATCAATGACTTTTATAGCCCCCCCGGTATACGTATAGGTTTTTCACATGCATAAATATTAAATGGGAATTCGATCGAATCAGCGAGAAGTCGGAGAGACTCCGCGAAGAATTATCTATCGGGTATCGGCCCAGTACGGCACCGGGCTTAAGCTACCTTTGTACCCCTTCGACGCGGAGAGCTCGAAGAGATTAAAAAAAAAAAGAAAAAAATATATAAATTCCGAAGTTCTTTGAACCCCGTAATATCGACGACGACTCATTCACTCGTGAGAATCCTCGTCGTGGGGCCCTCCGAATTACCCATCAAATCTTCTAAAATAGTATCGATGAAAAGTCAGCGTTTTTTTATTTATAATCTACGAGCCTCTGTCGGATGACATTTCCTAGAGGTTTAATTCTTCGATATACAGCGCCGTATTGCGGTCCATACCGATTCACAGATCCAAACTCGATAGAGCCCGTAAACCGTTCCTATTTAATTGAGGATTCTAACGAAGCATCAAACGGGGCCGATCATAAATACGCCGGTGCTCGTCTCCTTAATTCCACCGCCCCTCGCCCGCCGTCGTCGAACGCCCTCTCATTCTCTCGTCGTTTGCGCTCACACATCTGCTTTCTTATCCGAGGGTCTATATACACGGCGTCTCACTCAATAAAAGTCGTGCGCGAGAGAGCCGGCCGACGTGCGTTTTTTCCACGCGCTCATTACGATCGGTCCCTCCACTACGGTGCGTCACATCGCAGGCGCGCGCGTTTACCGGCATACATCATAATAAAAATTCCCGTCGAACCGTGTAGAGAGCTTCGTATCGTTCGCTCGTTATCGTTTTTACGCCTTTCCGAATAAGGCTTCGGATTCCCTCTTGCTCCCGCGCCGTCGCCCGCCTTCGCGCCGCGACGGCCACCTCTCGATTCCCTTCGCCTTTTCGTTCACCGATCCGACCGGGAAGCCGGTTCGTGTTCGCGATGCCGGTGACGATCCTCGCGCGATCAATAAATACGTATATTCTTCGAGCGAGCTAAATACGTCGCAACAAATTACAACCGGAGGATCCGGCGAGCGGACCCGTCGTAAATCAGAGGGCCATTATTCCACGGGCGGACGGAAGGAGAGGAGGAAGATCTCGTCATCGGCGGTGTCGTTGTCGCTCCCTTGGAGACACTCCCCCTTCGAGCATTTACCGAAACCGAGTGGATCGAGTCATTCCGGAGATAATCTATCTCCGAAGCGCCCGCTGAACCTCCGCGATCCGGCGGAGCGGGATGGAAAGCGAGCCCAGGAGACGATGAAGAAAGAAGAAGAATAAGAAGAAGCAACAAGCGTGGCTCCGACGAAGAGGACTCGAGGCACGAAGGAATGGAAAAGGAAGCGCGCGCGTATCGCGCACCTTGGATTTTACTACCGTCCGGGACGTCTCAATTAAATCTTTGAAATCGGGAACTGCTTACACGTACGCGGTAGGATATATAGGTGCATATATGTTTATATATATATATATATATATATATATACGCACCGCTAACTTATACCCGCACGAGTTTCTTCTCCATCTATACCACCGGATCGCCCGTTTTGTCGCCGTGCCATAAATTTAACGCCACGGGCGTTTCCACGCTCTCCGCGTGTTTCCTCTTCATCCACGCCCCGTTCCCGTCGTCCCTGTCGCATTCGTTCGTCGTCGTTCCGTCGCTCTTTTCTGTGCGATCCTCCTCTCCCGTGATCCTCGCACGCAACCCACCGAGCTTGTCTTTCCTTCGATGTATACTTTTATCCGTGACACACGCCGCTCGTTGCGTGTGCGTCCGGGGTGTGCAGCTTCCACGGTTCTCGCACCAACGTCAGTTTCTCGCGGGATTAAAGCGGAGGGGTCTCTCCTTCCCGGGGATGCCGACTAATCCCCCGAGTCTCGCGGAGAGCCCGGTCCCCTCACTCACGGGGAGAGAATACGAGCGCCGAAGTGGGATCGACTGTAATCCACCTGCGGGTCTTTGAGAAGCAGCAGTTAAAAAAAGAAAAGACTTAAAAAAGAAAGTGGAAAAAATAAATAAAAACGAGAGCACAAAGACGTAGAGTCGCGACAATATATGGGCTGAAGGGAAATGCTCAATTTTTTTTTTTTCTACCCATTCTGCACTCTTGAAAATTGAACTGTTTGACTCAAAGCATACTTCAAGTAGGAGTACATTTAAAATTCCAAAATAGGGAACATTTTGTTATTATTATTATTATTATTTTATTAGTATAAAATGAATATTTTATTGTATAATATTTGTATTGATTACTAAATTGAGAGAAGGATTTGATAGAAATTACCATAAATCTGGTAAAAACCGGCAGAACTTTCAGGTATATGGGAAATAAATAAACAGGCGACATCCTGGCAAACATTCGTATTAAACTTAACACATTCTGCTAAAAAATATGGTAATTTTCGGTTTCGCAGGTATTACCCGAATATTCCGTATTTTTTTGTATAATATAAGTGCTTTTTACTAGAAAATATAGCAATCGGTGGCGTCGCGATCGTGAACCGTTTGTTTTAGATTTGTAGGTTTTACCGGCATAGTATGTCGATAATTTTTTTTTTTGTACACATACATAACAAAATTTGATCGACGATATTCTCAGTTTTAATCCATGAAATTCCTAGTTAGTAGTAGATTTATTCCAATGTATGGCGTCTTCGGTCTTTTACAATTCCCGCCCAAATCCCCAGAAAAGAATATAAATCTATATAAAAACATATATAACCTCTTCCACATATTTCAAGTACAATTTTCCATATGATTCCATATTAACATTCCATATGCATAATCGTCCCTGATGTCTCTCTTCCCCAAAATACCTCTTTTTCGTGGTTGCCGTGCTCGTCCAGCGGCTTATTTAACACACAACTCGGTAAATTATAAAGTTTCCCTGCGTCGCAAGTTTCAACTCTTCACTTTCCGTCCTTCCGCTCCCGTGTTTCTCCCAGTGTTAATCGTCACGTCCCTTTCTTCACAACACACTTTTTCGTGGACGCCGCACTCGTTCAGCGGCTTATTCTAACACAAAACAACGAAATCCTTAGTTTTATCCATGAAATGATTAGTTTTATCCATGAAATTATTAGTTTCATCCATGAAATTATTAGTTTTATCCATGAAATTATTAGTTTTATCCATGAAATTATTTTTATCCACAAAATTCTTACCCAGATACACAACATTTTGCCAACCCGCCTTACGGAAAAAATTACCATATGGGTTGGGTAAATTTGCTATGGCCTCTGTAAAAATTTCACATATCGCTAGTGGTGAAGCTAGTTTTGCCTGATCGAAATTGACCATATAACTAAGTAATTTTTCCAAGATCCTTCTCTCAGTGTATGCCAAAAAAAGAAACAACTAGGGTAAAAGTGGTGAATATGGCCCACCTCGATTAACACGTAAATCAGTGATATATGGACCGGGCCATATTCCCCACTTTTACCCTATCCTATCATATCAACGACGCTATCCCGGAGCTCCGAGTCTTGTATTTCAAGCCTCACAAATGGAAAAAAGTGGGAATAAAGCTGGGAGTGAGCCGAGCGTTGCCTGCAGTTTAACGCCGAAATTCCGTGTGTTTCCCCGCTGTCGTCACCAACATCGGGATCGACGGACCGTGGACGAAATCCCTCGTAAAGATAAAGAAAACACGAGCGATTGGCGAACGCCGCGATATTCGCGGAACGGCACCGATCAAAATATTTGATTGGCGTCGTAAGTTCGTAAGCCGAATAACGGGAAAAAAAAATAAAAGGGATATTCCGTCGAATCGCGCAGGGCATGGCGTCTCGCGAAAACAAGCAAAACACACTCGATTTACTTTACGAGGCGCGCTCGTTTTATAATTTTATTTCCCGCTACTTCAATTTTTATCGCCCAATTGCGTGGTCGCGCGCGTATCCGTTTATATTTCCGTCAACTTTTATTCACCGTAATCCGGCTCGATCACGGTGAACACCGTATCCGTAAGAGATTCCCGAATTCTCGTCGTTAGCATAATTATCCGGTAGTTATACGATAGTGCGCAGGGCTAACGGCGGCACTTCTTCAGGGTTAAGGCGAAATCTCTTCCGAGCTTCCGCGTCCATAAGGCAGTTTCTCATGCCGAGAACCGGTAACGTCAGCGGCGCGGACACTTCCCAGTCGCCGTATAACGACGCGTTAAACCTCCATCGTCCCGGTGTTACCTCGCCGCTTCTTTGGGGAAACGTGTAATTCCGGAGGCGTCCTTTATTCCAAGAAGCAGAAGCGGAGGAGCGAAGTTGGTACCGCGGTGCGCGTTAAGGACCAAGAAGAACACGAGGAAGAAGAAGCGGAGCAAAAGTAGCGCGGAACCGAACGGAGAGATGGCTTCTTAATGTTCGCGCTCCGGACATGTGGATGCCCGGAATGGAGAACGCATTAGGGCATCTTCGCCATCTTCGATGCGCCGGACGAGTCAGCCCCCGGGAGTCGAAATATAATGCAAAGGTGGGCACTCCAGTGGCGCGCAGCAGTCGATCCCGAGGAGATACGAAGGGAGAGACGGAGGCACCGTTATCGTCGAGACCATCTTATCAAGGGCGGCGAGCTAAGGGGAGGATAAATCATCGGGAAGCCGCGACGGGGCACCTTTAATTACCGGGGGGCGCGAGCGGCCTCCCAAGGAAAAATATGAAGACGTAATGCCTCCGCATATGAAATGTTGCTGCTGCCGCTGGTGACTCCCCTGGTTATTCTTCCACCTGCGGCGCTGCGTGCTGAGCATTCAGTGCAGGAAGGAGGAAAATACTCTAAGAAATGAGATACCGGGAATGGGACGATGATCATAAATAACGCGTGTACGCGCGAATGCCACTGATCGGCCGAGATTTTTTATTTTCCTGGGATTTACGAATTTTTGTTGCATTCGCGAACTTGAACGCGATAAAATCGCCGACGAACAGATTTACCGATCGCCTTGATCAACAGGTGGTGAGGTCGTGTATAGATGGTTCGAAATTCAATGGGATGACGTGGTGGCGAGAGGTCTCGTCAAAGAACAATAACCGACGCCACTCACGCACATGCGTAGGTGGAGCACATTGTAAGTTCGGAAATCGAATCCGTCGGACTCCTCTCGAGCAGTCGAGAGTGATCGATATCATCGGAGATACAAGGCCAGAACCGCGTCCAAGCTAACGCGAAAGAGCGCGGCGAATGCGCTGTATATAGGTGTACCCGGCAATCAAAGGGCGAAGAGAGAACACCTCGTTGGAGCTTGAACAGACCACGGCGGTGGATCCCCACACGGTACCGCCACGCCTTCGTGAAACAATGTGATGGTTAAGCTAACAAGCTCTACCTACCGAACAGCGTCCGCTACGTTCGGTATTCCTCTTGTCCAGCGGACTTGTCGCCTCCTCCGGTGCTTCCACGCGTCTTTAGAAGTAAAGGTGATAACGGTTTTCATAAAAGCTACCGAGGCAATGTACGTAAAAAAACGAAGTAAATCACGAATCATGCTTGGGCTTCTTCAGGTGCCGGACCACTGTTCACGTAGTCTCCAGATTCATCGACGATGCAAAAAGAAATCGTATGAAATTTAATGTTCCGGTACTCTAAGTTTTTACGCATAAACTGGTATATTAAATTTCATATACAATTGTGACGAACAGTTCACGTACAGTATATTAAAATCTTTAGAAATACTTTACTGTAATTTTACTACAAAAGTACTTTAATTCTACTCTAAAATTTAGACTCCAAACATTCAATTTTACATTCTAAAAATTCCGTTTAAAATTTACAAATTTACGCCAAAAGTCGTTTAATTTTTCATGACAATTGTACATTAGGTGTAATATACCAATTTCTGCATAAAAACTTCCAGTCCGGTACACTGAATTTACCATTTTTTTTAACAGCGCAGTAACACATCGAATTAGGGTCTCAATTCGGGTCCCAGCAAAACATACCAATTGCAACAATTTCTTTTCCCTCGCTCTCGCAAGTTTCCGAGACGATCCGTCAAGACCAAGGTGCCCTTTCGCGACGAGCGTCCTCACGGATGGCCGATTATTCGATCTAACGAACGGATCGAAGCGCGATGTTCGATCGCGACGTGAAAAGTCATTCGTTCGTTACCAATCGGCCCCCGAGGGAACGAAGGCGAGAGGGAAGTGACGCTTCAACAGCGGCAGGAGCGGCAGCAACTTAGCATTACAAACCGATCGTGAAGATGTCCGGGCCGAAGGGCTACCACTACGAACATACAAGGTATCCGCGTCCTGCCGGGGTATTCAACACCAGCGGCGGTGATGTAGTGTTCGGCAGGCTAGAAGCGTAGAGGAAACAACGCGAAGCGACGCTAGACTGAAGGATACCCGTGTGTTCCTCGGTTTCCCGTTGAGGAAGAGGAAGACGGAGGAAGGCGAAGCGATTCTACCGGGAGCTTCCGTGCACCGAGGCAGCCGAGTGCCCCGGGAGTTTCGCTCGAAGGTAGCGCAAAGAGAGACATAGAGACGATAGTTGGACATTGAGCGACGTGCATGGAAGAGGGTCTCACAGCAGAAGCTAACCCCATCCAGAGCCGGGATCCGCTGAGCCGCGTTCTCTTGAAATTCAATGGACATCCTTCCGTCCAATCCTCCCCGGTATATATCTAACTTCTGTGGCGTAGCGTAAGAGTGCCCAAATATGGAAACGGCTGACCGCCGAGAGAGCGCGGGGACCATAATCGGTAACACGAATCCCCGGTGCACGCATCGCCCTTTTACATTACACGCATCCCTCGCTGAATCCCTCAGTCTTAAATCTTCATCACCAAAGGCGACTCGGCGTTCACCTTTTTGTCGGACGCGCAGCATAAGCCGCTCTCGTGACTCCCACCTCAGCCTGCCGATCCTCCGATACTTTTTGAACTTTGCACTTCCCGCTTGACCCTTCGCTCTGCCTCGGCCTTACAACTTCCAGCTCGAATGCCGCAGCAATGAAAAGCGAGGAGTGGAAAGTGCAGGACTAAAAAGAAAGGCTTCCCGAGACCTTCGATAGGCCGCGCGACAGGTTGTTCTCCAAGTTCTCCGGTGCTACCAGCGCAAAGAGGCTGGCGTAAAAGCCTCGTCGAAGCTCCGAGCACGTTCGGGCTCTCCGCTTCGACTCGTGACTCCTACTCCCTCGGAGCTGGTCCTGTTCTCTTGTGTTCACCACCACCGGTATCCCGCCACTTCCACCGCTCTCGCCAGCTCCTGCTTCTGCTCTCGCCGCTGCATCAGGCTCGACCTCTATCTCCCTCGGCTGTGCCTCCTTCTACCGCGGCTTCGCGGACGCGCGGCTAGCCGTGCCACGCCATGTGACTGATACCCCTTCTCCGCAGGTTGACGAGTCCGAGGGCCTGCCTACCTGCCGCCCGCTGCCCCGCTCCCATTACGACGCGGACTCTCGCGGCAGGTGCACCAACCTAAGTGCCACTCCGCTCACCTGTGTGTCGTGCGCTACTCGTAGCTGCCTGGTGTGCGCGCCCGTGCTCGGTGCTCGGGCCTTTTACTCGTTGTTTTCGACAAACTCGAGTATCCCATCGAAATATTCGACGGAAAAATTTAATAAAAAAAAAAAATAATATTGTCGCAACGAATCGTCATCGGTAAAGTGTCTTGTGTTTACTCCAAGAGTGTACGTGTGCGAACCGGTGATCCGTCATAAGATCTCGTCCAGAACGCACGTGCGTTCGTCCTCCGGCGGGCAACGCAATTATCACGATAAGAAACAAAAATAACAAACGAAAATAACAAAAACAAAATTCATCACGTACCGTCGCGTACCTCTTATCGCCCCGACGATTCTCACCGAGATAACGCCGAGTGGATTTCGAGGATCAAAGATCGTCGAACCCGTCGTCGAGGTGCTCCGATCAAGATCGACGAGTGTTCGAAATTCCCACGATTCGTTTGGCGCGATCGCGGTGGAATAACATTTGCATGTCGATGCAATCGACACCTGCTGCCGAAAGAAACAAACGAAAATAAGATAAACCGCCCGGTTTCTCGGAGTGAGAGATAAACGACGATGAATTCCGGAAGTAAGGGGCCTCGCTGACGTATCCGTGATAGCGTGACATTTGGTGCCGAGTCTTCGAACCCAGAATACGTTATTCCTCGAGGGCTCCTTCCGTGCCCGACACCCGGTCTCAGTGCACGGACTTGCGTCGCTACGTGAACGAAATCCTGAGTGTCGCTCGTCACGAGCCTCTCTCGCCGTCTGTCGTTAAACTCGGCTCGAACAAAATAACTTTGTCGTGCGAGTCGCGGTTATTTTTCGTCTCCCACCTCGGCGGGGACTCCACCTTGTCCCCCCGTCGCGGCGCTCTTTCGGGCCGCGCCGCGGTCGAGCGGAGCCGCGACTCGATGACGCGAGTTTCGTGCCTTATCAGCGGGAACGAGCAGCAACGTCGCCGGGTCGCCTAGGCGAAACCGAGTCAACCTCGCTTACGTACCTTCCTCGGGGACATACACACGGCGATTCCGCCTCTCCGTTCTGTGTGCGACACTCGCGGCTCTCTTATCGCCCCGGCTATCTGTCTCTCGGAACTCTGAGCGTGTTAGACATCAGCGGCGAGGGAGCCTGTGTATGTGGGTGGGTGCGCGAGAGAGCCCCGTCGCCGTTCTCGTATATTCCCGTGGACGTCGTCTTTGGAGCTGCTCCGCGAAGGAGTTTTGCACGTGCGCCCTCGATAAGAAGTCTCTCGACCTCGTCGGCTCCGAGGTGCTCGCCGGAGATCATTGTATATATATTCCGCAGCCGACCCGGAGATCGCGGTTCTGCTCGTCGAATCGTAATTCGACGATTTTTTGTTATTGTTGAAAAAAATCCCATCGGGAAGTGCGAGCTAAGATAAAAAAAAAAAAGAATCAAATCTTCGATCGGCGATCAAACTTCTGGATTCGATTCGCGGAGAACTTTTGTTCGTTTTTAATTCACGCGCTGTTTTGATAATCGACTGACAACCTGGACATTTTGACCCCGACTGCTGGACGAACGACGGAGTGGAGATGTCCGCGGCTCGCTGAGAGAATGAGGGAGCTGGACACCGAGAGCCCCGTCGTCTGGCCAGCCTGGTGTTATACTGGTGAGTCTCGTATTCCGAACCACTGTCTTCATCCATCATGAAACTTTTATTGTATTACGCATGTGCAAATATCCCGCGATCGTCGCCGCTGCCGTGTCCGACGACGCTTCTGGCGTCCGGCGAATACTCTCGAATGGCATATTTTAAGCGCAGAGCCCGCCGGCCGATTCATTAATCATCTAGGGATAGACGAGAATTCGGACGCGTTGAGGAATGATTAATCGGGCGCGTAGACGAGAGAAAGAGTTGACGAAGGAGGATCGGATTATCGTACGCTAATAAAGAGCTCGGATCGGTTGAGTGCGCGGAACGCTTGGGGGACAGAATTTATGAGAATTGCTTCGACGTTCGATCGTTCGCGCCTCGTGTGTATGTATACGACGAAAGGGTAAACCAACGAAGCGATATCGTTCGAGCGAATGATAACAGAGCCGTTGTCGGCCGTTGCGGCTCGATCTAATCGAACGAAAGCCGATGTCGCCGAGGCACCGACATATCCGACCGCCCGCGCGCGTTTACAAGCCGCCGGAAGGTGTCCCCTTCTTGGAAACATCGATACCGTGAGCCGTTGATATGCACCGTGTTAATCGACGGGTGTATTAACTACCACTAACTTCAGACTGTCGACACATAATAACGTCCGCGATCGTTGCCGGCTGAGGTGTTATTGAAATTACGCTGATACGCGGCGGTGTCAATTTCAGCCGAGTTGTGAAACTCGCGAACCCCGGTCAAACTTCGCTGTAACCGCTGACATGACGGACATCAGGGAAAACCTAGAAAAGACAGGATTTTTTAAATTTTTTTTATAGTTCGTCAGGCAAAGTGGAAAATCTGTGACGGCGCGGAAGGAGGAAAAGCTAAGCCTACTGTGTCGAAGTTGTAAAATACACAGAACAATTTTATTTTTTCACACTCCGGGAATTCTTAATTAATTGACATAGCGCGTTAAAAATTTCGTACCATACGAGACCGTCGACGTATACATTTTTAAAATAAACATTAGTTTGCCGTAATAAAATATTGTAACACGTTTTTTTTAATGCCGATTAATTTGGAACTTCGTTAATTAGTGTATCAGCTTGAATTTTAAACAAGGAAAAAGTTGATAACTCGTTCGGTGAGAGTCAGAGGAAAGTCAGAGCATTTTTTAAGCTGTTGTTCGTGGCCGCCATGTGCCGAACCGCTTTTTAAAACCCACTTTCCGGGGCTCCGACACGAGAGGAGAAAAAAAAGATGTGATCTTTTTTATCATCAATTTTGCGAGACTGGCCGGTGGGGGAAGACAGGGAGGCGAAGTTTTTGGCTCCGACGATCGTATCGCTCGGATCGTTAAGCTTAACTCATCGCGAAAGCGATTCACCTACGGAAAGGTATATAATTATGCGGTGGTCGATTTTGACAATTATATAGGAACCCCTTGAGATTAATCGAGGCAGAGAGAGGGAGAGAAGGAGATCGGGAACGGTAGTGCGCACTCCAGTAGCGGATAGGAAACCACTTAAGTTTCATCGAGATTCCTCCCCGTGCTGCCGCATCGCTCGCGCCTTATCTTCCTCTAATCGCTATGTTTTAGTGCTCGATTTCCTCCAATTAAGAGATGCACCGTTCGACTCCGTCGGACTCTTCTCACACGAGAAAATCAAAGTCATCGTTGGCTCTGCGAACCACTATCTCACGAAATATTCCGAAAAAAAGCAAAAAAAAAAAAGTGACGAAACAACAAAACCCGCTAATCCCGCGCACCTGCCCGTAAATCTTACAGCGTCATTCGGGGAGGATAAAGCCTGATGCGCCGGACATTTGCGTCGTATTAGGCTTCCACCGTCGCGAACATTTCGTGACAAGGATTCAGCTCACCGTATGCGATTCTGGAACGAATCCGTGGGGCGAGATAATGGCCGGTCGGACGCGATGAGCAAAACGGTATCCTTCTTCTCGTAGACGTGTGTCTAATTGCGGGACTAGAATTTCTCTACCCCCCCCCCCCCCCCCTCCGGGTACCGCTAATGTCAGGCGACGTATAGTATATACACATCGCGTACACAGCACCACATTTTCCTTCGAGGAATTAAGAAATTTCGTTTAATTCGTAGTTTGAGATCGTGGCTGTGCAGCGGCGTGCAGTTTGACCTCGCTGAATCACTCTGATGCAGCATCGGCAGTGGCGCGCTGCGATCTCCAGCGAGACCCATCCGGGGCTCGATGCCCCGAGCCTTTCCCGAGAAAATAGCTCTGGTGGTTTAGCGGTTTTTCATAAGCCTCGCGAAAAGTTTCAGTGGCGAGAGCGGCGAAGAGTTGAAACGGGAGAGCATAAAGCTGCAGATTCTCGAGAGCCAAATGCCTCGGATGGAGCTTTGGCTCCGAGGAAGGCTTTTGTTCCCGCACTCCACTTGACGCGGCAGCAGCTTCACCATTTTTTTCTGTCGCACTCTCGCCCCGTTTTCTCTTCTCGTTTTTTTTTTTACTTTTTTTTTAATTCCCCCCCGGGCTGCATTAATCCCCCGAGATTCTGGGAGCAAAGCGCGAGAGTGATAATTCGCGCGGCCTGATGATGATTAGAATTCCTCGAACGCTCAGTACCGTAGACGTCCGGAGGCTCCGAATACAATGAAACGATGAGTCAGCATCAAGATTTGAATCCCTGGCGTTTATCGCGTAGAATGGTGTCCAACACTTCGGTAGCGGAGAGCGTTCGTGAATCGGAGAGTTCTCTCTATAATTGAGTGTCTGATAAAAAAAAATTAAACGCTTCTTATCCAATTATGGGATATTTTCACCTCGCGCGCATGCGCGCGTCCTCGTGTCGTGCCCGATTATGCTACAGGATAAATTGTGACGTACTCGAACGGGGTCTATTGCTGTCGTTTGAACGCATGACGGGACCGGACACTTTCATCCTGTCGGACAGTCGATTCTGGTTTTCTATGGGTCGAACGTTTGCAGCTTCAGTAGCGACAGTTCAACGATGACCAGTCACCTCCTTTAATTGCCCACCGGCGAGTCCTCGGTGAAGTTGAGCCAATCGGTCGATTGTCGAGGTATCGGGCGCCCGGGCTTGGACATCGGACCACCGGGTTTTACGGAGAATAATGATTGGTTGTCCCAACCAACTGCGCGGTTAAAGACTACTTCGTCGAGACAACAAATTAGTTTGTCGTCGGACAATTAATTTGTTTGATTAATGGACTGGGCCGGCACGTAAACTGTTTAGCAATGAAGTAATTGGTTGGCAACCAACTGCGCGGTTGAAGACTACTTGGTTAAGTCAATAAATTAGTTTGCTGCCAGACAATTAATTTGTTGAATTAACCGACTGGGCCGGCACGTAAACTATTTGGCAATAAACTTAATTGGTTGGCAACCAACTGCGTGGTTAAAGACTAATTGGTGAAGCCAATAAATTAGTTTTTGGCCAGACAATTAATTTGTTAAATTAATCGACTGGGCGGACAAGGAAACTGTTTGGCAATAAACTAATTGGTTGGCAACCAACTGCGTTTTAAAGACTACTTGGTGAAGCCAATAAATTAGTTTGTTGCCAGTCAATTAATTTGTTGAATTAATCGACTGGGCGGCCGAGGAAACTATTTTTCAATAAACTAATTGGTTGGCAACCAACTGCGGGATTGAAGACTAATTCGTGAAGCCAATAAATTAGTTTGGTGCCAGACAATTAATTTGTTGAATTAATCAACTGAACCGGCAAATCCACTATTTGGCAATAAACTAATTGGTTGGCAACCAACTAATTTGTTCGCTCAGTCAATTAATTCGTTCACCCAAGCGAATTAATCGCCCGGAGCTTATTCAACCGTGCAGTTGGCCGGAGCAACTCATAACTTTTTTTTCCGTGTCAAAGTTACGTGAAACTTCTTTCATGAATCACCTCGGGGTAAAAAGTCCCCGAACGTTTATCCCAGATGATAATGACGACATACAGAATCGAGAAACTTAAGTAAGTGGTTTAAATTAAACACGCGTTCCGACGATTCCTGCAATTTTCCTTCCGTGCAACAACTAAACGGCGCGGGCGAATGAAAAACTTAATAACGATTGACGCCGCTGGAGTTTCTTCATGAAAAATCGTGGGTTTTTTTTCGTATTATTCTTGCATCGTGAACTCGACCCGTGAGCAACGCGTTTTGACGCATAAAAGGCCGATAGGTGGCCGATAATAGCACGCGATATATAATCGATAAACGGTCGACCTGTATACATTCTTTCAGCACAAAGTTCTGCCGCGCAACGTGTGTATTCAAGGAATCAAAGGTCTTTGAATAATTGACGGGTTGCTGCGGCTCGTGATTTTCTATTCCTGCCTCTTTCCATCCGCTCGCGAGTCAGCTTCCCGTCCGAGAGCAACACTTGACTCGGCTCTTGCAGGAGTTTCTATCTCGATTCCTATTTTTTTTTTTTCAAGTTTTTATTTTATTTTTTATTTTCACCTTCGTCTCTCTCGCTCGCGTGCTCGAGGAAACGCGGAATAATTGACGACCGCGGAGACCAGGTGGCTCGGTAGGGGAGCCTCGCAGATTAGAGAGGATTTTGCAGGTGTTCAGCAGGTAAATTCGCGAATCGGTTTGCGTCGAGCGCTCGAGCGCGCACGCTCCCCCGATGAACGGAAAGAGGAAAGAAGAAACAAGAAGCAACAGCCGCAGCATCAGCAAGAAGAAGTTGGTTCCCGTTTGTGCTGCTGCTGGTTGCTCCTGTTGCTTCTGCTGCTACTGCTGCGGGGTTCCGATCACAATTAAGATAGAGCTACCGCGAGAGGTGGTGCACCGGCGCACGATAAGGGACCTTCCTCGCCCAAGTCTCGGCAACGTCTTATTGCTGGCGGCTTCCTCCAAGTCCCTTTTCCCCCCATCTCCGACTCGGGCAAGCAGCGGCAGCAGAAACTAAGGAAGCCGAGTTTTAGCCGGATTTTAAATAAAATTCCGATTCTCCAATACTGTTCGGCAATTAGGCTATCGAAGCGAACGTCCAGTCCCCGATAAAACTCGCCTTACCATCGCCAGGCAATAAAAAGGGAATCAACTTATTTTCCTTTTCAGCCGTATCGATAAAACCCCAATGGGCATCGACACGCTATCGGTCCGTATCGGACCGTACTCCGAATCGTCGAGTCGATCGCGGCGAGGAGCGTTGATAAAAAAAAAATGCCGAACTCATTTTTTTCATGAATCAGCGACCCGCGACCGGGCGACTCGCCGATTGAACTTTGCTACCGGCGTGCGAGAACGGGGACCGGCTACGGGAACTCACATGACTATTAGTGACTTGCAGGAAAACAACGGCGACGATCGTCAAGCGATATCTTCATCGGGTCGTGCGATCGGGAACGTTATATGTACGTACGTTGTGTAATACGATCGGAGACGGATAAACGACGGAGGGGATTCCCCTCGCCGTTCGGGGTCGCCGTGCGCTCGCACGCGCGGTTGTTAACTATGACTCCTGGAGCCTTTGATCGCGACCAGAGAGCGATCCGCGACACTGTTACGCTATGATCCACTGGCACCATTCAGGATTATTTATACGAACGAAAATATTTTATTTTTATGAATTTTTTTCCTTTTAGTTCGTGGAACTCTTTGGCATTTCGACGATATCGGTAGTGTTGACATTTCGGCAACCTTTGCCGCGAAATCACGGGGCGCGCCCCCGACACTATATTATCCTATATGCAAATCGCTTATCGGACGTATGGCATAAACGCCTTTCTTGTATCCCGGTATTGTATAACGAGCCGCAAATTTTCGGTCGCCAAGTACATTCCATCAAAAACTGATCATGCAAATGGTCCGTGGTTGTTACTTTTTTAAAACTTTTTTTATTTTTATTTTAACGAGTCTCTCGACCTGACATTGTCCAATTAGCAACATCACTTTAGTTCCGACGATAGCGAACGTTCGTTTTTAAGGTAACTTACGACTCGCTGAGAATTTCTTAGAATCGTCCCCTTATCGCGAGAGACTCTTTTACGTTCTGCAGCGGAGAGTCTCGCTCGCAGCTGCGGCGTATACCGCGCACCCAGTTCCGCCGTTTGTATACCTGAGATATAGAGAGAAGGATACTTTGTACCGAAGTCCCGTCCGGCCTCTTGGTCCGGGTTACCAATTAGGCAAGCGCCTTTCGATTGGACGAGTCTCGGTCGTCGTGGCCGACGCCACCGTTGCTCGCGGTACACGGACGACTGTTTCAGATGTAAATCGGCAATAAGGCAAAGGCGGAGAGCGCGCAGCGGAGCGCAAAGAACGCGAAAAGATCCAAATTATTTTAAGCGCAATAAACAAGCCTCCGGAACATTGAGATGGAAACCGGGTTAAAAAAAACCGCGATAGAATTTAATAAAAAAAATAAAATAAAATAAACATTGAAGATCTTCCGTCGCTTCTCGATCGGCGCCACTCCTGAGCGTCGATACTCGAGCGCCGTGCGTTAATTTTTGCCCATTCACGGTCGCAGCTCATAAGCGTGATGCGCCCGTGAAAATACCCACGAAGCGTTTCGTCCGCTGGCAACCGCCGGCTATGCGAAGAGAGAGAGAACCGTAAAGACGTCTCGGTGGTCGGTGCGGAATAAAACGTCGGTTTTATGCGAAGGTGTTACCGGGAGTCCGGGGGAGGGAAGCGCGCGGGCGCGCGCGTCTCGAGATTCCTCTCCCGATAGAGACATGTTTTCAGGTATTACCCGCTCGTGGACAGGTACGGGCTCTTAGCGCTGGCGTTACGAGCCTCTCTCGGGGTGCCCGATCCGACGCCGCTTCTGCCGCTACTTATCCTCGCTGCGGCAGCATTGGGCCGAGGCAACTTCACTCTTAATCACGCTGCTCTCGAGAACCCTCCGGGCTGCTCGCAGCAGCGAACTCTAAGCGCCCCGGCTCTCTTCCCTCGCGGTATTATCGGTCCCAATCGTCGCGGACCTTCTTCTTCTTCCTCTTCCCACCTCTTCTCCTCCGCGGGGCACCTCCGCCAGCTATATTTCGTGAATGGTATTCGGGTGCGATACCGCGGCTGCCGCAGTCGGCGAACACCCCCCCCCCCCCCCTTCTGCTTTTACGATCTCATATACACGCTTGTTTGGTCCCCGATATTATTAGAGATATATAATCCTGATTTTTTTTTTCTCTTCATTTTTAACGACGAGGCCAACGTACTCCTGCGCACAGTTTCCTCGCTCGTGAAACTCGACGAGGCCTCCGCCATATAGCACGCAGCTTGTGTCACTGTAGGCGGCGGAAAATATGTATAACGAGGGGTGCTTAGCGTCGAGCGTCGAGTTCGATCCTCGTTTCGAATTTCACGACGGCTCCTCTTATTAGTCGGTGCGTTATCTGGACTGCGCCGTGCGCATGCGCAGCGTCATCTTCGCGCGGCGCGTCTCTGGTTCGAACGAGCGTTCCGGAGCGGAGAAATCGTTAAGAACGCCTGGCCCCCAGGCTCCCGGAAGTCCCATCGCGATGCTGCAGAGTCACGTATCCGATAAAGGAACGCGTGAAGTGCACCGCACGAACGCCTCTCCCTCGTCTCCGGGCGAGGAAGACCCCGCGACGCCGGCGAGAGAGAACATCCAGCGAGAGGCTACGCCGTACCGGCGAGTCGCACTCGGGGAGTTCGAGCGCGGAACAGTTCTCTTTAGCCAAAGATACGTGACGTTTATCGCGAAAGACGGTACCGTAAAGGTACACATAACCCGTTCGCAGGCCTAATGTCTCTCTTCTTTTACGCTGCCTCCTCGTCGTTCGTTACGTCCCGTGTCTAAGTTTCACGTTTTCATTTATTTTTTTTCTTCTTCATCTTTTTTTTTTGTATCCTCTCTCTTCGGCCTCTCTTTATTTCTTCGTTTCGCCAGGACTCTTTTTGTCGGGCGCGAATCGAGCCGAAGTGGGCGTAACGTAACGCGCTTCTTGCGTGCATCCACGTCGTTCCGCAACGTTCTCCGTGTCCGGACGTCGTCTGCATTTTCCTTTCCCGGGCTCCGATGGCTCGTAATGATCCGCGCAGGTTCCGTCCGCGTGAAATACACGACGTTTACGCTCCCCTTTCGGTATTAATGTGTCGTCTTGGACAGCGGTCGAGCGGAAAGATACTCGCGTAGGGGAGACCGGGGCGAAATGGCACAGCGGGGTAAAACGGGACAGTGAGGGCAAAACTCAATTTTCCAATAATTTTTGGATTACCCATTTCGTCCCAACGATCCATCCGGATTTTCAAACCCGTTTTGCCCCATGTACCACCATCGCCAGCACCCAAAAGTTATTGGACAATTGCTTTTTGTCTCGTAATCCCGTTTTGCCCCGCTCTCCCTTACCGTCGCGAACGCAGAGGATGAGCGGGGCAAAACGGACCATTTTTTTTACCCGACACATAAAAAGCCCTTTCATCTCAGATTGAAGCTACGGATCCATTTTGCCCCACTCTCACCTATCGACAAACAATTATCGTCGTTAGATTCTTAGATTCGAGCATGATTGTCTCCCGCGCAGCAGTAATTATATCTTCGACGCACGTGGAACGATGCCTGACGATTAAGTTTTTGTTCTGTAGCTCAGAATCAAAGTCTCATAAAGGCGAGTCAGCGCAGAACCGCGCGTGTATCGAGTATTCCGTGCGATCGCGAATTCCGTTCGAGATAAAGCCGAATCGATAAAAGCTTTCTCGCTCCTCCCCCGAGGTGGGTATTATACGAGAGTCCTTATCCTATACGGTTATTTCGTCGTTTCGCGTATCTGGAACCTCGCTTCGACACGAGAGACGTCGACCGAAACTCACTCCTCCTCCTCACCAGCGTTATTCTCTTATTATATCCCCGGCCGCGCTCGAACATATCGGCGAACGTCTCTTTTTCCCCGGACGATCGTTTGCACTTGTATACACGTATACGCAGGTATAGAGGCCATTGGGGGACTCGAAGTGCCGGAGGTCAGTCGTTCGTAAAATAAGTCGGTGCGTAACCCGACCTGACTGCGCCAACGTCCGAGCGGCTCGTAAGCCCGCTGTTTTTATCTGGCTATATTTCAGGATGATTCCGCGTCTTAATGTCCGCTCTCCTGCCCCGGCATCCACCTTCGCGTTCTCGACTCTCGGCCCGACGTCCGCGCGCTCGCACGAGAGGACACGATCACGGTGACAACTTAACCCGCGATACATTTTTTTTTTTTTTTTTTTTTTTTTCATTTCCCGCACGAGAGAAAAGAAGTGGGAAGGATACCGGGATCGAAGTTGCCTTTACGAGCCCGTCGCACCTTGGACGTGCGGGCGAAAGGCCGTCAACGACCGTCCCCGCATCGCCGCAAAATGGAATCGAATGACCCGCATTTAATCGCCGGCGATCGCGAGCCCGCGCGCTGATTCGAGCGAACGAGTCGCGAGTAGTCTCTTATCAGGAGTTAAAAAAGGAGAGAGAGTCCGGTCTCGATCGATCTGTCCCCAAGGACACTTACATATATCCCGTCAATACGAATCCGTAAAATCGAAACGACCCGCGCTCGTTCCACGGATCGATCGCAATCGATTAACTAACCGGTTGGCTCGGGTGCCGGTGCCGGAGCACCTCGGTCGTTATTGGCTTGACGAGTCGAGAGTATGTTTTATGCGGAAAGTGTCGAGGCGAAATAAAAAAATAAATAAAAAATGTATTAAAAACTAAATAAAAGATACAAGTTATACGAGCAAAATTATAGTTTCGAAAGGGAGGGATGGAGAGAGAGTGACTGTGATGGTCGAAGTGGATCTTATCGATCCGCCGAAGCGAGCGTATCGGCGAGACAGCGAGTGGGACGACGAAGTTTGCGCTGCGCCATTTATAGAGGCGCAGTGTCCACCGAATCCCGAAGTGGAGGGACGGAAATGTTATCGAGAGCCTCGGCGAGACTGCTAAGTATATATCGAACGGACCGCGAGAAAACCGGTACGATAGATCCGTGGAGAGATATACGACGCGCGTGGCGCGACACTGCAGGCGATAGAGTGTCATCGTCGTCGTATTCCCTTCCTCGTCGTCTCGGTTACCCTCCCGATCGTTAAATTCGCTGATCGATCGATCCTAACGCGAGAACGGACGCGACGCTCCGACTCATCGGCATCCCGCTTATTATATCCTCATCTGCACTCGAGCTCGCGTCGTTCGTTCCGCGATCGAGTGGAAGTGACCAATAGCCGATCTAAGATCCCTCCGTTCGATTAATGTTTCGTTTTATTTATTTTTCACTTCATCGAACAAAGTTCCGATCGAGGGGAGGTGCGCTGTTGGGCGCGCTGTTCAGACTCAAAAAATTGTGTGTGTACATACAATTGTGTAGGCAGAGAGGCGTCGGTAATACAGGCGAAAGTCGGATCTGGTGTCATAAAAAAGAAGAATTGCCATTCTCTTTTTTCATCCCACGTTCCGCACGACTTAAAACGCGGCCCCATTATAGATCACCGATGCCCCAGTAATCTGATCGTTTTCTTCCAAAATTATGTTTCTAATTTGCCCGGACGCCTTTTCATCAGTACATTGGAACCCACTCTAGGAAGATAACATTAAGACTGACTTTTCTATGGACACAAAGTAAAAGTAACCGTGGCCGCACACCTAAGGGCGAACTCCCAGTTCCCGTACATACATGAAAAATCGTATTTGCGTCTCTCTTGCACGCATGCTTTGCGCGGCCATTGGGACGTGTTCGGTCACTGCGCCGTTTACCTTAATTATAACTGAGGAAGCCTATAACTGCCACGGCTGGGATCTTCGGCTGGCAAGGCTCTGAGATATTTCATTTGACGATTAAATATTATAGTTGAGAGCCAATTAGATTCCACGAAACTAATAAATTATATTTTCGAATTGGACCAATTTGAATCGACAAGCAGACTTATTATATAAGTGTTTGATGGGAGGAGCCAGAAGAAAATTAATTTGTAAGAATCAGCAGAATTGAACGCAGAAATTGATAGGCAAAATATGACTTTATTAATTCGACTTAGGTGTAAATTTTCTTCTACAGTTAAACTTTGAAAAGAAAAAAAAAAATTCCTGCCCACCGTGCCGCACTCTCCCGTATCGCTGACACTTCCTGCGGCAATCCCTCCGTATTTTTCCGAACGAAGAAAATGGATAAACAACGCGCGGCTCCAGAAGCCGGAGCGGGTTATATACGCGCCTTATGAGGGGGCGGTGTATGTGATGTGCCCGACGCGTAAGTGTACACGCCGGGTGCCCGCTTACCGGGCCAAGTGTGCAAAGGATTGCAAACGCCGACAGTCCCGACACACGAGGCACCGGCTCTCGGTGTTGGTGGGGTTCACGGCACGGCGGGAGGAAGATAGCCGACCGACACCGCTTGGCCGTGTCGGCTGAGGGCTGCCCGTCGAGAGAACGAGGAGGCAAGGGATCGCCGTAGAGCCGGGTACGAACTCCCGGACTCCGGGAGGAGCTACTCATCCGAGAGAGTTCCTTATATACTTGCTGCCGTTTCTGTTGTATCCTATGGCGAAGCGAGGAGAGGGCCCTCCGCGAGAAACCGAGGTGAACTCGGAGGTGATGGCCCTGGGGCGTCGGGTCACCCAGATTTCAATCTAGATACAGCATTCCTCGGTTAATTAGTACAGGCTAACCGAGCGTGAGCTCCACCATCACCGGACGGCTCGGGATAACTTTTATCCTCCATCCTCGCCGTCCTCTTATATACGTACGAGGCGCGTGGAAACGTGTGCGGCTGGATTATGTTCTACACCTGTATCACACGCACTAATTGTACGCTCGGCAAGATTCTTTTTTTTTCAATCCACACCATGTAAATTCGATGTCCCATCCTGGGAATTGAGAAGAAACGCATTTTGTTATTTTATAATATATGTAGGGTAAAAGTGGGGAATATGGCCCGGTCCATATATCATTGATTTACGTGTTAATCGAGGTGGGCCATATTCACCACTTTTAGCCTGTATCCTTTTTATTTTGGAAAATTTGCCAAGTCAGGAAATATCTTATGCGATTGTTGCGTAAACTCCGATGTTTTCAGAGTGGAGTCTCCAGCGGCAACGACCGCAGTCGTAAATATCTTGGGAGCGTAACTCCGCGTAAGCGTGTCTCGGATAGTATATCTAAAATAGATAAAAGTTGAATTGTTCGAGGAAGAATGCAGGAATCCCGGTGGAGGATAGATAAAAGACTTAGGCGGTTAGGTCGTACGGGGTACAGTGTGGAGTAGTGTGCGGGGTCGGAAAGCCGGAGCGGGTGTTGCCCAGCGCACTTCGCCGGCGCACGGAACGAGCCATTAACCGCTCGATTGTGCCTCCGATTCTGAGCTGCCGTTGCCGCTGCTGCATGAGGAACGTTCTCCGCTTCTTCTGCCGCCTCCCGCTTCTCGGCGTTTTATCTCTCCACGGTAGCGGACCCGAGAAATTATTGCTCTACTCGCCGTGACGTAAGAAAAGGTCGAGGCAGATCCTTTCTCGACTCTCCGCTCCTCACCGAATAACGAAAACAAAAACAACCACAAATAAAAAAAAAAAAAAAAAAAAATAAGAACCACAAAAAGTTACCCGAAGAGCCGTGCGGCGCATGATCCGAAAGCTGTCCTTACGTAAGCTGCGGAGAGTCTCTTAAAACCCGATGTGAGAAAGAGAACGGACGAAGCGGAGCGAGGAGCAACATCAGGACCAAGCGATCCAAATATTCTTCGTACGGCGAAAACGTCCGCCACCGATATCTCTCCGTTTCACCCGGGGAGATACGCGAGCGCTCTCTCACGTGCTCGAGAAACTGTTGCGAGCTTGTCGACGATGGAAAGATCGATCGTCGAACAGATTCGGTAAACGATATTCCACAACGGTGTTTGTGTGTTGTGTAGCAGCAAGCGAGAGAGCCCGCGCGATCACGAGTGAAATCCAATTCCTCTCGCACCTCGCGAACCCATTAATCGTCGAGCGCGGCGTGCACGGGCTTCCTTCGCGAGGACGACGACGAGCCAGCGAGACGAGGACGAAGACGCTATCGTGGCCTGCCTCCAACGTTTATGTATAATACGGGTGTATAAACTCGGTGGATCGAAGAAATCTCGATATACCCAGCAGCAGCTCTCGAAGGGATCTCGCCGTTACGTTTCTGTCCGATTCTGTCTAGCGCAACACGTTTTATCGGGAGGATGAGTCTGCCGCGTTGGCGGCAGCGAAAAGGAGAGCGGAAAGTAAAATATACGCGGACTTTGACTTCGCTTATAAAATCGTCGGATCTCGATTCTCTCGTCCGCTTTCTTTTTATCTGCCGTATCGTCTGCGGAGTCGGGTGGCTGCTTCGGGCATGCGAGGGGTTTCTGTCCGAAGGCGTCGCGGGAACGTCTGTATGTTTCTCTCACCTGCGGCACCAGCGATCGCGGCAGCATCAACGGGAGCCGGTTAAACGAACGCCGCGGGGGGAGTTTTCGAGCTATAAGGATGTAGCTGAGAGATAGATTTGCGGCCGCTACGTCTCTCTCTCCGCGTGTCCCCAAAGGATTTATCGCCGATTCTGAGAGTGACGTTTGGAGCTTAGCGCACGGGCACACTCGAGGCTCACTCGGTGTCGAGGCGAATTTACGCAACGACAAAATCGAACGGCAGCCGGGAACGGGGATCGTTCGCGTCCGCAACGTCCGTCGTGTCTCATTCCGTGAACTGTATCGTACGTATATCTCTATACTCCGCCACCGTATCTTGGCACGGTACGAATATTAACCAAATCCATATAAGAAGTCCGCGACGGAGTGAGAAAGCGCCGGTGAAAATTACACGCGGACGTGCATCTGCGAACCATACATTTTATCGCCGAGCGGCACCAAGTTACGAGACGTCGGTCGAACAGCTTCAGCCTGCAGCGTGTCAGAGTTGAGAGGGGTCGGGGGGAAGGAGAACATCGAATCAAATCGCGCGAGGATATTACATTATTACGCAAGAATTTCGCGTCTGTTGGAAATCGGGACCATAACGTCACCGAGCCGCTGTCGTGTCGTGAGGTCGTGGCGGACCGCGGAACGAGAGTCCGGGTTTCACCGAGAGCAATGGCAACGGCGAACTCCCGGCGGTAACGAGATCGGCAAATTTATTTGATCCGAACATTTCGCGCCCGGGACTCGAGCCAGTTTCACCGAGTGACTTATATCCGTGGCTGAGAATCAAAAGGGCGTAACCCGTGTACTTTGACACGGAATCTACGCCCTTTTCGCTCTTGGCCGTTGATGCGTACTATACGTATCATACGTATAGGCTACTGGGACGAGTGGAACTTTTTTTAAGTTACGAAGATGGGACACGGAGCTCAATCTAAAAACTTGCAGACTTGCAAACTTGCAAACTTGCAAACTTGCAAACTTGCAAACTTGCAATCTTGCAAACTTGCAAACTTGCATACTTGCAAACTTGCCAACCTACAAACTTGCCAACCTACAAACTTGCCAACTTGCAATCTTGCAAACTTGCAAACTTGCCAACTTGCAAACTTGCCAACTTGCAAACTTGCAAACTTGCAAACTTGCAAACTTGCAAACCTATCGTTGACATTCGAGGACGAATGAAGGTTCGACGATATAATTTCGGGCCAGCACCTTCACGAGAATTTCGATGAACACGCGAAACCTAGAGGAAGAATAAAAACAACATTGAAGAGAGAAGAGAGAAAAATGGCCTCATGGTCCGAACGGATGCCCGATCTCTGTCGGGTGCAGGGAGCATTACAGGGAGCCAACTTCAGTAGGGATCTCTCGACGCTGCTGTTGCTGCTGCTGCAGGAGCAATCTCCCGGACAATTAGCCCGCAGTTCGTGACGGGTCTCTCCCTCGTCCTCCGCCTTGCCCTTTTCAGTCTCGCGTCTTCCCTTCTCCACGGATCCGGTATTCTTTCGACATCGGTCTCTCGGGTCGCAGCGTTGACGACGAGGACGAAGATGAGCAGCGCGACCGCGAACTCTCCCGATGCTGCCTCTACCTGCAGTTTATACCTAATGACCTGGCGGCAGGTGCGCGCCACTAAGTGGTATCGAAGTGCATAGCGTACTCCGCCCGCGGTGAATCCTCTCCTCTGATCCTGCACATCATATCCGACGGGCCACCCGGTACGTCCTCGTCATCTCTCCGCAGGACTGCCGAGAGTGAGAACCCACCGTGCCGAATCTACCGTGCAGGGGTCACGAAGAACCAAGAGAAGCAAAAGAGAAACAGAAGGAAGGCTCTGCTGGCCGCTGTTTCGAGCTGCAGGTCGTCACATCCGTTCGAGATTTTTTTTTTTAATCCGAATCCGAGCTACCACACAGCGCGACAGCCTGTCCATTCGGCACAGACCTTTGATGATCGGTCGTCTCCAATTGCCCGATTTTTTCCCCAACTCATCAACGATGATCATAAAAAAATAACCCGAAATTGAGAAGATTTCCGTCACAGGTGACTTTTTTCTCGCCGTCTTGATGATTGATCGGGCTCTGATTATATTCTCCACGAGTCCCGGTAAACCCACTCGATCTTTTGTGGATGCCTCGTCGACGCGATATTCGAGCGTGAAGAATGCGTCGAGTAAGCGCAATCGTGCTGGGCGCGTCGCGCAAATGTTTTCACTTCTTTTACGAGTGCGCCGTGTCCGCGGGCCTCTCCGATCTTTCGGCTCATCATGTGCTGTTGTCGGAGAGTCGAAAGAATAACACGCAGCGAGAGTAAGAAAAATAGCTCGCTCCAGCGGAGCGCTGAATCGAAGAGTGCAACGCGCCCACCGATTCTCGGTTAACGATGGGCGCGCTCCTCCGCTCCGTGCTTCACTCCGGCTACTCGGGGCCTCCCGAAATAATAAATAAGACCGGAGTGGTGCAACGGAAAAATATAGCGAGCAGGCCGCGGACCGCCGAGACCTTTTTCCCACAACTCTTCCTTCCCACGATGTCCATTGTACGACCGTCGAGACTAAAATTCATGCATTGCCGGTCGGAATGAAATCGAGGAATGCTAATAACTAGTCCCGGGTCGTTCAACAGCCGATCATTGTGTGTCTTTTGCCTCGGGCCGGCTCGATTTCGCGCCAGCAGCTACGGAACTCTCCTCGTATCGTCGCCCCGAGTAATTAATTACCGGAGTCTCTTTCTCGGTGCTGAAGCGGCCGAGGCGTCGGCCGTCCGAGGCGTGTTGGCTCGAGAGGTGTGAATGATTCATTCATTCATTCCTTCATCCATTCATTCATATAATGCCGAAGGTGAGAGCCACGCCATCTAGCTCATCAGCACCGTCTTGTCCGTTTTCTTCTCGATACCCTCGTAGGTTTCCATCATGCTCCTTCGTCCCTACACTGAGAAAAAAAATGGTCAGATTAAGCAAATGCGCGGTGACATACGTTCAAAGGTGGACTTGGTTGGTACAACAAGAATGTTTGTTTCATTCGACAAATTTTGAATACATTGAAGCGAATAATTGTTTAGCAAACAATGCTTTATTCTTACCAAACAAACAACAGTTTTGAACGTAGGGTAGAGCGGGGCAAAATGGGGCAACGGGTCAAAACGGGGTTTTGGGCAAAACGTCATTTTCCAATAATTTTTGGATGCCCGAATTCGCCCTATCGGATACATCAGGCTTTTCTGCCCAGTTTTGCCACCTTGTCCGATCCAAAAATGATTGGAAAATTTAGTTTTGCCCAAAAACCCGGTTTTGCCCCGTTGCCCCATTTTGCCCCGCCCTCCCCTATATCACCGCGTCTTTTGGTTAATCCAACCAATTTTTTTTCCCGGTGTAAAAATCTCTGCGCGGCGTTTCAACGACAAACGCGGAGGAAAAAAAAGGACGTTCGAATGAATTTGCGCGATCCGCCGGCTTTCGCGGATTCGCCGTTAGTTTGAAAAATGTTCGGTGGCACGCGAGTGACCGAAGCGGGGAATCCCCCTCGAGCGGGATTAATGAGCGGCAAAAAACGCACGAGGCATCGACATCGGCAGCGGCAAAACCGCGCGCAGCTCGTTCGTTAGCGGCTCGTCAATTATCGAAGCCTCTCGCTCCTCCCCGGCTCTCATCGAGCGCTCCATCTGATAATAAATCACTTTGCCCGAAGGAGCGTCCTACCGGCCGATATTACCGTCGCTGCCGCAGTTCTCCCGAAGCTACTTATTATTTGGTTCTCTCCTACCGTGCCCGCGTCCCTCCCGCGTCTACGCTCGCTATCGACGCGCGGCCGTACGCAATTACAAATCGACGGAAGTTCGCATAGCAAGGGGCACTCCCTCTTCCTTGTAATTGCATGAAATGACTGCGAGGCACGAGAGAAAGTGAACGTTGTTTTTGAAACGGTATTACCGGAGATTCGAGGGAGGATTCTCCGTAAGTTTGTGTACGACACGATGCGGGATCGGCGGCGAGGGAGAGAAAGGGAACTAAGGGAAGCGGAGCGTGGGCGCCAAGTGCGAACAATCCATTCATTACGCTCCATCAGCCCGAGCCTCGAACCTCCGCGGTTTTCCCAGCGAGGCCGGCGCGAGAGCGAGCGTACCTATGAACGACGTGACGTAAAATAAACGAGACGCCGTACAGTCGTCGTCTCTTAACCGATTTCGCGCAGATAACGCCGGTCTCGGGTTATCGCCTGTCCGCGGTTCTCCGTACCCTAAGCTCATATAAGTGTCGCGGGGAAATTCATTGTCAGAGAGCTTTGCGCCGAGACGACGGCGCCTCGCCACGGTCCGGCAGAGGGATACCGTATAGGCGGAGGGAAATAGTCGTGTGTACGCGGTCCTGTCGGTTGTCCCGCGCGGATACCGGGGAGACCGGTGGGATATCGTGTGACTTGCCCACGCTGACTGAAGACAATGCGATAAACACGTGTTCACCTCGATCGCCCTTTCCTCGGAGACAACTCTCTGCTGTGCCCTGCGCGCGAGGTACACAACGATGTTTGCCTCTGTCGCCGACTTACAGCCGATCGCGACGAGCCAGTCGTACGCGCACCGATACCCGTGGGCATCCGCGGCACAATCGGTTTTCACTTCGACGAAGGAATCTCGATCCGGGATGTCGATGATAGACGGAGAAACACGGTCGCTGATGTTTCTCCGGCATGTGGCGTGCCAGCGAGCCAATCAAAAATTAACCTGAAGTTGAGGAGCAGAGTGAGGGAAAGAGAGAAACATTTATTGAGGGCTCTGGGAAATATTCTGAAGTGCGGTACAAAATCATTCATACAGATATTAATAACATTGAAATTGGAAATTTGAACATATTCATACGTACAGAAAATTAATTAAATAAATTAAATAATGATACAAAGTAATAATACATAACCCGAATAATAAAATCTTAGATACAGCAATGCATTTAAAGATTGTGGAAACGAGGGCGAACTTATATTGGGACTAAAGTTCGCGTTGAGACTTACTCAGGAGACAGATGACCGAATATTGCACTACGTTTCAATACTAGGCACGCATAGATAGAGATTGATTTATTTATTCATGCCTTCGTTAGACTATGAGGCAACATTGTACATACCTAGAAAGAAAACACTTCGAACTAAATATTATGGTACGGTCGAAAAACGGAGAACGCATGGTAATTTAGAGAGAGTGGCGGAGGCGACAACGCATGTTGAGATTATAACCGATAATATTATAATAATATAGTAATGAAAATAACAATAATAATGATAATAAGCGAAGCGTACTGGCAGATATGGAATGAATAAGGGGGCGTAAAGTTGTAGTTTGGACACGGTGAACACAGGCGGACTCCGTATTCCCCAAAGTACATGAAAAGAAAAGAAAAAAATCATGTCAATGAAATCATCGCCGACTCGGACAGAAAAAACAGAAAAATAAAGAAACTGGACCGAAACTGGGTGTTCGCGAGCGGAGAACTGCGCCCACGCGTCTGCCCTCCGGGCGTCACTGGGGACCGTCTCGGGCGCAACAGCGAAATATCTTCGTCCCGTCGCTGGATCGTTCGGTAACAGGCCGTCGATACTTTACTCTTCGGGGTCTCCCGTCGACGTGAAGCGTTTTCGAGCCGAAACGTCACTTCTCGAAGACAAAGCAATCCATCGTGTTTCGTCGGGGAGGGACCGCTGCCTGCCCGCTGGCACATATGCGAAAGAGTACAGTGACGAGGAGACGGCAGCGCGCATTCCATCGCCTTAAGGAGCAATGCTGCGAACTCGTCGTCTTTCGTTGTACGTGCTCGGGCCGAGAGGCGAGCTCGCCGAGAGAGCTCACACGTCTCGCGCGTGCCCGCACACCACGGGACTTACCTCGGCTCTCCGTCGTTCTACCTACGGGCTGCCTCGTACCGCGCCGAAGGATATTTCCTTCGTATTCGCAAGCGCGATCGCGAATCTGCTTCGGAATAAACGCGTCTGTTTTGTCGCTCTACAGAGTTATGAGACTCTGCCCCAGGGATCATACTATAACCGACGATGTGGTCAAAAAAAAAAAAAAAGGATTCGCCTCCAGGCTTCGTCGTCCGGAGCACTTCTTCTCGAGTCTCCCTCTCGACGACGCCACGGAAGATGGATGTTCGGTCATTAGCGCGAAAGCCGCGACTGACGAAACTAAAAAAATAGCTATATACAAAAATAAGATAAACTGGAACAATTTTATCGGAAACATTTATCTTGATACCCTGTCGAGTGTCTGATCAATGGATTACGCCATCGGCCTTATACGCCTTTTTCCATAAGGAGACTCCCCGAACTCCGTCGCGGTTCGAGCGTCTTTTTTTGTACGGCCTCACCCCGGGACTCTTGTAAATCAATAAGCATCTATAACACGGATAGGTTTTTTCGTCGCCCAAAAAGGGGCAGGCTTACGGAGGACCTCGATGTCAGCTTTCGAACGGCATTTCTTTCGTCAGAGTGGACACTGATCCTTCGATACAACTTATTTCCTCGTGTCCCGTTCATATTTCTCCGTGGCCTCCACGGCATTATCTCTTTTCCCTCGACGCACCGTGACGCGACGTTAACTGCGCGTGTGTCACCTGCCTGAGTGCGTCGCCGGACGAGCGGTTCGCGCGGGTTCCCGACTCGCCTGAAATAAAAGGAGACGCGCTGGTAGCGGAGTGAAGTCGGTGTGTGATCAACGGCAGCTAGGAGAGATCGTCGACGCGGCGGGCACCGTGCGTTCCTCCTCTCAGAGCTCTCTGGGGACACGACCTCAGGGACCCTCTCGGGTGACCCGAACCGGTCCGCTCCTTCTCGAGATCGCTCCTCTATGCGGGTCAGGGATTCTCAACCGATGTCACGGGAGCGGACTCATCGACGTGCGAGTGGCGCGATCATCGGTACGGGACAAGATTAATGACGGGCCTCGTGAATCGATAAGGTCCTTGACCTCTGTCCGTCACGGAGAACCAATCGAACCGATAAAAAAATAAGAAATAAATCATTTTCATTCCCGATCTCCGTGAGACGTTGAAGCCTGGACGATGCACATCTTCATAGACGTCGAACCACTCCTGTCGTTCCGACGTGAGCTACAAGCGGCTAAAATGCATGTGTCACGAGCCGAGCCACTGAGGGGGTTGACGTCCCATGAATGAAGATATCGATACATTGACGAGATTTCACTCCACTCCAAGGGGCATCGGCATTACAACGCCGGGAGTTTAATGGTCGAATCAGTTATACGATCGAGGGAGGCAAAGACAGAAAACATCGTGGCAATGATCGTTAACATTTAAGATATTTCGCAATCGCTCGAGCGGCGCCCGGCCGATGCCTCGTCGACGACCCACGGATAGTTCGATTCTTTCCTACGCCTTCCGTATGCCATAATCTATCGCTGGCTTCTCACTTTCGTAACTCTTCGGGCGCCTTGTTCCTCACGGGACGTAACGAGATGCTGACAGCTATAACAGCCGGCGCGGAGGATCTAAAGGTGTGTGTGCGTGTGTGAGTGAACGTGTGTGCGTGTGTGACTGTCTGTATGGCTCTGTGTCACTCCGGAGGACCGCCACGCGGTAGCGCGAATGGCAGCAGCCGACGAGATATCGGATCGCGAATTGTGTCATTAATTCTTCGGGATATAAACGTATAACGTCGGGCCGATACTTATGTGTGTCATTACGATAGAGAACATCGCTGTATACACATTTTACACGTTTTACAGTTGGCCGTAGAACCACGGGTATGAATGCTATTTTCTCGGTAAAATATCGACGGTGATTTGTGTCTCGGAGGGACTTTGTGGGAAATTTCATTTGTTTGATTATTCTCGGAACGAGGAACACGCCTACCGCAAAGCTGTGCAGCGACTGTCGATAAATCTTTGTCTATATCTTTTTGTTTTTTGTTTCTTTTTTTTTCCAATGTTCGCGCGACAATATCCAGCAATGCTTTATCTCGTAATTTTGTCAGCGTTCGTGCGGTTGAATGCGAGAAGCCGTTGTTTTCTCGCGCGCGGAACGTTGCGCAATAATACGCCTGGAGAATCGTCACCTTCGGTGACACGCCACCTCTGACATCCGCGGATTTACACGCGAACATCGACCACGCGCCGACACGTCAAGTGTCTGCGTCGTAGGCAATGTACGTAACAGTTCGACAGGACGTATCGTATGCCCAAGAGGCCCCTGGGCTCTCCCAACCGAGCTCACGATTTAACCACAGTTGCGTTCAAGAATGTTCGTGCTATATCCAAACGATGTGTAACATTATTTTGCACCATTGAAAAGGTCCTAACCACTTAAGCACTTACGAACTTTTTCTGTGGGCACTATTAGGTTGACTTTTAATGAGAAAAAAGTTATTTTTCCATTAAAAAAGGTATTCCATTTTTTTCGAGGACAAGGTAGTAATTTTTTCGAGGTAAAGTTAGTGAATTTTTCGAGGCAAAGTCGTGAACTTTTCGAGGTAAAGGTCGTGTATTTTTTCGAGGCAAAGGTCGTGAATTTTTCGAGGCAAAGTTAATGAATTTTTTCGAGGCAAAGGTCGTGACTTTTTCGAGGCAAAGGTCTTCCATTTTTCGAGGCAAAGGTCGTGAATTATTTAGAGGCAAAGGTCGTCAATTTTTTCGAGAAGAAGGCAATGAATTTTTATGAGGAAAAGGTAGTAATTTTTTTCACTGATTTTAGTGTCCACTATGCCGAGGCACAAATGTGTGTTTTTTAAAATGATTATACCGTAAAAGCCAGCTCGGCGAGAGAGCGACCCTGAAGGCGACCTCCTGTACGGTGACCCCTCGGCCTGGACCACAGCTGGTCATAGACCGCCGCCAACGCTCGCGGCGCTCGGAGGCTTTAGTCCTCGCATACTCGTACCATTATACGTACGACAGTGAACCTCCAGGCATTCCCTCTGTTCCTTCTCGACGGTACAGCACGCTCCGTTGTAGCAAAGCCACGGGCCATGCCATCCTTCCTCGTGCGTTCATTTTTTTGCAAAATGCAAACGAAGAATAGTTTAAGATCGCATACATACCCACCAGGCTTATTACAGCGAACGGCCCGGCGATTAACGAGCTTCCGAAGACGATATGAATCTCTCGCCTATGCCACCGAGAAATTTTTTTCCTCACTATTATTATTTAAAAGAGATAATCTCGCGCTTTCCACAGCGGGCTTTCTTTAACGATCGTGCATCCCGCGGACGTCGACGAAAACCTTATTAGCGCCAACTGGACGGTCTCCCGATGACTCCGTGGAATATACACGTAGAGGTAGATAAGCGCGTTCTTTCGCCGATATTAATTCGCGGAAGATGATTTAATGGCGAACTGTGCGATACGAACTTTCGCGGGGCGTGAGAGCGTGTCGGTGAGGACATCGAATGGAAATTCCTCGGACGCTCAGTCTTTCGCGGAATAAAAAAATAAATGTCTTGAGAAAAAAAAAAAAAACCACACATCTTTCGATACCGAACAGTAAAAAAGAAATAAATAAAAAAAAATAGAATTCCACGTGGATCGTAGCCAGAGTCTCTCGTTTCCTTTCTTTCCACATCGACTTCCTGTGGCATGACGTCACGTCCACGACATCATAGCCGCAAGGCAAGCGTCTAAAGTGACATTTGCCAGTGGCTGGCGCCGGGGATAAACTATCCGAGAGCCTCGGAGAGTGAGAGTGAGCGGTTTCGCTCCGCGCACGGTCGGGTCTTAAGTAGAAAAAGGAAGGCGACGGCGAGCGGATGAAGCATAAGAGTGAAAGATAAAAGGCGTACAGATAAGAAACGAAGCGAAGGAAAGAACGCATTGTGAATACGAGGGAGGGCGCGTGAGCCGTGTGCCGTATGCCGTATGCAACGCGAGATATAAGTAGGTGCCGTAGGGGGGGGGGGGGGTGGGGTGGGATACGCTCGAGGACCCGGTGCGCGGCGCGAGGATTGTCGTAAATGTCTTCATCCGTAAGATATGAGATGCCGTGGGCGTCCGGGCCGTTCGAGCAGAGCACACATATGCATATATATATACCCCGTGCCCGGTTCGAAACTCCGGCGAGGCCTCTTGCACCGGGCTCTCATGGACACTCGTTTAGGATGCGTTTACCTTTGGCCGCAACCGAGGAAGGAGGCGTCGGGAGTTCCTTCCCAGGCGCACGTATATGAATCCACGTGAAAAACCCCGGGGAAGAATAAGACGTAACCTTCCGAACGCGGACGGGCTCTTCTCGGACGGTCATAAAGAGCGTTTCGTATGTAAAAAGGCCTCTAATAAAGACTGTATATCTTTTTCCTCGTGGAATTCCTGTGAAACAATCTCAAACCTTTCGTGGCTCTGCAACACATAAACCAACCGACGGATAACACCGGGCAGTAAAATTAACTACAAATGTAGTGAAATTTAAAGCCGGCGTTACTTCGTTACGTTAATTGGTCGAAGTATTCTGCTGCGTCGGCGATTTATGACGGTCATGGGTGGGTTGCATCGATTATAGACAAGAAAAAAAATGTTTCATTTTTTTTTTAGTCATTAAAAAATTTGAACGAAAATGCCACACGGTAGTTTGTTCGGAAGGGTGTTCCGGTCGTGTAAAAGAAGCACCTGAGACCGAGTATATAAAATTGTAGGAGTTACATTTTTTTTTAAGTAGCAGACAAGAAATTATATAGAAAAAAAATTATCTTTTACATTTTTTTTTATGCGTACCTGAAGATTTTTTTATTCACTCGGCCCACCGTCACGGACAATCAAACGTGAAGAATTCTCGATAAAACATTTTATTACCCAGAAAAAGTAAATAAAACACTTTTCCTTACCTGAAATCTATGCACCTCCACCTCAAGATTCATTAAGGGCAATAAGTTACAATTCCCCATGTTCAAACTGTCGCTTGTTCGTTATATTCACCTACAGCATTTACCTTATCTCGACTCAGTTGCCTTTTGCAAAAGCCCAAACGACAAAACAGTCACGACTACTTTTCGCGATCGTTCGGGAAATGAGTGTCAACTCGGGTTCTACGTCCGACGGTGCGGCACATTGCGATAACTCACGTCGACCGGTGTACCGATACACCGGTCCGCGCAACGAGATGCGCACGTGTGTCTGTGCCATACGAGCGAGAACCACCCACCCGCACCTCGCTCGCTTGACCCTTCCTCCTCGGCCGACTCGTATTTATAAACCCATACATACACGTGTCTATGCGTAAAGCCTTGTATTTTCCAAGCGCTGAAATTCCACGAAGATTAGTGTGTTGGCGTGGACGTGGGCCGGCGAACGACGAAGAACGACGACGCATGCGTGTGGACGAGTCCTGCGCGGCCGCAATGATAGCGAGCCCGAGAAAGAGCTCGGCGCTCGAAACGCTGACTTTGCATGCTTCACAAACGCGAACACACACGGCGTTCTCTAACCCACATGTGTGCGCGCGTGTATCTTACCTACTATATATCGCAGGAATAGGTCGGGACCTCCGATGTCAAAGGTGAGGCCGCACCCTTCATTGTGTCCTGCCCACGTGACCGGAGTACCGGAGTCGTCGTCATTCATGTCACCGTTCCGTGCCTTCCTTCCTTCCCCCATTCGTCAGCCCCCTCTCCCCCGAAGCTTCTCTTGGCTCCGAGTTGAGCCGAGGAGATTAACCCCGCAACCTCACCCACCGTCCACGCTAAAGTCCTAAGACTCGTCACTCGATCCCATCCTCCTCGTCTCCGCGAGGTTCGACTTTAACCTCTCATGCTTTCGCGGCGCAGACGACAATACACGTAACCACGAGCGCGAGCCCAGAGCGCATGCATTCACGCACGCGAGTCCGCCTCATGAATTTCTTAATAGGCCGGTCGGTACACTATGAATCTATGAGAGAGCCATTATCTCGCGCCGGAGCGCGAGGAGAGACGGATTCTCATCTCGTGCGCGACTAACGTTACAGGCGACGGTACGCCCAGGTGCTTCCTCGCGCAGATCCCGAACGCACGACGTTCGAACGAGCATGTGTGTACGCCCTCGCAAAAGAGGCTCTCGTCGAGCACGCGCGCGCGCGAGGCTCCGATTAATTCCTCGACGCGGACGGGCCGCGATGGCATGGAAAGGCCACGAGCTTTGTGGGTGGAGGAGACGGAGTAATGGGGATTTAATGTAATATGTATTGTTCTACGAGATTATCAATCGTGTCACAGGATACGACTCGCGGATGGTGGAATTTTTATAATGGAATTTATGGAGTCCCACACACGAACATCCGATCTACGATAACACGACGCGGTAGATTATTAATAATTTTACTGCTGCAATGAGTTTTTTATTTTCAATTTTTGTTGCAGGTAAGCCCCTGATGATGGAATCTCAGTGATTTGTGATATCGGTTTTTTCGGGCGAGCAGACTCCAAGGCGGGAATTAATTATCGAGCAGCTCCGAACTCGTTTAAGGTACAGATTTATTGTCGAGGGGTGGAATGTTTCGGTAGGGTGATGGAAACAGAGCTGGGCAAATACGCTAAGTATTTAAAGTCCGTATTGAAGTATCGAGTACTGAGTTAGTGCCCAGAACTTCAGCAATTCAGGTCTGCCAGTACTCAATACAACAGCGCTCAAGACCTACCCAGCGCTCGGTACTTCAAGTACTCAATACTTGAATGCGTACTTTAAGTACTTAGGATACTTACCCAGCTCTGGTTGGCAAGTAAACAAAATAATTCAGATCCGAAGGGATTGCTCTTTTGAGTACCTATAATAGCGATTCTGATGTCGAAGCCTCCGCGAGCTCGTTAATCAACGCGGCACGTACCGTTGCCGGTTGATTAACGAAAACGCGTAACCTTTCACGTTTGGCCGGTTACAATACGGATAGTCGAAGCAAGCTTATCGTTTTTTTTGTCCCTCGACCACTTACGAACTAGTCGAATGGATTTGCATAATTGCATCGTTTTCCTCATTAGCTCTTTGTATCAGCAATGCAATTTTGCCAGTACTCAATATTATGAGTACTCAAGAACTACAAAGTGCTTAATACTTCAAGTACTCAATACTTCAATGCGTACTTTAAGAACTTAGGGTACTTGCCCAGCTCTGGTTGGCAAGTAAAAAGAAACAATTCAGTCCCGAAGGGATTGCTCTTTTGAGTACCTACAATAGCGGTCCTCTGATATAAAAGCCTCCGCGAATTCATCTATTCGTTACCTGTATCAGAACACGTACCGTTGCCGGTTGATTAACGAAAGCGTGTAACCTTTCACGTTTGTCCGGTTACAATACGGATAGTTGAAGCAAGCTTATCGTTTTTTTTATGCCCCTCAACCACTTACGGACGAGTCGGATGGATTTGCATAATTCCATCGTTTTCCTCATTAGCTCTTCGTATCAGCAATGCAGTTATACCAGTACTCAATATCATCACTACTCAAGAACTACACAGTGCTTAATACTTCAAGTACTCAATACTTCACGGCGTACTTTAAGTACTTAGGGTACTTGCCCAGCTCTGGTTGGCAAGTTAAAAAAAAAACAATTCAGATCCGAAGGGATTGCTCTTTTGAGTACCTACAATCGCGGTCCTGATGTCGAAGCCTCCGCGAGCTCGTCTACTAGTTACCTGTATCGGGACACGTACCGTTGCCGGTTGATTAACGAAAGCGTGTAACCTTTCGCGTTTGTCCGGTTACAATGCGGATAGTCGAAGCAGCTTATTGTTTTTTTTGTCCCTCGACCTCTTACGAACGAGCCGGATGGATTCGCGTAATTCCATCGTTTTCCTCATTAGCTCTTCGTACCGGCGGGCATATCGGGTGGCTAGACCCGTTGCGGAGACGTTGAGGAATACGTAACAGAGCGTGTATGGAAAGAGCGCGTGCTGCATTCCCACGAGAGAGCGGATCGATGGATAATTGAAGTGACGCGAGATAAATCAAATCCGCGAGAACGATCGTTCTCCTTCTCCACTCGCGGCCCATTCAACGATCATTCGTAAGGCTATCGGCAGTCATTATTATTTGCTCTGAGGGAAAACTCCTCGCCTCCGACGTATAATACACTCAGCCCGACGCACCGTCCCGACTACGCACGAGCGGTATCTCGTCTGTTATGAGCGTTCAATGGATTCCCCGCGAAAAGGTTTAAAGCACCGTATAGGCGAGCAGGTCGCGGATTAAAATAATAAAATATCCCCGGCGTATTCTCTCGTCCGATGCATCAGAACGCACACGCGGCGAGGGATTATGTCGGCGAAGTCAGCTATCTGCACGTAATCGCTCGAACCGGCAAGCAGCAACACGAGTATCCCGACCCGTGCGCACACCGTATCTCTCTTTGCCGCCTCGTCGATTTATGGAAGCAATAACCTTTCGCGTTTTAACGCCGCCGCGACGAGACGAGCGCGCCGAGAGCGCGATATTTCCTTCTTCTTCGCACCCCGGTTAAGGCGAACCGGGGGAAAAACGTTTCTCGCGCCCATTGGCAACGCAACACTTGGCGGATTATTCCGACTCTAAAGTCTAATGGGCGTCCGGTGAAAGAGATCGACTGCGTGGGGCGCGAACCTTTCGAGAACCGCGTCTTCGGGAATATTAAAAAAATTTCATGAAATGTTGAAAACTGTCGAAAAAAAGAAGAAATTCCGCGCAATGAAAATGCATTCCTTCGATTAAATCTCGAGACAAGGCATCTTTCACAATTTGTTCGGAGCGATAAAGCTCGCCGTGCAGCCTCGCCTCGATATGAGTTAATTCTTAAGTAAAAAGTTGCGTAACGACTCTCGTGCGACAGGAGCCATCTCTCGCCTCTTCTTCTTCATTCGTTGAAATATCTTTCATTGCGGTCTTCGTGCTCTCGGTTCGAATCGATCTTTCTCCCGGCGAATATACACGGCTACTTATGCTCCGTCTATCTATCGCCGGAGACTCGCGCATGAACCTCGTCGACAGCTATCCCACCGTGAACGAAGATGTAAATCTTCGCGGATCGGTGGGAGTGCGGAGCCGACGGGGTCCTCCGGTGTGTCTGTGTGCGTGTGTACGGTGGCGGCTATTAATTCATTCATGAATTGTTGCGCGTCAAGGCGGGTGCCCACCTGTCGGCAGATCGCCGTGACGAGATAGCGGATGAAAGACCTCCGGGATTGGCACCTTCGTTTCTGCGAGCTTCCAACAGATATTGTGTTATTTATACTTATATATAGCGCGTACCGTATCGCCGGCTTGTAAACCGACGGAGAGATTATCAAACTTGAAACACGCGGCTGGCGGTATTCCAAAATTATTATATTATCCGACATAGTACGTTAATATATTACTTGCTCGCTGGACACGGCGAACACCGCCGATTATAGCGTATGAATATTCGCGTGCCGACGTATCCAAGTGCCGGCGAGGTTGGTGAATATCGCGTATTCACAAACTCGTTATACCCGGGACGGGAGAGCGTGCGCATCGGGCAGGGATCACATATGTTATTTATATAATTGTAATGAAATATCAATTTGACTAATCCGCGTTGTCGGCTGCTCGATGTATATCTTTTTCCATAATATGTAAATAACATGCGCGAAGTGAGGGGTGGCGTGGGGGGCCTCTTTGAGGATGCACCGTCTTCGCCGACGCGAATGTGATGCTAGCGCGAGGTTATTTGCCGACGATAATCAACCGTCAAGCTAGAATACATAATATTCGTTGCTACGGGAAAAACCGGATTCCTTCGAAAGATCCGCCGATATTCCCACCGGCTGGAAAATCTAAGCGTTCGAACTTCTACAGCTTCACGCTGCGCGGGTTACGTTCCATACGTGTCGTCGTCATGCTTGATATTACTGTTGTAACTTCTGCAGAGTCGTGCAGGGGTCTTTTTTTCATTTTTATCCGTACGTGACATTCAGATCGGAGTGAAACGAGAGGCCCATTTTTCGCGAGCGAGGCATTGGTAATAGCGAGAAATAAAAACCCTTTTTCCCGACTTCGCTAAAGTAATAGCATTCCTTGCGTGCAACACGGGCGGAAAAATCCCCTGTTATTGAGCAATGATCATTATTAACCTGTGCGCATGAGCACTCTGTCGTTACTCCCTAGGGAGTAATAGGGCTGTTTTACTCTCTCTGGAAGCCCAATTACTCCGGGGGCAGTAATAGTCATCGTCGAATATGACGCGTCTTGTGACGCAAGAAATGTGGTTATTTCTACGAAGTCGGAAAAAAGTATCGTATGATTACACGGGAGGAAGCGGATTTTCACCTCGTGTGATTCCTACCCTCGCTTGGCGCCGGCAGCAAACGTCGCACACGGCGACAACCGTGAACTTCCTTTCCTTGCAGCATAATATACTAATTTTTCCGACTTCGCTAAAATAACCACATTCCTTGCGTGCAACTCGGCCGACAAATCCGCTATTATTGACCAATGATCATTATTAAGCTGTGCGCATGCGCAGTGCTGTTTCTTTACTCCCTATGGAGTAATTGGGATCTTTACTCCTTCTGGAAGCCTAGTTACTCCCGGGGTAGTAATGGTCATGAGCGAATACGACGACTGTGCGACGCACGAAGTGTGGTTATTTTTACGGCGTCAGAAAAAGTGTTGTATGCTACACGGGAGAGAGCGGATTTTCACCCCGTGGAATTTCGCTTCACTCGGGCAACAAACTTCACACTCGGTGAAAATCGCGCACTTCCTTGTAGCATACACTGAGAAAAAGAAATAGTTGGATTAACCGAGCCGAGCTGACATACGCTCTAAGGCGTTAATTGGTTGGTAAACAGTAAAAACAAGTTTGTACTTTTTGCAACAACTTATTGCCCACAAATGTCCACAATTTTTTATTTTGTTAATTTTTCGATCCGGCCATCCGGTTCTAGTTTTACAAACTAAGGTACAAACTACAATTGTTAATGACTCGGGAAATAAAACGACAGGCTTGTATATTCAGTCCTTAACAAATGAGTTTGTCTCTTATTTAACAACATTTTTTTTACGAAACTTCGTATTCCGATTTTACGAAATTATTTTTTACCGTGTACAACAAAAATGCTTGGTTATATCGACATATTTTGAATCGATTGATGCGAATAATCGTTCAACAAAACAATGCTTTCGTTATACCAACCAAATAACACCTTTGGACTTTTGGTTAATTTAAACATTTCTTTTCTCACTATTTCTTTTTCCGACCCGACTAAAATTCTTCATAGATATTTGCCCGTCTTTCGAGATTTTTTAACAAATGTTTCAATCTGCAAATCCGTGAACAAAAATCGATTGTGTCATATCACGCTTACATCTGAACATATGTTACTCTCCAATCAGCCCGCAGCGCAGGACATTAATTCTTTTTATTTTTATTCTCAGCTCTCGCGTTTACGATTACCCCGGGCGCTGTTCATCGTCTTTGATAGTACGTGGTAATGAGACGTGCGCCCGGTAAGCTGATATACGCCCGATGCGTTGCAGTATACAACACACGTGAACGATACCGCAGCGAGGCGATTCACGGCGCCCCACGAAGATGATTCAATAAATCGTCGCGGTTGCTCGGCGATATCCGAGAGTTAGACGGTGTGTGTCGGTTCCCTGCAACCCGGAGGCAGCTGCGAGGAACGATTTGTCGCGTAATGCGCGCGCGATATCAATGATCTCGAGGTCGGCATCGCCGTGACCGCCACGTCAGACACACGTGGTAACACGTGTCCGACTTCCAATGAGAATTTAATTGCTCCGCGGGCTTTGCAGCAAGATTCCCTTGCTCTTGCCGATCCGAGCCACACGGCAAAGCAGCGCCGATCTCCGCTTCGAGTATAAACGCGCGCGCCACAGGATCTCATTTGCATTGGGTGAGCATGACCATATCGGGATGCTTCTCGTACCCGAGCCGAGTACAGTCGTTCGCTCTCCGTACCTAGTAAACTCGTTGTACGGAGAACATTTCCAACTGCCATACTACGGTATAGCCACCTCGGAGCGACATTTCGATCGTTAATGCCAATCCGAGAAACTTTTCCGTTTGTTGTCCTAATCAATGTCTCCGGTTGAGTTCATAATTCATTGATGCTCGCGCACATTATCGTTCTCACAGGAACGTGACTTGTGTACGTTGAAACGTGTACATTTAACAAGTCTCACTTATCGGCGAACGTTCACAATTTTTTTTTTTTCGGATCAATTTTGCGGTATAATTTTACTGTCGAAAAAAAAAAATTAAGTCTGTGGACGAGCAAATGTTTAAAAATGTACAAAGATTTTTTACTGCGTACGATCGAGTTTCTCAAATTCCAACAGACTTTTCTTTCGTTTTTTTTTCTATGAATGGAACTCGAAATATAATTTCATAATTGAAAGATTACGCGTAATCGGAAGGTACGCGAGAGATCTGCGGTTTATCTAAAAAAAAAAATTGCCAACGCAAAGTAACTGGGTCAAGCATACATGGGCTTATCTTATCGCGGCAAGGGATCTGCGTCTCGGCGAACAGTACTCTCGCGATGCCAATTACCAGCGATTATGGAAGGAATTCGCGTATCCAGCGTCTCGGATTCATTTCCATTTTGACCTGTGGCCTTTTTATCGAAACGCGGAAAGAGGAAACGTCGATAGAATTCATCCGAAATTTTTATCTCTCCGCGCCGCGACGAAGGTACTTAAAAGCATTCTCGTTTTTTTTTCTCGAATCAACATTCCCACTTTCAAATTCCACGGCGTTTGCGAGTTCGCTTCTGCTCGGCGCGCGGGGGATCTTCTTCACCGAGAATGACAAGGGACGACGAAATATATATGTATATATATGTATATATACATACATATATTTATGAGCGAGGAAGGAATCACGTAGATTCTTCCTCTTCGGGTGCTTGGCGGGTGATTCAGAAGTGCGTTTTACCAGGGACTTGCACGCTACGGGTGGTGCCGGGGATAGATACGGCACTCTGCCGCTCGCTCTGCGCGGCAGACAGGAGGAGAAAACCTGGCGAGGGTTCATTAGCGTGGTATATATATCTCGACGAGAGCCCGACATTCCTTCGCCCCCGGTCGACCTTTGGACCCTTCCTCTTCGCCGGGTCAACGTGAGCGAAAGGTTCGGGGCTTACCGCGTGCCTGAACCCAGGTAGCCGCGATACCGGGTGTTCTCAAAGTTATCGCTTCCAATACCACTGCGTAATACGTTTAAAAATCCAATGTTTTAATTTTTATACAAAATAAATTCGATCATTTTACACGATTGATAGTTCGTAATGGTGTTTTGATCAGGAAAAAAAATTCAGGTGCGAATATAAAAAATTGTAAGGGAGAGTCCCATTTTTTTCAATATTATTTATTTTCCCAATATTTTGTGTTTAAAAGAATGAAACTCATACTATTTTTTTTATAATCGAATCTACGATTTTTTAACACGATCGGAACATCGTTACCGAGAAGAGAAATAAAATCATTTTTTTTTTGTTTGAAATCAAAACGAACAAAACGACCTTAATCGTTTGTTTTAATTTTTTTTAATCATCCGGTCATTAGATAGAAAATGTTATAATCAAGGATCTGTTCAAATTTCACCTCAATCGGACGAATAGATTTTGAGATACGATTTCCGATATTAATTGTTCTGTGTTAATTGTTAATATCGTTTTTTGTTAATTTGATGTTTTTCAATAGAAGAACTAAAATTTCGTAATACCTTGTACTAACTGCGTGTAAAATCCCGACCTTGTCCTTCTAATACGCGCGTGAAAAAAATTGTAAATCGACATGTTTTTTCGATCAACTCCTTATGCTAGTGCCTTAACGAACACGATGGAAACGATAGTTTACCGATCCACGTCACTATTATCGATCACCCTTTCGAGCGACAGAGGGGATTCCATTAAATTGATAATAAGAGCCGCGCTATCGCGGTCGCATCGAGAAAACTTGGTTGTAAAATGATCGGGCGCACGTGGTAAGAGGCGGCAAGAAGTTGCAAGGCAAAGTGCGCTTCCCCGAGAGATAGGATGAGAGTATGTGAGCGAAACGCGCGAGCGAGCGCGATTAGCCTTTAATTTCGCGCGTTGGTCTCGCCGACATCGAGGAGTTTCCGAGGAGCGAGAGCCAGTAGGCAACCTAACGACCGGCTGCCATGGAGAGAGAGCCATGGTCAAGCAGGATACGATAAGTCGCTAATTCACGTTTAACCGAGCGAAACGTTGAGCTACCGTGTGTGTTGGCCGTATCGTGGGTGGCCACGGCTCCGAGTCCTCCGGGTCTCGTTCCTCTCCTCTCCGATACGCTAATACAACTGTGTATCAGTCGTCGCGACGAGTGCACTCCGTGCTCATAAGCTGTACGTGCAATCTGCTCGGCTCCGAAGACGACGACTACGGCGTTCACCGCCTGCGATTAATTAGACCGCGCTTTATACATCGCCGAATCGCGAACGGACAATCGTAAGATCGGTCACGCTTTTCGGCGCGCACCCACGTTCGCCGGCCGGTACTTCAGTCCTGCACTTCACCGGGGGTCGATCAATGATAGTCTTCCACTTGCCGTTTGCGTGTGTGTGTAGCCCTACTGCGAGTCGATACCTCGAAGACGCGGAGCAAACGGGCTGAGATAGCCCCAAGCATCGCCGTATTCAATTCTGCACCGCCGCCGCTACTTCTCAACGCGATCGCTCCCCGAGATCCATACAGAATTTTAACACGCTTCTTATCCGCTTCCACATTTGGCTAAGTATTTTATTTCTCTCCTTTTTTTCTTGCCACTCAGACACAGAGAGGAGATCGGCGCTAGAATCTTCCTTTCACCGCTTGGCTTGTGAAGCTACCAAAGTGGATTTCTGCAGCGCTCGAGCTGGGAATTGTACGGGTGATCGCATTATTGCGTGCATAGGACGCGTGCAACCACTTCTGCGCCGAGTGTTCTCTACCGTGTGGGTTACAGCAGCGAGGAGGAGGATTTTATGCCCCTGTTTTATAATACGTTGCTTTATAGTCGCACTTGGGATGTTGCACCGGTTACACAAGCGATTTACGGGCACCCATGTGATCCTGTCTTTGAATAGCGGGAAGCGCCGAGCTATCGGCCGGGGATATCTGACCGACTGGGAAAGTCGGTTCCCATCGATACGCAAACGTGCCTTTTCTTTTTATCGTCTCCCGGTCATTTAGGTCGAAACATGGCGAAATTACTTTACGGACGGTAAAAAAAAAAAATGTTCACCTCTTTAAAAAAGTAGGGTTTTCATTGAAAATTAACCACATTTTTTTTGTCAGCTTTGCAATTCTTCTTCTCGTGCTAAATTTCATTTACACTTCGCAGCTTCCTATTTTTTTTTTTTTCATTGAAAATTAACCACATTTTTTTGTCAGCTTTGCAATTCTTCTTCACGTGCTAAATTTCATTTACACTTCGCAGCTTCCTATTTTTTAATCATTATCCCTTGAGAGGCGATACAAAAATGAAGCTGTTGGGCCTTTCCGTTGAGAAACTCCTGGCTCGGATTGTACAACTCGCGGACGGTTTCAACGAGCAGTTAGCGTCGGAACGAAGCTGTGTAAGCGAGGGGGGGGGGGCTTCATGCGCGCGGTCGTAGGATGACGAAGAAGGCCGCGAAGATGTTGGGGTCCCCTCTCCGAGAGCGGACTCTCCTCGCGGAAAGCCTTCGGTGAGATGATAGCGAACGCGTTCGCTGGCGTCTCGCATCGGTCACACCGCAGGTGACTCGTCGCGGTCTTGCATCGCGCGACCTCAACCTGACCCAACCTCGTACCTGACTTCCAGCCACTCTCGCATAATAGTGCCTGCCCGCAGGCTGCATGATACCTCCGCGTCCCGCTTCTTCAGCGTCATCTTCTCCGTCTTCGTCTTTCCGCTCAGTTCCATCCCTTGCTCCGTCGCTCGCCTTCCAACCCGTGTCTCTTCTTCGCTCCTCTCCCGAGAGTCACTTTTCCGCGGCGTGCACGCCATTACTCGTCCTTGTTCCTTTGGCGCGCGATTGCTCGCCAACTCTCTTGCTAATCGATCTCATCGCGCCGTGTCTCCCGCGCAACCGACACGAGGTCGTGTGTTTGCTCTTTGTTCTTCGCTCCATCAACGTGCGCCGCGCCGCGCCGCGGCGCCGGCACTTCGATAATTCGCGGATACGCACTCCGTTCGGAAGACACAAGAAGCGCCGACCGAAATGCCAATCGCGATGTTGCCGGAGAAGACCCGTGCAATATGCACCCAGAAAAATAATTTATTTTGCGGCCACCGTTTATTTGGTTTGAGTAAAATATTTATTTCATTTAAAACAGAGCTGGGCAAAATGCACTGGGTACTTGTATACGTATTGAAGCATCAAGCACTGAGTCAGTGCACACTATTCAAAAATTCCAGAATTTAGTTTTGCCAGTACTGAATACGCCAGTACCCAAGAACTATCCAGCGCTCAGTACTTCGAGTACTTGATACTTTAATCCGCACTTAAGCAAGTACTTAGGGTATTTACCCAGCTCTGATTTAAATAAATATTTACTTAATTTAAATAAATATTTACTTAATTTAAATAAATATTTACTTAATTTAAATAAATATTTACTTAATTTAAATAAATATTTATTTAAATCAAATAAATATTTTACTTAAACCAAATGAACGATGGCCGTCAAATAAATTCTTTTTCTGCGTGTGAGGACACTTTAAACAGCGGACACGGGGCAAAACAGAGTAGCGCACAAAATTTTCCGAAGAAAAATTTGATGAGTGAGAGAGTAGAATAATTTATTTTCCTACTTTTCTCGGATGCTCCGAATAATTATTACGAATTAAATTTTTTTTTTTTTGGCTTCATAAATTTACAGCTACGGGCTCATCCGAACGGTCTTTATTTCTTAACCTCTTGGTTCTGACCGCTTTCTTCGCTGCGCTTCCTCGTTTTCTCTTGTTTCCCCGACGAAAAACCCGCCGCGAATCCGGGAGGCTGCGGTAAGGCCGAGTTCGCAGCGGGGAATGTAGAATCGTCACGAGAATCATTATTCCCCCGTATACATGCCTGTCCCGAGGTAGGAGTTAATTTTTCGGTAAGAATCGTAATCTTCCCGGGAGATGACATTCCGGGTCGCGTACGTGACGTACAGTCCTCCGGCGCTCGCCGAACACCTTTTCTGCGGAACACTTTATCTCGCGTCTCACTTCGCGACTCCGCGCGTTCGAGGGACAGAGAATTCGCTTAAAGCACGTGTCTCTCGCGGACAATATTTCAGAGTGAGCAAGAAACATTGCTCGTGATTGACGCCGAGATTCTCCGTGTGTCACTGGGTTAACACACACGCTTCACAGTTAATATACCGTCGACCTTTGCACCTCGCCATCATACGAAATATGGCGGATCCCTCCCATTTCGCAATCGTTCGAGTCTCCGCAACAAAATTCTATTCCAGTTACATCCCAGCATCGCGCGCGAGGCGTGCACAGGTGATCAAATTATTATTTTATTTTTCAGACACGACGCTTTATTGTCCCGTTCGTACATCGTCGGTGAATCTTCGCGATAGCGCGAGCGTTCGCGTCGCTGGGGTCGTTAAAACGAGGAGATGTCCCTCGCTTTGTGTACGTGTCGAGAGATGAAAGGATCTCGTTCTAAATGTCGCGAACAATCGCAAGCACTCTAATAAGTAATCGCGGAACGTATAATTTTCGTCACTCCCTGAATCCTTATGAGACCCCGGGCATGTAGTACACGCATATCGCACCGGAGTTTACGGCTACATACATTAAAGACAAATTTTCTCTCGATGACCCGAAGATGCTGCGGTCCACCTGCGACGGGACCTTCGGATGAGTTACATATAGTTTACACGATGCACCTATGCATCTAAGCAGGCCCCACTTCAACTGCAACATGTGCGTGATGCCAGCTAAAGCCACGTCACATAAGAACGCACTTCTTCCTCTTCTTCTTCTTCGTCTTTTTCTTCTTGTTCTTATCTCATCCTCAGGAGGCATACTTCCCGCTTCCTCGGTACTTCTGCAGCTAGTCCGGTCTCCCGAGGTCACGGTTCATCCGTGAACTCGTTGCCACTCGTTGAAATAATGGCCGAGCTCTCTACGGTAAAAAAAGCTCCGTACATTCAACAAAACTTTCTTGTCCAGAAACATCTGTAATTTTTTTTGGTAACATTTATAATTTTTTTTGGACAGTGAGGCCTTTTGCTGGAAAGAAATGGTCAAATTAACAGGACAACGATCGTGGACACAGGTGGATAAAAAATTATTGTCAAACGTCCCGACCGCTTCGAAATACCACTCGTTGCCACTCGTTGAAATAATGGCCGAGCTCTCTACGGTAAAAAAAGCTTCGTACGTTCAACAAAACTTTCTTGTCCAGAAACTGTAATTTTTTTTTGGTAACATGTATAATTTTTTTGGGGCAGTGAGGCCTTTTGCTGGAAAGAAATGGAGGAATTAACAGGCCAACGATCGTGGACACAGGTGAATAAAAAATATTGTTAAACGTCCCGACCGCTTCGATCCTTGACCAAATATCGAGCTCCGAAAGCGCGATTTATTTAATTCGCCGACGCGTCGGCGCTGCCTTCGTCGCGATGCGTCAGGTCTGCCCTCCCTCCCCCTACGGGGACCGCACTTCGGCCTCGGCCTCTCACTTTGTTAATGCTACAAAGAGTTACAATAGAATTTAATTAGTTTCAAGAATGCTTCGCGGTGCGCAGGCATCTCGCATTCCAGCGTAAAGTCGAACACATCGAGACACCGCAGCGAGAGTTTTTCGTAGCTACATAGCCGCGCGAGAATCTACGTGATGCAGCCACCTTCGACTCCGAAGCCGTCGCGTTGCCTCCTAATGGGACACAATCGCGCTGGAATCGTCGTGTGACCTTCGCTTCTCGCGAAACTCAAGGCGCGGCTTCGACGTCAGTTCGCTCACACACACACACACATGCATTCAGTAAAACAGTATAATCCTGCATAAAACGCTGCGAGACTTTCGAGTTCTAAAGTCGAACAGCGTTCAGCTATTGCAGATTGTCGGAACGTTAAACACCCGCGCCGCCGACTCGCTCGATCGCTTCGCGCTCCCGGGCGACCGCGACGGCGATAAAACTCGCGGTCACGTGAACCCATTGGCATTGTGTTCACCGTGGCCGCGCATGTTCCCTCGCCGTGTCACAATGACGCTCGCCTCTCGGGAATGAAGCCCGCCGGGCTATCACGGAATTGCGAGATAGCGATGCGACCGCGCCGCTTCCTTCCTCGCAATTTCCGTTCAAGGCCGAGCCCGCGATTCGAACGATGCGGGGAATCGAAGTGTCGCGACCTTGACGCGAGAACTCCTCGCGGTCTCTCCTCAGGTACGCAAGTGTGGCATTAGTTTTGCGGTTACGATTGCGCGCGTCCGCTCTTCTTATCGTCGCAATAATTCACACCGCGGGGTTTCGTTCCGCGCTGACGAGCCGCGAAACATTTCGCTCGATGCGCGAGCTGGCAATAATTTCCACGGGGATTGGACGGACCGCACGGCGAATGGTGTACGATGCATATCGAGAGGAGAGAGAATTGTGACGATAACTGGGCCAATGGCTCAAGTCCGAGTGGAAGAGAGGCCTCGATCGTTTGCGACGTCGCCGGAGAATCTCGCAGATTTGGCGCATGCGCGCGGATGCCGATGAAGCGCGCGCGGATAACGCGCAATGAGAAATTCGCGGGTAACGCGTTAGCGGGAATGAGTCGAGTACGAATGAGTGCACGAATTCATCGTTGTACGTAATACGACGCATGACGCGTATTACTCGAGCTCGCGCCACGAACCGTTCATATGTGTAGCGCTTGCCGCTCTCCCCGGGATCCTTATGGTGCTCGCTGCTACTGCAGTTGGTTGCTACTGCATTATGCATTAGTCATGATTACAAAGTAAGTGGCAAGCTCGCTCGGTGTGTCTCGTGTATATACCGTGAATATATATGTACATATACGCTGTATATATCATACGCGGCAGCAATAACGGCGTATATTTGCGGTGCTTATGATTTTCCACTTGAAATTGGCATAACCGGCGGGCAGGCTTGATGGTCGTGCCGCATTTATATCCCCGTGAGGATTGCACCTTGTACCGGTCGCCGGGCACAACTCGAGGCAAATTTACGGCCATGTGCGGGGGGATTACGGAAAATTAAGAAAATTATATATTTTTTTTTTATTATCAAGGAAATACGGCTCAATTGGTCACGAAACTAGAATCGGGAAACAAAAAAAAATTATGAGAAATTATTTTTGGATGAGCAGTTTAAATGTGTATGGTTAACTGTCAAAGAACATTGGATGGAACAAGTGTAGTGCGATAAGTCGATGCACTCCCGGCTTCGGCGTCGTCGCGTATCAACTGGTTATAAAATCCGTCGCAAAAGGGCTTTTGAAGATGATAATCGAAACATTATTTTAAGGATTTTTTTTTTTTCGTTCTTCCTTCGTGCCGGTTCGTAAGTCGCCCGCGCAGCATTTGGACGAAGCTCGTCGGGCCTTTATCATTTATTAGGTGCGCGGCATCGGCGATTCGAAGCCCGGATGCGGACGTGAGCTCGTACGTGCAGTGTTGTGTCCGAACTGCAACATGTCTGTGTGAGCCAAAGGCGAACGGTTCGTAGCCTCGCCAGCGGGCAGCCTTGCCGAGGCCGACCGAGACTTCGTCGGGAATCGGCCACGCGCGTTCGTTCAGACGCTGAGGAGGAAGCGGCACGTATGCACCCGCATCCGGTTCTCGCGAGCGAGCGACCGCCAGACGGGATTCGATGAAAATCTCCGTCGCTCCCCCCCCCCCCCCCCTGCTCAAAACAATAATCTCGTCTTTCATTTTGTGTATAAAACGATTATTTATCACCGCATAACGTCGGATATTAAAGACTATTTTATCGGCGGTGAAGGTAAAATTATAATAATTTTTTTTTTTTTTTTTAATAAACAACCTTGGACGCGACGACGGAGATACACGCATATAGCTATGATATAAAACGAGCTGTGTGACTCGCCGGTCGCTCGATTTCACTTGCATGAAACTGGTGTTTGGACAGGTGACATTTCAATAGTTCGAGTTGGCTCGTGGGTCACACACGAGAGACTCGCTCGGAACTTTTTAACCCTGATGTCTCTCACCGTCACACGGAATATTTATCATTATTATTATTATATTTAAACATGACTGCCATAAAGGCCATGATTTCAATAGTTTTGCATATTTCCGCGAGAGTCGCGTACAGTCCGCAGCTATAAATCCGGATACTATCACGCTCAACCCGCCCAGTGTTTCGACTTTCGATTTTAACATTATCTTTCGTCCGTTTTAACATAATTTGTGTTTACCTCGCGGATGGTCGGCGATTCGACGAACTCGCCAGGAGCTTCTCGCCGCGTATGGTCTTCTATTATGTTATACCGTATAAAACCGTATGAATTTATATGCGGCAAACTCGCGCGTAAGTCGCGTCGACCACTCTCCGCGGCCGACCCCGCGGGTCAATTCGTTTTAGCGAAGCGGCGCGCGATCTGCCGGTCCCCGTCGTAATGTATGCGGTAATATATGCGAACCGTCGAGAGCAACATCGGTAGCTCTTCGAGTTCCTTCCTCCCCGTAATTCTCCAACCTCCTCTCTCCACCGATGGATTCTTTGATATTAAAAAACGCGACGTTTCCTCTCCACAGCCGACTGAAGAACCGGCTATCTCAAACCGAGCATGAACGTCCACACTCCGTAAATTTCATGATTTTTTTTTCTTTTTCTCCCGTACAGCGGACACTTTGATGCCCATCCCGAATTCTTTATTTAGCTCGATCGTTAAAGCTCTCTCGGGGAATGAATCGTTGGGGTGGGGGGGGGGGGGGGAGAAACGAGGGTAGCTGCAATGTTTACGCGGAATAATCGGGAGCTAACGAGCCTCGTGATTAACGTCCCGCCTGGCCGCGCTGCTCGCAGCAGGCAGACACACGCGCACACACGATTTTTATTTTTTTTTCCCCGAATACCTCGAGGAGGTGCAGCGTTTCGCCTACCGTGGAATTAACCCCTTCGCGACTCTAGCTTTTTATATCGCGCGAATATTTTAGCCACGGCACGATTTATCACTCGGGTTAAGATATATCATACGAACGCTCGGGGAGTTCTTACGCATTCATGCGCTACGTACGGTTTCGCGTATGGAATTGCTCTTTAGTCGACAATTAGGTATATCATTCGTGCATTCGGTCAACTAGAGAAATGCCCGGTGTGTGTGTTCGTAACAAATGACCGGGTAGCCATGGGCGACTCGAATCTCGCTAGGATATCTCGGCACTCGGAATTTGTCTTGGCATTATAATGCTCCGCTACGGTCAAAGCTTATAATCGGGTGGCAAGCACGCGTGTAATCTACCGCTACCGTGCATACCGCGAGGTTCTCTTTCTCCGCCGGGCGCGTGTAAGTTTTTGCCTCCTGGACCGGACACTCCGGGACAAGTATATCATTCCTCCAATGGAATTGAATTCTCCGGGCACGCTGTAAATCCTGAACTTATCTTTATCGACAGAAATGCTTTCGTTTCTCGTTCAGCCCCTTCGAGCGTCTCGCCAAAGTGACTCCCGGATAACTCTCCGTGTATCTAGCTGCCCGCTCCTGCCGCCAGGATACACTTTCCCTCGTTCCGAACGAGACCGGTTCGAAATCTCGCTTTCCGAGCTTACGTGTACCGCGGGGTAATAAAATCGGGTTCTCAGACTCGATAGAAATTTAATCGATCGATCTTACCCCGTTTCGAAAAAAATAAAAAATAAATAATTTTTTTTTAAAGAGGCTATAAACTGAGCTTATATGAGCATCGTAAAAATTAGGGGAGAGTCGGCCGGTACCGGGCATTCAAGGGTGAACCATGATACCTCAACTGCGAAATTAAGTTTCGATAAAATTTGATTAGTTCGTTTCCAATCGGCTGATTGCGTTTTCCTTCCTTCTTGTTCATGTTGGAAATCGTCGCTTTTTTCTCTCATTATCTACGCGTCATCTTCCAATGTAAAACAAATTAGGATTAAAATAAAAATTAATATGATACAAGAACATTAGATATATGAATGACATAAAATGTAATCTTTGGCAAGTCTCCGTCAATGCACAGGTTTAAGAAATAAAATTGTTCACTTGCAGATTTTTGTTCTCCAAGTGAACTTTCCCGAGCGAAGTTTGTGCGATGTTAATCACAATCTTGCTAATCACAAGGGTGATCTATAAAAGGGTTCTACCCGTTAATAAATAAATAATAAAAATATTTAATAGGTACAAACTTTGGAATATCGACTAGCGAACACTAGAATTTACTGCGTTTAGACCTCTAGAATATTGAGAAAGAAAGTTCACCTGACCGGTATTCTCACACAATCTTCTCATAAAAACTCGAACTGGGCAAGAGAAAAAAATATCGTCCATGATTTATATCCTAAAAACTGCCAGTTTTCAGTAAAACAGTTATAATTCAACGGACACGCAGGTTCAAAATATATGCAAGAGTGTACTGTGTGAACGATGCCGGGACCATCGGCGAATTGCCTCCAGACGCTTCTTTCCTTCCCAACAGCGCCGAAGTGACGATGTTTGGGTGTGAAATGTCGTAACGACGTGTTAAAACGTGCTAAGTTGCGCGAGCACGTATGTCGTTAGCGTAGCTCGGTCTTGGATTTCCCGCTCGAAAAAAAAAAGAAAAAAATAAACAACTTTGTTCTCCGCCCAGATAGCACTCCGATATTCTGGGAACAGTTCTCGCGTAGCTCGCGCTGTGAAACTTCGCGTAAAGCATCCGCACAATGGACCTTCGATGAAAAAATAGAAAATACACGGAGAACCTCGCGGTCGACCCGTCGTCGAAGTGTCGACTCCGCTTCCCCCGGTCAGAATCTTTTGCGAACGGACAGCGCGGAGCGTGGCCAACCGTATGTTCCGCGACTTTACGCACTTGTCAGGGATAAAACAAAGTGTCGAGCTGCCGAGTGCAGAATTACGGCCAATTCCAGTCGCTGTTCTCCAAAGGACTCTTCGTCCCCCCCGAGAGCAGATCTTCGCCTGCGTCTCGTGACGAACGTTCCTCGCTGTGACTGCAGCGTCGGCCGCGGTAGCGAGGTTTTCAACTTACACCGGCAGCTAAGAAACAGAAGGGCGCATCTCACATCGTTTTCCACGCTAAAATGGTAGGATACGCCCTTCTGTTTCTAAGCCGTCGATATATCCTGGGCATGTGTGAATCGGCATTGTACAGGCGTCGAGCAATAAAATCTCCAGTCCTCGGGCGCTCGCGGTTTCCTAGACTCGAGGTCTTATCTTCGCGGGCTTTACGATGGTCTCCGGCTTGGTGCATTTTTTTTCCTCCCACTCCGTGCTCCGCACTGTGGCACGAGGTCCCTCGAAAGTCACGAACGAACTTCGAACGATCTTTTAATCTCTGAAAGCTGGAGAGGGAGACGATATCTTTTTGCCGTCGCAAGTCGAAGCCGATGGACCTGTCGGTTGGCGTTTCTCTGACCAGGTTACGATATTTGCCGTACGTGCTGTCCCGACATCGAGGCTCGTTATCCGCGACCCACTATAGACGATCTCCTCCGTTGCGCTCGAGACACAGTCGTTAAAATCGCTTCACGCGTCACATTTTTTTTTTTTCAACCTTCGAACGGGCGTCCCTCAAGGTCTGAAAAAGCGATATGTTTGATGCATCGGTCTCGTTGCTCCTTAATGGAATCGACGAGTCAGGGGAGGAAGACGATCGGGATCAATGAGACGAGACCGGATCCGGTACACAATAATAAGTGAGGCACGAGAGGCATGATAAATTGATAGAACATAAAACACGGTGAGTCGCGTACCGTTATTAGGACGGCAGCTTCCCATTCCAGCGATTTTCTAACCGCTTCGCAGGTGTAACCGAGAATCGTCTGTGTCGCAAACTCTCCTTCGGACACTCTCGTAAATTCGTTATATTCTCGGTTGTGTTTGCCATGACGAGACATAAGGAGAGACGGAGAAAGAGGTGTTTATTTCGAACGCTGGTACCGAAGTCCCCTAAGAGCACCGTGCAAAGAGGGAGAAGGAGCGCGACAGCTTCTTCACGGTCATAAAAGTATCGACGTACAAATTACTGGATAATATATTGCGCCGCGCCGCATCACGAAATGAAGAAATTAATTAAACAGTCGGTCAACAGGAGTTTCGAGGAGTTCTCGAATGACTTAAAGGAGGATCGGGCGGACGAGCGTTAAGTGGGTTTACGGTCAGTCATCTCTAGGAACTCGAGGACCGGGGAAATAACCGGTGTTAAAAACATGCAGATGGGAGGAGAGGTAATTGACTAATATGTTAATCGAGACTCGACGGTGGAAACTTTCTTCAATTTTAATTATCTCCGTCGTTGATATTTTATTTGTATTGCATTTCGATGGAGGAAAGAGCGGGACATTACCGAACACTCGGGCAAAACAAGCTACTTTTATCAATTTTTTTGCGGGAATAAAAACAAATAATCCATTCCAACAGAGGACAGCGGTCCATTTTGCGTCGCTCCCTCCTAAGAATAATTGAACACTATCGTGCGAGGTATAGTAGGGGAGAGTAAGGCACAGTGCGTCACTTTTTTTCGAATGAATTATTACTTTTACCAGAATAGTACAATAAAAAATACCATTCACAATCGATTTCCACGGGCTTTCAGGCATTAAATCTGAAATCGTTACTGGAAAAAGATCAACGATATTTAAATAATTCGATTAACAACTGCTCGCGAAATTACACATTGTAGTCCACTGGTGGGGTACAATGTGTCAGATATGTGGGCACAATGTGCCAAATAATGCAAAACAGGTATTTTCTATTTTGACGTTAAACAGTCGAGTCACAAGCTTTCGATAACGGCTAGCCACCTCCTTTCTTCGCGGTTCGTATTTCCTTCCTCTATGTCTAACATGAAAAAAAAGAAAAAATCATATCCTGTATTTGAGCTCAATGTTGCAGTGATATTACACGCTAACAACGTCAAGCTCAATTACTTGGGGCTCAATTACACATTGAGTGCCATAACTCAGTGACACATTGTTCCTCACAACTCAGTGACATATCGTACACCACTAGCACCAAACTATATTTATATTAAAAATACATTATTTATCCAACTAAATATACGGCAATATTGGCATTGAGTGATACACAGATAATTAATCTGTCTATTATGATCGAAAACCTGACCTCCGTAAGAAAGTGATGTTATCTTTTATATTTTTTCTAAGGACGAACATTTTTTTTTTACAGAGGACCCAATCTGTTATTATTTTTTATATTTTTTCACGAGCTGTCAACTAAGTTTTTGTTTCGGGCTGACTAAACTCAATTTCGCTCACGGCTCAACATACCAAATTTCAAAATTTATGCACCACGAACCTCTGAGAAATTGAACGTGGCTCACCGTGCCCCGTGACACATTGCGCCCCTCTGTCTCCTACTCATAGACATTGCGAGAAGCCAAAGGGTTAAACATCGACAAAAAAAATCGATCTGGCGAACGATCAGTGCCGCAGATATTTTATAGAACCGCACAGTTGAAAAGAACTAGTTGGCCTCTGGAAAAATCCGCATCGATCGTTCAACCGTATCGGACACATCGCTCGTTGCCTGTTCCACGATTCAGCCAGCAGAGCGTCGAACGACCGATCGATTTGCGAACATCTCTCGACTCCGTTACTACAGTTATACCGGCTGTCAGTCTCGTTTCCGAGGAGTTTCACGCGTAGCGAAGCACGTCCCGATAATAGTAGGTAAAATGGAGCCGCGGATTCGTTCGACGCGACGATTCGTATCGGTCTGTTGGCAACTCGTCGACGATCACTCGATCATTGCCCAGTGGTAGTACACGAGATCGATCGGTAGTTTCATCTATCCCCTTCCTTCGCGTTCATTCGCGGAATCTCGCAACGTGATCGAATCGATCTAACAACCGCTTCGATGCAACTGTCTTCCGAGGAATTAACCCAGGTGAGATTTAACCATTGGCGCGGCTACGGGACCGTACCGGTTGCCGAGGGTCCTGTACTCGGCCGGCGTTCGAGCCGGTATCCGCCCGACCCCGGTATTGAGTCGAACCCAACATATCGACTGGAATAGTGTATTATGCTACAAGGGAGGGAAGTGCACGATTTTCGCCAAGTTTCGAGTTCGCTGAACGAGCGAAGCGAGGGCAGAAGAAATGACACGAGGTGAAAATCAGCCCCCCCCCCCCCGTGTAGCATATGATATTTTTTCTGACTTCGTTAGAATAACCAGATTTCTTGCGTCGCAACATCGTGCTAATTCCGCAATGACCACGACTCCCCCGAAAGCAGTAGAGCTTCCACACCCCCAAAAATAATTTATTTGACGGGCACCCGCAAATAAATATTTATTGAAATCAATTAAAAGTATTTATTGAAGTTAATTAAAATATTTATTGAAATCAATTAAAAGTATTTATTGAAGTTAATTAAAATATTTATTGAAATCAATTAAAAGTATTTATTGAAGTTAATTAAAATATTTATTGAAATCAATTAAAATATTCATTGAAATCAATTAAAATATTTATTGGAATCGATTAAAATATTTATTGGAATCGATTAAAATATTTATTTAAACGAAATAAGTATTTATTTGCGGCTGCCGTCAAATAAATTGTTTTTCTGGGTGCAGAGGGAGGAATGGAAGCCGTACGCAGTACTACGCATGCGCACATGTTAATAACGATTATTGATCAATAATAGGCGATTTTCCGCCCGTATTGCACGCAATGAATGTGGTTGTTCAGGCAAAGTCGGGAAAAAAATTAGATTTTCTAACAGGAATTGATGTATTTCCGGTATGACGTCGCATACGGTCGAAAAGTGAGCTTCAATGGCTTGAATAGGGTTAATGAGCTTAAAAACAAACAAACATTTTAATTAAGGCAAGTGATCGATCGTGCGGTTTGGATATGAGATACCGGAGCGCAAATTTCGGTGCTCCTCTTGCGCCGACGAGTTACTGCCGGCTATAAAGTTCCCAACCACGAGCGCAGTTTTAACGATGACAATAATTTATCGGAATTTCAGTAGCCTGTTGGTGGGGACAATGACCCGCTCTCCACTCGAATAGAGCAGCGCGTAGGGCGCGGCGAGATTCTGCAAGATCCGCGGCTATTCTAGGCGAAGAGGTGTCCGTCCCGTCGACGACGGTGACTGGGGCCGATCCCGCGGCGATCGAGGAAGAAGATATCCAACGCGCTGGACCCGCGCGGGCCTCCTGACGGCTTCATTTATTGGGCGTAAATCTCGATTCTAGCGCCACATTAAACGGGGAACATCGTATATATAAAATACTGTACTGTGCAGACGGAATCGTGCCGTGTCCGCGCGACCGTCGTTCTTTCCCCTCGTCTTCGTTTTTTTTTCTTCCTTTCATCGTTTCTATCTCAACACATTTTATTTTTTGTATTTTATTTTTCATTCCTCACATTACAATCTTAACGACCGGTGCTCGGTTTACATATATGCGACATTAAATCAGCTTTAACGGCGGTGTCTCCGTCGGTACGAGGAGTCGCCGAGAGGGGGGGATAGCAGCCAATTATCCGCTCGCGCCCGATGAACCGACTTGGCGTTATGGGGTAGTCAGGAAACGGGGTCTAGGCATGCAGTGTCGAAACGATCACTAAAATATATATATATATATTTTTTTTCTTCTTTTTCTACCTTCCCGAGCGATTAATTAGCAATAACATATTTATCGCTCGATATGGCATGTGTGACGCCCGTCAGGACTTTATGCTCGGACGATTGCCTTAACGCGCCTCGCCGCGGCATTTATAAGTAACGGCGCGGGAGCAGGTGCGGCGTATTATAAATTATATCAATCATAGAGCTAGGCTCGAGCCGCGGAGCTGCTCGGATGATGATGAGGTGAGGAAGCTGTCGCACACGATCGTTTAGTTTCTTCGACCCTGTCGTAAGATATATCCAGGAAACGTGTCCAGTAGTTTTAACCATGTGACACGTTCCCTCGATCGCCCCATCGTTCGGGAATTACGAGGTGTCGGGGCGCGTCGTCGAGCGAATAATATCGGACTTCCCGCTGTGCGTCAGCCTATAATCTTGATTTTTATTATCGCCGCACTGTTTTTCGTATGTCCGGACCGCTGGAACACTTCGGGCGACGCTGGCGTCTCAATTATTCCCGTTCGGATCTTATTTTGAAGTAATTTATAGCTCGTATCTCACACACTTTTTTTTCTTCTAAATTTCAAATCCGCGTTTGAGCATGCGACAACTTTTCTCTGGATTTCGCCGACTCGCGCGAGTTTGTTGAACCATTATCTCGTCAGCGGAGCGACTCGAAGACCGCGACGATGAGAGCCAGTTTTCGTACGCTGCGCCGAGAGAGTTCGACGAGCGCAGCACACGCGTTCGTTCCATTAACGAACGTGTGCTAGTTCAGCCGGGTTCAGTCTTTTCTCTCCTCCTGTTGTACGCTCGCATAGTTCCGCGCGAGCACCTCTTCTTCGTTGACCTGACGTGAAAATTACCCTCTCAGCGCCTCCGGCCGAGCTGTGAGACATATTAGAGAGATTCTTGCGGATAAACTTTCGAAGCTGTGAGTTAGTTTTTTTTTTTTTTTTTTTTAAAGTAATTACCGCCGCGTTTCTCTTGCTCGAGATAAGTCGCTCGATTATTGCTCAGCCTTGTATGACACTGACGTCGAAGGGGACGATAATAATAGTGCAAAATTATTTTTGTCTTTCAGGTGAGGTGTCGGGTGAAACCGTCTCCGCAGGTACGGTTCCACGTGGAGGCGACCGCGTAGAAGCGGCCGATCTGGGAAGGCACAATAATATTACGGAGAGGAGTGACGGGGCCACCCTGGCCGCGAACACAGCGATAGACGCGAGAGGCGGTAGCCCTCAGGGCGCCCACCTCTCGGGGGCAGCAACCCCAAGGCCTCCGCGAAGCCGAAGGCGATTGAATCAGAACGGACTCGACACGACGCAGGTGAGATTAAGTTGAATTTTTAATACAATATAATAAAGTTTATTCGTGCCTAGATTGGAACCTGTTACACATTTTTTTTAACCAGGCTTAACCGCACTTACGTATTTCGCAACTGGTACTTAGATTTTTTTATATCGATTAACAGTGATAAATGTGGTCGACTCTATGTATAATTGATTTGTGTGTTAATCGCAGTGGGGCGTATTCACCACTGTTACCGTATTATCATAACTTTGAATTATTATAACCTTCTTTTCATCACGTCTTTGGCGTTAATGCTGCTAAACCTTAAATTTTTAATAGAATATAATACATTTTATTCGTGACTAGATGAAATTCTGTCACAAATTTTGTTTAACCCGGCTTAACCCTACATACGTATTTGTTAACGAGGCCTTAGATTTTTTTTGAGATTTGCTATGCGCGTAGGTTACACAGAGTGGCCGGTTGAGCTTGTATTGCCGTTTACATGCACTCTATCAGCGCCGCCTACCGGTCGGCTCAGTCCCAACTTGCACACCCAGCTCTTTGCATGTATACACAATACACACTCATTCGGCAGGCTGTGTAGGTCGTGCGCATAGCGAATAGGGTAAAAGTGATAAATGTTGCCTATTCTGTGTATCATTGATTTGTGTGCTAATCGGGGTGGGCCATTTTCACCACTCTTACCCTATTATTATAAACTTTCTTTTCTCGACGTTTTTCGCATCACTGCTGCTACAACTTCATTTTTAAACAATTATTTCTTACGAAATGGTACTTCGACTGATAACTATAAGCATCTGTATGACTAATTTCCTCAGATCGATAAGAATCCGCACTACCTTCTCGCGTAACGCGACTCGAGGCCGCTCACTCAGGTGTGACGTCTCGGGCGAATCTCTGTTTTCTTGAAAATAAAATCTCGGTTTCGCTTGTATGCTCTCTCTAATACGGGAATTATTCTCAGAGTTACTTGTTTTTCTCAAAACCCGTTGCAATTACAGCCTACGCAAACACTCGCAACAATTACATTATTATTTCTTTGGAGCATCGAGGGTTTATATTCTATAATTACGACCGTAAAATTTCTCTTTTCGCAATGCTCCGTTCGTTTTACACGAAGTTGAAATTATCCGTCAATTTCTTCATGACGTCGTTGTCTTCGAACGGCGCGATATTTGTTAGAATTTGGATTAGCCTCGATTAGCCGACGCTCCGCTGTGCACGAAACCCTCGTATTTATCGTCGAAGACACCCGGCAAAGTTTGAACTGTCCCCGAGTGGCTTCCCGAGTGTTTGCATTCGAACACGAAGAGCCTCAGGCCAAAGAATTTCTATGGCGTTATAATCGAAAGCGAGTAGCAGCTTCCGCGAGGCTCGAGCGGTGTTTCGTGTTCGGTTTAAGCGTTGGCCCGTTGGCTCGCGCGACCTACAGATTGATGGGTACTTTGCCTATCCCTCGACAGCAGGTAGCACGCACCTGCGACCGTCGGGTACGCGAAGTCCCGTTCGATAGTGGCTACCGAGAGGTACAAGGTGCGTTCGTGCTTCAAGCGAGTGGATCTCCTCGGTCCGTCCGCTCATACTTCTCTGTCGCGAGTTAGCCGGTTCGCCGAGATGGGCGAAGCACCGAAAATTCTCCTAAACAAGACTCGCGCGTCTCGTCGAGTGGCCACTCGACGCACGGACAAATATCGACACGCTTCGAACACCTGCAACACGGCCTTTCATGTAGCTTCATCGAGTACGACACTCGCCCGGAATTGGGCAATCGCAGTCAAAGCTTTTCGATCGAACCGAAGAGTCTTGAGCGGTCGAAGCTGCCGTTCCTGATGAGACGGTTCGTTAGAGATCGGTAAACGTTATTTTTTTCCTATAAAAGCACTCGACGCACGGACAAATATCGACACGCTTCGAACACCTGCAACACGGCCTTTCATGTAGCTTCATCGAGTACGACACTCGCCCGGAATTGGGCAATCGCAGTCAAAGCTTTTCGATCGAACCGAAGAGTCTTGACCGGTCGAAGCTGCCGTTCCTGATGAGACGGTTCGTTAGAGATCGGTAAACGTTATATTTTTCCTATAAAAGCACTCGACGCACGGACAAATCTCGACACGGTTCGAATACCTGCAACACGGCCTTTCATGTATCTTCATCGAGTAAGACACTCGCCTGGAATTGGGCAATCGCAGTCAAAGCTTTTCGATCGAACTGAAGAGTCTTGACCGGTCGGAGCTGCCGTTCCTGATGAGACGGCTCGTTCGGGATCGGTAAACGTTATATTTTCCTATAAAAGGGCCGACGAGTCCGAAACGCGCGAAACTTTCCGTACGAAAGGCACATTCGAGATCGACGATAGGATATCATGAGAGAAGCGGGAATGAACTCTCTGTCCCGACCCGTGTTCCTTAGATACAACCAGCATCGTCAGGAGACGGTCACCCCGCGGTGTCGGGAAGGCGATCTCCGTCTCGTCGGGCAGGCGAGAAAGAGATTTACCGCGTTGGAAGAGTCGGTTCCCCCTCAGCCACTCTGATGTCTGATGCTTATTCTCCGGACTCGTACGTATCACTGGGCGCCGCATAGGTGTGCCGAGATACCTACACCGGTGTTGCGAGTGCATCGCTATTCTGCGCCAATCGGGTCTCGTCCTTCTTAGTGTCACGCTGCGCTCGGCCAAGTCAACTCCGAGAGAAGTCAACTCTTACGGTACGGAGGAGAGGAGCCTCGGAGCGGCGGCAGAAGGTCCGCGCGGCGCCCGAGAGCCAAGCACACGTTGCCTTCATTACCATATCTAAGATGCAATCTGTTCCTCCTTCTCATGGTGGATTAATGCGTCGAGATATTTTCCTGCGTTGCACCACTAGGCGTTTGAGCTTAGGAGAAGTATATAGTACAGCGGTGCAAGGAGGGAAGGGATGGAATAGGTGTAACGCGTGTTGAGGTCTTCTTAAGTGAAACCTTGGTAGACAACCCGCGGCGAGAACGAGACGTGCGAGGCTATCCATCGCTTCAAGGGACTTTATTCTTCGTGTGATTTCTGTCCTACTGAGACCGACACGTAAATGCCTGGGGGATATGATTTTTCCTCTCTAGATTCATGTGTCTGAAGTCGTGCTTGGCTCGAATGTGGTGCAAGATTGATTGTTCTTATGGAAACGGTGATTTATATCGGTGGATACGTGATTCTTTTGATTCAGGTGAAGACCGAGAGGCTCACGCCGGACAACAATTCGACGTCCTCGCGCAGCGTTACGCCATCGTCGTCGAGTCATCCGGGAACGCCACCAAATGCAACGTCCCTCGGTGGACCCGAAGGCCCAACGGCGCCCCATCACCTCAAACACATGGAACAGATGATGGGACGAAATTACAGCGATTTCATGAGAAGTCTCGCCGCAAAGTACAACAACGCCAATCCGAACGAGTATGTTTATTTCCGCTACATTAAATGACGGTTGGGTGTTGGGACTTTTTTTTTTTTACGAAAATGTATATTTTGCTTTGAATTTCGTTAGCTACTTCAGTACTCCGAGGAACGGCTATCCGCCCGGCTTGGACCCGAGGTTTCCGGCCTTCAAAACAGCCGCCACACCGTTCGTTGGTCTTATGGCACCGCTTGGCACGCCACAACCCCCGACCGTGCCAACGACGTCACCCCTGTCCAGCAAAGATCCTACGAAGGAGCAGAAGCAGGACAATCTCTTCGGGAATCCGGTCTTTCCGCCTATGCTCGATATGTCGTCGACGCAGGCGTTGCTTCATATGGTGCGAACGGCGAACGCTGCGCAAAGCGCGGCGGAGCTTGAGACGTATCTCAAAGGTGAGTTTTCATTCACGGTTTCTCTTTTAAAGAACGATGAAACGGTCGCGATTTCAGTCGTGCCAGAGTACAAAAATAAAAAAAAAGTTTATCACCATTACTAAGATCCTGCTTCAGTTTGAGGCAAATCACCTTTATGTAAGAAACTCTAGACTGTGAAGACTATAAAATCGTATATTGGTCGACTAAAGATATAATCAAATACAAGTTTGAATATGAATTGATGCGTATTCGGTGCGACAAAAAAAAAAAAAATGGGAATTTTTCGTTTCAAAATCTGAACAAACATCGGAACGACCACTCAAATAAAAATACTAATTCAATCGTCCCGTTGCATTAATCACAGGTGCGAACAAACGTGACGTTGGTATAACGAGTCCCCTGGATCTCTCGAGTCCCGGTGGTTTCGCGCCGCGAAAGCGTCAACGAACCGAGACACGAAGATCGGGTAGTATATCGCCGAAACCAAAGCCAACGGTGGTACCGCGTCCGAGTACACCACCGCCGGTTCGATGTCCGTCGCTCTGCGGTCACATGCCATGCGGGGACGGCCAAGCAGTCAACCGCTGGACCGTCGAGGACGTCGTCAACTACGTGTCCACGATCGAAATCTGCGCCGAGTATGCACAGGTAAGTGTCTTCCACATCCTACAACATCGTAGCGTCTTGTATTCACCATAACCCGCTCATAATAGACTCGCGCCAACCGTCGTTGAATATAGACCTGTATATGGTACGATACTTCGCGACCGGATCATAAATTAGTTGGAAAGTATAAAGCGATAAAACCCATCGGATCGAGCCTATTACCACACGTATACATATATATACCACCAGTGGCGAACCATCTCTAGACGCATCGTCTCTCGGAATGATTGGCTATCGCCTCTCGGGAATGAATTTTTCATCTCGTTCTCATTTATTTATTATTTTTATTATGACGACGCGTATATCGGACGGAGATTATTCGTGAATGGTCAAAGAGGCATATATCCCGACGGGGCAATTTCTCGCTATAGCTAACGATCCTGCATCGCGCCTCTCGATAATCCCCGCGGTCTTTGCCTTTCCCGCCTAGTTAACGGCAACAACAATAACAACAGCACCATCCCGGCAATACCGTCAGATCGCTCCTTGACGTAGCGCGAATTCTAACGCTGTTACGATGCATACTAGAGACTAGATAGATGTTCGAGCCAGCCCCTGCAGCTAGTACATGCATCGGATTGCTCGCATCCGTCAATCCGACAGCGCGCATCTAGCTTCGCTTCTGCTCCTGCTGCTGCTGTTGCTGTTGCTCTTCGTTGGGCGCTCTCCAAGATCAGCGGAACGGCATGCGAACTGGATGCTGCGCCGATGTGCCGCGCTTCTTCTAATGACCCCTCGAAGCTATACGGATCGCGACCCGCACGGCTATCGTATACCTCCGCAAGAGAGCAAAACCCTTCACCCCGCCGCTGTCCTCACGTCCGCACTTTCTACACGTCCTCCCTTCCTTCGCGCCTCCGGACTCCCCCGAGAACCCCATGATCGTGTTAACCCCTCTCACAGCTTTCCTACGCCGCGACTACATCTCTCTCGTCTTCGATTCTGAATTTCCTCGCTCTTTCTCTATCCCGGAGGTGAAATTGGCGAACCCGCGAGCGCCCGATGAGCAACATTACACGTGAACTTTCGTGATACCGTTTCTGAAGCTGTGTCCGATCGGAGGGCCGAATTGTTGCGATTTCTCGAGAAGAATTTGTAAATCGTAAAAATTGTGGCTGTACAGGAAGACATATTTTTTCCAGCTACTGCAAAAAATTTAATTCCAAGCCGTGGCAGAGAAAAGAAATTCCGCGTACGGCGACGGATGGTAGAATATACATGTAAAAATAATGAATTTGCGGAATCGAGTTAAAAGCAGTTAAATCGTCAGTATGGCCGTAAATTCGGTACCAATCAATTAGTCTTCTCGCAAATTTTTTTTAATACGCATCATCACCATCGAATATCCGTTTGATAAAAATCTCGTATTGGGCAACGTACTTGTTCGCAGTATGCCAAATCAACGATGAAGCAGACAACTTGTCACGGTCGTAAATTTCGGCACACTCGTAAAACCGTCCACTTATGAATATTCACGAGTTAAGACCTCGTATAACTTCACGTTGGTATTTATTATACACGTATCTTATGCTTACGGCGTATCTAATAAGCGCGCGTTCGAGGATACGTACGAGTTTCGATCTTTCGGAGTAAAAAAAAGTTAAACCCGATCTCCGTGGATGCTTCGAGATCTCTGAAACACTCGATCGCACTTGCCCGCTTTCGAGTGATCACTCTGGAGCGCCGTGGATCTCTCGTTTTAAACAGCTGTGCGATCTTCAATATTAACACTCGTGAGGATAACCATAAAAAAAAAATAAAACTAAGCGACTGTACACGCGAAGTGTTTACGCGCTGAGATCGGTGAATCGTCAAACAACCGCTATTTCCGCAGACTCTTGTGCACACCCAGAAAATTATTGTATTTGACGAGCGCCCCTCAAATAAATATTTATTACGTCTAAATAAATATTGATTTGGTTTACATAAATATTTATCTATTTTAAATAAATATTGATTTGCGAAAAATAAATTATTTTTCTGGGTGCAAATAAAAAAATGTAAAGAATAAAGATTCTCAATGGCGATAAAGTTCTTGACACCACATTAATGAATTGTTATCCATCTGCGATACCATTGTAATGCAAACTATCTTGTCCAATTCTCATCGAATCGTCGATTAGTCCGCGAATCCTACGGCGCTTGGTCTATCGATTAAACAATCCGAAGAGATCTTCAGCAGAGCATTGGCAATCGTCTCTGTGCGTGTCCGACACGTACCGCCGATTCTCCGGGAGAGCCGTGAGAGATCGTCGTAAGCAGATAACGTTACCCATCTTCATTAGGAATAAAGAGGCGCGCGCAATCCTCGCTCGATTCGCCGTTAATTCGCAGCTTCCACTGGAGCGATAGCACTTCGACTCTTTCTCAGCATTTCAATACCGCCTGTGCGCCGTGCGGTATCAATTCTGTTCCCTTGCGCTCGAGCGAATCCTCGGGCTACCCGAGTTCTTGCTCGTTCGCTTCGGATCCCGGCCAAAGTAAATCCAGTCACTTGCGCTGTTCAAGCTCGTTTAAGGTACGGCCCACCGAGAGCGGCAATTAGAGCTAGCTCGTTGGATCTACGAACGCATCTTGGGTGCCCACATAAATCGAGTTTGCCCTCGCGTTCGCGCTCTCCGACGGGCGACGTATGTATTCAGCGTCTGGCAATACCTCCGTATATTTTACACCAGGGCCTCGCTATTTCAACGCATGCACGGACGGAGAGGTATTCAACACCGCAGAAGTTTCGTGGCCGTGCCCGATGTGCGCGAAGTGTTATGCAAGAGAGACGAAACTACCGGCTCGAAGAAAGACCGAGAGTAAAAGTCATTCCAGCGCATATCGCGTTGATTCGCCTGCATTTACCGATGCCCATGTGCGTGTATTTCCTCGACGAGTGGAAAGGGTCCCTGATAGCTATGTAGGTGTAACTTATGGTAACGAGAGGTCTCCGGACTGGCACGAGACAGCCGGGTCTCCTCGGTGTCCTCTCCGGCCCACCGAGGGGTTAAACCGTAGTTTGCACGTATGCGCAAGAGCAGCGCAGCCGATAGATGTGCATATAGACGAATGCATCAGGGTCGTTAGAAAGTCATGAATGTGGAGCGCAAAGTCGGTTCGTTCGTCTTCCGCGGTGCCACGTACGAGATACGTCGCGGACGACGACGACTGGATCGCTCGTCTTCTTCTACCGCTCAACTCCCACGCACGCCTCGCGGTTTCGTCGCGATCCTATCCGCTTGTCGCTCGGTGCCCGAGCTCGCCGGAGCACGGTTTATCGTCACCGAGCCATCCTTCGCCGTCTCTCTTCCGTACGTGCAGCTCGGACCTCTTACGGGGATCCGAGTAATCAAGGCTCGCAGTTCACACTAGTCGTCGCTCCCTTTGAGACGCTCTCCACTTTGAATGCGCTGGCGATACCGACGTTATAGCACTCCAACCCGCGGGGTACTCGATGATTTATCGATTCTTCGGCGATTTACAAACCAACGCTAATTGCGATCTCTCGTGTCTATTGTTTAGCCTACAGACGTCTATTATGGTATATTCTATTCGACCGGGGCTCTCTTTCGAGAGTTGGCTCAACCTGTTGCATATTATACACATCTAGAGACTGTGGTGCGTAATATACCACAGGAGAGTCAATGATTTCCCACACGTGCAATCGTCTGTTGCCCTCTGGCTCACGTTACCTCGATTTTCAATCAGCGCTGAAACCCCGGGCGCGAAGCCTTTTCCTTCGTGACCGAGTTAATGACGTGCGTCTGTTTCGCTCTCGTTCCCCCGAGACAGAGAGAGTTCGAGCAATATCGGGAGACTTTTTTTTTATTTATGTATTTTTTTTTTTTTTTTTCATGAGGGCTCCGATTTCATGCCTGCATCCACTTTAGGTGCAAACTTCGAGGCACGTCGTGCCCGAGAACCGTCGTCCACGGAATCGACGGGGTATTTTTTTTTTACTTGTCCATAACACAGTACGCAAGTTTATTATAGTTTGGTTTATTACCGGAGTGAGACTTTCTAACGATTCGGTACAGAGCACCGCATGATCTGACCCGCGCCGACCTCTCGTTCGCGAGACCGACTTGTTACACCTTCAAACGCGCGCGGAGAACGACAGACGCAGAGATCGAAAAGAGAGACCGATTTGCTGTGAGGTGATCGATTAATCACCGACGGACGATGGACTATTCCTCGAAAGTGAATTAATAGACTTCGATCCTCGGATGAAAGATCATCGAGGGAATATCGAGACGAACGCGGAGTAAAAGTCGAACGAATTTGAGAAATAGGAAGTTAGCGGTGTATATCTATTAAATATTACGAGAAGATTGAGGGGAGCCGATCCGAGCTCTACCGAGTGGATCAAAACGAAGATCGGATGAAAATTAATATCTCAGCCACGCGCCTCCACCATGCGCCGCAGCGTTTCGACTTCCTTATCTCGGCCAGCATCAAACCGATGCGTCAATTATTAATCTCCCTTACCCATTAATTATTGATTTATTTCGCCATTACGTCATACTGACTAATGCCCGATAATCAATGCTCATATCTTTATAACACGCCGATTGAATAATATAAATGCTATAATTGATCGATAGGAAGCATCCCGGGATGCTTCATTACACGGCGGACAGGCTCTCTCTCCGGGGAACGTGTACACGTGTCCGTGTGTATCGTGCCTCTTGATCGACGAATCCTAAATCGTCTATAGATCCTCGATCTATCTATCCGTGAATCTCGAATATCTCGGCTGAGGGATCGCCGCGCTGCGCCAGTCTCCGTCGTGTTTTCTGTACCGAACACCTGTAATTAGATAGTACACATACGGTAGTCTCTCGATCGCAGATTCGACAGATAAAATTATTTTTTACGTCCATTGAGAAAACGTTACGAAAATCAACGAAACATTTTTTTCCCAACAGATCCCCATTATCATATTTCCTCGGCACGAGAATATAACTCGCTGCAATAAAGTTAAATTTAATCAACGAAACATTTTTTTTCCAATAGATTCCCATTATCATATTTCCTTGGCACGAGAATATAACTCACTGCAATAAAATTTAATTTAATGATTCCGGCGAATTTCATTAGATTCAAAATTTTCGAGCTTATTCCTTTAGATCGTATCGCCGTACCGAAGAAATATCTTATAGCGATTATTAAACTTAAAAAAGTTTAATTGATTCCTACTGTAATCAATGAACCTTTTTAACACTGAGTACCTTGTATTCTCAGTGTAAAGCAGCCAATGCGCATGCTAGCTTTTACTGAAAATTGTATTTCATTCGCGTCTATGTTAATTCTCCACTGTATTAGAAAGCCCGGATTAATCGATAGGCAATCCTACCGGTCAATATCGTGGGCAAAGCCGGAGACCGCGGGAGCCGGGGGGGTTCCCTCGGAATCTCCGATATTCGCGTTAAAACGCGGACGGTAGTATATCAGGCAAGCGCGTGCTGGTCAGCTATCGTCCGGCAGTTCGCGGCATGCGTCTCACCACCACTTCTCTCCGCTTTAATTAGCCGAGAAGCCACGTGCGCGCTTTCTCCTTCGCTACTCCTGGCTACCGCACGCGTGTACGAGAGCCAAAGTAGAAATACATATATATACATATACATACATGTATAACATACACACACACAGTGTCGAGGTATGCAGCTAGCGAGGGGGATCGTGCTGTGCTCGCTCCCGATCGACACTCGCAACTGCACACTTTTTCCTAACGGACTGATCGCTACCGTTCCCTCGATAACGGGCCTCGAGGCGTGCAACTCGCACACGCCTATGCAGCGAAGATACGTATACGCTAAGGTTTACCGTATTATACAGCTGTGCATCCGGGGAGAGAACCATGCAGGGCGATCCGCAGGAACGTGCACCCGAGTAGCTGTGCGCGTGCGACTTGTATTCTACGATCTGGCGCAGATAAAATAAGCTGTTTACATTAAAAACTGATTCAGCTATTCACCTAGTTAATCGTTGTTAATTCGATGCATTAGTGCACGAGTAGCCGTGTGTGTGTGTGTGTGTGGAGCTCTTCCTGATCGGAGAACTAATTGATGAACTGGATTTCTTATTTCTGCGCTGGCGCGGGCTTTGAACTGGTTGGCGCTGCAGTTCGCATTTCAATGCGTTAAGGAGATCGAGTTTATCCTCTTTGAAGAACGGCATTAGATCCACGACCACGTTGAAGTATTTAGAACCTTTGGGAATTGTTTTTTTTTATTACGAATTTAAAAATAATTAACATTTGCTTTTTCACTTTGGAAATGTTGTTTGATGTCTGGTTTCCGCTTAGTTCATTTGGGAGATATTGAACAAAGGTCGTGGGATTTTTTTTCTTCTTCCAATTTCTTAAACGACAATCGTGACACAGCGTGGGTGTCTCCGTCCGAGCTGATATCGTCGAATCCTATCGACAAATCTTAATCCCTCGCTCGTTAGGCCTATGACTAATTATAGCTCGTTATAGGTCAATGCTTAATTACACCGGTGCTGCTTCTGCCGGCGAGCGACTACCGCTTCTTTCGGACTTTATCGCCGCTAGGATCTTTGGGATATACTGCGCTGGCAACAGGTTCTCCTCTCCTCGCTCCGTATCCGCTCGATTTTGCGACGAGGCAGCGAGAGTATCCCAACGCGAGCGAGAATTTAAAAAAAAATCTATCCGGCCACTCGAGCATCACGAATTCCTGATATTCTCACAGCCGAATCGACAGTCCCATAAATGGAATATCATTATTTAGGTAGAAACTCATTCTAAATCAGTGATTTGTTCTCGTTCCGAGAACTATGGAGAACAACATCACGAGCTATCCGTATATTTTATAACCGCGAACTTCTACAGTTCGCCTCGTTCGACACGTATCTCGTTATCATTTAAGGATACACGATGTTACGCAACCGAGGCGTCGTGCAGCCGTCTTTAAAGAGCCGCTCTTCGTACGAGAATCGGCAACGGCAGCGGGGCGAGCTCGGAGAAGAGATGATTGCGCCTGCCCGATCGAGCAGCCGAAGATGAGCACATTGAATCGTGAAACTGTATCGCAGCTTTTGCGGGAACTCACCTCGATTCTCGTTTGATCCACTAATGTTCCTTCTCCACTTACGGCAATCGGTGCTGATGAATGGCGAGCCCTCTCTAGCGCTCGTACCTTTCGAATCTTTCTCTTTCTCTTTATCTCACCGTGTATACACCTAACTCGTTCAATCTATTCTTTATTTCTTGTAAATCACAGCGCGTGATCCTCCTCCCTCGCCGTATATAAACCTCGGAGAGCTGATCGCGTCGTGTTTCATTGACAGATCTGGGTTGCCGGTTTCGTCTCGAACGGTTGCGTCACCGTGCCGCTGGTACGAGTTATGTACTGCGGGGGAGGCCAAAGAGATCCAACAGTTTATGTATACACACGCTCCGAAACTAGAGCCTCCTGTAACGTCGTACATCTCCCGGCTAACTTACAAGGGGCACTCCTACGTGGCATTTTCATCTATTCCGCACCGATCGATCGGCATCGATCTCGATCTCGCCGTTGACGCGATCGAATTCAAAGACACGGAAGTCAATCCGAACGTCTGTTGGATCTAACTCCAGTAATCGCGATCATTTGACTCCAATGGTAGTTTTTGTGCGGACGTTTCTCACGTGGAGATCTGGCAAAAATTACAGTGTTCCGTCCGAGAAAAACTACTATGTTTATACGGTAGAATCTGTATGGTAATTTTTCTGAAGCGGCCCTGGAATTTTCAGTATATGTTTCCTCGCCCCGTACTGGAGTCGAGTTTTCCCGGTGAGACTTTTCACCTATGAAAATCGTGGCCGACTGGCCGGCATCAGCAATGAACCCGAGCGATAACCTTTAGTAGAAAGTAATGGAACCCCCCCAACGGCAAAACTATGCTACAACTAGAAGCCGCGGTACAGTAATACGGACAACGAGAGACCGCAATAAAGGTCGAAGCGCACTGGGCACGCCGGGTATAGAAACGGAGATGGAGGAATGTTGCAAAATAATGTAATGATTCGTTGGCTCGTTTCGAGCCGAGGTTCCTGAGGGTCACTGGGTTAGCGTGAACGAGAAATTTCTTGGGCGGGGCACCAAGGTTCTCGATGGAAAAAACGATTCGCCAATTTTTATCCTCGTAAAATATTCCAATTAAAAGGTTACCACGAAGCGATATCGCGAATTCCAGTGTCCGACGAGCCGAGCTGACTGCCCGCAAGCAGTTCCGTACTATCCGTCGCGTTCCTCGAACGAAGTAGTCACGAAGTATAAAATACGATTCCTCCATCATCGTCGTCCTCTCGTTAAGCCTCTTCCATATCTTATTCCGGGGTCTCGTCAAGTTCGAACTATCAATCGGCGGAGAGGAGTCTCGAGAGGTCTCTCTATATATACTATCGGAGAAATGTGGTAAACGAACGCTCCTTGCCTTTTAAAGGGGGTCCCTTCCTGTCGGTCGTTTCAGCGAGGATTCAAGACTCCGGAGCGTTTCGCGAGGAGACGCGCAGTTAAGCTTGATGCAGAGACCGAGATGCGGGTAATAGCGAAGAGTCCTGTATCGTTCGCTGTGTGCGGAGTCTGTGTTCCGTGCATGTTTCCAAAGCCGGACGTCATAGACGGCTGGTATCTTTATCGAATCGATTCGGCTGACAAACTGGAGGATAGCCCAAGACGAATAGCCGATCTGCATGAGGTATGGAGTCGTGCGCGTTGCGATTAGTCAGGGTAGAAGACTCAGCGAACGCTCGGAGAAGCGCTTTGCCCGCACGGTCTTCTCCGTACGTATCGATACACCTACCGGTATATATGCTCTCGGCGTACCGCTCTAATGGGCATCGTTAGCCGTTCACGTAAGGATCGGGAGGCTTGCCCGCGAGAGCGACTCTCCGCAGCGGCAGCGAGCATCGCTGAGGAACAGAAGCATGTTCTCCGGTCCGCGTTGAGCCCATCAGGCAGGCGTGCGCCGGTTCCAACGCAACGCGCGATAGCTTCGTCGAGAGTCCATCGTACACAAGCTTTAGCTCATACCGTACAACTGTAGCGGAGTAAAGCGTACAGATACATCCGGCAAAGATGCAGGTGACCGTCGCAGGTCCGCGGAATTCCACGTACGATTAATGGTTTCTCGGGCAGCCAGGGAAACTTGAGTAGGCACATACAGCGAGTAAGTAGGGGAGTCGAGAGGTCCGTGAAACTCTCATCTCTCGACCTCTCACCGATTCCGCCGCTGCCGGCTCCTCCCCCCTCGCTCCAACTTTTTCAATTCCTTTTCCCTGGCTTCTTTGATCTCTTTCTCAATTCGTTTCTCGCTCGGTATCATGCGGGATTCTCCATCATCCGTTTATTTTTCCACGTCGACGAGGGCGTCTCCGGTGTACCTCCTCTTCCTGCTGCGAACCTCGTGTGTATCTCTACCGCCACACGAAGACGTTGCCTCTCGGTGGACCGTACACACGGGACGCGGTAAGTGGGTCGGTGCACGGGTGCGGTAGTCCCGGACTCACCGCTACGAGGAAGCGGACTCTGTGTACGACTCGCACGTTCGGTGCTTGTGTACGAGGACGATCTCATTCCGCTCACGATGGTAATGATAATTAATCCAGCAGCGCCGGCGGACTTGACCACTCCCCGGGTAGAGAGCGTGTCTGTGTGTACCACAGGCCGTGCATCCTCGCGGGCTGACCAGGCCAGCAGCAGGCACGCTGTGTTCCTTACAGAACGCTCATCCACCACGAAGAGAGGCTTTGCCCCCGCGAGGTCAGACGAGGCGAATGGAACTGCTGCCGCCGCTGCCGGCTCGATGCGCCCCGGCTGTTCCTCACGTTTTATTGCGATCGTTCCTCGCTTGCCGCTTCTTTCCCTCTGCCTCTCTCCGCCCGGCGCATACACGCTGCTTCTTGCTCATTAACCAATTAATAACGTCACCTACCGAGAGCCAACCAACCACCCCGTTGCCCCGCACCGCCGCGAGGCGCATCGCCGCGGCGATGCTGCACGACGGGCTGCACTGCTGACCCCGCTTCGCGTGCCCTCGCTCTCCGGTACGGTAAAACAACCGGAGCATATACTCTGCTCCGCTCCTCCGATGCTTCCGCGAAACCCTTATTCGCCCCCCGGGGGTCAAGAGCGGTTGAGCAGCTCGGAACCGTTCGGCATCGTAGATCGCCGCCAGTTATAAAATTGCAAGGTGCTCTCCTTTCGGTAATATCGTACTTCGGTGTTCGAGCAAAGTGGATACGCTCACCGACGTCTCTCGATACTCGGTTTACGACAGCGAAAATTAGAACGACTATCGTTCATTCTCGTGCAGAGATGAATTGGGATTCGATTCGACATATCGCATCTATCCTGCGAACTAGTGTGTGACGTCACGGTTAAAAGCAGACGAATTATCACACCGATGTACTCATTTCTCATTCAGACGAGGTTTGATTTATCCGCGTATTGGAGGGAATATCTATACAATATTATTATTCTCTCTTAACCATCCGAGCTTCCGAATAGAAAGTATGACAACTTTATTTGCGACACGCAGACACGCGAGTAACTTTCGCACGTACTTTGTATTTGAATACGGTAGCTCCAGCCATATTATTTCACCTAGAGAAGATCTGCATAGGGCGCTCATGCAGTCAACCGCGCGCCGAATGGGAAAACTCCCGAGAGCGCGCAGAGTTTCGTTCCCGAGCTCCCGGCGGCTTCGGCGAGACGGGACGAGCACATTGTCATAAGCTAGTCGAGAGAGCCGAGAATACATGCCGGCCACGAGTGCCGCAGCACAAGCGGCAGCAACCAGCGGCAGCTTACATTCGCGAGGATACCGAACGGATGTCTCTCCACCTCGAGTGTGCCGGAGATTTATTGCCGGCTGTGGTCCATACCAGCGGGTATATATAAGACGGGGCACGAGTTCGCCTCTTTGGGATCTCGCTGACTTTCCCAGAGCAACGTAACACGGAGGTAGGGAATCGAGGGACGAGCACAAGAATCGCTTGAAGCCAACGCTTCTCGGCCGATACATCTGGCTCGGAGCTATCTATCTCTCAGCGGCAAAGAGAACTCTCGGTATCTGTATGAGACGCGATGCAAGATGCACACGTACGACCATTAGACACAACCTCGTGTGTATACATATTCGCGATATCCGACGAAAGAAAGAGATCGAAACGTGAGGCTTAACGCTCGCACGTGTTCACTTTCAGCGGCGCGAAACTATGAGACGCGGTGCAGCCACGGAGTTAAGTACTCGAACCTCGGTGTTCAGAGACGATGCTACGAGAAATTTGTAATACGCGGAACTGTTGGAGAGCCGGAATACGTGCGCGGGTTAAGAGAGACTCCATCCATCGAATTACAACGACGTGTGTGTTACGATACTTATTACAAACTTGGGATACGCCGGGTGGGAAGAGTTTGCCGCCATTAGTACAAACACAATGAGGTAATCGAGTCGTGTTTTACACAGAGGTTTGGTGTGTACGACAAGGGGGATTATACGAGTGCAACCAGATGCGCATCGATTATTGTACTTATTGGCGAGTTCCTCGCGCACGGTAGGCGAGGAGATATCGCGTGAAACTGGTAGACATGATTTAGAAACGCGGTCGACGCGGGGCTGGCGAAATCGGCTGGGATAGAGCATACGCTGTCGCTGTAACACGATTGGGGGAGACGCCACGCCGCCGTGTGTGCCTCAAACCCGATCGTGTTACACTAGTCTTACATAGGGGCACATGGGTTGGTGGCCCGGGCTTTATATACGTGTCGGAGGAACGATCGTGCAGCTCTCGAGATGCAGCCTATACTCGACGAGGATCTTTGGGGCCGTTATTCATGCGACTCCGTCCACGCTCTCGGCGTCACCGGGAGCCAAACGGCATCGATATGGCGTGCAATTCCCCCCCCCCCCCCACACCGATGCCCCGAAAAATAACGTCGCGGAAACGAGAAACAAAAGTGCGGAGGCCTCCCCGTTGATTCTATTGAGTCACGAAATCCGCCTCGAGACTCGAAAGTCGCGAGTTTGGCATACATTTTCAGAACGTAGTTTCGACGAGCTTGAGCGCTTCGCGGTGACGTGTCTGAAACCCATGAGGCTCGGATCGGTATGATTAAAAATTGAAATTTTTGGCCTCTCTCGTATTATTAAATGCTCTCTGGTTATACTTCGAACTCCTCCAATTTCTATTTCCTCGGGTTATACATCGTTTATCCGTCTGCGTTCGTGGTCTGTGTGGGTGCGCGTCGGGAACTCAAAATTAGGAGCGAAGAACAATGTGGCGGTCGCCGTGGGTTCCCTCGAATAGGAGGCGAGACTGGGATTAAATTTGCAAAGTGGTGTTTTCGTTCCTAGACGTTCCTTCCGGGCATGTAGAGGGAGTTTCGTCTCTCTCCACCGAGTTTCTTCGCTATACGTATTCTGCCCATCACAAGACTCCTCCCGCGTCTCCGAGACTTTCTTCCTGCGGTTCCTGCGCTTTCGTTGCCGACGCATTCTTTTCGCCGAATCGCGTTCTTCCCTCCTCCGCTACAGTTCTTATCTAGAGACGCCACTCAAGACGCTTCGGCGGGATATTTCGTAGTTTCCAAAAATAAATCACGCAACGCCGATCATTAAAGCTCGCACGTCCCGCGGCGAAGTTGCCTCCTACCACGACAGACTTTTCGGCGCTCCCTTTTGACCGGCCAACGGAACATTATGCAGTCCGCCTGCTCTCTTGCTCCTGGTCGGAGCCTCCGCGGATAGGTTGGTTGTTACCCAAACCACTGGGGCTTTACTGATACCCGTGGATCCAAAACTCGGTCCGTCCATCTCTACGATAAAGCCGCACCACCCCTTCTTTCAGTCTCCTTTCCTAGAACCTCAATTTTTTTTCGATATCTTCTATCATTCCGTTATTCGCAACGAAAAAAAAGCCATTTACTTCCGTTCATCGTGCCTGATATCTCGCCCGGAGGAGCATTTTTGAGCAGTACTGTACGATAAGGCTTACCGTGTCCGGGCAAGAGGCAGGGGATGCTCGGCGCGTTGGGTCGAATGCCGCCGGCGGGGACAATTACGCAGATGTGTGCTGGCCGCTCAGAGGAGGACGCGAGCGCGGCTCGCTGCATCAGTCCTGTCTGTACGTTAGATAGTGCACTTCCCCGGTGCACACATCTTCATGTATCAGCCGTACGTGTGCGGCTCCGTAAGCTCGAGTCCCGTCATGATCACGTACCCACACATTGACGAACATAATCGCAATATCCATGCTCCCGTGGGGGTGAATTAGTATGCACTCGCGTGCTCGCGAACGCGAGCGAGAGTGCATCGGTGTCGGTGTATTCTCTCGCTGCTGACTCGCGCGCTCGCCTCCCCCCTCCCCCTTACAGCAGTAATTGTATACGTGCTGCAGCCGAATGGGTGCATAGTGTAGAGGAGGATTCATGCTTGTATCGTACGGGCGAAAGCCTCCTCCGGACGCGTGCGTGTGTTGGCTGCTGACTCGAGGAGTGATTACAGAGCGCGCGAGGCCTCCTGGTTGCCCCCGGCGCGTGCGTCTGCAACGCCGCGCGTCTGTACCCCATTCGCATCCTTCTTCTTTCTCTTCTTTTTTTTTCTTTTATTTCTTTATTTCGTTCTTTTTCATCTCTGTCTCGCGCTGCTGATGTTTCCTGCGCGTTCCGAGAAACTGGACGAGCCCGGTCCTTTCGGCGGGTCTTTCGGCCCTGCGGGCTCCCCGATTTTAACGCGGAGCCAACAGGCCGAGCACCCTGTCCCGGGCGATCCGCTCTAAGTGCGACGGAATCCTCGATGTTCGACGAAAACTTTTCGGACAAATGCCGGCGTAATTGGAGATCATCGACAGATGGCTTCAAGGACCTCGCGATATCGTGTTTTGATTTTCGAGCTTCGACCAAGTCATACGGCTACATAAATGGCAACGATCCGTGAGAGTCGCTTCTTCTTAATCGTCAGGATCATCAACTCATCAAACGTAAGAAAAAGCCTGTCCTAGCATATCCGCGTAATGGAGCCTCGGAGCCCGTAAACAGAGACGTTTCGCGCATTACATCCGGTGAACCCTCGCCGCGCAATTAAACTAAAAGCGCAATTTCCGCGGCAACGGAACGGGAGCTCGTTCACTTCTGTGCTCCGGGGGTTAATGGCACGGCGGTCCGGGGTCTTGACGTAACCTGGCAGAATGCCTCGGCGCGATTCACCCGAGAAAATTGGATCGTTCTTCCACAGGATTCCGAAGCTCCTCCTTGGGTTCGCGATGACGCATTAGACTCAGATTCCACGGTCTGATACAGCGGTACGCATTCCACTCTCGTTGATGACATTTGTAATTGGACCATAGTCGTGTAATCGATGGTCGACGAAAATTCAGACTCGTTTCACCCGTGCAGATCAAATCGCGAACCCGACTCCTCGGTCTCGTCGGAGCGCGCGGTACGATAGAGTCGTGGCGTGTCGGAATTCTTCTCCGAGATCGCTGCTCTCGACGTCACTTTTCGAAGTTGATCCTCGAGCCGTTCCTTTAACGCTGATGCGCGGTGTCATCGCCGAGGAAGATTTACGCACGGATGCACTCGGCTCGCGAGCGTGCCGCTCGATGCCGGAAAGCAAAAGGCCCCGTTGAGCCTGTGGATGGACGCCCGGGACCGATGCAAGAGAATCTCGGACAAGCCCGGCCATCATCATTACGCTGATCTACATCTACATTGTCATTAGAGGATAGCCGCGCACTCGGCAGCGTCCTGTGTCCGACGAAACGACCGATACATCGTGCCCTCCTCGTGTCTTCGAGACGTATCATGAGAGACCGTGCGGCGAGCCACCTGCGCGAGGATAAAGGACGAAAAGGGATGTGCCTGTAACGGAAGGGACGGTGAAGTCGACGGCAAAAACGTTGGTCTGCACGGACGGCGAGAGGCCTGATCGCGGGGCATGCAGAGTCGCGGTTGCCGAAGGAGAAGGGATGAGAGAAGGGCGTTGCCTGCTCTCGCAACCCCCTCGAGGAACGAACGCCGTTTGCCAAGCCGTGGAAGAGGCTTCGTCGCCATAACAGACCTCTCTCTACTTTTCCCGGCCTTCAGCACCGATCACTGTTATTACGTCGTCGATGCTCATCCGCGTCCACGCATCGCTTCGCGCCCCTCTCGTCCTACCTCTTCGCCGTGCATCGCTTTGCGCCAACTTTGTAGTTATGCATACTCCAATATGCAATCCTCTCAAGCGTCGTTCCTGATTTTACGCGCTGTCGCATTCGTTCTGTTATTTCCCGTGTGATCGTCATTTCTTTCGACCTTTCGTATCGAATTCGCATAGAGATCGCTCGTGGATGAGGATTTAGAAGAGTGGTACAGATATTGCCGTGCAATCTTCGAGACTAAATTAGTCCCAGACGATCCCTCACTCGTGACCGCATTCCTCGCCCTGCGCTCATAGTCTCATCCTCTCCTCGACACAAATTGTACACACGTGTGTGTGTCTGTGTGTGTGTGTGTGTGTGTCAGACTGTGTGTGGAGCTATAAAAGGCACAGAGCACACGGGCAATTTGCTGAAGTGGCGATTAATTAGCGTGCACCAAGTGCTCGTTGTCTCCGCGGCTGGTAGACTGGTACTGCACGCTGAAATGAGGGTCGAGAGGGTCGCGTGTGCAACCCAGCCTCGAAGCTCCGTACACACTATTCGGCGGGTCCCGGCCAAGTTGCGGAACAGTTGTTCGAGTAGCGTTATCGACAGGCGTCCAATACGGATTGAGCAATTACCTGGCAATAATTGGAGCTCCGGCTTCATAACTCTATGAATTACGAGACAGTGACGACGGCGGTTGCTTATGCCGCTCGTATATCGGCAACTCTCTCGGGCGAGGGAGACCGCCATTGGTATCGTCGTCGTCGTTGTTGCTCGGAGAGTTCTCTCGACTGCGAACCGGCGAGGATGTAGAAGGCCGAAAGACAATGAGCGCCGAAGGAAGACAATAGCGGCGGAGGAGCATCGGCAGCGGCCGAGTGAAAGAGATAGGAAGAAGGCCCAGCTCGCCGCTCTTGGGGGGACCCCGCGGGATACGCGCACACTTCAGCGCTATAAACAATAGCCTCCTGAGAGCAGGGGCCCGGCTGATAGGGTCACGAGGTCAGACCCTCTGTGGGAGCACAGCTCATGACTCTTTTAACTCCTCCTCGCGAGGTCCCCCGGTTTCCACTTTAGCTCGTGTAGAGAGATGTGTTACAAGCTCGTACGTACAACGCGCACCGCTTACACTACGTACGTCTATTACGTACGCGATGTCTACCAGGAGGGGTCACGCCGCGGGCACCGAAGGATAATGAATTTATTTAATTTTTGCCCACGGCTCAGCGAACGAGCTCTTTCCGTTCCATCGAATTTCCTACCGATTGTCTGAGTACACAGGTGCGGTCGTAAATCCCACCGGTAAGTCACGAATATTCCAATTGAATTTCAATAATTACGATCGTACTGTGGGTTCTCGGTACGAAAATTAATGTTTCTCATTGCAATTGTTACGATATTATACGTTTTTTTTTCAACAACGGGACGAAGCCAAGAATCGCGCAATGGTAATAATTATAAATAGCAATGGGGTCTCGTATGCCCCGGCACAGTTTCACCGCACCCTTCATGCTTTGGATACTGCATAATACGGCTTCGCAGCACTCCCCGGTCAGTTGTGGTCTCTTATCTCACAGCGGAGAGTGCAGTCCGCGTAACGCTCTCGTACATTACCCGAGAGATCTCCGAGGAATAGCGTGAAAAACCACGTCAAAAGATCCTTTCCAAAGATATAGGATATCCGTTACGGGTTTGCCGCACAGGCGTTAAGGTCGAATCTCGAGTGTAAGCCGAGAGAGCTCGCGAACTCGCGCGGGGGATCGCGGGGGGAAACGCGAGATAAAACGTGAGCTCTCGCTCTGGGCGCGAGCGGAGGTTCGCTTGTGGGTGTGTGTATCGGTCTCCGAGGATAGGGATACTACTATAATACGCCGGACCGACACCTTTTTCACCTTACAATAAATTCCAGCTTCTCTCGCCGCGGCAGCTTTTTTTTCCACTCCACGCGCTTACACCGGTACCAATGGGTCCCTAAGATCTGGAACACGCGCCTTCTCCGGTTTACGTGTACCCGTTGCTTTTGCCTAAGGACACACAAGTTCGCGTTCCACCGTCCGCATGAGGCTTGTGTCGAATACGTATCGTTGATACCGCGATTGTGTGTAGCGAAGAGATACACGTACGTGTATGTGGGTTCGAAATCGCGCGCGAGCGGCGTGCCGGCCGCGGGGGCCTCGCGAAAAGGTCACACTACGAGGTCACGTAATGACGGGCCGAACTCTGCAATCACGAGAACGCGCACGCCACGTGGCCTGATGGTACGCGCGCCTTAACCGGTCATCTTTCGATCTGTACCGACCTACCGGTGGGTGTGCATGTACACACGACGGAGCGTCGTCGGCTCTGTGTGCCGGGGTCCGCGACGAGCTGGCGACGGTAAATCGTTCGAAGGGTCCTCGCGCGGAAGGTCGAGTGATATTCACGTGCGGCTCCGTCATTCCCGAGGGATTTGCATTCCCGAAATCGCTCGGCGTTTCACGCTTGACATTCCTTCGGGCGCTTCGGGGAGTTCGAACGCAGGAAAGGTGGCGGTCGAGCGTCTTACCGTTATCGTCAGTGCACGGTACGAAGAATCGTTAATGAAACCGGCGGTCGCTCGGCTTCTTTGTCATCGAACCGGCGCGCCAGGCACAGGGCTCGGAGCGAGGCCGCTGAGGTCAGGTGCGCGCAGCGATGACGAGGAGGAGCCCCGGAGCAGATCTTCGCGAGCTCTCGAAAGGCCGATCAACGGTGTCATGAGATTAAATGACTTGCCGATCGGGCGAGCGTAGTAGTACGCTAGAGAGAACGCAAGATCGAGCGAGGCCGGGGCTGCCCGGGCATACACACAGGGCTCGCTACACGATAAGAACTCTCCATGGGAGAGTACGGGAGGGAAGCAGATCGAGGAGGAGACCCCGATCTCGCCCACCGTCCGACCGTCGCGCCGAGTCACTCCCTTGTAATTACGAGTATACCGCGAAAGAATAGAGAAGTGAAGATTTGCTCCCGGTGATCCTTATTTTTTTTTTGTTTTCTTTTCTTAATTCCCAGGGTCCTCGGCAACCCCCCCGGCTCGCCACGGCCTATTTCATTTTCTCATGGAGCATCTAGGATCGGAGGGCAGCTTCTAGTCACGAGTGAATAAAGAACTATTCGTCTCGGTGGCTAATTATACACGCGTACCGACGAGGTTTCGAGGATATCGGACTAACGACCCGTCGATGTTACGAGACACCTTACGAAACTTTGACGCTTGTTTTCGTCGGTGAAAGCAGTCCATTCAGGTGTTAGGTCAATGACAATTTACGCTTCTCCATTCCTCGACCCCTCCTAACAGTTTCTACCTGTCGGAAGAATGCGAGGATGTAATTAATCTCGATCGCTTAGCTCGGATCCGGCTCTTCGTTTCTGTCGGATTGTATACCACATTCTGTACACCTGTGGGACATTGTCGTCTGGCAGGATTTCCCGTCGGGCGGTCTGCGTGGTCCCAGGCCTCTCCTTTTTTTTCGATTCTCATTCTTCGCGGCGCTTCTGCGTACATCCTCGTACAACGGCACTTATCATCCGCGATTCTTCTCACCTCTTGGCAACGGCACAACACAACACCGCCGAGATGTAAGCAGCGAGGGTTACGGGCGCGGGTGCGCGAGATGCGAACATTCTCCTCTTATCCGGCGAATCGATTCGTTCCAATCACCTCGATTAATCGAGTTAACCCCGAATGCACCGTATCCCCGGGCACGATCTCCCTCCGCGCATTCGTCGCAATTATCACGGCCGATGTGCGTATATATAAGCGCCATTCATAATTATTATACCGGAGAGAGAAAGAGGAGCGACCGTAGCAGTGTTACACTATATATAGCAAATGTGGTATAAGATATCTCACCGGCTAATCGCGAATGCATTATTCATAAACAGAAATAAACCTCGCCAGCTCGGGCCCGTAGCCGGGGTGTCCGGTCGAACAGTGTGTTTATACGCATAATACACGAAACGGTCTGTCGTATCGCTGCGTGTATTGTAGGGCTTACCAGCGTTCTGATTACGAACTATACGCATACGAGCGTTCATATGCTCCGCCGAGTCCGGTGTACTCGAAAGCGTTGATATTTCCTCTTGTTTTTCTTTTCATTTTTTTTTTTTTCCTCTTCTTGTCGCCCCGAGGACAATTAATTACGTTTGTCCATATCGCACCGCCTAGGATTATTTACGAGTATCTCGGCTTGACACATTTATCGTTTATATCGGTCGTATCACTTAAAAGCCTGTTTTCCCCGCGTTTAAGCCCGCTGGCGTGTCTGTCACCCGCGAGGCTGGAACGACGTTGGCGTACGGCCTAATGGATATTTTCGTTTGTCGCGTGATCCAAAATTGAGCCGGATTTTCGAGAGATCGGTGCGATCGGCGAGGAGATTGTGCGCGCGACAGTGAACCATTCGACGTGTTCATTAGACGCGGTTATTCCATTATCGTTTTTCCGATAACCAACGTCCAACGTCGACCTCGCGAAGTGAGTCAACGGAGAACCGCTAACGTTGCTCGATCAACCCGAGATCCGCGTGTTTCTTTCTATCCTCGCATCCTGCAGCTACCGGCAATTCCATCTATAAAATTCGCAATATCGCTCAGATAGTGTAGTCAGATAGTCACAATCTGTAGCCTGCCGATACGGAGTCGCGGGCGTCCGCCGCGCGCGAAAGGCGGAAAGTCGATGGTGCACGAAGGACGCGCAGGTGAACGTCAGGTAGCGAGCGAGCAAGCGAACCCCGCGGAAGAGAGTGAAGAGGAAGAAGAAAAATTAGAATGAAAAAAAGAAAAAAAATTAGAAAAAAAAAGAAATCGAAGCGGTCGGTTTGACGATCACCGATCTCCTCGCCGGGGGGAGTATCAACTCGAAGAGACAGACACGCCTGGTGTGCGAGGACGCGGAACGGCCTAGAGGTTCAACTCGGCCCTCTCCCGGCTCTTGCTCTTGCTCACTTGCCCGCCGATCGCATGGAAAAGTCTCGCTTGCTCGCGCTTTCCTCATCTCCCTTTCTCCAACTCTCGAGGGCCCCACGAAACCTTCCTCCACATTATAACCGTACCGATGGATCGCGTACGTCACCACCCACCGCGCTTCGATCTCACTGCCTTCGATTCCGTGTATACCGATGATGCTCTCTTACGCTCTTCCTGGACAGATCTGTATCACTTATCTACGATATATTTTTCATCGCATCTTCGGCGCGCTCTATACTTTGTCTTCCCGTTGTCAGCCGATTTTTCAAGCTCCGGGACGCGCGACCGCAGTCCCATAACGACAACTTTTGGCCCTCGTTTTTAATTCAACCTCGCCTGTTCCCGATGATGACAGTAATCGAGACCCGTACAGGATAATGTGTCTCGGACTATCCGTTCGTATTCCCGACATAGTCCGCGAGCCCGCTCTAGCGTACAACGTGACCAGACATCTTCGTTCCAGTACGGCCGATCGAACGAGCCAAAAAGAAGAAGAAAAAAAAAGTGGTTGCTACAGTTCCGCACTGATTGGCCCTCGCTGACTCGTCCACTTTGTCGAGAACGCGATCGGTACGAAGGACTACGCTGTATAATGTACCGATGTGTACGTGTACTATAGTTGCGCACATTGTTGAGGAAGCGGAGGAAGGTGTGCTAAGGATCGTTCGGTAGGCTGTGAGTGGCCCGAGAACGAGTTATCTGTGCAGTCGGGATGCTTCCGTTGCTCCTTCTGTGTGCGACGCGAACGGGGGAGAGAGATCGGGCTCTCCGGTCCGAGAGAAGGATTCAGGCGGGCATGCATCCAGGACCTGGAGGCTCGCGCGCTCCTCGGAGATCGAACCCATCCTGGCATTCCTGCACGTCACCGTGTCCGCCCAGTGGCTCGGCCGAATCGCGCTCTCGCTCGCGCGCCGCTCCCGCATCGGGGACCCTTATATAATTAACCATTAAATTATAAGTTTGGCTATGTCTCGAGTAAGTTCGGGATGGCCCACGGTGTGCGCGCCCGTACGAGAGTTACACACGAGAAGAGCGTCGAGTCTGGGGATCCCAGAAGGTGCCCGAGCGTTCCCTCGGCACACCGAGCCGCGCACCGATCTCGAAGTAATTACTCTTACCCCTTCGGCTCGTCGCTCCCCCCTCTCCCCTCCAAAAGCGCGAGCAAGGAGAGCCAAGAGTGGATAGGATAAGAAACAAAACGGATGAAAAAACGTTACGTAAAAACAGAAGGAGGCAGAGAGTGGACGATCGGCGGTAGAAAATAAAAATACGAGGACGGAACGTAGACAGCTACCTTACTTCGTTCGAGAAATTACTCGAGTGCCTCAGCCGCTGCGGGCGTTTTGCGTCGGTAGACGAGATTGTTTTTTTTTTTTATATATATATTTTTCACGCTGGAAGCAGACGTTAGAGAAATGAAAAATAGTTCAATTTTTTTTAACCATTAGAGGGCTGGAGATTAAATATCAGTGTCCACCCCCGGTTCTTCATGCGAAGACCGGAGTTTCCTGTTGACCGGAGTAATCGAGAGCCCAGCGCGAAATCTCGCATCTTCCCCGGCCGCTCTTGCTCTATACACGGTATAACGCTATACGTGTATTGGCTTCCCTTGCTTCTTGCGATGGTGTTTCGATAACGCTGCCCGCCACCGTCGCGGGGCCCGCGAGCCGCGAGATTTACATATTAAAAGGTTTACAGGATAGGCCCTCCGGGTGTAACGATCTATCCGTGATACACTCGAGGCTGGCGCAGCCTCGCAGAATACAGATTGTACTGTACCCGAGAGAGGTACACATACGCACGGCTCGAGCGCTCTCTCGAGTACAGGTGGATGTTAGTTCGAGTGCGAGTTCGCGAGAGAGTGCAGGTGGACTCGTCGTCAGCGCGGGGAATCTCGTCGGTTGGGTATCCCGTCGAGAGATCCACAAGTTAACCGTATCGAAGGTACTTATGAGCGCAATTAAGAGTGCAATTATCGATCGAACTATACATCACGCGAAAATCGACAACTCGGATGAGTTTCTCCCAGCCGAAGGTAAATGGTGGGGGGGGGGGGGGGGCTGGGGGTGCCGAGCAATCAATTCTAAAAAAAAAATCGATTACACACGATTGCCATTTATGAATAAATTATCGATAAGAGATTTGCCTGGAAAGGGGTTAAAGAGATTCGGTTTACCAATAATCTCGCATGTAGATCGTAGGAGGCGTGTCGTAATAACGACATATTTCCCCATGTCGCGCGGTTTCTTTCTCTCTCTCTCTCTCTCCCCGTTGTACACGAGAGTCGGCAACTCTCTGGGGCGCGCACATTTGATTAATTGCCGATGTAATCATTGATTTATCCGAGGTACTCCCACGCTGGATATATACGTATCGGTACGCGATCGTGTACCTACCGGTGTGCATATATAGAGAATATAGCGCCATGGCTCACGCAGTACTTCTTTGCGGTTCGTACCGAGGGCCTCCGGAGAACCGTAGAACGAGAGACCCAGTGGAAGTTGGCGATGGATAGGAGAAAGAAAGAATGAGCATACAGGTCTCCCTCGGTTACTTGTATCTGCATGCCGGCTCCTACACAATTTCTGTCACGATTACCGGGCCGCGCGACGCGGCGAGCTCGGGCAAAGCCTGTAATACGTATAGTAACAAGTACGATGTATAACTCGCTGCTGCGGCGAGTGAGGGTTGACGGGATCCAACGAGCTTATGCGGATAGTCCGGGGGGAGAAGGAGAAAAAGAAAGAGACCCAGAACGATCAAAGTAACCTTTCGCCCAGCCGGAGCCAAGGTAATACGATAAGTTTCGCGAGTAGAGTAGTCCGGAAATCGTTAACCGGACTTCGGACTTTAGCTGGCGGCGAACATCGTCCGGTTAATTAACGCTCGCGAGCAATCGTCATCCGATTTCGTAGCTTGCGCCGGTAAGATAATCAACGTCACGGTGCCACAGGTGCACGGGAAATAAATAGAGAGCTCGCCGGACGTGCTAAAATAGAGCGTAAAATAGACGGGCGTCGCGAGCCGTATAGTATGCAGTTAATCGGCGGGCAATGAAATGTTAACCATAGCGGCCAGAAACACTCTTGACTGTGACACAGACGTCTCGTTGCGTACGACATTCCGGGATATGTGACATAGTTGATGTTTTTCATTAATCGTTGCTGATCCTTCGACGGCCACTGGCGAATAGAGCCATAAAGCTCTTCGGTTAAACGGTTAATTTTCTATGTAGCCGGTAAGCTTCCTGTAAAGTCATAAAATTTCAATTATACGGCTGAAGAAATTACCGTCGTAATTTATATGAATAGAAGAGATGGGGGCAAAACGGACATCATATCTAAAAATTATAATGTTGTCTTAATCGATTTTTCATGATATGCCGACATCTTTTTATCAATAATAATAATAATCAATCATTAATTCAATGATTAATTTATCAATATAATAATAGCACAAATGCCCGTTTTTACTGCCTGCCCGTTTGGCCCCATCTCCACTATACTTACAATTATAAAAAAAAGAAACGAACAAAGGAAGTTTGATAAAAAAAAATGGATAAATAGCACTGAAAAAGTCGATCGAAAAATCTTGGTAAATCCGTACATGTGTCAAGAGCATTGTTTCACTCGTGTCCTCGTCACGGATGACTGTTCGTGAGCATCGAATTAACCGTTCCCGTATGTTAAACAGTCGGTGACGATACTATCGGCCCAGTGAGAAAGAGAAAGAGTCGGAGCGAGAGAATAAGAGAAATAGCAGGGACAGAGAGAACTCGCCCCGACGAGAGACCGGGGCAAACACCAGCCTCGATTTATTGCGGCCACGCTCCCTCGATTTATTTCCTTCCCGTCTCCGTCGACGCTCCCGCGAGCGCTGCCGCCCGGTAATTGCTCCAATTACAGATAAAACAGTGTCGTAGAAAAAGCTTTTGTCACCTATTTCTCCCCGTCTAGATTCCAGCGATGCGATGAATTTCGTCTACGTAATAAAGCCTGTCATCGTCTACCTAAATTATCTTTGCTTCATCTTTTTTACTCCGACATAAAAACTTAATGACAATCGCAGCAAAAGATCAGTACACGAGAGCTCAACAATGAAACCTGCACAAATGAACTGATGCAGGAAATATCACGAACTGATTACGTCCCGATTAATGAGAGAAAAGAGAGTGCTCTATTGAAAACTGCACGAACCACAGCTCACAAGCTTTCCTCTTCGTCGGTGAAGTTGTTCCCGAAGTGAGGGAGAGCCCGGTTACGTAATTCCGGAAGTCGCTTTCACGCCGAGACAAAAAAGACTCGGAACCCTTTCAATTATTGAGATCCGCGCCGACGCACCGACTCTCTTACGGAAACTTCTTTTATTAAAATTATTTGCTCGAATAGTCTCGTTCCTCATAATATTTCTAGCCACTGTGGTCGATCGTAAATAACTGAAACTTATGAGACAAAAAAATAATAATCATAATAGGTTGGCCTGTCAAGCAATGAGAGAGAAATGAGTGCGCAGGAAGCGGTTTATCACTCGCTGGACACGATCACGCGTCCGGTTCGTTCCCCGCGGGACAGCAAGAAGAATTTTCTTGTCGATAAGCAGCGACGATTTATGGACTTTATGATTTCGATCGGGGTTCGTTAAAGTGATCTGTCGAATAACAGACCGTACTGCTGAGGTAGCAGTGCCAGAGAATAAACGGTGCATCAATCGAATCGCGAGTGCAAATTAGTGCGGCCAGTCAGCTTTGATGCCGAAGCGCATGCAGATTGCCCGCGGAGAGTCTCGGGAACGAAAGGCTCTTAACGCCGAGGAACGCGGATCACGGCCGACTAAGAAGATTAACCGCGAGAGAGGGCCCCGTGTCGCTCGATTTTGTTCATTTGGCGGAGAGTAGAACGTGCGGGAAAGGCGAATGAGCTTCTGGCCTCTGATCCGCGGCTGCATGCGGCCTCTTGTGTGCTAGCCTCTTTAGAGAGACGACCACACGCGTCGTCTGATCGACTCGCCGTACCTCCTTCCGCTCCCTCTCGGTTCTCATCTCTTCTTTATATGTCCACTGGTACTCCTCCGCGAGGTCAGAACTGGATTACCGAAGCAATATTGTACGGGGACGAGGCTCCTTTGTCGTTCTCTCGGAGCTCGTCGATCTTCGTCGAGCTCCGTACACGTTGGGGCGCATGATAAAGATGAACTTCAAGATTCGTCTCGATTTTTCAGTACGTAAATTCATATCACGATTACGAGTGCCTGGCCGCCCGTAGGTAGAAAAATAATTACCTGCCCCAAGTCAGTGTGTGGTTAGCATTGCTTGGCAATTAATTTGTTCATCAATAGTAGTCTGCAGAATAATAATTAATTAATCTGTCCGACCGGTACATTAATTGGTTGGCAACCAACGAACTTTTTCATCCAATTAAATCAATTCTTTGGATCGTATTTAACCGCGCAGTTGTTTGCGGCGGCGAATTTTTTTTCGCCCCGTAGTTTATTTTTTTTTCTCGCTGCTCCGAAGTTTCAGAGTTGATAAAAATCTAATCGCGATTACCGGGGCAGTTCGTTTGTCGCGTGATACGTGGAACGGACTTGCCGCCGGTGCCGCCGCGAACGCAATGGAACATCTCGCACGACATGATCACGTTCTACCGAGTGGAGAAGAGAGCATACGAAGGTATGAGCGGGAGCGATGAAACCAGAGTTCTGCTCTGCAGGCGTGGTGACTGTCTGACCCCTTCTCGACTCTCGTCGTCGTCGTCTCAGTCGTTCGTTCCACAGTCGTTGGATCGTAGCCGCAGCAGCAGCTCGTTCTCTCTCGTCAACGATGCCAGGCTATCGATCGAGCATCGGCCGAGCAAGTTTTCCCAGAACATCGATAATGAGCGCGTAACCCCGGGTGTTCGTTAGCGCCGTCCGGTCGTGGCTCTCTCGATCGGTGCGGAGTCGCCGATCCCGCAGTCTCGATCCCGGATCGACAAAACCACCTGCGATGCGAACGAGAGACATCGAGACTTTCACGACTCTCTATCGAGTGATCCATAAAACGATAATTATTCGTCCCGATGCATTTATAAAATATACGAGATCTCACTCTAACGAACGTTATACTTATATATTTTTTGTCTTTTTGTTGCAGGTAAGACGGAAATCTTCTTTTATCCTGCGAGACGTTATTCGGACGATTGGCAAGTAAGAATTTGAACACCTATCGATGAATAGTGTAAAAGCGGCGAATATGAACGGGTCCATTCGCGATCGATTTATGTGCTAATCAGTGTGAGCCACATTCGCGACTTTTACTCTGTAATTAATTTCTTGCGCGGTGAAGGAAATTGTTGACCTTCCGCGATCGAAGACCAACTGGATGCAACAATTCGCGCCAGAATGTTTTTCACGATAATTGTTCGCTCGAAGTATACGTTTATGGCCGCGCGAATTGCGAAAGGGACACGCGAAAGTTCTTCTAGTTATATTTCATAAGAAATTTACAGCCCGTTCGGGCGCGAGGCAACATCCGGCGCGTGGTATGCGAGGAGATATCCGAGCCGCGGTTCTTCTCGCCGGGGTTGAAATGAGGAACCTCTGCCGCGCGACAAGCATAAATTTCGCGCTCTCTCGGGATTACATTTGACCGGTATTGCGTACGATAGCGGCTCGCGGTAGATCGGATCGTGCTGGTGTAAAGGGTGTCAACGAATCGTAGGCAGGTCTCTCCGAGGTCGGATACGTGCGTCGCAAAGTACGACGATGAGAGGCGACGGGAGCAAAAAGTACGCAGGGCCGATGCGATCGCGCGATCCTATCAATAATATTATAATTATCATCGTGCCGACTCTAATTTAACGAGCTCTCCTTCACTGCCCTCTGTGCATCTCGGGCTTCGCGATTTCAATCTACCGAGCCGGTCACGTGGAGTTCGCCAAGGGAATGAGCGAAAGATGACATGTGCTCTTTAGCCAGCATGATGCAGGGGAATTTACTTCCCGTCATACATGGGGCAGCCATACCGATTCTGAAAACCTCTCTTACTTTTGCACCGATACATCGACACAAAACAATAAGTGATCCAACAATAATAATAATAATAATAATAATAATAATAATAATAATAATAATAATAATAATAATAATAATAATAATATCGTAGTTACGAAACAATAATCTGAATATGCTTGGAGAATTCCCGAAGCAATTTTCTTCGTATTATCTGTTGCGCACCTTGTTCGAGCCCCCTCAACTTGTACGAGCGATGAAATTATAAAACGGCACGGATGTTTTGTAAATTCGTCCTAGTATTAGACTTTGGTAGAACAATGATCGTCACGTATCCCCTAACGACCCGGCGATCTCGTCGTTCCGACGTCTCTCGATTTTCTTCTCACTACCGTATCGGTCCGTCCGTCTCTGTCCCCACGCTAGGCAGCACCTCGCTCACGTATTCTATCCAACTTTCGTTTCATAACAACAACAAGAGAGCACATCGTATAAAATCTTCGGTGCCCGGAGAGTTCTCTCCCTCGGTTATAGTACAAGAGAGCTCGAGGGGTCTTTGGAGTTCCGTAACGAGAGTTTCGCGAATAGCCGTACGGTGTACATACACACCGGGGCACAACAGTCCGCGCTCGAAAGAAACGAACGAGCGAGTGAGCGATGACGCGACGCCGTCCGCATTCCCATTATTATAGCATCCGCGTTCAATGGAAGCACGTGCGACGTGCGAGAAGAACTAACTAATGGGGGTTCTACCTGCCGACGCGCTCTCCTGCCACGGGGCTTGATTCCTTATAGTATAATAAACCTTTCCGTACATTTCGCCTTCTCCGACCGGTGACTGATGCTTTCGCTCTCGACGACGTCCCGACGGACATACGAGCAATGTATTTTGAAAGTATAGTTACCTCTCTATGCGCGCGTTATAGCGCCGAGAGTATAATGAGTACCCGATACCAATTATTTTCATCGAGAATGACGTGAACGTCAAACATCGTTCGTCTTCCCTCCTCGAGCATTATGTTGGTACGATTGCGGACTTCGAAACGTTGGAGAGAAAGCAAACAGTTGAAACCCGAGTACACTTCGACTTGTTTCTTCGGGTATGTTATATTATTCGTTTATCGAGGAAAGTTTACACAGCGAGAGACGGGATTTATGTGGAATTATGTAGGATAGAATTTAAGAGACCGAATCTAAGGTGGATGTTACGTCTGTAGAGTCGAAGTCGTTAGCTATTCACTTTCTCGATATCGTTTCTAATTGTTACCGAAACCCTTCGCCTCTCCTCCCGAGGAAACGTGGAGGAAACGTTCGAATCCGAAGCTATTGCGAAATGACTTCACCGTACGCAATACCGTCGTACGAAGTTACGGTCTTGTTTCGCCAATTTCCCCGGACTCGTCAGTCCGTCTCTGTGTCCCCTCCCGCGATTCCGTACACCATATACGATAATTAGCCATAAATCGAGAGACGAGATCGATTCTGCGGTACAAAGAGGAGATTCGAAGAGCCGCCGTACTGTACTGAGAGACTCGCGTGGGCCGATATAATCCGCCGTCGTATCTCGCGAGTGTGCAAAATTGCCGAGCCGTCGCATGCGCTCGATCGATTCTTCAACGTTGTCTCCTTCCCGATCGTCTCGATCTACGGCGACGAGAGAAGCGTGATTCGAGGGTTCCGTGACTCGGTGAGGCCTCCCGGTTGAACGAGAAGAAAATATCGATACGGCATCACTTTCTCGCTTATCGCGGACGATCGGGCCGTGATGTGTTGAGAGTCGAAATTCTGTTACGTTAAAAATAATAAAAAGTCCATCGAATGATCTAACTCCCCGACTTTTAAACTGTACTGGCAATGAACTATTTTTTTTTTCATTTCCGATGTGACTAAAGTTCCTCACGCAATCGGCCTGCGTTGATACGCAGGCCGATTGCGTGAGGTGAATAGTTGTTGATTGATATCAACAACAATATTTTTAATAAAAAATTAATTAATTAAATCACATTTTTTTAGATAAAATATGCGATACATGATTGCATTTGCATTATACAGGATCCGCACGCGCCCGTCCAGCAAAAATGTTTATCCGGGGTGAGCCGTGGATTTATTTATTTCGAGTTATGGCCTACGGATGTGCGGAGCATGCGCACACCGGTGAAACGACCACAGGGTCTCTCGGACCGAGAGCCCCGGCCAATATAACGCACAGTAAATATGGTAATGGGGTACCGCTCTTTTTGCTTGTATTCTCGTACCGGCCTATCCCAACACGGGAACGATCGGTGAACCCTCGACCCCGCATATGCTCTACACACCGCGAAAGAGCGATCGAGACCTTCGTATCCTATCCTCTTTGCATCCAGTTCTCGTTTTATTCGCCTCTTTTTATCTTCGGTTACATGACGACTTATTGACGATCGTTATAGGGCTATTAACCCTTTCGTAGCTGATCTTTATTTCTCATCGAAAAAAAAAAATCCATATATGCATGTTTGCTCTTTGAGCGATAAAATGAATGGGTCTACTATTACCGGAGCAATTAGTTTGGCATCCAGCGATCATTTTTTTTTTACCGTGGTCGTTCCATCGGCGATTTCTTCTTCGGTTCCTAAGCAAAACGCTCGGGGTTCGCGGGTGAGTGAACGCGCTCTCGCGAGGTCCGCCGGATGGTTCAGCGGCGAAACCGCGAAGACGTTTTCTTCAAACACATTCCGCGGTTCGAAAACCTCCCCGGGGCCATGCGCACCGGAGTACGGAGGCATCGGCGTCGGGCGGCACAGAGAAACACATCATAAACGCGATCTGATACTCCGCCGGCGCATCATCGGGGTGTCCACTTAAATCCACCTCTATTTACTTACACAAGCTTTCGCGCGGAGATCCCTCGGCATCAACAGCTCAGGTCGGAAACACATATCACGCGTGCTCTTCCCGTTTTGCTCGAAAAATCGCCGGAGCCGCGTGTTATCTCAGGCAACCGGCGCGGTTCTCTCTTCCGGCAACCTTAGCAAAAATACTGCCCGCTCCGAATGAGAAAACCGTCAGACGTTTCCGCGCCTGTCTCTCGTTACACCGGCGCTCCGGCCTTCCGTTTACGGCTTGCAATAACGCCCGCCGCATATTTTCCGCAACACTGTAAGAGCGTAAAATTGAACGGTAATGATAATAATATTCCGCAGGATAAAAGTACGAGTCGAGCGGAACGAGAAGAAAACGGTTGCGCGCCGTGAAAATACCGAGGCGTTTTTAACATCGGGCCGGTTAGAACGGTTCGGTTGGATGCTCTCGAGGACGAGGGGACGACGACGACGAGCTGCCAGCTACCCCGTAATTTAATTTCCACAGTTTCTCCACAGCCCTCCCTTCGCCCCCCTCCCTCGTATCCGGTATAACGACGCGCGTTCGAGCTGCAGCAGTCGGAGATGAAAGCGTCGTCGTCGGAGTGTTAATCTTTCGACTGCGCGAGTGAGCGGTACGGACGATGATAAGCCGTTCGTACACCGCGTATTTAACCCAATGGCTTATCAGTTCGTTCGCCAAGTGGGGGCATCGAATCTCGCGAATGTTTCGCGAAACACAGTTGCAAACTGGCCCTTGCGTCACTTTATTTCTGGTTTCCTTGCGCTTGTCGCCCTTGCGACACAAGAGTCGGGCAGAAAGTGCGAAAGTTCTCCCGCCGGCGTTTCAGCCTCCTCATTCGTCGTCGTCGTCGTCGTCTTGGGTCGTCGCCGTTCTGGTCCCGTCGTTAAGAATGCGCCGTATATCGCTCGTATTAACCGCGGCCCCTCGCTCGCGACGCGGCCTCACGGCTCGCGGAGGCTTTATTACCCGCGAAATGGCCAATTCGTCGGCGAAAAGGGCAGCCACCTCATTAGTGCGATGCCCGGCCCCGCGCACGCTGCTGGCGGCTCTCTCGGCTGTTTTTTTTTTTCTCTTTCTCTACACCTCGCTCTAATCTAACTTCTCACACACACACACACACGCACAGTCGAAGAGAAACGCTGAGCTGAGGGGACACCTCGTATTGCCGGAGAATTCTATTCAGTCGCAAACTCGCAATTACCAATCCCAATGATAGAAGTGTTTGCCAATAAAAATTCACGCGTGACCATAAACTTTGTCACGAATTATATTAATTTTGTAAGACGTTGCTTTCTCTCACAGTCAGCCGCACGTTAATTTTGCATATACGAAATTAAGGCTTTGATATAAATTACTCAATAATGGAAAGTCCTCGATTCCCTTTCTTTTTTTCTTTTTTTTTAAGTTCCACCAGACTGTATCGGATGGTAATTTCTGTCTTGCAAAGTTACCGCGGGTTCGATTAATGCGCTCGAGCGATCCAACAACACCGCGAGGCGTCGTGAAGCACATACGTCACGCTGTGACTCTCACGAGAAACGAATATACAAGCTCGCTCTCCCTCTGTACTTTAGCTACATTGGTAAAGTATACTTAGTACGAGAGCTGGCACTTGAGCGAGGTATAACTTACTTCGTTAGTTTTCACCTACAAGGCTCCGGCGGTGGCCATTAAGACTCTGTCACGTACACAGGTATTATATACAGCCGATATAGCAATACATTCGGAGCCCGTCGTCTCTCTTTGGTACGGCTCATTCTGGTGTTCGAATTCGCCCTCTGACATTTACGTTTGGCGTCGCGCCCACTATCCACCCGACACTAAATGTCACTCTATGAAAAGGACGTGATCGATGCTACTCGTTCTTTGACTTTCCCTTCGCCCTTTACCCCCTCGTCTTTTGCCGCGACGATTCACGGAGGCACCTTCTGGTACGTGCGAGAGCGACGCGAGGAGACACCCCGGTGCTCGTCTCGTTCATCCAGCGACCAGTCGTTGGCTCACGAAAGAGACTGGCTCGAGGGAGATGCAGCGATGCCGATCACTGTAGCATTTGTATCCCGCCGCAGTGAGCGAGTATTATCTCCGGATAGAAATGCTCGAGGTCCATGACGTTGGCTTATGGGAAGGACGCACACCGGGGCCCTCGCATCGGCAGATATCCGAACAAATGACCAAGGGCTCGGGAGCGGACACTCCGCGATAAGGAATCTTAACCGGGAGCGGCTGACAGTGGCATAGAAGGATCGTCTCTGTGCCTTCGTCAAATATCTCAATCTACATCGCTCCCTCCATACAGTTCCACTACAAAGGATATTCAATAAATTTCTACGAGACTATAGACCTCTAACTTTGCCAGCATCAAACTTTCGAGGGTTCAGAGATATCCGTCAAATTGTTCATTTATTTTAGCGTAAGGAACGAATTGTTTGTTAGCCTAAGTACAGTGCGATTTATGTAATCCCTGTTCCATGACGTTTGGATTAATCTACAGACTGTGAGAAGGATCTAGTAAGAACGACCTATCATCTAAGTAAAAATACCATCTATCTATGGCGGAAAATCTCAGTTTTTCCAAGAATATTTTACCATAATATCTACGAAAAATTCTACAAACCCACTTACTTCCTACCATAGGTGGCCGCCTAGTTCCCCGCTACTATGTGCTATGGTAATATCTCTCAAGCGATACAGTAATATTTACTAGATCCTCCTCTCACTGCACGATGAATCCCCTCCGATAGATCCGGAAGGGCGCAGAAGCCGAGGAAGCTCCGGACTCGGGTAGAATCTGAACTCCGTTAAGGTCCCGGTCTCTACAGAACAAAAGAACGACGGAAGATCGTTATTGTCCGCTCCAGGGGCGGTGCAAGAATGGCGGAGAGAGGACGTTCCTCTTGGTGGCGAACAGCGTGTAACACGTGGCAGTATCTTGTATCGGTACCGCGGCTACCCGCTGGTAGCACACGCTCTGTTGTTCCTCATCTCTCCCTCTCTCACTCCCCGGCCGAACTACACTGCGCTTTCTGTTCTCTGGTGTATACGCTCCGGCGGAGTCCTCCTCTCCACCACTACGTGCGCAGTGCCATTCTCGCGGGAGACGCAATGGCGCGGCCTCCGTAGGGACGACCGCACAGGGACACAGAAGAGCGAGAGTAAGAGCAACCAGCAGCGGAGATACCGTGTCGGCTCCGCGGTCCTTCTGGCATGCCTACAAGAGTAGATTTCCTGCCGATAAGTCCGCCGCGCATCACGGAGGTCCAGCGCGATCGCTCCCTAGCCATGGGGCACCGAAGAGCGCACCACCACATTGCGCTCTCAGAGTCCTCTCCTTCCCCTCCGCTCGGTTCTTCCCCGCTGCCGGTTGAACTGTCTTGCTCCTCTCCTGATCCTGCTGCCCGGAGTCCTCCCGACGGAGAATCCTACGCTCGGGCTATTCTTTCTGCCTCTCTTCACGTTCCACCCATTGTGTACAACCGCGTACACTTGCGCGCGCTCTTGTAGATACAACGTCGGCTGCTGTACTCCGGTACCCGGTACCCGGGTTCAAACGAGGTCATTGCAAGGTTGCCTCCTCGCCGAGAGAGATGGATTGAGATGGAACTCAACCGCGAGGTCTCTCGCCGCGGTGCGTAGAAGCGGCACTTTCTCCGACGCCGCACTATCCCGGCTCGATCTGCACATTAGGCACGGATATCAGTAGATATTTCTTTTTTTCTCGCGTTTCATTTAACCTCTTAGCTCGCGAGGAAAAATAACGATGCATAATTGATACGCGATGCTTTACCGGCGCATCCACGGTATTATAAATTTTCATTAAGCCCCCGCGCAGTGAAACTTTTGTCTTAATTATAATTACAATCGCGATACAGCGCGCGAGCTACGAAAAAATAAAAAAATGCCTCAGGCGCCTTGTTAATTGGAGCGTGATGCTATAAAATTGCTTCTCGGGCGTACTAAAAAGTGCCGTACGGTTTAAATGTAGCAACTATTCCGGGCAGTTGATTTGCTGGCCGTATACACGGTGTCTCGCTCGGGCGTCCGACCTTTTCGGTAAATTACTGCTTATAGACGCGGAGTCGAAGCGGAGTTGCAAGGCGCCGCGCGCCTAAATGTGGTGCACGTATGGCCGGCGTGCTAGTGTAAAAAGGGGCGGTCCGGCGATATACGTGGTTGGGAGCCGGTACCTACTGCCAGTTGATAGAGTGAATCGGCCGAGGGACCGGAAAAGAGAGACGTGGGCGTTACGGGGCTCGATTCATACGGACACCGAACCGTAGGTTGTAATTGAAGGCGTCCGTGCGTGAAGGTGTTAATCTCACTCATGTATGGTAGTAGCTCGTATCTCAGCGGCATTAGGCATGGACCGTCGGGGAATTCTGTGAGTAACGACGATAAGGTGTCGGGGCGGCACAAAGGTCGCATGAATTTCTGTCTCCCTCTTCTCTCGTCCTCTCCGTCCCTCTGTCCCTGCCACCTCCTCCTCTTCCTCTTATTCTTCGTACTTTCTCTCGAGAACGTCGCTAGTGGCAACCGCGCTTGAATTATATTCGGCGACGGTGCCGACTGCACAGGGGATGATATCTCTTGCGCAGAGTTCTCGTAAGTCTTCCGAGGGATCCCCGCGAAAGAACGAGCCGCGGAGATAAACTCTCCCGAGGGAGATGGAGAGCGAGAGAAGCGCGAGCGGGAGCTCGAAGCTGACTCCGAGCCGCGGTACCGCGGAGGTCGAATCCCGAGGTCTCCCTCGCTCGTGTATGTGGCCCGCGTACGTGTACGCCGCGATTTCACAGGAAACTACGAGTTATCGCACCGGCGATAGGTATATACCGTGCGAGGTGGCGAAGGTTGGGCGCACCTACTATGCTCTATGCCCACCGCGAAGCCACCGGAGCACACCGTTCGCGGTATATCTATGCTCCGGAATTCGAAGCGACTTGGAAAGTTCAGGGTCGCACACAAGTGACCGTACTCACTGCGAAACGTCCTCCTGCATTTCTCACAGCTCTGCGCGCCCACGAGGGAAAACACATTTTCCTCTAACTTAACATTTATATATTGTAATGCAATAACGCGAAGCAAGGCGTGCCGAGAATTGTTCGCGTATGCAAATGTGCAATCTCGAAATATTATTATTTTATTTTCTTATGTTTTCTATTTTTTTTTGTTTTTTTTTTTTTACTATTATAATAATGCTTGACCAAAGGTCATAAATGTATCGATCTCGAATGAATATGTACGCCCGAGGGCTCCACCGACCCTAATGGCTCCCATTCCCGGATCATCCTGTCAGGATTCGAAGAGAATAAAGAAGACTACGCGAGAGATACATTCGGTCGAGTACTTGTGTTATGAGATTTTCATCTCCGACCCGAGGCAAGGGCGCATGAAATGCACACACTTGCACGAGAATAATATGTTTTATACTCTCTGTGTCTTCGCGTGTATGTAGCACACACGCGTAACGAGTCGCTGAGTAAAACATAAAAGTTTAACGAGCGGCGCTGCGAAGCTAATTGAAGAGGCAGATCGCGGATCGTTGGTTCGACAAAAAAAACGAATAAAAAATGAAGTCGAATGAACGAAAAAAAAAAATGCCATCTTCGGCCAAATAAAAAGCGGAAAAAATCTCTGGACGAGATGATTGCATGGTAACGCGTAGCTACGTTACATTTATGACGAGAAATAAAAAATGATAAAAATAATTTTCAAAGAAAAAATTTCGAAAAAAAGAGAAAACGCTCACGTATGTGACTCTTGGCCTTAAGGACCGCGAGTCCGCGCGAGACTCTCGATATCCCGGTCGTCCTTTCGCGTCTCCGATGCTGCTGCTGGTTCGCCTGCCGGACTCGTTTCAAGAGTCAATCACTTTTATCGCGTACGATCGACGAGCCGAGAGGAGAGACTCTTACCGCTCCGCGTCCGCGCGTACCGAACGCAAATGATCACTCGCCCCGACGAGCAGTTGGAGTGTGGTCAAACCTGGTGCAGTGATTGACTCTTTAAGGGAGAGCCGATGACTAGCTATCGGCAGCTGCGCGTCTCCCTCTGTTCAACGGCTTCCCGTGAGTCAATCACTGTGGGCTGGCGAAAAACTGTGGAAGCTTAACCTCAGCGAAGAAGCCGAGGCAGCCTCACACACGGCACATATGCAAGGGAATCGACTCCGGCACACCACCGGGCACTCCGGCATGAGAAATTGCCCGATGGAGAAGGCGAACGATGGGCCTTAATGGCGTCCAAAAGCGATCACGTCGAATTCTCCACGGAGTAGCTACCGATTATCAGCGTTTATACTATGCACACAGGTCCTTCTTTCCCGCAAGAGAATCCCTGCCGATTGTTTGCTGCGAGCAGCCACCGAGATTGACTTTCGATTCGTAAAAAAAAAAAAAACCTTCCGCGTCTTTCCGTCAATCCTCACGAGCTAATCTCTCCGGAGTACACTTATTTGGCAGCAAGTATTTTTCTCCCTGTTTATCATAGACATAGCGAGCTGTGTGCAGTTTTTTTTTGCCTCTTCTGCGTCCTCTCGCGGATTCCTCGAGCGGCGCATAAACAGAATCCCGCGATCGTCGTCCTCATCCGCGATATATATTCACGAGGAGAAACTTTATAGCGCGGCAGTTTGTGTCTCGTCGTGTACACGGAAGCGCCGCGAGATCTCTCAGTCTCGCGGGTTCTTCGGTGAATCTCGTAAGATCACGTCGCCACCGCTCTGTGCATCGGTGGGGACGCTATATATGAGGTCTCGGAGGAGAGGATTTTTTCCCCCCCTCCGGTTTGCTCCTAGACTTTTGCAGAGGTGTGCCTGGTTCGCCTCTGGCTCGTGTGCGCTATGGGAACTCAGCGAGGATATATTATTTTAATGTGATACCGATGTGGGAACCCGAACGGGCCGCAAAGAAATTCACGAGCAGTGTACCTTACCCGCATTCGAGCTGATCGTAACTAGATATTCCAACGTCGATCTGAACCATATTCCTCACTCCGGTTCAACGAAAGAGCGGTTTCGTTGAAACTTTCAAATCCGGCATTTCTTCGCGGATCACAACTTCAGTTTGACCCTTCGGAGAACGACGTTGAGGTGGAAAAAATAAAGTAATAGACTGAGAGAAGGATCTAGTAAAAATTACCGATCATCTAAGAATAATTACCATAGCAGATAGCAGTAGGGCGCCAGGGCGCCACCTATGAAAGAAAGTCTCTGATTATCCAAGAATTTTTACCATAATATCTTAAGAAAATTCTTATAAATCCGGTACGCAAAATGGGATAATGGGGCAAAAGGGGACAGTGAGGGCAAAACTCAATTTTTCAATAATTTTTGGAAGTCCCATTTTGTCCCAACGATACATCTGCATTTTGAACCTCGTTTTGCCCCATGGACAACCATCGCCACCATCCAAAAGTTATTGGAATATTGCGTTTTGTCTCATTATCTTGTTTTGCTCCGCTGTGCCATTTTACCCCGCTCTCCCCTAGGTGCTATGGTACGATCTTAAGCGATATAGTCATTTTTACCAGATCCTTCTCTCAGTATAGTGGAAAAGTAAAGTAGAAAAAGAATGTATTGCTTGGATTACTTGCATTACTTTGGAAGAGAGTTTTGCCAAACATCTGAAACCATTCTTGAACTGATGAAGCGATGATCGGAAGATGTCCGAACATTTTTCTAATATTTAATCGAGTCCTTTCTGAAAGATACCTTCCATCGATGATGCGGAGTATAGCAGTTTGCTCCCAGTTTCCGGTAACAGCTTAAATTAGCACGATCGGTCGAAAAACGTCCCGATCGTTTCGATAGAGCTAAATTTCAGTTCGCGATATCAGATCCGTTATCGCGCGCTCCGGTCTATCGCCTCGTTCTAAAACGGGCAGCCATGCGAGCAGGAGAAACACGCTCGATACGGTATCCGGTCGAGAAGCCGCCAATTTGCGCGCCCGCGGTCGCGCGCGCAGCGCGATCGCGGTGAGCGCGTTATGATTTGCGAGCGTGCCGAATCGCATAGATTTATCGATGCTACAGTTTATCACGAGCATTTGTGCACGCGTGTGGTGGCGGACGGCGGCGGCGACGGGGGACGGCGAACGGCGAAACGTTAATGGCGAGTTACTGGCGCACCGCCCGAGAGCGGGTACACACCATAGGGCATTTATCAGGGGATTTAGCCGGCAATAATAGAAAGCCGCCGAGTTTCAACGCGAATCGAACGCGCCTTTACGCCTGTATGCCTTTGCGGAGGAGGCAATTTTCATCGATCGATTCGATACAATAATGCACGAAGCGAGTACATTATTACATGCATTATCGTAATCCACAGATATGTATCGGGCGTCGACGTCGTCGTGCGGGCTATCGGGCTCCGGCATATATTGAAAAGATCGATGAGATTCGGCCGGCTCGTTTAGCGGCAACTGCTTCGCATCGTTCCACATCGTTTGTTCCATGAATTTCGCCAAAGAATTTCTTTCTCCCTCGCCGTATGAAGAGAAAGAGAGCGAGCTCGAAGTCGAGACGAAGGAAAGCATTTCGTAGCGTCCGCGGGTTTATGTATACACGGGTTCTTACCGTGCTTTGGTCGTCGAAAGCGGACATAAAGAAGCTCCCCCATCCGGGCATGATCGTGGCTTCATTACCGGGGAAAACCTGTTAGTTATGCTAATATCGACTTATAAACCCTTCATTACCGCTGATGAGCAATTAATACGCTTGCCTGAGGAGAACGAGCCGTGGTCGGCCGCGCTCGCGCGGGCCGTGCTAATGCACTCTGAATGTCTCTCAATTACACGGTGACAGCGACAGAGTCCTCGTCAACGACGAGACGAAACGCTCAGAGTCCCTCTCGCTCGATTAGATTTTAGGTCTCTCTTTTCCTCCCGCCCCTTGCGCCTCGCTATAACTATAACTATAACCGTATCGGAAAGCCGCGGCGCTCTTCATTTTTTTTTTATTTTTTTTTTATCTCCTCTCAAACGATATACTTATGCAAGTGAGACATTATCCGGGTTCGTCGATCCGGTTAAGATCACTCCGAGCTCCGTATTTAATGTCCCGAGCTATAAATACAATCGCATCACGCTATCGCGTGACTCATCGATATAAACGTCAACTGCGGCTTTGATCGTTCGAGTTTTAATCAAAAAGGGGGGCCGGATTAAGATCGTGAAAATTATTCCTCGGGCATCCTCGTCGGGCGCTAAGTGAGCTAGAAATTCTTTCGAGCGACGTTTCCAATTACTACAAAAAAATTCAAATTTTCAAATTGGGCATGGATTATTAAGTTTTGAGCTTCCTCGATTTTAATATGATTTTTTTCCCTATCTTATTCGACCGCTTTCCAAAGAGTCTCCGTGATCCCACATCCACGTACAATCTCGCCGCGCGAACCATCGGATCTTTTCACTCGAGCTGCTTTCCCGTCTCTCTCTCCGCCTCCCTCTGGCCCTCGATTGCGACAACGTGTTTACGTGGTGGCAAGTTGGGTCGTGCCCCGAGGTGAATCGAGCATCTCGGAGACTCCACTGTACAACCGTAGTAGTCTCCGAGGGCGAAGCGCGATTTGGAGATCCGATCGGTAGAAACGAGTGTGTGGAACGCACGTTCTTGCTCGCGGGCTGGATTGCCTCATCGTGTGTGTGTGCGCGCGCGCGTGCGCACTCGCGAGTGGTCCACGGCATGCTATTCCGCGCGAGTACCACCGGCATCCTCCCTTTTCCTTCTCTCGTACATACTGTAAGACGAGAGATCACGAGGAGAACGAGCGGGGCATGGGGCGGATGCCGGGATGTTGATCTGGTTAGGCCGGTGCCCGAGGCGCTTGCCGGTCGCCGAGCGGCCTCAGCAGCAGCAGCAGCAGCAGAAGGAGAGTAGAAGAGCGCGGCGAGGAGGAAAGAGGAACACGCGCGCGCGACGACCTCGACAGGGCGTGGCGGGTCACCGGTCCTCGTTGCACAGTGGCGTAGCAACTGTGGTAACCGGGTTTCGCGGGGGCCCCCCCGGTTCTCCGGCCTCCTCGGCACCGCGGTATTGCCTCCGATGATCGAGTCTCGGAGGAACCGCACTGCCGCCACAGCAGTTCACCTCCTACCGTGCGCGCTCCTGCACGCACCTTTCTTGCCTCCTTTCTCGTCGTGTCGCTGCGTATAGGTATCCTCTCAGGTATACGGCGCGTAGGCATCTGTGCGGATACCGCAGCGGCCGCAACACACTCCCGATACACCGAGAAGCCGCGCCTCGGCGGGCAGGCGCACACGGACGCGATCGAGAAGGCTCCTGCGTGCGTGTGCGAAATTCTCGCGTGTGTGCGTTCGCCCGCCGAGCAGCGAGCGGTGCACGCCTGGTCGACAGATGATACCGGGAGCGAGTAGCCGCAGAGGAGTAATACACACTGGGCGCGAGGGTACTCGAGGGAGAGAGAAAATTATGAAATAAGAGGAGAGAAACGGGTCGAAAATTCAGGGCTCTCTCGATCGCGCGAGTCGCCCTGAATCGAAGCGCGGGTATGTGAATCATTCTCTGCCGGGTAGCTTTTGCAAAAAAAAAGTTCACCGGCCATGATTGATATATCGACGATCGGTAATTATTTTAATGGGTATTATCATTGTACTGGCAATTTTCAGCGTATTTACCATTGAACTTGCCACTGAGCTGGAGCAGAAACTCTCGAGGCTTTCGGCCGATCTTCATTGATCCGCGAAGATTGTTAAACGTTGCTCCGCGGAGTAACGCGACGAGCGCCTCGGTTCCGAGCGATTGCTCCCTCAGTGCCGAGGTTACGACCGAGGAGGACCGCGGGGGCTTCCTCGGGGTCGGGAATTCGAACCCCCCTGCGAAAGAAGAGTATCCGCGTTTCGTCGATCGCCGTTCCCAGCGAGGCGGAGCAGCCCAATGCGCAGCGTAGGATGGATCGTTTCAACGAGACTCTACGAGAGCCTAGATTCGATTTTTCGCTCAGTAAGCTGTAAAAAAGACATAAAGGAACGAGCCACAGGTAATGGAGTAAATTAGACGATCACGATCGATTCCAGTTCTTGCGATCGTTCGCCGTCGGCGCCAATCGATATGGATCATCGATTTGGTGCGCCAGTACCTAAATGTCCGAAGAAACAACAAAGTTTTATTGCACGCTGCACCGAGAAACCAGAAACGAATTCGTCTCGTACAATTTAATACTGGAAACGGCCAACGTGAAAAAAAATAGGTAAAAATGATAACGAACGAGATGGCCTATTAAATGCTTGAACATTCAATTGTGCGATCCTCCGTGATTTATTTTTCGCGATGGGCGAGACGCGCCGTGAGATAGCCTCTTGGCAACCGTCGGCTCCGCCTCTATCTTTCTCTGATCCAATGTTATACATCCCCGACGTCAGACATTGCACGTTCTATAAACAAAGTAAAGTCTGGCGGAGTGCAGACGATCTTTGTGCACGTGATCCCGCGTCGCGCGTCTACTATATCCACATGCTGTCCCTACGTCCGTCCTTCTCTTGGCCCCGTACGTGTGACCGTAAACGAGCGAGTATGCGGCGACGTGCCGCGCTAATAACGTGTTTGAGGAAGGTATAATTGATGCGGACCCCGGGTATCGCGCCCCGTCGTACATACATATACGTATATGCCCAATGCGAGTTTGGAACTGGGTGGAGAAAATATAGGTTGTCTTCGTGGGTCGAGCGCGCCCGGTCGCCCGCGGTGCAACACGAAGATGATATATTCCCGGCAACCGCAGCTGCACTCTCGCAGTGCACTGTTACCTCAGGCTTCGCGCGTTCGCCAAAGTGTTCATGCAGCGCCGAGAACCCCTCGACGAAGGTCCCCGTCGTAAATTCACGCTATCCCAAAGACGAGCCTCAGCGACACTCGCGTACGGCCGAAGGTCGTGAACTAATAAACTGTTGGTAGGAGAAAAATTGTTGAATATTGAAACGAGTAGGGGAGACGGGTGCCAGTCGGAACACGGGAAAAGTCTGAACCACCTCAGTGAATAATGGAAGGTCGTTCCAGTATGGCGCTCTAAGGTCTGACTTGCCATCCGTACGGAGTTTTCCGTCGCCAAGGTCTGCAAGGCAGAGAATCGCACAGTAGTAAGGGCTGGGAGACATAATTCCGTCCCATACGCTATAATTTCAGCGTATTTTTATTTTTATTCCGGGAGAGTTTTTTTTTATTCCGGGAGAGTTTTATTTAAATTCGGGGAGAGTTTTAATTAAATACGGGGAGAGTTTTATTTAAATTCGGGGAGAGTTTTATTTAAATTCGGGGAGAGGTTTATTTAAATTCGGGGAGAGTTTTATTTAAATTCAGGGAGAGTTTTATTTAAATTCCGGGAGAGTTTTTTTAATACGGGGAGAGTTTTATTCAAATTCCGGGAGAGTTTTTGATAGAGTTCTAATACGGTAGAGTTGTAATGCGGGAGAGATGTTTTCTGGTAGAGTTGTTATGCGGCAGAGTTGTGAGAATTATCTTTTTTGGTAGAGTTATTATCCGGGAGACTTGTTTTCTGGGAGAGATGTTTGGGGAGAGATGTATTCTGATAGAGTTGTTATCTGGGAGAGTTGTGAGTGGTAGAGATATAAATGTGACCATTTTTCGGTTCAGCAAACTTGTCGATTATATACATGATATATATGATATATCGGATATATTTGACAAATAATGTCATGATATTATTTTCGTTCGCAACTTTTAATATTGTGAACTGAGTTTCGTTTTTCATAACATACTGAATGAAATTCGACTTCGGTCGGCGGGTAGCTGGAGCATCGTGCACGAAAGCCCATGACGCACAAAAATTTCGACGGACTCCGAGATGAAGAATGAAAATCACAAGCGAACAAGACTTTATTCTCGTGCATCGTTCTCGTGTCTTACAGCACAGCACTATATATATAGGATGTAGGCTCGCCTCGTAGCTACATAAATACACTCATCCCCGTTTCCGCTCGATCCTCTCGTATACGCATTTGTACACGAATATTATACATCAACCGGTCGGTCTCTCTCAGTCTCCCGCGATACGAGGGAACGCACAACGCGTCCTCCGCGTCCCGGCCAAAAGAAGCCGCGATATTTGCCAGACGAGAAGAAGCACGGCTTTCGGATATTGTATACAACATACGCAGAACTGAAACGGCCAGACCGCCAGCACCCCAACGGAGAAAACACGCCACGGTTGTGTGTAATTTTACGTACGAGGCGAGTGCACAGCGTGCCGCTGCAGCTGAACGTCGACGGTGCACGCGCTCCGTTCATCGTAACGATAATTTCGGCCGTTGTTCGCGGAGGCATAATTCATGCTTATGGATCGTTAAAAGCCCTCGGCTTCACGGATCTCTATATATTGCGTAAATATGAGGCGTACCACTCGTTGTTTACGCGCATTTAATCACCATAGTAGTCGTCGTCGCTCCCTGCGAAAAACCGGTAGACCGTGCGCATCAGAGAAAACGTCTTGCTCGACTGTAATCACTCTCTGGGTTAATTGGTTCTCATTTCGCCGTTGCATATCCCCTTAAACGGTGGATCGGGTTCAGTTTTTGCGAGAGATGCGCCGTCCGTTCCCGAGAGAGAGCGAGAAAGCAGCACGACCGGAACAGCAATTCTCGTCATCGTCAACGGTCTGATGAATGTTTTAGAATAAAATTATCCCCGTGCCACACAACACGTCCTCGACGCGTCGTAAAGAAGAAACCTCTGTGTATTGTAAAAAAAAAAAAAGACGTACCGTTGTTTACTCCTTGACACGAACGGGTACGATTTTAAGTCGATGCTAATCGGAGGGGATATAAATCACTTTGTTTGATCCATCCGCCGCGACGCATGAATATATGCGGCTCGGATGATCGTACACACATCGGCAATTGCTGATTGAACTCGCGAGGTTCAATGTACGCTCTCAATCTCTCATCATCTCGCGATTCTATCGCACAGTTTCCGTTACCGATCTTCACGGGCTGTACCGATCGTCCGATCGATCTTTATTTGCCGCGTTTTGAGGAATGATCGTTTATCGAGCTGATAAAAGAGCTCCGAGAGAGACGCGAGAAAAAAAAGAAGTTTACTCATGCAGCTTCCCGACGAAAGGATATCACCCCGGACTTCGTTAAAAGACGCATCCGTACAGGATTCTCGGAGATGAGCGAAAGACCATGGGGCCCGAGAATCGAGAGGAAGAGGATCTCTGAATCGGTGCGCGTGCTGATCTCCCGAGAGGTTCTGCCGAGCCGACCGGTTGGCCTAGCCAGAACGAACGTTGCGTGCACAAGTCGCATTACAGCCTTGAATATTTCATTCATAAGAGCCGCTGTGGCGGGCACGCTCTCGTATTCAACCAACACTGCCAGTAGTTGGGTTATGGGTCTCTTTCTCTTGTATAACATGCGATACGTACCATCTACGATCCCCTCGCCGTACTCTCTTTTCTCTTGCGCGCACCTGAGGGGCATCCGCTAGTCTCGAGACCCGTCGCAATTACGTTGGCGCGCATGCACCCGAGCGACCGCCGCCGCCCCCGGAGCTGTGAATGAATCCTTTTTCCGTTATGGTCGAGATTTTTTTTTTCTTTTTTTTCTTTTCTCATTTTACTCGTAGCACACCGGAACACTGAGAAAAACTTACATAGTAAATAGTTCCCAGGGGGGACGTCTACATTTTATAGTAACGACAATGACCAAAAATTATAGTTGTATAGTTTATATAAGTATAGTTTAATCAATTGAGTATAGGGTAAAAGTGGTGAATATGGGACACCTCGATTAACACGTAAATCAATGATATATGGACCGGGCCATATTCCCCACTTTTACCCTGTAGGGGAGAGCGGGGCAAAATGGGGCAACGGGGCAAAACGGGCTTTTTGGGCAAAATTACATTTTCCAGTCATTTTTGTATCGGACAAGGTGGCAAAACTGGGCAGAAAAGCCTGATGTATCCGATAGGGCGAATTCTGGCATCCAAAAATTATTGAAAAATGGCGTTTTGCCCACAAACCCCGTTTTGCCCCGTTGCCCCATTTTGCCCCGCTCTACCCTACTATCACAAACTATCTATATAGACGTCCCCACTGGGAACTTTTCGTTATAGTAGGAAATACCATCTTTTTTCTCAGTGAATAATAGCGGCTGCACGACGAACATTCGCGCGTGCGCGACTCGTCATGATCGACGTGGCTCGCAGTTCGAGGACGTTATAAATTTGTCCCGACGGACGCCGAAGGCCCGATCATTCTATTTTGACTCGAGTCTGGCAATACCGCGGAGAAGTGGAACGCGGCGGAATATCGGCTATTATCGATGATTGTCAACTCCGTCCGTCGCCATGAAACCCCGCGCTATATCACCTCTCCGTCAACGGTCCGCAGCGATGTTACGGACCCGTTTCATTGACGACGACCATAAATCAAACGTCGATAATTATACACATTATTTCATCTTTACGACTTCCATCCGCGCTTACGTGCAGGCCTCCGTACGATACACAACGATACTGCACTCGGTCAAATAAAGATAACCCGACACACCTAGTGAAAGGTTGCGAGCGGCTTCTCGCACACGAGAGTTATTCTCCTTGGGTGTACTTCGACGCCGTACGGTGAGCCGAGTCTTGGTCAAGAACGTTTCACAAATTGACCCTTGCCCGTTCCTATTCGCACGCGCTCTCCCGAGACCTGTTTTCAATACCTCGGTATTATAATCGCTTGGCTGTTGTGTTGCGAAAATTAATTTGTTCTTTTTTTTCTCGCTGTTGCAGAATTTCCGAGAGCATCGCATAGACGGCGCTTCGCTACCCCTTCTGTCGGAGGATCATTTGACCGGACCGATGGGAATGAAGCTCGGACCGGCGCTGAAGCTGCGGGCTCTGCTCGCCCGAAAGCTCGGCGCCTGCACGGTCTGCCTTCACTGCGCCCACTGTCATCAAACGCCACTTCCAGCCCTGAGCGCAGCGGCAGCCGCGGCCGCGGCGGCGGCCGCGAATTCGACACAGGCTCCAGGTCGTCGACCCAGCAGCACCGGAAACTGACAAACAATGGCGGAGACTCCGGGACTCGAGGCCGATCCGAATCGAGCCCTGCGGATTGAGCGTCGCGTGTCACGACCCGTGCGGAAGCCGGATGTCGTATTCAAAAAACCGATTAAACAGTGATCGTTTATGACGTTTGGCGATAAACAATTTGACAATAAAACAAAAATGGCAAGAGAAAAACAAACATCGGTATGAGGCACACGCGCGCGCCAAACGGATCCTCGATTATGGAGGGAGAATACGCGAAGAATAATGTGAAGATAATAGACAGGAGATAGAGATGAGCGTATTCGCGAGTGGAGACTCCGCCGGAAAAAACGAAAATAACAGTACCTAAGCTAGTTTATAGTAAACAAAAAAAAAATCTTGAAAAAAAACGCTAATTCTGTATAGGGACTCTGAAGTGCCTAATGCTGCTTCCAGCAGAGAGGGCTGATGTACCGCCTCGGTCGTTGGTTCTCCAGAACGTACTTATGACGGGATTGTGGGAATGAAAGATTGACGATCGGGGTTTCTTAGTCGATATCTGAAAGCGAACCGATGATCGATCAGCAACGCGAATCTGCAGTATGTAACTCCCGGAAAGTTTATTCTAAAAAAATGTTATCCTGTCGTCATCTTACATTTTTCGAGGAGTTAAATTTTGAGGCGCCAATTTTTTATGGTCTTTGTTATTTTTTTTTTTTTTTACATGTCGTTTCTGGAAATGACCCACTGCGAGAACCGCGAGTAACGACAGTCGTGCCTTGTTGACGTGCGGAATTATATTCTCAGCAGAGAGATAGGCATCATTAGAGACAATATAACGACTGCATGTGCAGCTACGGAGTACGCATGAAGATAATTAATGCGTTCGCTATCCTACATCGAACCCCTCGATGTTTTTACGGCAATTGGATTGAAACGTTCGAGTAAAATTTTTTTGTCTTAATGGATCGCGCGAGTGTTCAACGCAATCGCGATAACGACTCTGTCAACGTGCGAACAGGCAACACCGCGGCAACGCACAATTTACTCGAATAGGGTTCGCGATCGAGCTTTATTAACTCTCGGCGCGACTAAGGATTATCGCTCAGTCACGTTGTATCTTGATGAAGTGGCCGGTTGCATTCAGGAACGGCGGCGCGACAACGAAGAAATTCACGGGATACACGATTCTCACTCGTGATTGTGCCGAACAGTGGTTTTCGTTGTCGACATCGATCGCGACTGCTGACTATCTCTCGGTTCGCCAGAGCGACCCCGGACCGCCTTTTCAGCGATCGTGTTGCTGTAAAATAACGAACAGCCAAAAGGGGACGAAGGTTCGCTCGAAACCCGATCGTTGTGAGAAAATGTGTGAAACGTAAAAAAATGAAAATAAAAATAAAAAAGCAGAGCGAATGAGATAAAACGAAGAATGTAGTAGGGCGAGAGAGAGTGCGAAAACGTGCCCTGATTATAGCGAGAACCATGTGCAATAACAATAATCTTTCGACTCGATATACTTTTAACTGTAGGGGATACGTATTTGCTCAAATCGTTGTTTCTTTTATATATTTTAACGAAGTTTTATATGGATGACTATAATGATAAATATACTAAATTATATTTTTGCTAATAACGCTCTACGTGAAACAGACGAAGAAAAAGCTTAAAAAGAACAGAAAAAAAAGAACCCACAAATTATCCGACACACGATGGACAATAATGCAATAGAATCTAGTGCGATAGAGGTAACCGCGAAAATTGTAGATTTTTAACGCGTACCACGAAGAAGATAGAGAGTTGTACATTTTTTTTTCTTTCCAGCTGTAACATTTATTTATTTAGGATTTAACCGTTGCCTTATTGTATTCACGTAACAAGGTATGACGTAAATTGCAGTAGGCTGCGACTACTATTACTTGTATACACGAGAAAAAAAATGAAAATGATAGAGAGAAGAAAACCAGTTCGTACGACGAGCAGTATTTTTAGATTTACATTAGCCTGAATTTACTGCAGACTATTAATTAAATATATGTACACGTACACGATTAACACGATTACATATTCGCAAGCTCGAGGTACTTCGTCGTGAACGCTGAAAAAATTAAAAAAAGGAAGGCTCAAATACGCGAAGCATCCCGAGATAAAGGAGTTCTACCGTGATGAATCCGAGCTTGCGCAACAGGCATTGATAACATTGAGTGTTTACCTTCGCTCCGAAAATAGTTTGCGAAATAAAATCCTGATTGGAAATTCTTTATAGATTGTTTATGAAACTGTGTCGTGCGTACAAAAAAAAATTGAGCTGTTGCGGTTTTTACTTAAACTTTAAATCATGTTATTTATATAATGCTTCTTACGAATCAAAAACGATCCGTAGTTATTTTATTATTTATTTAGCACCGGAGACGAAGATTACGCGCACTATTATCAAAGTACTGCGTGCATACACACATACACACGAAACCGCGTAAATTCGTGGTAACAATGTTGAAAATTACGTATATAGCAGATAAAGAATTCTGAGAAACGAGTGCTGATGAGGAAGAGTGATTGAGAGAAAAAAATAAGCATGTGAGAATCGGCGTTACGGCAATTTTGTGATACTTCAATTTCCACTTCCGACCATCCTCCTCTCTTCCTGTTTGTCTCATCATCATCATTTTACTTACCGTTCGTCCACCTGCCCCGGTCTCTTCCCCCCTTGATCTCCTTATCTTATGTATTCCTTCATCGCAAGTCTGTCGTGTATTATTTTACGATTAACTGTCATATTATGTATAGCAGGAATTAATGGTGAAAAGATAAAAAAACAGTACATTGTTTCTGTTAAAACAAAATTGTTAAAAAATATATACAACTTTGTATTTATTATCACAAGTCCTACTATACTAAAAAAATGATAATATTTTTGCTAAACTATGGAAATATATTTGTTTCTAGGTTATCATTTTAAATAGTAAGCGTATTCGTTGGAATGGCGTTTGGAACTGTTAAAGTCCATATAGTAGTAATCGCAAGTGTTTCGTCGCTGAGCCAGATACCACGTGGGACGTCCCAGCGGTTTTTTTCCATCAGCTTCAGAGCTTAGCCTGCAAAGATCCCAGTCATAATTTTAGTTAGACTACTTATAATTTTATGCTAATGTGGAAAAGTGCCTTTCTACGCACAATTTCCAAAAACGAAAACCGTGATTTTCGTGATTTTGTTAGAAAAAATTATGTGAACATCTTGGGCCGTAGGTGGAAAAGGGAGTCCTGACTCGGGTGAATGGCGGCTTCGGCTCGTACGGCATTTTCACACTCGTCAAGACCTCCCATTCTACGCCCTTGCCATACAAATAACTATCTTACCTCGGAACAAGGGACCTTTCCTAACTTATACTTTTCCTGGGAGTCGAGCAGCGAAGTATAAGTTAACAGAAGCTTCACCAAATAAAAAGCCCCATAATTTTTCGCTTTTTTTATACTCACATTTCGATGAATAGCCAAAACGCCATCCTCTTCGCTCAGCAAAATCTCTACGTTGGCGTTCCCGCTCTCATCAACGATTACAGTTTTTCCGGTGCACGTGCCGTTCTGAAGGTTTCCCGATATAACGTCGCAGTAAGTACCAGGCTGAAGCTTGGTGTACAGTGTCCTTTTCAGATCGGATTTGTCGGCGTTGATTGCGATAAATCCTCCATCACCGCGTGAAAAGGCAATTTGATTGTTCCCGTTGTCCCACCACTCACTGATAGCGGAACCGTTCACCGCGTTACGGAAACGTACCATGTTGTATATCTGATTCCAACGATGCTCGCATATCCAACCAATCTCACAAGAAAGATTGTCTTTTATCACCGGAGAAATTATATTGTCTTGACTATCCGCTGGAGGTCCTTGATCATTGTGGTTGAAGGCGAACGAGCTCATCAGCTGAGGCTTGCCGTATGGATGCGCCAACATGAAGGCAATAGCCATCTAGAAACAGGAAAGCTGATCAATGTTGATCCTCTGCCATAGTTACTGCCTACCTTGTACATTACCGCCTACCTTGTACAACTTGGACCGCTTGTGGTTGAGTATTGATCCTCCAGATCCATGACCGCGCTGATTGTCATGATTATCTATGAAGACCAAAGCATCTTCCGAGGGTAACATACCCCAAGAGTCTCCAAAGTTCCTGAACCACTTGAGCGGATTATTTCCCATCATTGCATTGCCGATTTCGAACCCGTATCTAAACTCTGTCACCGCGGCGAATGCGTTGTACTCCATTTTTGAGATAGCTTCGCCGCCCATATCGATCACTTCTTGATAAATGTAGGGCCGAGAGTTTGCAGCGAAACCGTGCTCGGTATTTAGATTGTGAAGACGGGAATATATAATCCGAAGATTTTCGGGCTTCATGTGTTTCGCTGCGTCGATTCTACACATACAATATCATATAAAAGAACGTTTCACAAGAACTCCCGGTTTGATAAAAAAAAAAAATGATGGAGAACTAACCGAAAGCCAGCGACTCCGGCGTCGATAACAGCGTTCATGAAGTCAACTATTTTCCCTCTAACGTATTCAGTACTCTGATTCAAGTCGTGAAGACCGAGGAGCTCGCACTCCCTAACTTGTCTCACGTTTCCGTAGTCATTGATCGAGCACAACTCATGAAAATCATTAGGACCGTAAGGCACTTTCCAGTATTGTCGGGCAGTGGTATTGGCGGTCGAACCTCCGGTTCCCAGAACTTTCGGATGATCGCCCGACATGTGATTGATAACCGCGTCCACGTAGATCCTCACACCTGCTAGATTGCACCGTCTCACCATATTCCTAAAATCTTGTTCGCTTCCGGATCGAGTGATCCAGCTGTAAGATATTGGCTGATAGCGTTCGAACCATGGTCTTGATGACATTATCACGTTCTCTTGAAGTGGTGATACCTAAAAAGTTACGTTTCCTACAATTAATGGTGTCAACTATGTAAAGCACAGATGTAGTGACCGAAATTATAGACAGTGGTAACAAGCCTTTCTATTACTTCTTCTTGAACAGCTTTTTATAAATCGGCTCGTCATTCAATGAATTAATTCTCAAAATACCTGAACACCGCCGAAACCCATCGGACCGAGAAACCTCTCGCATTCGTCGGCGATATCAATCCATTTCCATTCGAAAAGATGAACCATGACATCATGGCCGGACACGTAGTTTGGATTGTTTAACGAGGAATACTCTGCTGGAGCAGCCACGGCAGCACCGAGGAACAAACTCGCCACTGTTATGATTAAACGAGACATAGCGAAATGTGTGATGTCTTAGAGTCTCAGTAAACGTTTATATAGGCTCCGGTTATGGCTAAATGTCGCTAATACTCGCTAAACAATGTTATCAATCTTGGTTGACATAGTAGAGCAAACAATCCTACACACACTCGATAGTGATATATATATATGGGGCATCCGACCAGAAATGTGCAGACTCGGAACCTGACCCGCTTCAAAAATTGCGGATTAGGGTCCGCAATTTTTGCGCAATATTTGTTTAACATATGTTAAAGAAATTTTCTGGTCAGTCCAAAATTGTGTTGTACGACGTTAGGGCAGAGCGGTACATTTCTGGTGGAATGCCCCATGTGTTTATTTCATTTCGAATAATAGTGAGTGTGTGATTAACGTCATGTGTAACATGACGTCATGTGTGTCATGTGTCGTGGTGTCTCTCTCACTCCACTGCAAGCAGCAATAATCACGTTATCTCTCCCGCTCTCTTGTGACATTCACATGGCGTGAAAATACTTGAATTCCTTACAAAAATAGGTGCGAAAAATAACGAAATATCTCGAGCCACCTGCTGCGGAAGTCACGTCAGTTCAAACAATCCGACGATCGGTAGAGACCTTCAACCACATTTAGCGTTGTTATTGATGTTCGGCGCGGGTATTCAAATTAATTAGTCGTGGTTAAATGTTTATGAATTGTCAATGAAATATTAAAATACTGACATGGTTTATTCGTTCACAATATTAAAAACTCGATGGGACGATAGAATTGGTTTCACATACAACACGCGCATAACTTGAATATTAATCGATGGAGTTACAATATAGGTACCTAAGACTTTATTAAAAGCGCGTGAAGACGCATTTTTCATCGATAAGCCGTACGAGCTATGAACTCTGACTTCCAGTTGGACAGTCTTTGAAGTGTAATTGCGCAGCCTGACGTCGTGCGTACAGTGGTTCGATGTTAACTGACGTCTTCTCACTGACCGATATGTTACATTTTCGAGATTTCGGCATTAATAGCATATAAGAGTGAATTCTGGAAAACCTAAATCACTCCCATATGCAACATTTTCGAGATTTCGGCCTTCATAACATATAGGAGTGAATTCCGAAAAACCTAAATCACTCCCATATGCTACATTTTCGAGATTTCGGCATTCATAGCATATAGGAGTGAATTCTGGAAAACCTAAATCACTCCCATATGCAACATTTTCGAGATTTCGGCCTTCATAACATATAGGAGTGAATTCCGAAAAACCTAAATCACTCCCATATGCTACATTTTCGAGATTTCGGCATTCATAGCATATAGGAGTGAATTCCGAAAAACCTAAATCACTCCCATATGCTACATTTTTGAGGTTTCGGCATTCATAGCATATAGGAGTGAATTCCGAAAAACCTAAATCACTCCCATATGCTACATATTCGAGGTTTCGGCATTCATAGCATATAGGAGTGAATTCCGAAAAACCTAAATCACTCCCATATGCTACATTTTCGAGGTTTCGGCCTTCATAGCATATAGGAGTGAATTCCGAAAAACCCAAACTCCATGTAGCACACGGGAGTGGAATTCGAAAACCATAAATCACTCGGATATGCTATATGGATATCCTCGGATATGTCTCGAGGTTCGACATTCATAACGTATGGGTAATAATGACAAAAACCGGGTACTGAGGAAAAACGGGTCACCAAAAGAAAGCTGGCTACCTCATATATGAGTGCCGACAACAGAATGTAAAAAAAGAGATAAAATCAAAAATGACTTCGGGGTTCTCGGGCGAAGCGCGCGGTCATGGCTAGTCCTTTAAAACAAAAGTGTTAGAAAATATATACAATTTTGAATTTATTATCACAAGCCTTATTACACTAAAAAAATGATATTTTTGCCAAGCTATATAGATATATTTTTATCTAGGTCATCATTTTAACTAGTAAGCGTATTCGTTCGAATGGCATTTGGAACTATTTAACCCCTCGCTGTCAGGAGTCCCTACAGGAGCCCCAACGTATAGGGAATGCGTTCCTCTGACAGTGAAGGGGTTAAGTCCGTATAGAAGTAATCACAAGTGCTTCGTCGTTGAGCAAGATACCGCGTAGGATTTTCCAGCAGATTTTTTTCCATCAGCTTCAGAGCTTCGCCTGCAAAGACACCAGTTATAACTTCAGTTGAACTTCTTATAATTTATTACCTCAGAACAAGGGACCTCTCCTAACTTATACTTTTCCTGGGAGTCGAGTAGCGAAGTATAAGTTAACAGAAGTCTCACCAAATAAAAATTCCCATCATTTTTCGCTTTTGTTTTATACTCACATTTCGATGAATAGCCAAGACGCCATCCTCTTCGCTCAGCAAAATCTTCACGTTGGCGTTCCCGCTCTCATCAACGATTACAGTTTTACCGGTGCACATGCCATTCTCAAGATTTCCCGAGATTACATCGCAGTAGGTACCAGGCTGCAGCTTAGTCTGCAGTGTCCTATTCAGATCTGACTTGTCGGCGTTGATAGCGATAAATCCTCCATCGCCGCGTGAAAAGGCAATTTGATTGTTCTCGTTGTCCCACCACTCGCTGATAGCGGAACCGTTCACCGCGTTACGAAAACGTACCATGTTGTATATTTGTCTCCAACGATGCTCGCATATCCAACCAATCTCACAAGAAAGATCGTCTTTTATCACCGGAGAAATTATATTGTCTTGACTATCCGCTGGAGGTCCTTGATCATTGTGGTTGAAGGCGAACGAGCTCATCAGCTGAGGCTTGCCGTATGGATGCGCCAACATGAAGGCAATAGCCATCTAGAAACAGGAAAGCTGATCAATGTTGATCCTCTGTCATCGTTGATCGCATCAAAATTGAGGTACGGCCTACCTTGTACAACTTGGACCGTTTGTGGGTGAGTATTGTTCCTCCAGATCCATGACCGCGCTGATTGTCATGATTATCTATGAAGACCAAAGCATCTTCCGAGGGCAACATACCCCAAGTCTGTCCAACGTTCCTGAACCACTTGAGCGGATTGTTTCCCATCATTCCATTGCTGATTTCGAACCCGTATCTAAACTCTGTCACCGCGGCGAATCCGTTGTACTCCGTTTTTGAGATAGCTTCGCCGCCCATGTCGATCACTTCTTGATAAACGTAGGGCCGAGAGTTTGCGGCGAAACCATGCTCGATGTTTAGATCGTGAAGACGGGAGTAAATAACGCGAAGATCTTCGGGCCACATGTGTTTAGCTGCGTCGATTCTGCGCAAAGAATATCATATAAAACAGCGTTAACCTTTCTGCAAAAACTCCCTGTTTGGTAAAACCATGATGGAGAACTAACCTGAAGCCAGCAACTCCGGCGTCGATAACGGCGTTCATGAAGTCAACTATTTTCCCTCTAACGTATTCACTACTCTGATTCAAGTCGTGAAGACCGACAAGCTCGCATTCCCTAACTTCTCTCGCGTTTCTGTAGTCGTTGATCGAGCACAACTCATGAAAATCATTAGGACCGTAAGGCACCCCCCAGTATTGTCGGGCAGTGGTATTGGCGGTCGCACCTCCGGTTCCCAGAACTTTTGCGTGATCGCCCGACATGTGATTGATAATCGCGTCCACATAGATCCTCACACCTGCTAGATTGCATCGTCTCACCATGTCCCTAAAATCTTGTTCGCTTCCGGATCGAGTGATCCAGCTGTAAGATATTGGTTGATAGCGTTCCCACCATGGCCTTGATGAAACTATCACGTTTTCTTGGAGCGGCGATACCTAAAAAGATACGGGCTCCTACAATTTTTAGTGTCAACTATGTGAAGCACAGACCTAGTGACCGAAATGATAAATAATGGTAACAAGCCTTTTTATTACTTCTTCTCGAACAACTCTCTATAAATCAGCTTGCCATTCAATGAATTAATTCTGAAAATACCTGAACACCGCCGAAACCCATTGGACCGAGAAATCTCTCGCACTCGTCGGCGATATCAATCCATTTCCATTCAAAAAGATGAACCATGACATCGTGACCGGACGCGTAGTTTGGATTGTTTAACGAGGAATACACTGCTGGAGCAGCCACGGCAGCACCGAGGAACAAACTCGCCACTGTTACGATTGAGCGATACATGGCGAACTGTGTGATTTCTCGGAGACTCAGTTAACGATTATATACGATCCGGTTATCGCTAAATTTACTACAAATTTAATCGACCTCTGTCGTCAGCCGGTCTCTCGCTCTCTAACATCCGGAAATCATTATCTCAGCCGGACAAGCGGGAATGACCGAGTTATCTGGATATTTCGGCGAATCGCCACTGCGAGCGAAGTCGCTCCCCTGCAAGCGTTATCAATGATGTCAGAGTGCTTTGCGTTCTTACATATACTATATTACCGAAGGCAATATCCACTTTATCAATCTTGGTTGATATGAAAGTAGGGCAAACAACTCTATACACTCTCGAGAGTGGGGTATGTATGTATTTATTTCATATCAATAACAGTGAATGTGCGAGTTAAAACACTTGAATTCCTTGCCAAAACAGGTGAGCATTAACTCGAGCCACATACTACGGAATTCACTATAGGTAGTTCAAACAATCCGACAGCAGTGTTGTCGGAGACCTTTGACCACGCTCAGCTAGTTCCTGACTGATAAAGTAATAACGTAAACTAAAAATACACAACGCGTGGGCTCAAATCTAATATAATATTCGGGTGTACTTCTGCAATCTTCCGCTTATATACGGCGGCCCACGACTAATCACGACCGTCTTCTGTCGCTCAATGCAACCTGGATGTGTCCTGAAAAAAAAATATATTTATCAACCGGAGCCCTGCTAAATGAAATATTTATGGAATGTCAACTCACCCCGATATGAATGGCGGCGACTCCTTCCGGGGCATCTTTTCCTATGAAGAACGTCGCGTTTCCTTTGCTATCTACGACAATAGTCTGTCCGGTGCATTTTCCTCCCTCAGGTTTTCCGGATATGACGTCGCAGTACGTTCCAGCCGGTAGACCAGTCTGCAATACTTGACTGAGATCAGCATCCTCGCCGTTGATTGCGATGAACCCGAGGGCTCCCCTGGAAAAGGCAATTTGGTTCTTTCCGTTCGACCACCAGTTCGCCAGAGGCTCCTCCTTGACGACGTTTCGGAAGATATTCATTGCAACTATCTGAGGCCAGCGATGCTCGCAGACCCATTCGCTCGCGCAAGCACCGTTTTTCACAGGCGAACGGATGTTTCCGGATTGATCGGCCGGAGGACCGGCGTCTGTGTTGGTGAAGGCGTAGGAACTCATCACTCGGGGAGATCCGTAGGGATGAGCGAGCATGAAAGCCACAGCCATCTGCGTCGATACAACGAATAAATGTAAAAGGTATTTCTCAACTAAAAGAGGCTACAGATAGAGCGGCATTGATGGAGCAACCTTGTATTGCTTGGGAACTTTGTAAGTGAGGATCGAAGCTCCACCAGCTCCGTGTCCGCGCTGATTGTCGTGGTTGTCAATCATAACGAGAGCATCCTCGGAAGGCAACAATCCCCATCCGTTTCCCCAGTCCTTCAGCTTGTAGAGCTCATCCTGACCGCGGAACATCATTCCGAGAACGATACCGAAAGTGAACTCGATCACTGTGCCGAAGTCCGTGTACTCCCTTTTGCTGACTGCCTCGCCGCCGAGGTCTATCACCTCCTGATAGATAAAGGGACGGAGGCCCGATCGATAACCGTGGCTGGTGCTCAAATTTTTCATCCTGGAGTAGATGACCTTGAGGTCTTCCGGCCACATGTGCTTTGCCGCGTCGACTCTGAGATAATAAGACATATAATTTTGGGAATCCTGACAATCGGAAGTATTGGGCAATTTTAGCTGATAACAATCGTTCATGGTCGTTTAGCTGAAATTTTTAGATACAATATCATTTTGTAACAGAAACGTTTGTTTGCAGCGACGGTGCGATCAGTGGACCGATACAAATGTTTTTTTCGGCAGGTGTTTCTTTATCATTGAGATACTTCGACATGACACAGCACTTGCCAAAATTACAATCAAATGATCCCTTTATTTAAAATTGACATTCATGCTTTCCGGCGTCGACTCTGTGATAATAAAACATATAATTTTGGGAATCCTGACAGTCGGAGGATATGGGCAACTGTATGGGTGGCTGATAACAATCGTTCACGGTCGTTTAGCTGCATTTTTGAGATAATATCATTTTGTAATCGAAACGTTCGTGTGGAGCGACGGTGAGGTGAGTGCACCGATAAAAACGTTTTTTTCGGCAGACGTTTCATTATCATCGAGGCACTTCGACGGGGCAAGGACCTGCCAAAATTAAATGATCTCGCATCTATTTTAAATTGACATTAAAGATCCATGATCTGCATTACCGAATTCCAGCAGCCCCCGCGTCAATAATCCTATTCAGAAAGTCGACAATTGAAGCCCTGACGTTCTCTCGGCTCTGATCCAAGTCGTGAAGTCCACTGAGCTCGCAATCTCGGACCTCAGTCGCATTCTTGTAATTGTTTATTTGGCAGACCCTGTGGAAATCACTAGCGGTGTATGGCACTGCAGGGTAGGAACGTGCGTTGGTATTGGCGACAGAGCCACCTGTTCCAATGGCTGGCTTTGCATCCTTCGTCATGTGATTGACAACGACATCGACGAAGACTCTCACGTCAACCGCGTTGCATCTTCTTATCATGTCACGGAACTCATCTTCGTTACCGGATCGAGAAATTATGTTCAATGACAGGGGTTGATAACGCTCCCACCAGGGCCTGTTTTCAATCACCATATTTTCGTGTATCGGTGACACCTGCAATTTAGATGTTCATTTTTTTCTGTATCTCTTAGAATTTTTTTGTATCTCTTAGAATTTTTTTTGTATCTCTTAGAATTTTTAAAAAATTGGAACACCATAAGTCTTACTTGAACACCACCGTAACCCATCGGTCCCAAAAAGTTTTCACACTCTTCGGCAATATCGCTGAACTTCCATTCGAAGAGATGGACCATGGTCTTCCGGTCATCCTTGTAATGCGGATCTTTCTGCGCTTCCGCGATCGCTAGCAATGCCAGCGGCAATAGAATATACGACCTCATCATTGAACGAAGCGCTGATGGACACTGCCGGACAAGAACGTAGTCAGAACAGGCTTATATCAAGGGATTGTTGTGGTAAAACGCTGTTTGTACAGCCGATGACGAGTGACGCTAGCTAGCATGTCACTATGTTTAATAGATCGATACTGTTGGTATGGTAAATGTTTACGACAGCGGAGAGCGCGATGCAGTCAGACAATTTATTATCGTTCGTATGTGGGTAGTATACTGGACCGCGTATGCATATCGCAATCGCACATGCAACAGACTTCGATAACACGTTTGGTAAGTTGCATAAAGCAACTTGATAACGAGAAAAACTGTAAAAAAAAATTGAAATTGCGAGAAGTGCAAGTGTTGCAGGTGCAGTCTTTCGAAAGTATCTTTAAAAGTATCATCAGCATTTTTTTTTTTCATCGTTTATCGATGAAATTGTCAACGTTCGCGCTACTGTATGCTTTGTACACTTTATACGTTCTAGAGTTGTACAGTCTAGCAGCATCAAAAAGGTGAGGAATAATTTCCCAGAAAGAAAAGCGTGCCGTAAAATTCGAACACGCCAAACTTATAGAGGGGGATTTCATTTTCTCTCGTTCTTTATTTCAACTGATTTCATTTTTGTTTCATTACAGTATATCACAACATTATGTAGAGATCGAACTTTAGGTAGAATCATTTCGCTTGGCGAACTGACGGGAAGTCGTATTTGTTTTCATTCTCGAATTATAACATACACGAGATTGCGAATCGTCGGCGTAACGCTGTTTTTTTTTCTCTTTTCGTTGTTCCTTAGATGCATTTTCTCATTAATCATGAATTATAAGAATTATTGACGATCTGAAATCGCAATTCCATTATACAGACGATATCGTCGTTCAATTTTGGGCATCATAAAGAACTCGAGCGACACGACATCGTAGTCCGAGCTTTTTAGATCGGAGTTATTACAAGAAAGACATGATTGTTTTTTTTACATAATTTGTCGTACGTGTGTATACCGATTATACTTAACAGACTAACAAACTCACCAACAGTCGGAACGTTCACAAAGCACATCAACAGCTTTTTCCGTTTTTAACTGATCGTCGAATGACCGTCAATTGAAATGAAATCGTGAGACGTACAAAAAAAAATCGATCGATAGATAGATGACTTAGCCGCAACGTCAAGTAGGATGATGTGTCGATCACGATAAACATGACAGGTTTTTTTATAGATAGCGTTATATGATTGCGTGTAGCACGCTATAGGGTCATTGTTCAAAGCAGTCTTTTCTTCGATTGCCTGGTTCACGCTGTCCCCGATCGATACAATCGATACTGTTAATTTTTTAATATTAAATATATAGGTCAAAAGTGGTGTATATGGCCCACTCCGATTAACATGTTAAGCATATGGAAGTCGTACCTGGCTGTATTCACCACTTATACCTTAATACTAAAAATACTATGTGAGTCATTCACATGTAGGAAATAACAACAAAGGTCAAGTGTTTCCGACGGGGCACGATTACATAGAATTCTCGGCTGTAGAATCTCGATGCAAGCTGCGAATCCCCCCCCGAGAAATTAGTTAACACTCAGTTATAACAAAGATTCCTCGCGCCAAGGCTGATCAACGACTTTTATTATAATAGTATGCACACGTCACGTATATAGACAATAAATTTTTGCTGTTGTTTTCACATTAATATAAATATACCCCTGACACTTATGCAATCGAGCTGCACATAACATGACATTATAAAATATTACCGACAAAGGCTGTTGCGGTTGGCTTTATTTGTCTAACAAAATTAATCGTTAATTGGGTAATTAATCAACGCAGGGGGAATGCATCAGTTCGGCGATTATATCGTCTGTTTTATGTTCTTTTGCATATTCAAAGCTGGATTAATATTGCCGGAACTGGCAGCACTGCCCCATATGAAGATCGACGGGAACATCCATGGAAGGACAAGTAGCTTAGGAAATATTGGCCGCAGGACTTTAGTCGACATGCCATGATTATACGATAGTCGAGAGCATTTTCATTTCATGTTCTTCGACTGGAAGGTCCTTATCACGAGATTTTGTTACAGTGAATATCATCGAAGATCTCAGACTCGGCTCACTATAGGTACTATAATAGGATAAAAAAAAACATTTTAAAGCAGTATCCAGCCGCGTTTTTCACTTGCCAACCACAACTGAACCAATCAACGAGACTATATATCTTTACCGTCGTTTTGCTTTGTGTTTTTCTTTTCTTAATACAACCAACAGATTGCTTGGTAGAACCGTGCCTCTCGTTGCATACAGCGAAAAATCCAGATGATGATTCAGACGACTTTTTTGAATACCGAAATGCAACAGGAAACATCGGTGTGAGCGGTTAATGCACGTAGAATATTATCCATCAAACGCAGTTTCCGGGTGTATCCCGTCGTTTCCTTCGGTATTTACATATTTATATTATAAGGATCCCCACATGTCACACGGTGGATGGATAAACATAAGTTTTTTTTTCAATAGAAAATACTAAGTTCCATTTGGAGCATGTGCAGTGGGAAGACGAAATAAAATAAAATCTTTGGAGCGCGAAGTTTAATTTCGCGGTACCCTTATTCGGTAGCCTTCCGATGTTTTTTTTTCTCCTCTCTTCCAACGATAATCGTGCGTTTGACAATGTGCGTCTAAAATAACAATAATCGAAGCTAATGCAAAGGCTATCCTCAGAGTCATTGAATAGTAGCTTGGACGACAGCATCTTTTTAAGTCGAGACACAACCCATTTGTCGTTTATTATCCATCCCCCAGATTCGTTGGGAGACGAGATCGCACCGGCAGTCTAATAATGCGTATTTCTTTATGTTTTGTTTTCTTTTTTTCGGCTCAAGCGTATAGTATCAAATATAGAATTCGAGTATTTGCAGCTACCTTGATTTAGTATGTATATATAATTTATTCCTCGATGGATATGTAGTCAAAAATTTCGAACGTCGCTCCGCCAGCGAATTTTGAAAGTACAAATTGCACCGATCGATTTTTCATCGTCGGAGCGGAGTTGTTTTTTTTTTTTTGCAGAAAAACAAGTCATGCAATTGGGAAATTAGAATTTGTGAGTCTTGTAGAGCCAGACTAAATCCGGTCGACCTTCCTGTCTCAGAACGAATCTTATGTAGAGACCACCCGATCTTTCGACTGGTTGGAGTTCCTGAGTCTCCTCGTCGAAGGCTTCCTCGCGCCTTATTATCGGCATCTGCGTCGGAGTCTGTCTCGGCGCCATCATCTCGAAGTGAACGCTCTGCTCCGGCGTTCCGGGTTTCTCCTCTGGCACTTTTATCTCTGCGGTTGTTTCGTCCGCAACGGCCGCTATCAAGGCGGCCGGGGCCGCAGGTTAGTTGCTACCAGAATTTTGTTTCTGGTCGGAACCGACATCGCTTCCGCTCGAGCTCAGTGTCGTGTTGCTACCGTACGGATCCAGTGACGACTGCACTGACATGCTGCGACCCTGTCTTCTCACTCTGTAGGGTGAGAGTTTCCCGGGGTCGACACTGGTCGGGTCTGCCTGCAACAATCCCCTGTCAAGTCACTAGCGTTCGCCGGGAGACTCACGCGAAAACTAAATCCTCAAGACCGCAACGTTCATTAATTTCATTATGAATTCATGCGTCGTCGATTTAAGGAGGCTCGAAAAAAAATTGCATCTATAACAATTAATAAATTTTGTAGTTCGTCAATCGCTATTCTTAACATAATTTACCATTAAAGTTTTCAATTATTATATTCTATAATAAAAAACATTGTGAAACCCCCTTAAGTCTCCAACCTCCCGGTACATAGATCGAGTACGGCAGTCTATTAATTCTCGAAGTCTTAGCCGGGGAAAAACGTAGGATCCGGCTCATTTATCGATCCCATCGATGACAGCAATAATTCATTTAAAGATCGTTATTCGCAGATCGTACGGTGTACGTACTGTCCGAGGCTCAACAAGAAGTCTTGTAGCGCCAGTTGTTAAACTACTTTTAGCCGAGTCGTCGAGGTAGGTATAATTCGATACGATGTACAAAACCGTCCCCGATCGGATACAAGCAGACTTAAGACACGCACCTGATAGGCCAGGGCGATGACCATTATTCTCTCCGGTACCAGTTGCAATGGTCTAACTTCGTCCATGAGTACACACGTCGGTATCTTGTGAAACTGTATGAACTCCAAGAAATTACCGAGGACGTCTTTGAGCGGTATGTTCTCGTCGTTATCGCAAAATTTTTTGCTCCACATAAGAGCGGCCTGCGAAATCAAGGGGTAACGAATAAGCTATCGGTGGCGAGCGTGACTTGCGAGGTAGAGAGCAAGGAACTCGCGCCATACGGAAATTACGTTAAATGGTCGGTGAATTTATGTACCGTAGGTATATAAAGTATGACGAGTAAGTTTTCCCGTGTGTACCGTTAGATCGCGAGATCTCACCTGAAATTTAGTAAACTCATCGGCACGAAGTTCTTCCCTTGCGAGAATCAATCGGACTACGTGCTGCGGTAAGAGCGTAAAGGAGCCGAGATTCAGCACTTCGTTACCGTGCTCGTCCACGAATTCCAGAACCTTAAACCAAAACGGGTATTTAATATCGTGGAGTTCTCCTAAACGCGATACATATTAGTTACCATTATTAGATACGTAGCCGAATATCAATAATGATTAGTCCTCGCTGTGGGCGGTAACGCTAATGGTTAGTCTAAACTGTATGATTGACGATTATATCGCCGTTCACGTGGTGATGACGAAACATGCGCGATACAGGTCGCATATCATAGTATACACAGGAACGTTGTTCCCTCAAACACACGCAGGGTACTCGACGATAAAATTGGGATTTCCTAAACGGCCAGTTCAATCGAAACTTCTACGAAGCAATATCAGTTCTAATACTCGAGAAATTCCCTATCTCAGATTTCGAAAAAAAAAAAATTATCTCGGTGTTTAATCGTCGATCTGGGTAAAAGAAAATCGACATTTTTTTTCTTATCGGACTGTTGAACGAGGGCATATCTAAAAAAAATATATCACCTTTTGTACGAGAGACTTGGTACACTTGTATTGAATATAGCGTTCGGCGGATGCCAGTAGAGCACAGACCGTATCCACTGTTATGCAGCATTGGACGAAACCAGCACAGGCTCGTCTCAGTTCGTCCAATCCGTAGTAGTCCGCGGCATTCATGACACCTTACGAACGAATATCAGTGTTATCTCCAATAGTGCGACACTCCACTCGAGATAAATACATTTACACGGTAAAATAGGCACCAAAGTTACCTGACCACAAACGTCCACAATTCTTTTCATATTAATTTTACAACGAAATCTTGTCCATTTTACAAAAATATCTGTTAATCTTAACATTATTTTTTTTGTAAAATTAACAACAACAAAAATTGTGGATGATTGTGGAAAAAACAGTTTGTTAAATGTAAAAAGTTTTTTACTGAGTTCGGGAAAACCAAGAAAATGTCTCATCTTACCCAACAAAGTTCTTGGCTGCAGTGTCACGCATCCCGTATGAATGTACTCGATGAGTTGTCGAAATACGTCGGGTTCGAACTCTTCGATGATTAGGGTGTGATGCTGATTCGACTGTGGCTAACAGACAGGTATGTAGATCAGTAGATGAAAAACAAGAGAGTTCGTAGACATTATTTACCTATCGTCTATAGACGTTTAAGTTTTTTTTAATCCTAAAAGCACTCTATGGAAAAGCGACAATGTTTCTCTATAACAGTCGGTAATGGTTTTCGCGACGAATTTATGCAAACTATAATGAAAACAAAACCATGTAAAGCCTCCGAACAAAGCTCGTTGTGGGGGCATATTCATGAGTGATGGTCGATGCAAAGCCTAAACAGAAACGAGAATAAGCGCTGTGTTCCATATATATGCACCTACTGCATAAAGGTTTCTGGATTCATATAGGCCTTTTGTACGCATACATCGCACATTGCATGCCTGCATCGACAATTAAAGTTATTCCAATGCCCGTTAAGTGTCGGATCAATTCATGTCAAAGAGGGCAAGCGCGTGCCAGTGGTAAAGGCAGGCTTTTGTCAGACACCTAATCGTGCATACGGAGTTGTTCCAATTCGGCAATAGGACGAATGGTTTTTTAGGCACTCTTTCTAGGCGATGTTAATTGCGAAAGCCTTGGGTGCTCCGATTGAATTTCCGTTGATAACGTCCTTTCGCTAAACTATCGACTAGTCTATCACTAAATCGCGGATCATGCATCGGGATTGACGATCTATAACTAATGACATGGACTCATCGATTGTTGGGGTGATCGAACATTTTTTTTTTTTTTTTACTAAGTTTCTAAGGTTTCTTCAAGGTTGACATATAGAATATACCTCGTGTATTGGAGCCAACTGCTGCGTGTACCCTGACCGCTAACCGACACATAACATACGAAAACTTACTATTTCTGTATCGAGACAAGTATGATCAGACGCGAGGGGAAGACATTATTCGTATATCGGTGCAGTTACTGCTAGACCTTGTCGAAGGTGTACTTAGCGAATCTATCTTGCGCGTAAATCATAGTCCTCAAATTTAAGCGATATTATTATTACAAATCGAACGCGCCGTTAACTGCAATCTGCCAGGATATTAGCATACGCGCGCCGAGCTTTATACTTTCACCGGTTGTTCGATTTTATTCACAGCGTCACAGTCACAGTTGCCATGCACAGTATAGAAAATAACGCGACTGATAAGTCGCGTATCATATCGATATACAATTTTTTTTTCATCACATTTTAACATTGACAGATGTATTATCATCGCACGGAAATCAATTATGTTCGTTTATTAATTAAAAATAGTTGTAAACCTTATCGATGAGTAAATTTTTAAGTACGAAATGTAAAAGAATCGTGAGACGAATATTGTCACAGACTTTGCAGGAGAAACAAGGCGCGATGAATTTACCTGTTGCGTGGCGTTCTGAAGATTCAACAGAGGCTCGGAGCTCCTCTTGAGAAAGAAGCGCAGTTTCTCGCGCGGCGGTGGTTCTTTCTTGCGCTGAGGGCTCGGCGTCTGATACAGCATCTTGTGGAACACTCTGCGGATCGTGTGAAAGAAGAAAACGTCACGGGGGCGAGGTCGAAAAAAACGGATAAAAATTCTTCGGAGGTTTTTACGTTTGGGAAAAAAATATGAAAAAAATAATGTGAAGTAAAACGTGTTTTTACAGTTGAATCGTTCTCGAGACCGCCGAGACGTTTCCGTGGTTCTTTGTCGGCGGCGGTGATTAACACGGCTTAATTGCAATTGGATGAGCGACAGTTGCAGCTTGCGACAAGTTATGGTAAAAATAAAAATATAAATAAGTAGATAAACGAAGCGTATGGACGGACCTGCTTCTGGCGGCGAGGACGGCCTTCACGGCGCACACCGGCTCTCTTGTGTCGCCGACGAGGAAGGTCACGTCACACAGCTCCGGCATGCTCGCGAGGAACTTCATGTCCTCGGCGAGGCCGGTCCTGTTCTCGAAGGTCGAGTAATCAGGCTCGTCTGCCACCCCCATCAAGCCAACCCCCGATCCCGAAGCCTCCGGCATCGAGCTCGCCTCTCGCTGCGAATAAATCAGAGACAATTGACATCGAACGAAACTACAGATTTAATCTCATATTCTTCATGTATTTTTATTTACTCTCAAGCATCAGTAATTTTAGTAATTATTCTTCACAGGTAAATTATTTTTTCTAAAAAAATCCATTTATTTTTCCAATTACTTAACGGCAAAAAAATTATTAATTTAATGTACCGGACTGGAAGTTTTCATGGAAAAACTCGTAGATTAAATGTATAATGTACAATTGTGCTGAAAAATGAATATACTTTTTCATTGAAATAAAAATAAATGATTAAAAATAAAGCATTTCCAATGTTTTTAAAACACTGAAAATAATTTTTTCGTGACAATTGTACATGAAATTTAATATACCAGTTTTTGCATAAGAACTTACGGTCCGGTACATTAAATTTCATAGGATTTATTTTTACATTGTATCCATGCATTGACATTTGTGATTATAGCGAAATTGTCCTCGATAACACGCTGGGTCGAAGAAGCTGTGTGTCTATTATCCACGAGAACGGAAACACCCGTCGTTTCAAGTTTCCCGCGATCCGGCGAAATCTGCAGCGAACGGCTCGGCCCAGTCATCCTCGCGAGGGGATGAGAAGGAGCGCATGGTACGCAGGTGCGCCTCCAAAGTTCAAGGTCACATCGGCCTCGTAAATGTACTTGCACGCCCGTTAGAGAAAGGAGCTCCTGCCGATGGTTGAGCGATCGTTGAAACGGGTGAAAGCAAAGACGACCCACCGATCAATATTACCAATCGATCTCAACAAACTCCGCAATTAATTCGACGCGACAACTGGCACTTATAACCCGTTTAATATACACAGCGCTGCCCTTGCGTGTATATTTTCATTGGTGCACGGTACCGCGTAAATCTCGGATCGTTTCATGCCCGTTATAAATCGACGTGACCCGACGCAGTTAATCTCGAATAAAACGCCACGAAAAAATCGTATCCGAGAAGATCGGCAAGCCAATGAAACTATGAAATAGCCAGCGAAAAGTACCGATGTAATAATGAAAGAGGTATATAACTTGCGTAACGCTCGCCCGTCGACATGAATAATTTGCGATTGAAACGCACACACACACATGCACACAGAGCAGCAGCGGTGAACGCCAGGCAGCTCCCAATCGTCGGATCTAAGCGTAATTGATCGGCTATTGAATCCGATAATTAACGTTCCCGGTCCGCTCGGTCACACAGAACAGTACGCGTCTCGCAGGCTGAAGAACGATTTCGAATTGCATCCCAATTCGCAGCGGCAATTGCCAGCGAACCGGTGTGCACTTTCATTGCAAATTGAAGTGATGTTATATATACATATACGTGCGCGGTATATCCACCGACAAGTAGTTTCAGCGGCTCCATTATTTTCATGGGAAACGAGAAATTAGACGAAAGGTGGGTGGGTAGTGTATGCAGTAAAACAGAGGGGCTCGATAACTCTTCCTGCCGATATCGATCGTTATCTCTCGTGTAATTAACCCAGTTTCGAGCCAGCCCTTTCGCCTATGACGAGAGTGCTCTTCTTCGGATAGATACACGCCCAACATCGAACGGAATTACCGCTTAATCCGTATTTCAAGTTCAGCAGCGCGACAGCAGCTGGAATCCTTGGAGCGAATTGATAAAAATCGGATAAACATAAAAAAATAAAAACTATAGAGCAAAGGCGCGGCGGACGTACAAGACGGAGGAAGAAGTCGCGAAAGAGCGTCGTAGAAGTATACAAATTACCTGTTGCTCGAATCCCGGAGCCTTCTCGCTCGCCGGGCTGCTCTTCCCTCGAAAAAACACTTTTACCCCGATTATTTTATACTTGGATTTAAATTAGATATTCGCGCAGCCTCCCTCGGCGCACATTTTATAATAGGGTTGTCAGATCCCGATCGGCCAGTGGTAACGGCAGTTTTGCACAGACCGGAAAGATCAATATTCCCGCTTTTCCTTAGTAAATTATCCCGCTACCCGGTGTCTTTTTTTTTTTTTTTTTTTTTTTTTTTTTTTTTTTTGTAGAACACAGAGCAACCGTAATCCCTGATGAGTATATACACGCTAACTTCGTGAGCTGATTAAAATATCACAGAATAGATACAACCGGTTCGTCGACTCGTACGTCACTCTCGCGTGTGTCTGAAAAAGACGGAAGCCGTTGTCGGGCTTCCCACCCTCGAAAAACTACGCTACCGCACGTTCTCGCGAGCTCGACGTCAGACACCCTCTCAGTGACAAGTCCAACTATGAATGGATCTCGTGTGCCCTCCGAGCAACCGCAGGGTGCTCCGAGCCTGTGCACTCTGACATGGAAGACACTCCGCTTTCGAGGAGCAGCGAAAGCTCCGAACGCACGCGCGTTCGTCACCATCGAGCTTTTGCGCCAGTCCAGGAAGACTTGACGGGTTGCTATCGGTTCCTGGCCGATAAATTCGATTTGAACGGAACTGTCCTGAGGGTCGGAAAGATTTAAAAAAAAAATCCTACCGGAAATTACAGTCTTGCATATTTTTCTAACGATAGTAAAAAAAAGCGCTATGGAGACTATAAAAAAATAACTGTCGAATTCAGCAGTCACGTAGTTCGACTCAATGTTTTTCTGCAGGGACCTGCAACCCTTTCGCACCGCCTACGTCAATCGGAATCGTGCGAGGAAGGTGCAGAAGCGTCGCTCTATGCAGTATTGGAAGAATCTATCGACTGGCCCAGTTGGGAAAGGTTTTTCTATGCATATTGAATTGGGTCATCCGATTGACCCGACACTGCCCCAATTTATTTGCTCCCATTTCACGGTGACGATCGTTCTCGTCGAGAGCTGTTTTTTTTGTTTGTTTGTCGCATGCATAGCGTGTCCTTGGGTGCAGGGCGATGTGTGAAGCTCTCCTCGGCATAGCGACGAATCTAGGTCAAGCGCAAAATCAGGCGCTCTAGGCCGCGAAACCATTCATGTTTGCACGTAGCTTGCCAACACCGCCGTCCTCACTATCTTTCCCTGGCAATCGATACCGGCCGGCTACGCAACAAGTAAACCAACGGCGCCGATGCGAACCTGAAACGCTATGAATTCGAAATAGAATTCGTAGGTTTTTTTTTTTCGTCCGAACGAGCTTCGATCATGAGAGATCCATCGACAAAGGTGGTGACTGAAAGAAAAATTGAATTGATTAAAATTTGAGCTTTTTGGGTCATCGAAAGATAGAGAAGTCATTGATGCATAATTACGTTTGCCAATGGAAATTACTTTAATGCTATCCGATACCGATTCAGAAACTCTCGAATGTGTCGGTGAATAAAAAAAAACACCCTTTCGTGGGGCTTTTTCAACGTCGATGCGAGTGGAGTATCTGTGAGAGCGAGGCGTTTTCCCCAAGGGTGTAAATTCATTCCCGCATGCGCGGGAATAACGAGCGATTTCATTCCCGCTCGGACGGTGGAACCAGCTGCTCTCGGCGATTGATATAAATTCATCCTTTTTTCGTATGGAAATGAAATGAACGGCCATCCCTCCGCTTACACATTTTTTTTTCTATTTCCATCCGTTGCACCCAACGAAGTAAGAAGCGTTCTTCTACGGACAGGAATTTATTGAACAATCAATATTTCTTTTTTTAACATAAAACAACATCGATTTATTTAACACAAATGCTTGCACGTTATCATAGAGGTTTCATAATAATGACGATAATGATAATCATATTCACATATACATGAAATAAGGCACGTCTGATATTATATTAATTAACGCCGGACGTAGCCGAATAAACGGTTAGCGCCACGATTCATATGTCACTTTCTCTTACGATATGCTACATCCTTACCAAATGTAGAAAATGTCAATATTTATATAAATGTCTTTTAGCGTATTCTTTTTTTTTCTTTTCATTTTTGTTATACTCGTTCCACGCGATCGGATTCATATATCCCGATAGGTCCACTCACTCGATTCTTTTTTAAATCTCGATACACTTTGTGCCTGGACAACACACCGGTTTATAACTTCGCTACCTCATCACACATCGCCCACTTCGACATACTCACCACAGTGATAAATCTTGATGATATTTAGGTTTATAATCTCTCAGTTTAACTAATTATAATCGAAAATCACTATTTTTATAGTACCTAGTTAAGCACTCGCCTTCCTTACACACCAATCGCTATTTTTATATACACAGTGGAAGACCGAATAAATTGACACCACCAGTGAGGTAACAAAATACGATCGCATAAGTTAAGATAGCCCCTTGCAGTCTTTCTCCCTGCGATCGAAATTGTCGCCTCGATAAGAGGGGCAAAGAAGTAACGGCGGCAAACTTCGTGAGAAACAGAGGCCGATGGAAACTTCGCACTCTTTCCGGTAATTAACGTACACATCGGATACATTTGATTAGTTTAAAATAAAGCAAAAACTATCACGTGCATCAGCCTCGAGGCGCACCGCTTTTTTTTACCGACCCACTTGTTCCTTCGGTTATAAAAAGCAACTTACTTTTCTTAAGGAAACATGAGAGAGTGCAATGAGCAAATTGAGCTTGCACCTCTTCACAACGTCAAATTTAAATTAATCAAGGTCGAAAGTCAACATTTTTTAAGAAATGTACGATCTCTTGAAACTACAGCCTTCGTCGATATTTAAACTTGAACCCTCTTAAGGGATAAAATATAGAACGATCCGGTAGCACGCTCGAGCGCGCTTGACTGCAATTAATTGTCATTACTTTATTGCAACTAATACAATGGTATCGAGTCATAGATAACGCGGATCGTGTGAAATATTTAACTTTTTTGGCAGGTAGTGAGGCAGTTAACTTATCAGGTGATGCTGTCTCCTGAGACATTAACTTATCCAGTCATCCACCGTATATATTTTTTTCATGAAGGGTTTTTTTCCACTTACGCTATTTAAATTAATGCATATTCACCTTATATATTTTTATATAAAAAATGCGTCGAGTTAAAGCTATTGGCACACGTGAAGTCGTAGATTCGGGCGTTTAATGTGTTCGATAACGCGACTCTAACTGTTACGTTCGAGATGAAAAGTCGGTGTATCGAAACTTTTTCGCGACAGAATTTGCGAATTCAGTAAAGTGCTAATTGGCTGCGCGATGCGTCGTCAAACTGATTTAATTATATAGGTCGTTCTGTGATTCGGCCATCGTTTCGACAATCCCGAAAGATTCTACAGGCCGCGTTGAGTGTTTTGTCTTAATTTCTTTTTTTTCTATCTTAAAATCACGTGGGTGAATTAGAAAATAATATTCAAACGCATCGCGCGGGTCATCTTCGAACAGTTGCTATGTTCGATCATACTCCTTATCTTAGGGATATCTAAACAAACTGGCGTCAAGGTATATTATAGTATAATATGTTACACGAATGTACAAAATCTGGCTTCGGAATGCATCGCTCACGTTCTTCTCTGTTCCTTCTACTTTTCTTTTTATAACTCGCTTCGTTATCTTCTAATATTTTTCTAGAGTAAAAAAGCACTCTCTGTCCGTAGTAACAGGGTTCCGGGGCGTTTAGGCTATCAGACACAGTGATATAGTTTATGCAACGATCCGATACTTTGCGGAATGCAAAATTTATGCTCTTCGCGACCCGCTGCGAAAAGCATCGATAATTTTTGTGATCTCGTGAATCGTACAAACGAAACTTTAATAGCGTTTCTATCGCAATGTTCGTTCGTCTCAGTACCGTTCGAGAAAAACGTGAAACATGGAATGTATATCTCGAAAGGAACAAAAACAAATCGGAGATATGAGCTTCTTTGTATACTTAAGAACGAAACGTGGAAGAGAAATACACGCAACGAAAGAGGGTCAACGTGCTTAGTATTTACAATTAACTCTGCAGTCAACGGTTCATTCGCACCGTTAATTTTGGCATTGCGAATTCTCACGAGCTACAAACAATTCTCGGACACCAATGAGGGCAGAACGAGCCTACGAATTTTCGTGTTAGCGAGAAAAATATATTAACGCACATATCTAGAGTATATCTATATATCTCAGAGTGAATTAATTTCTTCGGTGAAATACTTTTAATAATTACCGTGTCGACTTATTGTCGCCGGTGTCAATCGCATGTACAGAAACTCTATAAGGTAATGTTGGCCGGCTTCTGACCTTTCAAGGCTCCGGTTCTATTTCAACGACAGATATATTACGCGAATTGTAATGTTCAGAACTGTTGAAAACAATTCGTGAATTATTTTTATTTTTTTCAATACCAGCCTGCGGTCGGAGTTATAGACCGTCTAATTAAAGGAAATTATAACGTTCGTAGATATTTATTCGCCTTGCCGAGATTAGTTTCGACGCGTGACGAAAATATTGTCTATCAGGATAGATGACACTTGGTAGATCAGAAACTGGCCGTTCATCTTATTCTGTGCGTTCATAACAATAGTAAAACTACGAGCGATATGAAAGTATAACGATCGCCGACACCGAAAAGTCGTAAACGCGGATTTTAATCTCTTTCTCTCTCGCTCTCTCGCTCTCTCTCCCTCTTTTCCGTTCTCTCACAGCGTATATCACCACTTCAACGGAAGTGTGCTCGATAGCGCTCGAGTTTATGGCAGATATTCGTATAACATTTAGAATTGAAGATTCTACGTATGGAAACTCGGTATCCGGCGTTACCACGCTCAGCCCCGAATGAAATCGAACTTCAGCGAAAACTTCCCCCAAGTCCTAAAATCGACTGATATCCGAAACGTGTCGAGAAGGAGCTTTTCGCGCTGACTCAACAATCTCGAAATTGAGTTCCAAACTCGCGAACAAGATTCTTACGAGTGCATCCGAACAAGAACGACGACACACTCGGGATATTACTGGTTTCTGGTTGAATATATCCAACGATAGAGATTTCGATTTAGCACAAGCAATATTTTATCCATCGAGTGGCCTCGAACGATTTACGGTGTTCATTCCGCTTTTCCGAGAATCCTCGCTGATTTCTCTACGTTATATTTATTACGAACATTTGCCTAGCGAATTTGTTCCGACGCGGTGTCGGTGAATGACGCAGGTGTGGAGCAGTCTATCTTGCTTCGAGCGATCTGGCGAAACGATCGTTAGCGGAAATGTAGCGTTGATCGGATAACCACCACGCTTCGCTCTCGGAACCTCGATTGTGGGTGACTTGACGACTCGAGAAGGCGCTGTATCACAGCTTCGATGGATCGTAGTTCTCGAATGACCATCGCTGTCTCGCACCGGATGGCGAACATTCTTCCATCAGCAAACGTTGCTTGCTCTCCGTGATGGCCAAACACTTGTCGCTGCTTCCGTGCCTGATCTGCTTGGTCTGTAAATACGTTAAAAAATGTTAAAGTCCGTTTAAAATATTCACTCTCTTGATTGGTCAAAAATGATCAGTAGGAAAAACAAGGAAAATACCTGATGATTGTAAATCCATTGCTGATTTCCCTTACTGCCGTGACACGGATACAGAATGACATCGGTGCCACTGTAATCCAGGCAAGACTCGTCCCGACGAATTTCTCCGGTTTTGCTCAGCATCCAGTACTGCGATCAATGCAACAACAAAAAACTCGTAAATGCAATGCGAACGTATAAAATAAGCACAGAGACTTTGAGCTGAATACCCAGCGGCTTTTCCGGCGAGCGACAAAGCATTCGTGTACGATGAAATACAAAATATTTGCCTCAAAATATCGAAATAGCTGCTCTGTACATCGAGGCTTTTCAGTGCGGAATGTATCCGACTCTTTTGTTTTACCATTCGCCCGAGGGTAACAATCGAACGATATTCCATATACCGTACTGATGAAAATCGACCGAGTTCGTAATACCGAATTTCCCGGAAGCGCGGATGCGTCTCAAGCGTTACAAAAGGTATTTTCGCGTAACAATGGAAACACGACAAAGAGAACATGAAAACGTACGCCAAAGGTCCGTAAACGGTTTATGCGCAAATACGACGTCAGCAGAGTGGCAAATATTCGTAAGCAGCAGAGTGGAGAGCGAGCATCGAAAATTGGAAAATATCAGGATCGCCGACGTTCATCATCGTGAAATTCTCTTAGGGAATTTTTTTTTTTTTTCGTTAATTCACCTCGGGGCGAAGGCTGTGAAGCTTCTCACAATGAAGCGAGATCTGTTCTGTAAAATGTAAAATATTCCCGATATATAATTTTAGTTTGAACCTTGCCTCAGGGCTATTGAATAGAAACGAAAATCTCCTGTATTTATATTATGATTATCCAATCTCGCGACATAGAGATTTTATCGGGAACGCGAGGCGCTCGGAGCGACGAAAAAAATTATCTCTCGATAAGGTAATCGTTCCAGCAATGTCGACCACTCTACGGTGCAGTACCAGTTCATCGACCATCCGCGAGAAATCGTATTTCCGTGGCTCTTTAGCACACTCTCCGGTCGATTACACTGGTGCAGTATCGATATCTGGAAAGGTTGTTACTACCTTACTATTAAGGATGCATCACACATACATTCCCAACCAAAAGTTTAATTCGATAAATGTTTCAGTACTTCGCGATATGCCAAAAATCTGAAAAAAATCAACCATATTAATCATATCAAGACCTTTGATTTTGCATAATAATAATGCCAAAAAGTTATTAACAAATTATTTAAAAGAAATTGTTTTAAGAAACACCTGTAAACGTTTTATTTTCAGATTTTAAATAAATTCCTTGATAGTTTAGAATTAACATTAATTTTTTCAGAATTCCCTAATATTTCAATTTTTTTTTTTCGAAAATTTGAAAACATCGATTTAGAGGCACGAATTTCAGATATGTTTGCGTATCACGATACCACAGTACACACAAAAGGGTACACGAGGCGATTGCGCCAATAGTTACGAAGTTATGGCATTGAAAAAATTTGAATACGTAAAACTCAAAACAGTAAGAAGACTTACAAAATTCATGTGGCTTCCAGAAAATCAACGTATGCATTTGAAAAGAGTAAAAAAGGTTTACTAATTATTTTTTGAACAATTCTTTTTAGCAGTTTGTTCATAACTTCTTGACATTGTTATGCAAAATTAGTGTTCTTGACACATTTAATACCGTTGGTTTTTTCAGATTTTTATACCATTAGAAAGTGTTGAAATTCTCACGGAATCTCACTTTTGGTTGAGAATGTACGTGTGATGCACTTTTAAGGCGCGCGAAGCCTCCGATTGCATACGCGAAAATGGACTCTTCAAATTGACGACGAGGACGCGGGCAACGCGTATCGATCCGCAATAATTGAGTTGCGCTCAACCCTCTCCCAATCAGTTACTTAACCGCAAACTTCAATTCTACGGCACATCTGTGGCAGTCATTTTTTTTTTAAACTTTATCATAACGTCGATAAACGATTAATAGCAATGTCGCTGCTAGAAACGTCGCTCTGCATCAACACAAATGGCTTAAGTCGAGTCTTAAAATTAGAAGCGGACAGTGTGCAGGATAACGTAAAGCATTTGTGACAGGATTAATGCAATCGTGCTGATATAAAATTGACATTTTTATTTCAAGCATGAACTCTCGGCGTGTTAATTACTCGTATCGGCCGCCCCAAAATGCGTCGCCCGACGATGTTCGAAAAGTCATTTTTGCGCAGAATTTTTTTTCCCTTTCCATAATTGTTTCTGGCATGACCTCAGCCGATTAATTAATACAATTAAATGCGCAAAAATGGTATTTTCCGACAAAGTTAGCAAAGCCATGTTCGAGCCGGTAACTCAATCAGCAGTCATAATTAGAACTTTCGTGATATGTGCAATGGCTGCGATCGACTCGTCGGCACCGTCGATTGGAAGGACAGTTCGAAAGTCCAAATCTCGTTATTTACGTTTCGGCCATGGGTGTTGGTCCTCCACAGATTTATTTATTTTTGTACTTTCGTTACTAATAATTTTTGCTCATTTGACTATCCATAAGGATGTCAAATAGGCAGCGATACATTCGCCAGATCCCGCTCAACTTTTAAACTGGGCTATAAATCGCACCCGTAGCACATGTCACGAAACTTTACTACCTCAATTATTAGACCTGTTTATCTCTTGCCATTTCCCAAAGCTTGCGTACCAGTTAGTCTCCCGCCTTTTGCATCATCGGAACGATAAAACGACAAAAAAAAATTGCCAGCAAAACAGCGTCAGTAACGACGTACACGCGACTGAAGCGGACTCGGATCTAAAGGACAATTCGAGTGTTCACCTATGCTCGAGACGAAAAACTGGAAACGTATAAAGCTCGGTGAAACTTTTTTTTTCCTCGTTGTGGAGGAACGCCGTATCGTGCATTCGCGAGAGATGCGGTCGTCGGTCACAGAGCTGCCAGGAGAGATATATACGGGGAGATGAGAGAAGAGAGAGAGCAAGTTATTTCCGAGACCAAAGGACGTCAATGGTAATAGCGCCAACGTCACTGGTACAGTACTCGTCTCTTAGCGAGTGGCGACCGTCGAGACCACCTTCATTTGCCCCGTTCGAGCCAACGTCCAAAAGAGTAATTACCGTGAACTACGGCTTAATTGCGGGAGTGAATACCTAAATTAAAGTGGTGCTTTGGCGGGATCCTGGCTTTTCCGTATACCTACATAATATAAATATATATACAAATATATATATACATGTATATATGTATATACATAAAGCTACAAAACACACGGACTGATTGTGTTTTTGTATGCAACTAGTTACCTACAATTATCGTAAATGCGGGAAATGCGAGTGTATGTGTATGGCATAAAACTCGCCAACGTCCTCCATGTGTGTCTCTAATGAGAGGCCGCGGTACCGCGAACGCACGGTTGAACCGAGAGGTATACAGTTCATGACGTGGGTGAAGGGTAACATATTATTTTCCATTCCACCAGTTTTTTTATTTTTATTTTTATTCTATCAAAGAGTGCTTTTGATGTCGTTTCCGAAACACGAAAATCGAGCAAACAACAAAGTTTTTATAGCATCGTCTACGGGAACAAAAATTTACTGGTAATTCATACCGGTCCATAATTCTGTCACGCGTTGTTATCGTTTATCCGATAATTGGGACCATAAACAGCTTGCTATGTTCGTTACGGAGGATAATATTATCGCCGGCTTTCAAGTATTTCGAATAAGTCGCTTATTTATTGTTCATTGATCGGGTTTATTACGGGGTAGCCTGTGTTAACCGCTCTCGCCGAGGCGATCGATGCCTGGGTAAATTCGACCTTATTTTTCAGTGACCTCACACTACTTCGAACCCTCTCGTATAATAATACCATTAATCATAAGGGCGTGATGTTTTCTCCGCTAGGTGAACTCGGATAGGGTTTGTATTCGCGTGTGAGGGACGTAGTTTGTAGTATATACATATGGGTCACCGAGTTCACGGAGTTCGCTGGGCGATCTCGTCCGTCAGGACGGCTGGACGATTAATTCGACGACGTTGCCCTCGCCGATTAAGAATGACGGCCCGAGATAGCGCAAGCGAACGTGTATGTACCTCGTGGTGTTCCGACGGAGAGAGGAGCGGAGTCCAGGTATATGTACGGTTCGCTTGAGCGTTACGGACGGACTACGTCGACGATTGATGAGCCACCGTGTCAGATTAACCGAGTTACTGATTACGGGAAAATAGGCTGCGATCAGCGGACGGTGAGAGGAGACGCAGGAGAGCGTTTGCTCGAAACTCTCGTAGCTTTTCGACCGTCGGTGCTCCGAATCGTTCACGAATCAAGCCTCGAGATTCTCCAATCGGATCACTGCGATACTCCGTGAAAACTCGATCGGACACAGTAATTTGGTAACTCCGGGACCCGCGGCTATAATGATCAAAGTCACCGCTCGTTATGCTGAGCGGTTGAAAATTAGAGGGTGGTTCGTCCAATCGACACTGATAGATAGCGCTATAACGAAACGTCGAGCCGCCACGCCGTGTCAACGACGTTACCGCCAGTCGCAATCAACGTCGAAGCTCTTGTTCTGTTAATGCCGATGCCGAGTAACAGATATGCTTAATCGGCATCTCGTCAATGCTCCATCGCGACGCATGTAGCCGATTTTTTTTTTCCTTTTTGCCAGCCAATTACCGAAAGAAAAGATCAGTGGAAAATTGCCCAAAACCAGAAACTGTTAAAATTCTATGAGAATATAATTAAAAGATTTATATATTCTTTTTAATCAACCATCTACCAAATACCCCAAAGTTAAACCTTATTGTTTGTTTGTTTTTCATCTGAACCCATTTTTTAAAAATTTGTTTGTTCGACTGGAGCGTGCAACAGTGCGTGTACCTGATTGCCGCCCTGGCGGTGACAAGGCCACAGGCCCACCGGCTGGTGCAGGTCTTCCGGTTTCCCTGACGAGTCTATACACACGTCGCTATCGAGCTGTCTTATCTGCATTAAAATTCAACCAAGAATTTACCGATTGTAGAAAAAGAGGGGGAAAAAATTGAAAGAGAACGGCGGATTCTCTAAAAATTCAAAAATACGATCTCGTACGTCCGGCAATTCACGTTATAAGTTGCAAGTATCGTCGTTTCCTCGCAGGTCCCTGCGGTTTTTTCCCCATAGACGACACAAACATAGAAAAAAAGCTTGGCGACATAACACATAGGTACGAAACTGGTTATGCTTGGAGTTCGAGGTGTTAGGCTTAGACTAAGCTAAAAAAAAGAAAGCTAAGACAGATAAAAAAATATTGCCATGAAAAATTGCGAATGTATGAAAAAAAAAATGTTTGCATTAACTTCATGTTTTCATTCTGCGAAGCGTGAAAATTCGATTCGCAGTTTAATGAATTGGAGCAGAAGGGGTTTTGGGTAATTCGCGATTTTTCACATCACCGGTGAAAAACACACACATCGATCGGCAAAGTAGTGAGGGGTCGTAGCGGGGGTATCGTCGGTCAGCCTATAAAACGTTGGATTAGCTGTGTGTTTAATCTACCTGGTTGCCGCCCTGTCGATGGCACGGGTAGAGTCCCGCTGGTTTGTGCAAGTCACCCTTGCGAGCCGGTGAATCCAGACAGGTGCTTCCGCCCTCGCCAAGATTACGAACCTGTCGGTCGGTTAGTTTCATCGTTCTTGGTTAGTCACGACTTAGTGAATGATAAATAATTTATCGAGCGAACAAACAGCGATATAAAAATAGATCAACGATTTGTAATGTTAGGTTAGTAACCGCTTCATCAGTAGACTCTCAGCTCGTTCGATGACGTTTCCTAAACTGAAATAAATAAAAAGAAGTCACAGCAAAAAATATTTCCTGAAATAAAGTGAACAGCCAAATTACTCACCACCTAAGCTTCGAAAAGTTTAGTCTTAATTAACTAAAACAAGTATTATTTTATTATTTTTAACAATTTTTAAAATAATAATACTCGAAATGTACGCACTGATTTAAATGCACAATATAAAGGATGTACAAAAAAATTTGAGTGCCGAGCATAAATATGATCAACCCCTTCACTGTCAGAGAAACGTATTACTCTATACGTTTTGGCCCCTATAGAAGCTCCTGACAGTAAAAGGGTTAACGAACAGTAATTCAGCCACGGTTAATAATTAGACCGTTCACCTCATAGTACAAGAGTACAACGTGAAAACCAAATCTCCTCATTCTATCCGCACGAAATAACGTATCTCCTGTTTCCATCAGTATGACATGAGAATCTCCGGATACAAGAAGCGAGAGCTTTTATGCATGTAATACTATATACTATAAGAGGATCGTTCGCTGCTTCCAATTTGTTCGGTTGCCCACGTATCGGCTAGTTCAAACAATGGAAATATCGCCCACGGGTTATCTACCCGGCCGTGGCTGTCTGGCCGTTACGAATGTTTTCCCGTAACCCTCTCCGTCTCGTTCCGTACGACCCGTCGTTTTATTGGACCGAAGATTGGAACTTTTATTTGTGGCAGAGCGTCGACGGTGTCGTCGAGAGTAATCGAACTGGCGAGACTGGGAAAATTTTATTCTCGTTTGTCAAATAAGCTTCGCGTACGAGTTTTGCCAAAAAAAAAAATTGCAAAAGTGTGTCGTATAAACGCGTGCCCCATGGGCCATTAATGGTACACCATATCAATGTCACGCAAAGTTCGGTGAGCAATCCGGACTTTCCGGCTTGCAAGAATTTTGCAGTCGCTGCAATTTGAGAAACTCGCCACACCGTTCCTCGCTCGAATCCGACGAGGACACCGACGCTGGGAAACCCCTCCCCGTTGTCTGCGCCGTTGCAAAGTGCACGCTGGAATAAAAACTTTTGATTCATGACCCAACGTCCGGTAGCTTCGATAAACTTCCGAACTGCCTAGGTGCTAGCTGGCTGCATTATTATTAGCTGCGCTGCGGGACTTAACGAAGAGAAAGAAAATTGAAAAAAATCAAAACAAAAAACCTGAAAATATGGGTAATTAAAACGGGCACGAAGGCTTTCATTTCCAGATGGATGAGATAAATTATGGATGAAAGATGAGAATGAATGGCCGAGCTTGAAAAAAAAGGACACGTGGAAAAATTCGCGAGTTCCGACTGAACTGTTTTATATACCGTTAAGCCGTTATGGGTATAACTGGTGAATGTCGATCGATCACTATAGCCGTCATTAAATTTCCGAGCGGAGCCAAGCCGCGGTTCATCGATCCGTTGATAATGGAAGAAAAACTTTCAAAGTGATCCATGAATAGCAATAGCCGGCGCAAACTTTTGAGATTGGTAGACGTTACATTAAGTTCATCGGGATTATTCAACGAGCGTGCGAAATGCGTTTTTCCGGGCAGGATACGGGGCTGATAGTTGGAACGGAAAGGACAGAGAGCTTTTCAGTGCGGTGCTAACTATAAATTCTCGGGAGCATACCCTCCTACGTGATTTAGTCGGTAGCCGGAGAGAATGAGAGAATATCCCCAAAGGTTGGATTACAACCATTGTCGAGAAACGGAGATGAAAACGTCGGGACAAAGATAGAGCCGAAAGAGTGAAGAGAAGAAAAGTGAGGAGAGGGAAACTCTAAAAACATAAGTTTACAGGATCCAACCAGCGACCCGCGACAGAATAGTCATTGTATATGCCCAGCAGACGCGTATCGTTCGTCCAACAATAAGACAAAAAACACTGTATCGTCGTGACAGCTGATTCGTAGCGAAACGCAAAATGCTCGGGAGATCGTCTATTAAGAGACACGGTGGGAAATTAGTGTTTCGCTGAAATTTCGACATGGACAAACATACTTTTTCCGAAAAGTCTTCATCTCTATGAATTTGCATCGAAACGTAACAAAACATAAGAAAGTAACGGGTAATAATCCAAAGAAATTGCTTGCTAAATTTTGACAAGAGATTTTCTGTCGATTCAGAGAACATCCGACTCGGAGAGAATACGCAGTGACGTGATCGCCGTGAAAGGCCTAACTCACGCCTTTTTGCCGTAGCGGGCAGCCGGGTGTTAAAAATGGTCATTCGCAAAAATGTTGCACCACCGTTCGTCAAACGTCGCTTTATCCCTTTTTTCATTTGAAGCTCATTACGCGTTTCCATTTTTATTTTAACGACGAAAGAGAGAAAGCTGTACGTCGACATCTGGACTTTAGGTGCGAACGTGACTCTTCGGGAAATGCTTGAACATTTTATATTACCAAAATTTGCATTAAAGCACTGTTTATCTATGCGTCCAGCGTCGGCGATTAAGCGCGACGAATGACGTCTGCATACGATGACCGTAAAGGAGAGAGAGAATGGGAGAGCATAAACGCTGGGAGGGCTGGAGATTGAGTGCGGTAATTGGAAACAAACGCCGACATTCATATCGCAAGTATGAATGCCCCACCGGGAACAGTTTCGAACCCGTTATCAATCAAATTATGATTTATCGTCGAGGCCGTTCTCGACTGCCGGCAAAATTAATGCAGTATCAATCGTAGCAAGCGACTCGATTTGCGATTAGCTCCCCCGTTGACTCGATGTCACCGTCTGACCCATCTACTGGACGCTGCGTCGATCGAAGCGATATGTTTTATTGAAGTGTTCTGGAGCCGTAGTTATTTGTTATGCGTGCGGGAAACAACGGAAATAAGAAAGTAAAAGGAAATGCGAGCAGCACCGAATTCCTCTTATCCGTCCAACCATATCGAATCCTCGGAATATTCTATCTTTCGAACTCGTTTTATCTCACTTTCAATAAAACCGGCCCGTTTTTTTCACTCGGCTTCCCACACCCTAACGACCGAAAGCCTTCGTGCCGCGAGTAATTCGACACCTTGATAGATCAAAGAAACGAGCGATATTAAACCCTCGAATTCGGTGGTGGAAACTCCACGTCGTAGTTCTCTCAGTCGCATCCCCATTTGGTTGGAATTTCACTTGGGCAAAATTGAATCTGCAACAGAGCTGGCAAATGGTTTTGATAGCGAGGAGAAAAAAAATCGCTCTTACCTCGCCCGAAGCGACCGCCTCTCCTGGTATAAAGAGCTCGGGATAAATGTTGTCGAGATACCATTTGAACGATTTGCAACCGAGTTTCTTCCTCAGGGCTTTTCGATCCGACACATCGCCGTAGTTACCCTGTAAAATTTAACGATCCTCATAATATTGCAAACCTCGATAACGATTAAAAAGAAAGTACGCATAGAGCTCGAACGAGATAAGGAGAACTGTCCAGACGTTGACTTATCGAATGAAGTTACTTTTTCGAAATATTGTAGCTGATCAAGAAGATTATCGTTTATTACTGTACGGTAGAACCTCGATTATCCGAGCCACGATCATTCGAACCGTCAATTACCCGAACCATGACTCCATTTATCTGAATCATGACTCAGTTTATTCAAATCATGACTTCGTTTATCCAAACCATGACTCACTTTATCCGAACGCTCGGTTATCCGAACCTTAGCGCGAAACATTATACATTATTGCTCGCCGCGGCAACCGTCGCGCTCGTGTTAAAGCATGTTGAAGTGCGCTTTTCCGCTTCCAGCGTTAATCCGCTCTTACACTGGCTTTCCGGAGCCGTTTCAGCCACCCCAGCAAAGTCAGACAGCGCGCATCAGAGACTAGTTTCTATACCAAATCGTTTGAATCGCCTTACATACGTAGATTACACTGGAGTTGCTTCGAGATCTCGCTGTTCAAAAGCGGATAGCTAGCATTCAGCATTTGAAAATGGACGTCTTTATATCCCAGAATCCTTGAAAAATTACCTCGATATTGGGGGTATGTTAAAAATATGTTCTAAAGTTTATTATTACTTCATTTATATACGTCTTATAATCCCGTAAAAAAAATGTGCATTTCGATTATTCAAATTTTTGATTATTCAGATACACCCCTGTGTAATTCGAACTAGACCCGGTCCCGTCGGGTTCGGGAATCGAGGTTCTACTGTACAAGTAAAAAAAGGTAACTTTGACGCTAGATAGAAGACAATAGCTTCATTATCTACAAATTTAATCACTCACAAGTGATATAGTTGTATGGAGTATATAATAGTAATTTACGACACTAGTGCGATAAAACTTTTTCTAACGAGTGTGAATTTGCAGCACGAGCCGAAGGCGAGTGCTGCATTCACACGAGTTCGGAAAATCTTTTTCGCACGAGAATCGTACCAAATTTTGGTTCACAAGGTGTGAAAATTGAGGTTTTACACAAAATCGCCATTTTCGCACCGAGTGAGATGAAGGTCATTACGAACCCGAAATTTGCAAAACGAGCATTTTTCGAGCTCACATAGGAGATTTTGTATTTTTAGCCCTTCAAGTACTGGTACATGGTCAACGATGGGTACCTATATCTCGACAAACGATACCACAGACAATGTAGATATACTCGCCTTGTCTTGACCTATTCTCTGATAGTAGTACTTGGCGTACTCGTCCAGCCACACTTCGCTCAGCCTTATGCTGTTCCTCTTGAGCACGTTCACGCCGGGGCGCCACTTGTACGGCGAGCGCTTTCTGAAGATGTGACCCACGTGTGAGCAAGGCACGATTTCCAGAGTACCTGTGTCGTGAAAAGAGGTAGAGTAAGACTCGAGGGATGAGAATACGACCGATAGAGCGGGAGGGAGAGAGCCCGGCGGCGGCGTGCGGTTGCTCGTGAATAATAAGCTCTCAAAGAATTTTCCAACTCCCTTGCTTCGACCTCGAATTTCGACGTAGAATTTATCTCGGCGATGTTCGGTTAAACTCCGTTGTCATGAAATTCACGTCGAAACATTTTTTTTTACATTCAAAACGATACAACATTCTGCGAGAGCTTCGAAGAGGGTAGAAAATAAATATCTTGCATACCACCGCACATCCACGTTTTGAAGGAAAGCTCGAGATTCTCGCCACCCCAGATATCGAAACCGCTGTCGTAAGTGCCGAGACGCTCGAAGAATGCTCGATCGATGGAGAAGAGACCTCCGGCCATCGTCGGCGACCAAACTGGCTCCGCTGGATTACTGTGCCTCTTCTTCTCGCGCTCCGGCACCGCGTGCCAATTGAACTGACGAAGAAGAATAATTAAACACCATCATCAGTGGCAGCTCTTCCCTGCCGTGGCATCTTCGACTACTTAGAGGGGTTGCTTCTCCCCGATCCTTCTCGAGAATTAACTCCCTTCGCGAGAACTTTGTATACTTTCTTAAATTGCTCCTAATCAACTTTCCTTCACTGAGTTATAATTCCTCGAACGTTGGACTCATAATTATTCAGGAAAACCCTCGCCCCTCGAAAGATTCTTAACTCCACTTTTGCGGCGGAAGCCAGACTCTACGTGGCCGAGGAGGGCGAGCCGTTTCAGCGGCGTTAAAAAAAATGTATTCATAATATTCAAAGTGGCGGCTCGTTACCGACTAAGAAAAGCTAAAGTGAGCGTACGGAAGGAACAGCTTATATCTTACCTGAAGATTCCAATCGAAACCACCGACGTTAACACCGCCGGAATCCCTCCAGTGATACTCGAGCGTCGTGTCGTCGATCACGTCGATAACGGGACACACGACCGTCGTTGGATTCTGTGCAATACGATCGAGGAGAGGTTCGAGCCAACCCTCGGTGCACTCGCAGTGACTGTCCAGATACGTGAGAACCGGCGCTTTCGCGGCTTCAGCACCGAGAAGACGAGCTCTTATGAGCCCCTCGCGTTTCGTCGCTCGTATTATCTTCACTTTTGGATAATTCATCATGTAATCCTCGAGCTGCCGCTTCAGATGAGCTGAAAAATAGATTACAGAGAATTAGTCAATTGTCAAGCTTTCGCGCGGGGAGTCGCGACATTTGACGACGAGATTATTAATATTTTATGAGATGTCGGGAGATTGTGATTGCATCCGACGGAAAACAGAAATATCGCTGTCACGCTTCTGACAGTACAGTTGTCTTAGAAACTCGATAACGTTACAAGCCGGATATATGTTATTTTCATCTGGCGGTATTCCGTCAGATATTCAATCAAATCATGTAAACAAATTATGGAGCTGACGTACACGACGGGCAGAATTTCTTCCAAAAATAATAAAAAATTTAACATGTCAGGTTGACGTACACGGAATGCAGAATTTCTTCTAAAATTAAAAGAAAGAGCATTTTTTTTATCAACGGCGAAATAATTTTTCTCGCGGGTAATTATTCTTTTTACGGCAGACAATAACAGATTCCAGTGCTGACGTAAAGCGAAACGTAAAAGACGCGCGACTGGGCGCAGCACCGGGACGTTGGATACGGTCTGGTAGGTAAAAGCGATACAACAATGCTCGGGGGAAAGACGAGCCGAAATTTCGTAACCCGGAGCACGAGGAATGAAATTATTCGTGCAGGAATTCGGGAACGAGGCGAGCGAGAGATCGCGACCGGGGGAGGCGGAGAGGGAGTTCTCGGTGTTCCGGGGCTCGCTGGCATGAGCAAAATTTCGATTCAACCGTATCGTCGGAGAAATAACGATCGTCGAGTTAGCAATTAGGCGAGCCGCTGTGATTTACTTCTTCGGAATGGCTTTATGAGACAACTCGCATGCCCCTCTCGTCGTTGTGTTGGGGTGTTGCGCCGTCGCTAATCCTAAACCTCCCACGTAATTAACTATAGACGGTATCTGCTATATGGCACACAGGGATTTGGCGGATCGGCGGATCAGCCTCCCTTTGCAAGTCATTTCCACGGTAAATTATACAGTAAAATGAACATTTCGCTAATTAAAACGTTGGTTAATCCCCCGCTTCGTCATTCCTATCCGATGTGAGCGTAATTATTATATGCCGTCCCGGAAACTCTGAATAAAAAAAATTAAATACCCCGGGCACTAGCACCGTTAATCGCGGAGACTCACACGAATCCTGCACGGAGCACCCGAGCCAAAAAGTCCTCCAGCTAAAAAAATTTACACCGAGAGGGGTAAAGGACTCGGTTGGAAGGCCCTTTGTCAACGTTTATAATTATCGTTAGGTACAAGTCTAGTATAATATGATAAATGTACGGTAAGTCAGGGTGATATGGCTACGCGGGTGATGTTGTCACCCGCAATATCTTTTAACGTAAAATCCGAATGACGCTCCAGTTTGGACAGTTTTTATTATATGTGGATACAATATGAGTGCACCGAAAATTATAAGATTTTATGCGAAATATCCGGGTGATATAACCAGTAAAACCGTTTTCTTTTTAGTTTGGCATCTGAAACATTTGACGGAGGTAGTTGTGGTTTTTCTGTAGTTCATGCAGAGAACATAAAATATACTAAGACACGTTTTGTGCGATCCCTCTATGCTTCTCTAGGCCTAATCGACTACCATTATTACTATGGCCATATCACCCGTAGTATCCGGGTGACATGGCCGATCGCAAACATTTATTCGTAGATCTGCCATTAAACCACGCATCGAAAATATAGAAAGTTCTGAATGAATTACATCCGTTCGATATTTCTAGAGTTACGGCCAAAATTTAAGGGTTTCTCTTAACGTTAAACCTCCAATCGTCATTGTTTAAAAAATCATGGTCATACCACCGCGACTTACCCCATAAATGTGCAGCGTCGGCATTAAATTTCTTTTACCACTGCCAAACACCGGCTCGTCAGTGTTCGCACGAGAAAACAACGTGGAAAATTTCCTCCTCATTTCCGATCGCTCGCAATCACGCGTGAATATTCGAACGGAAATCTCGGAATTGTAGGCGCAGAGAGGGTTGGTAGCTCGAGGAACGACATGAGCGGAAGGAACAGAGGAGCGAGAACAATGGCTGGCTCGGCGCTGCTCGTTCCACCAGCCATCATAGTCTTCTATTACCCGGTCGTGTATCGTTATCTGTCCGTTACATGCCATTCGCTTCGACGATTCGATCCTCGCGCTATGCATAGTTATACATCCCGGGCGCTGCGCTTCCCTCAGCCGCAGCCCTCAGGATTCCCCGAGCCGCGGCCGTACGCGCGGAAGCGCCGGCACGAAATGAAAAACCATTCTTTATTCCAGCCGGTACGCAACCTGTTCGGAAGCCGGAGATAAACGCGGAGAGTAGGTAATACGTACGCGGGCGTGGTATCGAACGAACAAGCGAGATAGGCCGATGAAGAGATAGAGGGAAAGGAACTTTAATATTACGCTTGTATTATGATAAAACAATCGGGTTTCATCTCGCTCCACCGGGCCAGTTACGGTAATAGGACACGCTTCGCGTACGGCGAATAAGCCGGAGGAGTTAGCGGAAATTGGGGGTTGCGGGGGCAAAAGAGGTGAAGCTATATGAAACGAGTACATGTTTATGAGCCTCCTCCTTTCCTTCGGGTACCTGCGCCGTTCTATATACACGAGCGATGTCGGCTTATCTCGGGCTTTCGAGGGGTCGCGCGGAGTGCGGATAAGGGTATGCCATCGTTCGCCTGTCGGGCACTCACCAGCGCCAGCTTCTCTTATAGCGGGCTTAATCTTCGCACTTATTCTTCACATCACCGTTCCACACGGTGATGTGAATACTTGGACACGGTCGAATACTTGGGAACTCGATTGGCTTGTCTCCCGCGTCTATTATTTCTTGCTTCGCGCGGAACCTCGTAATTGGAGCTTCATTAGTCGATGGGACGAAGCCAGTTTTTTCTATCGTTTTTTCTTTTAAATTGGAATTTGGGATGAAATATCGACTGTGGAAGGGTTTTGGTAGGATTTCTTTTTTGTGGAAAATTGGAGAGAGGGAAGGTCGGTCGGTGAGCTTTCAGTCCATCACCCTTCTGCGCTGTTCGGACGTTTGGTTAATGCTGGAGCAAGTAGGTCGTACAGGAGAGCGCGATGGATCGCGATTAATCGATAACACACGAAAGGGTGGAGAGCAGAGGCCGGCGTTGTAACAAATCACCGGGACGGACCGCGCGTTGGCCTGGCGAGGCCTCGGCAAAGTCCGGAAAGAGAACGGCCGGCGTAGAGAGAACGACGTAACAGTACGAGGGGAATAGTATACTATAGTTATGCGCAGCTTGCCAAAGCCCACGGGACATGTCCCAAAATCCCTCTCCTGCCGAGCACGGTAAATTTATAACAGCTCATCGTATTTTGGGGTTTCGAAAGTTTCACGCCGATTCTTAATCTGTCGGGGATGGATGTATGGACGGTACTCACGCATGTTGGAAAAGTCGTCGACGAGAATGATTTCTTGAATGAGATGATCGGGCGACCTGTCGAGGACCGAGTGGACCGTGCGCAGAAGGACCGACCATGCCTCGTCGTGGAAACATATTATCACTGCAGTTGCCGGAAGTTCTTCGTGATATCGTCCAGGTTCCTTGCACCTGAAAAGAACCAAAAAAAAAAATTATTTTTATCATTCGTTATAAAGAGTTAGTATCAGGGAAGAGCGGAGCAAAATAGGGCAGAAAATTCGGATGGTTCAATCGCACAAAATAGGGCAGAAAATTCGGATGTTTCGATGGGACCAATTAGGGCAGAAAATTCGGATGTTTCAATCTCACAAAATAGGGCCGAAAATTCGGATGTTTCAATGGGACAAAATGGCACATCCAATAGTTATTGGAAAATTGCATTTTGCCCCACTGTCCAATTTTGCCTCGCTCTCCCCTATACTAATAATAAACGATCTCTATTTCTAAGCTGGCCCGTTTTGCCCCGATCTATTCTGTGTCGTTGGAACACTGACGGAAGTCCGTTGATGCTCGTACACTTAAGATAGGCCCTTGCGGCGTTGAGCCATCGTTAAGTGAGTTAGACAGGAACGTCAATATTAGCTGACGGATCGCAGATGAACGGAAATCTGAAATTCCTTGTTCGAGGCTGAGTGCGCCGTTCTCGCCGACCTATTAACGGCTTTATAGACTCGATCCATCTCGTGAGCACCTATATAGCTGTATCGCGGTGGCAGCCAGAGCTTCAGGCTTGCTTCCGCTCTCTCTCTCTCTCTCCCTCTCTCCGCAGATCATCATCGAAGCCCTACTCATCACCGACCAATTCCCGATAGAATATGTGCGGACGTTATCTTGAGAGTAGGAGATCCTCGATAAACGGATAATTACTCTGCAGTAGCCACGCATGCACTCGCATTATATTGAGTGGGCAGCTTCGGACACTGGCATCGGCAATACGGATCAGCACATTGTATCCCAATCCTGTACACCACATCCCCGTATCTCCATTGCCGAAATCTTGCAGCTGTGCTCGAACCAATCGCGATTCAACTATCACGAAGTTAGGACACAGCGTAATCCGCTAATGGACCGACTTCTGATTCTATTGATAAATTGTGCAACATATAATTATCTATCGTTCATTATGTAATTTTCGCAAATCCAGAACATCGTTCGTTTACAAAAAAAAAAAAAGTGAAATCAACAAGAAAACAAAGTTACTAGATTTTTGTGGACAAGCAATGTTTGTTGAATGTGCATAGTTTTCTCTTTTACCGTGTCCGAAGCGCGGATCGAAATCCCGTGGTAAATCGTGCACGAGTAAGTAGTGCAAAGCCGCTATAGTCAGACCGGGCGGAAACCGCTAACAAACTACGTAACGAGGTGATCACAACACATAGCTCGGGAATTTTCCGAGGGTACAGGCCGCAGGTACACAGCGGAATGCCAAGGTGGAGCGTTAAACCGCAAAGTTCCGGGGGCGGGGAGTGGAGAGGGATGGAACGGGGTAGTTTCCGCGACAGGTAGACGAGAGAGGTGAGACGAAAATCGGAGAGACGAAGCGAACTCGACGCGAGGGCGGAGAATAAGCGTTCGATGTCGAGCAATCGTTGCGACGACCAGTCATCCGATATCCGTGTCTGATTTCGATACTCACCACTTACGCCTCCGGGCCTCTTTTGTTGCCCGGGGAAAGTGGATATAGCTGTTGAACGCCAATCGACCGGAAACGATTGGAAGCATTCACCGGGGTTTAACCGAGTAGAGTAACACCCGCGCGAGCCGGGCTTGCTTCTCTATGGCTGCGGTCGCCTCTCACGGGCATCGCGCGCTTGCAACCAGTGATACCTCATTCACTTGACAGCGCTCTTGCGTGTACCGATCATCCCTGTGTTAAACGAGGCATCGATTGATAGCTCCAACGACGGGAAAACACGTTTGTCCGTCGCGTCGGCGATCTCGATTATTTCGCAATCACGAAATAAAGCCGAATTAAAAAAGCGGTTATGCAGATTCTTCTAAATAACTAAGCCTAATTAACTTATTTATTGAAGGCTTTTTTTCTATTTATGCGAAATGTTGACGTTGAGGAAATAGGGGCGAGCGGAGGCAGAACAATGATGAAGTCTCATCTCAAAAGGAGGACACCCCACGCCAATTGACAAGCAGGTGGCGCAGTCCTCAAGGAGGAGTGACGACGAATGGAAGGAATGGCGAAGTGTGGAGGGGAAAGGAAGCGAAGCGAGAATGAAAAAAATGAATACTCGGCGCTATATCGCGCAGAGGCTTCGGTACATTTGGCACCCTCCTCTCAGCGTAATATAACTCGAACAAAAGCCGCTTTCTCCCACGTTTCTTCTTCATTCCTCCGCTTCCTCACTCCCGCGCGCGGCACAATTTTGCCCACGGTATAGTTATATTTCGCTTCAAGTTTTTCGTCATCATAACCGGGGAGAGCTCGAGTCCGTTTCTTACGATCCTTTTCCCGTTCGCGTTTCACACCGTCGCGTCTTACACGGCGCGCCTTCCTCCCCGATAGGAAGGAAAGGAACTGCCGTCCCGCATTCGGTAACCAGTAGATCGCCGAGAGAGAAATTCAGCCACTTCGGGTTACTCTCGCAGCCAAGCGAGAGAGACTCTCGGGCGCGTCTGGTATCGCACGTACGTTAAATATTTTTTCCGACGACATAGCGGTCGCTCGTTTCTGCCATTGAGCTGGTTTATCGATGTGTACCAGCTGGCCAATGGCTCCTGGAAAATAAGCCCATCAATTCAATTAGCCGTTTGCGGGCAACGTGCCTGCGCCCGCTGAATCCATGGTATACTTATGTGCTTGCGAACCCGGTATTCCGTTCAACCTCGCTGTCCCCGTGTCCCGAACCGTGGGGAACAATAAAGGCTCGCGCATTTGCCGGAACACACCGTAGGATTGTGGATTCATTGACCATACAGCCCACGGTTGTATGACTCGGGCACGATCTACCTTCGGGTGCTTCATCCTCTTTCCAGTAACACGAGCGCATCTGGCTGCTACGCTATATAATGCCTCTTGTGCTGCTGCCGCTGATACCGGTGCTTGGGAATGCTCGCAAAGCTGCAGGCAAGCAGGCCACGCAAGCCACGCAAGCCGAGTGTTGGACGGTGAAAAGGCTGGGATATGGACTTTCATCCGAGAATCGTGCATGGAATATGGAAAAATCCTCGGGGGGATAAAATTCCGTAACTTCATATTAGCCGCTTTCTTTCGACACCGGGAAAAATCATTTTCTTGTTACTCCGCCTTTTCAGCTTCACGCCGGCTTTCGCGCCGTCATGCTCTTTTATACTTTAGCGCCCGCGCTCTTCTTCGTTTGGGGGTGATAGCTGGGATTAACTAGTTATGAAAGTTTACCGCGGACTTCTCTCCGGTGCCGTCCGCTCGCTCTCTTCCACGGCAGCGCGAAACTTTCGGGTGGAGTTGTCACAATGAATTTTACTCGCGGTGGTTCACCACATTAGTTTTCAATCTGCCCTCGGCAACAAAGTCTAGACGCGCCTTCGCGACTTTACCGAGAATTTATGAATGCGCCGTCGAGAATCTTCTTGTTTGGGTCGTCGCGATGCTTCAAATTGGAGGTGGAATTTTTATCAATGCGGGAAACTTCTCGATGTCCCAGATTTCGTAATGATGCCTCGGTGTTACGACACCTGCAAACCCGGCGAATCATGATATGCGAGTATCGTCACAAATAACAGACTTTTGGAACAGTATAAAACGGAATTTCCGATGTGGATGTCATAAATTTTCAACGACATCCGAAAGGTACCGACAGCAGTAACTTTCAAAGCAGTCGCTGCATGATCGCCATGTCGTACTGAAAATACCTGTGTGCCCGTCACTGGCATTGGAAAATTATGTACTCTCACAGGTTTTTGTCACGAGGCGTGGTATGTTTTACCGTGACAGGCTTTACACGCGTGTAAAGCCGTTCACAAACACGCTGACGTACGAAATTCAAAATATCAATGTCGAATATTCTGAATTACGTCAAAGCACACATGGAGAGAGAAATCGCAATTGTCGGAAGACAAACACTTTGCGCGGTTTCCGCTGTCATTGTGTTATCTTGGGCGTGCCAAGATTCAATGTGAGCCGTATAATTAGCGATGAGCCTTACTACATGATGAAGGTGCGCGAGAGGCAAATGGAACATTAAAAGGGATCGCACACCGGAGTGTTTGGAAGCAGTAATGCAGGAAGAGCGTTACCAGCGGCGACGGGTCTTCGTATTCACGCCGATGATGGATTGCATTCTCTGGCAATGAGTAACAGCCGGTCTAGGACTCTCGCTCTTGCTTGGATATCTCCCTTCCTGCGCAACTCCGGCCACTTCCTTAATTGGTGCAAATACGGAGGATGGATGAAGGCGAACCGCGCTATTCAAACGACCAAGTTTAAGTTTCCATACAAATGGATAATAATTGCGGCAAGACAACATTATCCTCTGTACACTATGCTCATTTTGCTCAGGGAGAATAGAGACGATTTATATACATTTAGTTTGCCAAAACCTTGTTACCCATTTCTTTCGGTGTGGACAAAAATGAAGCAGGAGCATTTGCAAGCTTTTTTATAAGTCAGTTTCATGAATTCGTGGGCCATCCCAATACGATGCCACGTCACCAGGAGTTCCAGTATTTCGGAAGAGACCCGTGGTCTTTCGCCAAGAGCTAACATAATTATCGGCACCCAGAGACAATGGTGCTCGTTAGCCGTCGGGAAACTATTGCGTCACGGAGCCAGTGAAGACAAGCCGGAGAAGGTAGCCAAGGGGATGTGACTCACACACGCACACACACACATGCACAGGGTTTGCCGAAGACGCCGGTGCATGCATTCGCTGCTCCTTCTCGGTCCCATAGGAACGGTATTACTTCCTGTTTGGACCACAGCCAAGTTTCCAGCTGCTTATTGGGAGACTGTCTTCCTGGCGGGATCAGCTTCGTAGCATCAGCCGCGGTAAAGGGATACCGTTGCTGGATAATGCTTTCTCAGATTTACCCAACGTCACTGTGTATCTATCGTTCCGCGATTCTGAAAGGATTGCTGGTGTAACCGTTTCGCATTTTCATCATTTACTCCGATCGTTTCTTCCCCCCTTCGTCCTCCTCCTGCTCTTCCTGTATCCGGCGGGCATAGCAGTATTCTGGAATTTGCCCCATCCCCGAAGTGTCTGGCAGTAGTTTTGGCAGAGCACGGCACAGCGTTCACGAGAATTACGCGATAGGAATGGCGATCAGTATAGGGTCGCGATTCTGGCCGATAAGTCGCTTACGGTTTACTGATGTATATGGGAAAGCATAAATCTCATGTGCGCACCGGCCTCGTCACGCGGTGACATAAATAACAGCCCCTTTGGCGAATAGCTACTTACAGCAAGGCATAGCGTGGTCTATAATTACAGGCCGCTCGTGTATTATAGCTGGACCACCCCCCTCGTAAACTACCCAACTATACGTTGACACGCGCCTCGCTCGTGCATATAACACTGCACCATTATAAAAATCGCATTAAAATGACTTGAAGCGTCAGAATATACGGTGTTAAACGTAAATAAATATAACTTTTCCGACAAAACTGTACTGTACGGTTAGACGAAGTGCATCTAGACGGAACAGTCCGGGCGCATCTCTCCGGACGCGAGCATAGTCCATGAATTAATTGGTCTCGCCTCGTGATTAGTTAGGTCCCCCGCGCGGAATTATGGCGATCCAGCGACGGGGGTGGCCATGATTAATAACCCGACGTTGCCAACTTTTGCGAGCGGAAGATTAATTTCGTGAAGGGCATGAGAGATAGAAGTGGATGGTACGACGGAATGGGAGGAGGTTTGGGACGGTGAGGATAGCGTTCGCTAGGAGTTTTAATGCAGCAGGGACGACAGTTTGTCTCCGTACGGGCAACGAACGGTGGAACGGGGCGAAACGTACAAAATTCTCACTGGACTCTCGGCGAGAACAGTTTTTACGTGTGATCCCGTGGCTACAGCCGTGTTATTCCGTAACGGTAAATGCACCTGCCGCCGAGGCTCCGGTGGTGCTCGCAGGAAGGAGAGCCCTTCATCTCCCGCCGCAGAGCAGTTTTACAACGACACCGAGGTCGATCAATGCGGTGACGATAACGTCGTTCCCTTTCCCGACTGAACTGCAGTATCGAATTCCCCCTCGAACGTTGCGGACACAGAACTACCGCGGGCAATAAAATTTACTGTACCCTTCGGCGGCACCGCTGGGAGTGCGTATTCACAGAGGCGGCAGGCTCCGGGCGATATCAACGAGTTTCATTTCAATTCACCTGTGCTCCCGAAGTGCATCGCACATTGTCCGCACGCGTGCGGTGCGATAGAATTTCGATGTTCCGCAGTTCAACGGTTGGATGGGTTATTTTAGACTGTCGATGCAAGCTTGTTATGCTCTCGATGACATTGTCTACTCTACTGGTAACGGCGGCACCAAATTCAGCTCCCCGCTGTATTGTTCCAGCGATATTCAATAAACATATGGATCATCGAGCTTCACACGATGTACTCTGAGCTACATTGTTCGTGCTATTACGAACACGTACATAGGAAGCGATCAACGCCGGTTCGATCAGGAAGATCTGTCGGATGCAATTAGCGGTACACAACGATGCATCGGAATATTTTCCATTCACGGTGGCTTTGGAGTGTGTCGCGATCGTTCATATAGGATATTAAGCTCATATTGAAATCGTGATTAATCTAAATTTCTACTGAACCGCATAATTTTTATACAGTCGGTGCAGACGCGTTTCATCTCTTTGAATGGTGTGGGATTGAAGCTGACGATACGCAGGAAGTAAGTTGAACAGCGAAGCGAGCAAAGGGAGAGACGTTGCATGCCAAAGAACCTAGCCAAAAGTAACATTTCTGATAGTTTCTTTATGGTTCGAGGATCCTCGAGAGGAATATAAAATATTGGTTTCGCTCGGAGATCTTTCCCGATAGTTCTCCATCTCGTTTATTACGTTCGGATTGAATACATCGAATCGCTTTGAACATCGAGAGGTGCATCCTCGACTCGGTAATATAGATATTGTGATATTTTCGTGATAGATTCCGGCTCATCGTATTGGGATAAGTATAAGCAAGGTTATGGGGGATCCGGGGAATCTGACCGACTTTGAGCTTTGAACTGACACAAGTTTCTTCAATAAACTTCGCAAAGAGTAAGAGCACGTTTACGTATATGAATAATTCAAGAACACATAACAGTTTTAGCCGATTACATAAATTCATAAAAGTTGTAGTTCTTTGCTATCTTACCGTTGTAGCGAAAACTTCGGCACATTTACATCTCTACCACCCACAAGTCAACCTGAATATAGGCATCGATGAGAATGTCTAGCGACAAAAAAAATTATCACAATCAAAATAAAACTCCTGAATTGAAATAAATCTCTACCGGAATACACAGCTGGTTTTATTTTGATTCTGGTCGAATTTTTTTCAGGTAGAGATTTTCTGCGACGCCCATATTCCGGTAGAGTTGTTATTGGGTAGAGTTGTTGACGACTGGTTCGCTTTAATATAGTTTTTTTTTCATACAGTGGTAGAGATTGTGGGCAGAGTTCTAGTATGGTATAGTTGTAATATGATAAAACTGTTATTTGGTAGAATTGTGAGTGGTAGAGATGTAAATGTGCCAAAACTTCTCATCCGACGAAAGCATGATAATTTAAAGAAGTATATTAAATATGAAATTCTCCGGATACCGGCATCAGATGAGCATTCGCAATTCTCGGAACCCAGAATCCGCAATGAAATTCCTACGTACGCGTATTCCACGTTGCACTGGCCAAGAATATTATATCTCAACGTTACGTTACACAGGAAAATTCCATTATACGAAACACCGTAAATTCCAACGGGGGAACGTCATCGAGATTCTCTTCGCGAACCTTTCGTGTATGCGAGTGCGCCGCTTTCCATTCTTGAGAATGATGGAACGTAACCGAAAAAAGAAAATTAATAACCGAAAAAAAATACCTAGAAAAATGTGTCATAACTGCTTTTGAGAGAGAATATAAAGTCGCGCAATCATCTTGACGATTTGCTTCTTTTGCTCTCGGCTGCGGCGGTTGCTACTGCTGCTACTGGCGGAGCACGGTCTCCACCTCGTCACGCGAGATCGCGATTTATTTTCCGCCTGACGAGGTGATCTTGAAGCGAAAAAGCTGAGGAAACTCGAAAGGAAGGCAGACTGAAGAGACAGCGATGAACCGCAAAGGCGAGTGAGAGATAAACATCATGATTGCTTCACTCTCAGTTCCTCTTTGATAAACCCAAAAATAACTTGCCGGCCTCGAAATAGTAAAAAAAAAAGAACACGATTGATTAATATTGCTTTTCACGTGCACTTGTCAGCGAAAGTCAACCAGATTACACCGATTTTCATTAAATCATACAATGAAAGATATCGAAACACATTGAAGGTGCAACGTCATGTATGTGTTAATTGCGTCGCTCATTAAAATTGTCATGCAATCCATTTAGGAAACATGAGAATAATTAATCATTGTAATGAGGTCGTGCGGCACTCATAATTTATTTTCAAACATTCCGTATAAAAGACTCACCGCATATTACCGTTATTATGATAATAATAATAACGCTATTATTATCATTCGCATTCATCACGGCTGGAAGTGCAAAGAACGAAGATCGCTCACTTCATTGACTCGGTCTCGGTTTAATGAGCGCACTCGCGAGTGCCCCGAGACAAGTGGATCTTCACTTGCAACCGCGTCCGAGCTCTCGCTGTCGCCCCTTAGGAGGGTTCAGCGGAGCGTCAGGTGGCGTTACAGCGTACAGTTCGAACGGCAATTATTGGGCACCGCTCCGTTCCAACTTGTACGCTGCATTCTTCAGTCTTTCCGTCAACAGAATGTCATTAAAGCATCCGCGTACTCGGACTTCGAGCTACCATCATTTTTTACTGAAAACTCTCAGTCGCTCGGAGATAGTGCTCGTCACGATTTATGATGGCGATTGTACCCGACTAGTTGCCGAGGTGTACCTGAAGAAGTTCTTCTCAGACGGGTGTTCTCGCGGGCGCCGGTTATAAGGGTTGACAGGGGGGAAAATCTCACCCTCCGCTCACTTGAAAGCATGCAGCGTCGCGAACAGCCCAGTACCAGCAGCACCAGCAGCAACCCTTTCACCGGGCATTCGCGCGTTAGATACCTCTCGGGTTCCCTCCACGTTCTCTATCAGCGTTACGTGCGCCTCGCTCCGCAGTCTCGTAATTAGAGCGAGACGTGTTCAAAGACAGGCGAGCAACCCTTTCGAGTATGAGGAGTGTGATAGTCAACCGTCTCAGCATCTCCCGCACATCGTGTGTGCGCGCCGAGGAAATCTCAACCCAAAATTTCGTCGGATAATATTCGCTCTCGGTTATTCGTGCTCCGATAATGACGTCGGCGCGTCGAGTCCTCGACAGACAGGAAAGGTAGTCGAAACTCCGGACGCGATATTTTCCTTTCCGCTATTTCGCGACAACTCGTTCTCCTCGCGTCTATCCGAGTATCGCGCAAAGCCGAAGGCCCGCCAAAAGAAGCTACCAAAGAAAAATTCTTGGTGAAATTTTTTTCCGATGCCAAAATACCCTGGGGGGCTTTATGCCTTTGATATTACAAATGCACAAAAGCTCTCGCGCGAGAGAGCACTGCGGTTGTCGTCTCTCGCATCGTCTCGTCTCACCGTATTCTTCGCTCGGAGTTTCGTGCAAAAAACGAATGCGCACTCGCGGTATTCGAATAGACAGGGTCCTTTTTTGTTTTGTTTTTTTTTTTCTTCTGTGAAAACTCCTCGACAAGAAAAGCTTGCACCGAGAGACTCGTTGGTTCGCGTTTCACGTAGCCTAAAGCTCGTTCTGCGTCTTTTGAATAGACAAGTGCAGCCACGCACTGTTCGTACCTAACTGTTCGATAGAAATTCTCCCCTATTCCTTGAAGGTACTGTAAAAAGCTTTTCCGTTATTGCGACACTGTCGAGGGGAATGAGGCGCGGGCGAACAAACTATAAAGGGAACGACGTTTCAAGGAGAAAATCCAGTTTCCAGGTACGCAAGCTTGAGCACATTCGCAGGGAAGCTTCGCAATTACCTAATTAGAGACCGCCGTGGAATATCGCTTTTGAGTCTTCTTTTTTTTTTTGGTACTCTAGCGAGAGAAGTCGATGGAAAGCATCAGGTTTCACGTTAAATCGTGCCAGTAGAAGGAAAGAAATCTCCACGTTTGTGCGGGCAAATACTATCCGTCGGTGTCGGAAACGTGGCTCTCGTTTGGCCGCACATAAAACTTTTTTTTTGTTTTTTTTTTTAATCTCTGAATCGAGGTACGCGGCGCGGAGGGAAGAAAGAGCTTTGATGCCAATGTTACCGGCTTTTCGGGAATAATGTATTAGTCCCAAGTTCACGGTGCTTCAAAGATTTAGTTCCATGAATGCTGCATTATCCGCGGCTCCCGCTCGTCCAAGGGATTCGAGCTTTTTGCGGTGCTCCGGGGAAGACTCCCGCTTCCGATTGCTCTTAACGGCCAGGCAAAGTCACAGCACTCCCTCACCCTGGGGTCGTTCCTGTGTATGGGGAAACCATCAGCGTTACGTATCCTCGACGCGTAACGTACGAGTCGTAAAACTTAATCGAGGCAAACATTTTCTTCGACTTTCGGTCGAAAGAAAGTGGTCGAGGGGAGGGGAGGTGAGGGAACCTTTGGTGCTTCGCGAAACGTGGGCGAGAAATAGCGGCCCGGAATAACGTGGGGAACAGGAAACGCGGCGGTAAGAGGAGTTGGTTTTTCGCTGGAACGAGCCAGGACATTACCAGTTCAACTCCCTTCGCATCTGCACTCACCGTGCGGTGTGCCAACTTTTCGCGACTCTTGTTATACCAACGAAAATTAAGAAAACGCCAGGCGAGTGCGCCGGGAGTCTACTTTACCCTCGGCCCTCGCCCGCATCCCCGCGAGAAGAGTTTACATTTCTTTTATTTTCTCTTCGCGGTGCGCTGCTAACTCCGCAATTGCAGACGACCCCCTTTTTCCCGGCAGCGCCGCACACCCCATTGTCCCGGTGCATCGATATTCCCGAGAGTTTGCTGCTCCTCCACACGGAAGCCAACAACCGGAAGGAAAGAGGGCAATCTGCCTCTTGTTGGCTGTGCGGCGGCCTCGCGCGGACGAAAAACTTTAATCGTTATATAAATTAAATTACATCGGCGAAACAAAATAATGAAGGTTCGTATTATTCCTCGTCTTCCGGTGCAGACCTTTCGTACCAACCAGTGCCGGCGCGTACGAGTGGAAAAGAATTACGCGTGTCGCTGTAATTCGCTGTAAATGAAAATCAATAGTCGTAAAGTTCGTTCTCTCGAGCGTTCTGTAATACAATGAAGTTTCGTAATGCGCGAAGCTATTAGGAACTCACACAAGTGAGAGAATTTCTGAGCTCACCGGAGTCTATGATGAGGCCAACGTACCGAGGTCTTCAGCAGACGAGGTCGTTAATGAAGCATCGATTAATTATTAAAAAACGTCAGTATATTCGCAAGTCTGGCGACGGATGAATCGCTGTAAAGGGACTTCCTCCACGTTTTCTTATATTCCAGCGTTAAACTTTAATGGCCTTCGCCGTTGAAATATTCAATGGTCCTCGGTATTTCAGGTTCTTACCGATACGAGACGGCGAAGTGCTTGGAAATAAAAAAAAATGTCGAGAGAGAGAACGTTAAAGTGAATTCGAAATTCGCGTCACAAGGCACGTTGACAAATTTATAAATAACCGAGCTTACTGGTCGAACTGAGTGACTTTTTTTAAATCCTGCTGGGAGTATCTCGAGTGGCTCGAGAGCAAATATTAATGAGCCTCTCCAGCTTAAATATTGTTCTCTTCCGCGAATGACGGAAAGTTTTATCAAAGCGCTTTCAACGAAGAAAATTACTACCTCACGAGAATTTGTCAGATAGTTAAGATTTTCATTCTTTCCGCGTTTTATCGAAGACGAAGCGACATCTTGGAATCTTGGCTTGGTTCTTTGCGTAGGCGGCATTCTAAGCCGTCCCTCGATAGCTCGGGATCAGCAAAATTGCATGCGCATGCAATTTGTTCCTGCAGCATCGGCCGCGGATTACGAACGCCACTGCGACGCCACTCTTGTCGTCGGTTCATTCTCACTGCGGGCACAAGATTTCACGTCTGCCCATTGTCGCATGCGCCCGTTAATTGGACCCACCAGCAATGCAAATCTCTGGACCGGGCGACGAGATAATACTAATTAGACATGGAGAGGGTGAATTAATCCGGAGAAGTCTCGACGAAGTACGAGTACGCGAGATTAATACGTACCGTCTTCAAGACTCTGCAACACCGTCATTAATTAAACAGTGGAAGCACAAAGGCGTCTTCCATCAAAAGGTCGAGTGTCTTAATGAAAACTCCAGTTCTTTCGTACGGGCCCTCAGCGCTCTATACGGAAATCCCTGGAGAAAGGACCGAGCATTTCTCAAACGATACGAATCCGGAAGTAAGGCCTTTTATGTAAAACTCTCGATTTATGGATAGAAGAGATACTCGAGCGAATTGGTACGTGCTCGAGGCTCTTCGACGCCCGGATGACGGGCTCTCTCGCGACGCGCTGTTTCCTCTTATCTGATCCTTTGAACGCACGAGGCAAGAACACTCAACCAGTTGGCTCTGTTTTCTCGAGCACCCAAAATCCCGAACCTCACGGGACCTGCCGCTTCCCCCTTGAAACGGAACCGCGCTGAACGCCCGCTTGCACTTTACTCGCACAGTTCCTGCAGCCCTTAAATCCCGTCACTGTGTGTGTGTGTGTCGCTTACGTTTGATCCGGTAAAATTTTCGTGAGACACTTTACTCTTATCCTCGAGAGAGTTTGATCTCGCTCGCTCAATTTCCCGTTCCTGACGGAAAGTTCTTCAACATCTGTGGAACATTTAATTAGTCCGGGGATGTCGATAAGGTCAACGAAATAATTCATTCATTCGCTGGAGCGATTCGACACAGTATATTCAATATAGCATTTAACGGCTTTCTCATCTTCGTGCATGATCGTCGTCGTTTTGCCGAAAACTCTCGTGCCGAATCGACATCGGGACACGAACACTCGCGGATGGCGGACGTGCTGACTCGGTTGCTAACGAGACAGCGACACCTCGTCCTTCGTTGCTTCGACTACTGCAGCCTCGTGTGTGTCTGCGTTTGTGTATATATATATTTACTCTCGCGAACTCGTTTTCCCGAGGTCGTTAACGTATAACGATTGGTTCGAACGGGTTTCCGACGACCACTCGAGTCCCCCCATGTTCTCTCGCTTGCCCTCACTCGATTTCTTCCCCGTACGGCAAGTGTCTCACCGAAACGTCTCGATTGCAAGTGGGGCCGCACTCGACGTAGCGTGTTTCACATCGCATCGGCAAATTCAACAGCCAGGCCGCTAATACTCGTCAATGATAAGTTACCAATGACACTTCTGATCGTGTCTTTACCTTGCTACAAGAACTAGTTTTGAAATTGACGGAATAATCATAAATCAAAAATGAATCGTGAGTATAATTTTTAAATAAATTGCACGCATTGTACCGAATTATTATCACAAAAACAACGAATGAAAAATAAAATTCTACCTGATAGTAGAACTGATGGCAGAGCTGGACAAATATCCTAGTCCTTGAAGTCTTGAAGTTCCTATTGAAACAGCAAGTAGTTTTTGAGTACTGACGTACTGCACCCAGAAAAATAATTTATTTGGCGGCCACCGTGTATTTGGTTTAAGTAAAATATTTATTTGATTTAATAAAATATTTATTTTAATTAAGTAAATAGTTACTTAAATGAAATAAATATTTATTTAGATCAAATACATATTTTACTTAAACCAAATAAACGGTGACCGTCAAATACATTATTTTCCTGGGTGTGAGTACTGGCAGTACCAAATTGCTAAAGTTCTGAGTACTAGGCGTTGACTCGGGAACTTGATAATTCAATACGTACTTCAAGTACATTGGGTATTTGCCCAGCTCTGGCTCATAGTATAGTGAACTATTCTCGAAATGGATAATTATAGCCGGGTATAATCCTCCGACGAATCTATGATAATAATTCTCAATTGGAATACGCTCGACGAAGTTAACTTGCGTCCATTGCACAGGGCTCGGCGGTTATCTATCTCTGTGTCTCTATTTATATGAGAATACCCTTTGTAGCGAGCACAGGGCTCTTTGCGAGATAACAACGTCGGGGCGGAAGGGATTTGGTGATTATATGCTCCTACGCGCTGTACATATAATCAGGCAAATTCTCCAGCATACTAAAACAAATAGCGACCCCACTTGTACCAACGATATCCTCTCATTAGCGGGCTCTTAGTATACGCTTTCCATTACGATCTCTCGTTTGATAGAGGAATCAATCGTAATCCTTTTGCCGATACTTACGGAGGATTAAAACTATAACACGGTCATTACGACTAAACGTACTCGAGAGACAGAATCGGATAGAGGATTGCGGTATCGAATATTACACAGATACCCTGAAAGGAAGAGCCTGCGGACGAAGCGAGGGGAGATTTGCCTAAACAAAAATCTGCGTAAAAAAACATGTGACGTCGTAAAGTTTGTGTACACGATAGAGAAGAGTGGTTATACAAAATACTGCTTTTCTCTCAGCCGATGGGCGAACAGCCGCTGTTGAAGCTTCATGTTATCATCAACGGGAGTAAACTTGTGCGCAACGTCTCCGAGAAAACCATTCGCAGTGTGCCCGAAGCTCTTTACGCGATAACAGCGGCTGTGCGGCAGGTAAACGCGCCCGTTGTACTTATAAGCGGGCCGATGCTCGAGCCACGAAGACAAGCTCTCCGCCTCTATCTATATTATATTATTACACTCCAATATAACGTATATACTTCCAAAACTGATGAGCTGGTATTTCAAAAAAATACTTTTTAGAAACATTTAGAACGATGAATTCATAAACGGAATTTTATGATTGAGGTCGCTTGAGGAAGTAGATATGTCGCGCTTTAGTCAGACACGAAAGCATTTTTTTTACGTTAAAGCCGTATTGTTGTAGCTTAATGTACAAACCCTTATTAAATGGACAAAGCCGCTTCTGCAGTGTACGTTTAATTCTGAGCAATTCAAACGCTATCTTTTAGTATTCATGGTTTGGCTCATGAAAATTCGGAAAAACACAATTTTTGAATAGGAACATTTGCTGGTATGAAAAAAAAAACTTTTCAGAAACATTTAGAACGACGAATTCATAAACGAAATTTTACAATCGAGGTTGCTTGAGGAAGTAGATATGTCGCGCTTTAGTCAGACACGAAAGAATAAATTTTTTTACATTAAAGCCGTATTGTTGTAGCTTCATGTACAAACCCTTATTAAATGGACTCTTTTACAGTCTGCGTTTAATTCAGAGCAATTCAAAAGCTATCCTCTAGTATTTATGGTTTGGTTCGTGGCATGGAATATTCAAAAAAGGCAACTTTAGCAGGGAACGATCGTCATACCCATCGAGCTTCAACAAACACTCTCGTATCGCTCCCATTATACGTATTAGCACAATCGACGCTAAAAACAGCATCCAACAAGTGCCCATCCCCGAATCCAGAAATTCACCCGTAGACGGACCGATTTTCCTCATAGCCGGATTCTCGTGTGTACATAACCGGCGCACGAGACGTAGCGGGGGGCGTGCAGTGTTCTGCAAACGGGAGCATCCTCGCGGAACGCGTTATCGCATATCTGTATTCGAGTTAACGCGTTTGTTTGCTCTATCCGAACCCTCGTCGGCATGCCCATTCTCGAACTATCAGCAGGGGCTATACAAGAGTACACGAGCAACCTCCCCCGGCGCTCGCGGCCGGGAAGAGGCACTTGAACCTTCGTCGGAGTGTGCAGTTATGTGATAATTGGCTCGGCAAGGACGAACGTGTAGCGGCACGTGAAGGAGCACCTTATTAAACTAAGCGTTCGAGGATTTGCATATTTAAATTCGAATTCTCTCTCCTCACACTCGGCTCCTCGGTGCGCCCCCGTCTGACGTTCTATAGCGCACTTTACAACCGGAACCCGGTAGGTAATTTGAAAACGCACCCGACGCCGGGTGCTCGAGGGTCAAAGTTTGCTCACAGCTATCGGAGTACATACACTCGGTAATCGCCTTTGCCTTCGAACAAATAAACTTTCCCCTGTATATTATTCAACGAGTGACGGGATAACGCTGAAAATCGAGGACTTCGCTCCGCGTAAAACTTTCCCGACTTACGATACAAGACGCCGAGCTCGCATTGCGCCCGGCGAACATTGGGGAGAAATCGCGCTCTACGTGCATGACACATGCATCCGTGTGCCGACCCCCTGAACTCGGTTACAGTTAGTTTCGGGCGACGCAGAAACGCAACGGCGTCGGTGTCAACGACAACAGGCGCGGGCGAGAACTTCGCCCACCTGTCCTGATAATGTCGGTTAATATCATGTAAATTGTAATTAATATTCATGGGCTTAATTGCGGAGACCGTGCGGGACGCGGGTGCACGCTCGGGCTGCCATGCCAGCACTCTCTACGGTGAAACTTTCGGAGCCAAAATTTACGATCACGCGGGGGCAAAACATATTTCGAACATACCAGCGCAACCACCACCACCGCTGGCTAGCATCCCTAGAAGTATCGTATGCACGAACCGCGTGTATGTAACAGGATGACGCGGGACCGCGTCGCACGACACCTCGCGGGAAGAGCTTTTTTCCATACCAGAATGTCGGTCCCGTGAGTGTCAAATTTTATGATTTTTTTCTCGACATTCTTCAATGCTTTGTCATTTTGTCATTTTTGAGCCGCAGATTTATCATTATTTTTTTTTTTAATTTGATTATTGTTAACAAAACAAAGTACTTACCATTGGTCCCGCGGATCCGGAAGAGTCCTGTGCACGGAAATGAGGTCACTGGCGTACTGATTGAACGCATTGTTGAGCCAACCATCGTCGACGAGTTTCTTCGTCTCGGCTGTAAGATTCGTGGGAATAACCACAGGTCTGCCCATTTCCCCGGGCGCGGCGAAATCTGGTTCCCGCGGTGCCGCGAGAACTCCACCACCTTGAATCAGAACACGACGGGTTGCATATACTCGAACAGTTTCTCGCGGAGTTATTGACCCGTCCCGAAACAATATATATATATTTTTTTTTGTTTTGAAATCTGTGAATCTGGCAGATTGACGTACCTTGTTCCGGACCACCTTGATTAATCTTCGACTTGCTCTGACCGTTGCCCGGAGTTTCTCGTCGGAGCCCCAGAGCCGGTGGAGCAAAGCCATTGGCCACTTGAGGTGCCGCAGCGATACCCGACGGTGCCAAACCTCCCTGAACATCGACGGCCGATGCGTGATCCTCCGTGTACAGAAGAAAACATACCGTGACCCACACTGCCGCAGCCAACACCGCGACCTTGAGCCACAGCGATCTTCGGCGTGGAAAACCCATGATCATGCTGATTACACTCTACCGCGAGATGCTTCACCGCAACAGGTTCTCGGGTGAACGATCGACGGTACGACTTCGCTATCGGTCGTCACTTTCCACGATTTTTCTCAGGAACGTCGCGAAAATTCTGCGTTACCTCAGCAACATTTTTTCTACCGCTCGCAACTTCTTGATTCTTCACGGGAGTATTTTTTTTTTTTTTTTTTTTTTTCTCAGATTCGTCCTTTCCGATGCGAGCTCGCATCCATGAGTTCGTCGATTCGCACGAATCGGAATTGGATTTTTCTGATTCTTGTAGATAACTGGATATGTTGTTCTATCACACTAACAAATGTGGTCGGCAGAATATCGAAACTTTTTTTATGGCAGGTTAACGCATGTAGTTTTTTTTTCCTAAGTATATCTGGAAGACGAACTTCGCACGATGTGACGAAATGATATGGAGTTTTTTTTTTTCTTTAAGTTATTTTTCAATTGGGATACTTGAAAGATATGTGTCTTCGTATTGGAGATCCACTTTATCTCAGGTCAACGCATCGCAGTTTCTGGAACAGATAAGAAGAAAACAGCTATGAAAATCATGTCGACATGTGCGACGTGGATGTTCGCGAAAAAAGCGCTGTCATCCGGAGGGACGTAATGATCGTGTTTTGTCGAAATTTCCCGTCTCATCGTCAGCGAACTATCGCTGATGGGCCGTCGCGCTTGTTTCGTTGATTTTTCGTCGTGCGTTTTTCGAGGCCCGATTAACACTACGGTTCATCGCTTCATGAACACTGTGAAAGCCGAAATTTTAATGACGGTCGATCGCTGCCTCGAAATCGTATGAATATTTAGAAATAAGAGGATTCTTCGATGCATGATTAAAAAAAAGAACCGGTGATTAAAAATTGTGAGTTGAGAAAAATAATAGTTATAGTTAGTTGGTACAAAACACTTCCGTTCAGACATTAATGCTATTTTGATTTGCTGTGGCAATGACGTAAGCCTAGTGGATAATGCCATTTCAATTCAATGTGAAAAATAACGAATCAACTCATGGCTGTCATTAGCGCAAAGCTAATGATAGCTATGTCATTAGCGAAAAATTTGTCCCATTCACAGGGATCTTGGAATAAACATAGTATACATCGTGTTCGCTGAGTTCTGCCTAAAGTGCAATATATATATATTATATATCTCGCAACAATACTCTCGATTTTCAACGCTGAATTTCGTGTCGCCGGAAAGTCGGGCGTTAATGAGAGGAAAGTGCATTTACCTGTAAGCTGCACGTGCGGATATGAGATATATATGTATTCGCATATACATAATGCACAAGGCTACTGTTTACGGAACCGTTCGTTCTAACGTGACCGAAATTACGCAACTCCTACTGCTTGTTCTCGATCACGACAAAAAGCAGGAAGTTTCTGATGTTAATCATACGTGTTGCATGAGGTAATAAACGTTATAGAAATCGTTCGACAACATATGTGTATATCGTCACGTGTACTTCTCGAAAATTACCTTATCCGCGAACAGAAAAAAATTGTGAATTGAGGAAACTATTAGTTCGATCGCTTTAAACAAAGATGCAGTTGAATCAAGTAAAGATTCGGGGAAGGATGTTCAAAGAAATATTTAGTTGGTCGAACGAAATATTTTAATGCCTCAAAAAACTAACCAGTCTTTTAGCTGTACCAACAAAATATTTATTTGAAGCCCGAACCTTTCGTTGATTCAACCGTATTTTTGTATCGGTAATGCTACACAAAGCTTTCTTTCAAAAATGTATTCTGGCAACTAACTAGCAAACGTAGAAATTTCAATGGTATTCCATAAAAGAGGACTTTCGCGACATAAGTAATTTTTCCGGCAGCATAGAGAAGGTTTATAAGGTTTATAAAGCGTTTGGAAGTTCCGACAGGCTTGGTACAGAGACTCAACGAGAGCTCGGCAGAGGCTCTGAAAAGTCTCTGATTCCGCGTTGGAATGCTAGTCGCCAGGACGAAAAGCCGGGGAAAGAGAAAGAGAAGAGCCTTCTGTAGACCGCCAAGTGGAATCCCATCTGTTGGCAAAACACACGTGTGTGGTCGATGCGGCATTGCTCGAAGCACTCTAATCGTGAAAAGGATTGAGGTAAGCCTTCCTGGGAGCGGAGAGAACGCGTCGGCAACGAGTAGCTCTTGCACCTAACACGTACGTACGCTACGTACCGGGCATACAGGCCGGAGAATTTACTTTGTATACCTACACATACATCTAGCGCTGCGGAGCGTTAACGTACTCACTCGAGGCCTCCGTGGTGAATTGCCAAAGCTACCTAAAAGTCCACTTGCAACAAACTCCCTCTCTCTCTCTCTCTCTCTCTCTCTCCTCAATTCTGGGCTGTTGCTATGTTGCACTTGGAACCAAGAAACGCAGTGCTAGATGAAGTATACATATTCCCCCTCTTTCCCAACCCTCCACAAAGGCTCCGGCACCTCTGGTAACTCTCGTAGGAGGGAACATCGGGCGAATTCTGTGAGTGCCCGCGTAACTCGCGCCCAGAAGTACTCTTCCAACGTTCTCTCGGAACGTTTCCACGCGCGTTATAGCACAGCCATATGGCATAATATATCGTCGAGTAAGAGTCTCGCACCGGCCGGCGGAGTTTCCATTTTCCGGATGGTATAAGCTGGCAACAGAAGCTCGCGAGCTTCGCGAAAACTGAATCGTGTGTCTCGAGTGCACACAAGTCGGGTGGGAGGCGCATTCTTGAAGAAATGACCTTGCTAACCCTGATCCCGGCGAACAGAAGAATAACCTTTTTCCCGGAGAGTCTGCTCTACGGAGAGTTTAAATCAACTGTTGGAAACTACCCTGCGAGTTACGAAAACGATATGATCTATCGCATGTATTGTGGGTATTGTATAACCTTACAATACCCGCGATATTGTAAGTATCGTATGATCCGACTGGTTCGATAGATTGGACTTTTGCTCGGTGATGGGAAGATAGATCCGTTGGAAAAACGAAATTTACCGAGGTGTCTGTCCTACTTGTGGCACATTCATCAAACGATCCTACCAACTCCGGTGAACCGCGCCTTTCGTTCGCCTCTGCGCGTTCGGCCAATCCGCCGGACAAAATCTGCCCGGCGTATTCGTGTTTACACATGCTAAGTTCTATTTTCGTTTCGTGGACCAAAGGCTTTTCCATCTCGCTCTAATTTACACCGAAAAATAAAGAAACGAAAATATCGCTGATGTTGATCCGAATGTGGTCTCCTCTAAATGCAACCGGCGAACGAGATCAAAACAAATATACAAAAAGTTCCTCCCGTGTTTGTGTAAATTTCACGGATGCTTCCGAACCCTGGATGCTGGGACTCAGTGATAACGAGAAGCGACAGCTGCCAGCACTGCCAATCACTCGATCTGACGTTGATTTTTTCATTCAGATAAATTCGTATAACGTCATTGCGTCCGCACGCTGCCGATGGAAGCTGTACTCGATCCTCGGATTATTGACGTGTAGCGCTCGTTTTTATTTTTCCCACGTTGTTTTATTTGCCTCTAAGCCCCGACAGAGAGACGCGGAGAGAAACAACAAATGAAAAGGGAAAAAATCTGATGATCATCCTGTTGGGGTTTTCTGCCTCTGGGGCATGGTCAGAAAATAAAGCCGGCACTGGCGCGGACTCTTTGTTGTAGAATTATGGATGCTCGCGATCATACATGTCGACCGTGTGCTCTCGTCGACGAGAAAAAACTACGAGACGAAACGCGAGAGATTTACTCGGTGGCTTTGCTGTTTGCGTAGCTCGAGTAAGGACTTAAAATCTGCATGCGCTGTCGAACGCGTTGATAACGCCATGGCGAAAGCCGCGAAGAAGAGCGGAACAGAATTATAACAAGAGAAAAATGATAAACCCAAAAAAAAACAAAAAGCGGGCATTGTACCGAGATTGAGATTGGGAAAACAATTAGAAAAGAGACGCGGGTGGAGAACGCCTTTTTCGCATATACCGTGGTAACAGCTTCGGTGTGCTATAAAATATACAACAAGGCGCAATATACGACCACTCTCGCACTCAGTTGGACGATTCTAATTTTTCTTCTTTTACTCATTCTATTTTACTCCCGCTACTCCGAGCATTTTTTTTCCTCATCCACTCCAGTGCGCTCCCTGCTATTTTTATCACTGTCAGCTTCCCAGGTTTTTCTTTTCACTCGGTCTGCCTCTCACTTCTATTTCTATCCTTACTTTCATTGCCTCTCTGTCTCTCTCTTTCTGTCCCGGCGCTTTTTATATTCTCGCCTAATTCGGCTTAAGATGCAAACCACCGCTCACCAGCCGAACGACAATATTATTTCTGCCCAAGAGCCCGGAGAGCCCTTATACGTCGTTAAGCTTCCGCAATTTCCGTCATTATTTTACCAGACCGCCGCGAAAAATGTGGCTCAAGGTATTTCCTTGGCTACGTTCCCGAGAATGAAAGTCCAACGAGCTCGTCTTCCCCGCTAACAGCTAGCGTGTTTCAACGAAAAGACCGCTCGTGCAGACGATTATTGAGGTAATGTAGATTTTTTTAAATCCCCAATGTGAGACTATGAATAATGCATTCAAACGCACACGATTTTTGGCGAATGGTATTTTCATCCATAAAAACATGAGCGCTCAAATTGTGTTCATACATCTGGTCGATGTGGCGCTTTTTAAAAATCCTCTTCTTTATCGAGAGTGGAGGGAAAAGCTTTCAGGGATTTGTGAGAAAAAAGCTTTTAGATTCAAGTGCGTTTTGGTGAATACAATACGCGCGTGTACGATGCTACGATGGAGCGTCGAACGTCACTCGACTCGGAAGAGTCACGGAGAACGGAGAATCCGAACGAAAAACGTTTCGTTCGACTCGCTCGTAATAGCGACCGCGCGGAAGACGAACATTAAGCTCGGACAATAGTAAGGACCGTGGTCGGGTTCATAGAGCGAGAGACGAGGCAATAGAGAGTTAACACGGTGACCGCTAATGGAGTAATGGACATTCCCGGGCACAGAGGGGAAGACGATGTACCTCGGTTGCTCGTTGCTGCTGGACGCTGGCCAAATAAGTGCCCAACTATCTATAGTATATGTATATGTCCTACGGGGGAGATTCGTACTCTTTCGTGCTCTCGTGCGGTAAGATCGAAGAAGGTCGAGGAGGAAAAAGGTGGTTTGAACGAAGAATGAAGGTGGAGAAGAAACTCCTTACCACAAGGACGAAGAGTCAAGAACGTCGCCGTCTAATCGATAATTTAGTATCGAACAATGGCGCAATCTCGATGTAGTTAAGTGGTGGAAGCTTTATGTGTTAAATTACATCCTAAATGTAATATCCGAGTCCAGCGGGTCATCAAATAGCGATGATCTTCGTAACTGTTTCAAAGGATTATTGGCCGAATAGACGAAGCTAATGCTAATTAGGCCCTTGGGCTGGGGGGGGGGGGGGGGTCGCCGATTCCAGACAATATAAAGTAGGAAGAGTTCCATTTCTTTAAAGTAGGAAATATTTTTTGAAAAATGAAACTCCTGGAATTTGTGAATTTATTTTTTCGCGTGATCAGGAGATTGTTGCGAGCAATCAATCGTGTGGGATTTTCGATTCAATTTTTTATTAACGAGAAAAAAGATAAAATACAGTTTATTGCCGGAAATCGATTAACCCCCCTTTAATCAAGCTTGAAAGTCGGATTCAATCCGGAGTTGATAAAACATTCACGGAACGAAATGAACTGGATTTCAGAACCAGATAGCACGCTATAGAGCATGTTAATTATTCGATAGAGTTCTCTTTTCTATACCTCGAAAAAATGTCCGATAGGAATCGAATGAATACGTAAGTGATCTATCGCGGGTACGAAGTTCGAGGTAATTTCGTGTACGATTAATTGAGTGACCCATTCAGGAGGGCAATTACAGGCATTGGTGTAAGACGCTAGGGCCATAAGAGGTGCGCCCATGGCACCGGGCTAACGTCGTTTTCGATAAGTAATGCTCGGCTATCACGACTGGCCGAGGTAGCATAGCCTCTCTGGCCTCCTAAAATCACCGGGCCAGAACAACCTTCGCCGGTGTTCGGAGCGTACCACGTAAATCTTCCTCTGCGCCTTAACCTTACACTATAATACCGCAATATACTGACTATCCGCGCGGTAAAGCCGCCCGGTTTAGCACAATCACCGTTCCCAGCGTCGTAATCTAGCATCGAAGTACAAAATCCTTGCTCTTGATTTTATAATTCATTGTCCTCCCGTTAAAAAGTACTAAAACGATTGAGCAAATGTGACCTTTAAAGGCTTAAAGGGCGTGCAAAGTTTTTCAACATTTGAAGTACACTTTAGCTTGTTTCGCTATGATTCGTTTTTTGCCCAGGACTTCGAAGCTCGAAAGCCAGAACGTTTGACTTTCACGTTTGACTTTGATCTCAGCTACAGCGTTTGCTGGCAGCACACATCAGTCAGATTCACCGTCAGTCACAGTGTACCACAAGTACTAAATTTTGCATGAGAGCAATTTCTCGGTTGCGTGTTCGAGTCACGTGCACACCTGTTCAATGAGGTCGAGAGTCAGGAGGTCACTGCGGGCGAATCGTAGGAGCGGGCAGCGAGATCGTCGGACCCCCGGAAAACACATGGGCTCTCTGCTCCGGTGTTCTCCGAAAATCATCAATCAGCGGAAGTAAACCGACCTCTGGAGACACTTGTTTTCTCGGTTAATTAATGGAGGGTTGTATACATGGAAGCGTTGAGGTAGCCTCGGTTGTCCATTTTCACGGAAAAGATGGGGTGGTTGCGTTGGTCAGAAACTCCTCGGAACCACCCGGAGGATCGGACAACCGCAGTTCGAACCGATTCTCGTTGGTGCTCGAGCAGAACCACCCCGAACCTAAACCCCTCCTCCCCGAGTCTGGCAAAGGGTCGCAGCGGTGAGAAGTTCGTGACCACAACTATTTCCACGTTCCGGTGGTAGTGAGTCTCAGATGCTCGAGGGTTTCGATGGAATGCCGAATTTGTGCCTGGAGGAAGCGCGATAGACCGTACTGTAAACCCCTCTTCCTATTTGCTCATCCTTCCGCATCCTGGCGAGCGTGAAGCTCGGAGATACTCTTGACTTGGCGGGCTGGGTTTTCACCGCTCGTGAGATCCGGTGGGTTGTACAGAGGACCCGAGCTTCCGAGGACTCGGAAAACCACAATTATTTCAACATCGCGGTGCCAAAGGTATTATTCGGATTGCAGCCCGTACACTCGAGAAGCTAAGTCGTTCAGCGGACAGAGTAAAAAATTTCATAAATATTAAAGCAATAATAACGTATTGAAAAATGTACGACCCATTATCATAAATAACAGAAGCTGCATTTTGCCTCGATGAGATATTAAACTGTCAGAGGACAGAACGAGGATAATATAGCGAATCTAGCGAGCCGACACTGATAATTATTAATCGATGCTCATATATATTGCAGAGCAAAGCGAATAGATGATTATCGAGTCATGTTCGGAAATTCGTCGCTGAGGAAATGTCGCCAATCGTACAGGTCGTCGGTTCGAGCGTTGGCTGCACTCGAAACTCCTGTACCCCGGAGCGGTTAGGCAAAACGGCACAGTGAATACCCGCTGTAGCAAACGCAAACGCACAGCCATCGACATGTCTGTATGTATCTGTGTACAATACGTTTTCACTGCCGAAACTACCAACAACTGAGAAGTGACCAACAACGGCACCGCTCGCTCTATTTCCACAAGGGCAAAGTGTCGAGTACTGGGTAAATCGAAAGTCCCGAACGTACCGCGATACGAAGCGAAAGGACTCGGCGAAAGAGGAATATTTACGGAATTGGTGGAGAAACTCGGGGGACCGACAAGCGGCGGCAGTCGCGGTAGTTGAGAGAGTCTCGTCGACGTCTCGACGATGGTTTGTTTCGCAGTAGTTAACTTTTCAGTCCAGGATCAACCACTCGGAATGCCGGAGTTCCTCGGATGTTCCACTGCTGCATAACTAAATTACAGTTGAGAAACAAAGAGATGCGGAGAGAAAAGAAAAACCAACCGAGTCAAATTATTCCCTGTGTCGAACAACCGTATTTTGTTTTCGCGACACAATACCATTCGCGTTTTAATTGTAAAAAAAAGTGACTGTGATATAAAAACAACAGAGGCTCTCTCTTCACTGTTTTTATATAGAAGTTCCATTATCCTTCGGGACCAACAGTCCTCTCGGAGCGACTAAGAGACTGAGAGAGAAATGAGTCCGTTGAGAATATGCGAGAAAAGAGACTATAAAATAAAACTCTTCCGTAAGAGTCAATATGACGAGGTAGACGGGTTACTTGCCATTCGCACTCTCAACAGCGGAGAGACTGATGAAGAGAATAAAAAAAAACACGTGAAAGGGGAAAAAGTAGCAATAAAAAGCTCTTTGCTTCGCTCGAAAAGGAGGCTTTCCGAGAGTGGTGTTCGCGAACGTCCACCCTGAAGAGCGACGTACACGCCTCGGGTGTGTATACGTTTCCGCTTTTGTCCCATTGATATATCCAGGCGTTGACAAGAGCGAAATGGATCACGACACCGTTGAAGTCCGTCGAGAGGCCTCGTTCAGAGAAACTTGTCGTTTACACGTTTGGTAATGTTGATTCAAGCGATCCGTCGGGATAATGTTTTAGCTTGGCAAACACGCAGTCGACGATAACGGGAATATCGTGAGGCACCTTGGTTTTGTCTGCATTAAGGTAAAAGTAGTGAACATCAGCACGCGCACTCCTGCATCGCATATTGAGCAAAATTGCCCCACATAGGCTTTGCGAAATCCCGATGGATCATCCAAACAACATCCAGATAACGAACGTTCATTTTCACACCTCATCAATGCAGTCCCAACGATCCCATATGTGTCTCATAAAGGCAGTAACTTTGGGCGTATCGTGGTCGGCGAGTACGGTCATCGGATCCAAGCTATAGCATGGGTTGTATGTCGCGTGTTACAAGGGTTGTTGCAACCCGATCGTATATACTCGGCGTTTGTGGCGTTGGGCGTCGAAAGAGCTGATGAAAGTAGCGAACTGCAAAATATTTCCACGAAGCAACCCGATTCGGGTGGCAAATGAAAATGGCCCATGAAGCAAATATGTCGATGGACTTGTTTTTATTATTATTTTTTTTTTCAACATCGATTCCTCGTATCGCGTACCGCAACAAGAATTTTTTTCACTAGAATTCACATGCATATGGTATCTGTACAGCGCGCGGTAGTTGCAGCATGAATAGCACGAAAAAAACGGGCGGGATGACGGGATAGGCGACGAGCGACGCCGGTGGCCCAGCTGGGCCATCCTGTACCTCATCCTCGAGAGGAAACTTATGCATCGGTGAATGCATTGTGCTGATTCGCTGGCGATGCGCTTGCTGCCAGACCGGCTAGGCTCTCGACCCATTTGTTAGATGAGAGGGGCGATTCGAAAAAGCTCTCGCCGCACGCCCCACGAGTACCGACGACCCTCATACCTGTCTCTCCCTCCGACTCTCTCACTCTCACACTCTCTCTCTCTCTCTCTCGTCTCTCTCGTGGGCAGAATTTCACTGCGAATTCAATGCAAACGGCGAATTCTCGACTCGTCTATCGATGTTCGAGTGAAGAGTTATTCGAGAGATTTTTTTTCAATTCTGACAACGATTGCCAATCGCACCAATGTACCGACTATTTGGACTGTTATGAAACAGGCTATCTTTTATCGCCGATGCCTTTTTTGTCTTCGTCAAGAGAGCCGCGCCGATAAAATTCATGAAGAAAAAAACATCGGCGAAGCGTTAATAGAACACAAAATGAAAATTGCATTGCGCTGTTGGCTGCACTCCAGTTACGGGGGTTGAAACGAAAACTAGTGGAGTGGCACAGTGAGTGTTTTTTTTTTTAGATCAATATTACACCAGCTTAAACGAGGCATGTTTCTTGAAACTGCAACCCGAACCTCGCCAGACGTCTTGAAGGACTGGCCATCGACGACGGCAGCATCAAAGTATGTATAGTTAGCCGAATAAGTTTGACGTTTCACCGGCGGGGTGGGTTCTCAGCATCTCGCGAAACAATGGTGACTACAGCGAGCGGAGAGGGCCCCTTCGGGGACTCGAGAATCCTCGACGATTCTCGGGGTATAATGAAGCGCCGGCGCCGGTGACGCCGCGAATTTGCATGGAGAGGAGTGAGGGGCACTCCCTCTCACTCCTCGCAATGACGTGAGCTCTTTCATTTGCCCGACGAAGGAGATTCTCGGGTGCAGCGAGATAGGCAAAGGAACGAAACGCCTGGACTTCCTTTACTCCGGAAATGTTATTTGCCGTGAGCGGATGAGAATTCTGTTCGAACAAATCAATCTTCCACAATCGAATCGTCGGGACGATCGATCATTGAGATAAAAGACTTTTGTACTATTAAACGAACCCGCGCGCAGACAGATTCGTCCGAATCTGGAACGAACTTTATCCGTCGCTATGGGCGTTCCGCGTAGAATTAAGTTCGTCTATTGTTTCACGAAACCGTAAAATTGTCTCACTTTTGCCAACGCTCGTACATTCTCCTCGGCAAAACCTCGTTTCCGTCAGCCACAATTTCGACGCAAGAGAGACGCACCGAGTTGTGTCGCAATCGCGCCGGATCTACGGTGAAGTGTTTCGCGTCTCAATGGTCGCGGGCCAAAGTGCGAACGGCGCTGGTAATAATCGAAGTACGAAGTTTTGCGAATCATCGAACCATACCGAACACGCGATGCAAACTGCGGACTGGCAACCGGAGAGATTTCGTAGCGGCTTGTCGCGAGACTGGCGGTGCTGAACAGGAAGCTGCAATCTTATCGGGCGACACGCAACGATATCCTGTGTACGTGTAAAAATATTCAGACAAATAATGAACGAGGAAAATCATTATTTTTTGCACCTGTCTCGTAACAGTGTCTCATCAATTTTTACACCGGGCTCGGTTATTCCCGTTTCCGACATAATTAATGGAAAAAATGGCAAAAAAACGAAAAGTAAATCTAGTCAAAATTACAGTATCGTCCGACAGAAACCTCTATATTTACGTGGCACAACTGTGTGGCTATTCATTAAAAATGTAAAATTTGCCATAACTTTTTATAATTACAATTATGATAAAAATGGCAATAAACGAAAAGTAAATCTAGTCAAAATTACAGTATCGTCCGACAAAAACCTCTATATTTACATGGCACAACTGTGTCGCTATTCATTAAAAATGTAAAATTTGCCATAACTTTTTATAATTACAATTATGATAAAAATTATTATTTATTTCGTATTTGTTGACGAGTGGCGATATAGTTGGCAGTTCCCAGACCATGACAACTTTTTTCAAGCTACATTCAGCTTGATCCTTCTATCCGTGTGGCTTTATCTTCCGGATACGTCGAGATAAGTGTATATCGAACAGTTTCTCGAGTTAAAATTAACGTGCAATAAAAACGAGTATGTATCGCGTAGTTTGAATGTGAACGCGAGAGAGCTTCACCTGGACCGGTAAGACAAGAGCACCCGGTCGCCTGTCGCTGACATCAAACACAATATAACTTGATGCAATTCCACAAGCCCGTATACCTTGATTCTTACGTAGGAAATTGCCTCTCAGCGATTGTAGGAAAGTTTCCGCTCGGGACACTGAGAAATATTTACTATTACACTCGAAGGATTTTCCCGGGAGAATCCTTATAAAGATGAAACTTGCTAGTCTCGTTGGAAAGACGTTTTGGTCCCGGTGTCTCGAGAACCATCAAAGTACAAGCGAAATTGGCTTGACAAACGTAGAAATGAAAATAACGACAGGATATTGCATACGGAAGACAAGTTTCGTACTTTAACGATATTTTCAACATTTCGCACCGTTACAGTTACCGCATCGTTTATTCTCCGGGGCACATCGTATCGGGAATGGAACTAATTACACAGTACCTCAACGTAGCCGGCCAGCGGATAATCTCGTGTCGATATCATCGGTCGCGGAGCAATAGCTCACGCCCGACCAAATCGTTATGTCGATACCAGAGCGCGTTATCACCTCGGAATCTTTATATCTCGAAGCGCCGTACGAGGAAATCGATAAAACCGACTCTCTCGCTTCATACGTGTGTATATATGTATTTATGTATATATATATATTGAGATGTCCCGCCATAATACTTTCTCTCGTTTTCCCTAAAGCTAAAGTAGGCTTCATCGAATACTTTGAGGAGAGATTTCTGTGAGAGCAATATACACAGAGTCGCGGATGCGAATCATAGAAATCTGAAGTCGCACTCAATAACTTGTTCACGGATCGTTCGAGAAAACGACGCGATCAGCATGAAGCCCGAGGCAGAGTTGTTCGGCACCTCTCGGTATCCAATCGGTATTCGATTTCCGATCCGCAACGATGCACCTCCGCTTACCGACGACGCAGTGAGTTTTCATTGCTTTCGGGCAGTTAGCGAGATTGCGAAAGGGGTAGCCGGTCCATCCGACGATATTTCGCTCCAGCTTTCACCGGAGGACGAAGTTTTGGAGAATGAGCTCGAAAAGCCTGTGCACAGTAAAAAATATTTGTACATTTGACAAACCTTTTCTCTCCACAAACGTTCACAATTATTTTGTTGTTAATTTTACAAAAAGGATTCGTAAAATTGACAGACATTTTCGTAAAATGGACAAGATTTTTTTGTAAAATTAACAAGAAAAAAACGGTGAACTTTTGCGGACAAGAAACTTTGTGTAGCTATTTTACTGTGTGGAGACACGTTGTTTTATGCAGCGAATATGGACAGATATCGCATTTCTGGAAAAAATCAAGGTCGGGCCGCAACACTCGGAACGACCCGATAACGGGAGAGACAAGAAGTGCTGTTTTAATTGTTTTCATCGCGATCGGCTCGACGCAACATTATCGGCGAAAGAAACATCCAGGCGTTAAAAAGAAGTGGGTAATTGCAACTTTGCGACTGGACGACAGTGAAAGAAATAAACGAGAAAAATAATATCGCGGCGCGGGCGAGAAAACAAAAACGTATACGGCTGCTCGGAGCAGTAACGGTGAGGCTCGTAACTGTGGTTTTATGTGCGCAAACGGTGGGCGTTCCGAGGCTTCTCCCTGACAGCTGACGTTAATGTAGATCGATCTATCTGCTGAAACGGTCCATCCTTAGTTACATTATTTCTCTCGACGCCGCAAAACACTGGACGGCATTAAAATATCATTTTGTTTTCCGTAAATCTACGCATGGCCCCCTGCCGAATGTACACTAATAAAAAAGTACAGTCGAATCAACTAAGATTCGGTCGAATAAATATTTAGTTGGTCGACCAAAATATTTTAACGACTCAAAAATATTTTTGTGAAATCACCCAACAAATTGTTGAACTAACCAATTTTTTTAGCTGTAACCAACGAAATATTTAGTTGAACGTCCCTGCCCGAATCTTACTTGATTCAACCAAAGCATTTTTAAATCAGTCTATTGTTCGTATGTATCGAATACTATACATTATAAACCAATTGTAACGAATGGATTTGTAAACGACTGCACTATCTATAGCTCGACGATATTGCATTACTCAGCAGGTGCTCGTGACGAGATCGATTTCACCTCTCTCGTTATTTTATGTATAAAACGTCCTGGGGCATAGATTAATGAAATTTGCCGTACGAATGTGTAAGCTCCGCGTAGCACAGACAGGCGGCTTCAAGCACACGCTGTACTGTTACCCGTCACTGTCGATACCGATAGTTATTCAGCTGTAAAATATTAATGTATATTATTTCGAGCGAAATCGCGTTAACAGCAAGGGAGACCGAGTCGGGGCATGCAAGTGCAGTTGCACTCTATTGCAGAGTGCAGGGTTCACCGCTGCACATGAGCGCCAGTGGCAGCGGGAATCGATGAAAAATTAACGAGTCCCTCGGCTGGGCACCGACGCGATTAGAGTCGGTGAGAGACCCGGGGATGTCGGTCAACGCCGAGCTCCGGTGAGACGACGAGCGGAAACTCGTCGAACTATGCGGGTGACACGAGGCTTCGTCGCCCACACACACACCCACAGACATACACGTGTACCGGCACACGGTGCAACCGACGAACGACTTTCCAGAAACACGACAATGCCACGAGCTGGGCAGCTACCGGATTTTCCGAGCTGCACGAGCTCGACTACGCCCACCTGATTTTTTGCTCGGCGTCCGACCGAGAGACAGGAATTAAAGGAGGGAGACTGTCTGCAAGTGACGGCGAAAAATAATGAATATACTTAGGCATACTTCACTTCAAGGAGCCCTTCGAAAAACAAGATAAATTTTTTTTTCACCGCTAATTCCTTTTTTTTACAACTCCCGATAAACGCTGAAGCAATTAATTTTTTTAGACTAAATTTTTGTCCATAGATTAAAATTTTTTTAAAGCCAAGAGCTTCGATATCCAGCGGGGCTTAAACTTCGTCGCTTGCACGTCCGAGTCTGGAGTCAATTATCTCCGTTAATTAATCGCCCGGCTTCGTTTACGGGATATACGAGAAGCGCCGTATATCCAGCGTGGAATGCAGTGATTTACAGTTATTTGCTCTCTTATGACCCCGGAAAAGCGATGAGATTGGACGGGTGACGCATAGCTCGGTATCGAGGCAGAGATACCGTGAAAGTCGGAGTGTATATATTCGGAAAGTTAGGGATTCGAACGAGGCCAGATAGAGCGGACGGTCGGGTGTTCCAATATCGGGGCAGGCTTTGCATGACGAGCGAAACGAAAGAGCTTTCGATTGCCGGAAATTCGTTTCCTCCGGGTACGACGTGCATGACGGAGGAGGACAGTCCCTATGGCCGTATATAAGCGTAACCGACAGAGCTGCGGAGGAGGACGGGAGCGTTGCGAACGGTGAGGGAGGAGGGATCCGCTAGTGGGCGATCCCGCGCAACGACCTCTTCGCCGTCGACGTGGAGAAGTGTAACACACAGCAGCGAGGAGAGGAAACAAGAGAGAAGGAGAGAGAGTGAGCGAGGGAGATAAAGAAGGAAGAGGTAAAGCTCTCACAGGGTGGCACGAGTCGCGTTCAATTAAAGCGTCAACTACCGCGGAAAACTTTTATATGAATGGGTTTCATTACGCGGTGCACTTATTAAAGCTGCTGCTGCCGGCGGGGAAACGGTGGTGTGGCGGCGTCGCGTCGTTGACATAAATGTTTCAAGGCGTGAGCTCCGAAGCGGCCCGAGAGAAAGAGCAAGAAAGACGGCGCGGGGTTTTGTTATCAAACTCCGCCATTCAGGGATCAACGATGACAAATATGAAGCCGACGAGGTTTTCACGCCGCTATCTTGCACCGGCCCGGTACCTCTCTCGTTGCAGTAAAAAAAAACAACAAGTTTGCGCGGAGAATGCCCGTAGACATTTTATGTATCGAAAGCCGCGAGCTCGTAAACATAAACTTTTTCATTGAAATTATGATATTTTACCTTGAAAAGCTGTGCGCAGCTTGGAACGGCTTTTCGGCAAAGTGGCAGTGGCGACAATCTGTAATCATAAAATATGGAAAATTAAAACAATTTTAATAATCGACACGGTGGATAAATTTATTAAAGTAGCGACGTTGCTCTGATTAAACGAAACGATCGTATTCGATGTTTTATGCTTGGGCGTAACTACCGGGCGTTATATCGCACCAACACCGAGATGATAATGCATGTATGTATTGTATACACATATATGTAATATGTACACGCGCATTTCGCCCGCCGAGAACCGTACACCCGACACGCTCTTGTGTTCCTCCTAAATCGCATTTTTATCTCACTTGCAATATTGTCTTGTTAACCAGGGGGCGATACAGCCGCGAGGTGCGCTCCCGGGCTCTCCGGCTGTAATACACCTCGTGAATCAACGGCAGTTATATTTCCTGTACGAAAAGCCGCACGTGTACAGCCCAAACCCGGTGTAGCGTAAACTCCTGGGTTCCCCCTGGCACATAGGTTTTTTTTTTTTTATATCCTTGTAATATTGCCTCGTTAGGCATTACACGCACGGCGTCCTACGATGCACGGTAAAAGAAAAAGATTTGCTCGTTTAGCGAACATGTTTTGTCCACAAACGACCGTAATGCACAAACTTCTTCGACTGTGTAATGTGCGTTCGCTAGAACGTAAAATTGGTAGGGTAAGTGAGATTTCTCATACAATATAGGAAATTATGTGTCAATAGCTCACGATAGAGAGGAAGTACGGACAGTTTTACCGGAAATGGTTAATCGATGAGTGAGCTTAGCTTGATAATTAATCGTCCCGAGTGCTCGGGAATTGGCGATCTACCAACGTGAGACGTTACGTAGACGGTACGTCATGTCAGCTTTTCCATTGGGCTGAAACGTTGATACATCTTTGGTGTCCCTTGATACCAGCGGCAAGTCACCGAGCATCCTCGCTGATGTGGTAATACCCGTAAGTACCAAGTAAGTACGAAGCAACCGAGCCGGGAGCTGTAGGGACTCGTGAGCGGATGACGGCTTCTTAAAATATATGACAGAGAGTGAAGCAGCGTTAGCGTAGTACATGTTCAAGGTTGTTGTTGCAACTACTTGAGAACCGTGCGTTACAAATCCCGTCTTAGTGCAGTTGGTTGCATGGCTCGGATGATGTAATTGATAAGTGATCCATCATTTCAGTAATTCGTCCCGACAAAGCATTTTGTGTACATCAGTTTTCAGTGCGCCATTAATGTTCCTCGCGAACAGTTTTCGGCTGCAATAATTTTTATTAGAAATCGGCAACAATAATCTCAATTATTTCAAAGGATTGCAAGCCATAATTTCTTTTAGTCGGAGAATGAGCGACGAGAAGCAATCTTTTTCCATCAAATTGCAAATACCACTTTGGCTGCTTCCACGTACTTATCCTTATTGTGTAGCCCACCAGCGGCAATGACACCGTTAACTGTCCTCCAAGTACACTGCAGTATTCTGCAGTTAGTACAGCAGTGAATACAGCGGAGAGTGTATACACAGCGGAGCCGAGGCAAGTTATACGAAAGTAGCGAGAAAGGGGGTTGACACGTTTCTGAAATAGAAAGACCAGCCCGGCGAGTGTGTACACAGCGCGCACCCCAACTCACACCAGTAACAACGCGGAGACTCCAGCAGCTCCGGCAGCCGCACTTATTCAGTGCTCGCGTATATGAGACTCGGGGAGGAGATACCTCAACGAGCATCGCCGACACTGCTATACAGCCACTCGGAATAGTATACTATATTCCACTACTACGGGTTGTTAAGAACCGCCGGGACGAAAATTCGTGTAATTCCAGCTCGTAATTTAATTTAACGCGGTAACGCCGGAGCAAACTTTCTCGTTCGCCGAATCTGCCTCTTTCCACGCGAAACCCGTTTTCCACGTTGCGGGATTGAGAGAGGCGAACGGACGGCGCGATAGCGAGGAAGAAAACCCGCGACGGGGGAGGTGAGGAGGGGTTCGCTGAGAAAACTCTGGAGAAAAGATAGAGCGAGGGGTATCTCTCGCTATCCGAAGGGGAAACAAGCGAGCAGTAAAGAAGAGCTTGGCTGAATGGATTTTTACCGCTGACTCGGCCAACCACGAATCCACCAGTCCTGTACCCCAACGTATACACGTCCCGCACGCAATTCCGGCTGTATCTGCAGCCAGCAGCGTGCATCAGCCACTGATAAAACCAAAGCCGCCGCCGCTGCTGTTGCCGTACCAAACCCCCGTACGTGTCTGACAGGGCGGTGAACCGGAGTGCACAGTGGTGCATGTACACAAACCTTGGAACGAGGATGCATTTGCGGCCGCGGCAGACGACGGGACAGATTACCGGGGAAAATGCGTTCGATTGCGAACAGTGGTATGGGATTTACCGCGGCTTATGCACAGCTATCTCTGCCTCCCACTCTCGAGCCGTAGATGCGGCAGCGGCGGCTGCAGGAGCAGCGAAATAGGTAACTCTTGCAGAGTCGACGACGGAATGCCGAAACGAATGGCCGGGGGAGCTCGAGTCGCTTGACCCGACTGACTGGTTTCGCTAACGGTGAGTTAACCCGCAATTTTTTCGTTTCCTTTCGATCGCGGTTCTCTCTCGCCGGCGAGAGAACGAGAGAATCGCCTCGAGAAACGAGGAGATATTTCGAGAAGAGACGGTGGGACGGGACCATATTAGTTTGCAACCAGCGGGGGAACCTATTTGTGTATCTACTCCGCGGTCCGGTGAATAGAGCGAACGGCGCACGGACGGGGAAGTTCGCTTGGTTCTTCGGAGAGCTATCCGGTTATTCCTCCAGAGAAATGCACTCGTCGAAAGGCGAGTAATTTCAATACATTCGTCCATTCGCTCTTCCGATGAGAAGTCGGATTTTGAGAAGTTGGGAAAGCTCGCGGGACGCTGAGAGAAAAGCTCGTTCGCGAACAAGAGGAGGATCCAATACGGACCCTTTCACCCTTTTCTGAATCCGACGTGTACTCACAAGTAGTTTCTTCCTATTTCTTTTTTAAGCTTTTTCTTACCCAACCCAAGGCAATTCCACGCAAGATTGGAATGGGAGACGATACTCGCCGAGGCGTAGCATGCTTTTTTTTTTAAAGCGTCTCGGAAGATTTTATTGTAACCGCTACGTTTGAATCGAGACGGCGGCGTATGAGCGGGGAAAGAAATTGTCGAGATAGAAAGGAAGGAACAAGAAGAATAAGTGTATAGAGGACTAGGAGTCGCGACGGCTGCCGGGACTACCGCGGTGGAAACGAATGAGACGGAACGTGCGGGATATCCGAAGGGATAAAGGTATCTTCTGTGTGCTAGCAGCGGGAAATAAAGTGAGATCAGAGCCTCCACCCTCTCCGGTGCTATGATCCTGGTGGTGAAAATGACGTAAACTTTCCTTCTCCTTCCGCTACGTTTTCTCGCCTTTTTCCAAGCTCGTTCCACACCCCCGTCGCTAACCCCCGCTGCTGGTCGAATGGACGAACATCTCCCGCAGCTCGCCTATAACAGTCTTGCTCCAGGGACGCTGGAACTTCGGGCTCGTTTTATCGTCGACAACCGCTTTTCTCACGGCTGGTACGCCCTTCGTCGTCGCGCCGTTACACCGGTTACCCGATTAGGGTAATCCCGCATTTGTACATGCCTGACGAGACGACCCTATCGACTAATCGTCCGCCATCAGATCCGGCCACTTTGTCCACGATTCCACTAACTCCCCTGGACATTTGTTCGCTGCTCGAACACTTGTAAAATACGCTCGAGCTCCGGCTGCCCAGCGAAACGAATGGGAAGCTCTGCATTCGGATACCTTGATAGCATCGATTTTCGCCGGGAAGAGTTACACTTACCGTTTCATCTGCCGACACGAAACGTTTGTCTTCCTGCAAGCTGTTTTGCCAAAACATTGCCTCAAGCTGTGTCTCTATTCGTTGATGCATTTTTAATAGAAGAGCATGATCTCAAGTTCGGTCAAGAATCCCAGTGAACCCAGAAAGAAGATTTATTAAAAATCGAATGAATTTTAATCTTCAAATTACGTTTATTAAGATAAAATAAATATTTACTTGCCTTAACAAAATCCTTATTAAATTCAAATAACGGTTATTCTTTAATAGTAAGTAAAAAAAATATTTAAAGATTTGTACTTTAAAATCAAAAGTAGCAGGCCTGTCACGAAATAATAAAAAATATTTGACATAAATATCTGTTTCTTAGATCCAAATAAACATTATTAGATGATAAGAATGATACTATCAAACAAATAAATATATTAGAAATTAATAAACGCTCTATCAGGTTATGATGCCAATAAACATATTTCCTCGTCCTTAATAAATTTTATTTGATTGAAATGAACTTTTTCCTGTGTGTAAAATGTTCCATTAAGATGCACTGAGGAAGCAGAACTTCTGGCAACAAAGTGTTAACGCCGTACTGTCATTCTCTCCTTCACGGTGCCTCTCAAGAAGATTGAACGAAGCTCCTAAGGAACATATTATAGGGAACTTCTGTAAAAATGACTGTATATTCAAGCAATTTTCTGATATGAAGAGATATTGTCGATCTTGCTAATCTTTGTATTATCAGATTTTATTAATATACGAGAGAAACGAGGGACCGAGCGACGCTCACGGGTTCACTAACGGTGTACAAGCGTGTCCGCGAGAACGGAAGAGAGGTGCAACAAGCGAGCGTGTTCAGGCAACCGAGGTGCCCGAAGCACCGGGGAACTTAATCCTCGACCGTCGGCATGAGATAATGCCTCTGCATCGCATAAACTCCATTGTAATCACGTTTCCGTGCTGTTATAACGCACAAGCCGCATAATATCGATATCGGGTGTACAACGGAGCCTCGCAGATCCCGGCATCATCCGCGTATTCAATCAATATTCACGAAAATTGTTGTCCGAAGATAAATGTTCTATCACCAAACTGGGGAAGGTGCTGTGAGGATAATTAAGCCAGAGGGAAATAAATCGGGAAAAGCATTGATTGGACACGTGGTTCGCCAACGAAAGGTGAAATTGGGTGTTTTTACAGTCGCTGATCGTAAAGTAGTTTCGCTGAGACTGGCACCTGCGGAACTGCTGCTGTCGGACGAGACGGAGAGATCATTAACCGGAAGGAGATCGACACGGGATTATCGATAAACGAAAGTCCACCGGACTGGGCAATAGCTTCATCATTGCGAAAACTTCGTCAGCGAATTCTCGAACGAAACTGTCCAAAGCGGGAAACGCGGCTCACCGACCAAGGGCCTTAAATACCCGGAGAAAGAGCTCCTTTCCGTCTTTATCCATCCGTGCATCGAATTCTGCTGCGGGATAACAGTCGTAAACTCACAGCCAATATGCTCGAGAGTTCATCGACGCAGTATAATCCGATTCCGTGCAAAGTGTCACGAACACAGACGAAGACCGATTCAACGTTATCCGATAATGGTTCCTACTGCTTGTGGTATATCCGTGATTGTACCCTCGAGCAAGACGATCCACCACTGGACGTCGTTACGCTGTCTGAGAGACAAAGATACGAGATAAGGTGGTCGAAAATTTATGAGGGAAATGAAAGAAGTTTCTCGCCAAGTTCGAGTATTATGAGAGCGTGTGCATCGTGAAGGTGAAAGGAGAACGAAGAAACGAGGGGAAAACAGAAGAAGAGAGGAAGGTTGAGCCACGACGGGCGGGGGATTCTTCCGGCATTAAGATCTCAGGGATATTCTTCCGGGACTGGTTGGCTGAGTTGGCTGAGAGGCCTAAAGACATAAGGAAGGAGGAAGACTTTTTCCGAAGAGCGCCGCACCATCGCCGCGTATCCAGGGAGCAATCCTTGAGGTTGAAACGGCCCGCGATAAGGGCGCGGGCGTAGTCTCGCTTGTGTCATTCGTCGTTTCTGTGCATAGAGGTCTTTATAGCTCCGGCGGCCTGGTAGAGGAGACACCCGAAATAAGAGATGGGGAAAAGTCGTACGACGGAGAAAAGAGCGGAAGTGATGGAAGAGGATGGCATAAAATTCGAGCCCGGCGAGCCGGCCATCTTGGTCCTCCGGGAGATAATTTGCATGGGGATTCGGGTTTTTTATCGCTGTCCGGAGGGGGTGATGGTTTTTCCCCCCTTTTCTCGGTTCATACCGTCGTGTCTAGCTCGCGCGCTAGCTTTCTCTTTAGTGATACGATAATTCACAAAGTTTAGGGTAACGCCAAGCCGAGTTTAAATAACGGCGTACGAGGGGAAAAAAATCTATAACAAAAATAGAGTCCTTGCCGCTCAGCGGTAACCAACGATACTCGAATGAAATTGCAAGTTTAATCATACACCGAAAAAAAGGTTTGGTAATATCAAACTAAGCTGCAGTTGCGGGTGGCGAAAGAAATATTTGGTCCATTGAACTAAATGTTTGTTAAATCCAAGTAACTATTTATTAAAGCAACTAAATATTCGGTGAAACTACTAAATATTCGGTGAAACTACTAAATATTCGGTGAAACTACTAAATATTCGTTCAATCAACTAAATATTTCTTTCAATCGACCAAATATTTCTTTCGCCACCCGCAACCGCAGTTTAGTTTGATATTACCAAACCTTTTTTTCGGTGTATTTAATCTCATTTCATAGTTCGACCGATAAATTCTGGATTAATTCACCATGGGATTGAAATGAAAAATATGGCACGTTGTTCAACTATCCATTCGCATAAATCATCATTACCGTTAGAAAAGACGATTAATCGATGCAACGTACCCATCCGGATAATAAATTAGTTGTCTAGTTCGCGCGCTAGCTTCCTCTTTAGTGATACGATAATCCACGAAGTTGAGGGTAACGCCAAGCCGAGTTTAAATAACGGCGTTCGAGGGGCAAAAATCAATAACAAAAATAGAGTCCTTGCCGCTCAGCGGTAACCAACGATACTCGAATGAAATTGCAAACTTAATCATATTTAATCTCATTTCATACTTCGACCGATAAATTGTGGATTAATTCACGATGGAATTGAAATGAAAAATATGGCACATTGTTCAACCGTCCACTCGCATAAATCAGTATTATCGTTAGAAAAGACGATTGACCGATGTGACGTACCCATCCGGATAATAAGTTAAATAAATTAACCGGAGAATCGTCTTTTCACTCCGCGACCGGCACCGGATGATAAATACTGAACATCATCGGCACCTATGACTGTTCGAAGTTCCACCGTAGTGAAGATATATGAGCGCTGCCTCTGACAAGTTTATTCTCGATGAAGTCGGAGGATCGAGAATTCGTTGATACACTGGCGCGGGTGTGTTTGCAGATCGATTCGAGACGTGGAGAAGACAGGCGAGCGCGAAACGGGAGTCACCAGAAAATTCTGGTGTTCAACGGATAAAGTGATTTATCGTTGCCCAACGGAGCGGGAATGGTCCGAGCTCGACAATTTCCCCCCCTGCGCTCGTAAGCTCTCGGCATTCGCACACGGTGACGAAGAAAAGGGCTGACGGTTTTTTCGCTTTGATGTGTCTCACGTACAGCATACTCCCGGGTTCTCCCGAGCGTTCAGTAAAAATACTTGGCCGAAGCGAGTTTGCACGGCTAAGCGTACACACGTGGAAAGCTCAAATGGTTTTTCTGTGGTTCACCCGGGCAGGTCGGACGCGAGCACAGAGCAAGTTTACAACAAGAGCGTACATTGCAATGGTGAAGGGGTATAGTATGGAACGCTACGTACCTCGCCGAAACGAATGTTTCCGCGAGTAGACCGTACACGGGGAGGTAGACGGGCACGCGATTCCGCGCAGCCACAAGTGTACGTGATGTTTCGAGAGGTGCGGCTCATCAAGCTCAAGCGGCAAACAGAGGTTGGACCGGCCAGGATAAAGCGGAACAAAAAAAAGTACAACTATGCAACTGGTTTATGGGGGAGAAAAGCCGGACTGTACGATTCCCAAAAGAGATGCCGGCTGTACCTGGCGGCGGTTAAGTAATTACGAAAGGGAACGGTAAAAAGTTATCCCTGCATCGCTGCAACGAGCCGGATAAAATAATTACAACTATTTGTTCAACGACCGCAAAACAATAAATAAAGTTCAATTTAATCGGACGATTCGATCCAGGCTTTTCAAACGGAAAAGGGGTAGTTCCTGCGAAACTTTCATTCCCGGAAAGAAAGTCGTGAACATAATCCTATCCCCCAAAGGTATTCGGGCATAAAGATTTTCCACCGTTTTACCTCTTTCCCTTCACTCGACGCCAGCCTGTATAGCTCTGTAACCTCGGGTATCTTTTCCCGGATAGTGCGCTATTTCGGGGATAGAAAAACCGTATTCACGTACAGTATAGAGACATGCCTGCCTCGATGCCGTGACGATATCCCTAGAAACCAAGCTTCTCTTCTCGCCCCCCTCCCCCACCCCGTAATAAGAACGTGACGCGACTGCGGTATCGATGCACGGCCACGATTCTTCGAGGATAAAACCAATTTCCCGATTACGCGTTCTACGTGATAACGTCCTGGCGATAGCTGCGTATCCTGTATATCTATCCAAACTATACAGTGAAAATTTGGCATCCTGTCCTCGCGGCCGAATCGTTGCCAGTTTTCGAGAAATTGTTTCGGGGTTCGAGCCCCGCATCTTCCCGGTAACAGTCAATGGGACGGCATAACGGGGCTAATCAATGATAATAAACTTAATCGACAAGGCCGTGTATCCAGAATCGTGATCGACGTTTCACGCCGTGCATCATTGATGGAGAATCGGACACGGGAAATTATGTTTGCGGTTAGGTATCGATTGACCAAAGTCAAAAGGGCGTATGTACCGTCGTGTCATACATGCCCTTCCGGCGTCGGACACCATCATCGTACACGACCCAAGGCACTTTGCACAGTGCGCCAGAGACCGCACCCGATAACGACGTCGTGGTATATGCCGTATTTAGAGAACCCAATGGGGGGGGGGGGGGGGAAGAGTCAAAGGTCCGTGCATCCGGTCGTAGGAAACGAGCCTCGAGCATCGTTAACCACGGTTAATATACCGGAGCCGATGTTGGTAGCAACCGGAGTTTCGATTCGTCACATCCTATTGATGGCGCAAATCATTCGGGGAAACGAGAAACGGAGTCAACAAGCTGCGACGGCTACGTTGGGGGGGCGGGAGGCCAGAGGGTGAATTCACGCATACCGAACCCACGGCGTCGGGTTCCTCTCTGTCGTAATTACGGCGAGAGCTTTAACCCCCTTGCTTCGTTCGTCGACATACCCGATATACACGTATTTGCGTTACGCCAAAGGCATCTTCACGCTTCGACGGTCGGGGTAACCAGAATCGCGCGGAGAATTCGTTTCACCCGTTGAAACGAAAATACGTGTTCATGGATGCGGGCGCATCGAAGTACCGCGGAGTGAACCGGTGCGGGTGAGCGAGGGGATTACCTCAAATCGATTGACATACCGAACTAATAAAGCTCTCGAAAAGCTCGTTCGTTTCGTACAGGCCCCGCTACGAGAGCCCACCCCGACCCCTCCACCTTTTCGAACCGCCGAACCCCTATTTCCAAATTCGCGAATTTGCGCACTGATAATGATGTGCGCTTCGCAGTCGGCGGAATAACGAGTCTCGTTCAATGAAACGAGCGCGAATTGGCCGAGCAAACGTACGAACGTGCGAACGGATTTATTTATTAACGCCGAGAATTAGCGACACGGATGCTGGTTCGGGAAAATGGACCACCGGTCTCGGAGCCAACGGATAATGAGGGAATCATGATGGGAGAACAATTACCACGGTCAGAGACGTCACACAGGCGAGGTCATTCGAGTTCCGTACAGTTTGAAGGGCTCTTGTGTCTCCGTTGGGTTCGAGATGATTCGTAACACGTTATGCACACATTAGTCCGTGAGACGGTGGCTGCAAATTCGTACGGTATATACCTGTGGAGTGGTGCAGGTCGAACATCGAACAAAGCTACCCGGTCACGGTGGAAGGATTCCGGTGAGATGGGTACGACGGAGCCGAGAGGCAAGTGCGGACCGTGGTAGGGTATGTTGGTATCTCATAACAAGCCGCTACGGACGTATAATTTATCGATCGATCTATCGATATCTGGAGGGCTTACGAGGGAGGCAACAGCAACAACGGCAGGAGGCATCCTAGGTGGTTGCTCGCATGGCTGCCGTCGTTACTACGCAACCCCTGTTACGCTCCGTTTCGGGACACGGCGAGTGAGTCCATCGGACGGTTCTCTCGCCGAGACCGAGGACGTGTGTGCGAGCGGCTCGGGCACTTTGGCTTTGAGCCCCGGCTGAATATACATTTTGGGGGTGAGAAGCGCGCACACTAATTTCCAGCGAAACGATCTCGCGGAGTGTGGAAAAGTGAGTTCGCGAAACTCATCGCGGGATGAGTTACGGGGCATGGACGGAGAGAAACTTTGTACGCGAGTCGATGAGACTGCGCCTGCAATTTCAACGGACAATTTTTCCCGGTCGGTCAACCCTCGCGCATTGAGACGCAACTCTCGGAGATCGCGATCGGTGGAAGAAACAAAAAATCAGTGTCTTCCTTCGAGCACGATCGATGAAGACATCCACGTGATTGCCGAAGGAAACTAGTTTTCTTTTCCCTTCGGGTCAATGAACGCACGAGGCGGATTCTGGGTTGACTTGTCTCGCGAGCGCGGGATGTGACGTCGTTGCACCGGGAAACCGATCGCAAGAAGATCGCCTTCACGGACGACCCGTTCGAGCGTTTTCTCGGAAGGCTCTCGATCATATACGGAGGGGGACTGTAGGTGTACCGTCGTTGTACGGGAAGCCGTGTGTCCATCGGAGCAGCCGCTTCGGGATCGGACGAAGTCGCACCGAGTCAGCCGATATTCTGCCGGATACAGCGTATAGGTACATCGCGGTCTGTGGCAGCGGTACAAGGAATACGTGTACGTACATCCCGGCGATCGAAGGGAACGGGACAGGCGTTTTTACGAGGATAGCCTCGTTACTCGGGGACCCTGCATTAACCGGAGGTTCGAGGGGTTCGCCGGGAATATGTAGGCCGGCGTCGGTCTGAAGTGCTGGTACTTCTCTCCTCGATTCGATCCGCGCCCGGATTTAATACCAGCCAGGCTGTGTACCTTTTCCGTACCGCCTGGCATCGTAAGATCTCGCCTGAGCGCACCGTCGACCCGATGTAACGAGGAACCCACGAAGACGATGTAGTCTTGCCTTAGTCTCCCTACGATAACGCTCAAGGTTCGAGAATCCAGCTTTGACGGTACTTCTTCTATATATGTGTAGAGAGGAGGCCGCCACGACGCCAATACCTCCAACGATTCTCCATGCGGATCCCTCCCTATCCCGGGATAATAGGATATTCTAAGTTGCGAATCTTCGCATCGCGAAGAGGAAGCAACGGAAGCGCATAATTGTCTTCTAATGGGATCGGGACTTGCCTCAATGTATGGATATCATTATGAATTGTTCCTTCACTGAGAAAAAAAATTGTTTTTTTTTTTTTTTGCATTGTTTTATTAAACGATTATTTGCTTCAATTTATTCAAAATTTGTCGATTGAAACAAACATATTTGTTGGACCAACAAAATACACCGCGCATATGCTTAATCCAACCACTTCTTTTTCTCAGTGTTACTGTACATCTATGCAGCCGAAAATTTTTGTTAATTTCGCTACTTTTTTTCTCCGCGGAATCGCGGTTAATTGACAAAAAAAGATTATCGATTCCTGGAATGAAAAAGTGTTTGGTAAATATGCCATAGATACTTCGTGGATCGAGAGATTCGTGATACGTCTTATCATAGCAACTTCTGCAGCAAGCTGTACTGCGGATCTCTCGAAGGCAGCTTCCCAAAGAGTGCCCGATCGGTACACACACAGCCTCACGGAAATTCCGAAATATTGTTGTACATACACGATAACGTACGTACATCTCGAAAAGTTACAAACTCCTCGTGTCGGTTACGAAGTTACGGAAGTGCACCGTGCAGAGCCTGGCGTCTGACACGCCGGGGTCCCCCAAGAGTAACTTTGGATCGAGATCGGCTTTGAATTTTAAGTCTCTCTCAAACCACATCAGCGAGTCTATTCTCCAGCTCTGATGCCGTATCCGTACCCATCCAACCATTGTTCCAGCGAGGTGCAAAGTTCGGGAATGTAAAAGTTAAATTCGGTTCTGATAAACGTATCGAATTACACAAATGTATAGAAAGCCTCCGGTAGGCGGGGCTTTGTAGCACGATGTAGCACATGTGCGTTACATCGAAATGCCACGCTTACCTTTTTTATTTTTTTATGCTTTTTTTTTTTTAAAGCTTACAGTGTAAAGCTCGAACTCGAAAAGAGGCGATATAATCCTCCAACATTTTATACCTCGCGTGATATAATCTGGCCTTGCATATCTCCCCGTTGGAATTAACAGAGTTTGCAGATATACACGCATTCCATCGGTATTTACGCTGTGGATTTCTCTGCCTCCCGACGATTTACTATTACAGATGATGTTGAATATTCTCTCTCCGCACGCGCACTCGTGCCTACCTCCCGTTACACGAGTAACACGAGATAGGCACGAGTATGCGTTTAGTGAACGATGATGTTAAACGCGCAAATGTGTAGAATTACGCATGGTATAGTCGCAATAGAATTAACAACGCACACCCAGAAAAAAAATTTATTTGACGGCCACCGTTTATTTGTTTGAAGTAAAATATTCATTTGATTTATACAAATATTTATTTCATTTAAGTAACTATTTACTTACTTTAAATAAATATTTATTTCATTTAAGTAACTATTTACTTACTTTAAATAAATATTTATTTCATTTATGTAACTATTTACTTACTTTTAACTAAATATTTATTTAAATCAAATAAATATTTTACTTAAGCCCAATAAACAGTGGCCGTCAAATAATTTTTTTCTGGGTGCACGCACAATAATCCTTCGAGACTATTCGTTCGTGTGCAGAAAAATTTGTCACCCGACGGTGTCGACGAGGGTGTAAGGCCGCGCGAGTTTGCACGATATTTAACAGTCGATTCAGTGCTCGAATCGTATTAGCCGAGTAGTGGAAAAGGGGGTAAAAAGTAAATTTGCCAACTGGAAATCCACTCTGGCCACTCGACAAGCGTTACTCTCGGAACGGTACGTTCGGACAACTGTGAACAACCCGTGCATCGCCATACGTGTGGGAAAGCATCATAGGTTCGCGCGCGCACTGGTGCTGCTATTCTGTATGACGAAAAAGGGGGGAGGGACCGTTGAGAGGGAGAGAGAAATTTTGCGAGGGATGCAGGCAGCACGGCATCATTCTCTCGCGTCAGTAGTCTCGCGGGATTTGCCTGACGGTTCGAGTTGACGAACCAATTCGTATCGGGCGCGCAGCGACCTAGCGGGCTCCCTCGCTCTCGATGAGGTTCCGAGGTGAATAATTTCGTATTTCCATCGTTGCGAGGGCGACGGTGACCAGCTGATGAATAAACGACCGCGCGAGACTGCGAGTTTATTCCATTGAAATTTTTCGGCCCGTTCGTTTATCCACAAAAAAAGAGGTGTCCTATCGAGCACAATGTAATAACTGACACGCATGAGGGGTTTACATCAGCCATTCATCGTGTTGACGAAGTGCATACTATGAAGTGTCAATATCAAAAATGAAAAAAAAAATGAAGATACATAAATATTGATGATTTTTTAACAGGAAAGGTAAATAACGCAGGAATTGGATGTTCGGGTTTCGACGATCAAAAAAAAAATGAAAAAAAATATATGCTTCGTGTGACGAATCGCGAGAGCTCCGACGTTACCGTCGAAACTTTTCAACAAACGAGGATTATACCGACCCCCCCCCCCCTTCACCCGCTCTCTTTCACCCGATATACGTACCGTCGATGCGAGTACGAAGTATCGAAATAAAAATCGGCAAACTCCCTCGTTAAAGCTTTCGTGAGCTGAATTTTCGCGACGTGCGAGGGATCGAACGGATGTGACGGAAGGGGAGCGATGGAAGATCCATGAATTTATCCGAGTGGCGAGATGCGCACTGCAACGCCCGTGTGCATAGGGGGAAAAATTCAAATTATATTCACACGCCCGAGAAGCAATTTGCTTTTCTACGTAGCGACTCGGCGAATCGTCGAAAGATTATATTGATGAAGCCTCGACTGGCCATATCGGTACGACGGTTTTCCGAAGAACTCTCAATCGGATTCCCCTGTGACATAAAGAGGGATAGAATTTTCCATCGTGAAGCCCAAGAGGGCAACTGCCCGGCGCACGCGAATCGGATATGTCTGTCGGCATCGCATCCCGAGCAATCGGAGCGTGTCACAAATTTTCTCGGGAATATAAAATTTTATCGTTACACCTATTTGAAATTAGCGAAAAGCCGTGTATCGCAGTACCGTTAATTGGGACACGGATAGCGGCGTAATATATGGATGAAACGTGCGATTTTCGGGATACACGAGTGCCGGGACTGATTTGAAAAATAATTACTGGATGTGGTTCGACGCGAGTTGCGCTTCGGGGCTCGGGGTTAAATTCGTAATGTAGTTTTCGAACGGGGAAGGAGGACGGATTCGCGCAGATAAATTATGCGAAGCAGGCTCGAACAGCGTGCCTTGTTTCGGGACCCACCGACGAATTTCCAAAATCAGTGCCGGAACGATAGGTACGATAGGAGGATGTGTATATATATAGAGCGAGCGAGAGAGGAATATCGCGGTCGGGAGAGGAACGAGAGAGGGCCGCGAGCCCGTGAAATGAAAATGTGCAACCGATGTCCGTGACGTATCGCCGCAACACCAGATTCGGAGGGGAACAAGTAGTAGCACGTGTCGTCCATCCGGGCTACGGGGTTCACACGACTCGATGATTTCACGTTATTAATTGTCGCCTTTCATCGTGCGAGAGATAGCGCGTTATGTATATTCGGAACTGTGATTTATTACGCATTCGGTCTGTCACGCAGCGAGGGACGAACGTTTTCGCAGCCAAAAAAAAAAAATTCGAACAAAAAAAATTTATAAAAAATATCGATGCTCAATATTGTAAATCCCGCACGTCCAGGCACTCTGACAGCTTTTCCGGATTCGTTTTCGCTTCGGATGACGACGTAATTCGTGCCCCTGGACCACGATCCTCCCGTCCGGGGATTATGTAAGGATCTAAAATGTGGTAAAAATGTGTACGTCAGTGACGGGGACAAAAAAATAACATGCGAAGGGAAACGATTTTCGTCGTGTGATTTTTCCACAGCAACAAGTGGCGAATTTTATTTTTACTCACCTCTATCTCATATTTCCACAGTTTATCTATCAAATCATGTGCTGAATTCACTCGGCGACCGTGACCGGCCTCCCACTTCCCGGGTGCAACCGGAAACATCAAAGACGAGACCATAAAAAGTAGTCGCGGGACGTTCTTTCTCGTCGTCGAGTCTCCTTATATGTCATATTTTTCTCCATTCCCTTGCGAGCCCGACGGCGATCGTCAAATTTACTGCATCGCGCAGCGAGTACAAAGCTTTGCCAGCAAGGGATAGATATATTTCTTCTCGTGTTCTTCTCGTCGATCGAACGCTATGCGCCGCGCGTTCCCGAAATATCGGCGTGCCCCTATAATAGCTTTGGTTGCTCCTAAGAGTATTATCAAAGGCGGAGCGCAAAGGAAAAAAATAATAACTAATAACAATTTTAAAAAACACGATTAAACAAATTTTTTATGTGTATAAACAAATTAGCATAGACGCCGCACAATGCGTATTCGAGGTTATACTGCACGTTGAGTGAATTCAATGCACTACAGTATAGCACACAGACTGCAGGATTTTCATATATCCGAATAGGTTTTGGATATATCTGAATGGCACATTTACATCTCTACTACTCGCAACTCTACCAGAAAACTTAGTCTACCGAATAATAACACTACCAAAAAAGATAGCTCTAACAACTCGACCAAAAGCTCTACCGGAATCAAAATAAAACTCTACTGGAATACGAGGCTAGACGGTAACCTTGTATTCCGGTAGAGTTTTATTTCAAGTCCTGTAGAGTTTTATTTCAAGTCCCGTAGAATTTTATTTCAAGTCCAGTAGAATTTTATTTCAAGTCCAGTAGAATTTTATTTCAAGTCCAGTAGAATTTTATTTCAAGTCCGGTAGAGATTTTGGTAGAGTTATTATCAGGTAGAGTTGTGAGTGGCAGAGATATAAATGTGCCATCTCAATAGGCTTTTGGCCCGTTTTTTCGAAGTTGCTTATCTCTGCCACTTCACATTTACTTTCCTAATCCATCGCTACGAACACACTTCCACATCCACAGAACTAGTGTGCCGAATTCTGTCAAGAGACATTGAACCGTACCGACAAACACTGGAACAACGAAAACAGCAATATAGGGGGGGGGGGGGCTCAGTGAAACACACAACTCCCGGCTTTTTGTTCTAAGGGGCAGTCGGGAGTTAAAAAAGGACGATCCCATTCCTCATTTCATTCGATCCTGGAGGTAAGATCAGAACTCCGAGGTTTTTCCGTATTTTCTTCGCGAATTCTGTTCCATGTTCTTCGATGCGCGAAACTCGAACCGGACCGGTGGATGGGGTAAAACGTTCGGCAATGCAACCCTTTCTGCCCCGTAGCGGAGAGAGCTGCTCCCGTTCTTTCCCGCGCCTCGGTGGATACGAAGAAGTGAAGTCTCGCACATAGAGCGCCGGGGATCCGAGAAGTTTTCTCAACGATTCCTGACGATGGAAGCTTTTTTGCTGCGCCTCTGGCAGGTTACCACTCTCGCGCGAATAATCCAACTGAGAAACTTTGGTAACGCGAGAGCATCTGAGCATTGAGCGGGCCGTGGCTATGAATAACGCTTGGATTACGGGACGACGTTGTCGGGTGATCGTCGAGGAGCTCGGCGGGGTGGATTGGCTTACGCGATCTTGCGAGATATGATCCAACGTGGGAATCCAAGAGTCGAGGTAGACGGGGGACGATGGAAATCGACAAGAAGCGCGAGGGAGAACGAGGAGAAAGAAGAAACCGAAGGAACTTTGATTTTCGTGGCGGTTGAGAGGATGCTTTTTTTCCGAACGGGCCAATTTCGAGTCGATCAACTTCTCTCCGAACCGACGCACGGATTTCCCGAGCGCGGGTCTGTAAAGTTCGGAATTACGAATTTGGACGTTAAAATCCATCCGAGTTCCGCGTCGCACGCGATCTGCCGCCAGTCGCACATGTACCGGTACGAAGACAACAAAAGTTTGCCGCCGCGCAACGTTGGTTTTTCGAGAGGATCAACGTCATCTAGGTCACGCTGTAGGCCGAATTGTAGTTTAGAAAATGTATATGCTAGTTACCCGGAATAATCGTGTAATAACGTCGATTTTAATCCGAGCAATCTGATAAGATTTGATAAGAGCAATCCGGCCACTAATTCGTCACACTAAATATTAACGCTGTGGCATGTTTGTACAGTAAAAAAGGTTTGGACATTCAACAAAAATTTCTTGTCCCCAATGACCCACATTTATTTTTATTTTATAATTTTTTTTTCAACGAATCATATTGTTTAATAAAAAAACAAGCATGTTTTTAGAATATGAGATAGAATTACAGATGTGCCCTGACCGGCATTTTTGTTTCGGCTCAAAAATGTGGTCAAAACAACAAGAAAAACATCTACAGCAGAACCTCAATTATTCGAACCTCGATCATCGGAACCCTCAATTATCCGAACCACGATCATTCGAACCCTCAATTATCCGAACCATGACTCTGTTTACGCGAACGCTCGGTATCCGAACGTTAGCGCGAAACATTGTACATACATTGTTGCTTGCCGCGGCAAGAGCCGCTTCCGTGTTCAAGCGTGTTGAAGTGCCCTTTTCCTCGTCCAATGTTAACCTGCTCGCACGCTGGGTTTCCTGAGCAGTTTCACCCACCCCACCAGAGTCAGACAGCGCGCATTAGATACTAGTTTCTATACCAAATCGTTTGAATCGCTTTATATACGTAGTTCACATTGAAGCAGCCTTGAGTCTTGCCATTGAAAAGCGCGCAGCTAACGTTCAGCAATTCAAAATAAAATAATACGTCGATGTTGAAAATCTGTTAAAAATATTGATTGGAGTTTAATATATATTATTATTTGGTGACACTGTGAATTTCACATCCCAAGTCTTCACAGTCCAACGATACCATGTCTTACGGACGTCCGTGTGGACGTCCATAAATCTTCTAAAGGCCTTGCGGACCAATAATTAAGTTATCAGTTTTGGTGGTTTCAAAATGTCCAATTTATGTCAAGTGCATAGAAATAAATGCAACTGATTTTTATTAAAATTGTTTATTTTTTTAGTCAATATGGAGGTATGGAAGCCGATTTGAGTGGGCACTTTCCTCTAAAAGAGTGAGCAAAACTGTGGAACTTTCCTGAACAAGAAATATTTAGCAACGGCACGAGCACTTTTTAGCCAAACACACGGTATCCGAAAATAAAAGTAAACGACACCGACCTTGCATCGAGAACCGCGAAAAGAAACCGGAATAACAAGCAGTGAGCCAGTGAGGAGGCGCCCACGTTCAAGGAATGCGAAACTTTCACGATAAGGCATGAACAGTGCGTGCGAGGAGTGTCCGTTATAGCGAGATGACAATCCACCTTCGCGAATCCTGCCGTACGACTCCAGCAGTGCCTCTCCGATCGCAAATAACATTCTCCGGACTTCGAACTCTCCGGCGGTGGCGCATGCTGCGTGACTCGACGAGGAGCGTATTATCATTCCAACAGAAGACGAAGGCTGCGGCATCTTCTCTGTGCGTCCCTGACTAATCGTTCTTGTTCGCTTTCCCTTTCGCTCCGTGTCCAAACTCCTGTACACACGAATCTTCGCGCTATCCGGGATGCTGAGCAGCCTCGAGGCCAGATCGTCGCTGAGATTCGACCGCGACAAGGCGGATAGGAACGGAACGGAAGGATCCTCCGAAAGATCTTCAGAAGATTAAGATATGACGAAACCGCAAGCTGACGAAACGAGCCCTCAGGGGCGTAAACACAGCAGAGATGAAGTTTTACACGAGCTCGGAGGATTACGGTACGTCCGAGGCTTTCCCCGGAGCGCGATAAGTCTCCCACAACAATATAGCTTTAATAACCACCCGATAATCGGTATTGTTTCACCGACTCCAAGAAAGCCCTTGTCGCGACAACCCGCGTAAAACTTGGCTATCGTCACGGTTGAAGATGCAGCGAATGCCGGACGGGCGTAGCCGTAGGATAAGATAGTTGAATGTGAGTCGAGAAAGGGGTTGAGGCGGAGGTCGGGACGGCTGTGTGGGTAGCGAGGCTCTTTGTCAATTCTTGTCGTCGTCGTCGTGATCGCCGCTGATGCGGGATTCCGGGACGGCCGGGCGACGAGACGGGTCGCTCCGTCGAGACAGGGAAAACTTGGTAGCTCTCGAGCGAAACCAACGAAATGTGGAGATTCCACCAAGAAACTCTCATCCAGCTTCTCCGAACAGTCTCTCGGTCGCTAGCTCGCTCGTTCTCCGGGTCTCGAGAAACCCGAGCTTCTGGTTCTTCCTACTCGTTCGCCAAGCGCAACCCTTTGTCTAGGGTAGTACAAAGGATGCACGCTGGGGGTGAGCCGGGCACGTAACCACTCGTCCAGTGTACACCGTCGAGGCACAGGTAGACCTGCGTGCACCGCATTATGTGTATACCTGCGGTTTTGTGCCTCGCGAATGAGGCTGAGTGTGTCCCGAAGATACGTGGAAGATATCGCTTCAAAGCACTATCGCCTGGTGCCCCTTTGAAGACTAGACTTTACAGCTCCGGCTCAGATATTATCTTGCCTCAAAATTATAACCGGGATTCTTGGCGCAGCGGTAACTTACTTATAATACAGGGAGACCCGGCGAAAGCTGTTAAAAGTAGCGTGTCACAACGGCGTTGGCATTTCGCAAGGATCGCAGGTACATTTTTTTTTTTTTCGTCGGATACGTACGCTGGATGGAAAGTTCAAGAGGCCCCCCTCGGGGCGTTCGACGATTATTTCGAAATCTATACACACGGAACGAGTATCGTCCGCGGGCTCCAAATTTATGATATCGACTGCCGGTCCCGCGAGTCCAATCGATTACGGAGCAGATATTGAATTGAATTTCGTACCGCATTGTCTCGAACAGCCGGGTTTCAATGTTCTCCGGGGTAAATCCGCGGGGGCAACGGAACCCGGTTCGAACGGAACGGAGCATAACGCTTGACCGATAATCGATCGCTCAAGGATAAGCGACCACGATGGGGTTGAAGGTATTCGGAACGTTTACGCGTGAGCTCAGTCGAGAAGCTTTGAGCAACATGCTTCCGGGGAGGATTAGCGTTTATCCGTTTCGCCAATATCGCGGGTGGCATCGGCGAAGTGCCATACGCAAATATTATCCTATATCGGTTACGTATCGGTGAATGTTGAGGGAAGCAGTCGACCGACAAAGCATAGAATTCGCGATCAAAAAAATAAATAAATAAATAACATGAAAAGGAATGCAAACACAAACGTGCGTGTACACTTGGACAAACAAGCTGATGTCAACCAAATTAGCCTTTACGAGTGGCCAAAAGAATATTTGATTGAACGAAACGGTTCTCATGCTATAAATACTGAAACGATCGATCCAACGGTCTGTTGTCACGATCAACGAGCTACTCCTTCGAATCAACCAAATATTCATATTTGGCTCAAACGATTATTTTTTTTTCCGGTGCCTTTCACGATCCAAATTCATTCAAGATAAAAAAAGAAATCACATAAAAACGAATACAAACACAAACTGTGTGTGTACACGTGGACAAAAAAGTTGAAGTCAACCAAATTAGCCTTTACGAGTGGCGAAAAGAATACGTGATTGAACAAAACGGTTCTCACGCTATATAAATACTGAAACGATCGACCCAACGGTCTGTTGTCACGATCAACGAGCTGCTCCTTCGAATCAACCAAATATTCATATTTGGCTCAAACGATAATTTTTTTTCCGTTGTCGTTGACGACGCATTCTACGTTACCTACGACAATGGCTGAAGACCGGACGTTTCACGTGCTGCGAGGATTAAGGATGCTGCAGGAAGGTTTCTCCATATGATATGTGACGAGACGGAAGCTGCAAGCGAGTGCACCAGGTCGGATTCACCGACGATGTCGCCAGTGACAAAAGGGTACGCGAGGTTGCAGCACGGTACCGTAACAGATCAAAACTGAGTAATGAAGCGTGTGCCAGTTTCCGGGGTAAGCCTCCCATCCGTTGGTGGCCGACTGGACCACGAGAACCTTATACGCTTTGAATCACCGCACGCGATTCTCCTTGTTACTTTATCGTACGCTCCGCGACTCCGCATAACCCGGCATATACGATTTAAATTCAGCATTGTTCTGTCCGTCAGATGAATGTTCCAGGCTCCGAGGCATTACGGTCTTTACTCTCATTCGTTGGGGGGGGGGGGGGGGGAAGAAAAAAACTGACCCACAAAGCGCCCGTGGAAAGCTCGGGAATAATGACGAAGGGAGAAACACGAGCATGCACGGTATTCGGCACGCTAGTTCAAACGAAGAGCGCAAGAGAAATTCTTAGGCTCGTTCGACCATGGTTCTCGCCTCTCCGCTTCCTCCCAGGTTCAAAGAGCGTTTGTGATCTTCGTCCATGCGCGATTTCTGCTTCGCGGAAATAACAAAGTTGTAAAAACGGCTACATCGTGTAACACACGATGTTGCGACGTGTCGAAGCGTCGAATGGAGCGGGAGAAAAATCCGCGAGGTGCGAAAGGCGCCCGGAGCATTTACTCCGTCGGCGTCTTTCGTCCCGGAAAGAAAGGTGGGATTGGCGATGCGAGCTCGAGCCGACATATCCGCGCGACGTTCTCGCGGCTCGCAAACAAGCGTGCGCACCCCGCGATACGCGAGACCGGAGACTCGAGTCTGAGCCACCGCTTCGTTGGCTTGCACGCCCGTTAACACACCAGACGCCGAGCACAAAGAGACACGGTAGTCGGCTGCGATGAGCCAGAAATATTATAATAGGGAGAAAGCTAAGACGAATAAAAAAACGATGTAGCTCGTAGACAAGTTGCGCAATTTTCAGGGCAATTTGTCGGAGTTACAAATGTAATGACTGCTCAAGGAGGGGCTGTTGCGAGAGGATTCGCGCGAAATATGCTCTCATCCGATGGCATCACGCCCGTCGTATTGCCCTCACTTGCTCCGACGCCACCTCTCAGTTGAAAAGATCACGCTCGCGGTCCCCCGGGGGAATACCATTGCTATCAGCCTCGTCTCGCTCGGGCTCGCGGTTCGGGCACCGCAACGCTGAGGTTTTCGCTGGGCGAGCGAGGGTGCGCTTGTGGATCTACGTACAGTTACGTAACAAGGGTCAGAGACACCAATGCCGCTGCGAACCCGTCCGGAGTTACCGTGAAGTTGTTCAACGCGCGAGTTCGACGAAGTTAGTTACGACACAATTACCGAAGCAACGCTGACCGAGCACCGGGGTATCGCATTGCATCGTAGAAAACTACCGGCCTCACTATAGCGGGCGACCCTCCGGTGTGGACGGCGATGGCCAAGCGCCGTGGAAAAAGAGAAAACCACTGAGGTGACCAAACAACGTACGTGCGACGCATCGTGCGGTTTTACGACAATGCCATTGCCGGTAACGACCCTTCGCTTCGTCGGTTTTCGTTTTTTTTTTTCGCTTCTTCTTCGTTGCCGCGTTTAATCGTTTATTTCTTCGACCACAGGTTGGTTAATGGATTTATACCAGGGGTGCAGCGAGACGCGAGAACGACGAGAGCGGAAGGAATCTCCGCCGGTGTGTTCTTCCTGTAGCGATGAGAACGGGTGGAAAAGACGCGGAGATATAAGAGGGATTTATAACGTCGGTAAGAGGGATAAAGGTTCTCCCGGCTCAGGGGGTCCTCCGGGGGTAAGCTGTGCTAGCGTGGCTGTGCGCATCTCCACGGCCCGCTGGCGCTCCTCGAGCGAACCAAGTTAATTAAGACCCTCGCCCTCCGCAGGCACGGACTGAATCACTGAAAACGTCCGCGGCGGAGAGCGGCGGCGGACCCCGGTAACGCGAAACTTTTCCGACTCAATATTTTTGTTGTCTCGACCGAGACCGAGTTCCGAGCGATCGTCGCGCAGGAAATGGGAGATTCCGGTACGAGCGCGGTTAGAGAATAATATACATTGTTCTGTCGCGGTTGCGCTCGCAAATTTAGACGAAGCCGGACAAAACGGACCAATCCTGTCGTGGGACTTAACAAAAAGGTCTCATCTCGAATGGAAGATACGGAAACGTCTGGTTTGTCCCGAAATTACGTTTCGCCCCGCTGCCCCCCTAATCGAATCCACGTTACTTTGCAGATAAAAAGAGGGCTCTCGCACGGATATCTCGCGATAGTCTCCGTACACATTGAACACGGAAATCGGGTATAGATACACGAATCCTCAGCGTTGCGGAACTATTCGGTCTCGCCGATCAATATCCAATCCTTTCTCCACTATTTACCCGCCCATTGTATTTCGAATTTTACGCCTCGATGAGTCCTGTTCACTCGACCCCCGCGCTCGACTCCAGCCGGCTACCTCACTTCGCCTCGGCGTGGACTGGTTTCACCATCTCCTACCCCCTTATCCTACTGCTCGCTCACCGACGCCCACACAAAGATCCCGGCAATGCGATGGAAAATGCGAAGGAAATCGAGTTCGGCTCCGAGCACGCGATTTGCTCGCCTCGGCCGCACCGTCGCGCCATCTCGACCATCGTAAGTCGCAAAATAAAAAATGTGATCGTTGCCTTAGCGATACGAATCGCGAAGGCGAACGGGCCAAAACCGAAATGTATCGACGGGCTGTGGGATATATTTACGGAGGATCACGGGCGAAAGGAGATAAAGAAGGGACGGTGCAGGGTATACAAATGCTACAGTCGGTGGGACTCTGAATAGCGAACGCTTGATGAAACTCGGACAAACAGATAGGGACGAAAGTAGGCCAATACCCGTTGATTGTTCATTGGACAAAGTGCTAATCAGCTGTGAGTGTCCGATGTGCACTGTGCGGAGCCTGCGAGACAAAACCATTGAAGGCAAGGAGAATAGAGGCGAGTACCTTAAGGACGGTACGCTTGTCGAAAGACCGTCGAGGGCTGTACAGAGCTGCAGCTCGCTCTGTGTCCCTCGAAGACTTGCTGATTGCGTCGCCGAGCGGCATCTCACCGGCACGAGTCGGGGACTCGAGGGTGTTTTACCAGCGTTATCGGCGTCGTCCAGGGCAATGCGTCTCTCGAGTCTCGCCGTAACTTTGGTTACCGACTCACTTGAGGCGAAATTTCTCCGCTTGGCCAGACATCGCAGCTGCACGAAGATGTTCGTGATATTGCTTTTTCAAATAATTTGGGTACGGTCAATATTGAATTAATTCTAGCATGCAGTCAGTGGGAGGTTGGATTTTTTGTGAAGTGATTAACGGTGTCGATGGCACTGTTAAAATGGCACGAGAAATTGAGGACGCAGGAACACGCGAAGTTAATATTAGGAGCTGAAGAGACCGTGCCCGAAGAACTTTAGACTATAAGCAGCGATTTATCATATTTCGCTGAATTTCTTTAAATCAAATTAAATTTATGGAAATACCGGCCCACTGGGGACTAGTCGGTAGGCAGATTTCGCAGCATCGACCGGTATCTCGTAATTGAATGAAGCACGATATTGATCGCGTAGTAAATAAGAGAAGCGTACATTAGCATAAATATTTCGGTCTGAAAATGCCGGTCAGTCGGCATTCCTCATGAATATAAATACACACCGGTATTGCTACTATGTAAAATTCGAGGTCAGGCGGAGAAAGAGACTCCGTCCCGTCACGTCGCGTCATGTAATATTGCCCTTTTGCGTCTCTGTCGTTCCGCTTGTGTGTATGAATTATGATAATATCAAGAAGACGCGACGGAGGCCGTCGGGTTGTCTCTCTGTGGTCGTCGCACGTTTCGTTCCCAGCAAAAGGACGAGAGTTTGCGGTCGACGCGTGAGAAGTACACGATGCGCTGGATAAACCATCCGACTACAACGACAGGGAGAACACTCGTGTTATCCACGTTTATCGCGCGAGGGAAAGTGGAGAGAGAGGTGTCGAGCGACGCGTCGTCTTTACCTCCGTCGCAGTTGCACGAGATGCACATTATGATGTGCGTTATTAGTATGCTGCACTGCAGTTACACTCTGACCGCAAGAAGCCAATTTGGCACTGGAGTTCATTCTCTCACACTTAATCTCACCGCGGGTCTCGAAGTGTCTCAAGGATAATTTTTTTTTTTTAATACATTCTTTTTTCGCTTCAAACTTTTGACTGTTCACCATTATGTTAAACTGAAACTGGTCGAACTGAACATTCGTGTACTTCATAACGTGGTTCGGTGGGATTGCGTGTATACATATGTGATGTTTTTTTTCCTCAGGCTAATGGGCCATTGACCGAGGTTTTTCAGCCCGTAAATTTGTATTTATCTATAGAGGGCCTTGTGGATATAAATTAAAACCTTGTTTGTGGAAAAGACGACACAGTTAATTAAAATATTTAACTAATAGTTTGAGCTATCGGGTTCGTAACTCTGTTTCATGTTATTCTATTACGAAGATTATTTCAAAGATACATTATTTTTGAAATAAGTGTTTAAAATTTATGTTTTGGCACGCTGTTTGCTGGGAGTTTTCTAAATAGCGAGATGATGGATTCGAGATGTTGCTGTGCAAAGTTCGTGCTGAGACTTTTTAGTCTATCAGTGATTGGCTCCATTTTCGTGATACAACATTTGCCCGCTTCAATATTAATCAGAAAATTGAAAAAGTAAATTATTAAAAAGCAACATTTTAGTAATATTTTTGAATTAGAAAACCTCTGGCAGAAATTTCTGAAAAAGCCTGCAGAAATCACGAACCGAAGGGTTTAATTTTTTAGTAGGAATTAAAGTTCTTTTATAAATCTGAATTTCATAAACTTTAGTGTCCTCATCTTTTGAAATTCTTTAGTTCGGTAATTTACGTAACGATATAAAAAAAAAGAAAATACCATAAATTTGCGTCACCGGGATGCGTTAATGGTTGAGAAGGACACGCGTTGCACAATTGCTCGGTCGGACGGTGACAAAAGTCTCCCCCGCTTAATTCCCCGGCTCAATTTCGAGAGTAAGAAGGAGAGTCGTCACACAGCGGGCGCCCGGAGACAAGCCCGATGGGGCATAATTCGTCCCCCTTTTCTCTGCCTCCTTCAAATCCTACCCTCAATTCCACCTTCGAGAAATTCGCGCAGCTGCTCTATTGCCGCTGCCCTCTCGTCTCTGGCTCGTCGACGATAACTTTTGCGACCGCATAATTAGACTAATTGCACGCGCGTGCTCCTAGAGGGAGGAGAGAGGTAAATCTCGCGCAATTCTCGCAGTCACGTTACCGTCGCAGACGCGAGCGATGCGGTGACTGTCGGAGAGCAAACGCGCATCCTCATCGCTGTCGCTGCTGCCGGTGCTGCGAGATGGCTTCGCGTCCCGTCGTTCAACGATGTTGAAATCGCGGACGCCTTGTAACCGCACAATTTGGTCAAATTGGCAAACTTCATTAGCCACAAAGCTACAGTCGCTGTGTTTATAGTATATACGCGCCGCGAATTGCGAATAAAATTGTAATTTGCGTGTTACAGTTCGCGAGGGATGCAACGAGGGGAGTGATTTCGCTTTTAAATTGTCGACTGGCGCAACGCATTTACGATCCGTGTCGTGCTCGCGATTGCGCTGGTACTTTGATGTTAATTTGATTCGTTGTAAATTCAATCGTTGTTGGGGTCGTTCATCGCGGCAAATTAAATGACCGATTGATTAATCGCGGCAAATAAAATTATCGATTGATTAATATCATAAAAATCGATGGTAACTCGTTTCGATCGCGCACAGGTAGGAATTCTTTGCAACCGCAAATCATCGTGGCCAAGCGAGCGCTCTAGTGTGTGTGTGTGTGTGTGAAGCTCTCAACCCGAGGGAATCATGGTCGGCCATGACTCGGCGTATCGTGAAATCGGAATAGAGATTCGGGGCTCTCCGTCCCGGCGGTTATTGTAATAACATTTCGAAACGAGACGCGTATATCGCGACGAACGTGATCGCGTTTGACAATATCGCGTGCCTCTCGTTTTCACCGAATCTTTCGAATAATACTTTTCGGACGACACGTTGCCAAAAAAAAAAAAAAAAAAAAAAAAAAAATGGGACGGGTGTTTCAAGGAACAACGTTCGATCGTGGATCGCGAAGGATGTGCTGGCCACCGGCCAAGATACTCGCGCGAAAATTCGCGAAGTTACGTGCACGGTATAGTTCCACCTTCTCGATATCACCACGCGACTATGGACGGTTGGGAGGCAAAACGGAACTCAGGAGCAAAACTGATCGTCTTTATCAATTTTTTTTCGAGCGACAAAAAGTTTCGCCCCGATGGTCCGTTTTGCCCCGCTTTACCCCTGGTCCACGGAGTCGAGTAGAAGAAACCCGTTCGCAACTGTAACTGCAACTGCACACACGCAGTCGTGGGCCTTGCGCTCGAGAGAGCACCGAGAAACACACGGATCGACCTGACTCGCGGCTAATCCCATACTCGGTCCCGATGGAGGCCGCGAAGCCGGCTCCTATACGGGCAGGAGATGAGAAGAAGGTTAGAGATCGAGGAGCCTCGCGATCACGACACACAACCGGTTTTTGTGCGCGGGTTAGAGGAAAACGATAAAGACAGAACTAACGAGAATTATGGCTCGTCGGAGATGAGAGGGGTCGAGAGACTTCGGGTCGACCTCGTCGATCCTCCGATTAAATCGCGCGGCGAAGCCGGTGGCCTTTCCTGCATTCGAATGCAACGGGGCATCGATCGAAACTTCGCGAGAGTCGAAGTGTGAAGGGATCCGCAGATGCGGACGGAGATTCGTGCGGTGGAGATCGAACGGGTAAGCGGATTGAGCGCGGCAATCTAAAGCTGCATTTCCATACGGTCTCCACTGCGCCTTTTCTACTCGCTCGTTCCTTCTGTGGATTTTCTCTTGGAAACTTCCAGCGGTCGGTTAATCGATGAGTTCACGACTCCGATGTTTTCTACCGATTCTTCAATCTCGCGAAAGAGAGCCTTCGGGTTGTCCGGAGTTTCCACGTAATAGTTTTTGCATCCAACATCTGGAGTCCTGCGGCGTCGCATGAACGTTGACCTTTCGGCGACACACTTTCCCGGCGTCAGCGACCTTAGTAACGAACCCCTCGCCCCTCGGGAACATCGCACAACCGGCGGTGTAACCTCGCGGTGGCGACAAGTATCGTCGATCCTCTCCAGCGACGACCGCAAGCTCTGCGACGAAACTTCCTCGTGGCCCACATATTACAGAGGAGAAACTTCGGATGTGAGGGGCGGGCGCTGGCGAGGAAGCAAAAAGACCGCGAAGGACCGAACACGGATCGAGTATCCTGAAGTTCCTCTCCACGAAAGACAGATAGGAGTCACCTGATCGCTGAAACCAGCGACCAACGCCGTCACGACATTCCTCCGGCTCTCAGGAATTGCCTTTGAAGGAGGAGATGGAGGCCAATCGATATCCACTTTTGACCCGCGGAGCGCAGACCGTGACCACGCGAGAGGCGCACGGACTACAACCGGAAATTCCGAGGCTTCGTCGAAGTGGTTGTCGAATACGAAAGGGGCTCAGCTGGATTGTTCTTATGGAACTTTCATTGGTCGTAGGGTAGAGCGGGGCAAAATGGGGCAACGGGGCAAAACGTCATTTTCCAATAATTTTTGGATGTCCGGATTCGCCCTATCGGATACATCAGGCTTTTCTGCCCAGTTCTGCCACCTTGTCCGATCCAAAAATGATTGGAAAATTTAGTTTTGCCCAAAAACCCCGTTTTGCCCCGTTGCCCCATTTTGCCCCGCTCTCCCCTACAATGTTGAACTCTCTCTCGCAACTCAACGAAGGCGGCCGAAGCGGATGGCACGAGACGGGCAATAATTGATAAACGGTTGGGCGGATGTAATGTCCGGTTCTGAAACGGAGTGTAAAATTAGATGTTCTTTGATCAAGATTCGTTGGGGTTTTATCAATCGATATGAAACTTTGCGAATGTATGCTTGTTCGACTGTGTACTTTGATGCACCGGTGATTGTCCAGTCACCGTTTCTGCGAGGATGGCGCGTTGACACCCTGCAGACAGTGCATATACAGTGCGAAGAGAAGATTCTCGGGAAGGTTTTATCGTCGCCGGCAGCCACTGCGAGACAGCGCTTCTCTCTCTTCCTCTGCCGGTCGAAACCCTCCACCCGGAACTAAGAAAAATCGATAGTCGCACCCGTACATCGAGAAAGAAAAGTCCCGACGTGCTCGCTACGTCGCTGCGGTAGCCGAGGGAATTTCGCTGGGGGTTTTTTTTAATATTTAAAAACCGCACTCCGCAGGTGCATCGTATGAAGCAAGAGATAGAGGCCGGCGTCGACACCGGGGACAAGAACGACGCCGTCGACTCGAAACTCGCGGTCGATCTCTCGTTAACCGGAGAGGTCAGCGGTTATTGTAATTCAAGAAAATACGAAATTACGAACGATAGTAATAATAATACAAAACGAAAGGAATTTTATTTTTATGCACCAGACGCTCGGCGGCAGTTATTAAAGTTTGTGTTTTTTTAATATTATTTTTTAATAATAGCTAGTCGCGACACACCGTGAGATGCAATGCTTTCTATTTTTTTTTTCTTTTCTTTTCTTTTTCTTCCCATCTCCGCCCGTCCCGAGTGAGTTTCGCCTCGGGCAATAGCGCGAAACCGTGTCTCATACTGACACGGATATCCAATTCTCATCGGAAAATCTACTCTCGCCTCGGAAGGAGAACATTCGGTGTTGTCGGGAGATGATACGTGTCTGTTGCCTCGAAGGGTACCATTCATCCAATATCGCACAGTAGCGTCTATCAAAGTATAGTACGAAGAGCCATCGTTTTCTCTATTTTATTCCAGAAAATGTGTACGATCTCATCGGTCAAAAAGCTTTCAGCGAATAATATCAATTATTGAAGAAGTAATTCGCAAAAAAAAAAAAAAACTAACTAAAAAAAGCATCGACCCGTTATTGCACGCTAATTACATTGTAATGTAAAAACCATTATGGACGATTGCGTGTCTACACTTGGATGCATTTTTCAACTCTAATGATCATTAAATCAGCATATATAAATAGTTCGGTGAAGATGCGAGGTTTTTTTTTTTTTTTTTTTAAGAATCATAATTGTGAACCGAGAGAGACGTTCACTTGTAAATGAACCCGAGGCCTTCGTACTTGCCACGTTGATTGACTACGAAATCGTTGTAATTTATTATACGACGGTCTTGAATCGTCTAATAGGGATACGAGCCTTACACCAGCGGCAAAGGTCTCGAGCATCTCTCGGAGGATACTTCATCGGTAGAAAATAGTTACAACCGGTTTTCGTCGTTCCTCATAATCCTCTGTACGTGGATTTCCAATTGTGAAAGTCACGGATTTTTTTTCTATTTTTTTTTTTTTTTTTTTGCCCCATAAGAGGCACGAGCCGCTTAGCGGACTTCGTTAACGAGCTATGCATACATTCTCAACGGCCGGCTGCCGCGGTGTCCCTCGGCCAGTACTGGCCACTCCGAGATTCCCTTTCGACGACGTCTCGGGAGAACTCGTCTGGCGCTCCGTTCCCATATAACTCGAACTTTGTACTTCGGTCAACGGGTTCTCTTATTCAATTAATCGCTGTGATTGAGCATATGTATATATATATATATATGTATCGCGTCTATCGCGTTCCGCGAGCAAATCCCCCGACGGTAAGGCTTACCGCACCGGCTTCGGTGGATCCAACGCAGTCTTCCTCTGCACAAGCAGCTCGCGAAACGTCGCCGGTGCTTTGCCATCAGGGAAACAGATTGGCAAACTTGGATTTTTTTTTTCTGAAGAATTTCTCTCTCGAAGCTAATAGTGACAGGAGGAGCGATAGGACTTAGCAAGATGGTAGAGCGATCCCGTCGGTGGGTGCGAGGATTACGGCAACATCACGGCTGACGCGGACGCTGGATGCGGGAGCGGCGAACGGGGCGCGGGGGAATTCGCGCAGTGCAACTGACTTTCGCAATTAACACCGCCACCGCGTAATTGACAACGAAACTCGCGCTAGCCCGCTATCGGGTACCCAATTTCGTTTGACACCCGCAACAATGCCGCTCGAGGCACAACACCGAGGAGCGAAGCGGGAAGCAACGCGCCCACTGACGTCTCAGCTTGCGCATTGCCGCGATGCATCACGGCAGGGCTCACGATCAACGTCGTGGGGGAATTTAGTTCCGTGGTATTATCGTAGATCGGTACTAAACGGTTGAATAGCATTGTCAATACATACAGACGGTATTGGACCGACGTCAAATCTATTAAATGGATAATAGGGGAGAGCGGGGCAAAATGGGACAGTGGGGAGAAACGGAATAATGGGCCAAAACGCAATTTTTTAAAATAACTTTTGAATGGTGGCGTTGGTTATAAGTAGTGCAAAACGGGGTTAAAAATGCAGATGTGTCGTTGGGACAAAATGGGGCACCTAAAAATGATTGTAAAACTGAGTTTTGCCCCACTGTCCCATTTTGCCAGTTTCTCCCCCACATATATCAATATAACTACTATTTTTATTAATAAAAAATATTATCTTTCTGTAATGAATTTCACCCAAAAAATGAGGTTTTTGTCATCTTTTTATGGGATCTTTGCAAAGTAGAAGCGAATTTCAACTTTTTGGATTAACCCCTTATGAGTCACACATCTATCCTCGCTCCAAGGGGCTCCGCGTCCGATAGTCCCGTTTTAGTACGGTTTCGGGCGGTGTGAGTTATAAAGGGTTAATATGGCCAGTGTTAGTTTGGGAGGACGTAATTTACTGTACTGATCGGTAAACTTACCGGTAAGATTGTTACCCGGCATAATTTGCCGGGAAATTCAAAACACCGGAAGAAAAATTTCGTAGAGGAACGATAAGAGTGCAGCTCACGAGACTCGCGAACTATTGACACGGCGATCGAGAGATGTATTGAAATGCCTCGGTTCTAGCTCCTGCCAGGTTGAAAGAAGCAGAAGGAGAACAAACAAATGGTGCTCACCGGCTGCCACTCCGTGCCGGTCCCTCTCGTACATAAATCACGACGACGAGACGAGAGAGTTCGAGTCGCGCGCATAGGTGGCCGACCGGGGAAGAAGGAGTGCATGAAAAGAGTCGCGTTTTTTGGATTACTGCCAGCTCGAGCAGCGGCGTGCGAACGAAAGAGGGAAGTCGTAACGAGTGGAGAAAGAGAAATAAAAAAAAAATAAAAAAAATATATATACACACAGTCGATTGAGAAATCTGTGCAGTCCATCCAACCGTTGCTCTTTATGCCGGTCGCTCGAGACCATCGATTGCGTCACAGGATCGAAGGGAAATTTGTCACAAATATATATATTAGGGTGTTTCACAAAAAGGACATTTTTTTAATTATTTTGCTCCCACTTTTTTAAAGTCTAGATTTCGATCTCAAATTGAACCTCGCGAAAGGTGGTCTCTAGCAAAAAATTCTAAGAGGTGCCGCATTCGACGTTTGTACCCAAAAATGCGGCACCTTTTAAACTTAATTGTCAACGACCGCCTTTCGCGAAATGTTTTTTTAGATCGAAATATATAATTCTACGGGGTGGGAGATTAACTTTTTGTAATTTTTTGTAGTGAACCCAAAATACATATTTTTAATAATTTTTTTATTTGTAGTCTTTTGTGTTTAATACAAAAAATGGCAAAACGTTAAGCTCCCACCCTATAGAACTATATATATTAATTGATAAAAAAATCCAGCGAAAGACGGTCGCTGACAATTAAGTTTGAGAGGTGCCGCATTTTTTGGGTTAACCGTCGAATGCGGCACCTCTTAGGATTTTTTGCTTGGTACCCGCCTTTTGTGAGGTTCAATTTGAGATCGAAATCTGTACTTTAAACAGGTGGGAGAAAAATTTAAAAAACAATGCCTTTTTTTGAAACACCCTAATATATATATATGTATATATATATATATATATATAGTATTTTCCGACCGTAACCAAAAAAAGTATATTTCGATGAGCGCGACACCGCCGCACGTCAATGCGGCACAGCCGTTCTAAATATGAATTTTTCATTAAAGAGGCCAGAAATAGTTTATACGTAGAAGTATGTAGGAAATTTCCACGTGTTCTATTTTTGAGAAGTCCCCGCCGGATATATAGATTCTGTTGCGGACGATAGAGACGAACGAGCTTCGATCGCTGAGCATCCCAGACTCCCGCGGAAAAGGCGAAATAGCCCGAATCCCAAATGTATCCCGTACGGTATTCATGAAGGGAACTGTACAGCTCGGCCCCACACGCAGACAGACTTCGGAGTGGCACTGCTCCACGTAAATTCTATATGTCCCATCTCGTCCCGACTGCTAAAACTACCCGGAGAGTAATAAGACTCGAATACGCGACCGGCAGACTGATTCCGTATTGTTGGATCGATATTTTTCCTTCCAATAATGGAGGTTAATTGTTCCTTTCGTTATCGACGTGCTAACGTTTCTCATGAATTATCTCCAGCCTCTGACCTCGTGCAGAAGCTTACCACCGAACATAAAAATGGGCAACGATATTTGCGACTATTCACTGTAAAAAAAATCGTATGAAATGTAATGTATCGGTACTGGAAGTGTTTATTCATAAACTGATATATCAAATTTCATGTACAATTGTGATGAAAAATTGCTTTCAACCACTTACTTTATTTTTACTACAAAAGTACTTCAAATCCAATAACTCACTTTAATTTCACTGTAAAATTCCATTAACTTTTAATCACAATTCTACATTAATTTAATGTACCAGTTTTTCGACAAAAACTTCCAGTCTGGTGCATTGAACTTGCAATTTTTTATTAAAGTGTATATACACCTTCGGGGCGGAATGATGAAAACGTTAAAAGAGTCGCCGTTCCGAAAAGACGACACAAAGGTGATTAAAATAATTTAACTTAACTCGATCTACGTATAAAATGAACCTTTATAAGCCACACCTCTTACCCCACTCTCAGGCGCTAGCGTAGCAACGCGTGGCCTTTCGGTAAGGTTTCGGGCAGTGTGACTTATTAAGGGTTAACAGAGTTCTATGAATAAACCGCTGCACGAATGTGTATCCTACGCAATTAAGATAAACGTATTCAAGTCAAATAGATAATTTCTAAAATTCGGAACACGAAAGGTTCTTGGCTATTATCTGGCAACTGGTATTGAAGATACGTTTCCCATAAAGCTACGAGACGTACAAACGCTACTCATGTGAATGCCGGAAAATAAAATAGATAAAAGCTGGGTTGGAAAAGGGCTCAAAGAGTTAAGAGATTTAGCTCGCGAGATAGAAATGGACCGCGAGAGAGATATTCGAGCGGCGACCTACTGAGCGCGAAGTACGGAGAGCGGTGGTACACGTATTCTATATAGCGTGCTCTACTATCACTACTATCAACAGTGTACGTACACACTGCAGCGCGGATAACGGGTCATGAGATCAGTCGCAGCATGGCATCGTGACCTTTTTTCAAAATTTCTCAGGGTTCTTCTTCAAGACAGTTCTTCCAGTAGGAAACGGCTAAAATATATATATATACATATCTGCTATAACCGCCCCGAGTCGCTCTCGGCTGTCGCTTACAGGAGTTCTTACAAGACTTTTGATGTTGTAAAAGGGTATATAAGGGTATAGAATAAACATTGAGAAAGTATGAAATTTCTATAAAGTTTGCTTGTACGACGCAAGATCCATCCGTATCTCCAACGTTGAATGAACAGCGACTTTGAAGACTCTTCGCGTCTTACTTTCGAAAATTGTATCTAACTCAACTCTTTTTGCTCTCGTTCTGATAAGACAGTATAAAATAAAGGGTCGTTCATGTAGCCGAAACTTCTGCACTTTAAAGCAATTTAGTTTGAAAATTAATGAACGATGCTGGAAAACTTCTTTTACATAAACTGTTTCTAAAATTTCAAACACAATCTAAAAGTGCGTTGCAACTTTACAGCAGAATTTTTTATTTTTTATAAAAATTGTTAATTTCAGGCAACAGATTTGTAATTTTAATATCTGGTATTTTTATCTTATAAAAACGTACATTAATCTTCATTTAATGTAAGTAATGTAAGCTAATTTCAAGTTCCAATACACTAAATTTACTATTTATTATTATAGTGTTGTCCACAAAGGTCAACAATCTTTCCCACGTTAATTTTCCCTTTTACCAACTCTCTATTAATTCCTCTATTGCCAACTAACCGTATCTTTATAAAAAGAAAACATTGTAAAGTTAACAAAAGAAATAAAAATAATTAAATAAAAATAAAATTTTATCCTTCTGATAGGGAGAAATGTTTGTCGAATGTACAAACCTTCTTTACCGTGTACCGGTATCTGTCTGTGGCATCTCTCTATTTTCTATCCGCCCAGACTCGAGCTTTGAAATCAATATTGCGACGATATCAAGCCAAGGGGAAATTTCCCGAGAGAGAGAGAGGGAGGGAGAGAGAAAGAGAGAGAGCTCGTACAACGCTAACGTCATCGACGAATACTTCTGCAGGAATCCATCGTTCACTCTCTCTCTCTCCCTTTCGGTCCACTGCATCCATCGAATCGCTGAGCTACGTCGAAGCCGCAAGAGAATGCAGTGAACGCTTCGTCGAGTACATCTCCTCCGAGCAGGTTATATTATAGCCGATGCGTAAGCGGATTGTTTATCTCATTCGAATCGCGAATTCGCGACTGTACAAGATTCCGATCGTCGGCGGACTCGTTGCTTGTACGGTATGAAATAAAGCTCGCAGGCGGCCGACGCTGTTGCGACGAGGAGTTTGCAAATCAGCGGACATGCAACGCGTTTGGTAATGCTCGGCCATTCTCGTGTGCGATAAAGCGGTAGCTGTGCGCATTACGATAGCATAAATTCGCAATCTCTCACCGGATAAATCTTCCTCCTCACCTACTGCGTGCTGCGTGCAAGACGGAGGTGTCGAAAGACCGAGGATGGAAGCGTCGCGATAAAATAAATGAATACAGCGTGAATACGCGATATTTTGTATTTGCAGCGGCATTTATAAAAACTTCTCTCGCGTGTCGCCATGTGAGTCTGACGGTACAAGATCATCGCGATTCATTTAATTAATTCCATTGGCATTGGTCCTTTCACTGTAAAAAATTTCTGGTTGAAAATTCGTAAAAGTATATGAAGTTTTATGCATATACAGTATACGAAATTTCATTGACACCTATGTAAGAATATTGCGTTACCGATATATCAAAAACAATATTATTTGTACAATAATTTGAATAATAATATAATTTTCATATACTGATGTCTTAATTTTCAGAGCTATCACCGGTAATTTTAATATACAGATATTGCATTTAAGATTAGATTATAAAAATTCAAATGCACTGTATATGCATTCTAATTTCATATACCGAGGTTGTATATTTCGTATAACTTTGTATATTAAAAGTATTGTAAATTTCATAACATTTTTTACAATGTTGTACACCAGGAACGAGGGGAACTCTCAGTGAGGAGCTACTTTCCCGTGCGTATTCGTGAGAGATTGACGAAACGATAATAACTTCAATTAAATTTTTATCCCCCGACAGGAATTGTTTCTGTGAATGAAAACGCGTTTCCTCCGGACTATCTCGCAACGAAAGCCGCGGAGACTCGAGCCAAGCCGATGCTGCGTAATTGAAACACACACTGCGGGCTGATCCCGGTGACTCGAGGTACGAGGATGAATGAAACGTAATCATTTCTCGGAGCTTCTGCCACGCTTGCTTCTACTATATATTTTTGTATATATATTTTTTTTCTTATTGTGTTCGCCTTCGCGAAGAACGGCGCGCTTTATGTGAAAATCGACGGGACGGAGGATCGACAAAAATACAAGAATCTCCGATGCCATTCCTTGTGCCGTCCGATCGTGTACGGTTTCCGGTGCGCATCACGCGAGATAATCCACAGAGCCTTTCAACCTCTACCTCTTCTGCTACACGCCGTACTTCGCGGTGGCTTTCGCACCGTTAAGCTCGGAAGTTAACGCGATATTCTTCCTCACTCGCTTGGTCTACTTCAGACCCTTGCCCAACGCCATCGGATAAGCCATCCTGTAAACTTTCCTGACTCCCGGAAGTCGCCACGGGATCTGCGCGACGACGGGAAAGACCACCCGAGAACGAAGATATCGGAGCATCGTTTCTCTTTTAGATATATAGCCCTCGCTGCCAACGCCGCGACAGCTTTCCCTAAAATTGTCATTACGACCTGATGCCCGATAGACATAAAAATAAATAATTACTTTAATTCCTCCGCGAAATCCAATTTTATGCTGCAAATTTCGTAGAAAAAAAAAAAAAATCCCACGGCAATAATTCGATTGCAGCTCGGCAGTGCGTCCTCATAGCTTAGCCATCCTTCACGGCAGTTAATAAGTTAAGTGGCCGTGGTAAGTACATACAGAAAAAATACACATGAGCATTTTTCTCCGCATGCAGCACTCGCTAAAATTGGACATCATGATTTTTCTCGAAACAACTAATTTGATAAACGGGAGAACGAGTGGCACGCCGTTTTAACAAACGGTGCTCGGTAAACTCGCTACAAAGTACGATGCAAACTCGACGGAATATGCATATTTTCTTTTACCGTAAAGAACGAGAGGATAGCTAAGGATACCGGAAAGAACGAGAGGACGAAGTGAAAGAATAACTGTCGAGTAAGAAATAAAATATAAATAAAGGAGTCGCGACTCGAGCTCAAGTCAAGCCCGAGCGATAATAAGAAAACAGCGTCCGAGGTGGAATTTTTAACATGTAGACCACCGTTTACCTCCCTTATCCTCCACGTCCTTTTAATTCCCAGCCTCTCCTCGGACGGTGCACTCGAGAGTACGAGGATTTCACCATTAACTCTCGCCTCCTGCAGCTCGAGAACACAGGCAGTTTAGGGGGGCGGACGGCGTATTAGGTATAGTACGTACGTACCTATTAGATATAGTACCTACCCTCGGCAGCGGTTCAGCGGCTAAATTCCACGGTAGGATGGCACGGGAAGGATCCATAGGCCGCCGAGCGGTTCTCTCGCCAAATTGCACCGAGTCTCCCGAAATGCCGAGTGAGCATCAACGAAGCTATCCTCGCGCACCACATACACTTCCCACTCCCTCTCCGCTCCCTGTGTGCCTCCTCCACCCGCCCTCTCGTATAATCCTGTAATCTCGCGTACACTTATTCCCATTCGTGGAAGAGTCGCAGAATCCACTGGCGCTGTTAAACCCCGAGCCGAAAGCACTGCAGCCTCTTCCGCAGCTGTTAAGAATGGTACGTGTGTGCGGATGCTCCCGGAGAACACCCACGTCGAGGAATTCCCTCTCACGGACACACCCGAATTGTATCTTCGCGGGGCACTTTTATCGAGCTAAATGGATATCCGAGTCATTAATCACGCTGAAAATTAAAAGCGCACTCGTAACTTCAGCTGTAAGTTATCATCAATCTTTGACTTTTTGGATCTTTTATGTTAATAAAAATCCTGCGAAAGTTCAAGTGCAATGGCTCTTTCCTGATGAAAATAATAACAATTTTTCTGAACTGCTGGACGCTTTTTAAAAAATTGAAACGTCTGAAAACCGTCACAAATATTCAGTTTTTCTCAGATACGCGGCTGCTCCCAGAATCTTCAATTAAACAATTTCTATAACGCAAATAAAATATTATTTTGAGCAAATTTCATGGAAAGTGAGTGAACTGTTGTCGCAGCGACAGTGATGGATTACCAGAAATTCCACCTCACAAATATTTCCAATATACGTTTTCAACGACGTGTACGCCGCGTGCCGCGGGAACTGTGAGGAGGTTCTCGCGAGTTCGGCGGTCGCGTTGGCGTAGGTAGAAGAGACGCCCCAAGGATCGGCGAACCGAGAGTCTAGGGTTCACGGTCACGCTTCCGGTCAGCGTTGACCCTTTCCCCCCGGTGAGTGTACAGGTATTCCGATCCCGCCGAAGATCCCGCGGAAAGTTCCAGCGAAACGTTCTACCCTCTCCTCTCTTATCCCGCGCCCTCGAAGTAATACCGCATAGTAGTTGCAAGTACCACAATAGTCGGGACTGGCGTACCGGCGGTCGTGCCCTGTATTACCGACGACGGCGACGGCCCGCTCGGTTCACAGTTTAATCGTCGAAAGATCAGCGGAAGAAGCAGCGATCTCGAGCGCGGGCGGGCGATCGGGCCGGACCGCGGGGAAAGCGAGCACGACGAGGTTCGGCTAGCAACTGCGAGACCGCTGCTTATGTTCTCGAAGAGTTCCCTCGTGGGATTCTCTGGCCATGCCTCACGGCGGAGAAAGAGAAAGAGAGATGGAAGGATGGTCTCGAGGACGAACGAACCGGTGCTTGAATATATACTGGGAGAGTCGTTCTCGTCTCTCGTGCGCGATCCCCTTACCCCACCCCTCCCCCCCCCCAGATGGGCCTTTACCTGGGATGCTGCGGATGCTGCTGCTGCGCGACCTGTGCAGGTTCGAGGCGATCGGAGAAGGTGGATGACGACGTCGGACGATCGTGGAGTTATGTATCTGTGTGTATGAACCGCACGGTATGGTATGCCTCCTTCGCCTCGTGGTGGTAGGAGAAGGATGCCATCGGTGGCCTTTGCGCGAAAGCCACTCCGGCGTATACCGTACATTAGCTATACGGCGCCCAGCACTCGGCAACCATCGGTGTGGCATACAGCATGAAACGCAGTCTTTCCCTCGCTCCTTGAGGCAAAGAGAATATCACTCGACGTTTATTCCGTCGACGTTTTGGCTATCATCGGGTCACGGCAACGAGCGCTCTTTTAAACGAGGCAACGAGGCGAGCTTGTTTTGAATTTTTGCGTTGGTGGGGTTCGATCGATGGATGCGCGATCGATGATTCTGTAGGGGAGAGCGGGGCAAAATGGGCCAAAGGGGCAAAACTAAATTTCCAATCATTTTTGGATCGGACAAGGTGGCAAAACTGGGCAGAAAAGCCTGATGTATCCGATAGGGCGAATTCGGCATCCAAAAATTATTGGAAAATGACGTTTTGCCCAAAAACCCCGTTTTGCCCCGTTGCCCCATTTTGCCCCGCTCTCCCCTACTATGTGCGATAGTTGCGAAATCGAAGTAGACGCTGCCTTTTGATCGGGCTAGTGAGTCGGTTGGGCGAAATTCCGATACTTGCAAAGAAGCTTTTACAGATGCTGAATAAGAAGGCTCGAGTATTTCCGGGTGGGGTTTCATTGAGGGGTCAATATAGGTAAGTACGGAGCACTTCAGAGACGTGGTTCGATAGCGTAACAGTCGAAAGGCAAGAAGGCACAGGCGTCTGTTTGATGTATCAGGGAGGCTGCACAGAAGCTATCCGGCCACGGTGCATCGGAGTTGCCCTTTGCGCGCTCGGCGTAGGTAGCCAGCACTCCGACGCGCACACAGAATTTCATAATTAATTTCGTCCCATGGCCGGTCTTCAATTTCCTCTCGGTTTTCCGGGGAACTGATTAATATATCATTAAAGTGGTGCGCTCGCGGGACCCGGCCTAGTAGCTGTTCGAGCCTTTGTGGTCGGGTCTCCACTCTCGCGCACGAGAGGCAGAGGAAGCCGTATTAACCGCTCCTTTCGTATATAGCGTAAAAGCCGATAAGTGTATGATGCAGAAGGATGGACGGTAACGCCGATTATTCAAACATCGTACCGCCTGGATTATCCCCAAAGGAAATCTAATACGTGCCAAAAAATATCCCCGAAACATATTAATCTTGGAATTCTTTTAGCACTAATACATCATTAACCCTAACAATAGGGTTAAGTAAATAGTAAATTTCTTAACAATAGGACATTTTTTGAGGTTATACGCAATGGCTGAGAAAGAGTCTGGAAAAGAGTATACGATTGATTATACAAACATTTTTCGAGGCTGTATGCGATGACTGGGAAAGAGTCTGGAAAAGTGTGTGGGGTTGATTGGATGAAAATGTTGGAGGGCGTACGCGATGGCTGGCAATGAGTCTGGAAAAGTGGATGAATCTGGGAACTGAACAAAACCCATATTGAGATTATACTGCACCCAATAGTATTTACCGTACTATTCCCCATATTCCACCCATACTCAATTTAATACACTTTCCCATACGACGTTTTTCTACACGGGTACCGGAGACTTTTTGCTAATTGCAAACGACCGTGCCTTCTTTTAAGTACAAAAACTATACGGATGTTCGTAATAATTTTTTTTCAGCGTTATCAAAAAACCTGCACTTCAAGGTACGTCTGTGAAATGATGAGATTTTTTTAGCACATTAACTTGTTACTCGAATCGGTCGAAGGTTGCATCTTGGTAAATCCCGGTGTCTCGTTTAATTGTTTTGTGTACCGTCGTGAACGTTTAAGTCGCAAAAAAAACGGAATAATTTTCGTCGCGAATTGACAAGAACGTTTTCCGCACGACACTGAATGGCAAAAGCCTGGGAGTGACACAGACGGAAGTAAGATCAATCGATTCGAAAACAACCCCGTACCAGTCCGAAGCGCTTGAATGCATCTTTTTGTTCATCCGAGTCTACCGGCACGGCCCTCCTCGCCCGGTTCGCTTTCTTGCATTGTTCACCGGTGCCAGAGAAAGCACTTCGCGGAGGATGAAATCTCGCCAAGGGGAGGATGAAGATTAAGAAGTATACGGAAGGAAATGAAGAGGAGGAAGATGGCGCGGGTTCGCAATGAAAATTCAAAGGACCTCGTCGGAACGCCTCGGGCAACACTCCCGAGAGCCACGGACTGTTCGGTTCGAGATCGATAGTGGAAAGGTGCCAGTCACTTCTATTGGCGAGTGAAAACACGCGGTTATAAAAGCGGAGACCCGCGCTCGCAGCAGCGACGGGGCTTCTTCCTCGTCCTCCTCTCTACTTACTACCCAACCATCGACGCTACCATATTTTTTTTTATTTTTTACTCTTCCTGAAATGATCGCGGTAGCTGCAACGAAACGGCTCCTTCGCGATTACACTTGCATTGAAGAAATTCTGAATAAAATGGCACAGGCACGTCGGACCGGAAGGAGGTATGAGCGGAGTGATGGCTTACGTGCCCGCGCCTTCTTCCTGGGCTTCGTCGTTATTGGATTTGTACGAACGATAAATACATCGACGATCTGCGCGCGGCGATCATCTCTTCGCGGTGCCTCGAACGCCCTGCAGTAGCTGGCGAAGGGAGACCCGCGGCCCATCGACCACCGTTCGCGTGTAGCGCGCACATCGAAGAAAAACGCGTACCGAGCGAGAGAGCTTCCATTCCACGACGACGTAGAACAAATCTCCGTCGGCGACGTCGGCGTAACGATTGCACAATCGTTAGCCGCGCTCCTAGAGCTTCGCGCCACTCCGAGCCCGTCCAGGCTGAATTATCGCGAATGTTACGTTTCAACTCGACAAATATTTATTTTTATTTTACCGTGGCGTTTAGATTCTTCGAGTTTACTTTATTTTGTAAATGTTATTATTTGTGTTTCATTTTTTGCATGCGTACTTTCTGTTTGAGTTACAGTTCCTAGTTTGGAGGATTTCGTGCTTACATTTGCTTGTAATTGGGCTCTGCCCGTTTATCGCGAATAAAGTAATGATGATAATAATGAATCTGGGAACACTTTCCCTCGGCCCCGTGAGACGCGCAGTCGATGCAACGTATTTGCATTATTCACACGATCAATTCGGCGTTGAGAGAAACGCAAATACGTCAAGTGTGCATCTATCTAATTTTTTTCCTCGAGATGCGCGATATCTATCTCAAAATTTACACACACATACACCGGGAACTCCTCCGGATTCGCGAGGCTTCGAGCACACGCCAAGTTTCCCCGGCCTCTTCGAGAGCTCGCCATTTAATTATGCAGAAACGGGAATGTACGGCTCCTCGCTCGAAGGGCACTCCTTATTTTGCGAGTATAAATCGACAGGATAAAACATAGGGATGAAAGTATTCTAGCATAATACAACATATATTTTTTAGCCTAATGTATCAAGTTTAATACGAATGTTTGCCAGGATGTCGCCGTACTTTTTTTTATCAGATTTATGGTAATCTCTATCAGATCCTTCGCTGAGTGTACAAAAACGTGAAGGGTTTGGAAAATGATGAAAAAAATGTGTAACGTCGGACGAGATTCGTACCGGAAGCTTCAAACGCGAATCAAAATGGTAAATAATCGAGGTAAAGTGATTTTTCCCGTGATTTAGTGTCAATATGAACGAGCGAAGGGTTTGAAAAATAATAACAACATTTGTTAACGTCGGACGAGATGGGTGGCGGAAGCTTACGAGAATTTGAAAGGAAAATACAGCAGCAGTTTCACCGGAGCGGGCCGGGGAATCCGTCGGAAAAGAATAACGAGCAAGAGCCATAAGGCAGCGAGCTTCGTCATCGTGGCAGCGCACGCATAAAGCAGAAGCAACCGGGTAGCGACGTCGCGCAAGTTTGTAAGCGTCCCGCGCGAAATCTACGACGCGGCAATGAGAAAGACATATCGCTTCGTGACGTTGAACAAAACAGCGCTCGATGGTTCTCTCGCGCATCAGCGAGGAGAAACACGGGAGCGCCTACCACGCTCGTTGTGTGCCATCGAGTCTCAGCTACTGGCATCCATTTCTTCGGAAGCCCGAACACCCGACAGCTAAATAATTGAGGGGCGTTGGACGAGAGTACTGCGTGATCAATGTCGTTATCGCCGAAGCGGGCGCGATGCCGCTTCCGCTTTCCCTCTCGATCTTTTCCGCCAGCTTATTCGCCGGGTTTCATTGCGCCAAAATCGATGACCGCGTTACGTTGATTAAACGCGAAGTACGTTACGAACAATTCTACGCGAAATGCGGAAAATGACTTTTGGAATCGAATTGCACGAGTCTTATTATTTTTTATTATTATAAATTTCTATACCCACGGTAAAAGTCAATTTCGAGACTCGGCGCTTCGGTCTTCATGTTCGTCGATCGGGGCATGAAATAGGAGAGGTTCGGAGCGAGATTCGGTTCGACCGAACCCATAATCCGGAGTATTACAACCGTCGAGCCACATCTAATTTCCCCTTAGACGGTGAAACTCTTCTTACCTCGTACAATATTATTACGATATTCGAGCTCGTATTTACGATTCGGTGCAACTAATTTCAGCTGCGCCTTAGAATCGAGTAGGAGACCCACGGGTGGAGTGGCGGGACGCCGATACCCGGATCTCGGAGTAAGTTTTCTCCGTATAACTTGTTCGGAATTGGATCGAGCCGGGGAAGGGTGGAAGTTTTCGTTATACGAAATGTCGGATCAAAAGGTATATTCAAACTGCGACGCGGAGTTTCCCGTGAGTGTCACGATTGCTCGAACACCGTGGCAGCCGTCGTGGTTTTCCGTTCTGGATAAGTCCCCGAAAATTATCGGCACTCTAGTCGCGGCTCTGCGAGAAACTGCCGGGACTCTGGCAGACCTTCTTTCACGGAATCGAATGACGCTGGGTTCGGCAAAGTGTACGGCAAAGACACCGGGAAAGGACCAGAAGTGCCACCGATGCGAGGACGCCGGTACGGGTCGGTTGAGACGCGGGGAAGATACAGCAGCGAAGTTATCGAGAATGAGGGAAGCTTGATAACGAATCGGATAATTTGAGAAGGCAACGAGTCCTGTCGAGAGACACGGGCGAGATTCTCGACGTCAGGAAATACCGGAAATTTAACGAATGCTGATTGCCCTGGTAGAAATTTCGGAGCGTTGAGTCAGGGCCTTCTCAGGCCACTTTCAGACCTTATCAGGCCCCGATGGGTAGCTCTAGAATTACTAACAGGGTCTGTGAAGAAGATTACCGAACATTACTTTTCAGACTTACCCCTGTCCATAGAGTCGGTGAAATTCCGGATATGTAACTGTAAAGAGAAAAAAATAATAATTTGTTAGAAAGCAGTTTCGCAATTAACTTTATATAACTTGGTGGGAAAAATGCAGTTTTACGCACGCCTACCGTGCGGAAACCCCATTTTCACACTTTGTCAAGTAAAATTTTATACGATACTCGTGCGAAAAACTCGTTCTGCAAACTCATACCCGTCAGAAAGGTTTATTGCACTAGTATCGTAATGTACTATTTCCCTACGCCTGCACGGAAAATCTCGCTTTTCGTTCCTGTGAAGTGAGCGTAAAATGAGGCAAAAAAAACTGCGCATGCGAACACAGTCAATATTTTTATCGCACGCAGTGCTTCACAGGAACTGAAAGTGGGATGTTACGTGCATGAGTTAGGAGAACAAATAAATTATATCGCAGGATGGACACAATAAATTGTAGCATCAAGTCGTCGGGTGATTCCGCGGGCGTACATAAGAACGTAGCAACCTGAGCTTTTCCTTTTCTCGAAGGCATCTCGGAAGAAGGTCCTTTTAACAATTGCCATTTCAGGTTCCCGCTATCGTGTGTCCGGGACCGCTGAACTCTCTCCGCCAGATCCCTAAGGACACTCTCTCATACCGCGCAGTTTCATCGGGGAAACTGTCATTCGTTTATAAACTCTCTGAGGGTTCTTTTTTTTAATTATTTTTTTCTGCAAGCGTGGCGTCTCCGAGGACCGCGTATCTTCGCTCTTTTCCTTCGTGCAGCTCGTATAAAAAATCAAGAGCGATCCGTCGGGAGGCGGACGAAGAGAGCGATAGTCTCGAGAATCCTTCGACCACCGCGGCGGCCAGAGACGAGGGTCGTGGGCAAACAGCCCTGCGGATGGCTCGAGGTACAGCGTTTACCGAAGATCGATCACGATCGGCAGCCGCGTGAGTCTCGCAAGAGCGAGCTGGCGCGAGGATGAGCCCGGTTTGGTTTGCGACCCTCCAAAATATCCGAATCAGCAGCGAACTGTTCGAGCATTATGCCAGACACGATCTTCGACGGTTCTCCGGACCCCTCCGCCGAAGATTCACTCTCTCCGGCCTCCCCAGAACTCCCGCTGAATTATCCTAACGCCTTCCTTCTTTTCTATCCGCGGAGTATATCCTCGCCCGTCTCCCTTCCAGTGATTGTTGAGGGAGCGGAATTCACTCGGTCGCGAGAGAGCCATTAAAGGGAATTAGCGAAGCACTGCGAGGGACGGGAAGGGAAAGGGCTGAACGGTGAGACCCGGCATCCGGGTCGTCCAGTTTTCTTCGTCTTCGCTCAATTCAATTGCCCGAGACGAATCCTCTTTCGCGCGAGGCGTCTCCCGTCCCGAGAATTTCAGTTAATGCGATTTTTAAAAGGAGCGAAGAGGAAGAGCCCATTCTATCACCGGCTTGCCACTCGTTCTCACCCCTATTCACCGGGATAGGAAGACACTCCAAGCGCAACTCCCGGTTCAGTAGTTAAGGCTGCGTAAACCAATCAGGAATGGGATCAGAGGGTAGAGCGCCGGCAGCAACATCGGCCGCTGATGCCAGTAGACTCTTGGCGGAATAGCGTGAGGTATCTTTTATCTCGTGAATTTTACCCTTAAATAATTCGATCCTTCAAGTAGCACCGTCATTTTATTTAACTTTTCTTACACTTTTTTTTTCTTTTTGCATACAATGAAAATGTTATCTCGGCTCTCTCACTCTCTGCTAGTCTCGGATTTCGCGCCGGACGAAGAGAAACGACTACTATTAAGCTGACCCAAAGGGACTCTTTTCTCCACTTTGGTTTCTTTGTAACGCGAGACAGACTTCGCGGGATCGCTCATCCCTCTCCTCCCATCCGACGTGAGATGGTATACCCACTTGCGTCTGTATGGTCACATCCATCCATCCTCGAAACTTTTTCTTCTCATTTTTCCATCTTCGAGAAAAATCGCTCTTGGCGAACTCCATCCACCATGTCTGTTTCGCCGTGGATGTATCTCGTGTTCGCTGGAACGGCTTCGATATCCATGTAGAAACGCATACGGAGACTTTCCTCGGCTCTCCGTACCCGGCTCATTGCATGAATTTATCAAGGAGCTCCGATATCTCGGTGCATTATGGATAATGATGTTAAACTCGATAATGTAATTCGAAGAGGTGGCTGTTGGAAAATATTTCACAATGTGGGAGTCTATAACGGCGAAGCCGAGGAGAGCTTTATTGATTAGAGATACGCGCGGGGAGGAAAATGTTCCGATTTCATGTGAAATCTCTGCTCCGTAAAAATATAAGAGGGACGTAAGAAGCTTTCCTACAAGTTTTCATCGCTAAAAAGCGAACCTCTCAGCCCTCTTCCCGGTCTCGTTAATTCCCGTTAATATTCGATGGAGGCTCGATTAGGAGAAAAGGAAATTAAGTGGTGGGGGGTCGCATTAAGTACCGGAAAGTTTTAACTACCGGGAGGGAGGGAACCCTTCCCCTCTCTACAGCTTAATCGATCTTCGAGAATATCTTTCCGCCTACTTTGCGCGCGAACGTTGCTCGACTTTCGTTGACGCTTGACGAGCCTTTATAGCAAGAAACCTCTGTGTTTCGCTTACGACGCACTTTGGTCCATGATAAAATATTCAACGGTTTATCCGAACCGGAAGCTGTATACGCCGCTTTCAGCTTCCATAAACCCCCCTCCCCCCCCCCCCCTCCGACAGCCCATTTTGCATAATGCCGCTTCGTCCGTACGGATATTATTTACGGATACAAAGCAAGCAATAGTTGCCTCCTGTGCGCGCTATGACGAAGTACCCAACGCGTTATTACAGTGTCGTAAAAATTTCGCAATTTGAACAACGAGGAATTCGCAAATTGAAAGGCTTCTCGCGTACACTCGCACGGCTAATTCGGGCGGTAAATAAATCGAGAGTGATAAGTCGTCGAAGCGCGTTATCGTTGGAAAGTTGTTCATTGCGCATGCGCATCCGAAAGGAGGAAAACGAGAAACGAACCTAAAAACGAGAAAGGAAACTGGGCGGAATATAAAATTGAAAAAAAAACAACTATGATCAGTCATTCTCGACGTCACAGACGTGAGAGTACCCGGCGCGTGAGCATACAATAACGAGCTAATAAGAGTGATCGAGAGCGAAACGTAAATTTCGTTTAAATTAGATAATGGAATGAGAGAAAACTAATATGAACCGTGATAAATTGGTAGAAAATTGTGAATTTATGATTGCACACTGTAGAATAAGAGGAGTCAGCGTACACCAAGAAAAAAAATTTATTTGATGGCCACCGTTTATTAAGATTAAGTAAAATATTTATTTGATTTAAATAAATATTTATTTCATTTAAGTAACTATTTACTTAATTTAAATAAATATTTATTTCATTTAAGTAACTATTTACTTAATTTAAATAAATATTTATTTAAATCAAATAAATATTTTACTTAATCTTAATAAACAGTGGCCGTCAAATAAATTTTTTTTCTGGGTGTAGTTTAGATGATAAACTAACGTCATTATCATCGAGCCGACTCCGCATCGTTCTACCCACGTGCATCCGCGTGCCGAGTGCCTAATTATAACTACAGAGCAAAAGGCACGGGGCGGGGATCGAAAACCGGAAGATGTGCGGAAGAGGAAGAGCTTCGTGTTCTCGGTCGTTGTACGGCGGCATTCGAGAGCCGCTCCGATCGTCGAGGGTCGCACGGGGCTGAACAATGCATGAATGCCGGTCTACCAGTGATCGAAATCAACTACTTCTCTTCATTTTCTGCGCGACAGGTAAAGCGCGGACACGGTATTGACGCCCACGGGCAAGATCAATTCCAGCGATACCAGAGCAGCTTCGCAATTCAGCACTCTCGCGTTACGTGACTCGATGTAATGGGATGGAAAAATTCTCAAAGAAAATATTGAAAACGTACGCGAACGAGCTCGAACCTGAGAGAAACACGGAGGAAATGAAATTTTGTATGGGAGAGACTCCGGAAAATAATTTGAATGGATCCGATGCATAAAAGCTCCCAATCAGAGTGTTGGCAGTATTGCGATCTCGTTATCCACCTCATCTGCAGTACGCGGCCCATAACAGAACGGTAATAACTATAAACGGATTCGGCAGTGCGGAAAAGCCAGACCAAGTTCTCACAAGATATTCAAACTGGTAAAGTCCAACCTACTCGCGAACGAGATAATGGGACTTGAAACAATGATTATGTTCGAACTAAAGTCATAACGGGAGAGCAGCGGGGTAGTCAAGGCCAGAGGCGATATCCAATTCTCGCGATATCCTCGGCTGAAGTACCAAGATGTACAATGCCTAGGGGGAGTTTGAGAGAAGCATTCGATGGAGTTACAATTCGCACGGAGTCCCGAACGAGCCTGCTGTGCAACTTTCATTAGGGCGATATTAATTGCCACGTAACGATCGGCGCGGCCCGATGCAAATTCATCGGTTTCGAACGAATGTCACGTTGCCGCGACGTGCACGCATCGGTATAACGTGAAGATGTCGGTTCGATGAATCAACGATTATACAATTTTTATATTTTCATTTTTTTTCTTTTATTCATACGAAACGTTGATACGAACGAATACGAGCGATGTCACGTATGCACAGCCATCCCATTAATTCATAACGTACATACCGAACGATTTTCCGAAGCAGCAATTTATTCGGCAAACCGCAACGATATTTTACTTGTAACGAGCTTCGTGTACGCCCCATTCAGATAACGATATGCGTTTCAAATCCCTGACCGATGCATGCGCGAGCTCTCCCAGCCGCGGCTGTAACGAGCATGCATCCATTGTTTTCATTATAGCCCGCTATTCATATATGTTCGAGAACGAAAAAAAGGAGAGAAAAAATCATCATTTTTCTCGTGTAATTGAAACGGAGTATGAAATAACTGTTAGCGCAGAAAACCCACTAATTGAGAGCACGCCACTTTTTAACGAAACTTATTATTCTTTCACGTATTCCGTTGTTCGGGCTGTGTTGTTTCACTTTCCAGCATCCGCTATTTTCATTCGCGTCGAACGCCGGGAGGTCCAAATACTGCTTGTGCGGTGAAAAACATCGTCGAGCAATCGATAAATCAACTTAATTCGGCATTTTTTAATCGAACCTTCAAATTATCGATGAAGGAGACTGGCGCTTACGTGGATAGTGTAATAAAGGCATTTAATTAAAACCCGACGAAAATATATATGTATATATCGGATTGCGCACAAACGTTCGTTGCACAAAGGCTCACGAGAAAGTATTGAATAGTTGCGGGCTTTGAAAACGGCCGGAAAGACAGAGACCGTCCGGGACACACGCGTTATAGGGAGAGAGCCGTGGCGGAAGAGGAAACTCGTATATAGTGGACGCTAACGACCGTCAGAACTAAAGCCGGTCCGCGCTCGCGTTTCTCCCCGTCTCTCCCTTTCGTTAAATTAATCGATCCCTTGTGCTCGACTCGTCAGAGATTTACAGGCGAGCGTATCCACAGAGTCCGCGGGTAGCTCATAAGCGAACACCTGACCAGCGAGACGCATTCCAGAAAATAATTATTCACTCTCGTTCGATACACGTGGAAAAAAAGGCATAACAAAGTTCTGAACTCATTTATGGACTCGAAATTAAATGATTTACAAAAAGACGAAAAAAAAAAATTGTACCGAGAAAAAAGTTTCTACACTCGTGTTATTTTGCCAGTGAAGAAGGGGGGGGGGGGGGGGGGTTAAATGAAGGAATAAATATAGCATTAGCGGTGGCGGAGACGCAAGGTAGAAAATACGTCGGGGTCCTTTCCAAAAGAATGGACGACGGTACCACGAAAAATTGCGAGGCGTATCTGCTAAAAAAATCCCCCCCTGTTCCTGTGGGACGTTACATAACCCGAGACGGTACATAGCGGGCCACGAGGAGCTAAATCGAGAAACTTTCTTTCGTTGTCGCACCCATCCGCCCGTGGAAACTGAAATCGCGTCCGGGGCAAGAAAGAAATAAATTGGAACAAAGTTCGAGGGCGAAAAAGTAGGGAATGGCCTCGCGCGCTGACGCTCGCCACTCGTATCTCTCAAGAGCAACTTGAGCTAAATATTTCTTTCGCGAAAGAGCGAAAAAGAGAAGAAAAAAAAAAGATGAAATGAAATAAAAATAAGATTAAAAAATAAATTCTCCGCCGTCGTTGCTAAAATAAGTTTTGGAGGGGGACACGAATAAATATGATATTACAGCGCAGAGATGACGAGCCGGTCCGAGGGATGGCCCTGTGAACGCTAAGCGAGTAGGATTCCTTTTTTACCGACCAAAAGCAATTTTCGAGCTCCTTGATAGTCACGTCACGGATCGCGTGTCTTGATTTGAAACTCTCGGTGCGGCGTTAGGGAGCGTTATGCCTTCATAACGTTGGAGTTCCGGGCGGGGTGAGGTCCAGGGGGGATTGGGACGAAACAAAGGTTCCAGCGAGCGCAGTCTGCCCGCCGGCCCTCGGAGACTGCGAAGGGTAGGGCGGAGTAGGGTAGGAGAACGATACGATGCACGTATTTCGCCAGCCGGTTATAAATCAACAGGGAGGAAAAGGAGAAGTTGAATCAGCGGCGGGAAAACCAGCAGAAGGTTGCAGGAAGGGGGGGGGGGGGGGGGGTTGGACTTGTTGTACGTGGATGATGGGATAACATTTCAAAAAGTCAGGAAACGTATTTCACTCGGGGTTTCTCTCGTTTTACAAGCTCGTCAAAACAATCTCACCGACGCTCCGCCATAGCGATGAGTTGAAATTTGTCACCGTCTCGAGGCCGTCTCCGTCGCGGAGATAAAACGTCTCCTAAACTATAATTTATCTTCACGATACACCTTTGTGCGCGTATTATCCGGTGGAATTTACGTCGGAGGGGGTAATAAACCGAGTGATGGGTACTTGAGTCAAAGTCTATGCTCGAACAAGAGATTCTCTCAGCGAGTACACCGAGCCTTGGGAAGAGACCGTGTCTCGTTGAGTCGACCTTTGGGCTCCCTACCTACCTGCCTAACGAGGATTAACTAATTAGTACGACGAATATTCCACGCCCGCGATTAAGACAAGAATCCCCCCTCCCGACGTGTAAGAGGAAATGCTGTGCGGCGCTTCCGTGCGCCCGCAGTGGCTCCGCGGTCGCTCTCCTCTTACCCAGCTCGTTCGCTAACTTCGGACGAGTATTACGTAATCGTCTTATAGGTTGCCGGGCGGTAATGGCCATCGGTGCAAGACGTGCATTAATCTCTGGGTCCAGTGCCCTCGGGCTAAGGGTGTAGAGCAAGGGCTGCTTTATATGCAGAACGCGTCGAGGCCCTCGCAGGACTCCCGCGACGAGGGCCGCGGCGGCGTCTCGACGTCGCGCCAATAAGGGCCTCGCCTGTAAGATGAGGAAGTGGCGGACTCGGGCCGGATTCTCCTCGAGCTACACAACGTACTGTATACCTGATATCCTCTTTCCCCGCTAAATTGAACAAGCCGCACGGGCATTAAATATATCACGCGATCGGAGTGTAAAATAAATTGCAGCTACGGGAGGCCGATGCGGGGGATGAGCATATTCTCGTGAAAGGAAAATCCAAGGGTCGATGAACCTTTTCACGGAGGAATCCCGAAAGTTGTATATACCTACGCCTAGTGCAAATGTTGAATAATGCGCTATATGGGGGGTCCTGCGCGGGTTCCGATGCTGCGAGGAACCGGCAGGAATCCTCGTTGGTATGCAGCCCGTTGGACCGGCCGGGTACGCGTTTCCTTTTTAGTTCCGGCGGTGAATACGCCTTCGGCGAGCGGGAGGGAGATGGAAGGAACGACCCCATTGGGATATATATTTATATATATGGATGGTTTAGCGTAGGCAGCAGCGTACCGCTGCATCGCAAGCGATAAATCCCGAAGCTGCCTCTATTAGGGACAGAGAGAGGTTTCTCATGCGGAATCACTCTTCGCTCGTCCCGCACACAAACCTGACCTCGGCGAGCCTCGAGTCGGAGGGAGCAACCAGCATCGCCATCGCCGCCGTTCATCCTCCGCCGACGTCCTCCGAGGCTGGCACCTCTCGGAGAGGCGAGGAATCTGAAAACGCCATTAGCAGTTCCGGATCCGACGGTGCCTGATCGATTTTGGATCACGCGAGAGCCCGCCGAAAGGAAGCTCTATTATTGGGCGTCGATAGGAAAAACGCGACAGGGGGAGGACGAGACCGCGGAAGGATACAGGAACGCTCGCCAGTTCGGATTCATTCCATTAACCGAGATAGAGAACCGATGGCGCAGGAATAAAATTCAATTTTCAATTCTATCTCACGCGGCAGCTCTTCCGCAGCGCGGTGCGCGGAGCACCGTGTTGGATTTACTACCGTCAGGCATTTCGCTCTCGTGACGTTTTAAATATTCAAATATAACTCACGTAGCGCTTATCTACGCTCGGTGCTGCGCTATAGATCCGCAATACAAAGGAAATATATTCCACGGTTCAGGATTCCCGTGTACCCCGACATTCCATCTAGTTGAGAGTTTATTCAACTCGTATTGTACGACTGTGATTATAATATTGCTTCCTCACTCGAGGTCCCCCCTTTCGCCAGAAAATTTATTGTAACGAGGCATAAAAAGGTTATCTATTATTACAGCAAAAAGAGGTGAACAATAGATCAACCACCGTAACGAGCAGTTTCTCTCCTTTTTTTCGAGTTTATCTACACGAATGTTACAAACCTCGCTGGATAATTGGTGCATGGGCGGTGAGCATTTACAAAAGCTAAACTGAATACAGCGGCGCGGGAAAGAATTTTGGCGAACGTTGTCGGGATTGTCGTCACTCTTCTCGTTCGTCTCTCATCGTTTATAACGTCGAAGAGTCGAGAGTGAACGGGAGCCTATGGAAGCGCAAAATGGTTATTATCTCCGGCACCGCAGACGTAGCTCGCTGAGCTTGTGATTTACGAGCGCGGTGTCGGTCGCCTCGGTTATTCCTCCCGCTCTGTGCGCACGCTGGTGCGCTCTCCTCGGAACTTAATCCGCCATCGACGACCCGTTTCCGGCCTACGACGAGGAAATTGCGGTCCTGGCTCGAAGAGCTGAGGATCGCGATAGCTGTGCTACGTACCTAACCCCGATCGACATCGCCGACGTCGATGACGCTGTAACTAGAGCCACTTATGTATATTTGATAAATTCATTTATTCGCGATTCATCGACCGGAAATTCGATATTGGTCGAGTACTCTTCCACGCCACCCAGCGGCACTTCCCTCTTTATCTCTAGAAGGGCGTCGATTGTCGAGAGGATATAAAAATATTATCCTCAATCGGAAAATTAAAAAAAATTGTTCCGGTTCAACTTGACGGAAGCGCTTCTTGTCAGAACTCCCGAGAACTTTTTCAAACGATCTGCCATGTTTTCAGTTGACGGACCGAAATTTTTTAGATTAGGAATTACGATTTTTTCTGACAAATATTTCCTTAAGTTAAATTAAAAACTGATTATTTACAAATCAGTAATCGTTCGATTCTGTCGATTTCTGGAACGCCGAGAAGCCTCTTAATAATCGTGGCTTAAGAACTGCCGTCGATGGCTAATTGGCAATATGCAATATCCGTCAAAAGACCTAAGTGTTAGCAATGTTCTCGTGAAATGTCTATTTTTACAGAAATCTCAATACGTCTTGTACAATATGTTTTCTAATATTTGGTGTGTGGAGTGGGACTGCACAAGTCGAGGTCCAGAATGCTCATCGACAACCCGATCGATGACGACAAAACTCTCGTGTGACTATCGCGGAGTTTGCATATTTGGCAGTTCCGAGAAGAGTGTCGACACACCCGGCTAACCCAGAAAAATAATTTATTTGACGGCCCCCGTTTATTTGCTTTAAGTAAAATATCTATTTAATTTAAATAAATATTTATTTCATTTAAGTAACTATTTACTTAGGGTAAAAGTGGTGAATATGGCCCACTTCGATTAACACGTAAATCAATGATATATGGACCGGGCCATATTCCCCACTTTTACCCTAATTTAAATAAATATTTATTTAAATCAAATAGTTATTTTACTTAAACCAAATAAAAGGTGGCCGTCAAATAAATTATTTTTCTGGGTACTTTCGTTACTTCGTTTTATACGTTTGTTAGGTACTAAAAACTGTTAAATGTTATATATTGTCAATAAATTCACTACTACCACTACATCCAGACATTTCCACGATTTCCCTGACGCATTTACAATTCACTGGCATTTTCAAGAATTTTGAAGGTTCTCCCTGACAGTGAAGACCCTGCATGTGCAAACTGTTCTGGAAGGCGCGCGGCACGCCAGACCCTTAACTTTAAAATGGGCTTTGCGAGGACAACGATGTTCCGCGCTGTTCCCCGGCATCTCACCCGAATAGTTGATGCATGAACATATTCGTCGCACGAGCCGCAAGCTTTTTTGGTCGTGCCACTTCGTCGCGAGCCAAAAAACGCCGCGCGTTCGCCGCTCGCGACATCACTTATCGTGTTTCATCAAAGCCCTAAGGATAAGCGTGACAGCCCTCTCGGTTCAAATGCCGCTGCTTGATGCTCGAGGTGGCGAAGGCAGAGAGAGAATCTTCGCTGCGGGCCTGCCCCGCCAGTTGTCAAGGTTAGCCCGGGCGTCGTGCGGCACGTGCTTTGAATTCCGATGCTCCGTTCGTCTCGGGCGAAACCGCGACGAACGGAGGCATCGGAAAAAAAAAACTCTCGAGTTTATTTTCTTCGTGCCGCATTTTCGCTGCTGTCCCGTCGAACGACGTGAAATCACGAATCTTCGCGGCTATTTTGTCGCACGTTTCGATAAGATAAGATTACAACATCGTGAGCGCCGCGTAGGTGCACCAATACGGAATTCGTGTCAAGTAAGCCATTCGCTCGATCAACATTGTTTATCAACCGATCATATTTCTTCCTGCTGCGCGGCGATCCGTGCAAAGAAATCATCGATGCCACAGCCGGTGAGAGTTATAAATACGAGGAATATTCTCTTCCTCAAACACACGTTTGCCTCTTCATCAGATAACAAAAAAATTGAGTTCTTTAAAAAAACAGTCTCACAAAATTTTATCTCGAAAGAGCGTCTCACCTTTTAATCCGTCGACCAACATTTTTTTTAAGCATACGCTTCAACTTGTTGACCTCGTTTCCTTTTCTTTCCAAAGCTATTCTCGATCGGCGCTTCCCCGTTAACATTTCCCGTAGCAGTTTCTCCGCTGTGGGAAACAAACTGCTCAATTTGTGGTCTGGCAGGCAAACGAATAGCCGGGTGGTTTCGACGACGTGAACATCCACACGGAAGTTCTCGTCGGCGACGGCGCCGGGGGGGGGGAAGGTTTACCTACTATCGATTGAAATCTTGAGCATTTAATCCACGAAGAGTTCTGAGCGTTTGTTCGTGATCGGTGTACGGCAAAATCCGGCGTCATTTATCACGACGCGCGACGCAGGGATTTTCGTTTCCCGGTGTCAACGGATAATAACGCCGGGCTGAGAACACGGTCCGGCACTCTCTCTCTCTCCTCTTCGCTCCGGGTCGCGGCAATATCGCGATACGTGCCCGCGACGATTTACGTTCCAGTTGCTCAGAGTCTCGGCTCTTCGAGTCGTCTCTGCGAGTACTTCGCGTACGTGTACAGGGTAATCCATATCTATGAGCGTGTGAGCCTGGTCGCCTGGGCGCGCAGCTACGTGATCGACTTATCCGGCACGGAGATCTCGTAACTCGATTCAACCGAACGAATGCGCGTGACACAGAAACGCGCAAGTAAATCGGTGAACCCAGCGGATCCGTAACGATTCGTGTAGTTGCCGCTGATTTAGTAAATCCGAAATACAATCAGCGGATCGTCGTACGAGGAGCTCCGGAATTCAGGAAACGAGAGGCAAGCGCGATCCTGTTTCTCCGCTATGGAATTTGGGTGGAGCGGAGTGGAGCTTATCGAGGAGCTGGACAGAGAGCAATCGATTGGGGACGGAGAGGAAGCTTCGATTAAGCGGGCAAATCGAAGAGCCAGCCGGGGACAATCATCCTGAGGGAAACTTCTGAGAAAACTTGAGCCCGTACGCGGGGGAGTGCAGATAGATAGAGAATGGGTGGAGAGGAAGATCGAGCAGCTGCAAACTCTTTTGCCGTATAATACGGTAGCGCCGGTATCAGAACTAGAAGTCAGAATCCAGCCAGAGGCGCGCGGATCCGAGGAATGTCCTTAACTACCCGCTGGCTGCCTCTTGCTCGACGATATATAGGGTTATAGTCTTGCGATACTGGAGAGTCGCTCGCGATAAAGCATCTGGTGGAGCAGACTCGCTCGTCTGACGTCTGGCTATAGGACACGTGTGTCTATGGCCGGGGACGGGGCAGGACGGAACACCGGGGGCGAAACGGACCCGTATCGTTCATTCGAGATGAGCTTTTTTTGTTCCGAGAGGAAAAACCGGACATGACGGTCCGTTTTGCCCCGCTCTCCCACATATGTGTAGGTGTGTGTATAGGCGTATGTAGGTGGATGTACAAGTACCGGCAACGTTCGACCTCGAGAGATCGATGCGCTCGAGAGGGAGGCAGAGAGCTCGCGCGACCTATCTTGGCGCCGGGGCTCCGCGTCTCTCGCGGCATTGCATCGCCGCGAAACTGCACTCCACCTACCTAACTCCCAACCTCCTCGTCGCATCGGAATGCAATCTTCGCATCGCTGTACTTGCTGCCGGGTGCCCTGACACAACGTCGCCTCTACAACCGCAGCCAACGACTCTTCCTCTTGGGATTCTTCGAATTACCGGACGATCAAGGAGCATATCGAGGAAACAAGGATCTTCGTGTACCTACGTATAGAATCGTTCGTCTTTTCTACCGCGACAGGGGATGGAAAGTTCCGATCGGGCAAGGTCAATTATAACCGTTCTGGCTTTAACTTCCCTGTGCTCATTTCGTTATTATGAAGGAAACTTACTCGACGGAATTGTAACATGAAAGTTGAAACGTTTATTCATTCGTTTCCCATTAATTGTTATCTTCCATCTATCAATTAGCAGGATTAAAAAATACGAAGTTAATCCATCAGTAAAATGGAAAAATGTTCTGCAAACTGAAATAACATTTTTCACCGATTCTCTCCTGAGATAATTGGTCCGCGATTCGACGGTGGAAAATAATTGACAAAAAGCCTAAAAGTGGAACGACGACAAAAAGTTCCTCGATCGAAATCGAATTGAACGCATTAAGTGCATGGCGGGAGTTTGTGCGTGACAGAAGAGTAATCAGGGTCTGGCAATGCGTTACTAAATTCTCTCCTCCGACCTTAGCTCGTCTGGAAATGAAAGCTTGGGGTATCTGTCGGGTTTAATTTCGCGCAATTGTATCTCGCATAGCGTACAGGAAAAAATTAATCCATCAGTGAAATGGAGAAATGTTCTGCAAAATGAACTAAAAATGTTCACCAATTCTCTCCTGAGATAATTGGTCCGCGATTCGACGGTGGAAAATAATTGATAAAAAGCCTAAAAGTGAAACGATTAAAAAAAGTTCCTCGATCGAAATCGAATTGAACGCATTAAGTGCATGGCGGGAGTTTGTGCGTGACACTAGAGTAATCAGGGTCTGGCAATGCGTTACTGAATTCTCTCCTCCGACCTTAGCTCGTCTGGAAATGAAAGCTTGGGGTATCTGTCGGGTTTAATTTCGAGCAATTGTATCTCGCACGGCGCACGGGAAACTACCTGCGAATATACGTGCATACCGGGGCTACACTTTGGTGACGCGACGCGAGGCCTCAGTGTGCCTCTATTCTACGCGTGAGGCTCCGTAACGAGCGCGCCGAGTGTTATCGATCTTCTCGCACCCGGGGGGCGAAAGCGAAGACGAAAATGCCTGCGGGCGGTGTGTGTATGTGAGTTGCAACGACGTCGACGACACGGTGAGCGTTAATTTGCGAGTCTGCGATAGATACGGCGCAAATTCGCGCACGAGACTGCGTGTAACGAGCCGCGGTGTGCGCAAAATGGGACGAAACGAGTGAGCGTATTCAAACCTTTGGTAGAACCATGCTCACTTCCTCTCAACCTTCACATTCAACGCTATTCCCTTTTCATGAGAACGCCTAGACAGCGCGACACTCGTTAGTGTCGAAACTGACTCTCGTCTGCACGGTAAACTTCAATGATATAATAATAATAATAATAATAATAATAATAATAATAATAATAATAATAATAATAATAATAATAATAATAATAATAATAATAATAACAACAACAACAACAACAACAACAACAACAATAATAATAATAATAATAATAATAATCTGTTGAAAGTATATGCAAGTGCTACTTGGGTATTTCTCTGGTATATCAAAGTCCGGTGCCGAATTCTATTACTCGCCCCGAAATAATATTCCAGCCAGTTTCGATCCTGTTGGGCTTTATTAGATCTTAAATAACTCGACACGCGTTTTTAAACAACCCCGTTATATCCTGTCGAGGCGCTGAAGGTGTCAGCGGCATATCGGGTTCATCGATCGATTCGATCTGCAACCGAGGAAGCTTCGCATATCGGGCTAAAAGCTGCTGCGGTTGAGGTAGCGAGGCAGCGACGAGAAGTGACAACGCTACAGGAGTAGCCGCGCCGAGAGGCTGCGAATGAAGGCACGGTGACGACGATCGGCGAGGGTCTGCAGCGCACCTGATGGACGTCCGCGGTTAGTTCACGTCGCTCGACGGTCCACGGAGGCTGCCAGCGTCGATCCACGCCGGCCGTCCCTGTTAATAATTGAATAACATCGTCCGGAATGACGCTCGCCGCTCAACTTGGTCACGGTGACCAGCAGAGTCAGCCCCTCGAACGGCCAGACGATGCTAGGCTCACGACGAGTCTCGATAAAAACAGCCCTACATCAATCCCGTCAAGTAATACAGAAGCTACCAATTGCACGTTGATCTGTCAAGCATCGCGAGAGCGCAGCCAAATAAAAACATCTCGTCAGCGAACCTTTTATTTTTCACAAAGCGGTTATTAGCGGGAACGAAAAAACAAACAGCCAAAAAAGAGTCTCGAACAGAGGCGGAGTGGCGAGAAAACAAAACGCGATCAATGGCGAATCGTGCGATCGAACGAGCGGGCAGAACAGTCGAATAAATCAGATATAAATTGGTTGGAGGAGGGGGAGGAGTTTTCGCTTGCACGCTGTTCGAAGTACCAGGTCGATTACCTATAGTGCAGTACAGGCAATCGATCGTTGAGCGATTGAGGTCGGTTGCACGAAAAAAAAAGGGGGATACACCTCTATATTTCACGTGCGCGTATACAAATAACCTGTGTCCTATGTATGTCAAATGCTGGAAGAACGCATACAGTTCCGGTTCGGTAAACAAGTGCGCGGTGGTTGTGTGCAACGATATCTCTGGGAATAGGTCGCTGACAAGTCGAACGCTGAAGCAATAACCATCGACAGGGGGTGGCGCGCCAGCGCGATATCTCGCCCGATGATTTTTTGATAGTCACGGCAAACGGGATAATTTTTTTTTGTCCCGCGACGTACCTGTGCGATGTATCCGCGTCCGTCGCTTTCGCAGCGAACGGAAAACGATCGGGAATTGAAACTGTCCGAGGTGAGACGTGGGCTCCGTTCGAGGCGAAACGATACGAGTCTCTTTCTGATTCGCTCTTTCCGTTCGAGCGAGTGAATGGAATTCCGGGGGCAAGAGAGGCGAGCGAGTCTCGCAATGCGACGAGTAGAGGATACCCCAGTTGGGCTCTGTCGCGACTCGGCGTTCTCCGTAAACCAAGATTTATGCTCGAGTTACACAGCATAAATCTACACTACACGTCTGCGCTGGTTCTTCTCACCTCTCCGTGCGTTGTGCCGTGTACACACGCACGCACACCGAGCGGCCACTCTTCGGGCAGCCACCGTGCATGCGGCGGGGCGTCGGGGATTTTTCACGAAACTCTCGAGCCCGCGACAGTTTCCGCGTTGTCGTCGTCGTCGTTCCGGGGCATCTACCGGAGGCAAAAGTCTCGAAAAATATGTCGAGTCTGTTAGCGCCCCCGGGACGGCGAGCAAGATCGACGACGTTACTCGTTCAGATTGCGCGAGGGAAGAGCGGTGAATACCATGATTTAGAGCGAGGAAGCGAAGAAAAAAACAGCGGGAGCAAAAATTGCGCTATTGGATTCCGTGACGTAATCATTTTTTTTTTTTTTTCAACACACCCCGAATATAATAAATAAATACATGAAAATTAAACTGGGGGTTGGAATGAAATTTGTTTTTCAATCTCCATGCACATTCGAGGAAACGTACCGCACGTTCCATAAGATTATTGTTCGGTTGTTACGAATTGCGTTTCGTCGAGCGGCGAGGTTCAATTCGGTGTCCATTAGCTGCACCGTTATATCATAATTTAAAGCGGTGGAAAAAATGAAGGAAAAATAACCGGAAGCAAAATTTAGATTTCGTGCCGTAATAATTTTTTTCAGCCAACCCTGTATGTTACAAATAAATAAATAAATAAATAAAAGTTAAGGTACGGAACAGAACGAAATTAAATTTTCAACCTCCATGCACATCTGAGGAAACGCAGCAGACGTACCATAAGATTATCGTCCGGTTGTTACGAGTTACGTTTCGTCGACTGGCAAGGTTCAATTTCGATGTCCATTACCTGCACCGGGGTGAATGCGCGATGCACTTCGATACGCCCGTTCGCAATCCTGCCGGCGTACGATATCGGTAGACGGTTGGGTGTAACGCGAGAGTAATCGGCCGTAAATGTCGAGTATTAATACAGGCCGCATACTCGCGTGCGAGTTGGTGCGCTATGAACCGAGTCGTATGCACCGCTGTAATTCCGACGGTTTCCTCGACCTCGAGACGTCGGCGAGACTTCCAAAATATATGGCCTATATGTACCGGTGCTCAGTTGCAGCGGTGGATGCCCACATAATATCGGAGCTTATTATTCGCTCGCCACAGCGCAGGAGCGAGATAGAGACACGACGCTGCTGCAGGCAATTGCCGCGTCGACCTCTCGGGTCTACTCCCCCATTCGAGGAACTACTCGGCATATCCGGTTGTTATAGTTAACGTACTTATTCCTATCGTACGATATTCCCTGCGAGGGTCAATTGCCAACCAAATTATCGTCAATCGGCCATTGATTTTGCATTTTGAAAATGCGTTATAGACCGTGCGGAGTAAAAATTAATTTTGTTAAATAGGAATACGAAGTTTTGTAAAAATAATTTTTGTACATAAACTCGTTAGTTCAGGTTTGAATGTACAAACCTGTCCTTTTATTTCCCGTGTCGTTAACAATGTTACTTTGCATTTTTGTTCGTAAAACTAGAGCCATATGGTGCGGTCGGAAAATTAACAAATAAAAAATTGTGGACGTTGGTGGACAATAAGTTGTAAAAAGTACAGACTTTTTTTTACAAATTCGGTCAAGAAAACCTACTCAGGCTGGTTTTTTTTTGTCACAAATCTGATCATTTTGGCAAGATCGATTGGTTGAAAATTTATTTTCCGACTTGTTGACTCGTAACAATTTGTACTTTAATTGCATCTGAAAAAACACGCTCTAACAAAACGATAAATCAATAATGAATAATCGATAAAATAAAAATGCTGTCATTGATTAGATTCGTAATTTAATTAATTAATTTTTAGTCGATCGACCAGTCACCCGACTGTCAATTAACAAACAAACCAAATTACCGATCACAAATGCAGCTGGGTCGAGCTGTGGGAAGGATCGATGTCCTCTTCGCTTCGAATCTTATAAACCTGCCAGGCCCCGAGCTCGGCTCTTAACTCTCTCCCTTACCCACCGTCTGAGTAGTTTATTTCTGATGAGCGGCTCTTCTTACACGGTATACATTACGAGGTGCACTTACGGCCGGCTCTTGCGTTTCTTATTACTCGAGTCGATGATGGATTAGCCAGGTAAAGCGCGTGCGTTAACATCCAAACCGAACGCCAACTGATACGCCAGAAGACACGGTGGTTCGTGAGAAAAATAATAAATTTTTTTTTCCAATAAATCCGCGACGATTTCCACTCAATCGTCACCGGACTTCATTCCCGATCTCCCTTTCCTCGGCTTCGTATTATACGGGCGCCACCTCGTCGAACGCTAAATTTTCCAACGCATGAAATATCTAGCAGTACGGTGGCGCGCGGCAGAGCGAATAAGAAGAATAAGAATGAGAGGAACGGTTTGCGGAAACGATCGTTTTTCGTCGCGAAGGAATTCGGCCTCGTAACCTAGGCCGCTCCGGCTGGCAAGGCCCCGACGCGCCGCTTTACGACCGACAATTTATTGGTTTCGGTACCCTCATCCCCCCCCTCGGAGGACTTCATTCGCACTCCCGTGCAACAGCGTACTCGCTCCACCTTCCACAAAGAAACCATTTATACATTAGTATATCTAACGCAAGAGTCGGAGGACCGGAAGAAGGCGCACGGGTCAGCGAGTCCATAAATCGCGGCTATGCACCGGAAGTTGTGGAATGACGAGGGAGGCGCGACGAGAGAGTGTACGAGGTGAGTCGAGAAAATGGAAAGAAAACCGAGCGTGAAGAGTTGAAAGATCGATACAGGTGCAGGAACGAAAGGACTGTGAATTCTCGAGATTATTCACCTGAATTACTCTGTCCTCCGGGGGCGCTTCGAAGATAAACGCGCAAAATGTGTCGAGTCGAGAGGGAAGAAAACATATGCAAGTCGGGAGGGTTTGAAACGGGAAAGGGGGGGAGGAACACTGGGGAAAAACGGCCCAGTGTCCTGCACTTGAGCCATTTTTTTATGTTCCGTGGAAATAATGCTACAGAATAGTCCGTTTTGTCCCGGCGTTCCGTCTTGCCCCACTCTCCCCCGTACGAACTCGGCAAGCCTGACATCGGTGCTACACCGTATCGCCGCTTCCTACAATTTCGAGATTCACACCTCGAGACGCGATCGAGTACAATGGGCTATGTAGGTGTGTGTACTATATCGTTAGCATAAGTCTGTGTACAGTGGATACGCTTCGAAAGCACACATCGCATTCAGGAGAGCGCGACAATCGTAGGGTACACGCTTCCGTGTGTACCTCTCGAGACGGGACACCGCATTCGAATCGCACGGAATCGATTTCTGGGCGATGATGCCTTCGAAGACGTTTCCGCGTCTGACACGCGTTTGTGGGTACGGTAAGGCAGGGTACGTGTATCTCGGGTGTTCAGGTGCACACTCGCTGTCGATCTCGCGACTCTCCGGGCTTCGTGCAAATTTCTCGCCATATTTACATATACCCGGCTCGGAATAGACTGCACACATCTTGTACGTAATGTATCCTCGTTGATATTCGAGTTACAGAGTGAAAGCGGTGAATATGGCCCGGTCCACGCTGAGAAAAAATCAAAAAAACAATACTGACTTTTTACCATAAAAAATTTCACAGTTACATCTCTACCACTCACAACTCTACCAGAAAACATCTCTACCGAATTGTTATCCGGTCCGTTTTTTTACATTTTTTTATTTTATTTCTTTATATAGCTGTCTTGGAGCTTTTTATTGCTGTCATTTTGGTAGAGTTATTACTCTACAAAAAAGACAGCTCTAACAACTCTACCAAAATCTCTACCAGAAAGAAAAAAAAAACTCTACCAAAATCTCTACCAGAAAGAAAAAAAAACTGTACCAGAATCAAAATAAAACTCTACCGGAATACAACGCTACCGTCTAGCCTTGTATTCCGGTAGAATTTTATTTCCATTCTCATAGAGTTTTATTTTGATTCTGGTAGTTTTTTTTTAAACTTTCTGGTAGAGATTTTGGTAGAGTTGTGAGTGGTAGAGATGTAAATGTGCCTAAAGAATAGTTCCCGAGGGGAACGTCGACATTTTATAGTTACGACGATGACAAAAAAATCATGGTAGCAACCGTAATTATCGTTTAACCAATAGACGTTCCCCCTGGGAACTATTCGTTATAGAGTACAACCTTGCTTATCCGACCTTCGATCAACAGAACCTCCGCTTTATCCGATAGCATCCAATTCATCCGAGCTTTACGCGTTAACCGAAATATTGCCTCGGATAATACGGAAAACTCAGATAAAACGCATAAAGTAGCAATGCCCACTCGCGAAGTACTCCGTAAAGGCTACTTCGTTGCATACGCGCTTAAACTTGTACAAGATTGCTGCGTCTTTACGAGCTGCAAGTGCAACTTAGATAAAACTGAGCGAAAGAAACACAGTGGGTCGAAGCTAAATCCAGCTGTATTGTAATTTGATCATACTTTATTGCACGAAACATCGCGCACGTGATCGTCGAGAGAAACAGCCTTGGCGGAGAAACAGTCGGCCAGTTGTCGAGAAGAAATTCTACGAGATTAAAAAAAAGAGAAAAAGTAAATGAAGAAAAGAGAGATTCGCAGTGTTCGCCGTTGCACATCGTTTCCGGAACGACTGGGACGACAACGAGCTCGTGGAAGCGATCGAGCCAGACGTACCCAGCACGTATACGGTAAGTATCACGTATCGTGTGAGACCGCCTGCCGATCGAATACGACGTTTTCTCGTGGCGAAGCAATGCTAACTCTCCACTCGTGCGTATCTACGAGCCGTCGGCAGCAACTTCGCCCAGAGTTACCGTTAACGCGAAACGTGACTGCGCTACGCATTATTCTATTTGCCGATTAACGGCCAGCTCACGGGGAACGTTCGAGGAGCGAGGGGGAAACCTGCGACTGACGATGCATCGATAAGAATCCGAAGCTCAAAGTAAAAAAAAAAAAAAAGCTGAAAGAAAGTTTAAACTAATTAATCGGTAATGAGGTTATGTGATCGAAGCGAATTGAGCGTAAAATTAATGACACACCGTCCCGACCACATTCACCACACTTACCCTGAGTAATTTTTAACGTTTGTCTTCAGAGGAGGGATTATACATTATTTTATATATTTCCATCATCGAACCTCCGGCAAATATTTGTGAAAGAATTCGGCACAGAAAATCACCCTTATCCGTTCCGTATCATAAATTCGCGAACCGATCGGTACAATACGAGCCGAATGGGGAGTGAGAGGATTTGAAAATATTTGTTCTCGTTTTCTTGGCGTTTGGTGGGTGGGCTGAGAGATAAGTGGAATCAAAACCGGCGAAATCCGTGGCGATCGTTCCATCATCGTCTTTGCGAGGGAGGTCGGGCCAGCACGCAGTCAGCTCGGGGGGGCGAGAATTCGATGCGATTCAGCAACGGTGAGCATATAAACGAGAGCGCACTGACGGGAGGTACGAAGCGTCCCCGGGCGTGAAAGAAAAATACGAGATCGGTATAGCTCTTCCACCAACAGCGCCAGAAGCAGCAGCAGCAGCAGCACCGGCAGCAGTTTCGCGTGCTCCATTTTATTTCCTCGTCTCACTTTTCTTCAACGCCTCCTTTATTTTTCCTTCGCCGATTCCTCTCTCTCGCCCGCCTCTCCTCGATTCTCCCTCCTCCTCGTTCCGCCGGAACAGAAGTTGGTTTTCGCACTTATCCGCAGACGCGCGAGGCGGCATACGGCCGTTTGCGCTTTGTATTTTTCGTTTTTATTATCGTCGAGTATCGAGCCATCCCACCGATTTTTCCTCAAGCGGCAGCAGAAGCAGCAGCAGCTTCTAGAATTTCCTAGCCGCACACGTTTTATGCCTTCCAACCACGAGAATCGATATAGAGAGCCAGACCGTGAGTATTGCCCTCTCATTGAATCACGATTTTTTTTCTTCACATTATTTTTTCTCGTACACTCCTCTATGAGCCGCGAACTACGGCGTTAATAGTTCGAGTCTTCGATCGCCGCCTCTCCGATCGGTGAATGGAGCCAGTTTCGCACGACGGTTAATTAATCAAATCGAAGAGCCCCTACCAAAGCTACAATCCACTATCGCAACACCCTCGATGAATTCTCCTCCGCGCGGGTCCCTTTGTTACTTCGCCGGAGCGATCGGAAATAAGGCAATTCCTCTCTCTGGCGGCGGCTTCGACGACGATCAACCGAGCCAGACTAAACCGGCGCATAGTCATAATTCCCGAGTTCCCAAGCCGCATCCGAACCGCATACGGGAACGACAGGAATGGGATTTGTATATGTATAGATAAACAAGCAAAACTGTGCGACGTTATATGATGCCCGCGGGGGTTCGCGACAGTTATGCGCTGTTGATTTTGCTGCCAGACTCCGCGAGACGGAGCGAGAGAGGAGGGTTGAGGGGTGAAGTGACGAAGATCGGTTGCAACCTGCAGACGTTGCCGCCGTTCGACGTACATTACCCAACGTCCATATACGTAATCCCGAGATGTCTGGAGGCATTAATATCTGCATACATCTCCCGTGCGACTGTGCACATACACATGCACATATAGACACGTACACGTACAATAGTTCCTGACGACTCGACGCTTCGGAGGATCATTGCGGGGAACGGGCGACGAGAAGTCGCTCGACGTTTCGTGAAACTTCGACGGGAGGGTTCGCTCGGGATACAGAGAGTACTTTGTACAGTAGATTCTGCGGGGAGGGTTTGCACTGGCCGCTATACTCGCTTCATATATATAGCAACGTAGCGTGTATATAGAAAGGTGGATCCAAAGCGTCCAAAGCGCATAGAATGCGAGATTGAGACACCGGAAACGGAAACCATTAATGGCGGAGTGGCGAGTGCCGCTGAGTGGATAGACCAGAAAGAGAGAGGCGGTGGGAGGGGGGGGGGTGGTTCCGGGGGAGCTACCGGAGAGAGGAAAGAGTAGTGTAGACCGCCGTGTGGAGCGGGATAGAGATTGGACGGGGAGAGAGGAAGCGAGATCGTTGCACAATGGCATTGTGAATTCGTAACCACGCTCGGCTTTCTACCTCTCGTTGACGGTCTCTTTCTAATCCGCGCTTCTCCGCGCCCAAACCACCCTTCGCGCTGCTAGCTGCTGCAGTTTCGGTGCAGCAGAAGCAGAAACCCCGGCGAAAGCCCCCGAACCTGCACACGAGGAGAGGGGGGGGGGGGAGGGGGAGGACAGCTCGATGCACCTGCACAGCGGCCGCAGTCACCTCATCCCTCCCGCGAGGGTGTTCCAGCTACACCCTGTGCATCAAGCACGCCACGGCCGAAAGTCCAAGGTAATGCGCGAAAGCCAGAACTCGCGAGGTTCTGGTTTCCCCCCTCCCCCTCCCCCTCCGCCCGCCTCTTGCGCACTATGCATCGCGGTGCCTCCGTCACTCTCGTTACCGAAGGGAACGTATTTACCGTTTTAAATCTGCTGAGTGAGGTGGCACCCTCGCCTCGGCCCGCCGTGACTGCCACTGGCGCACCATCTTTTTTCTACGTCGTCCGACGACATGGAGAAGCTTTTTTTGTTTTATTTTTTCCGGAGTGTACATGAATGTATAGCCGTGGCGCAGAGCCGGCTGGAATTTATCTTGACGGTGACGCTTTCGGCGTTTCACGTTTTCAAGTGTTTTTTATCGGCACGGATATTCGTGGGTTCGTAAACGAGGGTTTATTTAGTATTTTTTTTTTTTTTTTTTTTTTTTCGTTAACAGGGATTCAATCATAGCAGCCGCATATTTGTCGATGCTCAAGTGTCGAAATCCTCAAATTCGCGCATCGGTCAACCATCAGTTCGTGGCTTTTGTTTGACGAATTAATCCCTTGGATTGCACACTTTTTTGATGCGTAAGCCCTGCGATAACATGGGATTCTCCGGCGATTACGATAAATTAATTTAAATGGCGAAACGGCGACGAGGTAATCGGCTCGATAGCCCTTGAGCCATGGCTCAATGGATTAATCTCACGTTCGAAGGATTACCGGCATCAGTGCGACTCTCGCATTCCAAAATATTTCGTCAATGGTAAACCAACTGAAAATTATATTCCTTTCGCTCCCAACCCGAATTTTCAAATTCAATTTTCAAATATCAGGTAGGAGTAAAATAAATAAAAGCGTCGTAGCGTTTATTCGACACGTTAATACTTTGGGTTACAAACTTTTTTCCCGTAAACCCTGCGATAACAATGGATTCACCGACGATCACAATAAATTAATTTGAATCGCGAAACGGTGACGAGGTAAATCGGCGCGATAGCCTTTGAGCCATAGTTCAATGGATTAATATCTCGTACGAGGAGGACTAGCAGCATCAGCGCGATTCCCGGCGTTCCAAAATATTTCCTCAATGGTAAATCAACCGAAAATGACATTCCTTTCGCTCCAGATTGGAGTTTCGAATTCAATTTTCAAGTATCAAAGTAGGAGTAAAATAAATGAAAGATTCGTGATTTGCGGAGAACAAAGTAAATCGAATACAGGCTGGAATCATTTTTAGGAAAGGTAGCCATTTTCAGTATTTTCAATAAAATCTATCTCCCCTTTCCGACGAAATTCCACAACGACCCAGGTCTTAGTGGTGTTCTACCTTTACAACTTGCAAAACCCCTATTTGTGTTCTATCTTTACAACCGCTCCCTAAAACGTTTTACTACGTAAGTAGCCAGGCTTTACCCAGCCACCGGTGCTCATCATTACTCGTTACACACAACCATCTATATATATATCTGTACATATGTATATGTACAGCTATGGCCGATCAACTGCAGGCCTTGCCGCGGTACTCGTAGGTACGAGATAGAGTCGCTCACGCGACAACGAGTCAAACCGTGATTACGTCCAGATGCCTCGTACATCTCGTAATTTGGAGCCAGTTCATGAAGACCGCTGTGGTCTGGTTCGCCCAGCGGGACAGTTCCGAGCGACCAGCGGGCGGACTATTATTACATACATTGAGAGTGCAACACGACCGAAGCCTAAAGACTCGCGGTCACCCATCCTCGCCAGTATAATTGCCGGCGAAAGACGTACGGTGAGTTACAATCGATGTAACTCAACAAACATCTCTGAACCTAATTTCCCAAGATCCCATTACCGGCGTCAACATTATCGTCGATCGACTAACCGTACACAATGCTCACAGCGCTATATTAACCACGTTTCCCATGAGAGATTGCAACCATTAGGTGCACCGGATAGCGCTTCTGCTTTGGCACACAGGCGCTATAGTCGAACGATGCGTGGGAGCGATCGAGCCCTGTCCGAGGCTCTCTCGGCCTCTGGCAAACCGGCGAATCTCATCGATCAAACTGCACGCGCACACACACAAACACACATGTTACCGGAGAGCAGTGCAGGTAGATACAGTGAAGTACGAACTCGTCTCTTCCTCTGCAGAAGCTCGAGCAGACAGAGAAGCGACAAAGCGGCCGCTATGAAATGCACTCTCGGAACAGGCAAGCCGGTAGGTAGATCGAGCTGTGTATTGGTGAGCGATATACATGCATACACGATCTCTCTGTACCCTCGTCGCTCTCCCGAACAATGGCCAGTGCGCAATTATTTACCCTCGTGGATACATCTCTCGCGAACCCTCACAATGCCATTGTCTAGGATTCGCGCGGTCCGAGTGCGCGCTCCCTGTTACACTCGGCCGAGCTGCTCGGCCATGGCCGAGAGGACGATATCGCGGCTAGGTGTCCGAGAAGTTCTCGGGCGGAAAAGAGCCGGGTTGAATAACAATCATCCGCCTCGTGAAGCTGATATTCGTCGTTCGCAATTTGTGCGGGTAAGGGAGTCGTATTACCCGCGCGGGGCAATGTTTGTCATCGAGGAAAATGGGAAAACGTGTGACGCGGACCGCTGAGGAACTACTCACTCCTAACCCTCTCTTCCGAGAGAAAATTATTCTCCGGTGGCTATTTCGGCTGGTACGTGCATGGAACCGGAGACGCGGTCGAGTCACTCGGTGGGGTCTCATCGTCCGACGTTAATCGCAGGGAAAACCTCGCTGCGACTCGCCACAGTGGAACTCCGAAGACGGGGAGGGAAAATATTATTCGAAATGGTGTTTCGGCTGGAACGATAACTTTAATAGGATTACGGCGGTGCGCTCGCGAGACAGCTGGTGTGCGGAGTTGTAATGTGGCTGTAATGCGTGTTGCTCCGTGTGTAACACATCGTGGGTCTCGCGCGGTATTGCGATAAGAACGCTCCCGCACGATTGCGGATTTTATTAAACATCTACGACCGCCCCGGAACAATATTTACACTTGCATGTTGGTTTCGATGGATTTGTCGCTGCGGAGAGCCCGACGCGGTACGGCGAGCCGTGTATGCGACTTCGACGACGGTGACGGAAGTTTGATAATATTTTGTTGCACTACGGAAGGGTGTTAGTACAAACCGCGAGCGTAAACAGATAATACGCCGGACGTGATAAGAGCGCAGTGCGCGAGAATGAATCGACCTAGCGTTGATTAAGTGGGGTTCGCAAATAAAATCGTTAATAATCGTCGATATTGATTTTGCACGCTCTGCGAGAGAACGGATCAGTTGATTGACGGGGATATTGACAACGATCGTAAATTTGATGGGCGTTCGGGTCGATTCTATTTTATTACAGACACTTTCAGTTGGATCGATCACTGGGGATGAAAATATCCAGACATAAGAATATCCGAATATATTGATAGTTTCAGAACTGGGCAGTACTTAAAATACCGAGAACTTTGGTAATAAATGAGCAAGCCATGTGCTTTGAACCTTGTTTTTTAAGCCCATGCTACGAACCTAATTGCGAAAAGTATATGAGAAATACTTCAAGTACTAAAAGTACTTCATGCTTCAAGTACTAAAAGTACTTGATGCTTCAAGTACCAAAAGTACTTGACACTTCAATTACCAAAAGTACTTGATACTTCAAGTGCTTGTGATACTTTGTACTTTGTACAAGAAGTATTTTCTGTCAAATTGCTCAGGTCTGGATAGTTGTTCAACTAATCGAATCGATTCAGCGTTGATTCGGTAGAGTTTGCAAATAAAATCGTTAATAATCGTCGATACGAGTTTGCACCTTGTATAAGAGCACGAATTGACAGAGATATATACACAACGGTCGTAAATTTGATGATGCTTCCGGTCGGTTCAATTTTATTCTGGACTCTCTCTTGGATCGATCACTGGAGATAAAAACATCCGAACGCATAAGAATATCCGAATGCATCGATAGTTTCTGACCCGATAGCCCCATCCACAATGACTCAGTCTCTGCAGCTCGTGGCCTACGCGGCATCCGCTGGTGATCTCGTGTTACAGGCGTAAAATCGTAAAGTCCGAATCGAAAAAATAGCGAGGCGGACCACTGTCCGATCCGCTCATCCCGAAGGGGAAGGGCGCGATATAAATTCCCCCCTCGTGCGTCGACGGTTTCGCACGATCGCACGTTTCCGATCGTTAACGAGCACAAAACTCCGGAGAGATTTATCGTGGTCCGTCGTCGACGATAAACTCGTCGCCGGCTGTCGCGCGCCCTCCCTCACTCCGCCCGACTGCCAGTCTCATTTTGACGCAGAAAAGGGCGATGAGTTGAGCACGCCTGGTACTCCCCGAATACAGATGTATCGGATATACGCGATCGTCGGGCCAGGAGAACTTCATAAAAAAAAAAAAAAGAAAAAAAGAAAACCTCGTCCGCGCGAATCAATCTCCCGTCAACGTCGACAAACCGCAATGAAGAACATAAAATAAGCATAAAATACCGCGACTCTCCATCGAGATAATTTATCGCGTACGCTTCACCGCGGAAAACGGCGATGCTCGCGAATCGTTGGCAACGGCTACCGTGCGCGTCCCAAGGCCGCAAGGGGTTTCGAGTTCGCGAGCGAATGCCGGATACGAGACTTTCTTGATCATGCGTGCATAATCGTTCAGCCTTGAGCCTGAGCCGGTTGCGCGTACGCGGAGAGAGAAAGATAAAGAGGCAGAAGTGAGAACCGCCGCGAGGCAAACCAAGGTGAGGGATGCGGGAGGTGCGGCGAGGAAAGGTTGCTTCCGGTTGTTTAATCGAAAAATCACGAGCATGAGCGTCAGCGATCCGAGAGAGCCCGAGCCAGCGAGTTATTGCCGCGCGAGTGATAACATTCGCGATGTAATATTTCCAACGAGCTAATAAGAGTAGTAACAACGAGCGGGAGCGAAAGAGCGCGCGGATGGAAAATGACGAAAAAAACAAGGGAGGAAGAGAGAATGGATGGAAACGGTAGTTTAACAACTTCGGGAGCTCTCGTACCGCGTACATCCCGTTGCGCCGATGGTAACTCGAGAAAACTCGAACGGAAACAACGAAACAGCGGCGAGCAACTCTTCCGACGAGTGGAGACCGCGGCGTACAAACGAGCAAGGAACAGTGCGGCAATTCATCGACTCATTGCTCTCCGGTCCGCGCGACTGATTCTTAATTGACTTAATTGGAAGCCTGTCGCCTCTTCAAAGTCGTTGCCTGCCCGGCGTACGGTGAGGCTCGGGCGGTGGCCTCGGTGCACCGGTACGGTCTGCATCCGAGAGCGTAGGAATCAATGGCAAGTGGACGACCTTCCGAGGCCATCGACCACAGCTCCGCGTTCTCGTCCTCGCACAGTGGCCGTCCCGGTCCGTACATAATCACTTCCATCCCAGAGTGCGTACGGGCCTGGCATTACTATTCCGTGTGTCGAACATATGTTCGAAACACGTGAGGCAACACGCGCGCACGCGCGGATATAGCGTAGAGCGGGGCAAAATGGGGCAACGGGGCAAAACGGGGTTTTTGGGCAAAACGTCATTTTCCAATAATTTTTGGATGCCCGAATTCGCCCTATTGGAACCATCAGGCTTTTCTGCCCAGTTTTGCCACCTTGTTCGATCGAAAAATGATTGGAAAATTTAGTTATGCCCAAAAACCCCGTTTTGCCCCGTTGCCCCATTTTGCCCCGCTCTCCCCTACGATGAGCCGAGGACGGAACGAGGTGGCCAGAGATAGAATCGAGCTATCTCTCCTGGCTGGACGCGCGCGACGCGTGAATATTCTCGAGTACGCCCGGCGGCCACCGCAGGGGCGCGGGGAGGACGGGAAGCCGGCGCAGTGGTACTTGTTCCGGTACCGGCAAAGCTCTTCGGGGAGTTTGTGTGTGCGAGAGCCGGTGGAAACGCCGCCGCACACGAGCGCGCGAGACCGCGCTCTCCGCACAGTCGGCGGTTTTGGGGAGGGCGGGGGAGGACCACGCGAGTGTACCGGCGCGTACATCAGAGACGCGGGTGCGATCGCATTAGCCGCTTTCGGCTGCACGTGCAGTTCGAACATGGGAAACCCCCGAGGAGCGAGAGAGCAGTTAACATATAGGCCGCTACGATACTCTAATGCTGTTGCTTTGTTCATCGTGTTCGCGGGAGAGAAAGGCTCGCGAACCGCAGAGCAGCCTCTCGCGTCCGAAAACTAAACCGCGGCCAAAGCCAGCTTAGCTTGCTATCCGAACTGATCTCCCTCTCTGTGTGCCCTGGTCAGCGAGATAGCGGCGCAAGGTCGGTAACGATGGTCAGGGATCAAAAGCGCGAGATCCGTATGTTCCGTGTCGATATGTTGGCTGGTTTTATCGGTGGGGCAATCGGTGCGCTTCGGCGAAACTGCACACACTCCGGACGGATTGAGGCTGCTTCTCTATTCTCGGTAGAGAACCGCGGCGGGAATTAACGGGGCAATTGACAATAGGAACGCTGAGAAAAAAAGGTCGATCGAGTCAACAAAATGTGCGCTTACGGGTGGCGAAACAAATTTTTGGTCGATCGAACGAAATAATTGTCGTTGTGAGCAAACAAACCTTCGATTCGACGGCCTGTTAGCTTCATCGACGAGGTATTCCTTTCGATCGACCAAACATTTGCTTCGCCACCCGTAAACGCACATTTTGTTGACTCAATTGATTGTTTTTTTCGCGAGAATGCAGTGTGTAAAATTAAGGAAATTGCTTCGTCAGTGGCCACGCCTACCGATATGATCGACCGATGTAGGGTAGAGCCGGGCAAAATGGGTAAAACTGAACTTTCCAATAATTTTTGGATGCCCGCGTTCGCCCCGTCGAAACGTCAAGATTTTCCGCGCCTTTTTACCCCGCGGTTCGATCCAAAAATTATTAGAAAATGTTTTTTTACCAGACTGCCCCGTTTTGCCCCGCTCTGCCCTATTTTAGTCTCTTAATTTTCGTCGCGAATGGAAGATTGAAGCAGCACGGTGGATCTACGATCGCTTACACAGCGAAGAAAAGAAAGAAACTTTTCCAATGCGCGACTGTTAGAGTGTCCATGCGATTTACAGATCCGAAGAGCCGATGCATGTCCCGGTGTAATTCGATCCTCGAGTTCGACAAATTCGGCGAGAAGTTTGCCGAGCTCCCCGGGGAGTATGTTCGAAACTTCCATCGGGACGGAAGTAATCTCGGGTAACAGACGGGGAGTAAACCCGCATATAAAAATCACTCGGTGGACTTCCTCGTCGTTTCAACATCACGTTTCATGTGCCCGGCGAGCCTTCCGTGCTCCTTCTCAAACATCCCGGAGTCTCCGCCCTCTCGGCGAAGTCGAGAGTGTGTGCTCGCCGGAGTACAGAGAGCACCGGGCGAAAGCGACCGGTGACGAAAACGACGAGGTGGGCAGGGAGTTTTCACGGAGAAGCGAGAGCGCGCGCGGCGAGGAGGAGTGTCGGGTGTACCGTGTAATCGAGCCACCGTCCGTGCATGTGTACAGTGCCCGCAACTTCCGCGTCTTCTCATCTCGGCGCGAGATGCTTTTCATAAGTCCCCGGACGATAGCGCAACAGCGGCACTCGTCGGCGGCGCGACCTCTTAATAAGCGCTTATATTCGCGTGCCTGATACAGTACACGACCGCGTTTCTCCGTTCCTCGGGAGCGAATGCAATTAGGCACGTCCGCGTATTTCCGATACCCCACTACCTGCCCAAGTACCTGCCCACCGTCCCTTCCCACGCGCAAAAATTGTCGGAATTACAGAAGTGACGATTTCATTCGCAGGTATCAAAAGGGAAGGAGTCGTTAGTTTCCCCACCAAGCAGGTAACGGACCTTGAGAAGGGGCCGAATTGGACTTACGCGGTGGTCATTTTCGGAAATACGCGGTCGTTCGGAATTATGCGGTTGGGAGAAACGCGGTCGTGTACTGTACCGAAGGGGCTCCCGCGAGTTGCCGTATTCTACCCGCCAGCGATACTCCTTATCTCAGCCTGCGCCGGAATGAATTGCCACTGAATTCACGTCTCGGCCTCGCCGAGCAGACGCGCCCTGTCCCGAGGCCCGCGAATGCAGCGCAGGCGACGGAAAACGCGGCGATGAATAAATGTTGTATTATCGTGGCCCGGCCATTCAGTAGCTTCCCCCGAGTAAACGACCCACAACCGGGATGATGTACTCACTGTCTCGGCGTAGGGGAGAGCGGGGCAAAATGGGCCAACGGGGCAAAACGGGGTTTTTGGGCAAAACTAAATTTTCCAATCTTTTTGGATCGGACAAGGTGGCAAAACTGGGCAGAAAAGCCTGATGTATCCGATAGGGCGAATTCGGGCATCCAAAAATTATTGGAAAATGACGTTTTGCCCCGTTGCCCCATTTTGCCCCGCTCTACCCTACCTACGCGCGATTGCTTTTTAACAAATTCAAGCCGCGCGGCTCTAACTCCGTTGAATAGATCCGGAAGGGGAGGGAAGGGGGCAACGAATAAAAAGTTAAAATTGTGGGAAAAAGAACGACGATAATATTGCTATTCAGCGCGGGGCGCACCTGCGGATTCGCGGTCGGAGCAAGTCACGCTTGTATCAGTGATAAACGAAACGGAGTTTCGCTCTTTTTTTTCTTCTTCTTCTTCACTTCTTTATCCGTCCTCGACGCTGCTTGGATGAGTTTGAAAAAGGAAGAGGAAAAGAAAGGAAAGTAAGGAAAGATAGACAGAGGAAGAGAGCGAATCGGCGGTGGAGAAGGTCGGTCGGTGCGGAAACAGAGTAAACTCTCGTTCCACCCCGATGGCTCGTTTCGTCCGGTGTGGCAACGGGGGAGTTTCCAGAGCACCGAATTCAGAAAGTTTTCCAGTTGTAACAGCTGCGAGCCGGAAGGAAAGCCGTTTTAATTGGGTCCGCGAGGTGGCGCGCGCGCGCGCGCGCACGCTCCAGATAGGGAGACGCTTCGGAGGAGCACCGGCGGGGCGCAGCATCTCTTCGTGACTCCGGTACTCACAATCGCAGGAGCGCCGAGGCGTTAGCACGCTCATAATCCCCGGATATTACTGTAGAAGCGACGGCGGCTGGTGGCCTGACGAGAAGTGGCTTAGCGACAAAAAAAAAAAAAAAAAAAATCCAAACCTCAACCCCTTCAGTTTCGGTAGGAAAAATAATATAGCGACGAAATTCTGCGACGAAAGCGACTTTCCCATCTAACCGTTGGAAAATAATAACACTTTTATTTCCTCCATTTTTTTTTCTTCCATTCATTCGAATCTCGAGGTAATTGGAAGTCGGAAATGAAAATATATCACTCGAAGAACAGACCGAGCTGACTAATTGCTTTCCAAGTGAATACCATCGGCCGACGCGTTTCTCCGCGGGCAACGGCGGTGGCAGCTGGCGCGGAGCTTGGAATCTCCGTAAACTCGATCGACCCTCCGCGATCTCTCTCCGTCCGTCCCCGGGATCGATCACGGTTCGCGCAAATTGCAAACAACTTTTAACGCGACTCGATAAACAATTCCGATTCTTCGATACTTGATTATTAATTTCTGCTCCGGGCTCCCCCGGCCAGATGGGGGAATTCTTGGAGTTCGGGATTTAACGCGGGGAGAAAGAGACCGGTGGCAATGCCGCAATCGGTGGATGGTTTACGTTCGCGTTGCACGCCGGTGCCACCTGACCCGGGCGATATAATTTTCCGCCCGGGGCGAGGGGAGGGGGAGAGCACAGAGAGAACCTTAATAATAAATTTCTAGCGCAGCGCCGAGGAGAGCCCGGCACTTGCTCGCGAGAGCACGGACCGGACCAGGAGCGTGCCAGATGGCAATGGGCGAGAGTGCTCTCGCGTTTGTGCTGTTAAGGGAAGAGCGCGCGAGCACTAACGCACATCGATTAACCCGATTAATTATCATCGCCGCATGGCTGTGTCCCGTGCCTGGTCGCAACTACGCCAAATGCAGAAAGCGTTTATCGAAACGCTACACCGCTCATACCGTACATAGAGCATAATCGCGAGAGGCACCGACCTACGTGTCGTATATAATGGACGAACACAGGCGCGCACACGCGGTCTGTGTGCGGAGTTAACATCCCCGAGGACGCAGAACGCCCCGCGCGCGGTTGGCTCGCGGAGGCAGAATTTATATATGGCTCGGGGAATTCGAGAGATTTCTCGGTGCAGCCGAACCGGCTTCCGGATAAGGCAAGAGTGAAGGAAGGATGGATCACAAAAAAAATGGAAAACAGATTGATGATGGACAGGCGTACGGAGCTCGAAACTCCGCACCCGGTGCAGCTTCTAACGAGCGAACGAAATAAGTACCTACAAGTCGGGGTACAAAAAAGAGAAGGCTGATAAAATTGACTGAGCGAAACCGGAGCAGAGAGGATCGGCGAAGTTTTTAAATTAAAAAACGCGAAAATGCGGAGAGCAGAGGAGAGCATAGACGGAGAGAGCGCGCGGTGGGGGTAAAAGTGGAAACCGGTAATGATAACGTTCACGATAATGACGGCTCGTCATACCGACGGGCAAATCCACCGCACGATATCTTCTTCCTGGTCTGTCCCACGTTATTGATTGGACGACGATGTATAGCCGACCATTTTACGTCTATCAGGGTATTCTATCATTACCTCGGTCAACATTCCTCTCAACTTCGTGTATCGTGCATAATGTGATACTATGCTCACTGTGGAATAACTGCTTGCCTTACAAGCCCATTAATAATACGTATAACATGACATAATTTTTTTTTTTTTTTTACAATTGGAAAATAAAGTCGTAAAATTTTATCCTACCGGATACCGATACGTGGTTAAATGATAATATGTCGGAGGAGCGCAGAACCGATACCGGGCGTTCCTCGTACGTCCCGTTATCGTTGTGGTCGACATTGTATCTAAGGATGTGCGAATATTCAAAAAATGTTATAATGTTAATTCTTCAATATATTCGAATAATTAAGAATAGGAATAATTAAGAATAGGAATAATTAAGAATAGGAATAATTAAGAATAGGAATAATTAAGAATAGGAATAATTAAGAATAGGAATAATTAAGAATAAGAATTTATGCGCTTAGTTTCATTGTAATCGGAATTTCATCATTCGAATATTCAATTCAAATTTTGAATTGAATATCAATATTCAATTCAATTCAATTCAACCTAATAGTATCATAAAAAAAATAAAATAAGAAATAAAAAAGTGTACGGTAGAAAAAACTGGTGGTTCGCGCGCAATCTTTAAACGAAGGGTGCCACGTTTGCTATCCCTCTTGTCGGTCAGCAGTCGCAGAAGTTTAACGTTCTAAGATTGGATTTGGCCGAGTGTGTGTGCTGCCCGAGAGAGCGAGCGGGACTCTACAGACACAACGCGGTACATTTGTACTGCACAATTGTCAGCTGTTGGTAGATGAAAAAAAAGAAAGAAAAAAAGTCTCAGCAAAGACAGAAAATTGGATTTTGAGAGAACGCTCGTGAGAAGTACGCTGCACGAGGTACGAGAGCAAATATATGGATAGCCCGGCGAACCGTCGGGCATGCCACGCCGGCTAAAATTTTCCCTCAAGCTTTTATTCAAGATTTTCTTGGAAACTCTTTCTCGGTTATCTTCGAGGACATCATCGAGATAATGCAGGTAGATTGTGAAAAGTACAAGGAAAAAGTCGCTTCGCCGAGAAAATTACTCATTTCGTTTCATCGCGTAAAACACAGGGGAGGGAACTCTCAACTTCGAATATCTTAGCTACAGGAAAAAATTCCCTTTGTTAAAAACGCCGACGGTAAAAAAGAGCGTTCCGCTGCGCGCTCGCTCACCTTGGCTCGATCGTCATGGAAATAAAAGTACAGCGTGGCTCATCGTGAGCAATCGTTTTTAAACAAAAAAAAAAAGAAAAAAACCTCCTCACAATTCAATTAATTAATTCCATAAGAGTAAAAAAAAAAAAAGTTGAAGAACCGGTAGACTCATCGGTAAGTCGTGTTAATTATTATTAATTAAGGTGCGTCGAGCCGAGACTGCTTCGGCTGCGTCTGCATTGCCCGTACGTACAGTGGGAAATCGTGAGCTCGCATATCTTTGCGTAAGCGTTGGCAATTATAAGAGAGGCACGGTTAGCTGGTTCGGTTCTGCGGCCGAGTCATCAGCACCGTCCATCCAGCACCGGAGAGGGGCTCGCAGCGAGCATAATCATTCGACGATGTACAGCTAATCGTGACTTAATCAAACATTAATTAGACGATCCGCTATGCTGAGACACGTAATGACCAAGAGAGCAAATCAGTGAAAATTAATGCACAACAACCGCACGAACGGACACACGATTCGCATTTACTGCTCGCAGAATCGTATATACACATATATATATGTGTCTATATATAGACACTCTAATGTGAAGTGATACTGACCAGGGTGCATCAGCAAGCCCAGTCGGTAATAAGGGTATTGGCAACGGGAAGCGAACAATCATCATTAGAGTCGAGAGAATCTCGCTTAAGGATCGCGGGCTCCGTCGAAGAAGCGGGAGGATCGTTTTGTCGGGGGAACTTATTGCTCCAATCCTCTCTGCGTGCGGCGAAAAACGCGGCTCGTACAGTATTCCTCGATACACGCGACTTCGGCTCCGGCGATACAAAACGATACCAAATCGTACATGTATACACATTGAGCCCGAGTTCAGACGCACGCGAGTTGTATTGTATTTTCTCTATGTTCGGGATGAAGCAACCGGAGCGCCAGATACGCGATACGTGACGTTAGTTACGCGGGCCGTGGCGATACACGGTACCGTATCTATTGCCGGTACACACGAGAGGCTCGAGCCCGAGCGCGTTCTACGTGGACCAAGGAATTTTATCCGCCTAACGAATCCAACCACCTGCACGGAATCGCGATTACTAATACACCATCGCGGTGCAACACTCGATAGGTTCGAATTTACCGGTGCATGCGATAGAAACGAGCGATTTTCGCTTGTGCGGTGCAACAACCGATTTATCTGCTCCGTACGTAATGTTCTTCGATTCCATCGTCGAACTGGTGGAGCCGGCGTGCGCACGCATTTCAAACGCTGAATCATCGTTCCCGAGCCTTCCTCGCTTCACGCTCGGTGAAATCGTACCGGGCTCTTCGCCGGCGCTGTGTGGAGGACGATATCTTTTTTTTTTTATATATCTACAACGAAACCTGCTTCGAGCGATGCCCACGCGAGTTTAATACTATCGGACGGGTGGGTGTTTGAATTATATATATAGTTGATACGTCGAGTGTTAACTCGCTTGTATTACATGAGAAACGATGTCGTCCTCATCGCTTCGAGGCATAACTCACGGCCGGGCCTCTGACACACAGGCTAATTCTAATACGAGAAAGTTTCAGGCAAAATGTCGCCGAACAAACTATTCCGAAGAGTTAAGCCGCGTGTCGGCTGTGCGAGCGAAAATGTATACAGATATGTTAAATACGTAGAACCGAAGCGTAGAATATCAGTGGAGAGTGTTAATCAATAAGGATAAGCGTAAAGGACTTAATAAGTGATTAGTTTTAGGCACATTTAAAGATCTACCACTCACGACTCTACCAGATAACAACTCTGCCAGAAAACATCTCTACCATATTAAAACTCTGCCGTACTGGAACTCTCCCGAAAATCTCCACCGAAATATAGGCGTGGAAGAAAATCTCTACCTGATGAAAAAAAAAAACTGTACCAGAATAATAATAAAACTCAATCCGATTGAAATAAAACTCTACTGGAATACCAGGCTACTGGCTAGCCTTGAATTCCGGAAGAGCTTTATTTCAATGCGGGTAGAGTTTTATTTTGATTCTAGTAGATATTTTTTTCCTACACTGGTAGGGATTTCGGGTAAAGCTCTAGTACGGTAGAGTTTTTGTGAGTGGTAGAGATTTAAATGTGCCTTTTTCGTTTTCTCGGTTTTATCTTTTGTTTTTTAAATAATTGAATTAAAAGTTTATATTTATATATAACAAAAAATTTTTATTGTGCACAAACGTCGTCTTCGGGTCACGATGTCGTCGTGCGGATGGCCCGACTTGCAACATTGAGTCGATCAATGTTTTCCAAATCCTCAGTCAAGAATCCATTTTTTTTATCATCCAAGTTTTGCGTTAATTAACAAAGATCCTATTTTTTACAGTTGAAAGTTTTGTATTATAAACAAATATGACTATATTGTTTATCAATGAATATGGTTTATGTGTAAATCCACCATGTCGACGTATTTTTTAGTTCCTCATATAGTTGAAACCGTTTTCCGAGCAAAAATGAAATGCTTTGGAGACCGATTTGGAGGTTTAACGCGAAGTGAAACAGACTCGGTCGGTAAAGCAAACTGCAATCAACATCTTTTGTGATAAATTTTTCTGAGCAAAACCGAATTATCAGCGTCCGCGGAGTGTTTGGTCCTTGCAAAAAAAAAATGGATTACAACTTCGTTATAGACCGAGTCGGTTTCACATCGCCTCGAGACAATCCGGAACGTTGATGGGCTCGAGAAGATCAAACTAATAGCCAAACACCGAGAATATGTTTCGCGTCGTCTGAAAAACCGCGTACTCCTTCCTCGAAACAATGTAGTCACGAGTGAGAGTGGACGATCGCGAGAAAGCTGGCTTTCCAGACGTCGTATAGGAACGCTCTTCGCGCCGGACCGCAAGGATGCTGCAACTATGCACGCACACATTGCGATAGATACATAAATATCATCCATCGAGGGGGATAAAAAGAAGTTGCGTCGGTGATCTCCCCACCCGCCCGATGTGTGGCTTCTCGGCTTCGATTATCCGAGAAAGTTTACCGCGAGAGCATAAAACACCGCGTTAAAACCGTATCTCAAACTTTAACGGGAGAAACTTTACTTTTTTATGCGCTCTCCTTCCCTTTCCACACCGGAGAGCGTGAATTAATAGCTCGAGTTATTGGTTACGATACTGCCGGGACTCGATTAATTTTACCGTTAGCTTTCCGTACCTCCGGACAAAGAGTGCGCCAGCGATGAAACACATCGCCGGTATTGTAGGAGCCGAGACCCATTACCAGTCGCTCTGTTCCGGCCGGATATCGGTTGATTGAATCGCGTCCCGCGCGCGAGACGGATAATGATTTTCGAACGGGATGAAATGGGACGGGGACAGCGCGGAATTGATCCACCAGGCGTACTCAGACGACACGCACATTAATGTGAATATTATATTTCTCATTCGCCGTTAACGTCGTAATAACCGTGTCGAAGGAAGCATTCATTAGTTATGCATTGAATACAAAAACGCGTCGACTGTAAACGCAGCGAGACGGCTCGATCGCCGAGTCACGACGAAGTGAAAGCCTCGTCTTCGAATATCATTCCGGTGTCTTCGTCCCATTATCATAACATCATCTCACGGCGAATGATGTGCGGGCCAGCGCGTACAGTCAATCAGCCGCCTGATCGATTCAACGACCCTCTCTACCGAAGTTTCATCTCCCTCGATTATTATTTCAAGCCCTCGGTTCCCGCGAATTGTATACCTTTGGAGATCAGAGTGAGTACAATCCATCGGCCGAAGAATCGATTTTCCGAGGCTATCTTTCCACTGTTCCTTTATCTCCTTATCTTTCCTTTCTTTTGTTCGGTTTTTTTTTTTTTTTTTTTTTTTTTTTTTTTTTTTTATTCTTTCTTTTATTCCACTCTATCCGGCGAATCGTTTCACGGAGCTCGGGGAGGAAGAGCTCGAAGTCCTCGACGAAACCTCCGCCGACTCCCCGCCGCCCGGTTCCGGGTGAAACACTTTGCCGGCCCGTCGAGAGTTTGCGTTTACATTTCACGGCAGACCGAGAGAGCGAGGACGGTGAGCGCGGAGGGTTTGCGTTACGGGGGAATTACGAAGCCCGGGCATCGAACACGTACGGGCGAAGGCGGAGCGGGCAAAAGGAAGCGAGGAGGCACGTCTCGAACTAACGTGCGTATCTCTCGCCGGCAACGACGGGCGAACGGTCTGCGAAGTGTGCGCCGTCCCAGCGCGGCGCGTATTTCCACGTCGGGACTGCAGTGCTCTCGTGTTTTAACGCTACGGCGCGATGACGCCGACCGGATCGACGCGGTTAACGCTGCGGTCCGCGGAACGAATCGCAATAAAACGGCCAGTTTCACCGGCGGGAACTCGCTCATCGCCACGACGGACCGGAGAACCGTGTGTGATTAGCGAGCTCAGCACGCGAGTTCATGCGTTAAGGAGGTTCACGCCGTTAATTGGTGTTAGCGAAACCGGAAAAATTGCTAAATTAGAAATAAAAGAAAAAAGTAGTCATTAAAAATAATAACAGAGAACGGGCGCACCGGACGCTGCGGGCTCGCACCTTCGACAAACGCTTCTGGTCCCCAGACACCCACGATTCTTTTTTCTTGTTAATTTTACAATTTTTTTTTAGTTAACGCCACGGTTGGTTAATGAAAACAAAAATTAATTCTAAAACGAGGATAGAGGTCTGTGGATTTAAAAAAATAGCTTGTTAAATGTACAAACCGTTTTTACTGTGTATCAATTTTAAAAGAATAAAAATTGATAGCAAATAAAGTTCACGTCGTTAATTGATGTTAGCGAAACCGGAAAAATACTAAATTAAAAATAAAAGAAAAAAAAAGTAATTAAAAATAATAACGGAGACCGGGTGCACCAGACGCTGCGGGTTCGCACCTTCAACAAAAGTTTCTGGTCCCCAGAAAATTTAATTTTTTTTTTTTTGGTTAACTAGACGGTCGCTTAATGAAAAAAAAAATTATAGTAAAGTGGAGGAAGAATCGTGGAGGTCTGTGGATAAAATATAGGTTGTTAAATGTGCAAACCGTTTTTACTGTGCATGAATTTTAAAAGAATAAAAATTAATAGCAAATAAAGCACCATCTCTCAAAATATGCCAAGGGGCAAACACGTCGTGGAAAGATGGAAATAAATATTGAACGTAAAATTTTGTACGTTCAATATTTATTTAGTAATAACGAAAATCTTAGAGCAAATGTTCTTTCCCGTCGAGCGATTGTTGCAGAGTTCTTTTACCTCCGATCTGACGGGGTTCTTCGCACCGGAGTTCGTTATTTAATACGAAGATAATTGCGTCTTCTTCGCTCGCGTGATATACCCTGTCGCAATAGCTTCCATTATGTTCTTTCTTTTTAATGACAACCTAGAGACCGGCTGTAATTTGAGCTCGCCGTCTGCGAAGGTGAAATGTCACGGAGAGCTATAGCTGCTATAAAAAAAAAATATCGTGAAAAAAATGAAATAAAATGAAAGAGAAAAAAACATCGGGACCGGCTGGCGTAGAGAAAAGTGTTCGAATGTCCTAACGATCGCGAAAGTGTCGATGAATGTGTGCGAGCCGTGTGTACGTTTAGTTAAATAGTTGGTAGGCGGTCGGGGCAGTTGTGTGTCGGTGTAAGCCGACTCGGCTTACTGGCACCGTTTCTCACAGCTCTCGCTAATCGATACTAAACGCGTGACTACGCCAGTTGGATCGTTACACACGCCATTATACACGATATGTCGGAAAGGAGAAGAGATGGAAGTAAGCAGGCCCGATGCATCGAAGCCCCGATGCTTGAATCCCAAATAAACCCTAAATGCCGTTTTATATTTCAGAACCGAGACATTCCCCCTTCCCCCCCCCCCCCCCCCCAGTCGGGTGGAAAAAAGCCGATACATTTTTTTAAACATTAATTTCGAATCAATAAATTTATCCGGACACCCAGACATAAACATCGGTAATTGCTGATGTTTATGCAATTATACACGAAGTGTCGGAAAGAAGGAAGTAAGCGGGCCCAGTGCATCGGAGCCGCGGCACATTTATATCTCTACCACTTGCAACTCTACCAGAAAACATCTGTACCATATTACAACTCTACCGTATTAGCACTATATCAGAATCTCTACCACTGTATGAAAAAAAACTCTACCAGAGCAAACCGGTCGCCAGTAACTCTACCAGATAACAACTCTACTAGAATCAAAATAAAACTCCACCGGTCTTGAAATAAAACTCTACCGGACTTGAAATAAAACTTTACCAGAACACAAGGCTATCGTCGAGCCTTGTATTCCGGTAGAGTTTTATTTCAATTCCAATAGAGTTTCATTTCAATTCCGGTAGAGTTTTATTTTAATTCTGGAAGAATCTTTTTTTCTGGTAGAGATTTTCTTGGATGCCTGTATTCCGGTTGAGTTGTTATGTGATAGAGTTGTTTGCGGAGAGATGTTTTTTTATAGAGTTGTTATGTGGTACAATAGTGAGTGATAGAGATGTAAATGTGACGGAGCCCCGACGCTTGAACCCCAAACAAACCCTAAACGCCCTTTTCCGTTTCGAAACACAATCCGGAGCAAAAAAGCCAATGAACAATTTTTTTTACATCAATTTCGTATCTCTATAAATGCATCCGTGCATCCGGACATAAACATCGGTAATTACCGTTCACGGTAGGTATACCGCATGGGTAAAACGGTCACGGCAAAGTGGCTATAAATTGACACTGGACCCACGCACTGCCGAGCGTGTGCGGATTGTACACGTCCGTGCGAACTATACGGGCAAGCTGCTATTTGCATTGAATAATCGACAGTTTACGTTGCACCCGAATAGCGCACCGAGTTTCGTGATTCCCTGGACAAATGTATGATGCGAACGGAGGACCGGTGGGTAACCTACAATCCGCTCTCACGGGAAATGCACTACGCTTCTGCCTCTCCATGTTCGGCCTGCGAATCCTCGGATGTCTGTTACGCTCAGAGGCCCCCTGCTGCACCGCCAGTACGCCTTTGCGTCCCCGTTTCCTAGGCAACGTAGTTAAGGTGATGGATGTGCGCCCCCGTGGTTTTGATCCGTCTATGTATTTGCGCAAATACTCATGCCGCTGAACTCTCCGGTAATACGAGCATGAGCGAAGGGGGGCTTTCTATGATTGCGCGGGTACATATGGATAGTGGATACGTAATTGACGCTGCGCCAAGGGGATATAGCGACGATACGGTGACTACTGACTGTTGACTCGGCCAGGGGATGCGAGAAGTACATCCGCGAGGGACCGGCGGGAGGGGAAAATGAGCCAAGGGAGAAGTCAAACCGACCTGTCCGAGTCAACCGGTCTAACCGCATGTTTGTCCTGAAAGTCGTCGGGAACGGAGCAACATCAGCAACCCGTCCTCGCACGCATCCAACCGAGATGGGATGCGTGAGTTCTGCACTGTTCTGATCCCGCGGTTCCCGTACCTACGCTGCGAATACTAACAATATTGATTTCGCGGCGATTTTATATGGAATTCGTTGATACGATTTGTTCGATTATCATTTTTGGTAACAATGGTAACTGCGAATGGCAACAATACTGATTTCGCTACGATATTAGGGTAAAAGTGGTGAATATGGCCCACCTCGATTAACACGTAAATCAATGATATATGTACCGGTCCATATTCCCCACTTTTACTCTACATGTAGTTCGTCGATACGATTTGTTCGATTATAATTTTTAGTAACAATGGTAACTGCGAATGGCAACAATATTGATTTCGCTGCGATATTGTATGTAAATCTCCGACACAATTTGTTCGATTCGAATTCTTATTTGACAATCGAGTTTTACCGTCCGGAAAAAAATATTTTTGTTCGCCATTTCAATGCATTTAGCGCTATTCTGTTCTCTCGGTTCCCGTCCCTACGCTGCGAATGCTAACAATATTGATTTCGCGGCGATATCCGTGGATACGATTTGTTCGATTTCAATTTTTAATTAACAATCAAGTTTAACCGTCCGAGAAAAATGAATTTTTTTCTTTCGCCATTTCAGTGCGACCTCGTTGGGATTTAATTTTCTCTTCGTTCGTGCGGTTCGAGATATGTAAGGTCGCGAATGAGAATTCGCGCGAGGTCGCTGAGCCCGATTGATCGATGCTCATTCCGTCGACTCGATCGGTAACGAAGAAAGCGAAGCGTACGCGACGAAACGATTAGCATACGGCGAGGCTGGAGTGACGCGAAAGACCACTGTCGCGTGTGCCTGACCTAAAACTAACGGGTGAACGAGGTATGCACTCACGTGCAACGGTATATGTCGGTGTCATTTAAAATTTAAATGTCCGCCCGACGGGCTATAAATATGTCGACGGCCTGCGGAGAGCAAGTGCCGCGGTCTGTCGGACTCGCGTTACACGCTCTGGGGAGCACTTTTGCCCGGGCTACCCGCAGAAAAGAGAGACCGGCCGAGGAAGGAAGAAGGCGAGGAGTTTGCCCGCGAGAAAATCGTAAGCGTGAAAAATCGTTTATACACCGTCTATTATATTTTACCTATATGCGCTCGCATGGGCGATCAACAATTGCTGTTATTACGGAATTAAATTACACGCCGTACGCGCCGTCCTCGCCGTCGCCGTTCGTTCGCGCGGCTATGGAAATCCAGACGAAACTTTCCCGCGAGTGACAAGACGGAAAGGCATCGAGGATGCGATCGCGCTTTCGCGCCTCCGATACGAACGACCTTAATCGCTCGTACTCTTCGCAAGATCGCGAGCGCGCGCGTGCGGTTACTTCTCACGACTGGTGATAAAAAAAAAAACTTGGGGCAGAGGGGGCTCCCTCGAGAAAAGTTTCGTCCAAGAGTTTCGTGCCAGTCCGTATCAGAAGCCATTAGGACTAACTGGAACATAGCCCCGTGCACGCGGTTGACGTACGTAGATTTTAGAGCGCACACGCCGAGCCGCACTGCTATCTCGTTATAAAACAGGTCGCGATTATTGTTCAACTGCTCTCTGGCACGTTTCAAGAAATATTTTAATAAAGACATTGAAAAAAAAAAAAAGTTAAATTGTGAATTCGTACCTCGCGGACGAGGGACTCGGTATAAAGGAACATGGAACGTGAGAAAAATTGAAGAATCCCCGGATTTTCCCGGAGCCGGGGAATAAAAGGAAAACACAGATGGAAATTCGCATTTCGCATAGATTAAAGAAAACTCGCGAGGCATTCTATTTAATAAGGAATAACCGAGCGAACGGCGGTTCAGACATTCTCCGAAATCACTCAACTTCGAGAGATTCAATTAAAGATGCATACCCGCATAAAGCTTATTTATAAAGTTGAACGAATGGAATTTTTTTTCCTATTGTGTGCGTGTGTGTGTGTGTGTGCGGAGCGAGAATCGGCGGCAGCGGCGAACGGCAAGCCCGTACGAACACCAGACGGATTCTCGATTACAGAAGCCCAAGCGTTGGCTTACCTTGTACCTATAGTAATACGGAATTCATGGTTTCGCGTTCAGTTTAGTCTATCTGCATTAACCAAGAGAACTAGCGGACTGCACGTGAAACCCCGAGCAAACCGACATCGGAGGAGGGGGCGCGTCAATTAAACTTTTTCTCGGGACCTCGGACTAGCTCCACCGATTTATATATCGAAACTCGCTCCCCTGTGTCGACCGGACTCGCATGTACCTATATAACCGCTGTGGACAAGGCTCAGCGCTTTCGTCCCATTTTACCACGAATATATACATGTATATATTATATATTTTTTTGTACTCTACCGCCACGTTTGCCAGGTTCAAGGAGCAGAGATGTCGAAATATTACAAAGTTTTCATCCGTGCATTTGATATTTTGATTGCTGGAGTTTCGTCGGGTTGTACCTGCATACGCGCATACACGCGGGGATAGCGAGGAATGGTAGCGAAAAATAAAAAAAAATACTTTAAAAAGAGCGTTTCGAGTGAAAGAGGATTTTCATCGAGCTCTGTCAGCGGTGCAGTGAAGGGATCCGTTCAAATAAGCCTGGAAATTGGAACTCGTTCGCGTGGGAATATTATATGTATGTATATACATATATATATATATATATATATATATTTTTGTATTTGCAGATTGGAAAAGGTTTATGCCCGTTCGACTCGCTCTATAGCTGCACCAGGTAAATGAGTTACGCTTGGGTAATCGACCGAGTTTCGAGAGCTCGTACGCTGCGCATGGTAGCGACAAAAAAAATGTTATTTACATGCATTTAAATTGAACACAATATTTGCAGCTTTGAAGATATTTAGGTTCGTGAAATCGCGTGCATTCCTATCGGTGCTTGGTTTGTTTGCGCCCTGCGCATCTGGCTTTATTCACGCTTCGCTCGCGCGAGGTCCGCGCTGGCCTTCAAAGAGAATCGAGTGTAAACCATCGATAGGGGAATTGATCAAATTTGCCGGACGAACTGAAACCCCTCGACGAATCCGAGACTCTCGTGATAAATTAATACCTCGCGCAACGCGAGTGGAACGAAAATTTAGTTTGGGCATTTTTTTTTTTTTTCTCTCGGATTCTAATGGAACGGCTTCCGACACTGGACGGTTGTTCAGTCTGCGAGAATGATAAATCGATTATGTCCCAATGAAAAAGGAAAAAAGGGTACGAACCCCTCGATCAAGTTCGTTACGTTCCCTCGTCGACTTTTTTTTTTTACCGGCTATTATAGATCGTCACCGATCGGTCCGATTTTTGCGGAGTTGCGACGAGAATGTGACACGTCTCTCGCCGCGGTGCGATTAACGTGCGAGCCGGTAATCGCGGTGCAAGCGGATAATTTCTGGGAGTTTCGGGGAACAACTGTCGCAGCCATCCAGCCTCGTTTAATTCCACCGCCTATGCAGCGGTTTCCTAAGCTCAGTTCGCCTCGAGTTTGCGATTAATTGCTACGTAATTGCGAGGCGCGTTACATGCAGCCGCTGGCGAGGGAGTCGCCGTAAGGTGCCGTACTTTATGCAGTGGGCGATGACGCCGATGGCGAGAATATTGGTCGCGCGACAAGTCACTTGCAACCGACGTGGCACGTGAAACGCAATTTTGTCTCTCGCTATGTAAATTAGAAATCACATTGGGCAAGGCATAGAATTCCCGTGTCCACGTTCGCACGCGTATAAATGCAAACGGGAATAAGATTCTTAAATATTCCGGTTTTATAATTACGATCACGGTCACGATATTGAATTAAGGAGGGAGAAACAATTTTGGAAATTATAAAATAAAAAAAATAATTATATTTCGAACAATTTCGGAAATTATAAAATAAAAAAAAGAATTATGTTTCGAACAATTTCGGAGATTATAAAATAAAAAAAAGAATTATGTTTCGAACAATTTGGGAGATTACAAAATTGAAAAAAAAAATTATATATAGAGCTCCTCAATCGGCGGAGTTGGAGCCCGATCGTCGGCGACCTCGCCGAACCTCTCGCACAGTTGCTGCGCAGCTTTTCCTACGACCAAGAAGACACGTTCGATTTCTGTTTGCCTGAGACAAATAACTCGGGGGGAGGGAGCAAAAGTCAGCCGAGTAGAGACCGCACAACACTTACGCAAATATAGAGCGAAGATGGAAATAACTTTGACAACTTAGACGACCTTCTTACTCTGGCGATAAAATAACAACTGTAAATAAGAATAATAATAAATCAATCGATACATGCGCTATATATTCTTTCCGCGTATTCAATTCCATTATTTCTATTTCGAGTTCCTGGAACGTACGCTCGCTAGTCAACGATACAGAAGTATTAAAAAAAGGGTAATGTAAAGAGAAGTCGCTACGATAGATAGATTGTTTTATCATTCCATATATGCCGTTGACCGCCTTTTACAGCTACCGTATCATTGAAAAGTCGCCACGATGGTATCCGCGAACTACACCTAACACTGTGGAACGACTATTATCTCGGGAACGTTCGGACTGCAAGTGCGACCATGTTAATCGACGCTTGTAGGGCAGCATCGGGCGCGTGTTCACTGGCGTTTAGGGCCAACGAACCTATACTGAAGTATTAAAAAAAATGTCATTACATTCAATTTTTTTTATGTTTTTTTTTTAAGTCGCTACACTGTGATACGATTATTATCTCTGTAAGTGCGAACTTGTCAATCGATGTTCGTACACATGAAAAAATAATTTCGTTAAATCGGAATACGAAGTTTCGTAGAAATAATTTCAGATTGAGGTTTGAATATACAAACCTGTAATTTTATTTCCCATGTCATTAACAATTTCAGTATGTACTTTTGTTTGTAAAACTGGAGTCGGACGGTGCGATCGGGAAATTAACAAACAATTGGTTTTTGACGTTTGTGGAAATAAAGTTGTAAAAAGTAGAACCTTTTTTATCTGTATACGGCAAGATCAGACGTTAGTTTACGGGTCCACCGAACCTATACTGAAGTCCAAAAAAAAATCACGATGAAAAATAAATTATTTACGATGTTGAAAAAAAAGAAAGTGATAAACACTCTTCGATTACCGAACAGTAAACAGCGATTGTACAAAACATGAAAGATCTCACATTTTCCCACGATTCTTGATCGACAAACAAATATAAAAAAAAACAATAAGTGGCTACGATACTATCCACGAATTACACCTAACAACGTGCTACGATTATTATCTCCGGACCGTTCGATCCGTAAGTGCTAGCATGTGAATCGATGCTCGTAGGGCAACACGGGACGCGAGTTCACTCGCATTGAGGGCCAACGAACCTACACCGAAGAATAAAAAAAAATGCAACAAAAAAAAAGTCGCTACGATAGTATCCACGAATTACACCCAGCACAGTGGTACGACTATTATCTCGGTACCGTTCGAACTGTAAGTGCGAGCATGTAATTCGACGCTCGTAGGGCAACATCGGGCGCGAGTCTACTCGTGCTTAGGGCCAACGAACCTTCGACTACCTGAACTCCCCGGTGGGCTGCAAAACACCGTACTTATACGTGCATATACGAGCGTCAGCGGAGTTCAACAGCAGGTAGCAACGGCATCGACTCGCGTGTGCTTAGTAGGTTATAAAACGGCTTGCCTCCCTCCCCCCTCTCCCCGTCGTGTCCCTACCGCCGCATCGACGATCTCTCTGTCCCGAGGCCCGCGCACTTAAAATGGAACTCGGAGAATTCCACCTTCGACGTTCGGGCGAGACCTGCTCGCGACCGCGGCAGCACTCGGGAGGAACGGGCAATCGTCCGAGAAATTAATTGCTGATTACGATGGAAAAGCCACCGCACGAATCGCCGACGAGTGGCGCTCACGCTCGCTGACTTTTTAGCAGCAGCAGCGGAGTTTGCGACCCGTGAAGGTCATTGCATACTCCGGCAGTGGCGATAATGGGTCTGAAGGAAAAAAGTGAAAAAAAATAATTTTTTTTTTGTACCTTAACGAAAAAGAAAAATGAACGCGAGTTAAAAGGACGAAAGCGTCGGCACGGATTTAAAACGACCGCCAGTCGTGAGCGATGTTTCGCGACAGAAATCTTTAGTGCCGGACGATTATTATTTTTTTTTTATTATAATTTTTTATTACACGAGAGTTTACACAGACGGGTAAGTGTTCGGTGTGCCGAAAGTCCGGACAAACGCGGTCGGGCTTATCTGGGAACACGCGAGCTTTTGCGGGGCCCTCGCAGAATGGCGCGATAACCACCGACGGGAACACGCGTCACACGGGCTTACACGGATGTGCCGTGTTCGGAGTTATGTTAAAGCGCCGGTTAGGGGGGGGGGGGGGGGGGGGGGGGGGGACAAAACAGATCGGTAGGAATTCTGCCGCTCGCTCGGTCCCCACTCGTCACGAGAAGGCGACAATACAAAAAGGCTCGTGCGGTTTGAACTATTGGCGTGTCCGGGTAAACAAGGTGGGCGGTTATTTTAAATTGCAACGTTTTGTAAATTAATTCGCGTCGGGAGCGCGACAACAGTACCAATGCTCGGTCCCAGTCCTCGACACTCCTATGCAGGATTGATTCATTCCGAATTTAAATATTAGAAATCCAACAAGAATTGGACACTTGTAATTGAATTCACTTCTAATTCGTTGAAATTTTCGTTACTTTTGAAATATTCTTATGTTTCTATCCATGTTATTTTGATGTATTATTTTTTGCTATTTCTTCTACGATACTTTTTGTATTTGTATCCACTAGTTGTTTTTGCGAGATCCTGCATTTATTCAACTATCGTTATTTTAATTTTTTTCTATTTTTGTTTTTATTTTATTCTATTGTATTTTTATTTTATTTTGTTTTTCATTCGGCTTATGTGCGGATTGGCGCGATTGGTCTGTGTATGGGATGTTTTTGTACCCGGGCACGGTTAGCCAGCTTCCTACGTAACTTCTCTTCAATATTACTTCAGTATTGTTATATATTAATAAATGGCAAGGAAATTCTTTAAGTTAGTATGAACTAGTTGAGACCGTACATCAGAATTCTCGAAATCTATGATTGTACAGTGTTCGAATATAGAGACGTGCCGAATAACCGCGTACGTGGATTGGTACATTTGAACGGTCCTGTTTTCTTCCGTAATTAAAAAAATATGTATCTTTGTATAATTAATCGATGTGTTTTGGAAACTACAAACTATCAGCTTGACATAGGTTTCCATTACTTTCGCAAAAAATTTGTTCCTGACCGATTCTTCTACCAAGTTCAATGACCAAAGTGACCAAACTGTTGAAATGTGTGGATGCGCTTAACCGACCGAGCATTGTACCTTTACCTTGTAGCGCGTGGAAAGCACCGCTGTTACAGAAGCCGTATCGGGAACGCGGGCAATTTTTCAATTTTTCTCGAAATTTTACCTCAACCTGCAGCGATTGCGCGCTTCGGGCGTGTATCCTCAGATCTCGGAATCTGGTTTTTTATGTTTCGACTTTTATAAATTAAAAAACACCACAGGCAGAATGACAAAAACAAAATAATACAAATCTTGCATTACGCCTAGTCAACAAATTACAACAAACTAGGAACGACTCAATTTATCAATTTTTATTACGTCGATGTGTTGATTCTAATTTTTGTTTCCATTGTATGCTTGTAAGATTATAATATTATGTTTGAAAGACTATACTTCTGGTTTCTCTTCATATTTATTTCACTTCTCATTTCTCTCTTTATATTACTTGGTAATGCGTATTATACGACTCTCGCAATTGTATTGTATATCTGGGCAATAGGTTACGTATTGCCGTGTAAACGGGCCAAGGCCATATACATTCATCAAATAAACAAATAAAATATATGTAAAAGGGCATTGCCCGTTGATTAAATAAATAAATAAACCAAAAAGCAAGATATCACCACTGACCTTTGAAATCTGGAAGTCCGTGCAATCCGTACCGGTGAAAAATCTCCGCGCAGCACGTAGCCTCTCCTCGGCGACACAACAGGAAGTCACTGGCCTCTACACCATACGCATGGCATACCGCACAAATATCACTTCACCTATAATTTGTTACATCTAATCGGCTAAAAAATCGCTCACGATCACAATCTCTCCCCGAAGCCCGATATCGTCCGGAGATAATTAGAAGAGAAAAAAAAACCGGAAATCGTGACTTTCTTGTTTTTTTTATATCGAGCGACACAGAGCCGTTCGGCGAACGCGATGCTCGGCTGACAATTCAACCGGCCGTGATTTGAGGGGAAGGTCGAAAATGCCGGTGTCCCGCTGTTGTCGGTCGACGAGCTCGAACGAAGGAGCGCGCGTTCTCGCCGCTGCGGTGTTGCCCGTTGTGGTACGGAATTTTCGGATGACGGAGCGTACGATGCGATACTCCCACGCCGAGAGACCGGCTTCCACTGACGCGTCGTCTGTCGGCTCGGCCTGCTGGCCAGCGCGCGCTGCTACTGTCAACGACACGCGGACTCTCGCGAAGGCCATCCCTGCTGCCTTATCCCCCACTCCTCCTGCCTACAACACCCGCGCCGTACCGACCGGAGAGAGACTCGTTCCGCGCGCGAGCCCTTTCCACGGCACGACCTCGCTCTCCGTCCCGCTTCATCTCACGGCACCGCTGTCTCTTTCGGGGTCTCTCCCCCCCCCCCCCCCCCCCCCCCCCACTCCGCCGACCGACGGCCGCACGGGAAAGCCCGAAGAGCGCCGAGCGCAAAACCGAACGGCCGAACCCGAGAGAAACGCTATCGGAAGGAACGAGCCGAGAGACCGAGAGCAAAAGCGGGGCCCTCCTGCTTCCTATTCACATACGCATGCGTCCCCGATTACCGCTCGTTACACCCGCCGACCGTGCATACACACACCTGTCCGTGTGACTCTCGGCGCGTTGGTAAAAAAAACGGTCCAATCATCGGCTGCTTCGGATACACGGGAGACACAGTTATCGGCATGCTCTCCTCACTCTCCGTCGCAGGCTCGTTCCCGCAGTCAGTGACGATCACTGGTCCGTGGCCGATTACTCGAACGAACGGAGGACCCGCTCCCTGCCTCGCTGTACTCTCGTTTTTTTTTCTTCATTTTTCTTTTTCTTTCTCCGCGATATTTCTTTTTTCTTCTTTCTTTCTTTCATTCCTTTCGCTCTTCCTACCCGGCTCGTCGTTCCTCCCCTCGCTGGGAGGCTCGCTTCTTCTTCTTTTTTTTCTTTTCTTTTCAATTCCCCCGCCTCGCGCGTACAGGTATATCCACGGGCTCTTGTCTCTTCATCGCCGGGGCTGGTAGGGATCCTCCTCGGAATGAGATCTCACGCTAAATGCTAATATCGCGGAGGATCGCGAGAGAACGCGGGTGATTGTACCCACGCACGCTCTCTCCCTCGGTCTCTCGTCGTTGTTTTCTTTTCCTTTTCCTTTTCAACGTTTTATCTTCGTTCTTCATTCGCTCGCACTCCGTCGGCAGTGCCTTTAGTCAAGTAAGAGCTAATAATAACTCACGCTCTCCTGGGCTTGTTCAACACGGGGATGAGGTAATTGCAATCAGCCTCTAATTGCGACGAGATCCACTTCCGGTGTCACGATCGCCGGGGACTTCCTATGGAAAGAAAATTTAAATATGATTAGAAGACGTGCATACGTTTTTTTTTTTACTTGGGAACAAAGTAACGAAAATGTCAAGGGGTAAGAAACTATCCGTAAATTAATTATATTTTTATGTAATTTTTTTTTTGTCTATCCGCAATCATGTGTAACGCTACAGCTGAAACGAGATTTAAATAAGATTAGAACACGTCGACACTTTTTTTTTTATCTTGGTAAAAAAGTGAGGAAAATGCGAAGGGACTAAAAAATATCCACAAAGTAATTACATTTTTATGTAATTTTTTTTTGTCTTTCTGCAATCATGTGTAACGCTAGAGCTGAAACGAGATTTAAATAAGATTAGAACACGTCGACACTTTTTTTTTATCTTGGTGACAAAGTAAGGAAAATGCGAAGGGACTAAAAAATATCCACAAAGTAATTACATTTTTATGTAATTTTCTTTTTCGCTATCATGTGTTACGCTACAGCCGAAACGAGATATTTCGAGGCTTCATCAGTGTCGCGCGGGTGCCGAATACCGGCCGAATTGGGTCATCGCGCTCGGTATCATCTCGCGGGTTTAACGTGTCAATGTATACGTGCGTCCCCCCCGTTGGAAATGTAGCGGTAGAAAAATGGTAAAAAAAAATGGAGAAAAGTTTGTCAGGAAAGTGAGTCGATGCTCCCTTAGCTCCTCCGCATCTCTCAACTCAACTCCCCTCCCCCGCCCCCCCCCTCCCCCAAAAAACGGGACCCCCGGTGAAATTTGTAAATTCGACGAGAAAACTTTGAACCGTGAACCGTTCATCAGGAATAAACGGGGCGTTGGCCAAACTTTGGGAATAATCATTTTTCCCCGCATCGTCGCTCGTCTGTGTTCTCTCATCTGCGCACCCCCCCCCCCCCCCCCTCCTGCGGGAGTGAGACCACTTTCCGGCATTGGAATTTCGCGCTGAAATAAAAACAAATAAAAAAAATATACCGGACGATAGGATCGAGTTCCCCAAGGATATTGCTTTTCGGCGGTAAGAGGTAATCGCGCATGGTGCGGATGCACTGGCGTTCGAGCGTTTCTCGATTACTATGCGGAATATCGAGTATAGACGGGATGGCCCGTGGGGTGGCCCGGCAAGCCGCAGCGATATCGATTTACCGTGGTGGTAATAAATTATAATAAATAAAATAAAACAAAGCTTCCTCGATGAGGAAGCAAAATAGTAAAAAAAAAAAAAAAAAAATCGCTTCGTGAAAGTCCCGGCTCAGAAGGGATCCAACGGTGCAGCGGGCAGGTTGCAGGACACCTTTAATCCCCGGGGGGGTTTGAAGGAAAAACCTGTGCCGCGACGAGAAGACGCCTTAATCCTGCGTTAAACCTCGCAAAACCTATCCCCACCCGTCCCTTACACTATCCGTTATCCTCGAACTGCTGCGGGACTTTCGATCGAAAATTTATATTCCAAAGGGAATTAAGCGAGGCTTAAGAAATTTATATAATTTTACTAGCTGATACGACCTTATTGAATTAGATTGGTTACGTGGTTGGACGGAATTCGAACGAACCCGAGGATCGGGTTCGGATATTCGCGAGGGCGGAGGAATTGCGTTGTCCGCCGAGCAAACGAGCACCGATGGACCATTTTGAGAAATTATCGGCTTTCGGAGATGCAACACGGCGAGATGAGAGTTTCGCGGCAACGAGCGAAAACAACATTACTCTGGCAATAATAGATATTACTAAGGTTCGTGCGAACAGTTGCTCATATTCCTTTGAAACATTAATGCGCCACGAGAGTTGCGGGTTTGCGCGTGGTGGTGGAGAACGCCGGAGCATTAGCGTAACCGAGACGAGTATCGTCTGCGGGAACTCACTTGGGAAATTGAGAGCGTTTCGCTGCGTCTGGTAATTTGATAAATGCATAAAGAGCGCCGCGGGATGCTGGATCTCTCTCTCTCAATCTTTCCGACCTTCTCTCTCTCTCTTCCTCTTTCTCTATCTTCTGTAATTAACTTAGCTGGGGCATATAATTTTAATCCGATTTGCATCGCATTCGAGTATCCAAGCTCTCCCGGTGCGGTTGCAGTTCGAGCGAGAGATTCGCAAAAATGACACATGTGCGAGACATCCGAAGAAATTAAAGGCATTTGTGGGCCTTTAATTCGCTCGGCATTAAAGGCATTTGTGTGCCTTTAATGCGTTCGGCATTGAAGACATTATGCGCGTGTACACAGTAAAAAAACTTTGTACTTCTTACAACAAATTATTGTCCACAAACGTTCACAATTTTTTATTTGTTAATTCTTCAGTTTTACAAACGAAAGTACAAACTAATATTGTTAATGGCACGGGAAATAAAAGGACAGATTTGTGTATTGAAAAATGAACAAACGAGTCACTTATTTAAAGTTGTTTTCACGAAACTTCGTATTCCGATTGTACGAAATTATTTTGTAGTGTGTATAAATGAAAAAAAAAATGGTCAAGAAAAAAACAAAAACTGTTGGATTGACTAAAGGGGCGGTAACGTAGGGTAAAAGTTGTGAATACAGCCAGGCTCATCTATCGATTTACCTGTTAATATGCGTGGGCCATATTCACCCTACTTTTTACCCTACGCTTAATACCGTTATTTGCTTGGTACAAGTAATGAATTCTTTTCTTCACGAATGCTTCGCATGTGTCGATTCAAGTCAACACACGTGAGCATCGTGTAGCATCTAACGCGCCCAGAAATTCACATCCGGTTTCGTTCGCGTGCCTGCTGGTATGTCCGCACCGAGAAGACACTCGACTATCTCTCTCTCTGCGCACATCAGAAAATGATCTACGACGAGTTCTTCTCTATTTTCTCTCCTACGAGCGCTGCGGCGCGATGTGTCCAGTTTTTCTTTTCTTTTTTTTTTGCCAGAGGGAAGTCTCGCAATCTAGGTTGTCTCCGGGCTCTCGACTTAGCGCGAAGTCGATCTTTTGCTCGGCAGGCATGGTCCCGCGAAGGGTTCAGTGGCCGAGAGGACGGCGGCAAGTTGTACAGGTCGACCGTCGCCTCGAGCATCCGTTTCCACGGATAGAGAACATCACATTTTTTTTTTCTCCGTCCATTTTTCGCTAAGTGCATCTATAGGGTAGAACTGCGATCCGATCGACGATCGGAACTTCGTTTCCGCCATCGGGTTCGCGTGCGCGCTTTGATCAATTGCGATCGAAATTGGGTGCGAATTTTCGCGCGAGCGTAATGATGCGCGAAGTTCCGCGCACGGTGAATAATTCACTACTGTCGATGAATTTAATTGAAAATAGATCTAGTGTATAGGACAGCACAAAGCACAAAGAACCGTGCACTATTTAATATCGGGGCACGACGCACCGATAGTTTCTCGGGTAATTGAGTGCCTCTCGTTTAGTTTATACTCTGTTAAAGAACGTTCATAATAAAAATAAAATAAAATAAGGTAACGCACAAAGAGCCGTGTACGATTTAATAACAGGGCACGATGAACCGGCAATTCCTCGGGTAATTTATTGTTTCTCGTTTAGTTTGTACTCTGTTATTGTTGTAGGTGTGACTGAAAAAAAAAAACATTTGTAAAAAAAAGGGAAAACTTAGTAGAGAGTGGTAAAGGGAGCGTCGAGAGCTGTGGTACTAAAGAGTCGACGCTTTACAGCTCCACGCGCACGGAACGCGCTGAGATCTCAAAGCACTATACCGAGCGCGACAGCGGTAGCAACGAGATGCAAATGGTCTTTAAGTAATACTACTGAAGCTTAATGAAAAGGTGCGAGACTGACAAATTAAGGCGGACGAGCCATTAAATTGCAAGCTGATATACGCAGTTATACATAACTCGCCGAGTTCGGTCTGTCGACGTTTAATTTGACGAGAGTAAAACTGATTTGGAGATCTAATTTTGATGATATCGTTTCGCCCTAGACTTTCGTATCCGAGCTTCATCGCGAAATATATTTTTCCGTCGGGGCCCAACCAGCTATTTTCATCGCAATCATGGTATCATTGAAGCATTCTGAGGTCGGGCGACTGTCTATTTTAAAGAGTACAAAGTTCGAATGTAAAAATAACTATTCAATGGGTTTCCTTATTTGAGGTCAAATGAAGATAATTTTCGCTTGGGAAATGCTATTTGCGTCGAGAGCTGAATATAATTTTAATTAAGGACAGACTCCACCCGCTCACGAATCGAAACACGAACACCGACAAATATATGTATGTACATAGGTTAAGAGTGGTGCAAAACGGACCATTTTTACAAAAAATGTCGTGTAATATTAACAGAAAAAAGTTTGTTGTCAAATTCATCTATTATGAGATATTCGTGACGGATACGTCTGAGCAAATATATCAAAATATATATCGCCCGAAAAATGAGTTATTGATTCCTAATGGATGCTTCCTTATCTATCACAATGTTGCGTATAGCTTCCTATATCAGGCAGCCAAAATCGTTCAACGAACTTTCTCACAGAGAAAGCTATGCGGAAAATTGTAATAAATGAGGAAGCCATGTGCTCATTTTTAAAAATATACCCTTCGCATATACCTTTTTTCGTGCGGTTACTGGTACGATTTAAAGTGACGCTCCGCGCTGGATGGAAATTACGCGCGTCTACAATTAACGTTAATTATTATTCCAGAATCGCTTCCATCGAAACTCAGCTTCTCCTCTCTTCCATCTCCGTTGGTCGGGCTCGACGCTGGTCGCTTAAAATGCACGGCAGCCGCCCCCATCGGTACGTCGCAATGAAAGTGCTCCGAGTACGTGGAGAGTTACGCGCGCGTTCGTACGCCTTTGCCACACACACACCGTGTAGGTACGGAGGGTTTCCCGGATCAGGAAATCCCGTGAGTATCGAGTGCCCACTTCCGCCCTTTATCGAGGCTCCCCGTGCTTTCTCCTCGTCGCCTCCTCCCACCTAGGCCGCGATGTGTAAAAGCCGACTCGGCGTTCCAAATCGCGTTTTAGCGCCACGTACACAAAGCATAGCACACGAGAAGTATAGACACGTTATCGATCTCGGGTCGCACGATCGAATGGAGCTTCGCGCTGGCTCTCGAGGGCGTTTCAGAGAGACGCGTGAAACGCGACGATCGTCAAACACGCGAAGCAGCCACACTGAGAAAAGAGTTTAGTTAATGTCAACGAATCTTTTGTTGGATGTGGCGAAATAAATATTGAAATAATTGAAATAATGAAATGAAATCGAAATAATGAAAACATTTTTGGTTTAATGACCAAATGGTTGAACCGCTTATTCGGGTCAATTAAACTTTATTCGGCTCAAGAAAAAATTATTAACGACAAATGAATATTCATTTCGATATATCCAACGAAAGATTTTTTTTTAACATTAAATAAACTCTTCTGTCAGTGGCAGCGTATTGACGAATGTAATACCTCGAGGAAAATCCTCGACGAATACTCGTTGCCAATATAACGTTGAACGAACTCGTCGGAAAGAACAGATTTTCGTTAAACTGGTCACGGGTCTTTGTCCATAAAATGTCACTTTAATAAAATCACTTATTAAAGTTTATTAACTCTCCCGCGATATAGCATTGATCCATTAAGAGCGAACGTACGTTTGCTTTTAATTTTTTTATTTAATTTTCATAACATTCTTTTTACCCCAGTTTTTAAAAATTGTATTGGTAATTTCTTTTTGCATTATTATTCAGATATTGATTTATTTGATTCTCGGCGGCGTGATTTGCGAAGGTTGAACGACGTTTTCGTTTCAAGCTTATACCGCCCGCGGTATTTCGTGAAACCATTATTTGCGTATAGACGAGAAATATGTTTTCGTTCGGCATGGTCGACGATGGCGTTCACTCGAAAAAAAATACGGGAGCTCACCGCACTGGGAGGGATTATCTGCGAAATGAAAAAAATTCGCGTTCATTTTTCGGTCCCCGCTACAAGGAGAAAAAACATTCATACTACCAGCCGCTAAAAACATAGAGCCGCCCGATGTACAATAGTGAACAAAAATTTTCACCGTGTACACAAGCGAGATACTCGATCGACGGTTTTGCGTGTGTGCATTGACGTGTCGGTGTTTCGTAAAGGGGCTCGCGAGCGCAGTCAGCTTCGACGATGTAAACAATGTGTGCTCGGAGGTGGGAGAGAGGCGTCTTCGGATCGGCTCGTACCCTCAAGAAGGATGGCGAGGAAGCGTCGATAGCGGCTACAGAAATAGTGCAGGCGGCGAGCGAGCAGGAGGATTTTGAGGGGGGGTTCGAGCCTCGTGCCCCGACTAGGGAACTCTCGGTCAAGCAAAGGTCGCAACTTTTCCCTTTGACGGTTTTTGTTGTCATCTCTATATCGCCGGTGCTCGCTCGCTATAGTCTTGGACGATGGATCGCCTCAGTCTTCGCAACGACGACGTTCAGCGAGCACACGTTTTTGTCCGATCGATCGATTTAGAAAACAAAAATTGCGTCGTTAATCCAAGTCTCATCATTGTTATTTTCATTTCATCGCGATGAACGGATCACGGGCAACCGAGTAAGTCGCGATTGTATAAATAAAAATTATAAAAAATAGAAAGAAATTCTATTCGTATGATGGCATTGGAAGGCTACTGTTTCGTAATACTTTTACTGTTCTTCTGCTACTGTCTCTACTGTCAGTGTATATGCTCGAAGTTCTTTTACGTGAGTTGGTGACGGGAAATTTTGCTATATATCGCCGGTGCTCGCTCGCTCGCTATAGTCTTGGACGATGGATCGCTTTAGTCTTCGCAACGTCAACGTTAGGAGAGCACGCGTTTTTGTTCGATCTATTTAAAAAAACGAAATTCCGTCGTTAACTCAAGTTTTATTATTTTTATTTTCATTTCATCGCGATGAACGGATCACGGGCTGTCGAGTAAGTCGCGATCGTAGAAAAAAAAGTTGTAAAAAAAGAAAAACCAATTCTATTCGTATGGATGGCATTGGAGTACATGGGAAACCTACTGTCTACTGTTCCGTGATACTTCTACTATACTTTTGTCTACTGTCTCTACTGTCAGTGTACATGCTCGAAGCTCTTTCACGTGAGTTGTTTGACGGGCAATTTTTTTGCATTCCTTTTGTCTATCAGGGTTCACGGACCGCGTCGCAAGAAACGTGCACCATGTTTTACGTGCATGAAGTGCCGGTACTCGAGCAACCGCCAGTACAATATTCTTCGTCACGAACATCGAATCCATACGGCCCCGAAAAGAGCGCCTCAGTGCTGCGGTGAGTTATTTATCTTCCTGGAATAAAAAAGTAGTAGATCAAGAATAAAAAAGAACAAATTCGCGTAGAGAAGTGTCTGACGTGTGGTATCGAACAAAGGAGATGTCGAAGGGAAAGGGTTTCGTGTCGGTGTGCTTGTCATGGATAGTTTACGATAGAGCTCGAGCTCGCCGTTTATAATCGGTTGTTCCGAGCCGCACGGTCTCGTGTCGATTACGATTGTTATTCAGATTGTTTGTTTACATTATTCTCGAGCCGCTCTTATCCCCTTCGTTCGCTGGCTCGATCGTGTGTCGTTTTCGTGTTTTCTGTAGATTTTCCAGCGTCGCTGACAAAGGATAAATGCACGCGCGGCAAGGTTCGCTGCTTTCGCGGTGTGCAGACCGTGGAAATTTAATCAAACTTATCTCGTTTGTGGGGACTTAGCAGCCGCGTGGAGCCTCGACGAACGAGATCCTTCTGTGTTTTAATTTAAAACGGGAAAGGGGACACCACGATTCTTCTCCCTCAGCATCTGCGTCACTCACGGGAATGAGAAATCGCGTCGGGATAAAACAATTGTTCATATATTGTACGACGAGCCATCGACAGTCACTCACAGTGCTTTATTAATGATGGGACAGCTTGAAAGAATAATTGAAAAACCTACTTTTGTGTTCTTTTTTTCGATTGAATAGATAGGATTTTACTTTTTAATACGTAATTTATACTTATATGTAATTCAAGATCGTTAGTAGATCATCCGAGTTACATAAGTTTTTTTTTTTTTTTACAGAAATAAAGTTCGACTCCAAAGCTGATTATTATGTGCATTGCGAGGAAGTTCATCCCGGTAAGCGTTTGAACCTGACTTCCCAAAAAAAGTATGGGATTCGTGCCGGCAGTGTGGCGACCGCATCAATAGACGATGCTGAGACTTCCTTGCGTAATAGTGAACGCTACCCACAAACTCGGTACATGCTCCGTAGTCTCATGCAATCGAGCAAGGACACCAGACTTGCTGAAGACACATTGGCTTCTGTCGAGGGCAGCAATGTTCAACAGTCGTTGACGAAGAGCTTCGACAAAACTTCAGGGTACGGGACCAAAGATTTTTCTTCAACAAACTCGTCCTCTTCGTCTCTGGAGGCTTCGAATAACGAGAGACATTCCAATCCTGATTGTACCAGGAACAACGAGGAATCATTGTCCAACGATTCTCACTCCGATTGCAGTGAATCATTAAGCTATGATGTAAAATGCAACAACGAATCACAAATGGTGATCAACGAAAAACCAGTTACGGTTTGCGCAGAACCAAACTGGCACAAAAATTTTGATTGCCACCCATCGCACTCCCCGGAAGAGGAAAATGTTAATTCATCAGGAAACGACTCAACGCCGTCAGGATCGAGCACATCCGATTGCGAGGAACGGAATAGTTCGAGCGACCCAGATACCGATTTATTGAAGGCCTCTTTTGATTCTGGTGCACCGATAACTTCCACACCCTCTAATTTGCCGCTGAAGAAACGTATACTCCGGGATCTGGCATTGGAGAATAGAGAGAACATCGAGAAGTCGCGTAAGCCTGTCGGAGATCGATTGTATCGCAGGCCGATACAACTTGAGACGGAGATTCAACAAATCTCAAAGCAGTGCCGACAATCGAGGAAAGAGCGTCAAAGTTTGGGAAAGAAAATGGCAGCGTCAAAATTGTTTTCAATACACGACGAAGCAGAGAACGTTCCACCTGCGGTCAAGATCACCTACAACGGCGAGGCCCAGCCATTGGATCACAACCTCCGTAAAGAAGTTACATCCCGTCACATGGATTTCTTAAGCTCAATCGATTTTGGCATATTTTAAGAGACATAATGAGGCTTTAACCACTCTTCGAAAGAAAGTTTTTAACTTCAAAAATTAATTACATTTTTTTTTTTTTTTGCATGCGGAGAAAAATAATTAACTGCTCCCAAACAATTGCGTGGCTAAATTCTTTTGTGGCAATCTATTTGGTTGGACCAATAAATCAATTGGTTGGGTCAACGAATTACTTGGTTGCACCATGCAATTAATATCCCTGGCATGCCAACTAATTTTTTAAACCGACCGAATTAGTTCCTCAGAGCGTATTGAACCACGCAGTTGGTTGAGGCAACGAATTCATTTTATCTTCATGAAAAGTCGCCGATACGCCGGACGATGCGGTCGACCGGATTTAAAAGTCCGCTTGCCAAAGTTTAACCCAAATGTCTATCATAATCAACTCGTGTTTTAAGCGTAAGTTTTATCAATTTTAATTAAGCACGTAGTATTTATCATTCGTACTTTTTAATTCGTAATATTACTATTCCATTACTCTAATCAATTTTTTTAAATACATTTATAGCTAAGTTTACATGATATATCTTGTATGACACGGATTACTCGGTAATCAACGAAAATCATTGTTCTGAAAGATCTCGATTTTTGTCCGTATTTATCTGCCAGTCTTTTATAAAATAAAAAAAACGAAACATAGAAACCTAAAGCACCGAAACATCGTGTCCCTTTTATTCTTTATCCACGGTACAAACACACGCGGCTCTTAACTTGATTATTTGGTCGTTGCGTATCTAATGAACGGTGACGGTAAATTATCCGGATCGTTAGCACGCGCGGCGAATGGACCAGGCGCGAGCGACTTTATCGCCGCTTCGAACGTCACGGCTCAGACGTTCATATTGTGTTACCATAAACAATAATCTCCTTAACGATCGATCGTCTGCGCTAAAATGATTATATTGCGTACAATTCGATTATCGAAACGCGGAGGCAACCCTCTTCCTATAAATATTTTCATATACATCTATACACATATACGTATTTCATTTATGATGAACTTCCGTCTAGTTCCAATTGAATCTCGACGATTGAGGTCGAGGATGCAGAGATAAACCACGAGAATGTTATACATCATATTTCCAAGTGGACCAGAGAGGGCGAATGGCTTTGGTAGAACATAATTAGTACGTAGTGCTCGCGGGCGAAGTCTGCGAACCCGCACAGAGTACACAGTATTCTACATACTTACACGATATAACGTCAAGAAACCGTTAGTCCGTGAAGCATCTGGGCATACCGGAAACTAACTCGATTTACTACTGGGAGAGCTCGAGAAGCCACCTCATATTCCTGCGCTGGAGGGAACCGTTCGATGCGCTACCGTGCACCGAGGGCAGAGTCGGGCAGCGAGTGAATCAGATGAATTCGTCCCTTCGAAGTGTACATTATAGATTATCGGTACAGGGAAGTGGAATGTGTAACTGTACGCATATACATTCTCCCTCTCAACACAGCTCTCCGCATTGATTCGCAGCTTTCACCCATCAGAAATTACATAAACAACAGCTAGCGGGATTCTCGAGCGAATGCATGAAATTGAATCCTTTGAAACGCCCTTTCGTATTTACACTGGTTTACCGCAACATCGGAGAATAATTATTTACCCGCTGTGTTATTGATATCCCAATTTCAGTATTTTGCCGATTTCACAGAATTCCCGTTGTATCTGGATAACGCCGATTAAATTTAACATTTTGCTAAAATGTTTGGCGGGAATTAACAAACAAACAAACAAAGTCGAAAAAAAGAAAAACAGATGAATTATCATGTGGGCGTTAGCGAATAATTATTGTCGTTACACATTTAGAGAGAGGCATCGCCAGGGGGTGATAAACTTCGCGTGTTCTCCAACGACTCACCGTACTGTCGTCCAACTACAAGAAACTAATACTATTATTACACACCGCGCGCGTACGTTGTTTTGCACCCTCAGGACATCGCCATGGCAGGGATGCTACCATAAATCAGTCGTCGCGGAGAGTCCCTCGAGTCCCACTTGCTCGCCGACGCTTCACTTCTGAACAGCATGCATACGTTTCAAATTTAGACTAAAAACGTGATGTACGATTTCGCGAGTTTAACGTACCTTACGATTTTTCAACTACACGACTGCATAACCGTGACGTGATAAAGCATACGAATTTTCGATATTTCACGTACATTGTCAAAATGATTAAAAATTGATGAAAGACTATTTCACAAAGCTATTTTTGCGGCAATTAACGTCTCGCCCGCGCTGGATTGGCAATCTGCAATGTACGTTCACCGGATAAAATTACTCGCGGTATAATGTACAAGTGTGTATCGGTACAGCATTCAAAGGATTCACGAATGTGATCCTGAAAAATTCATAGACGGCTTTGTTACGGTACGCTCGATTCGATAATGTTCCATTAATATTTCCTCCGATAAATCGTCGAATCCTAACCCTCCGAGGAATATTATATTCCATTTCGAGTATTATCCGTCTCTGGGGCTCGCCGCTGATGAATACACGAACACACTGGTACGCCACCGAAATCTTTATAGCGTCGGGACGAAACGTTGCCGAGTCGCCGTGACGCTGCCGAATCTTATGGATGCTATTATCATCTAGCGAAGCGTAGAGCAACGCCCGAGCGCCGAGGGGTCGCGGAGAGGGCAAAAGAGCAGCCGAGGGTGTTCTCCAGGCTCGAAGCCGACAGAATGTCGCCACGCGATATTGGCGAGTATGTACCGGGAATTCGACGCATGCGCCGACTATCTCTAACGCGAAGCGAACCGCACGATTTTGGAATGTTGTCAACAAAAGTTCGCACTACTTCCGAGTCTCTTATCCCATCAGGATACCCTTCGATTTTTCTCTCGGAACATAGACGAACATTTTTTAAATCTAAATTATAACTTGACGTCGAAATTCGTTAATCGTCGTGCAGTGACCATCGGATGAGTGCGTTCGTGGCGCGTGACCGGCGTTAATAGAGCATCGATTTTGCTACGAGTGTTGCGAAGAACGGGGTGCTCTCGAGCATCGGTTACGATAGAAAATACCGTCGCGACTTCAAGGCTGACTCGAATTTTTTTTTATATTGTTTAAATTCTTCCGGAAAAATCAACGAATCGACGAGAAAAAAATTGTTGTTAAGGACATGGAGAGAATAATGGAGGAAGAGCAGGAGGCGCCGACCCTCGACAATCCGGCGGTCACGGATCTTCGGGAAAGGCAACGATTTTACTGCTAATTTTAATTGTTAAAAATAATATAATTGATAAAAAAAAATCGTTATGTAATTTATTTATTTTATTCAGAATTGGCCTCAAACGACTGGACATCGCGCTGGATCATCCGCAGCGCGTTTACTACGGTGGAAAATGTATCACCGGAAAGATTTATCTGGAATTGCAGACTCCGACCACCGGTCTGGGTGAGTAGCGATATCGAAAATGATTCCATTCAAAGTCAATTTTGTACTATATTTGCCAAATTTTCCGAGGATTCCAAATTGGCGTCCATCGTGTTTGAATTACACACAATGAACCTATATTCCCCATTTCCACTGAAACCGGGAAGTACAATCCCGTGTCACAATGGGATTCATTATCAAAAATAACTGTCGAACAAAATTCCCTCGACTCGGGTGAGGACTCGCCGATGTAACTTCATTTTATTATTTAACAGCCCGACTACCACTGCACGGTTGCGCTTCGGCGAGAATATCGGGAACACTGCGCTGTCGAATTTTCCATTCGCGTATCCATGTTCCGGAGGGCATCGAGGCGCGGTACTCTCGTCGCGATTGATCCGACGAGAGAATTTCAACTTTTTTTTCTGCTCTGTCAATTAATGTTTATTTCGCGTGGGCAACGGCTGGTTTACAGCCTTCGTAGCTTACTGCGACCCATGATAATAAAAAAAAGTTAATGGATTCTGGTCCATCAGCTAGTTAATGGTTTGCCAGAGGCATGTCGATCGTATTTTCGAGCCGGAAGTCATTTTATTACGATATTTTTAGTGGCTCCGCCGCTAGACGGTTTACCGAGCGGCTTATTCATCATCGCGGTAAAACGCCGGGTTTGCCTCGAAACCGGTGCTGCTGTTTACGCGCGCACTACCGCCAAACTCCCCGAAGCTCGCCGTTTTGCACTTAAAAACTATATTAATAATGCATTTTCTGCGAAAGGGATACGAATGAAATGCAAAGGCGGGGCTCACGTTCACTTCACGTACGGCACGGCTGGATTCAGACGAACATGCACCGCCGAGGAAACTTATCTGCACGAAGAGATTTATCTCGAGGGTGGTTAGTGGAAAAAAAAACTTCTTTTTTAATTTTTAAAGCTGTTTTTTTAGCTTCAACGGGAGAAAGCTTGGCGGGAGGATACAGCGTCAGTTTCACTCAAGATTTGTCTGTTTCTTTTTTGGTTCTCTGTTCATCGACTCAATTATGCGAAGACGGAAATTCCGAAGTGGAAATCAAAGATGGCGTCTATCCGTTCAGCTTGAAATTGCCGGAAAACGCCGTGTGCAGCTTCGAGGGTCGATACGGAAGAGTTCGATATTCCGTCAGAGCTATTCTCGACGTTACGAAGATTGATAGATTCTCAACGGACGCTGTAGCGTTCACCGTCGCTCCCGTTTTCGATCTGAATCTCGATCCTCTCGCACCGGTGAGCCCAACACCCTTTGTTACAGAATCATGGTGGCCGAGATCGGGGAAAACCGAAAAACATCAAGAAACTTCAAAATTGGTCCAAGAATATAAAATTTTTACCTAATAATAAACTAATTAAAAAAAAAAATTTCGTTTGAAAAAAATGTATCGAAATTGTTACATTCCTACTCATGAAAAAACAACAACAATAATAATGATCAAATTAACTTTAGCAAGAAATGGAATGTAGAATTCGGGAAAACTTATAGCTCTAATAGACACAACTTTGGTCAAGAGAAGTTAAGGAAAAGTCGGAAAATGTTTATTCCGGAAAAAAGTGACCACCATGTGTTTATATTTATGCTTATCGGTTTCTATATATATTCTATATTTGTGTGGAAACTTATAGTCCACATGTTCCACCTGGAGAGCTACAGAGTCAAGTGACTCGTGGATGAAGCACTCTTGTGTTTTAACTGTTCCATTTAATTGTTTCAGTTACCGATAAGCGAGAGCCTCTCGAAGACGTTCATGGGACAGTCGGAGCCACTCTCGATGTCGATATTTCTCCCGGTGCGCGGATACGTTCCCGGACAAAATATACCGTTAAAAATAACTCTCAACAATCCTTCGAGCGTCGAGGTGAAAAAATTGCGGATCGTCCTCAAGAAGGTGAGACGTCCGATCGAGCGATTCCTATTCCAAGGACACCGACAATTTGTTTTCTTTTACGTCCCCGAATCTGCATATTTACGACAGGCTTTACGAAACGGCACGGTAGCTACGGTGGTACACACAGCCCTTTTATTGCCCGATCCGCTTTCAGGTAGTGCTCTACAATTCGATGATGAAAGTCCGCAAACACAAGGAAATTGTCGTGGAGATTGAACAGCCGGTTGAAAAGAATTGCGACGAATACGAGGCGGACATGGACGTGCCAGCGATTCCACCGACGGGGACGATCTGCGATCTTATCAATGTCAAATACACACTCAAGGTCGAGGCCTTCGTCAATGTCGGCGAGTGGTACTACAGAATGTTTCAAAAGAATCTAAAAATAAGAACGAGCCTCGTAATTGGAACTGTGCCGCTCAAGAATTACGAGGACCCAATGGAACTGAGCAACGATTCGCATAGCGACGCGAGCTCTGAAAAATCGCAGGCACGCGCGAGAGAGAAAGATAACGATAAACCGACCGTGAAGAAGAGCAGCAAAGACGATGCTTCAGCTGCGAGCGTTGAGCGTGAGTTTTGTACTATTATTTTTTATCGATAATCGACTTTCTTATACTTAGTGAAAGAATAAAAAAAATAACGAAAGATCGATTTTCCATCTCGGATACTTTAAGACCCGTTGATGGCTGTTATTCGCTATACTGTTGGCTGCGAATCAAAAGGGCCTAACCGGTCTGCTTTAATATTCCGGTGATGCCCTTATGATTCTCAGTAATCGACATAACTTCCATCAAGGATTAAAAAAAAACTAACGTCGATTGTAAGAAATTAATTTTCAGCCCCTCTGAAGTATCAAAGAAGTCGTATATATCGATCTTCGAAACCAGACCGTGACGATCCCACGGGAGACGAGGGCGATAGCGACGGTGAAGTAGAGCCGTATTCGCCCATGTACCGAGTGTACAAGTTCGAAGCTTCCAGGGAGAAGGGCGTTTCCACTTAATGAACGACCGACGAGCTAATTAACTGCCTTGTACTCCACGTTGGAGAACAGTGAAACAGACTTATATGAACTATACCGCGCTACGCCTCGAGCCTTGGACCTCCGAAAACCTGCCACTCTTGTACGATGAGACTGATGTTACCGATCGATCTCCTTGCTAGTTAATACACAGTAAAAAAAGGGTTCTTAACAGACATTTCTTGTTCGCAAAGCGTCACCATTTTTTCTTTCCTGTTAATGTTGCGATTTGTTTTTTTTTGTTAACGAGCCATTTTTTAATTAAAAAAATTGTAAAATTTATAAGAGAAAATATTGTGGACGTTTTTAGACAAGGAATATTTGTTAAACCTTCTTTACCGTATAACCTCTCTCAATTATTCGTATTTTATCGTCCCAAAAATTCGCTTATACATACAAATATCTGAGGAGCAAATGGAGATATATTGTACATAAAATTGCTTCTTAAACGATCGCTTCACGTGGGGACCAACCCTTGCATTATATAAAAATTCCTCGCATTCCATTAATTTTGAGATACTGTACTCTTATTCTCTCTATGTCATTCTTCCGTATATCTAGTTTCGTTCTTACCTCAATTTCAAACATAATTCTTTCGGAGGCTTTTAACCCTGCTTCGTAGAACGCTGTCGCTCAGTTAAACCTAGCAAGCTGAAATTTATAGGATTTTCCACAATTTCCTATTTCTGATCTTTACAATAATAATAATAATAATAATAGTATCCTTATCCAGCGGATACAAAATTCAAACAAATTTATATCGACAAGTGCCAATAAACCGAACAAACTTTATCTGTTAAAAATGTCCAACGTATCTTACTGTAATCGATAAACTCTCGAGTTGTAGGTTCTAAAACGATGCCCGAGGATATTGACTTTTCGTTAAGGATCTGTATGCAAATGTACCAGCGTCTGGTTTCAGTTGTCGAGGGGCTGAGGTACGAATTTGCGTTTAGTCTAGACGTGGCCGACCTAAGTGCAATGCATCGTAGGCAAGGAACGCGCGCGCACAAACGGTTTACTTACTCTGAGAAACTTGGTCGTATCGAAGCAAAGCTTTGATTAGGGCACGACGAAGGAAGACTGCTTCTGGCTCGACGGATTTCTCCCCGACCACTTTGATATACCACATCACAGGTGAGCGTGGTTTTCCTTTGGAGCTCTCTCTTGCCCAATCATACCGCTTTTGCTGAATTATCCTAATTTCGTAATGATCAAGCGTTTCCCCGTATACCGCGGCGTATTAAATTTACATACCAAAGTCACGGAGAATCCGACGGAGGACCGTCAAGCCTGTACGCAATGTCGTCATCACATTTACGCAGTACAAAGGTTTTTTTTGCAGCTTTAATAAACATTATATCTCCACAAAGGACCACAATTTTTTCTCGTTCATTTTTAACAAATCCGCTTTTATTTTTTAATTAAAGAGAAAAAATAATGAACTTTCGTGGACAACCCAGATAGAAAAACGTGCCGTGAAACGGGTATCATACCATTGGTACCGCCACCGTTACGTCGCCGTGCCGTCATTTTTCTATCTGGGCGAGATATTACTGTTATACAAAGCATTTTTTTTGCAGCTTTAATGAACATTATATCTCTACAAAGGTCCACCATTTTTTCTCGTTCATTTTTTAGCAAATCCGCTTTTATTTTTTAATTAACGAGAAAAAATAATGAACTTTCGTGAACTAGATATTACTGTTACACGTACAAAGCGCTTTTTAAATTCGCGAGATAATAAATGCGCGTCGAACAAACCACATTTGGCAAACATTTCTTCTCCCCAAAGGTACACAATTTCTTCGCGTTAATTTTTTTAGACTGAAACAAAAAATTCTCGACGTTCCTGGATGAGAAATGCTTGTTAAATGTGCAGACCTATTTCGACGTGCAGTGTAATATTCCGCGGACGAAAAATTGCGAGTCGAATAAACTGTACATTTTCACCTACGAAATTGAATAATATCGCATTTCCAGGACGGCTGAGAGCGTTCTCGATGGAGAAGAACCGAGAAGCCGGAGGGGGAGGGACCTCTCGAGCTTTTGCATCGCCGAAGGAAGTGGATCTTGTTACAACACCCGTCGGATATACGTATTTTACCGGCATGTCTCAACGCCGCGGATTCTAGTTGTTCTTTTTGCCGGTTGGAAAAACCTTCGCCGACGAAGAGCCAAGCGATACGCCGGGACGGTGGTGTGTATCCTTTTGAATTTCAATGTTCGCAACTCCTGTGAGAATTGTCGACGATCCGAACGGACCGAGGATACACGGACGAGCGTCGAGAAGCTCGACACGCCGTATCGCTGTGTACTATCTTATTTTCATCCTTGTACGAAACGTGCTCAACCGGTCGAGGAAAGCAAGATTGATATTTTTTTAATGGACGCGAAACGTCCCTATAGCGATAACGGTGGGAACGCCTGGAGATAACTTCGTCGCGTAGTTTTAACTGAAAGACGTATTTTCGAGTGTTATGTTTTTCATGGAGAAAAAAAAAGGGAAACGAGATAATCGCGATCTGATCTGATCTGGCTCGAAGCAGCAGGGTAGCGTCGCAATCGCCGCGTTGCAAACTCGGTCGGTAAATACAAATCCGTGACTCATTGAAACGTTGCGTGATTAAGTTCGGTAGTTAAAACAATTACGCACATGAGCCGAGGCGGAGCTCGAGCGGGAGAGAGGAGAGAGCCCGGCTAGGCGGCGGATCGCCCGGTGCCGGTCTGCACACGACTCCGCGCTTCATCGCCGCAGTAATTCCGTTATCGGTGCCCGGCGAAGAGCGTTCACGAGTTTAGCGTGGCTTTGCCTCCGCACCGGCTAGTCGGTGGTTAGTGTAGTTTTGCTCTATCATCACGGAAAGCCAGTTTCGTCAAAAACCCTTTCGGAGAATCGCTTCGCTCGAACAGCGTAGAATTTCGTCCCTCGACCTCTGTCTATTTTATGTCTGTGTCGTGCAGCCGGTCAAAAATTGTTTTCAACACTGCTGGGGCTTTTAGCCAACGGCAGTTCGAATAACCAAACCCTATATACGGGGCTACAAATATGAGATTGTCGATTTGCCACATAGTTGTTTTTTTTATGTAACAACGGCCGAGCGTTATTTTTTGCAGCGACATCCAACGCAGCTTTCGTCGATTAACGAAAATTTGAGAGCCTCGGCCGTATGTCGCTCGTTAGCGGAGAGCGTGCTGCAGCGAACGAGATATCCTCCAAGCTATGTGTGCATGACAACACTGTGCAACGCGCGTGTTCGCTCGAAAACGTTTCGTTCCGAGTGTCGCCGTGCACAAGTGTACGGGCGAGCGTTATCGTGAGCTGGAAGCTTCGGATAACGGCGTGGAAACGCACTAAATAGCAAATCAGTCCACTAAACCATAATATTCAACACGTTTTGGCCGAAGGCTCCTAAAATGTAGCAGTGAAATACCAGCTGATTGCGTTCGTATTGTCCTCGAGATATAGCCGTAATGGTGTTGTGCGGATTCCTCGCAACAATCCTAACACTGTTACAACAAAACTCTAATTTTCCTGTCTATCGCATTATAATACAGCGGAGCTGGGCGAAATACCAAAAAATACTTCAAGTGAACAAGGTATGAAGTATCACCAGTACTCGAAGTATCAAGTACCTACGGTACTTGAAATATTTCTCGAGTATTTTTGCAAATACTTTCCGTAATTAGGTTCATAGCGTTTCGCGTTATCTAGCGTGAAGCGCTAACTTAAAAAAAGCCGCATCTATTTCAATTTTGTACATAGCTTTCTCGATGAGACATTTCCTTTATCGATTTTGACTTTCTCATACAGGAAGTGGCGTGTACTCAAAAAGTACTTGCATCGATACTTGAAATCGTGAAAAAGTACTGCGCACCTCTGTTATACAGGCGATGTCGTTATAATTAATCTATGGATATATTCAATTCAACTATACCGTCGGGGAAATAAAAAAGTGAAGGACGTCGTTTTTGTTACATTTTTTTGGCACATAAATAATTTAGCAGATAAAGTGAATTTGAAATAGACTATTTTCGCCAGCGCTTTCGAGTCCGCAGTCGCATCATCATTATTATTCATCTGAATGCAAAGTTTGTTAGCCGATTTCCGGCCAGTAAATAGAATGCTACGTATGTATATATTTTTTCTCGTACCTTTTCGAAGGTGAATTATTTGGCAGAGACATTTGAGATTCGCGTAACCTACTTTCAACGTGCCGTTCTGATCATCGTTTTCATTATTAAAAAGTATGTAAAATTCATTCGGAAACCGAAACCGTAAAAAAAAAAAAATTATTTACGTTCGGTCGAGCATATTTTTCACCACTACGATATTCTCGAGAAAATATCGTGACATTCAATGCGCGACATAAAATGTTTCCACCTCCGCGGAGAGTGCATGTAAGTGGAAGTACCGTCGTTGTTTACAATGTTGCCAAAACTCGCGTCGCTGAAATCTATGCATTGACGGTTAATAATCAAAATGGCGTCGAAGCCATATATTTCAAAAAAGGCGGACGGCGTCCTTTTGATTCCCAGCCGTCGACGCGGGGTCTTGAGAATTCCCGGGTGTACCGTAATACATACATGTCTATCGCGGCGGCAAAACGATTATCCCTCGACTGCGCCTCGAGGCCTTTGGGGCCTCTGGCTTTTTTGAAACTCGGCGAAGCGAACTATTCAATATTCATGGACCCGCAAGAAAGCACCTGACTCCGCGATTCTGTTACCCGCCCGGCTTCTCGTTGTCCCACCCGAATCCACGAGTTTCTCGTATGCACCCAAGCCAACGAAGGATCATCCCTTCTGCCCCATTTATTCAGATATTTGCTCTATTCCAACTTCGTTGTGGACGCGCGTCTCAAAAGTTTGTGAAATATATTTTTAACGCACGATCCGTCTGCAAATATCAAGAAAAAAAATATACATTTACGCTGAGACGGCTCGATTCAGGTTTCCGTGCACCGAGGCTCCAAATTTGCGATGTAACAACGTTTAGTCGTAGTAGTTTCCGAGCCTCTACTCGACAGCACCTCCGCGGTATCGATGTGCGACATATATGTACATGTATATACTCGAGGATTATTCCAGCCGAGTCAAGCAGTTTTCGACTCTAGGGCGACCTAGCGCAATTTCACGGCTGTATCGCCAACCGCCGGTGAGACGGTACATAACTCACGCCCAGAATCTTCCTATGGAAGCGCTTGAATATTCGGCTCTTGACGAGTATTTCGTAACCACGCGACGGGAGAATAATTCACATGCAGTGCGCTCATCACGACCAGATTTCGCCTCGTTGGGCTCGCTTGACGGTAATGACATTTATACATGCATATGTATTATCGAAGTACTCACGACTTTCCTTCTGTGAAGAGTTTCCCTGGCAATCTTGGATTCGCGTGGAGCAGCATTTCCTTCCGTCGTCCAAAACATACCACAGTCTCACACCATGAGCATTGTTCTCTGCTGATTCTAACATGACTGTAATCGGTGGGCTTCTCGTTTCATATCCCGCAGACTGAGGTAAACGGACCGATGACTGACCACGTCCCAGTTACCGGACAACTGACTCGCACACTTGAAATGATTACGAATATAACGGTTAACAGTTGAACATTTTTATTTTCATATCGCCAGGTCATAAAACTTGAATGTTGAAATTTTCATATCGCTTTCTCATAATGTTCCTTTATTCGCAAAGCTTCTTCTGTGAGGAAGCATATACTGTATTTTCGGCTTCCTCATCGAAGAAGCTTTGCGAATAAAGGGACATTGTGAGAAAGCGATATGAACATTTTTATTTTCCACTTTCATGAGGAGACGATATGCAATTTTTTATCTTGAAACTTTAAAGTAGCTATGTCGCTTCCCGCTCATCTCGCAGAAGTTATCGAAAAGTAAGTGAATATTGCAAGTACTTCTCGATGGTATAAAAATCTGAAAAAATGCATGCATATTAAAGGCACTGAAAAGATTCATTTTGCATAATAATAATTCCAAAATGTTATTAACAAATTTATAAAAAAATTAACTGTTTAACAAATTACCCGGCAAAACAACTTTTTTTTTATTGAAAATGATTCATTTATTTTTCTGAATACGTCCAATTCCATATAAAAAAATAAAAAGATCAAAGCTAATTGAAAAATCTGAAAAAATTCATACGTATTCAGAAAAATAAACTAATCACTTTCATAGAAAATGAAAAGTTGTTTTGCCGGGCAATTTGTTAAACAATTAATTTTTTGATTAATTTGTTAATAACATTTTGGAATTATTATTGTGCAAAATTAATATTTTCAGTATCTTTAATCTGCATGAATTTTTTCAGATTTTTATATCATCGAGAAGTACTTGAAATATTCGCTTACTTTTCTCGAACTTATGCGAGATGAGCGGGAAGCGACATAGCTACCTTAAGAGGAGGCGATAAGAAAATTTCGATTTTCCACTTTTTTCAACGTCGTGTTTGACTTTCATACAAAATGAGTGGCCGATTCAGGTTTTCCGCGATGTCATCGGGAAGCTGATCACGAATCGATCACTTATTTTATTCAAAGATGAATATTTAATACGCAAAATTGCGTCTAAATTAAAGTGTGTTGAGAACTAGAGACTCTAACCTTGAGATCGGTGCTTGATAGCAAAAATTAGCTTGGAAGATAGATATCACCTTAAATATTCGGCCATTGGTACGTTTATCTTAATGCGTTCCTTCGTCCTCCCACTGACCTTTCGTTCGGCGTCTCGAGCCACCTTCCCGAATTACGCGTCTCCTTATGGCGTCCTTTCCCTCTTACTTCCAAACACGCTCAGACACGCCGATTGGCTGCGCGGTCATCGCGTCCTAACCGTCACTCCCCCCCCCCCCCCCCCACCTGCAAGTCTATTACATTGTAAAGATTTTTTTCTTTTTTAAGTTGCCGGTTAAATCCGCGAAAAGAAAATTCTTATCATGTACGAATATGCATTTGCAGATATTTCCATACAACTAGCACGGGCAGAAAGCACGCATATCTCGAGAACTCGAGCAGTTTGCAAGAGCTGCCGGTTGTAATTATAATATCTTTCGTTAGCTTCAGGATTAGCGCAATCTCTAATTAGGCTCCCAATTTACGTTCCGTCGAGCACAAACGGCAGTTTCGTTAGCAGATTTTTTCCCCGGTAATACTCACGAAGTCATACGAGTACGGTACTGTCGGAACTTCCGGAGTAATTAAAAAGTTGAATTAATTGAATTTTAAATATCCTCGTGTGGCGGTGAGGTGGGCGAGGATAATATTTTGAACGTAAAGCGAGCGCGTTGATCGGCCGAGGGATGGCGCGGCGAGGTTCTTCATGCGGCTGCGCAGATGGCGCTGCGAGCTCGTGATAATCGGCACGTCGTTGGTCAGATTTAAAATTCGAGGGGGACACGGTTTTTGTCGTGAAACCCGTACGCATCGCCACCCGTAGCGTGCGCGGTGAATGTCAACGGATAGTTTTTAATGGCGTTCTCGGCTTCGGTGCCAAGCAATCGCGCCGCTGTGTGTTAAATTGCGAATAACTGTCGAAAGCGCGATAATGTTTGGCGAAAGGTGAAAAACAATTATCAAGACAACAACTCGGACTCTCGGCGTGAATCGTTTGACGATAATCCCGTGGATCGAGGCATATTATCGCTGTCCTGTGAAAAAGGCGCGCTTTTTTTTTCTGCATCGGCGAGATCGCCGATCGACGAATATTTCTTCGCCCGCGGTCAAACATATTGACAATTTTTCCAAAATGACATCGTCGCTCTCTGTGCTGGCGACTCACGACGAGCTGGTGCGATGCACCAATGTTCTCGTCAATGGATCCTGCGAGGAAGGTTAGTGCAATGCATTCGAAGTAATTCGACTGCATGGAAGCGAGTTTTTGAACTTTGTCGACGATAAACATTTTGCGATGGCGAAACGAACTATGAGCTTTTCTGAACGTAAGTCGTCGTGCAATAAATACAAATATTGTAATTTTTTATTTTTTCATTCAACACAGAGTTCCTGCAGTTTGCGATAAACCAGGAGGAGATGAGGCAGAAGTGGCTGGCCTCCGTCCAGGAGTGCCAGCGTCTTCATTCGGCCCTGGAGAAAGCGCACCATGAATCGGCGGATCTGGACAGAAAACTGAGCCACGCTCGCAGACTGTTGGACGAGGAAAAAAGAAGGCGCAGAAACGTCGAAGAGCAGAGAAACTCACTCGTAAAAATCTTGCTTTTACATGCCATACAACTGGCACCCTTTCCGCGTTGGCTTTGAGGAGTTCAATTTTTTTTCTTCTTTTTTTGTAGGAGAGACAAATTACACTGGCAAGAGACTTACTGTTCAACGACGGAGGCAGAAACTTAAACGACGAGACTCGCGAGAAACTCCAATTCCTTAACAACACTACTTTGAACGGTAGAAACAGCAATGCTCACTTGAAAGACTTGCACCATAATGACAAGTGAGTAAAAAATTGGAATTATTATTTATTTATTTATTTATTTAATGGGGACAAGTCCCTTGGTAAAAATAATATACACGTCTAACATTCTTAAAGATATTATAAAATATAGAGGTGCTAATATTTATCTCAGATAGTTCTCTAGTAAATCTATTTAATTTGTCACTCATAATGAAAGATATGTTTCACTAAATTATTTTATGAAAGATATTTTATTATTACTGTTTACAGAAATTAAGTTTCCATTTATTGGATTAAATTAACACGAGGGTACTCGGGATGTTTTCGTTGCTGAACTATGGACTATAAATTGTATGATTCTTGCAGACTTAATACTATAGCGGAGCTGGACTCCACTGGCTCGCTGTTGAGCGATCTCAGTTGTTTCTCAAAATCTGAGGACGATCTGGACGCGAGCGCGATGCTCCATCAGAATCAGAAGAAGCGGGAATGGAAGGAGCACAGACCCAGTGGTGAATATTCCGCTAAAAAGAGGAAAAGCACGCTGCAGAAAGTCGCAGAGCTCAACAATTCGGACAGAATAGTAGCGACGACGACGGTAATGATGCCCAAGGATGGGACGATCACCGCGTCGTCGGTTATCGAGGCTATACCGGCCGATGAGAATCACGATCCGCAATCCCAGCTGCATAGCTCGCGCAAGAGACGAAAGAGTGCCGATCGCAGTAGATCCAAAGTTACGCAGTTAGATTCAAACGATATATTGATAATTAACAACAAAGTAAGTTTGACTTCGTCGAACGTCGAAAGATTAGAAAATTTAAAGCATGTCCTTAAAAACGATACTTTGCAGCCTTCCGCTCCGATGGCCGATATAATGACATCGGGATCCGATTCGGAAGGTATATTCAAACCGAGTCCCAACATCGGAGGATACACTCTGAATTCAAAGACGTCCAGAGGACACAGCTTCGCGGCGAAGACCGTTATAAAGCCCGAGATATGTTCGCCATGTGGCAAGAGGTATGACAAAGCGATGTTCTTCGGTTATTATTTCAGCGCCGAGCAAATAAGATCGACTCAGTTAATCGTTGATTATTTTACAGAATAAGGTTCGGGAAAGTGGCATTGAAATGCCGCGATTGTCGAGCAACAGCACATTCGGAGTGCAAAGATCTCGTGCCACTTCCGTGCGTACCCGCCGGAAATACGCCCACGCTCCGCGGCATATCGGTATGCATTGGTGTTCGTTATTCTAACGTTTCAGATTAGATTACGTGGGGTGGTTAACGGAAATATTTTTTTTCCAGGGCACCATTGCCGACTACACGCCTATGATACCGCCTATGGTACCGTCTCTGGTGGTTCATTGCATCAACGAGGTCGAATTGCGTGGTATGGGCGAGCAAGGCCTATACAGAGTAAACGGCGCATCGACAGACGTCAAGTGTCTCAAAGAGAAATTCCTCAAGGGCAAAGGAGCTCCGAATCTATCCGAAATTGAGATAGCCACTATATGCTCGACACTCAAAGACTTTCTCAGATCTTTGCGCGAGCCACTGATCACCGTTGGACTATGGGCAGATTTCGTTCGCGCTACTACGATTCCCGACAAACAGGACGCCGATGCAGCGTTGTATCAAGCTATCTCCGAGCTACCTCAACCGAACCGCGATACCCTCGCCTTTCTCGTTCTGCACTTGCAGAGAGTATCCAGCAGCGCGGAATGCAAAATGCCGATTACTAATCTCGCCAAGGTCTTCGGTCCTACGCTCGTTGGGTACAGCTGCCAGCAACCTTCGCCGACTTCCATGCTCAGTGAGACGAAGAACCAAGTCGCGGTAAGATCATAATCGGATGAAAAAAAATAAATTCTTATCGACAAAAAAAAGCATCACATATAACGTCCAATTTGTACCTTTAATTATTTTCAGATCGTTGAAAGCTTGCTGAAGATCCCCTCCGATTACTGGGCCAATTTTGTTAATCCCGAATGCTTAAGTGGCTTGGGAACACCGAAAACAGGCGAGTTGAGACACACTCCGTCGACAGAGTCGCTTCTAAAACGAACGACGGCTCGTGGTTTCTTCAACACTCCGCTTGGTTCTAGGTAAATATCAACTATGTAGTAAGTGGACGCTTATTATCGCTTTGTTTTTAACTTTTTCTATTCTTTTTTTTCACAGTCGGACATTTTTGAGAAAAAACAAGAAGTACTTCGCAACGCCGCCATCCAGGTCAGCTTTTTAGACAGTACAGAGATATTATAATTTAATATATAATTATATGCCGACACGACGACACGCCTTTTTTTACTATACTTTTAAACGATAAGACCGATGCACCGGACACTGTTTTATAAACTTACGTTTATAGTTTCTACCTTTGATTTATCCAAACACCACGTTTGTTTTGACTGGACGTTTGTTAAATGACTTTACATTTCATTGGACTCCGTAAGATTTTACACAATATAACGAGAGTTGCTTTTTGGTACGTTGTAGGGACGGTAGTGGTGATTAAAGCAAGTTGATCATGAAATGGATTGTTTCAAGAAAAAAGAAAACACGCACACGAAGTGTGCTCATTAACGAGACTGACTCAATACTACCCCTCCTCATTCGAAAAGTGATTCGTTGCGAACAGTTATTTTTTTCGTACACGCCAAGCGGAATCGACACATGAACGCTGGTATTTGTAAACATTATTTTCTTTTTTTATTCTCGCGATCACTATAAATGTATTAACAATGGTTACAGAATAAAACAATCACTAATTTTGCTAATAATATTCCTATCAATTTATCTCGCATATACGATTATTTACACATAATTTGGAATATTTCCTTTTGTACAAAATCAATTTTCGTTCACTTTGGAGCAAGTTTTTTCCTTCAGCTCCCAGCAAGATTCCCAGAACAATTTCAGCCTGTTATCGCCGTTCGAGCAAAAGTGACGGAAATCTTGGATGAATTTCTTTTGAAATAGTTCGTCGCCCGCTGACGTGGAGAGTGATTTCCACTTGCGGCTCACCATGTGGTTCCAGGACCAGAGAAATCCCATCTGAGTGTGTGAAGCGTTTTTTTTTTATTAGTTATGCATTTTCATAAGAAAATCGAGTTAATTACCGATTTTTCCTTAAATTTTTACTTACTCTCCGATCCATGCTGTAATCGTCCTTGTTTTTTCCACTGACGTGTCTCGTGATGTACGCTTCATGCGGGCTGGGTTGATCCGGATGAACAGGATATCTTTTTTGACCAGCGGCGGTTCGTCTCACCACACTGGTGCCGGCCCGAGGTCTCGGCCGCGTCGACACCATCGATGGCACAAGAATGAAAACGTTGCCCGTTATGTGCACGTACTGATGATCGTTCTCGTTGTTCTCCATTTGGCAAGGGACGAAACCGAATCTCTGAAGGATAGCTTCTTGCAGTAGGAACAATCTTTGTGCGTATGTGTCTTCTCGGAATTCTGCAAGATCCAAATAGTAAAAGAAGTCAACAGATTCGATATTAAGAATGGATATTAAGAATAGTCTAAAGCGAACCTTCGAAGAGATATCGCTTGTTGGTCATCAGGCATTCCGTATCCAGGGGTATAAAGATTGGTCCCCTGAGTGGATCACTCTTGAGAGTGTATGGGAGCGCCAGTAGATCGCTAGGAATTGGCACCACTTGTATTCCACACAGTTGAGCTTTTCGTTGCCACACAAAAATCTTGAAACAGAAATAACAGTAGAAATCTATAACTGAATAATAAGACAACATTTCTCTTGACTCGTGTATGTTCAGTGGATGAGATACTAACAAGGTCAGCTACGATGCTTCCGGAGGCAGCGACCCACTGTACGACAAGTTCATAAGAATTGTCAGTCCTAAACGTCGACTGATATCTCAAATGGCCCCATTCGATTCTATCGCTCCGGTTGTTCAGGTCCACATCCAGATGCGTGTGCTTGTAAGGTAGAGCTGGAAGAAAAAAAAACATGTCAATAATTTATTGATTTAATAAATTGTGAAAGATCTGGGGTCAATGATTTTTTTTATTACCTCTCGAGTCTTTTTCACTCGTGGGATCCGATATTTCGAGATCGTCACGAAGAAACGGTGGGATGTTGGACTCGTCTATGGTTTCGCAGCTCGGTATGGATATCGGTGTCGAGACGCTGGGTGGGATTATCGTGGAGGAAGGTTCACACCATCCTTCCGGCGCCTTTATCTCAACCTCGACCCACTCGTTCTCAAAGCTTTGAAGATCGCACAGTGGCGGCGAATAATCCACAGCTAAGCCAAAAAAAAAAATGTCACTCCTTTAACAATGTTCTTCATTCGTTATCTCGATTCTCAAGTTACCCTTTTGTCCATCTTTGTCCTGAACCATATGATATAAATAGAATCCCAAGATGAAAGGCTTAGAGAAATCCCCGGAAGCGTGGCATATCAGACGATCCATTATCATACTCTGCAGAAATGAAATTCATTAAATCGCAATTTTGCTCATTAGCTGATATTGTGTTACGTCGTCGACGGACCTTCATAATCTTTATGGCGTCTTCCACGGTGACCCCACCTTCGATGTGTTTGTTAAGCCATTGCACCGCATCAGCGCTGACGAATGTTTGACTCGGAAGCGACGGATGCTGCGTAAGAAATCCAACGCCCGTTTGGGGATGCTTCATAGCTTCGAGAATCTCACTGTTAGGTGCTGTACTTTTGATCTTCGTCACTTCGGTCGTAGAGCTGAAAAAAAAACATTACAGTTGATTAGACAGTCGGATAACGAAAGGTAGTCGGCAAGTCTTTATCGAGGGAGAAGATACTCACTTTTCTTCGGTAACTTCCGAGTGATCTTGCTGCGGTTGTTCCAACGCGAGAGGAAGAACTGCTTCACTGGCCGGCGACACTCTTCCTCTGTCCATGACCTTCGATCCCGACCTGGTACCCACGCAAAAATGTCATTACCAGAATCAACGACAACAGATTTTCTTGGACTAAAGTGCGTTTTACATTACTTAGGTACATTACAAGCAGAGTGCGTAAAAAAGTTTGAGAAATGTCGACGAGAATTACCAGTGCTTTTTAGTAATGAAGTTTTGAGAAAAAGGATAAGTCATAGTTAAAATCGCAGGTAAAGTGCCGCATTCAAATGGAGGATTCACAGGGTTGAAGAAATTGAGCGTTTGACAATTGATACAATTTTCAATAACTTGGATCATCACTGTTTGTGCTTCTCCCGGAAAGATTGACTGATTGAACTGACTGGACTGATTGGAAATACTACAATCGTTCATCCGCGGTGATAAGGAAGATTTAAAAAAAATGTTAAACGATAGAAAAGAAGCAAAGAAAAACCAACCTGTTTGGCACGTAGCGAGGAGTGTCGAGGCACGTGCGGGCAGCTGCAGCGGTATTTACTACATGCTTCTCCTGTACAGAAGACCCCGTCACTCACTCACTCACCACCAAAAGTTTTCGCAAACAGAGCATACGCACACACATTTTATTTTTTCTCAGTCAATGAAAGGATTGTAGAAATCAAAATTGATGTTAGCGAGATCGTTTGAGGACCTTTTTTTTACAATTCGTGCAAATACTCTGTATGCACAACTACGATATTAACGATAATATATAAAAACTGAAAAGTGTAATAGCAATTATTGTAGAAACGAAATGTAGACAAAAGAGCAGAACCTCTACATAAAATCATTTTTTTATTTAAAAAAAATTACGCTGATGTATATCACAGTGCTGCGAAAATGAAATATTATCAGCGCTATCCCTGCTCCATTTACCCATGGATATGCCGTATCTATAAATCTATGACATGCACACGAAAGAAAAATCCAGAAATTCCCAATGAACAAAAAATTTAGCTGCAATAGAAGAGAATCAAACAAAACTGAGAATATGCGAGCTCGATCAAAGCGAAAATGTTGCAGTCGCCCGTTTAAAGCGTGGTCAAACCTTGGTCTCGGCTTTTCAGGTAGGCGATTGCTTCCAAGCCGCTCCCGGAAAGGAGAGCTCCCGACTAGATTTGTCTGTAAATCATGGTTGAACATACCGATGAAATAATCCGTCAATGAATGGTCATTCGTCGATGATGAAATGTCTTCGCGACGTTATCAATGAATGATACGAAATGAAAGCTCGTTTTCGTGGATGCAACATTCAAAGCGCATTGAAAGCGAAGAACGTATTAACGTGGATGATTCCATAGATTCTCGATGACTGCATCTATGTATATGTTTGTACTACAAATATAAATAGAAAAAGAAGCGATATCTGGGGGAAAGTGCAGGAAAATAAAAAAAAATCTTTGAGGCAGAAATTATGATAAAACGTGGGGGTACATGCAAATAATATATTATTAAGTGATTCTGTTTGATTGTATCCGAACGAATCTCGATCGCGTTCACTGAAATTGACTGCTTAAGAAGGTATAAAGCTCCCGTTATGAAGAATATCTCGGTCGAAGATCGGCTGAGGCTAGAAGAGAGAGAGAGGATAGGAGGTACCTGGTTAGTGAGGAATATCAGGCTCGTGCTGTGCCTGCGTCTTGTCAAGTGTGTCGCAGGGTCTCTCGGGATCTCTCGGAGACCGCCTAGAGCTGTCGGGCTCTGAAACATAGCATGCTGAACTTCCTCTCCTAAAGACATTCGAACTACCGGCAAACTACGTCGAATCTACACATACGAACAGTATTTCTACGATAAATGTTGTTCTCGAAGCTACGAACGCTTCCGCAACGAGGATAAGAACGCCGTACGCCCTGTTGAGAAAATATTAAAGCGGAGATACTTATCGCAATTAATAATAACATGTCGATTGGGTAGATGCAAATAAAAAAATTGTAATAATACGTGACGTAAGCGGCAAAAATCAAACTAAGTATTGTTGTGGATAAACTCAGATGTTACTCGGTGCCGGCATGCAAATTTAAGGGCAGATAGCGTTGAATGCGGTACATAAAAAAACTAATTTAGATTTTAGAGAACGTATTAAAGGAACAAAAAAAATTCTGTTTCAAAACTCGTCCATCCTAGAACTTGTGGTTAAATCAGAAAAAAAGATTAAGATTGTTGTTAGAGTTCACTCTCTCAGAGTATTATTACATTAATCATTACCCAATTTTTGTTAGGATTTGGCCGACGTATCTTGTTTAAATAGCCTTCGATGAATCGTAAAAAACCGTCCATCAGTTGAGCTTGCTCGTGGGCTGTGGGAGGTGTGTAAAGATCGCATCTTGGGGAACCTTCCAATATTCGGCGCGTCGCTACATTGTTTAGAGGCAATAAAAACATTCGGAATCTCCAGTACTTCAATGCCTGAAAAAAGAAAAAAAATTGCGAAAGCCGTTATTTATAACCGATATTATTTTTTGTTCCAAAATTGTTTTTCTGTTTACCTCGGCCAGAGCAAAGTCTGTATCTCCTCGCGTGCATATGTAATGATCTAAGTAATTCCAATTGTAATTTTCGAGTTTTTCCGTCGTGAAGGAAACCCACGATACTTCGTATGTGTCGTGATGAGGCGCGTGAAAACGGTAGCGATAATGAATATTGAATGGCGGGTAAGGATGGCTGAAAAAAATTAAGCTTACATTACTTTTTCACATACAGTAGAACCTCGACTATCCGAACCCGGATGATCGACGTGTTATTAGAAAATAACACGAAGTTCATTCGATGCATACCGAGGTCTGTATCGTGTGACCGTGATAGAATTTCCACAAAGCGATATTTTGTGAAATATCCTTCCGATGCTCAGCAAGTATTCTTCTTTTGGCTCGGATTCCGTCTGTCTGCCACGCATTACGGAGCTTACAGCTGGTACGGCATTGCTGCCCGGTGTCGACGACTGCTGCTTATTGCTCGGAGAGAGTATTATCAACTGGAAACCCTTGAGAGACGAAAATGATAAATGGCAGATGAACCGGATGATGAAAGTAAATTTTCTCAGCAAGCATACTTGGGCCAACCGCTGAGACACGAGTTCTTTGAAAACTTCAGCCGTTGTCAGAGGTTTCTTGTAAATTGCTCTCTGTTGAGCAAAATCGGCGTTCACGTCGTCGGGAAGAAGATTGTAGTCCGACACGAGATAGTCGTTCTGGAGACTCCTCTTGTCCGGAAAATAGTCTGTCGTTATTGGCAAACAGGCTGGTATTGTTAGCGACTTCCAATCCACACCTGAATGGGTGAAGATATTTAAAAATTCGTTTTAATGAAATTCTTTTACTGGAGAACGTAAGGAATAATACTGTGCAAAGCCAGATAAACAACTCAGATAATGCTGTATGAGTATGTACAATACAGCTGGTGCATTTCGGATTTACATAGTGTGGATACAAACGACTAAGAGTACCGTACTGGCACGCGTAACTACCGTACAGAGAAGAAGAAAGAAAAACCACGGTACGTGTGGGTGACAATGTACTGCATGGATATCATGACGAACGAGTGGTTGCATAAGACGATATCAATGGAAAAAAAACAATTTGAACGCAATGAATTTTTTTCAAATATGGCAGTAAACAGCATAGTGTGTTTGGCTCAGCGATGTATTACAAAAAAGCATTTTGAGTAGCAAAGCAAGGCAGACAGTCTAGTAAAGAGAATAAAAAAAGAGGATACGATTTCGGCGAAACCGTGAAAGGGTCGAAGAATCGTAATACAAAGCTGCATTTTTCTATAAAGAAAACAGTAACGTATAGTACACATGCTGCATAATATTAAAAGATATTAGGATAACAGTCGATAGATCTTGAATATTGAAAATGCTACTTTGATGTGGGGGATTTTATTTTATTTTAACTTTGGGGAAGTGAACGAGAGTGCACTATTAAATCAATACAAAAATCGAATTCCAATAACCGAATCAGCCCCCAGTAATTTATGGCGCTAACCTATGATTGCTGTTTAAAGTGACATCATAGTTGCACATCACACGCGCATCAATGTGTCCAGCGTTGCATCCCAACAAGACGTGTACCACAGCATGGAAATAAATTTGATAACATTAATTCTCATGTAAACGCTGCAATAATGGGGGTGGGGCTACGATAAAAAAAGAACGCGACCATTTTCAAATGTATAACATACGTGTACAAATGTATACGAATGGATTCGATAAACTACGGATATATTGAGTTTCGGAATCATAATTTTTTTTTTATTGTATAAGCAGACCAAAAATATTTGAATGTTTTTTTTTATGACTACGTTCCAGTAGCTTGACAATGAAATTTGATTGCCTCGTATGCCTCTGTTATGGAGTTTATAGTAGTGCATTCCGAGTCACTTAATGTCATGTAAATTATGTGAATTGGCATGAATAAACTGTTCATGATTGAATCATGCGAGTATCTTGCGATGATTCGTATAATCGATACAAGCCGTTTTATCAGCGAAACAGTAAATTTTCCATTTAGACGTATCGGATACATGTAAATCGACGTTGTAAGACAATCATGCACATGACGGCAATGCTATGTATGTGATGTGAGCCAAAAACGATTGTCCCGATTTTTTTTTCCTTGGAGTATACAAACATTATGCTCGACGTATCGACAATCGGCAAAAAAAACCTCCCGACAATTCTTTTGTCAATAAATCATTAGCGAACCTGTGGTTAGTGCTGGAGTCCACTCTTGCTCGCCAGTGGCACCCCACAACAGAGTCAAACTTTTATTTACGGACGGCAAAGCGCTCTGGCCACTTTTCTCTCCGCCGGACAGTGGGAGACTGGGTCGTTGGCTTTTTCCTTTCGAATCTGTTAATCAACTTGTACCCGTTGCATTTTCGTTCTCGCAGTTGTTATGATACAAACATATTTCGTAACTTACGGTCTTGAAAGCCAACTTGTGAGGCCGATCTTGAAATCGCTCCTTGGGTTGTCGATGAACCGTTACCATGCTCGACTGGGGAATCACTCACCGTTGATGTTGTGTCCGTTTGCTGATCCGATCGCGACTGCGTCGGTACGGCTTGATAGTGATGCTGTTGGATAAGCACTCCGGTAGGTCCTGTGGAATATTATAATTATTATTAACAATCGATGGCATGATTTTTCGGAGCTGGCATCTCAGACAATATTCGTAGATCAATCGGTGACGTTAAAAATAAACATTTAATCGGCGAAGTCCTGTATCTTTTGAAATCTCAATAACACACCTTTCGGAAATATGTGAGTCCATCGTCGTCGATTACTCGTTAGTTTGATGGTAACGTGCGACGGATCGAATGGATTTATCAGAGCTCTTCCGGGTCGATGAGAATTCACCGGTTGCGCGATAGCATTGGTCGGACTTCCGGCGCTCCCCACAACAGGTCTGAATGGTGGTGAAATTTCGGCATCGATCACGTCGCTCTTTATCGAAGTTCTTGTCACTGCTGTGAGATTTAAAAAAATTAAAAAAAATCTATAAAATGAACGGTCCTTGTTACTTGATAACAAAACTCGTACCGTGTGTTTCTCCGTTAGAGCCGTTTCTTGCTGCATCATCACTTCTATAGGGAATGGAAATCGCGGCGCTTCGCGTCGTGGATATCGGTTGAGAATGCGCATCTGTAACTGGATGATGTATATCCGGATCGGACATTTTGCGCTTAAGGAGCTTCAAGACTTGAGCGTTGTTGTGCGTCTCCATACAAGCCACACTGGTTTTCTTCGTGCGCGTTGAAACTCTGTCGAATGCAGGCGAAAATACGTGCAATTGCCCGATAAACGTTACAGCATTGTTTTTTGATTGATTGAAACCTTTCAATGCATTACCTGGATGCATGGATCGTGGGCAGTTGAAATACTTGAGCGTCGTACGCGTCGTAATCGAACAGAGGATTGTGAAGACACTCTCGCGTTTCCTCTTGCAACACCTTCGTTTTACACAGTAATTTGCTATTCTCCGTCGGCTGTTTTGATACCCTTTGAGGCAATTTTATACGAGGAATAAACGTTGAATAGGGAATCTTCTTGTTCGTCGAGTAGAAACTCAGATTTATCCAGTGAGGCATGCTGTAATCGTCCGGCACGTTCGTCGATGTATCTTTATTGTGAAACTGAAACAATATCATGGGTTTTAAATTTGTTTTCATTTTTGCAATTACTTATCAATTGCATACCTTCAATAACGGAACCGCGTGCAAAGGTTGTTCGCCGACGCAGACCAAGTCACTCCCGACTCCGTTATCGATAATTCGTTGTTTAGTAACGTTAGTGAGCTCTCTGTCGACTTCGAATACTCCAACACCCGGAGTTATAACTACCGAAAGCTGCCCGGTTCTGTCGAAACTTCGATCCAAGTAGTGCTTTTCAAAGACTGTGTTCAATGAATAGTAATCCAATTAAAAATACTAACAAGATGAGACTCGATTGGGCATAGAATCGCTTCGGCGGTTCGTCGGATTTACCATTTAACGACATATTGAGGACTTCCAAAAAATTGCCCTGAGCCGCTGTTGAATTCGTGGCTTCCGGCATATCGATTCCGGGCTTCTGATGATATTCCAATACGATTTTTTGATAATCAGTGAATAATTTTCTAAGCTGCACGAGAATATTACTCCAATCTTCGAATCTCTCGTTCTGCACAGCGACCCTGTAGAAATCTTCGTAAAATCTGCCCCTGTAATCGTGCTGCAGGCATTCCCGCATATGGTTTGGAAATTCTTCCAAACTGTTGGCATTGTAAAACGTGCGCGAGAAAAGTACTATGGTAACTTCGTGATTGCTGCCGTTCTTCTTCCACTTTTGAAAGAGATCCGCCAGAAAACCGTTCACGGCTTTCTCGAAGTACAAATCTCCGTGAATATCGAAGTCCCACATTTCTGAGCTCATTTGAATAAAGAGGTAGACCATGCTTGTAGAGGAACGAAACACCACCTGCAAGGAAGCGAAAGACATTTTTTTTCCTACTTGGCTGAATAACATCGCGATTCGCGTGTTTGTTACCGACCTTTGTGTCATCAGTTATCACACCGCATGCGACGCGATCTCCCAGAGACCACATTTCGTACACCTGACATCTTATACTGCCTCCACAAAATTCAATTTTTTTGTTCATGTAGACACACGTGTTGACCTAGTAAAAAGCATGAAAATTTATTTATTCTGAGCGACCTTTTCAGAGAAATCTTATTGTCCTTATATAAATATACTCATTGAAAAGTTTAGACGATAATTATATATTAATAGACTCAGTATGTCATACTGATTGAGAAAAAGTACTTGACATAGTACAAAGTACTATGTACTGTCCTACTTCAAGTCCACACTTGAAATACCAAACAAGTACCCGGTACTTCAAGCTCTAATGTCTGTGCCACTCCAAGCATCTTGAGCAGCTTACCAGACTGTTTTTAAGCCTCCACATCTCGCTTCTCCCCATGTATTGATCTTTGAAAGTGAGCTCAATAGAATCCAGCGCAACATCATTAGGATTAACGATGTTCATATGAACATCGGCGAAGGTTCTCAGTTGAAACATTGTGGCTACATTGTTCTCGACGCTGATGGTCTCACGACCTTGGAGATCTTCCTTGAACGCAGTGACCTGCAGGAGCAGACGACTGAACTCGTCTTCCGGGTGATAAATCTCTACTACATCTCCCTTTTGTATTCCAGGATTGTCCTTAGAATTTATAATCAAATCTTCGCCACTAAAGTTTTTCTGATGAACGATTAGTTTGAACAGCTTCATTTTTGCAATATCATCGGTCCTCCTTGTACTGTGAAGAGTCTGAAATTAAAACGTACTGAATTAACAGCCCGATCGGGTGGGTTTTTGTTCGAATGACAATTGCCTAAATGCATCACATACCGTTGACCATTTAGTACGGTAACGATAAAATAAAAGCCTGTGGAAGGAACTTCTCGAATTCTAAGGTATCGAAGAGTAATTTTTTTTTCTACGTTGTATCCATTTTATGGGTTTATTAAATCAAGATAGCGAGTAACAATCCGGACAGTGACACACGAGATCAACAATAGGTATAGTCTCGCTGGTCGATTCAAGGCTGCGGCGCGGAGGGTCTCGTGTAGTTCGATAAAGCAACTTTATCAAGTTTCATATCAGTAATCAATTTTCGTTAATAGCACAATGTTATGAGCTGATTATCGAGATTGACAGGAGCTCTGACCGCAGCGGCACGGGGCGCGCGTTTCAATACTGGGGCTTTTCCATCCAGTCGTGGAAAATATTACGTTATAATGACGGATTGATTTGATTGGTCCATTCTGTCAGATGACGCTGGTATCTGATGGAAGGGACCAATCGAATCAATCCGTCGTTTTAACGTAATCATTTTCACGGTTGGATGAAAAGCGCCAATTAGAAGCGAGTCGCCGAGCATCTTGCAGCTAATATCGAAACTCGCGCATCACCCTCCGAACTACTGCGGACTTGCAGCTGACATCGAAACGCGACCAAAGTTTGTTTTCTCCGTATTCCTTCTGCTAGACCAAGTTCGACGAGTAATCTAGTTCCTCGCGTGTCGAATAATGTTTGACGACGACACCGTGTAATTGTGATGAATGTTTTACAACAATGCACACGCGCGACGTAAATTTCTATCGACTGGAGTGACCTGAAAAAGATAAAACGAGAGACAATGGTCACGGTATGCGCGGTTGAATTGGTATTTTAATGAAAAAAATAAAGAAAAGAAGGAAAAAGAAAAACGAACGCAAAGAAATGGGGAAAATACGTTGCGGCTTCGGGACATTTCGATAAATTAATATAAACAATGAGAGATGCGTACCAAAGGCCTCCTCTTGTTCCTCATATGCATCGTAGGGAGCAGTATTATATTCATCGCGTTCAGTAATCCGCGACCTTCCATCCAAACGCTGGTTACTGAAACGCATAAGCAGCTTCGGAGCTTCCAGGTTTGATAATATCGTATTTAACGACATGATTATCGTCACGCGCATTGCTAGCGATACCGGTGAACGACTTTTTTGATTCTTCCAGGAAAATTTGAAGGATGTCGAGGAGAAGCGTCTTGTGACAGACTCAAAGTACCTGGCGTTGCTGGGGCTCGACGGCCAAGCGAGCACGACTCCGGTCACGCCGAAGCCTCAGAATGTGACCGTCGTGACGCTCCTCAGACCGGGAAGCGAACAACATATTTATGGCTTCGTCAGAAACGTCTCCCACTTCTTGCCAAATAACAACATAGTTGTTTTTGGAGTAGGATTGAGCGACGACGCGTCGCAGAGCATAAGAACTCTTTGTAATTCTAGCAGATGTAATGTGATTCAATTGGATTTAAGCCCCTTCCCTGCGCACGCAGAGGATGATAGACTGCACGTCTATCGGCCTCTAGTCATACAGGTGAGTGCGAATCTTTTCGTATATCGTTGCGCTTCAATCTGTTCCTGGAGAATAATTTTCTTCCACTTGTCAAATTCAAAATGTTGATTTTTCCCAATTACAAAAAAAACATTATTTATTCACATATGTATTACATGAACGTTTATTCATGTACATGCATTCGTTTATGCACACTTCAAAAATTTTTATAAAAATTAATGAATAAAAAATTATGGATATGTATAAACGAATATATACAATTTTTGTACTCAACATTGAGATCAAATTAATTGATCGGTATATTAAACATTATTATTATTATTAATATTTACAGAAAGGTTTATACTACCTTTCTGTAAATATTAATAATAATTATGCTTGAAAGCTTATATAATTATGCTTGAAAAAAAATGTCTAAAGCTTGATTTAATATACCATGCATTAAGTTTGACTCATACGTGTACATTAAATTTAATCTATCAGTTTATGCATGAAAAGTTTGTCTGATTCATGTATAGTTTTGAAGAGACATTTTTTGCAGTGTACATACGATATGAGAACATTATTATATACATTTGACTATCGTCGATTGGTCGGCGCCGAGACTGCAATAACGCACGTATTACGAATTTCAGACAGCTTTAAATACATTAGGAAACATATTGTACATGGATTCGAACGTGCGTCTCAACTCCTCGGACGTGGTGAAGTACCTGCTACCGAAATCGGGGGTATTGACCTGGCCAACGAAGCACGCTATAAGTTCTCTGACGCATCCAAAGATGTACGAATACTTTCACGTCTCCGCGGAAAGTTTCTTCTTTCTTCCCTTGATAAGGGCGTCTCATATAGTGATCAGAAATAGTAAAGAAATTCGTGAGAACGTTATGTTACCTTGGGTTCAGTGTGCTCTGACGCGAGACTGCATCTGTCCTATAGGTTGGTATATTTTAGTCAGTCTTTAATTACGCTGCAGATAATCATTGAAAATAAATATAAAAATTTAATTAACAAAAAAAAAACGTACGAACAGGCGCACAATCAGCTGGTTGTCGATTCAACAAACGGCCGCAATATCGTTACTCCGGCTGTCACGCATACGACACATCGGCGCTGAACATCATTCTCGGATTGTATTTCAACTTCGATGATTCGTTCTACGTTCATCAGGAGAGCGAAACGTACTTCAACAAAATACAGTCGGACGAAGTAACCGAGGAGTACCTCATGATCGCCAGACAGAACAACGCCACCGAGGCTAACGCTAAAACTTTGATATCCATAGAACGGTGAAATAATTCGCTCATCCCGACATACGTTTTTACGAATGTATTGACATTAGTCGTATGAGTATGAACGAGCACAATTTAATTTAAGAAATAAACATCTTCGATTAAAGTAAAAAGGCGTATATTATACCTTAAAAAAACAAGAAGAAAAAAAGAAAAGTAGACCCAAATAGACCAAAGTAGTTCTGGCACCCACGTAATTCGCTTACGAAATTCGCGTTGAGCTGCGTGCCAATGTCAAAAGTCGGAATCGATCGGTTACAGCCAGAGGCGTGCGTACTTTGTTTTTTTTTTCTTTTGCGGATTTCAACGCCTTTCAAAGTCGTCCAAACATCGACGACCGCCGAAATTCAACAACCGAACTTAACACTCTTGAATGTCATCGATAAATCGGCTTAACCCGGTGACGTAGATTAAAATTGAATCTATAAAGTATCGTCTACTCAATCGCGTCGAGCATCACCGACGGGATTCGCTATTGTTTGCCACAAATAGAATAAAGAGGGTCAGAGTCAGTTATCGTCATGGATGGGAAAGATTCGTATGTGAGTAGACGAGAAATTTTCGAGACATCGATCGTTCGCGACTCGATCGGTATCAAGCTCCCTCGTGTTCTCGAATAGTTTAGCTTCTCACGATGACAAACGCTCATCAGGTGCTGGACCAGGGCTAAGCGCGTTGTCCAGTAATGGCCCATGACAGCGACATTGACAGTTGGGCTTTGAGGCAGGACGATTTGCCAGCTCACAGCTTTTACCGGAACCTGCCCAAATCTGCAGCCGTCACGAGCGGAGCGCCGCACAATCCACCATCCAACGGTTATTCTCGTTGTCAGCACCGGTAATCTTGCAATGCAATGAAAAATCTCTTCGAGTCTTTTTATACCGAGGAAGAGTTGTGTAATTTGTAGAACGAGGATCACACGTTCGGGCTCCGACGTCCGCTTCGTCGATCCAACGATACACCCCGGGTCTTTGGAAAGGAGCGAGGAGACCGGTCGGAGACCGATAATCGAGGCGAACTGCGGCGATTCCTCTACGCTGGTTGGACATATTTCATCCCTCTCGATAAGCGGTGTATCGAATGTGCCCGATAACGCCGGAGACCAGCAAACTGGTCGGAATACCTACCGTTGTCAGCCTCTCTCACCTACGACTGCCTCAACGATTGTATCGTCGAGAGCCAACTCCAAATCGTCAATAACAGTCCGCTGTTGCACGCTTGGCAAAGGTCGAGCGGACCAGGAGGAATCTAACGATTGTCCCGATCAACCGAGAGTGCAGAGGTACGTTCGATTATTATTTATTATGTTTTTTCCCCTAATTTACACTGTTCATTGTATTCTTGGGGTGCATTTAGATACGCCGTGAATGGTCAGCGAGTCGTAGAATTTTCGTCGAATTCGGTGTCGAGCACAAACCTCTCGGAGCGGCAAGGATCGACGAACGGAAGGAGGAACGCTCACGAGGAGTGGGTGGAGAAGAAGAAGGCTGCCGAACTGCAAAGGAAAGAAGAGGCGCGTAGGATAGAGCGGGAAAAGCAGGCCGAGGAGGAGCGACTTACGAAAGAGCGCGAAGAACGAGAAGCAAGGGAGAGAGATAATTTTCTTCAGTGGGCTGAGAGGAAGAGGAAGGAGGAGGCCAGCAAGAAGCAAGCTATCGAGAGAGAATTGGAGTTTGAGAGAAAATTGAAAGAAGTTGAGGAGAAGGCTGTGATGGCGAAGACGATACATCTTCGCCAGTGGGCCAGAAAGAAAGAGGAACAGCAGAAAGGTATGTTCTCCAGTTATTTCGCCCTACTGTTGGAAAGGCCGATTTCTTAATTGCTGCTACTCTATAGCTCTGCAGAAAAAGCTAGAGCTTAAACGGAAACGGGAGGACGACGAGCGTAAGAAGCGACTCGAGCAAAGCTCAAAGGCCTATGAGAAATGGAGAGAAACATCGAAGAACAGACCGAGGCCGGCGACTCAAGGATTGTTACGTTAGTTCGACGATTTTGCAGTTTTGTCGTTGGATTTATCGATTCTCATTGCAAAACTTCATTTACAGCTCATCACAAAGCCACACCGTCCTACATCAATCCAAACCCTTGGGTAGTCGATGACATCGAGTCGACCGAAGTGCCGAAGGATCAGCCGCCGGGTGAGGCTAAGAAATCAGCAGCAGGTCAGAGTAGCGTTAGAAAAAGTATCTCTTCGAAGCCGTAATTAGAGACGCAAGAGCGAAGAGTCCGAGAAAGTCATTGATTTCTCCCTCACGTCTTAGACACTCCGAGCTTAGGCGAAGAACTCTCTTTGCCCTCTCGTATCTATACATAACATATATTTTTAATGCGAGTTACCGTCACACCGGAAGTGGCGAATATTATCTCGAAAATCCGTTCGAAGCTTTTATTTATATTTTCTTCTTCGCGCTTCGATTCATACGATACTCGACGCCGATTGAAATGCGTGTCAATAAAATGCACCGCTCTGTAGATCATTCTTGAGTATATATATATTTAAAATCTCCATTTACATAAATATATGTCGATGTACTCTAAGCGTACGGTATATTTTTTCCGCGATGCTGCAAATTCCACCGCGAGTCGTACGCAATCGCGACTAAATAGCTCGCAGAAATTCGGGATGTTCACCTTGCAAACTTTTTGTACTCTACATCGGCCCAGCTCGTTGACGAATACGGCCATAACGAGCGTATCTAGTTATTTTATCGTCAAGATGAGTATGTTACGATAACTTAACATTTAATTATATCATTTTCCGTGTCACGTCATTATTTTCCAATTCATTTACTTCGGCATCTCTTCCTCCTCCTCCTGGAGCCTCTGTATGTCGGATTTGTTCATGAAGTAATAAGACGGCTGTCGCGATTTCTGTATAGTACAAAAAGGAGCACCGTTAACATTAGTGGAAGAAAAATTAAGATAAAAACAAAAAATTCAGCGTTAACTCACGAGATCCTTTTGCACGCGCTTCGCTCCGGCTTTGATTAAAATTGCGCTGAGAGTTTCAACAGCTGGTACACCCATTGCGTAGTGAAGAGCAGTTCGCTCGAGCTGAAAGTAGAGCAGCTCAAAGAATTGTCGCGATCGATGGGGGGAAAGACGTTTTACTAGGGAAGTAGGTGAACTCACGTTGTCGCCGGTGCGCAATGCATCCGGATACTTGGTCACGATATATTCGACGATATCGGCGTGCTCACCGAGCACGGCGGTGTGAAGGGCGGATCGACCGGCAATATTTTTGCCCACTGCCAACAGTGTTCCACCGGTCCCGTTTCTGTTGAATATCTCCTTCGTGGTCTCGAGGTCACCGGCTCGAATCGCGCGGTGTACTTCCTCGCGCAGGGCCTGGAATTGACCGAGCATTTCCATATTACCTTTCGAACAATGTTTCGCATTATTAACATTCAGAATTTTTTTTCTGCTCACAACAAAATTCGGAATTGATTGCAGAAATTGCACGGTCGCCTCTCGATTTCTCTCAGCGGCAACGTCAGCGATGTTGACACCTCCGTCAGCGGCGTCCAATATGTGATCGTATCCCTCCAACAGCAGCTCGACCAGTTTCTCCGTTTCACCCCTGGCAGCCAGATAGACCACCCAACGATCGATGTCCTCCACGTTCTCGCTGATGTTCGACTCCTCGGCAACGTCCCTTGCCGTTCGGTAAAGCTCGTCCCGAAAGCCAACGTTTATCTGGGTCTCTTGGAGCATGTTGTACAACCCATCCGTGGGATGTGTACGAACGGCTGTAAAGTGAAGCATACTTTGACCATGTTCGTCCTGAAAAAAATCCATCGATTAGTATTCGCCACCCGGTTAATGTTCGGAATTATTTAGTATGCAGTTTTACCCGGTTCGAATTGCTGAAAGTCGACTCGGGAACGTCAGATTCGGGACTCTGAGGATATCCAGGGTCCTCGTCGAAGGCATCGATCACCGGATCGTCCAAGTGGCCTTGCTTGCGTTCCGGTATTATTAAAACATTCGCTTCCTGCAGTTACAAATTTCGATAATAAGAATTTAGCTTCGGAATTTCGAACGTTCTGATTGTTAATATTGTTTTCATTAATTTTTTAAAAATAAAACTTGCCTCGGTGGATTCAGCTGACTTGCTTTTGCTGGCAAAGTTGTACAAGTAGGTCGCCAGATAGGTGACCGGATCGTTCGGTCGCGTGTGCGCCACTTCGGTGAGGCCTTTTATCAGTGGATCACCAAGGGCTGAATAGAATAGATGGGACGATAATTAATAATTCAACGGTGTCCACCATTCGCTATAGCGACGATCGTATATTATTGACGTATTCAACTTACAAGAAGCCAGGTAACGGCCTTCTTCCGCGTGGAATATAGGGATGTCCGTTTCAGGATCGTCTGAAATTTGCCAACAGGTGTACGTTGAGATTAGACTGTAATTTACGAAAAAAGATAAAGAAATAAGCTTCGCATATGCAAAATCGCTGAAGAAAAATCCCACACGCACACTGACGATATAATCGTCACACACCTTAAAAGCGTGATCGTATTCAGCCTTTGTCATAAATCATCGTCTGATCGGCTTAAACGCTTTGCTTTTTTTATATGTTAGCGTTTTTTTTAACACAAAAGTACGATAATATAGTTGGAAAGATATGTGCTTCGTCATTTTCTCGTGAACATTGATTCGTGCGTGACACACAAAGCTTCGTCGAATTTCGAAATGCTTTGTCGCCATTGGGATCTCGAGACAACGGTACATTTTCAACGGGATCGCGATAAAATTGATTCCCAGTATCATAACTTCGTCAGTCAAACGTCATCGGATATTAATTTTTGTTATTGTTTTTTTAATGGCGTCAAAACATCGAATCGAGTTTTTCGAAGAGAAAAGAAAGCAGGAACAATATTTCGTCTACTAACCCACAGTACAAATCCAGCGGTCATCCAAGCTGCTAATCCAAATTGCTCAGAGAAACTCGTCTAAAGTGTGGCAATTGGGGCTTTTGAAATTTAACATTTTTTTTCTTTTTCTCCTCATCAACTTGAATTAAATCGCGAATGCCTTATCAATGGAAGGACAGAAAACGACGTTCACACATCTTTCCAACGTAGCACAAAACAATCAGATTAAGCTATATCGACAGTCTCGCGTTTATCAAAATAAAGTATTCTACCTTCGACTATTCACTAGTCGCTAATCAAAAGAAAATTGGGACAAACAATTATTATTGGCTGCAAGTCTTATCACAGAACAGTTAATCGATCGAATAAGCGTAATATTATCGTATTGAAACGGAGAGCATATCTAGCACGAAAGTTCTCTAGAACATTGACGAAACATCGAGTTATAGTTGCAATCAGTCGCCAGATCAGTGGCGAACCGTCGCCACTTGAGAATGCACGGCCGAAAGTTTATCGATAACGATTACGCAGATTGCGATCGTAGATAATCATCGGCGTCTCCCGAAAGTATACGTTTCCTTTTCTATTTCATTCGCGAATCATTCGATCTATCATCCGTTATCTCGACGTGCGGCAGTTAATTTATTTATTTTTTTCTTTAAATTGATTTCTATCAAAGATCGCGTTACACCTGGGAAGCCCGCGAAAGTGAAGTTCGCTTCTTGCGAAAGATATTCGTTATCAAGGACGCGATCTTCATGGAGTTCGTCATCGACAACTCCCTCTCGAGGCTCAGTATGTTCAGCAGAGCTCTCGAGAAATCCTGCAAAGTTTGCAGCTCGGTTATGCTGAGACACTGTTGATTGCCGATTTTCACCGTGTCGCTTCTCATCGTGTCCTTCACCCTGAGACCTCTGACGACGCACAAATGTCGCAGATTGTCCGGTTGCTTCGACAGAGCCGGAAGTCTGACGATGAGATTGAAACGCATCGTATTCCCTACGGCCGAGGGTCTCGCGCTCAAGAAGCCCAATTTACGGTCCCTCTTGAAATCCAACTTGACGTCCAGTGTATTCATTATCCTGGCCATTCTCACGTAAGCCCGACCCAACTGTCCCGGTTTGGTTTCGCTCGTGCAGCATATAACTCTCAGATGATCCTGAAGATTGATCCACACAGCGAGATCACCGGCCGCAGCGACGTAAACTCCTCGGCCGTATGGCCAATGTTTCCCGTGCAAACGCCTCTCGTCACTGACCTCGGTCTCTGTGATCGGTATCAAGAGACCGGCCGCTGCGAGTCTCGCTCTTATCTCGCTCGGCCTGTCGAGAACCTCGTTCAGCGTGTAGTAAGTTCCAGCCTCGTCTTCGCTGGAACCCTCTGCCATTATTATCGCTATCTCGGGCGCCAGGAGCTCCTCGGTTATCTGTCTCTCAGTTTCCTCCAATTGATTTATCGTCAGCGTAACCGGAAGTGGAAAGTTTTCGAGATTTCTGCAGCAATCGATGATACCAGCGAGAACGTACTTGCCGCTAGGATCAACATCGTAAGCTTGTATGATGAGCATAGTTTCCTCCAAGTTTTGATTCTCGTCGGTAGCTTCGATTCCGTCGAAGAAACAGGGCAGCGGATGATCTGGCAGTTCGCCGGTCGCGGTAACGCAATGCAAATCTCTGATGAACGGATCGAAAAGCTCTTCAAAAACCACGTAACTTTCGTAATCGGGTGCTACAATAGTGGCAGTAAATTCGTCGTCCATGTTACTCGATCGGCTGCTGGAGTTGCTACCAATGCTGCTTGCAGTTTTCGGGATGTTCGAACTACTGTATTTTTTCAATGCCGGCCAAATAACGTCAAAAAGATTGTGGTCCATGCGTGTCACACGGTGCTTGAGGCGGTCAAAAACGGGTCGTTTCAGAAAACGACCGAGCTGTGTACCCGAACTGGCTGATGGCGTATTTGTCGCCGAACCGCGTCTCGTATTGGCCAGCAGACGGAAGCATCGCTCGAGGGTCGCCAGTGTCTCCGGCTCGTTAACGTCACGACGTGCCGAATATACGTCGCCACCGGGAACTGCACTCGTCACCAAAATCATTAAGACATGGTGCTTCATAAAAAAAAACCAAACAAAATTGCACAAGAGAAGAGGAAAAGAAAACATTCACTCCAGAAAGAAATGAAGAAAAATGTGCTTCGTGAAAAACGTCTAATGGCAGTCGAGTCGATGAAAAAAAACCATATGATGCTACAATGAAAACAAAAAATATCTTGAGTGCGTTCCCTGTCGTTTCCAAAGACCGTCGGACGACTCTTTCAGTGATTTCTGGGCCATTCGAATATTTGGTCGAACATATCGTTTGTTTGCGCCCTGAAATAGTCTGATGACGATTTTATAGATTTTTAATATATCGCAATCGTCATGAGAACTGTTTCGCAACGTTTATTTTATTTTTCGATTTTTCCGTTGTGATAAAAAATGGAAAAATCGAATAAGTATTGCGAAACAGTTGTCACGACGATTACGATTTTTCAAAAATACTAAAAACGTTGTCAGACAGTTTCGGGACGTTAATGAGCGACATCGCTCGTCAAAATACTCGAATGGCTCCGAACGACGTCGTGGAAACCGCCGTCGGACAGTCATCAAACAGTCGGTGAGAACTACAGGACTTTAGTGCCTTGTGTTCTACAGATACGAAATGGCACGGGTACCTTTGTCGGTCAGCATCTCGTCGGCGAGTTTCTCACGAGCACCAAAATCGCTCAGTAGACGTTTATGCGACAAGTCGCTCTGATTCTCCTTGTAGTAGTCGGCTTTTTGTCCGAACTACGTTACGCATTGGGTGATTATCTCCGAAAAACATTCGGTATCGTTGATTCATAATTGTAGGGGAGAGCGGGGCAAAATCGGACCGTGGGGCAAAACTCAATTTTCCAATAATTTTTGGATGCCCCATTTTGTCCCAACGATACATCCGCATTTTCAACCCCGTTTTGCCCCACTTACCACCACCGTCACCATCCAAAAGTTATTGGAAAATTACGTTTTGCCCCATTATCCTGATTTGTCCCACTGTCCCATTTGCCCCAGTTTCCCCTACTCACATTATCTTGGACCAGTGGATTCGCTCCCAAATGAAGCAAAAGATTGTAGAAATGGCCATTATCGGCCAGAGTTGAGGCATAGTGCAACGCCGTTCTGCCGTCCAAGTCCACTGCGTGAGTTGTTTCGGGAAATCGTCCTGCGAGGTACCTGCGAATACGAATGAATATTATAAATTTACGATCATCAATGATCTTGCACCAACGACGACGGAAAAAAAACAAGAGAATACAAACCTTATTACTGCCGTGTGACCGAAAATAACTGCGACGTGAAGGGGCGTTGCCCCATGCGGCGAAGAACCGTCTCGAGCGATCGCGAATTTACGTCTGTCCAGCGAACTCTGCAAATCCCTCAAATTACCCTCTCTCGCAGCCATGTGGACCGCATGAATTTTACCCTTAAAAAAAGAACATAAGCACATTAATGATAATTTTTTTTTACTACGCAATTCGATATAATGGCACTTTTATTTCTTACAATGTACGCCGGAACATTGTCGATGAAAGCCTGAAGTTCGGGGTTGCTCGATTGTCTTCCGACGAGTCTTCTGCCTTCTCCATTGAGGACCAGCGAAGCGAGTTGTTCCATGTTACCGTTCTCGAGTAAATCCTCGACTTCCGGGTCCACTGCCATGCTACCGTCGTTCAACTCCGCTTCTGGCAGCTCCTCGTGTTCGCCAACGATGACCTGGGCAACAAATGTCGCGGGTAGGGTCAAAATGCGCATGAACAAAACCGATCGATATTCTGTGGTGATAATCGTGCGTGTTAATCTCGCCGTGCATGTATCGATCGAATCGTGATGACCCTTTGTTTCCGTACATGAAATATAACGTGTGAAAAAAATACACATATGCGCTATGGACTACGGCGAAGCAATCTAGAGCCTCCTCGTTATTGCGGGTGGTTTAAAAATATCGAGCATTTTTAGGACCCATTCGTGTGTATTTGTTTCATATCTTCGATATCTTCCAACGGACTGTTTTACGATAATGTCGATTTAACTAATGCAAAACCGGATGGGAATCGCATGAAAAATACTACCTGTTTTAGTTGTCAGTCACGTAATGCTTAGTTACAAGCATTATACATTACAGTGCACCGTGACCATAAAAATAGAAAGTGTAGTAGTTGATACGGTTTTATACGATGCCGTGAAAAATTCGCCTCAGAAACGAAAGTAATACAATTATTGCTGCTAAGGTTTTGTAAAAAAAAAAGTATATAGCTTTTTTATAATTCGCATATATGATCTGTAGATGGAAGAAAGTCCCGCAAACTGAGTCACTGATAGATATATGAATTATATAGAAACTATATATTTTCTTTTCCTCCTGGATTAATATCACACCTGATCTTCATCGTTTCTGGATTCGCCGAGTCCAGAGTCCCCGGTACTAGGTTCGTTTCTCTCCTCTTCGTCTTGAGGTGCCATCTGTTCTCCTATACCACTGTCCTCTGCCTTGGACAAATCCTGTTCGTCGGCATTTTCCTGTGCTTCGTTTGCTTCCGGTTCCGCAACCACGACGACGTCGTCGTCCGATGACTTGTCTTCCGCTTCGTCGGTGGCTTCCGGCGCTGCTTCTGGCTCGGCTTCCCGCTCGACCTCCGGTTCGGCTTCTGGCTCGGCTTCCGGCTCGACTTCCGGGTTGGCTTTCAGCTCGGCCTCCGGCTCTGCTTCCGGCTCAGCTTCCGCTTCGGGCTCTTGCTCCGCTTCCGGCTGTTCTTCCCCCTCTGGTTCGTCGGACTTAGCAGGCTCTGCTTCCGGTGAGCTCTCATTCTCCTGTTCCAATGCGTCATCGGCTTTCTTAATCTGTTCCACCAAATCGTCCTTAACATCCTCCCTACTGGCAATCTGAAATTTCCAACCTTGTCCCCCCACTTTCACAGGCTCTCTACACCGAAATCCACGCAAATCAGCAAAGCGGCAAATTTAGAAAAAAAGGCTCTATATGTAACATCGACAGACTAAACAACTCGCTAAGCTTCCTGCGTGTTTCATTCAAGGGTTTCAAGATCACATCGGGTTTAGCTGGTAAAGAAAAAATAATAATAATCGCCGTGCAATATCGCTATTGCATGCAAAAGGCCTACCCCGACATCACCGAGTTCGCCCTCTTCGGTTTTTGGTGACGATTCCGAACTTCCGAATGCGCTGTCGATGTCCACGCTTCGAGTTTTCTTCATCCCTCTTGTCAACGCTTCCGCAGATTCCAGGATTCTCCAGTCCCAGCTTTTCGGGTACGTCGAGCCGGAAACTCGAGGCGCCTCCGGAATTACGACCAGATTCGTCAGGTCGATCTCTGTAGGCCGGGTCTTGTAGTGGGCTGCAGGCTTTTGTTTCTGTCGATAACACACGGTCATTGTTAATGTCCCGTTGACTTATGAATTCGTCAAAGATGCGAGCGCAACATACGTTATCCAATTTACTCTCGTCAGCTCCGTTCTCCACCAAAAGATCGTAAGTTGCACCGTCGTCCCTGGCAACTGCAGCGTAATGCAGCGGTGTCTTGCCATCGTTGTCTTGAGCCCCCACAGCTTCTGGATATCGTTCGACTATCTCGCGAGCCATCTCCGTGTAGCCGAGTCCAGCGGCCTGAATACCAATAACAATTTATGCATAGAAAAAAATAAAATTAGGAATCTGTTGGTGAAAAGCTGGTAAGCGTGTAATACCTTATGGAGAACATTCAGACCATTGACGTCCTTGCTGCACAATATTATCGAAGACACGGGACTCGCAATTTTTTTCTTGAAAACTTCCAAATCGTTCTTGACTACGGCGTTGTGCATCCCTTTTATAGTGCCCTGTATAATAAAATAGAAATAATAACAGAATCAAAACTTCCATGAACTCGTCGTTAAATTTGAAGGATTTGTAGACATGTGATGGAATTTGGTCGTACCATTATGAAAGGCGTTGCTTCCAAGAATTTTCTTACTCTCGGATTGTTGCTCGTTTCGCATTTCAACTTCGAGCCATGACCCTCCCATAGAACTTGCTGCAACTTCCCGATGTCCCGATTGTGGATCCATATTCTTATGTTGGAAGGTTTAAAGTCGAGAGCTGAAGAACAATAAATTGTGTTATTTATCGTCGGATATCGTGACGGCAGGCTCTCTAATGTAATTGAGATGTATTCATATTCGAACATCAGTTCGCCCTCGCGGGGAGCATTTATTTTCGGGAGTCTACGATCATCGCTCGCAAATCGATTAAGCGTTAAACGTCGCCTAAGACCTGCAGACACAGCCGTCTAATATTTTATTCGTGCTCGAACGAGCTCATAGCGTGTCGGCAAAGTCTCTTGCCAGCTTGTGTACCGATTCTCGATGTGTTCCTGACACATTTGGAGTGACGTTTACACCTTTCGTATCTGTTTTTCCAAGAAATATGCTTCAGCCTCGGAAGCCCAGTGAAACCAACAGCTGACGAGCATTAGACGGGAAGATATGTTTGAGCTTAAAAGCGAGGGAAACGAAAGATCGTTGAAGACTACATGTGAGGCGGCCAGATAAAAGCCTCATCGAAGCTCAGAGCCCATTTACGAAGAAAACTGGATCACGTATGGATAGACGCGGAAATTGCTTCGCATTCCACGTTCTATTTTCTAACATCAGAGGCTATTATTTTTTTTTTTATGTTCTTCCTATAGGAAATTACTGGGGGAAAAAACAGCAGAAACTATCCGATCCGAAAATGAAAATTACATTTAACGTTTATCGATGAAATTGAAAATAGTGTATCGACAATTTTCTCTGACCGTTTTTTGACAAAAATTTAATTCATGTTTTATTTATTTGACATGGTTATTAGCAACAGGAGCTACTATTTTTCCTTTAATGGAAACCGTACCACTTTGGGGGTTACTCAATATGAGTGAACGTTAACTCTACTTTTGGATGTCAGTAACAGTCAGACTTCTAGGTTTGCTTCACGGCGCCGGAGCTACGTCACGTCGATTACTGGCCGTAAACATTGGACGTCTACTGACACATATATCGGCTATCGCACGATAGATGCCAGGAGCTTCGTCGCGTCACAATATTTTTCTGCCAACAAGACTACGGCATCGGGATTCGAACCCGAGGCCTCCCGATACTTTGTTCTCGACGCTAGTACTCTAATCACGAGACCAAAGTGGTCGGTAATTCATGTTTTGTATGGGCTAATGGTGAGATATTTCCAAGCCTGAAGTCCGTTGAAGCGTAAAAAAAATTGAAGAAACGGAAGAGCAATTACATAACGCAAGAGCTAGACATAAAATCAACTAAATCGTAGCTATATGAATAAAATTTTCGTCACGAGTTAAGGTATTGAAATAACGAATTATTTTTTTTTCCAAAGGTCTAGAACGGTCGACCGTTAAGAGCGCGCAACCTTCCCCGTGGCAGTTCCACTCGGCCCTCTATCGAGCGACCGTAGTCGCAATATATTAAATATTAATTCATTATCGATTGTAAGGAATCATTAGAAAGAGGGCTATAAGTTACGAGGCTATGTCCGTGAATGTGAAAAGCGGTCGACCAGCTAGCTCAATGCTGCGCAATGAGCTTTCCGACGAAGGACGGAATTTCACCAAGGCGAAGTCGCGCCGACAAAAATGCTTGAATATTGTAAAGTTAGGCTCATTCGGGGGAATACCACAAGTCACTCCGCAGAAAGTATATTTATTCGCGTTCAACGTTCTTCGCGGATGACTCGCAAATGCAAATAAATTTAAAAAAACGTAAAAACACGTGTACATCGTACTCACTCTCTTTGCCACTGCTGCCTTTTCGTTGCGACATCCTCTCGCTCTCGGATGGACTTAGCTTCAATTCGATCTCCGAGCTGTGCTCGAGATAGTAGGCAGCGGGATTTCCCTTCTTGTCACAAATACTCGAGTCGCAGTCACCTTCTATGAGAACGTCCCAAATTGCTTCGGGATCTTTGCAGGCCGCGCAGTAATGCAGTGCCGTTCTCCCCTCCTTCGAGAGATGAAGAAAAAGACCTTTAGCGTTTTTTGAAACCCAAGTTATGAACGCCCTCAAAGTTATGAACTTTATTTCTCCGGTATGGACTTTTACGCGCGTTTCTTTGACCTAACGCGACTTCGGTCGCGGGGCACCGGATCGACACCCTCCACAGGTCTGTCACAAACTGTGTTCCCCGACGACAGATACTCATCGACGGATATCCGCCCGTTACAGTAATCAACTCACCCCTACTAGTCTCGGGTACCGCGCTTCGGAACCCCCGAGCTGTAGGGGAGAACAGGTGGTTTACAATTTATGAACGTAGGGTGGTCACGCGATAATGGCGATGCGCGATCGACTCTCGGCCCTTTTTATAGATTATTGGATTTTTTATTCCCCATTGGCGAACCGTAGTGCAGAAATGAATATATTGGTTGCGACACTAACCCGATCCTTCTGATTGACGGACATCGGATAGTTTTGTACGAGCCATTCCACCACCTCCTGATGATCGTTGTACACGGCCTTGTGGAGCAACGGTATACCCGAGGGATCCTTCGCCATGGCCAACTTCTTCTTTGGCTCTTCGGATATGAGCTTCTGGACCTCGGACAACGCTCCGCGCGTGACTGCATCGTGTACTTGACTGATTTTCGTCTGAGGAAATTAAATGAAGGGTCAATCCAATTGGATTCATAAAAATATGCTCTCATTCGTGTGCTTTGATAGATAGGATGAAAAATCTAACCAGGTAGTTTGGAAGTCCCTTGAGGAAAACTCGAGTTCTGAGGTCCGGCGAGTGCTCTCCGAGCAACCGACCTCCTCGACCCTCCAGCACGACATGCTCGAGCTTCTCAAGTTCCCCTCGGGTCAACCAAAGTTTAACGGTTGCTGGGTTCATCTGCAAATCTTTAAAGTACCCAAAGGCATTGTCCGATCATTCGAAATATTCTGCTGTTGTTACGATGGCAACGATTTGCTCCTATCGCAAGCTTCGCATACATGAATTCGCTCAACTGCGCAATTTTATCATCCGGAAACATCGTTATTTCCTCGTTCGCAAGGATTCCGGTGAAGTCCCGGCGAACCCGCGTGTGCTATAGACTCCGGTAGTGTCAATCCGATGGATTCACGTGACTTTGCATTTTATGCAAATTATTCGACAATATTATTCGAGTAGCGCGTTCATGAAACCGGTGCGATAAGAATGTTGCGATAGGAGCGAAAAAATAACTTAAATATTCATGAATCAAGGTGCATGTGCAGCCACACACACCGACTCGTTGAGCCGGGCAGCCGGGGCGTCGAATCTGTGCAATGCTCAGCTTACGAGGAAGTTTATGTATTTTTTTTTATAGCTCTATTATCCAGCCATAATTATTCAGAATTAATCTCATCTTTTATTTTTCACATTCGCACTTCTGAAAGCTGAAAGGACGTAACTACTGCGCTTATTTACTGCGACTGCGCCCCTCTGATTCTAAGCGCGCGATATTTGGTTACACGATATTTGCCAAAAACAATGTGTGACGGAAAAAAATATTTTTCATTACGCAGCAAAAGAAAAAAAAACAAATCGGCCTTCATGCTTGGCACACCAACGAGTGCTGGTGCAAAATCGGTGTTCATGACATACATCTGGTCTTGTTTCACAATCAAATGAACAGAATTGCGCAATATTGCATCGTTAAAAAAAAAATCAAAATGTACAGTGCATATTTCAATTCGATGCGTAAACCGTGCCGGTACAGCGAGAACGAAAATACCTTTTTTCTTCTAACGTCGTGACATTTGGCCACTGAGAGAGGCATCCGCCTCGAGTATCGATATAGCGACGAAAGGATCTTGTATTTCGGAGATTTATAGAGGTTTGTGATTTATGAGAACTGTTGCATACATCCTCGACGGACGATTTCGTGCGTCGTGCGTCGCGAATAAGTGTTCCACGTGAAGTGAATCCGACGCCGGGCGTCGCGACGGCACCTGCGCGGAATTACGCTACACTTGCACAGGCGGGTCGTATAGCTGGGGGTGGTGGAAGACAGTACAAATACGAGGAAAATAAAGAATCGTGGGTTTAGAAAAAATATATATTATTGGTAATGATAAAGTTTGTGGTTCGTCAAAATATTTGCCAATTGTCTTCAATGATCGATTAGCAATATCCGTTAATGAAGTCCTAACTTTAATTACCGATAATCAATTTTTTATTAAAAAATCCCAACATTATGTTCTACGTTCCATTAGTTCCATTAGTACGATGTACCGGAAGTAGAAAAAAAAATCAGTAATCGAAGACTACAACGGAATGAATTCCGAAAAGCGAATTGTTTGTGTCGTCCAGCCGTTATCCTGGCGTTTCTGCTTATGCCGCCCCTCCTCGCGTAAAGCACCGGTCGATATTCCTGGACACGCGGTGCAATGACACATCGAACATACGTTAGCCGTATCGCGATATCTTCCCCAATCCACATTGTCTCTGTATATGTACGAGCTCTGCGAAGAATATACGGCTGGTATCGAACGTCGATTACATCGAAGCCTGATACCTTACAAGAAGCGTGTTGAATTGATCAACGTGAGATTACGAGTCATTTGTCAAGTGTTGTTTGCCGACGTCAAGTTGATTTTCATCCATCCGCAGCTACGATTTTATACTTACACTAATCGTCATGTTTTTCGAAGCTCGGGTAGGCTCCACCAGCTTCGTGGAATTATTTTTTTTATCTACTATAAGAAAATAGCAAAATAGATAAACTTTACAGCTCTGAGAGTTCGGGCGATATGAAACAGACTCGGTCGGCATCGAAAGATTGTAATCAATTTTTTCATGAGTCAACATATTGGGCTAAAAGCAAATTATTAGCTTCTGCTCTTAAGAGTTGATCTAATCATTTGATATGCGTCGGAGAAGCTGAGCATCCTTGAATGAAAAATATTATTGCCGTTTTTGTTACCGACTGAGCTAAACAAAACTACTGACGAATATTCATTTTCCGATGGCTGCGACGGTCCTTAATGATTTTGCACGTGTAAGTTGTGCGCCGACTGTGCGACGTAGTAACGCCAGTGCCTTCAACGTGGCCTGTCCACACGAGGCCTGTATTATTCAATGAGTATACACTTTGAACCCAGCTTTACTGTACAATAACTAAAGTAGAATGAAACTACTGTAGGTATTGGTTCCAAGCACGATACGTTGCTGCACGAACCTCCAACACCAGAAACATTGTATTCGCGGATACTGATGATATTCGCCGAACAATATTGCAAAACAATGTTTGTACTATCGTCTTTCCGACTTAATTGCCGAGAAAAGTTGATACTCTAAACAAAACGATCGAAGTGCTGTATAAATATAGTTTTATCAGGAAGAAACAGCGGTGGGACGACTCGCTTGATAATCAATTAATTAATTAAATATTTGCTCTCGCTCAAAATAGGTCAAGAGTGGGGTAATATTTAATTAACAAGACATCGTCCACTCCGTTTACATCCTTCGAAGTATAACGCTCCCAATGTCGTACGATGTGCGAAGCATATGTTTCGAAACAATAATTACAATATTGCCGATACCTCGAAGTGAATTCGCAGCTTGCAAAAGTGTTGTGCTGACTAAGCAGATTGCGATTCCGCAATGCGAAACGATCGATAGTTTCACGATTCGCTTTCGAATTAAGTCTTTCACGGACCATCGCGAGTTTCGGACGATTAGTTGAAGAAAAAATATTACAATAATAGTAACAGTGATGACTAATGCCGTGCTCATCGTAATATCGTGCTTCGTGCTCGCACACGCAACCGGTGGGTCGATTATATTTAATGATCTATTTTTTTAATGAAAATGTATCGTGCAAGATCGAGCAAGCAGAAATGGGTTTTAATTGTGATTTTTTTTCGCGGTCAGAGAGAAGTCTGAACAGGACGGATTTGAAATGCATCGGACGGCCACATTACAATGTGTCTCTTACCGCCTACTATCCTGATTTCGAGAGCGACAACGAGTCCGATTACCTCGATGCTAGAGGAAAAAAACTAAGGCCGCTTCAGGTACGTAATCACGTCTAACGACAGAAGCTATAGTTGCGCAATTTCAGCGCGTGGCTATTATCGCGATGAGAAATGATGTCGTGTGTCCCGCAAGTTTGTAAGTTCTTAGGAAACATCGTCGACGAGCGTTTTTGGTATCAACTTATTTATTTGAAACATTTCTCAGGATTACATCGACGGTCGGGCCGAGTACGTAACTGTGGGAATGGACTTGTTGCCGGAAATTGTATACGGCACCCGCCTATGCTCTCCCGAATTGAACGAGCATTATGGAATGCAAATACCAATGCAGGTAATCAATCAATTGTCAACATACTTTGTATTCCGGCCTCTTCGATGTCCGACCAATTCGTCAAGTGTCAGCCAAGTGGCTGTTGTCGTCATTCCGTCGATGCATCGAGGAGGATAAATTATACCGATAAATTTGCGACGCTTGTTTGTAGGTGAGGGATCATGGGGTTGATTTGCGAGGCAAAGGTTTCACGAGGTTGGACGTTTGCGTCAGGAGCGAAGGAGACAGTTACGACAATGCTGTCAACAGATTAATCACCATTTACGTCTAGGCACGGTGGTGATTGAAAACTATCTTAAATTCATATGCATTGTGTTTGAAATTTGATAAAAATATATTCTTTACATGATCAACTATAGAATATTTAATATGTGTCGTATACATTTATTGTACTACTACGTTTTACAATGTCCGGCTTCTGATAGGGCAATATTTGACTCATTATAGCATGCAGCCAATCAGAATCAGGATAAAAAAAAGGAATTAACTGTGCCCATCACTATTTTTTTCTATATAATACAGTATATGTATAAAGATGCTTTATCTGAAAAGAGACGAGCAGCTGCATCGAAATCGTAAACTAATTTCTCTGCCAGTGCGGCCATGACTGAATTAATTCGTAAAGTCGCGTGCCTGGGCATTGGGTTGCGCTGCTCTGTCGATGACCGTACATCGTGTACGACGGATCTATTTTTCCAGCCGATACTCCGTAAGCGATAAGACTCTTGACTGCATTGATTGCCGCCGGTTGAGGCTCGCGATCTATGAAAAAAAAAATCACGAATTATATCATGAATTTCCTCGTTGCATTTTAAACCTCTGACGGGATATATTATTCGTTCGCCTCACCCCGCAAAGTTCGTTTCAATGTTCTTCTATTCGTCGCGAGTGGGACATTGTAATCGACTTCCACAGATTTTTTTTTCTTCAGAATAATAATTTCAAGATGTTTCGAAGGTTTAACTTACTGTCGAAATTGCCTATCACGCAGATTCCCATGCTTTTGCTGTTGTAGGGAACCGAGTGAGCCCCTTTGATCCCCCAGCCTCGACCCTCATACACATTGCCGTCTTCTCCAACCAGGAAATTGTAGCCAATGTCTTCCCAGTGTTTCTGGTCCATATGATAATTCTGAAATAAAAGCACCGATTCAGTGCTAAGCCCTCCGAAATGTCGCTGAAAAGAAGCGCTCGAAACAAGCTGTTACCGTCTCGATGACGGATCAATGAACAATTTGCATATTATGGTTGAGCTTTGCTAACAATTCCACCGTGCAATTTAGCTTATTACAAAGTCATCGCAGATTAGCGAATGGCCACAGAACTTTCTTCAATAAAGCTGCGCTACTGGGTCATACATGTATAGCCTCGGATGGTCCGTGGTTAGAACTGACCCTGACTCAGTTAGAGGCACATAGTGCAGAGGTTATCGAACGTTTAACGTTTGAGTAGGTGGCCGGATAAAATTTTTTGCGGTTACAAAGGTGAACGAATGTTTTTTTTTCGTATTTCGCAATCGCCCATCTCATCAAGAATTTGTCGCAGTTCAAGTGCTTTCGTATCGGATAAAATCGATACACATTTTTTTGAACGGGGATTCCTCGAGATATAATTGATAACATAGATGAAAGATCATTGATTTCACTTCGCACTTATCAGTACATTTATCGATCAAGAAGAATCGTCGATTTATTATTGTTTGTTTGATGGATCGTCACCTGAAAACCTCTGACTCTCGCTTGGCAGATAGCCTGAGTGGTACAGCCTTCCGTTGCCGAATGATGAATAATAACGAAAGGTGGTGGATTCACCGACAGAGTTCCTACTCCAGGCCTCGGCGGCCTCGCGCCCCACTCCGATCTGCTGATGATGTTCGGTTGGGCTGTGAAAAAAAAATAATAATCGATCGATATCGATTTATCGCGGCCGAAAATTATACTTCACAGGTAGCATTGAACTCGTTGCGTTTCTATTTATTAACTGACACTGGAGGATAGCGTTACCCGCATTTGCGCTCGAATCTTTTATGGTGGCCCCGCTAGCAGCGAGAACCGCGGATAACACCAATATCGCTGTTGATACGCACATTTCGGAGTGTAAAATGCTACTAAAATGCTACTAAGCATCCATCTCACTTGCCAGCTTACCAGCGTCTCGACGTAGATATATTTATGTCGTGTAATTACATCACCACTATATTAATGTAATATCAGTATGCGTATTTCGACAATACATGTGCGTGCGCGGTTGAATACATCATCGCTCTGCCGATGGGATTCCCGACGATACTCTTGATATGTTTTGCCCCTTGCGCACTCTTATCGCTGCGTGGATAACCAGCACCCTCGTTCTCCTTATTTAATGAAAAGTGTGCACATATAATTGTACTTTTGTCGAATCAACAATAATAAGTGAAACGCCAAGTAAATTGACAATGACCAATTATTTGATTGTCGAGCGAATGCACTGATAACCATTATTCATTCGGAACGGGCTATCCACTTGGGTGTAACAGCTGCAGGGTTGATCGAATACGAACTTTCCAGCGTACGATAATAAAGACGAAATGAAGAGATCGAAGAAACGCTTATACGATAAAATTTCGAAGCTTTCGCCATGCCGGAAAGAAAAATGGCATTGACCTAAATTCGACGATAAATAGGTACAAACGAATGTAAATTTTTCAGCATCCTGTACAGTTGATAAAACACGAGTCTTTATTGACACTATAATATATTTGGCGAGCTAGCGTCGATTAATCAAACTTTCGACTTGTTCAACAACAAGTTGGATAATAAAAGAACGTTCGTCGATGATAATACTGATAAATTCTCGAGTCACGGAAAAGTGCTCGAAGAAACGAATGATTAATTATTAGGAATTCCCATGCATACGCTTATTTGCGTATTCGGTTAATTTCTCGGAAGAAATTTTATCGACCAGACGACAAACACGGAATGAAAAATAATAACAGTTAATAGGAAACTACAGTTTTCACAATAAAATGTACATCGTCGATAATGAATCATTTCGTATACGTAACTTAAATGTGTGAAAGCTGTTTGCAATACTATACAGAGTTTCGCCACGACAAATTTCATCAACTATTTTTACACTTTTTTTTCTCCGCTTCGGAGTCAAAGAGTGGAATCTTGCGTTAAATTTCTACCCTCCAACGCATTGCCGTCCGTCAGGGTTTGAGCTGTGGTAGTCTTGGTCGCATCGTCGCTCACGTTGACTGGCGTCGGCGTGTTCGTCCATCCTGGTAAATTTTGCACCCATCCGTAAAAAACTTCACCGGGACACACGGTATCGCGGACCTGTCGATGTCCGATCACTTTGTGGTCCGGACTTATTTTGCCGATTTGGACACCGCACGCTATGAGAGACTCCAGCGCCTTCAGAGCCGGTCTATTGGGAATGAAATCTGCAAGCGAAAGAAATCATTACTTTTTTTCTTAATCTTCTTTACGCACGAAAAACTCTTAGTGGATATTATAGGCCTTGTTTCTCAGTTCTATCCGTGAACCAAACCGTATCCCTACTTCATGATATCTTTATGCATTAATATTTCTTTTTCTCCACTACACGCTATGCTTTGTCACTATTGTATACTACTGTAAAAAGGGCATGTCCCGTATATTCAACAAATAAACAAATAATCGTCATGCTTACGGCTAAAGTCTCCGATCACGGAGATTCCGATGCTCTGGGAGTTGTATCCTGGCGCGTGAGCACCGACATAGTCCCAGCCGCGTCCCTCGTAGACGTTGCCGTCTTCGCCGATCACGAAATTGTATCCGATGTCGATCCACTGTCTATCGTCGATGTGAAGATCCTGGTAGGATCGAACGACTTCGGAGCATCCCGGCTGGTCGTAGCAATAGTGTAGTATGCCACCGTGATGTATGACAACGTAAGGAGTCGGCGTGTACGGCAACGGTGTATATGGTCCCGTTGCGTTTCGCGCTCCCCATTCTTCTCTGCTCACGATCTTCGGACAACCTGAAAACATTTTTTTTGTTAACTACAAATCGTCTCTTAAAAAAACTGTCTCTTTTTTGCTGTCCGATAGCTCGATGTTTGCTACTTGGAGCGTAATAATCTCGTCAACAATCGCATGAAAAACAAGTGACTCAATGATTTCGAGAAACGCAGAGATCACCGACCAGAGGAATCTTGTACAGTTTCCGAGTGGATCCCAGGATTCGAGATAATCGGCGCGCTCCCCTCCCCGATTATCACACTTGTCGCCGCCTCTCGAATTACAGTTGCCGGTTGTTACGTGCGATTGCATCGTTGCATAAAGGTATTCACAATACGATCGTATCATTGTCGCGATTGCCGTAGTAATTTATTGGCGCGACGGTGAATATGAATTTCTAGTGAGGACAGGCGCGAGCATATTTTTCTGTTTTGTTTGTTTTTCTTTTTCTTTTTTTTTATGAATTCGATCCATTACTTTTACAAAGTGTCTCGAGTTCACAAGGTCTTATGAAAGATTTTTTTTATTCAGTCTGTAATCGTACGATTTTTTTTTTTTACTAAATAAAAAAAAGTTTAATGTAAAAGCAACGTAATTAGCGGTTAGAAAAATACTTGGCTTTTCCATCATGCCTTCGTCGAGGTGTACTTTCTTGAGGATCAAACGGCACTTTCTCCCTTAGCTCGGCTCCAACTTGGACACTTTTTTTTAACCACCCTTACTGGCAACGTAATGGCCACTTACTGGCAAAATCAACGAGAAGCTCTATGATGATCGGTGTACCAGCAATCTCCTTAACGAACAGACTAAATATTAAAGCGCATAACGTGCGCACACTTGTTGTGGACCACATATCCGGCATAGTTATCGCAATGAACATATGGAGTAACACTGAACGGAGTTAACGAAAGCGCCAGCGCTTTTAAACGAAAAAGTGGATGGTCACCGGGGAGTCCCTTACAACCCACATTAGGATTTAAACTCTCGCCCCTCTCCGAACCATGTTCGGTGTGAAAAGTCAAAGTCGTCGCACCGGACGTTACGCTGGCACTGGCACTGTTCCGATCTCACTTTGCTACGTGGTAGCAAACCATGCGAACAGCGTACTCTCGCTAATCCTCGCGTCCAACTATTAAACTCTGACCATCGTCGAGGAGAAGTTGCGGCAACACGGAAGACAATTTTAGTTCGTAGCGCAAACGGCGCATTGCCGGATACGTATCTTATCTCGGTGAGATCGGCTTATCGTTGACCATCGAACAAACAGGAAAAATCCGTTTTTTCAAATTTGTTCGTAATCGCTTCGAACAGCTGAGCTAAACGGTAAACGGCATTGAAAAAAACCACACAACCCTGAGAAAGAAATCTGAGTAGGCAGCGACAGGACAGACATTATCATTGATTATCGTCTGTGCAATACAAAAATTGATACGCTTATTCAACATCTCGTACCCCCATTTAATAAGGGGTAGGAAAAAAATTGCAAAAAAAAACTAATTTGTTTAATTGTCATCGATATACGAGCGGATAACGATTTGATAGGATCGTGCGCAGTGTCATGCTTTTCGCTTCATTGACGTCGTTTTAAAAAAAAGTTAATATCGTTATCCAGTATAGAATAGCGAACGAAACCGGTTTTGATCGTACGTAAATAGTTTCATGTTCGACGGTACGTATAGTTCAAGATCGGCTTCAGCCAATTGTTGGCCTACTCATGCGGCAGAATTTCGCGACCCTCATAAACCTTTACTCTCTGGGCTCCACCGTCGGATTACTCTAATATATAAAAAAAAATTATATATAAAATAAAGCCAACGGAGAATTTGGTCATACATTATTTGATTTATACACTGTATTTTAAAAAAGGTAAAAAAAATCGTATGCAATTTTTTTTACCGTATCCGATGACTAGAAGTTTTTATGCTAATACTGGTATATTAAACTTAATGCACAATAGCGATGAAACATTAATGTTCAGTGTATTACAAAACATTGGGAGGACATTATTTTGTAATAATTGACTTTAATTTAACTATGAAAGTAATGTAACTTTAATAGTTTACTTTAATTTCAATGAAAAGGTATATTAATTTTTCATCACAATTGTACATTAAATTTTACAAAATTTTACTGCTTTTAAAGCATTTCTTTATTGGATATAAAAAAATATAATAATTACAATCATCATATTGGCTTTTTTATGGGGAACGCCTATAACAGGTAGGAAATGACCTTGTCGACATAGCTTATACATATTGTCGTCACGCTGAAGTACGAGAGGTCGCGAATGTGCGATAGTAAGAAAGCGCCGAGTAACGTCTCTAGTTTCCTAGTTTACCGGCGAGCCGTAACACTGAAAAATTGCACTCCTCATAAATCCACGAAGTTCCGATAGCTTGCAATAAACAAAAGTCGACGCCTAAGCGAGCGCGGCGAAATGTTCAAATTCGGATTTTCTCAGGACGACAACGATAAGCTCAAGGGTAGGTTGAATCAATTAATAAATAAGAATGAACATCGGTCCATGCTTCGGTTCGGAACAGTGAGGTTAGCTCGCTTGCAAAGGGCGGGATTATTTAAACTCCGAAATCATTTTATTAAGACGACATTAATGAAGACAACTCCAAACAACTCAGTTGGTTTCCGGCTGCGGAAATAAAAGTGACTCCCGAACAGATTGAGGAAGAATATTCTCCCGATGATTACACGGAAACTCAAATATGCGGTACAGATATCAGAATTATACGTCCCGATAATGTCGTTGTAAGTTTGACGAGCGAAGATCACGAAAATATCGTCAAAGCGGAATCGCAACATTCTGACCTACTGCCCGCCGTTTACGAAGGTAATATAATTCCGTAAAGTTTATGGTAGTGAAGGAGCATTATTGATAAATTACTGTATTACAGGTGGTTTGAAGATATGGGAATGTAGCTACGATCTGGGCAGATATGTGATGGAAACTGGAGTGCAGCTTGATGGGAAGAAGATTCTCGATTTAGGATGCGGTGCCGGCCTTATAGGACTTCTCACACTTCTCAAAGGATCGTCCGTTCATTTTCAGGATTACGTACGAAATTTCGGACAATTACAATCAACTAATGGTTTCACCTACCGAATCGACACTCCATTGAATACATATTTTTTTGTGCAGAATGCAGAAGTCATAAAACTGGTGACTATACCAAACGTTCTTCTGAACCTCGAGGATCGGCGGTTGGTCCACGATAAGTGTGAATTTTATTGCGGGGATTGGGACTCGTTCACCGAATTATCATCGAAAAAGTATTTCAAGGAGGAAGAGAAGTACGATTTTATTTTGACGAGCGAAACGATATACAATCCCGCAAATCAGACGAAACTCTACGAGGTTTTCAAGCGAAGATTAAAGGACGAAGGAGTCGGGTAGGTTCAAAGTTTGCATTGTCTGGATAAATGAACTATCAACCAAGTTTTTCCACAAAATTTTCAGCTACATCGCTGGTAAAACTTATTACTTCGGGGTTGGCGGAGGAATGAGACAATTCGAGACTCTCGTGAAGGATGATAAAGTATTCGACGTCGAGATCGTATGGAAGAGCACCGAAGGTAAAAGTTCACATTGTGAGTAATCTGTGCATAACATTACTAAAATATTAATCATCTTGTTGAAGGCCTGCAGCGCGAAATTATGATGTTGAAGCGACGCGTGTGCTGAAGAACATCATCTACCATCATCTTCGACTGAACAACTCTCGTTTTTTAAGTTACTCGCGTTTTTTCTCTTTGTTCAAACAAACAAAATAATAAACTTTATTTCACCTCGAATGTACAGATCATGGCGACAATCGTTCGTACACCCAGCCATCGTCTCCTTGATGAAGAACAATATTGTCGATTTTTTCTCCCGTTCGAGGTCGTCGGAATTTTATTCTATCGTGAAGACGGTCGCTCTGGCCTTGCCAGAACTCGACGGATCTTGGAATTACAATGAAGCCACCCCTGAAAAAAATCAACCAAAGTGTGTGTTCGTGTCCGAATCCGTGTATTCGAAAAGCAATGGTTGTTGAACTTACCAGCATTCAGGCCTGTGGATGTTGCCCTCGGTAAAATTCGCCAACAATTCTCTCTCCTTCACCATGAGCGTTTCCCTGCCCGCAATAACGCTGCTCTGTTTGCTAGCGTGCGCGCCGATTTGGCTCGCAAAAGGTCTGCTTCGAAAGTAATTGTCGGAATCCTCGGGAGAAGTTTTTTCCACTCGACCTTCAATGCGGACAGTTCGTCGCAGAGGTTCCCAGTAGAATGTCAACGCCGCTTGTGGATTGGCGGCCTGTAACGTTACAATAAATCAAAAGTTGTTGCTCAATGAATATATAATTCGGAGGTATTTTTCAACTCACGAGCTCTCGACCTTTGCGGCTTTCGTAGTTCGTGTAAAATTTGAAGCCGTCCGAGCTGAATCCTTTCAGCAAAACCGGCCTCACCGATGGAATGCCGTCTCTGAAACGATAAAATTTGAATAAGCGCGCAAAAACATTGTTTTCACAGCTTTAATGATATGAAAATTACTTTGTCGCAGTTCCGAGGCACATCGCATTAGCTTCACAAATACCGGGGGTCTTGGTCGCCACTTCGAACCACGCTCTGAATTGGCCAAAAGGTTCCTTACTCTCCAGCTGATCCTCGGTAAAAGTTTCACTTTTATCTTTGTACTTGATTCGCATTGCTTAACATATATTCAATTTGATTAAAACACATTCGACAGGCGAAACTCATTCTCGATTAATAACACACTGTTAACAAAATTCGCATGAAATTTGATGTACTGGTACTGGAAGTGTTTATGCACCAACTGGTGCATTAAGTTTCATGTACAATTGGGACGAAAAATTAATGTATAGTATATTAAAAACTTAAAGAATTATTTACTTTAAAAAATGTACATTAATTGTCTCATAAACCATTTTTACATACAATAATTTACTTTAATCTCACTGTAAATGTTCACTAATTTTTCATCGCAATCCTACGTTAAATTTAACGTATCATTGTTTACATAAAATCTTCCAGTCGGGTGCATTAAATTTACAATTTTTTTGAACAGTGCGTTACACGATATACCTCCTATGTCGACGCTGAACGGTGCACTTGCACCGGACGTTTTGACGTTGGCCATGATTTTCCAAGCGATACGATTATTTTTCTCTCTAACACAACTGACAATCGATCTGTACGGCGAACAACACGTTACTGCCATAAACTTGCCCGTCGCGGTGCTACGTTTTGATCGTTACGATAAAAGTAAAAAGTACAAGGTCTCGGTTTCTTAGAATAAAAAAATAATCTCGTTGCAATCTAGTAATCGCGCCTGATCGCATTCCCCGAAGAAATAAACAAATTCCGTTATCTCGATATTTGGATTTTGCAGTTCAACGTATCGTTCGACTAATTTCCACTGTTCGTATCGACGTTCTCTCGAACGAACGGAGCAGTCGTACGCAGCACTGAACTCTGCCGTGTGTTGCGTAACTGGAGCGTGTCTAAGGTCGTTGAAAATGTTATCCCTTCAATGATAGAGAACCGCAAAGACGATCGTATTATCATGCGCGAGTGCAATTTTTTATTTCAATTGATTTGATCAACGATCTGTCGAGACTCACGTTGCTGTTTCGTCGAATTACGATTTTATTCCCCCACTCCACATACACCCACACACACACGACGTCGCGGCAGTCTGAATATCCGTTCCAAAGATATCGACCATGTACACAATGAGCATCGTTGATGTCTGTATACACCGAGATATGAGGAGCAAGAGGGAAAAATTCATAGGTGAATTAGCGCACGATTGTCAGTCAATATTATCAAAAACGTGACGCCGTTTATTGAACAAACACACAGATTTTATACACACAATGGAAAAAAAGAAAAGTTAATGTCTAAACACAAAATCGCGTTAAACGCTTCACAAGACCTTCTGTAACCACGACTCCAATTGTTCGATGTCGTGCGCACCTGACTCGGCGAATTCGACTCTCGTGTTCAGATGTGAAAATTCGAAATCCTTGCCGGATTTGCCGATAAACGAGTTGATCGACGTCGCGTCAGTTGCCTCAAGCTGATTGGTCTTTGTCAAACGCAAAAGATTTATTTCCTTCTCTAGCAAACTCTGCACGACTCCGCAACCCTTTGCCATTGTCTGATCCTGCTTGTTGCACAATATGAGAAGTCGAGTGTTGTTCTGCATAACCGGATCCGACAGCAGTGTGTACAGAAATCTGTGGTAGATAAAAAGAAAACAAGAATGAAAAATTAATATTACATGCTTATTTTTTTGTGCATCCATTTGCGGCGCCGTGCTTGTTGTTCTTGTCGTACTTACTCCGCTACGTCTCTGATCTCCTTCTGCAAAGTCACAGAATCGATAACATAAACTACACCCCTAGCAGCATTTTTGTACTTGTCAAAAAATTTGTATCTCAATCGCTCGTGACCCGGTATATCGACCAATTGCAGGCTTTTCTGCAATCAAAATGTTTGACATGAGAAAATGAAAAGAAATGTAATGTGTATGTGAAAATGCGTTGTGATCGCACAGATAATAACTCACATCGTTGATGATAATGTCACCAATGTTCTCCTTGACAGAAGTATGAGTCTTGACAGACTTGGATCGGAAGAGTCTCGTGTATAGCAAGGTTTTGCCAGCGTCGCTGAGTCCTGTCAGAAGTACGCTGCGCCCGGCAGATTTTCTTCTTCGCCATAGGGTGAACAGGACTGAGGAAAACCGTAGTATTAGCGACGAGGCGTAGCTGTGAGACTGTGCAAAATGTGAGATACAAGCTGACGCGCAATTCTCATCGAAGAGCTCGCAATTTGCAAAAGAAAAAAAAAATATATAAGTGTCAAACGACAAAATGTACCCATTCTTTTATTACATATACAATTATAATGCTCTGTACATATCTTTTTTAGTGATGGTTTTTATAATGTTCTACTACTACTGTAAATATCACGACATACGGTTAGTGTAGTCTAACTACTTGATCGTAATAATGTGCCACGGTAGATTAAAAATGATGTGTGAAAGTAGAGAAAAATTATCGTTCGGAAACTTTTTTTTCACGAATCGTTGTCAGTTTATTCGATATATGTTACACTGTCCCGGTGAAAGTAACTCATTTTCATACACAGTATGGAAGCGCAGAGTTAACCTCGAATTGTGTTTTTTTTGTTCATTACCTATTGTCACTATTATTGCAACAACCGCAATGATTATTCCCAACAGTTGCGATTCACCGGCATCCTCTATTAACGGTTTATCACGATTTTCCATTGTCGTTAGTTATTAGTGTTCCAGCTGAGATTGCCTGGTAATCAAGTTCCGGTAGTACAGCACGCTGGATTCGAAAACGTCATCGGGACGTAGAGGGCGCAAGCGTCGCAGCCAAGTAGCGGATTCTCTACCTTTCCTGTCGTACATTTTTTTACGTACATTTACCTTCTGTTGTATGCCGTATTTCCTTTTTCGTTTTTCACCTGCGGTTCCGTTTTTATCACGAACCGTCGATGCACGGTAAAGAACCGTCGAGGCTCGCAAAATGTTGGAATAATTGCGCAAGGTGTGTGGTGTTAAGGGGAAGTGAAATATCGCGATCGGTAGTGAAAACTGTAATGAACTTTTCTCAAGGATGTTTGTTATTTTTAAGAAAAATTAGCACCATTGAATAAAGTTAATTTGAAAATTGCAACTATCTCTCTCACACTCATGGCCCCGTCACATGACCTTCACTTCACCTTAAGATGGTGAAAGTCGGTAATGTAGGGAGCGTCGCTAACACTTCGATCGCAATTCGACTTATCGCACGTAGTGTAAAGCTTTTAACCTTCGATTTCGCAGGAAGATACGCACGTCGCGCTATAGGAGCCGCCATTAGGCAGCATCGAGAGGTGCTGCTCCCTATGCCGAAGAGCCTACATCATCTCGGCTAATCGAAGGGCACAACTAATTGCGATAATTAAATAGATTTACCTTCGTTACGTTGCCGCTCGCTCCGTTAAACTTAACGCTGTAATTATTAATCAAGCCTCTCAAGCTATAATAAACACCTGGTTTCCTTATTATACGAGCAGCATCAACCCGCTTCGCAATGTTTTGCGAAAGGTAAATACTAAAAATTATATTTTGTAATGCGCACGATAGTACGGTAATAATTTATCCTACAGTCTTTACCCATCTTGCGCAAGTGTAACAAAAGATAACTTGTTTCAGATTTTCTCTTTCGATGAAGTTCGTTGCTGTAATATATTAACCATCAGTGACTTATGAACTTTCGGTTTCGCGTCTGCGATGAGGTCTATTTCAGGTATAGATGTGAACGCCATTTTGGTGACCACTCGTCAATGGCATTGATAACAAAGGATTACGAGTCTATGGATGGAAGCAATAATATCTGAAGAGAAACTATAAATGCAGCATAATTGTTAGCATTTTATCGGTTTCTTTGCGTATCCTTCTTCTCGATATTCCCAACATCGAAGATAGAAGGATATTGGTCTGGGTAACGAAGTCCTGCGAGTACACCGGTAACTCCATACTTGGTACCTACAAGCGCGACGTAAAAAAAGGTCCTCAGAGTCGCCGCTATCAGCTTCCGCCGTCAGCGTGTTGTATCAGCGAATTTATTGCTCGGACTCCTTTGGGTACCGGGACCACTCTTCGAACCCGTGGAATTTCCCTGCGGGAACGCTGTTTGCGTCTTGTCAGTCAATTCCTCGCTATGGTCAAGACATTTGGCTCTCCCTCTCGTTGCGCGTTCTTGTAGGGGTCCAGCGGGAAGAATCGTGCGACCGGTATTTCTACGGCCATTAATCCATGTAAAAGGATTTCCGAATCGAACTATGAACGCTCGTTGATTATACGCGGTTCTCCATTGTCGATCGAGCGAACCTGAAGAGCCCGAAGAAATCGAAACAATGCTTAAATTTTCGAGTCTTCGTTACAATCGGCGTAAGGTTCAATCGATGGAGCAGCATTTTCAGGAGAGATATTAAGAATCGCCCTGCTCGCAACTGTCCTCTCATGGTTTCAATTGCAATTAGTTCATTAGTAATTTATATGAACTCGAGCAAGAAAGTTTAAAGCGAAGCTGGGGAGGAGATACACGGAGTAGTCGAGCGCGTTCCAAACGATGCCCTCGAGAGTTAGCCCGAGGGAGGCAAAAGGAGGACGCGATGTGATAAAGTGCGACAAGAAAGGAGAATACACGGATGTACCCTGTAAGATTTCTTATAGTTAGCGTCGGCGACAAAAAGGGACCGCCCAGGCTCTCGCAGAATCGGCAATTATATCGCAAAAAAAGAGAGCCGAGCGCTTCGACGGACAAACTGTTTCCTGCTTCGTAAGCAATACCTACTGTCAAATAATCCTGACAACATAAATCGTCGGTAGAGGATGATGCGGAGGATCTTTCTAGACCACGACAAAAACTTTATATCTCGTTCGCTAAGCAGTTACAGCCACCATTATTAAGAGACCGATTTACAAATCAGTTCTCGAGCCCGTTATGGCCCGGTGGAATCTGAAATTAACTGTATTACCAGGACTCGCCATTCCTCAGTTATCGACTGCATCCACCGCTCTTTCTCCGGTATTTCGGGAGTCCATGTGCGGAACACTTTAAGTAAATACCGCCGGCCGCGATGCGTTACTTCAATCAGCATCGGTTCGGTTTTCGATAGCCTAAATTGAAGCGACTTTTTCCATGTATCTGGTACGCTTACAACATTTTTTGTACAAAAGTATATTTTTGGCGCGCCAGATAAATTTAATGGGCATGTAGTTCGACGAATACGGATTAGTCTCATTCAAACGACTTTCTTTTAAAAAAATGTATTTTATTAAATTTAATATCCTATGCCGATCATACTATTTGGCGAATGAGTGTTTCGAAACTCGTGCGTGTTTCGCAGAGAGAAGAAAAATATCAGTAATAATTCAAAGACCGCCCAAGTGTATCCGGCATCGATTCAGGACGTGTTTCAGCGATGCTCGCATTTCTTTGTGAGCAAGCGGGGCCTCAATGGCATAAAAGCGTCAACTTTGTAACAGAACCGATCATAAAAGTGGATCTCTCATATGGGCATCTCACATAAATCTCCGTGTATGAATGCAACTGGTAGGGCATAACCGCCTCTAACAGGGCCCTTGAGAACAAAGTCGAGACCATTAAAAGTTCGAGTACAAAGTATACAGGCCGAGTCGGGATGTGCTACCGGGAGCCAGCCAAGCGCTGTGATATACGCCTCGCTAATAAAATGTTACAAATTCGTTGCATGCAGGGTAGTTTATGGTCCGTATGAAGCCTTCATCGAAAGAGAATTCTCTGTGCCTTTTTATATCTTCCCTACGGCCATTACAAAGTATTATACTCCCCTTTTGAATATCGCACTCGTCTGAGAATCGTTTAGAATTGACGTGGCAGCGAGTCTGGACCGAATCCGCTTTAATCTGCAAAATATACTGAAACCCGTCGAAGCCATGACAAACACTCCGGGAATCTTGAGAATTCGTTCGGGTAGCGCAAAGAGAGAATGGATTCTGTGCGACGAGGTGCAAACTCCATTATCGGTTCGAACATATTTGCGGTGCGAAAATTGTTGGGAAAGCCGTTGTGCCCGAGGCGAACCCAACATTAATTATTTCCACGTCGCTCAGTCACAGCAAGAGGACGTACATAGGAACGAAAGGGTTTTACGTTTGGCGGGCATAGCTTACAGTATACGGGGTCGTATATTTTGACAGTTACGGCAGTCCTTAACGATCGGATTAATTTTTATGGTGCGTCGCGAAATGATACTACGCTCACCTATTTATACCGCGCGGCTTGTGTTGTAAACGAAGAAATTTCTTCGTTGCGTTACCGAGGTTTTATATTCGCGCTTTATAACGTCGTCGAAGTATCAGTCGGCAGATGTCCATGGCGCAGAGGCAAATCTCGAAGAAGCTTGAGATTCGAGTCGAGAAGAAAAAAGAAAATACTTTGTAGATCCACTCCAGTTTATCGAGGTGGAATGGAGGATCTTCTGCCCGATTTTTTTATCCTAATAGCGGTGAAAGGAACAAGTGTATTCAATAACCATCTATTTTAGAGGCTCCTACTACATCGTATTATTCATTTCAATATATAGACGTCGCGAGTGAGAAACGGAGCGATGACGAAATATCTATCTATCACTGTTCTGGCGAGACGCTGAAATTGCGATCGCGCCGTAACCGTCACGCTGTCCCGATCTCCGGAAGGGTGAGAGGATGGAAGTTCTTAGCGACGACGAGCGTGGGAAATTTGACGCAACCCCGATCAAGATTGCTCCCGTACAGTTCTCGAAGCCTGAAAAAAATGTGCCATGCAGGAGACGATGAAGTCCGGCTGAACCCATTCATCGATCCACAAACGCAGCGAACCTTTATAAAATTGAGGAAAAGTAGAAAAAAAGCTGCCCCTCGCACGATTTCGATCTTTACCCTCGAGAATCCAGATTTTTGGAAGCCGGTGCACATGCTGCAGCCCCAACAGTGGTATTCCAATCTCGGAAAATAAGGCGAAACGGTGGAATGACACGGAGATGTATAGAGGTAAAGGGCTTTTGTCGATTCAGGAAAAGGATTTTACCGTCCCCTTTCGATTGAGTATCGGTTAAAGAGTGTGTTGAAAGGGAAACCCCAGATAGAACACTCGTCGATGGTTAACCCGAGTTTGAAAATATTGATGCATTATTCGATATCGAACGATCCAAATGTCGTGCAATAGAACCCTTTCTGCTCCGTGACGCGGAGAACACCGGGATTGAAGGGTCGGTGCATAACATGAGACGAGTAAATGGTTGGTAATGGTTTTAGGAAAGGTACAATGGAAAAAGTTAATGCGGCTCGTACCAATAACAAGAATACGTTAAACTTTTGTACCAATAGCAACGACGCAATTTAATCGTTAATTATACATCAGGAAGATTAATAAATCTTGATCGTTGTTGTCCAAGCGAAGTCGAGGATTCGATCGAGGATCCGTCCACATATTACCCAAGCCCTTCGGTCGAGCGATTGAGTACAGCTGCCGCGTTTTTTTGTCGTCTTCACCTACACGCAGAGGAGAGATCACTTTTTATTATTTTCACGGTCGAGAAACCCGTTTCGCTATCCTTTCCACCCTCGCGATCACGTAGGAGACGCTCGTACAGATCCCCAATTTTCGCACAATGGAAAGGCTCGAGGAATCCTTATAAAAATGAGGAGGGCCACAATGAGTCCATTGTCCGCTGGGCTTACCCCATCCGTCCGATTTTCCTCCCGTACAAAAAAAAAAGAAAAAACTGAGTCTTGCCGAGCAACGTTTCTTGAGAAATCTTGGAATTCGGTCACCTCGTGAATGGAGCTATTGCCGTGTGTGTCTCTCTCGCAGGATTCTTTGTTATGAAGCTCGAATCGTGAGCGGTTCAACGATGCATTCACCGATTCTTCGGCTTTCTGATTAAGAGTAACCTTTCGTACTTGTGCAAGATTTTTTTTTCAATTTGCCGTCGGCCCGTCGGGTTACGTAAAAGGCACCATGCGTCGATAAATTCCCCCAGCTATTGGACAATAACAGAGTGCAATACATAGTTGGTCATGTTCTCGAAAGAATCCTGCTTCATTTTTACAATCAATTCCTGGTATATTCATGGAAAGGAAGATGAATCACGTAGTTAAGTGATTGCGATCGTTCGTGTGGCATCATCGCCGATCTCTCATAGCCCTCGGGATCAAAGAAACGGATTGGCGGGCAGAGACGGTTTGCTTCTGCTGAAGGGAACGACGGTATGCGAGGATCGTGTTCGGTGCTAATTGCCCGCGTGCGCTCATGTTTTTGTCGCGATCGACGCCGGCGATCGGCATCAATCCAGCTCATCCTCCTATATCCCGAGAGCTATGGTATAGCAAAGAAGTCGAATCGACGAAAATGGATCGCTTCGATCGATAGATTGGATCTGTTTTGCGATAACGTTGCTGCCTCGACACTCTCGAACAAATCGTTTCATCGCTATACCGATACTAATTACATCCGACATCGAGATGCAATCCAATCGTAGTTGAATTCTCATCGCTGTTAAAACTGGAGTTTTTTTTAATGAGATTGTATTTACCGCAAGGACGAGACTAGTTGAGAAATCGTCAACTCATGGACAAGAAGCGAATTTGAGATTAATGTCGAAAAATTATTCCCGACATTCTAGAATCTCAATCGTGTTCTTTTTTTTCTGTCAGAATAATCGAATAGATCCTTCGCATGGCTGCAGCATGAATGAGATTCACATACCCCGAGAAGCCTTGGCACGCAGATCACAGACAGGAAATCGCGATAGGTAAACGATACGTTCGAGGCAACTTTATAACATTTTACGAACCGGAAACGCAGCGCGCTAGCCGGAGGCGAGCAGACTCGTTCGCTCGCTGCTTCGCGTCGAGCCAACCAAGTACACACTATGTATAAGATGTAGAAGTAGTGCTGTGCTGTATGCGTAAAGGCGGCAGCCAATGTTTCGCCTCTCGTCGTGTGGAATGAATAAAAGATTCAGTAGCAAAAGCAGCGGCAGCAGCAGCAGCCCGAGTATCGGCATTTCTTATTAACCGCTTCTACGCACTTACTCGCAACGAGAAGAACCCATGCGTTAACGCAGGAAAAAAAGTAAACGACCGCCAGTGTGTGTGAAGAAGGTGAAGACGACAAACGAAGAGAAATGAACAGAGGGGCGAGGAGCGTTGAAGCAGGAGTGCCGAAGAGCTGAGGTTAAAAAAAAAAATAAGTACAAAGGACACGATTCGGTAGGAAGTTAGCGCATGTAAATTTCCCTACAACCTGTACCATGCGTTTTTTCCCATCTTCTTTCGACTCTTTTGTGCAGCCCCAGAACTGCGCGGCGTAGGATGGTTTTTTCCACAATCTATGATTAACTCTATTTTTATGGTAAGCATGGGGTATAATGAATGAGCATCGTTAGAATTCCGTGTGTGTTTGCCGCAGTTCCGACAAGATAAATTCTAGGAGTGCTCGACTGTTCTGTACTTCTGATACCCGAGCGACTACGATCTGCCACTTATGAATGCCAAGTGTATTATGTTATTCATTGCGTATTTCTACCACATTTCTTCGTCTTTCTGAGGACTAGTTAATTTGGGTCCGAACGAGAGGTTGACTTCTTTGGTACTGCTTTGTGTGTATGTGTGTTGTTGATAACCATACCGATCTGTATAGTCAAGGGGGACCGAGAACGTTAAAAAAAAAGGAAAGAACCGGGAACACCAACGAAGGGACAACCGAGACGTCTGTGCTCTCATTACGTTGAGTCCAGAACGAGGAACGGGAAGTCAGTTGACTTAGCAGACGGTCCAGAAAGTGGGAGAGCCGCTCTAGAACCCTCTCCGTCAAAGAGTTTCATTCATATGCGCGCTCGAGCGGCAAACATCACTGGCGCGGACACGTGTCCCCCGGAGGCTACTTCTGCTGGTGCTGCTGCTGCTGTTGGCATTGTAAAACGGGATTTATGTCCTTTCGGCAACGACCAAAGCTTCCTTCGCTCGCTTACTCTCGGTTTCTTCTCAGCAATAGCATCTCGGAAACAGCTCCGCGAACCGTTCGCCACTTCGTTACACGCTTCTCTGATATCGTGCGTGGAAGTAATTACTCCAAGCCCTGTTACTATGCCCATTCGTTATTTCTCTATATTAATATTAATTTCTCGAAATATACCACCGCTTCTTTAGTGTTGCGAAAAATAGGTGACGATAAAAGAATTCATCGTAGTTTCTCATTCGATTAGCTCCGCCTTCCGATCCCTCAGTATTTGTCTCGAGTTTTTACCACTTTTTAGTTGGTGGTTTTTTTTTTCTCCAAACGTGCCTTTCTCACAAAGGCATGACGCACTGAAACAAAGAATTAAATGAGGATCGGTAATGTCGGGTAATTTATGCCATCGGACGAAATCTCTCGAAAGAGCTCTTCCTTCCGAAGCTTATAGACCGGTACTTGCTAGACATTCCTTCGCGAATTCCGCGAGCGTCGGACGAAGGGAACGTTCGTGAAGAAAGGATAGGTTCCGAGCATCCTCCACGTTGACATCCTGACGTCGACGCATCGAACGAGACTGCGCTCGGTGACGCGCGCGATATATACGATGAGAAGGTGAACGAAGTATCGAGAGTTCGAGTATATACAAAGTACGAGATCGTCCTCTTCTCCGTTTACCCTTTTAGCTGGACAAAGGTTTCGGTCTCTGGCTCACTTGCATTGACGTATCCTTATCGATCGAACCACTGCGACAGCCGCACCAGAAGCAGAAGCGTTCCTTCGAGGTCCGCCTCACTCTTGTGTGGATCCACACTTGAAACGCTGCATCGTCTTCCCTGTTGTTCCCTTCCGAACTGGTGGACCATTGAAAATAGTTGAGCCGACCGTTAGCCTATCTCCGTTTCTCTATCACGAATTCGTGATTGATTTTTGACGCCTGACCACGGTGATATTACACCGCTAGGGTTCCAGCTCCACATTCCCCTATACCCAAAAGACATGGGATATAATAAAAGGGCGCATATCGCGCGTCAATCCAAACCCATGGAGCATCCTTCTCTCTATCGAGATTTAAACCCCGAGCGACAACGCCGCTATCGCTGATAAGCATTAAATCTTGAAAATTCAAAGATATTTATACGTGTATACTCGAGAAGGTGAACCACTCTTCTACCTTCGGTGTCCTTCTTCTCTGCACGAATGTATATATTTTCCAACCCCTCAGCCCCCCCCCCCCTCCCCCCGGGCTCCAGCGTACTCTTTCAGCATCGAAACTCACGTCGACTAACAGGACGAGGAATTTATTGGTGAATTCACGAAGTACTATACATATCCTGCATTCTTTTCTTCGTTTGATCTCTTTTTTTTTTAGATCGTCGCGAGTGATGGAGAGAGCAGATTTGAACTAAATGTACGAGTCGCGGGCGTGGGTGGACTACTTAGCCGCGACAGCTTCTGTACATGTTCAGCTGTGCTTGGGTGACACAGCCCGTACCTTTTACGGTATGTAACCGTGACATAGAGCGAAGATGGGATGCGCCAGATTTCTGAGATAGTTTCGATCTTGTTGCATCGCGCCTATCTTAGATATCTCACTTTTAACCACCGCGAGATCACATACTCAACACCGTCACAGTATGTATATTTCTCAGGAACGTCGACGACGTTGTACGTCGCCAGGTAAGTGGTTGCGTGGGCGTACCTGCGCGAGAAACTGACACGGCAATGGAGAGAAGCTGCTTTTGCTGTTGCTGCCGGAGTCAAAGTGTATTGCGTACTTATATGTACGCTGAACCAGAGATTTCTCAGAGTGATCGAGTGCGCTGGGAGCTCGATCGAAGTTTCTATACAGCAAAGGTCGACCTCTCTCTCTTCGGCACTATACGAGAACTAGCGAGATACGCGTAAATGATTGTAACGGTGAGTCACCCCCAGCAATTTTCGACCGGAAAGTTATCGCAGCCAAGCGTGAAACATCTTGTAACTAATCATTCTAAAAGTGGGCCGCTTAAGAGTTTTATTCTTACATAGTTTTATGCATTTGCCTGTGACAGGTGATAGCTTGTCTATATGGTTACTCATATTGGCAGTGTCCAATTTGAAAGCCGGTTCTTCCAGACGGTTCTCTATGTAGCTCTTCACGTGGATATACGGGAGATCTTCACGTCGATCAAGCGTCTATCTCAGAATAATAGCCTTTCGATGAGAGCTCATTGTTGTCAATCCATTCAATCGATATCTCATAGTAATGATGGGGGATGAATGGAGGTCGAGAATCTCGATACAATACAGTATATATTTTATATAACTCATGCATGAAAAGCGCTAATTTCCGTGCCTGCCGAAACTCCCTGCACTGCATCGTTAGGGGTACTGGAATCACCTGAAGAGTGTCAAAAGTCAGAAAATCTAAGCGAGCTCAGAAGTCCTTTGCGACTGGGCGAACTGTAAACCACGGATTTACAGCTTCCACCAAGATGGATAACGAAGAGCAATAAGATTGAAAAGACAGATATATTTATTTTGCTCACTGTTGAAAGTGCCAAAATTAAAGTTTTCCAAATGTGTGTGGCGAAGTTCGCTACTGTACTAGAAGATTTGGCTGTTCAAATAAGTGTTTACGGCTAATGGGTGAACTCTGCGAACGTCGAAATTTTATAAGACGTAACGAAACTTCGATTATACAAATACATTACACATTAGTTGAAAATATAATAACAATAAAAATATCTTCTCATCCAATATTATCATCTTGTTCTCTTCACAAATAAAACTTTCTTTTATATATTGTAACGGGACGCCCTACTTCCAGGTAGGTTTTTCCGCTTTCCGCTGACCGACACTAACGACTGCGGAGTGGGGACCTCGTGATGCTATGGGAGCCCCTAAGAGAGGGGATAGAGGCATGACTTATAAAAGGTTAACACAACGACGAGGACGTATGTTTAGTTTCCGGCTGGCGATCCAATGGCCAGCCTTATGGTCGACACAGGATTAAAACTTACATCAATGTGAGTTACACAAATTTATTTATCACTTACAAACTTTACACTTTGTAAAGACATGCATGAACATTGAATTCTGCTCAATATCGAGTGCCCATCATCATAGAGAGATTAATGTCAGTTCATGTTGTTTCGAAACATTAAGTAGATCAGAGTTACAGCATCGATGTGAGTACGGTGAAGTAAGAACAGGCCGTCTGCATCACCTTTAATTGACCATTAAAGAATATTATATCTAATAGTGCAAATAATTACATGCATCGAATTGATATCTGTTCTTACAGAACTGAAACTCGCCATTGACAAAATATAGATTTTTCCGGCAGTAAGAAGGCATGGTTTCTGACTCCTCATCAATATAACCATTAAAAGCTTTTTGCTTTTTATGTTAAAATCAATCCAATCGCTGCCGTAACTGCAAAGCATTGTAAAGAATATGAAGGATAATATAAACACTATAATTTCGATGATATTTATCTTTACTCACACAGAATCATGAATTCCTAGACTGTAATCGAAGATCTTTTGGCCGTATATACTATTGAATAATATATGAAACATTTGACACACTACGAACATTCCGAATCTTACCACATCCTTTAAGCTGTCCATGTTAAGAACCACCTGAAAATTACGATACAATGATTCATACTCCACTATAATGCATAAAAAACGAAAGTCGATGCAGTCTACAAAGCCAATACCTGTACTCCCGATACGCTCATCGCCAATAAACTCAGGCCTATAATCGGCGTGAAGGCCATGGAATAATTGGATTCGATAAGTTCAGCGAATCTGCAAATGATAGAGAAATTTGTCTACGAAGTCTTACCCCCAACGTAAAATAAATGAAGTGAAATAATCGATGTTTACTGATCGTATCACACACCGCAATGCTTCCTTGTGCAAATCGACGCAATAGCAGATTTTTTTGTAAACATCGTTATCGAGACAATCAATCGACAAATTAACTTTTGTAATATTAATCCTGGTCGGAAATTTGACAAATTATTAATACATTGCGTGCATAATTCATAAATATGATATTCGTGTGTAAAGTTTTTTTACGAACCCAACCATCTCAAAAAGTCCACACGCGTGTTCAACAATGGTAAAGAACATCGAGTCAACAGCAACTATTATTGTCATAGCTATCACAGACGTAATGTATGCGTGAAACAGTATTTCGTAGAAATATTTGTCGTGATCGACACGGTATTCAGTTTGGTAGAGCAAATCCTTTGGTCTTGATTCATTTAATGGCATAATAATGTCGAGAAAAACCGGCAAAATAGGCAATATGAGAAAGAGCGCTGTACACATATAAACGCAAACTGCAAGTCGGTTAGAGTATGATAAATGGTACGTCCAAATGTTGGTAGAAAAATGTATTCGTGATTAATTTTTGTTCGTACTCGCAAATGCCACCGTGATTAAATGTGCACGATTGCCATGTTTCTGCAGGATTTCGATATTTGGGGATTTTTCCAGTTGGGCCCAGTGACCTTCGATTTGACATAATATTGTACGCATCTGCATATCCAGGGAAAAAAGAATTTTATGGTTTTTCTTAGCTGACAATCACAATATGTTATGTTGTTTGAAAACCGGGTTTCGAAACCTTCTTACTTTTTGGACGTTGAAGCTGCCGTTCAATAATTTCGATGAGACGACGAAGATTACGAAAATGGGGACCATGGTCTCGATAATAATATTAGTGTGACCCCACATGTCATGTATACGAACGAGCTAGATGATTATCGTACCAATATTATATGATATTTAATAAATATTTTCTTATGATACCGTTAGCAAGGACTACCTCAGGAATAAAAATGGTGACAAGAGTGAGTATATACATAGGAGGCAGTAGGCATCTCATAAACAAAGACTGTTCCGGCCAAATGCCCAGTCGTGACATAAAGAATTTGTTCATTCTGTAATATCGTTGATCAAAAAAACTCGTCATATTGAAATCAAAAATAATTTTCAAATACGCCCGGCGAACCTCGTGGTAGCTTTTTAACCATTCGGAAAGCGCGATACTAGGACGTAGTGTATAGGTGAAAATTTTCTTCGTCATCAGATAATGTTGGGCTCGATAAAGGTACGGTGAGCAAGGCTTGCGGAAGTCACATCACGTGCATATAATATTCAAGGGTCGGCCATTGCATACTTTATGTAGAAACAAATTGCGTGTAGCGAAAGTGCGGCCGATAGTAGCTTCTTGTCGTATACATAGCACGCACGTCGAAGGTTTGAATTTTATTATAGTTTCACAAAAAATATGACAAGAGTGTAAAAATCTTCATCACTTAAATGATAATTCGGAATTTCTTTTCCCACTGGATTAATCCGCAGGATGGTTCAAATTTAACGATTCAGCGGTAAGTGTGATCGAAGTAATACCTGCGAGAGCAACTGTGGTAATAAAAGTAAAATTCGCATATCGGAGCCTTGGGGAGCCTCTCTTGACCGTGATGATTCTTCATGAACGTCATGATTATCTAATCATAGTGTCATAGGTATAGCGTGATAGGGACAGACCTGCGTTATTACGTAAGCCAGTATATATCACAATAATGTATATCCACCTTTTATAATACGATAAGTAGTATATGATACTCAACGTACCAGCTTATGGCTCTTGGCGTCGTTGGCCAGTACCAAGAAATGTCCTAACCACACTTGTAGTGAGATGTCTATTTGCGTGCAAGTGTAACACATCTATTACGCAATGGGTTACTGAAGGTTTGGCATGCCGTATTACTATCATGTTTATTAAGGGTACTAGTGGATATTTTTTATTAGGCACTGGCGATTCGGACCATCAGTGAATCAAGGGGTAAATCCATGCAACAGTTCAATAACTAGTAGGGTGAAATGATCACCAACTTGACAAAATCTTACGCTTGATGAATTGAAAAGGAAACGCCAAAACAAGGTATTTAGCAGAAAGGGGTTGCAATTTATTTATGGATACAACCGAATTTTGCGACACTATAAATTCTTTCAGTTAAAAAAGTTGTAATAATGTGTTTCAATGGGTTAAAGTTTATAATACGATTCATATTAATGTCCGTATTTTTTCCCGCACTAATAAACTTTCCCGGGAAAGTAAACTAGTGCGGGAAAAAAACCCGGAAAAACCGGTTCGTGACACGGGCGAGAAAAATCGATCTCTCTCGCACTCGTGTGAAGTGCCTCACTAGCCTTCGGCTCGTGCGCCACTTCACACTCGTCGAGAACGATCGATTTTTCTCGCTCTTGTAACGAAAATAACTATTGTATCTTCAATGATGTATCTTAATTCATTCATCCTTCATTTAGGGCACATGATCACACGTTTTGTTGACGGGAAGTTGTGAAATGTGTGATATAAACGAACGAATGAATTAAACACACATTTTCTTTTCCGTTACATACAAAACGAACAAGCATTTTATTATTTTTATTAAAAAAGGATAGAGTTTAGTTAACGTTAAGATTCATGTATAATAACCTATATACGCATTCTCCCAAGGCACAGCCGATCTTACCTGAGTCCATAAAAAAGGATCGATAAGTCCATGCACGGGTTTGCTCAACGACTCGCTCGCTCGATGGCTCGCGTGCAGGACAATAAAAAATTTGGCTACAGATACAACTTTTACTATTTTTTAGCTTCTATACCCTTAGAGAATAGTAGCGTTCATTGTCTATCTACGTGAATACTTTTAAGCACCAGCATATCGGCACATACTGTGTCCGTAATAAAAGGATTTACCAGGATGTGCAAGCTTCGCATGCGAAAATCTCTATTTTCACGCCTTGTGAAAAAAAATTTTGTTCGATACTCGTGCGAAAAACGTTTTCTGAACTCGTGTGATTGCAACACTCGCCTTCGGTTCGTGCTGCAAACTCACATTCGTCAGAAAAAGTTTTTTGCCACTCGTGTCGAAATGGACTATTATGTAACTAATGCATGAAAAGCGCTACTTTGCGTGCCTGCCGAGAGTGGCGTAAGTGGCGGTTCGCAGCCATGAGTGTTGTAAATTCCTGGTGCATGCGCATATCGGCTCCTTTGCGTGCGATTTATTTTAGCGTGCGATTTCTGGAAATTATTGCACGCTGCTCGTAGCGCCACAATCAGCAGGCACGGAGTAGCACTTCTCCTGCCTGCACTCGTTACATAAAGTAGTTGCGATACTTGTACGTAGAAGCGGACTCCCGACGGCGCTACAACAACACTCGGCTTCGCCTCGTGCCGTTGTAGCGCTCGATCCGGCTCGTGCAGCCACTTGCCAACCTTCGCCGAAAGTCCGCTTTTACGAACTAGTATCCCAAAGTACTATTATATTTCATGGAATAGTGTAACAACTCAAATCTTCTGATTATTTAGTGCAAGAATGTGACAACTATAGTAGAATATTTGAGACTTTCTTGAAGCACAGTGTAATATGTCGAAAACTTACAATTGAACACACGTGGAGAAAACGTAACCTATAGAGCAACACGATAATATATTTTTTTAATCCCATCTGTTATTATGAAATACTGTAATATATATATACCGAAATATCTGCTTTAGTTACAGCAACACTGTAGTATCTCAAAGGTTTTTTATGAACTTTATTATTAGGTAGACGTTTAAAATGCTAATACATGTTTTTTATTATACCGACAACGGTTCCCGCCACCTTTGAATTCGGGATGGGTTGCCTACGTACTACTTCTATTGTCAAGACAGGAATAACGTTTAGAATAATATGAGTTACACAAATTTATTTATCACTTACAAGCTTTACACTTTACATGCATGAACATTGAATTCTGCTCAATATCGAGTGCCCATCATCATAAAGGGATTAATGTCAGTTCATGTTGTTTCGAAACATTAAGTAGATCAGAGTTATAGCATCGATGTGAGTACGGTGAAGTAAGAACAGGCCGTCTGCATCACCTTTAATTGACACCATTAAAGAATATTATATCTAATAGTGTAAATAATTACATGCCTCGAATTGATATCTGTTCTTACAGAACTGAAACTCGCCATTGACAAAATATATATTTTTCCGGCAGTAAGAAGGCATGGTTTCTGACTCCTCATCAATATAACCATTAAAAGCTTTTTGCTTTTTATGTTAAAATCAATCCAATCGCTGCCGTAACTGCAAAGCATTGTAAAGAATATGAAAGATAATATGAACACTATAATTTCGATGATATTTATCTTTACTCACACAGAATCATGAATTCCTAGACTGTAATCGAAGATCTTTTGGCCGTATATACTATTGAATAATACATGAAACATTTGACACATTACGAACATTCCGAATCTTACCACATCCTTTAAGGTGTCCGTATTAAGAACCAGCTGAAAATTTTGATACAGCGATTCATACTCCACTGTAATGCATAAAAAACGAAAGTCGATGCAGTCTACAAAGCTAATACCTGTACTCCCGATACGCTCATCGCCAATAAACTCAGGCCTATAATCGGCGTGAAGGCCATGGAATAATTGGATTCGATAAGTTCAGCGAATCTGCAAATGATAGAGAAATTTGTCTACGAAGTCTTACCCCCAACGTAAAATAAATGAAGTGAAATAATCGATGTTTACTGATCGTATCACACACCGCAATGCTTCCTTGTGCAAATCGACGCAATAGCAGATTTTTTTGTAAGCATCGTTATCGAGACAATCAATCGACAAATTAACTTTTGTAATAGTAATCCTGGTCGGAAATTTGATAAATTATTAATACATTGCGTGCATAATTCATAAATATGATATTAGTGTGTAAAGTTTTTTTTACGCACCCAACCATCTCAAAAAGTCCACACGCGTGTTCAACAATGGTAAAGAACATCGAGTCAACAGCAATAATTATTGTCACAGCTATCGCAGACGTAATGTAAGCGTGAAACAGTATTTCGTAGAAATATTTGTCGTGATCGACACGGTATTCAGTTTGGTAGAGCAAATCCTTTGGTCTTGATTCATTTAATGGCATAATAATGTCGAGAAAAACCGGCAAAATAGGCAATGTGAGAAAGAGCGCCAGACATATATAAGCGCCAACTGGAAGTCGATTAGAGTATGATAAATTGTACGTCCAAATGTTGGTAGAAAAATGTATTCGTGATTAATTTTTTTTCGTACTCGCAAATGCCACCGTGATTAAATGTGCACGATTCCTATGTTTCTGGAGGATTTCGATATTTGGGGATTTTTCCAGTTGGGCCCAGTGACCTTCGATTTGATCCAATATTGTACGCATCTGCATATCCAAGGAAAAAAGAATTTTATGGTTTTTCTTAGCTGACAATCACAATATGTTATGTTGTTTGAAAACCGGGTTTCAAAACCTTCGTACCTTTTGAACGTTGAAGCTGCCGTTCAATAATTTCGATGTGACGACGAAGATTACGAAAATGGGGGCCATGGTCTCGATAATAATATTAGTGTGACCCCACATGTCATGTATACGAACGAGCTAGATGATTATCGTACCAATATTGTAAACATTAAATACTTTTTTTTTCGGATACAGTTAGCAAGGACTACCTCAGGAATAAAAATGGTGACGAGAGTGAGTATATACATAGGAGGTAGTAGGCACCTCATAAACAAAGACTGTTCCGGCCAAATGCCCAATCGTGACATAAAGAATTTGTTCACTCTGTAATATCGTTGATCAAAAAAGCTTTTCATATTGAAATTAAAAGTAATTTTCAAATGCGCCCGGCGAACTTCGTGGTAGCTTTTTAACCATTCGGAAAGCGCGATACTAGAACGTGGGGTATTGGTGAAAATTTTATTCGCCATCTGTTAATGTTGGGCTCGATAAAGGTACGGTGAGCAAGGCTTGTCCCCTCACACGTATATAATTTTCAAGAGTCGGCCGCTGCATATTTTATCCGAACAAAATTGCGTGCAGCTAAAGTGCGATCGATAGTGGTTAATGTCGTAGAAATATCACATAAGTCGAAGGTATCCATTTTTTTGTACTCTGATAAAAAATGACAAGGGCGTAAAAATTGTATCCGAAAAAACTTAACCGAATGATCTCTTTATTGATAATTCGGAAATTCTTTTCCCACTCGATTAATCTGCAGGATGATTCAGATTTAGCAATTCAGCGGTAAGTACAATTGAAGTAGTACCTGCGAGAACAAGTGTGATAATAAAAGTAAAATTCACATTTCGTGGCCTTGAGGAACTTCTTTTGAGCGAGGTGGTTGTTCATAAACGTCTCGATTATCTAATAATAGAGTGTCGCCAGACAGACATCTCATAAGAGACCATCATACAACGCGTACTAGGTACAGTGCAATAAGTACAGACTTGCGACGTTACGCAAGCGTGTACTTATCACAATACGCGGAGAACCGCCTTAGATTATATTTGTCGTGCCAGCTTATGGCTAGTAACGTCATTGGTCCGCACCAGCTAATGTCCTGACCGTATTTGATAGTTAGATGCTATTTCCGTTCAAGTGATGTTCAAAGTGTTAGTAGATAATTTTTTTAGGCTCCGACGATTCGCACCCTCAGTGCATCAAATCTACGAGTCGCACTGAGGGTGCGAATATTCGCACCCTCAGTTCATCAACCTGTAAGATCAGGCAATCACCATAGCTTTACAAACCCTTACGATTGATGAATCGAAACGGAAAGATGGAACAAACCATTTATCAGAAAGGGATTGCGATTTAAATTCTACCAGTTAAAAAAAAATATATTTTCTAATCGCACTGTTAAATATTGTTACTGGAATATTACGGGACCGGCTGTTTACTCCACGTTCTTCGGTTTTCCCCCTCTTAGAGCTTTTTTTTAAGTGCAATAAATAGCTTATTTCGTTCCTGTATTTTTGTGTGTGGAGTTTTATTTATTTATTTATTTAATTTATTGGCGTCGAACTTTTCATTGCTTACTCAGCCACTCTCCTCTCGAGACGACAGCACTTCAGCCGAGACCGGTGAGTTTTCTCTGTCGGTGCATTCCGATGCACCTGGCGCCCACCCCGTAAGGGTAGAAATAAAAAAAGAGAAAATCGGGACTTTTTAGAGTTAACGATTTCAGTCGACCCATCAACCCATCCACCTATCCACCCGCCCACCCATCCGTCCATCTATCTATCCCTACAGCCGTATCGATTCTTACGAGGTATTTTACAAAGTACTTAAACGAAGTACTTATAAATGTATTTTAAGTCCATTAAAGTATTTTATACTTTAAATATATATAGTATTTTGTATTTTTTATTTTGAGTATTTTGAATATTTTGCCCAGCTCAGGCTCAGTGTACGAATTAAAAGGAAGGAACCATGTTACTTGTGCAAAAATTTTGCACCCTTCCAGTGTCGATATACTTGAGGTACAACAAACAAAAATTTGCCAATATTTTGATTGCGATACATTCGAAAGTATCATTGTTGGTAATCACCATCGTACTCTCTCACTGTGTATATTTGATGACTATCGCTGCAAGTTTTAACACTTTTGGTTCACAAAAACCAAAATTACAACACCATATAGCGTTAATATTAAAACTTGCTCAAAAAGCTGTTTTTTAAAGGTATTCATGTTACAGGAAAATATAAGACATAAGTACACCAGGGCCTCGATTTGTGCGGCCTCGGTTTCCGTAACAGTCCCCACCACGGAGCGAATATCGATTGACGCAGTAAGCTGTTTGCCACACTCGACAGTTAGTACGGGCGGGGCATGCGCAACCTCGATTTTCGTGCGTGTCAGCGGGAGCCGGTCCCGCCGCTGTGAATGAAGTCGAGGCCCTAGTGTATTCTCCGACATCAGTGCGATCTATTTGACTCCTCGAGCGATAATAGGGAGAAACCGCAATTGTCAATTCAATTGGGCGTTCGAACAATCGACGCCCAAAGCACTATATTGTCACATTCAAATTGTCAGATTAAATATAAGGTTCCTACGACTCAAACGGCAAGTAGGCCGTTAAGAAGAAGGCCGAAATCGATGGGACACTTGTCCATCGAAGACTTTGTCGTATGGAGGGTCAGCTCTTGAGGTACAGTGTGGTGCCAAAAGAATACTGTTAATACCGTTAATTATTTGTCAAATAAAAATTTGTTCGTCAAATTGAAGCCGAAGAAAATGTTAAAAGCCATAATAATGTGTACGTCGGTAATAAATTACGAGAGTCTATCCGTTAACATACTTCCACAGGTTTTGGGCATACCTTGCAGCTGAAAATATTGGTTCACTATAAATTTCAACTACATCGGTCCTCGCGGTCCAAAGATACTCAGGGGTACGGACGTCCGAAGGGCTGAAACATTTTTCAAGCCCTTCGCAGTTGAAAATTACTGTGTAACTCCAAGTTTTGGTATTAAAAGGAACAGTTAACTGTGTATATAAAATGCAAACTAATTATAATAGAACATTTCGATACGCGTGCGAAAAAGCTATTTCTGACGAGTGTGACTTTGCAGCACGAGCCAAAGCCGAGTGTTGCAATCACACGAGTTCAGAAAACGTTTTTCGCACGAGTATCGAACAGCGCTACAACAACACCAGGCTTCGCCTCGTGCCGTTGTAGCGCTCGATCCGGCTCGTGCAGCCACTTGCCAACCTTCGCCGAAAGTCCGCTTTTACGAACTAGTATCGCAAAGTACTATTATATTTCATGGAATAGTGTAACAACTCAAATCTTCTGATTATTTAGTGCAAGAATGTGACAACTATAGTAGAATATTTGAGACTTTCTTAGAGCACAGTGTAATATGTCGAAAACTTACAATTGAACACACGTGGAGAAAACGTAACCTCTATAGAGCAACACGATAATATATTTTTTTTATCCCATCTGTTATCATGAAATACTGTAATATATACCGAAATATCTGCTTTAGTTACAGCAACACTGTAATATCTCAAAGGTTTTTGATGAACTTTATTATTAGGTAGATGTTTAAAATGCTAATACATGTTTTTTATTATACCGACAACGGATCCCGTCACCTTTGAATTCGGGATGGGTTGCCCACGTACTACTTCTATTGTCAAGACAGGAATAACGTTTAGAATAATATGAGTTACACGAATTTATGAATCACTTACTAAAGTTACACTTTACATGCATGAATATCAAATTCTACTGAATATCGCGTAGCCATAATTATGGACGGATAGAAAATCTTGTTCATTCGTGTCATTTTGGAACATTCAATAGTTCAATGTTAAAGCATCGACGTGAGTACGGTGAAATAAGAACATGCCGTCTGCATCACCTTTCATTGAAATGATTAATCAATATCGTATGGGAATCCGAAAATAATTGCATGTACCGAACTTATATATGTCCTTACAGAACTGAAACTCGCCATTGACAAAATGTAGATTTTCCCGGCAGTAAGAAGGCATGGTTTTTGACTCCTCATCAATATAACCAATAAAAGCTTTTTGTTTTGCATATTAAAATCAATCCAATCGCTGCCGTAACTGCAAAGCATTATAAATAATATGGAAGAAATCACGAAGATTATAATTTCAATGATATTTATGTTTACTCACACAGAATCATGAATTTCTAGACTGTAATCATATATCTTTTGGCCGTATATACTATTGAATAATATATGAAACATTTGACCGACTACGAACATTCCGAATCTTACCACATCCTTTAAGCTGTCCATGTTAAGAACCACCTAAAACTCAAAATATAGTGATTCATACTCCACAGTAATGCATAAAAAAGGAAATCGATGCAATCTACAAAAACAATACCTGTACTCCAGATACGCTCATCGCCAATAAACTCAAGCCTATAATCGGCGTGAAGGCCAACGAATAATTGGATTCAACAAGTTCAGCGAATCTGCAAACGATAGAGAAATATGTCCACGAAGACTTACTCCCATCGTAAAATAAACTTAGTCTAACAAACGATGTTTACTGATCATATCACACACCGCAATGCTTCTTTGTGCAAATCGACGCAATAGCAGATTTTTTCGTAATCATCGTTATCGGTACGATTATTCTCCAAATCAACTTGTTTAATATTAGTCCTGCTCAGAAATGTGATAAATCATTAATACATTGCGTGCGTATTTCATGAATACGATATTGGTGTGTAAAATTTTTTTACGTACCCAACCATCTCAAAAAGTCCACACGCGTGTTCAACAACGGTAAAGAACATCGAGTCAACAGCAATTAGTATTGACATCGCTATCACAGACGTAATGTAAGCGTGAAACAGTATTTCGTAGAAATATTTGTCATGATCGACACGGTATTCAGTTTGGTAGAGCAAATCCTTTGGTCTTGATTCATTTAATGGCATAATAATGTCGAGAAAAACCGGCAAAATAGGCAATGTGAGAAAAAGTACCGTACACATATAAACGTAAACTGCAAGTCGATTGGAGTAATCATGATAAATTGCATTCCCAAATGTTGACATAAAAATTAATTTATGATTAAGTTTTTTCTCACTCGCAAATGCCAACGTGATTAAACGTGCACGTTCTCCATGTTTCCGGAGGATTTCGATATTTGGTGATTTGTCCATTTGGGCCCAGTGACTTTCGATTTCACGCAATATTGTACGCATCTGCATATCCAAGGAAAAAATAAATGTATGTTATCATTATGGTTATTATGGTTATTATCGTTATGGTTATGGTAAGTAGTTATGGTTTTTCTCAGCTGATAATCACAATATTACGATTTTGAAAAACGGGTTCCAAAATTTTCGTACCTTTTGGACATTGAAGCTGCCGTTCAGTAATTTCGACGTGGTTATAAAGATGATGAAAATGGGCACCATGGTCTCGATAATAATATTAGTGTGACCCCACATATCATGTATACGAACGAGCTAGATGATTATCGTACCAATATTGTAAACATTAAATACTTTTTTTTTCGGATACCGTTAGCAAAGACTACCTCAGGAATAAAAATGGTGACGAGAGTGAGTATATACATAGGAGGTAGTAGGCATCTCATAAACAAAGACTGTTCCGGCCAAATGCCCAATCGTGACATAAAGAATTTGTTCACTCTGTAATATCGTTGATCAAAAAAGCTTTTCATATTGAAATTAAAAGTAATTTTCAAATGCGCCCGGCGAACGTCGTGGTAGCTTTTTAACCATTCGGAAAGCGCGATACTAGAACGTGGGGTATTGGTGAAAATTTTATTCGCCATCTGTTAATGTTGGGCTCGATAAAGGTACGGTGAGCAAGGCTTGTCCCCTCACACGTATATAATTTTCAAGAGTCGGCCGCTGCATATTTTATCCGAACAAAATTGCGTGCAGCCAAAGTGCGGTCGATAGTGGTTAATGTCGTAGAAATATCACGTAAGTCGAAGGTATCAATTTTTTTGTACTCTGATAAAAAATGACAAGGGCGTAAAAATCGTATCCGAAAAAACTTAACCGAATGATCTCTTTAATGATAATTCGGAAATTCTTTTCCCACTCGATTAATCTGCAGGATGATTCAGATTTAGCAATTCAGCGGTAAGTACAATTGAAGTAGTACCTGCGAGAACAAGTGTGATAATAAAAGTAAAATTCACATTTCGTGGCCTTGACGAACTTCTTTTGAGCGAGGTGGTTGTTCATAAACGTCTCGATTATCTAATAATAGAGTGTCGCCAGACAGACATCTCATAAGAGACCATCATGCAACGTGTACTAGGTACAGTGCAATAAGTACAGACCTGCGTCGTTACGCAAGCGTGTACTTATCACAACACCCGGATATCCGCCTCAGATTATACTTGTCGTGTCAGCTTATGGCTAGTAACGTCATTGGTCCGCACCGGCTAATGTCCTGACCGTATTTGATAGTTAGATGCTATTTCCGTTCAAGTGATGTTTAAAGTGCTAGTAGATAATTTTTTTAGGCTCCGACGATTCGCACCATCAGTGCATCAAATCCACGCATCAGTTCATCAACATGTAAGATCAGGCCATCACCATAGCTTTACAAACCCTTACGATTGATGAATCGAATCGGAAAGGTGGAACAAACAATTGATCAGAAAGGGATTGCAATTTAAATTCTACCAGGGAAAAAAATATATAGTTTCTAATTGCATTGTTAAATATTGTCACTGGAATATTACGGGACTGGCAGTTTACTCCGCGTTCTTCGGTTTTCCCCCTCTTAGAGCTTTTTTTAAAGTCCAATAAATAGCTTTTTCGTTCCTGTATGTTTGTGTGTGGAGTTTTATTTATTTATTTATTTAATTTATTGGCGTCGAACGTTTAATTGCTTACTCAGCCACTCTCCTCTCGAGACGACAGCACTTCAGCCGAGACTGGTGAGTTTTATCTGTCGGTGCATTCCGATGCACCTGGCGCCCACCCCGTAAGGGTAGAAATAAAAAAAAGAGAGAATTGGGACTTTTAGAGTTAACGATTTCAGTCGACCCATCAACCCATCCACCTATCCACCCGCCCACCCATCCGTCCATCTATCTATCCCTACAGCCGTATCGATTCTTACGAGGTATTTTACAAAGTACTTAAACGAAGTACTTATAAATGTATTTTAAGTCCATTAAAGTATTTTATATTTTAAATACATATAGTATTTTGTATTTTTTATTTTGAGTATTTTCGAATATTTTGCCCAGCTCAGGCTCAGGGTACGAATTAAAAGGAAGGAACCATGTTACTTGTGCAAAAATTTTGCACCCTCCCTTCCAGTGTCGATATACTTGAGGTACAACAAACAAAAATTTGCCAATATTTTGATTGCGATACATTCGAAAGTATCATTGTTGGTAATCACCATCGTACTCACTCACTGTGTATATTTGATGACTATCGCTGCAAGTTTTAACACTTTTGGTTCACAAAAACCAAAATTACAACACCATATAGCGTTAATATTAAAACTTGCTCAAAGAGCTGTTTTTTAAAGGTATTCATGTTACAGGAAAATATAAGACATAAGTACACCAGGGCCTCGATTTGTGCGGCCTCGGTTTCCGTAACAGTCCCCACCACGGAACGAATATCGATCGACGCAGTAAGCTATTTGCCATGCTCGACAGTTAGTATGGGCGGGGCATGCGCAGCCTCGATTTTCGTGCGTGTCAGCGGGAGCCGGTCCCGTCGCTGTGAATGAAGTCGAGGCCCTAGTGTATTCTCCGACATCAGTGCGATCTATTTGACTCCTCGAGCGATAATAGGGAGAAACCGCAATTGTCAATTCAATTGGGCGTTCAAACAATCGACGCCCAAAGCAGTATGTTGTCACATTCAAATTGTCAGATTAAATATAAGGTTCCTATGACTCAAACGGCAAGTAGGCCGTTAAGAAGAAGGCCGAAATCGATGGGACACTTGTCCATCGAAGTCTTTGTCGTATGGAGGGTCAGCTCTTGAGGTACAGTGTGGTGCCAAAAGAATACTGTTAATACCGTTAATTATTTGTCAAATAAAAATTTGTCCGTCAAATTGAAGTCGAAGAAAATGTTAAGAGCCATAATAATGTGTACGTCGGTAATAAATTACGAACGTCTGTCCGTTAACATACTTCCACTGGTTTTGGGCATACCTTGCAGCTGAAAATATTGGTTCACTATAAATTTCAACTACATCGGTCCTTGCAGTCCAAAGATACTCAGGGGTACGGACATCCGGAGGACTGAAACATTTTTCAAGCCCTTCGCAGTTGAAAATTACTGTGTAACTCCAAGTTTTGGTATTAAAAGGAACAATCAACTGTGTATATAAAATGCAAACTAATTATAATAGTACATTTCGATACGAGTGCGAAATAGTATATTATGCCACAAGGGAGGAAAGTGCGTTTTTTCACCGAGTGTGAAGTTCGAAGAAAATGCACTTCCTCCCTTGTCGCATACGATATTTTTTTCCGATTTCGTTAAAATAACGACATTTCTTGCGTCGCAAAATCGTCATCTTCGCCAATGACCGTTACTCCCCCGGGAGTAATAGAGCTTCCAGCGGGAGTAATGAGCCCCATTACTCCCTAGGGAGTAATGAAATTGTACCGCGCATGCGCACATGTTAATAATGATCATCGGTCAATAACAGCTTATTTTCCACCCGTATTGCACGCAAGGAATGTGATTATTTTAGAGCAGTCGGGAAAAAAGCTATTTCTGACGAGTGTGACTTTGCAGCACGAGCCGAAGCCGAGTGTTGCAATCACACGAGTTCAGAAAACGTTTTTCGCACGAGTATCGAACAAAATTTTATTTCACAAGGTGTGAAAATGGTGTTTTTCGCATGCGCAGCGTGCGCAAAACCGCCATTTTCCCACCGAGTGAAATAAATGAATATAAGTAATTAAAAGCAAAATTTGTTCAATACTTAAATAATGCCATGGAAGGCGGCTGTAATAGGCACTTTCCTCTGAAGAGCGAGTGCCGAAAAATATAGCAGGGCATCAATTACATTAAACCCTACCGAAGAGAAGGTGGACATTGAGATACTGTACTGCTGTATTTTGCTAGCGGTGAAGGTGACGGTCTCTGACTCATCTATTTACAGTACAAGTCTTTGTATGTAACATATTTTTACGATCCTTTGCTGCCGTCAATTACAAGAAACTGAACGACATACAGCCAACGTTAATTTATTTATCACTTACCACCTTTACGCTTTTTACATGTATGAACATCGAATTTTACACAATATCGAGTGCCCACAATTATAGACGGATACAATTTTGTCAGTTCATATTGTTTCGAAAAATGAAGTAGTTCAGAATTAAATCATCGATGTGAGAACGGTGAAGTAAGAACAGGCAGTCTGCATCACCTTTAATTGACATGATTAATCAATATAATATCGAATAGTGTAAATAATACATGCACCGAACTAATATCTGTCCTTACAGAACTGAAACTCGCCATTGACAAAATATAGATTTTTCCGGCAGTAAGAAGGCATGGTTTCTGACTCCGCATCAATAAAATTGCTAAAAGCTTTTTGTTTTTTATGCTAAAATCAATCCAATCACTGTCGTAACTGCAAAGCATTCCAAATAATACGAATGAAATCATGAAGAGCATACTATTTCGATTATATTTATCTTTACTCACACAGAATCATGAATTCCTAAACTGGAATCGCATATCTTTTGGCCGTATATACTATTGAATAATACATGAAATATTTCACAGATTACGAACATTCCGAATCTTACTGCTTCCTTTACGTTGTCCAAGTTAAGAACCACCTGAAAATCACGATATAACGGTTTACTCCACAATAATGTATAAAAACCGAAAATTGATACAGTCTACAAAGCCAATACCTGTACTCCTGATACGCTCATCGCCAATAAACTCACGCCGATAATCGGCGTGAAGGCCATCGAATAGTTGGATTCGACAAGTTCAGCGAATCTGCAAACGATTGAGAAAATTGTCTACGGAGTCTTACCCCCAATGTCAAATAAACGTAGTCAAATAAACGATGTTTACTGTTCGTATCACACACCGCAATGCTTCCGAGTGCAATTCGATGCAATAGCAGATTTTTTTGAAATCATCGTTATCGGAACGATCAATCGACAAGCTGATCTTTGTAATATTCATCCTGGTCGGAAATTTAACAAATCATTAATACGCTGTGTGCGTAATTCATAAATAGGGTATTTGTGTGTAAAGTTTTTTTTACGAACCCAACCATCTCAAAGAGTCCACACGCGTGTTCAACAATGGCAAAGAACATTGAGTCAACAGTAATTATTATGGACATAGCTATCACAGACGTAATGTATGCGTGAAAGAGTATTTCGTAAAAATATTTGTCGGGATCAACATGGTATTCAGTTTGAAAAAGAAATTCCTTTGGTCTTGATTCATTTAGTGGCATAATAACGTCGAGCATAACCGGCAAAACAGGCAATACGAGAAAGAGTGTCGTACATATATAAATGCAAACTGCAAGTTAATTGGAATAAGCATGATAAATTGTATAAAAATTCATTTTGTGATAAATTTTTTTCTCACTCGCAAATGCCAACGTGTTGAAACGTGCACGATCTCCATGATTCCGAAGGATTTCGATATTTGGCGATTTTTCCATTTGGGTCCAGTGATCTTCGATTTGATCCAATATTATACGCATCTGCATATTCAAGGAGTAAATAAGTGTATGGTTTTCTTAGCCGACAGTCACAATATTGTGTTGTTTGAAAATCGGCTTTCAAGACTTCGTACCTTTTGGATGTTGAAGCTACCGTTCAGTAATTTCAACGACACAATAATAATGACGAGAATCGGAATCATGGCCTCGATAGTAATAGACGTGTGGTCCCGCATGAGAATTGCACGATTGGCCTAGGGGATTGTCGTACGAATGTTATGTGATATTAAATAAATATTTTTTTATGATACCATTAGCAAGGACTACCTCAGGAATGAGAATGCTGACAAGAATGAGTATATACGTAAAAGGTAGTAGGCATCTCTTAAACAAAGACTGTTCTGGCCAAATGCCCAATCGTGACATAAAAAATTTGTTAACGCTGTAATATCGTTGATCAAAAATGCTCTTCATATTGAAATCAAAATTAATTTCCAAATCCGCTCAGCGAACCTCGTGGTACTTTTTAAGCATTCGGAAAGCGTGACACTAGGATGTAGGGGATTCGTGACAATTATTTTTCATCAGTTAATGTTGGGCTCGACGAAGGTAGGGTGAGCAGGGTTCGCAGAAGTCACATCACGTGCATATAATTTTCAAGAGTCGGCCGTTGCATACTTTATGTGGACAAAATTTGCGTGCAGCCAAAGTGCGGTCGATAGTAGTGTATCGTTGTATAAGTATCACGCAAGTCGAAGGTTTGAATTTTACTGTACTTTCACAAAAATATGACAAGGGCGTAAAAAACTACATCCCTTAAATGATAATTGTGAAATTTTTCTTTTGAAGTGATTACTCTGCAGGATGGTTCAGATTTAGCGATCCTCCGGTAAGTCTGATCGAAGTAGTACCTGCGAGATCAACTGTGGTAATAAAAGTAAAATTCGTATTTTGTGGCCTTGGCGAGCCTCTCTTGAGTGTGATGATTGTTCATGATTGTCTTGATTGTCTAATAATAAAGTGTTGTCGACCCGACATCCCAGAAGAGACCATCATCATGCAACGTCTTATAGGTATAGGCGTGATAGATGCTGAACTGCGTTGTTACGCAAGCCAGTGTTTATAGTAGTACCTTATATCCACCAAACTAGATTATACCTGTCGTACCAGCTTATGGCTCTTAACGTTGTTGGCTATTACCAATAAATGTCCTAACCACACTTGGTAGTGAGATGTCTATTTGTGTGCAAGTAATGTCGTGTGTGCAACGTACCTATTATGCAACGGGTTACTGAAGGTTTGGTTGGCATGCTGTATGGCTATCATGTTTATTAGAGGTGCTAGTGAATATTTTTCGTTAGGCACCGACGATGCGTACCACCAGTGTATTAAGAGGATCGATCAACAACAAGTAAAGTCAGATGATCACCATAGCTTGCCAAAATCTTATGCTGGATGAATTGAAAAGGTAACGTCGAATCAACGCATTTATAAAAAAGGGTTGCAATTTATTTGTGGATGAAACTGAATTTTGCAACAATATAAATTCTATCAGTTCAAGAAAATAAAATCGAATGGTATGTTTCAACGGATTCAAGTTCATAATACGATTCACATTAATTTGTATCTTCATTCTTACAGCTATCGAGGCGTACACTTGTAACGTTGTCATCGAATTTTTTATTGGCGGGAAATTGTGAAATTTGTGATATAAACTTACGAACGCATTAGACAGACATTGTCGATCACGTAAAATGATTGTTAATCTAGATTACTCACTCGAACCTTTGAACGTCCCCCCTTCAACGCTTTCAAATTTGGGTACTCGGTAAATTCAGATAACATCCATATTAAACCTGAAGGGTACCCGATCCGAGGGGTTTTTGACATTTTCAATTTTGCGAAAAATATAATTTGCACCCTTATAATTTGCTAATCTTACAATTTTTTTGATGTTTGCTTAAAAAATTCTACACTGGAACCACGATTTTTGCACCCTCGATTTCTTCAACAGTCCCCATCACGGAGCGATTATCGATCAGCACGGCCTGTGGAGGGAAGCTACGGGTCATGCGGGACAGTTAGTATGAGCTGGGCATGCGCAGCCTCGATTTTGTTAAGGTTGTCCTTACGACTGGTGTTTACTTCGCATAAGTTTCGGAGAAATGAGAGGGAATTGCAAATACTTCAGGATGGTATAAAAATCTGAAAAAGTCAAGCATATTAAAGTTGCTGAAAAGATTAATTTTGCATAATAATAATTCCAAATGGTTATTAACAAATTGATGTTAAATAAAATTGTTCGACAAATCTCCCGGAAACCTAACTTTTTTTTATGAAAATGATTCGTTCATTTTTCTGAAGATGTATTAATTTTTATGCGAAGTGAGTTACGCGAATTTATTTTTCACTTGCTAACGTTACACTTTATATGCATGAACATCAAATTCTACTCAATATCGAGTGGACATAATTATTGACGGATATAGTCTTCTTCCTTCAAGTAGTTTTGAAAGATTACGTAATTCAGAGTTAAAGCATCGACGTGAGTACGGTGAAGTAAGAACAGGCCGTCCGCATCACCTTTAATTCACATGATTAATCAATACCGTATCGAATAGTAGAAATAATTATATATACTGAAGAACTTATATATGTCCTTACAGAACTGAAACTCGCCATTGACAAAATGTAGATTTTTCCGGCTGTAAGAAGGCATGGTTTTTGACTCCTCATCAATACAATCATTAAAAGCTTTTTGTTTTTTATGCTATAATCAATCCAATGGCTGCCGTACCTGTGACGCATTTTAAATGATATGAAAGATATTATGAAAATTATAATTTCAATGATATTTATTTTGACCCACACAGAATCATGAACTCCTATACTGTAATCGAATATCTTTTGGCCGTATATACTATTGAATAATATATGAAACATTTGACCGATTACGAACGTTCCAAATCTCACGATATCCTTTAAGCTGTCCATGTTAAGAACCACCTACAACGCACGATATAACGCGATTCATGCTCCGCAGCAATGGATAAAAACGAAAGTCGATGTAATCCGTACAAAGCTAATACCTGTACTCCTGATACGCTCATCGCCAATAAGCTCAAGCCTATAATCGACGTAAAGGCCATCGAATAATTGGATTCGATAAGCTCAGCGAAACTGCAAACGATAGAGAAATATGTCTACGAAGTCTTGTCTCCAACGACTGTAGTAAAATAAACGACGTATACTGATCGTATCACACACCGTAATGCTTCTTTGTGCAAATCGATGCAATCACAGATTTTTTTGTAATCGTCGTTATCGGAATGATCAATCGACAAAGTTACTTTTTTTATATTAGTCCTGGTCAGAAATGTGACAATTGATACATTACGTTCGTAATTCATGAATCCGATAGTTTCGTGTAGTTTTTGTTACGAACCCAACCACCTCAAAGAGTCCACACGCGTGTTCAACAATGGTAAAAAACATCGAATCAACAGCAACTATTATTGACATAGCTATCACAGACGTAATGTATGCGTGAAACAGTATTTGGTAGAAATATTTGTCATGATCGACACGGTATTCAGTTTGGTAGAGTAAATCCTTTGGTCTCGATTCATTTAATGGAATAATAATGTCAAGAATAACCGGCAAAACAGGCAATATGAGAAAGAGTGCTGTACATGTATAAACGTAAACTGAAAATGAATCGGCGTAGGGATTATGGATTGTATTAAGAAATGTTAGTATAAAAATTCATTCGTGATTAATTTTTTTCTCACTTGCAAATGCCAACGTGATTAAATGTGCACGATCTCCATGTTTCCGGAGGATTTCGATATTTGGTGATTTTTCCATTTGAGCCCAGTGAACTTCGATTAGACCCAATATTGTACGCATCTACATAGCCAAGGAAAAAGACGTTTATCATTTTCTTAGCTGACAATGACAACGTTATGTTATTTGAAAATCGGTTATCAAAACTTTCGTACCTTTTGGACGTTGAAACTGCCGTTCAGTAATTTTGACGTGACAATGAAGATGGTAAGAATGGGCACCATCGTCTCGATAATAATATTAGTGTGACCCCACATATCATGTATACGAATGAGCTAGATTATTGTCGTACCAATACTATATGATATTAAAAACATGTTTTCTTGTAACACCGATAGCAAAGCTTACCTCAGGAATAAAAATGGTGACAAGAGTGAGTATATACATAGGAGGTAGTAGGCATCTCATAAACAAAGACTGTTCTGGCCAGATGCCCAATCGTGACATGAAAAATTTGTTCATTTTGTAATATCGTTGATCAAAAAAGCTCCTCATGTTTAGTTAGAATTAATTTTCACTTGTGCTTGGCGACGCTTAAAGAACCTTTTTTTTTTACTATTCACAGCGCGATATCAAATGCCGTGTATTCGTGACTGTTTTCTTTGTCAACAGTTATTATAGGGCTCGGATAAACATACAGTGAAAAAACTTGCGGAAGTCGCATGGCATGCACATAATTTTCACGAACCAAACGTTGCATGTTTTATGTAGATAAACGTTCAGTGTTCCCGAGGTGCGAATCGATAGCGGACACGTATTGTAGAAATAGTATTCTGGATAAATATTTTTATACAGTGAATGACAAGAGTGTTAACATTGTGAATCTCGCATTTAATCTTCGAGAGTCTCATCTTCCAACACTGTTCTACTGGACAATTATAAGAAGAATTCAATAGAACATTAGCGGCAAATATCGTCGAAATACTACTTAGTCGAAGAACATCTAACAAAGTGACAGAGAAACAACTTAAAAACTCATAATTCTGTTGCGTTAAAGTTTATATGTACTAATTGTTTATAAACTTAATCGAGTGAAAATATCGAGCAAAGCCGCGATTCGTTTCACAGCAATATATGCGCTCATCGGTTTCCTACGCGATAAACACTTTTGTTGTGACCCGTCGCACCTGAACGGACAACAGAAAAACATAATTTAATCGGAACTGGGTCGAGTATTCTGCGGACACATCAGACTCGGAACGTGAACGGGGTGCATCGATACCGAATATACATAAGCAGATTTTTTAACAAGGGGCTGGTCCAGGAGGAGCGATAGAAGTTGTACCCCGAGGACTGTAGGGAAGGAAGATACTCATGCCGAAGATATTTCATCATGAGGACATCTGCATACTCCTATATACGACCTGTCTTGTGGCCACTGGACGAACGAAAGGAAAAGGTCTGGAGTGTAGGTTCTCATGGAGCCTGCAGGCTACAAAAAGCTCAACGGAGAAAGAGAAATGAAATGGGGGCGGTTGCACGAGGAGGGATGGGGGAAGCATAAAGTATCCACGGAACGATCGTAAAACATATGATATCATCTTCCGCCAAGAGTATACGCTGGTTAGGGGCTTTGTCTCCGACGGCGTGAGTTGTGTAGTTGCATTGTTTCCGTCGTTCGTTACATATATCAGTGTATTCGTATTCCGTGCCGTATTGATACGGGCATAGCACAGACTTGATCGTCGAGCACGCGACGACTGACGTAATTTTCATTTTTCATTGTTTATTTTTCAACCGGAAATTACGTCATCTAGGGGAAACGTCACCTTTTTTTAATTTAATTTTTAGACCGGAAGTGATGTTTCCGCCTATGACTCTACTTCCGATTTCCAAATCTGAGTTTTTGATCGGAAGTGACCACCGATTTAGTAAAAGTGAGACCAAAGCCTTCCGAAATATACGAATTTTCATCTCTCTCCCTCTCTTATTATTGTTAGATTATCGCTTTGTTGTGGCGGTTAAAATTGTTAAATCCCTCTCACGAGAGATCTACACAAGCGATCATTAATCATCGAGAAGTCAATCGCAATATTTCAATATTGACTCAACTCCGCAGTTGCCAAGCCAAGACTACATTTATTCCCCTTTCTATTGACCTCTCCGTTTAGCAGCACGATCACATACACAGACGACCACAAGATTAATGCACTTACGCATCTATCGCTTGATCGATGCGTTCGGCGTGCGCCCCGCAAAGCTGGACGTGTACCTCTCCCTAAATGCGGACGGGGATGAATATAAATATTTGTTCTGACAAAGTCAAAACTACCAGGTAACCGCAATCAGTCGTATACGGATGTGATGCTTCTGTGGCTTGGTGATGATTTCTTAGGAAATATTTTTATAATCCGTTGAGCCTCTTCTCGAGTTCCGCGGCTGTTCAACTGTAATGCAAATTTCCGATTCTCACCTTCTTAAAAACCGACAATGATCTCGTTAATTCGACGGTCCCTATCGACATAATTACTGATCGTGATGCTAGATTGTTTGTTTATTTGATGGTTGAATATTATTCAAATTTTTAACGTTCGATACTGAATTGATTACATGTATAAATAGTAAAGGCAGGGTGCGAGAAAACGTGAGGTTGGCTTCTCACGGGTGAGTATAATATTGATAGATGAGTTACGGGAATGCGGTGGAAGAGAGCCTCAGCAAAGAAAGGGCATGCAGCGTCGGTGCCATGCAAACTCTTTATACCCTTGCTCTTTTCTTTCTGTCTCGGATTCATAAAAATCACTTCGAATTCATGCTTGCTGAGTGCGCAGCATGACGTCATATCCATCAGTCTGTATTCGGGCTTATCCGTTCATTAGAGAATTTACATACGTCGATCACTCAGTGAGATCAAGCGGCGTCAAGCAATGTCGTTTTTGTTAAAGATTTGCATATAATTTTCAGTAGCTGCGGGATTGGTTGTTTGTACATTCTGGAACGATGACACTGGCCCAGACAATCTTTCGAACGAACATGGTGAATACGACCGAATACTTTGTCAGTCCCAGAACGAGCTGTAATAACCAGTGGATTGGGTATTTATAATAAAAAAAGTAATTTACTAAACTTTACTAGTTCACTGATAGAGACACTTTATGTGTTGCAGATATATATTCTATGAAAGTCGGTCTCGAATTTTTATGCCAAAAACTGTAAGCTGGTAAACTTTTGCAAAATTTAATTTTATTGCAGAGACTGCGTGGTAGGTGCACCTAGACGTATTTTTCTCAAGACCGAATCATGCCAGTAATAGCGGCTCTGTACCCTTGGGAAGACTTTTTGCACCGATGCTATTGGAGCTCCTGCTGTTGATAACAAAGAAACCACGGGTGGAGAGTGACCGAAGTGGACAATAGTGAGTGGTAGTAATAAACGATGTTCATTCGATGTCTGGAACATCGATGTTTTCAATATTTACGTAGATTACTGTAATTAAAACTTTGATTAAAACTTTGTGATATCATGAAAGATACAAAAAACCTGATGGCGTTTTGAGGGCTTTTGGCGGGCCAGACCGATAAAGTATTCAAACATCCCAAATTTTCACAAAATCAAATTTTCTAAATGTTGAGACATGTTGAAAACCCTAAATACGCAATAACTGCAAGTCGGTGTATTCTTTAACGAATCTATATCGAAGTATAGCATACTTATCATGTGAGACTAGCGCAGGCCTCCAGCGGGCCTTTGGCGGGAGTCCCGCCAGAATTCCCGTCGGGAGCATTTTTTTCTGCGCTGGTCATTTCTGCATCGCTGCTTTTTAAAAAAATCACTCAATACCTGTGAGCAGTTAACACCTCACGATAGAGAAAAGGGTACATCTGTGAGGGGTCCCTGTGGTCTCGAGAGCTCGAAAATCCCATGTAATCGCGATCTCACGTAGGCGCGAGGCAGAGCGCGGCACAGAATTGAGAAAAATAAAAGTGAGATGAAATGAAGGTTAAAAAAAAAACGACGGAACCCGAGAACTCGAGCGTATCGGTACTTTTTTCGGAATCGGCGGCATTGACCTCTTGCCAAACCGCAGGAACGTTGCAGCAACGCAAGAAAAATAAAAGAACACTGGAAAGCTGTACTAAACCGCGTGTCATATCCGCTTAATTCGGTGAGCATAGCGATTTTCAAGGACGATACCGTTTCTACATGCGAGTATACATGTAACTGGCGTAGCAAACGATTCCGAACTTTTGCTCTGAGAGGATGGCGATTCCGAACTTTGGCACCTCGATTTCCATTGAGCGCTATTACTTTCCCCAAAAACAAATCATCGCTCTAAAAAATGCTTAGGCCACATATAGTGGGTTACCTGCAATCAAATTATAAATCGTCGCCAAGGATTCTCGGGGAAAAAACAACGTGTGCGCAAACGCGACTTCTGTTCGTTTCACATCCTTATCATCTATTCGGTACGCTTTCCTTTTCCTTTTTGCGAGCATGCGCGCCCGAGTACCCGACGTTCCATAAATGTTTACGGGATTTCAGTCATTCATGTGTCCCGTTGGTCCGGACGTATGGAAGTGGTAAGGGCGCGTGTGAACGAATCAGCCGCGCCAACCCCATATGTGCGCCAGGTGTCGTCGCGTCGCCGAACGTAATGACTCGTATTCCACTGTCTATAGTAGGGTGCACTAGGCGTATCTCTGTCCTCTAGCTTTGCCTAAAAGCAAGAATGACAAATACACGCAGTGCACTCTATCGCAGGGAGCGAAGACCGTTATTAGGAACGTTCGCGGATTCGATCGTTACCGATGGATAACTTTGATCTTTTCCTGTGAATCAATGGTTTGGCCTTTGAGTCCTAGAACAGAATGATATATCGAAAAAATCTTCGAATCCGGATGAGAAAAATATACTGTTGAAGAGTAATTTTCGAAAAGCGAACTACGAGTCTTACCGTTGCAGGAAGTCATTATATCTGTTGCTGTTAGTAGATAGATGCAGAGAGTGAATGTACGTAGGAAATCTGGAGAATAGTAGAGTATAGTAGACGGTGGTGGCGGCTTCCCGTCAGCCGAGGACGTCACGTATTCCGCGGTGAGATATTACGGGATAGATCATCTCCGGTCTCGCGTCATTATTGCACGCTGACCTATGCACCTGAACGCGATCCTTTCTGCATGCTCGCAAAGTACGTAATTTACGGGTCTCCCCGACTCGCGAGCGGGTTTCTCTCCCCTTCTTTCGAATCCGCAAAGCCATAGGAACAGCAGCGGCACCGAACGATTTACTGCGACTGGTGCCCGAGGGGTCACCCTAGCGGGGGTTCCCGTATGCCTGTGAGGCCCGTAGCGCCCTGGGCACCAAAGAATAAGTGCACCGGCGATGTGAGGAGAGCAAAGGAAGAGATTCCCCCCTTCGAACCTGACTTCGAAATCGTGACGTGGCGCACCGGGCTTCGGATTGAGAATCGCAAACAAACAACAAAACCAAAATAAGTGCAACAGACATAGGCGGTTGGACTTCACAAACCCTCAATTTTTGAGGATTATTGCTAAGCTGCATTTTCGATTGAGATATCAATGATTAAACCCTTAAAACGAAATAAAAATACTGTTATATTTTCACAAAAATTTACAGACTATATAATTTTTATTAACATTTTTTAAAAGTGATCTATTTCCGGTACTTTTTTACATGCATATTTTCCTCCTTTACGAGTCTGACCCCCGTGGCCCCTTGCATTACCAACTATATAATCATTCGCGGGTATCAATGGGTAGAAAAGCATAATGCGAGGATACCATGGAGTGCGTTAGGTGGAGTGCGCGTGGTAAGGGAGAGCAAGAGTTTATAGAGATAAAGAAAGAGAGGGAGGAGAGGGGTGGGGAGGGGGGAGTGTTCGTTCGGTTGAAAGACAGAGAAAGGAAAAGAAAGGAGGATGAGTGGACGACGGGTCGGAGAACCCCACTACTAGGTGCCTCAGCAGGCAGGTGGCCCCGTCTTGCTGGGGCCCGACTCGACCCACGATGAGAATCTCGACGGACACGCGCGCGCCACGAGATGGAAACGTAGATTGTGCCTCCCTTCCCTCTTTTCTTCTCATCCTCATCGTCCTCTTCCTTCGATACCCCGCGTACCCTTCTTCCTCATTGCCATCTTTGGTCGCGACCGGCTTCACGACTCAGATACAAACGGCGTTGCGCACCGCACGGCCTGCTCTTCGCTGGAGCAAAGAGCTCTCCCGCGTTTAACATTTCACGAGGAAATTCTACGCGAGCGAGTGAGGAGAGGAAAAAGATCCTGTCGATCAATCCGTCTTTCCTACTTCTGTCGTTACCACACTGCTTTTTCTCCGCTCCTTTTTACATTTCTAAACTGTAATGCACTTACGTTCAACGCCATATTCGCCGCGTTCCGTGTAGCTTTGTGGGACTTGCAATTCTCGTGACTCGTCGAGAGATATATTCTGGCTTGGATCGTGTCGGTTTCATCTCCGCGAGAACATTATTATTCCCCAACGGGGTTCGCAGTCTCGTAGCAGTTCATCTCCCTTTGGTTCTTCTGAATTAATTTTTACCGGTCTGACCTAAACACTAGATCCATTGGCAGTGATCCATACGGATTGAATGTTCAGATCAATCATCAGATATATCCATTATTTAATTCGAATAGTCAACTCTTCCGAACAGCAACGCGATCATGAAGCGTGCTCGATTTCCTTCCTGTTCTCGCAGCTGTAATGTGGCAAATCATTGGGGATGTTCAAAGGCACCGTAATCTCTCAGCGACTGATCTACGAAACGAATGTATGACTCTTCCGGAAAGTAATTGATCTCTTCGAATAGTCGTCCTTTCGAATGTGCACTGCAGATATAGTATATATAAATGTGTTCTCCTCATCGTCCTAGTCGCGGTGACGCTCAAGATTGCACATAAAAAAGAAACTCGAACCCAATGATACTTTTTAATAACGAGAGGCAGACAGAAGCGTTCTCGATTCGAGGAGCCTCTCCCGTCAGTTAAGAGTTTAATGATTGTAAATTACAACGACGACGAGCATTAAGTTTACAGCGTTGTAATTTTTTCGATAATCGGAGTGTCTGGTCCAGAAATAAAAAACGAACATAGCAGGCACACGATATCGGACCACGTGTTCGAATATCTTCGCACGATGCTAATTAGCCGTGTTCAAGCGGACAGAGCATTACGAAGATTTTCTCTCAAATTGCCGCGATAATTCGTTCAACTTTTCGTTGAGTGGAAGACACGCGGCGTCTTTAAACGTTTCTGCGAATGACCGAGAAAAAAAATGATTCGAAGCCGTTACTCTCGTTTGTACCACTTAATATTTATTCCGCTTTCTTGTACACCGGCGAGCTCCGGCTACTCGTCACAAGGGAGGACAAACGAAGATTCAATTCCCAGTGCGACATTCGTCGACTTTATTGGAATCGCGAGTCGGCTGAGCCTTCGTCTTTTTCGCGAGCTTGGGAACTCCCATGGTCGCGTGCATGCCTCGCCATATCCGGGCTCGCTCTTTTATTTCCTTCCTCATCTCTCTTTTCCACTACGTCCGCGGCGACAAGTCGAACATGGTAGCGAACAGTAAATACTTTACACCGCTGATAATATATACAAGGCGGTTTTATTGGCGAGCCTCGAGTTGTGCGAGCTCCATATCCGATTGTGACATTTCTATAGTGTGTTGTTACAGTCTTGTGTATGCCTATATCGTGTATGAAGCACGATGCGTCGAGTACGCCATAAACTCTTATGGTGCGCCGTATAAATGCCGTACATTCTTAGTTCTGAGCGCGAACGATCCGGGAACTTGTGGGAACCCAAGCTGGCATCGAGACTGAAAATTCCATATTTTCCCTTTCACTTGCCCATATAGCATCCATAAGCGATTGAAGAATTCCTTGTGCCTTTAAAGAATGTATTATGGACTCGACATTGGTTTGCGCTCGTAGTCAGAGTTGAACAAAGGATTGATCAAAAAAGAAAAAAAAATAATAAAAGAAAAAAATAAAGAAACATAGAAAAAAAAAACACAATACAGCTATAGCTTCGTGGAATCTTTAAGAGGCCTATTGTCTCTAATCGTCCTTGAAGTTATTGTGGTCCTCTCGTTATCCTTGGCAGCCACGTACCCATCCCGACGTGGCGAAGAGGAATCAGCGTTGCCGAATTCGCGTGTCTCTCTATACTTACGTCCCTGAACGCCGCCTCATCGTTGGGATGGATCCGCCGCCGCAGGAAGTCTTTGTGGCTTTATCCCCCAGCAGAACTTCCATCGAAGCCCGACCGTCTCTCGTGTGTCCCTTGTTGACGGATAATATGCATTTCCGTTACTCTTGCCGCATCACACATCCACCGGCAACACATCGTTATCGGCGATTGGTCAATTGGATAAAGTGTCGACGCTGAGTTTGAAACACAACGCGGTAGATTGACGAGACAGCGTCTAGACGCGCTTAACACGCGCTGGCACCTCCAATTCTCGCACATCGACTCCCTTTGCTACCAAGCTAACGTTGCAGTCCGTGTGTCGTTTGCTATTCATTGAACGAGTGTAATCTGTTGGGCGACACACATAGCCATCGAGGGAGAACGTGACGGGACGACGGCGACGGGTTTACCGAATTAAACTTCTCCAGACCGCAGAAGTGATTTTCTCAACATCTGCGCGGATAACTTTCACGATACGAGATCCTCAGACGAGAATCTGAACGAAATACTTCGCACTACCCGCGGTTGCCTATAAGGATGATCTCAATCAAACGGGTTTATCCGAGTCAGCGGGGGGTGCAAACGATGCCACGACGTGACAAGGAGATCTGAATAAGAAATCAGACGGCAACGGTGAGGAAGGAGTATTATATGGGCGATACGAGGGGATGAAGAGAAGAACTCGGCGCGCCACGTGTTCTCGTGTCGTGAGAAGGGCCACATGTCCGGATGAAGTTCTATGTATGAATATATAACTTACACGTTTGCAAGTTTCAAGGGGGTGAACAATTGACGACCTGACCACCTGAGGTTACAGTTAGATGTGACGACTCGAAGGGGGTTGCTAGATTCTGTTCGCTATTGCTGCCACTGGCAATGTTATATCTTGGATATCTCGGACACCCCGTCGTTAACGGTGTCTTCTGGAGTAACCTCAACCGGCAGCTGCACATCGTTCTCAGCGAGGTCTAGATTCGTTTAAAGCGTTCCGATATGCCATTTCCGGTCGCGGTATGCTACTTAAATTGACAGGTTGATGATTATACCGACACAGTGGAACAACCAATGATTTTGTTGTGTCATCTTTGGAAAATTCTGTAACTAATATATCCAGGTGATCCAGAAAATACGAATTTTCGTGACTCATGGAGACGGTAAGCACCTAGGATTGGCTCGCACGCTTAGCTGCGAATGAGTAAGGTTGATCAAGACCGGAAGTGCACGTCTTAGAGACCTGATAAAGCGGTCTCGTACGACCCTCTTTCAGCACACCGCTCGCGAGAGACGTGCTAAGCGAGTTTTACAGTTTTCAGTTTTGCACAGGCAATAACGTTATTCCGTAATGTACTTTGCCCTCTCCATCTTCAGCCAAGATAGAGCACATGCGGGCAATAGAATTCACGATGCGGAGAATAATGTATGCCGACGCTATAAACGACCGCGTATGCTGTTTCTCTGTCCCGTTGAGCACGTACAGCATCAACAGGATTTATCATGAAGACTGGATACAAAAAGACAAAAAATAATAATAAAAAAACTCAACGAAGGGATGCGAAGGGAAGAATATTGGCGATGTAGTTTCACTCTCGACCACGTGTCCGTTACACTTGTCAAGGGGAAAAAAACAACAAACACGGGACCCGTGCAGCCGGCGAAGCAACGAGAAAGTCGGCTCAATTGGGGTTGAAATTATTTGAATACGCGGCTCATTTATCAGATGCAAAATTGTTATGTCACGGAGTCTGCGAGATCGATGCTCATGTGCCAAGAAGCACCTAAACTCGTTCTTCGAGTGGGGCATCCCGACGCTTGTTTTTTTTTTTCAGTTCCTTTTCTTTCCTTGTGGCTTGACAGTCCATCTCACTCCCTGGGGAAGATTACTCGAATCCGTTACACTTGCTCTGCTGTACGAGTGTGTAACAGTGATGGTCACGAAAAGTCACCTTGTTCCCCTTGGTGTAATATGTAGACTCGGAGTAGACTCCCCTACGATCGGAGTAGGCACATCGTACCGGAGCCTACTCCACGGGGTAGCTCTCATAAGGGGGATCCCACTTCCGGACCAGTTTCCAAATCGCTTAGTTATGAAGTGTCGTCACTCGACTATCGCATTTGTATACGAATTGCTCGCTTACAATCTTTTATTATTCCACATCGAACCCTCGGTCGACTAGGGCTCTTCGCGAAGAGTTGAAACATTATATCATTGTTCTATTTCTAGTTTTGCAAGAAAGATCACGAGACCACTTGGTTGTCGACGAATTATGTAGACTTCCACATATCACTAGATGCGGCTTGGATGATGTTAGAAGAACTTCATGAATTTTTGAGATATAAACGACCGCAAGAACGGCTATCCCCACGAGGTCAGAAATGTCTCCGAGGTGTTCTGGCATCGAGTGAAAGACTGCGGGACGTCCAGTCTGGAACAAAGAAGAAGAGAGGGAGAGTCAGAGATATAAAAGAAAAAGATTAAAAACGATTAACCCTTCACCCATCATTCAACTTCACAACGCGGTGTCTTGGTAGAGACGCGTCTTCGTTATCCGTTCTTCGGGCTGTTCTCGCGCGGAGTATCTCTCGCCACCATAGGTGTCCACGCGGTCCTAAAACAATCAGGGAGCTCAATCCATCTTGTTGCGAAGAGAGATAATCGCTCGAGGGGCTTTCTTCGCTCATTTGTTCGTACTCTCCCGCTCGTTGGCTCGTCAAGAACGAATGGGGAGGTGTTGTTTCCATCATTTCCAGTGGGATATGTACGTGGGCGTAAGACTTTGACGAATCTTTCATTTTCGTGATGCCGTATATACAACGATGGACGAAGCGATCGGAGTGCTTGATTGTCGGGCAGACCCGAAGATTGAACGAGCTGCCTTTCGGTTATGGGCGGTCGCAGCGGCAGCAGCGGCTGCAGCAGCAGTCCTGTTCGATCCGAGATGAAAATAAGAATGTGTAGTCTTCAGAGAGCTCACTCAGGCGTTGATGCGCTTGACAACGATGTATGTCGAACGTTCGAGTATAGACGGGGAAAAAAAATAAACGTCTTTATAAATAGCTCCGCTATAATGCGAACTCGCACGTAGAAGGTTCAAAGAATGAGACAAACGTAGACATCTTCATAGACTCCGAGGCGAATGTCTTCGATTCGATTCCATGTGCCTGCCGCTGTGGTCGGCGGGTCTCAAGTGGAGAATAGAAAAAGCCAAACGATCTCTTCCCGGTCGACATCACTTTTTGTCCAAGCATCTTTCGCAACGACGATAATCGTTCATTGTGACTGCACAGATACATTCGCGAACAGAACCGACCTAGCGGAACAGTCTCACGGAAATAAAAATAAAAAGAGAGAACAAAAAATTGTTCGTTTCCAAACAGCGAAAAATACGCGTCGCTACCACATCCGCGTTGCGATAAATAAATACAGATTTGGTAGGGTACGATCGCCGCCAAAGTTGATCTTCGACAAAAAGATACTAGATTATAAAATACCATGAAGATGCCGCTTATACATGTTAGACCCCGCCATCAGTCGGCTTTGAGACCGCCGAGTTGAGTTAGCGAGAAGCTCTCCCTATGAAGGTATCCAGCATGAACGGTTCGAAACGGTCGAAAATTGAGATTTCCAAACTAGAAGTGACGTTTCCCTTAGATGACATCACTACCGGGTGGAAAATGTAATTTCCAAACCGGAAGTTAATCTCCTTAAGGTAGAACGTGTTTAAGCGGCATCTTCATGGTTTTCTATAATCTAGTAACTTTTTGGTGCAAACAACCTTAGCGAAGATCGGTTTGTCGAAGATCATACTCTACCATATATTTCAAATGAGAAGCTTACATCAATCAGATGAGTTGTTGAATGGTGAATCCCAAACGAAAATATATATTAGATATCGTTTCAAGCAAGATCCACGCATAAAAGTTTTTTATGCCGACGAGAAGCCGACGTTGACTCTTCTGCACATGGTATATAAAAGACTAGGGAATTTACGGTATCGTCGCGTTTGAGTTCTGATCTTCAACGTTCTCCACGTTAGAGCCTATATGTCCTTTCCTGCGGAGAGCCCGCAGTGAAACACATATCACCAGAAGCGGAAAGGTTCAACGAAAACCACTCTTCCCCTCTCTCGACCTTATCGTACTAATCGCCGAATAAATTCTGTCGTCTCTCTATCCGTTCTCTTTTTATTACCGCGTGTTCTCGTTAGGTCGAAGCACGTGTTTTCAGCGTGTTTGTCTCACTCTCCCCCGCCGCGTGGCATCCTCGGGGGCTTCACTCGTTAAATAATCAATTTTATCTCGGACGCCCCGCTGCGCGTTTCGCGCGTATTGTTCGTCCCGAGCGTGGGCACAGTATGCCCTGATAATAGGGGGCGGGTGAATAAAATGTGTTGAATTGATGTTGAAGGCGTGCGGAGTGGATGTCCGAGGTGGAGAGGATCTCACCCATGAGACCGATCGAATTTCGCGCTCGTTACAGTGAGAGCCCCTTAATAGCCTTTGTAGTCGAGCTGTTCTCTGGAAAAATTAGAGGGAAAAGGAAGCGGATAGAGAAGAAAAAGACCAAGTAGAAAGTTACTCACCAAAGGTTTGCCCGCATTAACTCCGATCGAAAGTTCTTCACACTCTCGGCGGTTCAAGCCGAAGTCCCGAATATCCGGCCCAAACGAGAACGCCGCTCTCGTAAAGCGGTGCAACCACTTATCACGCTCATATACGAAACGATGATGACGCGCGCTCTGTTCTAACTACCGAAGTAGACGAGCGGCATCGGTAGGGGCCCCACGACGAGATCGAGATGAAAACCGTGCCGGAATTCAACGTGACGCTCTCGTCCCCCGCAAGATTCCATTTCACGGTATAACGTGGCGTATCCTCGGTGCGATAAAAGATCTCTTTCGTAGTCGGCTAACGAGGTTGCATTGTTTATTTTTCCATTTAGAGCATCGGCGTATAGTATACCGTGTATGTCGTGGTTGGAAGGAGTGAAGCCACGGATGAAAGAGAATAAGGGGAGCACATACGAAAAAGGAGACGGGAATAACCAGAAGCAGCATCTTTTGTTGGCAACGGTAGACCCAACAGTGGCGTGATGAGGCTCGATGTTGTCCAAAGATAGAGTTTTCAATCATCGCCTCGATTCGCCTTTATCACGTCGGCGGTAACTCTCGTCGATCCCAAAAAATCTCACCGTTCCCTTTTTGAATCTCTCTTTTGAAGCTGAAGCTTACTCGCATACTGATTAAAGATACAACCGATAACTTGATGCTGTTGCATGAATTCATTCGAGAAATTCCTTCGCGTTCTCTATCAACGAGGTGGACAACGTTATTACTTTGGTCTTCTCCCGCCCGCTTCTCTACCTCATCGTGCTTGCACCGGCCGGGAAACGTGATATTCTTGCGGGAATGGTGCACGCACCGTAGCTTAGCGACTTTTACCACTTGCTGTGCATAGTCTTCGGAAGATAATGCAACGAGATCGCGTATAAAGACAAAGAGTTTGGGGAAAAAAATGCGTGATCTGTGTATACTGCCCGGTAACGAGAGGGCTGATCTTCGTGTACGGTGCTGTTCGTGTACCTATCTTACGAGCTTCTCTCCCATTTCCTTGAAGAGACCTCGAGACAGCGCTGGTAGGATATTCGATACGCCGCTTACACTCGCGTTATCGTAGTCGGCTAACTCTTATAACCGTAGATGCTAAACGTATCGATAGTGCACATTCGGTGGCTGATGTGGAAATTCATTATTTACTCCTATTTTAATCACAACGTTCCCCGTGTTTCCTTCCACTACTCCCTTTACTATTTCTACCTGCCGACAAGGAGAAATTACGATCGACCGACGTATTTACATTTCGTTATCGGACGAGCTCCACGTACGTTCTCTACTCCCGTAGCTGCCTGAAGGGGTCCTTGCACTTAGGCCTGCCAATGCAACGCGAGCGCCATGGTGCATAGCCGACAAGCGGCCCTCCAGCCACACGCTGCACACTTCTATCGCTTCCAGGCATCTCGCTCCAGGCATTCCGAATAATTTGCTTCGCCAGCAACCTGAGCCAAATATTTTTGGATCTCTCCGCAAGCGGCCCTCACAACCACCCCTTTCGCAGGCTCAAGCTGGACGCAGCTCGTTTCCAGAATGCACTCTTGTGAGCCCCTCTACGGAATCTCGGGGGATATTTGTAACGATAAAACCACTGGAATTCTACGAGGTCGGGGAGCGTTCGTCACCATACTCGTAATTGTCTCTCTGACGCGTCGTTCTTTCTTTATGTGTTTCTTTCAGTCAGACAGATCACCTACTATTAGGCCTGGGAGCACTGCACTGTTTATCCGCATTAACTGGATCGTATTTTTAATGTCTGTGAAGCCGCGGTAGATTTTTCGTAGAATCATCCAGAATTGCACTTCGAAACCCCAATGTAAAATCGTTGGATGATTGTGTCTCGGTTTTCCAGAGCTAAAACGTGCGCTAATCGGTCACACAAACTAGGACCCCGCAGAGTCAAGTGACTTTTTCCAGACGCGAGTGACCAACAGAGTGGTGAAGAAGGAGCAGCAATCTATCAAAAGCAATGATCTGACAGAGCCGTGTCCACCACGCGGGAGTATCCCTGCTCTAACCGTTTCTACGTATAAACAAAAAAGGCTAGAAGTGGGTTGTGAAGCGCGCATGGTCCAGTCCGCCTAGCAGTTTTATCAAGATCCACTTCTGCCCGAAAAATTCCACCGCGATTCGTCGTCCCCGTCGGCGAGGTTTTTTTAACGCCCCCGGGCCTCTCGACGCGATTAGCCCTGAAGATACGAGGCCGTAACAAACAAATAAGAACAAGCGACGAGTCGTATCTCTCGTCTCTTCCGAGACTACCTACTCTCTCTTGCCGCTGCGCCTATATTCTCCGGTCACGTCGTTCTCGCAGCATCTCTCAGCGTTGTCCCACACGCTGTAGCGTTCCTTTTCATTTTGTTCAACGGTAGACGGGCAGGTGCACAAGCATCGTGGAATTACTCGAATGTGACAAATATGCCAAACATCTTTGCCGAGCGAGAGAAGCTGGGAAAGGCAGCCACCGAGCCGCCGCTCTCAGTGACTCCAAAGCTCGGCCGAAGGTGGAGAGAGATTTCGTCGTTCTACCTTTCGTCGCGCTGGACCGTAGAACGAACAGAAACCAAGAAGAAAATAATAAAAACGAGTCTTTGTCCTTTCCGCCACAATGTTCCTATCCCTTGGATCCTATTCTCTGCTGTGGTAGGAATCTGCAGCATTTTTTTTTCGGATCTTACACGTTTTACTCTTCTTTGCAGACTACTTATAACCGAACTAATCGCCTGTTGCACCCAGAAAAAGAATTTATTTGACGGCCACCGTTTATTTGGTTCAAGCAAAAATTAAGTAAATAGTTACTTAAATGAAATAAATATTTATTTTAATCAAATAAATATTTTACTTATACCAAATAAACGGTGGCCGTCAAATAATTTTTTTTGTGGGTGTGGGATTCTGCCGAATGGCCGCCATCTTTGATCCAGAGAAATGAGACAATGTATCGGTACAGTGAAAATTTTATCCGAATTCAATGACGAGAGGGTATCGCGAGTGTTGTAATAAACCACTGAATTACTCGTTGATTACTCCAGCGACGTCGACAGTAGCGAAGTTCGAATAAGAACGAAAGGAAGAGATATATTGTCTCGCAGGATTAATGGTGATTACGAGCAAGAGGAGAGTCGCGTGCTTGGGATAAAACGTAACGGTGCGGCGAACGAGAGCCGAGCGGGGATAATCGCCAGTGTCAAATCCTTAATTGGGTGACGTTGATAATGGCCGAACCGGATCGCTTTGCCTCCCTGCGTATTGCAGTATATACAGCGAGCTTCTCCTGGACATAATTATGGCGATGGTTTAAGGGAATGTCCCCGGAGAATTTCAAGCAGCGGCTATCCGCACGGGAGGGCGTGCCTTTTCCAATATCGCCTCAGTTCCCTCTCGTTTGTCCCCGGCAACATCGTTTAATAGAGATTAATGCTCCCGTGGGCATGGCGCGAGCTCGCGCGAGTTTCTCTCCCCTCCCTCACAAAATTCTCTCTCCTGCTCTGGGAATTGCGAATATTTCGCGTGATTCGAGATAATTGCCGTCGATTCGTCTTAATTGGAAGTACGCGCCACACTGCGCGGCGAGATTTTGTCGAGGGGTTGCATCGCGAGATCAGCATGCGAAATCTGTGTTGAAGTTTCGGTGGTATTTCGGCGATTCCACAACCAAGCATCATCTTCTTTCTTTTTTCCTTGCCTATGAAACTACACATGCTGCAGTAGCTTGTAGAATAAACGTCAATGAGAATGCGAACTTTTTCAAAGTGGTCTTTCGAGTGTAATCGAATATCATTTTTCAAGCATTTACCTGCGACTTGATAAACTCCATCATCGTCCAGCTTATACCAAAAGTATTTTTAATAAATGACTATTTCAGGAGGGTCATATTGGCTTGGTATTGTCGAAAAACTCGAGTTTGAGTGCACTCGAATTTCGGTGTCGTCGGTCGCTGAGGCGTTCCGGTCTTGCATTGTCGCACTTTCAAATTGGTCGTCTCTCGCGGCGGCATTATGTCCAATTTCCTCGGTTGCCCTTTTCACGTCCAGGGTTTCCTCGATACCTCGACCGTGAGCTACAAAAGCTGGACGGATATTCTCAACTAGGACAGTCGAGACTCGGTTTCCTTCACGAGTCGAAACGTGTTCAATGAAAGTCACTTTGTAAAAGACTGTGCCCCCGGTTTTCGAGTTCATTGATGCCTGCAGTTCATTTTTGACTGATCGGCACATCTGCAGCTTGCGCGGCCACTTTGTTACACACTATATAGTATCCTGTCCACCTATATAACTGACCAACAGCGGCAGAAGCAGCGAGTGGTATCTTTTACGAGAAGTCACGACAAAACGAATTTCCGGAGAAGAATCGCCTCCGTATTCTATTATACGCTAAGTAATTGTTTGCTTCGGGGTTTGTGAAAAATTGACCTCTGCCGAGTCCGCGCTTTGCGGCTTTGACGTGAGTGTGCCAATGGTTATTGGTGTTTTTATTGCCTGCCTATTGAATCCGCCAGTCGAAGAATCGAGGATCGGCACGCGGTAGAGCGGAGACTAAATCGTAGAATGTGTTCTCGTTTTCGGTTCATAAAAAGTGTGAAACTTTACGATGCTGAGTAGATCGATTCGCCATAGGCAATATTTTCGCCACAGAGGCTCCTCTAAAATAAAGTTTCATATCCTTGTAAGAAATGTATCGAATCTCTATCTTGTGATAACGCTCTCTGGATCCTGACAAGATTATCTCAAAGTGCAGTGAAACTTGGCATCTGCCCGTGTCAAATTCTGGTATTCTGCCGAATCTCTTCAGCATCGCTTTTTCGCTTGAGTTTCGATGGGCGAGAGCAACTACCCATTTCCGTTTCGTGCGCGGTGCCGAACAAAACACGCTCGGGTAACTTTAGCAATGCCCACCGAAGTCCTCGCGTAAAGCTATCCTCTCCCAGTGAGGCACCAGGCTCATTCAAGGATCCAAGGAACCTCGTGAATGGGTTCTCCTCTGCACACTGAGATACAGAGTGCACTTTTCATAGTACGCCGAAGAAACAAGAATATAGGCAGCTTCGAGTGACTTTGTAGTGGCAATTCATTGACCATTTTTGTAGCATTTGGCGCGCCCCACAGTTCCATTCGAAAATCGTCGAGGGTCACTTGACTGAGAGTGCGGAGTGCTACGATCCGCCTCACGGATCTATTCGACTCTCCATCCTTTTGTCCAAGAATCTTTGCGTGCAACAAACGCGCGACCTGGTGATCGGCGCGTCGATGGACTCTGCAAAAAAATTTGCCATGGCACGCTGTGCTCAAATTCGTCAAGGCTGTATCGTTGTAGTACGAGTATCGTCGTAAGAAAGGTCGTTTCTCGTTGAAGAATCTCTTGGAAATTCCGTAAAGTAGAGTTCTTAATAGAAAGGATCCCACAGAAAATTAAAAAATTTCTTTTACGTTTTCGAGGTTGATTCAATCTGTTTAAAGCGTAGGAAGATTCGCAGAGACATAACGAGAGTCTCGAGGCAAGCGCTTAATCGTGATACGCCCTCAGCTCCGTTCCCCGAGCCGAAGGAGGAGGAGGAGGAAGAGGAGAATGAGGATGAGGCAGAGAAGAAAAATAATCCACGGGAAGCGAATAATCGATTCACCAGCTGCTTCGTCGCACGAGTACCAGTGCACGGACTCCCCGAGCATATTTTCTCGCTTCTCGAGGAGGCACGTGGGTGGCAGTGTGGCACTTTGCCGGCTTTATAAGAGCCACAAGAATGGTCCTGAGGCCCTCTTCTTCTTTTTCCCTCTCGCTCTCCAACGCGCTGCGCTCTTGGTCCTTCCACTTTTCATTCTTCCTCCTCTTTCTCGCTCGCCGTAGTATGCGTAGATCCCTTTCTCGTATTCTTCCCGCTCCCCCCTCCGATTCCCAGCAGCGAGCCAAGCAGAGAACGGAGGGATTTTTTGTATCGTCGCGCCATTACTCGACAAAGTCGTTTGCCGTTTGGGTCCCTTGATGGATGCCCGTTGCGTGGGCATCGGGCGACGCCGTTCCGGTCTACACGTTCCAATGGTCTGTGACCAAATCGAAACGGAGAGAGGGCCTTCCAGCTCTCCTCGTGGACCGCGAAGACACGCATCTCTCTGCCTCCCTGGCAGAGAGTGCACCAGGGCGCTTTGTAAATCTCGCCTCGGAGCAGCTTCGTAGGCCCAAAAGGGGTTTCACGACGAAGTACCCACTTTACGACGTCTCGCCCGACTTCGCTGCACTATACAGAACTCACCGCTACTTGGAATACGAGAATACGTATACTCCACAGTTATTCCGTACGGATACCCAGCCGTATTTTTTCATCCGATCATATATGCTCGGGCAACAAACCCTCCCGCTTCGAGTTCACGAAAAAGAAGAAGAATTGTTGAGTACCGAGTACTCGATACAATAGAACTCCCACTGGATGCATTATTATGTTAGCCGTGCGTGAGACTAGCCTGGTCTCCCAATTTGTCACGTAGGTACATAAATCGAGTCTCGCAGTGCTCTCTGTGCAAACCGCAGCTTATCCACGGGAACCCTGCAATGCCGCACGGAGCATAATCCCCTCGATTCTACCTATATAAACCCGTGCGCATATATCTTCATTCGTAGTTCTGCAGTTAATACACAGAAATTCGCTTGTGCCAAAAGGGGATACCGTTATGAAGTCCCCTCCGGATAAGATAAGTGCGTTTCTCCGCTGGCCGCACGTCCTCTCGCTATGAATTACAGTACACACATTGTTATCGAATTTCCGTTGCGCAAAGTGCCGGTGTGTGTCGAGTGGTTCGACCACTCTGACCGAAATTTCCATCGCGTTGCATCCGATCTCTCGCCAACGCGGCGATACACACACGCGTGCGTTCGTTCCCGAAACAAACCGGGAATTATCTACCGGGGTTCGCGGCAGTCGAGAAGAGGAGGCGAAAAACGGCCCACGGATGACGACAGGCAAACGCGAGCGCCGACCGCGTATCGATATTTCGCGTTATACCCCTTCTCGACGCACCGCGGACCATGTGCAATCGCGCATTCATGCGTATGTACGCGCGCTCCCGAGGCTGGTAATTTCGTGGGCGTATGGGCAGCGAGAAGAGTCGCAAAAAAAAAAAGTCGTAATAAAAAAAGACGTTCAGGATATGCGGGAGAGAACGCAAATGGGAGGGAGAGGCAGAGCGATAATACCGAGCGGAAAGAAGTGACGGGGAGAGAGAGTTTGATATTCGGAGGCGATGGAAGCTGCGGAAGACAGAGACACGAGAACGGGGAGTGCATAGAGCGGTGTATCGAGACGAACCGGACGGTACGGAGAGGGGGATGCGGCCAAAACGCACCGTGTGTGCTCTTGCAAATGAATGGTCGGCAATTACCTGCAATTTGCCTCTCGTAGCTGTAGCCCACTTTTTCCCCTTTCAATAGCTCACCCCCTTCCGAGCTTCGCGAATCCCTTGTTTCGCGAGACCAGACGAAGAGCCGCTTATACGCTATACCTGACTGGTTCGACGCTCCGTGGCTGCGCTCTCTCAACCCCGGGCGATACATCGATCGCCAGGTAATTGTCAGCGCTCAGCGCCCCGCGACGCAGGTGTAACGGGTTAACGCTGTGAGCGAAAGAGGCACAAGCGAGACGCGGAGCGAGAGAGCGAGAGACGAGAGCCTCGGTATGCTGCGCGCCGCGCTCTCGAGGGGCCGGAGGGTGCGACGTAAATACGTTAATATATCCTCGAACGCGCGAGGGTGGAAGAATTGCGAAAGCGCCAAACTATCCTCTCCAATGCGCACGCATGCAGTATTCTCTCTACATCATCGCAACGATCTTCGCTAACTCGCTAACTGCCTCGAGAAATATCAATTTGTCGACGCGCGAAATATCCTCAGCAGCAGCCGAAGCGGGGGAGGCTCGAAAACTTGGACGCCGCATAGTTTCAGACTCCGAGAGAAATCATTATACCTAATAATTCTTGTCAGCATATTGGAATATACGCACTCGGGATAAATCATTAGTATGAAAATAAAAATGTTATTATCCTGTTATATCGGCTGTATCGTCCTGCTCGAATGCATCCGTGCGAAGAATAAACTTTCGGCTACCTCGAGCTCGTTTCTCGAGTACTCGAGGCTTCGGCGCGAAATGGGCGCGGGGTAGGAACGCCTCGGGGCCTCTAGGGCGAAGAAAACAGAGTCCGCAGGAGGTTTCCTGATACGAGAGAACCCGATGAGCGGGCCTCGTCGGGTCCGGAGAGGCACACACGTGCGCCGGTGTAGTGTCTCGTGTGACCCGATCGTTCTTGTTACTGCGGGGGACACTCGACACCGTGAGTGTATCGCGTGTGCCTCTCGGCCGAGTTCGTCTCTCTTTTATCTTTTCTTTTTCACTCGGGGAACGTGGCTAATGGCCCGTGGATTACTGCACGTTGCACACAGGCCAGGAGGCGAAGCCGGCGGTGAGGGCGAGGGGGAAGGCACGCAAGTAACAACCTATCGAGTCTCCGGGGTGTCCGAGTACGAGAGAAGCTATGCCGGGCGAGAGCTAGTCAGCCGGGAAGCGAAGCTATGGCATAGCTACGTGGCCAAAGCCCCTGCGGACACTCGATACGATGTTGCTGCTATGCCACGCCGAGAACTAATAGTTCTCGTCTCGATGCCGCGTCTCGCGGTTGAATCGCGCCGTCACCGAGGGAGAAAGAGATAGAACCCTTTCACGATAAACTCGCACCGCTGGCGTCTTGTCCTTACGGATATGCCTTACGGATTCTCCCTTTTTTTCATTTCTCTCTGCGGAGGACGCACCGGTATAGCCGGTGGTGTACCCGGTCGGGGTACTCGCGGAGTGCACGCTGGAATTCACCTTCGACGATCTCGTGAGCGATCACGTAATTCGACAGAATAGTTACGGACTCTACCGGCGGAACGAGTATCGCGACGGTGACAAGACCTCTTATCTTTCGATTCAACGCTAATTGATTCTGTCGCGATAATTGCAATAAATTTGTCGCTTCGACGCCTCTTACCGAGAACCGCGATTCACCGGAGAAACGCAACTATATCTTCAGGTTTCGCGGTGATTTTATCTGGTTCCGAGTGTGATCCGATGTAATCTTGGATCAGGTCGGGGCCTTTTTTGTTTCACGGGTTTTCTCACTGTAAAATAAAGATACCTGTTCGAGAACAAATATTGTTTCCCAACGATCGGTTGTTCGGGGGTCTCGAGGGCGGATTTTCGTGACGATTTCACAGCCCGAGCTTCGTCGTCGTCGTCGGCTTAGCTTAATCGTGGCACCATCCTCTCGTATAGACGGTGTATGTATAAGGGACACGGAATTATCCGGGCAAGAACAAACCGGAGGAGCGAGTCCGGGGAGACTAACGTGAGCGGCCACGAGACTAGCGATAGACGCGAAACACGGTGATAGGAGCACCTGGCGTTGTGCAAACAGTCCTCGCCGCGGACGAGCGAGCAAGACGGAGTAGTATATGAAATGCAAATCCAACGCCGTGGGATCGATAGGAAGGACGTGCTTATACTTCGGATCCCTCACGGACCGGCTTTGCTCGAACCGATGCGTAAATATTTGAGAGTTCCTCGAGACAGCACACTGAGACCGTATATAGCAAACCGTGCACATGCATTTTCATTATTGAAAAGAATATCGTGGCAAATATTGTCGATGAAATCCCGACGAGGGTGAAGGTGCATCTTATCCTGGTGAGATGTCACGAGGAGATTGGAATTGGAAAAGTTTATCGGTGCCGAGAGGTTCGGAGCCAAGACAGGAACTGCATGGGTACACGATTTTATGCTTGAACTCAGAGAGTGCAAAATCATTCATTCAACAATTAATTTGTATGGCTCATTGTAAAGCAATGAAATACGGACCGACCAATATTCCTCACTTTTACTCTGTCTCATAGTTCCGAAAAATGATAAAGAATAATTTGAGGTAATCGTAACCAGAAGAGAAGAATTGTTAAATGCAGATTCGAAGAGACAGTAAATTAGAGCTATTGGGCTTGAGAGAGTGCGACATTCCTGCGCGGCAAGAATGTCATCCCGCCTACAATCGAAGGAACGATCTGGCTATTGAGCTCATTTGAAATTTAGATTGAATAACGATGAAAGCGTTATCTCGGCCAAGCCTCTCGGTATGTACCCACTATAGCTCGACTTGATTTCCATTCGCCACGTAATTGGATCGAGTGTATACACAATCGCAATCAAGCTGCGCTCCGATTACCTAGGAAACTGTGCTCTACGATCTTTGTTTTGTTCGTTTGCGATCTACCGGTTCAATGTCTCAGATACGCGAGCTGTGCGACGAGTGCGTAATTCAACATCGTTCACGTTAAACTGTGTCCTCGGCAGGCGCCTGTCCGGCACACCCGAAGCGACATGAAGCGACATCCCGTACGCAGCGGGACGCAATTATAATGCATCCTACTATACGCATGCGTGTACATCGCGACTGGACGAGAACTCTCTGCTTCCACTCGTATCCCCGAGTGTCTCATATTATGCTCGAAACGCGTTGTCAGCTCGGTGGTAAAGAATTAAAAAAAAAAAGGTTTCGCGATGAGGGAGAGTACACAGCACAACGTCGACTGCAAAACCCGGCCGCGAGATGCACTATAATACATCAATTCCATCTCTTCGCTGTGGCTCTCATACCGGCACCGCGGGGATTTACTTAATTGCAATTAATGAGGAGAGATATTACGGCGCCGTGGGGTCATAAAAGTTAAGGATTACTAATGTGCCGAGAGGATTAACGATGCTGAATTATTGTAGAAGCGCACACGCGGTCAACCAGGCCACGTCCGCCACCCGCTGGAGTGGGTGTAGTAATTGCGGGACAATCTTTTATTTTTTATTTTTCCGCGAGATACCAGACGGGGATACACATAGCGCAAGACAGCAGATTCTCGCGCGTGGTGCACCGTGACTCATGGGTAATTTTACCAACTCGTGGTGCGTTTATCGAAAGTTCGACGAGAATTTTCCCATCAATCGAGTCTCGAGAGCTTCGCACATCAACCACCGTTTCGTCGGAATGAAAATGTATTTTTCCCGACGAAAGTTTGAATACATTCGTTGTTCGGCATTGGATAAACGACTGAGTGGATTAGATAGTTTCTTTTTGTTTCTCATATATATCAAACGTAATTGGCGGAAGGTGAGATTATGATAGAAAAAAAAATCGCCACGTACCGGTGGTAATAACGACGGACCTTTCGACCCTGAAATCGCCATACGTTTATATCTCCCCCGTAGACGATGCGTTTATCCGCTTGCGTAGTGTTATACGGTGTATTAAATTCTATTTCGTTTTATCTATCGAAAGGTGCTAAAGGCTCGTTCACGGCGGCGCCCCTTGGCCCATTATATTGTTTCATCCTCGCCCATTTCTTCGGTACCTATCTCGCTCTTCCCGAAAATTACCGCAACGTGATGAACGCTACACCACATCCGTTCCTTTCCACTGCTCGTAACTCAGTCCTCTAAATACCTTGAAGCGGAGGGCGAGAGATCGCGAGACTGTGCGATCCTTCGCCACTCGCTTCCTCGCCCTCTGTTATCTTTACCTTTTTTTACATCGGTAGAAATGGCCCTGGCGAACACGAGCACACACACACACACTGCCAGAAGCAAATCGTGCTCGAATATACCCCATGTCTCGAAGTTTACCGGTTACATTTTTAAGTTCCTTTCTCGATGCTTAGATGGCAAAATTTTAACGGCAATTAATTGGCGTTAAGCGATGTTCATAATAACGGGAACAAGAACAACTGAGATAAATTACGGGAAAAAGTTACACAGTATACTACATTAGCTACAGTATGTAGCCTGAGCGCAGCTTCATCGGCCCATAAAGTATAGATTTCGTTCCTGGACACAAAAGTAACTCGCCGGCTTGTTCGGAAGAACTGCCGCCGTCGTATAGCACATATAGTATGGTCCACCGTACATATCTATACGACCGCATAGTATATGCAGCGTTTCGAGCGGCGCGCGAGGCGGCTCGTCTGATTGCTTGAATTTATGGGCTCTACTTATCGCGTACTTACCGCGTTGTATATCAACAATGACACCCGCACCCGCGGGCATCCCTCGCTCTTTTCATCTATCTTTCTTTCTTTCTTCTCTTCCCGGCCTTTCACCGTACTCGCTGTCCCTTCGCTGTTGGGCGCCGCGGCCCTTTCGGAACGGCATCCTCCCGCAAGAGCCCCTCTTCTTGCGAGCCGTCACGCGCACCGGAGTTCGTCTTACGCAGCTTTCGCACTTACACCAACGCCGATGCAGTCCTCCTGTATCCTTCGCGATTTACAACCGATGAAACTCCTCGGTAAATGGCACGAACAGGCGGGATTTTTCTTAAGCAACGGGTTAACTGAATTATCAGCCTTTCGCACGGTGCGGCGATGCTTAATCTTGTCCGCACAGAGAGAAAGCGAGAGAGAGAGTAAAAAAACGCTTCGTTGCCTCTGGCAAACCCTTGTATTCGTGTGGTGATTGGTCGCCGATGATGAGGTGACCGAGTGCAAATCATGTAGTTCAGTGACAAAGTTTTGAGATCAGCTCTCCGGCAGGACGTTTATTACCAATGCAATGTTTTCCTAGTAGGTCACCGATGGGCAATTGTTGAAGTTTCCAACCAGAGACATGCGTAGAATTAATAAAATTCCATCCCATATGCTATAATTTCGGCAAATCGATTTTCTGAGGGTATGGAATGGAATTCCGGTTTGAAAGTGTTGTATTTTCGATATGATGATACTTCCGGTCGAAACTCGAGATTTTCAAACTGGAACTGATGTTACAGAGAATAATTTATCTCTGGAATGCATCTCGAATGCAACAAGTGATAGAAACATGTGCATTAAGGAACACAGGTGGATAGTCAGTAAAAGAACGTGTGGGATATGTCTCAAATGTATTTGGAGTTCATTTCGAATGTAGCCAGTGACGCAAACGGATGAATTTAGGAACACCCAGAAAATTAAGCCGTGCGTGAAGTGCGCGCTATAATCTCATTTAATCGTAAATTAACGTAGAAATTTTAATCGGTTATACACTCTTTTATCTTCGAGAGAATATTACTTTTCTATGAAGATTTTTAATGTTAATCTTTGCGTAAGATCATTCGCCCCGTGTCCCGACGCAGCGATGTTGACCGCCACAGAAGCTTAGCAGGTTTAAGATCCCATGTTCTCCAAGGTATTTCGTTTCTAGGCCAGAGGATCCGTCGACCCTCTGCCACCGAGGATTAAGCCGTGCGACGTATACGCGTGGCGAAAACAATCGGTCGGTCGGGCGCGCACGTCCGCCGCAGCCTCTATCCTCCTCGTGTTTCGCCTGTTTGATCCAGCCGGTGCAACAGCCAACTTTCTTAAACGATATTCTCGGGGTTTTTTTTACTCCCGCCACACGGTTAGTCGCCGGGGCTGATTGTACGGTAAGAAAATATTGGATTACATCCTTTGACGCTGTCCGTATACCGACGCGGAGAAGCAAATAATCAGAGGGCTGAGAGTGGCTTGCAACAATGATTTTTCTTTATCCTGGTGGTACGGACCGCGTACACAAGTCAATCGTTCGATGAGACGCCGGGATTTCCCGTTAATGTAACGTCTGTTTTCGACGAAGACGCGATAAGACTCGGGATGATTTGGTTGGCGCCGCGGCAATGCCGTTTCCGGGTCCTCTCGCCGGGCAGCGTTGAGCTCTCCGGCCCGATAGCGGTTCCGATTGGAAGTCACGGGGGCGAGTTCGGTTTCCTGTTTCCGTGATTCACAACGTACCGCGACGTGATGGTTCCTTCCTGGCGCCCACGACATCCCACATGCGTCCGTGCGCCGACGTAACATTTGGACGCATACTCAGAGATGCATAGGATCGTTTCGGATGCAACGTTGCCTCTACTCGTGTCTCAATTAGGCACACTATGAGCCTTAGCAGTGCCGATCGTCATTCGTATTCCAATCGTTCTTATCGTTTCAGGACCTTGGTAATTAATCCTATCTACTTATTATGGACGTGGAAGCCCGCAGTTGAGAGACTCTCGAAACCTAATGGAGATGACAAGCTTCGATCGAGAAGAAGAAGAAAACAATATAATATGCCGACGACAAATTAAAAGTCAAACGATGCCGAGAGCTGCTATCTGCACGTGCTTGCGTGAGCGTTCTTCTGAGAGCCTGCTGGAGGTAGAACGACGGGTATAAGTGTGTAATATAAAAACTGTTCATTTGTCGCAGCAGCATCAGCTCGTCGACCCTTGCTTTTTTCTGTCCAGGCCCACGCCTCGATTTCAGGGCCTCTGTCGCATCGCCGGAGCGTGGGCGTCGGTGGAATCCGAGAGAGCATGAGAACACTATATTCTCGCTCTATTTCACGCTCGCACGAAAATCCGGTCGGATGATTGGATACTCTCGGCGTTAAATCACGCGACGAGCGATCGGGCGTAGGGAAAAAAAAATTAGAATTTAAGTGATCGCTTTGCTTGTCCGGAGAAAAGCGGACGTGGGATGACGAGAGAATTGAGAAAATTGTATGTTTTTGGCGATTCGGTATTGGGCTTAGTTGCAGATCTACCGAAATTTTAAACACCAAACTTTTGGCCGAGATGATTGCAGCTCGTGAACGGTCGTTTAGAAGACCCGATAATTCTGAAAAGCGTCTTTCGCAACATCCGTGACACTTTAATTTAGCGGTCCGGGATGCAAGCTGTTCTTTCCGAGCTAGTCTGAGCGCGGCGTCGAAGAAAAAGAACGGATGGGAGGGGTTGTCCCTCCGGCGAAATCTACAATTTACGGAAATTCATGCTTTTCCGAAACGGAAATTACAGGGTAGAAAGGAGAGTTTCATGAGGTTGACCGGTTCGAGACGGGCGCGCACCGATCCTTTGCTAAAACCCTCCGGTACCGCCGCGACGCCAGCTTACGACACCGGTCGAAGCCTCGACGGAATACCGCTCGGCCCACGCAAAGCCTTTTCCATTTTTCACACCGCGGTGTAATAATGAGCATAGAATAAGTAAAAAAAAAAACACGTTCCAAAGTTCCTCGTTACTGCATAAAAGAAATACCAGGATTTTTAACCCGGAAACACATGCCTCACAAATCAGGGGACGCACTGTGGCCCGTCGACATGAAACGAATTTTGAAAAAAGTTAAGAGTTAATAAATGCGGCCATGTACAGACGACCACGTGTTTTCGACAAAAAAATAACTCTGTAACGCGCAAGATTAAATGAATAAATAGTTTCCACTTCGTTACCCCGGCAAACGATTCGTTTTTATTTATTACTCGACACTTTTTTCCCTCGCAACACCCACTTCCGCCCATAATTCATTTTCAAAGGATCCTCACGTCCCTCGAGAAGCAGCCGATTCAATTACGGTTAGAGGGGAAGCCTGCGGTGGTTGCTGGTACCCGCTGTTACTCAACCTAGAATTACCGAGCGAGGGAGACGAAGAACGAAGAAACGCCGAAGAGAATAGGAAAAATTTTCCAGCTTTGCACCTTGCGGTAATTGCCGCGGTCGCAAGAAAATCGGTCCTCAGACAGTCGGTGGACCGTTTCTCGGGGGTTACGGGAGGATCTTTGCCGAGTCTGTAATCTGGAACAATTACGTTGTTTTGTCTCGTCCCCTTCTGTTCTCCATTAGACACGAGCCTTCGTGAAGAAGAAACAAAAAAATCGAAGGGAGGCTTTGGCCTACTTTTGTTGTAGCGTGTGCGCGTGTCGCGCGCGTTTCGTTTCGGAGCCCCGAACCGAGAGACCGAATGTATAAAATCCGCAAACTTTGTAGGATTTAATGCATTCTGTTGGGATTTAAAAAACAAAATAAAAAATGATCTCTACACAATCATGCGACCATCGTATAATGACGATCTTGTCCTGGATCCAGGCGACGCGCTCGATCACGAAAGGTCAGAAAATCCGACGATTTCATGGTGATTTTCGAAAATTGAGGTATCCCTCATTCTTTATAAGTGTAGCGGGACACACGTTGCACATGTTACCCGGGTGAAATAATATTCCAGGAAGCAGAGGCGACGACCTTATGGTCTAACACAAGTTCGCGTGGCATTATGAAAATATGAGACCCACGGAGCGACCGATACCTCATTAGCGGGCTTTATAAAGACCGTTTTACATGGCCACTTTGTACGAATAACCTGATATTACGACGAGAGCGATCCTCACGTATGTATAAAACTTAACGAAAGTACACGAGGGACCGATTCCCCGGAACCGTCGAATTTAAACCAATAATTTCGATAACTATCGCTGTTAAATCTGCCGACCGCGGACACATTCGATCATTGGACCTTTTCCGTTCTCTCACTATAATAAAAGTAATCGTCGATTAATCCGGGCGGAACCGCGAGAGTATCGGGGAGGCGGTTCGCACACATTAGATCGAGTTTGTATGACATAAATTATCATTTTTTAATATCGACAATATTTCACCTACCGAGATCAGATGTGAGCAAACTGACTTCTTGTAAAACTTAAATAATTTATACGTTTGAGCTATGAGCCTGGTAATTCCCCATTTGTCATGACGTGCACAGCGTGTGGTAAAGTCCGTGAGAATCGATTATCCGCGACGCCATATACAGAGAGAGGTAAAAAGTCTGTATGAACAGGTACACAGGCAGGGAGCCCCAACAGTGGGCGTTGTAAAATGTAAAATCAAACTTAATGTATGCAAGTCGGCAGAGGTGAAAGCATCCCCGTCTGTATATGCTTACACCAGTGTCAACGCATTAGCTGTTCAATTAAACGAATCTGGAATTCTTCTGGGAAAAAAAGCGACGGAGCTCGACAAAAAGTGAGGGCAGGTGGGACATCCAACGTATATCCTATGGACGGGAAAAAAAGGTAGGGGCCCCCTTGACACGTGTGGTATGACTCTGAGGTTCTTATGGGTTCACCCTTTCGGCTCCTCACCTCCCTGTCTCGTTGGGTTTATTATACCTGACGTTACAAAAAGAAAAAAAAAAACACGATTTCCATACCCCCTAATAGTGCCGGAATTTTATACCGCGGCCATATGCATATAATATTTTTTGATTCGACACTCCGGCTTGCTTGGATTTCGAAATTTTTTCGACCTTTATCTCGCTCATTTAGGCAAATTGTTACGCAGTTTGTGCACCGGAAAAACTACCTATACTGTTTAATATTCGTTTATCGATAATCGGATCAGCATACAAGTCATAGCAGCCTCATTAATACGCGATAAATCACTGACTACTTATCGATCTTCCTCCTCGTCGTCTCAGTATTACCGTCGAAATTCATTTGAATAACAATAAATACGGCATCAGACGAGAGACACCTTTTTCAATGACGTAACCGACTCTTATGCAAATTCGAGAGGCCTTTCTGCGGAGTCATAATATTAGGAGAATTCAACGATCCATTTAACCGATTTATACCCGTGTCATTAATAACGAAAGATCTCTTACCGTTATAGCCACGTGTTTGCAAAGCTGTACGGTTAACCTGGAGCGAATAAAGATAGCTCGAACTGGACAGTCCGTTGGGACAGAAAATTCTAAGATCCCGCCATAACTCTGTTGATGCACGACGAGGAACTAGATTAATGCAAGGGGTCGTGTGTTTCGGGGCTACTCTCAGCCTCTATCGAAAAAATGTAAATTCACGATATGCTAGAATCACGAAAGCGAGGCAACCGGGAGCCCTTTCTATCTGGTCTCTCTGACTTCCCGGTATTTCGCGACGACGATGTTCCGCCTCCCGGCTGCCGGGTGGTTTCGGTCTTTTTTTTATCGTAGAACACTACAAAAATAATCCACGAAATCCAGGTTTATTAGCATTAAAGAAACACCGAGATAGACGAGCCGAATTCCAAAAAGACAAAAGAAATCGTCGTTCGCCTAGGAACCGATAGTAGTTCCGAATAGCTGTTCTCGGATCGGTTCCTCGTAAAGTTGAAACTCTCGAAAAATTATTGGGACATTCCGAGGGGACGACCGCGACCGCGAAATATCTTTGGCCGGTATAAATAAATTAAACCTTTCCGGGTCCCTTTGTCGGGCACTGCGATTCAGTTCGAAGGTCCAGGCCCTTTTGCTGTAAAAAATTTGGATCGAAGCATCGGACTATCGCTTTGATCCGAACCTGATACTTCTGGGAGGTGGAAAAAATCTGTGAACTCCAAGCTCCATACCAACAGTCCGACTGATACGAGAGGCTGTTGACCCGAATTGATGCTGTATCGACTATCGAAAGTCCGTACTTACATACCGTTGGAAATAGCTGACTCATAAAAGCACTACACATTATCTGAGCCCTCGTTCAAACCTTCATTCTCGGTTCCGACTTTACAGCACACGCCTATACGTATACGTATACGTTTCTTTCATCTGTGATGATGTTGAGTACCGACAGTCGCTGTAATCATTTGGCGCTTACACGCCTTTGTGGAGCGAGACTAGTGTGTACGAGTAATTGAAGCAACTTGGGAGACTAGCTAGTTGAAAGTACGAGTTTCTAGTGTGCCTGTAAGTGATGCAGGTTAATCGATGCATCGACCCGTGATAAACGCCGAGGGGATCGGCTCGCGCGAAACCTCTCTGATACAGGAAGAGAGGCTCATACGTGCGATAGAAGAACATCGCATTCCTAGATGATTTCCTCGCATCTCGTGCGGTTATATCTCACTCCAGGCGATTTCCGCTAAGTCGGTAATCTCGAAGTGACAATACGCCGCCGTATTCGACGGTAGAAATTATACAGAAAGGTTGAAACTACGAATTCTTGATTATAACTCGAAAGTATCCTTCAACGTTTTTAAGCCTAAAAAAAGGTTTCATTTTTTTTCTGTTTTGAACAGATGCGTCGTGACTGGTTATTGGGATGCTCTGTGTTTCCGCGTAGCACGATTATTCCGCATATTTTATTCATAAACAGAATGGAGAATTTTGTTTTGTTTGGTTTTTTTCTTTTTTTTTTTCGTGACTACAAGAATGGTGATAGTTTGAAAAAAGTATTGACAGCTGATAAATTGTATATATCGAACCCGCGCCTGCAGCCTCATGAATTTTAATATCTCACAAAAGCAACCCTTTCGAAAAGCGCGCAACGTCCGATGAAGCGATTTCAATAAAATTTGAATATCACGATACGCGAAGCCTCGTGTGTATGTGACTGAGCGAGGGGGAACGGAAAGGTGAGGCTGCATCGCCGGGCTATTCACTTTCCCGGCTTAATAACCTCGTACATTTTAATACCGTGCCGAAAAAGGGTGCGCCATGCACGAAAAACCCCGAACGTAGTCTCTCTCTGGGACGGGCTCTTGCGAAATATTGAAATTAATAATGAATCGTGTATTATACTGCGCATGCACGATATCCAACGCCATATAGGATAATATACTAGTGAAGCGTGCAACCGAATCATGTGACTTGCTAAAAAAATAAAAAATAAAGGTGCCAGGAGGGCGCAACCCAGTCTGTTGACGTTTATTGTATCTAAACGGTCGCGACGCGAGTGGTGTCATTAAAATTTTCGCGCTGATTTTTTTCTTCCCTTTCTTTCCCCACTTTCGTTCCACCACTCTTTTATTCGAAGGGTGCTACGTTTATTGTTGCAAGTCAGCATGGGAAGACGCGCTTGCCGGCACCGGCAGTCGGAGAGAGTGTTGGAATGAATGAAGAAAAAAAAAGAAAAAAACTGTAGAATCATACGACATTCGTTGAACGATCGGACTTGATGCATGCGAGTAGCCCATTGATTGATGGCTTATAAAGGGGTTTCCGAGCATTTTGTTCAGTGTTTAGTCATGCAGAATAGTCTCGCGCGTGTTCGTCAGACACAATGTTCTCCGATTCTAGAACGGTTTTGCTCTCGCGACATTAAAAGAGCTGTAAAAGTCAGCGATTCGAGGCCAAACTGTAGCGACGTAAAACGGTTGCATTTTTTTTTCAATCCCGTTTCGCTAACGGTAAGATTTAAGTTACTTCATTAAACAGCACATAATCCATGTATAATAACTGCAAATGTACCGGTTTATCGGGCCAGCGGGAAGATCGCAGTTTTGGGGAAAGCAGTCAATAAAATGTAAAATGTATCTTAATAATAATTTAATAAGCGGTAGGCTTTGGCCCGTAGTTTTGGTAGCCAAATTAAGGAGCCCAAGAGGGAAGTTACGCGAACGGAGAAGTGCATCGCAGCGTGGTCTGGCGGTGGGAGGGATGCGCGAGCAATTCCGAAGCTCAAAAACGTCGGCAGTCACCACCGCCGTTTCCCATAAATAAGCGACGAAATTACAATAATCCGATCCAATTAAAGCGAAAATTTATAGTCACAAAAAGCGAGTAGACCCGAGTCCTCCGCTCACTGTACCCGGCGTTGCGCGCACGCCGCCGCGCTCGATTTGCATTTAGAAATTTGCAAGCGTAATTTCGAATTTGCTTAATGGGGACCCGGGCGCGTTCTTAGTTTCGATGCGGAGCGTTACGCTCACGGGCAGAGTCGGGAACGGGAGTTTGTAATAGATTTAACTTTCATATTCACCGTGCAGGTTACCTCATCCTCCTCCTCTTCTCCTATACACTCTTTTAAGGATATCGACGGGCCTCGACGACGACCCTCCGAAGGGCTTGATCGCCCCTCATTATGAATTTCGTACATTGTTCTCATTTTTTATTTCTAAACTGCAACCTTCCGCGATTACCTATGGAGCTTTGATCGCTTCGAGTCCAAAGACCACAGAACCAGTCGAATTGCACACTAGCATGGAACGTTCATATTTTTTATTTATTTTTTGTAGTTGAAATATTTCCGTCATTTCAGATATCGAGTGGTAGGATCTACGCGTATAACTCGACTGATATATCATTACGATTCGATCGATCGACATCAAATTTAACAATGATCGGAGGGATAATATTAGCTATATACTACCTCGAGAGCTGGCAATCACGGATTCGCGAAGCGAGTGACGATTAGCATAAATTATAGACACGCGGCGTTGAGGCGCGAGAGTCTTGCAGAGATCGGGAGACTCGGGTGTTATTCACGCAGCTATAATCCCCCCCTCTTCCAGGATGTTAATGTCATATATCCGACGCTAAAGTGTTAAAATCGGCGCGTTAAAGTGGCGATTCGGTATATCCTGTATAGCCACCGCGTGCGAACGAGCCAACTGGGAATCTTCACAAAAAAATCTATACCTACTTTCGAGAACACGAGTGTGCCAGTGTTTTACCCCAGGTTCACAATGTATAAGGGATACCAGACTCATCTATATAATCATTCGCGTCGGTTTGTAACGCATCTCGCCTGCCATTCCGTACCCTAATAATACTCACAACTCGAGACGAAACTATCGAGTATCCGTGTAAAATGTATCATTTGTATCGATGAGGAAAGTCGCGACGAAGACAAGAAATATAAAGAACGAATCGTTCATGTAATATATGGCCAAGATAAAAAACCGAAATTATAACAAGTGGATTGTTGTACGTGAGTTCAACAAATATATTTTTCAAAGTATTTGGAATCGTCGCCAAATTTAGAGTGAAACTCAAGTTCGTGACATATAAACAAAATGACAAGTTTATTCAAAGAAACGGAATTAATTTGACTTTCATAAAGAACTGATTACAGTCGTTAATTTCTCTGAATATGAGCCTAACTCTCAGACCAACCCCTCTGTTCTCTAGTCGAATTGAGACTTTCAATTTCCCGATCGCGATCCACGAGATGCAAATTGATGCGGCTGCAATTTTGTTTTATGCGCATATTTAGGCATTGTGAATCGAGCATCGTCCGATTTTTACTCTTCAACATTGGTCTATGCTATAGAAAGTAAGTATTTCCCAATTTACTTTGTGAATTTATTCAATTTTAATTATAAAAATAATTTGGCATGCGACAGGATGAACGAATCGCATTAGCAATAATATAAACCTATTTCCTTCTATTCTCCAACGAGAAAGACTCACAGGATTATTTGTCGATGTGAGCGCCGCTTCAAGGCACGCACACAACGTTAGTCCTCGTTAAAACACAGCATCATCATCTCCTAACGCGTGTTTCCTTTCCAACATGAAAATAAAACAACGAGAGAATAAAAATAACCCGGGGTATGCGAAGTGATGATGCCACATCGCGAGCGAACACTTGCACACTTCGGGATCTGGCAAAGTTTCGCCCCCCCATTCGACATGACAAATTACTCGCGTGACGACGATCATTACCGTATACACACAGCTTCGCTGCGTAGCCGCTCCGGCTACGAAGTTGCGGTCCTCCACCAGCGTGTAGCAGTCTCAATCTCGCCGGCAAGCCGAAGATTCTTTTTTCTCCCTTCTTGGTTGTCTCTTCTCCATTGGATGAGTCGCGGAAGGAAGACGCGCTCGGAACGCGTGCACGAGCCGTAATTTCTGATCCCGATTGAGACGTCAGCAAAAGTGCAATATTTTACCGAGATGGTGACCGATACGCTGCCCATCGTGGCCATGGAATACTAAACAGCTTACAGCCACGTGGCCGACCTCCGTTAGAATTCGGGAACTCGGGATCAGGCTCGAGTTTTTGAGAAAAGAAATAATGGTTCACCTGCGCGTATATCTGGATCTACCGGGGATGAAGCGGACGACAACTCAACTTTTTGCGTCCAACAGTGGCCGTCCCCAAGTCTCGCGAACCCCCGACGCACTTTTGTCCCCAGGCTCGTGAACGAGATTTTTTTCTGATTTCCAGAGCAAGCCGGCCAAAGATCGAGCCTTGATACGTAGCGCGAGCAAGAAAGGTCATTCCGAAAGAGACAGCCTGGACGATGCCCGAGACCGTGTCTCTTCGATCGGCCTTATTGATGACTTCGACCCTACGATCGATGCGTCTCTCTTCCAGATTTTCGATTCGGAACAGAACACATACGTACACTTCCTCCGAAAAATTAGTCAGTGTAAACGCGCAGGTGTAATTCGACTTTGATTTCTCGCTTAATCTTGCGGACTGCTGGTACACCATTAAATTTTCAAGTAAAAAGTGCGCAAGCGCCGAGGCGAGGCGAAACGGGGGGGAGAGGTATGGCGACTGCCGCGCCGAAATTATGGTCCCGGCGCGGAAATCGTCGAAATGCGCGGATCCGATTCGCATAATTCATGTAATTCAACACGATCCCGAGGAGGCGAATTCTCGGGTATACATGTAAATCGCTGTGCCGCCGTGTGCAACGACTCGTTCAGCGCACGCACCCGCTCTTAAATGCAAATGTTGCTTGCTCGCGAAGGCAGGAACTCGTGCCGAAAGAAATGATGTTTTGCACGAAAAAGCACAAATTTTCATTTCGTTTCACTCCTCGACGGGGACGACTCGTCAATGGGAATTCTTTGTTCCATTTTTTTATATCACTCGGGCCGCGACGTCCGACGCCGACATGAAATATTGATGGCTCCGGAGCTTGAGAAGCCAGAGAAGCGGAAAGAGAGAAACGGAGAGCGAACTTGAATCCCGAATAATGCACTCTGCCATGTGGTATAACAGAAGCGTATTTCGGCCAGTTCGCAGTCACGTGGTACTTTTGGTGGAACGCGAGCTAAATAAATCGAACGAGTTTGCCAGCTGAGGGTATGTATCGAGACGGTTCGACGATTTCTTGTACCGTATACCGGACGAATTAATTTCGTATGATCCGGTCGGGAAGCGCAACCGATTGCTTTCTTTGGCTCCTCGGTATATCGAAAAGAGATACTCTCTCCGCCACGGATCGTGAACTTATCGTTTCTCTCTTGCTCTCTTCGACTCGCCGACAATTTATTGCTCTCTCGATACCATTCGTCTTTGTCATATACGATGCAGCAAGTTTGTACTTTTACTCTTTCCATTTACCACTTCCTCTTACGACTCCGTGCGGGACAAATAATTTCAGTATTGTGAGTCAACGGTGACATTTGTGATTGAAAGTGACTTCATTCGGGTACCAAAGACTGCCTCGTATGTCAGTGCTAAAAATGATACAACGATCGTTTGCAACTTCAATGTTTGTGCACCGGCAGCGTCGATGCGCTCTCAAATGGTTTAAAAATGGTAAATTTGATTTTTATACGAAACGTCGAAATAGATTAAATATAAGTGGCAGTTAGAGCATCCGCCATGTGCGACGCAGCCAATCATCGAACGTATGAATCCACACCAAGCCTTTCGATAAATTCTATACGTTTCATATCATGGATATTTTTAGACACTAGGAAGCTTTGTTTGATAATAGAACATCGTCTTCTATGATCCATAAGTCGTTCTGTTTACGTCTACCACAAGTTATTTCCCAGCGCGTTTTGCTCTGCTCCTCGCATAACGCATACAATATACTATACGACTCGCCTTTCCTCAACGAAACACGACAAGAGCGCGAGGAGATCCTTTGGCGGAGGCGGCAAAGGTAAAGCTTCGCGCGGGCGCGCGCCCGGAGACTTTATCTCCGATCTTGGTCCTACGAGAATCGGCGAGGGATCGAGATCGGTGGCGATACGATGCGAGTGGAAACCCCGTGGTGGATTATGCCTGTATGCTTCAGCGAGACGACAACGACGAAAAACGTCGACGATCCGAATCGTTCATGTTGAAAAGTTTTTCCTATGTTTCTCCAGCACAAACGGCACATAAGATCCCTTCGGGCAAAAAGTCTCTCATTGTTGAGCTTGTCGTCGATGCCCCCGGTTTCCCGGTAGGAAAATATTTAGTTCGTATTTTTCCAGCAACACGATCACGCTGCCTCGGTGAAGTTTATGCTCGGGACATCCCTCTTCATCCGTTCCTTTGCCCTCGACACTTCCACGCGACTCTATAAAGATCCTACGACTTACACGTCTGTATTAGTAAAGGCCGTCTTGAGATCTGGCTAACAGCCTGCGGTAATGACGAGAGAATTCTTTGCTTCTGTCCGCCTCTAGTTTAATTCTTGACTGTCCTCGAGCTGTCACATGAAGGCGACCGATAAGGGTTCAAAACTGGAGCAAGTCCTGTTCTTCTGCCGGTCGCCTCAGTCCCTGGTTTACGAGAGACTCTTCCGCTCGGTTAACGATTTTACGATGAGAAAACCCTCTCCCATGGTCGTAATGCCGAATACTAGATTTTCTCGCGTTACGATGACGGAAACTCCACCACCACCGATTCGTCGTTACGTCCACATCGTAAAATGCCGCACACCACACTCGAACATAAGCGAGGGAGCTATCGGATGCTGGGCAGTAAATTTTTACGACTTGGCGCACAGAAGTATAGCGTTAAACGTGCCGCGCGCACCCCGCATCGTTACGAAATTTAATTACCGTTCCGAACACCAAAAGTGTCGCATTCCCCACTACTCCGCATGTTGACTCACACCGATTTTTTTTTGTGTTTCTTGCGGTCTAGTAGGAGCCGCCGGGTGGTCGGACTTCCGGGCTCTCAATTTTTTTTGCGTCGCTGTTACGCTTCAAACTCGCGGCTCCGAGTACTCTGGTCTGCACGTGATTTGAAATTCCTTTCTAAATGACTGTACTGGACGTAGACGACGGCATATTATATCGCTCGAGATTACTCTCCTTGTGTTTTCTTTTTTGTTTCAAGACATTACGAATTCAGGCCAATCATATTATAACTTTATTGCTCGAGAAAGGGACAATTGGTTGGTTCTTCGATGCGGTTCAAAGCAGTGATTATAATAATATTATCTCTTTTAAACGATCCCTGTAAGCCCGTTGTAGGATTTGGAGCACGCCGCCGAAGCATAACACGATCCCAATGATCTAGGATCTGAGATTTCGAGGAAGCTGTTCCGGCAATGAGACGTACCCACGAGGTGGAAAAACTGTCGCGCGGGGTGAGAGACGCGTACACTGGGGTATCTCATCATCTACGTCCACGCGAGCGCTCCCGTCACGGGAAAACCTCGCGGTGTTGCTTCTCGATAGACATCTTAGATATAATTGTATAGAATTCTGAGATAGAATTGGTCTAGGGATACTTCTAACAGTGCCCTTGACACTTTGCTTATCTCCCACCGAATACATTTATTGGTACACCAACCCGAATCCTCAATGATTTACAAACTACCTTTCCTCTCCGTTCAACTTCGAAAGCAGAATTTTTTTATTTTTACTTTTTTCAGTAGCCAGAATTCGATAGTTGAATCTTAAAGATTCTTTGCCTCAAGCTGTGTTTTCTCTTAATTCAATTGTGCGGACACGTTTTTCGTCGATAGAACTTCAACCCTTTATGCCTGTCTTCATGGATGCGACGAAAAGAGACGGGAGATCGAAAATAGTGCATAGAAAGAATTTCGTTTGTGTACGTCGGCGGGCTCGAGTTCGCCACGCGGAGGATCGAGGCTCACGCACAAGACGTAAACACAATGCTGCTGGGGGACCGTAGGGGCCCCCCGGTGTGGGACTCGCGAACACCGCAGACCTTATCTGGCGAGATCTATGGGGTTCGGACTAGGGCCCCGGGGCCCTGTTAGAAATATCGCTCGGACCGATCGCTGATGGCCCTACGATAAGGCTGCTCTTTCACCGCAGCGAAGAGTATAGTAACGTCCTCCTTCCATCGCTGGGATTATGAGCAGCTGTGGAGGAGAACGCCGAGGACCTGGGCGCGCGCCCACCGACCATACCTACACACCGAGGCGCACAATGAGTCGAGCTTGCACGGCAGATTCGCTCGACGAAGAACCACCGTAACCCTTTCCGAATGTTCTTCTCCACCTCTCGAGCCACTAATGTTGACATCTTCGTTTCGATATCCCGCGAGATTCGTCGGCAGAAACGCTTTTGCTCACGTTCTTACCAATCGTTATACGATCGCCGAAAATATTTGATATCATCATTACGTCCTGATGGGATATCGATAGATCGCACCGCAAGATCGCCCTCCCTTCAATATCCGATTCGCTCTCATCACGGTGCACCGTGCGCTTTGGTAACCAAGGAAGAATCGCGCTCAGGCGACTCATCCTCGAAGTAATTGGGAACTAATTGCCGAACTGTACCGTGGGAGGGCTTCGGAGAAGAATGAGAAAGAGCCATGAGAAGGAGAGATAGATCCGAGTCATCCGGATTAATACGGGGAACGAAGGGATCACGTTTACATCCGAGAGAATAAATACAGGTGAATGGCGCCGTCTCGTCATTAGAGCAGGCTACTTTAATTACGGCGATCGCACTCGTCTATTCTTTCCTTCTCCGACACCCACTTGTGTTGCACAGCATCGGTGCTCTGACATTTAACCGACACGATTTGCTTTTCATCTCGCCGAAATTATTAATTTTGAACTGGATGATACGTGCTCGTTGTTAAGAATGCGCTTAGCTCCTCATAGGGATTATCTGTTACAAGATTTAACGAAGCTGAGGTGTTGACCAGAGTCACGAGGAGCAACGAAATGAAATTTTTGTTCATTATTAGTTCGTTGGGCTTTAGACGTTTCATAGGGCGTTTTTGTTACAGAAGATTGGAAGACCTATAGTTAAATATAGATTAGGAATGAAAGTCAGTCATCATCACACTGTATTTAAATCGTAGTCCGAAAGTTGCGCACTTTTAGAAATGTTGCAAAAGCGAAGAATCCCAACCGAGATTCGTGGTTCCATTTTTTTTTTTTTTTTTTTTTTTTTTTTAATGACAATTGCTCAACGGCGATAATTGGACGATTTATGGTGCATGCATTCGCGCACATTGATACATATATAATTACACGTCCGACAATCTGATCAGTTTTCCATTTAATTGCCACATACCTGAAGACCGTCTTTGAATGTATGCGTCAACCTATAGCGATGAAATATTTTTTTAATTACACCTATTTATACGCGATAATAATTTATCCTTAACATTTATCGCGGCCACGAGTCGTCTCTGTGGCCCTCCACCATATATATATACATATACATATATGTATATTTTTCGTATAATATGTGGTTCACAGTTTTTCGATGAGTTACCGACAACTCTGTGGGGAGTGTGGAGAACGACGAGCGATATAAGGCGTTACGAACGTAGCGTGACTTGCATCCCGGTATTCTGCTCTGGACTCTGCCATAATCCGGGTCCGGCGACCTTCGCAGCTTGGAGCGTCCACCAGCTGCTGTGCGGGTCCATCCCGTCGCGAGCCATAGTGAGTATTCCACTTTTATTATCTCTCTTTTTTTGTTTTATTTTTATAAAACACACTACACACTATATACAGTGGTGGAGGCAATTGCAATTTGTTACTCTCCCTTATCGTTCCGGAACGACCGCCACTTTACTGACCTCCCTTTAACTCTCTCGTTAGTCAATTCCCGGTTCTCCCGCGCGCGGAGACGGAAATTACGCGATAGCGAAGCGAAGAAAGGGTGCAACTTGCAGGTAGCAGTGGAGAAAAAAATGAACCGTATGAGATAGAGCATTATCTCGTGCTCTAGGATCGGCTTTGGCAACAAGGGATATCCAATATAACTTGGTACCCGCATTACCTTGTTACGAGCGATAGCTCGTGGGTGCGAACAGTGGAAGTGATAAGAATGGTTTCCCCCGTTGTTCGTCGTTCATCGGCACGACCGTATCTCACCGAATCATCTACGAAATTGCACACACCGGAGCGTATCTTCGCGGAGAGTATGGATCCTTCGAGCAACGTTGTTCTTGCCGAAGACGCACAAGCAGCCGCACATAATCTGAAAGGTTTTTTCCCCCGCAATCCACATAGCGTGCCACACATCGAATCGGCCCAACAAGTGTGCAGCACCGATGACTAGGATTATCCGCGCACGCCAAGTTCTCGCGCGTACATATCTCCCTCGATCGATTCCGCACCGATAGCCTATAACAAATCCATTACCGATGTAATTTCATTCCGCGCGAAAGAACGCCCGCCAGCACATGGCTCCCATTCTCGTTTCTTGCCGGCTCCGATCGACGGAGACTCTCCTCGGGGAGCTCCGTCGCGAGCGATAGGTATGCACACATATACGCTTCTACGGTCTGTCCGACCGCGAGAAGCGATACTGAGAGAAATGCGTAAACATGCCTAAGTAAAATACGATAAGTGTGACTACTTCTCCGAGCAGGTAACTTGGTCTGTCAGGTTGAACGACGATGAACGACATCGGTTTCTCGTCGTATACGAAATATGCAGGGTATTGATCATTTTTTTGTAATAAAAAAAATGCAGATTCTGTACTGAAAAAAATATCAATGACTCGAGTAAAATTGGCTTGCGGGCTGCCAAAGAAAAAAAATTGTTTCAATACTACTTTCAAATTTTAGAATTTCACATGGGATTGAAACGAATTTTTTTTTCAGTGTGACCATTTTTTTTCATTTCTGTCTGTCCGAGCAATGATGAAATCAACGCTTGCCTCTGATCCAAACCGGCAGTATAATTCTGCTGAAGCTTTACGCAGATCTGTCACGCGAATTGGCTATTGTTCGTTAAACCATGGAAGAAAGAACAGCGAGATGGACAATGGCTACAATGCGGCACCTTGCGTCACACCCTCACGATGGCCCCGACTCACCCCTGTGGCTCACGAGGCCTTTCACCCTATTGTACGGCTCTACAAAAGAATTTCGGAAGACAAAAAGCGTCAATTCAGTGGCTACATTTATCGCTTCATTTTTGTTCACGAGTCTCATTGTCCCGAAGCTTCAGCGAGGATTCGCGTACACGTCGAGCTCGCTCTGCATTCTAAATTTCGCGAGACGAGCGAACAGGTGAAACAGGCGACGGAGGTCGACGTGTCGAGTCCTCTGGGAAATCGAGGTTCCAGCCTCGGCAGCTCGGGATCTCGAGGCGCGCTCACGCCCCGAAAGATTCCTCGACAAGGAATGGGACGAGATCGTTGTCGCAAAGGTTTTGAAATATCGACGATAATATTGTCGTCCTGTCACGCGAGACTATCATCGCTCCGCTTCCTTACGGTCAGTGTCTTTTCCGTTCCCTCGGAGAGCTTTGTGTGCCTCCGGGGGCGCACACCCCTCGATGCCGATCCCAATGTTGACTGACGATTCCAGACTGCAGCAAGCGACAGGTACGCCGAAGCCTGTGAGACGAAAAATTCTCGCTTCGTAAAATCGATACCCGACTGACTCCATCATTTTTCATCTGACCCGATATACCGCGAGGCTGGCGCCGTCGCTCTCTTGTCGTGCTCAACGTCCGGGAATGACTGGGACAATTTATTTCAACTGTCCTTGACGAACATCGTAGCCAACGTTTTTAGCATAGAGTCGAGAGAGGGAGAAGAGAAGAGAAAAAAAAATTAAGGTCTCCGTTCTCAATCCCCTTGGACTTAGGATCAAAGATAAAAGTTCATAGTTATTTACAATTTAATAAGTTGGGCGATGTTGTAATGAAAAGAAAAAAATAATAATGATAATCGTACATGAGACTTTGGTCCCGCCGAGATAATTACCATAAGCGAGAGCGAGGTGAGACGGGCCATAATTGAAAATCAATTGCGTCCTTATTCTCGCCTCACGCATTATGTATTCTAATCTCCGGCGGGCAATGTCGAGATGTTTGCAGCAGCCTCGAATAAAAGAGAGACGAGGAATGAAGGGCAGTGTGTTGAAGAGCCCGAGGGTCCCCTCGAACAAGTTTGCGTATTCGGGACACGGACACACTTCGGCTACCCCGGCGTGTTTAGCCCTAAATACGCGAGTAATACCAGGTAATCGTTGATAATGAGCCCGGTGTGCTCCCTCGTGAGCGAGCTCGAAGCCTCGATCCTTCGTGAATAAAGCCGAGCCGGATGAAATTCTTTTCACCCTTGCCGTATAATATCCAGCTTTTCGCTTAGGCACGGCGCTTGCGCTGTGGCTGGGCCAGTATTATCATAGAAGGTGATTTTGTGAACGGGCACCGGTTTCAACAATGTGTCCCCCTCGTACACTCAAGCGATGGCGATCGAGCGGGCAGGTGTTGAAAGGCCAATCGAACGATCGTCGATCCTTTGTAACGCTATGCAATTTCCAAATTTAACGAATACCTCCGAAACTGCAGCAGCGTGAAGGTAAAAACGTTTTACAATGTCCCGACGAGATCGGAGTAGATTGTTAGAACGCATGCTCCGAAATTACGTGAATAAAGCTTAGAATATGTGATTAAATAATTTGTAGCTTGTTAAGGCAAAACTATTCATACCGAGTTTGCTGTTGTCCAATGATCTTAGACCGATTGGAGGAACGAGTTGAAACTTTTATTCATTTTTTTCTATACTTTTTGTTAATTTCTTTAGAATCGACAATTAAATAGGAATTATTTACGCATAATGCAGCACCACCAAATATTGAATAAGCAGCTAGCATATCCTTGCCTCTCCTATATACAGGTATATAACCCTCGGCCGACCCGGCAATCAGCTACTTTACGAAGTGCTTTATCGCGGGTTCTTGCATCCACTTTAAAAACAAATGGTTCACCGCCGTGAGATCAATTGGTAATCGGCAGGAGTTTTTCGGAGGCTCGAATAAAGGGCGTGTGTATACCAACGAGCCTCGGCCGATTTGCCGAAGGTGCCCAAATTAATGATATCGCATCGTAGTTAGGATACTTATCCCGCGGGGGAGCATTTCGTTGCTTTAATTTTCGGTTGTCGATGCACGCATGATGCGCGCAAGGGTTGCGTGAATACCGCGGTGGGTGAGTCCTTGCAATTAGCCCTCGTTTAGGGGCGTTTAGTCGGCCGCTTATCGCTGCCATTACTGTTATTATCGACTTATTACGTGCCCGAAACACCGGTCGCCAAAAGTTCGGGTTCTCGCACCCTCGTTTCCTCTCGCGCATCGCATACGAGAAAGAAGATGCGGAGTGTGGCGCGCGCTAACACCGATCGTGCGCATCCCGGGCATCGAGGAGCGCGCTCGCGAGATCATTACGGATGCAACCGAGACGGCCCCGTATCACGAATGAGAAACATCGAGCCACGAGCGTCTCGGCCACGGCGGTCCTTCGGGACAGATTTACATCGTGAAACGAGAAACTCGAAGGCTGCTGCGACACCCTATTAAATCGACGAGTATTTTCTCTCCTCGTAATATTCACATCGACATACTTTGTAATGGTCATAGTACCGAAATACATTAGCCCAAGTTCAATCAAACGATATTAAAATACAATTATCCGGCATTTCTCAAAGCCTTCTGGACCGCATGTCCCGCTGAACATTACTCTTCGGCGTCGAGATAACGTCGCGATACTTTAAGAATTTCAAGAAATAATTATATATTATTTTCATTAATTGCGAAACGAATTCCTTCGCCGGGAATATCGCGCTTCGCAGCTGCCCTCGCCGTTAATCCAAAGTAAAAAAAACCTAATATTGGTCGAATTAAGTCCCAATGCAATCTTAAAAATTGTCGGCGTGACCGGAATGATCGTTCTCGATTGACCGTTCACACGCGTATTCTAGACAACGTTAATGGACAAGAAGCAGCAGAGTTCTGATGTGTCGATGTAGAGACGGGGCCAAGGCAGCAGCTGTGTGGAATTTATTAGTTGGCGTGAGGTAAACGAGCCGGCGAGCACGTCAAGTCAAGGTATCACGCCTTTTCGACTTGGTCCATCGTTGTCCGCGTGGTCGCGCGAAGCGAGCACCGGTGCTTTCGAGCATCTTAATCGGCGCTAATGAATGCCTCATTTACTCGCGCGCCTCTCGGTCCACGTCCGCTCTCGACGAAGATTTTTCAAGTAGTCTCGTATCCCTCTATGCTCTCTCGCGGAGACGAGACGATACGCTTGTTCTTCGCTTCTACTCGCCCTCACCATCTTCTCATCTTCGCGTCTCTCGCTCTCCAAAGAACCTCCTCCCGTTTAGAAAGCCCCCGAAACGAGAGTTAATAACGAGCGACACCAACGTTGACACACGCGCCGAACCGAGCTCTCGATACCACGCGGCTCGAAGTGTAAATTTTTCAATGGTCACTTAAAAATCCAGTCGTATATAGACTGAGAATTCACCTGCCGCGGCGCCGTCGCGCTAACGAAGTCGTTATCCCAAGATTAATATTCCTAACGAACGTTGTAATTACCATTGACTTTAGTCGTTGAACGATACACAAGAGCGCGTATCTAAGCTTCGAGAATCGAGTCGATAGGTATCAATAACTTTCTCACCAGTTGAAACATTCCTCGTTTACCATATATTCGTGAAGCCAACTATTATAAAACACATAACACGCGAGCCAGAGGTGTCGCTTGGGAATTCTCGTTAGAGGTACGCATTCCTATGCGACGTGTTAGAAAAATAAAAATACAAATTAAAGAAAGGCGTCAACGTCAACAGCTTTTCAATGTAGGATGTATATTGAAAATTCACATGGATCATATGTGCTCCCGCGCGCTAAATAATAATGAGAGCCTTTCCGAGAGTCCATTGTGAAGTCGAGCGTGAATGTTTCACGCAGCTTATTAAGCGTCGCTGTAACGGAGCCAGCGCGACGAGCGATCTCCGTTCAATACAACATCGCGAGATTCTGCTGTTCTCTCGTTTATTCTTGACTCCGGGCGCGCACGTTGCCGTTGCCTCATGCCGCGGTGTCCGCATGAGACTACGTATGCATGATTCTCGCAGCGCTCGTGAAAGGTGCGGAAAGATTCGATGCACCACACCGCCGGTGCATCGTCACGAGCAGCACGCTCTTTCCAACGAGAGCTGCGCCCCTGACACGTTTCACTCCCATTCTCCTCACCCGCCATCGGTAGAAATGCTAAAAACTATGCAAATTCTAAGTGCCCCTCGGCGCGAAAGGCGCGCCCCTCATTTTTTTTCCGCATTGTTTGGCCCACAATGGATGGGCAATGCGAGTGCATCGAGGGCTTTTTGGAACGAAAGAAGCGTGCCCGCCGAACGCGTAAGGACAATGGTGTACCTGACCCGACCTTCCTAAAAGAGGAGAGGACCAAGATGCGACGATGAGAAGAAGAGCGCTGAATAGGACCTGCTATTTCTTTTTTCCTCTCTTCAACCGAAAAGTCCTTCTGGAATGAATGGGATCATTAGCTCGAGGATCTTCGCTTTTTATTCCCCTCGCTCGCTCGCCTTGTGCTCTATGAAGGAACGGCTGCGAGACGCGACTGTATAGACATACGCTGATCGAGAGGACCATTCTTCAACCTCGCTGCCGATGGTTTGAATCCTCTCGGGCAGTATTTTCGTAGGACATCGCGAGAGGGGATCGCCAAAGGATACGGTGCGAGCGAGAGACGAGGGAGGTCCAGCGACGGTCTCGACTTTTTCGAGTGGACTCCGTTACGGCGCGGGGGTTCGGCATCGTCGTTCGCTGACAAATTGTTCGAGCTTCGTCATCGTCGGTCGCGTTTTTCTTCTTCTTTTTTCTTTCATGGACTTTTCCCAAACGTGAGTTCTCTCCGACTTCCCGCTCTCTCTCTCAGTTCTCTGCACGAGTTCGCCTTTGCGATCGGATCTCAACTTTGCCTCACTGATTGTGAACTCCTATTCGTACGTGCCTTCAAGCGATGCCCGGATCTGCTTCGTCTAAAAAAAAAAAAAAAACTTATACCACGAGCTCAGACACGCGGAATGAAAAATCGTTCGAGATATCGTCAGCCCAGTCCTTTTTTGTCGTTCGACCGAGAGCGTGTGCGCTCTCGCGATGACCTTTCGTCTAATGGTCCAACATATTACGAAGCGACATTGTTCAGGACTGTTGCGCGAACGCTGTCACTGTCCGTAGATCGACTTGGCTCTGAGCGATTCTCGATCTTAAAGCGGGAACGAGAATACGGTACACAGCCCCTCGCATTGTGTATATCCACGCTTCGGTATATTGGCAATCGCTTACGAATGGCATCGAATGGGCTATATTATCGGACAGGCCATAATTCATCCTCTAACTCGCGTGTAGAGTGCGCATTGAGTGTATACGCTCGTGGACCCGAGGCAAACGCAAGAGATTTAAAAGAGTCGAGTCTCGTGTTGCTTCAATGACGTGTGCCGCTTAGTCTTATTTAGTGTCATGTCTCTCGTTGCCGGTGGACAGACTCACTCTCCCCTGGTCCATCATGAGCCACACGTTTGTCCATCTTCAGTCTCCGCCCTTCTTCGCTCTTCCTCCGTTCATAGTTATACGATTCGAGTATATCTATACAGACGTTCGCGCGGCTCGGGTTAAAAGTGTACGGGTAAACACGCGCCTGTCTAACTCTCTACATATACGAAAAGGTATTATATTACAGCACACATGTGCGAGTGGGACAGCCACGCGAGGAGGCTCCTCTCTGCACAATTACTGCGTTAAACTGCAACGGCTGATTTACTGTCGGGTGCACCGGGCGAGTGGCAGTGTTCTCTCAGCACGCGATACAATCAAAGAGAGAAAGATCCTTTAAACACCTACTTGGCGAAGAAGACGGAGACGCTGAGTTGGTAGAACCTCATCTTGCCCCCCCCCCCCCCCCCCGCCTTGTAACGCGCGCGCGCGCGCCCGACGCGAACAATCAGCTTTAAGTGGTAAGTGGGCACTAGCTAATAGAGGCTAATCGGACAAATCAACTGCGTTTCACGCGCTTCACAAAAGTAGATAGCACGAAAGAAGACGAAGAAGTGGCAGAGGCAGTGTAGCAGAAGAAACAGCTGAAAGGCCGCTCGATATTCTTCTGCTCGTGCAGCCCAACATTATTTCACTGTCGGAACTCTAATTTCTTTCGCTCTCGTCCTTAGAAAGCGTCGATTGGTCGATCTGACCGCGTTTCACCGGGCCGATCAGTCAGTCACTCTTTCCTGTAATTTTGACGCCGTTCGGCACATCAGAGGTTGCAAATGTGTGAATGATACGTCGCCGAATGATTGGGTTCCCTTTGCCTTCTTCCACGTTTGTTTTATTCCCTTTTCCCGTCTCATCGTACGAGGAGGGCGTACACGCGTGCGTCTTCCGAGAGGAGCGCGCGGCATCTCGCAGGGACAGGGCTCGGCGTGGCTGATCGCTCGGCGAGCTTCGAGGAACGGAGGACCCGAGAGGAGCCCTTTGCATAAAGGCCCCTCGGCGACGTCGGATACTTAGCAATAATTTGACACGTTCACGATTCCCATTCCTTTCGGCGAGCGCGGTCTCCTCGCGCGAGGCCCTTCCCCCTCGTTCCGCCGAGGAGGATTCTCTCCGTTGCGCTCGCGGTGTGAGCCCGAGAGCCGCAATGCCGCGCGGCGATGCTTCAACGGATCGCAAGGACCTCACGAACGCGCGCGCCTAACCATGAATACCATCTGCATACCAAGTGGCCGGTATCGCTTCGACCGTAAAAACCTCGAAATATTGGAAGATTTATAGGCGGCTAGGCTCGAATCGCACGCCCCACTCGCTACCGCGAACGCGCAGGACAGCTGCGAGTCCTCAAGTCGATCGCATTATCGTTACGATTGCGCGTTATTCGAGTGTCTCACGAACGATCGAGTACTACGGCAGTGAGGCAGACACTTTAAAATTCGACAGCAAAGACAAACCACTCGGTTATTCCAAGTTCTACTCACGCGACCCGCGAGAATTTCCGCGCCTTCTTCTTGCAGCGATGCTCCTTTGTCCCTTATCTTCCACGCGCAGTACCTGCTGGCTGCTTTCTTCTGCAGCTCTTGAAAACCCGCGTGCGCTCTGGTAACATTTAAACTGCGTGTAAGGGGTAGGGGAGAGCGGGGCAAAATGGGGCAACGGGGCAAAACGGGGTTTTTGGGCAAAAGTAAATTTTCCAATCATTTTTGGATCGGACAAGGTGCCAAAAGTGGGCAGAAAAGCCTGATGTATCCGATAGGGCGAATGCGGGCATCCAAAAATTATTGGAAAATGACGTTTTGCCCAAAAACCCCCGTTTTGCCCCGTTGCCCCATTTTGCCCCGCTCTACCCTACTTCGAGTCCTGCGCTGTTGTGCTATTGCAGCGAGGAGTGTGCATCTAGCCGGTAATATAACTTCCATGCGATTGCTAAGATTCCATAAGATTAGCAAGTCGATCGCATTATCGTTACGATTGCGCGTTATTCGAGTGTCTCACGAACGATCGAGTACTACGGCAGTGAGGCAGACACTCTAAAATTCGACAGCAAAGACAAACCACTCGGTTATTCCAAGTTCTACTCACGCGACCCGCGAGAATTTCCGCGCCTTCTTCTTGCAGCGATGCTCCTTCGTCCCTTATCTTCCACGCGCAGTATCCGCTGGCCGCTTTCTTCCGCAGCTCTTGAAAACCCGCGTGCGCTCCGGTAACATTTAAACTGCGTGTAAGGGGTACTTCGAGTCCTGCGCTGTTGCGCTATTGCAGCGAGGAGTGTGCATCTAGCCGGTAATATAACTTCCATGCGATTGCTGGCCTCAGTGTGATTTAGGGCTCTTCGCGGGCTTTACACGAGCTCGAGGTAGAATTCACCGGAGAAACGGCAGGACTCTTCGTGGCTGCAGTACATAAACGCGTGGAAGTTAAACTTTCAGAAGGGATATGCTCGTAGGAGGCGCAAAACTGTGAAGCTGGGAGCTTCCTCGCGAAGAGAAGCGTGTTGAACTCCTTCGCGAGTGTTCCTCCCCGCGTTCGGTACACACCTGCTGCAGATCGGCAACGATCTCGGTCCGAGTGGGGCTGAAACTTCACAGCTCAGGGGGAGCGAGCCTCAGCTCCCGTTCCCGCCACGAGAGCAGTATATCTCTAAGTACAGGTATCAGCTGCGCGCGCGGACATAAATCGAGAATGACCCGACATAATGATGACTGAACGAGGCCCTTTGCGAGGAATTCCTCGCGAGCCGCACTCTTTCTCCCAAAGCTTTTCGAGTCTACTTACACCGAGCACCCGATCACTCCGAGTGTACGTTTGCAGTCGCAACGCACAAGATATCGTACGCGGAAGAGGAGAAAGACTGGCAGTCGCTTGTGGCGAAGGAGACGACAGAGAAACAAAAAATAAATTAAACAAAACGGAGAATTCGTAATTGCGTGGTATCGTCTGTCCTGCTGGGACGAAATACGAAGAAGCAAGAGCGCTCCTTCTAATTAAAGGATTTACGATTCCAGTTTTATACCGGGCCGTCCTCAGCCGCCGAGAGGGCGAATGAAGACGGTCGTGACTCTTCCGCCGCATCCCGCGCGCACGGTAGCTCTCGCCCCGGGATCTCCGAGGGAGACTTCCACGGAGTAGGCTGACTACCAGGGACGAGTTTTAACAATGACAGATTTAGTGATATGGGCATAATGGGGCACAGCGGCGCCCCCAAGTCAGTAGCCAGGAGCACGAAAAGGTCCACGGAGGCTCCCAGTCTTATCTCGGTGAGGGGAACGAGAAACCTCGTCGGGGACTTTAATTTCGGGAGGATGCTGCGGAAGACCTTCTTTTCGCTCGCTTGTGATCCGAGATAGAGTGGACGTCCTCTCGCCGGGACCGAGAGAGCCTCGAGTGTAATGGCCGTCGGCGGCAGAGAGATTCAGAGACGACGATGAAGAATCGTGTTCTCGTAAGAGATGCACTCGTACAGTGATTGGGAAGCCGCTTGGATAAACAATGTATATACTTGGATATCGAACGGCTTCATTCCTATAGAAATATGAAGTCCGATACGTCGTTGAGTAGCGGCCGTCCAAGGATAACGCCCATACAGCGCGGACGTCGAGTATTTTATATCCTCGGAGACACGAGAGAAAGCAATTCGATGTCAAATTGATACGAACGTCTTCATCCGAAGACGTTGTATAACGGTCGCGAGGAGATCTCACTCTTTCTTTTCATGATTTTTGTGAGACGCGCGGCGCTCGCCGTGTCCAAGCGCGGGAAGCCGGAACGTGAAAGCGTCGGAGGAATACTATAGTGCATACAATCGTTGGAAAGAAGAGGTTTCATGATCTCTTCTCGGCCCGAGGAAGACGGCGAGCGGGGTGACTCGCGAATTTGCATTTACGACACGTGCGTAGGTGGTACCGGCGTAACGCCTTTCTGGTAGGCAGTAAAAAATATTGCTTCGCAGCGAAATTTCTTCTCCCGACGAGTACGAGACACACGCCCGAGTGTGTACTCCCGAGGGTGAATAAGGCGCGCGGAGAAGTGGATTGACTCTCGACGACTCGACGCTGTATACGAAGGGAATAATAAGAGAAACGCACCGGGTCCTTCGGGTGCTGGTGAGAATAATACGCTGCATAAATAAGTTAGCCATTCCGCTGTTGGGAACGGAAAACGAAATTTTATCGCACCGTGTTCGTATCGTCATTCGGAAATTAGATCTTTTATAGATGGCAATAACGAGTCTGTGACGTAACCGGATCGGCGCCAAAAGTTCGTTGCTCCACGTCGAAATCGGCCGGTATTTTTCGTAGAATTTTTACTCCTAGCCATTTTTGTGTCTTCCACGAGTGGCATAAATTTGCTCAAATAATGGCTAAGAGATTATCTCGATTGGTGCAGTAGCGTCAAGGATTTCAGGGTGGAGTCGAAGATTGCATGGAAAGTGCGCTCTCCGTAAGGTTTTCGTCCTGCCTCACGAAATTACCCCGTGTAAGGCAATTTAGCTCTCCTTCGCGCCTCGTTACTCCAATTATCCTTCCCAAGCGGCGAGAGAAGGAGGAACGAGAACCGAGCGTTTTACTGCCTGGTATATATACTAATCTTGGAACTCCTCTTGTTCGAGCATCAGTCGGCATCTCTGTACGCAGGCAAGATTTTTCGTTTCTCTTCGGTCGCACACGCGCGTGCACACACACACGCACACTGCGTATATCGTCTTTTCGTGTTACACACATTTCTCCGAAATATTCCGGAAACCTGTTCTGTAACGCGGACGAGCGCGTTAGCGAGAGAAGGGAAACGCGAGTGCGGGGAGAAGGGAAATTTCGGTGAACGCGATGAAAAGTCGAGTATGGCCTCTATTAGGCTGCTTAGTGCGTAAACACGCGCGCGCGATGATCTCGTTTGGGATGGCCAGAGGTGAAAGGACGCATGGCGAGGGCATCGCAGCTGAGATGAAAAAAGAAAAAAATGCTGTTAAAAATGAAAAAATGGGAATTTAGAAGGCGAAGGATCAATTCTTGGAGCGGTGACGAAAGGGGACTCCCGTCTTTTCGGAGATTTCTAGCTTGCATGCATTAACGATCGTCACTAATAAACTCTCGAAGGAAGCCGCGGTTGTGTTCGGCCCCAAGTCTTCAGCACCTATCTTCGGCAATTAGGAGCTTCGTTGGTGTGTGAAACATAATTAACGCTGGCGGTGTTAACGACACTGCACCGAGGTGTCGATCGCAGCTCGACCTTTGTTGCGAAATCTCGTTGCACTGAATCTCTTCTTCCGATTCACCGTGCCGCAATGTTAGCTGGTTCGCTGAAGCAATAAAGGAGTATTTAATTCGGAATTGCATCCTCCGGATGGTGGAAAAGGAATGGGTGATTCAGAGGCGGTTGGCGGAAACGACAGGAACGAAGAACCCGTTGATCTTGGGTTCGGTGTCACGATGCTCGTGAGATCTTATACGAGTCCCTCGAGGAAGAGGGAGCTCCAGGGATCTCCTAGATTACCGGTCGGCGAGATGGAGTTCGTCGAGAGCGGACAAATAATTTTCGCGCAAGAAGTCGCTGCCAGGAGGCGAGAGGGGAGGTAAGGGAGAGCCGGATCGCGCGTCGTAACTTTTGTTTCCCCCGGAACACAGAGGGACGGAGAGGCCACGAGAGTTCTCGACGGGAATCGAGCGCACGGATCTCGCGTTGCCGTGTGGTGACTGCGTGAAAAACGCGCATAAAGCCGTACGGAACATCGGCCGTTCGAGCTGCGGCGAACAGGAGCAGCATCGGAGAGAAGAGACGATCTCGCAGTGAGCACGCGGCGCGCGTTTCGTTTTATGGCCAAGGCGGGCGTGCGACCGCGAAAGAAACTCGCAGGCTCATGCATATACGAGGAACGATCGTACGCGAAGACGGGAACGACGACGTTGGGGTTATATATATTATCTTTCTCTCTTGTGCCGCGGTATCAATAGCCGATCGAAAAACTGGTACAATCTTGGGCGACGCGGGCCTCCTCTCCCGTTGCCGGCCACTTCCTTGCTCTTCTTTTTCATCCGTCTTCTTCGGCGACTCCTCGTCCACTTCACGTCTCGCCGTTTAGCCGGAGAACGGGACGCGCCGGAGACCTCACCTGGACCTTTTTGCACGGAGTCATTGTATTTGCGATTGCGTGCCCGAATTATTAATCGCTCGAGTGCCCGGTGCACAACGAATACGCCGAGTGGCCACTCACCTCGACGCGGCCACCTGTACGTTACTGTATTATCGCGTATAGGGTAAAAGTGGGGAATATGGCCCACCTCGATTAACACGTAAATCAATGATATATGGACCGGGCCATATTCCCCACTTTTACCCTAAGTAAATATTGATCCGCAGCGTGTAGTCGGATTCTCCGCGAGAAAACGTGCTGAAATTTCCATGAAACGCGAACGATATAGCGCGCCACGTTAATTTGTCAGAGTGGATGAGCAACGGAACGGCGCGGAGTGCGGCGTATTCTTCCCTCGATTCAACGATGCCTCGAGGACTCTGCCGGCAAATCTCTCGAGGATAGGATGAGTCTCTGAGATGTTGGTTGAGTGGATGGCAGTCGAGATAAGGAAAGGCACTACCGTACGAGGGGGAGAGACTCTGGGCTGCTAGAATGTAGATAGAGGCGAACGCGAGGGTGCTCATTACCCTCTAATAGTTCCTCGTATTCCTGAGGCTTCTAGCCTGAATCCACGGTCAGAGCGGAGAACTATACGGAGCTCTCGGTCAACCCCGAGAAATTCAATTTCGAGAGGCTGAGAATCCGCCGATTTGCATACTAAGCGCACACACACAGAACGGGGCGAGATCCGCTCTACCGATCTTGGCTCTAGTCGCGGATCGTGGTGCTGGGCTTAAATTGTTCAGGAGACTCATCTTTGGAAGTATCCCTCTCGGCGGCGCACTGGATGCTAGCTACTAAAATTGCTACTCGAAACTCCGCAGCGGGCAATAGATGTGCCTCGGGGAGAATCGGAGATCCTCGATATGATCGAATGGGATCGATTGCTGGTCAAACAAGATTGGAATCTGCTTCGCGTCCTGTCGAGACGACGGCTCGTGTATCCTCTATTTTATTTGAAGGAAAGAATGAGAATGATCGACCATTTCCGAGGAGTTTCCACGGTAGTGAAATATAGGAGCGGTGTTTTAACGATCGATTGTTAAAACGAGAAAACAGCATCCGTAAGAATGACATTTCGGGGGCTTTGGCAACGGTAACGACGCCTGGTCACTTCATGCGGATAGATAGGGGGCGAACCGTCGGATCGTTGCTGGCCCCTTAATTGGGGCCCGTGTTGGTCCACTATCGCGTTCGGCGGTAGCAGCTACGGTAGTCCTCACCAGCAGGTATCTCTATCCATCTTTTTCGTTTCATCTCTCTTTCTCTCGTTCCTTACTTTCCTTTCCGTCTTTCTTTATTCCCTGTACACTACACCTTTCTTCACCTTTCCACTCTCTCACTCGGTTAACCAGCCACTTCACGTCGTTCTCTCCCTCTCGCCACGGTCTCTTTTCTCAGACACCCGCAGACTTTATCTTTCCGAGAGGCGAGCTGTGCGCGGGTGCGTCCGATTTTTCGTGGATAACGAAGAAGCCGGACGTGCCGGAATACAAAGTGAAGAAAAAAAAAAAAAAAACAAGAGGAGAAAGAGAATAATGAAGAAGACGCGATGCCTGTGGCTGTGTGACGATGCTGCCGCGGCAAGTGTGGGAGCAGCCCGTAGACTTGTAAACGCATCCCAGCTGGACTCTCTGTCCTGCGGGAACGGGAATGGGAACGCGCTGCTGTGGTTGTTGTCGCCGTCGGGGAAGTTCTCAGCGTTGCTCTATACTCGAGAATAACCGGTAACCACACGTGCGCTCGTTATTTAGAAACCGTCGTCGACTCGGAGGACTAATCGGCAGGAAAACACAAGTTACGGCGACATCTTTACGTTGTCGAGTTAACTGAGAAAAAATATAGAAGCACCCTTACGCGATTATTATTCTTATCGAATCATAAGGCTGAAGCTCGCAGTGCTTGGATGTGTCAAGATTTTGCGTCTGTTCCGTCTTTCCCTCATATACGAGCCCCGATTTCTGATCGAAGATATTGAGGAAATATCGGAGCGTGTGCCGATGACAGGTGTTCGCGAGGATTGACGAAATTTTTAGAGATATCGAATGCCCGCAGTGTATACCGGTAGCGCCTATGGAACACGATACGTGAGGTCCTTATTCGATTTCGACGGGCGCCTTCTATCAACCGTGGAATTCTATACACGGTAGGAACCTCGTGGTATACATACCGTTGAGTCCGTCGGTGGTGGGTTTCGCGAGTACCAGCTGACACTCGGTTTTCTCCACGTGCTGCTCCTTGCTATACGAGAGTTACGAAAATGATACGCTTGTCGTCACGTCATATTTCATCACGGATAGGATACTAAACGTCTCTCCTCCGTAGACGATTTATCTTTCGGCTACCGTAGTTCTGCGAATTTATATGGGCACATATATACGAGAATCGATATTGTCTTCGACGATAAATGTTTGGAAATAAATTCCGTACGTTTCGCTCCATTTATGAGCCTGCAATGTATCCCGGCAATAACAACCGCTTCATTATACCCCTGACTTCATGGATAAAATATAGACCTTGCGAACTCGGAGAAGGTTGCTCGATATGGGTGTCGGCCTTCTCAAGCAGCGGGTTGCGGCCTTTTTTTTAATTTTTATTTTTTCACGAGAAAGCATTGCGCACGTCGTACCCGAGGCTGACGGTCGTGAGGAACTCTCTGTGAGATCCCGACTCCCGCATCCAGCTGGAAACTCGCATCTCTCCTTACGAGAGTAGAACCACTCTTTCTCTGTCCGCGGTGCCCGTCAACCCCGTATCCCTATATATGGCAATACTCGGAGAGTACCGGATCCCGTTTATATGGTAATATGATAATTAAGACATTCGAGCAAGTGGTCCCTTGAAGCATACTTTTGTAAATACGGATCGTTGATGACTTAGGTCATCGTCAGTGTGGTGATGGGTCGTCGTGCCGATGTCGGCCGTGACTTGGTACCGCGGGGACTCGTCTAATTGTCAAGCTCGACGGTAATTAAGACAGCACCTGTTGGAGTCTCGGACATCGTCCAAGTGCTCCCTTGGGCGGATGGACAGAAACATCGGTACGAACGAGTGACAACTCGTTCGTCCATTCGCCATGGAGAAATAAACGAGAAAGTAGTATTCAGTACCAGCAAAGCCTGAAGACTACGAAGGTTCGCTGGTATACCGAGGAGGATGAAAATTATTCCAAACACAATCTCTTTCGCAATCGAGTGTGTACTTTCTACAAAAGCGGGACCGTTATATTCGCGTTAACTTTTTATCATAGTCAATTCGTTCGTCCGTTTCGTTGAATAATGACGGTGCGCGTCAAGGAGTGTTCTATCAAAGCACCGCTCGGCTTCCAGGCGATCCTAGAGTCTACGGAGCGAGCGAAGGAAAAGCCGACGGGAACGAGCGGCCAGTGAAAAGGCGAGGAGAGCCAATTAGGCAATACAGCAGCAGCGGCAGCAGTAGTGGCTGAGGCACAAGGGGAAGTTGCTCCGACTAGCCTCTCTTTATCGAGAGTTAGCCCTTTTTCTCTAACGCCACTTGTTTGTTCGATCCGTCAGTGTCGGCGTTACCCTTTGTTCCTCAACCTATTAGGAATCCCGACGGTGCAAAGGAAGACGATATACGTAGAGAAGAAATGTCGGAGAGACGAGGTCTCGACGATCGAAAGCACTAATTACGCGTTGATACCTGGAAATTCGTATTGAAGTGTCGGGAAGAGCTGGGCGCCTTGGAGACACATGCCAGCGAAGTGTTTCTGATGCCACTAACATTTCACAAAAAAGCAGCGGCTCTATAATAAATATGTACCGTACAGGTGTCAGTGTTTCCCTTGGACAGTGTGCCGAGTAATTTTAGATTCGCTTACATCGTAAAAAGAAACGATGTAACACGAAGCAGGCTCAGGGTTGCCTTAAGTCAGGATTCTACTTGAACTCGACTCGTTTAGATATTCTTCCTTCTTTTTTTCATCGTATCGCCTTTTCTCGCTATCAAGTCCACAGGGTCACTCCATGGATCGTCCAACCCGTTGATTTTTTTTTCGCTTTTGAAACGACCCGCGTATCCCCCAAAGACCAATTTGTCTGGATCATATACAACCGCTCGTAAAATAGAGCACTCCTTCCTTGGGACTCGACCGGAATACCAATGAGACCAGGGCTTTGTAGGTTGCCCCTGTGCCGTCAGCAGCATCAGCAGCAGCCACGACTCATGGGAACCTGCTCGCTTTCGTCGGAGCTCGGAGCTGTCCCTGTGTGCGTCTCTCGGGAGGGTTGGTCGGGCTATCGTAACATTTCTTGATGTTCGATTCAGCCCACTCGGCCAGCAATGATGCGAGTCCTTCTCCGATATTTTTCCAAGACGAAACACAACTTTGTCTGCTACATGTTCTCATGGGACTTCGTAGGATCGAATGCAGACGTTTTCGGAAGATTCTTAGCGCTCGATAAGTCTAAACTGGAGTTTGAAGGAGAATTCCAATCAGGAAGGCAAGGACGCTGCTTTGATCCTCTCCAGGCAAAAACAAGGACTGCTGTGGACCGCTCTCATATTTCGAACAGGTGATCGAGTCACACGAAGCAGTAGATTTCAGTTCCAGTTCTCACCATTCTACCAAGCTCTCACAGTAAATAGGAAGTCTCGATAGCAACTGGAATTTCGTAACATAATTCAGCCACAGCTCGCGGCATAAATCTAAACGGTAATAGAATAATTGCCAGCTGATACGTGCGGCGTGTAGATAGACTACGTACACATATCGGTACCGTGTGTACGTTCAACGAAAGACTACGAAGTCGCGAAAGAAAGCTTACCGACAAATTACATTTCAGGAATAAGCAAGATTGCTCCGATTATACCAGAGTCAATCATCTAAATTAGCTGTAAGCACCGGATAATTGCGGGTCCGGGGTACAATTAGGTGGAGGCCTACATACCTCTATGACAAATCATTGCGGTGGCCGCTCCGCTGGTCCTCTCTGCTCCTTCATACGCAGAACAGGTTCCCATGATCCCGATGTTCCTCTGCTCTCTTTCGCCGCTCTCTGCATCTACATCACACTGATTTATCGTGGTGCTCCGGATTCTCTCCGCTATGGATGCTGCTGCTGCTGCTTGTACCATCGGCTCTTGGTGAAATTATCGAGATATGCGCAAAATGCGAGTGACCGAGAGACCGCTGCGTCGCGTTTCGAGACAGAACGGAATCTTCTCACAGGCCATGAGAAGAGACACGAGATTAACCGTCACGAAATCATTAATCACGACGTGAGGGCGAGCAGGAAAATTAGTTAGCCGATCTCCCGGCTCTCGCTATCACTCGGGATAATTCATTCGATAATGACCGAACGCTTGACGGATTTACCGCTCGAGCAGGCGGTACGGCCGTGGGATCGGGCTACTTGGACTTTTGCTTCTTCATCGTACCTGCGCTACTGACCTGGGTGATGATCGCAGTGAGGGATATCTGAAAAATTAAGGAAAATCATTAACAATTACGGCGATACAAATTAGAAATTTATTGAGCATTCTCATGGTATTCTGTACGTCATCAATCGATACGATTCTCTCAAAGTGGGCAGATCAAAGGGACATAGTCAACGGGTCATAATCAACGGGTTGGACGGGGGGAAATTATTTCAGTAGGGATTGTAATTGATGTAATTTTCTAAAGCGGAAGATATCCAAAGATCTCCTACCTAGCATCTAAAATCGACCGATGGCAAACTCTCACTACGCTTCTCGATAAGTAAGTGACTACGGTAAAGTTCCTGAACGCACTCTTCCGGATAAGAGGTGCTCGCCGCACGCTTACCCCGGGCTACGTGACTGGCATTCTGGAATCGAAATCGCATCTAAGAATCCTTCGAGAATACGCAGTCACTTGAGTCCTGTTCCGTTTCACAGCACGCCGCAACCGGAGTCCATCGGTCAGAATCAGCAACGCGCCTGGGCCGATGCAACCCTCCTTGCACTTGGCTATATCCCACAGACCATTCGCGCCGACTGGCGAATGCAACGGAGATCTCTCCTGCACGCCGGTACGGTCGAATTCATGCGTTCGAAACGAAATTCTCCAGGATCCGGAAAATCTTTAGCAACGGTATAGATCTTCATTGACGAAGAACGTTATTTTCTTGATAAAAAGATTAAATAAAAAATTTAATTTATGATAAACCTCCCAGCGTGATCTACACGTCTGTACCTAAAGATTAATAATGTCCGGACCCGAGCTCTGACGTCAGTAGTAACGTTTTTATGGTTTAAAGCCGTCGTTTCGTGGCTACCCCGTTCGCGAAACCCTCTCGTAACTCGCACCGCGCCGGAGGATGTAATTTTCAGTGCATCTTCTCACGGGTATTGCCACTTACGGTGGCGAGGGAGAACGTCGCGCGCAATTAAACGTCCGACGACCGAGATAGCTGCAACGATACCCGCCGAGGTACGCTTCGACGTATAAATCTGAGCCCGGGGCTGTGGTGTGTTACGCGCGACGTTAATCACGACGTATTCGTCGCTAATGTATGCGACCGACCGAGTCCCTACGCACATGCGTACACCACATTACAACCTTCGACAATGCCCCGAAGGCTTTGGCTACCCAATAATGCGAACGAATTTTCGCATCGTTTATACAGCAACGAAAAACCAAAAAATAGTTTGCGCATGCGCGTGATCGACCGACCTTAATTTATCATCGCAATTTCGCCCGAGCCAACTTTGCCTTTCGCGTCCTGAATTTCGCGGTCATTGTCCCTCTCTCGAATCTCCATTTTCCCAAGAACCTCCCGGTCTTGGTATTCATCCCAGACTCCGAGTCTCTCCCCCCTCTCCCGCGAGAGGCGCGAGAAATTATTTCAGTCTCCGGCGTACGTGTACTTGTACAAAGGAGGGTGGCGTCATTACAACGCCTCGTTGGCATACACGTGGATTTATCGTTGGCCCACAAAGAGAAACGTGTATATCGCCTCCGCGGCGATTCCCGTACACGCGACTCGGTTATCGTACAGTATTATATCGTATACGCGAGTAAAGCGTTCGAGCTTGACGCGCATTCCGTGCCCACGCACATGAGTCAACGCGTGCCCCCCCCCCCCCCCCCCCCCCCCTCCCCATGTGTGTTGCCGATCGTTGACGCAGCCACCGCGGCTCTCCCGCGAGATGATGACGCCGGTGAAACAACGATCGTTTGTGGCGCGGACACTGACTCATGCCCGGCTCTCTTACACTCGGTTCGTTAGCTTTTTTATATCGATTATACAGTTTCTCGATTAAACGATTCGTCAAGAGCTAGGATCGAGGGGAACGGCGCGAGCCTCCGGCGGAATTTCTCGCGAATAAAATACGAGGGACACGTACTCGCGATGAAGAGGATGCTGTACGGTGCGGGCTCTCGACAGTTCTCCGGGCTCGCGGCGTTGATTAATTGAGAGAAACTCATTAAAAATAATTGATCGGCGCGCGAGACTCGCGGAAGATCGATACGTGCGAGTGACAGTGTACAAGAGGCATCGAAGAAATTCGACGAATGCTGCCGTAAGCACACAGCCCGGAGTCTGTTGGCTCGTATTACGTACCGTTGTAGCATGTAAATCGCTTTCGCAACAATGTACGTACGAAAAAAAAATCCTGCTGCGAATACGCCGCGGCCAAACGCGGAAGAAAAACAGCCGAGCTGTGTGCAACACTGAACTGCCGTTGCATACATAAATATCGTGCGCTCGGAAGCCGCTAATTTTGCGAACGGTCGAACGCATGTTATTTGTTGAAATAAAAGCTGAATCCACGGTTGCTCGGGGTGGCAGCTCGTAACGCGGTTTCGTTTTCTTTCGAGCAATGTTTTGCCCGCGCGGTAGCTGCCACGCCACGGCATACCTATTCGACTGACTCGAGTTTAATGACGTCGTTGGGAAGGATCCCGGGCGAGCGGAGAGGTTTCCCACGGCTTTGCAGATGAACTGCTACGCGATCCTCTCTCGACAACTTTTGCACTGTACAACGAAGTTGATGTACCGGATTTTTATATGTTCCAATAAAATGTACCGCGTAGTTTCAAAATGTAAATTTCTCTTTACGAATTCCTCTCGAGAACACGCCATTTTCTAATTATTTCCAAAAGACTCTTCGATGAAATAATATCCATAGAAACCCGCGATACCTGGACAAGGTAAAATTATCGTCGATCGAGTCACTCAACCGTAAAAAAAAATTAGAAATAAAAAATTGCCAAATTTGAAGAAATATTCGCTTCGACGCAGCTCCATCGAGAAAGATTTATATCGGTACTCTGTTAAGCGTTGAACCACACTTCGTGAGCCGTCTTTGAGCGCCATTTAGGTTGAAGACATGTGGAAGACCTTGTCGAAGAGTTTGATCAACGTCGGGATGCGTCAATTGCGACTGAGTTCCAGACGGCCTCGAGCTCGTGCGAATGTCAGGTTCGATCGAGGCTCTCCCGATTGACGATAATTTCCATCCTCGATTTTACGCGCATCAAAGTAGATCGACAGCTTAGCGATAAATCGATGGAACGGCTCGGCCTCGCGTCTCGTCACGGTCCGACCGCGTCGGACAGTTTCGCGGGTATCCGCTCGCACCGCCGGTCCGTATACGCTCGCTTCCCAGGAATGATTCACGATCGGGGCGGAAATTTCCTGTAATTGTCGCTTTCACTCGGGGAAGCCCGCGGGCTATCGTATTCCGTCGTGGAATCAAGTGTGCACCGGTGGTTGTGTCCAGCGGCTGTTCACGACAGTTCGCCGCCGGAGTTCTCGAGGTACACCTGGACAAAACCGATCGAGGAGTCGGCTCTGCGAGGCGCGTGCGACACGTGCGCAATCACGCTACTCGAAAATTGTCGCGGGTTCGCGACGGTACTGCTTGTACTACGGGAATCGTGGCTTTCTCTGCCTCGGGCTCCCTCGAGCCGAGCGCAAGGAACCACTTAGGTAATTAAAGAGATCCAGCGAAATTGCGACTTTAAACCATCTGGATGCTTATTCACATATAAACGAGTAATTACAATCATGTAATCGCTCTTATCAGTCATCGGCAAGCCTTCAATTAACAAATTACAGTATTTAAAAAGTAAAATTTAAGTAGCGTGTACTTTAAGAAAATACACCGGCTTGTGCAACAAAATGAACAACGGTCGCACTTTCATCTCGAACTTCGCGCGAAGGTAGCTGCTAATCTCCCCCGCCGCGACGTCCTTGATTGTATGCCGTGGAACTTTCATTGACGCACAATGACGCACTGCGCGACTGTCGCTGCACTCGGAGCGTTCACCTCTCAGCGTGATTTCATTCCGATAATTTCCCCACCTGTGACTGGTACTTGGGATACAATCGTTTTTTTATTCCGGTCCATTTCCAGTCGCGCGTTCTTCGCCAGTGACCGAGGTTTCCTCGACATGAGTAATCCTTACGCCCCGAAGCGATCCGGAGATTCCTAGTTTGATTCAACAGTTGCCGGCTCTTTCTTGGACCTTGACGAGCCGCGCAATGAAAAGATATATCGAATGTACGCGGTATCGTGCTCATGTTGCACTCGGAGAGGTGCAGCTCCGCGTGCCACAGGATAAAATCTAATAATTCCTACGCAGCAAGTCGGTCGTGCTGACCTTTAGCCGGGGGAACAAGGTCGAAGGCTTCGAAGTCTCGTTCGCCCTCTCTCTGCCTCGTGGTCTCTCGTAAAGCATCCTCAACATCCGTGAAAGGATTTCAACTCCCACGGGACCGAGAGAACGCCTTTGCCCAGAGTGCATAGAGTGCATATACGCGCATCCGTGCGGCTCTCGACCTATCATACGGATGGGCCAGGAGAGTCCCTTCTGTCCCGGGGCCGAGAGCGTACGACTCCCACATCGTCGCAGTGGGTACTCTCCGCGCTTTGCTCTCCGGCTTGGGCTTGGGAGCCGAGAGGATGAGGCTACGGAGTGCGCTCAGCGAGACCGCGAGTACACACAACAAAAGCCACAGACGAGAGCGCGGGGCCCATCCTCGCCGGGAAGAGAGGATGAGACCGAGAGGAGAGGAACGCGCAGAGGGTCTTTCTCTCCCGGCACACTACTGCAACCCACGCGAAACGAACCGGCGACCACATACGTCCGGGAACCCACGTGGCCCCCAACAACAAAACGCAAGAGCGAGAGAGAAACGCCTCGGGGATCTCACCGCCTCGTGGCCTCCACCGGCTTCGTAATCGTGAGACCGCATTTCGTGTTCCGCTTTGAGAGATTGCAATTTTTTTTTTCCCAGGAAACGGCCCATCCTCTCTCCCTCCTTCTTCTTCTCGTTCTCTCTTCCTCCAACTCTCTCGCTCCCTTGACTCTCCGCTGCCCACGACTTGCGGACGCGCGCAAGGATATTATCTACGAACATCGTACGCGCGAGGATCGCGAGAGACGTTTTGTTAGATCGAGGGATTAGATACCGTGGCGGGGAACATACCATTTGGCTATTCCATCCTCCTAAATTTCGAATCGACTTATTCGATGAGAATAAGTTACATCGATCTTATATGTATTTTGGAAAGTTGTTTGGTTGTTCCAATTTTCAAGAATCCAGGGCGTCCCTCTAGGGCCGCCCTGATTATTCTAAGTCCCCCTAGGGGATTCCCTCCGTGGCCCTGATAAATATTCTCCTATTACACTATTCTGGTATTATTTTGTGGGTCTTGGTGAAATGCGCACGATAATGCGGTGCCCAACAGCGCCGTGCACTACCATCGTGTGCAAAAAATAGCGCAATATAGCATATTGCTATATAACATATTGCTACTAGGGAGGAAAGTGAGTGCACGACTATACTAAAAAGTGGCAACATTTCTATGTCTGCGAAGGGGATAGAAAGTTACCAATTCTTGAGGCGCGGAAAGTGAAATTTCTCTTCCCGCCAAGAATCGGCCATTTTGCACCCCCGTTGCAGGTATGAAATAGGGCCTTTTTAGCGTAGTCGCGAAAAAAACTCTTTTTTCGACCGGGAATACATCACATCCGGTTTGTAAATCTAACTTTTCGACCGAAAGTGACGCCGTACCAAAAATACGTCACTTCCGGTCTGATAATCTCATTTTTCGACCGGAAGTGACGTAATACTGAAAATCTAAAGTTCCGGTTTCTAAATTTCATAGTCCATTCATAGTCCACAACAAACTGCCAGTAATTTATGAAGTTATAAGTCATTTACATAAACTAATGAGTTGTGTAGATTACATTTCACTTTCATACCTTTATAAACAATTTTTTTTACCGGCCTTTCACTCTCCAATATTTGGTGTTTCTGGGTGTTCGCATTGTTCGGCGACCGCCTGATAAGGACACCTGCGTGGAGAGGACCAAGCTGAGATAAAAATCTTGCGTTCGCCACCGCGGCATATCGATTGCGAGGTGCGATGTAAGTTTCCACTGCATTATACTCGCACAGCTCATACATGCTATGCTGTATAAGCTACAAGGTGTAGATATAGGTACCGCGCAGCAGGGCAGAGCATAACCCTCCTCTGTAACCGTGAGTGCGCGGAGAGTGCTTACAAGAAGCTTATTTATAAACAGTACCAGCCACCACAATGGTTATTGTTTCAGCACGCGGTATGCGAACGATAGTCGCGCTCGCTGGGTGTATATTCGAGAGCACAGCAGCAAGCGTGCGCGAGCCGCCTATTTATGACACATTATGCGAAAGCGCACCCGCGATAAGCAGCGCGCCCCGTTCCACACACCGGCGCGATCTTCGTCCCTCGGGCAGTATGGGAGAGAGAGAGTCGGTATAGCATAATATTGCATTTCGTGCCATTGTGAGATGGCAACAATGATAATATACCCCCCTGGGTTACCGACAGTTCTCTGCGAATACACCCTGCAACCTACCACCACTGCATAAATCATGATTCGCGCTTTCGACCCCTTTCATCTCGCTCGCACTATTTTTCATTATTCTCTCGCCAATACTGTTTTTACGTTTTTTGTCCATTAAGCATATACGATAGTTTTTTTTTTTAATAACAATACAAAACGGCAACTTGGGTTTGGAAAATGGTACGGATGAACGCATAAAGGAGGCTTTGCCAGGAATGTCTGCATACTACGATTGAGCTAAATTTCTTTGCCTACTCCCAGAGACTGCCATCGCAAGGAATAGACCTTCGGATATTCGCCAAATACCGTCTCGGCGCTAAAATTATGCAGCTACGTGTTTTGCCGTTGAATTAATCAATTTGGAATGAAGTTCCGGGGAGCCGAGGTTACATAAGACGCTGCGGCCGAGTGGAGAATATCGACGAGGTCGGGACGGTCCCCAGATTCGCGGAACTTGAAGATATTCCGTGGCTCCCAATCCTCCGCAGGGTAGTCGTTCGAAACGGGTGAGAAACGTTCCGACCGCGGGAGTTCTCCTACGCTTGCTCTCTTGAATTTACGTCTGCGGAGGGAAGGGAGGAGAGAGACTCGATGAGAACTTTGCGAGGGCGAGTAACAGATTGTAGGCCTTCGTCGCGGTAGCCGCGTTGTCGGGCGATAGCAAGGAGAGGAATAAGGTTCTCTTGTTCGCCATACCGACGCTCGGCGCGCAGCTCCTTCTCGCTCGCTTCCTCTCTCGGTATATGCAAATTGATCGAAGCTGTGCCGGGTTCGATTCGCATAGTCGACGGAGGTGGAACGAGTAGGTAGGATATGGTTCGAAGGGATCGTGCGTTCGAGGGTCTTCGGTGCGCCGTTGCCGCTGCCGTGTCGTATATCCTCGTAATTAAGTCGGTCCCTTCTTAGCCGAGGCTTTATTCGCTGTCCCGAGACGATCGGAGAGCACAAGTTCGTACCTACTACGTGCGCCAGTTAAGGAAGGGAACGTATGTACGATAGCCCCGAGATTGCGTATACGGGGGTGGTAATGGTGTTGTATATCTAATCAAGAAAATCTTTTATTTATGCTCGCGCAATTGAATTCTCGAGGAGACCTACACCTCGACGAGTCTATACCCAAAGGCGTCTCGAGAAATTTTCTACCTCTCAATTCTCGGTAATGCGAGTATCTCGGGGGTACCCGCATCGATGGGCGTAATCAAGTGCGTTGTGATACAGTGCAATCGCGATACGTCCGTTCGAATCGGAGACGGAATGAATTCTTCGGTTGAATAATTGCGCTATCATGGACGAAGGACAGCGGAGCTATCGAAGATTTATGCGAATTATCTAAGCCGAGAGAAGAGATGCCTATTATACGTACACGCACCATCGCAGGGTATCGCAACAGCGTATCAGAGCAGTGTCGAGAGATAGGTGATCACGCGAACGGATGGGACATGGCAATGATCGCGCACGAGAAATCCCCCTCCCTTCGCTCGGGAGATCTCTTCTCGTGAGCGCGTCCTCTGGACCAGGAGCTCCGAGACGGTGGGAAGCACGGATCCCCGGTGCGCTCAGGCTACTATACCAGTGAGTACGTATAACTCGCTTCTCCGCTCGCTTCTTTATCCTTCTTCTTCTTTGGTTTTTTTTTCTTTCTTTCAACCTCTTCTTTTCTCTTTCCTCGTCTACTTCTCGCGGTCGTCGTTGCCACAGCCTCTCTTGCGAGCGTGGAGCGTGGAGAGCCGCGCGCTCTTCCACCTCCACAAGGCTCTATGGTCAGGGGCTCGCGGCGGCCACCGCGAGAAACGGAGTTTCTCGTTCCGGTTCTCCCATTGGCGTTTCGTGCGCGTTCCACTCGCGCGAGCGAACCGAACGTCCCGCACGCTGCATTCCAGCCACGCGCCTAGTCCCTAGTAACACTGGCGTAACTATAACCGATCTCCGCGGACAGATGCACTTACGATGAACGCATCGCTCACGGTGCGATCGCGGAAGCGCTGATAATAAAAGGGGTGAAGTGACTCGATTGTAAAAAAAAAAAAAAATACATTCTCGTCGATGGTCAAATGTTACTTCAGTTGCCAGCCAGTTTTAGCTGTTTGCTAATTAAGCACTCTTTTTTTTACTTTTTTCAGAAAGATTCTCCGATTGGTACCTGCAGATCCGGTCATATTTTGGGACGATAGTATTGAGTCAGTGCTGTAATTAATCTTCGATCACGATCGATCGATGATCAAGCCCCATTCCGTGTTTCAGAGTGTAGTAGATATAATTACCGATATCCACGCCAATGGGAGTTTGCTAGGAACAATAAAAGCATCGAGAGCTCAGTTTGCGGAGAGTCGCGGTCGAGCGGAGGCGGTGGGAGCTGCCCGTTTTCTCTCATTCTTTCTCGCATCCGTTTCGCATAGCCATCCCGTGCCCGCAGCAAAGAGTCGAACGAAAAGAGTGGACCGCGAATCGGGAGGAGGGATGAGTGGTGAGTGGCTCAGCCGGGATGGAGCGAGCGGCGGTGCGAGGAAGACGCTCAGTCGGGACTGAGAAAGGGGAAAAAGGACCGCGACACAATCACGGCCTGCACGCGCCGAGCCCCGAGCCACTTTGAGCCTATGCTACACGAGGCGTCGAAATGATATCCAGCGAAGCGACTTTTCGTCAATAATAAAATCGAGTTTCTTTCTCGTCGCGCGAAACATTTCAAATTCAGTCTTCTTAATTTTCAATTCTACAAGTTTAACTCGGGTGGAGAAAAGAATTGTTCATTTAACATCGTTTTATGATCATTAATATTTATAAATAAAAAAAAGAAAACTCAAAACGACATAAAATTCCAAACAGGGTAAAAGTGATGAATATGGCTAAGTTCGATTGATATGTAAACCAACGAAGTATGGACCGGGCTATAATCCCCACTTTTACCCCATACAATAAATTTGATTGTAAATTCTTGCAAGAGACTCGAATAAAAATCGACTCGCTAGAATCGAATGGATTCATCGAATTGCCTCGAATTTCTATGATAATTTTTATTACGCTCGAAGGCTTGATCCAAAAAAAAATCAAAATGGTCAGAATGAACAACGATAAGATCAAAAATGTTGCTGAACTACGAGATAATGAGGATGCAAATTAATGCAACGATGACTGATTACCATTAGCCCCAAGATCAATCTATCATGCTTTTTTTTATTTCAACACTCATCGCTTAATCTCGTGCTTCAACGTCGATTTTATTAGAGAGTTTCCGACTCGTGTAACATCGTCCGAGAGTAAAGATAGACGCTCGAGGCGCACGGCGATCTGACCCGCCGGTCCAGCGCTTCGGGCTCTCGGTCTCGAAGTGTGGGAACCCTGCACCTCCGAGCCTCCCGACGACCTTTGCCGCAACCTGCAACTGTAGCTCCCTACTGCAACCACGTACGTGCGCGCTCTCGGCGAGCTGGCAGTCGAGGAGAGGCGTGTGAGTAAAGATAAAGTGGTGGTGGGTACACTTACCGGACTATTTGTACTGGAGCTCGGCTAGGAGGCCCTTGGGCCCTCGCATGTGTAAATCCTCGTACGGCCTATACATCGCGAGTAGGGAATTTCAACTCTGTATGTGTTACACGTGGAAATTGTGATTGGCACGATCGTTTATGTTTTATTAAACTGGCTGAGGGGCTCGGCTGCGGATAACACGCTGCTTTGGACCCGCCTTATACGCGAGGAAATGTAATTTGTTGATGGTATTACAAAGCGTCTTGTGTACTGGACAAGCAGATAAAAAAATATTACTGCAAATTGGGAGGGACAAATAATTCATAGATTTTTCGATGAATTATGTCTGCCCGAGAATCCCCAGAGTTCTAACGCAGAGACGTACAATTTATGCATAATTGCATCTCGGCGAGATCAACCGGCGAGTATCTTCGTGTTCGAGTCGGTACTTTCATGTGGTATATAATACGATAGAGTCGGGTAACGGGTTCAAGGTTGAAACCCATGCCGCTATCGAGACTGATATAGAATCCGCGAGAAGAGTATCTCGTGTGGCGATGCACTTACGACTATCCCACAGGGGTGAGAGTATCCGGCGTGTAGGTAGGGGGAGGGGGGGGGGGGAAAGAACACACCGACATTTTCCACACGTGATCGTCTATCTTACTTGCTCCCTTGTATACGATGAGCAACTCCGGGATAACGCTTTCGCGAAGGCGAAGGCAAAGTTCAAGGCGGGTCGGTTCAGACGTTCCTTGTACGAGAGACTCTCGCACTTTACTCGGGCTCCCTCGCAACCTCGCTTGTCGATTCGCGTGTCAGCGGGATCTTTCTCGTGCTCGTCCCGACCGTAGTTCTTATTTTTTCCTCGTCTTCGATATAATACCGTGTTATATTTTATCGATCTCTCGACTTTCACGCGAGCCGGAGAAGAATAATAATTTCATCCCGATGCCCTATGCTCCATTTGGACGAGGCTGAGATATTATTTCGACCGAAATTTTCTAACCTTGGCTCTCGGCTAGGATGAGGAACCTCGAGAAAACGGAAGGGTTGCACGCTCGCCAGAGCACTTATCCGTCTACATGATCTTCGATTATTCGGGGCTCCGGTTGGCATGCACGAAAGGCACTCTCGCGAACTGCGAGTAGTTCGTTCCTGGCAATAGCCACCGTTCGGATCTCGTACCTCGAAGCCCAACCGATGACCATACTTGGTCATCGCCTCTTCTCCGAAACTTCTTACTCTTCGTGACCTCCGCTCGCGAGAGCCGGAGAAGAGGCGCACCCATGGTGGATGAGAGTTCCGTGTATCGTGTGCCGCTCCGAGGGTCGGTTATCGCGGATCCGGATGGGCCGCTGCCGTCCTCTCTGATCCGGTTGTTCTTCATGCCGGATCTGGTTAGCCCCCCATCGGCCACGCTGCACAAAACTCGGAAGTTAGTGTTCGACCGTTGTTGCTCCGATGTGGTCTTCCATCGTCTTATATCGTCCAGATGCCGAAACAAAAAATGTTGCTCCTCTCGATCGTCGAGCTCCAATGTTTTTTTTATTTAATTTCAATTTTTTTTCTGAACGTCACATTATTGCCGCAAATTCGCGAATTGAATTCCATGATCGTTGTGCGTTCCTCAATTAGCGACGAATTAATCGAGCATCGGCACCCGTTTCTTTCCGTGGAATATCTCTCGGCTGTCTCCCTCTCGCTCCCGCTCACTCTCTCTTCGTCGAGAGACACAAGAAACTTTCGCAATAACCGTGAAGCACAGCTGCGGCCGTCGCGCCTCGAGGCGTCAAACGTTCGCCGCTCGCTATCCTCTTACACACATATTTTTAATAAACCGTACGCCCAACCGGGTCTATAACCATCGGGACGAGCCGTCGATAACATTCCTGGATCCTGTCATCTGTCGCTCGTTGTTTCTTCCCGCTCGAAGATCGGGGCCTACGCCTTGATCTACCGGGAAGTAATCAAGAGGAATCCGAAAGTGGGATCTCGAGCGTTTAAGAAGGCGGCCACGGTATCCTCCGAGAATGATCTTCGTCGCTCTTGTACGAACCTTATTTTCGCAGCAGCGATCATTCCTCCGGAGCAAAAACACCGCTCTCGTCTTGAAATGTTGCCGTACATTGTCGTTTTCGCGGCTTCGCCGCTCGGTAAGTTGACGATAGCGACGATCGCTGAGGGAAGCCCACGAATCCCGAACATCGTCGCGGCAGTGCGGGTAAACATCGGACTTTGCCCGTGCGCTGCTCGGCCCGAGACGACGACGATGGACTTGCAAAAACTTTTTATCGCTCCCGACGATGAAAACATTGACGTGGAATTCGAATGAGCGTCCGGAACTCTCGCGGCTCGGGTAACCATTCGGCATAGATGCTCGGTGCTCGCAATCGGGGACTCCTCCCCGATGCATCAAGCTCCCCGGGGATTCCGCAGAGACTTATAGAGGCTGTAGCTGCAACGAGAGCGCGCCGGGGCCTCGACGGCGGCCTCGTCGGTACGAAAGCAGCGAACCGCTTAACTGCCCTCTTGCTCGCGTAAACGCCTTTAATTGGCGGCTACTCGGACTTACGCGCGAGCCTACAGCGTTCCGGAGAGGCTCACTTATTTTCTCTCCGTGTGAGAGAAGCGCGAGGATCATGGAAACGCCGGCTGCGCCGAGTGTCTGCTATTCGTCGGTCCGCGACGGCCTCTTTTTTTTCTCCGTTATTCTTTTTCCCGATCACCGCGCACACGTGCGTCAGCTCGGTCCATTTTTTTTCGCGCCGCGCGACTATCTTCTGTCTTCGAAGCAGGGCGTGGAATTTTCAAACGTCCGGGTTTGTAGGCAGCGAGAGCTAGATCGCTCGAGATCGAGCGGTGTGAAGCCTCGGGGCAAAGAAAACTGCGAGCGGTTCTACGGTCGCCCCCCCGATGAGTCGTTTGAGCGCAGACGAGGCGCGAGCTTTTTGTCGTAGCGGTTTCTATGACTCTAGGCGTAGTCTGGACCAGATCGCGAAGTTCACGACAAAGTTGCAGACATACGTTCATAGATATAGAAAATATATTCTCAATTATTTTTTTAAGTTAGAACATCTTGTGTGTCATTGCGATGTACAATTCTTGTCTATAGCTCTTAATCAAGCCCGAACCATCTGCTCAATAAGATTCCTACCCTCGAAATTGCAGTGAAGAATTGAAAGTCACTGAGGTACGAAATTTCTCTATTTGCCTTCAGTTCTTCCAATTAATTTGATCGTATGGTACACTCGAGTGCTGGTTGCTCGTTGGTCCTCACGAAAACAAAGTAATCGGAGTCAAGTATCTTCGAGCTGTGTGCCTCGAACCGCGGACGCGTTCACCGTCGTTTAATTAGCGAGTATTGTGAGCGCGGCCGCTCGCGCCCCTCCTCAGCAAGAGCTACCCCATCGTTGGCGTCGTCGTCGTCGTTGTCGTTGCACTATGTCCAGAAGAAGGTTTCGAGGAGCGAGAGCATCGCGAGCTTGGGTCAGATATCGCGTAACAAGATCTTATTCAGTGTTTCGCGGCGAGCTGACTCGCGCGCGGAGGGTTAATGATGCTATCGCCATACAGTGCCAAAGCGATCGCATTGCTGATAGTATATGCCCGTACGCGGTATATTTTCCTTCTCTCCGTGTGCCGCTGCTGCAGCTTCCACTGTTTGTCTTTACGTATTTGCTTACCAATATCCGTCGATATTTCTCTCATAATCGACGTACATGGGACCCGATAACGACCGTCTGCGCGACTGATCTTCATATTTTCCTAGATTCATATTTTCCTAGATTCATATTTTTCTAGATTCATATTTTCTTAGATTCATATTTTCCTAGATTCATATTTTCCTAGATTCATATTTTCCTAGATTCATATTTTCACAGATTCATATTTTCATAGATTCATATTTTCATAGATTCATATTTTCATAGATTCATGTTTTCATAGGTTCATATTTTCATAAATTCGTATTTTCATAAATTTGTATTTTCATAAATTCGTATTTTCATAAATTCGTATTTTCATAACTTCATATTTTCACATGTTAGCTGTGATGCCGTCGTATGTTCAGCTATGAACTTTCGCAAAACACATCTGCATTCACAGGGACAAGAGTCAAGACTAACGAGGAACGGGGGATCGTGAAATTGCTTCCACCGTTACCTTGTTCCAGTAATTCGTACGGATATCATGGTGTAATCATGGTATTCCCGTGGATCATTGACATAACGACCACGATGTCGACGATGATGCGCCCTCGGAGAATTTTCCTCGAGGATGCATCAGCGCGAAGGTCGCGCCGGAGGTATTACGTACATCCACCTCTACCTCCACGAGACGACACCTGTGGGAACTCGGATCTTCTCACGTCCACCGAGTGTTCCATCGTCGCGACTTTCCTTGGTGTGCTTCCAGTCACACTCGTATACTACGTTCTACCACTTCGTATTTTCTTCAACACCTCTCGTTGAAATCATCGCGCGCTAACTCATCGGTATCTCGAGGGATCTTGCTTTCGTGTACTTCAAACCGTAATGTTCGAACATACTACATAGTATATCGTAGCCGTAGGGAAAACGTTACGGTAAATGAGTCCTCAGGATAGTTTTTTTAGTCAATTTCATAGGTCAATCAGCGCAAGGAATTCCAATGCTGCGTTTTCTCCTCGTATTTACTCATCGCATCGCCTGACACTCACGAAGAGCCTGAAAACAAGTCTGTATAACACGCATTATGCGTTTACGTAGGATGTTTACGGATGTGGCTGATGAACGGCGCGCATATCGCCGAACGAAACTCGCGATTCGCGACGCATTCGAGTTATGGGAGGATCGTATTCCACCGGAGCGCATGGGCGCTCGATACAAGCGGGCGTGGAGGATTCATCTCCCCACGCTCCCTAATTACTATATTAATTGCATCTCCGCGCGACGGTAATTTTCTTATTGATTAAACGCCCAGACGGAAAGAAGATCCAGGTGGGGCGTCACGGAGTAATGTCCAGGAGGGCGGGCAATCGTTATATACACACCGTGTACGTGATATGAACGCTCTCGTATAATCTCTCGCTGTGCCGGAGAGTATACTCGCTTCTTTACTCTCGCCGTGGCGGCGGAGCTACGGGGGATTCGATTTATCGGGAGTACGACCTCCTCTTTCAGGTACCGCGCCGCGCTCGAACCTACGGCACATCGCGCGAGTAAAGAGACTCGTAAAGAATCGCGAACACGTTTTATTAATTAAGCGAATTATCGTGACCGAGCACCTAGAGGGGTCACGCCGTCGAAACGCAGAGAGATTATTTTATTTTATTTTTTTGTCGAATGATCTACACGCGAAAATAAAAAGAAAGATCCCCAATATCGTTGAATACATTACACATCGGTATTAGCCGGTCGATTGCTCCGAACGAAATCGTGGGAATAATATGCTCGAAGTAGCAACGAGTCTCTCGATACACCAGAAGGATAATGGCTCGGAATAACACAGCCCCACAGTTCGCAGGCGTTCGTGCGATCGGACTAGCATAATCTGATTTTACTATCCAAGAGAGCGAGAAAAAGGAACGTTCGTAGCCGCGGACCCCGGGAATCAGCAAAGTCAGAAGGGACGAATATATCCCGAACGGCGTTTCGTCGTCGTCGTTCCGCGCCGAAAGTTCGCGAACGCGGGACCGCGAGAGAGTGGCACTAAAACTCCGGGGCGTGGGTAATAATTTACGATGCCGCGGTAACTATCTGTAAGTACCGGCGAGAGGCCCGAACTAATGTTCATCCTCTTGCGACGCGGGCCGAGGGGGAAGGACGAGAGGACGAATGCGCGGAGGTAGTTTTCGCGGGTTCTGGCTCGGGGTGGTGTGAGAGAGAAAGAGAGACAGAAGCGTTTGGCTTTACTACGCATAAATCTGTGGCAAGGACTTTACTGCTCTTCCTCGAAAACCCACACCCAGCCGCGAATATGGTGTCCCAGGATTGGGCGATTCGGTGTCTCTTGCGGACAACCGGCAGAGCCAGATTCTCGTGAGGCTGTCGTAATGTAGGTCTGTGTGTCTCTTGGTCTCGCTGCGGTCGAAAAAAACGGTCGTGCGGTGTACGCAACCCGGTCGTATCGATACCTTCGGAAAGACGAAGAAATAAAACGGAAGAGATAAACGAGAGAGACCCGCTTGGCAGAGGATATAAACGTCTGCCCGGATAGCGATACGATACAATCCTCAGCCGGCAGAAATCGCGAAAGACACGAAGTTCCTTCCGAAAGGGTTACGTCAGTCAGGCCCTCGGAATTTAACTGCGGAGGCCGCGGGATTCGCAGAGTTCCGGTAATTACGTGAGCGGCATATCACGGAGCTCTCGGAAACGGTTAGCCTGAGATTGCCCTTGCCGAACTGATCTTATACAATTTTCGTTGCCGATCTCGTTTCGGGCTCGTTTAATTTTTTTGTTGGAGGAACACACTGGTTCGCGTGCGCCTGGGTGCCTTGTCTCGAAGAGGGAACGGCAATTGGCGAGAGAATGGAGAGAAACTCGAGAGGAACAATTACACGCGGTTCTCGCCGAGTGCGCTAAATGTTGTCCTATTCCCAGAGACGCGTTGACTCTTAACTCCCTCACGACACTCACGACGTTTGCAAAAGTTATACGAAGCCGAGAAAACCTACGCGACACAGATCCCACACCCACCCTCATAGGTATCCCCTCTTATCGACGGCTCTTCGGCGAGCTGCATGTTAGACCTGGTCAACTTTTGCTCGGAGAAAAACGATCACACGACGAAATAACCGAGAACGCGCCCTCGGACAATCGACGGACTCTTACTCTTGCCGTCTCTCGCCGCGCCTCTCGTACTATTATCACCGCTTGAACGAGGTATTTCGCGATGCGATAAGAGAGTACAAGATGGCTCTCTTTCCATATCGATACACGCGCGCCCGACAGGAACATCACGAGCAAAATACCTCGATGGTTCTCAGGCGTTATCGCTCGAAAAAAAAAGAAAAAAACTATCTCAGCGTCGCCTCCGCATGCGTGTAACTTGAACTCTCGTATTTCTCAAGTCTTGTGGCTTACGTGACCTCCGTTGAATCTATTATTTTCTACGTCATAATCTTATCCACTCTGGGGAGTCATCGGTGAATGGACCTTTTTGTCAGCAGATAACCACATTTTCGTAAAGATGGATCTTTAATGATACAGTCAAATTAGGAGTTATATTACTTATGAATGAATGTGTGACTGTACCGCGGATAAATCCTATTAATAAAAAAATATTAATTCACTGATAGTAAACGTTTATTCATCGGCACTATCACCTAGAGAAGTAAAGAATCCTTTCACTTCTACAAGAGCTATTGTTCATTCAATCTCTGTCATGTTTGAATTATATAATCTTTAACATCGTCTAATGACTCCGTCATAGACGTCGCGTCAATAATGAGTAAATTTTTCGGCAAAGCACAAGTCGACGATAGAGATTTGACGAGGCTTTTGGGATCGAACGATAACCCGTGCAATGAACGTATTCGCAGTCAGTCAGGTTCGCGCTCGACGAAGTTGCTCGTCTCGCTCCGGAGAGAGATCCAGCATCTCTCGAATCGTTCTGGCATCGAGTCAGAGAGGTATCCGACGAGTGGCCCGTGGGGACGAAGTGGCGATTCATCCACGCGCGCTCGGCACTCGTTGCACTTGGCGAATTGCCGCACAGGCTATAGTCTGACTTTATGGTCTCGTAAATAAGAGGACATAAAACCAATACGTCCATGCTTTTTTTCTCCTATATATTCGAGCGAGAGAGAGTAAGGTAGAAAATGGGATGAAGAATTTAAAAAAAAAGTGTAAAAAGCGGCGGCATCAAACTTGGATCGTTCATTCGTTCGTGCCATCGTTGGAAGCTGCAGCGGTCTCGCTGCCGCTGCTGCCGGCCGTGCTGCACTATCTTGGATGCATGAGCCGCTGATGGTGAAACAGAAAGAAGGGAGCGAGCTTCTGCTCGCGCGGCGAGAACGATTCGCGATAAGCTCCCTTAATTTATAGCTCTTTTCTTCGGGTCGTTGGCAACGTGCGCCACTTGCCGCCCCCGGTGAATGTATCCCCTCCTGCGCGCGCGTACTCGTTATATTCGAGCTCTCGAAGAGTACTATATACCGGGCGAAGCCCACCCGCGGGCAATGAGACGAGCTCACCGGATCAAAGAATAATCTCTCTGCATCCGGCGAGAAGAATACATACACACAAGAAAATAAGATAGCGTAAAGAGTTGCAAGTACATAACACCATCGGCGGGCGCAGATAGCGCACCGTCGAGCAATGCCGCAACCGGAGCGAGCGTCACAACTGGCAACGATAAAGCCGCACTCCTATCAACGGCGATAGCTCGGCACCCCGTAGACTTCGATTTATTGGTAATTTTCCGCGTCACTGTGCTCAGCGGCGCAACCGATCGCGTTCTTCCTCGCGCGCGCATACCATTGTTTCGCGTTGGTTCGATTCGACTAATAAACCGATCGACGATTCTTTATTGATCCTCGATTTTCGATTCGACTGATCGATACATCTTGTATAATTATACTCGTACGGGATTTTATCATATTTTTTACGAGTCCGAAAGAGACGGAGCGAGAGATTCAAAGGTTGAAGAGCGTTCGTCGAGCTTTTGTTTTTGCCACGTTGATCTGATAATAGCGAGAGAATATACTTATCGCTGCGTGGTATCGGCCGGTGAGAAAGAAAGAACGAAAGAGAAAAGCCCACGGGGCACGGAGAGAGGTAAAAGGTATGTATATACGGGATCGGAGAGTGCACCGAGGTCCTGGCTCCGCACAGTGCACCGCGCGGCGCTGTGTGTCTCGAAGATAAGATATCTCTCAGCGCAAGAGGCAGAGACCGATGCCTCTGTCCACCCTGGCCTCTCGTCCGAAAGGTGCAATAAATCGCTCCCGATCGCTTTTTGCCGATCGAACGTTCCTCTGCGTCGCGTCGCACGTTTCGTCGGTGTACGAGTATGTGTGCGCGTCCACATGTATTCGCGAGTCTCTCGGTGCCTCGCGAGTATATAAAAACGGCGCGCATGCCGCCTGGTCCACGAATCTCTCTCCCTCACTCGCCGTAGACCGACCACGGTCCCGAACTTCGAATCGACCGAAAGGATTCGGACGAACTCAAAGATCGTACGCGATAGTTGTTTATTATCCTTTTGTTCGAAGGCTGCACTCGACGCATGCGCGAAGTTCGACGATTCATCGATCTCGGAACGAGCAATAATAACGAGATCGCGAGAAGTGTTCGATCGTCGAAAACGATTTCGACATTTCGCCGCATGATCAGGTGTAACGAGTCGTATGACAATAGACGATTGAGATGATCGATAAAAAAGAAATCGACTTTTGAACTCGCTTGTCGCTGATGAATTTGACTTTCGTGGATCTCCGCGAGATCAAACATAAGGATGATTAAAAAAAATAAAAAGTAACTGGAGCACGCAATAATAATGAGATCGCGAGACGGGTTCGATCGTCGAAAACGATTTCGACATTTCGCCGCATGATCAGGTGTGACCAGTCGTATGACAATAGAGACGATTGAGATGATCGATAAGAAAGAAATCGACTTTTGAACTCGCTTGTCGCTGATGAATTTGACTTTCGTGGATCTCCGCGAGATCAAACATAAGGATGATTTAGAAAAATCAAAAGTTACTGGAGAACCCAATGATAATAAGATCGCGAGAAGGTTTCGATCGTCGGAAACGATTTCGACATTTCGCCGCATGATCAGGTGTAACGAGTCGTATGACAATAGACGATTGAGATGATCGATAAAAAAGAAATCGACTTTTGAACTCGCTTGTCGCTGATGAATTTGACTTTCGTGGATCTCCGCGCGATGAAACATAAGGATGATTAAGAAAAATAAAAAGTTACTGGAGAACGTAATAATAATGAGATCGCGAGAAGGGTTCGATCGTCGAAAACGATTTCGACATTTCGCCGCATGATCAGGTGTAACGAGTCGTATGACAATAGAGACGATTGAGATGAGCGATAAAAAAGAAATCCACTTTTTGGATTCGCTTGTCGCTGATGAATTTGACTTTCGTGGATCTCCGCGAGATCAAACATAAGGATGATTAAGAAAAATAAAAAGTAACTGGAGAACGATCCTCGCGGTTCTCACGATCCTACGAGAGGCGAAGCGCTGTTGCGATACAAAATGACGCTGCCGCCGCGAGAGAAGCCTCATGAGGCGCGAGTGGGCAAGTGACCCCTTCCGACCTTAAACCCGAGAAGATCGTAGCTCCCATTTCCTCTCTCGAGGCTCGCGACTCTCTCGCCCGCAGCCAGCGGATACACCGCGGGACGACGGCTTGTAGAACGCAGTACGACACGAGACTCCGAGAAGATTAATATTATCGGCTACGGCGCATGCTGACCGGGCCGACTGCGTGCGTGTTACTTTCTTATATGTATATTACAGTCTCTCGCGCTATACATCTTTCGCTTTTTCTCTCGCTCGGCAACGGGCTCTCGTTACGCGAGTCAGAGAATAACGTTGTCGCGAATTGAATATGCGACGGCGTCAGCGCGCGGTCAGCATGCGTTTTTTTTCATAAGTTGACAAATAAATGAAATAATAAAGAAAAAAATAAGGAAACAAGCGACGAACACGACGAACATTCGTACAAACACATGTCGCGGTACACCGAAGGCTCCGATACTCGTGTATAGATTTGTCATCGATATTTCGTGCCTTCCTCCGACGGGCGAATAGCTGTAATAATCGAATTATAAATTTTACCGGGATTCTCTTCGACCCTCGCTCCCCCTTGCGATATTCAAGTAGCCCCTCGGATAAAAATCTCGCTGCTCACATATCGCGTGTATTTCTTCGGGTCCCCACTGTTTACGGTGGCGCGGTAAATTATTTTCGTTCGATCGCCGAACCGGGGGGAACCGGACGCTCCCGCGTTCGGAATATCGAGGCGCTTCTGGTTGTTGGGTACTTTGACGAAGCACCGAGTGGTCCTCTCGGCGACCCCTGTATATACCTCCCGTACCTGCCTACGCGTTCCAGCATCTGCGTCGGGGTAACACGAGTCTCGTTTCTCTTTTTCCATTCGCTGTGCAAAGAAATTATATTCCCAGCGAGCTACGCCGCACGGCCTCTGCGCGATATGTTCCTCTTCGCTGCTGCTGCTGCTGCTGCAGAGAGCGACCGCGCGCTCGTCTTGTACCCTCGCCGCTTCTGAATTTCATTAACATAAACGCGTATGCTCGAATATGCATATCGCGCTACCGGTACACCCGTGTGCCATGCTGTGTTCCTTACGGTCGTTCGTCTATACGCACCGGGTATACGGAATCTCGCGGTCCGCGCATGAGAAAAGGACTACGGTGCCCGGTCAACATCCCCGGGCTACGAGAGGAAAGAAGCATAATAAATCGTGTATGCAAAAAAAAACTATGAGGGACAAGCTTGAACGCAAAAAAGAAATACCCAGTCATATGCCTGCGCACATGTGCCGAGGACACTGAGAGACAGCCCGAACGAATTTGCAACGCTCGCGATAAAACCCGAGAAATTCATTATTCCGCTGCGGCGTATCCTTCGGGTATCGGGCTAATTGAAATTACCACGGATGGTGTGGCGCGAGTGGAAATAAAAACCGACCGCGGGCCACGTGCTTTTGTTAAAAATGTTACACTTTTCTCTGTCGCCACATGAGAAAAAAATTAATAAAAGCAGAAATCTATCCTCCCACTATCCTTCGCTTCACTGGTGAGTGCGTTTTTGTTTTCATACGTAGGCGGTGCAGGGTGAAGTGGATTAAAAAAAAAATTAGGAACAAGAAAGCGAGAGTGACTCTATCGCCGGAGTGAGAATGTTATTGCAGATTTAGCATAGTCACCGCGTGATGATACTCGGTATTCTCGCTGCGGTTCTCAGGCTCCCCGCATCGCGCCTATCGTCTTTTGTTTTTAGCCTCTCCCGTCCGCTGATGATAGCCGCGACGTCGGCATGGAACCGTAGCCTCTTTGACGACGCGGTGCCAGCATTAAAGTTCGCGATGCCGAACTCAGAAGCAGAAGCGAGAGTGATCTGCTCGACTCCTCGTCCCTCCCCGTCGCCGGACCTCGCGGTTTCGCAGTCTGCCACTCGCGAAGAAGTAAATTACCGCCCGAGGCACATTCGCGCAGCGGCGGCAAACACGGATCTCTCGTCCTTCCTTCTTCTTCTTCTTCTTTTTCTTTTTCCCATACATTATGGGAACGCTCGCTCCCGCACGCAAATTAAGTGTACCTGGATTACCGTCGTTAGGAAACACGCCGTAACGCTAAATCCATTTGTCAATGCTACGCGAGGACATTGATACACTGGGGTAAAACGAGGTTGTAATACGCTATAGCGGCTACCAGGAGTGAAACTGAGTGTGTCGGAGAGAATGCTAAGTGAACGGATTCTCCGGTCTCTCGACGAGAGTGTGTAGCTCTCGGTGCCTAAGATCTTTACAAATGTTTCTCAATGAAGTCAATGACATTAAAGTAGATTGTAAGCTGTAGTGTTAGCCGGCGAATATGTACACACCAGCGGGTGTTTGGCTCTGTGTAAGACCTTATATGAGCTCTGTGTAAGTATTTGAGTTTTGTGAGTCTTTGTGAATCTTAATAAGTCTTTGTGAATCTTGATGAATCATTGGGAATTTTGATGAGTCTTTGTGAAGTTTAATGACTTTTGTGAATCTTAATGAGAGTCCTTGCGAATCTTAATGAGTCTTTGTGAATCTTGATGAGCCTTTGTGAATTTTAATGAGTCTTTCCGAACCCTTATGAGTTTTATGAATCTTGATGAGTCTTTATTAATCCTTATCAGTTATCCTTGTGAGTCATTGTGTTAATGTATGTGTGAGTTTCTGTTGACTGGCCATATCACCTGAATATTTCTCTGGAATACCGTTCCGACTAACCCTATATGCGAAAGGGATCTTAGTTTTTTTTGTTAATTATCACCTTTGTATAGTAAACGGTGCGACAATGATTAATTGATTAGTCTAGGCTGGAGTATACTTCGTGCGTAGGATGTGCAAGCGCAAACAACTTATCTCATCCTGTCGAGACGACATTGAAGTCCGCTCGTGTAAAAATGATTAACATTAAATCAAAGACAAACTGCGCATGTGTGGGAAAAAAGCACGTGACTTTGTACTGGCCGAGCGTTCACTGCTGTGTACTATCGAGAATCGGTTGGAGGTCGCGGGTACAAAGAGATGTAATGACCGCCTTCGAGCAGAGAAAGATCCTGGTCGGGAGCAGTAAGCAGCACGTATTCATCTCGTGTGTCGTTTACCTATACGTATCATAGAGCGACCACACGGCACCGCAGTCGGAGGAGAAGGCAATGCAGGGCGCGCGATAGCGCACGCACGAACTCCCGCGTGCGCTCTGTACCGCGATGCCGGTCGCGCACACGCCAGCTCGACCGTGCTACCGATAAATAATATATATTGTGTTTTATAGAAAACGGTACGCGAGCGCGTTCGCTTCGTCGTCGTTGTAACGCCTCGCTTCCGCGGACGTGCCGTGTCGCGAGAGCACAACGAGGCTCGCTTCCTTTCGAGGAACCGGACCGCAAGATCCCGAGGCAATGGAGCCGATGCTCTCCGTGCGCAATTGCCGCGCGTTACGGAATAGCGAAAAATCCTGGAAATCTCGTATATCCCCGGTGAACTCTGGCTCCCCGGGATTGAATGTTCGAGATCGGTCACGCGCGTCCGGCTTTCGTTTTTACAAAGCTGGAATAAAGAATAACTGGCGATCGCACGGAGGCGGGTATAAGATGAAAAAGTTCTCGAAGCTCGGGATACCTTCGAGGGAGAAGGAGTCCAGAGCAGCACAGCATGGATAATCTTTTCCCGTGAAACATGACCGAGGACTGCTTTACGATTGTTGAGGCGCTGGAGGGTAAGGTAAACGTACCAATGACCGGGCACGTCCCAGTGGCCGGACAAGGCGTGCTTGCAAGAGAGATGGAAATACGATTTTCCATGCATGTCCAGGGACTGGGACTGCTCCCTTAAGTGTCCGGGCATTGGTACCTTTACCTTAGGGACGCGATTGAGAAATGCGCAATTCTGGAGTCAACTGAATGATTTTTTTTTTTTTGCGGAATGATGTAGGGCAAAAGTGGTGAATATGGCTCGTCCTGAGCAGCAAGCTAATCAATGATACGTGAACCAGTTTATGGTCGCCACTTTTATCCTACGCGTTAAACGATCATTAACATTGATCGAGGATCGTTGATTTTATGATAATTTTTCTTTACACGTTTAGACTGTATTATGAACGCTAACATCGCGCAACATTATCGGTGTAATGATTCTCTCGGCGACGCGGAAAGAACACCTTTCGACGAATTATCCGAAACAGGTCTAATTGAGAGAATTAGATGTAGGCTCGAAAAATCGGGGCAGCGTCTGGTTACCACCCGAGGTGCCTAATGGCTCCTTGCTTTTAGAGCTCGAGTGTCGATAAATGGGTTTGCACATTATTTCTCGTCCCGCGAAGCCTGGACCTACCCAGCGCCGTAGAATTTAGTTGCTCACTCGCCGCACCCGTCGTACATGTACCGAATCGTGTAAACCCGAGTCCGGTGAGGCCAGTAATGACACAGGCAAACGAAAAATCGAACAGCACGCGCGAGCTCGGTGTGCACACGATCGACTCTCTTTCTCCGTCGCCTGTATTTACACGAGAGTTAACCACGGGGTTTTGTGTAACGACGAGAAAGAGCGAGACGGTTTGTGTCCCGCGATCGAGAAGCACACGCGTGACCGGAATAGGCAAATTTGCTTTGGCCGCACGAGTCTCCTCGCCGTGGTACACTCTGCAGCAACGCCTCGACGGAGAGTCGTGCCGGTAAATTAACAAGATACTCTTCGCGTCTCCCGGCACGTCGCAGATCCGCGTCGTGAACACGGGGTCCGAGAAATCGTTGGAAAATAGAGAACCCGTGCGTGTTAGCGATCGTGGCTCGTAATATTAACACCTGAGGAGCGTGAGCGAGTGCTCGAGTGAGCTGTAATACACGAATGATGCAACGGTCGTTTCCATAATCTCGTGTTTAATCCTCGGCTTAACGGACAGGAATACCGGGAGCGACGCGCGAACAGAAGATTTAGATATATGTAAATCCCGTTCAGTCTACGACATGCGATTGATTCGGTCGTACGAGAGGCGGAACGTTTTTTCCGAGCGGTAGACAGTAAACAATTTTTACATCCCGATCGAGCTGATAAATATATATTTTTTTTTAAATTGTAGTAGCAACGCAGCGTTCGCAGATAATCTTCGAATTAGCAAATAATCTGCTACGCTTATCGCGATTTCCCGATAAGCCGCTGCTCGCCTTACGCGCGTTCTCCTGTCGACGCACCGAGCACACACGCGAGCCACTACTCTCGAGAGATAGGGAAGTGCGAGCGAAATAGTGTGCGAGCAACGAGAGTAATGATAAAACGAGTTCTCCCGTTATCGAAGCGGCGTGTCAGCGATATGCGGACTTTATTAGCGCCTCGATAACCTGCGGAGCCCGTAGCGGCTAACGGTGGCGTTACCGGAGTCCGATAACTCGGCATCACACGCTCCCGAGACTTCGATATGTTAAATGGGAACGCCAAGAAGGCCGTCGAATCCACGACGCTGTTCGTTCGAGCGGTGTTAGTTTTACTTAACGGAGAGCCTTAGAATAGAACGATGTTGAAAGAGCTTCGGAGAGATTTTTTTTTTTTCTTTTTGGCTTTGTTTGTTTTTCATTCTCGTCTCGCGCGGATATTATCGCGAGCAAGGCCACCACGCGAGTATTACGGTGGCCTTGTGTGTGTCAGTCTGTGTGTGACGCGACTTTTCTCTCTCTCTCTCTGTCGGTTTTGTCGTCGGTGCAATTGCTGGTGGAAAATTATGCGTATCGAAAGCGCGCGGACGCGTCTCCCCCAACGTCACGATTAACTTGTTGTGACCGATTTATGTCTTCGCACTGGTGAAATTGAGAGATCTCTCTCGGGGCTCTCGTTCGTCGATGAGTGAGTTACGCGAGAGCATATAACTCGAAAGCACCCGTCGAGAACAATAACGACGATAAATCGTGGAAGAATCGATATAATGGCAATTGCAACGCGGCCCGGCCGCCTGCTATCGGCCACCCCATGCACACGCAATTATTGTTTATTCTCGGCCCCACGAGCCGGGGTCTCGTGATCTCCGATCAAGTTCCATGCTCGACCGTCCGCTTTAATCTCTCTCCTCTTGCGACAGGCGCCACGGGGGGGAATAGCAATTATAACCGATAACACACCGAGTTCCCCATCTCTCCCGACCGTTAAAGTGTCTCTAGCACTCTATGTTGCGTCCGACAACTTTATCGATGACGTTCGATTTTTTTTTTTTATTATATTTTTTTTTTTCAACGTCTGGATACAATACGCACGTGACCCCACGCCCAAGCGCGTCAACGGACTTTGCATTCTTGTTGAGATTGTACGCTAACGCGTGTTTATCTAAACGCAAGCGTGCCTGTCTGACTCTTTTATGACATGACTGTTAATTTTCCATTCCCGAGTCGCATTATTTATTTATATTTTTTTCGCATGTTGATGCACCGAGACAGCGTGCTTGAATAGTTTTAAAAAAATCGACAAGGATTCGTCTCGGATGTGAAGCGTCGGTATAGGGAAGACGGGGGCAAAATGGACACCTCGACTAAAACTGATATTAAAAAAATGGAAACTTTCTTATAAACGACGTACTTCAGTTTTCTGATGTTTCTTACATAAGGAAAGCGCGGAATGTAAGTCAAATTGTTAATAAAAACAAAAAAATAGTATATTATGATACAAGGGAGAAAAGTGCGTCTTTTCAGAGTGTGAAGTTTGATTTGGAGCGAAACGGGAGCAGAAATTCACACGAGATGAAAATGCACTTCTTCCCAAGTGGCAAACGCTATTTTTATCCCGACTATGCTAAAAGGTGGCCATATTTCTATGCCAGCAACGGGGATGGAAAATGGCCGATTTTTGACAAGCCGGACGAAAAGTGATTTAGCGGGAGGAAAAGTTTCACTTTTCCTACTGCTCGTAATAAAAATAGATTTTAAAAAGTGTTATCGAACAATCCTACGAACGTTGTCAATCCAGACCGACCATTTGAGATCCCCAGCCACTTCAACGATCTCATCGATAACATGATAAAAATATCTGAAGCCCCGAGAATATTCTACGTCATTCGTGATTCTTTACAATCGTCTTCAAGTCCAGTTCTGATATATATTTTTCGTTGCGTCGAGCAACTATCCGCCGGAAGTATCGTAACGACACGTATCCCATTCACGAGCACGTATAATGTTTCATGAGAACTGTGACGCGCGTCGAGAGCGCCGGGCGCGGAAAAGGGTCATGTGAACGTGTCATGGGCAGCCACCGTATAGTTTCATTATGAATCCGAGCTCGTGGGACGTTGACCGACGAGGACGATAGCTCCTCATCGTGTTTCTGGTACTGTCTCGCGTACACATAAACCGTGACGGTCGTGACTTCGAATCGATATAACAATAATCGCGAACATAAAGAATTTAATTGCAAAACTATATTGAATTATAAGATAATCAATCAATGGAACGATCATTCGCTTCTTCGTTCGATTCTCTTCTTCATACGCGTCTGGCTCCGAAGCGATTTAGCTTACAATATATAACCGAGCTTGTAGTACAGGTACGTCTATCAGATAGTATGCGATTACCCGTTCAACGGGATCTACGAGCGAGCATGTCTCCCGCAGTCGGGAAATAATTGCTCTCGCGATATAAACCCCCTCTCCGATTCCTCTCCCATGGGATTCCCCTGCGCCTCAATTAAATCCTACTCAGCGATAAAAATCCATTTTGACGTCCGTTCGAGCGCCGGCTCGCGGTTAACGAAGTAGTAGGAATGCGGACAGTCTGTTGAATCGCGTATGTACGCACGTCTGAATTGTCCGAGCCCCACGGACTAAAACGAGCTCTGTCTGCAGCTCTCCCGACCGACGATGTACTCGGTACTCTAGACACATAGCAAAACCCGCGGTGGAGTGCGCGTCGCGCGCCGATCCCCACCACGATCCCAGCGTACGTGTGCGACGACCCGTGCCCCCTTGACGCTTCGTTCGGTAACCCGACGCATTTTATTTTTCGACGGGAACGCCGCGCATCGCGGTCGTGCTCCGAAATGAAAATGTTTCGAGCGCTCCGATAGCCTCTCGAATTCGGCTCGGCCGATCCATCGGGGCTCGAGTGGAATCGATACATTCTTCCTACACAGAACCGACTCGAGTATTCCGAGACTCGATCCTCGGCCGCTGTTGGTAAGGCGCGACATCGCGAGACAACCAATGAGAAATCGCAGGACGCGAGTTTCGCCGCGATCGCACGTGAACGGACTCCCGACACGTTCGCTTATCGCGGCTTGCACTATAATAACGCGCGAGAATGAGGTACGTGCAAACGTCTTCGGGAAATTCTTCACGTACGCCCGAACCGCTCGCTCGCTGCAATCGTACGAAACCCGAGCGAACGAACACGTTCGGTTGAGCGATTCTCGAGCAAGATTTTCGCGTTCTTATCCGTGGAATTTTATTATCCGAACGGACGTTGCGCGCATTCATTGTGACCGAAACAATTATACCGGGGATCGAGAAAAAAAAATGGTATATAAAGGATGGAAGCGATCGGTTTCGGTCGAAGGGAAATGACACGACTATCCGGAATCGGAAATGGCGCTACGCGATTAAAAAAAAAAAGAATAAAACAAACACGAGTGGGGTATTCCGGCGAACATCCGTCCGGGCCCGTGGGTGGGAGAGGACATCGACGAGAGGGAATGAGGAACGGAGAGAGACAGGGCCGGGCCGCACAGAGGAAACGCCGGAAAGACTGAAATACCCGACGAGAGGGAGGGGAGGGAGAAACGTCTGGTTTGGCAAGAGCAATAGGGGGTTGCAGAGCGAGAGGGCTTTGTTATCGTTGCTCTCGCAGGCGTATAATCCAGAAATCAGATTAAATGTCGGATATCCTGCATAGGGTCGCGCGTATGCTCTCTGCGCCGGGCCGTCGCCCGTAGGCGAGGTGTAGTGGCACTGTGTCGGGTATGGGCTCGTGAACACAGGAAGCTCCAGTCATTACCTCGCTCGACAGACCCCTCGGCGTACATCCATCCGCGACACACTCCGATACACACATTCACAAACTATAACTCTGTTTTGGTCGGTGATTTCGGTTATATAAACAATTCTCGACAGCACGCGGCACTTCATGGATATCAATTTTCATTTGCCTTCCTCCTTGAAGATGTGAACAAATTTTACTCGCTATCTTTTTGTTTATCTTGCGAGATTTGTAAGTCTCGCTGGATAAGATTATTACATTCGACGTATTGAAATAAGCTTATTTTACACATGCGCCGCACGATGAAAAAGGATATGTTATAATTAAATTAAATTTACGACGCGATCGCCTTTCATTCCGCAGAAGCCGGAGTCACTGCGATAATTTTGTACCCATAGTATGCGCGGTTTACGACACCTCCCGTGGCATTGGTTGAACTGTCGTGCGCAGTCATAAACGACGGTATAACTCAAAGTCACGTGTATGTATAATCAGCGATAAAGGTTCGTACACAACAATGGCCCCATCGGCAATGTAGGTCGATCCGTAGCGGGTGGATGTCGATTTTTATCGTTCGATACCGATCGCGGGCAACCGCGCTAAATGAGATATTACGATATTCAAACTTGCCACCGCCCGCCGCCGCTCGCTGGCGACGACGATCGACTTAACAGCTGCACGCTATCGCATCCGGCGCTGGGACTTATCTTAACGGTCGCTGAGCCGTTTATGGGCCTCTCGTGACGTGCAAATTACTGTGAACTCGCGCCAGCGTTTGTACCCCGTACCTTTCCTCCTCAAGTCATTTGTATGGATTTCTGTCACACGAAACCTCCGTCGCCACGAGACGGAGGGAGGGTCCCTCCGCGCCCATGCGCTGATCTCAGGATGCTGTGCCGCTGAACTTTGAGTTTCTCGCATTATCATACTAGTTTCGCGATTCGCGCCCGCGCGCATTAACGCGCTCCCGCTCTCGTTTTACGAGATACCGTGTCAGGTAAGATTATCCCCGAGGTACGAGCATATAATACCCCAGTTTGTACACCCGGAGTTCTCGCCTCGTGCGCGCGCAACACACGCTTACAAAAGTCCCAGTTATTCAAGATAATGATTCTACTCTCTATGAGGCGTACGGCAATCCTCGGCTCCACTCTGATAATACTCTGCACTGCAGCGGAGATCATGCTCGGCTGAGCAGTTTTATCCTATGGTAATTTTCGCAAATTTTGTTTATTCTGTTTAATAGAAACGGTAACAAACTCGAGTTACTTCGTTCGACGTGACTTTACCCTGTGAGACACGGACCTTAACGCGATAAACCGTATCTATGTGGAACCGGCGAGTTTTATCGCTCGTGATTCCTGGCCCGTGTGTATACATGTATATGCGGTAAAAAAAATTAGGCTGCCGGAAAATAATTCTGTACAAAGGCGGGGAGACCTTCGAATTAATTACGAGCGAGCGTTGAAACTCGTTCGCTGTACGCAGCGTGAAGTGCTACTATAGTTACACACTCACGTGTGTTTCTTGCCATCCGGCAGACGTCACGCCACGCGCTCTCATTAACAATGCCCACCACTCTCACCCTCGAGGCCCGAGCTCCCCCTCCGGGCTCATCTTCGAGAATCTTGGTGTTAAAGCTATAAACCTTCTCCCACCGATTCCCTCTACGGGCAATCAGTCAAATCTCGTGGTTTCCTGCTTTTAGCGTCTCCTCTTCCTCACTTCCTCTCTCTTCCGTCTTCGTCGTTGCGCGCGGCCCTTCCGTTCATTCATCAGGCTCTATCGTCGTCGAAACGGCTGGAGTAGCCACCGCTGCGGTTGGAACACTCCCGCACGATTTTTCAAGCTCCACCACCGCGCGGCTCGCACGATTACCGATTTTTTTTTTTTTTTTTTCACGCGTATTCCAAACTTCCCGTATTTTTGGAAACCACTCGAGTAATTATTTCAACGACTGCTCCGGACTTGTATCATTTGTCAGGATCGAACGACTCACGATCTTTGCCGTTCCGCGTTTTCGTATTTAGTCTCTCGCTAGAAAGCCGTATGAAATTTCTTTTTAAACATTTTTTTAATGCATTTGTCATCTACTCGCGATCCGATCGTAAGTTTTTAGTGCAATGAAGTTGAGATGATTGTCGGACGTTTCGGAGCAATCTTTGGTAAATTTAAAAACCGCATCGGCGGCATTATACGCGGCAGGTGAGAATATGCCGACGAAAAAAAGTATATTTTGACCGGAGCAAAGTGAGTGCCCGGGTGCTCCTATATGCCCCGGGGTGGTCTCTCGGGTCGCCGATTTCCCGTCTTAATGAGGCAATGAGATTCGGTCGTTAGACGAGAGAACTTTCGAGTGGCCAGAAAAAATCAATGTGGTTCGGTAAAGCCTACAGCGAATTGAGATACAAGATAGCTGACGGCGATTAGGGGGACGAGTATTGGGACGATAGCGTATAGCCCGACCCTCCATATATCCTGGTGTGGCTAATCTTAAATTGTACGAAATTTTGATGCCCCGAGAGGTTTCACTGAGACAAGAGGCGAAGAATTCGAGAGTATCACGGAATCACGTGGATTCGAACACACACACACACACACAAGGTAGCACACACACTGCGGAAGCATCGAAAGCTTAATGCCTACCGCACGCAGCGGGACCGTCCGATCGGTTCCTCTATAATAATATTGATCACGCCTCGGTAGTTGAAAAATATAATCGGTGTCTACCCGAATTTAGCCACGTCGCGATCATAGCAATTACAATCAATTGAAAAGTATAATAAAGACTCTCCTCGCTCGTCGAGTCGAAGAAAAAAAAAAAAAGTATCGCCAGCGGCATTCATACGTGAAATATATGTCACATATAATGGGGCGCTCGCATGATGAATCGTAATTTTTAATATCGCATGCGGAGAGTGTATCGTTAATTCGAGTAATATGGCGCGGCAGATGGAAACGCAAAGTGACAGAGGACGACTGTACAGAGAGAAGCTCGCGCGTTTTTAAGGGCCCGTGTCCTCCTGCCCGGGTAATCTCTTGCTGTCATTGAGCGAGCGTAATGGGCCACCCGTGAAGCCTCCGGGATACATAAGAGGACAGAGGCTCGGAGAGAACTCATCAACCAGTTCGCGTTTCGCCGCTAGCCGACCGCCGAGATTGAGAAATTTTTGCACATTCCCTTCTTCGGCTTTCCGCATCGAACGACACCTTCGAGGAATCGCGAATCATCATTATAATAAGAATGAATCGGTCAACTGCACGACGTGACTGTTGTGTCTTGTTCGTACTTTCTAAAGCTGCCTGCGTATACCGCAGTTAAGTGTAACGTATGGTAAAAAAAAAGTATATAGTTTCCTGCGTTGTTCGTACCTCGGAAGCGTCGTTTAAAAGCGGGACACCGGTTTTCGAAGAGCGCATAAACGTAGGAATGTCGATTCCGGTGTGTTTCAGAAGTTGGATATGAAATGCCTGTCACGTATGTCTCCGAAGGGAAGAAACTTCATCGTCTCGATCCCATCGACGACCGTACGTGTTCGTCTCTCGTGTGCTCATCGAATATATATGTATCAAGAAAGAGCCGCCCCGTGCGCCCGGTCGTCGCACAAAGGCAGAAATACAGAGAGAAGAAAGAAGAGCGAACGGGGCGAATTTCGATGGGCGAAACTCGTCGTAAACGTTTCGCTTTATAGTCGCGATTAGCTTATCCCTCGTGCTTTTTACGCCGCCAACTGCTGTATCCTTATACACATTGCCGTGAGAGGCTGGGATTCGACCGGGGGAGGTTTCAGGCGAGAGATGCCGACGGAGACGCGAGCGAGACGATAGGACAAAAAACATTATCTAAACTCGCGCGGCGCGGCGTACGGGAGCTGCACGGTCGCGAAGGCGGAGGCGTCATAAACCGATCCAATTACACGTGGCGAACGGCCGGTAGGCTCTGGCGAGCCCTTTCGAGACGCAAGAAACTCCGAACGAGTCGGCACGAGAGGCCTCGCTGCGGCGGGACCGCCAGAGACATACGTTCTCCGCTTGCGCGAGAGATAAGCGAACGAAAAATCGCGCCTGTTCGGAGGGGTCGTATCTATACGATCGAAAAGGAATTTTGAAAAAATGTGAAAATAAAAATTGGTATCGGTATATATTTTGAGCTGTTACCCAGGCTCAAATTACTCTTGAGCGCTCCAAGCGCACCGTGACTCGGCTAGTGATTAATTAAAGTCGCAACAGTGTACGGAAATACGCACTTTCCCCTGGCCGATGCTTCTCCCGGTTCTCGAAACAGCTGCCATTCGACCGATCCGTCTGTCCCCGTCGGGCTCATTCCCGCCATTTATTATCGAAGACGCCCGACCGATCGTGTCATCTTATTGCAATCTGGCTCCCTGAATCGATGAGCAGGCTGGCTCGCGGCGTTCCCCGATTTCATTGGCATGAGTCGGAGCGACCGCGGTGCCTCGGTGCACCTTACCGTACGGTAAACCGAACTTAAATCGCGAAAGCAATGCAAGCAGCAGGTGCACGGTACCAGGCGCAAAGCGGAATCACGCTCGTCGATGAAAGCTGCCGGGACGGCAGAAGGCAGCGGTGAGTTTTCGCGAGATCGACATTCAAAAGTGGCACTCCTCGGAGCTCCGCAGCTACCTCCGGCTGATCAACGATTCAACCTGAGTCGAGAGTTTCGAGACCGCATTGATTAAAATTCCCAGTCTCTGCAGCTTTTAACACCGCGTTGGATTATTTATTTAAAAAAAAAACAACAACAAAAAGAAACTTTCGATAAACAGCTGAGAATCGAATTATGTTAAATGTCTCTAACAGTCTAAATACAAACAGTCTCCCTACACCCAGAAAAATAATTTATTTGACGGCCACCCTTTATTTGGTTTAAGTAAAATATTGATTTGATTTAAATAAATATTTATTTGACTTAAGTAAATAGTTACTTGAATGAAATAAATATTTATTTAAATAAAATAAATATTTTACTTGAACCAAATAAACGGTGTCCGTCACAAAAATGATTTTTCTGGGTGTGCAGCTACGCTACCTTCATTAGTATAAAACCGGGATAAGAAGGGATGCGGGCAAAGTGCCTAAGTAAACGAAAGACGTATGTGTGCGCGTGCGCATCTCGTTATTTTTTCCTTCTGCGATCGGTCTCGTCGCTCATCCGGAAGAGGCTTGAGGTCACGACGAAGCCATCGGAGCCCGATCTTTCCTCGGCGTTTCGTTTAGCGTGCACGACGCGACGCTCGCCTTACGCGGGGATGCTGGAGGTGAGTACCGGAGGCGCGCGCGCGCCTCCGGCTCGACGACGACGGCGAGCCGGCACCCGCGTCCCGTCACGTAAAACAAATATGAAAAGAAAGGACTGATCAAACAAAGCGCGGTCCGTCGTCGCACCTGTTATAATGAGACCAGACGTCAGGTACCACACCTTATTAAGTATCCCCGAGCCGTTTTAATATTTATACAATGTGCCACGGAGTTCTCGTTAGCGAGACCCGTCAGCGAGACCCGACCGTGTCAAAGACGCCAGCGACTCGGTGAATTTATGGATTTTATTCTTGTTTTTTATGCCAGCCAGCATAAAACACTTCGCCACACAACGGCTTTCACGGATTTCTCGGGCGAATATGTTTTTCTCGTTCGTAAAATATCTCGGTTGAAGGAAAACATTCCGACGGTCGCACGCATCTCACGTCCGATCGAAACTGTTACAATTAAATTTGAGCCGATTTTTTTCCCGATTACATCGGAGACTCGAAAAAAAAAAATCCTGGATACAAGCGCGTGGAAAAAAAAATCCACCACGAGCCTCGTTTCTCAGCGAGTGAGCCTCGGTGTCTCGAGACCGCCTGGCGGAATTCCCAGGTCTCCTCCCGGGAGGAGCTACTCCGAGGGAGCATCTTCCCGAAGATATTTCTCGGGGCTCGCGAGAGCGCGTCCAAAGTGCCGAACGTAGCACGAAGATAACGCTCTCTCGCCACGCTGGATGCCGGGACAGGTCGCGCACGGAATTTCACCGCACCGCTCGCGGTCAGGGAATGCTCTTATCTCTGCGCCGCTAGCGTACACAGCGGCATTGTTCCACGAGAGCATGTACGACGGTGGGAAAGAGCGCGAGAGCCGCAGCATCCCAGAAAATACCGAGGGGATAATCGCGAACAGGCGGTTAGCGAGTATCCATTTAGGATGCATGCGAAACCGCGGTCATTCGCAGGTAAAAAAAAAAGTTAAATAAAACAGTGACAAAAAAGGTATTTTTTTTATATAAGGTTCGTTCGAGCTGCCGCTTGATATTCCGAGGAGTGTTCCCTCGCCTTTTCTCGGACGAGTCAGCAATCGCTCGGCTCTAATCTCAAGGGAGGGACCCGTTATCTAGGGTTGAAACTCCTACGCTCCTATCGAACCCGCCTGAGACAACATTTGAGGAGCCTTAGAACCGCATACGTCGCTCAACGGGAGGGCAGTGCGGGCAGGTAGATATCTTTTTACTATATATATACACACGTAGCGCACAGAGAGATGGTCGTATATAAAGGTATACGCGAGCGTGACCGGCGTTCCTCTCTCGCACGTACGTCTGGGAAAGTCAAACATTCTCGAACAACCGCGTTCACCACGTGTTGACTCGTGGTACACATTTGGCTCAGGGTATGCCTACCTACCTACCTCTACTTCTTTCTCGTGCTCGCGCGCTCTTTTTTTTCCTTCTCTCGCCCCTCCCTTTGCCACCAAGCCCGGACTGAGGACAAACAACCTGTCGCGATAATGATACACCCGGGATAACAGCAGATAATAACCGATGAAAGTATACGTCAGGACCTGTGGAAGGAGATCGGCAAATACGAGGATGACTTATCGCATCGAGACTCTCGCATTCAATAACACTTTGACTCGCGGCGTATGAAGTATTTCATTTCTTCTGCCGTATATCGTTCACCGGGTCATTGTGTAAGAAATAAAAAAAAGCTGCAATGTAGGCCGGCACTTATTTTTTTTTTTTGGGCGGTAGACGCTTTTTTCTTTTTTCGAGGGAAAAAGAGGAAAAAACCATAATTCTCAATAGCCTACGATCGGATATCCCACCGCGTTACTATGTATATTTCCAGGCCGATCTTCTCTCCGAATCCGCCTTCGCCTTTCCCATGAGAGACACGCGATCGCGAACCTTCCCTCGCTCCCGGTGAACGGCGCGGAGAGTTTCTGTACGCTCACGAAGGGCTATCGATGTAAATAAGGTAATGCGCGTTCTGGGAGTGATGGAAGCTTCCTCGGGACGAGAAACGTTCCTCTTCGAATGCTCTCACACACCGGGAAGACGGTGTACGAGAGAGAATCTTATACGGCGCGGCTCGCACGGGGGCCCGGGGCTTCGCACGATGCTCTTCTTCGGCGGCGTGGGTGCACGCAACACCGGAGAAGCTTCCATCGTGAGCTTCCACCGTTTCTGTCTAAGGTGCCGAGGTGAACGGCGAGATACCCGGACCCTCGAGAAAAATCCCAAGGATCCATACAACGCGCGTCCGGTATTCCCACAATTACGCAAGCAGCGGTAGTGCAGCCTCGCCCTATCCTTCGAATCCATATTTAATGAAGTATAATCATCGACGATCGTTATAAGCTCGGGGCGTCTCGCGGTTCCACTCAGAAATCCGCAAAGATTCGAGGCTGAAGCTCGGCGCGGAGGTCCGGGTAAAAAGGAAAACACCCGCTTTTCACCTAACACGGCTGATCGTGTGGAGAAGTCTATAAATTATTCCGGAAAAATCCATACATAAATTCCCGATAACTTATCGCCAAGACCAAATACCATCCACCGGTAAGTGGAACGACAGTTCACCTACCAGGGCTATATTTATCGGTCTGATTATCGCTTAATTGTCAAGATAATTGCAGTTATCCAGAGCGCGCCACGTCATGTCGTGTCAACGTGTGTGCAGGTCGTAACTGCAGCTCTAACTATATAAATAACGCGGATAGCCATCGTCGCCCGCTCGGCAGCGAGGACGAGACTCCAGGCTCACGCGTTATTAATCATTTTTTCCACGTTCTCCTCATAATTCTTCTCTCGTCTCGAAGGAATCGTCGTGGAATCTTCTGTACGCAACGAAGCTTCCCGTCACTGATGTAAGAATACGATAAGATGCATTAATTTTTATTCATTTTTTTTATAATTTAGGGCTTGGCGAGAAGCGCAGTAGGAGCTTCTTGAACATGTAGTCTTCTCGCCGGGGAGGACTGATAAGTGTTATCCACGGGGACAGCAACACCGCGTTTCTTCGCTGACGCTGCTTCTCTGCTGCTACTTCGGGATTAGTCATCGTTCCCTTAATTATCATTCTCGGCGAGCTACAAAACTTGAAGCTCATTGAATGGGACGGGGGCCCGTTTCTTGCCCGGTTAGGTGAGCACCTCCCGGCTGTGATGTTCAAGCCACTAGCGTCAGCGGCAACAGGGAGGAGAAGGCCGAGGATTACACCGCTTCTCGTCCCGGGCATAATGGCGACAAATATTAATTAGCCACAAGGCCGGTTATAAATTTCGCGGGTTGGAAGCAGCCCGCTCCATCGGTTAAAGTGTTCATAAATAAGAGCGAAAGGTACGATTTCGCGATAACCGACGCGAGTAATTAAATTGCGGGACAGTTAAATGCCCGTGTGAATGCAGACTGAGGAATATACGGTTGGTCGTAACGCCCCGGCTAAGCTGTTCTTGACTCTTCTCTCCCTCGCTCACACCACTCGTCTCATTGTTTTTTGTTTTACGTTTTTACAACATTTCTTTGTCGTACATTCTTCCGTTCCTCTTGTTTGTAAAATCGTTATCCCCGTTGTATCTCTCTCTCGCGATTTCGAATTTTAAAAACGCTGGTGATCCTGCTGTGCGCGAATCACAAACGCGCAAGTAGTTTTTCTTTTAGAATTCTTTTTTCCTTCGCGATTCCAGCTCCGCGATTCCCCGTGTCGTATCGTTATTTTTTTCGCAACCCACCCGTCACGGCCACAGGATTATCGTCGAAGTCACCAGCTCGCACAAAATTTATAGGACTCGCGTGAAAATAATTACGAGTAACCGAGCTGCACAGGTGTCCCGTCGGCGTCTCGGTTTACGGTTGTCGGGGCAGTGAAACTTTGCATCCGGATGCTCCTGACATTGGCAGTCCTCCGAAGAGTCCTCACAATTCTTCGTTCCCTCCAATCACGAATTCCCGACGTACGCGAAAAAGGAAAAGTACAAAAAAAAATTATATTAATAAAATGTTTTCAGCGGCGTATCGCTCGGACGAGCGCGCGCTCTCGGCAGTGAACACATGTATGTGAAACAATAAAGGCGAGAGAACATAATCGAGACCGGTATTGAAATGAGCCGTGCGTCTCTCGACGTGACTGCAGACACGAGAAAGACACGGGATTTCGCGGGTGCTCGGGGGTTCACAAAGCTCGCGCTATGTTTCATATTTCCATACAATTATCATTAGCGAACACGAAATAATAACGACGAGCCTTAATTATTCACTCGAGTAATGCGGCGAACGCTTTTCATCTCTTCTCGTGTCGGTGGAGGGTCTGGCCACATTGCCCGCAACTCACTCGGTTAATTAACCCTCGTTCCATCGTTGGGTTCTGATCGAATGATAAAAAAAAATCGAACATCGATCGAACCCTCGTATCGATATACACATGCGCTAATTAATAACAGACGACAGATTAATTCCTTAACTCGGAATTAAATTTCAAACGCGGAAGGTTCGCCACTACGTCGTTATCGTCGCGCACTTTGCAAACATGCAGGCTCTCAGGATATCCTTGGAAAAACGCAGTACCCTCGGCCTTAAGGCCACCTATCCGCAACGCTTACATGACGAGGTTTGACAACAAGTGCGCGGGATATCCTGAATGCAAATCTCATGGGCAACCGACACGGAGTTCGAGCGAGCGAACGGAAGCGGCCGGTGTCCATCAGCCGACAAGGGACTTTAACGGCCACCTGTTTTACTGATACGGAAATCAAAAGCGGATGTCTGTCGCGACCTAGAATTCACCCGGTCGGAACGAGCTCTGGGTACGCGTAGGAAATTAGGAAGCTTAATCGTCAATGCAAGAACACCTTCGCTTCTGCTTTGCGTCATTTTAGTTTGAAGGAAAAAGAATCGTCACATTCGTGCACTAAGGAAAAAAAAAAAAAAAAAAAAAATATGCTGTCGAAAAAGTAGGCAAGTACTCCGCATCGCGTACTCGTCAGTAGTCAATTTAATCGACCAATTTCCGGAGAATGAAAACATAGCAATAATGTTGCGAAGTTACTCGGCTACATCCTTGGTTTGTCAAACCAAAAAAAAACGCATAATTCGAATAGCTGTAAACTAAACGAAGTATAAACGGTTACATTCGTGATCGAAACCGCAGTCACGCACCGGCAACGATAGCCCGCCGGGTTGCCCCGTTTTGACTTCTTCGCAACGAGTTCGTCATCGATATAGAGGTTCGTCGTTCTGCAGGGTTGCCTCTGCGGCACGCTCCACCGCCCTGGCAACCAGTGCACAGGAAACCTCGGCCCGATGAATTTTAGGGGTTACGGAGACCAGTCGCGCATCCCCTGCGCCCGTCATCGTCACGCATTGTTTGACACGACTTCCGGATGGACGAGTGCCGGGCGCCGCACCCGCGAGCCCAACGGCACAGGTAGAAACTCACTCGTGCAACGGATAAACACTTCCTCGGCGAGGCGACCGAAGAACATATGCATTTTACCCCTTCGCTTTATTTGAGCATCGGCGCGGACATCCTTTCCGGCCACTCGCTTATTCAGCACGAAATTTACCTATCATTACCCTTACGAGAATTAAAAGAGAAATAAAACAAAAATCAATATTTCCCAGACACCGTGATGTACCTTCGGGGATATCGTAAAAAAAAACTACTTTAAATTCCTGGAATCGATGATTGACTAATAGTATAATCGACCGAAGGCGGCAGTTTCGCAGTTTAAATTTGAGGAACGCACGCACAGGGGTGTGCATTCCATAGCGCACTCTTTCCCTGTAATCTGCCCGTAGGGATCGCACTCTTGTTCGCACGATTTCTTGAATTTTTTTGTCGGAAGGCGTGGCCTTTGTTATTAACAAGTACCACAGTATACGAGCCTTACACCCTTTAGTGAGATTGCAATTACTACAATAATGTCAAGGATAACTCGGTGCTTTGCACTTAAATTCTTTGTGTATCATAGTAGCAATATCCCGCACGCGGCAGGTGCAGCGACCAAATCGGCGCGTCATCGCGCGAAAATAGCACCTCTCTGGGGAGTCGATGCACGGCGGATTTTAATCACGAACGGTGTAGAGGATACTACAATTATTTCTCTCGCACGAAAAAAAGGAACAGTGCCATTTATTGTAAAACCTGGTTTAAAAATCACTCCTCATGTGCACAGAAATTACTGCCGATTTCAGTGAAGATCGAATAGTATCGAAAATTTAACGTTGTCAATAGTAATTTTTACTGATATTTCTATGCAATTATCCCGAATGTACTTCAGGAATATCAGTAAATATTAACAATTATTATTTACAGGTGCACAGCATTTTCCAGACGCCTTTCCCTCGCAACATCGATGAGTAACTTTCGAGCTGTTCTGGATCAATCTCTGGTAATCGATATATCCAGGACTATCGGGACTAGACTAGATAACGATCTCGGGATTATTCGCCCCGAGACGGCCGTTGAACCTGATGATATCATTAACATTTTTTTTTAAATTTCGTTGATCGAGACAGATTAGCGATATCTCTATCTCTCGTGTCCGTGGAAAATTCGATGAGACATCGTTCGATGCTCGATGACTCGTTGGTAAGTTGGACGTTGGTCGTTACATTACGTGTGCCTGACTGCGGCATATCACGGATACGGTCGTGTCACTCTTTATCTGCAAATTACGGGCACGCTCTCCTCGATAATCTACCGTCGCTCCGACGGATCTCTCGTTCGAGCCAGGAAGAGAGAGGAAGGGAGAGAGCGTCTCGCGAGAAGAGAAGGACGTCCGGCCGGTTCTCGGGCACCGCAATCGCGTTTGCTCTCGCACATGCGGCGAGCGTGTACGCGACGACGATCGATGGTGCAAGCTCAATAAGTGTTTACGTGTCCTGAAGATAAATCGCTTACGACGCTACGTGTGGGGCTCCGATTATTCCGCGATTCGGACGGCGCACCGGCGAACCGGGTTGGCACGTGCGTCCTTGCTAATTTTTGTCCCCTCTTATTAATCTTGATTATCTTTGCTTTCGCAATTGTATCCACGACAGAATTCGCGATTAATGTCACTTCGTATTTAAGGCCTGCGTACACTCGAGGAATTTTCGCGACCATTCTGAAAATATCGCGAGATCTGTTTTCACTTTACCTCAATTTATCGGAGGTCTGATAAAGTCCTAGCAAAAGTTTTTTAAGATCTTTTCAGACCCCAATTTAACGTTGTAAAATGTATGACGGGGGAGTCTGACAGCTCGCATACGGATAAATACTTGCGGGTAAAAAGACATCTTGGGGTAAGACGGACCGGTATTCTCTATTGCAGAATATATTTTTATGTCCTGCAAAAAGATCACAAAAAAACTATCCGTTTTGCAGAATTTGTTAAGTTTAATACGAATGTTTTCCAGGATATCGCTGTAGTTCCCATGTACCTGCAAGTTCTGTCAGTTTTTACCAGATATATGGTAATCTCTATATAATCTCTATCAGATCCTTCTCTCAGTGTAGATAGAACGTATAAGAACTATAGGTGAATTCAAGGATTCAAATGATCGTTTCGTCAGATAATATTTACCGATCATACGGACATTCTCCGGAATATGTGTATCGATGCGATAGATAAGTGAGCGCCTCGAAAGAAGATTTAGGTTGCCGAAGAGCTTCGTAGTTATCTCTTCTGAAAAGGCACACTGCTATGGTACCGTATACGAAAGACGTATTGACGAGCGATTAGATTAGCCGCGTTGGGAAAGAAGTTGAAAGCGATCTTTTCGAAAACTCTCGAGGAGACACCGATCGAACGATATCCGATAAATGCTCCGAAGTCTCTCGATACCGCCCAGACCGGCACGTGAAGACTAATAAAAATTCACCTGGGGGGGGGGGGGGGGCACTCACATATCTCGGATAATCTGGTGGCTTTAATTTTTAATTAACCACGCGCATAAATTGAGGAATAAATTGACGAGTTCTGATATTTCGATGAAAAGATCGAAAAAAAAGACAACCCCACAAGTAGCATCGAATCTGTACGTACGGTGGCGACTTTACGCGTTAATTTGCTTTCCGAACGGCGATAAGAGTTGTCTGAAGAGCACGAGGATGGGATTTCTTATCAGCGCAGCCACGTAAACTATATTATATAGCCGAGCAATAACGATTATCAGCTGGAAAATCACATTCGTCGGGGCTGCTTAAATTCTAAAAATGTAAGTACTTGTTTATTTTTTAAGAGGCGATTAAATGTTTTACGAGAGAAAAAGCCTTTCGTCGGCCTACGCTAGTTAATGGAATGGAACCTAACCATTCCGTGATTCGACGGTGCGCGGCTGTTGCAACGGAAAATCGAAAGACAAGACAGCAGCGAGCGATCTCCCCGATGGTTTAACCGATCGGCGGTGTTATCCATCCTCGCTTTCCAAGACGAGAGTGAGAGTCCCGACGTGGAGGAGCGTGTAAAACGCGGCGGGCTTGCGTGCGCGCCTCGCGCCCGCGATATCTTCCGAAGACCTTTCGACCTTCCTCCCTTGGAGATCAGACGATTCTTATGAGTTTCTTTGAGACTACGAAAAAAAAAAAAAAAAAAAATGCTGTTACGGCCCCGCTGACTGTTATCGGTTGCGCGCAGGGGGCATCGAAGCTATCCGTCGGTTCGGGGTCAGGAGGTGACCCGCGACGGGAAACCCGGTCCGCGCTCGAGCACCAACGCTCACGCGTGTATAGAATACCGAGTAAACATCACAGTGATTGGCACTTTAAGAAACGGCCAATGATCAGTTATTCGCTTACTTCCGTCTCGTTCTACCGCGCGTACTTTGTATGCCATCGACTACAGGCTATCGGATAGGTTCATCTTTTATCCTACATGCGAGCCCCGCCAGACAAAATATCGACCGATATTCACATGCATCTCCGTCATCGCTGCCGCCGCGACGCTGACCTCGGGAGAACAGAGGCCACGGACCTTTTTTTAGCTATCCTATTCGTTTTTTTTTTTTTCTACCATCAGACACAAATATGGATAACAAAAGTGTATTGCCGTAGCAGTACCCTTATACTTTCTTCCTACCTAATTCGAGATTCTGTGAGGTCAATGAGGTCTCAATCCGAAGCTACAACAGTTAATGCCATTATTACAATAATGGCCAAATTCGTTATATTTTTTCTCGAAAAGTTAATGAAAAGAATGAGAATAGCTTTCCAGATTCTGTGAGGTCAATGAGGTCTCAATCCGAAGCTACAACAGCCAATGCCATTATTACAATAATGGCCAAATTTGTTATATTTTTATCGAAAAGTTAATGAAAAGAATGGGAATAGCTTTCCAGCGTGCGTTCGTTTTTCAGTTCTCTTTCGTTGAAGCGAATCGGTTAGCAATCTCGACGTTCCCGAGTGGTTTCGTCGGGACAGCGCGCGGCTGGACGACGGCGGTCGCCGTTCGAGATGGTCTCGGGGCTGGCCGGTTGGTTTGGCCCACTGGAGCGGACACCCGGAGGAAGCACGCCCGCCGGAACGTGGCACGCTTTGTGCCCTGTTACCATACTGTACCATAGGTACTTTGAGCGTACACGTGCACGCGCGCTCGGTCGCTCGCGCGCCCCAGCAACCACCGGCGGTACCTGATACACGTACGCGCGTTGCGTGAGTCAAAGAGAGAAAAAAATAAAATAATCGAGAAACGCGGACGAGTGAGAGAGGCGAAAGAAGAAGAAATAAAAAGTAGCCGAGACCGAAAGGGAACTGCGCACCACTAGCCGGAACCGTCCATGACGCAGTCATCGCGACCATCTCTCGCGTCTATCGTATTTGCATACGCATGCGCCGATGCGGCCACTGCTGCCCTGTCTGCCGCGAAGAGGACTCGCGTACGAGCCAACATTTATATCAATGTGTCGGTATTTTCGTCTGTTTGTATGCAACGTGCCCGCAAGGTAGAACCTTCGCTCTGATGGGCGGAAGTGCGACGTCGGTTGCTTCTGCACTATCTATCAGCGGAGTCGAGCGGTGTGAATCCTATCGCGTGCCCTCCGAAACGTGGAGGATCGAAGGCCGAGATAAATTATTATATTTCGCGCCTGTGACCATTACCGCTTGTTTTCCTGCTTTTCTTTCGCGAACGTGTTTGCATGGGCGTTAATTTTAGTTGATGAGAAAATTAAGATTTTTAGAGTAAATTGTGCAGAGTTATCGCTCCGATCGGTTTATGCAAAACTCGCACGTGTCTTGTAGATGTTTATGATATATTTTTATGCACTTACCCCTTGATTCCTCCAGTATGAGGAACGGCCGTGTTTTCGGAGCGCCCAACCTTCTTCCTCGTTCCATCGACGTTTTTTTTTTCTTCCCTCACTTCACTCACTTCGCTCACTTCGGTCAACGATTAGCCGAACCGGCCGAGCGTATCCGGTCGCAGCCCGGAAGGCGAACTTCCCTCGGCGATCTCCATGCGCGCTCCAGTGTGGCCCCGGCACACCTCCTGCACGATCTGTCGAACCGAATCATCGATCATTATTACGCGCGTTACAGCTTTGGGCACGTCGGTCAAGCCTATCTCTGTTGACGACGAGAGAGCCTGAAGGGCCCTCGCCTTTGTTCGACGTACGTTTCATCATTTTTTTAGTTTCTTCATCGAGATTTTTTTTTTTAAACCCATAAAACAATTTCGACTGTCGTGTAATGGCATTTCGTCAGTGCACCACATTTCTAAAGGGTTAATAAATAAAATTGAAAATAAGAACGAGTGTCGGAGAATTGTGCGTGCAGAGGGTAGAACGAGGAGGCATTCGCACGATTCTGATTTTACAACGAAGCAAGAACCTTGCGCGCCGAGGGTAATGAGCGAGCCGAACGCACATCGGGCGTTTGGAGGGCATATCCGAAGCGTCACCGTGACACTAACCGGAACGCGATCTGCGGCGAGTAATTGCCGCTGGCTGCTGGCTGGCTCGCTCTCGGTGTTCCCCGATGCGCACCACGTCGAGCGACGCGAGTGTGTGCAACACCCGAAGAACTGCAACGAACTGTGATGATGGAACGTGGGCGCAGCAGCCCGGCCAGCCAGAGAGCCACGTGGTGGTCAATTAACCCGAATGTTAACGGGCCGAGTCGGCGGCGAGACAACAACGTCGCCAAAACGAATTCGAGCAATGTCTGCGTAACGATATCGTCGTGTTAAATTTATGGGAATGCTCGAAGAGCCAAGAAAACATCGGGCACGACTTGTACGTCAATTCTCTAAAATTTTATCTATCACGATAAAAATGTTCGATAACGGAAGTTAATCACAGTAAAAAAAAGGTCTAGGGCAGCTTGACATAATACTGAGTTCGAACTTTCGAACCGAACGATCGCTCAGCTTCGGAAAAAACATGGTTCACCGATCGATAACCCAAGATCGAGAGAATCTCGCCCACACTCTTGATTGCCGAGACGCCCCCGCGTGGTAGCTATCTCCGGTATTTGTATTTTTATCGATACACAACGACCGAGACCTGCCCATCCGATAGGTTTACATTTTACGGTACACCTCATCCCGCCTCTAGTCAATAAGGAAGCTATTGATTCAAGATAAGGCTCAGGGTATACAGAGCGACCCGGAGAATTTTGGTTGCGCAAAGCGCATCAGTTAGCCAACGGTTCCATGTACTAATAGTGTTAAGAGAGAACTATTTCGATCGAGAAACACGACCTACTCGAGAACGTGTGGAAACGATGTGATTATCCACCCAGAAAAATGATTTATTTATTTTTATTTATTTATTTATTTATTTATTTATTTATTTATTTATATTCCTTTATTATTATGACATACTATAGTGAAATAAAATTGAATTTATCGGTTCATGCGAATTACCTCTGATTCCATTAAACTCCGAGTTAATTTCACTAAATTATATCCTCGTTATATCCACGATAGAAATATTTTGTGACGAATATTGTAAGGAAAAACATTTCGATGATTTTAGTAATGGTTTTTTTGTTTTTGTATACCTTTTGATATCTGCTATTGCAAAGAGTGTATTTTACTATTCAGGATTGTAAGGCATATGCGTGACTGGAAGATATCACTCGTAGTCGTAATCTCAGGGATCGAAACTACCGAGCACTCGTCTCGGCAGAATCGCGCGTTAAGCTCTCGCAGACCTCACGATTATTTAGCGTCTTAGCGTCGTATTAACACCTCGTCCAGCGAACTAAATTGCCCCCGGCCTACCGAACTCGTTTTTCCCTCGGGGCATGCATAGCCGTCGAATTGAAACGTACAAAACGTTAATTGCTATCGTCTGCTGTAACACCGGCGTAAACACGTCCTCGTTGGACGCATGCCGCAGTGTGAGTCGGGATCCCGATGTTAAGCGAGATCGATCACAAGCCCGCCCGATTTGGACGGGAGTAATCAAGACGAGACCGGCTCCAGGTACAAGAGATGAATCCGTAACGAAGGAGTTTCTCAGCTCGCCGCGTAACATCCTTCACCGAGCTTTCGTTCACCGGACTCTAATATAAATATACGCGACTTAATTAGTACACGAGAACGACGGTAATTGAGAAGTTGTTGGGCGTCAGATTGCGTAACATTTTTTATCACCCTCGCAGGCGCGAGGATGAGGCATCTCGCGTGTATACGCAATATATATAATACACGGTGGTTCAAAGGCTCGTGCGTAATCGGTCATTAAGACATTTTTTTTTTCTCCAACATCACCTCGGATGCATTCCACGAACAAATACTACGCACACTGTCCAACGTATTCTCAAAGGATCATTTTCACTCCGGAGTAATTATTGTTATTAAGCGGAGGGTAATTCGATCGATGGGTCTACGAGCTCAGGGAATTTTCTTTCGAGCTATGTTCATCGTGTGTTTCTCGCTTCATACGTCGTTAATTCCGAGTCTTCTAATGTCGTGGATAGACACGACCGCTATTAGGGTTGCCACAACTCTAGTATTATTCTTACTTCTGGAACTTGAATTTTCTTTTTTTTTTTTTTTTGCAGCCACGGAATTCGACCAGTGATTATAAGAACCGCAGTCGGACGCCACTGATTTCGGTACAATTTTGTCCGAGACCCCGATAGTTCTGGTTTCCTCGGCTAGGATAGACCGGAGAAGGAAGACAACGGTAGCTAGCGCATTAGAGTACGTGCGCGCGAGGAGAACGGAACGGTCCACAGTCGCTCGATTTCTTCTCTTGGAACGCTTGCTGGCTTATTATACCTACGGTCGAAGGGCCTCGGGCGGCTCCCAGGCATCCCGTCGGAGAAATTCTACAACTCTTTCTTTTACTTCGGGGCACCGCATTAAAAGAATCACGGGCTACCGAACCGCGATCGTGCGAACGGAGTCGCTCGAATAAGCTTTCTATTCGGCGTTCGTACCGTCCGAATAATTATATACAATGATTAGAGAATACGAATCTCGATGCCGGATAGTGTAATTCATCAATATCCGTTATTATATTTTTTTAAATGTTCCTAGAGCGTTGGTATAATAAAAATTCAACCTAATGCAGCCGAATAAAAACCTCGATCGGAGTGAATTTCGACCTCTACCTTTGGGAAACTTAATAATGAAAAATAAAAAAATGTATAATTATTCGTTGAATGTTATAATAATGAAACGTAAATATTGCCATCGACTCTCCCTGCCCTCTGCGCATCGGCATAAATTTTCTCAGGGAGTAAAGTTCGCGAAGGCGAGCTGGCTCTCGCAATATCGAGGGGATTTAAGAGACTGGACCACCGACGATTTTACGATCGAGCGAGTTCAAGACTGTGCCGTATAGTGTGCTTCGATCAGGATGCTTACAGCCCGGTTCACGTTCCCCGGGTTAAGCGGTCAGAGAGCTCGCAGCTCCGCAACCGCAACCTCCGGTTCCCACCGACTGGCCAAACGTATTAATTATGAAATGCTTAGGGTTAAATTTTGTGGAACGATCGGCGAGAGAGGGAGAGAGAAGGAATGATTGCTTCGCTATACAGTAGGTACACCGGTGGGTATACGTATACTACGCGTGGCAATGTTCGAGCGGGCTTACAGCAGCAAAACGCGCCTTCTCATAGGAATTTCTTCGCACAATTATTGTCGGCTCGAGGGGGCTAATAGTACAACTCGCGGCCTGGAGCGAGCCTCCCGGTACCGTCTGACTACTGTAATCGAGCAGCACGAATCGAGTTTCTTAACTCACCAGATAGATTCGTTATGTTTTTTCTTTTCTTTTCAATTCATAGCCGCTCTAAAGTTCTCCGCGGGCTCTGAGAAAATGATTAAAGATCTTGCGTACTTCGGCTCGAAACTTCCGAATACAATATTTAAGACTATACTTTGTCGTTTCCCTCGGAGTTTCCGCAAAACGGGGAAAAAGCCGGTGCTCCGACTCTCCGGACAATAATTGTACGTCGTGCTCAGGTTCAACTAGCTGCGGTTGCAGTGGTCGATTTTAAAGCCCCTCTAAAGGTGGTGGGATTCTCACCGTCGCGACGCGATTCCCGCGAAAGCGGATTCTGCATGCCGAGCGGTTCGCTCCGCAGTGGGTAACAGAAAATGCAAATCCTTACTGGCGAACGGCGAAACGTTCGCGGGAGAGAATCGGGTGGCTGCGCTCGTGCGTAAAAAGTCAGTGATGCGGTCACCGTCGAGGAATTTTGCGGTGGCTACACAGTCGAAAAGGAGCACGGCCGACGACTCTGAGAAAGGCGCACGCCGCGTGGGGTGGGAGAGCTGTGAATAATAAAAATGAAAAAACGAATAGAAAAAAAATAAAAAATAATTTTAAAAAAAACATTTTAACGAACGAAACCAGCGAGAGAAGCACTTTTCATTCTATTCCGTTGCGCCAAAAAAAGTGTAAAAATTGCCGCCTGCGGCGGTCGCGAACTTTCGGGCGAAACGGACAAAGGAACGTTTTGTCGCGCCTTCGACAGTCCGAGATCCGATTAAAATAATCTATCGACGCGTTCGCGGCGTTTAGCTCGTATCCGAATGGGCCTTGCTCGCCGATAGCCGCTCCACAAAGGACGAACCGAGACGCGGAGAGTTTACGCATCCGAAGGGATTTATATACACGAGGCGGAGGAACAAAACCACTTGTCTCTAATCGCTGACAATGGAAAGCTGTTAAGGTCCCGGCTAGCCGAGAGCCGAGCGAATTCCTCGATTCGTCGTTTTCTCACGTGAAAGGGGGGGAAATAAAAATTTACTTGGTGCTCTTGTTTTATCCATTATTCACGCCGAACGGCGTGATTTTTCGAAGGGTCGAAAGATGGTCCGGATAGAAAAAAAATATCCGTGGTTCAATCGTAATTTTATACTCGGAACGTCCGCACGTGCAAATCGCTAAACAGTTTCGAGATTCTCGCGCAACGGTCTACGTGACGGTGCTGGTTTCCGTTCTCAAGGGAGAGAATTTTTTTTTAACATGATTCGGTTCCGCCGAATCACTTTCAGCAATCATTTCGCGGTTTCATTGAAAGTGACTTTGACGGGGATTAAAGAGGGTTCTGGCCGATTTTCACTCAGTCTTCTCGATTTAATGGACGCTCAGCGGTTTTAATTTTTATTTTTTGTTTTCTCATCGCAGAAAAAAAATGTGAAGACTCGGTAGAGAATAACGTGGATCGGTCGTGCGGGATAAGCCGGAATGTTTTATGCACCTCGTGTAAACCCGATGGAATAGCGCAGAGAACTCTCGAAAATAGCTAATTTAAATCGTCAGCATTTTTTAGTGTTTCTCACTGATGCGAGAAACACTCACACGCCTGTAAGGCCCCCTTTGCATTTTTAACCTATGACTGAATCATCATCACCGAAAATTAACAACCCAATTAAAGCGGCCATTAACGTCTCCGTATCTCATTAGGCTCGGGCCGTTTGCAACTTTTAATGGAAGACGCGCGCCCGTGAGGACCTCGTGAACCTTCTTTTTTTTTTGCTCAAACAAAACATGACGAACTGTATAGAGATGGTTTCTCATTACAGGCGAACATTGCTTTGTGATCTTTTATTTATCGTGTCATTATATGGCGCTCTTAACTCCTCTCCCCGAAGCATCTTGGAAAGCACGATTGCACCCTTCTTTCTTAATGTGAAAAAATCCATATTTATAAATGGCTTAATAGAGCACCACGGAAGATCTCTTACTCTTTAACCCGTTTCTTCTCGCCTTCGTGATAAAGTCCGCCAGTCGGCTCCCTCTGTTTCTCTGCAGGGTTCTAAACAAGAAAGACAGATCGATTTTTCTCTCGTAATCGAAAAGGTCTCGCGTGCCCGCAGCAGATCTATCCCGTCTTTTATGAGCCCGGAAACGCCCATTTCTCGAGTGAACGTTGCACGATTTCTCAAAAGTTACCGAGAGCTGAGAGCTGTCTTCACCGAAAATTAAAGAAAAAAAAACGAAGAATACTGTTGCATTATTCGTGTTGCCGTGGCGGAGGCCCATTCATCACGCCACGCTCGTAGCGTGCGATAGACAAGAGATCTACTCTCGTTCCGCAACACCTGCATTGTCTTAGATCGAGAAAGCTTTTGTACTTGCGTGAGCTCGATCTATCGTTTACCATTGTTTTATCCCGAGAGGGAACGATCCTCGGCGCGGTCCGGAGGCTGCTTTGTGCGCTTGTAATAAGGCCGACCTCCCTGGGTCTCCGAGGGCGATTCGTTTCACACCTCGTCGCCCCTGATTTCGCGATCACCGGCACGCTTTTCAAAGTCGGAAGTCGAAGAAAAACCGAAGACCGCCTCCCGGCGGTACCAGCAGATCCCTCAAGAATTATCCCTGAAGCGCATCGGAACCAGTGCTAAGACTTTTTCCGCCTATTGTCTTACTTTTACGCTCCGATTATGAGCACGAACCTTGCTAGTCGCCTGGCCAATCGGAGAGTATCTTGGCCGGGTGTAAAGCATTGTCTTACGCGTGCCAAGGAACAATACGATTAGATGAGAAAATTCTCTCCACTCAAACCCCTCGGCATAAGGTGGAAACGGAGCTCGGATTTTCGTGTCTATTGTACTCGAGGGACCACCGAACACGAGTCTGCCTATTAGGGGCGGTTCGCCCCCTCCCCCGCAGAACATATCTCTAGTGCAGATTTCTGTCCTACAGGGAATCCGTTTGCCACAGTCAAACAGTTGGAGATTAATTTTAACGAGAAAAAAAAACAGCCTTAAACCGGACATTAATTACCGATTTTTTCCCGTACGTAGTGCGCGCGAGGAAGGTGAAAAAATTGAGTTTTAATCGACGAATGATTGCACGACGATTAATCGAACCGGGTTTAATTCCTCTCGGCCAGACACCCGGTATAAATCGTTCTCGTTCCAGCTCAATCCGTAACCGCTGCATCGCGAAGCGAGCGAGGGCTCATTAACGATATTAATCCGGCTGGTCCGCATTGATAATTCGCCCATTCATCAGACCCCCATCTCGCGATCCCGGGGCATCAGAGATTTCGCCTCGCTTCTTGCCGAGTGCTCTTCCCGGTGCTCGTTCGTAAAATCGATTAAAGTGATGAACTGCCAAGCCCGGCCGGAGTCAGATTCATTCGACGGCTCCGTGGCGATACAAGGATGACCGTTGAGTAGCCAGCGGGGAATGACGGGGGCGTTTGTGATTCCGCCGTTGGTACGACAGAGCGACGATGAAACTCACTCACGCGGATAGACCCGCGACTCTAATTCTCATGGACAATGCATCAAACGACGAGGGACCGGCTATGCTCGCGCGCTTCGCGAATGCCTCATCAAGGGACTATGCGATAATGAGGGTGGGCTAGGCCTGTGGGGGTTCCACGGCTAGCAGACTCCGGCCGATGGCTGCGACCTCGACGCGGAAGATTCGTGGCCTCCGTTCTCGAACCCTCCTGTGCAACGCTCAATCTTTATCTTTTGCTTTTATAGGTTATCTTTGATGCTACCTCCCAGCGACGTATGAATAAAAGAACGAGCGCGTTAATTCAGTAGACTCGACTCCGTCTCTGTCTGAATTTGCAGAGCTCGCTGAACGAATTTTCGGCCCCTTCGACATCGACGGGAAGATCCGAGTCCGTTCGCTCCGGTTCCCAGCGGTCACTTGGCCGGACCGACTCATCGGCAGGTGAGTCACAGGTGACTGTCGAAGATGCTTGATGCTCGACTCACGCTTCTCGGACGACCGGGACTTCTCAGTTTTTCGGCCGGACAAGGCGCACCGATCGGGGTTGCAGCGACGGGGGGCACCGGCGCCCCACAGCGAGGACTCCACGCTAAATCATCTCGATTACGTCCAAGCTACAGCCCGATTAAAACTTACGGATAATTACGGCCAAGGGTCGAAAAGTCGTCGTTCTCCCGTCTGTGAAAACCACCGAGATTTTTCAAGCCGCGAATTCTTCATACTCCTCTCTCCATCGGCCATAAATTTCTCTCGTCGCTATTGTTCTTAGCGGTGCCGGTGGTCCGATTTCGGAATTATGAACATTTTTTTTTCCTTGTTTTCAATCGAGTATTTCGCTGTCTTCGAATTTCAGAGAATTTTTATAGTATACTGTATTCGTAAATAATATTCAGGCAACGAAAGGGCCAAACTGGATTTTTGCTTATGAAAGTGGTCCCCCCCTTGAACCTCGTTATATTCCCTATGTATCGCGTCACCCTTATTTTTAAAGGATTATTTCTCTCGCTCGATGTATTTTCGTGTGGTCGCCGGGAGCGCGGACTGCGGGCTCTTCTCTCGCTCTCCCGTTGCCGCGTTCGCTGCCAGAAAGGCGTGCCTAAACAATGAAGTTTATGGCTAGGGCCCCGCGGGAACGACCCGGCCATTAAAACAATCGACAGTCGTGTGCTCCGGCTCTTGTACAAATACACGCGAGGATAGATACAAACATACATGTCGGAGGGAACGGCAGCTTGAGGGATGCAAATGCAGGCGCGTGAGCACAATGGCGTCCCACGAACGGACTGCGGCAGTAAATACCGGTATAATTGCCAGGCTCAAAAGTTAAGGCGCTTTTAGTCGCTCGCTCTCTCCGCTCTCTCCGCGCTCTCCGCCGGTCCGCGTCGAGAGGATCGCCTCGACTCCGCGCTGAGGTACACAAACCCGGAGAGCCGAGTTTTCGCGTTTGTCTGCGATGCAAATTTCGAGTGAGCCGACCGCGCGTGCGCCTCTCGTGAATCACGACTGATTCCGGCGAGCACGGTTGAAACGCTCGGCTTCTCGTTCCGCTATCTATTAGCGGGCTGAACGGCTCTTCTGTCGTTTCGTTGAAAATTAAATTAGTCGCTACTAGCTACCTCGTAGCCAGCGAGCCCCGATTTCTCGATCTTTATCCGACGAAACATCTTCGTGAGTCCCGAGCTTCGAAGTCGGCGAAGTTTGTGCTAATAGTGATTCACGGCGAGCGGCAGAGTTTCGATCAACGGGATGTGCCGTCCTCCTCGGTCGAAGGGTGGAGAGAAGAAACGGGTCGAGAGAGATTCAATGGAATACAATGATAGAGAGACCCAGGGGAGAGGTGCGATAACGACGAGGACGACTGACGATCGAGCTATAAAATCTCGAGACTGATGCCAATTATTGTATAAATCCTTTCACGCTCTCAACGGGAACCTTACCTTCGTTTTTTTTTTTTTTTTTTTTATATAGCGCACGCATACCTACATAGAAACCTTCGGATTTTTATTAGCCGTATCGGAGGAACCATCAAATCGCGAGTGTTTGACGTTCGTAAATAATAAAAGTTGTTTCGCATCTCGTCGCTTCTCTCTCTGTCGCCGCACGGCGCGCTGCTAATCCTCGTACAATCCGCAGGTAGGCATTAATGCTTCCTAATGGGAATTTTATTCGAACGTCGAGCGAGGCGGACGCGAGCGGTCCTAGATAGAAATCAACGAACGGATTTTGAGAGCGCAGTCTACTCGAGGGGGGGCGCCGGCGTCTTGACGACGAGCGACGTTCATGCATTATAGGCCACACTAGTGAAACTCTTGTTTACTTAAGATTCAATTTTAGATAAAGTTTTGGCCTCCATGTTCGTTGCCATGCGCTATGGTGGTTCCGTCATCGCTGGTTAATGTTTTGTCTCTTTCTGCCCCCCCCCCCCCCCTCCACTTTGTTCGCCGCTGTATTCCCATCCGCGATACACGGGCAACTCCGCATAGCGTACGAATTATGCTCGTACCAATCTACCTGCTGAAGACTCGGCTCTCCGAATACCACGCCACGGGGAAGTAGAGAGAGTCACGCGGTCACTTGCCACAGCACGCGTAACGAAGGCAAAAAAAGCAAAAAAAAAAAAAAAAAAGAAGCAAAATGCTTGATGGCGAAGTTCCACGCTCGCGCGTCCACTCATTCACTTCGCTCGTTCGGCAGAACGCCGCTCGACTACCAAATGGCCAATTCGTGTTTGCAGATTGCCTCTATCTCGGCACCCTGTAGCGCTCGTACCCACCGGCGTAGATTGCCGTTTCCTCTTTTTCCTGACAAAGAGACCAGTTCGTGAGGACGAGAGGGAGGAGTGCGTGTGGTTTCACACGTGAAGCAGTATGCGCAATGCTTGTAGAGTAATTTGCAGCGGATTGTTTGACTCGCCTACGAGCTGTTCTCCCCGTTAATCATCGGGATTTCAGTCATGACTCAACCTCTTTGGGAGGGATTTTCCAAATACTCGAGATAGGACGAAAAAGCTCGGTCCGAACTGTTATCTCGCTGCACAGTCAATGGATTTTTACCACCTCGTGATCCTCTCATCCCTGTCCTTATTTCCTGCTACTTTATTCCCTTGAGAGCAAATCAATAGCTTGACTCCATAAAGGCGCATCGACTGCGAACGTGGATAGCCTGTTCGCCCTTCCGGCGCTGGACCATCGAAATGAAGCGTCGTTGAGCAAGGCACCACGCGATCCCGAAGGGTCGGGCCGGTCCGAGTGTGCCTGCCGAGCAGTCGCCTCGGCTTTATCAGCCAGAACGTCCATTCCGTTAAATGCATTAGGGGGTATGGATGAACCGAAAGACGAGAAGAGCACTTACTCGGTAGACGAGAAGAGGCTTATCGACGTCCGGCCGGCGTCGATATCGGCCAATATTGATACCCAATGGGTCCTAGACTTCGTCCCGGGAATGCTCGAAATGGAAGCCTTCCAGATAACCCCCAGGAGGGATTGTGCGTCTCGGAATCCCTCGGTGGCTGTAGATAGGCCATCGGTACTATTTTTTCCACCGCACTCTCAGTGTCTGGTCTCTTCCTAGCACCGGTGACGTCAGTCGCGTCGGAACGCAACACCGAGATGCCGAAGAAACTTCGAAGCCCCGTTCGACTCGCGTGGAAATTGCAAAGCCAGACTGGGGACTGTTGACGAGTGGCCAGAGTGGAGACCCAAAAATCTTGTGTGTCCAGGAGAAACCGAGAGGACACGGTTCCGAATTTTAACCCGGACGCCTCGCGGCCCCTTTGTTTGGGCTACCCCCTTCGGGGATTAATGAACTCCGAGAAGTGCGCATAAGTGCAACGTGTATAAGTATATTCGAGCGGTGTGCTAAGTCCCCCGGCCCCCTCCCCGAAATATGGTCCGTGAAATATTTCTAAACACCAGTGCAGGGCGGTCGTCCGGCAAATCGTTCTCCCGAAGCTCCCTCTCCCGGGGTCCCAAAAGAGCTAAAGCCAAAGCACGCGTATAATAATAGCTAATAAAGTGGACGCGGGCTGCCCGTGGCATGGCAGGTGGCTTTCTGTTACTTCACTATGCACGAGCCACACTCCGGTTACCGGTCGGAGAACCCCCGAAAAAAAATCACCGGAGGCTGAAACCCGAACGACCGAGTACCGCATTACGCCGTTTCGGTACCAAAAACGGTTCCGAATAACAAAGTTTAGTCTACTCGAGAAGCGGCGCTTAATAAAAAAAAAAGTTGCGCATGTTCATCGAATAAGAATATAATTGGACGTCGTGATGGACTATTGTAAAGTAATAATCACGCAGGGGGAAGATAAATTTCTCTTCGAGAATCCGAAGAATACCCTCTAGTGAGAGAGCTCCGAGACATATTAATTTTTGTTATTATGATATAAGCCCAGCGCGCGTGGCTCTCTCGTGTATGAAACACACGGCCAGTGTTTCTGACGGCGTGCACTCGAGATCTCCCGCGAGCAGAGTTCAGAGACCGAGTGCTGCATTCGTCGGTGAGGGCGTTACGGCACATTACTGTCAGCGCGTCGCGGCGCGATACCGCGGGCGCTCGCGATTTGTTGTTCAGCGAACTGATCTATATAAGGTCTGTTCCGACTCTCCGTGCTCGAGCACCCGGTCCCACATCGCTGTACCTACAAAGAAAGAATTGTCTGCACTCCACACTCGAACCCGAGAAATCGGAGATTGAAAGTTACGAAGACGGTTTCGTGATCGATCCGTACAAAATTCATGATTCAGGGGGATGACGTTCTGATCTCTACTCTGTTCAAAACCGAACCCTAAGAAGTGAAACCCAGCTCAAAAAAAAAAAAAAAATGGAATAAGAGACTTAAAAAAAAATTCAGCAGGGTTGCTAATCGGCAAATGGAGATGGTCCACGCGAGACTCGTGCGCTGATCGGTCCCGAGCTGCAGAAAGAGCCCGGTGTGTGCTCCACCCGCCCACGCTGCCAGACAGAATAAAACTACGCGAGGACGGTCGTAAGTACCGAGGAAGTACTCCGGGGGGGAGGGGGGGGGGGAAGCGTGCCCAGGGTATACACGTTCGCGGGTGCGGGCGCCCGCCGGTCACTCTTTCCTTCCTCCTCTCGGTCTCCCCTCATCCCTGACCGCCGCCTCCTCGAAGAGGGTCGTCGGCGTCGAAGCCGATATAGCCCCGGAGCGCCACAACAGAGAGAGGAAGAACTCGGCCGGGCACGGATAACCGGAGCGCTACGTAACGCCGCTTTACAGCTCCGGTCCAGTTGTAACGCTAATGCCCTCGTGCATTCTGTGTGGGCGTGTCCCCCTCCCACCCCACCCCCCCTCTTCCACCGACGTAAAAACGTGAAGAGCCGAAGAGAGATAGAGATATATAGAAGGCGCGCGTGCACGGTCATTACTTTGCGGGATTTGCAATTGGTCGTAAATGCCCCGAGGCTCTGGCCTCGCGTGCGACGATCTCGTACGTGTCTCTGATTCTTTGCCTGCTTTTTTTTCCTCCTCCTCATTCTTTTCTTCCATTCCCTCGCGCTTCAGATCCAGACTGCGGTATGTATCTCTGTTCTCTCGCGGAGCACCTTTCTTTCGATATATCCATCGGCCGTTCGAGCCACTACCGCGATCCGACCTCGCGCCGCTCCGCGAGGAAGGCTTGATAATTCAGTCGGGGAACTCGTCGCGTGATCCAACTTTAATCGGGCCCGTTCCACATCGGCGATAGTTGTGTTTTGTCTTCCGCCCGGCACGACGACGTGCGGTTATCAGGGTCTCTCTAGCCATGACGATTGTCGGTGAAACAAACGGTCAGAGCGTACTGACAACATGGATATCCGTAATGGGATCTTTATTGGAATTGCACTCGTCAAAGAGGCACGATCGGCATGAACCTACGCCCGGGATCACGTAACGAGGCTCGCTCGACCGTTCCCGTGGCTGTTTCTCGAAAGCTCACGATCGGCTCGGTTAACTTTATAGCATGACGATGATGAAAGGGAAAACAAGAGGAGTTTAGACAAGGCGGTGCGGTACGAACGAGCTCTCAATTTATTCCTTTCGACACGATTAATTTCCTCGGCAGGTTTACGAAGGGCTCGTAAATGTATTCACGTTGATGCGTGCGCGGGAAGTGGGATGCATCGTCTCTTTTGTACCGTGGAAGAATAGCCTCGCGTGGCCTTGTCCTCGAGCTGAGAGGTGCGCGCACACACACGGCCGATCGGTTGCGCGAGTATTGTCCGAGCGTCCGACGGCGAGATAGCCACGGCCAGCTGTGCTGTACGGAGACTTCGGGAGGTATCTTGTGCCCGAAGTCCGGGCCGTTCGCTCGGGAGACAGCGCACCGGAGCTCGGAGGTATGCGACGCCGAGGAAAAGGGACTCGCTTGATTTTTAATCGCTAAACTGCCGTAACGTAATAACCGTTAATAACCGCACCTTTGCCGGTGAGCCACAAGAGTGCCGCTAAGTATCGAGTCGCGCGTGGGCGCCGAGCCCTCCGCACGGGAAACTTAAGACCTATAACCGCTTCACGACAGGTTGTTGTATCTCGGCGAAGCATGCGAACGTGCTCTCATGGACCGTCGAGCGAACCGCCTGATTGCTTCGGAAACAGCGAATGGACCCCGGCGCGATATAAAGTATTCCTCGGCGAGCCGCTGAGAGAGAGGGCGGGAAGTTTCGATCAGAAAAAGCTTTGGCACGAGTTGCTGAAAGCTACGAAGTTAAATCGTTAAATCGTGACTTCTCCTGCCCTCCTTTTATTTTAGCCTTCTCCTCGGCTCGCATCCATCGGCTCGGGAGAACTGTGCGCATAAAAGAGTCATAGAAGACCCGAGGAGTGCATGGCCGAGCCGTTAAAATATAAATCCGGCGAGGGAGAGACCGAGAAGCGGGGAACCAAAGCCCTTGGATACTCAAACACCGGAGTCGAGAAACTGCAACTCTCTCGATACGATTCTGGTTTTTATGTCTTTTCCAAAGCTTCGTATTCTATATATAGCCTATAAATATTATCGCATAAATATTTTAATATACAGACTATCGCGGCGAGCCCGCGCGATGGGCGTTGAATGGAACCGTTGAGAAACAGAGAAGGAGTCGAAGATTTAAATTTCTAAAGGAATATGCTCGGGTTACGGCCACATTTGCCGAACGAACGATCTTTATGCACCGAGTGCCGACGCTTCGTCGGCCTTTATATTGTATACTCTCTATATCGGAGAGACAGTACGTTTTATAAGTATATCGACGTTTGCCAACTCTGGCGCGCGCGAGTGCGCCGAAGGTGTTGACACTTTATATTGTAATAAGGGGGACCATAAGATGTGCGCGCACGCGCGAGAAAGCGCCGAATGCGTGGCGCAGGGAGAGCTTTACTGCATGTGGGTCGGGACGTGAGGGCTCTCTCGCGCTCTTTTATCGCATTATTTCTTCGTCTGCTTTTATGACTGCGCGTGGCGGTCGGGGCAACCGACACGCTCTTTCTTTATTCACTGCTCCCTCTCGCTTGCTCGGGATATCTGAATTCGACAGTGGGTCTGTCGAGACACCGCTCTATCGGGTATACGGTAACGGTCGCGGAACACAGAAATCGAATTTAACATCTGTATTCTCCTCGGTTGTCTTCTCCAGAAATAAAAAAGAAATGCCCGCTATTGCGTCTATACCACCTTCATCTGTCGATATCGAAAGCAGCTTTTGTGCGACAATGGCCGATTTCGCTGAAGTTCACAACCATACCCATACGATAGTCGGGTATCGAAGTGGTATTATGTTCTACTCTTTCTTAAGTGCAACGATCGTGATTTTCGACTTCCATTTCCTGTACGCAGTAAATCTTGGCAATTGCGATAGCCTTTTGTTGCTCTACGCAATGTATTTTTTTTTGCCTCGATTTCTTTCTCCGCTTTTTGAGAGCCGAAAAACCGGAAACGTCGAGTTACAGCTTCGAGTTCGCGATAATGCTTCTCCCGCCGCACACGGTATGAAAGGTCTGTACTGCAACAAATATTTCATGTCTACAAACGTCTTCGATTGGATTTGGCAATTTCCGTTTTTTATGTCGTTAAAGAATCATATTTTTAACAAAAAAATAAAACTTACAAAAACACTTTGTCAAATGTACAAACTTTCTTACCGCGTACCGGCGCATGCGACTTTAATTAAAAGCCAACAAATCATGAAATTTAATATCCAACAGGAATCCGGAAAAAGACAGCTTGCGACTCGAGCCCTTACTTTTATATTTCACCGAACGAAATACGTTTTTCCGAATGAGCAGAATTTATCTCGGTCATGTTTCTATTTTTTGTCCCCCCCCCCCCCCCCCCCCCGACCGCAGCTATCTCGGCAGAGGATCCCCTCTACGTAACGTACCCCAGGGTATTATCCCGCTGAGCGCAACTTATCTTCAAGACGTGCGGCTTGAACCTTTGTTTCCATAAATCACACACACACCGCTCTCCTTGCGATTACCGTTGTACTTCAGTAGAACGAAGACGAAGCTCTCCAGGAATGGGCAGGTGTTCGCACGCGGCGTGCACCCACTGTCACGCTCGGTGCACCCGTGCCCGCAACTCTTCTTCTTCCTGTTCTCCAACGTTCCATCCTTCGCCCTCTCTTCCTCCTCCCTTTCGCAGTCTCTCCCTTTCCCTTTCCGCACGAAGAGCGCACGACGATCCTCATCCCCGCGATCTCGCTCCGTTTCTTCCCGGCGCATGCTTCTTCATCGTTTAAGTGCTTTTTTATGCGGTTTCACCGTTTCGTTCTCGTCCTGCAAGCCATCTTTTTTTCATCCTCCTCTACCTCAGTCCTTTCTTACCTTTGCCCGTTCTCCCCCTCGTACCTCGGTCCTCACGAGCGCGGGGGAATTTTCGGTTCTGGCATACGGCGTAATTACCGCGTCCTGTGGTTTGCTGGTGGTTTGCCGAGGTGGTAGAGAATTCTCCCCGACTACAGGTGGTCCAGTCTCGTCCACCTCGAATTTTTGGTCGTTCGCGATTGTATATAGGCACACGAAGCGCATCGGTGCCGTCCGGGACCGAGCACTCTCGGCGGGAGAGCGTTCGTTCTCCTCGTTCGCATTTTATCCCTGTGGAAAGACGACGCCCGCGAAATTGCACGGGAGAAGATCACGCTGCGGAGTATATGCTCCGCCGGATAAGCGGGCTTCCTTGCGGATCCGGAGAGGTGCATCGAGGTGCCGGGATCTCCGCCGACACGCTGAGCGCGCACCACGCTAGCGACTCCCTCGGAGGGAAATACGAGGCGAATCTCGAGGCACTTTGCTCTCGCCCCCGGCTCTTCCTCCTCTCCGGGTGCCGTATCGAGTCTTCCTCGCTGGCCTATTCGCTTTCGTCCCGCTGAGCCGAGATGCGAAAGGTTTTTGCGAAGGCCGCGGCGGCCGAAAGTGCTCCAGACCGGGGGAGCTCATGCAGCAATCCGAGGCACGCGTAACTATCCTCCGACCAGTAAACCTACCTACCCGACTGTACCGAGGGTTCTTGCTAGTAGCATTTAACCACCCAGAAAATATGCAGTTGCCGAGAGAGGCGTGGCTCTCTGATACTCGAACGCTGCCTCATGATCCTGCCGAGACTTACAACCGGCGCAGTCGTATTGCATGCTACGATAATACTCTCACTTTTCCTTTTCGTCTTCCCCACTTCAGTGGGTATTTAGTTGCACTGAAAAATCTCGGCCAGAAGGCACATTTTAATATCCATTGCGAATGAATGACCAGTTCAAGGATAGCTCGAGGCAGCAGGGTAAACGCTGTAAGCCAACTCAGTATGACCCTCTCGTGTGTACAATTTTTGTAATTTCGACAACGCAAATAATTATTTTGAAAAAATAAGTGCCTCCGGAGGGATAGTCTTTGCGTTGAAAAAAAATGTACCTCAAGGCTGTCCGGTACAATTTTGAGAAATACTGATCGACGTACACAATGGACGGTTCAGTGGGCTAAGACAGCAGTAGAACGATCTTACGTTGGTCGGCCGGCCGCGATTCCTCCGGCGTTATTCTCTTGTCCTATCTTCGGCTTCTTCGCACGGTGTCGAGTGTGTGTGTATATTGGCATAAAGGGTACACACGGCTGCGATAATGGTCGGTCGAGAGCTCGGCGAGATTGAGTGTCTACTATTCCGCAAGTCGAGAAAAGTACTTTCGCGGTGACCGGGCGCACGGGGTACAGAGTTAGCCTTCGGCTGCGAAACGTGCATTGGTGCACCGTGAGCGTGCACTGTGAGCGGCGTTGATGCCGGTAGGCGTAACGAGGAATTTCGCCCATTGCGAGCGCGTAACCGGAGACGCACCCGCGAGAAACTCCGCGACCGCGAACGTCGCGGACACGCTGCGGAAAGTTACAGCGCGAAGAGCGCGTTTCCAGCGATCCGCGCCTAGGCCTTTTACCATCGCGGAGAAGTGGGCAGCGTGTGGAACCGCGTGAAATCGGAGATTCCGCGAGTCGCGGGTAAGCGCATAAACGCGCAAAGCTCTCATGTTAAACTGGTTTCTCGAGAGGCGGTCCGCTACGATGCTCGATGTAACTTTCGAAAATCTGACGCGCGCGCGCGCGCGTCTCCCGTTCGATCGAGCGCGAGATCGACGATCGATTAATGGAAATTCGACAGGCACCAATTTTCTCGGCCTTCATCCCTCGAGAGCCTGCCGGGTTGAGAGTAAATTCGCCGGCTCGGAATATATAGGTCAGTAGATTCTCGACGACAAATTGCTTACTCACGCGAGGAAGGCCTCGTTGAAAAGAGAGTGTGGGGAGATAGAGACGAATTTGACGAAGAATAATGAAGCTCCGAGCTTCGAGTCATCGGGACCCCCCCAGCCCCGCGGTGTACCTGTGGCTCGCGGTGCACATTTGCACTTTGAATTTTATGCCCGGGAACAATAAACGTTTTATAATGATGCTGCATTATCCGGAGAACCCGTTTCGCCCATTAGTGTACAACGGTGCATATCGCGCGTGTATGAGGGATAGAGAGAAAGCACCTGCACCTGCGCTAAAGGATCACCCCGCCCGCTCCCACTTGGCTCGGGGTTGTGTGTGCGTGGCTGGAAAAAGGGTTGGATCATCGAGAGCCCATTGCGTCGGAGACCTCCAATTTGATCCCACCGAGGAGATATACCGATACCACCCCCTTGACAGGGCACTTCACCGATCGACGAGAGGCTCGACGCACACTGCATAAGTCGTACTTCGCCGATACCGAAGCCCGCGAGGTTCTTACTCAAACCGGCACGTACCATACCGGTACTCTCGCACACGTAATACCCCCCCGTTCTTCCCGTATAAATCTGACAGGAGTGAAACAAGAAGAAAACGAAAAATACCGCGGCGAGAGAAACATGCCGCGCATGCGCAGCACAAATATCGCGTAATAGCTGTGTATATATATATATATATATATATATATATATATATATATGTATATATGTACCAAAGTTACCACGGAAGATGCATATGCACGGATGCACATAAACACACGGGCGATAAATTATTTTTGTTTCTTATATGCGCACATTCGTCCGGAATAGGTGTACGCGAGAAACAACGTAGTAAGTGCGGCCTCGGACGACTTTCACGTTCCCGAACGCGGGGAGGGCTGTGCGCGCCGCGCGGTTTCGCCTCACCCGCGAGCGCTCGCGTTCACCCGCGATGTATAAAATTCTCGACATGATAATTTCGAGATTTATGGTCCACGCGGAGGGGCCCCCGCTCGGGCGCGAGCAAACGCGTGCTGTTGTACACGGGAACGTTAACGACGTTGATTTTACCCCTCGACGAATATCTCCCCATCGTTTTCGTTGTGTTCTTGTTCGTGCTTCGCTCTTGCTTCTTCGCTGCATCATAGTTTTCTTGTGACTCGGGTTCGTTTCTCGGCGGCCAAATCGTCTCTACCCAATTGCACACGGTCGGCCTCTCCTCTCACCCTCCCGGGCAATTCGCCACTGTGGAATCCAGGAATATATCGTCGGTCGGTAATATTTACGGGCGAGGAGTATGAATATTCCGCCGGGTTTATTTTACGTGCTCGCGGGAGTGAACCGCTTCCTTATGCTCGGTGCGGCTCCGATGTTGGACCATACGAGAGGGTCGGAGGTTAATGAAACCTCGTGAAAAAATGCAAATAAGCGGTGTGCCGCACGCTGCATTACACCGCCGTCGTCGTTGTCGTCGTCGTCGTCGTCCTTTACCTTCTCTCTTCTTCGCCCGTACTACCTCACCGCGACTACTTTCGAGGGTTAACGTATTCCCGCGAGCGCGGAAAGATTCTCCCGATTCTTCATGCTCGCTTCAGGGTTTTATGCACGTCGTGTTTAAAAAAAAGCGCACGCGAATGTTACCTCTTTACCGACAAAAAGGAAACCGCGGTACTCGTACGCTTTTTTTTCTTTTTCCTTTACATTCACACCCGGCTTTCGAATTTTTACCGTTTTCCGATGTAGCGCACAAATTTATGCGAGAAAGAGTAAGTACCAACCGAAAAGTCTCACGCTATTTGCGGATGCCATTTGCATATATGCTCGAGCTACCAACAGTTGGAGAGAAAAATAAATTGTAAAATTACCGAAAATAAAATTGTAGATTTTGTGAACAAGAAATGTTTGTTAAATGTGCAAACCTTTCTTACCGTGTATTCCAGTTACTCGTCATATGAAGTCTGACAGAAAATATCGTACTTGTCTTGAAAATAAATACTTTCTCGACACACGAAGTAAAAAAAGATTAAATGAAAAACATAACTCTGAGAATTTAATTTGGAGCAGGGTATCGCAGGGGTGAAAACGGCAAGGGTAAAAAAGTCGTTGGCGCGAACGCATTTCTCGTATTTTTCAAGAAAACGTTGAGAATGCAAGACCGTGCGACAGGTGTGGGTAACACGGTAGTTGGAAGCGAGAGTCCCGTTCCCGGTGAATTCGAGTGCCATATGGTTGGGACGGTATAATGGTCAAAACGAGCAGGAAGGTTCACGATGTTCAGCGATCGTAACAGGATAGATTCGCCGGGGTAGAGATACTGTGGTGGAACATCAACGAGCCGGATAGTAATTAACCGACGTTGGGGCTTCATCGTGAGAAGCTACATGGTACCTTCGATGGGGTCAGTGATTGAATGGCTTTGGGTTATCACGTTCGGGCTTTTTTCCACGTCCGATCCCAATCAAGTTCGCTCGCGATAAACGTGTAATACCCGACGTGCGCGAGCGAGCGCGCGCGCGCGCGTACGTGCGGGGCAAACGTTAAACTAGCCACGCATATTCTCGCGTGATCGCAATGATTTACGGTACTAATAAACTTGGCAAAAATTAGCATAATGCTCGGGTCGAGGAGGGCTCGAACTCTCACCGCCGACTTTTCTCCCCCGTTTAAACGCGGTTATACCTACGTGCTCGCCGCTCCGCCTATGGTTGACTTCGTAATAATGTTGCATGATTTACAACCATTTTGGTACGCCGATGCACCCGGTGGACCGAGGATGCCATATATAGTCTTACACTGTTGGCCACGATTATCGCTTATCCTCGTCGAGCCACGAACACGCGCGCGCACTTCAACGTTTCTTCGTAGAACGCGCGTTAATTACGAGACATTGTTTTAATTCTCGCGTAGCGGCGGTAATCTTATTGTCGGTTTGAGAATGATTTATGACCAGCGGCGATTCGCGTTTATCCGAAGAACTTTCAGTTCGCTTTGCTGTATCGTTTCGTGGCACAGCGGATCGCTTCGTTATTTGTCGATCTCCGGATCCATCGCTCGAGACGTTCGAGATTTCTCAAGCGATCGACCTGACGGGCATCTGTGACGATAAACTTTTGATAAACTCGATTATCTCACAGAGTTACGCAAGAGCTTGACCCTCCCGAGTTGCCTCTCGTTTATTTTCCGGACGATATAAGTATGAAACGCATTTCGAGAAAGTACGATCTGTACCGACGACACGACGTTCGTGGTGTATGATACACATCTTGATACTTGACGCCCGTATACTTAGCTCTGCCAGTGCGAGCGGTGATTTTTTTGTTGTTTTTTTTAGTCTTCCTTTTTAAATCTTTTTTGACGTACCGAAAAGCGAGAGCGGTACGCAACGCGGCGTCGTCAAGAAAATCGGAGCTCCGCCGACGACTTTCGACCGCTCGGTCGTGAGCTCGGGACGCTAATTAGACGCAATTAAATCCAGCCCGAACAAGCTGGGCGAGGTTCGAGATCTCGAAGGTTCGAGAGCTCGCGAAGCTACACGCATCTGCGGTGCGCGCCCGGCTCTCGTGTCATGGAGTAATGAAAATTCTGAGTGCTTATGGGATCTCGATGAATTTATATTGCACCGTCCTTGATTCCCGTCGGGCCCCATGATCGGGCCAGCCGATCTCCGCGAGAGCCGTCGTTCGCGACCCGGTCGTATCACGATTTTTCGCTCTCTACGGAGTTGCGAAACTGTCTCTCTCTCTCGGAGACCGGGAGAGGCGCTCTCGCTCTCTTTAGCATGACCATATATTACCGGGCCCAATAAGGCCCGCTTTCGCGTGTATGAACTGTAAAAATGCATGAATTATTTATTGGTGGCCGGCCTCAACCCGCGACGCCATTATTATCTTATTTTATTGGTCGTACAATCGTAATACGAATAATTTCGATACATGCGATTTCTGGTGGGCTATACAGTATGCTCGGGAGACGCGCTTTATGAAACCGGGACATTCGTAATTGTCCGACTTTTTTCGTCGTATAATTTTTTTTTTTTCTCGGACACACCGGCGATCTTCGGCGATCGTAAACATAACGAGAATTTTTTTTTAATCGTTCCCGTCTGACGTGCGATATTGAATCCTGATGTCATTTAACGGATAAATCTCATACGAATTATTATTATTTTGTTTTTTACTTTACTCTGGTTCTGTATCGTGTGTCAGTACTTGCATAATTATACGCTAGCACGATATTCACAAACTCTTGTTAAACTCTGGAGGGAACGGGTGAATAAGAAGTGGAGCAGAATGAGTTATCGTCTGGTCACGCAATATGCCGAAGCTTCGAACAAGGCTCAGTTTTCTAACGCGGCCCTCGTTTGTACACGCGCCGACGGTATTTTCGGGTCGTGGATCATCGGGCAAAAATATTCCCACGAGCTTCCTCCTTGGCCTCTTCCCCAAATCCCCCTCGCCCTCATCGAGATCGGATTCGCGTGTGCATAACTTTGGTTGTGAAAACCAATTAATAATCCCGAGCATACCTAATTGCCGTGATGATTATGACTGTATATCGCGCATACGTGGCTGCAGACTTATTGCCTCTTTAAAGGAAAATACGTGAAACGATCGGCCGGCCTTCGCGCCAACGAACGGTGTAAATCACGAGTGTACGGTCGAGGGAATTCCACGCACTCTATTTGTCCCTACTTGAGAAATTTAATCGGACGAGCAATGATTCGCGACCCCTCTTGAACCTGTGGAGCCTGAGAGAACCCAGGCGATAGAAAATATTTTGAAAGCGATATTTCGTAAATCTCACAAGTCGAAGGTGGGCAAAGATTTTTAAAGATCTTTAAAGAAATTAAGTATTGTCGTATATGCAACAGATTGACATTTTCATCGTTAACCTGATCGGTAAAAAAAGTTTTTATTTTTTTACATACATACATTTATAAATCTTTAAACCATTACTTGGTTCATATGATTTAGCTTGTTTTTTACTATTTTTAGAGAACACATTTTAAGTACTTGACGTACCATTTTTACTGTTTTTTTTTTAAAGTATTTTTTGGTTCATTTCACCTGTTTTTGAAATCCAGTGGATGATTGATTATCCAACAACATATTTGTATGGTATGAAAGTAGTCAAGCGTATAAGGTTTTCCAACACATGACTAATCCACCGGAAATTTCGGTCCCCGACCGCAACTACGGACTCGCGATATTTCAAAAGATTCGTGCCTCGATGGGCGGATCACTCGCGTACGCAGAATCGAACGGTTGTGCCGGATAACGCGAAAGCTAGAGTTCGAGCAGGAACGGGCGCTCAAAAAAAAATAAAAAAGGGAAGACTCGCTTCATCGGTAATACGCCTTTTTTAGGAAGCATAATTTTCTTCGGCATTGGTTTTTTCGTCGATGGGCGAACCGCCATAAATAAATGTTGTTTTTACGGCTGCCAAATTGGCCGTTTAAAGTACATTGGACTTTTACTGGCTGAGAGCTCTCGCGCGAGAGGATACAACACTACCGGACCGCGGCTGAGGAGCAAAAATCGAGCGGAGCCGAGAGAGACAGACTCACTTGCTCGCCGCACGAGAAAGTATCGACTTCGTTTTCGCAAGCAAGTGCCGACGATATTCTACGAGCCGAAAGAGTATAGAGAACCCGCCCTTATTTCCGAAATGCCTTGCGTACAGCCGAGACAACGAAATTGCCATTTCGGTGGCGCTGCCGCTCCACGCGAACCGTTTGGCGCACCGGTGCGTGTGTGTATCACGCCCGGGGTTAAGGATTTTTTTTTCGTCCGATAATACGAGCGCGGTTCACCGGGCGTAACGCACACCGGACGCATCTAGAGTGCGCATCACCGAGAAAAATTAACGGAAGGGAACGGTATAATACCGCTGCAAACTTGGCCACGTAAACGCTGAACCATAAATCTCACGTGGTCGACACGTGCCGTGAATATCAATTAATTACTTCGACGTATGAAACTCGGTAATGCGGCGTTAAATATATTACCAGACGGCGATAATGACAAGTTCGATTAACGACTAGAACGAAGCGGATCTCGAAAATTCCGCGGGAATTACCTCGAATAAACAATATTTTTATCGACTGTCGAGAAACGAGTGTCACCGAAGGATATTTATTTACCTGCCGATAAAAAGACTAATGGCCTCTTAAAGAGATATTCTCCCGGTGTGCATAAAACCCCGTGAACCAACATCGGCAGCGCGCAACCCGAGCCGTAACTCGTTGATAAGAAGAAGAAAAAAACGTACGAAAGATTTCCATACGAGATTTTGTTTACGAGCTCGGCCAAAGATAGACACTTTATAGACTCGGTGGTGGAATGTCACTTGCCCGGAATCGCCGACTTTTCGTGACTGTAACGCAAGAGATAAAGCGGAACTTCAAATAAAAAAAGTGTATGGTTCCGATATGCCTATTTTTCAGTCGTTTGAGGGTCGTAAAAACGAATACTCGGTAGTACCGCGACGAGCGTAAAAAATAAAAAATAAGACAAAAGTAGTCGCGATAAAAAGTCTATGCCGAAGTGCGTCATCTATTTTTTTTTTTTTTTTTTTTTCGTTGGAAAACATCAAAGCGTGCGGCTCAACCCGTTCCAACGATCGAACGTAGGTTAGCTCGCATGCCACTTCGTGATTGACGCGTTTCACGTGTGCTGCACAGATAGCCGATGCTCCGCGGTCCCGTCACGTCTCTCAAAGTATAGTCGTATATAGCTGGAAGTATCGTCGAGATCACGGCGCGAGTACGCTTTAATAGGATGCGAGAGCAAAGGCGCAGGCGCAAAAACGGCATTCCTAGAGTTTGACTTTACGGTCTCGGCCTCCGGGTTATATATGCCTGCGGATCCGTAAAAACCTCGAAACAACCTTCGGTATTCGTTGGCGTTTGAGCGTGCTCAACCGAGAGAGCGCATAGGAGCGAGGAGGGAATCTCTTCACGGAGTCTAAAACTCGTTGCTGATGTGCTTCGGATGAAAGGCAATCGCCCGGCCCGGAGGTGGGCGCCCGCGAGTTGTGCGCTCTCTGCTCGCGTATCGGTTTTACCGAACGAGCGAGGCACACGTTTTGCCACGCTTCGACATCCCCTCCAGCGAGCTGTTACTTGCAGATCGCTGAGGCGAGTGAGCAATGCAAATTGGGGGAGGGGTGGCGGAGGCCCAATAAAAAAAACGAGGGCGACATGCAGTAAATACGAAAAATGGCTCGAGGCTATTCTGTAAGCGTAATTGCGACGTATATTTTTTCCGCATCTAAAATGTTGGTCGTATAAAAAGGTACCGAATTCCCGCACGGACCAAAGTATGTGTGGCACGGATGGAAATATATATATCTGTGATGTGTTAAAAATATTCTCACTTGCTCGCTTTGAGCTTGTTTATCCACCCAGAAAAAAAATTTATTTGACGGCCACCGTTTTTTTGGTTTAGGGTAAAAGTGCTGAATATGGCCCACCTCGATCAACACGTAAATCAATGATATATGGACCGGTCCATATTCCCCACTTTTACCCTAAGTAAAATATTTATTTGAATTACATAAATATTTATTTGAATTACATAAATATTTATTTGAATTACATAAATATTTATTTTTATTAAATGAATAGTTACTTAAATGAAATAAATATATTATTTAATATAAATATATATATAAATATATATATAAATATAAATATATTATTATTTAAATCAAATAAATATTTTACTGAAACCAAACAAACGGTGGCCGTCAAATAAATTATTTTTCTGGGTGTAGAAAAGTCAATCGTGAATAATATTTTAAATGAGGAATTACAAAAAATCCCGCAGGTAGATACTGTTTGATTCTGCATGGCTTATGAAGAGTCCTTCGTCTCCGATTTTTTAGAACAAGGTACGCGGGGAAGCTCTCCTCGGTCCACGAAGGATCGCGCATCGAGAAGAGAGAGCTTCTTATGTTCTCTCTGCTCGACGGCCTCGGGGCGACCATTACGTTTGCTCTAATGTTCCCGCTCTTGATTTTAATGTCCCTCTCGCTCGTTGAGACTTTTACGATTCTTCATTTTCATCAGGCTTTATGTGTACCAGCCGGTGCGCCGGTAGAGCAGTAACTCGGGCTCGTTGCGTTACGTCTCGCTCGCTCTCTCGCAGTCTCACCGTGGGTCGCCGGTCTGTCGTGAGCATGCCCGTCGTCCTTTTGTAGGTTCATTAGCGACAATTTCCGTTCCGCCGTTTGTCAGACGAGCAACGGCAACTCTTCGTCGCCGTTTCGTTCGTTCGTCCCGCTTCGCTCGGTGTCCACCTGATTCTCCGTTGACCGCTTCGTGGACGCGACGTTGCACGTGGCAAACGTGCGCGGCATATGCCCGAGAATCGGTCACGTGAGATCGCAGCCCGAGCGAGATGAACCGTGTGCGTGTTCGCCGACGTTACGTCGGGGATTTCTCGTCGATCGCAAACCTCCCCAACGAAAAAGCTCTGGGCTATCTCGGTCTGGTCGTTACGCCTTCACGCTGGACGTTTTGCACGCAGAAAATCAAGCCCGAGCGCGCGTTTCTCGGTGATGCGTTCTCGCCAAGAGCGTTCGTGCGAATGTTAAAACGCGCACCGCGAGGAATACGAGTCCGCGGAAGTTATACAGTATGAGAGACAAAAGTGTTTGCCTCGAGCTTGCATCGGTTGCAAGGTAAACGTTCGGTTGAAACGGGAGTACCGTACATGCGTGCTGAATATATAGTTTGTACGGGAACGGTGCAGATTTTTTTCTTAAGTCGTCAAGGAAGCAAAAGTTACTTACATTCATCCGCGGAGATATTCCTCGGGGAAATTCTCCGGAAGGCGGAAGGGGTCAACGTCCGACGAAACTGCCCAATCACCGCATTGTTCTGAAAAATGTGAAAATGAAATTATCTACCAACTCCAATTTTACGCGACGAAAACAAACGACCAACTGGCGCCGTCGATGCTCCCGGAAGAACAATCTTCTCTCGCGTGTGGCGGTAATAATTTTATGCAGAATTATACACTTTTGGCACATTTTAAAACCGTTAGCTCCAAAATATAATACACGCGCATAATGAATAATGAGTTTGGCGCTTTGGGAATGAATAATGAACGCATCTTTGTATATTCTTTCGGAAGCCTCGCAATTCACCGCAGTGTCCCCGCGCCCCGGGACCGGACGGATGTCCCGGAGGAAACTCCACCGAGTTTCTCTCGGTAGGTGGTCGCAGAGGGAAACGTCGAAACAGCGCGAACAAGTTTCGTGTCTGTTTGCGGGGCTGACCGCTCCTTTCGGGCTACGCGCGTTTCTCCCCTCGGGTTTTCGTCGACGGGTTCCGCCCACACTACCGGGCCGGTCCCCCTCCGAAAGCCAATTTTATTTTATCTATTGTCATCTACCGGTCCGAGGAAGGTGGCTGCGGGATTCTCGGGGGATTAACCGCAAGTGAAATCTTCGTGCTGACGCCGGACACGCGCCTCACGCTGAGATAACGGCCCCGAGAGAATCGTGCTGCGGCGATCCACCTTCCGCGTGGAAGCCGTGCCGGTGGTTCTTAAATCTCCTTCGGTTCTTCGGAGTATCCTCGAAGGAAAGACCGGCGGAAGATGCTATGGAACGAGCGAGAGAGAGAGAGAGAGAGAGGGAGAGGCGGAAGAATAAAATAAAAATGAATAAGGAGAAGAGGCACGGGTAGAAGCGCCTCAAACCCCTGCGGCATCGCACCCTTCCTCGGAGACGACGCCCCGGTAGATCGTCACCCTCGTCCTCGTCATCATCGTACAGATGCACGGTCCCCGCAGGGCCAATGCGCTGCGCGCTTCTTAACGAGCAGGAAACTGCATTAACGGTAAAAGCGCAAGATATCGACGGTCTTAAGGGAAAAGAGGCGCATGAAGCGTTCATCGAGCGATGCCTGCAAGTCCTTCTGCCACTGGACCATCGACATCCTCTCGTGCACCTGAGTGGTAGCGACTGCATCATAGATTGCAACTGTCGATGTAACGAGAGGGTGCGCGATGCCACACGCGAGACGCGTAATACCATTACCGTGTACGGCCACGGAGTCATCGGTAGTGCGCGACTCTTCAAAGTCTACTTGCACCGCGGGCGAGCGGGCAATTTCGCACGAATCGATACATCGCTATGGGCGGTGTTGCCTTCCCGATCGTTTTTCTGCACATCGCCGGAGTTATTTGAACAAGGGAGCGATTCGACAGCCGACGATCGGTTAAACCTAGATCCACGAAATCGGCACGTTTCACGTGTGAAACGAAATCATCCCAGAGGAAACACGCCGGATAATGACAATGATCACGAAGACACGAAGTTTTCGTGAGGGTCATTATATCATTTCTTTTTGTTCTTCGGTACAATTAAATGCGACGCGAACGGAGGGCCGAAGGCAGATACGTTTACACCTGTGAACGTTTCGTAAACGATCGAGAGCGCGCTCGTCTGCCGAGGAAGAGAGTTCCTACTTTGCTCTCCTTAATTGCGGATAATCGATGAAGAAACCTACAGAGATCATAGGGATTTCGAGAATAACCGAAAAAGCTGAGACTCGACAACGTCTCTGCCTTTCGGCACTGCGGACGAATTCTCTCGAAATAAAACAAAAAAAAAAAACGAGAACTAGTTTTCGTGCTGGCGACTGCCGAATAGGAGATAGTTCTAGGGCCACGTGTGCTATTTCGCTGCTGCTGTTGCTTCCAAACTAGTTATCCCGGTCGAGCGCAATTATCCAAGGACGAGGGCGGTGGCGCGCGGCAGGTGATCCCGCTCTCTTCTTCGTTACCGGGGCCGAGAAACGTATTAGCAGGATATATCCCCCGATTTCCTCTTGCGCTGGGAACCCTAGACGGGCAAAAAGTGTAGTAGACGAACGAGCTGCCTAGGATATACCCCCGCATGCCGTGCAGTCGGTGTCTGCGTACGCCTTCGGACCATCCCCGTGTGCCGCCTTCGGCAGGTGAAACGAAAAATTCGCGTAGTAGGTCTCGGATAGAGAAACGGCGAAGAGATACGAGAAAAAAAAAGGATAGACACACACATATCGCAGCAGTTTCGTCGAGAGAAACTAATCATTATAACAAACTCGCCCGTGCCCCGTTACGAGAATGATGATGATAAAAAAAGGGGCATGTAATTTTATACCCCATGCTGGGAACGAAAAGTGCCTAATCTGAATTTGCAAGTAAATTAAATATTCTCTCTTGATTCTCAATCGTATATCAATGAAATCAGAATTTCTCGCCGGGCCGGCGATGGGACGGCGATAAATTTCCGATGAATATTTCGATGAGAGCGAAGGGGCACGGCATATAGGAGTAGCGTATAGCGGCGATTAAAGAAGAAATGTAAACAACAAAGTCTGGGAGTGCATACTCGGGGCGCGAAACGGGCGATTGAGCGGCAGGTTTCGAAAAGTATCCTTTCGTCCTTTGCACTTTGTTGGGGCATCGGAGTGACTTTTAGAGCGAGAGACCGGGCCATCAGCAGGTGCCTCGAATAGCATCGTATCGCGGCTCGGGGAACACAACGTTTCGCGAGGCTAGTGTCCGAATTCGTTGCGTGTCCGCTGCGTCGTGCCCATTCCGCCTGAATATTCGCGAATAGTCAGGTAGAATTCGTATCCTTTCGCTAGTCTCGAGAGCCTCGTGATGTGTTCCATCGGCGTTCGGTATAGTCGTCCCCCGCGGCTGTGGCGTCAAGAGTTAGTTCTACACCGGCGTATAAAGTGCTCCCTCGCGAGAAGTCTCTTCGTTCCCGGGTATTATAGACTCTTTTTTGAATATCTCTCCGAGTTCTCGGCACGGGGCTCTCTCGCACCTGCCACCCGCTCGAGAACGGGTCGGCGTGTGTTTCATGCAGAAAAGAAATGCGCAACGGAACGAGAAGCGGCTCGGAGGAACTAGAAATAGGCGCGGGCGCGAGCTGTAGCTTTTTCTTTCGGTATCTTTTTTTCTTTCTTTTTTTTTTTTAATTCTTTTATTATTTCCACCGCCGCGAAACCCACGGCTAATTCGTTTCGCGGGTTCGAGAGGACTGCGTCACCTGCGGTTTCGACAACATTCGTCGATTTCTCATTCGTTCGTTGCAGATGCCGCACCGGAAAGGAGGAGAGAGAACGAGAGAACCGCGAAGAGTCCCGACGCCCGGCGACAGTGCCGATCGTCTTCGACGAATACCACTTTTTGTTGGATCGCGAGTCTCGATTACATTTTCTGTTGGAATTCGATCGTATACCCGGTGCGCGCGCCGTGCGTTCGCTCTCCGCTCGACGGAGTCTTGTCATCGTCATTCAGCGGATGAGGCGGAGAGAGGATGGGTGGGTTCTTTATCGCCTACGATCCGAGAATTCTTGCGATACACGACTGTAGTTTGTGGAATCGTGCACAACCACTGGCCTGCTAACCTTCGTACGACGATTGTCGTTAACAAATGCAAAATACCGGTCTATCATACGATCTATAACATTATTTTACCGAACTAAACTCAGCGAATCTTTTCGGGATAATTCCCAGAAAGATTCTCGTGGAAAAAACATTTTACGGTTGAACTGTTATTTTGCGATTCTGATATTGATATATCAGTGCGACGCCGATGGCTGGAAATTCCACCTTGCCCGGTCGTGGTACCGGTCGTGCAGAGTATATAAGTCAATGTTCACGACGTGGTATATCGAGAGCAAACATCGCGAGGGCCGTGCGCCCCCGCTGCGAGACGACGACGACGCTCAGGTCGCGTCTCCCGCGGTGCGAACCTCCGGCACTCTTTCGCTCGCGCACACCAGAAACAATTTTCTCCGTGTACCGCGTTCTAGTCGGGCGCGGCGTCATGCGGAAATAGTTTCTGTAAGAGAGGAGGTTGCTCTCGCGCACCGGGAGACTCCGGCTAGTCGCTCGCCCAGTCGAAACCGACACCGCGGAGGCACGTGCCGCTGGGCCGTTTCCCACGTGCTGCGCCGATCTCAGCTACACCACGAGGCTTTTTCCTTTGCTCCTCTCTCCGGCTCTCGTGCCTTTTGTATTTTCGGCTAACGCGCACGTCTTCCCTATGAATAGAATCTAAACGAGCCTGGAAATGACTCTTTTGCGCGCCACATGGCAGAAGACTCGGTACTTCCTCCGTTCCATTGTTTCCTAAAGTCCTTGAGATCTCGTATCTTGCGGGACATCCGCTGGACAAAAAACGGCCTCTCGTCGAATTCGATACGTTCACTTTCGTTCCTCAGCAATGGTAGTTTTTTATTTCATACTCTCTCAGAATGGGCAATATTCTACAAAAATTTATGTTTGGAGAACATTGTCGTTTCATTCGTGTAAAAATAAAATGTTGATCTTAAAAAAAAAAAAATTCCTGTTTCGTGAAAATATAGGGGTCAGTGGGGCAAAACTCAGTTTTCCAATAATTTTTGGATGCCCCATTTTGTCCCAACTATACATCCGGATTTTCAGGACCGTTTTGCCCCACTTACCATCACCGCCACCATCCAAAAGTTATTGGAAAATTGGGTTTCGTCCCATTATAAATAATTAATCAAATAATCCTTGGGCTGCCATTGCCGATAAGAAACAGCGACCGCGATCGATCGAACGACGATTAATCGGTCGATGTCAATGCATCGCGCCAAAGTATCATCCGCCACTCCCTCGCGCGCGACGTTCACACTTCCACGTCTCGTTTTGTGTCTGGCCGAGGTCAATTTTATAATCCACGTACGTTAACGACACGGGGGCCCGGAGAGAGGGAGAACCGGTCATATGTATTCCGCTCGTATTGTATATCCGCTGGCGAAGGTGGCGGTTCGAGAACGCTCGTCGTCTCGATTAATCTTAGCTCGGCGGTCTCTCGCCAGAACTTACCATTAATATCGAGGTTGGGGTCACCTGCGGAAGCGTATCTTTTATAAATGATAGCCTTCGTTGGGGTGTCACTCGAGGCGATCATATTTTATTGTACCAAGAGAGCGTCGCTGGCGTCGTTGTCCTCGCCTTTCGGATAACTGTAGAGTCGTAGCTCAAGAAATCGAAACCGCTAATCACCGCCGTCCGACAACCAGAGATCACGATTATTTTTGGCTTCCTCAGCGTCTACGCTAACTTTATAACACCATAAATCCATCGATCCGGTAGTGGAAATATACACTCGGTTCAGCGAGAAGAAGGAGGAACGGCCGGTCGTTAGACAAATCGGCTCGGAACTCCATCGATATCTCATCGAGGCTGCGCGCGCCCCTCGTACCGTAACAGAGTTATCAAAGTGAGAAAATTGATCGTAAAACTAAACGATTAATTAATAAATAATCGTGTAATTCTCGACGGCCTCGTGCCCGCCGTCAGTAACAATAATCACAGCGAGTTATCCGGCTCGGATTCGATATCTAGAGCGTACGAGGCAGAGAGGTGTACACGAAACGCGTGTACGTTTAATAGGTGTAACATGAAACGTATCGACAACCGGGCGCAACGAGACGTATAAATTCGCTCGTTAAGCTCCACTCATCGCGGCGGGGGTGAACGTAATGGAATTTCTCATTATAAGCCGTCCGATCCTTCTTGCGAAGATCTTTTTTGTTTTGTTTTTTCTTTCCAGAGGCAAAAAGGTAAACAAAAACGATGAAAAATTTTAATACAGGATGCAGCGTATGTGACGACTCAGCACCCAGAAACGATTCGTCTTCGACGAGGCGTATCGAAAGCAGAGAAGCTGTGAGATATGTTGTACGTAACATACACACAACCCATTCATAATCCGTCGGGATGGTGCTTAAATCAAACTTTAACGAGAGGGGAAAGTCTTGTGTATTACAGTATTATCTGCTGGTCTCGCTGACCAGGCATTGGCTACGTCGCCGTCCGCGCGAGACGTCGCTGTCTCCTCGGCTGCCCGCTCCTTAACACCGTTACACACCGCGTGCCAGTTAATTTAATGCGATTGGTTACGCGACGATATTCTCGCCAGTCCGAGCGGTCCGCAAAGCCGACGTCGACCGACGAATTGCTTTGCCTCGAATGCAAACGCAGAGATTTTTCTTGCTATTTTTTTTTGTGATGCAAAAAAAAAAAGATTAATGTAACGAACGAATGATTAATAACGCTCGAAGAGGTTCGAGTTTCGCGTTACGTCCACGCAATCTCACCGACGAAGAAACCACGAATTTCACTCGGCGCGCGAACACACGTATCGCACACGTTCGTTTTTCATCGGCAACGAAACACGCCTGGATATATCTTCTTTTAAATTTTATTTCTCTCGAGCGCCGGAGCCGCAGTCCCTCGCGAGGATTGATAGTGAGCGAGACGATGACACGTGGTAACCGTCCGCCCCGGTGTCGTTCGCTTCTCCGTCTCCCCGAGGGAAAATGAGTTACAAAAAGTAAATAATAAAATTTAAAAAAAAAAAAATGAAACGTTCGCGAACGAGACAAGTTAATTTGCGGGGAAAAAATATTTGGTGCCTCTCTCGTCGCGACTGTATTATCGACAGTTTACGTTGCCGCTAATCGCCGGAGTGCACGGACATTAGATTCCGCGGTGGGCAGCCGGCGTTCGCCCGGCAGGGGGGGATGTATTAATTTTCCAATTACCAACGCGGCGGGGCGCGATTCCACGGCGGCGGGGAAACGCGGAGATAAATTATCGTTCAAATCGGACCAGATCGAAAGGATTCCGCGGTATCGCCTGCGCCGCGGAACCGACATGCAAACCGCTGGACCTCGATAAATCTAATCGCAATTACCGTCGTTGTATTATCCGTCGGGGTGCACCGAGACCATTGCCCAACAAAATCGTAATTCATGGTCGCATTTTAAACGCTCGCGGAGACACGCTTCCTTTGTGCCACGTCGCCGCGCGAAACATAAACAAATTTATTTTTAGAAAACCACCTGGCTCAAAGCTCTCCTGACAAATATCGAGGAATAAACGGTTCTCGGTAAGCCACGATCGGCGAGCGATAAATCTGGACGGAACGTACGGCGAACTCTCGACACGCATCGGATACCACGATGTACATCGAGTAAAGCGTGTTCGATGTGTCCAATACGTACACCGTGAACGGGTCAACCGTGGCGCCTTCGACCCTTTCTATCCGTCCACCTTCCAGCAGCGAGTCCGCGGCTCGATTCGATCCCGATCACCGGCCATCGGCTGTGTTTGTGTACATATTTCTAATTAAGAGATAACGATCTGGTGTTAAGTTCCGATCGGAGAAAAATTGATGCCGTTCGGCGAGCTGGCCTGGACAAGTAAACTCGAGCAGTCATGCGTGAGGTTAAGCGCTTCGAACCCACCCAACGAGTACAATTCGAGCGATACCGAGGATTTTTTTTTTTTCTTCGCCGTATTATCCTACGCCAGTAGGATAGACCCGAGAGCCCAGTCGAGCGGAATTGAATAGCTAATTCCCAGTCCATAAAGTGATAGAGCTACCGAGTGCCCGGTCGTTTACGATCTGTTCTCTCATTCTCTGTCGACGCTGCCGGTGCTCGAGAAATTCTTGTTCGCGAGATCTCTCCGACACGCTTCGTGTCGCTCGTAACGACGATAGTCACGACTTAACGAACACCGTGTATAGTTAATGTATCATAGCTCGCGGTGCTATATATCCATCCGGCTTTAACAGAAGTTGTTGCGCGCCAAGTACAAGTAGCATTACAGACCGAATCAAGGTTACCGGAGCTCCCGGTTGTTTTTTTTCCTGTCTGTATAATCCGGCACGTACACATCGATCCAGATCGTCGTGAAAATACCCGCCACGGTCTCTTCGCCGGAGGCTGACCGAGCGCGGTGCGAGCGCCGGAGGACGCGTGACCGCGAAGAGCCCGTCAGCATAGTTAACCAGAAGCGATCCAGCGGGATTCGCTTCATGGGTGATGCTCGATGCGCGGATACGGAGAACGACGAAGAATGAAAGAAGCGGCGGTGAAGTATGTGGAAATTCCGGCCGTACGTCAACGCGACTGGATCCAGTTATACCGAGTGCGCGAGAGCATTGCGCCCGGCGCGCGCGCCGCACGTTCATGACCAGACGCCGTCCGAGACGTCGGAGAAAAATCGCACGGGGGACGCGCGGAGCCAAAGGGTATAACTGTCGCGCCGGTTCGTAATTAGGGGAATCGAGGTTTTCACCGCGGGACACACGGTCGAACTAATGGCCGATGCCATTAGACGATCTCGCATAATAGAGAGCTGTAAGATCGCGATATCTGGCTCGGTCGAGCCGTCCCCCTCGCGATCTTTGTATTAATGGACGAACGGACGGACGCGGGAAGACACATATACAAGACGATCGATGCATCATTGCCGATGCTAAATTGAGATCGATACTCGTTCGACCGGCTCTTCTACGACTCCGCATCCTCTCGCGATCTCCCATCGGCAGTCGACACACGATCGCTGCCGATCCCGACCGGAACCGGCGAAACTGTTTTCTATCCGTGGAATGCGCATGCGCACGTAAGTCTGCGGGACGGCGCGCGATATTCATTCCCTTCGCGGAAAGACACGAGAGCCCTGGATACGTCGGGGCAAAGTAAGCGCTTCGGCGGAGACTCGATAATCGTAACTCTTTGCAACGATCAAACGTGGTTTCTTCCTCTCCCCCCCCCCCCTCATGTGTATAAGATCTAGATATCAATGCGCGTATAGCCTGCAGAGAGGAACTCCCTTGCGAATATAAGTGATTTAATGCTAGAGCGCGCGTGCCCGACACGAACGAACGTTTTACAGCGTTCCGTATGATTTATTCAGCCAAGGATAATGTGCTCCAGTGGTCTTCAATAATGTTCGTAATATACTGGAGTTAGAGGGAGTAAATTTCATCTCGGGCATACCTACAAACCGCGGTGTTTATATAGAAGTACTGTAAACGAATCCTGCGATGTTGAAATCGAACGCCGATGGAGTAGCTCTCGTTTGCAGACAATACTGTGGGCAAATGTGTATCAATTTTTGGTCATCTAAGAAATCGTCGAGTGGGAGCTCGAGCTCGTTAATCTTCTTCCGGATCCGTGACTCTCGCGAGCCTCCTCGGATCTTCGAGACTCTTGTACCCGGGCTCCACGGAGAGTGACTCAAACGGAGAACGGTGAGGACGTTAGACTCTGTGATGTTGCGAGGACGCGGAGTTACGAGTAAAAAAAAAAGCAAACCGGGCGAACAAAACGAGAGAGACGAGACCTCGGTCTATACCTCAACGTGCCCACCCTCGCGACACGACGTATCGCCGAATCGACGATCATTATTCAGGGCTTCAATTAAAGCCCTCGCGGGTTCTCTAATTCGGCCGCCGCCGAGAAGTTATCCCGATATCTCTGGAGCGATTGCATCCAGGTGGCCCCGGGTACCGGAGTCGCTCGGAGTGTTGGCGGCAGGCAGACAGGGGCAGCAGAAGCGGAGCAGTCCGCACACAGACGCGGATGGAAGTTCCCGGTGCATGATCGAACGAGTGAGCCGCGAGATGAGAGGAGAAACGAACGGTGGAGAACCGGAGCGTGGGCGCCCACACAGCCCACCGTATCGATCCGGGAACAGAGTAGTTCCTTGGCCTGAGCGTTATACCGGAGCAAGATTCTCGGCTGGGTGGTCCCCTCGTGGTCCATGTGAAACTGGCTCAGCCATGAATCATATGATCAGCGAGGGAATAAAACCGCGTCCTGGTCTCTATCTGTGTGACAACGCGTACACCGTTCGATATCCGCGAGGGAACGTTACAGTCGCGGATAGAAATCGCCAATAGCCCAGAAACTCATTTCACCAGGAAATTCTAATCTACGGCGCGTTTCGTTCAATGTTTATCTCGATCGCTCCAATCGCGACGTTGTTATCGGATCACCGAGCGACGGTGAGTTCTTAAGATCTATCGTATCGATCGTTTTAATGTACGTGTACAACGGTGCTGCCATTGTGTAAATTTTGTTTGGCGAACGCCACGAGTGACGAGAGTCGTTGAAATGACTCGAACGACTTCCGCCAGCGTGGTTTGACCGGTAAACACATTCACCGTGCCGTCACGTGCGGCCAGTGTCTTGTAACAGGGCTTCGCGAGCCCAGCTGCCCCGCGGGGACCTGACGGAATCCGGGGGTCCAGGAAGCGCATCATCTGTACGGAACGGCAGATGTTTGCCCCGGAGTCCTCGAAATCGATAGCAATCACGCACAATTATCGACCCGGCGAGCTCGCGAATGTTACTTTTATTGCGGTACGGAAGCATTCAACAGATGGAAAGACGACTTAGGTTTTTTTCGCTTTGCTTCGCAGAGATCAGTCTGTACTCGAGGGGGGGATTGCGTCCGGAAGTCAATCAATGCTTTCTCAAGAGCTCGATTTTGATCTAAGCTCCGGTCTCGACTTTCGCGCTTATCTTGTGTACCGATTCCCAGTTAGCAGTGCGGTGCGGCGAAGAGTAAGTCGGTATGGCACAGCTCTTCTAATTTAATTAGCCAGTCGCTGATAGATTTCAATCGGGTTCCGTACTCTCTGCGCATTCAACGGGTGTATATAGGATACACACCGTGGCAAACGTGATGAGCCGAGGACTCGCGCTCGGTTAAACTCGAGCGCGTCTGGATGCGCGACGGGGTCGAATCTACACGCCCCTAAAATTTAACGAGCTGCCTATGTAACCCTTCGTGGCTACCGGGCTTTCGCCGGGCCCTCGCTCTCGATCGTGTCATCCCGGAGTCTGTCCGCTACTTCGCAGTTAATTAGCCGTGTCCCTTGACTGTAAACCCTCTCGGGTCTCGCTGCACAACTTCCCTCTTGCCTATGCCTTAATTTAATCTTCGTCCCTCACAGAGAAGTACAGAACTCCTGCTGCCATGGAGCAGCCGTCTAGTCGGTTTCATTCCGTTCAATTGACTCCAAATACATGAAAGCATAACGTTTACTGATCGGATATTGAAGTTCGTCTCAAGAGCAACTGATAAAAAGATATTCTTCATATTTGGATGTAGTTTTTTTTTGGTGATTTATTTTCTACGATTTGGTAGGTAATTCAGACTTCCATAAAATGGCTTAATTTCTTTCCTGCTCCTCGATTCGATGAATGTTCGATCGGAGATCCTTCCTGGTTGCTTTCCTTCAATATTACCCGGGCAATTCGTCAGAGGGACGCCCTAGGCTTTCCGCCCGATCGCTCTCCTCGCGTGACCGCGGTCGCACTAAGAAGCAAGCATGCCGACGAAAATTTCGCGGAGGAGTCTCTCGCTGAGGAACGAACCTATAAGCTCGTCCCACCAGCCGCTCTTCTCTTCTGGATTGGGTTACCTGCGGGCGAAATTTGATGACCGGATGCTAATTTCGTAGCCGTGCACCGCGCGAGCGTCCGGAATTAATTGAGAGTGTGCCCCGGTGAGAGAGACCAGCCGGATGACCAATTTGTCAAGATTTTTTGTGCTGACTCCTCCACGCTAATTCGCAGATTGCCAAGGGACCGCGTGCGAGCACACTCATGCAACTCACGCAATTTTTTTTTTTTTTTTCAGGCAAGATTGTACTTATAACCCCGCGGGCGTGCAAGACAAACGGGAGCGAAATTATTTCACTCCTCTCGAAATTATTTCTCTTGGCTTGCAGCAGCTCGAGAGGGTTCGGAGACTTCACTAATAGCTTTCCATTGAGAGGCATTAATAAGTTTCGCGCGTTGGTATCTGAAACTAAATTAAATTTTTACAATGCAACTTTTTCTTCACGCCATGTTGGCACAAAAAAAATATTTTTTTCCCGACTACGCTAAAAAGGCCCTATTTCATGACTGCCATGGAGGTGGAAAATGGCAGATTCATGACGAGTGGGAGGAAAAGTGATTCAGCAGGAAAAAAAGTTTACATTTTCCTCTCGCTCGTTAAGAATCGGGCACTTTCCATCCCCGTTGCAGCCGTAGAAATATGGCCACTTTTTAGCACAGTCGGAAAAAAATATCGCATTCCATACGGGAGGAGCGGATTTTCACCTCGTGTGATTCCTGCCCGCGCTTCGCTCGGTCAGCAAACTTTACACGCGGTGAAAATCGCACACTTCCCTCCCTCGTAGCATAATACACCATTTTTTCACACACGATATACCTTCTTTGCCTGCTCATCCTAATCAATGTGAATTTCAGGGCTGAACAAAGACCCGCTTTCCATTCAAAGGGAGACACGAACACGGAGAGTTCATCCTCGCTCACGGACGTTGGCAAAGCGGTACGGTTATTAAAAAAAAAGATGTATTCTTAATCCCGCAGGTTTCGAGCGCGTGGAGAAGTAATCTCGGAAGTTTCTTGTGGATTGCGCTCTGTCCGTCTAGGACAACCCCAAAAGCGGGAACTCGTGTAAGCCGTAATACAGATAAATGTGGGTCTTAAATCCGAGTTAAGGGGAGAACGGGAAAGAAAAGGGATGCGGCGAGATGTAAAGATATATACGACTTCCACCTCCGCGTAAAGCCGATCGTCTTACTACAGTTTCGGCTACGGAGTTCCCAGCGGAGATTGTATTCCAGCCAGTCATTTTCACCGAGCGCTCGCGGCATCGCTGTGCCGCAATAACGCGGCGGTGGGATAGTGAATTGCACCTTGCGAAAAGGCATTTATTGCTGCGTTCACCATTTTACGGTATCTTAATTCCTCTTTGCTGTGCACGCGCGCGAGCGCAACCCCTTTCAAACTATGAGATTTCATGGTTCCGATGCAAAAAAGAATATCCGTCGGCTCACTCACAAAACGCGGGCCCACCGAGTGCACAATGCCACTGGAGTATTCTTTTCTTCTTTCGGAGGCCGATCGTTACGTCTTTCTTGCGTCATTGCTTTCGGAAGGACGCCGAAGCAAAAACTCTGCGGCGATGCCGAAGAGTAAAAAGAAGAAGAAAACGAAGAAGAAGAGGTGGAAGTAGAAGGGGACGACACGCGGGTCTCGAAGTACCAATAAATTCCAATATCGTGGCTTACAAGAAAAACGCGTTGCCGCAACAGGGAATCTTCCGATGATTGCTCGCTTCGCGTCACGGATGTGTACAGGACGAAAGAAAAATAAAGGAAAACACTCGGAGTAAGGTGCGCATCCCATCTCGTGATCATGTACCGAGAAACGGCTGGCTTGCCTAATGCACTCAACAACAGCTGCCTGCTTTTTTACATATTTAATGGAGTATTTATATTTTGATACAAAAATATCTCACCGCATTAATAACTGAGTTAACGATTGCACGCAAATTCATGAATATTAATTTTCGATTTTTTTCCGCTCAATGTTTCTTCCCCGACGCGATCGAGAGCCCACGAAAGAATCGGCAAAAGCATATGGAAGCTTCGCGGACTACCGATAATGCTTAATTTATGGCCAACCTTGAGGAGGAGAAAAGAATGCACGCGTCTGGGCGGCAAATCGGCTAGCCTTGACACCTAATTACGCTCATCATTATTGATACTTATCCGACACTTAATCACGGCTCGGCTACCTGCGTCGCTCGCGAAGTTTCCGCCTGAAAACTGCGTTCGACTGTATGCGCAAGGCCGATTCGACCGGTCGGTTAACGACGGAATTATACAGGGGCACCGCGCGTACGCGCACCAAAGAGGATAGTCCTCATCGGCAACGGCGTCGAATAATTTTTAATGAAACTCAGCTTCCACGGAACGGTCCGCATCGATCGATGTTCCGATCGACGTTCGTTCCCTCGGACGATCGGGCGGGTAGCCGCAGATCGGATGAGCGTTTCCCTTCGCGTATTGGCTTCAGGACCGACAAAGGCCCCACGAATGCGGCGGCGCCTATCGACACGTTCCGTCGGTTTTGTGCCGATGGCTATTTCAATTCGCGAACCTGGCGCGGTTCCACGATGTTCCCCAGCGCTCGACATCGAAAAATCGGATCGACTCGGTGGTAACATCGCCGGAAAGTTTTCCCGATAATCGATAGATTCCGGATAGAACGGGCACGCTGGCAATTATCAGCGGCAGTGACATGAGCCGGTAACAGAACCTGGCAGGGGACACAAGAATTCTTCTATCCTTCGTCGCTGATTCGGCATCATCTTTTGTCCTTCGGCTTCGAGTCATAAAGGCGATCGACGACGGCCTCGTAGAATCGTTTCTCCCGATGCTTCGAAGCGCACGTGATGACGCGCGCCGGGCTCTGAAACGAGCCGCGGCATCGAACCGAAGCTGATTTAGGAACCAAAAGAGAAGAGGAAGAGATCGACGTGATGGACGACATATATATGTCGGGCGAGAGGCACCGCGCGCTGCGGTATGAGCCGGCTCATTTTATTACCGATACTTTGTCCGCGACAAAGATCCGAGCTCGAAATCCATTCGGGACGCGAAGCCGGCCAGCCAGCGCCTCTGGCTCTCCGCTCGCTCGTATGAATCCCATTTGAATCTCAAACGAATAATATAATAAATACGAGAGAAAAGAAATGTGCAGATTAAATTTCGAGGGTCCCGATGATCCCTCTGGCGAGCAAGGGTTCGTAGCACGGCGCAGTGGCACGTTGCATTGATGGTACCTTCGCTTCGCCGAACGATCGAATAAACGTCGATTACAGGGAGCCTCGGAGAAACACTCGTACAATGCGGATTCGATTTTATTGTGTCAGCCGTAAGATACGTGCGCTCCTCCGTTACCTCGATTGAAAATCGATCGATGTTTGTTTTTTTTTTTTTTTAAGATTACAGCATTCCACCATCGATTCATCGAGAATCTAAGATCGAATTTTGAAGTTACCGCCATTGGACGATTCCTTTTTTTTTTACCGATCGTCATTCGTTCCATTCCCATTCACCGGCTATGAATAAATCCAACCGGGTAAGAAGCATAATCGACGTGTGTATAAGAAAGCGACGATACGGAGAATCGATAATAAATCATCGCGGAAGATTCGGAGGAGACCGGACGGGTCGATGCACCGTGTGTGCGAATGAAAAATTAATCGACGATGTCCCGAGGAAGTCCAACCCTCTCGGCCTCTGTCCCTTGACTTAATTACTTTGCCTTTCATTAATAGAGAGAAAGAGGGGGCCGAGCCGAAGTTACCGAGGACATCGACGACGACGATCCACCATTTATTGCCTTTCGGCAGGTGGATTCCTGACGGGGACCTCGCGGAATGGCTTTCGTTAAGTTTTTCCTCCGGGCGATCGAGCCACCCGATATTGTCCGTGGCTCTCGCGAAGAGCGGCCCGATGAGAACTCGCCGACGCTACCGTCGATCGCGCGCTGACTCGCCGGCCACTCGGCCATCAAGAAAAACGAGCAATCAAACCCCGTTCGCTACCTTTTGCCACCCGTTGGCTCTCGTCACCCAGCGGCATCGCCGCAACCTTTCTCTCTGTGCACACACGCAGCGCGGCGATCGAAGCACTGCGCTGCCAATGCGACCGGGAGATGATGCCGACGCACCGAGTGCGCGCGGTTTTGCAATTACGCGCGATTTGCTTCGCCGATTCGAGGTTCCCTCTCGCGATCTGAGCTACCGCAATTATATTCGATCATGGTTTTGTATATCCGCAGCGCTTTCATGCCGTGTTTTACAAATTATCGTCATAGCCCGGTCACGGCAAAAATGTAACAGCAATAATAACAGTTCGACGGGATCGACGGCAAGACGTAATGGAAATCGTACGTTCCGGACCAGCGATTCGATCGAGCGATGGTGCATTATCGAGAATTATTATATACTCCCCAAGGTGGTTGGGTCGAACTCGTGTATACAGGAAACGAACATGGTCTACTAATTGACAGAGGTACACCGAAACGTCTAATTAAGTTAGCGCGACGGTGGTCGCGGGCTCAGCGACACGGATTCCTCCGGGTCGCTGGTCACTCCGTCGGACAGGCAGAGTACTCTGGTAGCGTTGCGAATGTTTTTTTTTTCTTTCCTTTCTTTCTTGTTATTTTTCTTTTTTGCGTGCCGACGTTCATTATCCTTGCGCGATCCGGGCCTCGGACCTTTTGCCTGAGAGATCTCTCTCGCGACGCGTCCCGAAGCCCTCCGCTACTTCGTCCTCTTTCGTTACGCACTATCCTTCGTCGGGCGAGAGCAAACGTCCAATTTGTCCGGACTGTGCGGCTCCTCTCTCGCCGACGTCGCGCGTCTCTCCGATGCCTCTCGGAGAGCCGTTCCCCGGTCCTGCCCGAAGCTCGGAGGAGGCGACCAGCATCGCTCATTATTGCCAATTATTTGTCCCTTCAACGAAATTGCCCCCTGACCAAAGACCAACGACAGCACTCTGTCCTGATGTCTCGCGTATCTCCTCTCGACCGCTGGGCGCTACCATGCTCCGCACGCACTCGAGAGAGTCCTCTTTCTCCCCTTCGCGAGCCCCCGGAACTCAACGCAGGAAAGCTTAATTACTTTTAGCAGTCGCAACCAGCCACACGATGAGAGTGAGCGCCCCCTCTCTCTCTCTGGCTCGTCGCGAGCTGGCGATGTTTAAATTGCAGAGACCGAGAGGTGGTTTCTCGTTCGTGTATAAACGTCCGCGAGGCGCGGTAGCGCTTCAGCACTCTCGTCAAAATAGACGAGCAGTTGTTTGCGCTAACTAATAATCCGTACGTTTCTCTCAAAGACATAATTGAGAGCGTTAAAATAAATGTTTAGCCTCGGGGTGCGCGCGTTGTTACGGATGCATCGCGCGAGCGAAGCCAGATATTAGCCTATTACCGGTGGGGAGAAACTATAAAAATAACGTATGCTAATAATCCAAAGTATGAATATCGCAATGGTTGATGCACGACGGTGAGTCTTCGCTCCTTTCGGGATCGAAGGAACAGCTCAATCGTTAGTTACAACCTTTTAGAGGCTGTTCCGCAGCCGAGAGAGGCACCTCTGCCGTCTAGACCGTCCAGGAACGCCTTTACGACAGATAAATTGTGCGAGCACCCCGGCTCCGATTATCCACAATTTTTCTACACGGCGATTCGGACGGATGGAGAAACATAAAACGTCCCTGCGAAGTGTACATTTTCTTTTTATCTCGTCGTCTCTGTGATCTTACCGCGGTGAAGGGTTGACCGCTGGAATCTATCGAATATACGGAGTTGATAATAAAATTATGAGAAATAATATTTCTATTAAACGCTACCAATTATTCTTCTTGTAATCGCGCGAATCGAGAAAAAAATTATTTAACAAAAAAATGGGGGGGGGAGCACGTTTTATAAGCATTCCACGTACTGCAACGTGGTGCAATGTGTTTTCCAGCGAGTTCAAGAGACACCTACGGCGATGTTCGCCACCCACGCATCGGATGAAACTAAAGAGAGAAAAGAAAGCTATATATGCCTCTTGGGACTCATTAATACGCTAGGTTATTAATAGAGGACAAGCTTCGGAATAAAAGGCCAATAAATACGAGAAAGAGAGATGAGAGAGAAAGTGAGAGAGGGATACATGTACGAGAAGGAGTGAGTGAACGTGTGGGTGTTCAGTGGCCGCCCATGTCGATTGGCGTGCGGTCCGCCCGAAGTAACAATTTAATTACAACGTGGCTCTCCGCGTTCGATATGTATAGCAGCCACCCACAATAAATTGATTTTGCCACGGTATTAAGATTCGGACGGGCGAGCAATTTATCGAATGCCGGGACCATACCCGGCAGCGCTAAACAGTAGTCCTGCTCCAATAGACCTCTCGCCGGCCGCGTATTGCAATTAAGAAGTTAGCGTCGCTGATTTCACCCTCTCTCTGCCTCGCATCCTCCGCGAGCCTTCGTCCTGCCCGACGATGCGCGCTCACCTGTTCGTTATATATCGCGAAGGGCTTCGAGATAATTTACTTTTGTTGCTCGTGTTGACATAAATATCATTTGCAGCGTAGGAGAGAAAAAAAAATCAATTGCAAGCTCGTATGTAAATTCGTAAAAATATTAATAACTTCGATACGCCGATAAGAGTGTACGCAGCGCATGGCACACAGGAAATTGTATCCGTCAGTCACGGAAGTATCGCGAAAACATTCCTGCTAGTTATCTACCAGCCCCGACTATTTTCGTTCCCGGAAAATATTTGTGTGTCGAAGCTTGGGAGCTTCAGTGGTATCGTTGGGGTAGGTTTTCCCTCTCGGGCACGTACTCTCGCCGCAAAAATGTTTTTACAGGCAGTGCCTATTATTTCAGTGCATCTCGCCACCCGCAGCGCCGCAAGAATCGATGTGGATAATTTTTGTGGTTGCAGCGAGGATTGTGTTGCAGCGGTCGGGTATGCTTTCTCCGAGCTCGCTTGCTCCCAAACAAAGAGCGTACGCTTGCATGTACAAAAACAAAAACATGTGCGAACTTCCGTCATGAAAATGTGTTCCTTTGACGGAATTGGACCTCCGACAATTTCGCTGGAATGTCGTTTCCTTTTGCATTTAATTGCAAAAAATTAACGGTGAAACTGTCTTTATCCCCAATTCCGATTCGATACTCTATACCGCTAATGCTGTACGGAGCATGCGAATAATAATTTTTTCTGGAAAGCTTTGGGAGACGCCGGCAACAATCCTAGAAAATCCGGATTCTTGGATCATTTCCAATGGCCCGAAGAGTTTATTGTACTCCTTCGAGTTCCTCGTTGGGGCCTACGAATGCGGCCGGCTCAACCCTAATCCACGGTGGGGTATTAGGTGAAACCCGTCCAGCGCGTTTTCTCAATGAATCTCCGAAGCCCGAACGGCGTAATTCGAGTAAACTAGCTCGATGGTGTAGTAATCGCACCCGTGGCGAGTGAGATCCATATCTCACGCGGTTTTCGTGAACTCTCCGCAGCGTCATTGTGCTTACCCCGTCGAGAGTAAATATTGAGTCTCGTTACGTTAGCCGCGGCGCGCTGTTACGCGTGCTTCGTAGGCTCCAGACAGGCGACAAATCCTTTGGGACGAAGGAACCCGCGCCGAAAACCGACGTCCTTGCCCCTTTGCCAAAGGGCTCGTTCGAGGTAGCTCGAAATTTTCTAAACAGCCGGGGGGAAAAAGGGAGCAGGTGTTCCAGTTATACGCGTTTACGTGCGCATAGTCAGAAAAATAGTGACCAACGATGATGCCCTCGCTTCCTCTCTCGATGCGGGCCGCACTGATGATGCCTAAACCGTGGAATTGCTGTGTAAGCGCATAGAACCTGCGGTTTTACGTCGTAGACCGCAAACAGAGAAATTATAGGCAATCCCGACGACAGGCCACTCGGTATTTCAGTCTGCGCTAGTAGGTAATTTTAGCGAGGACTCCGGGGGTTTCGCGTCTTAAGATTTTAATAAGCACTCGGTGGCGCGCTCGTTCCCGTTTCTATCTCTCGTGCTCTTGGCGACGAGAGACAAAACAGAAATTAAGCAATTACGAGCCATTATGAGGTTGTTCCCGGACGAGGAGTCGTCTCGGAGATTTTCCTCGCTGTATAGAAGCTCCGGTAAAACGACGAAAGGGGCGTTCGCACCGTTCTCGTGAGGACGCAAAGACCAAGCACGGAAAAAGCTTCGGAGACTCAAAACTTAACGTCCGGGAGGCTCCCGGTAGCTGCCGAAAAAAACAATTTTTTTCGGCAAGAGGATAAAATTTAGAGAAATAAACTTGAAGATGTTCATTCAAAGATAATTCACTCTGTGACCAATAAATTCTAATTTATACAAGTTAAATATATCCTCGTATCGAAGAAATATAATAGGCGAAGGCGGGGTGATATGAGTATGGTTTTTTAAATAATGGAAATAAAGATTCAACATTTTAAAAAAACTTTTAAATTTTGATGGTAACCAATTCTACAAATATGGAACTGAAGTAATTCGCTCAGAACTTTTGATATTTTCGGTGCGTCTTTTAATTGCAGCTCTAAATCAATATTTGTAATCGACCATACCGCCCGGACACTGCGGGTGATATATGGCCATAGTAATAATATTAGTCGATTAAGCCTAAGCAAGATAGAGGGATTGCACAAAACATGTCTTAGTATATTTTATCTTGATGTTGTATACATAAACTCCAGAAAGACAATAATTATCTCCGTCAAATGTTTCAGCTGCCAAACTAAAAAGAAAACGGCTTTACTGACCATATCACCCCGAAATAGCGAGGTATATATCCACGTGGCCTATCGTACTGAGCCTTGCACTTCCAATCTTATAATTTTCGGTGTAATCATATTGTACATATACTAAAAACTATGCAAACGAAAACGCCGTTCGATTATTACTTTAAAAGACGTTATGGGTGGCCATATCACCCGCGCGGCCATATCACCCTAACTGACCCTATGACCAATATCGGAAAAAACGTCTCATCACTTCAGTAATTTTTTTCTTCTGTGTACGTGTAGCGCATAATGAAAATTCCGAAGGGGTACCGTGTTTGTCTGTCTGTCGCGACAGGTACACTGCCACTTCCTTTCCCAATTACTCGTCTGTCTATCTGTTCCCTTTGATGCACGTCTTATCCCTGGGGGGGAAAAAACAACACATAGGAATAACGGCGCCGGGAAAGAGCGACGCCCGTTAATGGCGCGACGACGACAAGATTTTCATTAATTTCGTGGCGCCAGGCAGCGTACAGGCGCGCGAACCGCCCGTAAAATCTGGAAGCTGAATATTAACGACTGCTTGGGTGGATGGACGTCGAGCGACGTTGTCGAATGCGCATCGAAGAAACGCTTGCGAGAACAGCGGGGCAGCAGGTTATCGGGATCGACTGGCGACACTAGGACCCTCTTTGGATTATAATCGCCTCGGAATTATATTATTCTAAACGCGCCCGTGGCGACTTAGTGTATCGGACAATGTATAACAACGGGGATGCAGCGAGTGGGAATCTCGTCTCGATTCCGCAGGTGTCACCGGGGCATATAAAATGTGACCCCCTCACGGTCTCGAGAAGCGGCTGAGAGAGGTGAAACTGAAGAGGACTCCCGGTGCCATATGAATGTATAATTTTGTCCGGGGAATGATATAGGAAGGTGGATATAGGTATAGACTTTAACGTCACCGTTACCTTCTGGGTTCGTTAATTGGATCTTAATTTATATAGACGCGACAAACTTGGTGCTTCGGGGCAACGCAGCATCGCGAAAAAACGCGCGCTCGGGGATAGTGATTTTGTTTGTTTGTTTTTGTTTTTTTTACGAAAATTAACTAGGCTTCTTTACGATCATTTATGACGTCGTGGTGTACCGCGGAGCTTCGAGGCTATGGATTTGTTTATACGCGCATATAGCAACCCCATTAAAACAAGCTTGCAACGAAAACTCCTTCTCTAAAGGGTATCTCTCACATGCTTAAAATATAATATCACTCGTGGTGGGATACCTCGAGTGTGCCTACCGAAACTTTAATAAAAAGTATGTTTATATTTTTCCGTTTAATTAGCATATCGGTATCGAGTTTAACCGGCATAAAAAAGTGTATTTTACGAGCGCGTATAACAGCGAAGCACGGCGATACCGAGACGGTCAGGTGTTAACATTCCGAAAGCGACGATAAATCAGTCGTAAATTACTGCACCATCGAGCGAGACATTATCGATTTGATTTATAGCTATAAATCGTTATAGCGTATGCGCTACATCAAAGATAAACCAGTGTGTTTGCATATATGTTATATAAGCATACTGCAATTTATAGGCTTAACATGTTGATCGTTTAAAAAATCCGCATTTTATATATTGTAACAAATATCGTACGCCCGATACGATTAATCGATCCGTGAGCGGTCATGACAAACCGCTCAAACAGGATGACATTTGACGGACGAAAAAACGATCAACTTCATAGCGAACGATTACAATTTCCTACTCGTGCTAATAAACATTCGGCCTCTCATTCTTTTGATAATCCGTGTCCCTTTTTGTTTCGCTTGGTCGTTACACCCAGAAAAATAATTTATTTGGTTTAAATAAATATTTATTTAACTCCTACAAAATATTTATTTGAAGCAAATAAATACGCATTTGCGGATGCCCGTCAAATAAATTATTTTTCTGGGTGCACAATTAATTAAAATATATTTGATTTCCGTGGGAAAAGTGAAAATTTAGCGAGGAATCTCGCTTGAAGATATTTCGCATAGAATGTTCGATCTCGGCTTCTATCATTAACCATGTTCATGGTTAATCATAAACCATGCTTCATGGACATTCTTTCGACATCTCCAATTTCGTTTGAAGCGATGAGTATAGTTTTTTCTTCACCCTCTTTTCCCTGACCAGAACGGATACTCATCCCTGGTAAGGATGAGTTAGGTGAATCGAGTGGACCGGACACGGGTCGACCTACAGCGGAGCGAAAATCTCGACTCTCATCTCCTCTATAGCCGCTACTTCAGTATATTTACGTGTTCCGGAATGTTATTATAAGTGGAAACACTCTTGGGATGTTTGAGAATGGGCCAGGTCGCGTCTGCGGCATGCAGAGAGCCGACAGGACACTCCGAGATCCACGTGCTGAGAAAAAACGTTGCCCAGTGAATGGCCCTCTAAAAGATCACCAATGTCCACTCGCTGACATCCGCGCGTTCCTTTTCATTCGGCAGCCCCAATGGGCCAATAACTGCGGGATTGCCAATCGCTGTGTCATCCCCGTGCCTATAAACCCGAACTTATTAGCACCGCGGAATTTCAGAGACACGCATTCCCTCGCGAAGAATCTGCCCACACGATACGAGACAGGAAGGCCTTACAAGTTTGCAAATCCTTCCTCGATCTTAGCCCTGAAGTTAAAGAAAAAGAAGAAGCCGCATACTATGCGAACGGTATACTCTCTCGCGGTGATCACCGGTTCACAATTAGCGCTTTAGTACTCGTCGATTGCCACTTCGACCGGTCTCAAGCCGGTGAAGATAAAACTTTCATAATACGATACGAGTTTCGCGCATCGGTATTCCAGTCGACCTGGGCGGTCCGCGATACTTTCCGTTCCTACTATGTGCAAGCCCTCGAGGTCTTAGAGGACGAAGGCGTTTTTTTTTTACTTTACAAAAATACGATTCATTTCGCTCGGGTATTAACGAGAATCGATTAATACGATAAGGGGGGGAGGGGGCGATAACATTTTATACAGGTGCGCCGAGCCGCCACTCCAAGCGATATACACAATTAGTTCCACTGCGCGTCGTCCTCCTCCTCGTCAGCTGGATCCTCATACAGATTTCTCGCATTTGAGAAGTGCCGCATACGAAGGAGCGCGAGTATGCGTCGGGTATATTATTTTAATTGATTGTTATTATCATTTGGTGCATCAAACAACGATAATAATAATCGTAACGGCCGGTGAAGAGGGTAACCGGACGATTCGAAATAACCCGAAGTTCCGTTCAATCTCGGAATTACACGGGCAAAGTCCTTTTACAGCCGGCCTTTCAGCGCACCTTGAAAGCGAAACGCGCCGACGAGAGAGAAATCGGGCAACACTGGGTGCTCCCGACGATGCGCACGCGATGCGCAATTACGTGATACGAAATTGAATTTGATTCCATAAAAGTCGTGGGATTCACGTGATTCGGCATGTGTGGTCCGGGGGATTCGGGCCGGCAGCCGGAATCCCTGCAGCCATGGGCGAATGAGGAAACACGGGGAGGATCGAGAAATTCGTTGATGGAGGGAGACGAATCTCATCCACAGCTATTATTTGGCGCACGCATACGCACACACACATACAGCAGACGAAGAGGATCGCCCACTTTCGCTGTTCGGCTTGAAATTTAAAAATGCCAGGTCCTACTGAACGTCTCTTAAAAAAAAAAAAATATCAAAAAGTTGCAACAAAGTAAGATATTTTTAAAATAATTATAACCGCGAGAACACCTGCAAGCCTTCGAAAGTTTTACCTTCGACTCTCGCGAGCGTTAGACTCCCGCTCACTTCGGATTTATAGCAACGCACAATCACCCTAGCAAGAAACTCACTTAAGTCCTTAAAGAAACTTCGAATGTTCCGTAGATAGCCGTTAATTTAACAAAATTATTACCCGCATTCGAGGCCTATAAAGATGTAGATTAATAGTCGTTGAAGAGTCACGTTCGCCCCCCACATCGGCATCGTCGGCACGCACGCCTCTGTAATCAATGTAGCGTAAAGTTTCAAAAGCATCAGAAACACGACGGAGCCTCTCTCGCTCTTCCACTCTCATCCAGCACTGATTGTACGAGGGCGAAGAGCTTCGGGACGGACGCATATAGTAGTTTTACGATTGGCTCATGCTCGAAGTATCGACCGTACGTGCGCCTCTTGCGTCGTCGTTTTTTTCCCCCTCATTCTCTCCGAAGCAACACGTCAGCGAGTGTGCGAGGTAAAAAATATTTTGAGAAAAAAAAATACAATGTAACAAAAACTCATCCAAGTGCGTCATTTAAAAATACGATGAAACAACTCGAGCGAAGAAAATTGGACCCATCGCCATTGCCCGGTGTCTTCGACCCACCCGAGTTTGCGATGATATCCCGCGAAGACTGGAGTTTGTGTCATACGTAATGAACACGCATGCACTGGGAAGGCTGCGATCGACGGCCAACACCGATAATTCAATCCACGTAAGTGCATCAAATTTCCATTTACACGATGTTGAATACCGTGCGGTCCACGCGGGCTGAAGCTCGAGGCTCCCAAATTAAGACGTTCGATGGTCTTACAGCACGCCCTTCCTCCCCCCTTTCCCAAACCGACGCATCTCGATCCTGACAGCAAAGGACTTTCGATGTCCTGCTCTCCGTTTGGTCCACTATCCACATAGCGATTTATCTAAATTACAGGGGGGCGAGACATTGATTAGGGGTGGGGGGACGATTAAACAATCTAGGCCTCCCTGGTAGAACTTCTGGGAGGGCCAGCTCGGTCCAAGCGGGTAGCCCGGTCGCGTCTATGCGCGAAACCGTTGTGATGTTTCGCGAGAGGAAGCGGGAGCAAGAGGATGGACGACCGATGGAGCCTCAGCGAGAGGCAGATGATCCCCTTCGGGCCATCCACTCAAAATGAAGCAGTTATACGACCGAACTAATAACATATTTAGGATGGTGGAGGCATCCCCACCGCGGTAGACGCGCGACCTCCCAAGTTGGCACGCTTCCAGCTAGCGAGCACAATTCTTTTTTTTTCCGCCGCAGCACCGTTCTTCTCAAGTTCATACACGGTACAAGCCCGCTGCACTGCTGCAAGGAGGATAAGAAGAAGAAGAAGGACCCCGGGCAGCCTCCTCCGGGGTTGCTGGGTGGTGAAGACGCACGAGTCGACGGCAATTCAAATAAGAACTGTGCTTTTATTATGATTGCTTTATTGTGCCGAGCAAGAAGAGCGGACAGACTTAATTATACACTGTACCACGGTCTGGTAAAACATGTATTCAGCGGTTTCAGAAAATAAATCACTAATTATTCAGCATCCTTCGGTCTGAAGAACTCGCCGTTTGCGGAAACTTGCAAGAACCACGAGAGAATGGCTAGAAAAACCGGTGGAAAAAGAGGACTCAGGCTAGCTGAAGCTGCAGATCATCCGCCGTTTTTTTTTTTTTTTTTTTCTACTCGGAGTATCCGTGTAAATTCGTGCGGCGTGCGTGTCGGACGAATTCCGGTCACGACAATGCATCGCGTTTCCATGGACTAGAGCGTCGACAATAGGACAACTCGTGTACGGTCCTTTGTCGGCGGCCGACGACGACGGGAACCGATTCCGCTGGACGCAGGCCGATCGCCAACCCGTCGGGGACCACCAACACGTGGCAGTCGAGAGAAGGCCCTCGAACACATGTTACCCGGACTTTCGCAAGTATTGCCTTTATGCCTTCGGTATACATAGGACAGCTTCCAGGCAGGAAAACGTAGCAGTCCCGCCCCGTACCGGATTTCGTAGTTGGTAGCCGTAACGGCATCGCCAGGCCATCCGCTAGCAGGAAAAGGATGAGTATCGTACGTGAATCCAAGTAAAAGATGACTCCGGTATCGAGCGAAATACCACGAATTCCTCGCTCTAGGCGAGCGAGCGATGCGAACGGTGGTTTTTTTTCCTCGCTTTACACCCTCTCTTTCTCTTTCTCTCCGTAGACTTTAACCGCCGACGAGCAACGACGAAGCTACGAAGCGAAACAGCATGGGGATCGTTAACAGTGCTAAACGACGATACGAAATGAATTCCAGGATCCGGGGAATCTCGAATTCCTATCTCTGTACGAAATTGCGCTGCGGGAATGGTGTTCCACATAATAATATAAATAGTGGAAGGTTATTGCACTACGCCGAACCGGCGTATCGTGTTAATTTTACGACAGATAAATTTAACAAATATGAATTTATAATAAGAGAAATCGAGCCGTAATGCCTTCGGAGTCCCGGCGATAGGGACTTTGTAATCGTAAAAGCGTCCGAGTCATGTGGCCCCGATAATCCTGTTGGGAGGACGTCCGAGAGGGAGGGCTGGACATCGAAAAAGCAACGAGCAGTATCTCGTGTGGCAGGTGCAGCCGCGATGGCGCAGGTAGATAATTAAGGATTTTCCATCGAATCGGCCACTTGATTTCCTCGGAGGGGCTGCGAGCGCTTCACCCTCGTGAGTTGGATTGAGCAACGGACTGGCGAGCACCGAAAAGGTAATTAGGGATGGTCTCTTCATTAGCATAATAACTCTTTTACGTTCTCAAAATGTTGGGCAACTTACAATACGGCAACTCCTTTACCGGGTATGTATATACTATACAAGAAGGGACGTCTTCCGTTGGCGCTCGCCCGGACGCGAAGGATTCAACCGGAGCAATTTTTTTATTTTTTCAACGCTCAGGGCGAGGGGAGGTGTCGAATAAATTGAGGTCGCGTGGGGCGGACGTACGGCAGAGACGGGATCTGGTCGGACCACACTGACGTGCCCGGTGCGTTCTGCTCGTTGCTGCCTTCCGCTCTGCTTCTGCCTGTGGTCCTCGAGCAGGACCTGCTCTTCGGCAATGCATAACACACCGTCGAGCAGGAACTACGGGGTCCATGGGGATAGAAAAACAGGGTGGGCGGAAGAGTTGAGTGCGGCCTTTCGTCCTTTGATCGGTTCGCAACAGGCACACGCCCTTAGAAAATCGTTTAGATTTCCCCTGAGACCTGCAGCGCCGGCAGAGCCAGAAACTCGGAACCACCCGCACCACAACCGGATGTGGCATGTGTTAATGGGAGCTCGTGAAAAGTTCGGGCGGCTACTTTTACGAATGACTTGGCGCTTTCCGAATTTCTCTCCTCTCAGAGCTGCAGTGTTTTATCCGTCGAATTGGAACATTGCCGCTGAAATTTAGCGTTATTGGACCGTTCAGGACTCGCAGGGAGAGTTTCACTCGAATAAGAAAGGTTTAGTATGGTTTTTAGCACCAAGGTATACCGTAAAAAATGTCTAGTCTCCGACGAGTTATTAGACGACCGTTGAGCCCCAGCGCAGCACACAGATTTAGCAGTAAGATATGGATCTTGTGGGCGCGGCGTCGTCCCGTGGGGCCTCGGCGGCAGAAGGACCGCAGCATCACGGAAGAGGGCGGTTCGAAAACAGAAGACTCAAACCTAAAAAAAAAAAAAAATGTTATTAAGCCGACATGTCAATCAGTTCCAGGCAGATCGGACGTCGGTCCAAGGAAGAATCTCATTCCGAAGCTTTACTCTCATTTTCGATTTTTGAGTCAATCCCTGGTATGTGTGTGTGTGTGTGTATGTGGTCGCCGTCCTAATAGCCCTCTAAAATATGTTATTAACTCGGGATCGAGTTCCACGCAATATAGCAATGAAACCCTCGAGGGTGTCTCCCTTTTTCTTGAACGAATATTATCCGTAAGGTAAAAGGAAAAAGGCCACGATTTACCATGCTCTTTTTCTTCCGCCTCTCGCGAGACGAATAATCACGAGCCATTCGTTCTCTCACACCTCGGTAAACACGAGTGCATCGTCGACGTATATGCGAAGCCGACGATGACAAGCCTCCCCACATCCTGAGTATACAGGTACGTTGTATCCTCGAGCGGCATCGAACCGAGCTAACATTTCTGCTTCACGTTCGAATGGATCGCGACACATGTTATCCACACGTACCACTCTGATTCACCTGTGCTCGATTATACCGATCAGCGACGTCCTTGATGGGGAATGGCAGTATCGCTGCACTTTGTGTACGCCCGGTCTACGCGGTCGATACTCGTTCTCCGTCCGCTCGCCCTCCCTCGTGTCTCGTTCCATTTCATGTACACGACCGTATTTAATAACGTTGCAATACAAAAAGTACGTATATAGGTCGGATTCGCGATATGTGTTATTCTGCCCGAGTGCGCGAAACCACCGAGGACAAAAAAAAACGCGCGCAACACAGCGCACGACTATGCGTGATCGGTCGCAGCGTGTGGTACAAACAACGAGTGCGGTGCATGGAAGCAGAATAATTCGATACTAGGTCATACGACACGAACGCTACGTGGACCAGACACGAGTATATTTTCAGACGTAAAAACTATATGCACCTGTCATCCGCTCGCCTGTTTTTCCATAGTCGAGATCGAGCAGGCAGCGAGAGAGTCGTACCAGTTACAGCCGAGGAGGAAAAGGGGGATGAAACAGTTCCTCGGCATCGCGCGACGAGTGCAGGACGGACGAGCGTGGGACATATCGGAAACGCACAGAGACGGTCTCGATCAAGGCCGCGATAAAGATGCTTGCGGGGGCACTCTCGTAAGAGAGGCGCACGGTCGTACAATATTGAACGAACCAATGCTGAATAGACATCTGTGTACGCCGCAAGAAGAGGTGGAGGCGAGAGACAAGCAGAATGGAGAACGCCGCGCGATGCATGCACATGCCTACGCTCGTTATTGTAAGGCCCGATCGAACACAGAAGGGAGAGACGAAGTCTCGGAGGGAAAACTAGCGAGAAAGCATTGAGTGTCAATCAGGGAAAGTGATTTGTAAGGGAGCCCGGGCGGTTGTTCCTACGTGAATGGCGGTGCATTGACGACACGGGAACCTAATAGCCTGATTTTGAAGAAGGGACTCGACTGCTCCATTTCGTCGCAACGATTACGGCGCGCGGCCGTATGCCTAGTTTGGATTATAAAACCAATTTCCGCCCTCGCGCGCGAGGTAGCAGATAGAGTGTGGTATTGATGGTGCGTGTAGGGTTGCGTTGGGAAATATGCATGATAATGGAGGAGCGGATGCCGTGCCCTGGTTTTTGGTTGAGGACGAGGAGAGGAAGAGACGGAGGCAGTTCCCGGTTATCCATTAGAAAGCACCGTGCACCATGCAAATAAAGGATAAACCCCATCGAACCTTTGGGAGAAAGTTTCGTCGATACCCATTGAGATTTCTACGCGTGTTATAACGTACGTTGGTAGCAGGTAGAACCTGCTCCTGCCTCGCGAGTGCGACGATCGTGACCTTCGTCCTTCTCGTATTCGTCTCTGTCGCGTAGGTATTTATTACACTGGTCCGTATCGTCGGGGAGAATAGCGGAAGACAATTTTAATCGGTGATTATGGAGGGCCCGTTTATTCCAACGAGGTCAACGCTTTTAATGACCGGATCGTTAAAGTAATGTTCGTCCTCTCGCCGCGATCCCCAGTGCGAACTTCGACGACGTCGCCGGCGGTGGCCGACCGACAATGTGCGCTCGTTAATTATCATCTTCAGTCCTCACTCTTGCGCCGCGGCGCAAGCCAGCTGGGAGCCAGCTTCGTATGCAATTTTATAGTTGCACGCCGTACCGAGAAATGAGCAAGGGCACGCGGAGAGAAAGAGAGCCTTTCGGCTCACTGTAGGGATTAAGTATGCGGGGTTAAGATTCGTTTAGTCTCGCGCGTTACTCGGTCGCTCGTTGACGCCGTTGCGACGTACATTTTGACGAGGGAATTTTCTCACCGAACGTTCCCACGAATTAGGACCATTCCCACGGATATATAAACATCTTATTTTCTGAACGTATCCGGGAAATGCGAAATCGTGACGTCATTGGGGAGGGGGATCAATGACTTTCGGCAAAACTTTGAACACAAAGTATCGGTCTTGAGGATCGACGATGTTCGTAAGCGTCGATTTAGCCGGTATCGAATTTACGATCAATTTTAAATCCGGACGGTGCCGCTGAAGCCAGTCGGATTCTTGAACCCCTTGATATTTCGCTCGTCGCGATTCGGACAAGTGCAACTTTGCCGCGGGCTACGCAGGAGCCATTAAATGGCGGGGACTCATAAATATAAATCATAGAGTTGCTCTTGTCGCCCTCTCTCTCCTTCTCATCGTCATTTTCGTCGACCTCGTTGCGGTCTCGCGCAAAAGTCGTCAGCTCCGACATGACCCTGGGAAACAGCTGTCCACCCAATACAGCCCCCACAATGAAGCCAAATTTGGTATCGCGAATGTTTGCTGCAGGATTGCAGATTACTTTTGTCGAGTGGGACTACTCGAGACTGGTGGCTCTCTTTCCCTCTCGCAGCCTCCGATGCCACGAGAGATTCTTTCGGTCTGATGCCGCGAGCCCTTCGTTCTTTTACTTGGCTCTCTGTACTTGTTTTGCAGCAGCGAAAGGAAGACGCGCAGGACGTGTCTCGCCAGGAGCCACGCCTCGATGCGATACCTCGTTGTCCTCGTCGTCGTCTCCTCTGTTCGGTAAAAACGTAAAGAACGAGCGCGAAAACGGAACTTCAACAGTATAGAAATTAACAAACCCGATTTTTGAAAATATTGACATTCACAGTAGTGGCCACAGTCAATCCCGATTTAGCACTTAATAGATCGTATGTGAACCGGGACATATTCAGCTCTTTTACTCTATATGTGCTAAGTTTTTTTGTGCATAAAATGATAGATTTAATTTAATATACAGAAATAAGTTAAAATTAGCTTTTTAGAGGTGTTTAATATATCGCACAATCTAATTTCACCTTAGTTTTGTAAAGCAAATTCAATATACGGGTTTATGCATAAAAACTTCATCATTTCGTGTATTGACCCTTTATAAGTCACATCGCCCGAAACCCTACAGAAATGGGACGCCAAGTGGGTGCCACGCATTGCTATGATAACGCCTAAGAGTGACGATAGAGGTGTGACTTATAAAGGGTTAATTTTGTTAACATCAAAATTATTATACAATCTTGCCGATACACCTTTGTGTGTCGGCAAGGACTTAGATGAAGAAAATTTTCCGATTACGAAGTCTCCACGACTGTAATCCGAGTCCAGACTTGACCGTGCGAGCGGGGAGGAGGCGAAGGAGCAATTTATCGTTGCAAATTTGGCAGAGATTTCTGTTGGCAAAGTGAGCTCCACGTTCGGGACGCTCGCGATCAATTCGCGTGAAATTTCGCTTATAGCCCGTGTCCCACGGTATGTAAAATATTAGACAACCCGAGGCCGATAAATATTCACCGCGTGTCTCGCAGCCACGGAGTTTCTTCTCTCGGGATCTCTCTCGACCCGCTACCTTCATAGGTATTTTTCTATCGTCTCTTGATTACTTTTAAAATATCTTCTCGATCTCCCTGCGACCGATTTCCACGAGGCAGCTTCTATTTTCGATCCTGAGCAGTGTTGGTGCGACGGGGTGTTGTATACGCGCGTCGTCAGGACTATCCAATATGAGAATTAGCCACGCCGGAGAGGCTGTAATCATTAAAGCCACGAAACCGATCGTGGGGCCGCGGGCTTCTCGCGGTAATCGTGGTGGCAATTAATTTTTTACCGATTCCCCCCCTCTATCTTCGATCTGGCCTTTCGATAGAAGCACGCGCATCTTCCATAAATTCTTTCGCGTTATATTCTATATTCGTCATCGTCGTCGACTCGAAGCCTGTGTCTTTCGTGGCGCGGAAGGGTGAACTCCTCGTCGATCCAGCTCCCCACATCAAAGATCGGGCTCCATTCCGAGCTCGCATTTTCGAGCGTGAAAACGCGAGTCGATGAAAAAGTGGTTTCGCGTAGGTAGTTTCAGTGTCCAGAGCCGGAAAGAACACACGCGGTTTCGGGTGCAGGAGCTTCCCTGGGCGGCCACGACGACGCCCGTCCGCGGAACGAAGCGTTCTTTTGCTACTTTCTTCTTGCTCCTCGGATCACTTTTGGTCTCGCCCCCCCCCCCCCTCTCGCCCCCTTCCACCTGTCATATCCAATCCCGCTGAATGGCTCACGACCACAGCGCCTTCGACATCCTAAATATTTCGTGGCAATTACATTCGCTACCGGCGCTCCAATCAAAGGCCATAAAAATGTCTCGCGGTATTTCGCTGGCAATTTTTCGGTGGCCCTCACGTTCTTTTTCATGTAATCACCAGGTCCGCGAAACTCTTCACCGTCTCTGCTCCTTCCGTCCCGTACCGTCTCGTCTTCTCTTGCTCCTTTTCTCTCGTGACTCTCCGTAGACCCGGCTAGACATAGAGACACGCTCCAGCCTCCTTCGCTCTCTCCGCCGAAAATTTAATCTAAAATGTTCGCCAGTCCGAGCACGCGAGAGGGACCGTCGGATCAAAAATAATCTAGACCAATTTAAATCTTCAGACGAGCTATTTCGTCTAGTTTGTTGTTTCGCGCCCTCGTGCGGGCCTTCGACGATCCATCGTAATACGATGCCCGCTGCCGGGAACGGCCGATGTGGACCTCGACGAGGGAGCTCGTGATTATAGACCTTCTTGATTGGCCTTTTGCCACGGAGAACACACGCGGAATTTTTATCAACCTCATCACCTTGCCTACCTCGCCTCTTCTCTATTCCGAAGATACCCTCGCGAGATTCGAATTCGAAACTTAAAATGTTCGCTCGTTTTCGGTCCGGCAAACTTCATAAATCTCGACCGGCCTTTCCGGAGGAATAGACGTATTTGCAGTTTGTTCTATGGGGCGTGTAAGAATCGTCCGAAAAAGCTGGGAATGCGAGACGTGTGCACAGTGAATATTTTTGCGACCACACCCGAAAATTCAACGTCGCTTCGTGAGAGCGCATAACAACGTATTCTCCGGACCTTATTATTACGGACGACCGCGGCTGTGCCGGTGGTGCATCAACGCCAGGCAGAAAAGAGAAGAAGAGGCTACAAAGCTGAGACGACCGTTATTATGTCTTCACTGTCACTCTGTCGTCTCCACTGGATGCGAGAGTGAGGATGACGAGGATGACGCAGCCCGTTGACAAATCATCCCCTGCTTTTACGCAATTTTCTATATAAATACAGGGTGCTGCAAATTGACAGAGTATTCGGAAATATAAGGTGGAAGGAAAAACGTCAGAGTAATGAGTGATTAATCAATCGAGTAAATTGTTCTTTTTTTAAGGTGCGGTTAAAAATCAACATCACTTCCAAATATTTTGAGTCCATTTCTCTCCGATTTTATAACACAAAAAACTAGTTGCGGGTTACACTGCGTTAATCAAATACACAGTGCAGCCGGCAATTCGTTTTTCATTTTATAGAATCGTTTCGGAGAACAATGCATTCAACATTTTTACTCTGGTACTCTTGCACTCTGACGTGTTCAGCCTTCGCGTAATGCCGATATTCTCTCCACTCTGCTACACACAGTCTTACAGTTGTACAGTTTCATGCAATATCGAAACAACATATAATTTTGAAACTGCCTCCATGTCACGTGGAATTACAAAAATTGTAAGTAGAATTGAAATGACTATATTTTTTTGACAGCCCGCAGACAATTTTTATTCACGGTGTAGGCACAGCGGACCCACAATTTTTAAATGCTGCAAGTATAGTATTTTAGTAAACAGCTCGCTGTTCAGACACCATAAATGCAGTGGTCTATCCACAAGGAGAAAGTCTGTTTCAAAGATCAAGTACCCTATCTATATGTTTTTCGTTTCTTTTTCCGTTTTTTTCATCATAAGTGTACAGAACAGTCTCGCCGGATAGACGAGGCGCCAGTAGTGCATCGTTCTTTGACTCCCACGCGGCGACTACTCGTTTCAGCCAGAAACACGAAATCAAGTTCACTTTTGTTACTAAACGAACGCGAGAGTGTTGAATACACATTGCCGTGGATTTTACGAAGCGAAGTGGAAGAATGAGCGAACGAAGAAGAGGAGGAGGAGGAGGACGGAGAAAGACACCCTCGCGAGCCTGTATCTACCCACACTCCGTGAATGGTCTCTCGGGACGTTCTCTCTGGCAGTGCGTGCGTGGGCGCGTGTGCGTGTGTCCGTGCGTACGCCGTGCGTGCGTGTGCGGCCAGACGGCGAGACGAGTAGGGAAGCCGGAGGCGCGCGCGATACAGAAAGAGAGAACGTCGGTAGTTGTGGCCGGTAGTGGAGGCGGCAGCTCGCGGACGAGAGTCGTGAGTGCGTCGCGTCGAGCCGCCTAGAGTCCCACGTGTCGGCTCGTGCCTCCTCGTGGCCGACGCGCGTCGCCGAACACTGGCGTCGCGTCGCCGCGCGCTCCGCACGCACGCCAGCCTCGAGTGGGAATGCATCGCTATGCACTCCGTACCCGAGCCCTGAGAGCCTTTCGAGATTTGTAACCGCTAAACCGGCGACTCTTACGCACCTTAAATTACATTTTCGGTACATTAACCAAAGGTCATTTTTTCCTCATTCGTCACACGATTACACACGACGTCTTAGACATTTATTCTGAGACTGTCGAATACTTCGACATTTCTACGTTACTTCTATTGGCAGTAGTAAAAGAGATTTATTGCCGAAGTTAATATCTATGCAGTTATCTTCTTATACTAATTTTATGCCTAATGATAATTTTACACCTTGGCAAAAGGCCATCGACCTGAGTTCTTCAGTCCTTACTTCTATTATTTTATGACGAATAAATTTCTCCCTATGCAGAAATTATTTTTATCGATAATTTAACCCTTCAAATACCGGGGAGTTTTTGCCCAACGTAAACGACCACGCCTTCTTCAAAGCGCAAAAACGATACGGATGTCCGTAATAAATGTTCTTTTGCGTTATTAAAAAAAACAACACTTCAAGGTACGTTTGTGAATTTTTATAGGTTTTTTTTAGCACAATCGTTCGAAAGTCGCGTCTTGGCAAATTCTAGGTTCTCGTTGAACAAGAATCCAGTATACGTTAAGGGTAAAAAAAAGTTACATACGCCCAAGTTTATATTAAATGAAGGAAAAATATTATCTTCGCGGAGTAGTGCATACGCGTACACGCTGTTGCGCATAACATCGAGCAGTTTATGTCGGTAGAGCGGGGGCCGAGGGGCTGCCACAATGGCTAAACTAATATTGAAATATAGCCCGACGATTGGGACTCGCATGTATCTTTCAATGTCAGTGGCGCGAGGCGTGCCTGGCGCGCTAACAAATGCCCTTGATTTACGGCTCGAGGGCCACGAGAGCCTCGGGCATTCAGTACCGATTGTTAATACGAAATCATTATTTATCATCGTTCATCCGCTACGATTACGATTATTTCTGCTTAGCACGCCTCGCAACACAGCCGCGGCGGCTTAATGGATCCCGATCGAGTACCGCGAGAGGAAATCGCGAACGCTCGCGCTCTCTCGCCGGGTTTCGAGTTGGCGAAGCTTTACCGATGAATGAACACTTAACAGAACGATAAATTCAGTGAATGAACAGTGTAAAACCATTTTTCTTTCAATCATTGACGATATACTTATTAAACTGCCGTAGTTTCTTTGACCCGTTCATAATTGAAGGCACTGTTCATTCATTGAACCATCCATAATCGCGCGAACTATAGTTTTATGCATTTTTTTTTATTTAATGACAATAAAAAAAATCCACATCCGGTGCTTGTTAATCGCCACTTTGAGCCCGACGCGAGTTTGTAAAAGGGCTCCATCAATATCGAACGATTATAACACCGTCAATTATTTCGAGTGCATCGACCGTGCACATCGCTGTTACAACATAAGCGCGCCTACCAGGAACTTGCAACGTAAAGTACAGCTGTAACTGTCTACATGCATACATGTTTATCGCTCCTTTTTCTCTCTCGGATTTATAATTATCTCTCGTACATTCACGGTTGCTGATGAACGGATACGGGGGAATTTAACGAACTTCTGGTGAATCGGAGATGTGTTTACACACACACACACCTGTCCGATAAAAAGATTCCGGGATAGCTGTCGATGAGATACACCATATTTGCAGCATGTAATTGGTAATATTTTTGTATTCCAGGCGTCGGCCACCGAACGCGGAGATAAAGAGAGAAAGGTAGGATCCAAGGGAGCACGCCCGTTTCGACGATCGTTCGCGCCCGTATCGGATTCACCTTAAATCGTCCAGTCGAGTTTTTGCTCGCCGCGCGGCTCTCTCCTTTCCCCACCCCGGATCACCTCGGCCTACCCCGTTCGTCGTTCCTGACTCGTTCTCTCCAAAATCCGATTTAAATCGATTAACTTCCCTGCAAGCAGTATGTTTTACTCCGACTCCGTCCTCGCGCCTTCACTCCGCACACTTCGGTGAGACGTCACGTACAGAAGGTACAGAGTTTAACCCGCGAGTCCTCGGTGCAATGTCAGGACCACCGCTGAGAGCATGCAAGTCGTCGAGCCACGAGAAACCTGTCCACTCTCCTCCCGACGGGACTCTCACCGCGCCCGCTATTCAACGACGACAAGACACTTTTACCTCGTTACCGGCAAAAGTGTCAATTAAAATCAACGCAAGTATTTTTTTAATTAAATTTGTCGTGATTGAGGAAAATAAATAAAACAAATCTTTTCCACTTTGTTGGTGATTACGACGTTGCGCCTGCTGACGCGAATAGCGCAAGAGCCTCGAATGGACATCGTGCTGTGTAGCGAGTAATTATCGGACTTGAGCTAATTGGACTAATGAGATCTATGCGAAGAGAATACAATAGAAAGAATATACGATAAAAAAAGTTTGTTCTTTTCACAACTTATTATTTGTTCACAAACTTCCACGATTTTTTATTTTATTAATTTTCCGATCGCACCCTCCAGCTCATGTTTTTCCAACCAAAAGTAGCAACTAAAATTGTTAATGACATGGGAAATAAAAGGACAGGTCTGTATATTGAAACCTGAATAAACGAGATTGTGACTTATTTACCAAAATTATTCTTACGAAATTTCTATTTGATAATCGTGGCGTCACGTGTAAACAAGTATGAAATTTGCGATAATTTTCACCATAACGAAACTGCGTTGAAACCTAAATCTAAAATTTCTATATAATGTGGTAAAAAGAGGGTCACAAATCTCGCACTTCTGTACAGACAGCGACACACCATATATAAACATAGTAGTTTTTCTCAGGCGACTCTATCTTTGACTAGACACTTCCCTCCTGGCATCGCAGTTGTTTATCATTTCTTTTGTTTTTTAATTCTCGATCGAGGTAGGATCGGTAAGATGTTGGTGTAGTCGCGACAGTGAGATAAAAAGCGGGAGCGGCGAGCGTCCCGGGCTCGTAAGAAATTCCACTGGCGGTGTGTCGCATAAAATTAAAGTCATTTTTTTGCAGCAAGAACAATGGTGATGTACCGGCTGGGGCACTTTTCGCAGACGGGTCTTGGCACGGTCCGCGTTCATCTTCGGACTGCCTTTTGTGGAAAAGCCATGCAATTATCCAACGGCAAATCTGAGCGGCAGCTGTGTACTCCAAGTTTGGCGCTCACAGCCCGACAGCACGAGCCTCGCGCTCATCCTCGCCGGTTACCGGCCGAGTCCCTCTTCTTCCGCGATTTCTCACAGCGATCGATATACGCACGCGCGTTAGCGTCGTCCGCAAAAGCTGACCAGTCAAGACTCTTCGATCTTTGATGTCGCAGCTTTTCTTCTTTCTCCTGCTGGTGTTGCCGTATGTGCTGGCTGCTCCATGCCGGTGCTGCTTTTAAGGAATTTGATGTCTTAATTGGACGGCTCGTTTGCTTTCACGTCGATGAAGAGAATCACAGCGGGGGCTTCGGGAGTCTCGGATTCCTCATTGCAACTCATGGCTCCCGTCGCTTGTGAACTTCCGTATTAAAAAAAAAATAATAATAACAAAAAACCACGCAATTAATAACCGAACCGGATAGCGGGCAAACACGATCCCTGCGTCAATCTCGCGTGACGCCGTACGATTTAGGATTATCGTGGTCAAACATGCTATAGAGAGGAATGTGGCCGCGACCACTCTCGTCGACTGGTTATCAAAACGCGGTAATTATCAGAGATTGGTAATTCTCATCGGTGTTTTGTGTGTTCAAGCCGAAAACTGTTTAGCGCCGAAAATACTCCGACCAAATTTGAAGCAAGCTAGAAGATGCGTCAATGAAGAAGACCCAACAAATTATTCGACGAACAAGTAGTCCGCGAAGGTGGCTCGTCTCTCGGTTCCTCGGACAACAATTATAGAACCCGAGACCGAGGTATCGAAGCTACGACGTTGCCAGAGACAATCAGTGAGGCATAAAGCCCGAAGAATAATTGCGTACATTGATGTTCACAAAATTGTCTCGTACAAAATAAGCGTACATGTTGGCAAGCGTTTCTACGACAAATTTGGAGCGACAGGAGAAGAGATCCGAGCGGCTTTGTCGCCAAGTCTTCTCGGAAGTCTCGCGTGAAGCCGGAGAGCTCGTGATGAGCTCATCGCCGGTTACAATTTTGGATCTGGCGAGGGCGACGAGGAAAGTAGCGACATCAGGACGTGTATGTGCCCCGGATTATTAAGGATTCCGCGGGAGCGACCGGAGGATCGAAGCCGAACGGTAATCGGAAAAGTTCGAACTCGAGTTTGTGAATCGACGTGGAGGAGCGAGAAGCTGAATAGAGCCGCGATAAAGACTGCGGCAGCAACGGTAGCAGCTACGGCGGAGAAAATCGAGCTGACGCCTGACGACGGCGACTTATTCGATAAAGAAACTTGGCTAGAGGGGTCTCGAGTGAGCGTGTAGGAAACGTCGCCGGGCTACAAGGAGCAGCACCGAGCCATGCGGAGAGTAACGTGTGACGTGGGAGGAACCGCCGGAACACCAAGTGTTGTCCAATACGTCGCGTGGGATCTTCGATGTGTGCGCGAACGTTCGTTAAACGGGAGACACGACGGTATGACGACGTGCGCGTTCGATATATCGGCCACGAGAGCCACGAACGAGGCCGCCGAGGTGTGCGAGACGAGGACTCTCGCTGACGACAGAAGCGTTCGAAGTTGCGCGGGAGGGAGAGACATCGCATCATCGTCGCTGTTGAAAATTTACGATAATAAATTTTGGCTGTCGATGCATCCGGTCGACCTCGAGTTTCCCGAGGGCTGCGGCTGACAGCCCTTTTTCAAGACGTGTGGTCCAGAAGAGATCCAGTCGTGCTGCCATGGCACAAATCCAAATTGAGGGTTTTAGCTAAATTAACAAAAAAAAAAAAAAAATTGTTCAGCATCGTCCCAGCTAGTCAATCGCAGCACAGGCAAAGAAGTGCCATTGCTTGCCGCCAAGCGTTACTGTTTCCTTGTCATAAATGTGCCTGCGTCGCATGGAATCTACCGTGTCAGCAACTTGTGAACAAATTGCCCAACAAATTGCCAGCAATATTGCAACAATAGTTGCCAACGCGAGATTCCGGCATATCGGTGGCGAAAATTCGACAATGGTTGCTATAAGCTGATTTCTTATCTTAACCAGGGAATGGTTTATACGGCTTTACACTCGATGGTTCTTATTCTACGGTAAGGCGAATTAAATCGTTTTACACTTGAATGTGACACGCTTTTTGAGAAGATGGAAATGTGCGCTCATGTGTGCCGTTTACTTAAATATGACAACGTGGGTTAAATACAAAAAGTGCGTATCATCTATGTTTATAGACAGCTTGTAGCTTTGAGTAATCAATGACGAAGGCATGTATGTGACTACTCGCCTAGCACTAAACGATTCTTGGTATGGAATTTTGTGATAATCGATGGAGGTATTTTGCAATAAATCATGAGTTATTTTGAGTACAATTTTTTTACAAATACTTGACTGAGTGGAGTTAATCGGCCGAGCAGTACGGAAAAATATAAAAATTCAAAAATTAGTTAAATATTGATTGAGTACGAAAATATATCTTGTCGTAAGCAATTCGAAAATTTTTGACAAAACGTAATTCGCTCGAAGCAATAAATACAATTTTGTTTAAAAAATTAGATTTGTATCTTCACTTGAATAAAATATGATGTGACGACTATTAAAAAAAAATGTTTCATTGATTTTCGTAAAAAAAAAGTCTCTGCGTACAGCAGTTATTTTTGACGCTGCCGTCGCGCTCGTGACCCACTATCGCCGCGTATACGACTGGAAGGACTCGTGATTACACGTGATTTCTCTAACGAGGAAAAGAAGGCACAGTCGCGGCCGCGTGACGAAAATGGTCACGCAGCGGACACGAATTGGCAATCGTTAACACCTCCGTGCGTATACTCTCGCCCCGCGCGTTCGTCCTACTCCAAATATTAGCATAAAGCACGATTTTACCAAACTTAGCGTCGAGCGAAAAGTAGGGAGAGCTCTTTTGCCACCGCGTTGTCACGCGGTGTCACTATCTCTAACACGTTCACATACACACACGCACGCACTCACACTCTTAGCACATTCGCGAACGAGCACCGCAATATGAAGCAGGCATCAATGATCTCTGATGGAAAGAAGAGTGTGGGTTCGTAAAGTGTGGGTTCGCCCTCACGAAGTTTCGTATTTGGCGATCGCGCATTCTGTGGCGCACTGTAATCTACCGCATGCCGAGCGTGTGGGAACTCGAGAAAGAGAGAGAGTCCCACCGATCTAACGTCTGCAAGAGTTTATTCACATAAAAATTACGGCGATTCCGTTGGAAACAGAAGGATGTGTCCCACACGATTTAACATATAAAATTATGTCGGATACGCCCTTTTGCTTCTGAGCGGTCGATATAACGAATGATTTTGTAGTGCCACATATTCACAAACTGTGTGGTCTAAGCCCGCAAACGAAGGTGCGGGCTCCGACGAAGGATCTATGAAATTGATGTGCTCGAGGGAAAAAAATAAATAAAATTTCTCCCGGAGAGGAGTCATGCTCGGTAAACATAAGAAACACGCTCGATTTGCATGACTGATGAATTTCATCGCTGCGAAACACAGCAGATTGCGCAAGGATTAAACTTAAATTAGCGAGAATCGCGAAGGTGGTATATGATCTTTTGCCCCCCGGGGGATTTGCGCGAGCAAAATACACCTGTTCAAATGCAGAACGAAAGGTGAGTTACGCGTGCAGCTTTGCGAGATAGCCAGCCGAGACGGGTAACAAACGTCGTTGTCGGGAAAAAAAGAAAAAAAATTGTGTTTGCACGGAGCCCACACGCCGTACAAGGCACCCAGAGGCTCGATCGCTTTTGTCACCCACACGTCGATCTCTCGTCTTATTAAGGATCGGAACGGTGGTTATCGCTACGTAGCGAGACCGAACGAAACGAGCACTCGCGATACTCTCTCGGGTATAAGCGTTATATGATCGTTAAGTTTGTCCCGCTGACTCCGTCGATCGCGGGAGATTCGAGCCTCACGATCGTCTCGGGAACCTACGCCACGTCGTTCAACAGATTCGACCTACTTATCTTCTGTTTATTCTTTCTCAATTGTTGGAAAATATATACAGAGAAGCCTGAGATCATACTTGTTTTCGCTGAGTTTTACGCAATTTCGAAGAAATCGAGTCACTCGCGCATTAAAATTAAACTTAAAAAAAATCAAAAAATTATTCACTTCTGAAACTACCGAGGTTTCGCAATCGGAAAAGAACGAAAGCTGAAATTGTGTCGAATCACAAACTTCATCCAACTTTCTTTTCGACGCGTTGAGGTATGTCAAATTTTGTCCGAATTTTTAGACAAAATGAAAATATAAAAAAAAGCTCATCAACGAACTTGGCAAATATGGCGCATGAACCGTAAAGGGTTATCCCCTTCACGAGAAGATGCCCGGATGCAAAGGAAGAAGAATCAATCGACAGCTCAATTTCTTCGCTCGTGCAGGAATAAAATTTTCACGAGCTGAGAACGAGACCCGACAGAGTTAATTCGCCGTATCATCTTACGTACATCGGTTCTTCCAGTTTCGGTCTCACGCAGTGCTCGGGACGAAAACTCGTATCCCCGAATAAACTGCCAATGACGAAATGAACTGTCATTCCCGGGGGCAGGTCGGAATACAAAGAAGTGGCAGCTGCCGGTTGGCGAATCGAGCCAATATTTGATACAGCTCTCGGATCTCCTCGCTCCTCACCGTCGCTCGCCCCATCAGTCCCTAAAGGGATGAGCTCCCACCCCGTTCGGTGTCCTCTCGGCTTCTCGTCACCGAGCGCATTCCTCCCACTTTTTATCGGCTCGCCTCGTCCTCGCGCTCCCCGGGAATATTCGACGTTCGCCTTCGAAACTTTTATACACGAGCTCGTCAGCGCGCGCGCGCCTCACAGGAATTCAAAACAGTTCCACCGTGTTCGCCCATCGACGTTCGGATAAATTGTTCGTCAAAATTCAACCGGTTCTAACAAATTTCTCGTTTGCGAAACATAACTGGCAAAACATATGTCGCAGCCACTAGAACAATAATGTTGCATCTCGTATTATAAAGGAGAGATGTTATATTGTTGTTTCTGAGAGTGCGATATATAACGCATCACAACTGGATATTGCTTGGACTTATTGCATTGTTATTGAATAAAAAAAGGAGAAAACACAAACAAGAGTCTGAATGCTAGAAGCCGTCGGGACAACGAAAAAAGCAGTTCTCCTTCCCACCCAAGGGCCCACCGAGTTCTCGTCGCCCATCGATATTCGCTTTTTTCGAGCCAACACCAAACCGTGGGACGCTGTCGAGATCGACGCGAATGAATGCGCACCGAATGTGTCCCTTTCACCCACTCTCGCCGGTACTTTGAACTTGATTCAGATTTTTTTTTGTTTAGAAATTTAGAGATTTGTAATGTCTATCACCTGGAGTGTACTGTGCTTATCTACTTGTGTACAGATATACATACAAAAGAAATTCTGTTATGAGATTTTTAAGTATAGGAGCCATGGAGACCGTGGCGCGCTTGCTACTGGTCTAACGGGCATCCCTCGTCCTCGAGATAAAAAAAGCAGTAAAAAATAAAAAAAATAAATAAAAAAAATACGTCCTCCACTTTGGACGCCAAAGATCCTCGAGCCCGCTCCTTATAGGTACTCTGGTAGTCGCGGCGCGCGAGCGTCTTTGGCCCCTGCGGATCCCACGATCTGCAGGCCACGCGCATGCAAGGTATATGGTGGGGTTTTTGACGAAGAACAAGCCGCTCGTCGCGATCAAAGAATTTATCCGTCCTTCGCCGTTCCACGGCGTGTATATATATAGATACATGTATAGTTCCCCTGCCGGTTTTGAGGGCTGCAGGCTCGACGACAATCAAAGAAGCTTCTTACCTTGTATGCTTGATGCCAGATCTCCTGCCGGATTGACTGCTGTTGATTATATTATTGATTCCTTCCACGAGTTCAGCAGCATTACAATGTCACCTGAAAAAAAATCGTACCATTATTTCGTATGCTCTTTATATTTACATGGAATTATTTTTGTAGCGCGTTTCAAGTTAATGTGAATAAACAGAAAAAAAACATAATTTAAAACAGGATTTGTTTCATCCCCGAAATGGTACAATATTATTAAGACTGTGTCTGATCCTCGAGTGACTTGGGTGTCGGCTCGGAGCGAACGCGAAGGCCTTCGAGGGACGAAAGAGTTCATGGAAAAAAAACAATGCTGCAGGACCACGGAGAATCTCGGAAGGAGAAACGATGTTGGTAAGTAAACGCTCCTACGCGGTGGCATTTAAGCCGCGGGAGTCCCTCAACATGTCCACAGCCAGGACAATATATGATGATTACAGTCATGATAGCCGGGACTTAAATCACGCCGTGTCACCTCCTGTAATTTAACGTCGCCAGCAGCCAGGAGCTCACCGGCTTCGAAACCCCTCTCGCGGGCGCGCGCGACAGGTTGTACGTTAATGACGTGGAGAATGGAGTCTCATCCCCGCCGAAATGCAATTTTTCACGAGACTCGTGGGCCAAGAGTCGACGAGGAGGAGAACGAGGGCCGGTAGCCGACGCGGGAAGGGTCTTAAAGATAGGGTGAAACTTTAACGACGGCGATTACCGATTATTAGACTCGTATTGATCGGTTCAATCTCTCGACCGTGGCGATACCTTTCGTAACTGATATCAGGAGCTAATCACCCACCGATGATTAGCATCCGGTCACGTTATTTTACTTTCTTCTCCCAAATAGCTCGTCGTCGCGATAGAAAACTAAGTCAGAAAAAAAGTGCCGCACTATTAGCGTATGTAAATATGTATCTCCGTCTCTCTGGGACGGAAATTATTTACGTCGAAACGACGTCCGCCAGCAGCGCATCCCGTTCAATGAATAACAATGAGATTTCGGCTGTTGAAGCACGCGCGCGGTGATTAAGTCTTAATTACATCTTAAGTAGACGAAGCTTTCTGCGGCTGGAAGAGCGAAAGATATTGAAGAAGAAGAGGAGGAAGACGAAGTAGACAACGGACGTTCCGAGTATCGCTCGAGACGCGAGAGATGAGGAACTCATGAACGGCTCGTCTAGAAAGCAGAAAGTTGCTCGGCTCGATTCTTCGCGGACAGACTTCTCTTTCGGTGCACGCGCGGATGGAAAATTTAAGGGTGATTCGATTACCCATCCGGCCGACGACTGTGAATAATTTATCGCTCATCGTTCTCGCGACCACGGATTGCGCACGCGAATCCGAGAGAACCCGCCGAAACTTCGGGATGTCTTAATTAGCCGGGATGTTTTTACGAGAACCGAACGAGACGATCGAATTGGGAGAGATCCGCGAGAGTCTCGGGCAGAAAGGCGAGTTGGATTGGACGCGGTGCGTATCGACCGCCGTTACATCTCAACCGATCTGCCGGCTCTTTCGAGAGAAGATGCGAGAGCTTACACCGAGCAACCTCGGAAATTATGCACTTTGCCTTTACGAGCCATTGAACAGTTTAGCGGTATTTATTCAACTACCCTCGAAACAGAAGCGTCGGCTCTCGCACCAGGAACTCACGCATGCGCGAGAGAAGATAATAAAAAGTAGAGAGAAGACAAAAAACGTATGTCGAGTGTGAATAAGTGCGATGCGCTCGCGAGAAAAGGGTCAAAGTTACTAAGAAAAGGCGCCAACAAATCAATCGTTTTATTCTCATGTCTTATAAAATTTCAGACGTTCATCACTACCGCGCTTCCAAAAATTATGTAAAGAAGTTTTTGTATGAAGTCGAGCTGAACATTGTTAATGGCAAAAAAAAACATTTCTTTTTTACGTTTCCAAATTCCATCCACAGCGAAATATTCGCGAAAAAAAGGAAACTCTTCATGATAAAAAAAGAGCCGGTGAGATACTCAACAGCGACTTCGGGCAGGGGTCAAAGGAAGCCGTGAGAGTGCCTCGGCTCGAGTGCACACAGAAATAGCGTATTATTGTCCAAGCTGATACGAGGGAAGAATATGAGAATACCGCGGTAGCTGCGTTGGTACCCGGCGAGGGACGCACGTGTCGCGGTTTTCTAATGCAGAATACGCGGGAGCAGTACGACGAGAAATAAGAGCACGAGATATACGATAGGTAGAGAGAGAGAGGAGTTATATATCTCGGTAGGCTCTCGTGAACGAGCCGGGGCTCTTCATAAATAACTCTGCGGAGGCCTCTGCCGTTGCCCACGCGAGAAACTACGTACGTGCGTGCGTGCGTGCGTGCGGTCTCATCTCCGCGATGTGTGCGATGTTTCTATACTCGAATTCTATACGTGTCTGCGGTATCGTACATAAACGTGCGCGCCTTCCGTCGAACGATAATAAAAATGAATGAAAAAAAAGAAAGATAAAAAATAATAATAACATTACGGGACAGCCCGGCAGTCAGGCTTCTTAAACTGTCGCGCGCTTACGAGTTTTCTCGTGCGATTAACCTGAATTGCTCTCCACTCGTTCGCCCTCATGAATGGTCATATACATGTATATATTTATCCTACGGTTGTATCGCGTATATGCATGTATACGGCCGCGCGTTACACAATCTCCTCGCCCTTATCGAGAGCTCTTGCTCACCGGGCGTTCGCTATTCCCAAGTATATTATGCAGCTCAGGACACCGCTGCGACCGACCGATCGCTCAACGATCGTGTTTCGACTCGGAAAGTGCGAAAGCGTTCGAGCTCGTTTATACCCGATGCTTGTTTACACGCTTCGTGTGCTATTTAGCAGTTAACATTTACCCTACCCGTCTGTTTTATACCTCGAACTATAGAACGAAATGCCGGCTTATCCTGCGTCACGATGACTCTTCGGAGCTCGATATACTCGTTGCTCTTGCACAGCGGCGACAAAGTGCCGCCGAGCAATGACGCGTGCCCATAAATTTGCCTTGTCGCGCGCGGCTCGTCGGCGGCGCGAGCAAAACTTCCTGGCAGCGTTCGCTTGTTTCCTATCGTACTTATTGTCAGCTTTTTTCCCTTTTTTCTTCTTCTCAAGGCCGGATGGCTCGATGCGACTATTTCGACATTTTCAATGATGCTCCATCCGATGATCTCTGGGTACAGCGAGTGGTTTTTAGAGTGTCAAAGGCTCAAGGCTCTGCAAAAAAGAAAACAACTATAATTAATAGTTTATCGCTATTAAAAAAATTACATTTTTTCCTCACTAACAGGAAAATTCACTTTGCGTTTCTATGTCGCTGTAAAAAATTATAACGATCACATTCGTAGCTAATCAGAGCCGCGTGTCACAATCTAGAAGAATACACTCGTCGCGGAAACACGATTGCCATCGTCGAAGTCACGAGCAGATATGCTTCATTTCTCTAATCTGTTCCATCGGTCGCTCTTGGCCGACGAGACTCTGGTTCACTCGCGCCGTTCCACTGAGAGGTTATTAATATTTTCTATTTATAACTCTTAATTGCATAAGACAAGTCTCGTCCATGCTCAGTGTCCACATGATCATTGAGCAGTTCCCCTTCACGCTAATTGCCAGTTAAGTGACGAGTACAGTCAGTCGATGTCGGGCCTCTTAGAACTATCCCATTCGCATCAGGCATGCGCGACGAATAAAATATACAAAATTTAATGGACTTCGAGCCATTAGGTGTATCTGAATATTTTTTTTTATTCCTCCGTAATTTTCCCCTTCCGTTGTGTATTCGTATCTGGTGTCGTGTTGGGAAACGCGTTTCCTCATTCCTTGAGGCATATAGGCTGAGACATAGGCTGTAATGGCCTCTCTCGAGGCACGTACCGAACGATGCAGGTGCGTGCATCCTGTGAACGACTCGACGGGGCATATTTTGTGTTTAGATTACGGCCTAACCAGGGAGGGAGAGAGAGAAAAGGGGAGAAACCGAGATGAAAGTTAAGGGGGAGATCGGAGCTCCGGGATCAAGCAGGCGATAGACCGTTATAGTCGGGTCCTAAGCATCGCTGCTGGGACTCATGCGAGGGGTCTTGCATCGCTGCTGGGACTCACTTAGAGAGGTCCAGCACGCTATGGTAACGTACAGCGTATAAACACATCAGAGCACCAGCAGCTCGCGGTGCAAATAGGCCGCACCTGCCTCTCGCTCGACTCTTAATTTTCTTTTCTTTTTTTCTTCTAACCACTGAATGACAATGTTGCGTATAAAGTTGTGTAGGTATTATCACATCTCGTTCGAAGGGAGTTCGTCGACCCGCTAGAGCTCTCTGGGATCTTAGACGTAATGGTCTGCTCTCTTAATAACAACTCGGTTAATTGAAGCCTGTTTCGTTACGACTCGCGCGAGGTCCGGCGATTGTGTGCGGGCTCTCGCACCCTCCCGACCCGCGGCGACTCATCAGGTGGTCTTTGCTCTCGCACCGATGATTCACCGCTCCGAAAGAACCCCTGATGAAATCTTCTCTCCGAAGCTATTCACGGCGTTATTTTTGTCTTAATTTTTTTTTAAGTCGAAACTAGAAATTCAACGTCAAATCTGGCTGAGGAGAGTGTCTCGGATATATTGTTTCGTACAGCGTCTGGACGTTAACGAAGTCAAATTTCAGCTTGTTTGTGTAGAGTCGATGGAAACAAAAAAAAAATGCTGACTCTGAGACTTCCTCGACTGAGAGCTCGCGCGCGTGACTGGACAATAATAATCGGAATCCAATATCAATGCTGTAGCATGCATGATCTTGAGAATCCGTCTATTCAGCGTCTGCGTTCATCGCATCACGCAAGACACGGTGCCGAATATAGCGTACGAAATACTCGCGGTGTCAGGGAAGTGTTTCGAAATACAAAACCGTCTGGACGCTGCGAAGCTGTTTCCTCCTCGACGTATCGATACGATCGATTCTTTGCGTTCATTTTTTGCCTCGCTCATTGTTATCCGACTAGGTGGGGAAATGTCTAATCGCGAAAGTCTAACAGATAACCCAGACGTCGCAGGGAAGAAGGTGACGGGGTAGCGCGCCGAGGCGCATCGCTCGACGAAGACGACGCCGACGACGTCGGCGACGGCGACGACGGCGAAGGGGCAACGGGGACCGCGAGTCGTGCCGCGCCACGACGCGATACCGTGTGCCTCCGTCTCTCCGCACCGCCAGTCCAGAGTCGAGTGGACCCCCCACTCGTCGCTCGCGAGAGAGTCGTGGCGGCGCGTGTCAACCTTGCCTTGTCCTTGAAACCACGCGACTGGGAACGTATGCCAATACAGCGCGTGTACAACTACTAAGCACTGGTTGGTTTCTTCACCTCTTGTTACTTCGTACGGTTTCTTACCGCTGTGCGATGGCCTCGCGGATACATGTATACCAAGATGTACGGGTATTGCGTAAACTTGTTGACCCTTCGTGGTCACCGCGGGTCAAATAAACACTCGGCATTCGACACGCGTTGTTTTTCTAAACATTATATTTTTCGACATTTTTTTTTTAGATAAAATGTTACGCATTAAAAAAAAATTATTATTGTTGAAAAATATTCCAGAAGGTCCAAAGTATGCTTCATGAATTTTTGTTCGTTACAATCTGACGCATCGTTTTAGAATAATTTTCGGAGTAGGGTCAATTTTTGACCCATTGTTCCTTCAGCGGAGTTCTAGACAAACATGACCGCGATGGGTTAAATGGGAGTTTATGAAAAAAGACATCGCGACCTCGGGAGACCCCGTGGTACCAAGTTGGCGACTTCGAGGAAGTCGAATTCGCCTGATCGACGAGGTCGCCAAGGGGTCAAACCTTTCGCAGAATGGAGTCTGTCAGAGGCTTCGGATTTTAAATCGAGCTCGGGTTTTTTTTTCGAGGGTCTTGCCCGACGATATAAATCATTTTCGAGCGATCGATACCTTCGATTTTAATCAACCTATAATAGAATCTGTAGGATAATGCAAAGAAATACAGAGATTTAAGTCAGCGGGGAACGGGTCAGTGGCTTTGTCGATCGAAGCTCCGTTTATCGTCCCGCAGTAACGTTCGATTTCGTCACGGCTGTACGACACTGTATATAGCATATAGTGTACGGTACACATCCGATATACCGACACACCATTATCGGAGCTCGATGTGCCTACGTGCTGCCGATTACCGACTTAAGGTAGTGCGCCTCGCAGCTAAACGCACGAGTGATTGTTGCTAGGCCATCGAGAAACCCAATCTCCAATCAGCGTGAATTCTTTCTGACTTTTTAATTACTCCATTTTTTTGTCTCTCGAGCCGCGGTATCGCGCGGGATTCCGGATCCGCCGAATCGCGGTTTATCGCGTTAGTACACATGCGAACTGCCGCGATTCGTCGACTCCGTTCCCGGTGACGTCTCATCGGGCCCACTCGGTCGCAGCGGAGGCCTTGGCGGTATCCGAGTGCGTGCAATATCGTAATGAGTGATATAGCGAAAAGGAGACGAAAAAAAAATGATATATTGGGCGACACGCGCGGGCTCGGCTGCTCCCTCGCAGCTCGACTCGCGATGAGTCAGCCGCGAAACTTCGTCTTATTATCGGGAGTGTGTTTGGCTAGTCCTCGCATACGCTCGAGCGTCCAGCACGTGCGATGACCGGCAACGTCGTTACCCCACTTGGACTTTCAGCATGTCGATTCGAATTCGATAACCGTCGAGTACACGTCCGGATAACGATTCTTTTATTCTATGTATATACTTCGTGCTGACGCAGTTGGACGAAGCGCTTTTTCGAATGCGACTCGAATTATTTTAAATTCCCCCGGAGGCAACGCACTCTCGACGAGAAACGCAAGGACTTTCGCTTGAAATATCGATGGCTGAACTTTATCTGAAGTTATTTCGGCCAACAGGAGCCGATGGCGAGCGATTAGCGCGCTCCGTTAATATTTCATCGTAATCAATTCAACGAACGATTTCTCAATTATACATCGCCACTTTACTGTTATCCACGTCATCGCTTCGTCCGGTCAAAAGTTTTCATATATTCATCGCCGTAGCGGCTGTGTTATGGATTCTCGCTGCTTTGAAACTTTGTGAATTTTGCACTCTTCTGACATAGAGGGCTCTAGTGTTGTTTTTTTCGTAGCCACAAATATGCCTACGAAAAGTTCACAACAAGTAGGTCGTGCAGAAAATATATTGCAATAAAAAGAAGAAAAACATTGAAAATTTCACCGGACTTTCCAAACTCCGACTCCCCTGAATGATTATTTTGCTTCGTCGCCTACGTTAAGTACTCAATATTTCTGTATATGACACATACCAGTGCGTCAGTGTTTGATGACCCGGGTGAGAAGAGAGACTCAGTCCTCCACGCTATCTTGTTGGACTGTTTATGCATAGTTTTACGTAACTAACCGAGACGCGTTTGACCGGCGAGGCGCTCGTTAAACACGATAGCAGAGGCGAAAAACAATTTAGCGTGAGAGTCAGCTTGTTGCATGGTGAAGATTCATTGCGGCTTAACTTTACTCTCCCAATTATTCTATCACACTCGTTTATTTATGGAAATTAATGAAGTTTCGAACTATCTGCGGTGTACGCTAACAGTTTGGTACGTTTGACAAACATTTCTTGTCCGAAAATGTACATTTTTTTTCTTGCCAATTTTACAATTCTTGAAGTTAAAGAAATGTGTAAAATTAAAAATAAAATAAATTGTATACCTTTGTGAAAAATAAATGTTTGTTTGAGTGTACAATGCTATTTGATCGTTCGGCGATCTGAGGCCCTACGAAGGTACAATCGATTCTCATGCCGAAGGGCCCGCAAAGATGTTCAAGAGAATCCTGCTAGGTGGCGGCATATCCTCGACCCCCGTTGCGGACCTCTCAGCGCACCGGCCAACGAAGGATCTTGGGCCCTACCGAGCTCGAGCCAGCATCCTTACGGGGTCGAAGACCGGTCCGAGGACTCAAATAACTTTTCGAAACTTCCGCTGGATGGCAGCACCTGCCGAAAAGGGCCTTTCCCCACCCCGAGGAGCTACTGATTGATTCAAGAATTAACAGTATTTTCAAAAGTTCATGGTCTTTAGACTGAAGTAAAGTATAATACATACATTACTTCGGTCGTTCGAAACGATGGGAGCATTTTTTTTACTTTTTTCCCAGAAGGATCGAGAGGTGAAGGAAAAAAAAAAAAATTCATGGTTTTAAGTTTCAATGAAGAGATCAATTGTTTATTTGATACTCCTATGTAGTAGTAAGCGTGGATGTTTTTTTTTCTATTTTCACAATAGAGAGGAATTATAAACTCAATCTTTGCATTCATAAATATAAATAGGACACTCTTTCTATTCTCTCTGGTACGCGCTCGATTTTATTTCTTACTTTATCACTCATGCAATCGCATTCACATCACTTAAGAGCTAATCTTACGAACTAGTACCGTATCGATGAATAATTACAAACGCTCTTTATCTTTCTCTCTGCCAATATCTCCGTTCAACTTCTTTATACATTTTTTTTTTCGTAGCGTCTCGTCTTATCTGCTTTTCTGATATCTCATCGTTTTTTTTACGTTACAAGAACAAAATGGAAGACCTCGGTGATTCTTGTTGCGTAAGGCACTTAAAATAAAATATATATATAATATATGTATTCACTTCCTTAATTTTTTTATCTCTTCTATGTACAGAGGAACGATGCAGGGGCGGGGGGGAAACAAACTTTTGTGTCGGGCCGATCGGACTGCTAACTATCTCGCTCGCTATCTTTTCTCTCGCTCGCAAAAAAAAAGAAAATGAAAAAAAAAATTAAAACGCGTCAACGTTGAATTATTTACAAGGCACTGTATAAGGCACAGCCTCATAGGCTACTGGCCGAGCTGGACGAAAAACATTGCTCTTTTGCGGCTCTCTCCATTTGGGCTGTGTGACCGCGATGTGTCGACCGTCCACGATTCACAACTTCTAATCCCTCTTTTTCTTGTCAGTCATTCGAGAATCTCCCGTGAATTTCATCTCGACACGAGATGCATCGGTGGCTCTCATCTCAGCAATACTTGGAACTCTTCAGCTTGTCCCATCAACACGCACTTCTTTCTTGACGCACGATTATGATTTGTTAAATTATTTACCACGGCCTCCATGGTTTTCCCTCGTGTTCCGGCATAACGCTCTTCCTCATAACGAGAGCCAATGGTTTCTGGAGCGGTGGGCTGTACACTCGTGGATCGAATTCGGGATCGCTGGTGTAGCCGTTGGCGGGTGAAGTCGCGACGTCCCTGTGGCTGGTGGTGGTGGTGTAGGCGGGTGATTGTTCCCGGTACGCGGACGGAGGTGCCTCGAAAGCGATCGGACTCGCTGCGGAGGTGGAGGTCGAACTCGCCGATGACGACGCGGAGGAGGAAGCTGACGCCGTGCTGGCTGTTCTTTGAGGAATGGGAATGAGGGTTGGAAGAGGCGAGGTCGGCGCCGGGGAGGAAGACGGCGATGTTACCGGCGTTGCTTTCGCGCCAGCGGGAAGTACGAGGGCGATGTCACCGTTCGGCAATCTTGTCGGTACCAACTGGAGTCCGGTGCCGTTCGCGTTCGTGAAGAATATTCCGTTAGATTGTTGCACTTGAATCCTCGGCGTCGAATCGACTTGGGGAAGGATGTGAACCTGGAGTTGCGTCGTCGGCGGAGCTGGCTGCACGACTTGCTGTGTCGTTGTCGTTTGACCGGTCGCGCTGCTTGTCTCCACGGGACTGAGGCACGATGCCAAATGGGCCATCAGTCTACGCTTAACCGATGCATCCAATCCGGGAAATCTGCCAACTTCACCGGCACACTCCGTGAATCCAGCCCGAAATTTGTTGAGGATGCTTGGATCCGTTGCAGCCGCTAGGGCTACCTGTTGACGCTGCAGTGTCTCGAGGTGCTTCACTGTCATCTCGAGGATGTCAGCTTTTTCCAACTTTGAGTGTCTCGCTGGCTGTAATTAGACGAAAGGAAAGAGTTGGTTAGACATTTTAATCTTACATTTGTTTTGGACGGATTCAGGATTGAAAAATAAAAAGATATGAAAAAAAAAAAAAAAAAATAATGAGCAAAAGTCGAACTCAATTTAAAGATAATCAAAGGAGGAGTTCGAATGGCAAATTCGAAAATGAATCGCGAGACGACGAGGATCGAAGAAATAATTTTTTTTTTAATATAAAGATACTTACGTCTTTTTTCATGGCATCGAGGATAAGTGTCTTCAAGTCGTTGAGACAGTTGTTGATGCGGGCGCGACGTCTTTTTTCCATGATTGGCTTGTTACTCTGTAATGATAAAAAATAAAACATTAGACATGAATATCGTTTGTGCGAAAGAGCAAATGATCAATCGTAAAGTCAGTCGATTATAAAAAATATTCCAACTGGCAATATGTGAATTATTTGCGAGTGTTCGCTCGGACTCTTCGTGCGAAGATCTCAAATTCGATCGAACACTCGGCCACCGATTTTATATTTTGTCGTTAGAAAAAAAAGTACCGATAACATATTTGATCAAAGAAAATACTAACCCGTCGGTTTTCGCCCGATCTTCTCGTGGTAGTTGTCGTCGGTGTTGCAGGATTGTTCGCAGTGTTGGTCTGCGCAGGCGGCTGTCCAGCCTCCTGAGGCACGTGCGGAGCCGGTGGGGTAGCACCGACCGTAACACCTCCCGCAGGCATCGTAGCACCGACACCGGTCACCATTGTTCAATATTTTTTATCACAGAAATTATATTTTCTCGTGTAATATGTTTGTGTTTTTTCTGTTGATGCTTTTGTTTTTTTTATAACCGAGTTGTATCACTCTCGGTTACAAAATTTCTTGCACACTGCACAGGTAATCCAGGGGTACTGGGTTCGCACTTGTACCCAATAATGAAATAAACACTCGTATCTGCTTCGCTCTTCGTGAAGAAGCGAATATCGATAATATAATCCAAACGATATGTCGATATGACGAAAAGAGGACTCGTGACAGATAACAAAAAAAAAATCCTTTCGTTGATCTCGTAATCGAGAAACTTCGGGATATGTTATCCAAGTTCCTTCTGTGACTCGTCGATCACGGCTAAATATCGTGTTTGAGGCTTCGACCTCTCGCAAAGCGCGCCAGAGCTCGACTGACTCGACGAGAGCACAACGATTTCTGTCCCTTGGTCCGGAGCGTGGCTACGAGCCTTGGAATTCTCGTAGTGGTGGAGGATCGTCGAAGGCGCGTTGTGTGCCGAAGCGATGGAAGGAGAAACGAGGTAGAGATCGTGGAGTGGGGATTGCGCGTGACGATTCACCCATGGATTTACCCTCTGACGCTGGTATATAACCGTCCCCCACTCCACGCTCAATTCCGACCCTCGACACGCTACGGCGGCACTTCTCTCCCCCCTCCTCGAAAAAAAGTCCCCCACTCTAGTCGGGCCCCTGGTCGTTCCGAACTCCCACCAACGAACGATGAATCGGGGCCCAAGCGGCGCGCGGTCGTGCAGCAGCAACGGGGAACCCCCGTCGGGCCTCGGGGCTTGCGTGCCGACGATTAATCGAAAGGCTTAGAAACCCCCGAGCCCCGATACACCCTCTTGTAAGTTTTCTCACTGCGCGCGAATGCAAATCTCGAGAGATTTCTGATGCGCGATCGTCATCCAGAGACACGGCTTGCATTCAGTCGTCGTTGCTAGACTCATAGAATCTTCTAAACTCGCTCCGAATCGTCTGAATTGAATATTATGCAACCGGATGTTTTCAAATCGGAGCACTCTCAACCGGAACCCTTATCACAAGATCAGTAAAAAAAAATGTAACTCGCATAAATTTTTCATTTATATTCTTATGCATCAGAAATCAAGGTAACTAAAAAATGTTCAAGCCTCATCGCTCTTATTGACACAATCGGTAACTAAAAAAATTCAAGCCTCATCGCTCTTATAGACATAATCTGTATGATGGGACATTATCTCATCATACTGATTTTTTTTTTCAACCAAGAGTTATTGGGATCATTGGTGTTCCTGGCGATCTTCCCGTGCAGAATCGAATGTTAATCAACTGCTGGATTTCGCACAAAAAAATTGACGCCTCGATCAGCGAGCAACCAGTTAGATACGCGCGTTGTCGTACGCAGTTTCTCGTACAGGACATACGCGGGTCTTGGTTGTCGGAGAGCAGGCGCGAGCGCGTGATCGGGTCCGGTGATGGTAATTTCTAGGCATCAGGGACGCGCGACCGCGAAAGTCTGCGGTCACGCTAGCCACGTACACGTTGACGTACGTCATAGGCTTATATCACACACTGGCACATCGAAAATAGCTGAGTTTATGCTAACGCTCGCCGACGACGACGACGACGACTGACGCACGCGACTCGTTCTGGCACGCGTCTCCAATCGTTTCTACAAGCCGCATACATACATACGCTTAATGCCGCTCCGCTCCCTCTCTAAATTCCTACTTTGCCTCGTAATCCAGCGAAATTACCGACAACGTGAATTGCTATTAATTGCACGCGTTGCTCATCGCCGAGCTCCGTGCAATTAGCCGTTCGCGAAGCGTGCGATTCGCCTCCGGCTCTGCCTCGTTATCTCTGCCGACTCACATATACAGCGAAATCGAGCACAACAATAGATTTCGTCATCGAGCCAGGAAAAATCTGTCTGAAAATCCTCGAAGGCTCTTCCGGACGCGTGCGCAGACTCGGCATCGATTGATTCAAGATCGACGATCGGTGGTATCGTCTTCCTTTTCTTTCCGTTTATCCCCCTCGAAGACGAGGAGTGGGAGAAGCGTGCATTGCGCGCATCCGTAGGGAAGGGAAGCGCTCCGGACCCCCTTGCATTCCTCCGTCGAGCCTCGAAGAGACCCTCTCATCCCTACAAAGGACAGAGGGTGCGCGCTCATGGAGAAGGGATAAGCCGGGAGTTCGTGGAAAAGGACGGAGGCGAGAGAGGCGGAAGAAGAAGAAGAGGAAGAAAAAGAGTGCAGACCCGTGGAGGCGGCAGGCCCGAAGAGCCGTCGGCGTGAGTACGAGCGAGCGAGCCAGAGTCCGTGCGAGGCGGCTTCGGGAAGAGAGAAGAGAAGCGTCGGCGTTCTCCACAGCGGCAGCCGGAGCACTGCCACGGGAGAGAGGAGGAAGCGAAGACGCTGGAGCTTGAGAAAAAGCGGGACGGCGAATTCCACGCCGCCAATCGAGGTAGTGGGATTCGACGCGGCGTGCGACAGACGCTCGTTTATTGGACGAGACGGTAACCCTACTCCTCGGCGACCTTCGGTCGTGCGTGGTGGAGTAAGCCGAGCGTGCCGCGCGCGAGATATCTACGCTCTCTCGCGGGTAGTGGGGCAAGATCGTCGCATTCGACTTCTAGCGTCTGAGGGATCAGGCCGCGAACGAAGCCGCGCGGTCGAGCGCGCACTTCTAGATATGCGTGCGTGTGTGCGTCGGAGGGTTTTACATGCACACGCGGAGAACTCGAACGCACGGCGGCGCGTGGGACGGCGTGATTCGAACCCGCTCGGGAGGGACGCGTCTCGGGCTCGCTCCCTCTCCGCGCGCCGGCTGCGGGGAGCACATGTGATGTATGTGTGTCCTGGTGGGGGAGACACAGAACTACCTGTTTGGCTCACCCGCACGAATTTATTTAGAGCGTCCGGCACGCCGCGTGAATCACGCGAGCCGCGACTCTCGGTCGCCACCGCGTCTCCTCGATGCACGCGACCTCTCCGTTTCTCTCGCTCCTGATGGTAACCGGCCGTTTTGGGACCCGATGGGAGGAGAGAGTGAGAGATGAGACTCTGTACGCGGGGGGATTCATTTATCTCAATTTAATTATCGGGATATAATCGTAAATAGTCCACTGCAGGGATTCACTCACAAGGATTGATGCTTGCGCGATGGAATTCCTCGGTTTGTAATTGATACTGGAAGGGGGTATTCGAAATTGTCGTGTGTATTTTTTTTTTTTTTTTTTTTTCGCGGGACGATGTTAGTGCGCGGATGCTCGGGAAGCACCTGAGGGTTGCGAAGAGGGGCTCGGGGTAATTCGAGAAGGACCGTGCTTCGGGATGCTGTGGTGCTTCCACCTGCTGGAGGATGCTCCAAGTTTTGCTGTATATGGATGCTTCGTCCCGTCCTCCTGAAGCAGTCTCGAGAGGAAGCCTGGGAGAGATCGATGCGCAGATTTAGCTCAAAAAATTGCTTCTTTCTTATTTTAACTCTCCCGAATTTCCTCCGAGTGTTATTGAGCCTACATGTGCTGTAGATTATTTGAACGACAATTGTTTAATTATATTCTTTTTTTCAATTTAACTTATATATAATGCAATTTGGTTGACAGCTTAAGGGGCCGCTGGACCTTCCTGTTTTACCGACGTACCGAGGCGACTTCGTAGAAACGATTTTAGATCATTCATACGCTTAAAATTTCAACAGCATTTATTTTATAGAATATCAAATATCTGATATTCCAAAATCGTCACAAAGTCTATTATACGAAAGAAATGTATGCTTCGCTTACATTTACTGTTCACTCGTGACGAGTGTTCAGAGCCGATAAAAAGCGCATGAATGTAGTTTAGGACACGATGTGAAGCCACGGGAGCGTCAATCGTGACACCTATGTTCACACTTTTTTGCAAACTGTAATATTCGATTTTCTTAATTCCTCGTACGTTGCTAATCAAAATTCGACTGCACTACGAAGCATTCATGTCAATATTATAATCTTTGATTTGAAGCATATTAATGATTCTAAATTGAATCTAAAAAATCACCCAGTTCCGTCGATGAAAAATGTAAATAAGGAGTTAAAAACGGGTCCAGCATGCCCTTAATCGTCAGAAGTGAAGAGGATTTTGTTACGACGGCAAGCCCGAATTCGCGGTCTCACAAATAGTGTTTCCTCGACACATCACCCGGCTCCATTAACACTTGGCCTTTTATGGTTGTCACGGGTTCTTGGCTTCGCTGCATATAAGTACGTCTAGACGAGACGTTCTGTTCGATGATGATCGTAAGAGCCCGGGAACAACGGATAGCACGTACCCAACCTTCGTCATGTATATATATACACACAGGGCGTAATCGAACGTCGATTCTTCCGGCTCAATGTCGAAACTCCTCAGCAATACCTCTTCGTCGCAATCGTCCCGAGACTTGAACTCTCCGTGCGAACGACCTCGTTGTATTCCCGGCTTGTTCGAGGCACGCGGAAAGCATTAACGCCGCTATCGTCTTTATTGTACGACATCGGGCGATATCGCGCCATTCCCTTCGATCCCTCGGATCAATAACCGATAACGTAATCCGTCCGTCCGTCCACCGAAGAATTTTAAGGAGGAAGTCGCGTAATCGTATAACAGCGCGAGGCTCGTTTAGCGAGCCTGCTGTACATCGCCGCATTCACTTATCTCCTCGCCGGCCGCGCGCCCTCGTAATCCCATGCGAGCGCGCCGTCGGTATAATGAAATTAGTCGTAATAAATTTTCGCGCACCTCGGCTCTCCGGCGTTCGCCAGGCTGCTTCGTCCGTCCGTGTGCTCGCGATGGGAACACACAAGGAGGCACCAGCACGTACGTTGAAATGGTACGTGCAATCGCGGGCTTCGCTCAGCCCTCGCTGTACGGATTCGCGATAAACTGGTACTGGCGCTCTCGCGCATCGGCACCCGCGATGTTCGAAAGATGCGTGAGTATCGGGCGGAACGCGCTCGCCGCGTGCCTTCGCTCCATTTCCAGTGGGATATTCTCGCGCCGCCACCTGTTGCAAACTCCTGTGGGCCTCGGTGAACCCACGAGTCATTAGCTCTGATGGTGGATGCTCACGGCCACAACTTGCCCGGTCTCAGGATAATCGAATTTAAATCGATAGAGACGAAGAATCCTTTCCGTCAATTCGACTTTTGGCTATTGGTCATTTTTTTCGTTAAATAGAGGATTTATAATTTGTATATTTTTTTAAGCATTTTTCGGAGTGGATCTCTTTCACAGCTATGTTTACCGATCGTAAATACGACGCTAATTAAATCGGAATTGTTTTTTATTATCTTAAATTTGATACTTTGAGTAACGACGGGGTTGACTCGTTAATAGCTCGAATTTCATACTGTTCACTGGTCGCACGGTTTTCTAATATGAGCTACACGCTGTGCGAGTAGAGCCTCCGAGAGCCGAGAGATTCTTCGGCGTTTGTGTCACCGACGGGAAGAATAATGACAAAGCGCTCGGGGAGTTTCACAGTGAAACGTGCGAAGACGGGGCTTTTGATAGCGGTCCGTCTCTGCGGGAGGTTGACGAGATCTCGAGATAACGTGCCACGAGAGGGATAGCTTGCTGTACTATAAACTGCTGTCCGGCGTGTATACAAGGCGAAATACACTTTGGTCCCGCGGAAACTGCGCGATCAACGGCGAAGAATTTTACGAATGCACGATTCTTTTAAACTCTCTCCGCATTATTTGCGTAACCAATAGTAAGACGAAATTCTTGGGAAAGGAAGAGTGCATTTTATCGCGCCGTCCGCTCTCCCTGTCTCGCGAGGGATTCGAAAGATTCGAGAGATCCGTACGAGTTTTATTGCTCGCCGCGGGCGTCCGCACTCCCAATATCGGTATACGATCTGCACACGTTCGTGCATACAACGCAAAGTCGCATTAATAGTCCGCTATTTTTTTTTAACCTTTTCATGTATACATATAATATTATATATATGAGACGCGAGATCGTCAAAGCGAGCGGGACGAACAATCTTTATCTTCGTTAGTTAGAGAGAACCGGCTTCGAGCGCAGCGAGAATAGCGTCTCCGATTTTTAGCAGCGCGTCCATTCTCACGAACGTGAACATCCCGACAACGTGATTTATTGTACGAATATTTTCTTTTTTTTCTACGTCTTCGTATTTCATTCTCTTTTTATCCCCGGGGCGGGAAAGACCGTGACGGAAAAATTACTGCAGTTCTCGTCCTCTTAAAAATACACGAAGCAGTTATTCTTTTTACGATTCACTACTCTCGCAGAGCGATGCCCGCTGCTGTTTTCCGCGAGAAAAAGAGTTACGCTAAAAAAAATCTTTAAAAAAAAAAAGAGAAGAGTCCACGGACCATTTTTCAAGACGACGACAAAAACATTCCGTCGCAGCTCCACGGCATGATTGTGTTTACTGTCCAAAGATAATCCGGTGCTGTATTTTTTTCCCGTCCCGGGCACTTTTCTACAATTTTTATTCTTTTTAACGAAACTTTTTTCGATTTTCTAACTCGTGAACTACCGAAAAAAAATATGAAAAAACGGGCCTCGACGCGACTACTCGTAAACATTTCCGTAGCTTTTTTTTCACGTGGAGCAACAAAAAAACAGCTACGACGAACATCGTAAACGTCAGTGCGTACCGAGTGTTGCGACATGAAAAAAAAATTCTACCCTTTAGCCGAAGTTCGAGGGCGAGTGCGAAAAAAAAATTCCGTTTTTGTCGATGCCGAGGGTTTCGGGGACGCGTATGGAAAAAAAAATTCTCGAAGGCTGCACCGAATCTTAATCCCTGCGGTTCTATGTGAAAAAAATCTACCCATCTAATTGGCCGTCATTAGCCACGCCGGAAAGGGTTACTGACCGTCTCGACTGGCACCTCGGAGGACGGGTACGCGAAGCTCTTCGGCTTGCAACCTTCGCAAACCGGCGCATCCGGGTTCTTCGCAACCCTTTACCTGCCGACCGCTCACGAACCCTTCCGGGTTTGCATTGTTGTGCAACCGATACACAATACGTGTCGTTTACAATCTACGTGCAGTACGTTGACGTCTTTGCTGGCACAGCATCGCTGAGGGGTGACGTACTCGCACCCCTGCGCATCGCCTATCATGATTTCGTGAGTGTGTCTGAAGGGAGTGCGGTTTCAATAGGCTGTATAGATGGCTGCTTGAGATACGAATAAAAGGCTTCCAGTTCGACGACCCAGTTTTGACCGCGTTCTCGAAACGACACAGGTGTCAAAATACAAGATAATTGGACGATCCTACGGTACATCAAACTGTACGAGGGAGGAGTGCAGCATATAAAATGGAAGTGAAAACTTTGAACGTGTTGCTCACTTTTTGGCCTGCGATTAATTTAGCTGGGGGAACTGCTGAATCCGACAATGCACTGAAAAATAATGGTGAGTTAAAAAACAATAGTTAAAATTAGTTATTAGAATAGTGAAATTAATTGCGCAAACTAATAGTAATTTGAGGCAATAAATTTAATAACATATGATAACGTTGTACCAATACACTATCACTAAGTTCTCCCGACTCATGATTTTCCCCTGGGAAATAAAAAATACTAATATCTTGAAAAACAATCGTAAAGATCGTTATATGAAAAAATAAAAATAATTTTCAAACGGATGTATAAACACTCTGAGGATGTGAAACATATTTAGTAACGTCCTATTCAGCGGTAAAAGAAAATTGCGTAGTTTAAATAGTCTAGTGTATAGCACGGTGCTTCAAACGGCTAACAATGATGTCTAGCGATACATTTCTTGCGTGTAGATCGCATTTCTCCGGTTTCCCGAGTATCGACCGTCGCCTGTTTGGCCTGGGAAAGGGTTAATCCCCGGCTCGATCATTATCCTTGCCGGCATGGGACTGCGTGAAAGAGGTAAACCTGCTGGGAAACAGTTATACCTAGAGCAGATTACGAGGAAAGGGTTGAGGGGCACGTGGCAAGTCTTTGGTTGGAATCATAATGTGCAATAATCGAGTAAATAGAGGCTTCGCACGTCGCGCGAAAGAAAATGCCGTTCCGATAACTCGTTCCTCTTCAAATTTTTTCACCAAAAATTCAATGTCATATCCCACGACGCGGGCACGCTTTTCCATCAAATTTGCGAGACTCTCGAGCGTTCACTTTGGCGGGGAATGCAATGTCGTAAAATAAATATTTGACGAACTGGCCATTTTGACTTTGGCATTGAGATTATAACGGAATAAGGAGAGAACGAAAATATTCGCGAAGGAATTCGATGGGGAAAGCGAAGGACCGCGTATACACGAGACAGCCAGTACACGTGGTGCATATTCGACGTGGACAACAGTTAAGATTTGCGAGGTATCGTGCACGGCAGAATTTCGCAAAGTATCCGTCCATCGTGGTCGTTGCAGAAACTAACGGCGGATTTTGCGAGGGTTGAGGCAGCGCGAGAGACGGCATCGCCTCTTCAATTAGGGTTAAATCATAAAACGCAGTGGTCGCTTCGTCCTTGGTGGATTGTTAAGCCTTTGCGAACGGAGGAGTTGTGAAGGAGGTATGCAAATGGTGGGGTTGTAAATTTGATGGATTACGGTGAGAGCTCGTCCCATGCCTCTTCCCTCTTCATGGTACGCCTACTACACCAGAGCGAATCGCTGAAGGCGATACCCGTCCAGGCTATGGCAGTTTGCAACATTGCCATATTATACTTGACGCGCTCGAGGAATATTTGGCAAGGGATGATATTTTTCGCGTTCCGACAAACGTACATTCGCGAACGGATCTTTGCGGAAAAAAAACCTCTCCGACGAAACAAGCGAAATAAAGGGGCAGAAAAGTGCGTCGAGCGGAAACGAAGGTAAAACAGTCGTTACGAGGGAAGACCTTCGGGACAGCTCGTAAAAAGGCTTGGCCACCATAAAAACCGCTAGTTTGGCTCGTGAGCGAAAAAACGATAGTTAGTCGGACGTTCGAATCGTTGGTAGGGGTAACTTGGCAATATAACGGAGTATTGGTGAAAAACCGCAAACTTTTTGCGACTGGCAATATTTTTTTTTACCTGAATCCGACGAAGGGGGAAGTTCAAGGGGTTGGAAGGTTTTTTCGACGGAACTTCGACGAGGGGGCAGTTAAGTCATAAAAAAAATACAGCTGGAAGGGTCAAGTTCGCAAGGGTTGTAAAAGGGTGGACGTACCTCGAGGCTGCGGATGCGCAAAGGCTACGGGGGAAAAAATGGAAAAAATCCTCCATAAAGCTTCCTTAAAAATCTCGAAGAAAACTCATAAACTCTTGCAGTCGCAAGGCCCGACGAGATGTTTTAGGAATATTCTTTTTTACTCCCTCTGTCATCTCTCTTCGATCGTGCAGTACAGCGTCGCTGTTTCTCTCGCGACGCAGTAAAAAGAGTTGTAAAGCTCTGGAAGGGGCTCCAACCTTCGGCAAAAAATATCGTAGGAAACTTTCACTTTTTTTTTATGAACCCACTTGGAAAAAACGCGTTGGAGGGAACGAAATGGCAAGAGCTGTAAAGGGGTTGCGAGTACGCTTTACCCCTTGCGAAGGTGGCGGAACTTCGGTTCGATGTGGCCAAGTTGAAAAGGATTAGAGGTTGCAGTACCGCAGGAAAACTTCGCCACCGACGTTAAACCCTTTTATTGGTGATCAGCGAAAAGCTTTCTACACAACCCGCTCGCCGGACTTACCCTTTTTATGCTACGCTGTATTTTTTAAAGGGTTTCCCTAACCAGCCACGAGACAACCCTAAAAAGGAAAGGATAGCGCCGGCACGCGTACGAAATGACCGAGGCACGCGAATATTCCCCCCTTCCACGAAGGAGTTACTTTTTACGTCCTGTAAACCAAGACTCCAACCCGCAAGAACTGATCGTACTTTTCAGTCTCTCGTGTTGTCGTTGTTTTTTCCGTATCGTTCATCCCTGCGCTGATGTAATTCGTGTCGATGTTTCAAGCATTTTTATCGACGAAGCTCGATTATTCCCACAGATCGTCTCGCGTGTAGTTCGACCAACTTCGATGGCAATCATTCGATGACTCGCGATAATGACTTGACGCACGTCCGCTTTATTTTTCGGTCCCTCATCGATGCGGCCTCTCGTCGGCGTGGCGACTCTACCGCAGGCGTATCGCGTTCCTTCTCACGTCCGAACGAGTTACTCACACACACCCGAGCCTGCTCGCCCGAGCAATTTTTTTTTCTTTCGCGGCGAATCGTCCTCCATGTGCACTTCGTTTGTTTCATATCGGGTTGCCCTCTTTTTTTGTGGCACGTGGAATGGCCTCGCGTGTTCTCTGGAAAGAAGATACTGCTGTGCTGCGGTGAACTATGTATTATAAGCGAGCGAGTGATAGCGAGCTCTGGCACAGGTGGTATCGTTTCTACTACGTTTGCTGATAGCAATAACGGCGCTTTTATAAATGCCGCGACGGCTATTAACAACTCACACTTGTTCTCCGTTCTTGCTCTCTCCGACGTAGCTCAGAAAAAAGCCCTCGACGCTAAAGTCTCGCTAAATGACAACGACGAAAGCGCGTACGACTCGGTACTCGCAGAACGTGAATGTACGACTGTCGGTAATTCACGCCCACGCCGCATAGGTTTCACGGCGTTCGCGCCACGCGTCGTAATCGCCGTCGGGTTTTTACACCTTGCTCCGTACGGAATGTGTGGGCCCTCGACCGTCTCTATGAGATACGAGATACCCCCCGCCGAGAGGGATTCTCGTGCCTAATCGCGTCGATAGCGAGTGCCACGCGGGCCATGGGAATCCTTGGGAACACGCGCGTTCACGATACACGATACGCGGACTCTCCGCGGAGCGGAAGATCGAGCACGCAGCTACGACATCCCACGCGCCGTCGAACGGACCATTGGCAACGGTTTCAAAGGGGGTAAATCAACCGCGATGATCCTCCATATGTAAACGCCGCGGTGAATTGAGCTTGTTACCTGCTGGGAGAATTTTTCGTAATTAGAAAGTCGGAATGTCATTTTTTGTCCATTTTTTTTAGACGATGAAAAAAAAAAAAAAAAACTATGGGGAGTCATATTCGTAATCTGCAAGGTCTCTGCTGGTCAGTTTGTACTAGTCAAATTGGAATAATTGCTGCCAAGCCAGTACGGCCAGCTTGGGTCTTCGAAGGCAACGCCGTCGTGCACAGTATACGTACCACTATTTCACGTCGCTCGTGGAGGTTTGGAAATATGAAAAATAAGGTATTTAAAAAATTGGAATTGGAGCGTTTGTGCAGTTTATCTTTGTCGAGGCCATCGGGCATTCCCCGATACAACAATACTGATATCCACATATAGTTGACCGAAACTGCTCGGAGCGTTCCAAAGTCCCGAGGGGGCGCGCAAACTCGATAACACGCCGCCCTCGTGTACGCTCTGGAACGCCAATGTTCAGATATCGAATTCACCGGGGGCCGATTCATTGAGCGAAATAAAGGGAGCATCTGCATGCGATGTCACAAGCATTCTCTCTAAACTGCAACGACGGGGGGGGATCGAGCGGTCGGTCGCGCGACACACGAAATCCGTGTTTGCTCCGACGACGCTCAAACGACACGGTTCCCGTAAGCTTCGCTGCGCCGCGCATCGGGGGCTCCCCTACAATAAAAGTAATTCGCACGACCTGCTATAAAACGACGTCGAACAATAAACTGTTTACAAAATTAATTTTACTACTCGAGCACGGGCGAGGCACTCGTCGCACGAAAGAACGGAAGAAGGGTGCTCTTGGGAGTGGGGGTGAAAAATGAGACGGAGCGATATAAATGGGGGGTACGACGCGACTGCATCGCCAGGTAGAAAAAGAAAGTTTTCGTTTATATGCTCTCGCGCTCGTGGCTGCACGAAACGGCGCGCGCGAGCCTTGTGGAATTTGGATACCGATTTATTTTCGAAATAAAATTAATGTTGTGACTGCATCCATTTTTTTGCGACAATGCACTCCTATATGATGAATCTAAATTTTTATCTCCGAAAAACTGCACTTGGTAGGTCATTTTTGTTTAGTATTTCAGAAGCTAGGGAGTGAATCGAAAAATCGTTAAGTGTGACTGATGTGATCCGATAACTGTCTTCTACGATTAATCAAAACGTATCTCAAGTTAGAAACGCGTCCAAGCTTTTCGAAAAAATCTCGAGTGACGATCTATCGAAGCCGAACAATATGATTTTGGCAGGGGAGATTGACGTTGCGACAAGGATCGCCGTGTCCAGACATCGGCCGATCATTCCCACGTCTTACAGCCCTCCCGATCGTTTTGTCGATTAAGAATCGTTCCGTTGATGACACCGACATTCCGTAACTATATCCTTCGCACAGCTCCTCTCCTGCCGTCCGCGAGGACTTCGAGACTCGAAATAGGATTCAGTGAGCAACTCCGTCTCCCTTTCACGGGGTGGGATTAATGCTCGCAGCCGTTTAATCCGACAATATTAATGATCCGTGATTCTGCGTCTTACCATACCCAGAGCTGCGCGTATACGTTCGCTGCTTCGTTCGTGTAGACGATTCAAGGATTCTCCTTCGGTCCCTCAAACGCTCCTCTTCCACCGCGAAGAAGAGACTCGGCGGCGCGAGAGACGAGAGGATCCTCGTCGTGAATATTGTATCCCCTCTCGCATAGTGTACCGGTAAGCCTATTCAAAACCTGGCTTACGACGAACGAAAGAGCCTCCACGCTACGCGACTACCGGACTTTCCCTCGCCCGAAATTAATCGAGGTCTTATCATAATAATTTTATTCAGCTCTTTCAGAAGCTCGAATCTACAGTGAGCAAAAAAAATTGAAAAGAATTCGGTGAAGATGTGAAGAAATACTTTCTGCGGGAAATACGTTTAAAACAATTTGCTATAGTTTAATGAAACTGTACAGATATTTTTCGCGATAGTTGAAAAACTCTATGAATATTTTTGGCTATAATTGAAAAACTATGAATGTTTCCCACTGTTGTTGAAAACTCTCCAAATACATTGATTTGCAAAGAACAAGAAGTATGAAGAATTTTTTTTTTATTGGGAAAGCCCTGATAGTTCAAAAGTATTTTTTTGTGTTTACTAGACGAATTGTTTTACTCAGTGAAAAAGTTTGTACTTTTTACAACAACTTATTATCCACGAATGTCCACAATTTTTTATTGGTCAATTTTTCAATCGCACCACTTATTTAACACATGTATTTTTACGACATTATTTTTTACTGTGTAGATGACTTGGTTAAGATAAATTGTTTTAGACGAATTTTCCGCCGATCAAAGAAATATTTGTAGACGACTAAGTTCTGTGGATTCAACACAAGATATCCTGAGCTTTTCGTTTGGAAGAAAAAAGACATCGGTTCCTTTTTTTTCTTTTATTTTTCAAGCTCCTTGACTCTGGGCGATTTTTGTCGCCGGCTTCACACACTGCAAGAAACTTTCAGAGTATATGGATTAAAAAAGCGGAGAGTGTTAAGTTTGAAGCCTTTAGAAAACAGAGCAGTAGCAGCTCCTTTTTAGAACTTTTCACTTCGCTCAAAGTCCAAAGTGAAAAGTATGGCTTAGCGACATAAAAAAAATTGTTAAAAAATAGAAGATTTCAGGCAGGTCAAATATATATAAATATATAGCGCAAGGTCGATAAGAGAATCGTGTAGAGAAATTTCTTCGTCCCACCGAAAAGTCACTTTATGTAAATTTTCACCAGTTTACAAGATGCCGGAACATCAAAATTTATCGCGTCGCTCGACGATCTTCTGGCTCTAGTATCGGTGCGTTCGAATCTACAGAGAAGTTACACACATGTGTGCGTGTACAACCTTATGCACAGGTGTGTCCGTGTCTAAAGGCATCGAGCCTGATAGACGTCTTTCACCTCTCTCTATATCGTCGTCGTCGTTTGAATATTGAATGGGAATGGATCGATTATGCTAACCCGTTTGGCGAGCATGTTTAAACCATGGGAAAAACGCGGAGTCTCAAGTTGCTCCATGTGCGAAAGGCTCCTGGGAAACCGTCAGGCGTTATTCCTCAGCTCTCGTCTTTTACCTTCGGGGCGCTCACTAAAACCGTACGATAATATGCCTGCGTGGAGAGACTCGGTTATCTCATCTTCTCCCGGCAAATAAACAAAATCCATTAATCAAACCGTGAGATTTATCGCCTGTTTTGTCCAACAAAGTACCCATTAGACTCGTAATAAATCGACCGGGTCACGCAATCTGCGGCTACGATCGGTGGAACTCTCGGTTCGGTATCATTTATAGAAATTCCCGTGATTCCATAACTGTGGCACGAGACTCTCGATTCGTTTCCAATTAACCCGAGGCATCCGCAGAAGACCAGTCCTTGTACCGTTTATTTTACATCATTAAATTCACCCAAAGTCGATTCCATTATTTTTAAAACGCTCGCGAGTTCGTCTTTGCCCAAAACTTTCGTCAAACCTCCGTGCCCTCCGTCAGGTAACAAGATACAAGTATACCCGGCCGAGTGCATTTCCTTAGGCTGCGTGCAGTCGCCGAAAAAGAAATCGTAAATTCAATTACCCTGTTCCTCGGAACCAGCGAGTAGCGTCAATTACATCCGTCACGTGACGGGAGACTTCGGTGGTTTTTTTTTATTCTTCTCACATCCCGTTTCTCCGTGGTCGTTCCTGCGCTGGTCCTTCTAGCATAATTCCAATTATCCTTGCGCGCCCCGCGCGCTCAGCCTCGCTCGCATAGCACTCGCATTAATTAGCGGAAGTCACGAGTGAAAGAGAAACGGCAAAAAATATTTTTGTTAAAAGAACTACTGACACTTTGTTAAGCCCTTGGTGAAACGTCGCGCGGACACGCACGTTCTTTATACTGAACGTAGTGCCGAATTTTTTTTGACTTCATCTCCGCGTCTACGAGAACCCGAGAATCGTCGTCTCCGACGGCGGCAGCAGGTTTTCTCGTGAAAAAAAATAAAGGAGGGTCGGATACACAAGTGAGCGACGAAACGCGCCGTTTGCAGAGAGAAAGGGTCTCGGTTCGTTAATTTCGTGAGACGACCGCGTTAATTGTGGGTAGCGAACTGTCTAATAGAAATAATATGATAATTTGGCAAGAGTAGAACCAAGCGGGAGAGGGTTCGTGCAGCGTATTGTATGCGACGAAGAAGAGTCGAAAAACACCCCGACCGCTGTTTATTCCCCCCGGGGAGAAGTCAATATTTGCTCCAGCACCCTTTTCGGAAGGGGTTGCCGGTTTGAGATGCTAATTGTCTGCGGACAGTGTTCGATGTTTCATATGCATCTGAAAGAAAGAAAAAAAACTATACTTGGGATACTCGAGTCGAATCGGTGCGGTTGCACGATTACAGACAGACAGAAAGAAGAGGAATGAACTTTCTGTTCATGTCGTTTGTTGTTAAGGCGATTGAAATCTTTTTATAAATTTATATACGAAATAGTAAGTTTTTATGCATAAACCGATATATTAAATTTGATGTATAAAATGTATGGAAACTTAAATGAGAAATTTTAGCCGATACATGCACAATAAATTAAATTTATCATGCATAAAAACTTTTATATACGGAACATAAATTTTCATACGGCAATTTATAACAGCAAAGCCACCTGCGAACGATGGACCACCAGACGAAGACAATTTGTGTACAAAAAAGCAGCTACTTTTGCTTCCCACCCCAAAATTATTCGTTTTCATCCGCATGCATATTTCATAAAATAAATTTCAATTCATAAAATAAATGTCGATCCTCTCGGTACAGACTTCTATACAGTTTAACGAACCAGTCATGTTGAAGGTTCCAAAAGAAGGTAAAGTTTATCGGTCGTCGAACGACGGAGCGGCATCCGCAGACGTACAATTTCCAAACTACGACCGCGATCAGGTGATGACGTTGCAAGTTTATATTTCCTCCCTCCTCCCCCCTGCCGCCACCGCACATTCGTTTGATCGAAATTATTTTTATAAATGCAATCAGCGTGTTTACTCCCCGCGGGAACGTCGTTGGTCGATGGAGTAATGGAATCCGCCGAAGATTGGTTGGTCTGACTGTGGGCGAGTGAGGCAAATAGTCGATCAGGGTGAAACGGTGGTGGATCCTACTGGTATGAAAGCATTTCGATCGTGTGCTGAGTCTCGCGCACGAAGCCCATCGCGGCTCTCGGGGGCCGTCTCCATATAGAATAATAATCAGCTACTGTGCGAGTTTGCCCTTCGCCACTGTTCTCTCTCCCTCTCCGGTCTCCATCTCGCGCTCGATTCAACCGGGCATCCACTATCGGTGATTTCCGAGGATTCTTCTCTCTTTCCATATCCATCCCAGTAGCCTCAATTACCGCGCGGCGCGGCGTAAAGATTGCGGCTCCTGCGAGGCTGCCCTCCCTCCCCTCCGTATATCGGCCAAATTAGAATCTATTCGGCCTAATTGGATATTATGACTCGCGTATTGAATTACGAGGACAATCATCCTCGCGCCGATGGCTACCAGCTAGCTCGCTCCTGCTCGCCGCTTCCCTTTTGCTTGTATTAGATCCTGGCTCTATACAAGCTAGAGCCGACGGTGCGGAGAGGCATCAGCATCCTTTCAAAGTACGAGGAAGATTGCTACGAGTGGGGCCCCGCGATTGAGCTTTAATCTCGTCGGTAGCTCGCCGCTTTCAACAATCGCCGATTCAACACGGCGCCTCGTCGATTAGGGAACTTATTTATTCCCGTGATCGGTCGTCCACATTTACGGGCTGATTACCTCGCAGCTAAACTCCCCGCCGTTCCACGGACGGGCTGCGTCGGCGACGTCAACGATGCAGACCGAAATGACTCCTGTATTTATCGTCTGATGTAGCTTTTTTATTTTGCGGACATTTTTTTTTTGGTCTTATTTATTTTTTATTTTGTTCTGCCTCGAAGATAAGATGAGACGACGTGCCGCGTTACGCCCGCAGTCGAGGTAATAATCGATCTTCTCGCCACCTGTTCCCTTCGGCGCGCTTCCCACCTACAATCAGTATTACGCGCTTCGCTCAACGCTAACGAACGATTATGCAGATTGAACGTCTACCCGGCCTCACGGAACGCGCGTATTACTACGGTCGTACATCGCGAACACGTGGTGACACCACAAATTTCCATTCTTAATTCGTGTAATCTTCAAGTTTAAGAGTTTTTAACGATCGTAACGCCCATGCGGCTTTCCTTTCCTACGGCCACGGTAGCGAGTCCTTCTCGCGCGGTCCTCTTCCTCCTTTGGCTCTTCGCCTGAGCGTTTTCGTATAACCCACCGAAACTCTACCGCGCGCTCGGCCTCTTCCTCGCTCGTTCGAACCTTCGCGTCGCTCCGTTACACTCTCCGCTCTTACTGGGTGGTCGACATAAATTCTTTTTTTTTCCTCCATGAATTATGCTAATACTGGGAATTACGAAGTGTATAATTGATATTTATAACCGTTCGTCGGGCGCTGCGCCGCGCTCCCCGTTTATATTACTATACCGCTGGCTCCTCCGCGATGACGAAGCTGCGCCTGCGAGACGGGATCGCCCGGGCTCTCGAGGAAGGCCCGCGAGCTCGTTGACCAATCGGAACTATTCACCCGATTCGTGAATTTGGAATAAGGCCTCGAAAGGAGACGTTCAGAATGTTCCGGTGGAGGAAGCCTCAATTACGGGATACGCGCCGTGGCGAAAGATTAATGGACTCCCGAGGGAAAATACCTTTGGTAATGCGGTTATCGAAAATGACCATATCGAAATAAACCTTGCTATTAAACGTGACTACGATAAAATATTATAGCATCGAAGAAGAGGCTACAAGTAAAAACAGATTCATAGATGAAAGAACCTTACGGACAGAATTCGTAGAAATATTTTTAGTTTTTCTCCAAAGTAACACTATCAAATTTGCTATACCTGAGAAGCTACATCGAAGTGTTTTCAAGTGTGCGAGTTGGACCAACAAACAAATAAACAGCCTAAAAAAATATATAGAAAATTAGTTCAATCGTGTCTCGTTTGAGTCTCTCGGCTTTACAAAGAAGTAACAATTTTCGTGAATTTAATGTCCCATCCTCGTACCTAACGAATCCTTAAGGGTTCCATCCGACTCATCGCAGCGGAGGGTTAGCAGGGTCACCGAGTGTGGGAATCGTCGAGCCCGCAGCGTAGAAGCTCCGATGACGCCACCCCCTGACGTCATCGTGCCAAGAAAAAGACGGGCTGAAGGGTCCGTAGTGCCGAGTGCGCGATATTATAGTATATACAAACGTTTGTAGATTAAAGAAGTGACTCATCTCGTTCCGGCATGGCAATGAGTCGTTCCGTTTACCCGTTCCGCTCGCGTCTCTAATTGAAACAAGCTGAAAATAACTTCTCGAGAAGGCGCGGAAGGCTGTTGACTTTTAATTGCCACGTTAGACTGTCTATTCTTTGTTTCTCATAATTTTTTCGCTGGCTCTAATAACTCTCACGGGTCGGCCCACCGAGGCCACGAGTTTCTATTAAACGCGCCGACGTCACTTCGTTCACTCTGCAGACAGCTTTTCGACGATGCGAAAAGTTCGCTTAGTGCATGCGCGTGGTTTATTGTTTGTTTTATTTTTTTTTCCTTCAATTTCTCGGTGATTGAGACACGATCCTCGTGTTTCTGCTCGAACTCTATCGAGGGAATAAATAAATAACGTGTGTACGCAGGTATGTATGTCCGGTAAGGGGAGCGTCAGATAGATGCCTCGGCTGGCAGGGGCATCGATCGGAGAAAGATCGAACGGCGTCGATACCGATCGGCACTCGTGGCACGCGGCCGGGTACTCGATAAACGCGCGAGCTTGCTTTCTCGGCGCGCGACCCGACGACCGCGGGAGATGCAAGAGCCCGCGCGACTCGCCGCGCTATATACTAATTCAATATTCCTTCGCGCACCGACAGCCGTGACAACGCGGTTGCGCCGAGTCATGACACAGAAACAATTCCCTCGTCGAGATGAAAGAGAATGAGCGAGTACAAGCCGGAGAAGCGGAGGAGACAGCAGTACGATAGAGATTCTTGCTTCGCTTCTTGCTTGCATTACTCACTTTGCTTTGAGGTGCAAGAACCGATGGAATAAATGGTCGGTAAATTACCTGTAGGAGAGTCCAAATATAAGTTTTTTTTTTCAAAGTTAAAATTCGTTTGTCATGCGCATAGTTAAAGTGGGCAAGTCATGTAACGAGCTTTACGTACCCAGGTATTAGAAGAGTTTGATTGCCGTCGAGAGATAGCTCACGTCTTAGCTGTGGCGCAGAGCAAAGTCACGTCAATCTTTATTTCCTTATCCTCGTCGCTCATTCTCTTTTTCTCGTATCGTTCCTTTTGTGCTGTGCCGTGATCCCGTCGCAACTATCTCGTCCCGGTGACTCGTGACGCGCGCGCCGAGCGAGAGTCCCTCTCTCGGGTTTGGAGTGTGTCGCGCGAGCCCGTATTAACTTAACGAGTGACGGCCCACGCGACGCTTCAACGCGGGGTTCAGGGGTTAACCAGACGTGAGAATCTTCGTGCAGCGCGTTTCATGGATCGGCGAGCGTGCACCGCGCCTCTCGTTCTCCAGAACATTCAGAACTCGCTGGACGAGATACGTGTATACATGCGGCGACCTTCCGACCGGCATGTATACACGATCGTCGAAAGATGACATTTTTTTGAAGTACACTCGTCACACGGTCCTAATTCGGATTAAATTTACTCTTGAGAGCTCTTAGAAAAATTAACGCTCCTATGTCTTCCACGCTTAGAAATTATCGTTTTTTTAATTATAAAAAAGTCCTTCAGAACTTGGTGTTTTTAGAGAGTTGCTCAGAAGCGAAAAATTATATTTGTATATTCAGATAATTACGAATGTAAAAAATATAATTGATCACTGAAAAAAATAAAACTCAATGAGTAATTATATTTTTATACTGATATTTATACGAATATAAAAATGTAAATTTCACTGTGGAGCTACTATTAGGAAAAAAATTGGTTGGATGTGCTATAGATGCAATTTTTCACTCAAACGTGACGTAAATGATAGTATAATGGTAGTTTGAGATGTTCAGAACTATAGCGACACTTGATTTTTTAAATGTCTAAGATATTTGCCAAAACATAGTCAACAGTTTGTTTAAGAATTTTTTGACCAAACATTTCCACGGCGGATCAAGCTCGAATACAGGCAAAAAGCCTGATACGATACGTCGTTCGACTGTGAATTGCCTGAATGAAAATGTTTAATCAGGATTTCTTATATAAGACACGATAAGAAAATGGTAGTGTATCTGCTGTAACATTGACAAAAGTGTAGAAAAATATACATCGTTATCGGTGATGCATTCAGTGTATTCCAAAAGATGGAATGTAAAATATTCTTATCTTTAGCCGAAAACGCAGCCAGATAGATATCGTATCGGTGGTGTAACAGCAGAAAGGCATATGGGTTATGCACAGCCTGTATGCTGTATGCTGTTATGGCATTAAACCATCAATATATATAACAGAGATTCGCATAGATAAATAAAACCAACCTCAATGAGCTTGGTTGTACCTTTTCTTTTCATCGCCACCGTCACCGCCAAGGAACACTTTCTCTCTTCACAGAATTTGGTCATCTTTGATCGTACAGAGCTCTCATTATGGAGAAACAGGTCGAATTAACAGAAGAGTTTCACATCGGTCATACATCCTGGTGAATGTCAATCTTTCCATCGTGAATCTTGCCCAAAGAATCTGAAAACCGTTCGAAAAATGCAAATAATGATATTGTAACAAATATCGTACGTAAGATTTGATTTGAACAGCGCGACTGCAGCCAAGAAAAAACCCGAGCAGCGAGCGAAATCGATTGAAGCGCTTGAAAATAGACTATCGACAAGTCATCGCAACTTATTATTTAAAACATTAATTTTTGGTCTGGAATTAATATGCAATCGAAATGCAAGTAGCTACATGACATACAAAAAGAAATGCTCGACAGTTATTTTTCAGGGAGTAAAGTCCGGGTTCTCTATAACGAGAAAGCCGCCCGAAAGTCCAGCTATTTTGACCGAGAGAAAAAGTTGACAAAAAAAATTGTCCAGTTAACTTTTCTAGAAGCGAAGGATAGTAGAGGAAAGCTTCTAACTGACCGAACGGCGTTTCCCAAAAATATGGACTTTTGGGTTAAAATACGGTAGTTGTTTTTTTTGGCTTTCGAAGCGGGGAAGAACGGTTCGTTCTACCGAGCCACTGCACTAAAAATGAAAACAATGATTTATACGAGCACCTCATGAATAGGAACGTTCTCCAACTCTTTTCCGCGTTCGCTAAGCCGAGAAATGGTCTTTGCTTCGTTCGTGCGTTGTTTGTTATTTTTTTTCCCCCTTTACCTTACTCCTTTTACTCCTTTCCTGAAAAGGGGTAGGAGCACCGCCCGGTAAAAATATAAAGTCAGCGTCGTGGATTTTATGACGGTGCGAACGACGAATATTTTTAACCCCTTACAAATCCGTCGGGAGACGGGAAGGAGAGGCGAAGCGAAAAACGCGGCGTGCACGACGACACGAAAGACGGAAGTCAAAATATTGCTTTATTGAGGGTGCCCATAATTTTCATGTTCCACGGGAGCGGAAAGGGTTCCCCGAGAAGGGGTTGACTCCGAAATCGCCTACGGGGATGGGCTCGAGCGTTAGAAACTAAAAAAAAGGCTTATCCCGTCGCCCCTCGACGACACTACCGTTTTCGCGTTGACTTTAGTGTTTTACTGTGGAATCCCGTAAGGAAACATGTCTGGAAGAGTTAGGTACGAGGAAACAGCTTCGACGTGCACGCGGAAAAGAGTTGTACGAAAGGTACGAAAGTCGAGTGACGGTTGTAAACTTCTTAGGACAAACTTTCTCCGGTAACTCTTTTTTCCCCCGCGTTTTCAAAAGTACCGTCGGTGACTTTATTATTTTCCAGCTTAAAGCGACTCTCGTCTCGCGAGTCTCACTCTTTTATTCGTCGGTGGGCGCTCGGCAAGAAGTATTACCGCTGGTTTTACCGCTACGGGGGTTGTACGGTTCGTTCCAGTAATTCCGTGACTGCCTGAAGCGGAGCTTCGACGACGCAGAAGAAACGCTGAGGCAGTCGCGGGGAAGCTTATGTAAAAAAAAAGTTATGAAAAAAAATTGACCTCTTAACCGTGGAGTTAACGAACGCTATTCCTGACACATTTTTTCCAAGCGGGACTTCAGCGCCCGTTAACCCTTCCTTCATCCCTTCCCGAAGAGTTAACTGTAAAATGATCGCCGCCTTCGAAAGAAAAAGTTTTCCTCTGCCGTGTCCAGCGTTTTATTGGACGGCTCGGAAGGATCGTCTCTTGAGAACATTTTTCATACACCGAGCCCTTTGATTCCCACGAAAATACGGTGAACTGTGATATTCCTCGTTTAAATCCGTTTGTCGGCACATCGCTCTATCGATAATCATAAAATTCGTAACGATCCTCATACTTGTCGGTATCGATATTATTCACCGCGGAAGCTTCGGAAATCGGGCCCTTTCGTCCATCGTTTTAATTTCTCACAACATTTACTGCCCATAAAACGAGTGTTTGGGCGAGTGTTTGGGCGATCGTAGAGATCATTCCGGTTCGAAAGGCGACTACCTGTAACCTTCGTCACGTAACTATCTACGTATTTTTCGTTGAGTCGGGGAAAGCCATGCGAGTGTCTAACGATTATGTCCCGCGGAGCGCGTGAACCGTGAAGCCGGCAGTAGAATTAAAAAAGAGGCCGATGAATCCAGTAAAAAAAAATGATAAAAAAACGAGACGAAGATTTGACGGTGCATTAACTTTCAGTTAGTCGAGAACATAAAAGTATCGTAATTTTAATCGTAAGCCGAGCGTATTTTGTACAACGTCCCTGAGAGGCTCGGATGCTCTCCCTGCGCTCTTGTGCGACGACCGGCAGAAGGGGAATATTCGTGCGTGGACCACCAAAGAAGCAACACCACAACGGGGCACGGACCGCAGGTACAAGCCGAAGGTCTCACCGAAAGATAACGCGCTTAGTCGCGATGTACGGCGCGAGCTTCGCCGCGGTGTGGCACACTTGGTAATACCAAAGAACCGCGTGAACCACTCAAAAACGCATTACTTGACGTCCGCAACCATTCATCAACGCCGTCGCGGAATTAATAATAAATTAAGCGGCGACAGACGTTAGCGGATAAATGGGGAAACGAGTGGTCGTGAAAAGTTCGCGGTCTTGGTATAACTGGGTATAACTACCGGCTGTGGTACCACGAGGCAATTGATGCAGCTGCCTCGAGATCGTTTGGCTATCCCACCTTTTTCGGGCGATGCATCGTGATTCGAAAGAAAAAAGCGTGTTAATGGATAAAAATCCAGGTATTAAAGATTGGAGTTACACAATCGTCACGATTCTGCGAAGTGGTAAAGTAATAAAATTTGGGAGAAGTTTTCTGCGGAATATTGGACTCGACAATTGGATCTCTTCGGAGAAAGTGTACGCAGGGGTGCCGGAGAGGGCAAAAGTGTGTAAGCAGTGGTGTAAGTGTAGAGCAGCTTGGAAAAAAGAAATTCACTCTAGTTACGACCGGTGGTGGTAAAGAGGCGCAAAATAGATGTGCCTATTTCGACCCGTCGGCTGTCGGCGCGAGAGCTCTGTAAAATACCGAATTGCGAGCATCTCGGTCGGCTTTTTCAGGTTTGGGGTATCGGCCCGAAAATAATTACCGAGGCTGGCCTCGTTTTACAAAGCTTCTCGTCTAAACTGTAACATCGTTTTATGCCCGCCGGTCTCGCCGGGGAAAAAACATGCTCCTGGCGGAGGGGAGGGGGCGATTCAGAGCAAACTTTTCAAAGAACGCTGGGCACACGGGCAATCGTAAATTTCGTACTGGGCCTCGGTACTTGCTCGTGACAAAAGGTGCTCGATTTAAAGTGTAACAGTTTTCGAAACAGATCCTGCCGCGTGCGCGCTTCAGCGTTACGGTTCAACGCAATAAATTATTTTTCGCCTACGCGCTCGGGGATGGAGGACCGTAAAAGAGCGAGGGACCGTTTTCGTAACTGTAACAGGCTGGCGAACGGGTTGAGGACTGTAAACCAATTGCTTGCGAAAATTTATAACTAGAGCGGGAAAGATGCAGCGGCGGAGGGACCGTTTACGCAAACGCGGTAAAAATAGGTTCAACAGCTCACGGAAAGAAACCGCATTTTTCACGAATTTTCTTAAATGCCGTTGGGCTTTCTCAGAGTCATTCAATATTTAAAACGACCTTGCCTACAATACACCGAAAAATGGAGCAAACATTTTACGAACGAATTAAGAAGAGAAGAAAGGAATGAGAATAAAGATTTATATTTTTTAATAGAACTTTTTTAAATCCATGTTCCTGTTCATTTTACCTTCATACTTTTTTGTAAAATTTTAATTCTTAAATCATAATTCTTCAAATAAGCTCGTATTGCTTCGTTCTTTAGTCTTTAAAAAATGTAAAAACGAGAGAAAAAAAAATGGTCTCGTAAGAAAATGGACTTCGTTATGGAAATTTAATGAGTATATTCTCGCGTCTTCTTGTCCCCGACGGTGGAGAGAAGAAAGGCCGAGGCCGAAGGTCGCAAATATTACGGAAAGAGTTTCGAGAGAACGGGCTCTCCGTTTGTCCATGGGTCGTCTAACAGTAGCAGCCCGTTCCTCCGTTAGGTTGTTGTGCGTCTAACTGACGTTTAACTGGAGCAGGTACGAAAAATTCGAGCATCCTTGAACGGGGTCTGCGATCGGAAAGTGCGAAAACGGAGTAGAGGTATAACCTGCGCGAACCCGCCGTCCTCACGAGCCCTTCACTCGTCTCTCCGTTGTGTTGCCCCGTGGCCATCGTCGAGGGAGCTCCCCGCTGGGACGCGAAATGGATTTTCAGAAAAGGGTTTTAACCTTCGACTTCGAACGGCTCTAACTCACGGTGAATTTTATTATTTTATGCAACTGGAGCACGCCCGTTCATTGTCGCACGAATATCGTCTTTACGACGTAATTGTAGGCTAGGGTTAAAAATGTTCACCCTTTTCGTGAAATATGGTAGATGACGAAGGGTTCTACGGGCTCGAAGCCGAAGGCTGCTGCGCGTAGCGCTCGCTTCAGTTTTATGGAGAGCAATTGGCGCAATTGCAGTAACGAGTGACGGCGCGCGAGCGACGCAAATTCTGTCTATTGTCTCTTCGTCTCTCAGTTCGCAGTGTGCTCCAGTTGTAAATAAGAGTTTCAGCGGTGGTTGGAGTTTTGAATATCCAAGGGTTGATTTTTGCCTGTTTCCGGGAAAGGGTAGAACCGCCCGGGCTATCCCCGATGTTAAACTCGACTGTTGTGCCAGCGATCAGGCCGCACTCGAGTCCGAACGGAATACACGCCGCAACCAAGCGAAAGAGTCAACAGCACGCTCCATCTACTGCTATCTTACGCTCTGCCACGGGTTACGCCGAGGGCTCCATCGTAAATTATGCGCAATGTCGCATCCGGAACTCGTGACTTTCCGCCCCGATTGATTCTCGAGTTTGTCTTGGCGAAAGGAGAGTTTCGCTTAACTTCTCCAGCGGCACCGGGGGTGAGCTTTGCCGATTCCCTCGACGCAACGATTTTCCCCCCTTCGGTCGATCTCTCTCTCGCTCTCACGTAGGGTCGTAAACTTAGGTAATGTATCGAGAGAAAGAGAAAGAGACCGAAGAGACTCTCCTGTATCCCAGCAGCGAGGTACTCTTCGGCACTGTGCCAACGGTTACAACTTTTCACCCTATCTTCGCAACTTACTTCGTTCGTTCATTCTGTGAAAGAGATAACAAGCTGCAGTTTGCTCTCGAGCTAGTTGGGCATGTAAGCTTGAACTCTTGTGTAAAGCTGATGGTTCGATACTGCAACAATCCGGCAGCAACGACTTCGCTTTGGTGTCTTTTTCAGAGGCGGATTAATTTTTTTACCATTTCTTTTTTTCTCTCTTCACTGAAATTCCATTGGATCTCTGAAAAGTGATACCAGAAATATCAAATCCAGACATTGGCAAAAGCATATAATTGAAAACTGATTGAATAAAATATTTCTTTTTTCGATATTAAAAAAATTGTTCGAAGGCTCGGTATGGTACGGAATACGATGGAGTGGCAAAAATGTCTGACGAAAAATTTGCAACCTAAGCGACAGTCTTCCGAACTCTACGAGGGCTCGAAGTAAAACTGACCGACGGACCCGACCGTGGGTACTCGACCTTCAGCATTAATTTTACCGTAGCCCGGGGCAGTAAACCAATAATGACGCAGACCTGATACAAATACAGGCAAATGTAATTCAGACCGAAACTTCGTCGAGGTGGCTATAGTAGTAGTGTATATAGGTACTTACATGCGTCTCTCTCACTGGCTTCCTCTCTGTCTCTTATTCGTAATGGAGGGTACACAGGAGGTGTAGGTATATCCCGAGCAGTACAGCCAACGTCCCCGGCGATCTGGAAGACAAGGTTTTATGGTAAAAACAAGTTGTTTCTAGAACGTTATTTTTATGATTTTTGCCGCTCCCGGAACCCAGCGCGCGAAGAAGCGCTGGCCGTTTACGGTGAGCAAACTTCGGTCACCATAAACGTTTTTGTGGAGCGAGGAGACTCGCAGACCCAGATTTTTCGCGTCGGCTTCCTTCGCAAATGTCGAGGACCGCTCTAAAATATTTCACCTAACGAAGAAAAAGACCGTCCTCGTATCTCCCGTGAATATTTTGCGACGGTCGGGAGAGCCGCGCTGGAGTGGGACCTTTTTCGGTACAGTTTCCGCGTTATTACGGTCACCCAAATAAAACACGAGAAACTACGTGCTCTCGAACTATTTTTGAACGAAACGCGCTCGTAATGTTATATTGAGGGGACGAAATGGAATAAAGAATCTGGCGTGGTGTTATATATATTTTTTGGGTGTACCATAGTCCAGTCGACGGGAACCACCATAGTTGACCCGCACTTACGAGATGGTCAAATTTTTCCGTCTTCCGCAACTGCGGAGCGAGAGAAAAATGAACCGAGAGCCCGGGGGTCTCTTCTTTATAGTCATAAAATACAGTCCAGGACATCGTTTAAAATGCTTTCCGGGAAAACACAAAACACGAAAGAGGGAGAGCTCTCTGCCTCGTCCCGAAAAACACGGCGGAACTATGGTTTTTTTCTCCTTTTTTCTCTTTCTTTTTCGCCACCACCGCTGAGGACCTCGTCTCGCTGACAACCGCGGCTCTTTTTCCCTCGCAAATTTGGGGCTACTCCAGTTTTTACAATTATTAGACCAATTTTTTGTCGCCTGGCATAAGCGTGCTCTGGTTTTGCCGAAGGCACGCGACGTCTTCTTTGTATTCTTTTACGTCGGTGCCTGAAAAACAGCAGCAACGGGAGCGAACAGCGCAGTCACCGTCGGAAGGCGACACTCCAATTTATTGGGGGCGTGTGTCACGAATGCCCGAGTTCTCGGCAACGCTGGTGCGCATATAGCTTTGTTTAGACGTCGTTAAGTCCCGTGAAACGATAGCGCACCGTCGGAGCTCTGGAAAGAGAAATAAAAATGTTGAATAAAAAAAAAGAAATCTCAAGTCACGAACGGGCTGAAAGCCTACAGTCTCACGTGGCTCTCGGGCGATAACCACGCGCAGTGTTGGAACTCCCTCTCTCTGCCGACGCGTGTGTGCCTTTGCTCGAGAGACACAGACACACCGAGACTAACGTTCAACCCTTTCGCGAAAGGGAACGAAACCCGTTCCCTTTCGCACATACCCCAGTGAGCTCGTGAGCCCCCGCATTGGCGTGATGCAAGATTCACGATTAAGATTAGACTCTAGAATTCACGCGAGGCGATTCGTTTTCTGATTTCTTTGATTTTTTTTTCTTTTAAATCTCTTTATTTTCGTTGCATTTCCGCGAATTCGCGTGTGCGTCGCACACGAAAATATTCGTGCACCAAAGCCCTTACCCTGTCTCCACCCATGTATCTTAAAGCCTACACATCGTGTACACATATACTTATTTCTCGTAACATGCTACACCCGTGTTTCTCGCATTAGTCCTCGGGTAATCGGTAGCATATCTTTACCCCGTTCAAAAGGTGTGTGTGTGTAAACACCATCGCCCTCTGCAGGAATAAGTACCCGCATATCGATTCATCGAGCTGGTATCCAACGATGGCAACTCGCCGGCAAACTCGGATCCACAATTAGTGAAACATCGAGATTCGCATGCGAACCTCCTCCTTGCATATATTCTCTCCCATTTATAGTTCTCGGAATATATAATAGCGTCTGATACAGAGGAAATCATACTCGAGCGTGAATCCACTCAATTCTAGAGAGATATAGCGTATGTACCTAACAGTTCCGCGGTCCACGCCTCTTTCTCGCATTCACACGCGAGTCAATCATTTTCACACGGTAACGCACTCAGATACGCAATTAGCAACAGACTCGCTTCGATTCGCCGGATTTTTTTTCTCTCGCTCTTGAGAGCGAGAGTGAGAAGCAATTTTATAATCTGCCTCACTCAGTACCAGTCAGCGGGTTTCTCGACTCTATCATCATTGACCCGCACCTCGGCTTTGCCCAGTCGCAATCATGCTCGCGGAGCCGCAGCAGCGGAATTGAGCGAAACGTGCCAGGTCCATTCACCGACCTCCGGGCTTCCTTCATTATTTACCTACGTCTTGAATTTTCATTTTGTACTTATCCCTCATAAAGAATATTCTGTAGTGCGCGCAGGAATAAAAATTTACCTCGTCTATCGCAGTTTCAGTGAGGTTTATTTAGAAGTCTTAAGCGTGAAAAATGTCAGCTGCATGATTCACGTTTTTGCATTGTTAACGCATAAAAAAATATGATAAAAAAGTGTATACTTCAAACTTTATATTCAGTCAAAATATGATTTTCCAATTTTTGTTGATATTTAAATTGCGTGAGAGGGGATAACGTCACTTGCATTTTTTTATATTTCGTACGGAGCGATGACCAAGTTTACCGGTGGCCTTTTAAGTTTTTATCGTAAACAGCTTCTGCCACGAGAAAAACCGTTCGAATTTCCCGTTTTATGTAAACCAGATGTATCTAAGCGAGGGCGAGAAGTGAGAATGGTTATACGGTACGAGCGTCTGTCTCCGTGTAACGCACCGTAGTATCTTTCGCCGCCCACTCTTTCGTTATTCCTTTGGACCGTGTTCGAGTTCGCAGATGGCCTCTCGCCGCGCGGCTTCTGCTCTCCTCTCATCCAATGACCATAACTTCGAGCTTTCCTCGTCTCGCTTCCCTTATAAAGCTAATAGACGTTCGGGCTTCTTATTTATTGTAAACAGAATACACGCGAGAGAGAGGGAGAGATCGTGTGTGTGGCGTTACCAGAGAATCTACAACAGAACTCGCGTGCACGCGCGAGGGACCAATTATATTTCACGACCGGCACACCCGAGGTTTTTCGGAAAAACCGGGGTGTCGACTTTCTCGTTATCATTTCACAGGAACGTTCGCGCTGACATTAAATATCGCGTTTAAGTTTCCGGTTTTTACACGGCGCCTTTTAATTTACATCAAACACATGTCGGCGTATCTGTACGCACAAAGTTTCACGCGATACCTCGCGCATATCACATTACCCCGTAAAGTTTGCGCCTCGGCACTCTACAGGATATGAAAATCACGTGGCAACATTATTTGGGACAAGTCGGGGAAAGAGGAAGATCTAATTCCTTGCAGTTGCCGGAGGGCAGAGAAAATAAAATCTCTCTGATTGTTTCCGGTTAGTTTATTTTTCTCTTAGGATATACCTGCCGGACTCCTCGTGGCTCGTAGCCCCGAAGCTCCGCGCAGGTGCTAATTTCCACGGGCGTCAAATAACGAAATATCGTTTTTCCAACCCTCAGAGCTTCCTTACTCCTGAGACAGAGGCTAATCGTTTTTTTTTTTTTTTTTTTCTTTCCTTCGATGGACCGTAGCATTCGGAAGGGCTAATATTTGCGGAAACTAAACGACTAGCCCTTCATCGTTAACGAAAAGATTCCTTGAGCCTCTCAGCTTGGATACGATGGCTGTATACGATCTCACGTGAATCGCGAAGAAATTTTCATTAGGGGCACGCCGCCACCGTCCGACACAGAAGAGCAGCAGCTCGGAGGCTGTATAGGGCGCGCGCGGCATCGTTGCAGTAGCACTAAAAGGCGGTGACTTGAAAGAAGTTTTCCTTTACAAAGAGTGTCGGCTCTCCCGACGCGTTCTCCCGGCTGGCTACCTCACTCTTTCTCGGATCAGAATTCTTGTCGGTGCTTGAATGCACCAACTCCGGACCGTCGACGTTCCCAATACTCCTGCTCTTCGCCGTATACTTTTTTTTTTGAGCTATAAGGAAGTGCGGGGCGAAACGGTACGTCGGGGCAAAATGGATTATTTTTACCAATTTTTCTCGGCACAGAAAAAATAAGTCCCATCTCGGATGGAGGACACCGGTCCATTTTGCCCCTCTCCTCGCTGCATCTTGGAACGATTTTTATCTTCTCTTCTGCGGAGGGCAGCTAACGAAAAGTGTGAATTTACACTATCTGGAAGATATTCTCACTCCCTCCGGACTCCCTCCGGACTCGTTCGCTAAGGCTCGATCTCTTTTTTTACAATGTCATTTCTCGAGAGACGCATAATTTGCATGGTTATTGCAGTGTGAAACGAAATTTTACGACGCTCAAATCATTATCACGCGCATGCTTCTGAATTCCCAGCGTGCAGCTGCTTCTTGCCTCGACGAGACTAGCATTCCCTAAGCAAACTAAATACAGCTGAAATGGGTTCATCAGCGGAGCGTTCGTCAACGACGTCGAGATGTTCTATTTTTTGCCAGCTCGAAGACAGAACTCTGCAGGTTGTGGGGCTTTCGGTCGGAAAAAAAGGTGGGCGGCTCTTTTACTCTCAAGGTCTCTTTCACACGATAAGTCTGGAAGTTCTCGAGCGTTTTTGCAGATACCGGAGGGCAGTGTACGGCCGTGCACTTCTATACTTCTCACAGGACATCAGCTTCACTCCCACGACTTGAAAGAGCGTCGAACAACAATTCCCCGTCGATGGAGGAGGTTCGTCGATGGGCGGAGTAGTTCTTTCGTGAAGATGCCAAGTTCCTACCGTGGCTAGCGGTTCGCGAGAGTCGCTGACGTGCGCGCGCGTCAAAGCGTGCGGAAACTTAATTGAAGTCAGTCGGCTTTCCATGGAAGGATCGGGACAATGGTCAATTGTAAGAGTTGGAGTTTGCCACGTCCGAGGCACGGGGTGTTTTATTATGGGGGCTGTGTCGGGGGCAGGGAAGAGTCAGTCGTCGCCTAGCTATGTTGCCTAGCTTTCGACGTCTCTCAGTTTTCTCACTATACCGAAGTGTGAAAGGGGAACGAAGCAATGAATAAGAGGCAGGGAAAAACTACCGAGAAAATTATATTCACGAGAGTGGCCCGAGACGACGCCGTGAAATCAAAGAGGGGGCGTAATGCATGAAAATGTTTGTCTTTACACCGGAAAATATTCGTGTAATTCATCGAAAAGGACGCGCGGTTTCACGGTTCTCTTACTTTAGTCACGAATAATAATCGATTGAAGATAAAATCACAACAAGCAATCCTTCAGGCGTAATAATTCTTTGTTCAATGACGATCGAGGTGTCTGAATTATTAATATCATATTTAAAAAAATTAAATAAAACTTCCGCGACATAGCTTTTACGATAATGGAATTTTCGAATAGTCACTAACTACAACTATAACGCGGTATTTTATAGGTATAGTTAAGCGACGTGTTCTACACAAATTGACACAACGTTTCACAATAGACAGTCTTGGAATTTCAAAGTCGCCGTTCGAATGTTCTCGCCTATTTTGGTATTCAACATGCTCGCCCAAACCCCTCGACAAAAGAGCGCCTTCGAGAAATTATAATGAACGAATAGAAAGAATGCACGCGTGTTTCTCTAACGTAGCTCCACGCACGTACGAGAAGCAAGCAGCGAGCATAGTTACCGTACGCGTTTGCATTTGACTTCCTCGGACTGTAGCTGCTGTCGTCGGCTACCGTATCGGGAAGCAACGAGATCCGAAGAAACAGAGAACCACGATAGCATTCGCGGGAGGATCGAGCAGAGAGCAAAGAGTGCGGGTCGAGCGAGTCAAATCGTGAACGAGTCTCCGCTCCGAGGTAAAAGTACTGTCCGCTGCAGCGCCGTTCTCAGCGACGGAAAGTATTTCGTTTATTCTTTCCGTATCCCAAAGTTCCACGTTCGGACGATACTTTCCAGGCTACTTAAGAAGTACCCTTATGTCCGGAGAGTCGCGCGCGACCAGAGGCCTGCATAGAACATCGTCGCCGCATCGAATCACCGATTTCACGGAGACCGATGCGGCTTTTGCGGGCTTCTCCGCCCACGAAACTCTCCGCTCTCCTCTGCCTATATACGCGAGAGCCTCGCCGTGTAGTGTCCTCAATTTTACAATGTCCCTTCGTTAAAGTTTCCTCGTACAGCTCGAAGAGCAGCTGCTTCGAAAAACTGTTAAACGAAAGCGAAAACGATAAGGCGACTGCGTATCGTAAACACACCCGGGTGTAATTGAATTTCCGAAGAGCCACGTATTTTTGGAAATTTAATCGAGAGAAAGCAGAATAAAAACATTTCATTAGAGAATTAAATAAAAAATTTATTTTGTAGGAACTTCGGAGTCCTGAAAGAGTCACGTTGCGTCCTTCGAAACGGCACTGGCTCAAAACTCGTCCGAGTTCTTTCGGGCAACGAGCGCCAGTCGGTTTTTCTCAGGAGTTACCGAAAGTTCTCCGCGCATTGAAAAGTTCGGCCAGACCACGGCTGCCTGCACGAATTTGATTCGGTCGATTTTCAAAGGAGCACCAAAGAATCCCCGGTACCGTCACGGATTTCGAATCAGCATTCATTCGATTTCCGCGCACCTTTGGCAACGGTGATTTCCACCGAGAAGTAAACAGACGAATGCGCTTCATGAAGAGTATGAGCTGTAGGCTGTACGAGCTATAGTTCTCTCACGGATTCACCTTGGTTGTTAGCAGATGCGATCCGCTCGTGATCCGGCCGAGTTTCTAGATTTTTCACGCTTCACCCTGAAGGTTTACCACGCGCGAGTTCTTTGTGTCCAAGATCTGGTGAACTCGCTGCACATGCGGGTGGAAGTATTTCGTCGGTGATAGGGGAGAGTCTGGCGAATGCCAGCAACCCAAGGAAGTCTCCTCAATAGCCGAGAAAGAGGACAGCGAAAAAAAGGCTGCTTCGCCTCTGTAAATGGTTTTCAACGTCGTGGAGGAGTTCGAGGCACTTATTGCGCAATGCTCGATCGAGCCTTCGACCAGGAAGTGAGGATAAGGACCCCAGAATCCTTTACCTCTCATCCTTTCCCACCAATAAACCCGAGCGCGGCGAGGTTGCGTTTACCTCGAGCAATAACGAAATGGCTTGCAGGTCCTTGAGGATAGATTAAGAAGAGTGTACAGAACGGATCAGAGATGCACATCCTCAACCGGAAATCCTTCAACCATACTATTCCTACAAAGTGCGAGAGTCTGCGAGCCTACTAATGTCTTCTTGGTCCGATGATCGTGCGCGTAAATATTTCAGGGTTCCTTCGACGACTCGGCCGTTTTACGATCTCTCAAAAATTACTTTACAGTTGTCCTGGAGCAACAGTAAAACCGTCCGGGGCATCGAGAATAACTCTCGTAGCCCTCGCTCACTCTCGATATTCCGCGTAAACGACTGCGGCAGTTTCTTGAACGTGAAGCATCGCCGAGTGCAATTCGAGAATATGACCACATTATTACGAATTGTCCCCGAGCATTGGTGCGACAATCGAAACTCGTCCGAGGTCGTATATCAACGCGCTCGGGAGGCTTATGCAATTTTATTGCGGTCTCCATCTCGCCGGACGATGAGACGAACACGCACTCTGTCGAACGCAGGAAAATAAGAGGAAAAAAAAGGAATATGTTTATGAGACTACCTTCTCCGGGGAGGTGGTAGTCTGGCCGAAAAACGCTGAGGACACATCGTGAGGGTTCGTTCGTTCTTTCAATGCATTTTTCACGCATTTCGAGCTGGCTTTTGGTTCGTCATAATTCAACGAGAGGAAAAACTCGTCGATCACTCCCAACGGGAGTGAGCGAGACTGAGGCACACCAGTGAAGAAGATCCTCGCACTCTTCTCTGCTGGTCGTCAGCGAGGCTCCTCCGAGTACCTTTCTTCTCGTTCTCCATCCGTCTTTGTTTCTCACGGCAGGAGTGCATCGTCGAAAAACGCAACTCGCACCACCGTGTTTACCGACCTCCTAACGTTTTCGGCCATATTTCTGCGGCCATAAATACGACGTCGCCAGTGGTCAAAATATGGCGAGTCCTGCCCGCGGTACCCCGAGGGAGAGAAGATCTTCGCTGTTCGCAGTATCTCCGCTGTGCGGCGAAACTCCGGACGAGAGAAACTTAACGAGCTGCACTTGCCTCTTCGAAAAATTGCAGTAGCACCGTATAGTTTCCTCCTCGTCGTCGTCCTTGGAGAAATCGTTGCGGCGTGGACCCCGGAAGCCCTCGACCTTTCCGTCATGGTGATTCTTCCCAAACGGAAACGAAAGGACAAAGATGACGGTCCAGCCGCGAACCCTCGGCAACGGGGGTGGTTCCGGCTGCCTCATCAGCTGCAAACAAAGTTTACCGTCAGCTTTCAACTCGCAGACTGTTAGAATTAGAGTTGCACACCTACTTATTAAATCCGAGTGACCATAGTGGGCTTATTTCCGATATTTCTCGACCGAGCACCTTCGAGAACTCGTCAAGCTCATTTCTACAGTTTCTACAGCCCGAGTATATATTTAATAAGTAAAAAATCGTCCATAAATTCACAATGGCATTTGCAAATGGTGGAATAAATTGGAGACGCGTACATCGCGGATATTTTCCCTAGCTCTTGGGTTTCGTATAAATTTACGTACGCGTATGCGGTTCCTATATCCGGCTCTCCGGTGCGGATACGCAACGATCGCGACGACTGCGTTCTTCGACTCTCGAGATGAGACAGTATGCACAGTGTGCAGTTATCCCGAGGCGAGAGTATGAAATACGAGCGTCGCGCCTCGTTCACGATCACCGCAGCAAAATATACGCCGGCTCGTGTGCACACACGGCTCTCGAGCTTCTCTCGCTCGGAGACCGCAAGGATAATTCAGTGACCGTACGTACGCGCCTTCGAGACACACACACACGCGAAGCGTGGAAGCAAGACTGGGATAACCGCTCTCCCGAGCCGATACTTGCAAAATTACTTTGAATCACTATTCCCATCGCCGATGCACTTGCCGCGAGATTAAACGGTGCGTAAGTACGTGGGTAAGTCGATAAAATGTTAGTTGTTTTTTTTTCTTCCTTTTCTCTTTTTTTTTTCTTTTACATTCATTCATCCTCTCGTTCGCTCGCGCACGAGCTCTTCACGCACGAGGAGAGTCGCGCCCGAGCAGTGAGCAGGGTTACTTTATTAGCCGGTAACGACATAACCGCCACCGCGCCGAGAGATCTGGTCAACTTTAATGGCGGTATCTTCGGCACGTATATTGCAAGTAGCTAATAGTAGTTAGCGGCAACGCTCTGTGCGCGTTGCAGCCGAACGAGATCACCGTGAGGAATTCCCTTGCCCCGGCTAGTAGTCTTTCGCGAATGGGTTTTTTTTACTGTTATGAAAAAATGTAAATAAACATAAAAAGAACAGTCGTGAAATCATTTTACGAGCCATCTAGCGACGCCGTCCCTCAACCGGCCAAAGCAGGTGCTATAAAGTCGCCCAGACAAGAATTTCTTTAACGATCGAAAATTCCACAGATTCTTAAATCTTTTCTTAAGATACAAATCATATGTGGAAAAGAGAAATAGACAAGTTTAGTCATGAGAGATCGAGCTCCGATAAGCCAATGCTGCTAAGGTGCAAACGGTACTGACGAAGGGTGCAAAAAATATCTACGAGATTCGACATTTATTGAAGCCACGGGGCTTCGTTAGTGGTACAATGTTGAAAGGTTGTAGCGACGATGTGCCAGGTTGGCGCCAACACGATCGGCGACTTTACGACTCCCGAGCCTCTTTCTCCACGACGTCGATAAATAATTAGCACGTTAAAGTTTCATCTACGATCTTCAAAAAAAGAAAAAGGCGTAAAAGATTTTTAAAATTAACATTCGCAACTAGATCGATCCCCAAAATGTGATTCCCGAGTTTTCGACTTTTCCACAAATTTGTCATCGCTGCCTGGGCAAATTGTTCCCGAGAAAATTGTACCTATGTAGCGAACAAAGCAGACACTCCTACCGGGAAGAAGCTACACGAAGACTAGCGGTAAATTTCGTCAGTGATCTCGGCAAGGGGTTAATCCGTGAGGCTCGCGCGTCACCGCAAACGGCAATAAATCAACACGACCATCCATTTATATCAAAGCCAAAGTAGCAATGAAGAAAACCGCACGTTCGAGTGGTTTCGAAGGGATCTGACTTTCTGCCTTTCTCCCTCCATCTTTCCCTCCCTCGTTGCCGAGCGAGCCGAATCACACAACCCGTTCCCTCGCAGGTCACCGTAAATCTACGACGATCGACCACGCTGTGGGAGGAAATCTCCTCTGTGTCTTGGCATTGAATTTTACGATAGCAACAACAACAATGAAATCGGGCCGTTGCCTATCCGACAACTGCCACTGCCCGTCGTGAGGATTAACGAATATTTTTCCTATCTGTGTCGCGCATCGTTCCGACTCGCTCTTCCACACACGCCCTCACTTCGCCTTCTTTCTCCAGCGTGTTCCTCCACCGCGACAAATATACGGTCGTAAAACCACAGTGCCAGGATCATCCCGAGGTTTATTCGGGAATGATGTCTTCATCGCGAAGCACTAAAGGGATTATGACGAGTTCTGGACCAAAAGGTCGTAAAGTCAGTTAGAGTTGTCGGTCGCGCGGTCGTGTATTGTGGGCGGCGTAACTCGCGGCAGGAGGGCGAAAGATTTTTCGCCTCTCTCTCTCCGCATCCAACGTTGGTGTCTCGTCGAGCTTCAAACCGGCGGTTGTTTCATGTTTGCCGGGATCTCGCAGGCGTGCCGTAAATATTGTGGGATTAACGAAGTTCTAATCCGGCCGCGTGCGGCGAGAGAGTCAATCCTTTCGCTTTGTTTTCCAGAATTTTGGGTGCCGATGCCGAGGACTTTGGGAATCGGTAGTGAAGACGGTAGCGAAAAATTGTTATAGCCGATTGTTCCAAGATACCGCTGTCTGCGGCTGGAGTTCGCACGAGGACAACCCCTTCGATTCCCGGTAGGCATTACCTACTCCGCTGGTCGTTTCCGATTTTCTTCCTCGAAATTCTCTGACCGAATCGATTCGGTGAAAACCGCACGGTCGCACGCGCGCGTGTTCCATCGTTCTCGTACACAGACGCAGCGTGCCTCCGGTTGTAAATTCGATGCGATCCGCCCACTTGTCATTCGGCAGGTCACAGGGGCACGAGGGTATTCGGTATGGCCGGAGCGTTTAACCCGTTTGCGTATGTACGCCTCTGCTGCTGCTGCATATTTTCGGCTACCGGACGTGAGAAAGCCTCGGCCTCTGCATACCATCAAGAAATCGCTGGGATACGAGCAAAGCGTATCTCTTTTTCGCCGCATGAACAAAAACTTTCCGATAATGCTGAAAAAAAAATAAAAACAAATATACTATGGTGGCTTACGCGCCTGATAGTTATCGGAGTGGCATAAACTCTCGTACGCGACACCCCTGGAATTGGATAATTTGAAATTGAAATTGCGACACGGCTACAGAGAGAGAGCGCCGTGCAGTGTCGACTGTACGCGAAGGCAGCGATGCTATGTATGTTCGATTTCGCCCTGGGAATTCGCCGCTCTCGGAATCATTTTCTTTTTTTTTCTTGCCTCCCTACTTCTCTCCCGTCTTTCTCTCTTTCACCGACTTTTTCTCTATACATATATTTTCACGAGGGTCGCAAGTATAAGGGCTTATTTTTTTTCCTCCCAGTTCTTCGCGTTGCCATTGTTTCACATCTCCAGTTTCCCTTCAGCAACTCCCCACAGCTTCGGGAAACAAATGACCAGACGCATAAATACGGTGTGCAAAAAAATAGATCTCCCGTGTCCTTGCCTCGCGTGCCCTGTTCCTTCGTTAAAACTAATATATGTCACCATTATTTTTAATATCGCAAAAAAGCGGGCGACTATCGACTTTCGCGAAGCTCGTGCGCTCCGGGGAAGAAATGCCAGAAGAAGCAAGAATAAAAATTGCTTAAGGACCTGCGTTGGATCTTTCTTCTGCAGTCGCGTATAGTGTATATGTACGGTTCGCTCACCTAAATCGTTTTAGCGGCGTAGCCGGAGAGCCGACTCAGTTGTTTCTCTCCGCCTTAACGAGGGTAACGAATATCTCTCCATTGTGCTTTGACGATTCCTCGAGCTTCCAACATATCGCGTCGAACCGCGGATGCGCTCCTCTACTCGTTACACAAAGTGCCAGCGGTTTGTATACCTCGGCGAGAAAGTTCATGATGAACGAGAATCTGCCACCACATTACGATGTCCTTGGCACGGCTAACATGTGATTCAGTCTCCACGAAAATGGACCATCTGCCAAAAAATTCGAATTATATTAAATTTGGCATTTTATATCTGCGAGGCAAAGTACTTGAAGTACTGGGTACTTCAAATACCAAGTACTGAATACTATAAATACTATTCTTGCCGTAACGAGTACTTCAAGTAAGCATATTTTAGCGGTACTTGAAGTACATGGTACATCAAGTACCGCCCAGCTATAGGTCTATCTATAATAAATTACATTCCATGAGCGACAATTCAGCCATCAGAAAAGGCGGTTTGGGCTGAAAGGAGGTAAGAATGGAAAAATCTCGCAATATCGATAGGGTCGAACCCATAACGTCCTTTTGGACTCTCGTTTTCAAAATGCGTTTTCACTCGCCGACGTATCGTCGTCGAAGTTGCATCTCGAATCTCGCTTGATCGCGGAGCGAATCGAAGGTAAGAGAGCCCGAAGAGCAGCGTTTCTGGCTCGGCAGCTCGAGCTCTCTCGCGGACAGCCAGTACATTCAATTAATCCACGCTTATTGCGCCGAGCGACGGGCAAGCATCGGTACCACTGTCGAGTCCGGGGCCGCAGACAGCCGAAAATCTCGTACGTTCTCGAGAGTACAGTTTACGTTGCATCGGTGCAAATGTATGCAATTACGTCTCGTCGGGCGCAATTATACGGCGTATTAACGCTAATGGACACGCTAATTATCGATTCGATGAGCTTTCCTTGATACAGCCACACGCGCCGTTCTCATATGCGATCGCGAAACATACCGAGCCACCCGCGGTGCAATCAATTTTCACGCAGTCACCGCGAGATTGGAACTCCGCTTTTTTTTTTGCTCGGGAGACCTGCGGTATGTTATGCATATAGGACTAATCTGTTTCGCGAGACATAACTCCGCCCAGCGCATATGTGTTCCAGACGCGAGCCATGTAGATACTGCAGTACCTTCTGCACGGCGACAAACTTTACGTCTCTATTAAGAACGCGAGCGGCTGTTGGTATAAGGCGAAGACGGTTTGGGCTGAAGGGGGTAAGGGAAACCGTGTAACACGAGTGTAACGCGGGTGCGGCTTGGGAGAGAGAGCTAATCTGCTTAATGGGTTTCGTGCAGCTCGATATTTCGCGTGCACGCGAACTCAGACCCGGTCCAGCTGCGCCGTGTGTGCATCAACGACATTGCTTAACGCCGCTGTTGAGAGGACGCTGCAGATAGAGTGGAGGAGGCGTAATTTGTCGGTGCCGAGAGAATTGCTTGAAAATACATTCTTTTTTTTCAAGCTCGAAAATAACTCTTTAATGACTAGTGGAAAAATGTCTAAATTAGCATTTCCGATTTTGAGGTGGCCACTGAATCTGATGAAAAACAAAATCCTGATTTTCCAGACGCATATAAAATGTCCAGACTTTTCCAGGTTTTCTTAAAACTTATATGAACAATTTTTAAAGAAAATTTGAGCTATAAAATGATTCACAGATTGATCATTTTATGTCGTGGATTAGTAATGTGTGGTAAAACATTTAGAATTCGACGTGTATTACAATGGACTTGAAGTGAGTTTATGTTTGGTTTAGATTTCGTCCGATAGTCGATCCTCCTTAAAGGGCATTTCCATTGTTCCCCATAGTTTCCAATCGAATTAATTTGAACGTTAAATTTGTCGCATGGTCAGCGGTTGACACTGTGCGGGCATTCTCACGCTTGGGAGCGACGCAGATAAGCTCCGAACGAACACGTGTGTACGCTTCGTCAAGTGTGCCTTTGTGAAAAGTTTATATATGTCGACGGAGGTTGCGATTGAGCGGAAACGATTCGTTCGAACAGCCGACGTCCGGTTGGATCAGGCTTTCACACCGGGACACAGTCCCCCGACACTGGGAACATCTTCGATGATGCACGAGACGATAACTAAAAAAAAAGAAAAAAAAAGAAAATTTATTTAAAAAAAAATAAAAAGTATTGCGAGAGAAGTATGTAACTATCCACCTCCAAGGGTACACTCGCGGTTTGTGAGCACCTAGTACGTACACACGTACTCTCATCGGGTCTCGAGCATACAACAGCGAGGTGGCGGTTAACGTTCAACGTTAACGAACCTTGTACAGTCCTCGTGTATCGGGCTCATATATCTTATTTTCTTGTCGACCTCGTGTAGCATAGGGTGTCCGGAGTATAGAGCACCTCTCATCCATACGTATATTCACCGAAGGATGTACGCTCACATGTGAGAGCTGGTAAAGTGTGGGTGTAGCTATGGAACGCGTGGAGAATCGGCGCTCCGCTTTTTTTTGCCTAACATGAGCTCGATCGCAAACTTCACCCTCGCATTTTTCACTGTCAATGGTTAAGAGAACCAATCGATAGTTCGAAGTCCCGGAGGTGGGCCGGAGGGACGAAGGAAGAAAGAAGTCTGCGTGGCTGAAAAACGGCCCTCTCACTCGGCTGGCACGCACATGCACGCAGTGTCTTTCGATCCTTCGGTGAGGCCCTCCTGCGCGACAATCGAGATAAGGACCTGTGTATATCCTCGGTTGGAAACGAGAATGAATGTTCGAACAGGATACCAACATAGTACGAAAGAGTTAATTAGATGTCCGAGATGTGGAGGTTCCCTAAGTGGCTGCCACGCACTCACGAGAGACATCGCAGGACAACGAAGAATCTCGATTTTTTTCTGCTAGTTGCGTGCCGTTCGGATCATGGTAAAAAAAAAACAAAAAAACCTACCATCCACTTGTTTGCATCTTTAGAAATGTTTCTATGCAACGCTTGACACAGGACGATTATTACCGAATTCCCGAATAATTGGTACGGATGTACGGTAATTGTACTAATTCGTACTGGAAGTTGATGCTGGACCAGGTGCAGCCTCGAAGAGATCAGAGCAAAGAGCATGCCACGCGATGTTGGCATGAGGGCTCTCATTCTCTATTCATCCGATCGGTTCTTTAATCTACACCCCGCCGCAATAATATATGTTCCACGCTCATGCGGGTATATTCATCGTGAAATTGGTAAAGTATGCGTAAATATATGTATACACAACGGCCTAAATATAAATGAACCCAGACGATGTCTAGATTGAAGGGACCAAAATTCCGCGGGTATCAAATTCGATATCGCGTGTACCAGCCATATTGGATAATTTCTCATCTGTTTACGAGATGTTAGTTGGCGGGATACACGAAGGTGCGGCCTTCGAGTTCCTTCGAGGCCGGTTCCGCTGATTTTCGCAATTGCGTTCCCTTTGAACAGGCAATACCGAGGTGAGAGTCCCCCTCCCCCCCCCCCCCGCCCCTTCGAGGTTCACGCAAAACCGCAAGATGCAATGATAGCGCGCGCGGAGCGGCCTCTCAAGTATGTACAAGCGCCGCGCATAGCAGCTGTTGCCGTGTGATAGCGCGCTCCTCGGAAGGGTTTAATGTTCGCCTCGCTCGACTCGGGTGCATATACTCGTGCCTATATCCTCGAGCATATCCGACGCTCGGACGCGCAATCCACGCACTATGTGTACACATATACCCTTCCCACAAAAACCCCCCACGGCATATGGCGTTCAATGATTTTTCTCGTTGGTTAATTATACGAAGCATCTAGCAGAGGCAAAGAGTACCGCACACACTCTTCGGTATACGCTGTGGGCTCGCTTCGTCTTATTCATTTCCTTCAGAAAATAGAATTACCTCCTATTCAAATTCAATTTGTAAAGACGAAGTGTAAGAAAAAGCTATCCAAAGACTAATGAAAGGAAAGGAGCTAGCTCGAAAGACTTTTTTTTAAGTTGGAAAGCCCACGATTTTAAATTAAATGATGAGCCTGTAAATTGATTCAATATTGAAATTGGGAATTTTTGTGAGTTCGATCTGTTAGGAGACGGGGAAGCATTGGTCTGAAATAACCAAAGTATGTTCTGGCATACCGAAGAACCGTCCCATATCGGAGTGTATGAACCTCCGATACCGGAGGCTCATTCACAGGCATCTAAATCACACCGAATGTCGAGAGACTGGCCAACAATGGACGTCACGCGCATCCATCTTATTAACGGATGTTAATCATGTCTTCAGCGGCGCGTCGTCCAGGCATTACCTTCGCGACCACCTTGGCGAGCATTGTTCGTTGCTCTCCTCGGGAGATATAGAGAGAGCGAGGAGCTCTCGAGAGGCTCGGACGATGCCTACCCAGTGAACGGAACCAGTGAACTCACCCCTGAGCGCGCGCCATGCGAGAGAGCGCTTCTCTTGTAATAAGATACTCGCCATCTTGGTATGTAAATGCCGGCCATTCATTACGTTGCGGGCTGAATGATTGGACCCTTTGCGGGAATCCTCTCACGACAAAGGCCGTATCATCGCTCCGGACACACCGCGGACAAACCTGAATAAAAAAAAATAAAAAATATAAGAATAAAAAAAAATCCATAACAAATGCCCAAAGTACAGGGGAAGGACGAGAGGATGAAAGTAAAATAAAACAATATTTGCATAAACCTGGCGGATTTGACGGTGAAAATAATCGCTTGGGTATAATGCTGTTGGGCCTCAAACGCGAAGCGGCCAAACTGGGTGGTACGCAATCGTTGCCACAATGCGGGAGGGCTTTTTGATTCCCCACGCACTTTGCCGTGCGCAGAGTTCATTCCTGCCGTCGTGGCAATTTTTGCTCATGGGGACAATTATGTGGAGATTATAAATATTCTTTCGATATTAATGATCGTATGGGCATAGTATATAAATAACGAGGCGATAAGTAGCGTTAGTTATCGCATATGAGGGAAGAGAGGCCGAACCGAGGGTAACTCTAAAATTAGCAAGCAACATTCGAGCCAGGCAATATACTCGTGTGATGTCTGTTATAATATTAGAAGCAGGTGCGCGCGTGGCCCCGGCATAGTGTTCGCCATGCCGAGGGGGATGAACTCTGACCCGAGGCGGTGTAGAAAGAACCTTAGACCCGTGGATCGACTAGAGAAAATATCGAGGTATGCGAGTCCTCTCTTCCTCTCCCTTCCGTACGTATACTCAACGTGTGTTTATTTCTTTCGATCGTGTGCACGCCGAGCGGTACATCCGAACAGGTTTGATGGGAAATATTAACACCGCTAGGCTACAAGGTATCGATTAGATACACCTCGTAAATTTTTTTTTTCTTCTTTTCCATTAATCGATAGATTCTCCGTGTTCTACGATATATCTCTCGGAAGCGCGCGTAAACGATTTCCTCGTTCGAATATTGTATAGATGTAACGAAGAAAGATTGTGAGCTCTTTTTTTTCGTTTATTCATTAAATTCAAGGTTCGGTCCGCTCAATCGATATTATCACAGAGTGTAATCTCGCGTCTTCGGGGTTCGTCTCTGCTCAATGGTATTTGGCTGGTAAGCGAACGGTCGCACCCACGTTAACCGGCCTCGCGAGGGCGCCCATACCACGCGCCAGGACTCTAGAGACGTTTTATGTTTTATGCGAGTTGTGCAGCTGCCCGTTACCGACACCCCCGCAAACTCAATATTCAAATTAGCAGACGGGGTCTCCGGCGCTCACCTCTTCGCGCGTGGTCCCCCCCGCACCGGCTCGCGCGTGTCTTCGTAATGAGAAAAAACTCCTTCGCCAACGAAATATTATCATAATGACGCGGGCGCGTATGTGTTCGAAGAATTATCTCTGTTACTCGTGGCGTTCAATAGCGTTTCGTTAAATTTTCCTGGGACGCAATATTAGTTATTCGAAAAGCCGTAACTTTATATCTTCGCCTCTAAAATAATGAGTGACTAATCCGTTATCTCGACGGAGTGTTTCGAGGACTTTTTTTTTAAATCCCTAAAAACGTCGAGATGAAAGAGCCCAATATTATCGAGGCATTCGAGGATAGGCCGAGGGGGAAAAAAAACGTAAACGAAAGCTCTCGAGCAGCAGCTGCCTCATATACTTCGTTTTAAAAATTCAAACTCTCCTCTCGCTGTCTGACGATGGAGTTTAGGGCCGAACGTGGCTCTGCTTAGCCAGCGAGAAAGAGATCTTAAGCGTCCGGAGTGGGAGACGCGAGAGCGCGAGTCGAGACTTTTACGACGGCCCGCGACCGGTGTCAGGGCGAGGGCGAAAGGGTGTTAGTTTCACCTGGGTGGTCCCGCGACTCTGTCCGAGGATTAATCGGCGACGTCCCGTGGAACGCAATATAAATTGGGCTGCTGCGAACGTAGCTGGTCCACCGCTTTTGCGCAGGATTACAAATGCCAGAGTTGCTGCCGCTGTTCCCCTCCCGGCCCTTAGCAGGATTGTAGATGGATATCTTGCATTTCGAACGTCGAAGAATTGCTCCCGCGCGCGTTCGACTCGCCGAGAGACTTTGATCGAACTGGCGCGGACCAGCGTACGTAAATCGAGGAGCGCCCTGTCCTCCGCGGTCGTGTATAAACTACCGTGCGATCGGGCACTCGATTTCGTTTTCAGCGATATCGCGAAACGGACCGAGCATCGATAATCGTTTCTTCGTGAATCAATTTGATTTTTTTTTTCCAGACTTTGGAACAATGAAAAAAATGCCCTCGACTCGAGAACAATTCGCTCGTGCGCTGCAAAAGAAAAATGTATTGTTATATCGACTCGACTTCGAATTCTTAAAAATATATTCAAGATTAAAGTGACAAGATATCGTACGGAATATTATTACGTTTTCCAGCTTAGAATTTTAGAAATCATAAGTTGAGATAAAATAGTAATATATTTTTTCGACTGCCCAGAAGGGATTATTTTTTTTCCAGTAAAGCCAATTACAGATCGTCGCCCATCCTCCGAGTATGTTAAACACTTGAACGTTGGCAAATCTTACACGGAAGTTATTCCGGGACATTATCCATTTTTCCACCCGGCAGAGTTTCCGGAAGAAAGAGTAGCAAACTCTGACCTCGGTTCACGGAGCATTTTGCCCATTCTTCACGTATCTCTCGGGCAAAACGCCAGAAGGAGTCTTTCTCTCTCTGCCGCAGTATGTATGATGCATCTCTCTGGGCCATTCTTCCCGTTTTATCTGAAGGCCCCCTTTACAGCGTTTCCGACCTCCGGACGTCGTTCAGCTTTGCTGGCAAGATGCTCGGAGCGCATCTCTTAATCTCACGGGAGGGAGAGGAGGATTTCTCGTGAGCGTTGTAGATTCGCAAGAGCATTCTCCGGTCCGGACTCTCAATTGCGGTCGGAGCTCACCCGCGGTTCGCCGGTGTGCCATTCGAGTCGCACGCAATAGGTCTCGACCATAAAGTCGCGAGGTCCATGGTTGTACGACACGCCTGGGGGACAGCGGCGGCGCGAAGCCAACGACGAGAGAATCGTACAATGCTCGGTGTGTGTATTATATACCCCCCTGGTCATCCCGGTCCAGCATCTCGCTCTCTCGTGTGCAACACGACATGACCGTGCGATGTCCAACAAATGACGCGAGAACGTCGTGTGTGGTCTCTCTTTCGTTTCTCTTAACTCGCGTGGGTGTATTTACCCGTGAATGTTGCCTGTAGACTCTGTGGCAGACCGGCGAGGCTGTATCTCGTCATGGAGCCGTCTTCCGAAGCCTCGGGGAACACGCGGGCCTCCCTCGACCACCACCGGGATAAGTCTGTTCGGTAATCCTTCCGGTACTTGATATCAAAGGTTACAGGTGGGAGGTTTAATGAATTTATCGTCAAACGTCTGACAAAGGTCAGATACGAAAAGCAGGATGAATTGTTTTCGCATAATGCAAGGTGGGAAGTTTAATGAAATTATCGTCAAACGTCTGACAAACTTCGAGGATGAAGAGTTGATGAATTATCCTCGCATATCCTCCGCATGTACAGCGTATGCGCCTGTGGCATTTCGAAGAAGATGTTCGGTGAAGTCTAGAAAACGTGTTGGCAGGTAGGAAAGAGAAGACGAGGAAGAAGCGGAAAGGGATGTTGTGAATGCGCTCGTTCGGCTCTCCTCTGTTTTAATGGGTGTGCGCAGGTTCTCATGGAGACTATGCAGCGGAACTGCCTTCGGCCATGCCCCAAGGATACGATCTGTTTTGGGACTGTTGGTGGTGCGAGATTCGGGCCAAGATACGAATCCCCCAAGGACACCCTTTTCTCTGTCACGAGGTGTTGGTTTAGGCAACGGGTTCTTTTTTTTTCTTCTCCTTACTCTTCCGCTTCGTTTCCTTCTGGTGGATACTGCACATTCGTTTTTCGAAGGGAAACAGATAAATATGGGCCGCGAGGGAGACACAGGAAGTGCGCCAGGACGTGGCTGGAATGCTTCTTTGCAGGCAATGCATGGAGCGGATCGATGCGCGATGCTTTCCCTTCGCGTATATTTTCCCGGCCAGCACAATGCACAAGTGTGCACGCCTCTACCGAAATATTCCAGATTTCCGAGTCTTCGAGTGGCAAGGAAACGCCTGATCGTGGCGCGAGATAAACGGGACGGAAGAAAACTTGCGAAATATCACGAAGAATTCGAGTGCTCGTGTCGCGAGTCTGGAAATCGGGCAGATTTCCGGATCTTCGAGGACTTCGAGTGGTCCTTCTGGCTTCAAGAGGCGCGCCGGAATGATCATCTGCTTTTTTTTGAGCATCGGCCGGGCCGTTTTCTATCCGTCGCCACCTCAGCGTGCCGGCTCGCATGAGCCTCTCGAAAAAAATATGCTACGCAAGGTACTTGTCTCCGGATCGCTCGACGCTCTCATTGTCGGTACTCAGCGGGGTGTGGAAGCTAGTGTGCTGGTGCCGTGGCTCGCACGACTGGCGTGATTCTCGGGTGTCAAGTGACTTTCGAGAGAAATCATCGAGTTCGTATAAGCTCACCCGACAATTATCGAGGGTCACGGCAGATGTCCGTCGGAACCGGAAGTCGTGAACGAAGACGTTGACCGCAGTCTTCACAAATATCTCGACGAACTTTGTTGCAAATGTTGCAACTTCTACAAGAGTCCTCCATCGAGCCTCGTAAACGTTCGTTCCTTGCTAACATTGCATCCGCGTTCTCACGAGATATTTCGCACCCCTTTTCAACTTTTTTCTTCTCTCTATCACCATCGCGAGGAGGGCACGCGCTTGTAACGCCTACACGCAATCTGATAACAGAACGGTATCAAAGTTGGGTCGCGATCCAAGCTGTTCTCTGTCTATCTTTCTCCAACGTGTACACGAGTATGTAACCGAGAGTTTATACACCCTGTATTTTTTTTTCTTTCATTTCTTTTTTACAATACTCCAGCGATACGATGAACGTCGAATCAGCATCGTCCGCCCATAAAGTCCTCCACATCCTATCAGCGTCTCAGTCGGTTATACACCAACGGCAACTGCGCTATTGAAAAGCCGTAACAATAAAATATTCAAATGAGGATATACCAAAGCGGCGCGTTATGTGCCAGGGCAGTGCAACACGCGGTTTAAAATGCTCCGTGAGCCACGATATCCGCTGGGGACTCAGCCACCGCGGTCTTAATGTCTTGTAACTGCCGGGCTCAAAATGCTGTAGCGGTCGTGTTTTACGCCGGCGTGTCTGCACGCCTCGCGGTACACACACCATCTCTTTCAGCGTGGTATAACCTGATGAATCGGCTATTTACGTATTTAATCGATCGTAAAGCGATGTACGCTAGACGAGTCATCGAACGCTCGCCCTGTTGCGACGCTGCTCATTTTTTTTCCCCCCTTAACTGCTCGTTGATGACGAAGTCGACGATGGTAATTCCGCTCGGCTGCTGCCTCGTCACCCACTTTCATTCTACGTGCTGTCTCACCCGGCCTACCGCGTCGAGCTTCTTCCACGTAGGAACTCGCGTCGATCTCAAGTTTCAATACCTTATCTGCCATTTGCTGGAGGAGATCATGGCGCGGCGGTGTTAGCGCTGTTGCACCTGTCGTCGCGAATCTGCAACATACGATTGTTCGCTGAGAAAGAAACAGACGGAGAAGGACGCAATCGCATGTCCAAACGAGTGTCTCGTCTATCGCGATTCTTTTTACATCACTTTAGCGATCGTCATTGGGAAACATCAAGATTCTCCAATGCAGATAACAATGCCCATTATCTACACTCTTTTCTGTTCCGTGTTCGTTTAACGCTATTCATCAGGGACAATGGTGCTTGTCCAATGGCGTGGAATTCGAGCCATTACTGCAATTGCAGGAAATCTCAACGACCTGTTGTCAATCTTCTAGAAGAAAAAAAAAAATGAATGTGTTCAGTTTCAGTTTGTGCATTTTTCTTTCGAACTAGAATTTGGAGAACGACGTGGTCGTTTCCACACGGGTTAAAATTCGTGACGAATTTTCGAGCGGGGAAAATAAAGCTAGAGTGAAGAAAATGGAGTGTAAGGGATTCGTATCGGTATTCGAAACACCTAGGACACGTATCCGAGGCATAAATTTTCCCGGGTGAAAAGCCCTCTCTCGTATCTGTTACACGTTTCTCGCTCGGCCTGGTTGAGATTCACCGGCAGTTGAGAAATCCTTCGAGAGAAAAACGAAGAGAAAAAAAAAAGGACACGAGAAGACGTGTGCTCACCGTCGTCACGTCGCATAGCGTGGGGTGTGAAGAACCGTGAAGACACTACGGGGCCACCTCAGCCCGAAGACGACGAGGACGACGACGAGTGTCCTCCACTTGCCTCGCGACAGAGATCTGTGCCGCTCGCGCTCTCGAGAGCGGCATAGCTCTTCGCCATCCGTCCTGGGCTATCTGTCGGTCGTGCGACAACGCCGGCCACGAGACACAGCGTTAGGTTACAGGACATTACCAGCGATGGCCCCCCGAGCGAGATAAACAGCCACTCAGGACAAATGCTCGGACAGTAAAAAAAAACCATCGCGATAACACCTTGAATCTTTATCGCATTCAACTTTAACGCTTTTGAGTTTTCGGACCTTGACTGGCGAGCCTCTCCGCACACATCCACCTGCCTCAATGTTTCACCTTCTTACTGTTATCCTGCTCTACCTACACCTCCCACTATCGTCTTCCTCAAGGTATTGTAAGATGAATAATAAAAGTGAGAACAAAAAATACATAAACAAGAAAATTCGAGTAAATGCTGAGATCGAAGGCTCTCTTACCGCGAGGCGTATCGCTTATCTTTCGGCCGCCTCTCGAAACGTTTAGGTGAAACGACGATGGAGAATTTCGTTCGAGGTTTTATACCGGCCGAATGCGATTCAACGAGACGATCCGACAATCTCGTTGATTCGATACTGTTGACCGGTAATGAACACGCGTACGCTACTCGACGTCAACGATCGAAACGTTTTTCTGCACAGGCAGTTGCAACAGGAACTTGTCCCTTGGACGGTTCGACACATCGCAGCATTGAGACAAAGGAAGAGAACTTCGTGGAGTTTTCTCTTCCGGAGGTTCGGAAGGCACGCCGTACGCATACAATACGCGTACATTGTTTGCTACGTGTGTGCATGTGTATGTATGTGGTATGCAACGTGTGCTGCACATTCGACGTCCATCTGTCGTTGACAATAGCCGTCCCGGTCTCCGCGCTGCTGACAGTACGAGAGGCTGCGACAGTCGACGAGCCTTATAAGGCTCTCTCGGGAAACGTGGCGTTAACTTTGCGGGTATGTATTATGAACGAAAGGTTCGCATGCAAATGACGAGGCCGTGTCCGCGGAGAGTCGGGACTCGAATGTGGTATACCGTCGAGGAGGCGAGGAAGGTGACCTCGCCGACCTCTGGGACCTCTGGCAAGCTCGAGGAACTTGAAGCGAAGAATCAATTTTTATCGGGAAGAAAAAAAAACGAGAAAAAGCCTTTTATCGAATGAACTTGCACAATGTTGGATCGCAAATCCGTTGACGCGAAAGTTATACCTTCCGAGGTGCGGGGTTATAAAAGTGTTACCAAAATTTAACGACTCGGTAAGAAAAATAAAAGTTTCGTGAAGATTGTCGAAACCCGCAGAGTTGCCAAGGCAACATTAGGCCGGCGTCCTGCGGTGAATCGTTTTTTTTTTTAAGATTAAGATTAGTCTACCCGAAGGGTATAGATCAAGCAAAAGCGAAAAGGCTCTGCGGGAGAATCCCGGTAATCCCTCCATTGGTTAACCGTAGGAAAGGATCTCGAATTTGGTTTCATCGGGTAAAAAAAGAAAGAAAAAAACGAAGAACACGTTCGGATCCCACGACATAGAAGATCTGGCGAGGGTGGAGTCTGCGCTGCACAGGATCTCATACGAACCTTCGGAATCCACAAAAGCCTTAATCTAGTTTTGTCCTCATTCGTGTAATCGTCCAAAAGTGGACGAAATATATTGACCGACTCGTCGCTGGAAAAAAAAGAAGTAGCTACTGGTTAGCAGGTCGAAATATTCTCAGCTGAAGTGAACCTGCAGTTACGCAGTCCCCCTACTCGCGGACCTGTTTCAGCCTGGCACGCCGAAGCCTCAGGGCACTTCTTTACCCTCTCTCCCATCTAGTATTGAATATCACAATATATCATAATACGGGTGCCATTCTACTCGGCTTTGGCGGATACCTTTCGAATATTATACGTAGGTCGAGTTACTCGCTTAGCCGTACTCCTCGCTGTGTATCATCCTCCAGTAACCGAGAAAACGGCGCGCCTGCAGCCGCGAGACACGAATAACGTGAGAAAACAAAAATGAACGAATGAAAAAATTATTTCTCCGGTAATAATAAACAATCATCCTTGCTTCTTTGACGATTAGCGAAAGGTGAATTGCAAATCTTGCTTGGGAATTATATACACTCGGAAATTGAATTTTTTTTTCGAAAAAAAACACGCTCGTAGTGGGAGCAAGAGCAATCCAATATAAAGTTTCTCACGCGCGTTTACCAAAAGCGCGAACCCTTCCAACCGCGCTTGAACGAAAGACCGGAATTACCGTGCTATAAATCTGTACCTCCGTTACGTAAAGCTGACCTCTTTGCGACAGCTGAAACTTTGTCATTACCGCAGCGGAGACTGTTCGAAACGATCCAACTTCATCTAAAGCGGAAAAATAATCTCTTCTACTGCCCGACATCCCTGCACGGTACGAATTGGCAAACGAATAACGATGGAGATTGCGATGGGCGCCGAAACAAAAGCATTTGCCCGAACAATTTGCGGTCGCTCGGTTGATCCACGGGGAAAGCAGACGCGCAGGGAGATGCGCTCACACACACACACACATACACGCGCACACTGAGAGACAGACTAGCAAGCGGGTCATCCGAGCACCAAAGAGGAAAGAGCAGAAGTGGATGAGAGAGCGCCAGCGAATTTCAATTACGACTCTTCACAGGCCTCTGACAGACTCTCGCTGCTCGCGGTATAGCCGGGAAGAGCTCCCGACATCCGTGCAGAAGCTCATTCGAAATTCGGTAGCTACCCGCGAGCTTCCCTCGGTAATGAAACATTCACAGCGAACCGCAAATTGCCCTTTGCTCGCTCGCTCCGTTCGGGGCCCACTGGCGCACTGCGCGGGGCAGTGGAGCGCAAGAAAACCAACTGTTTTCGACCGCCTACTTATTTTTTACCCGGTGAATATATATAACCGTCGGAGCGTTCTGGCGCTGGTGCCTCTCCGGCTCGCTTCGGGCCAATCTCGTACGCAATTATTGGTTTTGGCGTCGGGAGCAATCTACCGGTTCTCGCGAGAGTGCGACGACGAGTCGAGCAGTTCTAACGCTTTATTCCGATAAACTTTCATCCTTTGTACCGATGCTTCATTTATTTTTCATCAGCTACGGATAAGCCGGCGAGCGAACTATCGGTTTCACGTCGCTGGGAGATATATATACCCCACGCACGTGTCCTGTTTCGAAGTCGCGAACGGGCTCTCGAATGTCGGCTATTATATACGTACTGCGAACTACTATCTTATTCCAATTAATTACCTGCTCCGCTGCTGTCTCTCGGCTTATCAAAACCAGACGTCTGAGTCGGTATTAAAGCTCGCATTATCTCCGGTCGTTGAAACTGTGAGATCCAACGGTATGGACAAACAGCGACGCGAGACACAGCGCTCTCACGTCGGTCCACCGAGCTCGCGAGTGCCGCGAGCGTCGAGAGCGAAATATCCCATGCGCGAACTCCTAGAAAATGAAAGTATTAGAGTCCTCGAATTTCCATTCAGTGAATATCTCGAATTTGCATACTTTCACGTGCCGATACGATAGAACGGCATAACGGTTGTTTGTAAAAAAAAATGCACGCTTATCTTTTTTTTTAGTCGATAAAACATGCATGAAAAGCGCTCGAGGGTAAAGTCTCGAGATCAGAGGCTGTGCGGTACGCGGGGCTTCGATGACTGTAGCCTGTATGACGTATCTTATGTATGACGACACAAACATCGGTGCGGCATTCCTCGGGGCAAGCGATGCGCGGCGCCTTGCGAATAGTCGCCGGCGACTTTGCTCGAGAGCCCGGCAAGACCGAGGAACGTGATAGCACGTCCCGTGTCCACCTAGACAAGCGGCAGCAGCAATCTCTCGTCGCGCGATGATATGTCACACGAGTGTTGGGGACCTCCGTGCATCGAACTTCCACGAGTATCTTCCACGGGAAAACATTCTTTCCGCTCCGGCGCTTCGGCGGGGGTCTTCGTGGAACAATCAGTTCGAAATTTACGAAGAGTAAGCGGCGGAAGTTTTTCTAGGGAGACTTTTTTTTTTGAATCTGAATTTGGTAGTTCGTGTATACTCGAAGAGAATACCTGAATCTAATTCTTTAATATCGATTATGAAAATTGATGAAATTTAATTTCCCAACCGCGAACATCGGAAGTGTGAGAAAAAAAATCGAGATTTGAATGAAAACGTATTCAGAATGCCCCAGAACATGGAAAAAAATCTATTTAGAAAAAATGTCGCGCGTCTATTTGGGCAGAATCGATCGAACCGTAAAAATTTTACATCATTTTGAATTTTTTGAAATTCATGAAAAGTGAATACTTTATTGTAGACACAATTTTCCGTATTAAATATTCATCTATGAATAAAATAAGTAGGCAATTTGTGATCAGCGTAGAAAAACACATTGAACACAGTCCCTGAGCAACGACTAACCAAAAAAGTTGATCGGGAATTTTTATAGCCAATATTGCAAAAAAAAAGAAAAAAAAAAGCGATTACGTTCTACGACGAGAAATACAAGATCATGAATATAACGGAGTTAAAAAAGTGAAGAGCGACTTTTTTTATCATACTCGATTATTAAAATTCCATTTTTTGTGTATTTTGTATCAAACGACGCGAAAGACCTTCGGCCAGAAGCCGATATCTTTTTTGTACCGGCAGAGCGTCGGAGGGGAAGGGAAGGATCATCGACTTCGTGGCCGTTGTGCGATGCTCGTAAACTGAACGCCGTGTACGTGACGGTCTCGCGACAGCGTCGCACATAAACTAGATCTCTCGGGCGTGGTGGATTCATGAAGCTTTTTGTTAGCGATGCCCTGGCGAGATGCCAGAGTGGAGAGCGTGTGCTATGGAGAGAAAGGATCTCTCATAGAGCATCAGCGAGGAGTGAACAGTGAGTGTACGTAAGGGAGTTGGCGCTCGTTCTTCCGAGAGAGCCGACCGGGACGTACGATGGAGCACGGTCACGCGCGATATCGAGAGTTACGATCGTTCGGGAGTAGCGCGGGAAGCGTGCGCGCGGGACGGACGCAGAGCGCTGTGCTTTCGTCGCGAGGAAACGAGAAAATACATACTTGGATTGCACAGTAGAACCGAGAGCTGCCGATGCTCCGGGGGATTCCAAACATCGTTTCGAGCTTCGATCGCCTCCGTGAGATTGCTCGGCACGGAAATACTTCTTTCCACACCCCTTTTTCGCTTTCCTTTCTCTCTTCCTTCCTTCCTTTGACTACGATCGAAAACAAAATTCCGTGGCCTTTGGCTCTCAAACCGAACATGTTCCTGTTGTGAAAAAAAAAATCAAACCATGAGTAAAACCAATAATCACATAATATTATAATACTGCTTGGCTTGTGTACTAGTAATGCCTGTGTTTATATATCCATCTATTACTCTATCGATCTACTATACTGCCTGTAATATTATACCTGTACAACTTGACCTAGAGTACTTTGTTTATATCGCACAGTGCTGCTAGTTCGTAGGGGACGATGTCCCGGGAACAATGATAAACGCTATAATAACAATAATAATAATAATAATAAAAGATCATTTTCAAGGTCGAAGTCTTTACACTGCTCCTTCAAACTGTGAGGCAGTCTGAGATAATAACTGATTTTGAGGATACTTCAACGTCTTTTTTTGTGAATCGAGAGGAAGCGCCGCGGGATTCGAAAGAAAAGTATTTGAATTTTATCTTCACAGGATTGTAAAAAAGGCTCGAATCGGGACATTGAATGGATCATTGCGCGATATTCTTTCCTCATCAAAGTTCCCCGGGACGTGAGCGGGCAAAAACGGACATCAGTAGAACCGCGGCTTTTTTACTTTGGAACATCGGAGGACGCTCGGCCACACACGGACACGTCAACACTGTGGGACGACTGCGTTCGTAGAGAACAGAGGAAAGAAGGCGCGCGGCAATTAGCCGCTTGGGAATCGGACCTCGCAAAAGTATGCAAGCTAATTGTAAATTGAAACTCTCGTGCGGAATGAATCGTGACCGCATGGGGAGACCGCGCGGTGGCGGCCAACATTCGTCAAATAATTGACAAATGAATTTAATTGCTGTGTCCCGGTTTCTTATCTGCGGCCGAGTCAGCGCGGCGACTCTCGGCTCTGCTTCAGCCCCGACCCGGCTATTATACGCGTCCCTCGGGAAAGGCCGGATCTCGAAAGTAAAATACTTGAAGAACCACCAATTACCGGATGATTTAAGGTGGTTTCATCTCCGTACTCGGAGACTACACTGTTGCATCTGTGAACTAACGGGAGATCCTCACATTTTTCGAACTTAAACGATGTAAATCAATCAGGGACGACCCGTACTTTAAAAAAATTTTGTCATTGACTCGCGATATGTCCGGAATTTGTAATTCGTCCAGTTAGCGATACTTTGTATTCGTTACGACTCGCTGATCAATAATTAATACTTTCTTCGGGCAGCTTTACGACGTCGCGTTGAAATATGGACCGGCTGGTAAACCGTTGTAGCATCCCAGCATCGTTTCGCGGAGAGCCAACACTTTTCAATCATCTTTCAATTTCTTATCTCCTCATCGGAGATTAATTTAGCGTGACGAATATGCATTCGCGCCCGTAGCCCACCGTCTCCACCTGTACTTAAGGCTTGCCGCGTGAAAATCGGTTTATTCCGTATGGCGTGAAAGTCATATTCGTCTGGTACGAATATTACACGCCGGATCGAAAATGAGATGCTCCTTAAACGTCGCGGAGCATGTACTTACGAGTGCACGAAAAGCGAAAATATTACTGGCCCAGATACGTGCAAATTGCGACACGCAAAGACGGGCAGCGACGCACCAACGATCCGTTAAAATGACAGCGGATCTTTATGTAATCGTCATTTATCAACTAAATTGCAAAGTTTAAGCAAATTGACACCGAACCTCGTTAAGATGTTTTTGATTTTAAAAAAAATCGAAAATATGGGATGAACGAAACAAAAATCTTTGTCGTATAATGCGACGTAAATAAATTTATATTCCTTGGTGGGAAAATTGGGGTTTCGCGCACGCGTCGCAAAACCCCGATTTTCATATCTTGTGAAATAAAATTTGGTACGATACTCGTACGAAAATCTTTTTCTGAACTTGTGTGATTGCGGCACACGCCTTCGGCTCGTGCAAGCTTAGACTCGTCAGAAAAAGTTTTGTCCCACTAGTATCGTAACGTTCTATGCGAATCACACGATGAAGTTGTTCAATTCGAGGAATACGTGGTAGTTGTATGCTTAACTTACATTCTTTGGTTGACTTACTACACCACGACATTGATTTTTCGCTTCGAATATTCTGTTCGTCCATCAAGGTCAAAGAATTTCCAAGATTGTTGATGTCCATTGTTCTAGAAGCTTCCCAAAATGGCGGGTCCGTGCTTCGGGCCGTGGCGTTCCCCCAACCGAGTCCGTGAGCTGCATTCTCCGACTTCCGATTTCGACGCGTCCGTTTATCCACGGAGATCGATTAATCACTGAATTTAATTATTTACGATTGTGTTGCCCGAACGGCGTAAAACAATGGCAAGCTCGCGTGTCGACACGTCATGCATGGCTTGGGTCTCGCACCTTCAGAATTTCGCGCTCTCGCGATCGAGAAATTTGCGAATAAACTAGTATAAGATTTGTGAATAAACGATTTCTATCCTCAACTTGGACACTTCCGTGCCAACTCCCCTTTTTATAATTCAGTGCTGTTGTCCGAGTCGCGTAAAACAATAGGAAACCGGCGCGACGGGCATAGAAAAAAACTTTGCATCTTCACGATCGCGGTTGGCGAAAAAACTGCTCGACTACTGGCGTCGCGCACGGCAATCTCCCGAGATTGTTTTGGCGTAAAGGGGGGGGGGGGGGGGGGGAGAGGGACGGTCAGTCTATCGAAGTCAGCTGGTATGTAATCGATTGCTCGCTAGAACGAAAATGTATCTTCGTCTAGTACTCTCGCGACCACACGGACGACTGCAGCTGTACAGCTCTGGAGAGCGTTGAAACAAAGGGAACAGAATAAATGCTGTATGCAAGGTAATCGAATAAAGATTGTCACGCGTTTTCCGTCGACGAAGGACGTTGAAACGAACGAGAACGGAGGCTGCGAATACTCTGCCTGTCGTAAGTAAACGAAAAACGAAAATATTACTGACCCAAGCGTGAACGCACTTTACAATAACGCCACGACCGGTAACGATACGCCGGCCATGTGAAAAAAAAATTACAACCGAACTTTATCTAATCGTAATTTATCCATATAATTTTCGAACTTACGCGCACTGGATACTCAACCTCACGAGAATATTTTTTACTTTTGAAGTAAAAACGATCGTCTTTGTTAGACGAAAGATAGACGAAAATGCGACAAGAAAATCATATTTTAATATTTTTGTCGCGTGTTCTGCACGTGAACGTAAAATCTGAGTATGTAGTAATTTTCTGCCGTACTTACATTTATTGCTTGATTTACGGCTGCGACATCGATTCTTTGCTGTAAATAATCTGTTTGTCAATCGAGATTAATCAATTTCCAAATTTGTCGATGTTGTTGGAGAGGCTTGCTAAGATGACGACGGTTGTGGCGTGAGTCCGTGTTTTAGGCTCTGGTGACCCCAGACCAAGAGTTTGAAAAGCTTCGAAAAAGGGCGAGGCGGCGTTGCGTGTTTCCGTGTTCCAGAACTTTCTGTCGCCCGACCGGGAGATTCGAGAATAAACGACAAAAAACTTTGCGTATTCGCGATCGTTGCGTCTCGGGAGATTTTTTTAACGTCGTAGAGTGGGGACGGACGGTCAGTGACGGAAGTCACCTGATCTCTAATCAGTTACTTGCACGAACGAAAGTGTATCCAGAGTTGCTTTCGATTTGGAATTTTTCCGTTATTACAACGTGACTGCGCATGCGCACCATCATTATAACGGAAAATCGAAAGCACCTCAGTTAGTAACGCTTAAGCAACAATGGACGGTTGCTGATGTGCGACTCCGGAGAGAACAAATAATGCAGAATAAAAGAATGCCGTATACAAAGTAATCGAATAAAGATAATCACTCGTTTTCCGTCGATAGAAAAACGAACGACGAAGGTTAATACTCGCGAAACGACAATAGGCTGAAAATCACTCGTTCATAAAAAAACGATATCTATCTGATTGCGCCAAATAAATATTGGTAATGAACTTTCTATTTTTTTTAAATACAGGATGTAAATCCATCCATTTTGTTTGTTACCTAGGTTTGCGAGCAGTTCGGCATCTGACCAGGGCCGAACATATTCACATGGAAAGTTCTTCCATTCTCTCCTTTCCTTTGAGACCCGGACTCATGGACCATAGACAAAGTCAAATGCAAGCTTTGCTACAGATTCAAGGTATCAGCTCTGCGGAGAACATTCCATTGGCTGTAAACCTGGCAACATGTATCTTTGATGAACCTGCTCCATTGTCCTGGTTACCCAAATTTCAGACGTGATATACAAAAGTATAAACGCAACCAGCAAAGGCGCAATTTTTTAGTAAGTATCGCTTTATTGTATATTTTTTTAATCGTAGAAAAAATATCTTATTCATTAAATCTAGCTCGGCGTCTGACGAACAGTGAAAAAATAAAACAGTAAATTTAACGTACCGAACTGGAAGTTTTTATGCGAAAACTGACACATTAAATTTAATGTACGATGTCGATGCACAATCAATATACTTTTTCCTCGATATTAAAGTACATTATTAAAAATAAAGTATTCACAATATTTTTAGTACACTGAACATTAATTTTTCATCTTAATTGTACATAAAATTTAATATACCATTTTTTGCATAAAAAATTCAAGTCCGGTAGATTAAATTGCGTACAAATTTTTTTTACAGTGAACTTCTGCTCAGTTCTGTGCCAAGGAACTTCTGCACAGAAAATGTTTCCTTTTTCTCCTTTCCTCCGAGACATGGACCCATGGAGCCAAAACAAGCTCAAACTGCAGAGAATGTTCCATCGACTGTCAAGCCAAAAAGATGTACCTTTGACCAACTGACCCCATTGTCCTGGTTACCGAAATTTCAGACACAGCATACAAATAAATACGCAGGGCTGGCGAAGGCTCTGTGTTCGAGTAAGTATTGCTTGATTGCAGTTTTTCCTTTATTTATTAACAGATTCCCCCTTAACCCATTATCAAAATGTAAATGTGTCTTATAACTACATTTATATTTCTATAAATAAAAGGGAAAGAAAAAACTAAAAAACAAAGAGAGTACTAGTATCTCGGTAATAAAAACCGTAATCAACTTTCCTCGTGGAATCTGGCATGTATGGTCAAAAGAAAAGTTTTATCGGAAGCCGAGGTGATATCCGCTTCCGATGAGATTTTTCTTTTGACCCTACATGTGGGAACCCATGAGAACAGTTGATTGCAATTTTTTATAACGACTGGGCCCGCGCTGAACGGAGAGGGAGGTATTCCATATGAAACAGACTGAGTCGATAACAAAAACTGTCATGAATGGCATCCGTAGATGGTAGACATTTTGTGAAAAAGTAAAGTAATGAACTGACGTAGAATTGAATACCGCGTACGATGATACTTCGCCTTTGCCCTTAATGTCAATCGTGTTTATGTGGCATTGATTAGAAAAAAGCAACTATCTCTCTTGCATTCATATGTCACGTGTTACATCAAATCACCTTAATGCTTGATCGCAGTTTCTTTGTAATTCTAGAAAAAAAATATCTCGTTCATTAAATCCGGCTCCACCGAAAGTTTTACTGTACCGAAATATTCGGATCCGAAAGTGAAAGGGTAGTAGGGATGACAAGAATAAAAAGGATGAAATGTATATGGGACTGCCTACTCCGCCAAACGTACGCAGCGTATTGCATAGCTCATGCGCGTAGTTGTAAATCAAGATCCAAGCACTCGACAAGAGCAAGGGCGAATGTTCTCTGTTCCATTCGTCGAGACGAGGCACAGCAGAGACCCGTATAGGCCTCTGAATTATTAATACAAGACCTGTTAGTTGTTCAATCGAGTCCTCCCACCGGAGCACCTGGCCGATACGGCCATTATAACGAGACTCCTTCAGGGATGTCGGTAACGAACGTTACATACTACTATGTACCCCTGCTGTGGGAGTGGGTTAAACGCCCCGATCGAGTCTTTGTCGTTATCGAGTATGGAAATTGTGTCCTCGATCGATAAAAAAAAGCATTTTCTCAGAGACTACTTTGGTCCCAGTTAAAGTTTAAATCTCCTGAACAACAAAGATGTCTTTACATAATTTGAGTTGTTAAACTAAAAAAAAATTACTATCTGAAAAACATTATTTTTCCAATTTAATCTACGTAGATAATTTTATTCTTAATCCAGGTGATCCTCATCCGACCGGATACCGGAGTTTGAAACAACGTCTGAAGCTGACTGTACGTTGCGGAGAGTCCCGGAGCTCACGGCGCGCTCGTCTCTGGCAACACAGTGGGAGAACCTTATGAGAATGGGTATGGGGGAGAGCATCGGGTCGGCGCGTGGGCGGCCGCAGGCAGGACGCACGTCCCGAGAGCGAGAGACCGCTACTGCTCGTACGTGTGGATCGAGAGAGAAAGCGCGGGTGAACGGTGAAACGAAGTGCAACGGAATAGCGAACGAGAGAACGAGAAGCGGGCGCGCGTCTCGCCGTGAAGGAAGGACGGCTACGTTGAATCGGCAGCGAGACAGAGACGAGGTGAGAGGATGAGAAAGAGGTGGATGAACGCGAGGATAGCACGAAAGGTATAAATGGTAGGGGGGGAATAGCTCTTCGGCTTCGACCTATGCCGTGTCTGAAACTACATACAGGTCGATGCAAAATAAACTTATCTATTCGCGAGTCTCTTTCGAGAATCAACGGCACTGCCGGTGATCTCTGAACAATCCTGTACACACATGTGGGAAAGGATTCTCCGTGAGATGAACCGAGTGGCCAAACCCGCCCCGCGTGCGGTCGGGACCCCGCGAAAATAAAAGGAGTTTTTATATGACGCGTTGGTTTATGAACGTGGGTTTTATCTGATCGAATTGCCACCGGTGCAGTTTTCGCAATAAATTAGACCGATGGTGTAATTAAAAGGGCACCGCGCTTAACGCTCCTCGAGTCCGTTGGTCGTCCACTCGTGAGTGCCATCCGGTTACTATCGGCCACACGAACCGGATACAGATACAGCCTGCTGTATTAACTCGGAACTTTGAGGGACTTTGATATTTCAATATATTAACATTTTATCAATACCTTTGTATTTAGGCATGAATGGGATAAACGTTAAAATCATGTGAAATACCACGACAGGTAAAAATTTTCCAATTTCCTCCGAGGGTCTTGATATTTCGGATGAAAGTAAATTTAGTTTTCTCGTGTCTGTCTAACGTCTACGAAAACCTAATTTGCTTTTGTCAAAAATAGTATTAGTGTCGGAAAAAATTGGAAAGATTTGCTACCGACCGAGTATGTTTCACATTGCCTTAAGGCAAGGTCAGTCGGTAACAAAAACGGTAATAAATTACGTTCGGAGATGGTAGACATTTCGCGAAAAGCAAAGTATCAGTTGATGTAGCATTTAATACCGCGTCCGATGATATTTCGCTTTTACCCCAAATGTCAATCATTTTTACATGGTATTGATTCGAAAAGTGCAATCTCTCTTGCACTCATATGTCACGTGGTAGATGTTTCAACTCACCTTAAGATCGATCGTAATTTTGTACCTTGGACATTGTTCAACATTCATCTTACCTTTCTAAATAGTATACGTTAGAAAAAAAGTCGACAACTTAAATTATACAAAATTACAATTTCCACTCCTTAACATTCGTGGGCGCGAGAACGTTCCCTACATGTTATTCTAACCACTCGGTATGTTCCGCTCTTCCTCGCTCTCTGTGTATCCCTCTCAGCGTCGTGAGGATCACGACTGAAGATAACCCTTATAAACTGGAGCATTAGTACGGCGAGGAGCAGCAGCTCTTCGAGTGAGGGGTATCGCGTGATCTACACGTTACGGACGAGGGTGTAGCGGGACGAGGACAGAGAGACGAGGCAAAGGCGTTTCACAATGAGGTCCGGTACATAAACCATATCTGCATCGGTCGTCTGCGGCAGCGCGATGGTACTCTCCATGTAGCGTGTTTCTCGTGTGAGAGATCTCGGTGCACGTACATCGCGATGTATTGCCCTACTCATATGTAGAATATAGATGAGCATTGCCATACTCACATGATCCGAAGTGCTCTCCGAGGTTCGGATAATAATGTCCTGTGTAAACTGTAGATATCTGAAAGCGCGGATCTCACTCATCGTAAATTCCCTCGGTACTTCACATCTCTACGGATATTTGATCTTTGCTGATAAAATAAATAAAAAAAATTCCCCACTGCAATAATTTGCATGAATCGCTGGCCTCTGTTGAAAATTCAAATTGAATAATTATACAAGAGCCCACAGTGTAAGCCTTCGATGTATAGCGCTGCCTGTTTGAAACCGCGTATAGCAGTCCTACCAAGTTTCTTTATACGGATAAGACTCTTCATCTCTGTCCCTTCGATTTTCTCGTGCCTCAATCTTCTCTCGTAAGCTATATCCTCGATGTGCGCTCGCTGCGACTACTTGAAACGTAACTCCGCTAAAATTCCTTTGGCGTTTGGTGCCTCGTGTCGTTTATTACAGTATAGGGATATACGCGTAAGAGAATAATATCCTCGAGACAGACGGAGAGGTATACGCCGAGGATCGAGTGAAGAAAGAAGATCTGAGAAAGAAAACGGTAGAGGCGATACAAGGAGAACGAGAGAGAGAGGAGCGCCCCGTTCAGCGAGTCGTGCCAAGGCTGAAAGGAATGCAACAGCGTTCCGTCTCTTTTCCTTTCACGTGTATATGGGCGAGCACGATTAAGTTGTATCAAATCCGCGATTGAGTGCCTCGTGGATCGCGAGTTCCACGGCAATAAACGTCCGGAGGATGGTGTTTCCCATAATCTATACGTGGTCCACGCTGGCAAATTCTCTCGGATCGCTTCGGCGTGCAGACACTGGACGAGCTGCGGCGGGAGCCGAGGCGGTCGCGCGTATCGCATCCACTCGTTCTATTACAATGTCCGAACTGAGCCAGCGAGGACGGTGTAAGAATTCGACAGTCCTCGGCCGTCTCGCAGTGATTGGCCTATCGGGCGAATTTAACCGAGAGAGACCCAAGGATGACGATAACCGGTCGATGAAACTTGTCGTAAAAGGCCAACGACTGGGCGCCTTTCGATTCATATCCAGGTGCAGACGAGTCCCGAGAAGCTCTACGATATAACACGAGCTTTATGTCGTGGGTGGTTTATACTTTATATACGATAGTATATACTCGGGAAGAACCACCGGACAATCGTACGATCCCTCCCCGAACGTTTCTTATTTCGCGAAGTCTAAGACTTCGGAGTTATTTACGATCGGTGATCGTGTTCGTTGTCGAGCTGCCCCCTCGCAATTCTATACCCTACGTAGACGGCCACAATGCCTACGCACACACGCTGACGTAATCGCGAATCTCCTATCGACGAAAATTACTTCGCGATACCGGTAGGATTAAACTTTAAAGTTCCTCCTCGCAAATTTATTTGCTGCACGTTTGTTGGCACGGGAAATTGATGACAATGATAAAGAATTATATAGACCTATGCCAATTATTATAACTGCAATACGGGCTATTATAAACATCGTTAAGCTTGATACCGAACACTCCCACCAAACGCTTCTGCGCAACTCCCTTCTCGCGCACTTCGTGATTTAACGATCCTCAAACTATCTGCGCGATCACAGTTCGTATAATAAACGACTTTACGAGAGATGAAAGTATAGTCGTTCTGGATCGAAGGGTGAAGCGTTCTCGGGAGAGCTCGCGGAAGGCGAGTTTTATCCCGCGGTGATGGTGGTTGAGGAGGAGCAGAGAGAGCTCAGCGATATCGGTGTAGCCGCCGCGATGCAGACTCGCGGAGCTTCTGCGATGCTCGCTCCCGATGTGAAAGCGCATCGGACTGCGGCGGCTTCCTCCTCGGCGCTCCGAGAGACTATAGGTGTTATAAATGCAATTATTTACGGCCGATTAAGAACACTTGGGCAGAAGAAGGCCGCTGGCATCTCCCCGGCGAGTGCATCAAACTTTATAGACGGCCTACCGGCAGTCAATGCGCTCCTCCGCCGATCGAACCTTCAGATTGACCGGGAGAACACCGCCGAGAGACCGAGATGTAGCGGAGTTCGAGCAACTCGGCCGGTCGAATTTTAAGCAGATTATCGGCGCCAGCTTCTTCGCGTCTGAGCTCCACGGTGTACATACCGACACGAGGAGAGGAGATTGTAGGCAGTAGTGAGGCCCCTTTTCTCATTGCGAAATCGGTGCACGCCTTTTTCGGACCTTCCTTATTCTCCGACGATTCTCTTCCTCCCGGTCGGCCTCTCGATACAACCGACACGTACCCGGAATCGCCTCGCGAACGGTTAAACGTTGAATTTCATTGTATACGCTCCTCCCGAAAGGAGACGAGAATCTGCAAAGAACCAAAGGGGAGAAGTCGCCGTATCCCGATTTCTACAGAGATTCCATAAAGAAATTTAAATTCAATTTTGGACCTCTCGAGGGGACAATTTATTCCCCATTTTTTTTTCCTTTCACGAATATTACGAATAAGAGATTTATTTATTCGGCGGGTTAGCCTACGCGGACTAACCCGCCGAATAAGAGATTTATTTATTCGGCGGGTTAGTCCGCGATGATTTTACGAATTTCGTGTATGCAGGTATTATGGCGTTGCCGGGAAGTATAGCCGGGGGCTTGAATACATATCTATCCAATTGTGATGGCCCCAACCGAGAGAGTCTACGTACAACAGCTCGGCAAATATTTTTTGATATGCCTATGCGAGATAGGAAGGTTGTCCTTTTTTTTCTCGTATAAATCACCGGGATCCATTCTCGGAGGCAGGTAACAGGTGTAAGGTCCAGCTACACACACGTCGCGAGCTTCGAGATAAAAAAAAGGTTTCCACCTCACGATTTCGTAAAGTGTCGGCTCTGGTAGACGCTGCGGGTTCGATTTGTATGGCTATCGAGAAACGTAAATTCTCTTCGTTCCTCAATTTGTATCCACGAAACGACGCACCAGTCTCTTCTCGTGTGTATCCGGGATTCTTAGAGTGAAAAATAACCACTGTTTAAGGATGTCTCGAGAGAGTTTGACCTGTGTACGACTATCGTTAGAACCCAAGCAAATGCGCTTACGAGAATCGATATAACGTTGAACACAAATCTTGTTGATCGAAAGTAATACTTCCGCTTGTAATCGTTATCCACAGGTCTTCCTGGAGCCCGAAAAGGTGAATCGGCCGCAGCACGGATAAAGACTTCATCGGATTTCACCGAAAGAGAGATCGAGTCTCGAGTACAGCCCTGCTCACTTCGTACTCGCTGCAGAACTGCAGCAGCGTCGGTGCTGTACCATTTGAAAAGAGAAAAAAAGGAGTGGATGAAACATCAAACAGCGCGGCTCAGCGAGAACGAAGCCGAGGTATTTCTCGAAGCCTTGCCCCGGTGGCTTTGGGGATGAGAAACTTTGCCGTACGCCGAGAGAGCGAGGTTCGGGGCTCTCGATGCTGGAAGCTGTACGATATAGACGACCCCTCGCGCGCGCGTTGCTCAAATAAAACAAAATTAATCCCGTCGAGTTTCTCGGCGGGGGAGAACGCGAGAGACTGCTTCTCTGCGGCTCTCCTAGTTCGTAATGAATAAATCTCGGCGGGTCCCCTGTAGCGTTAACCAATTAATTCGATTTTTATTGTCCGGCATAATGCTAAACGCCCTCCACTTTTCTTTCGGCTATTCAAATATCATTACAACTTCGGCTTCTTACACTCTCGATTCATCTTGGAAAATTCCTTCGTGAATCCTTGATGTGCTCGAGGATACCGACCATCCGCAGTGATTGAGTCCCACTCGGACGTTGGAACGAATCGCGCGGAGAACGATGAGCAGCTACGCAGAGAGCTCGAGATAAATCATCGAAGCGATGAAAGCGCGTTTATAACGATCGGAACTCGAGAGAGCGAGAGAGCGAAGGAAGGATCTATCCCAGCCAAGATCTGGAATACAATCTCTCCTAGCCGGGACCCTATATATATCCTATTATTACGGGAGGGCCTTCACGAGCACTCCCACGCCTGGGGTAACATGATCGGGGTTAATCTGACCATGACCCCACGCTTGCTCGGCCGGTTCGGCACCTGCAACGCTCCCCTATCCGTCCAGATTCGTTTTCCCACAAGAATTTATTTCTTTTTTTTGCGTGTTTGGATACAGATTTTGAGGGTGAAAAAATGTCGATGTCGATAGTAGAGTCGAGAAAATTAGTCACGCATATCAAGATAATCATACGAAGTGATTCAGTGAATTTCAGTATGTTTATTTTGGTTTTCGAAGAAAAAATTACCATGAGTAGATAATTGGACTCTTTACGATTTTTTTTTCACCAGAGATTGCGCGTTCAATGAATGACCGTATAAATCCGTAAGACGCTTTAAATTGATACTGTTCATTTGACTCTTGAGGCCACGGCAGATATTGGAATCGAGATCGAGCACTGATTCGTTGGCTTGATGCGAGTTTCGCGTTGGATAAAAAACGAGAAAGAATTGTCCCATCGTCGAGGGCGGCAGGTGCAGCCGCCATATAAGGTTAAAAGGCCATCCAACTGAACTCTCTCGCTCGCTCCGACGAGCGATAAACGCGCGCCAGGAGACTCGGTTCTCGTATACCCAACGTGGCTTCTCGCCCAACTTCGAGCACACGCGGCCGAGCGCGAGGAGTTATTACGTACGCCTACGCTTCTCGCGCGAGGCGTTCGGTGTGGAAACCCGAACCGTGGGCCCTCTCGGTGAGCCCCGAGTCGAGAAGTATCTCTCGTGTGCAACGGGCGAGAGTTTGTTTTTCGGTATCCACGGAAATTAAATGGGTATCCAGAGACCGGCGAGTGGCTATAAATTGTTAAGCAGGAGGAACCTGACCGCCGTTTCTGCTGCTGCTGCTGCTGCTTGCCTCTGGTACATGACTGGATAAATCTACGTAGTACGCGCGAGGTCTTGTTAATCACAATCAGTTAGGAAAAACGAAGCAGATAGATTAAAAAAAGAAAAAACTAAAAAGCCAGTAAAGAGTAGTTTATTCGCGGTCCCACTAGATAGTAAAGATAATAATCAGCGATATAGAAGTTCGAGTCGAAATACTGTGGAATTATTTAGACATCGCCGCGTATTACGGAGTATTAAGAAATTTAGCATGCTGGACTGTCCCTGATGCAAGCATATTCTCACACTTCATAATAATTAATCCCCGTATGAAATATCCCGATACTATTCCGTAATATTTATTTTGATCGTTGTAACAATCATTTTATTTATTTATTTTCTATTTTTCACGAATGAAATTTCGTGAACAATAGAAAAAAAAAGTTTGTCATGCCGGGCAAAATAGATATCACGGAATAACATCTGGATATTTCAGACAGGGATTTATTATTGCCATGCGTAAGAATATGCTTGCACCAGGGACAGTCCAGTATACTAAATTTTCTAATCCTCAAGTCAAAATGGACACCGGGTGCTACCTTTGCATTTAATATAATCGGATAGTTAGAATCTTGCATCTATCTTCTCAGTAAGGGCTGCAATCGATGCACACAGTCGAGTTTGAAAAAAAATCTTCGAGCCAATTATACCAATTTTTTATCTCCGTAACGCGATCTAGATCGATATTTCGGAGTTGCAGTCCACCCGTTGTGTTCCCGATGGCTTTCCTATGACTAATAATCCAAGATTCGAATCCAAAGTACCGATGGCCCTGCGGGATACTCCCGCGAGTCTCCCATTGAGAGAGAATGAAGAAGACTAACCAGAAGATTTGCCAGGTCCACCCGCTGACCCATACCTGTGTTCTTTTAATTGGAATCAGAACTGAATCGGCGATTCAGTGTAGTGGGCGACGCGGTGCTGGTGCTTCTGCTTGTGAATCGCGCAGATTTGTATCTCTGGCAGATCATTACTCATCTCGGTCTCTCCAACGAACATTAAAGAAATCGGCGCTCTGGGATACACATTATATTCGAAAAAAAATAGTAATAATAATACGCCTGATCGACCTTGCATATACGATCGAGTGGTGCGCTTGAGGATAATATAAATTAACGAAAATAAGAATTCGACAAAAAAAAATCTTCTTGATTGCTCTCCCGTGAGTCGCTCATTCCACAATGCGCCAATACACCGCTCTATCTGTTTTTTGCAAATTTCTTCGTGGCTCATCCCTCTCATCCTTAATGCAGCAATTAATTATTCACTCGGTACCCCGGTTATAAATATACGTATATATAAAAGCTACCTCATCGCGGAGTACACACCTCTCCCAGATGCAAATTCATTCGCGTAGCTCCGCCCCATCGTAATCTATTATTAATTATCCGCTCGCCGAGCGGCTATTCGATTCTGGTAGCTCGGACAAATGCAGATCCATAAAGTACCACCTCCCCCCCCCCCATACTCGAGGCAATAATTATCTACTCAATTTAAACTTATTCGATCGTTGAACGAAAAAAAAGTTGCGAGAAAAGAACAGCCTAATGGCAAGTTTGCGATATTGCGGAACGGTCTCGGCACTAGACGTTATATTCTAACCGCATCGTAAAGGCCCCACCTAAGAAATTACAGATGTTTTTAACGCGAGGAGTTCGAGGCTTCGAGGCCTCTCCGTTCAGGTGTTCACGCACGATCGGTCGAAGGTGCTGCATGCACGTGCCAGCCGGAAGCGGAAACGCGCTGTGGGAACGTCGCGTGGAAAAGCCACAAGTGGCTCGATAGACGCTAGTACCTATTCTCTCTGACTCTAATGACGAGCATATAAATGCGGGATGTGCTTATGCCGAGTTCCGAGGGTAAAAACGAGGGAGGCGATCGGATGACACCGGTAGATAACACATGTTTCGACGAGCTGAGTCGACGGATGTTCGACCCTCGGGGTTACCTCGTTATTATCTTTATTTATGAAAAATAAAAATAAATTCAATAATACCCGGCTGCCCAACGGCCGGGCGGACCGGAATAATGCGAGGCTCTCTCTCGGGAAGTCTGTCCAAACGAAATCGTACCACGGATCTTTGTTCTCATTTTTATATTCTTCTTTTTGTTTTTGTTTACAGAACTCTTACAACGTTGCCGTCCAATGCGGTTCATGTAATGTGCGAATCCCGCGTCTCACGGCTTCACGCTTCGAAGCAGAAACGATGGGATAATAACTGATATCGAGAGCTGACCCAGAGCTCCACTGCCGAACGAAATAAAACTCGCGAAGCGCTGTGTCTCGGCAGGCGAGGAGGATAAGGAGGAGGAGCCCCACGGGTAAGTTGCATAAACCGTATATTGTCTCTCGTATTCGGCATAAAGTATAATCGTCAAGTAAATGTGGAACACTTTTTCGTTCAGGGCGGGAGCAGTTTCGATCTTAGCGAAACCCTCGCATCATTGGCGTGAGTGCTTAACGGTTAAATCTACCCGTGAGGAAGATAAAGAGAGGACGGTTGCGAGAGCGAGGCGAGCACTTGTTATATTATCCTTCGGGGCGGACTGAACTCGTTATTCGTGTCACTCCACTTCGTTCATCGTTCCAGTGCGCCGCTATCTCCTGTACGCGGCGGAGTATTCGTACGCTCGTACATTATATACCATTCCGATATATGAGTTTTAAATCAACCGGGACGGTAATAAGTTGCGGCTGCGAAACTCAATGCTCGCCGCACGGTACTGTACGATTCGGAGAGATCTGCGCCAACGCTCACTCTCGGTCTCGGTTCCCGATGCTGTATCGAAGATAATTTCGATAGGAGCATTAAATTCCGAAGAATCGAACGAGCTGGCGAACGATCGAGAGTTATCGATCGCTGATCGTCTTCGCGAAGATAGCTGGTGGACTCCAGCACGGATTCAGATTGAATTCGTGCAGGAGTGAATCCGTGAAGTGCGCCCCGCGAGAGAAACGCCGTCACGAATACGCTTTCTCGGCATTTATTTCTGTATCCGTTTCTCGCTCTAACGCGCCTGAAAAACAAATGCATGAAGGATGCGGACGAGACGATTAAGAGGGTAGCACTTAAAGCGATACAGGTGCCCCGGTAAAAGCCGGGTGGCGAAACTTTGCGGTGAAGCTGAACTTCTCGCTGCGGAGGATTGCCCAGCGAAACGGGCAGCGGCTGTGTCGAAGTCAGTCAGTATCATTGAGAAGGTGTGCATACTTGTGGCAGCGCCGGTAGCAGTGCTATCTGCCGATGCGCCGATGGTTGCATGATCCGAAGCTGTTAACTTTTGGGTATTCATAAATATTTGATGATCGTTTCTTCGTTTCTCGATCCATTTGGCGCCTCCAGTGGTTCGTCGATCGGATTGGGGATCGGGGAAGGAGTCGGGAGACTGCGAGGTTTTTTGCTTGTGCCCGATGATTCGCTTCTCGTGCGGGAGATCGATTTTATCGCTCGCCGGGCGTCGCGCCTTTGGGCCAATCATTAAGAGTGAATTTAATCGAGCACGACGAGGCGGAGGAGTCGTACACCTTTTTTTATTCGCGAAGGAAGAACTCGTTTCAACGAGTGAATATTCCGTCTAATTCTTCAGGATGCGAATACGCTTCGAGCCTCGTCCTTGGCCATGCGAAAGCGTCGGTCCGAATCCATGTTTTTCGTTAGCTCGCGGTCTCGCACTCTCGGCCGTTTAAATAAAAATTCTTAATTCTCGCAATGAAGCCTCGAAGATTATGACCATACAGTCCGGTACGTTTTACAAGCAATCTCCACGGAGAGATAGGCTTATCGATGCAGAGAACGCCGCCCGAGATAACGCGACAGAAAAATTCCATTCGCGCGCGACCGATTGAGTGGTCAATTCACAGCGCTCTATACAACCGAGAGTGGTGGCTGTAAATGACTGATTACATTCTTAAAAGCCGCTATGGCGAACATGAAAATGTTTCTTTCTCGCCCACTGTTTTAACGACGCTCGCGCGACATCGAGATGTGCACATGTTGCGAGATACGTGGGCGCCTCGAATCATTTTATCTGATCTCCATTTCCGGAACACGGATACAAGTACTGTATACCATGGACCGGAGAGATGCGAACACTTTGACTCATCGTCGTTTTTTTAAATTTTTATTTGTGCGTCATAAAAAAATAAACTTTTATTCTTACGTTGTCTGCTGCAACGAATTCTATTCTCAATTAAATTCATGAGAAAGTAAACATTTAAAAAAAGAATCATTTTTGTAAATTGCTAATACTGTTAGAAATCACGAGCTTCAATTTATGATTTTCGTTACGATATCAGCGTTTCGAAAGTCAAAGGGTTAATAATATTCGCCGATAAACTGTTTCGTTGGTTTTTTTTTTCGATAATAATCACATTACCGTGAGTTCGAGGAAGTCGCGGTCGCAAATCAGATGTGAAATTCTTGATACCCGGTACGTTGATCAGAGAATTTCGCTGGAAGGGAGGGACGTTTGCGCGCGGCTGTAAGCGCGCAATTAAAGCGCAAAAGAGAAATGCGAACACTGACTCATCGTGATTTTTTAATTTTATTTCTACCCCATAAAAATATAAACTTTTATTCTTACATTATCTCTTTCTGCCCTAACGAATTGTATTCTTAGTTAAATTCATGAGAAAGTAAACATTTCAAAAAATAATAATTTTTGTTAAACGCTAACACTGTTGTGTCATCCAGAAACAACGAGCTTGGATTTATGATTTTAGTTAGGACATTAATGATTTGCAAGTCAAAGGGTTAATCATCTTCTGCAATAAGCTGTTTGGTTGTTGTTTTTATTATTTAAAAAAAAATAATAATCACATTACCGTGAGTCCGAGGAAGTCGCGGTCGCAAATCAGATGTGAAATTCTTGATACACGGTACGTTGATCAGAGAATTTAGCTGGAAGGGAGGCGCACGTTTGCGCGCGGTCTGAGGCCGATCCGAAGTAACACGGGATAATCTTTGCTATGTCGAGGTACTACTTCCTCACCGGCGCGGGTTTTGCCGATCGCCTCTAGGGTGAATGAGATCGTGATGGATACGTGGCATGTTTCGGAACCGACGAGTGCGGGCGTCTCGAGCCGCGCAGGGGCCTCGACCGTGATCCCCGGACGCGTGTTGGATTTGCGGTGCAGTACACACGATACCGGCGGTTCGGGCTGCGCCGCGGCGCGAACGGTCGTTAGGGAGTGCGGGAGAGGCGCTTTTGCAACAGAACCACCGACACGCGAGAGAGGCCTCCGAGAGTAGATAATCAGCCGTCGCTTATAATACGTTGGGGGCGTGCGAGAGTATAACGCATTGCCTGAAATATTTAACGAGAAGGTAATTTGGCGAGCCCTCTCCCCCCTCCTCCGTTGCCGCGATGTAACCAAAGAAAAAGACCCTCCGCGAGAGCCCCCCCGAGTGCCCGCTACGTAGGTGCAAATGGTACCGCGATCCCACGAGGGAGAAATATTATTCCTTTGTCAGTGAGCCGAGCGCGCACGCAGCTCGGTACTCGAGAACATTTTTTTCCCCTTTTTTTCGCTCTCGACCCATACGCACATAGAAAATTTACATAATTAAAAAAAATTTAATTGCATAGAGACCGTGTAGCGAAAATTAATCGGACGTACGATCGTCAAACGTTCACCGACGAACGAGAGATTAATTTTAATAGTCGTTAGCGGGGATTACGTAAAACGCCGCGGAGAGCGCAACAATAATTATTATTATATTTTCACAAGTGTCGACCATCTGCCGGTCACAGAGAAACACAATTCCTTATGCGTCTACGGTATTTCGATACGACAATGCCAATAAGCATATTCCTTATCGCGCGGTGAGCATCTCTCGAAGCGACACGCGCTCGTCGCGAAGACGTCACATCCGCGCACGAGCATCGAGCCTCGGCGAATAGGAAGTAATTCTGAATGGATAATTAGCGAGCGGACAATGATGCGGAACTCCAAACCGGAAAGACTTTGAGCCTCGGTGTGATCCGGTAGCGAGCAACAGGAACTTCGTGACGGAACGTGCGACGTGCTTTATTTATTTTTTTCGTAGTGTCATTCTAACTCGTGTCGGTTTCAATTAATCGAATAAGCGGGTCGTCGGGATCATTGAATTGATAATTGACTACCTGTCGGTTCAAATAATAAGTTTATAACGCAAAAAGTAATGTATTTCTATTACATTTTTTTTTTTTTTCATACGGCAAAAATTTTGATTTATTTTTAAGGTAGCCAAACATATTGAAGAATGTCGTTAGCCCCGTCATTATTTTGTAACATTCATTATAATTTCAGAAGCCGTCGCACGCGTGCCAGCGAGTAGATTAAATGCTCGAGGAAAGATTTTTAAAAAAATGTTGATAAAAAAATCAAAGTCCAGACACCCGGATCCTCGCACAGCTTGGACCCGGCACACCAGGAGACGATGCACTCTCTCGTCGTCGCGTGGAATGACGGCTTAATTGCATTGTGAGCCTCGCGTTATTGCCTCGCCGTGTGAATCCGCTTCTGGGCGCCGCTCGGTAATTACTATGATCTTGAGACTTCACGGTGCTCCAGTTTTGCGGACGACAGGAGAGCTCGGCTCAGACGACGTCGACGACGACGACTGAATGGTGACCCACACGCGTCAAGAGGGCGCGGTACGCGCGCGACCGATCTCTTGAAGAAAACCGGCAATTTTCGCGTCAAAAGCGAAGGTACTTTCACCACGTTTCGTCTCACCGTCTGGCGACCGAGAGCATCGCACTTCTTTCACAAGAGAAAAAGTGAAACAACAAAAAATTACATTCGAATCGAAACATTATAAATTTTATTACCTCGCGCCATTTCGCGAAATGTCTCGAACGATTACTTAAAACTATCTTTTCCTGGCATCTTTCTAGCACGAAACAAAAAAAAAATCAAATTACCTCACCCGACGACGGATCGTAATTTACGCAAACAACTTACAATGAATATTTCAACAAACCATTGTGCATTATTATTTCACCGTCGTGAAAATTGCCACATTGTTTATTGCCGTGGCCGTTTAGCCCAGCCTCCTTGCTCTCGTATATATCAGCGATATCGCCCCTCCTTCCCCTGGCACATGCATAAGTGAATAGTTTGCAGCGGAGAGTTTCTCCGCTCCCAAGCCGGTGAGAGGCTCCACGGAGTGCCGTCGAGGAATCATCCTTACGCTCTTTTATCCCGGCATAGCACGGGGCTCGCACACTCGTATAATATTAAGCTCTTCTTTTTAACCCTCTTTTTTTTTGAAATTTCCAACAGCCGAGGGTTACTCTCTGTGACTGCAGTCTCGCCCGTTTATGGTCGCCACAGCGCCGAATGCCCCAATGCAGATGCAGATGCAGCACGCTCTCGCCGGGATGCATGTCGGCGTCGCGAGACTCGCGCAATCCGTAATCCTTTCCGGACGCTCGTAATGGATGGAAACGCTGAATTCAATTGCCTTCTGAATTGCGAGGCGGGTGCCCGTAAAGACTCTCCGAGAGCCCGTGTACAAGACCGAACGGCGAGTTTGCAAGAGGACACACGAGCGAGCGTCTGAGCGCGCGCGCGCGCTCGCGCGCGTGAAAGGGAGAGCGAGATCGTCGAGGTGCATCCGCGCGCAATAAACGCGGTGAAGTTCTATCGCCCATGAGAGAACTCTCGGGAAGGACAAAGCGCTACGTCTTGAAAGCAGAAGAAGAAAAAGCCCACGAAGACGACGAATAAATCCTCGGTCTTCTTGTTTTGGTACGTGCACAAACGTAAGAACTTGAAGAGAATCCGTCGACGAGCTAGCGGGGATACGCGAAACGCTCTCTCGTCAACACTCGCCGACACACGTGTACGTGATGGTTCCCTCGGCGAGATAACGCTTTTAAGGAGTAAACTCTCGGGTAACTCGCTTACCGAGTAAAGTAGTCAGCTCCGTCGAAGAGAAGAGAATGGAAAAGGAAGCCTGTGAGAAGAGACTCCAAGTTGTCTAGAAAGTGAGTCTATGCGGTACTGTCGTCTCGGGGACCGGAACAAGAGGAAGCCCGGAGCTTGCGAGATGGAAGCGTGAAATTCACTCGGTTGAAACTTTCATCGGTGTCTCTCTCGGTGTATTCTGTGTGTGCACCGCTGCGGGGACGAGGGAGGGAAAGGGGCGGATGGAGAAGTTCTTCGACGACGCGTTATGTGACACATCAGGCCAACGTCGAAGACTATTAACCGAGCGGATAACGTACGAGGGAAGCTCTCGGTTGCGCGCTATACGGAGATCGTACGTTCGTCGGTAGGAGTTTGAGAAACTTAACGTCACTCCCAGACGAAGAGGAGTACAAGCGTTCGTTATACCACACCGGGGGAAGATAGTCGATCTTCCACGGTGGCTCTTCGTCCCTTGTCTTTGCGTTTTAGAGGACACACACGTGAGCGTACTTCGCTTCGCGAGGGTATATACGAGGGGATAAACGAGAGACGACGTGATCTTAATGACGCGAGTCGGCTCGCAAAACGTACACGTCGTCATTCTCTTCTCGAACTCGTTCTTCTTTTATTTCATTGTTTTTTTTTTTTTTAGTACGAATCTCATGGCTCGAGTAGCAGAACCACCGAGGGCATCATCATCTTAGCGAGATCTCTCTTCACTCTTGTCCTAATCCGGCAGCTGGCCGTCGTTTGCGCCGAGAGTCTGAATGAGGAAGATTTCAAACTGATTGGACGAAGGACGACGAACAAGACGGGAAGCAAACATATACATATATACCAGCGTCTGTAAATACGAACGGGGAGGACCGATGTTGTATCGTGTGCATCAGCTCCCACGTCGCGAAGCCTTGCCATAACTATAATTCCGCAATGTCATTGCCGATGGAAAGAAGAACCGCGGCGACGTGTGCTGCCTGCGATTCTGCTTCTCGCCGAGTCCAGAAGTGAGTAGTGAAAGATGCCTCGGCGGTCCTCTCGATAATGGGACGATAACGAGGCGCGCGGTCCGGAGAGCGTAGGATCGTCGATTCGGTTCGACTTGGGAGGATTCTTTGAAATGAAAGGGCCGGCGCGGTTTAGAATAACCTTCGCGGAGTGAGGAACAGTCGCTCGTTTCGATGGGAGGCTCCGAAGGCAAATGGATGGAAATTTACAGTCTCGTCCGTTCTTTGTGCGCGGCCAACGAAAATAACGTATTCGCCGGCTCGACGTGGTATAACGACGGTGAACTTTGGTAAATCGACGCCGGGAGTTGTTCGCCGAGGCTGAGACCCGCCATCCCGTCTATCACGAGATAAGAGAGACGTCTATCCTGCTTATCGGATCCGAGAAGAGTGATTCTCAATGACCCCTCGCGGAAAGAGTGCGCCTCGACGATGCGATTGGCCACCTTCGGATCGTCAGCGTCGAAAAACTGATGGATTGAACGACGAACAAAATTACCGTAAATCAACATTTTTGTCCTCCAAATTGTTTTCGGAACGTCGAACGAGGGTGTCACGATGAAATCTCGCTGAGAAAAACCAGTTTGAGAACCTCTCAGGAGTGTCTCCTTAGTATCGTAACGTTCCGGGGCGTCGAGGCGCCGAAGAGATGTCGCCGACCCGAAGCTGTCTTCTTGTCTTACAGCCACTCCCACTTTTGGCTACCGAGTTACCGCCCTGCTGTCAGAGATCGCGAGCCGAGCGAGTATCCGTGCCGAGCGATTTCTGCTGTTACGATGTCTCTTCACGATCTTCCCGTCCCGTTCCGAAACTGCATCCGCATCCGACGTTGATTTATCTCCGGCACCGAAGAGAGAAGATAGCCCGACGTGCCGGAGAATCGAACGAGGACGAGCGAGCACGCGCTCCACTGGCCGTAAGGATTTTTCGTCTAATTTGAAGAAGTTCGAGTCGGAGTGGTAGTCGAAGAAGCCACTCGGAAGTTTCCTCGAACGAGGAGTAAAGAGTCTCCGTCTCTCGTGGGGGGTCGCTTTTCATTTCTCGAAGGGGCGCGCCAAACGATCGAGAGACAAGGGGAGGCAGTAGAAATAAAATATAAAAAAAAAAAAAAATGAATGGAGGATGAAGATATACTCGTGAGTTTCTCGCTCTTGCTCGAACGAGCGATGGAATTCGAAGGCCTTCTCAAGGTGCCTCATTTGAATAAGACAAATGAAGACATCGGGCAGACACTCGAGCGTCGAGAGCGCAAGCCTCTCGCTGCACAAGCCGATAGGATTTGAAGGAGGATAAAGACGACGATCGGCGTCGCGCCCGCTGCGCTCTCGCCTACGCACGACCGGCCAACCCCCCTTGTGTCGTTGAACCGCGAACCGATTGATTACGATCGTTACCCAGACAATGGCCTACACGGGTTTACTCCAACGACTTGACGAACTTTGAGATAATCGAGGATTATGCCGAGCAGTGGGACGTGAGAGCACTCGATCGGCTGACAAACCATCAAGATCACGCTCACCGAACTGCGAATGCAGTTTTTTTTTTATATTACCGTGAAAAATTAATACCCCTCCCAAGTAACGCGATATCAACCCCACGCATGTAGCGGCACATTTTTCACTGCTCGTCCTACCGCGGTGGCCGCCGCAGACCTCATTCGCCAACGGTAGGCAAATTGCTACTTTATTATGCAGATCTTCGTTATGCAAATGTTAAATTGAAAAACAAACTGGGATCCCGGTAGATGCGGGCGCGCGTTGGACGGGGCTGTGGGAATGGCTCATCGCCGACCTTCCTCGGGGGGCTTCGATGCGCCAGCTATCCCTTTCACGATGAATACTCGCTTTACGAGTCCCTCGAGAAATGTGTGTATTCCTATTAGACGAGGAAGGGAAAAAAATTGAGGGGAGGACGAAAGAAAAAAAAAAGATAAAAAAAAATAAGCGATGCCGTCTGGTCACGTACAAGCTTATTGATGATCGATGGAATAATACATGAGGACGAAGAAGATAGGCATAAAGGAAATGGCATTATTCCATCACGAACTGGCAATGGGTTAAATCGTTTGTAAGAGAAACGACACAGACGCGAGGGGGCGGAGAGAGTCAGACCCAGGTGGTAACCGTTTTAATATTGTACTCAAAAACTCATGGAGGCTTGCACAGGTGTCCCCATTCACGTGTTAACACCTTCGGACTCGCCAGTCTCGTTTCTGAATCGTAGACTCGAATGCGGCCACCCTCGAAGCGGCTTGGCTAGCGCGACCGTGACATCGAACACCTCGAAAACTACTTCGATATTCTGAAAGGGTGCTTTTTGAAAGAGGAGTAAAATATATTGCCGTTACAATTTTAAAGACAATTTTTTACTGAAACGAAGGGAGCATAAGTGACGAGATAGATTATTTATTTTTATGAAATTTATTTAACATTGCTTCGGTGTTTTCAAAAATGAAATTTGAATATTTAAAGCTCGTGCGATTGATGTAATTTTTTTTCAACAACCACCGCAGCATATATATTCGGCCACCTGCTGGAAGCTGCGCGAACCGTGAGATGTATTGAACAGCCCCGATGCGCAGAGCTGGATGCGCTTGCCACCCCCTAGAATCTCTCCAGACCTCGCGAGCTCTCGGGGAGCCGCAGTCTGCACAAAAACGTTAGTCCGCCCAGAAAGCAATAACGGAGTTGAATTAATCGTCGTCGTCTGCCGGTGCGAAGATACTCGATTTGCCGGGTTATATCAGGATCCTCCCACCGGAAACGATGTACTTCTGAAAAAAAAAACTCTTAAAAACTCGGTCCCTACGCGCGATTTATCTCAATGGAATTTCGTATCCCGTGCGCAATACTTCACGCGGAAGTATCGGCTGGAAGTTCGAAGCGTTTCGCGGCTTGAGCGTCGTACGCGCTGACCGGGCCATGTGATCTTCCTGCCGGAAAAATCCCGCGATAAACAATATCGACACGACAGGAATTTTTTTTTTACATTTTTTAAAGCGTCACTCTGTAAAAGAGACTTCGCCGATATTCTCGAAGAAACGAATGACAAAATAACATTTTTTAATTATCATGAGACCGAGTACAATAGTATTGTTGTCGGCGGCGATCGTGTGTTTCGTGGTGTTGTCGTCGGAGGCGAAGCTTCAGCAACAGTCGGCGGTTGCCGAAGAGGAAGACGACGATGACGACGACGACTGGGACGACGACGACGAGGACGTCGATGGATACGCCAAGCCCGAAGTGGACGATGACAGTAGGATTTACAAAAATCCTCGAAACTCACCGTCGGCGATGTGTCCCCGCGACGAGGAACAGGCGGGACTGCTGGGACAGAAGTGTTTGAGGAAATGTTCGACCGACGAGGATTGCAAGAGCAAGAAGAAGAAGTGCCGATGCGACGGTGCTTGCGGAATGTCGTGCATCAAGCCGGAGCGCGAATGTCCCGAGCTCGACGAGATTCAGAATGGAAAAATGATGGTAACAGGCAGATTCTTCGGCGACCGGGCGCACTACACCTGCGATCCAAATTACTTCACCGTCGGACTGGCCGAGCGAAGCTGTCGCGCCGACGGACACTGGACCGGCACCACGCCGGCCTGCAAGAAAGAGCAAACTTCGTTCTGCTCCGATCCGCCGAAGGTCATGAACGCCAAGCACAACTCACCGGTCGAACAGACGACCTTCGATCTGGACACCACGGTACAGTACTTCTGTGATCACGGATACCAGACCGCCGGAATTCCAAAGGCGAAGTGCCTCATGATGCACGGCAGCGCGAGTTGGTTCGGTCCGGACCTAACATGCGAGCCTCGAAGCTGCGGAGCGCCGGCGGATATCGCAAACGGATGGCACGCGGGCGAATGCTACACTTACGACTGTCGGGTAGCTTATCACTGCATCACGGACTACGAGCTCGTCGGCAAGTCGGAAAAAATTTGCCTGGCCGACGGGACTTGGTCGCCCAAAGAATCACCCCAATGTGTGCAAGTAAGTATGAACACTGAAGAAAAAGATCAATGACTCAAGTAAAACTCGCTTGCGGGCTGCCAAAGAATAAAATTGTTATTTCAATTATACTTTCAATTCTTACAATTGCATACGGGATTGAAACGATAACATATCACTTTGGCAGTCTTACGGCGGTTGTTTCAATATCAATTGTAAGAATTGAAAGTAGAATTGAAGTTAAAAAAAAGTTGTGTGGGACGCTGGATAGGTAGGATACGTCGTGACATTATTCATCAATTATTATTTTATCTAAGGAAAAAAAATTAACATAAAAAATTGTATTGTCAAGGTGACTTCGGTTCAATGTCCCCAACCGGAACATCCCCGTCACGGAAAAGCTCATTACACAGTGACGTCTTTCAACGCAATAGTATCGTACGAATGCAATTACGGTTACACCATAGTGGGTCAAGCGACGCGTAGATGCAGCGCTGATCGTCGATGGTCGGGTCAAGCTCCTATGTGCAAGGAAATTAATTGCGGTTCGCCGGGAGTTCTCTACAACGGATGGATCGACAACATCGAGTCAGGTGAATAGAAAAATGAAAGAAGGCAAAAATAAAACTCTCGTCTCGTATCGATTCCTCCGCCATCCCTCGGCGCTAACACGCGCTTCCTTTTTTTGCTGTTATCGTGTTGTTTCCCTTTGTTGCACTCTTCAAACGAAAAGGTCGCCTCAACGCATCCCTCAGTAGAAAATACCAGAAATAGTCTAGCTTTGACTGGTGGAATTCCTCCTCTTTGAAACTTTTTTTTCTTTGTTCTTCTCTCCTCTCATCCCCGTAGAAGCTCCAATGCCGCGCAGCTTTGATCGAAACAAAAATTTGTTTTTTTTCTACTCTCGAAGGAACCGGCCTGGGTGCGAGTCTGATCTTCCGCTGCAAAGAGCACATGAAGCTCGAGGGAAACACATCGTCCCTGTGTCAGGTCGACGGCAAGTGGCGTTATCCCCTGCCTCACTGTTTGGCGCCTTGCGTAGTGCCGCAGATCGAGAAGGGTCGAATAACCGTGGCGGGTCACGAGCGCGATCACATAAACAACGTAACGATAGTCGAGCACGGTGCTAAATTGCTCGTATCCTGTATAAAGAATTACGAATTCGCGGCAAACAGCACACCCGTCGTGTGCGTAAACGGCACCTGGTCGATATTCCCGAGCTGCTCGCCGGCGAGATGCAAGCAGATGCCGAAGACACCGAAGAACGGTATGGTCATCGCGCCGAAGACGGATCACGGTATGAGAGCGGTTTTCAAGTGCAAGGACGGATTCAGCCTGGTAGGCGGTGGTCCGAACAATTCGTCGAAGCACGTCGAGTGTCGCTACGGGAATTGGACCGGCGACATACCTCATTGCATCGAAGTTTACTGCTCCTTTCCCGGATACCTTGAGAACGGGAAAGTACTTCTCGTCGGAAATATGGGTGTCTACGACTATCGTCCGTACGTGAAGAAAGTACCGAACAACAAGCAGATAATGTACGACTGTGACAAGGGTTACGTGCTCAGCGAGGGAGCACCCGGCGCGACTTGCATCGGTGGGAACTGGAGCCCTCGTGAACTTCCAGCCTGTCTTCCAGGTCAGCATCCGCGTCTTCGTTGGAGCAGACGGCGCAGATCTATCGACATTGCCCAGAACAAGTCCAACAACACGACCGGAAGTTACAGGAAATTTATCGAATTTTTCCGAAGAATCGGCAAGAAATTATTGCATCTGGAGCTCAACAAATCTCATCACAGCGCGAAGAGAAACTCCAGACTGGCCGAGTCGTCGAATTCTTCGCGGAGCAACGAGACTGAAGAATCTGAGAGGATTCACAATAGAGTCGACGAAAAAATCGACGACGGAGGATCAAAGACTGCCACGAACAATACGAACGAAGTGCCAATGACCCGGAAGAAACACACGGGCCACAAGAACAAATCGCGTCTCAGAGACGAGAAGATGATAGACTTTCTCCGTGTAGTTTATCGAAAACTTCGAAGAATCGACTCTAAGAGAAGCAACAACGGCACGAACACCAGTATGCACGATCTGCTGAATCTCATGAGTAAGAACTTCTTTCACGTTGATCTTGCGGAATTGCGAAAGAACAATTCCGGCCGGTCGCACGAGGGTTTCGAGGTGCGGAATCAGCGCGAGTTCACGAAGCTCAAGCGCGAGTTCGAGAGGATAATGAAGTTTTACAACAAGTCACTGCGATGGAGCGAGAAGCAGAGCCGCAAAGAGTCGAAGAAGAGAAAGATCGAGGGACACGGCGAAAAGAAGATCAAAGTCTCGAAGGACAAGAAGAAGAAGAGAAACAAATCTAAGAGTTACTACAAGGGTTTCTACGAGTTTATCAATGGCTACGTCAACGAAAAGCTCTCGATACTCGAGACCCAAAACGGCACCGACGAATTGATGAGAAAAATGAATATCGACAAGTTCACCGTTAGAAACGGTACGACGTTTACCGTCGGTGAGATATACGCGTTCTTCAAACATATCATAGAAAATAAATTGAACACGGCCGACGAGGCGGTGGTCGAGGCTGCCACGACGACGGGCAGTACGATCGAATCAAAGGATATCGAGGAAATAAATGATAATCAAACATCCGCCGCGACTACTAGCGCAGTTGGAACTACGACACCGACTACCGTCGGTGAGTCGAGACTGGATAACGAGATTCCGACTATCTCCACGAGCAGCAACAAACAACAACACGAAGTTAAGAAACACCGTACAAAGCGAATACGGAACGCCGTTGAGGAAACGACCGCCGCGTATCAGAACAGGAAATTGCTCTCGGTACATTCGCCGCTTAGCAACGTACGCCCGAAGTCTACGGTCGCCCAGAATTTCCACGCCATGAGCCCCGAGGCAATGGCTAAATCAAAGCAATTCACTCTGAACGGATTGGACGCGCAGCAGCAGAGCCGCTCAAAGAGGTTCCTGCCACCGTCGGAGCTAGATAATCAAATAATACTTAAGAATCTTTATCTTAACGCGTACGAGGACGAGTACAGGGCGAACGTGAGACGTTCGATAACCCAGAACAATCGTGCCAATTGGACTGCCCTCCGACGGCGCAAGGGAAATCTCGATCATTACGAAATTAAGTAATGTTTTTAATTATTAATAATGTATTTGTGATATTATGACGAAGAAGATAAGGTGAATACTAAAAAAAATTCAAAATAAAGAAAAAAACAAAAACACACATGACAACAAAAACCACAATCGACACACAAAACAAAACAAACACTAACAAATTTATTAAGCCATTTACCAATTACCAAACGATTTTAGGTGAGTATACACAAACATTATATTATACAATAGTTGACGGTGTTAATCCTTCCACATTGAAATCCATAAAATTAATTGTATCGTGTATTACGCTTTTTGAGGAAATAATAAAATAAAGAAAAAAAAAATGAAGAATCTTTCTCACGACGATCGTCGATGTATTATAGAAAATATAAATGAATCTTATATTGCGTTATAAGACGATCAATCTTTGATTCGATCAGCGGTACTTTTAATATCGACTCTCACACGGAGAGATAGAGACGGACAGAGGGAGGAAGAGGTGATTGGGCCGACACTTATCGCGCATGACGTGTATCGATCGTATCGACACGCCACATTTACCTCTGCGAGAGGGCCCGACAAAGTTCACGTTTCATTAAACGGAGACACGCGACGAGTAGATACGAGCCGCCTCTCACACTTGCCCTCCATCGTCAACGTGTTATCGGCAAGCGACATTAAATTATCCATCGTATTGCGCCCATTTAATAACACCTCTGGTAATTGAGTTCCGAAAATAGCTGTGGCGACGCGATCGTCGAGAAACTCGTGAGAGTATGTAGCGAGGGGGAGGGGTGGTTTGAAGCGTGAGGCAATGAGAGACAGGAGGTGCGGCCTGCAGAGGAAATGCGTAACGCGCACCCCGCAACCGCGGTGGCCGTCGAATGCCTGTCAAATATCCGAAGTACCATTAATTACGTACCAATTATAATTCGCGAGTGGGCATGCTGGTTCGCCTTCTGATTCCATCTCTTTGCTGCCGATGCAGTTTCAGCAGCGCGGAACCGTGGCTCGTTAACGCACTGGGAGAGGAAAAAGAAGGACACCTTCACGGACGATTGAAGCGCGTGTGAGAGTCACAACCCACGAAACCTTTAGTCGACAAACATGAGCTTTCGCGTGCAGATAAGACGAATGTCGTTTGCATGCACTGACGGGAGATCGTATAGGTGATACAATCGAAGCGCGATCCATCGGCTTCGGGGAACTTCTAACTGTTTAATTGAGGAATTTATCTTTTTATGACTCCGGTAGAAATAACTTTAATTATCTTGTGTGGGTTAACTTGTTTTAATTATTATATCTATTCATTATTTACTTTATGCATCTGTGATTATATTTATCATGTTTTTATTTTTATTTCTTACGCCATGTACGTAAATTTTTGTCGCGAGGCATTACGACGGACGTCATGCGTGACCGATAGAGATAATATATCGAGGAACTTAATTGATCTAGATTTAGATCTAGATATACTGAATCGATACGCTAAAAAAACATCGCTCGCGGGCTGCTAAAAAGATATACTATTATTTTTAATAAAAACACTGGGAAAAAAATTGAATGATTGAGTGATCAAAACAAGAACTTACGGGTGGCGAAACAAATTTTTGCTTGATCGAACGAAATAACTGTCGCAGTAAGTAAAGAAACATTCGATTCGACGGCCTGTTAGTGTGACTAACGAGGTATTCCTTTCGAGCAACCAAACATTTATTTCGCCACCCATTAGCGTACGTTTCGTTGACTCAATTGATTTTTTTTTCAGTCATTGAATTTTTTTTTATTTCGCTGCTGTACTATAAACAAACCGTCATAAATATAACGAGAAAGTTAATGGAATGTCCACCGGTAACTGAATCTGATTCTCGCCACACTCAGGCAAAAAGAAGTTACTTCGACGAGTGCCCCGCGAATAAATATTCATTTAAAATAAATATTTATTTCAATAAAAAAACATGTTTGTTAGCGGGTCACCCGTCAAATAAACAATTTTTGTGGTCGTATCGGATGTGTGCATAACAGTACATACAGGAAGAGCATTCACGCATCGGCAGTCGCACATTCGAGAATCAATAACCGGTGAAATACCACGGATTCTTGAGAGCCAAAGATCGTTTTCACAATCTTAACGCGTACGATCTACCGGCTATCGTTGCAACGAGACGTGGCTCGTAGAGTAAAGTGAACGTTGGCTATAGGCGGTTCTCGTGTAGTTTGATAAAGCTTAATAGATTCCGGGCGTTCTCTTCGCCGGGAACCAGGGATACCCGGGGAACCTGTGCGCGCGGACCATAGAAATTAATCGATGCACACCGGGCTCTCGCACAGCTATACATATGTATAAGAGAACGATATACCGATACCTTGGCAACGCGAGACAGAAGCCGGGAGACAGAGCTAAAGCGAGAGACAGAGAGACCAGTCGCGAACCCATTAGCGCGCTTGCGCTCCGGTGAAAGGAAACAAAAAAAAAAAAGAAAAATGCGTGCACGCAGCACACGCACCCCTTCACTAATTTATTTAGTCGAGCAAAGTTACCCAAGCTCGCTCGCACGAGAGGCCACGAATTCGCATCGGCAGCGTTTCCCTCTCGGTCAGTGCTAATCGCGCTAAGCAAGCGAAGTCCAGCGATAAGTGGCCGGGTGCGAGAGGCGCGAACTCGTGCTGCACCGGTCCAGTTAGCGTTTCGACATCGGCGAACTGATAAACAAAAGAAATTCGAAGCACTCCCATATGCACCTCCGAGTTCAAGCTAAGAATACCTCGAACGAAAGACTCTGGAGCATTGCTCTCGAAGAAGCTCGCGACGAGGACTCGGCTAACCGCTTCGCTAAAATTCTGAGCTAAGGGGAGGAGGTCGAAAGACCGCTCGGCTGCGTCCAGTTCGACGAGCCAGAGTCGATGGCGCGTTGGCTTTGAGAGAGGTGTCGAGGCGATTCATGAACGAGATTAGTCGCTGTGCGTGTCCTGGGGGGCGAGACAGGTGGTCCCAGGTGGCAAGGACGCAGCGGATCACCTTCCGCTGCGGTTGTGTCTGGAACGTGACGACGAGAGCGACGCGCCGGTCGTGAATCAGCGAAGCGATGATGGACCGATGTTGAGGAGATCTCTCTGATGTTGCAGTGGGGAAGAGACTCGAGAACCGGAGACGAGGAACCGATGAATGAATACGATGGGTACGGGAGAAGGAAAGGGCAGAAACGAGGAGTAGAAGCTCTCCGGTTCGTGAGAAGAAGGATCGCTCGAAGGCCTCTCCCGGATGATAATCTCATTGAGCCAAGAGAGCAAGGAGTTAAGCGGTGCGGGCTTCCTGCCAATTCACCGGAGAGCCAAGTGTCGCCGTTGCAACGCGACGGCATCAATGCGGGGGCGAAGCGAAAGAAACTTGCCCGTGAGCTCGTGCACACGCCGGCAGCAGTGGAGTTCCTCTCACTCCTCAATGAACGGGGTATTTTACTCGGGATTTGCCTAGATACTACGAGCTCGATAGTAGGCGTGCCGGAGGAGCGTCGTATATAGGCGTCGTGCAGCCATTGTCCCACTGAGCGCCTTCATCTTTTCCCTCCTTTCCTTTTTCTCGTCAATGGACTCGTAGTTCCATGGTATCGAGCGCGTACTACATCGACGGCGAAAGCAAAAGGCTTGGAGGGGCTCCCGGTCTTCTCGAATAGATCGGTGGAGTAACCGAGCCGGCTGGTGTTTTTATGAATGTCCAGTAGCGAGATGTCCAGCCACGAGTCTTTCAATCGAGTGGACGCTGGCTGGACACAATGAACGAAGTGGCCGGTAAATCGTTTCGGTACCTCGACACGCTGGACGATGGTGGACGATTTTCCGGAAGCTCCACCGAAGCCTCTCCCTTTCTTCCTCGAGTGGCTGAATAATCGCTGAGGTGTCTCGATCTCTCGAGGGACTTTTGGATAGCCTCTGAGATCGGAGTTTCAAGATACAAAGCTTTCTTGGGACCAGGTGATCATCTCTCCCGCTAGGCATACGCGAGTCCCTGGGAGACTCACGTCCTCGGAGAATATCCCCATATTTATTGGGCTCGTCTGACGCGGCGAACTTAACGGCTCGGATAAACTTCGAAGAAGCTACACACCGTTGGTGCGTCGAGATTTAATAAAAATTAGCCTCGCATTCCTTTCGCCTCGATGATTTTAATGTCCTCCCTTTTACCGCCTATAAGTCCTTGATTAAAATTCTTTACGAGGTTTAATAACCAGAGGAATGCATTAGGCAACGGTGCGCTGCGTTTAATGAAAAAAAAAGGAAACGTCTGCTGTGGATTTTTCACGCTCGCCCAGCGGAAAAGAGCCTCCCAGGGCGCGGTTATTGGGATCGCTAATTTGGCAGCTGTGGGTGACCTAAACCAGAGATTATGACACTTTCGTCGTGGTTTTTGCGCTCGAATATCGCAAAGCGGGTGGTGCAAGAGGAAGGCGTTGAGGCGGAGGAAAAAGAGATGATCGCCGTGCGCGGTCCCGCTGGCTTTCAATTCTATCGTCGTTTCGCCTCGGGGGCACCGCGTCTCGTCTCTTGCTCGGAGGGGGCGCGAGAGGATTTAGCGACGGCCCTCTAGGTGGTCCTTCCCGGTTCTCCCGTCTCTCTCGTCTCTCTTCGACTACTGATTCCCCCGAGACGTCTCCACTTAGCCAGTTTCGCGCTCCGAGGCCATCCCTTTTGCCGCCGCTCTGTAATCAGCCGAGTGTTGTGCCCATTAACACCGAACGGGAAGAACGTTTTTAACGCCACGAATTTCAATAACGTCGGCGGGTTTTCGCCGCACGGCTGCTGTTGCCGCAGTTTCTCGCCTCTGGTTCTGCTGCACGGGCTGAGCCTCTCGCACACACCCGCTCGGTCCCGCAGCGCTGCCCCGGCACAAACAGCGAAATTCAACGGGTGTACGTAATGACCGCGCAACACCGAGAAAGAGCGGGAGAGGCGGAAAAGGGGCATCCCAAAAGGGAGCTTGCTTTTGCTCACTGCTGCTGCGAAGTTGCAAGGGGTTTTGTATCGGAATTCCAGCCGAGGAGCTCCGGCAACGATGCCATTCTCCGCCGAATCTCTCCATCCCGAAACTCTCCTCACCCTCGCCCGGGTCGCCTCTCTACGCCGAAATACCCGACGGTCCGTGAATTTTTCGCAGGGCAAAAAACTTTTACAATCTTCTATACCGTTGCTCGGACCTCGGCGCCGCAGCGCCATGAAGAGCCTTCTCAACGTACCGGCACTTTTTCAGTATTTTACGTATTCAGCGTAGACCAGCGGCGCGATTCCCGAGCTCAACGATCATTCAAGGCTGGCGGACGGCGGAAAGATAATTTTGTATTTTGCTTTCAACGAAAGTTTTCGTATCGAATTTTCAGCTGTCAAGCAAGATGCAATTTTTTTTGTGTAGAAAGCAACACATTTTTTTTACGTTTTTCATTCGAACCATATCGGTTCAATCTGATTAATCTTCGCCGAGGGAAGGTGACTCGAAAAGTTTCGTCGAACAGGTGTGATGAACTTATTTCGTGACTCCGCTCCAGATGTATCGAAGGCTCTTCGATATTTTCTTATCCCCATTATTTTCTTTCGTCCAGCACTTCGTCCAAACTCCGGTCGGTAATAATTATGCAGTGTTCTCTCACACGGCACGTTTCTCGCCTCGCGTGTGTGCTCGCCACCTCCCGAGTTTGAAACCGAGCCACGGATGAGGACGCTCGATTACACGCCGGTTAATTTCAATAACGAGATTCGCCGTCTCTTATAAAGTCCGCGGGGACGGGCCTTAAGTGAATTTCGATGGGACAGGACGGGAGTGCAGCGACGTGCTGCCGGTTCCTCGGCTCGATCCATCGATCGAACGCTGTTTATATAGGTATCAAGCTGAGACTCGACATTGATGGTGATTGCGTCGCTTCTGCGCTGCCACACTCCGGCGTCGATGCTACCCGCGCGATGCGACGTCTCGCACGGTCACCGTCGGACCACTCAATTTCGTCCAATTTACCCGTCCACCTATGCCTCCCTTTCTGCGCTGCATTTCGCGAGGAACGAGGTTAATTCGGCACGAAAGAGACGAGTCGCGAAAAACAAGCCAATGGATATTTCGTTTAAAAGGCACTCGCTTCGGCGACGGTACTCGGAGCGTTGGTCTCAGAAATCGGGCCTTTCTTATTACAAAAAAAAAAAAAAGAAAATAATAATAATAATGAAGAGAACTTATCCGTTTACAAAAGATGAAGTCATGTACACGCCAGTTTGCGATGTTAAATTGGCCCGCGCGCATCGGGCTGAGCCTGCTCGGCTCGGCTAATTATTTCGTCGAAGCGATATACTTATGCGTCTCGAGCTGAGCGTCATTGGAGCGATGCTCCGAAACACCGCGCGGCGCGGGGTCGCATGTGCACGCACTTCGGGCTCGCACGAAGACGCCAGGATTTGCGAGCGACAGACGCGCAGCGGAGCCTTCTCTCGTGTCGTAATACGTGTGCGGGGCCTGCACGAGTTAATCAAACCCTCGAACCGGGAGGGAGAGAAAGAAGGAATTGCGGTTTAGCACGGCAAGCTTCGCCGAGGCTTTAATTGCCGCATTTATTTTCAACTTCTGCTTTCCGTGCCCGCCGCCGATGTTGCACTACTGACGGACTGGCCACTGACAACTCGTAAAATCTCGTCTCTGCAAATAATTTCTTGGTCACTTCGCGAAACATAATAAGTACCCTTGCAGCGTACGAGTGTACATTCACAAGCATCCGACATCACACGAAACAGCCTCTTTCACTTCCTCAAAGATTGACAACTTAATATACACGAAAAATAAAATAAAAAATATGTGGGTCATTGTACGGTCTCCTCCCTTTGTAATTTCCCCGTTAAACTGTCCCAATTGTCAGTACGCGCCCTGACTCTCCGTAGCGTAATGAAGACAACTGCATTTCTTTTGCGAATAAAAATGTAGGTCGATATTCGAGCTCTTCTTTTCGTGATTTCTCTTTAAATTATCGGAATTTTCATGACCCATTGTAACTCTCTTTATGCTAATAAGGACAACCCAATTTGTTTTTTTTAAGTTAAAAAAATCAGGTTTATCCTCCTATTTCATGATTTCCCTTGGGATGGTCCACCCGTAATTTGGCACTTCTATCGAAATCGAATCCTCTCGGGGTGCCGCGTCGATAAATGTGCACGTATACGCGGATATACGACGCCTCGACATACCCTAAATCGACTATCGTCTCGCCATGAATCATAGGATTTGAGGATGAATTAAACTCGCACAAGCGGTAGAGCCAGTTCGATTCGTAACACAGACCTTCGCTTGTGGGGAATGGTCGAGCAGTGTGTACCGCTGCCGGTGGTCTCCTCCTCTTGTGTACCGGAGAACACTGCTCGCTGCATATTTCGAGAGAGAGCCACTCGAATATCTCGCATGAACGAAATTTAACCAGCGAATATATACATATATATATATACCACTACCGTGCATTGGTCATTGTGAACTGCTTTCCAATCCTGCGTGGACCGCGGTGAAACGGTCTCGCTCACATTCGTTTTCTCCTCCCTAATACACCAAGCAATTCTTCATCCCCCTTTCTGCGTTTGGTCCTTCTCTCCGTCGGTCTATCCCTTTTCTTTCGTCGGGTCGCGAGCGCGCGCTCGCCATCAGTTCTTCCTTTTTTTTTTCTTTCTATAAACTCGATGGATCTTTTTATAACCGGCTTTATGGAGGGACGCACAGGTGGCACAAACGAAAGTAGTTCCACGAGAGAGACAGAGCCGTGAAGTGGAGAGCGGGAGGAACACGCGGTATTGTTGGACCACGAGGATATCTCGTGCCTGGCCACATAGCGTTGTGTGGATTGTTCCGAAATTGAGTCCTTTGAATAGCCCCTTTGACGTCGCGGTGGACAGAGCCCGGTGCCGCGGATCGCGTAATCGAGCTTTTACGATCGTATACGTGAAATGAAAACGGTGCTTTTTTGTACCTTTTTTTTTTTTACTGGCCGATGCTCGTTGGCTGCGTAGAAAGGGTTGACAAACGACGGTTGACGCGCCTACCGGCGTGACATCGCAATGTAGCTATGACTGTCCGATAGAAAATCCTGGTATACAAGGCACCCGTCTGGCCAGATTCATTGTAAAACCGGACTCTCGAGAAAACCTGACCTCAGAAAACACGACTTAAACTCTCTTGGTCATCGGACGCTGCAAGGACGTCTCGAATCTACGTCGTTAAAGCATTCAATGCGCCATCGGCTGTGATTCATTTGTATAATCCTCTTAGAAAGGAGACTTGCATCCTGTTCGAGCGTCTAATGCTGTAAATTGTGCTCGAGTGGGCAGAACGATAGAAGCTACGGTGACTACTGTGTTACCATTGGTTTAGCAGGGGAGAAATTTCGAGGTGGAATTCAACGGTGGCAGCGATCGTAGCGTCAGTTTTTGGCACTGGTGGGCTCACGAGAATTGACCAAGAGCGACACCTTCACGGTAAATAAAGAATAGTAAAAGATGTGTACAACTTGGTAAAACTGATTCCATATATGGCTAAAACATTAATTTTTATTCCGATAAAGATTGAAATCCTGACTGCGATCATATTGGATCCGCATGTACTAAAAACTGTGCAAACGGCAGGGCCATACGTTTGTTACATTGAAAGATATTACGGGTGACTATATCACCCGCGTGACCATATCACCGCGGCTTACCCTACATTTCGCGGTATAAAAATCGCTATATCTAAGGAAATATTGATGATATCGAAATTCTGAAAAATACTCTTTTTTTATCAATGTAGGGTAGAACGGGGCAAAATGGCGCAGCGCGGCAAAACGTCATTTTCCAATAATTTTTGCATGCCCGAATTCGCCCCATCAATACATCAGGCTTTTCTGCCCCGTTTTGCCACCTTGTCCGATCCAAAAATGATTGAAAAATTTAGTTTTGCCCAACTGCCCCGTTTTGCCCCATTGCCCCATTTTGCCCCGCAGCAGCACACTTACCTATAGCGTGCTGCTGCTTTCGAAATTGATATTTTGAATAGAAGACTGACAAGTTAGCGAAGCCCCCGGACTGTGTAATCAGATTACATTCGGCGCGAGGCTCCCGTACGTGAAGGCTTAATGGTTAGTAATAATTTTGTCGTACTGTACCTGATTCACAGAAATAGAATACTCGATACTATTTTATTCCTCTCGCGACCGTAGCCAGTAGGAATCTATTGTAGAGAGACATTGCTTTTCGGCGTGCACTCGCGGGATCGAACCGCAATCTCTTTCCCAATGAATCGGCCGAGTGGAGCGATCATTGAAGCGCGAGTATATACCTCGACGAAACTCTCTCCCCCTCATTCTCCCTCCTTCAAGATGGGAATTCCGTTCACGTACCTATCGCTCCTACAAATCCGAACGAAAATTCCATCGGAGAATCCGTCGGTCGCGGCGGATTGTATTCGAAGACCAATTATCAATCGATAAGTAGCTACGTGTCTGGAATGAGGTAGAGAGAGAGAGAGAGAGGGACAGCAAGTTCGTCTTGCAATTTATCGGAGCGATGAAAAAGATTGAACCCGGTACAATACTCGCGGATCGCGGGGAACCTCGTCGTTTACCCGCTCGAGCGAAAATCCAATTACAGTACCGAATTCGTGGGAACACCGGAGGTATACGTTTGTACCGGCACCGGCCCCGTACCGGTGCCGGTGCGGTATGTACGTACGGGCACGGGGATGATACCCGGACGAAAATCTCCTTTGTAATTAAAGGATATAATGATGTCCCTGTTGAGAGCCGGTATCGGCGATTCGGCCGGATCGCCCTCGACGAAATTCAACCTGACCCGATCCCTCGTCTGGCACAGTGCCCCGGCTTGTGCTTTTCCCACAGCGCACCGCCGCGCTGGATCGCATGACTTGGCGTTTTGCTCGATGGCAGACTGAAAGGGCGGCGTTGTTTTAGAACGCAGCCCTCTCGCGTGCGGCAACGTCCGGACGTCATCGCGCGTTGATGCTCTTCATCAGCGAGCGGGGAGATATAATGATGAGTCTTGTATTATAGGAACTTCGGGCAGTGCTTCGGTGTCCGGGGAATGAATGAAAGGCCTGTGATACTTTGTGGTGGAGTGCGAGGTTCCAACGGTCTGGGCACACGAGTCGATAAAACGCCTCCAGTTCTTGTGTTTTGTGATAGGCAGGAGTGACCGGGGCTACTTGACGCACTTGACTCAGCGACGTTGCAGGCTGGAGGGAAAAAATAGAATTAGCTTGGGATTTTTTTTTATATATACAGTCGAAGACAAAGAGAATACTGATTTATCTAGAAACCGACGGAAATTGATAGCAACATTTTATTAACCTAATATTTTTTATATTTTGATCATAACTGTTTCTATTTACATAGTATCGGGCACCACGAATAGTTTCACATGCACCATATGAATTGTTTCTGGTAAAAACGAGTATTTAGTATTGCATCAATTATTACTGAATGATCCAATAATTAATGTCGAGTCCTATACGAATTATTCAATAACATTTATTTATTCCGATGTATAAATGATTTCTACACAGAGTGATTTTTTTTTGGGGATGAAAATTTGTGTCTTTTGTCATGTCGAAAACTGATAAGCCAGATCGGGGTTACTTTTATGTTCCAAATATGATGATTGGAACATAAACGTAACCCCGGTCTGACTTATCAGTTTTGGACATAACAGAAGGATCAAGTTTTGTGGGGACGGTTGCCTCGTATTTCACCTAGCCACGTGAAGTCGTCGAGAATGGAATTTAATAGCGCATGAGGCGGAATATATTTTAACGTAAAAAAAATATCTGTCTCGGGTACGTGTGTTTTATGTCGAGATGAAATTCGATTTTTTTTCTTTTTTTTTTTTTGTAGACAGGTCTTTTGTGAGCTCTTCTCATAAAAATATCCTCGCTCAGGTTTTTCCCTGGCCGCGCGTTCACGGGTGGCCCCCATGAGGCGACGCGAACGATACATAGCCGACGAGAACATAGAGAGACGACAGCCTCGTGTCTCATCATTATTCACTTTCGATAACAAGGAAGAGACGCGGGGGCGTGGGCGGACTTCTCCTCGCAGGTAGATTCAATAAGAAGGAAAATACATCATCAACAACGAAAACTGATGTAAGTTTCGTCGTGAATGAGTTAAACATATTTCGTTGTAATATGCACGCGAGACTGGAATATAAATAAGGCGCGAATGACGTGCGATCAAGCTCGCCTCCGTCGTTATTGCGCGGTTGAATATTTTTTCACGACTTTTGTCGAGTTAGCGAGAAACGATAAAGAACACGAAGAAAAAAAAAGCATCGAGCATCGAACGTCCCGGCAGTTCTCGCGGACTCTCCGACGCGTCGTTTTCTCTCAAACTTACACGAATTATAATTCTTCCACCAGCGAGGAGGGAAGGTGAAGGGGAGGGACACAAAATAATCGCTACTTGATGGGGACTTAAGGTGATTCTGAATGGTGCCTAACGACTTGGTGGCCGCGTCACCGCGGACTTCGAGAGAGTCTGCTGCGACCTGGTCGCACCAAATAATACGAAGTCACGCTGTGTCGAGGGTCGTCTTCCTCGTCGCGGACGCGCAAGTTTCCCGCTATGCTCTCGAGAGTGCAGATAGTGTCCTCCCACACAGTCATCACATCGTTATATCGTTTTGCTCCTTAACCTTTCGTGCATCGTTCACCTAAGATTCCCCCCTCCCGTCCGGCACTTATAACGAGATGCTGCACTCCGACTTCTCGCGCTCGGGCGAACATTAAAAGCCTTTTTAATAACCCAATAACACATATACCGGTAGAAAAAAAAATCGCAATAACTTCGATCGAAAATTGCAAGGGAGAGAAGTAAAAAAATATAAATCTTGCGGATGTTTAAATTATACCGTAGCTGATATCCGATGCAGGGCTCGGGATTTTCTTTTAGCTTGCACGACAAAGAACGGTGGTCTGCGAGGAGCGTGGTGGAGATCCCAGCAGGGCTTGAACACCGCACGGCCCGAAGGACAGCCTGCTGAGTTCTTGTGGTGCCCCATGGACTTCATGGGGCCACGCGGCTGTTTCTTCGTTTGGTGGGGATGCCGAACGGGTCCCTCACTCACGCTTTCGTACCTTCTTCTTCTTCTTCTTCTTCCTCCTCTTCGTCGTCTTCTTCTTCACCCTTGCCCTGACTCGAGAGAGGCCACTTTATTCACAACCTTAACCTCGACTCGGCCTTTACCCGAGGTGGGTCTCGAATGTCTGATTTATTTATTGTTAGCGGTCCCCCACAAAAACCTCGGCTCGATCGTCAAGATGGGCGGATCGATCTACGAGAGATAACGGTTGCGTAGCCTCGTGGCAAGGGTGTTTCCGTGTCTACTGTAACGGGCGAACATTCAACTTCCCAAAAGTGAGGGCGGTTCCCGAGGCTACTACGAGCGTCCTAAGCATCAACGGACAACAGTAAAAGTTTATGCAACCCCTTTAATGAAAGAACACATGAAACACATTTCGTTCCAACGGCTCCGAGAAAGCCCGAAAACAACCCTAGAAGAACGTAGCTGGTGGCTCAAACTGCCGTCCAATTCCCATTCACGTTCATACAACGTGCTAGTATATATATATACATATATACGGACGAAGAGTAGACGCGACGAAGATGTCGTCGGGAGCCCATGGACCTCACGCGGCGAAAGAGAGTAACGGGCGACAGGATGGCGCGCGCGTGACGCTGCACATCGGGTATCGACTTCGTGGTCATTGTCCAGCATCGCGAACAACGACTACGATACTTGGGCCAGCAGCAGCAGCGGCTACAGCAGCGGCAGCAGCACGGCGCGACGCGACGGTGAAATCCTCCAGGATATCAGGGGCTGAACGGTGGGACCTCACGCCGTGATCGAGCGCTTGTCAGGCTGGCTTGCGAAGGCCAGAGCGTGACCGCACTCTCCAATGTCGTCCCGCTGCTGGTACCTCGAGTCCTCTCGAGACTTCGACTTCTGGCGCTGCTTCTGCAACTCTCTTTCACTCCGCACCGAGATGCACTCCTCCGTCGTATGGGTGGGCAATCCAGCGGAGAACGCTCTTGTCGTTTCTTGGTTTTGGTTATTTTAGGATACACGAACGTGACGTTCTTTCCGTGCCCATTGGCAGTGACCACCGCAGCATCAATTCTCCGGGACACAACTATGTATATACACATGTATATATATTCTCGCGAAATAAGAATACAAGCGAACGCGCGAACGACGTTGCGAAGCTTGTTTTTATTGGCTTCACGAAGCACGAAAGCGAAGGAGCACTTGGACGGATGAGTGCGGCGGTGCGGCTGAAACTCCACTATGCGCCAGCGAAAATAATGAAACAGTCTGCAGTGGACTCGTCTTCTCTCGGGAACCAAGTTGAGCCCCGAGAAAAAGACACGTCTTCGAGGTTCTTTATGACGAGAGGGAGCTTTGAAAAAATAATCAGATTTTCTTCAGTATTTACGAAAAGTTTCTTCCGACTGTTGATACTTTGAAGTTGGAGGATTCTTTTTTTTGAGAAACGAGCCGTCGCGTCTGTTTGCTCCTGTCGGAAAGTCGACTTCTTCTTCCGAGGACTTTGAATCTTTCATTTGGTTCTCTCGTGGGAATTTCCGCCGTTCGGCCAATGTCGCCGACATTGCGATTTTGTCAAAGCCCCTTCGGCCGTTGCGAGGCTTTGAAGATGCGCCACATTATCCTTTCGCCGAGCAACATCGGTGGTTGTTCGTCCGTCGCGTCGCACGTTTGACCGTCATCCGTCCGGGCACGGTTCAGGACATCAGCTGGAATCTCTTTTCGAGCTGACAGCGTGATGTCTAGTTTACGCCTAGTTTGAGAAGCATGAACCGTGTGCGGTTGACTCTCTGCAATTTACTTCCATTGGTGGCACACACTGGCGTTACAGGGTCGGATGCTTTGACGGGCGTTTGTGAAGCTGGTCGGGACTGTGCCGATGTAGGAGACACGAGAGTTGCCGGGTACGGTGTTTGCTGAATCGAGTTATTCCGCACGTCCAGCATAGCGACCGCGAGTGAGAACAGTGAAGAGCTACGGGGGGAAAACAAGTTGGCGCTATGCCCGCGCGACTACACCAGATCCCGAAGTCCCTGTGGTTCATCCGACAATGCGCGAGTCAGTTTGCCCGTGCTCCACCGTTGTCCGCCCGGCTATATCCATATATCCCGAACATGGAGGACAGAGTCGATTGTGCCAACGGGACACAGATGTAGAGACGAAACACGGTTTCACGGAGTCCTCAGCGTCTCTTCCACGCTGCAACAACAATGAGCCCGTCCGAATGTTGGAACAACTTTTGGACAACTGCGTGAATCTAATTGTCTCGGGGGAGGCTGCGGATATTCGACTGCGCGAGTGTCTCTTCTTTTCGGGAAAATCTCTTTATCCTCGTGGGGACCACGTGATGTCTTTCTCGAAGGCATGTCGCGCGGCACGACAATGCGATAGTCGAAGGAGCTGCTCAGCGGCGCGTCCGGAAGAGGACTCTTCTTCTTTTCTCGTCCCTGGGGTAACGCGCGTGCCTCGAACGGTCGGTCGAAAGCCACAATGTCGGCAAAATATTTCACGTTTGCGACTGTCCCTGTCGGTCCGGCAGCGAGCATGGATGGCTCGACCACCCGGCAGGCTAATGCCACGGGTACGCGAGTTACCCACGTCCGTACAGAGGAGCGAGAAACGAGACCGTGAGGAAGGGTGTTCGGAGTTCCGAGCTCTCGCGGAACGAGCGTACCCCAGGCGCCCTTGTCCGTCGGACCTTGCTTTCTCTATCGATTGCCTTTTGACTTTCGGAGTCACGGTTCGTGAAAGACCGGTAACGAGGCTGACATCACTCGAGTCACTCAACTCTCACCGAGAGATCCTCTTACAACGCTCGCATCCACAAACTTTTTCCTTCCATGCGGTACTTCCCGTGAAACGTGCGTACATGGAAAGCGACTCTGGCGAGACGCGGCTCGGAAGCCTCGGAGACACAGAATTTCACCGCGAATACAAATTTTATCGTGGGAAATGCCAGAAACTCATTCTCCGTCAGAAAACTATTTCATATTCGCGGATAAAAGAAGGTAAAAAAAAAAAAACTATGAAAAACATCGGAGCTCGAGATCAGTTGATTTATTCACAGGAGATAAAAGCTTTTCTCAGTATACACTTCGTGTGGTAATGCTCTCTCGCGATACTTGATCGCAAGTGCAGCGCACTTTCTGCTTTTACTATTATCCCCATCTCGCAGAAGCAGAGCCATGCGACGAGATGCATTCCTACGCGTATTATGTATAGGAGCGAGGGGGGGGATTGGGGGGGGGGCGACAAGCATCGAACACAAAGTATAGACGTCTATAGAAGAAAAACGTCGGAGGATAGACGAACAGGAGGATGAAGAATGAAAGATAGAAAAGGAAAGGCAACACGACGTGAAAAAGGGTACAGTAAAACTATAAAGATACGAGCGTCCTATCTGTACGTAACCGCGCGGCGTGTTGCATAGGGAAGAGGCCAGCGCGCTGCAAATGCACCAACCACCTGTCCCATCCTAGAGAGTCTAAGAATAGAGTGTAAGCGCATTGCAGCACGCCAGCAAGATGCTGTTTTGCGTTTTGCTCGAGCGCATGCACGGGGGTCATGCATATGTGCCTCATCATTTTTTTTTCTCATCCTTTTTTTTTCTCCGCCTCTTTCTTTTATTTCGTTTTCTCTCCCGCCACCGAGATTCCGCACGCTCTCTTCCGGGGGGGCCATTACACGCCGCCCTCTCACTTCGTCTCGGAAACGTTGATTCCCCTCCCCTTCGCTCTTGACTCGCGCGGACGGATAATGAGAAAAAAAATCGTCGAATAATTGCGGCGACCTCGCTTCTGCGCTCTCCCGAGCGTTGTTCTCTCGCTTCGCCGTTCGCGCCCGACGACGAGCCTTTAACGGACCGTTGCTTCTGGCTGTACAACGCACCGCGGCTGCCGCTCGATTGTCGTTGACTGCGGACTGATTGAAACCCGCGTGCTCTCCTCTCCCGCAGGCTCCTGCATATGCCTCGCTTTCGTCATTCATACCGCACTGTGCACATGCGGTCTCCGCACCTTCACGCGTCTCTCCGCCATTCTCCGTGCAGCGATACAAGTGCCGAGGTGTGCGCGCACGCCGCTCGGCACGACAGCGAAGGCATGAAAACGAGAGAAAGAGAAAGCTGACGGTTGCCCCTTTGATTTTACGAAGCGCCGGGCGCAACCATCTCTCTGCACTTTGGCGGGCACGTGTGTGCTGTATATCCTTGCGTTGCGGTCGATCTCGTTATCGAAAAAAAAAATCCCACATCGCGCTCGATTGTCTGCCTTTTCTTACCTCGCGGACTGTAACAACGTTGTGCTGTATAGGTCGTTGTATTCTTGCCGCAGCTGTGGTTGCGCCAGATAATTGTTTCCTCGTGTTTCTCCTCTTTTTATTTTTTTTCAAGCTTCGTGCTTATCCTTCATCGTGTACGTACAAACGAGAATTCGATGAACCGCACGCGGCGGGCGTTCGGTGTACCAATTGGAAAAATGGCAAAGGACGAACCTCGGCATCGTCGACGTTCGACTCGGATTTTATTTATTCTTACCATTTTTTTTTTTTTTTTTTTCATCGCAATAACCGCTGAGTTGCCGGTGTCCTGGCAGCGAGCGACAGCGCGCCGTCCCCCAGAGTAGAATCGGCGAGACCGGACGTTAAACTGCATCGACCTACTTCCCGTCCCTCGAACTTACGCCGGCTCGCTCGCGTCTCGCTTCCAGAGATGAGTTCGGCTTCTTACATTCGGTGAAGAAGGAACTAATAAATGGTAAACGAACGGGCGGTCGTTGGGCTGACTGCAAGGTATATAATGCGAGGGGGCAAAAACGATGACACTCGAACGCGCCGCGAACCGAAGGGGTGGAAGGGTGAGCTTTTTTTGTTCGGTGCTTCCGTCGTATACCGCGAGCTGCCGCGCAGGGCCATTCGTCGTGCGCGTCCGATCGTTCGGGCGCACACTCCGCTTTTGCGGTGCGCCTCCGTACCGCCGCATCGGGGAAAAAAGAAGTCGCGGGAGATCCTTCTTTCCCGCTCGCTCTTCTCTCGTGCTCGATTTTTTTCGTCCCGTTCTTTCGCGAACCTCTCCCTCTCTGTTTGCGAGAGAGAAAGAGGATCGGTTCGATCGCCGAGTGCACCACCTGCCATGACTCACCGGCTCTCACTCCCTCGGTCTCTTTCTCGGCTCCCCCGCAAAACTTCGCCGGATTACAAAGACTTAAATACCGGTCGTTCGGCGAATGTATAGCGAGCTCCTCTTTAACCGCAAAGAGGCTCGCACGAGTCTCTCCCGGCGAAGTGAGTCGAAGGAGGAACGGCCCCGTGCGCAGCGTACGCGGGACTGAAAGGATACCACGAAAGGATTGAACGACGAGTGGGTGAGTGAGGCGAGGAAGGAAAGAAAGGAGCGAGATAAATTGACGTTGAAAAGAAGGCAAAAAGGGGGCAAAGAGAGGAGGAACTGAAGCGCGAGGCCCTCGAGGCTCCCATGGGCGTCGCGGTGCTAGACTGGCACGTGAAAAATAGTGACCATCGTCCTGGATTAGCCATTCGTTAAAGTTATAGCCCGTTAAAAATGGCGAATCCCTCTGGCCGAGTCGGGAACACGGGGTCACCGATCTCCGGAGCTGGGTCACGCTTTCGAGGTCGGAAGAGGAATCGGCTCTGTGCCCGGACATGCCGTTGGAACGAGAAGGAACCGAGCTTGTCTCGGACGAGCCTAGACAGACTGACACAATGATTCGAGGTTTTATGGATCTCCTGTCATCCGTGGAATCTTTTTTTTACTGCTCAGCATCTCGACCCACTTTCCTAAGACGAAGCTTAAGCCTTCTGGGAAGATCGACATAAAAAACATGTTCTCAAAAGAAATATCGTTTAAAATTTTGCCAAAAATAAGGCATATCAAAGGTTAACGAAACAACGCTCGAAGCAGGCGTATTCGCTCGATCTACTGATTAATATGAACGAGACAAGTACGATATACTGAGAATATTATGATTGATTATGCCATTATGCTATTATGCCCCAAACATCGTGACCCAAAAAATTCTCGTCATCGGATGTATGCGTCAATACCGGCTCGATGTGTTTCTCCGATAATAGTGAATGAAGTTACAACACGAACATGTAATTGAGCTCACGCACGAAAGTAATTAATTTCTGGCTGCAAGTCACACGCGATTCAAGGACGTTTTTATGGGCGTTCGGAAGCCGAATATTTTTCCGGACGCACGCGTCGTGCAACAAGCTGATGTTGCTGTACCCGCCTTTTTTATTTTTTTTTCTTTCGTTCCTTTCATCCTTTCTCACTTCCTCGAGATCTCTTCGTGCGCGCAACGTAGAGAGCGCCCGTATATGATACGAGACATTTTTCACGTCAGCTCTCGCGGGCTCTCGTACACGGAATATATTTTACGTCCTCACGTGTGAGACTCCACACGCTCGCGCGTATAACATCGCGTACGTACGCTCGCTCTCGTCTCCTTCGTGCGGCGCTATCCTCGCAGCGCGGTATAAAGTATGTGCGCGAGCTGTGTGCTGTGCGCTCTCTCGCGGACTCGCATAAATTACGAGGCGAGAAAATGGAGCCGTGACAGGAGACAAAACACTCGAGAGTCGTTTGTGTGTCTTTCACGGACCCGGGCGTCCAACCACCAGCAGGTTCCTAGATCCGCCCGTTGGATATCTCAACTAAACGCAAACGCCACCCAAGGTGTCAGTCCGATGCCAGATGGCACCTCGAGATATAACTGCGCTACGAAGGAAGGGGAGACGGGAGACACGCCGACTCTCTCGGCGACGCATTAGCCATTTTACGGTATGAGAGAGACGCGTCGGCCTGCAGCGATTCTTTTCGAAGTAAAAAAGAAAACAGAAACAAAAAACCCTCGGGGAAGCAACAGATTGAACCTGCGAGAATCGTGGCAAGTGGGTGACAATAATACCGTCTCTGGTCCCGGAGGCTGAAAAGAGGAAACGATCGTTTCGGGCCCGAACCGTGAAGAAGACGAATCTTTTCGTTTCGTCCGTTCTCTCCTTCTTGGTGGTCCACTTTCACCCTCGAAAAACAAAAAGAGAAACCCCAATTTTGTTTTTCATAGCGAAGACCCCTTGCACGCTGATTGGGACAGCAGAGATCGTCCGAGGATAGTATCCGTATCGGGAAGTGAGCGATTTACAAGCCACATTTCCGTGTCCCATGGTGCGCCTTGTTTTCTGGATGCCCGTTGTCGATTGACAGTGGAAATCCGGGGGGAACGAGGACTGGAAGGTAAGTGGAAGAAACGGACGGAAGCTTGGAGTCCGAAGTACCTAAGTCACGAGTATATAAACAGACCGCTGGCACGACTTACCTACACCTCGCACAGCTGCGCGTTTGACGCGATCCAATGCAACTCGCGCGATGCACTCGCTTCCCGCGAGCCGAGGCGCAACGTGATTGTTCCGAGAAGGAGTGCGCGCCCGGTATGAGAGGAGCGAAGGGAGACGGCACCGGTGTCCGTGTCTGCATCGCGGGCTCCGCAGGAGGGAACGAGAGTGCCCGGGCGAATATGAAGAAGAAGTCCGATAAAGAAGAGAAATACTGCACGAGGAGAGAAGATCCGTGAGTGGTGCAATTGCAACCGTGTCGTGGTGAACTCGACGGGCGAAGCTCACCTTCACCGGGAGGTTCGCGGCGGCGTCGGAGGATTGGCCTTGGAGGATTCTACACTCGGCTACGGGACTACCAATCTCGAGAAAATCCCGGCGAGCTCGCCGGGTAGAATTGCCGGGAATACGACGCGCTCGTGTGAAGGGAAGTAAAGGCGCTTCCTCGACGATCCGTCTTTATTAGAGTAAACGGTACAGCGATTGGCACTTTATCACGCGGTTCCCGTCCGATACGTTTCGCAGACGGGATAAAGATAGACCGATGCCGGGTGAATGGCCAACCACCCTGTGTCTCACTTTTCTGAGGTCGTTACGGGAAAACTATTGGGTACACTTAGCCGCGATGGGGAGAGCACATACCGCTCACGGTTCACCTCCGATTACGCTAATGGCAGAGTCCGAGAAAGTTTGCTCGTTCGCCTCTCTTTAACGTATCTCGATTCAAGTATGTGAGCAGTTTAGAACCGGAGTTGGGCAGTTTTGCCAATCGGGAGGAAAAATTATATTCCGGTCATGAACTGCTCCGTTAACGTACAGAAAAATGGAACGGTATAGAGCCGAAAAATGTAATGGTAAAATTCTAGAAAAAAAATCCCACAGAATTGATTATTTGCAACGGTGCTCCGAGCGCCTTGAAACAATTTAACGCGCTTTATTTATTGGTCCTAAAATTTAGGATCAATAAATAAATACTGGGTCTCGATGTTTCTCGAAAATCTCGAGACAAAAAATGAATTTCTGCTAATATTGCGCAGGAAATGCGCAAACTGTGAGAACCCTTCGCGATGCATCCACGCCTCTGTGGTGGGTTCCGAACGGCGTAGTCGAGATGGGAGCCTCCGCGCAACGAGATGAAGTCTGATTGCACTCCCGCGCACCGCGCTTCTGCATGCTCATTACAACAACTGTTAAGCGCGGGTTGCAGCTGTACGCCCCGAGATGATTCCCAACTCCGCGCAGAGATCGGTAGGGAGAGGCCCTCGGTTCTGCCTCTCGCCGACTCCCGTCGCTGGGTTGAATCTCGCGCGTTTATGCTTCCTCGCCCGCCACGATGATGAGCAGATATTATAGTAGAGATATTTAAGAAGATTTATGAGCTCCCGGTACGAGTCGCTCGGGGCATCCGCGATGTCATTCTATCGCGCACGGAATTATACTTCCCTTCTCGAACACGCCTCTCCGCGCAACCTCGAAGAATCCCTTTAAATCAAAGTCCCTTCAACAATTAAGCGAAGCGTGCGCATTATGGAGCGAATATAATAGTACAGAATGCACCGTGCGAATTCACCTAGAGCACCATGGAACTCGATTCAGCCGAGGAAGATGCTGCATCTCCGCTTGAGAGTCTCTCGCACCGCGACCGAGTGAATCACGCGCATGCCACCTGCCGGAGCGTGACCTCTCAATGCTCGCACGCGGCCGCAAGAGATGTATACTATATAGCATAATGTACGTGAAGCTTTCTCGGTTCTCCGTCCGTCTCTCTCTTCATATACTTCCCAGGCTCCTTCTGCCTCTTCGTCTTCATCTTTCTTTCACTCTTCCCTTCCCATCATCCATTTCACTCCGACTTTCCGTTCTCCCTTTCGTGGTTAGAGATCTTCTTATTTCACATTCCCTCCTCTGCCCTTCTCGTGCAGGAATACACTGTCTATAGTTATACAGCGAGATGCCTGTAGAGCTGGATGGTGAAGCTGACCTCGTCGGTACAGTTTCCATCGAGGATGCCGCAACAGAAACTGTCTTCGAGCGAGTCAATTTCACGCCGATCCGGCCGGATGTATCCTTAGTCTCGCTCGTGTGCTGAGGAGCGCGCACGCCGCGCCTCGTGCACTCTGCCCTCGAGCTCGTGCAGCCGGAATGTAATGACCCTGACAGCCTCCCACTATGATCCAGGGCCGTCATTCTGCGGTTTGGCTCCGAAGCGCGATCCCTCGGACGGCTTCGACGCCGCGGCTCGTGGAGCTTCGATCTTCTCTGCGGGCTCAGCCTCGCCGAGTGGCGAACCACCGTTCCGAAGGGCCTGTGGGAACATCAACGGATTATTGACGTACGCCACTACCCTTCGACCTCGGGACGATGATTCGAGCCGCGCTTCGAGAGTCTTTCGGTCGATCCTCTCGTGGGCACTCTCACCGTCGGACTGCAGCCAAGTCGGATCGGGCGAGAAAACGCTTTAATCAAAACGCGTACCCTCAGCGAGAGGGTTCAACACCGCCCCGGGGTCGCGCCTCTCCTCGTGCGTGCTCGGAGATAGCGAGAATGAGGAATGAGGTGGATACACACGCAGAGAGAACGATGCCGAAACTCGCCAACGGCGCAACTCCCGACGAGTCTAAGACACGATCGGCCGGAATACCCTCATCCGTCATCGGTCGTCAGCGGTCAGCCAATCACGCGTCGCTCATCTAGCCACGAAGCGCGGAGCTCTCTCTAGCCCCCTTGGGCGTAATCACATTATGCGCGCCACTCTGGGTCCTCGAGCTGATTAATGGACGGATGCTGCAACGGCTTTGTACCCGCGGAACTGTCGGATGCGGAACATTGACCACAGCGGTAAACCTAGATGGTAATACCCCGACTGCCACTATCGATATTACTGGGATTGCCAAATATGGACCACCTGCCGAACTGTAAATGCCCACCGTTCGATCGCACTGGCAATATCGGCTACACGCAGAAAAATAATTTATTTGACGGCCGTCCGTAAATAAATATTTATTCGGTTTAAATCAATAAAAATATTTATTCGGTTTAAATAAATAAAAATATTTATTCGGTTTAAATCAATAAAAATATTTATTCGGTTTAAATAAATAAAAATATTTATTCGGTTTAAATCAATAATAATATTTATTCGGTTTAAATCAATAAAAATATTTATTTAAAGAAAATAAATATTTATTTGCAGGTGCCCGTCAAGCAAATTATTTTTCTGGGTGTAAAAAGCGAAAATTCCATTTACAGACATCTGCATTTTTTTTAACACGGATTTTTGTTCGAGATAGCGAACAGTTGTCGTCCTCCTATCGATCGAGCGTAGGGTAATTAATCGGTGAATACGACGATGAGATAAAGTCTCCGGTCCTGAGTAATTACCGCGCGATCGTCGCGAAATCTCAGGAGAAAAAAAGAAGAAAAAAAACCCGAGAGTCGGTACCGAACGCGTGTTTGCACACACGCAACGCGAGACGATCGGTAGTCAGATATGTGCGCTGATATATTCGCGTATGAAAAGGGGGAAGCACGTAGAGCAGCCCGAGGCGAAACACGCGCCCGCGTTACCTCACCGTCGATTTATGCGAATCTCCGGTTGTTAATTTCACCGACTGCATTTGCGGTTCGTATGACTCCGGAGAGAAAGAGCGAAAGAGAGCCAGTGCCGCCGTATAATATTCCTGCGGAAAAACGTAGAAAAAAAACAACAATTGAAAATAAAAATGATAATACCGTACGGGTAAGCCGATCGTCTTGCAACAATGTTCAACTTCACCTTGCCGGCTTGGTATATCATACCAAGTATATGTACATATATATACATTATATACATATATATACATATATATATATTGCCTTCAGCCGTCTGCACGAGAGCCGACTGCGAGTACGCGTCTGTCCCACGAAAAAGGGAGCGGCGAGAGTGAACCAGAGATTCGCGTAACGGCTCACGAGCGCATGAGTGAATGCACTCGAGTAGTTTATCCGTACGGTTAAAGTACGGTGCACCGCCGGGACGTAGGAGTTGAGAGTGTGCGAGGGGCCGCGTGTACCGCGGGCGCGCAGCATCAGCTCGGGCACCTGCTCGTTGCTCGGGGCTCGCGACGAGCCGGGCCGCGACCCCGTGCACCCATACGCGTCCGCGAGATCCTCGGACACACGTCGGGCCGGGGCAAGAAGCGAGGGAACGAGCGGAAGGGGCACGGAGGAGTGAACGTGGCTCTGGAGAGCGCTCTCGCGAGAGCTGCGAAAAAAGACTCGCGGGTTCCGTCCGACACTCTCCCGCCTCGACGGAGCTGATTGACGAGAAGAAACCCAACGGAGAAGGAGTCACCGGGATGCCGTGCGTGTGTGCGTGCGCACGCCGAGAGAAGCGCATAGCAATGAAGCACGTGCTCTCGAGCCCCGCACTCCCGGCCGAGTGAACGAACGCCCGATCGGCGCGGGCAATGAAAAGAGCCAGAACGATATCTCTCAGCCTCGCCCAATGCGAACGCACCTGCCTCCTTCGCGCGATTGTATTGCACACACATGCAGTTTCCATACGCATTAAACGCGCGCGTCCAGCGTCAAAGATACTCGGTCCTCGGGGGGGCGTTCGCGGCGTTGATACATATTTGCTCTCTCTGCTCTTGACTCTTCCTCCTACGTGCATTCGTGGATAAGCATATATATAAACATACGTGCCGGGGCAGGGAAGAGCGGGGCAAAATGGAATTTTTTTTACCAATTTTTCTCGTGGTACAGAATAAAAAGTCTGATCGCCAACGGAGAACGCGGGTCCGTTTTGCCCCAAGGTTCCATTTTACCCCGCTCTCTCCTGGACATGCTGATAGTGTGGGCAGGGCTAACTATGCATATGCACCCAAGGCGAATCGATGCACCGGCCCGCTGCGACGTTTCGTACCCGCTGAGAATTCGCGAACAACGTCGAACACCTTCGGATTCCTTTGGGCGAATACACGTACACACATGAGTTATGCTAAAACTCGGAGCCCCGAGGCTCGAACACTTCGCAAAATCAACTCTGTACCTATATGAATATCTGAATATATTACGCGGAATTGCATTTTTATTTTAGACTTAGCCCGAGGCTATGCGGTGACACGAATAGGATTTTTATAAAAGATAACAAAATTTGATACGAAAAAAGCGATTCCTTGAAGTCTTAAAAATCTTCCATGCCAAGCGTCGAGATTTTTTTATTTTATCAACTGAGATTTTTTCGACTGAGATATCATGAATGCGTTTTCTCGCTCGTAAATTAACGCGGCGTCACCCGACGCATTAACAATCGTAACGCAGGTATTAAATCGCAGCTGGGAAAGGGAGTGCGGATTTCAGTGGGGTCACGCATCCTAGCGTTTATGTATACCTTAATACCCGGTGTACCGCTGCATCGCTCGCGCAGGTGCGCCTCTGGCTGATACTCTCGGGATGAGGCACGCGCAACGAGAGAACGGAGCTGGGGCACGCGCGTGAAAGTTTCACCCTTCTCTCCCGTCCGGCGAATCCAGCTCGCCAAGAAAGAGAGACAAGGCAAAAGGCCCGAGAGAGATTCTCGCGCGAGTCTCTCGCGACATCGGACAGCCTGTCATGACAACCACAACCACACGGAGTAATTAGAATTAATGCGGTTGCCAGTCATCCGCTGCGTGTCCTCGCGCGAACAGGCCGACGAAATAATGCAATAAAGACAAAAATAGGAGGAGAAAAAGAAAAAAAAAGAAATGAAAAGAGCATTAAATGAAGAAAGGGCAGGATGCTGAGGCAGCCGGAGAGTCGACGAGAGATCGAGATATAATTCGGTCGAGAGAAATGCGCGCGCGCGCGAGGATGCACCGTGCACTCTGCAATTATTACGGTTGCTCGTGAAATCTTTCCGCCTCTCAACACCAGCCGAGATAGGGGCGAACGGTCTCTTGCGGTGTAACGGTCCGTCTCCCCGCGCACACCCGGAGATCCTGAGAGAATTCTCTTGATTTAGCGTATGTGCCACGGCGATATTGTACCGTGTACACGGAATTATCTCGCTGGATTTTCAGTAAGAAGTGCTCGTACGTTTAACAAATAATCTCTCGTCCGCGAAGATCCGCAATCGTTCTCTCGTTAATTTTACAATTTTTTTTTTTCTTTCACTGTACCGTATTTTTAAGAAAAAACATAAATAGTTGCAAAAATCAGGTCGAAGAATATTGTATAAATTTACGGATAAGAGATGTCAGTCGAATGTACGAGCATTTGTCTTTACCATGTTTGCAAAGGTTATTAGTTTTTGTCGAATCGCTCGGGATAGTCGCCGTTCGAGTAAACCAGTCGGATTAGAGCCTCTCTCGTATAGAGATGCCCGGCCAATTTCTCGCCCGGTCGCGACAGTGGAAAGCTGGCGGGTTCGCGCATCGTGAGAGGAACGCGGCGCTTGGATCAACCGTTTGCAGAAGACGTTGGATCGTAAAGCTTCCGGCTCGTTGAATCGAATAAACTCCGGCGACTTAAACGCGCGAGCACACATATATCTATACGTGTTTATTTATCTACCGTACGGTGTCTACTCGGGAATCGCGCACTATAAAGCAGAATGAAACGAGAGAAATAGGGGGAGCTCGCGCCGATGCGCCCTCGACTCTCTTCGCAAACGTTCCAATAATTGACGGACACTATTTATTAAATGTCGCTTCGTTAATAGGTCGATCCCGTCGTTTATCACGTTGAGATACGAGATCGAGATCGTTCGATTATATACGTTGGGTTAAATTGAAATCGTGCGGATAGTCGTTTGCCGGGTCCTACGCTTCTCCGGGAGTAAGCCGGCCCACGTGACGGCGACGATCCAGCCCGCTTCGGGTACATAACGAATTCTCTCGTGTGTGACTCTCGTCGAGCGACGAGCGATTTATATTAACGTTCGGTTAATTAACCCGATCGCCATTGAAACCGGTTCGTCGCAAGGACGCGCCGATTCTCTCCGTCCCGTCCTATCTACCCGTATTACTCGTAATTATTCGTCGCCAATTCACTCGATCGACTGTATACATACGAACGTTTCTCGCGCAAGTTCGAGAGCATTGCCAGGTAATTATGTTAAAATATTGTAATTAAGCGGGCCGCATTACGTCGATATTGATATAATCGGTAGTCTTTAGATATCCTGTCGGTGTATATTCATGCCGGACATTAACGACGTTACCATTCATTAAAACGGTGAAATGATCGCGGCGCGGTTGTAAAATCTCGGATCGGGTGTCCCGATAGGATAGATAAGCGGGCGTGTGCGTGCGTCAGATCGGCGAGTTCTCGCCAACGGGAGTCGATCGTGATCTCGGACGGTAGGTAGTGAGGTGTACTCGCATTTAAATGCGGACATGTGTGATTATACAGGTAACGGGTGTTATTATCGTTAAAGACTCGGTGTAAATTCAATATAAAATTTCTCTCCGGTGGGGGGGATCGGTGTGTGTGACCAATCGATTGACTGCATCCGAAGCCGGGACATCCGGTGAAAGGATATACCGATTATTAGTGCCACTTGTCCCGCGAGTCGCCTCTCCGGTTTCATTCGATTCGGTGGATAAAATTGGTATCAATTTGCTCGTGTGCAGTCTCACTCACCTACTCACTTTGCTCGGGTGCCGGAGGGGGGATACGTATACTGTTACCCGGGGAGAATTGGCCGGGATACGCGCGAGAACCGTCCCTCGTTCGCGCGAATCGTTCCGGCGACGAGTCATTTGTACGCCAAGGCGATTTTACTTTTTTTTTTTTTTTTTCTTCTCGACATCAAGATCGCGAGAACACTCCGGCTCGCTTCGATTCTGACCACCACGGTGATCGACAAAAAAGCCATAACCCGATTCAGCCTCCGACGGATAACTTCAGTAGGACTCTCGAGAAGTGCCCGGTGGATGCTCGAAGCCAAGGGCGATATCTCGCCCCAAAAAATTAAGCGTCAATTTAAATTCGTCGTGACGCGAGACTCTTTCGCCAAACGAGATCTCACCGGTCCGAACTGCGGCCGTTCGGTTGCGTAGCGCTCTCCCACTCGGCCTCGAGAATTATTGGCCGTCCTCGACGCAAAAAAATCGCCAACATGAAACTCGGATTATCCTCGGCGGAACGGACGCGAGACGCTTTTCTGAAAAGGCTACTCGAGAACGCGTCCGCGAACGCGCGCGCACGCCCCTCGTTGTCCCACACGGCAGCAGCACTTCGAGACGTCCGCGTAATTGGCGTAACTCCGATTTGGCGAAGGCTCCTTCTCTCTCGGTGTGTACGTGCGGATCGAATTTACAATCGTTACCATCGGCTTCTTATGGCTCGACGCGAACGTCGCGCGCTCGTCGATCTACTGTAGTGTACCCATTCGCGGGGTACTTATCCGAGCTTTATGAAGTTTCTTTCGAACATGGCCGAGAATGGAAAAAAAACTTGAACGGATATCGAGGTTCGCAAGAGAGTTGCCTATAAATTTGACAAATTTGGTAGCTCCATTTTTTTCAAGCTACACTGATTCTTCTTTTCATTGACAGTAATTAATTCTTCTTTCCATATATACGCATTCAATTCGGAAAAAAATTTTGCTACCCTTTTGAAAAAATACAATTTGTATAGAAACATATTAGTATTAGTACCCATTCGCGGGGTACTTATCCGAGGTTTATGAAGTTTCTTTCGAACATGGCCGGCAATGAAAAAAAAAACCTTGAACGGATATCGAGGTTCGCAAGAGAGTTGCCTATAAATTTGACGAATTTGGTACCTCCATTTTTTTTCAAGCTACACTGATTCTTCTTTTCATTGACAGTCATCAATTCTTCTTTTCATTTATACGCATTCAATTCTGAAAAAAATTTTGCTACTCTTTTGAAAAAATACAATTTGTATAGAAACATATTAGTATAAAGTGTCGTAACGTTTAATTTATGAGTTCAATAACTATTATCCTAAGCGTTTCGTCCTCCGTCTAAAGTACGACGGGTTTGCTCGTTTAGGGGCGAGCGCAGGGCCTGCGAAAGTTTCGGTGTGGTGTACGACGGGTTGCGAGACTGCAGGCGCTTACCGCAGAGGCGGTCGATAGGGCAGTTTCGCCGGGAACATCGGAGTTCTCCTCGTTCGTAAACACAGCATGACGTCGTTCACGAATCCGCTCTCGAGCGTTTATCCGCGTTGCTGCCGGTGAACGAGTTGCGGGGACGTGCGGAGCGAGGGGAGAAGCAGATCGAGACACCGCGCGCTTCATTGCTATTCGAAAGACGAAACAGTCGTTGAAAGATTTCAAGCGGCGAGGAGCGTGGAGAGTCTCCGAACAAGTCCATATAGCCCGTCGGCGCGCTTTCCGCGTCTTTGCTGAGCGGAGTAGTTAGCGGCGCGGAACCCGCGAGCGTAGTTACTCCTTCGCTAATGAGATTGAACGAGCCGCCGGTTCGCCGGCGAGATCGAGGAAGCGGCGATGAAAAAATTTATCGATATTCATGCTCACGGCAACTCGTTTTGCGCGCCTGCGGAGCTCCGATCTTTCCAGGAAAGTAGGTAGGTAGGTAAAGTGGATTCTCCGCTCCGCTCCGCGATACACGATCGTGTGCGCACGTCTCGCCCCTGCGTCGCGCCGAAATCGAATGGGCACTCAGATTCGTACAGTTACACTCGAGGGTACAGGAAATTGGATTTTAAATCCAAGCCGAAATGTGGCGCGATGCTTTGTGTCGGTCCCTTTCACGAGAGCCCACATGATTCCCCGATCCGATCGTCGGGAGAAAGAAAAGGAACAACACTTTTGCAATCGGGTGATTTTCACTTCCTGCTCGAAATCGACGCTTCGATATATATAATTGTGAGTGAGATACATTCCTCGAAGAGAGGCGATGTTTTTTTTTTTTTATTACGAACGCAGCGCGCCCGGCGCGAGCGGAGGCGTGGATATCCTCGTCGCGGTGCACGACGAAAGATGAAAAAGGAGAGAACGCGCGCCGGAGAAGGTTCGATTCGTGACGGCACGAGGAGAGCAATACCGCCGACCGCGATAATTCCGCCATTAACTTTTTCGGTCCACGCGCCGCCGATGTTTAATGTCCTTCCAATTTCGTACCGGCGATTTGTCTCGGTCCTCGTGTCGGCGGTAAGAAGGTAGAAAACTCGATCATCAGCGACGGGGAACCTTCGGAGATCGAGGGTAAACCCGCAGCCGCGCCGTCCCGAGACGACATTTTTGGCGGTGGATCGTTTTCGAGTTTCCGGTTCTCGCACTAGGGCAAACAATGATAACTCGAGATCGGAGGTTGAGGTAGACGGAGGAGAAACGTACAGCGAAGTTTTTCCGTGGCGGTTTTTATTGTGTCACTTTTTTTTTCACCGCGAAAAAATGTGACCTGCTAGCTCAGCGCGAACCGTGAGCCGGGACGAGCAAATTGCGTATACCGGTCGCGCGACCGCGGCACTGCCGAGGTCTCGTCGTCGTGGTTGTTGATGGAATACACCTGCCGTTCCCGGACGAGACAAGAGAGAAGAGCTCAACTCTCGGCAGCTCTCCGGTGTCTTTTATATTCCTTGCACTGTATACGGGAGAGGCCCTCTCGAACTATACACGGAGCTTCGTGTACGGAGGCCAGAAGCGCTTTTTAAATGCTTCGACATTTTTTTTATTTTTTATTTTTATTTTTTCATGAGATTCCTTCGTACAGTTTGGGTGGGACAAAGGCACGGGGAACTCCTACGATTCTTTTCATTAATGAAAGCATCGCTGCACGTGAATGCCTCGATTTTTTTATTGTTCTTGGACGATAGTGGTAGAATTATTATAAATTATACATAAAAAAAAGACTTTGAGATATGAATTTTAAGACACGTGTGCTTTCTTTACAGTTAAGTTTATACGCGATTCATCTTTCGAACCCATTTTTTATTTAACATTTTTTTTTTTTTTTGTTCACGGTTCACCACGAGGTAATATCCATATGCCTGGATAATATACCTAACCTCAAGAGGTTCACCGTTCGAGGGTAAAATTTATGCGAAGGCGTTCGAATAAATCAGACCACAAGCGCGCCCGCCTTTCTTCCTTATTCCGTTCTTCTCGCTATGAAATCGCAGCTTTTACTGCCGAAAATTGATGATTTGTTTTCGCATGCCCAGCGGGTCGGCGAGCGAGATGGTTCCCAAAGCGAAGGAGTGAACGCGGCGAGGACGTGCGAGCGCGCGGCGGTGAACGAATCGCGTGTCGGTCGATGATTTACTCACGCCCTCGTAACGAATCTATTAATTATTTATGGGGCTTTCGCGAAATTTATTTGCCGAACTCAACGGGGATTCCCCGACGCGAAGGCCACGACGATGTGCCCTCTGTTCCGCGGGCCATATTCCTCAGGTTATATTCACCTCATGTGCCTGATATAATGATTGGTCGGACTTTCTGGCTCCCTTAAACGCGTGCAAATATTCCGGAATCGCAGCGAGCTAACAGTTGTGCAGTTGACTACACTGTACTGCTTCGATTATAATGATAATTGATATTTTATTATAGGAAGAGATGCGGTGAAACTCAAGAATTATGCCCAACGTTGCCTTCACTCGGTCCTTCATTAAAATTTGTATTTTCCAGTCCGGTACATTAAGTTTCATACGAATCTTTTTTACAGTGCAATCGTCTTTCCAAAGTAATATACCGTTAACTCTTCAACCGCTAAGTTCCTCTCCCGTTGAAGAAAAAAGATTTTTCTCAACTGCTCTATTCTATTCCGGATGTGAAAAATATCACTTTTGAAAAATGTAGCCTCTCATCGCCAGTTAAGGTAAACGTACCAATACCCGGACACTTAAGGGAGCAGTCCCAGTCCCTGGACATGCATGGAAAATCGTATTTCCATCTCTCTTGCACGCACGCCTTGTCCGGCCACTGGGACGTGTCCGGTCATTGGTACGTTTACCTTATATTGGCTTGCTCATCCGCGAACATCAGGATCGACACGGCTCACTGTTCCTTTCTTCTTTCCTCCCTTCGAGAAAGGCGCCACCGACGTTCCGTTTTGCAAATTGGTACCACACCCCTTTCTAACCCCCGCGACGAGCCAGCACCCGTAACGAGTTCACGCCCGATCCGTAGGCTAATTGTTCTCACGAGGCGACGATGGCCTGATGACTCCGTAGAGCGGTATACTTTGGCTTTCCAGAAAACGACTCTGGCCGACCATTCACGAAGACATATGGCTTGCGCTTCTGTAATTCTCGACTCATTCAATAGTCATTCGCCAAGTCATTTGCGCTCGTAGAGTGGGCGTGCACCCTTCCGCCGCAAGGTGCTGCTCCACCCCGAAAATCTGCCCGGCGCAAAAATCATCGAAACTTGGAAAATTAGTCACGGGATCCGTGCGCAATTATTGAACATTTTCGGGGCAACACAAGTTCCCAAAAAAAAAAATCTTGGCTTTCTTTCATTCGCCCAACGCAGAGAAAGAGCAAGCCCGCGAGAAACTCGGCGCCTGGTTATAATGAAAGGTCTTCGTAGCAGGTTTAGCCAGAAATAAGCTAATTAGGGAAAAGAGGAGACGTGGCAGCGGCTGCCGCTAATCGTTGGGCTTCTTTGACCGAAGCTAGCACCGAAGGTGAGAATGCAACGAGCACGACGACGCCGCAGCAGCAGCAGCAGCAGCAGCATCACGAACACAGTGACTCCCAGGAGAGACGACGTTAAAGCAACGTTCCGCGGCCAACGCTTCTGCAGTAATATAGAGGCGTACCTAGAAAGGCGTACCTTGAAAGTAATTAGGAGTTAAAGGTGCCGCGGTAATTACAGTTTCGTCGCTGCTGGTGGTGAGGACGTTCTCCACACTAGCCAAGCTAGAAGCCTGGCTTAGCTAACTACAGTTCGCTGTATAGTTATATTCCGTACAAAAGACGTCGCGGCATAGAAAACGGGATGGCTTGGAAGTAACTTCTCGGGACTGTCCTCCCGTCGCCCGAGTACTCAAAAGTTTCTCAATTCGTTTCATCGTTCGTGTTTCTCGTTAATGAAACTCCCCTTGATTGTATGCACGAGGAGAGGATTCGAGTTCCCCGAGTGTAGAAACGAGGTGAACCGGAGGAGACTTCGCCCGCCCGATCGTTAATGCTCCGCGAGAAACCGGATAAAAGACTCCGCAAGAATCCGCGCCGAGCGAAACGGAACGGACGTAACGATGAGGCGAGTCGAACACAATCGTAGAAACGCCGGTTGACGAGTTTGCCGGTTGTTAAAACGATAGACCCATCTATCCGGGAGAGTTCGAGGACTGTGTGCGCCCGCCTCTGTACCACTTTTCAGTGGTTCGTCTCGTAGTTCCTCATTGTTCGAGGTCCGAACAATGGACGCTCGCCTGCATTTAGACGGATTTCGTTCGCGAATCGGTCAAAATCCTTTCTTCGGATCTCGTGGCCGTGTGCCACGATTCGCTGCCGCCGCTCGTTCCGATCCTGATGCGATGCCGCGTGCGCGAAGCTTCCCAGCGGGAATCCATTCTGCGAGCTCGGACGCTGAGAAACGGGTTCGGAATGAATTTCGGGAGATAATCTCCCGGGTCCGGCGTTAGCGGAGCATTAAAATTGTGCCGCGGTTGCGATCCTGATATTTTGTCAGACTACAATAGTGTCCTGTCACAATATGTACTTCTTTCGTTACTTCGACAGCTTTACCTGCGCGGAGCTGCAGACCTGCTTCCTGAGATATTTTTACCTCGAGAATAGACTTTCGATGGCTTAAAGATCGTATAAATGAGATAATGATACTTAAGTCCGGAACACGTTGGTGTCAAAATTTTCCTGTAAAAAATAAATTTAAAAAAATGTAACATCGAATCTGCGTAAGAATATTCTTCGGCTGGTCGACCAGTTGGAACGAAAGTCGAATGATCGATCGATAAATTGTGGTTGCGCGCATGATCGTTTAGGAAATCAAAGACATTAGTGGATGCGCGCACCATATAATTCCATTTGGCTCGTCGAAAAACGGTCGGGCATGGGGAGTTGGGTTAGAGAAGCATTTGCTCCGATTCCCTCGCGAGAGCTGTGGAGAGAAGAGCAAGCGGTAATTCGCGAGCGAGAGCAATCGGGAATGAATCAAATTGTAAATCAAATAAGCTCTCCGCGTCCCTAATCTTCCACCTTAAAAATCGCCGCTCGCCGAAGTGCGGGACCGTCGGGGCCCAACGTCCCGGCAATCTTATTTTTAATCAAACTCGATCGTCGCTCGTTACAGACGCTGCGTTACTCTCGCGCACACACATATACATATATTCAAGAGAGCAGATGATTCTTCTCATCGCGCTCACTCGCTCCGGGCTCCATTGTACTTTATATCGACTTTTTATGCGCAGGGTAATGACGTCCAAGCCGAGGGTGAGAGACAGAGACGCGGAGATGCGGAGTCCTGGCGGCAATTTCGTTTCGGCGCCGTCGGTAGGTAAGCACTAGCAAGATAGAATAAGGGCGCCTCGTCGATGAGATTCATCCAGGGGGGGCGCTCGATTTGTTCGTCCATATCGAGAAATATATAAGAACGTCCCGGATAAAAGTGCTCGAGGGACTGAGAATAATTGTGCAACAGCAGTAAGGCATATATAATATCGATGGCTTAATTCCATAAGGGCTTATCGGCTGAGTATAAGAATAGCCTGTTCGTCCTTTTGGCACTAGAGCGTCGATATATTTTTTTTACATTGTGTATTCGCGAACATATCGTAGCCATGCGTGAAGTATTCCACCGGAAAAGCGTGTTGTAAGGTACGGAGGTTTTTTTTTTTTTTTTTTTTTCATATATAATATCGATGGCTTAATTCCATAAGGGCTTATCGGCTGAGTGTAAGAATAGCCTGTTCGTCCTTTTGGCACTAGACAGTCGATATATTTTTTTTTACATTGTGTATTCGCGAACATATCGTAGCCATGCGTGAAGTATTTCACTGGAAAAGCGTGTTGTAAGGTACGGAGGATATTTTTTTTTTTTTTCGTCCCGTGGCCGACGAAAGAGAACGTGTCCACGCGTTTCACGTGGCTTAACTGCTGAGGGTAGTTAAGCGAGTCGAGGATGCATTCAGGGACCGGAAGTGGGCGGAACTGCAGCCTGCGCTTCTGCATTGTGCCGGAGAGAACTCGGCGCTTTTTTTCTTCTTCCATCTCCTTCGCTCTTCGCTCGGTGCGCACTGTATACGAATAGGTATGAATGAGAAGAGGAGAGGGATCGAGGTAGGGGCGCCCAGGGCCAAAAGGACATTCGATATCCGTAATACCGTAATAACAAGCGCATACCTTCCCGCGGTACTACATCCACTATATACGCGTCAGGGGCAATTCTTCCTCGTTCGCTTGAGAAAATTTTTATAGTGCTCAATGTGAAAAAAATAGGAAAAAAAAGAAAAATGAAAAAAATCGTCCATGCATTCACGCTGAAGCGAACGGTGACGTAAGCCGACGTAAGCAGGAAATCGAGTGGTGCTCGCGAATTCGAGTATCTGCAATGGAGAGGTCTCGAGTTTGTTAAAAAAAAAACCTCTCGATCTCGAGTACCGGAAAATTCCACCTACTTGCTGTATAGTTATTTCTACCTTCTTACGTGGAAAATGTAATATTTTATAGTTTCACTCTGGAACAAAAGTATTAAATTTTCGAAATACCGCATCCACGAACGGCCCACCCTCTTCGCCGGCTCCGAAAAGCGAGAGTTTCGCGTCACGCTCAGGGTATACATTCACGGTATAAGGGTTTCTCTATTTTTACGGAGGTCAGATTATTTTCTGCTGCTGGCGTAGTGGCTGCGCGTGTGGAGTCGGGCACACCCCGTACAACCCACTTCCCTTCTAGCAATACGGAAAATATACGAGACCCCGTGCACGAGCGAGAGATGCCCCGGTCGGTGGAAAGTCGACCGGGGCTATTATTTTCTGGAAAGGATACTCGAGACTTTCACCATGGTCTTCACGTGCGGATCGTGAAACACGAGAATGGTAGAAAAAAATATCGCTCGCATGCGTTGGCACGCGTCGCGTTAAACTCTGTTTGACTCTAGGCAACTTTGTTTATCGCCTATGACGGTAAAGAATCACCGAGATGAAAGTATGGTTTCTGGGAGGTTTGCCTTACGAAACTGTTCGGCGTTAAAGTTACATCAATATTTGCAAGAACTTTATTTATTTATTTTCATTTGCAATTCCATCTACCGATTACGAATCGCTAAGATTTCCCGCGAACCAAATTTCTTGCACATGACGAATGTTGCAGAGAAATTCAGTATCTATTTTGCATAAAGTGAAATTAAGGGGACAGTCCTGTGAATCTGGCGAAAAAGGAGTAATTTTTTGGATGTTTTAAAAGAAAGTTGTGGGACGAATTTTTTCAAACTCACTGGGTTTATTTATTATACATTTGTACACATTCATGCATTTTTTTCATTGACATAATAAATATAACTAATAAAAAATAAAATACCTCCTCCATAAAGTACCCTTATTGCACTTTTTTTTTTGTCATTGGAGACATAAAAAAATGTTATTGTTCAAAAACTAGTATTAAAAAAAGTCTTTCGCCAGATTAATGGTATTGCATCAATTGATAACTGAACAAAAAAAAAAATTATTTGCAATCCGATCTACCGATTACAGATCGTTGAGCTTTCTGACGAAACGTACAGGATTTCTTGTGCATGGCAAATGTCCCGTCGAAATTGAGACGGGAAACCGCACGGTGAAAAGCCGCAACCAGTGTCCGAGCACACTTAACGAACCGCGTTACGCGATCGCGATCTGGACAGTGTCTCTCCGAGACGGTCAAGCACTTCGAAGCGGAGAAATATAATTCCCGAGACAAGTCAGTCTGCGCCGTCGAGTTGCGGGCGTGGTCGAGTCGTTGCAAACTTCTGGAATGCACAAGTGGTCCGGTAACGGGACACCGAGTTCGGCAATGAGAGAGCAAAGAGCTCGCACCGTAGGCGAACGCGCAAACGAGGGAGCCATCGACAACAAACAGGAACTCAAAAGAGGCGGTCGGACTTATCGGGTTACCGGGCTCTCCGAAACACTCGGCCTCTGATTTATCGGCGGAAGTCGATTAGGCGCAATCTTACACGCAATTGCGAGGAGAAGAAAACGTCGTTCAACGGTCCGTGACGCCGTTCGCTGTTGCGTGTCGCACGCACGGGGTCCCGCGAAGGCAAAAATCCCGAACGATATGTCTCTGGCGCGCGATGCAGTATAAAGTGTGCCCGACAAAACGTACGCGTGCCGTTGATCATATATGCTCAGGCGACATAATTGAATGGGGTGTGTGTGGGGGGGGAGTTTATCGATGGAGACACTCGTGCACAGCGTTCGAATCTCCGAGGCACGGCCGATCACCAGTTATCGGCATGCACGGTATTTGCTTTCGTCCACGAAATGTAACAGGCGATCCAGCGCAAAGTGGCCAACGAGTGTGCCGCTTATCCTACGCGCACGCGCCCGACGCATGCAACCCAGTTCCTCGAGGAAGAGAACCTTTTTTGGCCCCTTAATCCATATCGACCACTCCGCAGCGAGGATTTCCTCTGGGTCTCTCGTCCGGGAATAATCCTTAATGCCGACTCGGCTGAATGAAACTGGCTGATCCTAAATAAACACCGCGTACACGCGAAGAGCGAGCACCAGCAGCATCAGCGGCCACACGACCAAAAACCCCCACCATATTGAGGCTCGCGATCGGTCCCTCAGGATCGGGAGTGGAGCGCACACCGGACCAGTCGAAGAAAGACGGAACGCGATAGACGACTCTGTGTACGAAATATTCCACTGGGCGTACAATAATTCTTCCGGAGCGGCCCTTGAGCAAACAAGAAGCACGACAATGCAACCTTATTGTACAGTTTGCCGAGGGTATTTCGAACGCGGCATCCATGCGAAGCTATAAAATAGATACAGGGAAGAAGAAGACGAAGGATCGAGCGTTGCCGCGTGGATGTTCCGGGTTCTCCTCTTTTTCGCCCCGAAGTTTTCCCCGAGAAAGGATGAATTCGTGCGAGGGCGGAAAAGGTTGATGCCTTTGCCGAGCCTCCGAGGCCGCCCCCGCGTTTTGGTACTCGCTACACGCGAGCGTCAATAGCCATTCATACCTCGCTCGTTTCATTCTTACGGCGTTATGTCACACGGAGCCTCGACTCTGTGCTGCGTCGGTGTGGGTGAAAAAGTTCATTTCTGTATGCATGCGTGCGCCGAGAGTTTCAGAATTCTGTGCCGAGAGTTTCAGAAGAGACGAGAGCGAACCGGGATCGCTGACTGAAGGGTGCGACGAGCGACGTTGGCGCTGCTCGAACCGGTCGCGATGATTGATCGGGATCGAGGGTAACCGGGCCGGTGGAAAAAGCGGAATCGAAGAACGAGATCTCGGCTTCCAGAATCCCGGCTGCGGCCCCGCACGCGCGTCCGGTAACAAGTCGAACGCCACGCGCTTTCTCACGCGGTACCGGGGACGGCAATTTGTGCGTCAGCGTCGTGATCGAAGTCGTGCGGGACGGACGAAAGGAGCGAACAAATAAGTCAGCGGTGAGAGTGCCAATGTACTTTGTATAAGAGGTACGCAGAGGGACCGAAGAAACGAGGAAACTTGGACAGCGTCACGCTCGATCGATTACCGCACAGACAATGGGTAGAAAAAGTGTGCCCACTGCGGAGGTTCGAGGCTCGCGGAAAAATGCTCGGAAGGTTGCGAGGGAACTCTCTCACGAGGGATGTGGGAAGAGGACGACGTGCGGTTGGCACCGACAGGCGAATCTTCGCGAAACCCGGAGAGAGAGACTTGGCTCGAGATATTCTGCTCGAGTCGGAAGCACCGGAGATGGAGAATGGGGAGAAAAAAAAATGCAGTCACGTCGTGGCTAGTCTTGCCTTGGGCGATTCGCTTCTCTGAGCTCGAGACGAGGAAACCCGAACGTCTTGACGTTCGTTTCGAGTTTTCCTGTCGTTGGGGAAGGATAAGGGGCGAGAGACTCGAGAGTTCTCGGCGATTCGTCGATGCGTGCGTTTCTACCGGTAGCCAGGATGCTCTGCCGGTCATTTTGAATGAAAGTGAATTTAGAAAGTGCATGGCAAAGAAAATATTGCTGTAAAACACGTTACGTGTTACGGGCAGGTTTTTGTGGCATGGAATGTCGGACATGCATTTTTCAATATCTAATACAGAGTACAGAAATGTTGAACGTTTGATAATCATTTCTTCTTTATAAAACAAAAACAACTTTTAACTTACTAATTAACATTTTTTTTTATTCAACAACATTGTTTACTAAAATAAAAAAGTTGTACAGATAACACGAAAGAGAAATTGCGGACATTTGTGGATGATAGATGTTCGTTAAATGTAAATCTTGTTTGCCGGGTAGTTTGTACGTCTAAGTAGATTAATTAACATATAGCTCTTGGCTGTAACTCCAGGAAGTTCTGTAAATGCGGTTGATCGATAACCGGGATAACAGTTGCGAGCAGATAAAAAAAAGGTCATTGTATCGTGGATAGGAGAACTGGTATTTTGGCCGCAGTGCCTGGTGTAGCAGGAGAAAACGATGAAAGGGCGTTTCGCCATTCGTCATTATTACCGTTGTCCGTTACAGAAGCGGTGGACCCCGCGCCTCGAGAGTGGAGATCTCCGGGGTCTGTGTGCTCGGTTCTCGGGTCACACAGGAAGTGGGTCGGCCGGATCAAGGGCCGCGCTCTGCCCTTTTCCATTTTACAGCCTGCAGGACCATTCAGGTGTAATGGTCAGTTAAATACCATCCAAATACAAACGCGGCAATACCGCACCGGTTTTTCGGGCCCTCCCGGACCGCGGCGTATCCTAGACAAAGTAGAATACAGGTCGGAACTACGAGCTCGAAATTCGTGGGATATAAGATTTCGCAAGCAAAAAAAATCATCTAACGTATGCTGGTTCAGAAAAAAAAACTTGAACAACGGAACACATCGTGAATCGTCATTCGATCCGATGAACTTTGAAATCGCACAACCTCGATAAATATTCGATCCGATAGATCTGGAATTAAACAAAGCTGCACAAGTCTCCGTCGTGGCCCACCCGCGGGCACGTCTCAATCGTAAAATCATCTTCACTCTGTTTATCCACGTGATCTTCGAATAACAAACTAAGTGAAATCCTTAAATCCTAAATCAACCTGGCTCGCCTTCCTGCGGGCTAGCGAGTGAGTTTGAGGTGGAGCTAAAGTCGAGAGCGAGATGCGGACTGCAAACAAACTCCGGTCGCAGCGGTGCAGCCACGAAGCTCGTCGTTTCGGCCCCGCGGAGACAGGCCGGTGCAATCTGGCGAAAGTCAAATATTAGAGAAATAAATATGAAGAGGGCGCTCGCTTCTTCTCTGTGTGCAGGGTTCGTCGTTGTTTCGGTGGTCGCGACTAGCCTTGTGCCCACACAGGATTAGGATGAATTTTTCCTCGATTTGCGGCGTAGCCGATGCCTCAATTGCCGATTATCCAGTATAACGCACCGTACCAATTCGCCGTGACAAATACATCGGAGAGATCGTTATATTTGATTTTCTCTTGTTTTTCCAAGATTATACTTGCAGATTTAATTGGTATGGCAATAAAAGTGAATGTATTCTCATAATTTCATTATCTAAAGTGTTTTCAAAACGAGTATCGGTGTGAATACCTACCATCTCCCCCCTCCGCGAGATAAGCCCACACGAGAGCGAGCGAGCGAAGGTATTCGACGGGGCGATTCCGTAAAAGCAGTCGTAAAAATGCTTTTCGCGACTCCTCGGAGATTTCGTTTTCTTACGGCCCCCGCGCTCCTCTATACGGGGGTCTTATCTGAAACGACGAGCGTTCCCCCTGCATCTCATCACTGCAGTAGCACTCGGCTGAGAATGCAGGAGACGAGAAATGGAGGGGAAAAAGGATAAACGCGAGAGAGAGAGCAGGACGGATAAGATGAACGGATGCAAAACAATGGCCGCTGTTCAAACAGCAACGCGAACTTCAAACAAACGCCGGCAAGATTTTTCGTGCGAGATGCCACGGGGCCAACATTAGCGGCCGTCCCCGAAAAGCCACTTCCTCGGAGTGTCGTCCTATGGAAGCTGAGGAGAAAGAGTAAAAACAGGATAGAAGCTCGGCTCACTGTGGCCTTTCGGTTCTCGTGCTCTACCCACCATCCACGCTCCTGAGGACATCCGGGGACTGAAACAATAAATATTTAAGGAGGGCTGCCGCGGCTGCTGCTTCATGCCCCGTCGAAACTGACGCGGCGAACCCTTTCATTTGTACGGACAAGACGAAAATTAGTTGAACTAGAGGGACAGAGTTATTGCCGCTGATGTTTTAGTAGGAGCGTTTTTAAAGCTGGACCGATGCGCCTACTGCACTCGGCCCGATGGACCTTGAAATAACTCGGTTTTTCCTAAATACAGATGGCTCCGTGTGGCTGCAGTCACTGCATCAACAATTTCATATTTTTCTCATCCCATTTATTATTCGGGGAAACATTTGTATTTTATTCAATGAAAAATCAATTCTGGGAGAAAAGGGCGTATCGGGTCTGAAACGAATATACCTTTCCATTGCCTAAGTGCATAGATCATGAATATTCAACTAACGATCATCGTCGATGTAACGTAATAAAACTAAAAACTTCAGTCAGAAGCATATGCAACTTCGAGCTTCAGATCTATCTGCATATGCCGATCCTCTTCTCGAGTCTTGACTGACGCGTGACGCCCCCTCCTAATCGCTCAATCACCAAAAAATTAACGAAAAGCAAAAAGTCGAGAGAACGAGAGCACGATGTTTGGGCGCACATCAGACCGGGGCTCTTTCGTCTCGCGTCTTTTTCTTTTTCCCGAGATACAAACAGAGATGAAGGAGAGAGAGTAGATCGGTCGCGGCAACGCCCTTGCACTCCACCCATCCATCTAACCGTGCATATTTTCGGGCGCAGCTAGTGTTTTTTTTTATCCTCGAGGAAGATTTATCACGTATATCCAGACTAACGCGTCTCTCCGATTCTCTCGCTAGTCGAGTCTCCCCCAGCCGAGAGATCTTGTGCTGGCCTCACCACCGATAACCTTCGCTGTATACCCGCTAGTAGGTATATACTGCGGCAGCAAAGGGGATAATTGGTAGCACACATGAAAAAAAAAAAATTGTCTTCGTTTATCCTCCCTCTTCGGCACCGTGAAAACACGAGACTAATAAGGAGACGTTTTTTATCTCTCAAACATCCAAGGCTCGCACATCCCATTCCAATTACCCCGTATAAGAGGGAATAGCTTCGCGTAACGAGGTCCATTGACTGTTTTGCATCTCTTCGGCTACCGAAATTGTACACCCGAGATCATAGTTACGACCCAATTCTAGAGACGGAGGATCGTTTCAGTGGCCTCGCTCAGCGCTTCTTACTTCTTTATTTTTTTTGTACATTTTCTGGACGACAAGTAATTGCAATTCAAAGAAAACGAAACCAGCGAAGCCTGGTCCGTTGCTCGTTCGCTCGCTATATAGCTACTCGTGCCTCGCGGCTTCTTCGTTCGTCCGGACAGGCTCTCTCGGTGTGCCTGATGGCGAAAACACGACGAACGCTCCGGTGAGCATAAGAAATTCGATCGTCTCGTGACTCAAAACCGGCCTTTTTTCACGCTTCGCGAAACCTGCCCCGGCTCGTTCATCGCGCTCCCGCGAGTCTTCCTCCGGAGGAAAGAAGAGTCTCTTTCGCTTTCGCAGCGTATCCAACGATAGATATACCCACCGCGGTCTCCCGTACTCGAAACATATTCACGCGCAGGTATATGTACCTGTGTATATCCCTTCCCGCAAAACGCACCGGATTCTGAGCGCCGAGTGTGTTTGCCCAAGGCCTGCAATTACGAGGCATCCATCAACGCTTGTCTGCACCTTTCGCAGAGGACCCCGACTCTCCCGCCTCTCTCTTTCTCTATCCCCAGAGTCGCGAATCTTTGCGCGCTTCTCCCCTCGAGTACGGGCTACGAGCTACGTGCGAATTTGTAGAAAATTTTTGGAGCCCGGCGGGGGCGAACTCTCCCGGTCGCCCCGTATTAGTCTGTTGATTTACGGAAGCCCCACTCGAGGCCAAAACCCCTTGCCGGCGCGGCTTGTGAAAATATTTTTGCACAAGGTGCAGACCACGAGTGGTTTACGCTTTTCCGAAACCCTTTTCCTTCGCCTGCCTGTGGGAAAATAAATAAACCACTGTTTCGGTAGTTGGTCGCCATCGAGGCTGTTAAACCGCGGCTCGAAGCAAATGGGGGAATTAGCTGGAACAAGAAGAACCGCGCGCTCGTTCGGCTAAATACAGAAGGCCTGCGTGCAAATTTGCCTCACGGAGCAGAGACGACACAGGTGAAAATATCCATATCACAGTATTTTTCTGCTCTCGTGAATTCGAACTCGCTGCTCGAATCTGATACTGCTTGTGGCTGGAAGAGCGGGGCAAAATGGACCCGAGTTCTCCGTTTGTGAGGAGATTTTTCTTTGTCCTGGGCAAGACTGGTACAATAGTCCGTTTTGCCCCGCTCTCCGCTGTTGTCGATATAGGTATAGGCCAAACTGCCTGTAGAGTGTCGAGGACAGAAAAAAAGTGGTAAACACGCGATATACACAGAACGCGACGGATAGACGACGATTGCTTCGCACGCGGGCTACGACGGAGCTGTGGTCAGTCGTACCTCGATAATCGTTTAAGACGTACGTATTTCAGAATGAACCGTGAAAATTTCAAAGAAGAGTTCCAGAAATTAGTTTGCCAATTCACACCATCGGCCAAGGTAAGCGCCGTGACATATTGATTGCTTATAAAGGCTCGCGGAATTTATCGATCGGTACTTATTTCCTTGTACAGTGTGACGCGAGTGATGTGAAATAATTTTTTGCGGTAGGATGAAAGCGATCTGTGGTCGACGTCACTGACGAAACAAGAGATATTGGACAGTGTGCAGGAAGTCCTCGGATCGAAACTCGACATAACGTTGGTGGATTCGACGCCAGACGATGTTAAAACACCTACAGCGGGAATCGTCACGACCACACCAGACGCGCCGGACATACCGAAAATTAATATCAAGCAAAATTGTGATATTCAGGAAAGGTACGACCAACATTTGTATGATGATACAGTGTGAAAAAAAAATTGTAAATTTGACGTACCTGAAAGTTTTTATGCAAGAACTGGTACATTGATTTTAATGTACAACTGTGATGAAAAATGAATACACTTCTTAATTGAAATTAAAGTAATATATAAAAATTAAAGTACTTTAATGTAAAGTAAATTATTAAAAATAAGGTATTCCCAATATTTTTAATACATTGAACATTAACTTTTCACCACAATTGTACAAGAAATTTAATATACCAGTTTTCGCATAAAAACTTCGAGTCCGATACATTAAATTTCATACGAATTTTTATGTCACTCGGTAGCAAAATGGCGGGTTTTTCCCACGCTTCGCGTGCGAAAATCCCCATTTTCACACCTTGTAAAATAAAATTTTGTTCGATACTCGTGCGAAACACGTTTTCTGAACTCGTGTGATTGCAACACTCGCCTTCGGCTCGTGCTGCAAACTCACACTCGTCAGAAAAAGTTTTTTCGCACTCGTATCGAAATGTACTATTTTTTGCAATGTAGAGCAGTTTATTTTAGTCGGACAAGTTTTTTTTTCCTAGAGCTCGATCATACGACTCGCTTGTGACAGAGCTTCGGACGGGTTCGTCGAACGGTCCGTTGAGTCTCCCCAATCTCGATCCACTAACACCTAACATCGAGGAGAACAACAATGACTTTAAAGTCGACGTGCCAGACGCTCATGTCGAAGAAAAAGCGGTACGTATAAATATAAATATAACCGAGAATATTAAAGTTATCACACATTTCTTACGTGACTGATTTACAGCTGAAGTCGGATACAAATGCAGCATCGAGCAAGCTCGTCAGATCGGACACTTTCGTACGTGAAGATGAATTTCAGAGTGTGAAGAACGGCGACGTGTTCGAGGAGAAAAAATTCGAGCCGGTCGCAACTGAACTTGGCAGCGACAACTCTGTGCCTGGAGCGAATCTCATCAATATATTAATGAAACTGAAAACGCTCAGAGACTGTGCCAGCGACTTGGTCGGCAAAATCGATGATATACAAGTAAGAAAGCTTGTTTTTTTATCCTCCAATCTAAGTAATTCGCATCTCTGCAGCCTTGTGATAAGAAAAATTCTTGTTTCGTTTTACAGAAAGTTGCGCCTAACAACAATATCCGCCCTATTCGTCGATTGTCATCGATGGGCTGCTACCCGGGATTGAATCGAACAACGAAGATGACACGAAGATCAATGGGAGCCTTTCCTGGAACACCGACGTCCTCGCGTCTGAGTCCAGGCACGCTTGGAACCAAGGACTCCGCACCTGCACGCAGCAAGAGCAGATCAACGACTTCTCTGGTGGCGAACAACAACCCTGGAACAAAACTGTCGATACCATCGACGTATCGCTCGGTCAGTTCGGGAGCTTTGACATTGCCAAAAAATATGAGCTTACCGCCAGGATCGCAATGTTCAAACATCAAAGCACCAAAAACACTGGGACTACGTTCGCCATCGACCTCCCTGTTGAATCTTTCGGACAAGTCTGTTAATCGGCAACCGACGAATTCGAAGTATTCACACGTTCAGAGCACTATAGGCAAATCGACAAGCGGGCTCGGTAAACGGAAGGCGAATTGAAAAGGACAAGTCACGATGTCAATCACGATTCTCGTAAAATAGTATCCGAACAGCAGGATGAAAAAACGAATTGCTCCAGTATTCAGGTATCATGGGAGAAAGTTTGTATTGATAACGTCTCGTAGACGAGTATTTTAAGCTTGATTCTCTAAACGCATTTTCATTATATTATAGAGTCAGCCAGTCTGATATACCGAAATAAAATACTTTATATGTGGATAATTCTCGGCGAGCATTGAATTTCCTCTCGATTTTCGAATAATTCCTCACTCTGGTCAAGTGCACGCGCTGTAAACATTATTCTTTTTATTATCACTGTTGACTACAAATTGATTGGCTTAATTTACACGGCTGAACGATCCTTAGCTGCTTTTACTACGGATTTTTTCGATTATCTCTGTGTTAGCTGACTTCGGTACACATTATTAATTTTCATTTAAATAACGAACGTAACGAATAACTATTTAATACATTTTATTTTATCATTGCTCTAGCCATACTTATAAGTCAACTGCTATCTATATACAGCATATATATATTTATATGGCTGGAACAATCTATATGTACCCCACCCGTTCTTCACCCCTTGGCTCCATCGTCATCTCATCTCTTCCTACGCTCATCGAGCGACAGCGTAACTGTGTAAGCATGCCCGCGGCAACACTCAATCATACACCGACTTTCACGGCTCGATTGCGTGTGTGGGTACATTAGCCCGGGGCTAGCCGCGAAGCACAGCGCGCCGCGAACGCGCCGAGATGCATCGTACACTCGAACGCGCGAACACCTTGCGTTCCTAAATGCAGACGCACCCTATATCTACTCTCGCCAGGGGAGGGGAGCGGGGGGGGGGGGGGGGCAGTCGAAACACCAACCCGAGACGCTTCTTCAATCTTTTCCTTTCGTTCTCGTTTTCTTTTATCTCCCTTCCTCATCCTCAGCATCTTCCTCGCGTGTGCCGCGTGCGCGTCGGCGAACCGAAAATTGTTAACTCCGAAGCCCGCGTTGTTTGATCGCGAACAAATTCATCCTCGAAGCGTGGCCCACGGCTGCGATGAGCTCCGGATTCTGCGCGATCTCTTCGGCAATCCGGCAAAGAGTGTGAGAACCGATCGCCTATTCGACGCGTCTTCTTCGCGCCCTGCACGAAATTCCGGTCCGGTCTCATCCTTCCGATCTCCCCGAGGAGCTTCTGCGGCCTGCATCCAAGAGGCACTCTCGGCGAGGAGTGATGAAGGTTCGAGGTGGATGCGGTGTAGATACTTTGAAAAATGGACACGCCGAGAAGGGAGCTCGTTACACTTGCTTGTATAGTGTATAGATATTGTAATACCGTATTATACTGACGGGGAGCGAAAAGATAATGGAGTAATCTAGTTCGCGGTTAACCAGCGGATCCCCCCTTAACGTGAGCTTATCGCTATTCACGCTCGTTTTATGTTATGCGTCTGGAAACAAGAACTCATTCCCGCGAAGCAGCACCAGCAGCAGCGGAGATCTACCGTAGAAGTTTATCCCCTTTAACGCTCCGGACGAAATTACTTTCGTGGTCCAAGATTTCGTGTACTAATAAGAATACATTTTTTTTTCTTTCGTATGATTTGAAGATAGTTTAGTTCCCACAGCGTCGATTAGTACCCTAACCGGTAATTATAAAGCGCTTTTAGGCGGCGCTTTGACACCTGTGCCCTCATCGATCATCATTCAGTAAGGAACGCCGAACACCTCTTACGAATCGTAGAGATCGCTGCAGAGAATTAGTGACTAAGAGTCTGTGGTTGGAGGGATAGATCTTTGGTAGTTCATCGGGTGAAGATCATCTCTCGAAGTGTCGGAGAGTTCATTATCTCTCGTTGATGGATATCGGAATTTGGGATCTCATAGGTGCATTATAGCGGTAATGTACGAATATACGGCACTCTAAAATTTGGTTGCCAGTGAATAACCGTTGGTAGTTAAAAAAATTGCTGTAAATTCCAGTGGAACAGAAAATAGAGTGTGAATTCTGTAAAAAAAAAAAAAATGACGTCGAATTGATTTCTTTTTGGGTTATGTGAAAAAAGAGGTTCCTACTTCATAGCGAAGGTATTTCGAATCGAGAAACCTTTCGCCAGATTGTGGCCCGTAACGCACTCCATGATTCATTCGGAAGTGTATGCTCACAAATGATTCTGCGGAGGAACGAATTTTTTTGCGCATCTACTCGAGAATTATAACGAGCACAATCGAGGGGGTTGAGAGGCGTTCCGGTGCGGCTCCCAGGTACGACAAAAAGTGGCGGTCCGCATCTTTCAAAAACATACTGGGGTGCGACAAAAAGAGCTTGGTAGCCATCATTTCTGTCGGATGAAACAAACGAGGTGGTTGTAGCTTCGCGTCAGCGCGAGGACTCTGCGACTCGTCGGCCACCTGAAAATATAAATCATAAATAACAGTCCGCTGCCTCCGCGAGAATCTCTCCGGTCCTCTATCTGATGCTGAGTTTGCCGACGCGAAATCTTCAACTTTGCAAAGGTTTTGCTTGATTTGTCGCAGCTGCTCCGAGCGCGACCCGTCCCACGTCGCTTGACGCCTCGTTAATTCGCTCACTTCGTCAAGCATTGTTGACAAATGTTGACCGAGTAGTCATACACTCCTTAGTCGGCCTTCAAAGGCGTGGAGATATTTTATTTCGTGACTGAAAATAATTATATTTCTTTTATGGGAAACGATTAAATTATGGTACCATAAAAACTTATATTAAAAGGAACAAACATCGAATTGATTTAGGGGTGCACACGAGCGAAAGTTAAATTTGCGTCGTTTAAAGTCTGACCACCCTGACATCCTCCGTCTGGCACTCGAGATTCCTATGCAAAGCGTATAAAGCGGTGAGGGGAACCTCGAGCGGTTTTGAAAGAAAAAAAAGATATATTAAAAAAATATTGCTTGCTATGCACCGTTGGCCGGCATCGCCCCCAGGGTAGTCCGAAGTCGTTGCCGTGGAACGGGACGGTAGGCTCTCTCGTGCCTACCGTCCTGATTCCCGCCGCTGCCGTTTCCATCGTCTTGTGGCCTCGTGTGTAGAGGCGCGATCGGTTTGGAATCGAGGCGCGGGGCGAGGGATGATTACACGTGTCTTTTTTAACACAAAAGGCTCGAAAACCAACACCGTAATACGATGGAGACCGAGCGCCCTGTAATCTATGCCAGCAGAAGGCTGGACGCGGGCGCGCGTCGGTCCGGCATCTTCGATGACGGGACAACCATTTTCGAAATTACGATAGGTGCTTCGGTTCAGGTTCGCTGCCTGAAATAAGGTGAGATTGCTTCGAGGAGAGGTGAAGGGAACCGACGAATTCCGTCGTAGCCCGAGGCCATCTTATTATTTGTTCTTCGCTGTGAGATGCGCGACGATCAACCTGCGACCGGCAGCAGCATCACGGTAGTTATCGAGTCACCATTTGCCCCGACAGCAGGCCGGCCGTGACGATCCGACGATCGCTCGCTGAGCCTCGTGAAACGAGTTTTAAAAAATCGATTCACTCATGAGGGTATAAATAAAAGGAGAGATTTCGCGCCAGCGGGACAAGATTACGCGTGACCTGAATACATTTTCGAAATTCTGAGAATAATATTCGCGCGCGATCTCTATACTGACTGTATCGCGACGATTCTCGTGAGGTAGACCGGATATCGGAGCAAACGGATGAGAAAATTAATTTTCATGGAAGGTATCGTGGAGGGAAGCCTGCAATTATAATGTCTCGTAGACGAGAGATTTGTTTAGTTTTTTTATTTGATTGATGATCTTTTTCGTGATTTAGAATTACGATAATGTCTCGTAGGCGAGAGATTTGTTTATTTTTTTTATTTGATTGATGATCTTTTTTGCGATTTAAAATTACGATAATGTCTCGTAGGCGAAAGATTTATTTAGTTTTTTTTTATTTGACGATGATCCTTTCTGCGATTTAGAATGTCGATTGAAGACTTTTCCGATACAAGAAAATAAACTAATATTATCTTCGATAAACACGATGTAAACACAAAATATACGACTGACTGCCTCTCGGTAGTAGCCAGCACTATAAGTGATTGTCGCGGTGTTCGTAGCGTGCAATATATTTCGTGTTTACATCGTGTTTCCGTATTCGATACACTCTACAGGCAAGTGGCCTATACATCTGTCGATACTAAAATACATACAGCGGTAGGATCTCGAACGATAATTTTCGAAGCGACGAAGGTCGTGAAATTCCCGAGAGCATAGAAATATTTTTCACCTGCATTAACTTTACTCGGCAAGCTGAGTTTGCACATGGAAAACTCGGGTGTAGAAGTCGGGAGTGGCGGGCTTTTTGTTCTGGCTAATTTCCATTTGCAGCCGGTGACTGTTTAGCGGCCTCGGTGGAGACCAACTACCGAAACAGTGGTCTATTTATTTTTACATAGGCAAGAGGAAAAGGGGTTTAGGAAAAACGCTCGCACCCGTGCATGCGGCCGGTGCAAAAATGTTTTCGTAAACCGCGTCCGCATGGGGCTCTTCCAAAAGCACGGACTGACACAGCAAACACGGTGAAAGAAGACTTGTACATTTAATAAACATTTCTTGCCCGCAAACGTCCACATTGTTTTAAAATAAAAGAATACAGTTCGTTGAAAAAAAAAAAAAAAAAAAAAAAATTCACGAGAAAAAATGTTGTACTTTTGTGAAAGAGAAATGTTTGTTAAATGCACAAACCTTTTTTTTTTACGTTGCATGCTTCGCTGCATCGAACGAAACGCGAACGCCTGAGTTCGCCTGTGTACGAGTTGCCAAAAAATTCTGTCCAAATTCAGAAGTGGTTTCACAGCCCGTACCGAAGATTAGACGCGAAACGCGCGAAGGTTCGCCAGTCTGTGAGCCTCTCGCGCCAAAACAGGTCCCTCATCTTTTATCTCGCTCACACGGTTGCAATCTTTGCCTCCCCGAGCCGTGCGGCGCCTCTCGAACGGTAATTGATATCACCTGCCATGTAAATATCGGTTATCATCGTCGAGATTCGATGTGGTAGTGATCGTGGTGGTATCGCTTGGGCATGGAAAAGGTAAACACACACATACTCACACGCAAGCCCGGTCCAAGCAAAATTACGAAATAACCGACGGCGAGATAATTACATGTTAGTTTTAGAAAAGGGCATAGTGTATTATAATTCCACGCTACGCGAGCGCCGAGCCAGCCGGAAACCGCACCTGATGCCCGTGCTATTGTGCGAATTTTTAGTTGCCCAAAGAAACTTTACGACCAAATTTGTTCCACTAAAAAGAAGGTCTTAAACCACGACTCCGATAAACACGAAAGCTGAGAATTCGCTGGTGCTTGACGAGTGGCTCTAACTTCTCTCGCATGTGTTGGTCGTCGTCGCCGCGAGCGCTGCCGAAGAATCGATCGTAAATCCCAATACAGAATAACGCTCGATGTTCTCGGAACATCGAAGTGATTTGTGCCTCGATGGCGATAAAGAAAATCGCGAGACGCGAGGGCGAAATATCGAACGCCTACCGTTTCGCATCACGTACGCATCGGCGGGGAGGAGACTTCTATTTCGTAACAGCCGGTGTTTCACACCTCCCAATCATCGTGCAGTCTTCCTCCTCAGATATAAAAAAAATACTGGCGTATCTTGATCTGCCCTCTCAACACCTCCCTTATCGATATACTCCCTTTACACGCCCGTAATGACACGTTTCGAGCACTCGCCCGAAGCCTCGTATTGGTTTTGAAAAGCACCGGGTTTGCTTAGTAACCGGATACACGCGGTCGAGGATAACACATGCGAAGACACCTGTGCGTGTGTGTGAGTCTAGGCCCAGGGGGCTTGGAAGCCATCACAAAGATCCAACTTTTCTTTTCATCGCCTCCTTTCGCTGCGCAGTCTTACGACGCTTCGCCTCCCATAGATCATAAAAACAGATTCGTAGATCAAATGTCCGAGATATACACGGACACCTAATTGCGGTCCAGTCTTGCGAGGATGCTGCTTACAGTCTTTCACAAAATTCGTCTCGGCGGACTTTGGAACATCCTTGGAAGGAGAAAAAAGTTTCACCCACACAGTGCTCAGTGTTCCAAGAAATAAAATCTTATTTTTTGATTGACCATTATACGCTGGTCGGATTCTGGGATAAGAGATCTCGGTCCCTTGAAGTGTTGCGCCTCGCTGTCACCGGGACAAGGGTCGAGTCCGATTCCGCGTTTCGCATTCTGTGCCCAGAGCTTGACAACCGTTTCTAAGACCCATAATTATCGGGATCGGAGCGGAGAGAGCGTATCGGGCGGCTAGTTATTAAAATATCTCGTATAAGTAGAAAGCACCTTCATTTTCGTAGATTTCTTCGCACCTGTCCCTTCGTTCTCTTCGACTTTTTTTTTAGATCCAAAAAGCAACACCCGTTCGAGAATAATCGCCAGCTCGTCGTTCGAAATAGTACCGCGTGGATTCCGACTCAGGTCGGCGCGTTAGAACTGATACAATCATCGAAGTGATTCGTACGTTAAAAAATCCAGAGGCGTTGAATCCTGGCGTGTAGATTCCACGTTTTGATATAATTAAGTGTTTCGAAACTCTCGGCAGCGTGTTATTAGGAACGTTAGAGACGAGTGAGACGGTAACCGTGGCGGACGTTGAGAAAAAGATAATCCTTTCGAACACTTTAGGGCGACAAGCGGCATCGGTTTGCTTCGCGCATTCCAGAATGTTTTATAAATGGCAAAAAAAAATCACTTCTGGCGCTGATTTTCCTCTTATCAAATATTGGGCTGGAAGTGAAATAAGTGAAAGATTCATCGAGCGACAAAAGTTTGTTTCAAGATCCCTTTTAGGCAAGATCACGATTATCGATATTATCAAAAATCACTTATCTCTGCACAAGATAAAGCACTTTGCGTTATTTTCTTAACATTGATTATTTAAGCTTGAAAAGAGGGAGATCACAGCTGCGTTCAGCGTTCCCTCGTCGAGGCGTCGGGAGCTCCAGCCTATACGAGCGATAAGCTCCAATTAAATTGATTGGCTACCAACGCGGAGCTATAGATCGGTCTCCCCCGTATCACTTCCCTTGTGGGAGTCGTTTCCACCTCTCCGAGCGACTCGTTCAAGGTCTCTGGTTCACTCCCCTACAAACATTCGCTCGATCGATTCGTCTCCGATTGCACGAAGCAAGGTCGTCAACCCTCGAGGATTGCATAGAATAGAATAGAATAGAATAGAATAGAATATTTATTTATTTGCTTATACAGAGATACATCTCCCATAGCAATACGGCGGTGGGAGGAAATTTTTACATATAAAAGTCCTCTTACACAAAATACAAAAAACATATATACATATCAGTACCTTGCTTACTCGTTAAGTACGATCGTTCTGAGTCGAAGGCAGCTCGCCGTATAATTAAAAATACATTTAATAACAGATTTGCCTGTCTGCCATTTAGCAGTGAGATTAGTATTTCTTCTTCGGATTCCGCGTATATCTCATAGTGTCTTCGCAACCATTTACTCCTAATTCCCTCGAAAATCGGGCATCTTAACATGAAGTTTGCATCGAGGATTGCATTATTCAGAGATAACTGCGTCGAGCCCACTGTCAACGAGTCAGCCATGTTGCACCCACGTATCCACACCCCATATCGTGCGCGGTAACTAATCGACCCGGTCTGTGAATCATATCGCCGCGCATCCGCAGAAGAAGCGGCGCATGCGTGTATACATAGTAACATTGAGAAAAGCGAATCATCTCTCCGTATCTATCCTCTCGAATCAGCATTGGTCGCGGCTCACCGAGCGAAAGATAAGGACGACTCGCGTCGATACCGATTGCTTCTGCTCAGCAGAAGCAGCAGCTGCTGGGGATGCACATAGATAAAATAAATTTTTAGCCGTATTCCCTCTCGAGAGGAGCAAAAGAGTGTGTATCTCACCGGCCGCGTCATGCGCCTATAAATAAGACGGCGAACTGCCGAGCGATCGGCCGATCGTGCCGATTCCGGGGGCGTGAGCGTTTATTCGCGGCCAGGATATAGCAGCGTTCTCACAATTATCGCCGGGGCCTTTATCGTCCGGTCCGCGGGTCCGCTCGTGCTCGGCTCCGTGGCAATGTGTATCGATACCCTCCCTCGTTCGACGCTCTACACGATCTCGCGTCCCTGCGAATTCAGCACGGCGTTGAATAAACGAGAGCCCTGGTGCCGCTGCATCTTACCGCTTCTGCGGCAAGAGGTGCACCGAGTGGCGCGGTACGTTAATATATACATACCAGCTACTGAGTATCATACGGGCGCAAGTCGCGACATTTAACATCCAAAACGACACCGGTTAAGTCCCTCTGCTGTTCAAAAGTCGATATAGTCGCAAGGGCTCTCTATATCTGTATAGCCGTTTGCGGTCAGGCGCAATCGCATAACATTAGCATTTCCACGTATGTGTATGCAGCGTGCAGCTTACACGGAACCGGGCAAGCACCGCTTCCCACGGTGCTGTACCTGATCTCGTCGTTGAATTGCGAATGGTGTATGTATACGGTATAAAAGGGAGAAGAAGGAGTGATACGAGGGGGGGAGAGTGAGGAACGCGCGATCACGGCTGCTGGCCAGCCTTGCGGAATAATGAGGAGCCTCTGGTTCCGCGCTACCACGATGGTGGTAGCTCTCTCCTCGCTTCCACGAATACACGGAGGATCCGCGAAGAGTGCCTCGAGAGAGATCCTCCAGTTGCGCGGCCCAGCCGGAAGGGAAGCCTCTGCCGGGAACCTGAAGAGCTTGGCTTCAAGAGTTCGAAGAGTATCGGCGGAGAGAGGGAACGAGAGGGAAAGGGAAATACCGATGATAAATAAAGAGAGGAACAGCCGGACGAGTGGTAGAACCGCGGGTATATCCACTCCCCCGCCTCGCGCTCCTTCTAAATGCTCGTATTCTCTTCTCCGTTACTCTCTTCTTTCCTCACCGCGAGAGCGAAGAAACAACCGCCGCCGCTACGGCTGCTGGGGGACACGTGACACACGCGAGTGGCACGCGCGGCGCGCGCTTGCCTTTCCTTCTCTTCGCCAATGGGAGAACCAGTTCTCTTCACTCGCGGTGGAATAGAAATAACGTTCCCTCGCCGCGTCGCACGCCGCGGACGGTGGATCCGAGACTCGCGGCTCTTTGCCTCCTTTGCCACGCTGTATTCTCGCGCACTTACGAGAGCGAGCAGCTTTTATGACGCGAGTCACTGGTCCGGCTTCTTCTGGTATGGATTTACCGGCGGTCTGACCGACGACGATTGCCGTAGAGGTGGCTTATCTTGATCCGGGTACGATGCCTCAGGCACACGTAAGAACCTTTACCGTATCGATGAAACGGGTTTGGATTTTCGAGCGCCTGGAGATCGATTAAGATTTATAGCGATGAATCGAATCATTTCATTTCGCTGCCGATTGGTATTTTATTTTCATTTTTTTTTTGCATCAATGCCTGTAGAAAGACCGAGTTTGTTTTGTATATCGTGAGCCGATTAGCCTCGGAACGCGGGACGGGCAGAAATATTATGAAAACGATGCAACGCGATTCCATAATATTATCGGCTCCGTTCGGAAACATTGCTTTCGCTGCGTTTCGTTGGAGAAAAAAAACATGATGCGGGTAACAGAATCTTACGGGCTCGCGGTGAGGCCATGGGAAGAGGATTTTTGTCGGAACGAAACTCCATTGTTCGGTCGGTTAGGAAACCAAAGCGATACAATGGATCAGCCGGAGCAACTTTCAATAGGATATTCCGAGTAATTCCCGGGGATTCCTTGGCGCTCGGTTTCTCTCTCTCTCGGTTATTACCGTTTTCTTTATATTCTAATGCTAAGCGCGAGAGAGTGGTCTCTCGGACCACAGACGGCGAGTAGGTTGTGGCACACGCCTAGTCGCGAATCCATTGTCCGCCGACCCTATCGGCGAAGATCTTCATAGTCATTGCTCGGTCTTTCATAGCGAGCGCGGTCCGTGGGTGTTCTATTATTCGACAAAAGATATGCCACGCGAACGCATCGGATCTCGCTCATCTACGCCAACGGATATGCGCCGTGGCCGTGAAACTTTTGCGAAGGAAAAAAAAAGTGCACGGTCAAAACGGTGACTCTTCGAACAACGCCGCGTGGCCGTTCCAGCCGCGCTGTTCCTTTCAGCGATTCGAATACTGCTTGATTAAACTCTGATTGTGGTCGGACAGAAAATTTTTCAACGTACGACAGGCTCTTCGGTTTAACGACATTGAATCGAGGATACCAAAATACCTTCGAGGTTTTTTTTTTATTTATATTTTTTCAAGGGACACTCGCTGGAATAAATGCACGTAGCAATTTCTGGGTCAAGAATCCACCTTGCATCAATGTTCGAGGAACGACCACAACCCGTCGATATATACTCTCTCATACCCCGTGCCTTTATCCGCGGGACTCGGGAGAGATCCTCTTTCACCGAGTTCGAAACAATGCCGACAACCCACGCTCGTTCGCCGCGCTATATTCTTCGATACGATTGAAATCCATTGTTGAGCGGTCGCGGATCTCTCGGAGATTGAAGGTTATTATTGTTTAATGCGGGCAATAAAGGTGCATTATAGTACTACACCCAGTAGAGATGTAATGCCATGGTTCTGTGAGGTCTTAGGTTACGCCAGAGGCTCTCATCGATGTCTTCAGGATATTTCACGATCTTTCAACCCTTCGATCCATACATCGAACCGTTTCAATGTAAAAACTTGAAATTACTTTTAAAAAATGGTGTGTATTTTTTTTCTCGAACAGAGATATCAACTTTTCGAAGATATAATTTTGATTTTGTGAATATCGCTAAGTTGGTAAAAGATGCGGTACTTTTAACGAGGCAGTCCACGTATACTACTGTTCTTCAAAGGGTTAACGATTAAACCAGGTTTAATCCTTAATCCATTGAAATTTAACCCTCATTGAAAGTATCGCATCTTGTAAAGAGCTCAATAAATTTCCATCAAATTCGAATATCTTCAGTCAGTCGATATATCGGTGGAAGATTTCTTAGAAACTTTTTATTAATATTCTTTTTTGAAGTAATTTTTAGATTTTCATTCCGATAAGGTCTTACGCATGGAAGAAAACGCTTGAAATGATTGAACACTATGAAACATTTTACCCTCCTGTATAGTTGAGAACCCTCATTCCTTTTTATCCTACGGGGATTTTCGTGGCTCTCGTCCTGCCGATCGTGACTCAAAAATAATCAAGATCGCATACGTCTGTCCCGGATCAAAATCATAAATATCGAATTATCGAGATGGCAGCCGTAAGAGATAGAGAGAGAGAAAAACGCTGTGGGATAAAGTATACCACAGCGATATCGAGCAGAGTAAGCTCGTCTCTTAGGTAGGGATATTTGGAGCCTCGAGACTCCCCTCTTGAACGGTCAATGATGCCGCTTGAGTGTATACCATACGTACGCGAAGCGCGCGCGAGTTGCAAAGTCGCAATCGAGAGATCGAGAGGGCCGTGATTGCCGATAAAAAGCCACGAACGATTTTGCTCCCAGGCCACCGGCTCGCGAACGGTGGATTTCGCTTTCAATATATATTTTTTCCACTCTCCTCGAAGTTGCCGCCGGAGAGCAATGCCGTTACGCATATACATTATGCAATACGAAACGTCTGCGCGAGAACCGCGGCAGCAGCAGCAGCAGCGGTGTGTCCGATGTAACACACACACAATCACATATGTCTCGTATCGTTTCTCCGCGTGCATAAGAAATCTCCGAGGGAACGCTCCGGAGAGCGAATTACCCGACTCGGCGAACTTGTTATTACGTACTCTGATCAATCTTTGATATGATCCAAAATAATAATACTTGCGAACACGAACGAAACAAGGTAAACGCCGCGTGACGTTGGATTACGTGTACAAATAAATCTAAAAACACGAGGGGGGTATTAATTAATGACACGCGGAAATCAAGGTTGCCCCACACTTACGACGAACTTAGAGAGAGATATTATCGAGCTATATAATTGGGAGTTGGGCGTGGTTATCGTGGTGCAACAGCGGCGTGCGAAACGCGACAAACGACCATCGATTACACACGCCTCGTAGTTTAAGTACTACAACGCGCTGCTCGAGCTTCTAATTCACGATCTTGTAGACAAGCGAGCGCAAGCTGCTTGCGCGAGATAATAATTCTTAACGTCTTAACTCCAGCTATCGTGTTTGTGTCTCTCGGCGCGAACTCGTGCACTTAAATGCACACCTCGCGCCTCGCCACACGCGATATAATTTCATTTCGTGACACAGTTATGTCAGCCCGATATCGTTAACGCATAAACAATGAGAGAGAAAATGAAGTAAATAAAAAATAAACAAAAAAAATGAATGGAGTCTCGAGTCTCCGGACTGTCGAGGATCACTTGCGACGTGACGCAAGCGAAAAGGGTGGACATTGAATGAAATTGAAGATTTTATCAATGACGTCCGCTGAGGTAAGACGTATTCGATTTGAAAGGCGAGAGTCGCGGAGGCTCGGGATCGCCGACAGATCGACTTAAGGTTGCGCGAGAGACGTATGTATAATAAACTCTTTTGTTTTTATCTCGCAGAACTCTCAAGGACGACGGCCACTCGTAATTTCATGATGGTGATACACCGGATGAGGATTTGCATCGCGCATTCGGTGAGTGACTGTTTCTCAATTTCTTTTTCTCGTGCGGGCCGGACCGATTAATAATATAGAAATATAATGTATATCCGCGAAGCGTTGAAGCGACCGCGGAGGCTGACATCGAGAATTAATAACGTCTCGGGCTGTCGCCCCGGATAATCGTTCTACCCCGCGTGATTCAGTATCAGCTCGGGCTCGAGCTCCCGTGCCATTTCGCGATAGAACGAGACGCGAGGATTTATACCGTCAGCTTCTGGTGAGAACATCGGGGAATTTCGAATCAAGATAAATTATCGTGTCTCGCTCTCGATCGGGTTCGGGGATATCTGTCCATCTGGTGGAGATGCAAATACGCCGAGAGAACGAGTAACGAAACGATGCGCAAGCTCGTATTTCTAATTATTCCGCGTGTGCACACGTTTAATTAAACACCGTGGTCACGTACGTTCCCTTGATTAATCGCGTAGCCGTTAAGGAGCTTCCGGACGTACAGTCCGGTCAAACGAACACTGCTATTGATTAATTGTTTTCACATCGATATCGAAGAGCGATCGGTATCAATGAAGGTCAAACTTGATTGATGAATTGCACTCTGAGCTACGAATGTTCATCGATGATGAATGTGGCGAAAAATTGACTGCCGTTCGCCAATCATTCCGAAGGTATATTTTCATGCAGAATTGTAATGCAAATCGATTTTTCAAATTGATCAAAATATAACGATTGGTAAATCATTTGCTCACATGAAAGATCGTCTTTGACTGGACTGTAACGAGGCCCTGTAATCGCGGTGGAAGGATCCGTCTTATATGGTTGATTAGTCCGCGACGAAAAATACTTCCCGATGTTCTGAGAGCAACGCGAGGGAAACGAATCGTATGTACATCTACTTATCCAGGAGACTCGAAACTATTACACAGTTCCCTAATGATGCAAACTCCGGTCTCGAGTTCCAAACGTGGAGAAACTCTTTTCCGCGTGGCTCTCCCGGCGAGGAAGCAAGATACGAGGCGGGCAGCGTAAGGAAATCATGCTCGCGCGTCCCAGTTTCGTAGCAGATCGGTAACTCAAGATCGATAAACCTCGATTGCATCGACACATAGCAGCTGATATCCGGTTACGTGATCGAGCCGATCGGCGGACCGTATAACGACGGATTAAAATATTGGTATTTGCGGTAATCGCCTTCGGCTCCTCGACTCCTCGTCGCTCGCGAGGAAAATAATACATAATCGTGGAATCCGACACCCCCGGCCACGAGCTTCGGCCGAGAGCCCGGGACTCGACGATCGATAATATTGAATTTCCAGAATTGGCCTGAATGTTTTTGATATTCGATAAAAAAGTGGATTAAAGATATTGTGTTCCGGGACATTATACGGTACGAGCCAACGGGCGATCACCCCCCCTCCGCCTCCGGACCGATTATACGCGAGAGCTTGAATTCGAAATCCTCTTTGCGAGCTTTTTCACGGTTTTACGTTTCATAAACACACGGGGCGCGATGCGAAAGATAACGCCCGATCGGCGAAGAGGGTGGAGGTGGAGGAGGGTGAAAGAAGCGGAGAGATTGAGAGAACGCGCACGCATCGCGAGTGTCGGAGATACGATCATGCACGTACGAGACGAGAAAAAAGGGTGGTAAGGAAACACCCGAGCAAGAGACAGTAGAGGCTTACCATATTTTTTGCTGGTACTTAGGAGACCAATCCCTAAATCTTGTTTACAAGCAAACTCCACAATGCCGAATATACGGGATTTAGTGAGCGACTCTTTTCGAAGCGAATTTCGCAAAAGCCCCGATCCAACTTTGGCCCTAACTCTTTCGGCTCCACTACCCCCCCCCCCCCCCTCCCTTTCATCTCTAAAGTGTAATTTACTACGAAAGGATTACTCCCGTCGGATCTGCGTCGATCTGCTGCTGCCACGAAAGGCTGTTTGCCGCAAACAACCTTTCGCACAAACTCGTTCCCCGACGGCAATACTTTAGTCTCCCGTCCGTTCCTCGATGACAATGCCAACGCATTGGGTGTATAGGTGGAAATTGGTCGTCGCGGCGAACCGCCGGGAAAGTTATTCATCGAAAACCTGCTCCAGCGTTAATCCCGCTTTCATTTCAAAGTGGCGATTTTTGGCTTTCAAGGATTTCAGGGCAAAGCTAGAATCATCCGGTGACTGTATCTTCGGCGTACAAATATATAATACCCGCGCAGAAAATAAATCTCGCTAGATAAACAAGATTAAACTGCAATTCACGCCAAACTTCTTATTTCATTCAATTTTACTTTACTATTTTTTATTCGTTTTTTCTTTTTCTTCATCTTCGAATACTAAGTTCGATAATGAAAGTCTTATCAATGAATTCTAAAATTTTATCATACGTGTCCACGCGCCTCTGCTCTGCCCTGATTCTGTATATCTTATTTTAAAAAAAACTGGTTCTAAGCTGCAAAGCGGTCGTTGCACGCGGCTGCTGTCGGTTATCAGCTCGGGGATTGGCCGGGACGTCCACGTAGCAATAAGAACTGCTCTGGAGCTGCAGACTATACAGAGCAAGAAGAGCACCGTACAGCACCTCTGCCCTCGCAGCGGGGTGTCTTCGGGCCAGTGGAGCGTCGCCTAACAGGATTATTCTGACGTGATTGTATACGCGTCAAGGAAATAGAGTGGCATTGTACAGCTAACGCGGGGCACACACAGATTGGATGTGGAGGCTAGTCGAAAAATTAGAAATACCGATCCGCCTACGACGTTGTGTATTAAATATTTTCGAAATTTCTTCGGAGACACCTGTCCATCTTTTTTTTGACAGACAACTGAGCTACATATTGGAACGATGTGATCTAATAACCGGTTTACGACAGTTCTAAGAATTTTTCTTAATTTCGAAAATTTAAATCTCAGAATATCTTCGGTAGTTAAAAAAAAAATATCTCTCATTTATCTCCGTGACTGGACTAATTAATCGTGCAGCGAGATGTTCCATCGTGTCTCGGTGCTTGACAAGCCACAGAGGTCTTACACCCTGTGAAGAATCGTTGGTAGGCGTTTCCGAGCTAAGCGTAGGCATTTTACGCGATGAAGCGAGCACGATTTTTCAGTCTCGCGGCGCACCGCAAGATAGGGGATGCTGTGCGATAGGAAGTCACCACGCGTGTGGATACATGGAACAGCTGCGACGTGTGCAAGACGCTGTAAACGACGACAAGCGAGATTCGAAGACATGTAACATATTTCCCCTTTGTCGAAAGAGACTCGAGTCATTTGTATGAAGGGTTGAAAAGTGAGCGCGATAGATAAGAATAGAAGCGGGTATGGATGAGATCATTTTTCTTATTATTCATGGGGTATGTTGGGGCGGGATCGTTTCCATATTTTTAACTTCTCTATCTTTACTGCAGCCATCGGACACCCATAAAAAATTGCTCGTGTCGGTATCGCTGACGTATGATAGCTGCAGATTTCTCAATTTTTTGAAAAATATTTAGCGACTTCAGGAGGATCGACTATCAGGCAACATCCAACGTAAGGCCTCATTTTTTAAATGTGTTTTACATTAACATAAAGTTTGAGCAATTTTGACCGTATAGTTTATTTTTTATACAATTTAGAAGTCGACTACTTTGACTGTATCATCCTATATTCTAACGTTGGAGTCGGTCGGTTCCGGGATTTAAAAAAATTACTAATGTTCTACTTATCAAACCAACTTAGAGTTTGGAAAATCTAGCTTCGATCGAATCTACTTTTCCGCTCGAAAGATCATACGTTCAGAGAACGAAACATAAACTCACTTCAGGTCCATTTTCATACACGTCCAATTCCAAGTGTTTTACTACACGTCTCGAATCCACGACATAAAATGATCAATTTATCAATCATTTTATGTCTCAAATGTTTTCTAAAAATGGTTCAAATAAGTTTTGGGAAATTATTTGTGATTTCGTTTTTCGTTTCGTAACATTGGCCAGAAGTACGTGATGACGATTCCGAAGTCGTTGTGATTCTTAAACTTGACTAAATATTTAAAAAAATCTTCGATGCATGGAAAATTTGTGCAAAATATACCACATGAATTATCGATTCGAGACAGCTGTGATGATTTTTTTTTTTCAATCACTATTTTGACTCCAAAGAAACAGTCGATCCGTCTTAAACATTATTGCAACGCATCGCCTTTGTAGTCGGTCCTAACAAGGTATTTTTCCACGAATCTGTTCGAGCAGAGGTTCATCTTTCAGAAACGTTGCAATGAAAATATTTGGCGAACCTCCGCGGCTAATCGGAACCTCAGGGATCGGCAAATTTAGCCGTTTCTCCCGTGGGACTGTGACTCCGCCACCCACGCGCTCAATTTTCCGAAAAACTTGGATTCACCGGCGCACGCCGCTGCTTCTCGGCTTGTGAATCATCCCGTAGTTGCACAATAACCCTGCATGAGGTCCAAGGTGTCCCGCGCACAATGCCCGAACGTCCTAGTCGTATTGAGAAAAAGAAATCCTCACGAACGCGTAAATCGCAGTGCCGGCGTGCAATGCCACCCCGGGATCCCATCGATTCACGGTTCACTTAGTTCGAGCCCTCGTTCGACATTTGTCGTACGACTCACTTCGATGTTGTTACATAATAATCGTCAGTTGACGAGGCCAAAAGACCCGGTGCTGGTCAGTCGACGGTCTCGTTTCCTTGTACTCTTGTCGCCAACACAGAGTCTTTCTTTTTTAGTGGATATATATTTCCTCGTCGAAGTAACGAATTTTTTCTTGTCCGAACTTAGTGGCCAGAGTTTGGACTCGAGGTTTTGTTGGTCGAGACGATTGAAGTATAATCGTCATCGCACGAGATGTTTTTTTTCACTGCACGAAGTCGAGTTTACTGGAATTTCTCCATACAGTTAACTCAGCGAACCAATTGTAAAAACACTATTTTAAGCCAGAGAACAGCTGCGAACTATCGTTGCAATGCGTTAGCGTTTGCGTAACGAACTTTCGTGGATCGTTAATCATTCGATGCATCGAATGCCGTTTTTACCGCGGTACACAACTGGCGAATAGAGTCATTAACTCCAAAGCCATTGGAGATTCGTTCGTCTCGGCCGACCGATGAATTTAGCAGCGCACGTGAGACGCCTGAAAACCGTCGACCGTAGCAGCGCAGTACTAAGTCAGCACGTTTTTCAACAGAACGCCTAAAGAAACAACCCCCGTATTTACATTCCGCGGTAATTAATCAGTCTCACCCGAGCGAGCCAAGGCAACGGTGATTTAGCCGGAGAAAAATTCTCCTATTTGTTTTACGTTTTTTTTTTCTTCTTCTCCTCATCTTTCTTTCCTTCTCCGTCGCGTCTCTTACCCGAGAACCTCGAGGGCACTCGGACGGACGTGGAGTTTCATCCCGGAGTGCTCGCGCTCCGGAGAGAAGGAGGAAGTGCTCGAGCGCTTCCTCCACTTTTTTTCTCTTCTACAATCGCGTGATTGCGCGGTGAAAAAAAAAAAAAATCTTACTGCGTGTGACGAAAGATTAATTCGTCCGGATTCGGCCGAGAGAGGAGAGGGGAAAAAAACGTGCAGCATAAAAAATCGTACGAGCGGGGCGATCGAGCGAGAGGCACGTGTTAGGTCTTTTCGCGGCAGCCGCCACGTTTCAATGTAATTAACATAAATAAAAGAAAGTCCCGGCTGATTTACGCGGGGATGCTCGGCGCAAAACGATGAAATATCGGAGGCCCCGGTCGAGAGTCGAGTTCAGAGGTTAAAGCAAAACGCACTTTTATTACTCTTTCGCCCGCGGTGAGCGACTGAGACTGAGAGGATGCTGCACGGGCGCGCGCGCGACTCTCGCGAACGTTTCGGTATATACTTGCCGTTAATCTACGAAACCTGTTTGTTGTGGCCGCGGCGTTCAGGGGTCCCCTCGCGAATTTTCGATCGTTTCCTTTCGTTCCACTCTCTCCCGTCCTCACACCCGCGGTCTGGTGAAATTGCGGTTATACCCGCATGCGCGCACCGCCTTGATTTCACGGTTCTCTGCGGTTTCGTATTTTTATTTATTTTTATTTTTTTTTGTTACACCGTCTCTACTATGTCAACTGTACGAATGAGATACCCGAGGATAGCCCGAAGCCAGTGTCCAAGTTATGATTTAGACGATAGTTGAGTCTAGGGAAGGTTTTCGTCTCTCGTACCCGGCGTCACGGGCTTCTTCTTTTACAGACGGCAATAACTTTCAAATTTGATTACAGCGAGTGTAGCGGAGTCGGTCCTGACCGAGTAGAGGGTTGGGGAGGCCAACCCTGCGGGGCCACTCTGTAAATGGGTGCTCAGCCCTTGCATCAACACCCACGCCTAGCGTGTATACACACACGCGTCCGCCAGGTCGTAAATAAAACGAAATTGTTAAAGGTACCTCGCGCTTCCACCAATCGTCTTTCCTTTTACACTGCTCTCGAATGTTAAACGTTAAACAAAGGCTGTGGGACGTCGAGGCGGATAGGGTGGGGGGGATGCACTTATCTTTGATCTCTGTTTGCCGAGGCGTGTGCATCGCCTCACCTACACCGAAATTCCCCTACCTCCCTACCGGGAGATAATCAAGAATAATTATTCGTTAGATAAATACGATCGGGACCGAAGATAAAGCCCTGAATTTATGATGGACCCGGCCAGTCTGCCGCCACCACGGCCGGTCATGACGCGTACACCGACATTCGAGGTTTCGAAATCCCTTCTCGTATAATCTCGCCAATGCGAGTGCCGAGAGACGAGCTTCTTTCACGCTTGTACACTCCGTGCAGGGCCATATCTATCCAATGATTAGGCAACGACAAGCTTTCGCCGCGGGAATCACGACCAATCTTGGCCCACCGATCTCTGGTCGATCGCACGGTGAAGCCGACCGACTTTTTGATACCCGAACCTCTGCAGAGATTATACTTCGAGCGCCAGTTTCATTGTACGTAACCGCATTTGGATACAATACGTACGATATACCGCACACCGTGTTCCAAACTTATAATCAACCCTTCGCATTCAGGGAGGGCTGGTTCGAGCATGCCAGAGATCATTGCCACGAGAACACGGCTCGTGTATGATTAGCTTCGCTCCTAAATAGGATTTCTAATTTATTCGAATCCTATCCTTCCTCCGGGTCTCCGACTCGGGTGGTACACACGTCTTGGCCCCTGGACCTCGGCTCCGTAGCGCTGTATAAACATGCCCTTTTCCCCGTTTGCCCATCCGGGGGTCTCTCGCCCGATGCGGAGGAACGCGAGCCTCGTTGAAATTCAGCGAGAATACGAACTGTTTCTGATACCTCTCCGGAGGAAGAGGAAGACGCGAGGAAGGAGAGGGCGGTGAAGATTATTATGAAGAAGAGGAAGAAGCTAAAAGATGAGTCCTTCTCGCCCGGGTTCGTACACCGTGTATACCCTCTGTGTCGTACATCAAAGTTGCTCGTGCAGGTGGGCGGACGCGACGTCAGCCGCTGACGCCCCGCGAAATTGAATCTAAAGTTTAAGTCGCCGTTTTCTCTACTCGGGCCCCAGAAGCCCCTCGCTCTTTGTATGTAATACGCATCGCGAGCGAAAGAGAAAGAAGAAAGCGGGCAGCGAAACGGCGCGGTCTCACACGCCGGCTGCAACGCGGCATCGGGGCGGTCGCAAATCATCACCTTCAAAATATGCCTTCCCGTTCAGCGTTAGATAGCCGAAGATTACAAGTTGTGCGTCTCGGAGCCACGAGAGTAAAACAGCATACTGTTAAAAGTTTATTTCCCCGTCTCGCGTCTCCCGGAGTCTCTTTTCGGATTTAAAGGAGCCGTGCACGGCTACTCGGGACGGCGGTTCCCGCGAGACCACGCCAACGACTCGAAGTTCGCCCCGTCGTGATCCGCGAGAGAGGCCTTTCATAAAAGCCTCCTCGAAGCGGCGCATTTCTCCGGGTAGCCACTTATGCGCGAAACAATGCGCTCTACCGCAACCAGGGCAACCTGTTTGCACTCGCTGCCCGGGAGAGAGACCCACAGTGCGCGCTGTTGCATCGTGCGCCAGTAATTTATCTTTACCATGCTTAATGAGCAGGTGGTTAATACTCTGGGGTATATGTACAGCTAAATGCAGACCTCGAAAGAGTAAAAGAATGCCAACTACAAATACACCCTGTCGTTCTTCTTCTCGGTATCCTCCCATCGTTGATCGGGCGGCAACGCTGAATTTACGATGACCGAGCATTATGTTCTTGTTACAAAACATTCGCAGCGTTGTTAGTGCCGGTGCTTCAGACCGTGGAAAATTGCTACCGGTCTCTCGCAAGGTTAACAACGAATACGACGATAAAAACGGGAAATAGAGGGGGGGGGGGATTGATAAAGTACGTGTACAAATCGACGGACGTCTCCCAACTTTGTATTTTTGTTTTGGTTTATGGTCAACGGATCAAGACGGGACGCACGAAATTCCCGACGTTTCCTTCACTAATACCGTCGAATGGCTCCGAGATGCCTCGAGCCTCTCATCCCTTTTTTTCTCCCCCTTGATTCTTCTCTCCCGTACTTTTTACATCCTCGACGAAATTCTCTGTGCTTTGTACCGGTTTATTACGCTCACCCGACGAAATGATGTCATTAGATATACTTAGGCGAGAGTTTATTGGCTTCTTTGTGTCGAAGAAACGGCTCCCGTGGAACGCCTTGGCTTCGTACTTGGCTCCCGCTGCCGCCGCTGCTGTTGTTGTTGCTTTTGATGCTGCTGCTACCAGCGCAGCACGATTCATCGGTTATCACGACGGAATACACGCCGACCTTTTATTGCCTCGACCGTGCGCGGGCTAACCACCTTTACTGCCAGAGCAACAGCTTCCAACCCAAACGGCAAACAGCCTGTGTAAGACACCGTCTCGACACCTTGGGACAGCCATTTTTTTTATGATTATGTGCTGGACTCGCCACGTTTGGAACGCGTCGTGAAAAAAAGGTGGGATTAAAACTTCCTCCAGCCCACTCTGTTGTGGCTGATACTTTAGCTGGGAATTAACAAAATCCTGTTTCGGTAGCAGTTTTATAAATTAAAAAAATGACTGCCCACCTGTCATTCATTGACACAAGAAAATATCTTCGTGTACAACCTCAATATTTATTGGAATAAAAATTACTCGTTTAATTCGCCGCATTTGATATCTCGTAAAGATGCCTCTGCAATTGCCAACCGACATGCTAAACGAATCCTTGAAGGAGATCGTGTTTCTGCGAAAACATCAGCCGCTCTTCAAGAGACTGGCTAAAAGCACTCATTTCAATCAGAGGGAGGTCGAGGCTCTGGCGCTCATCCATCGGAAAATTCAAGCACAGTGCGGTCCGATAAGCAGACTCACTTTTCGCGACGTGCTGCACTCGGGACTGGATTACACGGAGAATATTCGTCACTTGCTCGTGGATAGAGTCTTCTCGGCTGTCGATAAACAAAATGCCTTGCAGGTTACTATTTAACCTCTATTAACCCCGGCGAATCAATTTTGAGAAGCGTTATTGTAAATTTATTATCTATCAAGCTTTACATGGACCAATGGAACGAAGGATTTTCCGTGATTCTTCGAGGCACTTCGGACGAGCGAATACAATTTTGTTATAAAGTCTACGATCTCATGAGAACGAATAAGATAAGAAAGGAACAGATATTTCCGATGATGAGGGGTTGCCTGATCAGACAACAGCCTGACGAGGATCCTGATGAGGGGGTCAAGGTGAAAATACCTATAATTGCCGGTACTTATATGCCACGTTGAAATTACCAACGTTTGCGTAATATCTTACACGCAGGACCTGATAGAGTTGATGCTGAAGCGGCTAGACGTTGATCGCGATGGAAAGGTATCCGAGGAAGATTACAGAACCGCGGTGTTGGAGAGGAACTCGTTGTTCCTCGAGTGTATGGGACCGGTGTTTCCTTCGCGAGAGGCGCAGCACGCGTTCATAACGACATTCACCAACAGATTGGGTCGTTATTAAAAGAAAAAAAAATAATAAAAAGTCGGAGAGGGAATCAAATTCCAATCGAAATATATTTTAAAAAACATATATGGTGATACGGTAATAAAAATTCTCTCGCACCGCTGGCGGTTTTGATAAAGTCATTTCATTTTAATATCTGTCTTCTTTGCTTACCAATCTTCTCTTGCGTCAGGCAATCTCACGAAGACAAGATACCTTCCGACAGCGTTGAATAAAATACGCTGAAAGAGAACTGTACAGACGATAATCCTCTCGCGTCATCCACACAACGAGAGGCCAGAGACAGAGAGAGGGTGTGAGAGAGAGAATGGGCCCCGGGACAGTGTATACAAGATTTTCACGCCAATGAACGCGACGCTTCGCGGCAAACGTGCCAAACCAGACAGAAGATATCCGCCTCGTGGAAGGCTCGTTGCCTAGACGGACACACAACGGGGGAGTTGCGACGCTCCATTAAATTTTCGAGGCCGCCGATGTTGCCTGTCCTCTGTGTGTACGGTACCTATCCGCACTCTTCACGATTCATCGAGTATTTAAGATCGACCTATAGCAAACAATCGCAAATGAAGCATTATAATACCTTGACGAGGCACAAACGCGAACGAATAGCAGAGACTTTGAGACTGACACGACACCGATGATAAAATGACAAACGTATTTACTTTACCATACCTACAACCTCGATGCCAGAGACAGTTTTATCTCTCGGTTAATATACACCGTATGTAGTCGAAACCGAATAGATATAAATCGTACGCGAGAAGGCACGACCGGCAAGAGTCCGGGGCAATCGCGGGTCCGCGGGTGAAGGCAAAAGCCGCAGCTTCGTGCGATCGTGCGGCTCTGCCGAACGTGTTACGAAAACATAATGAATGTTTGAGGATCCTTTGGACGCACGAATGCACTCCGATCCCGCGTTTCAAGCAGCTATAACAACAAATTAAAGAACGAAAATCTCGAGAAACTTTGCTCGGGATCGGCGCCCACCGATCCTTTTCGTATCGAGATCCTCGGCAGCACCGATTCCTCTCATCCCCGGGTAAATCTTGCCACGGACAATGTTCACGATCGGATAGTGTATGGGTATACAGTAATAGTTTGGTGTATATAAGGAACACGGTGTACAACCGGCTCGGCTCGTACCTGTGTATTTTCACCGGAGTATCTCACTAGGTACGAGCGGGGGTGGAACGATATTGTGTAAAGAGCATAATAACGCGAGGATGAAAGAGAGGCAGAGGCGAGGAGCTGTCCCTTTGTGGGTAGCCGACCGTGTCCTGAAAGGATCCTCGAGAAACCAGAAGGAAAAGAACTGCGCCCGTTCTCCGTCCCGTTCGTGCGGACTGAGAGAAGATACCCTGTTCACCGATCAGCGCACCGGCTCTCTTTCTCCCTCGGTCTCTCGCGAGAGAGTTAGGGCGCCAGCTGAGAAAACATGCCCGTGGCATGTCGACGGCCAATGCTTTAACGCGTGTATACGCTGCCCGCGACCGTACGGAGTACCCTGTACATGTATGTACGTGTGCCTCCTTTGGGCCGTTGAAAGAGAGTGAGTTCCCTTTTTTCGCCACCCCCCCCCCCCCCCCCTTCCCCTTCCTCCGTGCAATTTGTACGAGGATCGATTCACGATGAGACCAGATACCAACCGGACAGCCTCATCTCTCTATACTTTTCTTATAATAAACCCCGTTAAGCCCGGCAGGTATTAACAAATCGTCGATCGAACTCTCAGTACAGTCTCGGCAGACGGTAGAGACGAGAACTTTTTTATCGGGTAATGGGATCGCCAATCAACGAAAATTCATGTGGGTTCGTTAGGAAATCGATGCAAAAATATGAGTTACATGAGCGTTGCGCGTTCCGACTCGGTTAGCTTTTTACTCGGTAGTAAAAAGGAATACAAAGAGACAATGAGAGACTAAACTGGGACGGAGAGAAATAAGGCTTGGCTTGGATAGATACAAAGCACGAAAGCGCGATCACGAACCCGCAACGGGGGGAAATGCACTCATCCCCGCATGATACATAAATTATAATCAGACCCGCGGGATCCCACAAGGAATGCCGACGATTCCAACCGAAACGTGATGAAACGCGAGGCAATTCGATTTGTGTGCCCACGCACGCTCATCAAAGGAGCCGGCCCCACTCGTCCTCCGCAGTTCCCCCGACCCTACCGCCAAAGGATTACGAAAAATACGCTCCGCGCGATCGCTTTGTCAAGCGATAATCCCAGCGGTCTCTGTGGTAATTCGTTAACCATACGAGCTCGATTCACACGTGTATCGCGTAGAGCGATACCCCGAATAACGAACGCGGCACGTAGTGTGGAGAGGTCGAATTCGTGGGAAACTCAATCGTTATCATATTCACGAGGTGGATACTGATAACGCATTGTTCACTCTCAGGATTCCTTTGCCTCACTTTATTATAGTCGGAAATACAGCATTTCGCCCTCGAATCATTGAATAGACGCATTGTTTCTCAAAACCATAACCCCAGTAGAAATTGTGGAGCGTTGGATCGGTCCAGGTTTAGGCCTTATCAGGCCTTTCCGGGACCTTATCAGGGTATCGCTCCGAAATTTCTACCGCGGAAAGGACGACAGGAATAACAAATATGGCACCTCATCGCAAAAGCCGTCAGTCAAAGGGATAACGTTATTCGGAGTCCATAACTTATGCGGTATCGAAGGAAAAAAAATCGAGAGACACGCATTGGCATAATGTATTTTGGAATCGCATCCATAAATATCCGAAAAAAACGACTGGCGGTGCTCCAGCAGCGTGACATGCATCGAAGTTTCGCGAATGGAATGCCCAATGAGGCGAAGGCAGATGGGTTCCACGCCACGTGTGTCCCTCGTCCGTTCGTGACAGAGCGAATAGCAGCGTGAGGCTGGATATCGACGACCCCGAAGGTCCCGAACATGACACCGACTTGTCCGAACAGAGCGGGATCGGTCTAGCTACCAGAAACTGTGTGTCCGGAACAGATGAGCCCCAGAAGAGATTCCGCTAAGCAATTTAGCTTCCGATTTAGCGTGTTTGTCTAGGACGGAGCCCCGCGACGAAGAGTTCATTTGAGAGACGCCGAAAAGCTTTCCGGCGCAGCGGGATGGTGTTCCAAATGAAATTGTCTCATTATCGTCCGTATATAGGGAAGACACGAAATCAACGGAATAAACGGCGATGAGGACGAAGTCTCTACCGTTCCTCATTATGGAACCTCTCTCGATCCCGAATACCGGCTCTCTTAGGCTGTGTGTCGTCGTTGTCGTCGACGGAGTACAACCTACTTGGCCACGACTTCAAGATGCTGCAAGAAGAAGAAACCGAGTTTCCATCTGGCCGCGCGCGGACAACACGGAGAGCACGAGACACGGCATGACGGACGGCCACGTCAAGTCGAGACCGAGCGGTCTTCGCGAAGACGCGCGCGCGACTATGCATCGTGTAGGACTCTCGACGTTTGTTTTCTGGGTCGGATTCAATTTAGTCTGGACATCTTGTAAATCGGAGGAATATAATTAGATGCCCGGAGATAGCTGGCGAGGGACCCACATACATGACGTTTGACATAATACCGACGCAAAAATACGATCCTCTCGTGCTAGCGTACATTTCCGTGGATCTACCCATTCAGTGACTATCATTCACGTGGCAAAAAATTCATACCTCAGACTTGATATTTTTGTATTGGTTGCATTTGGGGGGATCTTAAAAAAAAATAAAAAAAAAAGATCGAGATAATCAAGTCGCCATAAAGTATCTCAAGGTGTCGTGTTCGTCACGGACATGGGAGACCGAGTTTTCACAACAGGATTAGAAGCCCGAGAGAGGAGCGACTAGTCCCCCGGATCTTCGAGCCGCATCTCTCCTCTCGCTGCCCCAGAAATGTGCAGCCAGACCATTCTTCACGGACGTCTTCGGTTCTCGTTTTTTTCATTCCCCTTCTCTAGCAGTAGACCCACGGGCCTGGAACACCGTTGCTTGGATTATCCACATCCGGTCATTTTTGTCTAATTTTTTTTTCTCTCAAAGTTCGCTCCGGCACGCGGTGTAAAGTTTTCGTGAAGTATTATTCCTTCGCTGGCCCCCACTGTACACTCCGAGTGGTTTATTGATCTATTGCGAGGAAGGCGTCCATTCATGAGACCAGGAATACACCGCCCTTCACTCTCCTCAGTCTCATTGTGCGAAATTTCAAACACAGAGCGTCGCTTCTTCAATCAGATTTTGCCTCTGACCTCTATTATGATATTTTCTGGCCCACGCGGCCCTCGAGGTTTTTTTTTTTAAATAACTATTCTCTCCGTCTAGAATATTTCGTGCCGCGAATGCGAAGCGGTGGACAAAAAAAGATCGACGAAGCGCGATGCACATAAACATCGCTGCTCTCGTGGTATCCATAAAAAGACGAGGAATTGCCTCGCCTCCGCCTCATAAAAACATACACACTATAGTTTGATCACTCCGCTAGAATAACTACACGACTATAGCACTTCCCAGTTTACGAGACTTCTTTTTTACTCCCCCCCCCTCCCCCCTCTTACCGTGTAATCCCCGGTGCCCTCGCGACGACTACTGTGCTCAACCCGTCAGAACTTCAGCCGAGGGTTTTCAGGGTCGGAGGTCACGGACGTGCATTACTATATTAAAAATATCGTGGATTAACCCGACCGTTGATGGGCAAGAAGATCTTCGCTCGGAGAGGAGCACCATGAACGATACCGGCGCGTCTCCGACGAGTTTAACAAACTTTTACGAACAACATTGACAAGCCCCGTACACGGATGGTTTCCCTCATTCCGGAGATGCGCCATAAGGTCGGCACGAGGAATACACAAACGGAATCCCGCCGCTGAGACGCTTATAATATCGTTTCGTATGCGAAGGACTACTGGAAAGCGGAGTGCGGCTAATTGAACCCGTCGGTTCTTCGGCATCCCGCACGTACCCTGCATCCCACCCGCGGATATCGCGTCCCTCGACCTCTTTCGATGTTGCCTCGCCGCTCTCCTAACCCGAATGAATTTACATCGAATTATAATTTATATTCCCCGCCGGACCTTCAGCCGGGTTCTCGCTGCTCCTTTACCGGACTCGAAGACCCGTGGGTACACATCTCACGATGCTTCTCTCGCCTTTAAAGACGAGATACCCTCATTTATACAGAATAACGCACGTACACATCCCGACAAATCGCGATCGTACGTTATCGAGCGAACGAATTACGCAGTCAGTCCCGAGGCTACAAGATCCCGATGCAAATCATCCCCGCATCACCTTCGACAGTGACTTTCTCCCTGTATCGACGAATGAAATTCTTCACACATTTTTTTTTACTTCAATTTTATTTTCTGTACCTTCGTCTCTCACGACTGAGGAGAATCGTCGAGCGGGATAAAAGAGCCGAAGAGGGCCTCCGCGGAGGTTTATACCCATGAGATTCTCGTCGTCGACCTTTCGACTCTTCGTGGTCTCTAATTACTATGCCTTCTTCGGCTGCCGCTTGCTACCAGTGCCAGAGTAGGCAAGGTGAGCAAGCCGGGAGCGCACGGAAACCAGCAAGCAGTCCAGAACGACTGACAGACCTTATCCACGTGTAAACTCTTCGCTGAAAAAGCACGGTGCCGCCGTCGGTGTGCCGCTCATGGGGAGCTCGTGGTAATTACGGCGAGAGGGGAGCTCTCACTCAGAAGTCACGGGAGTCAGGGTCTGAACGGTAACGCACCATGTGCAGCAGCATCAACAGCAATATACATACGATGTATATCTCTGCCCACCTGAGTGTCTCGCCTCCGCTTACCACACACCCTATGTAACTCGCGCGACTCCGTACGGTCTCGCGGTTAAATATGCAACAGCAGGCAGCCCTGTTTAATTCATCAAGCTGACGGCAACCATCGGTCAACTTAAATACCAGAAGACTTCTGTATGATAATTTTAAACTCGTTTTCATCTTTGATTCGATTTATTGTTTCTTTTTTCTTGTTTTATTATTAATGAGGGTTACGCGACTAAATTGTGTATTTCACTTTGACGCGAGAGAAGCTAATCGGTCCATTCTTTTATCTTTTTTTGTTTTAATTATCGGCAGTAAATAGCTTCATTACGTTCGGTAGCAATTTATGGCGTAATTCTTTGAAATTTGCTCTCGAAGCTCGGAGTGAACTTTCTCTCGGTCAGATCGACGTGAGTAGGGCACGTGGTGATTTTAGGGCAACGCAAAGTGAAGAGGATAATAATAATTATTGTTCATCGAGATGCACAGAGTGCGGTATCCCCGCTCGTACACTCCCGAGGCGCGGGATACGTATTACGTACGACTTTCTCACGAGAGTCTAATTGGCCTGACCCGTTGAAAGAAACGGCACACCACCCAACGGCAGCGGCAGCTGACCACTGGCCGTGTCAGCCCGATAGTCCGCAGATGCAACGTCGAATTTCAATCTGAAACGTGAAAGAAGTGCGAACGTGTGCAGTGTCGGATACAAGAGAGGAAAGTGTAATTTTTCATTTTAACGAGCGATGACCACCGACCTCTCGGACACGAATTTTTATCTCGTTCTTTCTCGGTGTCCGGAGTCTCTTCTTACCTCGCCGTCCATCCGTCAATGAACACTGCAGCCGAGAAAGGTACCCTTTCAATCCTTCGTCTCGGTAATGGTCACACCTCCTCGCACCCTCGGATCTTTTCTTGTGCCACTGGGTCGTACACGCCGCTACGTCGCTAATGGCGAAAGTTATTTGCATATCAATCGGCGATCGCACTGGAGGAGTGAGACTTTTTCTTGCTCGCCGATCGGGGCAAAACTCACAAAGCCCCCGAAGCCCTTCGACGAAATTTTTCATTCGCCCGTCGGAGAGGAGATTTCGACGTAATCGTTAAACGAAACCGTACGGGGCTGTGTTCCACTTTCATTTTTTTTTTTCCTCCAGCTGAGTCTCGTCGTTTCATGAAAAATGCCCAGAAATTACTCTCACGTCCGTGTATAACGGCTATCGCTGGTGCACGCGGTACATTTCCGGAGGTTTTACAGACGGAGGAAACTTGTCGTCATTAATTATTTTCGTAAGCAAAGGTACTTAACGCGCCATACGTGTTCTCGACACCTATATCGTGCGTTTCTGTTTTCTTTGTTTTTCCAATCTCTCGAGGCCGTAGAGCAATATGCGAGGGTCTTTCCCGTGCCCCGCAGAGCACCCTTCGGATATGTGTGTACCAACGGAAACACGTGCTGGTAAGCTCCATACCTCGGCTCCGCGGAAGGATGAGTCCCCACGTCATTTATCCTCGAATTCCACGAGAAGCAGATGCCGGCGTGCCTGTCGCGCGCTGTCGTCCAACGCCTAGCCCTCGTCCATGGGTCGTTAGTAAGCCATTATGTCGGTGTCGTCACGTGCGTTAACCATTCAGATTTTCATATTTTTGAAGGAACCAAAAAAAAAGCGATGGAAAAAGTAATATGCACGTGACGTTGGATACGCCCACGACGACAATGAAGGGCGACGAGCATAAACGAGCGAAGTTTGCAAATGTTTTCGTTCGTCTTTCGGCATTGTCCTCCGGACCGAGGATTTTTCGCGACAAAAGCGAGTGCACCGACGCGGTTTATCGTGAAAAATTTTGTGCCCTCTCACAGGACACGCTCCCGCGTTCACTCGAATATCTTTCGAATATTATAATCCGTGTATTTTGAAAATATTTTGTACGATGCCTCTGTTCAAAAGTCGCATACCCGCTGCCTCGGCGCAGCGAATCTCGTCGATTTTGCACGGTTCTCCGATCCTCCTGAGAGTCGTGCCGACCCCGTTGCAACCGAGAGTTGTTCCGAGAGATTGTCCGGCATCTCTCCGGGCAACGGCGAGATGAAAATTTTCCTTCGCAATCTGTACGTTTTGCACAATGATGCGACCTCGGGCTAGACGGATGGACCGATACAAAGTTCATTATCTCTTCCGATTACAGCAATATCCGCGATACTTTGTAGAGATGAGGTTCTATCGTTTACGTACACTACTGCGTACGTGCTCGATTCCCAAGCGAAATAGCCTCGAGTTCCATCGAACTCGCGGCGGGAGTAACGTTAGTTTTGCATTAACACTTGACCCACGCCCCACGCGAGAGCTTATCTCGAGAACAGGGAAACTGCGAGCTATTACGAATAGATAGTGAGTTTCCGTACGGGGTTGCAGGAGCAGCGGCAGCATCGAAATCGGATATCGTGTGCCGCGGGGGTCGAGATATTAGTCGAGTCTCTGGAGAACGGGAGCAGGGAAGGTTCGTACGAGACATCATTAGGAGGTCGATTAAGCCATACGGTGTATATCGAAGCATCGCGGACTACGGATCGCTGGTCTCCCCGTGTGCATGCATGAATCAGGCTACCGTCCCCGCCGCCGCTGCAGTCCAGCGAGAATCAAAAGCGTTCTGGGATGGAGGCGAAGCCTCGGGTCTACCGTAACGCGTTCCACTCGCGCGAATTGCATGATTACAAACACGCGCATACGCAAACTATTATGCCGAAGCATGAGCCTCCCCACTCATCTTCTCCAGTTCTTCATCGGGGTTTATCGGTCGCTCATTACTTAACGATCATTATTGCCGCGACTTTGCGCGCCGTCGGCCTCGCCGTACTTACGCTAAATTACGAGTACGAACCAATTTCCGGGGAGGGCACACACGCCCGTTTCGAGTGTACTACACAGAACGGAATAAGAACACTATTACACTCCCTTGGATATACGAACCACCGCGTCGTACGATCTTACGTCTAAATAGATGGAGCCCTATATCGCTAATAGGCCGATTTTTATTTTAACCGTCCGAGCGTCGGTGTATGAGCTTCAGTGCGGTACCTGCGTATACGGGCATCATTCCCATACGAATGTATGGGAAAGAATTCAATTTTGCGCACAAATTGTAAATTACTCTGCCAGCCCTCCCTCTCTTTATTCACGTTCATATATTTTTATTTCTCCCTTTAATGAATAAAAAAAATTCATAACCGGGGCAATATACCATGACGTATCGTGCAAAAAATCCGTTCATTTCACATGCTCGACGGCTCGCCGGGGCCGCTATTGCTTTGTATATATCTTCATCGGCTCGGTACCACTCCGCACCGCGTACTTCATCCCGGCCGTCCACTCGGCGATCGTTTCGATATATTGATCGTTTCAATTACCTTATCGGTTTATAAACAAGCCACCTTTCTCAGCGCGGAGATACCGATCTGCCGGGCCTCGTGTGCGCGTGTAATTGCGGGATGTTGTAATCGATCGAGATAAGGACAGAGGGAGAGTCAGATTTCACGAGGGAATCGATAAAGATCGTCTGGTCTCTTTGGTCCCGAAACTAATCGACTTGTTACGACGTTGTGTACCTTCTTTTCTTCATACCATCGATTGTTAACTGCGGCGGGGTAAAAGTTACCGAAGCCACGTCGGGGCAACTCTTTCGTTATCGCTCGATCGTTTACGCGGCTCGCCGTACTTTTTCGAGGGAGAGGAATCGCGAGTCGGAGAGACGAAGGTGGACGGTAACGGGAGGGCATACGATACGAGGTGAGCCGATCCCCAGCAGTTTCCCCGACGAGATCCGCAGAGTCAGCAATTACTCGGGGCATCTCCGTCTACCCGGTAAGTCGAGGCGGGCCCGACCCTCGACCCAAGGGGCTACGTCCGCTGCCGCGGAGGCTGCCAGTAATCACGTGCTCTACCGTATACGTACCGCATTGCTCTGTGTGCTGCTGCTCCCGCTGCTGATGCTTCTGCTGCTGGTACCGCGATGAAACTCCACGAACAGGGTGTATCTACCTCCGCGCAGAGGCACACGGTCCGACAGACATCTTTTTCTTTTTTTCTTTCCTTCATTCCCCGTTCACTCGCACTCTTGATCCCTCTCCGTCTCACTCCGCGTGTTTCGCAACCCGGTGAGGACTGTGTAATTTTCTCTTTGCAAGCTCGGGAAAAAAAAAAAAATAATCGAGTCGAGATTGATACGCCGTGGTTGGTGGCTCGGCTCTCGCGAGCCCCGGCGCGCCGCATCCCCGAGATTCCCGAGAATCCTTCGCTGGTCTTTTAATAAGCGAAGCCTTAAGTCTCGGTGATATCGGCCCTTTTGACCTTGTAATTGGCTAGCCGGAGAACGTACTTTGTATTGCTTTGACCCTTTATCAAAAAATGCCTCGCGGCCTTTCTCATCGTTAGACGAGACCGATAAAGGGTTTGGTCGTAAAAATTTAATAAGGAAATCAAAGTTAATCGACGCGCGGAAGGAGCGCTATCGCAAGGTAAACTAAAATGGCTAATGTAAATTGGCATTCGGGTTTCAGAGTTTTACCGTCGCGATGTCGGTGGAGATGACGATATTCGCACTTCAGCCCGGGGCGAGTGCACGAATCGGAAATTAAATACGAATCTTTCTATAAATAACATCGGAGCCGCGGTCTCTCGTGTGTAGCTCTCGGCTTATAATTACACCGCGGTACAAACATCGTCGGCGAGCGTGCGCGCGTTTCCCATCTAAAGAGAGAAACATTTGGTAATAATCGTAAAGCAGTTTGAGGAGGTGGAGAGGAACTCCTCGGATAAAATTCTCTCAGCGTTATTAACCGTGCACGACGGACACTTATGTAACGCCTCGGCGAACCACGTGTCGCTCTTTAGCCGCGCGCCGCATCGAGAGTGCGCCTTCGTCTCTGAACGAGCGATTCAGATAACTCCCGAGCGAGCTTGTAAGCTAGCGCACGCTCGGCACACACGAGGTCGCACGTAAATTTCAGGGGACGTTGGGTATGTATATTCCGCGGGAATATATTCTGTACGCAAAAGTTTTATCTTTTTTTTAAGAGACGCGGCAGCAAAATCGACTTCCTTATAGCCAATCGCGAGTCCACAGACACACCGCAAACGCGTTTGCGGCTGCAGGTCGTCCCGCAGTGGAACTTCAATGCTTTCCGTACGTATATATATAATTTTTTTCACCTTACCCTCATCCTGTTAGCTTCTCCGCCGCTCTCGCTGCACAGATATGTTTCGAGAACGTTTACACGCACGTGAATGACAGAGTCTATAGTCACAGTGGTATTATTTTTCTCTATTATTGACAATGTTCGACATCGAACGGTACAATGCGGAAAATATGTTGGTTTTCTTATTTTTTTTTTTATTCTCTCGACGTTATTTACGCTACCGAATATGGACACTCGGAAACGAGCGAATCGTCGGTCGATCTTTGCCGATGTTGACGTAGGACCCGAAGAGGACCGCTCTACCGGTGACACGTGACAAGGGGATGCGGCATATATTCGAGGCGAAAAAATAAATTCAATCTAGCGTGTACGTGAAATTATGATCTTCGGGTAAGAGCGCGCCTCTCTCTCTTCGCCTCTGCGCCGGTTCTCGTGAAAGGTGGAGTTATACCTACCCTCGAGAGGCCTCCTAAACGGGACAATAATGGATATTTATGAAACGGCTTCCCTCGACGAGACGATCGGGGTTTTTTACCGATGTCTCTGCCCTCGACTTTTGTTCGAAGATTGCTCAATATCGTGGAAAAAAAAATGAAGACGCAAAAGGAAACATACCGATCATCTGCGCAAGGCACGGTGAAGCGAAGAAAAAAATAAATAGTCGACACACGATGGAAAATTGCAAACTTACGAGACGGGCCGAAACGATTTATGAAAGAGAATGAACGCCAAAAGATTTCTGACGTCTCGTCAGAGGCCACCTGCTCTTTCCGAGATTCTCGGTCAGCTGTCCTCAAATGTTTAATAGCCTCCGTGATATAACGGGAATATGGTACGCCACTCGGTAATTCAGGTTTCTCGGATTCCCTCGTATTGCCGAACCTCGACGGGCTACCGACACGCCGAACAAGTACTTAGCGTGATCGAAAAATCCTTCCCTATCCGCTACGCCCGATATTCTCGATTAATGTGTATACCGCCGGTTTCTCGAGTCAGCCCGCGCGTGTGCAACGATGCGGGGATCGTGCAAACGTTCGCTCGTCCGCTTACTTACTTACGGGAAAGTGGGCATCGGAGCGAAGTGCAGTGCAAGTCGGAGAGGCTCACCGGCCGTGCCACACTGGAGAATCCAGACGGACGTTCATCGCTCACGTTATTCGGGGCTGCACGCTGGTAGCGAACAATCAATTACATTGGGCAATAATACACAGTGTTCCCTCCGTCCGAAAGCCGACGTGCACGGACCACGGAGCCGGAGACTTCCCGACGCTCCGAGATGCGAAGCATCTTGTCCATTTTCCCTCACCGGTTATTACGATCGAATTGGAGCGCGCACGAGATCGCGGACTTCCTCGTTCCTTTCTGAGACTTATGTACAGCGCATATACGTATTACACCGGACGCCGTGCAACTCCCGGTGCGATACTCTCCTCGCGAAGTCCGTATACACCGATCTACCCTTTACTCGTACCGTAACAACAGCTTTGAACTTCTTTCGTGATTGGAGTCTCGCGGCTGGCCCGAGCGGGCAGAGAGAAAGAAATTTAGAGAGGCAATCGGTGCCTCTCCTCGGCCACGGTTATATTGTATATGTATAATATTATACTTATCCGGCGTGTATACGGTACACGCTACAGAGCAATCGATTAGCGTTCCGACATCGAAAATTCAGCGGAGGATCGATGTCGGAAAGGCGTTTTAAGGCGTTTTAAGGCGTTTTAAGGCGTTTTAAGGCGTTTTAAGGCGTTTTAAGGCGTTTTAAGGCGTTTTAAGGCGTTTTAAGGCGTTTTAAGGCGTTTTAAGGCGTTTTAAGGCGTTTTAAGGCGTTTTAAGGCGTTTTAAGGCGTTTTAAGGCGTTTTAAGGCGTTTTAAGGCGTTTTAAGGCGTTTTAAGGCGTTTTAAGGCGTTTTAAGGCGTTTTAAGGCGTTTTAAGGCGTTTTAAGGCGTTTTAAGGCGTTTTAAGGCGTTTTAAGGCGTTTTAAGGCGTTTTAAGGCGTTTTAAGGCGTTTTAAGGCGTTTTAAGGCGTTTTAAGGCGTTTTAAGGCGTTTTAAGGCGTTTTAAGGCGTTTTAAGGCGTTTTAAGGCGTTTTAAGGCGTTTTAAGGCGTTTTAAGGCGTTTTAAGGCGTTTTAAGGCGTTTTAAGGCGTTTTAAGGCGTTTTAAGGCGTTTTAAGGCGTTTTAAGGCGTTTTAAGGCGTTTTAAGGCGTTTTAAGGCGTTTTAAGGCGTTTTAAGGCGTTTTAAGGCGTTTTAAGGCGTTTTAAGGCGTTTTAAGGCGTTTTAAGGCGTTTTAAGGCGTTTTAAGGCGTTTTAAGGCGTTTTAAGGCGTTTTAAGGCGTTTTAAGGCGTTTTAAGGCGTTTTAAGGCGTTTTAAGGCGTTTTAAGGCGTTTTAAGGCGTTTTAAGGCGTTTTAAGGCGTTTTAAGGCGTTTTAAGGCGTTTTAAGGCGTTTTAAGGCGTTTTAAGGCGTTTTAAGGCGTTTTAAGGCGTTTTAAGGCGTTTTAAGGCGTTTTAAGGCGTTTTAAGGCGTTTTAAGGCGTTTTAAGGCGTTTTAAGGCGTTTTAAGGCGTTTTAAGGCGTTTTAAGGCGTTTTAAGGCGTTTTAAGGCGTTTTAAGGCGTTTTAAGGCGTTTTAAGGCGTTTTAAGGCGTTTTAAGGCGTTTTAAGGCGTTTTAAGGCGTTTTAAGGCGTTTTAAGGCGTTTTAAGGCGTTTTAAGGCGTTTTAAGGCGTTTTAAGGCGTTTTAAGGCGTTTTAAGGCGTTTTAAGGCGTTTTAAGGCGTTTTAAGGCGTTTTAAGGCGTTTTAAGGCGTTTTAAGGCGTTTTAAGGCGTTTTAAGGCGTTTTAAGGCGTTTTAAGGCGTTTTAAGGCGTTTTAAGGCGTTTTAAGGCGTTTTAAGGCGTTTTAAGGCGTTTTAAGGCGTTTTAAGGCGTTTTAAGGCGTTTTAAGGCGTTTTAAGGCGTTTTAAGGCGTTTTAAGGCGTTTTAAGGCGTTTTAAGGCGTTTTAAGGCGTTTTAAGGCGTTTTAAGGCGTTTTAAGGCGTTTTAAGGCGTTTTAAGGCGTTTTAAGGCGTTTTAAGGCGTTTTAAGGCGTTTTAAGGCGTTTTAAGGCGTTTTAAGGCGTTTTAAGGCGTTTTAAGGCGTTTTAAGGCGTTTTAAGGCGTTTTAAGGCGTTTTAAGGCGTTTTAAGGCGTTTTAAGGCGTTTTAAGGCGTTTTAAGGCGTTTTAAGGCGTTTTAAGGCGTTTTAAGGCGTTTTTAAGGCGTTTTAAGGCGTTTTAAGGCGTTTTAAGGCGTTTTAAGGCGTTTTAAGGCGTTTTAAGGCGTTTTAAGGCGTTTTAAGGCGTTTTAAGGCGTTTTAAGGCGTTTTAAGGCGTTTTAAGGCGTTTTAAGGCGTTTTAAGGCGTTTTAAGGCGTTTTAAGGCGTTTTAAGGCGTTTTAAGGCGTTTTAAGGCGTTTTAAGGCGTTTTAAGGCGTTTTAAGGCGTTTTAAGGCGTTTTAAGGCGTTTTAAGGCGTTTTAAGGCGTTTTAAGGCGTTTTAAGGCGTTTTAAGGCGTTTTAAGGCGTTTTAAGGCGTTTTAAGGCGTTTTAAGGCGTTTTAAGGCGTTTTAAGGCGTTTTAAGGCGTTTTAAGGCGTTTTAAGGCGTTTTAAGGCGTTTTAAGGCGTTTTAAGGCGTTTTAAGGAGTTTTAAGGAGTTTTAAGGAGTTTTAAGGCGTTGTAAGGCGTTTTAAGGCGTTTTAAGGCGTTTTAAGGCGTTTTAAGGCGTTTTAAGGCGTTTTAAGGCGTTTTAAGGCGTTTTAAGGCGTTTTAAGGCGTTTTAAGGCGTTTTAAGGCGTTTTAAGGCGTTTTAAGGCGTTTTAAGGCGTTTTAAGGCGTTTTAAGGCGTTTTAAGGCGTTTTAAGGCGTTTTAAGGCGTTTTAAGGCGTTTTAAGGCGTTTTAAGGCGTTTTAAGGCGTTTTAAGGCGTTTTAAGGCGTTTTAAGGCGTTTTAAGGCGTTTTAAGGCGTTTTAAGGCGTTTTAAGGCGTTTTAAGGCGTTTTAAGGCGTTTTAAGGCGTTTTAAGGCGTTTTAAGGCGTTTTAAGGAGTTTTAAGGAGTTTTAAGGAGTTTTAAGGCGTTTTAAGGCGTTTTAAGGCGTTTTAAGGCGTTTTAAGGCGTTTTAAGGCGTTTTAAGGCGTTTTAAGGCGTTTTAAGGCGTTTTAAGGCGTTTTAAGGAGTTTTAAGGAGTTTTAAGGCGTTTTAAGGCGTTTTAAGGCGTTTTAAGGCGTTTTAAGGCGTTTTAAGGAGTTTTAAGGAGTTTTAAGGCGTTTTAAGGCGTTTTAAGGCGTTTTAAGGCGTTGTAAGGAGTTTTAAGGAGTTTTAAGGCGTTTTAAGGCGTTTTAAGGAGTTTTAAGGCGTTTTAAGGCGTTTTAAGGAGTTTTAAGGAGTTTCAAGGCGTTTTAAGGCGTTTTAAGGCGTTTTAAGGAGTTTTAAGGCGTTTTAAGGCGTTTTAAGGAGTTTTAAGGAGTTTTAAGGCGTTGTAAGGCGTTGTAAGGCGTTTTAAGGCGTTTTAAGGCGTTTTAAGACGTTTTATCGAGCGAGCGGCGAGCGCGGTCTTCGAGAGCAGACCTCACGTATAACATCTCTCCGGCGAGGTCAATCAATATGGTCGGACGTGGAATCGTGGCCGACTTTGAGCTCGCGGGGCAAGAGATTCAACAGGAACAAGAATAGCTGCCTCGAACGCTCGATCGACGCTCCGCACAACCCAGAAGAAGTTACGGTGATCTCTGCCGGCGAGTGAGATACGCCGGCTTCGCCGCACGAGGTCAGACTCTCGCAATAATACCCCGCGGGCAACAATGAGAGCTCCCCGTATCATCTCGCGCCCCCATTACACTATTATAAATCATGCGCCCCTCTTGAATACTTTTTCTTTTTTTTTTTAATCGTGATCGCGGCTCACAGTGCTTACAGTCGGAGGTATAATATGCTATAACATAATATACGTGCTGGGAGGTCAGTGGGTCGAGAGAACGGAGTAATGTTCGGATATTGGGACAGGATATGGCGGAAGATCAATGTTGAGGCATTTATCATGGATTTCAATTGAAGATACAATTCCATTAGCGAATGCCAGTAAAATGTACTGTTCATTTTGCTGAGAGGGTTAAGAATTGCGGAGTATCGGAACAGCGACAGTTTTTTTTTTTTTTTTTTTTTTCGAGAGAGACATTTTACGATGTCCAAAACTTCGTGTCCTCGGCAGGACCTACGCCAGAGCTTGCCGGGTTGCATCCGGCAGGCGCCCGCCCTACCGCTGCGGCCCGTCGTCCTTCCCCACGGGGCCAAAACTCAACGCAGGATTTATTATCGAGTTCGCGCAACCACGTCACGCACCGACCGGAGAGAGACCGAGGGGACCCGTCGAAAATTATCAGCTATAAAATTTTAATTAACACCACTGATCTGCCGAACCTACGACTCCGTGTAATTACGAGAGGGGGTAAAAAAAAAAATTAATTTTCACTACCCTCCTGCGCGAGGCTCGCGTAAACTTTTGTCCGTCTCGGCCATTCGCACGAGCTCGCGAGATTTGAGATTAACAGTTGTTGAGATTAAAAGTGTCTCGTAAAATTTCAATCACCATAAAACTGTGGAATTTAATCGAGCGTTTTGGTTTTCTATTTTTCACTACGCCGCGTCTGGAATGCGAATGGGGTGAGCGCGGGACGCCCAACTTTGCAATCGGGAGAGTGATTTTTCTTTTGGTTACTTTAAGGCACCGCGTACAAATTTATCGCCAGTAATGTAGATATACAAGCTGCGGCGACCTTGTCCAAATTTATTGGTGAGAGGTACATTTTTTTAAAGCTTCTCTTGCAGCGCTCGCGCGATACCCTCGAGCCGCGTGTCTCACGCAAATCCGTATCGGCATATTCGATTGCATTTTACAACCGGCAACAAAAAACAACGCAACGCTCGCGTATTACGTGCTGCCAGTGAACAGTGTCGGGGAGTCGCGTTACGCAAAAAAATGCGGAAATATTAAGATGGCGGTGTAACCCGAGGAGGCGCAACGTACACACAGCAGCGTCGCACTTGCGGTCTTGATTAATGCGTGCTGGAAGTTTCTGCGTGAGCCGTGTACCAAACAGAAACGCGCAGATTATTCTTACGAACGTACAAGTATTCCTCGACAAATAGTCGCACCGGTTACCGTATCAAATATTGAGCCGGAAGTAAAATGAACGTCAGAAGCGAAACGGCACTGCAAAAGGAACCATTAGCGGAGTTACAGAACTGGTTTTTCGAGGCCTCCTCGTACCGCGTCAAAGTAGTCGTACAAGGATAATAATAATTAAAAAAAAAAAGTCATTACTTTATTTCCGTGAATGTTCTTTGAGTGCCGCAACGAATTGCGTAAGCGCATCGCGTACGTGAGGTGGTAGGCAGATCGTTTTACGCTCTACGTTCGCGGGCGGCGACTCGGATCTCGGTATAGTTACAGGGGTGAGGGGGGTTCATCGCGGGTCAGGCAGGTGCTCGGCCGCGGGGTCACGTCCGACACCCACGGTCACGGTGCACACTACACCGCGGTGCGTGTCTGAGTGAATACTCCGCCTTTACGCACACCGTGCGTGCTGTTGATGCCGTTGCTGCATCCTCTCCGGACAGCGGAGGCTAATGAGATTCCGTGTTACCGAGAGAGGCGCGCGCCCACACGATCCTCTCGTGCGTACGTTTCCACCGCGGTGAGTACTAGTCGCGGTGGAATTTAAAGTTGCTGAGGATTAGTTAATCTAAAAAAAAATAATTAAAAATAAAATAAAATTAACATCGCGAATTCGCGAGGTCTGCCTCCGACGTATTCGCACGATGAGAGGATCGTTGTAGCACGCTGACTGGCGGAGTCGTGGAAACCCATGAAATTCCGAGCCTCTGACTCGTGGCGGTCGAGCATCGTTAGAATACCGCTCAGCATGAGCTGCCGGCTCGATTTCCACGGTGATCTTAGAGCGATCCAATAAGTCTCCTGATATCGCTCGTTAATAAGGATCTTCTCTATATACAACCGAGCATGGAAACTGGAGTGTACTTAGCCAGTGGACAGCTCATTTATGCCCAGCGAGGAGCCGAGCGCACTGCCGGTCTCTTGTACGGCAACGTACTCAACTACGGACTACTTACCGTCGTGTTCCCGCGGAGGCAGACTTCGTGATCGACGAAGTTTATCCACTTCCTAGTTCCCACACCTGAGAAATCCTCCGGAGGCTCCGGGCTTAATCGACTTTCGAGGAGACTTCAGTCGTGAAGTTTCGAGCCGCAAGTCGTTTCAGGAGAGTTGGACAAGATGAAAGCGGGCGTTTCTCTAAAAATCATGCGGGTAATAATAAGCACCTGGATGTACCGTGAGACGGGCGATTGTCAAACAACGTAGGCACGTATGATATTAAAGAAATCTGAATACATGCAATAAAAATATTCATGCCCGAGGTGTAGAAAAAAATCCATATATACATACGTGTATATACATATTCGTACGATAAAACCGGATTTTCAAGAGCAACTTGTACAGCGAGCTCGAGATTATCTCTCTTTCACTCGCAATCATTAGTCTTCTCGGGAGTGAGCAGTGAAAAAAAGGAAGCAACTGTGTTTTGGGAAGAACCTGGTGCGAAGAATATGCTAAGGCACGAACAGGTGGATACGTCTCGGTTGGCGAGAAGCGTCGAGTGCGGCCCGTGCCGGACAGTGTGGCTTGTAGCCGCGAGTATGGAATTAAATTAATATTAATCTGGAGCACGGAGAGAGCCAACGAAACTCTCGGTTGGCATGTTGCTTGCAATCTGCATGATAGCAGATTTTATAGCTTCATTTTTATTTCGCGCTCCCAACGTCGTCACTCGAAATACCAAATTTCGGATATTTCTTGATCCTATAATCCGATCGAGAATATGCCAGGTATGTTTGATTTAAAAGAACCGATCAGCACAAATATCCGACAATCGCAGCTTTGGAACCGGTCGAATCGCTGCAGCTTGACACTTTCGGTACGTGAGCGAATAATCGAAGCGATGCTACAAATTCTCGATAACCGTATCGATATTGCTGGTTACACCTTTGGGATTAAGGCTCATGTTGAACGGGCCTACCGTGCCTTCGGGTATTAGGGATTTGCCGATGTTGATTCGAACTCACGAGAAAACATGGGGCACCCGATTAGGATTGACGATCACCGTTGTACACTGTGAGAACTGACCGGAAGCCTGGATTGTAACGGACACGATTGGATGCCACGCGGACTGAGTTACATTGGATTTGAAGCCAAGTCTCTGGTGTGAAATTCGATCTAGCAATGTCGGGGAGATAACAATGCAAATGGATTAACTCTCCCACGCTATCGGCGCGATGGGATCCCGTGAAATCACTGACGGAAATGCCTCCGACGATTTTAATCGGGGCTCAATTGTATCGATCGCCGGTGGTCCAGCCGCGCTGTCGTTACGCTCGATCAAGAGCTGGAGAGCGCGACGGGGCTTACTCGCGTGCTTCAACTTATCCCATGTAAAAAAAAATCTCGAACTCGAGAAGCATTTAATCGACGAGTCCCGCTGAGGAGTTCTGTGGAAACAAAAAATTTAGAACGGATTCTCCACAAGCGCGGCTGCACTATAAAAGGCCCGACGGAAATCCTTGCTTACTCTTCCGTATCATCATTCTCTAACTCGCTCGAATCAATCTTCACCTTCGGATATCAAAAAGTTGCTACCATCATCGTTCCCCCAAAGGTTACTTTTTAGGAATTTTAAGCGATGTTTTTATTGAACGTTTAATCAAATCTTATACACATTGCGAAAAGTTCTCACACAGCCACTCAGTATTTTCATCTCGCAGCCGTAAGATAGACATCGAATTAGCTCGAAATGCCATAATTATAAATCACTCTCGGCGCAATATTTATAGATACATTACAAAGTCTTTGCTCTCCCTCCGAGTCGCAAGATTTCCCACGGCAGTGTGCGTTCCGCGGAGTCGCGAGCGATTCTCCTATCGCGAGTCGCCGGACGCGATACCCGGTGAAGATTGTGGGCTTCGCTTCACCTCAACACCGATACGGGACGCATGCATCGGTCGCGTCTATGTGTATCGAGCAACATTGCACCACCTGCATCGCATCCTTCATCGTGCGTCCCGCGAACGAACGCGCTCGGAAATCGTCTAAGACGAGATACATTGGTGGACCCTTGTGCGCACGACATACTCGCGCTATTCCCTTGGCCTCTCTCCCTCGGGAGAGAGAGCTTTATCTTCGAGCGTATCGCAGCTAATTTATCGCTCAGTCCTCTCTGCTTCACAAGACGTTATAGAGAACCGCACCAGAAATCAGTGTTAACGCGCTACCAATCCAGTCGCCGAGCGCGGACCGCCCACCTGTATCTGTATCGACTTACGATCTGACGAAACCGAAAAACATTGAACTACGCGCACATTGAATTTCAGAGATAAAACTCGATGCTGAAAAAAAATTCAACAGGATTCGAATTGCTCGATGGTGTAACTGAATAATAATAACGAGCTAACATACATCCGTGAATTTACGGCTCGCTTTTCTCATTATATTAATTGCTAATTAGTGAAGAACGATTAAACGAGCTACATAAAACGACTCGAATGCCGATTGAAGCTTCGGCAAGCTCGCGTCCACTGCAAAGGCGTAATCGGTATGGAGTACTTGCGATTTGTTCTCGGAATACGATGTCCAGTCGCACGCGAATCCGGAGTTACGCCCTTGATCACTTAGCACTTGTTCGGACTTCTTTATTGCATCGAGAGTGCGGCCTCTTCCGAGACCGGCGGGAAGGAGTTTTGAGAAGGCACGCACCGTTTATATCTGTTAACCCAGGAACTTCGCTGGAGACTTCGCGATACCGCGCTGCGTCCTCGCCGTCCCCGGCCCGAGCTCCCAGTCTTTCGCTCTCATGCAGCGAGCGAGAATCGGCTCTCTCGTCGTGCGAAAGTTAGACTTATTATCCAATTACATCGATTTCAACGGGACAAACGAGGTTGCCGACTGCCAGATGTCACGAGCGAGAGGCACGAGGTGTCTGCTTCTAGATACCGCGGCGGCGACGACGACGAGACGTCGCCGAGCCGAGAATGCACGGATCCTCGAACGGTAGACACGAAGATCGTTCTCGTGGCGCGGTCGCGCGCGCCTTCTCGACCCGCGTTGAAAATCTCACGAGATCACGCACGATACGTATAACAAATCCACACGTTGAAATTGACCGACTCTCCAAAGATTCCGTTGCGAAGTTCACAACCGCTTCAGGAAGTCGTTCCCTTTCATGGTCCGGCGGTTTTCACCTATGGCAACAAAACATCTCGAACAACGCTTCGAGTCTTCGGTGTTTCTATTCCGGACCTCTCGCCCTTTCGCATAACTATAGTGCACACGAAAACGAAAAAGGGATACACGGATAGAGAACGTGGCGCGTCATTAAGAGGTCCTTTGACCGTCGGCTTCCGTCTTTCCTACCCTCCGAAAATGATTCCCTGCGGTCAAATACATTATAGAAACTATATTATCTCGTAGCAGCAAATCGTCTTTCTTTTCCTTGAAGCCGCGCGCTGAGATGCACATGCACATGGCCCGTGGCATGCGTTCGCCATTTCGGCGAGCTTATGGATTCTTCCCTCGCGTCTTCGACATTATTCGTCCCAAAACAATTTTAAAACTATCTTATAGCCCTAGATGTGTATAACGCCATTCGGAAATTGACGCGCGGCACCTCTCGCGTGATTCCTAGCTCGGCGAGAGAGTCTCGCAACGGCGGCATAGCTAATACGGGACTATAATGACCGATATGAGAGTCACGCAGACTCGAAATCATTCTAGAACGCGAGAGACCCAGCCACGAGACATAGTTTATAATATCACGTCTTAATCGCGCACGCTTATTCACAAATTATCACTCGTTTTCGTATAATTCACGCCGAATAATTTTTCGTCCTGTGTCCGTCGTCGATGCAACGATCGACAGAGTGTGGAATGACCGGGGCATGTGTGTGCCGGTAGATGAGAAAAAATTTGCCGGGGTTAACCGCAGGACACAGACGCCGACGTATACCCTCCGGGTACTAATACTCGTCGACTTCTGCGGTTTCTTCTCGATCTCAACGCACCCATATAAACCTTCGCGGGTCCTTTGATTTTTCGCTGCCGATAGAATACCCAAATTGCTCGGTAACTGCTCCCATTTAATGTATTCAAATGGTGAGATATATACATAATCTCGTCTATAATACTCTATACTCTATATTCAATAATAGATCCAGATCGGCACGACGTGCAGCCTGAGAAAAAACACACGATAATATTTCGTCAAATTTGCAAATCAAAGTGTAGCTATTCTGTTTGGTTTCTATTTTGCTCCCATTTAATGTATTCAAATGGTGAGATGTATATATATATATATATATATATATATATATATATATAATCTCGTCTATAATACTCTATACTCTATATTCAATAATAGATCCAGATCGGCACGACGTGCATCCTGAGAAAAAAACACACGACAATATTTCGTCAAATTTACAAATCAAAGTGTAGCTATTTTGTTTTGTTTCTATTTTGCTCCCATACAAAATGGTCACTCATCAACACGATGATAATAAACAGTTCGATATGAGCAATAAAAATATTAATGACGCATCACGAAGCGCTTTTAAAATTCGGCAAATCATTGAGTAGGAGGGCTTCACCTCACACTCCATAAATCCTTGAAGTATATATATTCGTCTATAACGAGGATGAAGACTCAACAACCACCATCTTCGGAATTGTCATTCGTTAAACCCGTGTGCGTAGCCTGTGGTGCTCACGATGATCCCTCGTCATTACCATAGCCTGGTCGTTTCACTTTATCTCCGTTTATGCCATACAACATATCTCATCCACCGGATGGCTATACTATACGATCCTACAGACAGATGGATCACGTTCAACAAGCCGCGTGAGAGAGAGAGAGAGAGAGAGAGAGAGGGAGAGGAGCTTCTATCTTATACTATACGATGCACACAGTGCACCACCTCCTTATCCTCACGGCCGCAGCAACTCTCGCATAAACGAGAAGCTGTTTCGCTGCATCCTGCGTGATGCAGTAGTGGCTCAAGCAGCAGCGGCAGCGCATCACGGATAATGAGCCAATGTAAAACAGAAGCGAACGGATCCGCGGGCCTCGCGCGTCTGTGAGAGATGCCCGTGTGCACAGGTGCAAACGAGACACCCGCAACATTATACAGCCCCCGCGTGAGACGCGCTGGTGTGCCCTGCCAACGCCGCCAGAGTATAATCATCATTCGGTGTATTATACTGTATGATACAGTAAGGTGTATTATGCTACTACTATACGTCAATTCAGCCCGTGGCGACGAGAACACTATGATATCGGGAATGGGCAGCCCGTATCTCTTTAGAATCAAAGATGCTACGCGCGGTGCCCGGAGCGTTTTCGTCGGGGAGAAGTTGCGCTCCGAGGAGGCCGAAGAAGGGAACACCGAAGGAACGAAGATACGGGACGCTGAGAACAGAGAGAAAATCCGGAGCCAGCAGCAGCGGCAAGGTGCCTGGCTACCCTATGCATACAGAATATGTTGCTACCAGCATCTCAGAAGCGGAGAAGGAGCCGCCGCAACTGGGAGAAGGAGTGAATTTATTATATGAGCTAATTTAGAGATGGCTGATGTATGGACCCACGAGGAAAGAGAACTTCGGCGAAAGAGCTCTTCCCGCTTGCCCTCTTTGACAGCCTTGCACAACCAAGGTTCGGTTCGTGAACAGAAATGCTCGTTTCTATAGGGGAAGGCTTCAATGGTAATTACTTGGATCGAAAGTAATTTATAGATTTATTTTTTTTTTAATACAATTTCATCGTAAATTTTGGAGGATCGCGCCCTCTCGTATTCTTGGCTATACTTAAGCGAAGGATATTAGATGTTTGTTGGGAGTTCGACGGGAATAATAATCTTCTCTGCTCTTTCGTCTACGAACTTATCACGATTATCTTGTAGAACTTTACACAGAACATTTTTCGCCGGAGGCTGCGATTAGAGCGCGAATCTATCCGGTCTACTGGTAATCTTGGATTATTTAAGCAGCGGGCTTTGCCGTAGCATCGCGCATTCCTGAACTCAGCGCAGCCGGAACATTGCGTAATTGCAGGCGAGAGAGAGCCGTGCACAAAGCTCACCCAAGAGGATCGGGCAAGATCTCGACGAAGCCCTTCGGACCAAACGAGGTAGCATAAATTTTCCAGTTGCTCCGCGTTTCCTTCGTCTTTCTCTCAGTTATACTGCCCCTTCACAGCGCAATTAGTTGGAACTCGAGAAATTCGTTTAACCATGATGGACTACTGGTACATACTCCGGTAACCGGTACGTGTGTAAACGAAACGAGAGACTACTTGGAACACAGTACCTGTTCGCTTTTTCTCGAATAGCTGAAATTTTATACATAAAGTCGTTCCGACAATCGCATCCGTGGCCGAGTTTCAAATTTTTATCATCCAAAACAGAATTATACACTTTTATTAATTTTTTTGTAGAAAAATAACTCGCGAAGCAATACGAGATGAAGTGTTTGCACATGTAATAATGAGCTTGTTTGCCCTGCCACTTGAAACGTACTCCGAGTGAACGCAGTAACTCTCGCGTTTTTGTAATCATCTTTATTATTCGAAGCGCGTGTCTTCTCGCGTTGTCAGTGAGGTGTACGTACGAGAACGTGCGTGTGTGCGCGAGAGGTACCACATCACGAGAGAAGTATACGATGGTCAAGGAGTCTCGGGCCATAGCCGCGCGAAGAGCCGGGGAAGCTATCAACGTAAATCAATAACGAGAGCACTTCGACGTCTCATAGCCCAGCTGCTGCGGTTGGTGCTTCTGCCATCCTCGCTACCGCAGGAGACTCTCGCATTCCATTGCGCCCCATTGCTTTTTTCGTACCGCAGCATAATACACATGCGTTTACGAGGAATCATCGTCACCGTCGATGACGTCGTAAATCATAATTTTCTGCACCCACGCGAGCTCTCGGGGTGTCCGGCTGATTTGCAATTCACGCGAAAATTCATGCTAATACTCATAATAATAGATCGCGAAGTGCGAGAGACCTTTTTATTTGCCGACGGAATATATTTTCTATAACCACTGTTGTCTCTCAGGAGCTGTTCCCGGCGCAGTAACCACCGCGGAAAAAAAAAGAACCGACGCAACACCGGCCGCGGTGTGCGCGTCGGATGCTGCATCGATGGCGCAGCGCGGCTAACGGAGAACCAGATCGCGCAAAAATGATTTCTCTTCGGCGGTCTTGGCAGCCGCGATAAATTGTATCTCGACTTCTTATACAGCAGCAATCATAACTCGTGATAAAATACGAGACGTTTTTATCGATTCTCTCGTCTTTCCGTCCGTCTCTCTCGTTCCTTTTTCTCTCGACTCTCTCACTTCGCTTCCGTGCTCATCTCACTCCGGACCCTCTCTCGTGCATGGGCCCTTTGCCGCAGTTATTCAGCGTGTAACTTCGTCGTCGCTTCGAGCAGCGTTAGCCGGTGCTCTTTTCTTGCTGCGTGTAAGTCGCCAAGATCTCTCCCTTACTATTGTCCACTTGTCTCGCATCAACGACCACTTGTAAAACCGATCGCCTTTCTATAAATTCTCCTAGTAAAACGCGAAGTCGCGGACTCGACTCGATTTACAACAGGTAGAATCGCAAGGCCGCACTGTTGATGCGGTCTCGTACCGAATACCAAGCGAACGGAGTGCACGAAGAGGTACGAAGGTGTTGGTAAACGGTGGCCACGGTGTAGGAGGACTCGCCGCCAAGTCCGATGGTCTCCTCTCCCTCTCGCTCGGCCGCTCGCCAAGAGGGAAGAACACCGTGGGTCCTGAGGTCCGCTCGCCGATGAGGGCAGACTCTCTCTCGGGACTGCGGACGAAGGGGCCCCCTCGTGCTCCGCGAGGTTCCCGACGCGCGCGGGAGCGAGCGAGAGGCCAACGCCGGGGGGACACGCGAAGGGAAGGACCAAGGGGCTTAATTAATGAGACGTACGCGGCGGCGGCGGCCGCAGCAACAGCAGCAACAGCAGCAGCTGCAGATACCAAGATGCATTGTAAATACAACCTCGGAAAAACTATTGTCCTCGAACGAGATTTATACCCGTTCCAATTACACTCGCGCTGCGTCGGGGGCGCGCTCTCTCGGCCCCCTCAATTTTTTTCGTTCACCCATGACTGCGAGACGACCACTGGCAAGAGATTGCCAGTGGACCGAGCGAGCAGAAGCACCACCAGAAGAGTTGCTCACTCGCCGCTGACTCTTCGATTCGGGCCTGATAGGATAGCGCGGAGCCAGCGGGAACGCGATATCGTCGTTACCCGTTCCTCTCACTACGGCGGGACAACAGATGTCCGTTCGCATGTGCGCCAACGAGTTGGTGCAGTTCAGCAGCAGCTTTGCAACTCTTGCACGGTGCATTCACTGCCGCCGCCGGAAGACTCGTAAAATGCACCCACGTAGTAGTACCTCTTCCACCACCTCTTGTATCTGCGGGGGCTTCGGGGGCCCCCCCTGTTACACACGATATGCGGCTCGGAAAGCGAGCTACAGAAACCCATTACTCGATGATTTATCGGCTGGGCCAATGAATATTGTGCAGCAATGAGTGTATGTGCACTCGTTATATCTTTCGTACATGCCGAATATTCTTCCGGGATTTTGTAGCCGGGCTCGCGTTGCTCCGAGCGCCGAACTTTTCCGTCTGATCCTCGTTTCTATCTTTGTTCACTGAACGAAAAGTTATCGGACTTGATAACTATCAAGTGGATTGAGACTTTTTTTTCTCTTTTTTACGCGTCTCTGTCGGCTTTTGATGAAAATTCTGGATTCGGGCGTAGTTCAGAAATGTGATAATCTCCGTTTCCCATCGAATACTCGTTCCTTATCGCGCCCGTCCGGCGAAACTCGTTAATTTCACTAGGGGTCTCCTTCGCGCTGTGGAGGGTTATGAGAGAGAGTTCACCCCTAGAGCAAATTTGAGATTAAATTCATCAAAATCCAATCGCCCTCGAGTCGGTGCCCTCCGGCCTCGCACCTCAACCATTCTCGCTTCCAAATGAATAATGCATTAGACTCGCGACTTTCAGTGACGGCACGCCTCGCGCGAACGCGTTCGCTCTCGAGTCGTGCGACTCCCGTCTAGAATTCTCGTTCTTTTTTATTCTCGATATTCTTCGCCTTCTCTCGCCACTGCCACATCCGGATTACTTTGAATAGCATAATACCAACCGGATCCGAGGCTCTTAAGAAAACTCGCGTATCAGCTCGAAGGGATTCCCGAAAAAATTAGCAGGCCGATCAATTTTCTCAGCCGCGAAATGACACTTATATTGCCAACTTCACAGATAATCATAGAACCCATACAAATAATACATTTTTTTTTCTAAAATTTCTCCAGGAATTCTTCTCTAGAGAAAAAAAAGATTAGTCGAATCCCAACGCAGAGAGAGCTGCGTGCATTTGTATGCGAATGAATCGAGCGGAGTGAGTGATTATAATTGTGAAACGGTAGCGAAGCATCGGGAATACATTGCCCGAAGCATTGGAGGATCATCAGGATGCAGTAGTGTGGCTAGTGGTCGGCGGCGTACTTGACCATCGTGATGCTGTTGGCTATTCACATAGCTCGAGAGCCTCTTCGCTCATTCGAATTATACACGGCGCGCGCGAACTTTCCACGGTGAAACTGACCGGCTTGCTATAATTTGTGCCAAGGACTCCGTAACTGAAATTATAGTAAATCAAGCTGAAACCCCCGTTGTTCTAGCGCGTTCAATATGAGAAACAGCAGACTTCTCTCGCAGCGTCGAGGTCGTCGAGTGTAAGTCGAGCAAAAAGGACATTGGTCTTCGTGGAAACGGAGTTAGTTCTCGAGCGTCGCGTTCACAGGTGTCTCGGCAGTACGCCCGCAGCGGCCTTGGCGTTGAAACTTTTTCGCGTCTCGTCAGTGACGAAATCTTGTCCGCGGGATCGGAGGAGCAGCAGCGTCAGCAGCCACAGCCGCGAGCTGGAAAGTTTGTTCGCGCGGCGCGAGAGTCCCGCGGAATTTCGTCGGGTTGGAGAAAAGAGTGACAACAGCGCGCGCGAGCGAGGGTCGTTTGCCCATCACTGCGAGAACCTTCCTGGCATCTCCCTATCTCGCTATCTTTTGTCCCCGCGCGCCGAGGCAAGAAAGAAGAACTGGAGGAACGCGCGTAAGAGATAAATTGTTGAAATACCTTTGCGACTCTGCCGCACGAACTGTGAAGTATTATAACAATGTGCACAGTACAAACGCTTAAAGGAACATAACAAAAGGCACAGTCATATAGTTTGTTATAGAACTCGGAAACAATAGCGTCGTATAGCCATTATGAGGCATTAAATTCAATATTGTTATATTGAATTTAATTCCTCATAACGGCAACCGCTCCGTCGGGTCTCGAAGAATTTTGGACAAAACTCTCTTTCTTCGAAGAAGATCGAGTCGCGCGCCTTGAACACATCTCTTACTCTTATGCTTCCTTCCTCTCTCGCTCGCCGAATCAGTGTGGATTGTATGCAAATTGCGGTAGCTGCTACTTGAGGTGCTCCGTGCTCACCGCGGCCGAAGCATTTGAGCGGCAGGAAGGCAACCCGTCCGGTCGCTCCTTCGCAATGAGTCGAGCATAGCCCAGGAGCTTCGCTGGCCCGCGGTGTTTCTGAATAAAACATCTCTCGCCAGGAATTTAAACTCGCGAAAGATCCGCCAACAACTCTTGGGCTCTCCTGGTCGGTTTATAATGTTGCTTTTGCAACAGCATCAGCAGCAGCAACAGCAGCGACCGGTAGTTGTTAAGTACACGTCGCACCAGCTGATGCTAATTAAAATGAGACTGACTTTGGTTGCTCGCATCTTGACTCTTCATCCGCACGTCGTCCACTCACTTCTCATCTCGCCCGCTACTCAGCTAAGGCGCGCGTTCTGCCTCACGGCTAAGAATATAAAGATCCTACTTAGCCGTTATTACGAGGATGCTACCTCGTGGCTAAATCATTCTGTGCCACTGTTTTTATCCGTACCCATTCACGGTAAAGTGGCGAGACGTATATTCTCGTGGTACTCGTGGCCTACCTCTGCTCGGGAATTACGATGGTTACGAGCCTCTTCTTGTTCATACTTTTATTGGAATTCACGAAAAATGTATACACCCAGCGTGACGTGTGCATGCGACAATCAGACCGACTGTTGACACGGTAGTTTATTCATCGTTTTGCACCGTCAAATGTAAGTACACAGTAAAATTTTAGCAAACTTTATCTCATAAAGATTTTTCTACCGACGACTATATGGATAGTATTTTTTCACATAGTAATATTTGTACTATACATAATAATATGGATAGTTCATAGTAATATTTGTTAATTTTTTTATATAAGTACAGCTGGTGTGAAAATATTTAGAATATTTATAGATTCCTTTTTAGTGGTCTTATTATGTATTTAGTATCAATCAGTTTCTTATTATCCACCTTTCTCCGTGTGCCACACATCCTCGAGATTATGAATGAGCAATCATTATATCTCTCATTGCGTGCAGCTAAGTATTGGTTACCCATAATTAATGATCCTGGATCAACGGTGGTCTGTTAGCAAGAAAGAAAAACGCGTGTGTCCTTGCGTGTGTCAGGTGCACTCCGCGAGCGACGACACAAGCGTCATTCTTGAGTTCATGATCACTGCAATGTTTTTTGTAGGACGTTATCCTGTTTATTTTCGAATTTTAATATTCCATCTCGCGTGCCGGTAAAATTTTTTCTAGGGATAAGAAAAATCTAAAATACCATCACATCGTGCATTTCTCGTTTCCTTTATGGCTTGAAATTCGCACTTTGATGCGGACAGGTGCCGAGATACACCAATTTCCGCCACTATCGAGTTTAACATATAATGGGTCAGTATTCACTCATATTCGCCTACCAAGTGACTTCGAAAATATCACGTAGCACATTCCGCGATACGGACCGTCGTTACCCTTGCGTCAACTCGATCCCGCAACAAAATTTCCGACGAGGATAACCTCTTGCTTTAATACGTATCGGAGACCGAAAAAATGTAGAGCAGGTGTATCCGGCGCTTCGATATTACTATGTTGAAAGTCAGCGTACGTATCGGCAGTACGCACCGACATATACTTTACCCGGTTATCTCGTACAATTATTCTTTACATGCACATTATTACGGCTATAAAGTATTAACGATGTGCTCGCGTGACGAGAACGGGAAGCCAGACGTTAAAATTGATGCGAAAATAAGGGTCTACGTCTGCCGTGCCTACTGCTACCGGATTGGACGAGTGAGATTCGATCGAGGTCAGAAAAATCGCAAAGCCTCTCAAGACATCGAAGCATTTATTATTCAAGGTCATGTCTCAAGAATTGAAGTATAAAAGACCGAAGAGTTCGTTTCACAGTCGTCGGAGGCCTCGCTCGACATCGGAAAGTTCGATTGAATCGTTCGAAACTGGCGTCGAGCTCGCCGGGGCCATCGATTTGATCCCCCCCCCCCCCCCACTCGAGCGATCCTCGTGGCGGATAAAAAGTATCAATGTCCCTTTCATAAATCATGAAGTTCCGAGCACGGAAATAATTGATCGATTCTCGTTTGTTACCGGATATTCATCGGTATACTCGTGGGTATATATCGGATCTCATCGGCCATCAAGTATATCGTACCGATGGCCCTGGCCGGCCGAGCTCTGTTATGAGATATTGCGATGAGACGACGCGTTCAGGTTCGGACGATCGTTCGGCGCCGCGAGTGACATATCTCTACGGGATATCCTTCATCCCTGTATCTTCCTCCGTGCAGGCGTGCGTTCCGAACGAGAATCACAGTGGCTCGGTACACCGGACTTTGCCATAATTGACAAGGTACGACGGGGGACCGAAGTACTATCATTCATTGATGGTTCGTTGACATAACCGCTTATTAGGAAGAGCATGCGGGATGCTGCGGAGCCGAGTTGGGACGGGGCAATACGTCTCTCGACGATGCGTACCGACGACGCTCGTTCCACCCTGGTCATCCGACGGAGGCCGGACAAGAATGAGGGGAACCCGTGAATGCTTCACACCGTCGCCTGGGTATTAATAATTTTCACGCTTCGCCGACTCCACCCTCCTGAGGGACGTTAAAATCAACGATAAGCTCGAGGTGCCGGAGGACCGAGGTATTCTGCAATTTGTCTTCGTGACTCGACGCTTCGATTTGACTTTGCGATTGACGAGTCTGGATACGTTATCATTATCGCGTAAATTATGATAAATCGCGATGCACCATCGATAAATTTCTGCGGTAATACGACAGTAATTTTGCTTTCGTATCTTTTATACATATATATATTTTTTATAAAATCTCGATGACTTTTGGTTGGCAAAGGGGAATTAACGACGTGTCGGGAATTGATAGTCAAGCGCATCTGCTGCATGGCTTGAGGTCACGATCGCGTGCGTACTCTCGGAGGTGAACGAATTCAATTAAAATCCGACTGCTGCTACCGCGGCAGCTTTTTAACGCGTCGGGGCCTCCGTTGCTCCACCGTCCTAATAAGGTTCGGCCAATATAACTTTCTTGATCAGGAGGCCGTACACGCCGTTACCAGCTACTCGCACCTTTATGATGGAACTCGCAGTTTTTTGCTCGGGTTATCACGTCGTCTTAGACAATGTAATGACGCGCGCTCGAGCTTGTAGCGCGAGGAACGAGCGATAAAAAAGTGCGAGGATGGAAGAGACGAGGAATGATGCCGAGTTCATTAATTATCACCCTGACGGGCTCTGTTACAACAGCCCTCTCTCTCTCTCTGTCTCTCTCCCAGCCCATTCAAATTTTTTGAACCACCCGATGGCTATCTAAATTGGGCACACGCGATATACCCGGCGATACGACGCGGCACACTCGATCGACGAGTTTTGCCACTCTTTTTTTAATTCTACCGCGCAATCATTAATTAACGGAGGACGGCGTAAGATGCACTTAGAGCCTCGAGAGCGGTCGGAGATCGAAGTGAGGGACAAGTGAGGCTACCTCGAATATAAGCTACCGGTGCTCCGAAGATAAATCGCGAAAGAATTTTCTTTATCTCGCTGGCTCAATGTGACTCTTTCGACGAACCGATTTTCTCGGGGCGAATCTTGACCAAGATCGCGGGCTCCTGCCACATATTTCTACGGAATTCTTTATCACTCGAGGACGATTGTATCTGATGCTCGAGACTCAGGTTTTAAGCCGGTGGATTGTTGGAGTGAATTTGCAGTGGTCGGAAATGGAAGCGAATCTCGAGGGAGATCGGGCCCTTCCGATGAGATTTCTCGAGAGTTTAAAGCGAATGAGTACAGCGGCGTGCGCCGAACGGCTATAAGGGAAACGAAGCTCGCCGACAAATGCGCCGCATATTCGCTCCACAGTCTCGAACCGTCCGAAATGGGAAGAGAGAGAGAGGGGGGGAGCCCATAGTGGTCGGCTTAATTTATACCGCCCGAATGGAAACTCCTTAGCGCCTAAAACGGCGCTTATCAGAAACGATCGAAGCTCGATCGATATTCCCGTGTCGGCCGGAGATCCGATCGCCAGAGAGGGTGATCAAGAGTAGTAGTGAAGGGAAAAAAAGGGATCGCGAGTGAAGGGCCGAAAGCAAAGAGTTCCAGATCGCATCGCATCTCGCGGGAGCGGTCCTATTGTTCTTCGTCTCGGTGGCCACGCCTCGTGTCTGTAATTACAGACAGGTCTTGGTGAAGCCCTTTGATGGCGCGGCAAAGCCGAATCCTTCTGCTCCCTTTCCCTTTCTCGCTTAATGCGCTCATAAACCAGCCAGCGCGGTCTATAGACTCTCCGTCCGATCGATCCTAGAAGAAGAACGAAGAAAAAGAAAGGTGGTAAGCCAGTGAGAACGATCAGCTCCGATTGTGAATTAAAAGATTAGCACATAAAGTGTCCCTATTATTCGCGATAGAACAAAATATCTTAAACCATTCTCTTAAATGCGAGGTAGAAAGCAACAGACTGCAAACACATGTGAAGAAAAAATTTCTTCCGCGCATTCTAAAGAGCCGTATCCTCCCTCGCACGTATAATTTCACATCGAAGGAACGAAGGAAAATACAACTGGAAATAATGTGACAGCGAACGGTCTGTTTTCACTGTTTCCAGCGGTTTCGTAAAATTGGAACACCCCCGAAGCATAGTGTTTTCATGCTTTATGTGACATTTAATCACCAACCGCTGCACGCCATTGGTCCCTTGCCCACGTATACTCGTAAGGCCGACAAAAGGCGAGAAGAAAAAAGGCTTTCCCTCGGTTATTTCGTCTGCGAATCTGCCTCTATACCTGACCGCGCTTCACGCAACCCTCCGAAATCATAAGTCCTCGTCGCAACTCGGCGGTGGTCATCCGTAGCTCGGCCTGTTGCGGCCGGGCTCCCTGTGCGGTAAGTTATGTGCCCGGAAAAGTGGTACGTTCGTTGCGAGCTTCGGGGCGCGATGCCGTATGGGCGAAAAGCTGGCGTTAAAGCGTGCGGTTGAGTTTCCTCGTTTCGTTGTTGGCGCCGGACAATGCCCGAGGCAATCCCACCGCGGAGAAAGATTACATCGTAACTTAGAGCGAGAAGGATTTAGAACGCTCGCGTTGCGCGCTACCATCTGTAACTTATATTTTTCGAGCAGGGAGAGACAATTTTCACCTCTCGTCGGCTAGTCGCGCGATACCATCTGTTGCGCCGATGCTGGATACTGTCGGCGACTCGTCGAAGAAAGTCCATTATCGAGATAGACAACGGGCCGTGTCTTAAATTATACACACTAAATAATTACTGTCATTATCCCGCCTGATGCAGCACTTGGCTTTTTATGCAAACCGGTGTGGCTAACGCCGTACGAGATCCTGGTTTTTATTACGTCCAGCGGCGACTCGGCAGCATCGCCATCAACAGGCTATCGTGTTACCCTGACCTACCGTACGAATCGCGTACTCTACGAAGCCGCTGGCCAATATCCAGTAGCCGTTAGAGATTATCACCGGGACGAATTCTATCCTGAAAACTCATTCGGTCAACGAACACGGACTGGTTGGTCAGGCGGTATGGAGAAAAAAAAGTTTACTACCCTTCCGAGGCGCATGGCTTTTGATCTCGTTTGCCGCACCAATATACTATCGACTATCCGCTAGGGTTCCTCGACTTCGTACTGCGTATAGGCGCTCGTGGGGTACGAGCTAGTGTAGGCCAGTCTCGAATTTCACTCGATAGTTTTTTGCGATCGTAAACGAGTCCCAGATTAACTTTCGCCTCGGCGTCGCGGAGCACGTTCCTCGCACCGAAGCCAATTAAGGACGAGTACGGCGTGTAACCCGTGTGAGAGTGTGTGTGTGCCCTGTAAACTTTTGGATTCTGGGGAGGCTGTGAGTATTTTTTTTTTATTTACTTTTATTAACATACAAATTAATTTTCAGCGTCGATAAAATATTCCGAAGCGCTATAATTCACATATCACAGAACGCAATATAATTTTAACGAGTGTTGAGTCTTTCTGGAATGAAAAAAAGCTAAAAAATTGGATCGGCCTCTTGTACATATTTATGTTTGGCGAAACAGTGCGAGGGCGAGATCTTGAGAACCACTGAAACTTACTCATGCCTTCCGCCGTCTCCTCTCGTTTCTCCTTATTAAAAATCATTCCTACACATACGTACGCCGGGGCATTCGCGAAAGAGGTTTCGCGCATTAGCCATGCCCGTGCTTCGATCACTGTTTGGGCAGTGGCTCCCGTTAATTGCGACCGCGGACCTCGGTAGCCGCCTCGGGTGTACATTTTGTTACACGGATGCCCAAAGCGATCGGCCATCCTGTACACAAATCCATTTCCTTAATGAAAACACCGAGCGATACCGAGCAGCGTATTAGAATATCGGTGCAGATAAAAATTACCCGGTATAGCCTCGAGGATTGTTCGCTCTCGATTCTCGTATCCTTTCCACTTCGATTATTCCCTCCCGTACCCTGCGCACCAGCTTGTATCTCAATCTTGCAAATTTCATAATTTCTCATACACACGCAGACTTCATTATCGTTAATGCCCGAATTATCTCAGAGTCACACGAGAAAGCGTCAACCTCCGCCTCGTGTGCCTTGAAATAAAATTGAAAAAAATTGTCAATGGAACAGGAGGTTCTGATGCCTGCCGTCCTTCGAAAAAGTGGGCCAAACGAGTTGCGGCGCACCCGAGAACGACCGGCGAGAATGAAATTCGAGACACTTCTCACCGCGGCACTCGTCGAGCACGCGGCTTGGTTTTCTGAGCTTTTCGATCCATCGGCCGCCGCCGACGACGATTATCTTCTTTTATCGGTTCTCCGGTGATCGATCGTGCAACAACAACCCTGCGAAGGGATCTTCATCGCGGTCGCGTCAGGCAATTCGATTCCTCACTGCACCGCGGTGTTCCTCGTTTGTCTTCCCGATGCTCGCGCTCACCGCAGCCTTCTTATAAAGGCTTTAATGAAAAGGATGGAACGACAGATGGGCCAAGCAAGAAAGAAGATCTATGCATCGCTGTTTCGCTTATTGACGTTCCGCTCCGCGCGCTCTTGCGATTATTTCGCATTGAATTAAGAAAAAAAAAAAAAAAAAATCCACGCAATTTGCATAGCCGCGGCGTGATGATGATAATCCTTGTATAATTATATTCGCATGTGTCGAGAAGCTTTCGCTGGGTAGTCGTTGAAACCCGACAGACGGGATTAATCAGACGAAGTACCTATGAGTCCTCTCGGTCGAAAAAAATCGAGTAGAGCTCGGTTATTCGCTTCCAAGCTCTCTCGCTCGTCCGCATAGAGAAGAGGCATCTGTCCGCAGTGGTTATCATACGTGCACGGTGGTCAATCGATTAAATCTATCATAAACTGTATTTTCTCGCGCAACACCGCAAATTACGATTATGATCGCGCGGAGCGTTCTGTCAATTAATAAAATCTGAATTTTCAAAGCTCGAGCACGAGATCACGCCGTTGAATATATATATGAGCCAAAGGAAAAATGCGTTGACTGGACGGAGAGCAGCGCAATATAAAGCGGTCTACGTTACTACGTATCAAACCGGTAGTAGAAATAGCTCGAAGGCAACGCACCTGCAGCACACACGACCCTACCACACATACTGATATATTATCACGTTCATTACTCCTGTCGACGCGGTACCCTGGAATAATAATTTACCGTTAATAAAGCGGGTATTTTAATAAACCGGCTGAATTATAGTGTTATACCTGCGAGCGTATTATCCGCTGGTGCAATTCAGCGCAGCTATAATCTCAATGCCTTGAACGAGTGGTGTGACCGATACCTGGCTCTGATTTTACGAGACTCCCTATTCACGTAACACTTGTACGAATCAAGTGTGCGGCTTATAATGCTTTTCGCATATTCATTTTTTCCGTCTTTTTTTTTATCGCCCTTTCTTGGGTATTTTAACGGTGAGAACCTCTGTTACGAGATGTTGATAACTATAGCGCTTCGTGTGGTCCACATTGTCCGCGCTCAAATTACATGGAACGGGGTGCTTCTAATGGCAGTGTTGTGCTCGTTCTCTATAGTGCAAAGAGCGAAAGGGGAGTGGAGAACGAGACAGGGCACAGAACGGCGGGGATACGAGAAGCGAAGAAGCCGAGGAGACCGAAGACCGCTCGCGCTCACCTCCCTTCTTTAAGTTCCGAAGGAGAACGGAACTCTAGTGAGTCTCCAGCGAGCAGAAACATTTCATCCAGAGCACCCGTGATCGCTTGCTCGCGTTGGTCACGCTTTAAGCCTCATCCCCGCAGCTTCTTCTCCTCCTTCTTCGTTCTTCGGCTGTAAAAGCGATGAAGGAGCGGGACGAGGGCACTCCGTTGGTCTCGATTCAGCCACGCGACGAGCGTGAAGCATCCAACCGAAACACCTGCCCGCACTGTTGATATGCACGAAAAATGAAAGAGAACCGACTCGTCGCGAATTATCTCGATACGGAGCTTACGCATAATCGTCCCCGGTGCAACAATGTCTTTTGCAATCAAGCTTCCGAGAATCTGCGGAGTGCTCAATTGCGGTAGGTTTTGATATTTCCACGTCACAATCTGAAGGATGAGTTGTAGACGCGGTCGAAAAATAAATAAATCAGTGATGAAATATCGACGGTAGAGAGTTATGCCAAATATTCGAAGCTCGCAAAACCTCAAAGTTTCACGAGTCGACTTAATAACAACCAATTCGCACCGAAATCGCAGGATGTTAAAGCCTTTCCCTCGAAGTACTCGTGTTGTTCGACGTTTTGTAATTCCGACGAGCGCGGTGTGCACAAGGGCGGTCCCAGTTCTCCGAGTAACCCCAAAAGAAACTTGGCAAAACCGTTCGTCCGGTAATAACTGCTCCTCTTGCCTTCTCTTCTCGAGCTGCCGCTGTTTCTGCTTTTGCTCGCTCTCGTCTCCAGTCATTACGAGGTCGGGCTCTGGAGCACGGTGTATTAACCTAAGATGTTTTTCAGGGTGGTCTACTTAACTATCTCCCGAGCGTATAGCTCTTCAGGACCCCTCACCACTTCGAGCCACAATACCATCACCTCGAGCATTTAATATACGAGTTACTTTTTCTTCGTTTTCTTCAGTCCGACGTGTCTATGGTCTGCAGGTGTATGATTACAATCTACTTTGTAAGGTAGTCCGGTGTAGCTTTGCATCCACGCGGCATGGCTGGCAACTATTAGCGGCACATTCGACGAATAGACCGATACATTAATCGAACATTCATCGACCGGCATTATCCTACTGTTGAGTGCATGTAATCGTATGTGAGGCAATATCAACTGCCTAATTAAACCTCAATGCGAGCCGAAGCTCGTTTAGTCGTCGTGCAATAATCGTTGTCGTTATCAGGTTTACATTTTCCTGCGGATAGAGCCGTACACGAAAACTGTCTCTCGGACCATATCGTGAGCCGGGGTACGAGTACATTTGTATATTCAAAGCACCTATCGCCGCCGGACGATGCAGCTAATGGCTTTGCTTCTATGTGTTCGGTACGAAGATTTTGTCGCAAGCCGGTCACCTTCATCGTGCGAATCTGGTACACACTGCCGAGTATATACGGTACTACCGGTTGACACGTGGCTCGCCACGCAAACCACTGCAACCGCGCTACCTCGAGTATCATGCGATTACTCGATATTCGACGATTATCAGTCCCTCCGCATGCTTCGAACGAAGCCGCGATCGTCAGGGAGGCGATCTCCCAGGCAACAGGGTCGAACACTCGGCCGCCTGGTGGCGGTTAATAGGTCGCATTAATTTCGTAATTAAATCGTCGCTGATAATAACAGAGCGCCGTATACAGCGAGTCCGGCGATCAACCGCCAATTCCAGTCATGACGAGATTATTAAGGGCCAATTACACACAGCGGGTTTTTATTATTGCTACGATGCGGGATAAAAGATCGCGCGAGCGGATTCATCGCCGAGATCGACCAACACAACCGCCCTCTACTTAAAGTTGACATTGATTTATTCCCGGTTATCTCTCACGGCGAGAGTACGCGCACTCACCGATTGCTTATTTATCGGCCAAAAAAAAGAAGGGACCGAGCAGCGCATGAATTTTTTTGCGACGCGCGTGCTTCCCGACAGAGATTTTCGATTCAAGGATGATGGGAGACTTTTTTTTTGGTATCGTGCCACTGAATGATGGCTTTAAAATGATCCCTTGGTAGACTCTGATATTAATCGAACAGTTTTTTTTTTTTTTTAGTATTTCTTAAAATTTTATTAACTCGGTCCAATATACCCTTTTACGAAACTTTGTTATATCGTGGGGAGAGGAAATTTTAAGGTATTTTATCATTTCTTCGCATCGGAACGCGGTCGGTAAGGCGGCTTCGTCGAGTCCTTTCAACTTACGGAAGACACACCCGTTGGCTCTCTAAAGATTCTCAATTTGTCTCAATACAGTTGTCCCGCGCTGTGGGTTAAATTGCAAGGCACCTCGGGGCCTCGTGAGACATAAATCGCCGAGGAGCGATATCTCCGGGCTGGATTAGCTTTCGTAGAGCGCGGACTGTGCAGGAGAAGGTTTCACGAAGAAATTTACGAGGATGAGAGGATTGCTCCGAGATCACTCCGGAGGCTTTTGCCGTAGATCCCGGCGAACACGCCCCGAGGCGTCGGTACTTCGGTTCCCAGGATCACCCTCTGCGATCTTCGTTCCTGCCGTACACTCCGGGCTCAATAGCTAATCCCTCGATTACGCAATGGCTTTTCGTTGCACTCTTAACTCTCCCGTTGCTCTCTTGTGCTCTGCTAATTTTCTAATCTCCTATTGGATTTCACGAGAAAGAGCAGACCAAGATCCCGCTATAAACTGGCACGCTTCCTGTTCGTGCTGTCCGCTCCGAGACTCCGAGCTAAAGTGCATCGTGCAAGGGAGAGAATAAAGATGTGGTCCGTCCGGCTTGCTGTTTTCGAGCGAGAGCCTCGGCAAAGTTTCTCCTGGTAATTGACTCGTGATCGTGTAACAAGAACAAATATATTATTTGTCACGATCTAAATAGGACACGATGATTTCGATTTGAAGTATGAACAAAAAAAAAATCCATTCACCTTTATATCTCCAGGCATCGACAAAGTGAAAAAACGTTGATGAACGATACACGGAAGCAACAAATTATCTCCGAGCCTCAGTTATCACTCGTCGTCCAACGGAAACGTCAGAAGTCACGTTCCCTCGACGTTAACAGCTCTTCTCTTCTTTTTTTCCTCGTGTTTCTTGAGGAAAAACACAGAACTCAAGTGAACTCAAGTGAAATGAGCCTCGCTGCTCGAGAGAAGAAAAGCTACACCTTCCGGGATACGAGTTGTGCTCTGCTCCTCTTCGGTCCGATCGCAAATCGCAGGTTTCCGATAGCCTCGCGTAATTGGGTCCGATTACTCCGGGAAGTGTCTGAATGCGTGCGGTAGAGATCGAGAAACTGGTGTTCACGAGCGCGTAAGCGGTATAATTCGTTCGCTGAGTGGCGTATCGAGTCGCAAAAGAGTGCCCGGCACGACGATGAAGATCGAGAATGCGGATTCTGTCTTCAGAAATACCGCTCGTAACCGAAGTCCAGACTTCGTCCGTACGCTGCAACAAAAAAAAGAAAGGTTGAAGAGCACAGCCAGTTACATGTTATTCTGTGAAGCCGTGGAAATTGACGTTCGTTAGCCCCATGGAAACAGTGAAACTGTCCACAGAGAAAATGTGTCATTCGGTTTTGCGGATTAAAAATATTCGGGCAAACAGGTGGAAGCGGTCGCGCGCTGTGCGGTTGCGTCGGGCAATCGGTTCGGCGCACCACAATCACCAAGGGAGAGTACCAAAACACCAGTGCGGCGTACAGGGACGATTAATTTTAATTGTCCTTGACGTGTAGCGGCAACATCGAGTCTGCGGCTTCGTCCAAAAATGACCGAAATATTTCGTTCGCAGGTCCATTAAAAAGCGCTCGTTGTAATTGGGACCCGAGCGACCCGAGTCCGCAGTCGGGTACTGCGATTCCGCATCGAAACTTCCCGTCCCTCGAGCGAAAATGCACTCTGCCTGCCTCTCGAGATTTAAGTACTGCATGGTATGCCGCACCGCCACGCTCACGTATTCTCTTCGGCATCGAGCCGGCCCGGCGAAGAGTACGCGAGCACGTTCTGCACGTTCCAGATACGTACGGTACCATACGTTACCCTCAAAACCGTCGGGAGGCTCGAAATTCGAAGTCGTATTTTCATGTAGTACTTTCCAATCGGCTCGGCAGCTCCGCGCGTATCGGCGGATGAACATCTCGTGGGCGCCGCGAACTTCGATAGTAAAGTATTCCACCTTATGAAACGACCCGATCGTTTATTTCGGTATTTAAGATCGATTCACGATCGATAAACGAAATACGAGGATTGCGCACGCTACTTTCGCGAGTCAAATTCTACAAAATTTCACGGAGCGAGGTTTCGAGAGATACTTCGGGACGATTGCATTCCTCGGAGAATTTTTGCCTCATAGTTACTTGCTGAGGTTCCTTCAGTGGAGGCCTCGACAAAGTGCATTCGCCGCTTCGGACGGCTGTGACCATACCTTGTCGAAAAAAGGAAAAGACGATGGACACGATAATATAGCGGGTATACAATAATATACCAATGGCGACGAAAACGTGACTGAACCGGCCTCTGCGGCAAATTCCGGAGTGTGCGATAGTGGAAGACAGAAGCGAGAGGGATACGCTCTTCCTCTTTACAGGGTGTTCCAGATGCTCCGGGAGCCTGATTCTTGAAATCCTCCAAGAACTGATATCCTTGGAACGTGCCGTGCCATATCTTCGGGGCCTCAGACCTACGGTTAGTCTCCGGCTTCTTTTTTTCGACAATGAAAGCGCTAATGGCCAGTTATGAATGTGTCAATATAGCCTGTTTTGTACACAAACGTCAGTACACAATGATGTCCCGGGGCGATGGGAAACCGACAACAGAAAACATGTTACTCAGCTCTGCGTGTGCATTGCTGCAACTGGAAAGGATGTGCAACGTTGAGCGGCTTCGAACATGACACGGAATACGCCTGGGAGATTATAGAAGGCTTGTGTGTCGTCCGAGTAGTTCGAGGGGGATTGATGCCCGATTAATTCTCAACAGGGGGCAGCGAGCCAACGTCAAATTACGATCGTCAGGCCGGATTTCTTAAGCAGGAAATATCGTTATGGCTTCATTAGAAGTTGGGCCTGATCGTCTCGAACGGGTTTTTCATACAAATGTGAGAAATAAAGAGAAGGAACGTCGTAATGGATGTGAGGACATGAGGACGTGCGGATCAGTCACACGGAAATCTCAACCGGGCGACGAAGTGTCGTAGATGCATCATAAGATTAGAGCAATAAAAGTTGAATTTAGAGTTCGGGCTGCTTTCGTTTTGATCGTGAAAAGGTACCTTTATAATTCTCGAGGAATTCCCAGCTAGAACTTTCGCCTGTTTCGATGGTTTTATATCCATTCGCCAGTTTAATATGCCTCATCATGGACTGTGGGATTAAGAAACTGTAAATTTAGATTTCCGGGAATTTACCGAAAATGTGTCGCGTCTTTTTGATTTTTAAATGTGTCATTTAAAAATCTAATTTTTCGACCGGAAGTGACGTCATGTCGGAAATACGTCACTTCCGGTTTTCAAACTGGAAGTTACATGTTTCTAGAATGATGTTACTTCCGTGTAAAAAATGAGATTTTCAAACCGGTCGAAAAAAAAAAAATGTTACCAAGTTCGTAGTTGCCTTTACTATTCTTCTGGCACTCGCAGCATTAATTCCGTGAAACGAAAGTGAGAGTCGTGTACATGTACGTTTGGGAGATAAAAGTTAGGCGCACATTAATGTCAGACAACCGAGAAACTAGGGTTTCGTAAGAATGTGGTGACCGTATCCATCCGCAGGTTCGAACATCTGAGACCGAGATAGCGGCGACGATTCTCAGAAGTCGTCGAATCTCCGGGACCTCGATTCCCCATTTCCAGAGTAAAAAATCTGTTACCCCGGCCGCGATGGTACATTATGTCGAATTTCGTTCGTAAGGTGAACTCGACGAGCGACGAAATACGATACAGCGGAGGCGACAGAGGGATCGAAGGGAATGTTTGAATGGGGAGACTGGAATGCATTGACACGATCGACGCGATGCTTTGCTTAAAATTCAACTCGCGTTTTGTACGAGGGAACGAGAACGGAATACCGTAGCGGAGAGCCTAGCATAGACGAGAAGATCTGTGCTTGCCAGAATCTGTAATGACGTCGAGCGGAAGTCAGCCCGGAGTAACTAGGAGAATCACGAGAAGCTTGAGTACGTTCTCGAGGAATTCGTTCCCGCAGGATCTCCCAACCATCGAAAAATAATTCAAACCCGCACGAACGACCACGAAAAAAAATTCTGCTGCACCTTCCCGAAGATGCATCATTAAAAAAACTGTGAATATCAACTACGAGAAAAAATAATGAAACCCGAGACTTCCACGGTGTTTTCTGATTCCGTCAAGCCCCCCCGCCAGCACGCGCGCAACGGCATTGTATTTTCGTTCTGAAATATTGGCGCATCGCCTCTTAAAAATCCTCGTAGATATTCCTGAGACAAGGCTCGAGGCGACGTGTCAAATATTCGAGGGTTTCTGGGCGGAGCGTATTTCACCGAAACTAAAAGAAACGAGAAACTAAATAAAACATAACGGTTTCGACGCAACGGGGATAAAATTTTTTACCCCATCGTCGAGAAGAGATCCTTATCCATAAAGTGTCGGAGTCGAAGGTGGTGCGAGCGATGATCGGTCACCGGTGAGTCCCACGTGGTCGAGGGTTGTTTTTATAATTGGCTCTATTCGTCAAGAGTTCGGGACCATTGGCACGATCCCGCATACTTTTCCCGAGACCCCTGCCGAATCTTAACGAGTCTTCCCGAGATTTCTCATCTCGTTTTCTCACCACAGCGACTTGTCTAGATCCGACAGCGGCACCTTGCCACCGCTCGTCCAATAACTTTTCTCGCGAGGTATATTCCCGGTTTTACGGTCAGGGAGTCATCTCGCCCGCCGCTGTGTATCCACTCCACGAGACAACTCGGGACGGGCGAGAGTAACCCGGGCTCATGGGCAAAGAAACAGAGTACACACGGGCAATCGCGTGCCTCGGGAGCCCAAATTTTAATTGGCTCCGTAATGAACAGTGGCTACTCCGGGGGACGCAGCTATAAATTTAGTCGGAGTGTGCTTCGGTGAGAGAAGAAACGAATGGAGAGAAGAAGCGTCCTCTTCGCCCGAACACTCGTGTCGAACGACCGTACCCCTGCTCTTCTGTCAATTACACCGAGTCAACGGTGTGCGCACCCCGTTGTCGCCTCTTGTTTAACGAGTGTAAAGCCCGAAAGAAGAGGAAACCCTCTCGAGATCTGAATCGATTATAAAAAATAAATTTCTTCATTCTCCGCCTACGTAACGTCGAGGGTTTATTGCGATACGCCCGTGTCCTACCTCTATACATCCTTCGACGTAACGAATTCTCGCCGTGTGTCGAGATAATAAAGTGTCGAGGGTATACAAAATTTATTAATAATGAATACTAGCGATGGAACACGCCTACTTGATACGGTATCCGCGTTCAACGGGAGGAGTGACGAGGGTTTCTTCGGCTGTTATGCGATACCTTCGTGCGGAAGGATATCGTAACGGTGAGGTCCGAGCTGGAGACTCCGGAGAAAAAGAGAGGCGAGGATGGGCTAGAAGACACGTTTCTGTGGTCTACGGTCTACGGGCGAGTCGAGAAAACCGTCGTTTCCGCTTAACTCGTACATCCACGCGTACTCCGGGTATTTTCTTTTTTTTTTAATTTTATACCTGGCAGAGGGTACAATATCGTGCACCACGCTTCTCTCGCGAGGCGGGAGGTCTCGTGGATCTCGGCTGGGCACCGGAATCATAATGCACCGCGCACCGTATACACCGAGAGCCGAAGAGCACGCGCCTCGATCTCCGTCCGGGGAGCTCCAGCAGTGAAAGACAAAATAACGAATTCGTAAACGAGACTATCCCTCATCTCGGACAAAAGAAGGGTTGAACGCTCGGACAATGGACTCGCAGGCGTCGGGCTCGTTTACACGTAGATAATTCAAGGAGCGATAAGCATCTTCCACCGTTTTGATGAAGTATCGGCTCGTTCGAATGTGACCAACATGAGAATGAACGGTCTTCGAAACGTGATAATGGAACGAGCTGCGACTGTAGGGGATTTACGATCTGGACTTCCACGCGTAGTTCAACGTCTATCGTAGATGCGAGTCTGGTAATAAAACAATTAAATCTCCGCCTCATAAAAGCCGGTGACGGTAAAAAGAACGATCAATGGACAGGGCATTACGCGTAACCCTTCGCTACAAGCGATAGCGTAATTAAATGTACATTCGTTCGAATACATTGAATGCAATTGCAGGACCATCGGCGAGTGAAGCGCGTGCGTGCGATAAGCCGGGAAGGCCATCGGCGATAATTAAGGTCCGCGTGCGCAGTATTTCATTTCGTCGAGGGGTCTTCGGCGGGACGGAAGAGAAGTGGATATGAGGTTGGCTTCCTCAAAGAATATTTCGAGTCCGTGTCGTCTCGTCGTTATACGCGAGTTAACGACCGCCACTTGCCGTGTATACCCGAGGAGCAACGGGAGCACTTTGCGATAGCATTGTGGACCTTCCGTTCAAAGTGCAAGTGCAACGTCTTGCGTTACAAGAAAGCGAAAATAAAAAAGGTAAAAATTCTATACTATATGTATCATCAATTTGAATACAAAATTACAGCGCGGCGCGATCCGATCTACAAAGGAAGGACATCGGGAGGAGAAAAAAAAAGGAGAGCCGAGAGAGGCGAGCACAGCACGCGGTCAGTTCAGCAGCGGAGAATAAGGCGGCGGAGTCCATTTATGCCGATTGACGCGAGAGTGCATGCGCATCCCGACGCTCGCTGCAGCATCCTCGATATTGGTTATACGAGCGCTCCCGGTCGCCCGTAATTAGTGCAAACCCGGTTCCCACTCCGGGTCCCGTGCAGCGGAGCTCGTCGCCCGAGCGCACGACGTTATTTACTAACTCGAGAGCACACGCTCACGCTAAATTACACCGCGGTATTTGCCGCCACCCCGTAAATCGAGGGAGATCGTATACCCAACTGCCGAGCAAGGCCACGCGTGTACCATCGGTTGTCTCCACAGCGTGTATTATACGTCCGCTCTCTGCTCTCATTCTCTATACCCCCGCGAACGCCGCGCATGCCGCAACTATTTACTCGGGCGAATTGAGCTCATCCCTCGGCTTCGGAATAATTACTCAGCCACGCGCGGGCACAGACCAGCGCCAGCAGCGGTGAGTTAACGCCAATTAAACGATCCAATCGACGGTTGGTATACTTTCGATCAATGAAATGCGAGTGGAGGGTCTATCTGTAGCTATTAGTAAATTGACTCTCCGTGCGAAACGAAAATACAAATTGTCCAAGAGATATATATTTTTATCTCATTTAAACTTATTTAATCAATTCAAACAACTTTTTTTTTGTATTAACTATTTGTTATTATCGCAGAGACACGGTAGCAACGACATAGTCGAGGCAAATTTTAAATAGTTAAAGCTCGTAGTTTCACGCTCATGTCGAGATGAGTTTCCATATTAAAAAAACTGTAAATTCAATTAAGGCATACACTTTGCGCCCGGCAAAAAAAAAAGCAGTCACCGTCGCTGCGAGGTGCGTCGTTACACCACTGGTGCTCGAAGTAATTATGGTCGCCGCCGATCCTCGTGGTCCACGAACGTTCCCGGACCGCCTACCCAGCCATAAATCCGTAGTTTTTGCCCACTACCTACCGTTGATTGGCTCCCGTGGGAGAGGGAAAATTTCACTTCCGCGCGTATATGCTCATTTCTCTGCTCTCGAGAGCATTATCTTCCCCGTTCAATTAGTGTCACGGTCAATCGGCGAAACTTTTCGTAGACTGGAACATCCCGCGGATATTTATCTCTCTATCGCTCTCGCCACTCGCACTGCGCAGACATCTCCCGGGACTGCCGGTCCGCGCTTCTCGCGCTTCGTTAAGCGAATAAGTGAATTAAAAGCCAAATCGAATAACTCGGACGTGGCCGCGGCGCTCCGTGGGAAGGGAAAATGGAAATTAACGACGATGAGAGAAATTCGTTGGAATACCGCGGAGGAATATTTCATAGATCGGTACGATCCTGCGGTGGTGTTATATCTCCCGATATACCGGGTAAATCGTTGAAATATCACCCACGAAATGATCGCATATTTTCACGAATTTTCGATTCTACTCCCGTCGAGTCGAGATGCGCGCGATTGCGATATACCTATAGGTGATATTGCACAGATGTGCACCAAACACGATGCCCCGGCTCACCTCGGCCCGAAACGAGTTGAGGTCGTAACCACCTACCCAACGACATCGAACGATAAGACACCGCGATACAGGCCTCTGCAAGAGACCGAAAGCCGAAGGTTTCGGTAGCTGGCGAACGATCGGAGGAAGAAACGTGCACGCAGAGCAGTAAATATACTATCCGAGAACACGAGAAATCGGTTGAGAGTATCGTTACCGCTGCGGCGTTGGAAGGCGTTTGCCGAGGCGAAGGAACCCAGGCGTGAGCGTCGAAAAAACAACGTTCGTTCCTCGTTTTTCGGGATTTAGGGACGTCGAGAGCGAAACGATTGCAGTCGCAGCAGGTGGCGACGGGCCACGACCCGATGCGCCGCAGCCACTGCACCGAAATCAGCACGAAAAGAAGATAGCTCTCAGCGAGCTCGTTGATTGTGCGGACCTTTGGTCTCAGCGGCTCGTTCGGAGCTCCGGCATCGTTGCGGTGGCTGCCGTGCGTGGAAACGCGTAACTCAACGGGTACCATTAGCGCTATCTCCTCGCAACGCGGCGACGAGAGAGTTCGAACGTTCGCGGGACGATGTAAGCCCTCGAATCACGCATCGCGCTTCTCCGCTGCGAGTCAAGAGAACGATGCTTGAGTTTGGTAACGAGAATGAATGCCGTCGCCCGATTTGGTGGGCGCTTCAGAGGATTACACCATGCGACACCGCATCATTGCGTTGAAACGGAATTCGCGAGGACTCTCAGTTGATAATTATTCTTGCCACTTTTACATTATCATGCGGCGATGAAGTCCCTATGGGTTTCGTGTTAATCTTATCATCGGCCGACAATCGACGCTCTTTTGTACAGCAGCGGGTGTCTATAGAGACGCTGCCGAAATATATGAATGGGTCGCTGATGTTTCTGTTACAGTCTCCGGAAGACTTTGTAGTAAGCCGATCCGAATTCAAGCCCGAAGCCGACATAACTACCGATCGAGACTTCCTGTATAATCATTTTGATGGAGTAAAAGTGTTTTCCATTTCTCTTATTGTGTCCGTATTATTTCACGGGCTGAGCACTGTGAATTTGGCAACGCTTTTAACTCTTTTCGGCGTACGCAGTACCAGAATTACCTCTGGCTGAATGGGTGCCCTCCGGGCTTTCCATTTACGGGCGCGCATTATAATATATTTTCAATTTCGCATAATTGGCGCCTTCGCTTCATGGTTCGCTCGCACGCTTACCGCTGCATTTGAAGGAGTCGGAGGGAACGGAAATCGGACAGAAAAAGGGAGGGAAGCGCAGCGACGACGGAGCTGCAGGGATATTTGGTGAGCCTAAAGGGGAACGGGCTCAAACTAAAAGGGGCAAGGAGCGTAGCTTCCGGGTAGCAGCTCCACTTACCTACGTATGCGAGCCAGCTTTATTGGCCAATCTCGGAGCGCATGGAAATCTGGGTGAAGCTGACTGCAGCTGATACTTGTTTTGGCCAATGTGGAGCCTCGGCCTTCCCGCAACGTTACATCTGGCTCTTGGCTGCTGTTAGACGGAGTCCAGCGACGAAGACGAGGAGCGATGAAATCGAACAATGGACGAGAGACCGTTGGAGAAGACCGAATCGGGACTGACAACAATTTAGGGGTCCTCGCGTACTATAGCATGAATACGAGAAATCGGGTAGTCAGCACGAATAATTTTCATAAATTTCGTCCACGGTCAATCGTAAACAACGAATCGGGAATGCCGTCCTCGCCGGGACCTCTCTTCATCTCTCTCGTGGTACCCAAATGGCATCGAATGGGTCCACGCTCGGCTATACAAGCCGAAGCAAACGAACCGTCGAATCGGCAAGCGTGTATGTCTTACGGATTTATTAGATTATTACTTCTGCGGGCGGCGAAGGAGAGTTAAAACGTTGGATGGACTGTGTGTAGTGGGCTTTCGGCGAAATAATGCCCACCCGGCAGCCCGCAAAGACCTGAATAACATCGGGAGGTAGCTAAAGGCCATTTGCGCAACGTATCTACGAATCGAATGAATCGGGGACCGGTTTTTAGTCCTATTTTTCTTTTTTCTATTAGATTCTATGGGTGGTTTTGTGGGAATGCGTAGACACAACCACGGTTGTGGTAGTGTATCTCGCGACGGTAAATACTATTTCTCAAACTACAAATGCGACCGCGCAACGGGTATCGTGTGTAGGTGTAATTTTTAATTTACGTTCACTCGAGTCGGACCGGCTAGAGAGATACTTCGATGATTGGACCCTCAAGCATATTGGCTTCCATTCGTAATGTCTCATAAGTTCTGTCGGGACGGCGTACGAACGATTTATATTCAGCTGCTTTCAAGAGCAAAGATAATCCACGCGAGAATCGGCCGCGAAGAAATGAGACTTTCGATTTTGAGAAGCCCGGCGCCTCGAGCTAATCTCTCATTGCCTTTGGATTTCGATTACTGGATCAGAAATGGTACTCGCGCGTTCGGAGCCCCTTTTTTCGAGACTTCTCTGTCGGCTCTTCGTGGTTGCGAGGTGTGAAACAAAGTGCACCGTCCTTCTTCGTTTTATCAAGGTGTATACTTCGCTATATCTCCGGAGCGCAGATTCGCACACTCTCGGTAATCCCACAAAACGTACGAGACCGGCGAGAGCCACGTGGATATCTTTTCCATGTTTTCGAGATAATTATTGCGCTTGTAGACGTCGCCCACGCGCTGCCCCGCAAACACAGCCTCACAGGCCCCAAAAGGCTGGAAACGCCGGATCCGATGCTCTAGCACCGCAGGCTTTAACAGCGCAAAACAACTATGGGATACCGTGTAGAAATGCTTCATGTTACGTTAATGAATTGAACGCCAGGGCTCTACCCGAAAGTTCACTTGCTGCTGCACTTCGCCGGTGTAATTCTGCATGCGCTGTGTGCAGCATTATCTTTAATTGCATCGCTACTTTGTTATTATTTCCTGTTCGACTGCCCACTCGTACCGCATACCGGTCGGCCGGAGTCCACATTTATTCTCGAAAACTCTCACGGTCCGTGGCGTTTACCAAACGCCGATCGCGTGTTTCTCCACCAATTTTTTGTAATCTCGAACGATTACATAGATCGAAATTAATGCCTTGCTATATTCTTTCCTCTTCATTTCGCCAAGATTTAAGGATATTTTATCATGCAACAAAAATATTTTGAAAACAAAAGGGGTTCCAAACCGGTACGTGATATACTGATTTCTAATAAGTTCTCTACCGGAGTCTCTGAACGCCTCGAAGTAGCACAATACACCGCGAGTCATTAATAACTCGTCTGTAGCAGATAATTTTTCTTTCGGAATTAGTCTGCAGCGGGGTCAGGTGGAGGGTATTTTTTGTCTTATAGTCGACGTCAATTTTACTAGGGACGTGACGAAGGTTGAAGCCCGAAGCGCAAGAGAAAGAGCGAGAGGGAGTCGTGGGCGTAATGAGGTGGCTGCCCGAGGGTGAGTTTTAATCAAGAATCGATACATAACGTTGATTCGTAGGGCTGTTGGCTACTGCGGACAACAAACCATCGGGCTTAATAAGCTCGCGTCTATTCAGCCCGCGCCTGAGGTGAACGCGGTCAATTATCATACCGTATGAGCCGCCATTAGATAACGAGCTGGCAGATGCACGAGTCGAGAGACTAGAGGAGCCAGCAGATATTGCGCTCTCGCCGAGCTCTCAAAGATTCGTTGTTTATGGGTTTCGTGTGTATAGCCGTACACGAGATTCGCCGGGATCGTGAGCTACCGCGACGCGAGACGAGCGCCAAGACTACCCGTTTATACGATTTTTATGTCCCTCGAGAAATCCTTCCGGCCTGGAGCATCATCGGCGAAACTCGGAACGGCAACTTTTTATTACGTTCGCTATATAAAGTCAACGGTATTATACTTCGATTATCGCGAAAGGAAAAAATTTAACCATGATAATTATTTGTCGACTCAGTGATATTAATTAATTAGGTAACGATGAGGAACCAATTACACCTCGAGTATAAGTGTGTATCGGGCGTTGATTACTCCCGGTGATATAATAAATTTAATACTCCTGATGCCGGATAAACCCCGCGAGCTCTCGTGAAAGGCAGGCAGGTCGGCTTATACGACCGGCAGGAGAAATCTCGAAAAGAGACGGCGGTCTCGGCGCGCGTTCGACGCGTAATCGAGGACGATTTCCAAGCCTGTATCTGTCGAAACGATCGGTACCAATATTTTCATGTACGTTAACGTCAATTAGCCGATGATCGAGGTTATAAGTTCGCCGTATGGAAATTAAGGCTTTGAAAACGGTCGCGCAAAATCTTATAATCGGCTCTCGGCGTCCAATTATACTTACATTTATCCGACTATGGGGGGCAATGGATGAAAGCCGAGTACATAAAAACGATAATAAATTATAAATATATACAACGGTTCGGTAAACGAAGTGGATATGTGCGTTATAAGAATACTGAAATCAGACTTCGATTCACTACTAATCTCACCGCTGAACAATCTTTCGCGCTTTACCGATATTTACGATATGTCTTTGAGTATCGCAGGTTCCTTTCGTTCGCATATGGGAATCCCAGATGGGATATCAACTTTCAATTCGCACATTCTAATATAAGAAAAAAAACCCCGCGGATACTCGTCGAAACTTTTGATTCCTTATTTGAATCCTACGAGAGCGTAGTCAGTCGTAGGCAATCCTATCAGAAGGTAGTTAGTCGTAGGCAAGTTGACGTCGACCCACGGCTTCGGAACGAAATTGCAACGTCACGTTTTCTTGCTTTCAGCTCTCTCGAGGCGGCCGATTCTTCGATCCCCGTCACCGATTTCCGAAGAAAAATTCCAACACGCTGGCGCAAATCTTTTATAGAAATCGAATGGGTGTGACTCAACGAGGTACGTCAAAGGGACGCCGAGACGTTACGAATCAATTTGTGCAGGATATTTTGTGAAGTACCAAAACATGACCAAAGTCGCGAAATCTCCGGCGGAAACAGCACGCCGCCAAGGCTTAAACCGTCCATTGTCATTTCGGCGGGACAAAGAATAATCACGCCTTCCATTCCCGTTTTAGAGTGGGGAATCCGAGAGCATCTGCCGAAAAATCTGAATGTCATAGTAGCGTCGTTTGATCTATGGAATCGTGAGAAAATCCGGGCTCCTCTTCGCATCTTGCGATTTCAGCGCTATTAAACCCGATATCTTTTATGAATGCACGCTCCCAATAGCATCTTCTGCGAACCCTTAAAAAAAAGGCACACCAGCTCTCGAAGGCCCTGCGGGTAAAGTGCCATCCACGTGTCGTGAAGACGGCGGGGTGAGTTGGGGTGCAGCCTCAAACTCCTCGGGCAAATACATTCCCTCGGCGAGACAACGATGGCACCCGTGGGTATACGAGAGGCGAGGCTCTTTCAAAATCGCCGACTGGCGTGTGCGCTCGCGGTTTCTCCCTGGCGGAGACGAGCGATAAATTAAGCTCACGGTGTGCTCTCCTCGTTCTTCCCATGCTGCTGATGCTGCAGCTTCTTGCATACGCGCTCGTTGGTTAGCCGAAGACCTCTGGGATCCGGCAGCGCGGTCCGCGACGTTGCTCGCTGACGAAGGCTAGAAAAACACTTTGGGGAATGCAGCCTCGAAGATCATTCCACCCGCTGGCAGATGGCGACATTGCAGGTACAATAATTAAAAACGTATTCTTCTCCTCTCCATTAAAATAAACTTGCAATATTTCAGTTCCCCGAAGCGATCTCTCGTTTCATCTCTGTATTTCCTTGTTTCGTCGGGCTAGCGTTGCCTCGCGTCTGTCTTCCATTCCCGATCTCGTTCCACCGTTCCTATGATTTATTAATGCACAGGGGGCCCCGCTTTTTGGAATTATGCAACCGCTAAAGCGACCTTATCAATCAAATCGGTAACACGCCGCGAACAAATTGCGCTAGCAGTCTGCCCATCGCGGATCCCATCGAGCCGAGTGCCTTTTAATAAAGATGAATTGCTCCGGTGTATAATGAGGCATTTATACGCAATAAATTCAGGATCAATTAGGATGACTTGCGTAGCAACTACTTCTTGCCTTCCGATATCCGATACTCACGCCGACCGTGATCTACCGAAGAGTTCCCGTTAAAAATCTTATTACGCATGTGGTGTGCCGTTATTATTTATGTTATTTCCAAAGATAATTCGCATACACGAGAAACGCACGGATTTATACGGTCGAAAAAATCTTGGAAGTCTCCTCGTATTTCTTTTGGCGTGTACCGAAATTATCATTCCACTGTAATACCGTCTTATTATGTGGTCCGGATGTAATGGTATCTCCAGCAGTTAGTGCGTCAAATGTGGCTTTGTCGGTTGATTAATGCCTCCTTGGAGCTGACACCTCACAGAGTTTAATTGCACCTTATTCCCCATGAATATGGATGCTTGCCTCGCGGGCGACGAGCACGAAGTCCAATGCACGTCCCATGCCCGAGCCTCAAGTGTAGTAGTAGCAGTACTACCGTGATGCTCTCTCTCCTCGGGACAGCTTGGGATAAAAAATGCAATTATGATTTTGAAAAATGGGCCGTTCGAGCAACGTGCAACCAGAACTTAGGGCGGACCACGACCGATTTAGCATTTACGTGTCCGCGAGTTGTGAGGATGCTGAGGAGGCTTTGACAAAGGGCAAAGAATGTCCATTGGAGAAGATGGATCGGATTTTATTGTGTGTTGAACAGCTTGCAACTTTATATCTTCTGGGACAAAAAAAAATTGATTACAACGACCATGAATCGGATTATCGTTAATTGATCCTTGACATCGCCGCTATTGATGTTCTTCTTCGGTCCTCAGCAATTCCAAAAACATCTAATATGCGAGGCGCACGACTGAAACCAATTAGCACCTCCGTCGTAGTCCGCACCAACCTACCAATCTACCGAACGTTCCCCACCCAGAGTCCATCGATAAATGCCCAATTGTACTCTCTCTTTCTCCCCCTATCGAGAGCTGAACCAAACGTATGGCCCATTTATAATGATAGCCCCTTAGAGACGGTCGAATGTTAGGGCGCACAGGGCGTCGGTGCTATTCCTTTCTGCGTCGTGGAAACGTTACAATTATCGTGGAATATTTCACTCGGCAAAATCGTGTGTACGGGTGCACGTGCAGTAGAGCTTATAAACGTACCCCAGCGATAGAAAAGATGATGAACGTCATTGGAAAGAGGATACGGTTTAACGATAGTCCTAAAACAATTCAGCCGTCCGATATTTCACAGGATTTCGCGTAGGTCAAATTACTCGGCATAAGAAACAGAGTGCTAACCGGAAATAAGCGATGAACCGTTTGGCTGCACGCGAGCAGTGTCCGATGGGCTTAATTTTCAATTAATTTCACGCGAGAGCAAAAGATATGGCGAACAAGGCGCGACTAACGTGTACCGCTTGCGTGTCGCAATTTATCACAAACCGGTCGACGTGAGCTCTTGGACGCGCGCCCCGATATATCGCATTAGCATTTATGTTTCACAAATACGTCGGTCGACCACGAGTGTTTAAATCATACAACCACTAACGCTCGGAATGTTAAATCGCAATTGAGTGAAAAATAAACTGTGTGTGGCGGTCGACGTCTCAATGCAATTGAGATATTGTTGAATAAATATGCAATTCCTCCGCACAGCTGGGTGGAATGCAGATACGAAAGGATTCTCGCCTTTCCCTGCATCCTCGCAATCACGTTGCAGGAGATTACATTTAAAAAATTCCTTTCCTTTCACGAATAAAAAAAGCAAACCAGCTGCCAAAAGCATCTTCAGTAAATCGATCTTCGAACAGAAAAATCAAACGACCGCCTGTTTTATGCTTCCGTACGATGTTAATTATTGGTATTTGTTTCTAAAGATAGATCGTATATTCGCCATTTGTTGCCAGTCGAAGAATTATTTTTCCAAACTCCTTGTCAGATGCGCTTATTAGCATCTCGAGAGGAACTCGAAACATATTGTGTTGCGTCCCAAACGAAACTCGTATAGCCATTTAGATTCTTTCGATATTAGCCGAGGATACCGAAGGACTAGTATAGAGTAAGATCGCGTGATAATGTTCGAAACGTGCTTATGATTATTTCACGGTATTATTTCACGGCATTTAGATAACGCTTTTTCTTTTATCTTGCAGTGTGATGGAGGAATCGCGAGCCGAACGCTGGGAGGTCGATTGTAATCCCGTCGACTGGCTACGAGTCTGGGCTCCCCGCAGTCTGAGCGATAAGAATCGGGATCGCGTATCGGAATGTCGATACTGCTCGCCGCACAAAATCGATAATTTTCGGTTTTGCGGAGGACTCAATAAGGTTGAGGGCGTTGCCGAAAAACCGGTCGTTTCAATTATGATGAATCACTCCAAGCTTAATAGCTTTCAGGCGAATATACGTCACATACAGTCCGCAGTATGCAGGATGCGATGAGATGAACTGCACTGCGATGAGATTCTTCAAGCAGAAATATGCGAAACTGGCGGAGAATCGTAATTCTGCAATAATCTGGACTCAGCGCGTGTCTCGTACGTGTGTCTTTTATTAAATTTTATTACTTTTACCATTATTCGCGAAGGATCGGCATGCGATTGCTCAAGGTTCTTCGTTGTCGCAATACTCAATTTAAATATTGTAATGAGCAGCAGCAGCGGCAGCCAGGGAGGCTTGCGAGCTCGCGGGCCTCACGCGCGCGCGCGCGTTTGCGCAGTATGGGGTTCCGCGCGAGATATTAAGATATTATCTCCAAGACGACGTTATAACGTACGATTCTGTTCTTCTCGTACGACGTGTAAGATATAGCCCCGGCTGTATAAACTACCGGGGTAATGATAGTTATACAAGAGGGTCTCGTGCTTCATGCCAAAGCGTGTGCACGGGCGTCCATGCTGTGCGAATCTTCTCAATCGCTAACGGAAAATAACATGGGCTCCCGATCTGATTCCCGTGGCGAGCGGGCGATCGAAGATACAATCGATAATGCTGATTTTGCATGTTGCCCGTTGTACACACGGTCGAACGAAAAAAAAAAAAAAATTGTGGGTTTTCCTTCATCCTTTAATACACAGCTCTGTCGACGCACGCATACCGAGCTCCGGGATACACCATAAGCATATCGAGAGTAGTCGGGAATCTTTCGAAACGAAACATCGACTACGTAAACATTCAAATTATCTTGTAACCACAGCACAGTAATTGACAAAAAGAATTTGTAAGTTTATTACACTGCGAGAGTTGGAAAGGGAGAGAAAAAAAACGTTTTACCGCGCGTACGCACAAATCCAGACACTTCACGATGGAAAAGGGGTACAGATAAACTGTTTAGTCGGTAGCTTACAGCCTCGGAGCACTTACACGAGGTATTCATTAGTCGAGCAAGCAAATTGCGTACCGAGCAATCATTATTCTCTCGCGTTCTCCAGCAGAGCAAAGAGTCCAACCTATGTATATAGTGTACGGCTCGGGTACTTGGTAAGTGCTGGCTCGACAAAACTTTAAGTATCAAGTAGATGGAGTCGTTCGAGGGCGTTACCGGCATCCGTATAGATGCATGATGCAAAAGAGTATGTTGAATGGGTGTACTTGCGAGCTCGTGCTCGCGTCACGGCACTATACTTGACTCGTATAGTGCGACGCGACGTATAGGCAAAAATTCTTGGCCGTAATTCAGAGTGAAATTAAATTATCCCTGGGCGTTAAATTATTTATAAACATGATACACGCTGTGCGGTATAGATACGGTGCATCAGAAAAGGGCCGGCCGAATCGAATCTAAAATTCGATAATGCCTTACTCAGCGACGCCGTGGATTCGCCCGGAAGCCGCGAATTATCCCGTGATGCGCCGACGAAGCGATGCGCGATCTTTTCCTGCCCCCCATATTTCACTATTTTTGTTTTTGTTTTGTTTCCGATCTGTGAAACACGAGTCAAATTGTTACGAAATCATTTTTTATTCCACATCGCACCGAAATTTTTCCTACAAAGTGAAATTATTTCGGTGCAAACGAGCGTTCCGCGTAACGAAGGGAAGTATCAGCCAGATTTTTTTCTCAACGCCGGTCATGCCTGCTTTATCGTTTAAGTCGCGTTCAGAAGCTCCTAATGAATTTAAAATTACCGGGTGGGTTTTTCTACAACATTCACGAACAGCGATACACGTAGTCGTCACTTTAGGCTTCCTACGGGCGCCCTGCCCAAAGGATGCGCAGTAAAAGCAATTTGGGCAAAAGGGTGCTCGCTCGCAGTTTTGGTAACATAAAAATGCAAATTTTCAACTCCCTTCACTGTGTGGCAGTGTCCTCACGCTTCACGAAAGTTCGCAAGTTTTTGTCAAAGGATGCAGATAATTTTTTTTTCTTTTAGAAAAATGAGAACAAAATGTGCGATATGAATGGAAGGATAGTATACATATACATATAACGAAAAAACTAACCCTCGGGCACGCGCCATTATCTCTCCACCATCGTCTATCCGGACGCGAACGAATTTTTGGTAAATTTCTTTTTAACGACCACCCTGCCATCACCTTGAGCACGCATCTCGCGCCCCGTCCCATCGCGAGTCGGCTCTGCCGAAGCTCTCCGGAGAAAAGACAGCACGTGGTAATGCAATTCGGCGAGTCAGGATCCAAGTCCCTAATAATATATAATACAAGCCGCAGGCCTATTGAGCAACTTGTTCATTAATCTACTATAAAACATTGTTATCAAGCTCAGGATAATTTTATTATCCTCTGCGTTGTTTGTTCTCTCATGCATTTATAACTTTTTCATGCGTTCATGAAATTTCGAAGCTATCCGTACAAGCCTGTATAAAGTATCCAGTGAAGGAGAGCTTCAAAAGGCTTTCCAGCAGACATCCAGGCGTCGAGAGAACATTAATTAATTCGTGGTTAAGAAAAGGGCAGAGAGCGTTAACGAGGGAATCCCCCGACCCTTCATTGGAACGTCATCGCGATATCCCTCAGCCCTCGATCTCATTTAAATTCGATAAGAATTTCGATCAATCTCGGAATAATCGACCAATTATCACAATCGTAACCGCAGATGCAAAGCTATCTCTCGACATCTAGGAATCTCACGATCTACTCGTCGTCGTTGTTCCTGTTGTCGGAAGCCCCAACGGGCTTAGGGAGTATCGCGCGCACAGCAACTCCTTTCCCTGGAATCTCCGCTTTTAGTTAATTTAATCCCCCAGGAATCGAATGCGGGAGAACGAAGCGAATACTCAGTAGATTCTATCGGGATGCTCAGATCGACACGGGCGATTTATATCTCCCAGATGCCTATCTTCTTGATATTTACCTCAGGCCCCGTGTTTCTCCTTCCAGCATTGCAGGAGTAGCCACGGCGTCGACTTAATTGTCCTGAGATACGGGCATTGAAAGCGTATTCAACAAAGTAGACACTTGATCAAGGATCAGGCCAAACCCTCTTCTTTCAACAATTAATTACAGCGCACGTGATGCGGAGCGAAAATCTCGTTTGCTTCTTCACTCTCATGTGTGTGCATGTGTGTGCATGTGTGTGTGTGTGTGTAAGCTTTTTTTTTTTACTTGTCAGTCTAACCGTGAAGTCTCGAGCACTAAATACCTGTCATAAGTGCGCGAGCAATGAGAGGTTTCCAATATAGCATAACTCCATATGGCCGAGTTCTCGCGAACGACTCTGATGGCGAATCGTTTAAAGCGTCAGAATTCAGTGAACACACCGGGGAGTGGGCAATTAGTAATTACGCGGTGATCACTGCACGCAAAAGTACATTCTATCATTACCACGTGCATCCGTATAATTGAATGTCCGGTTGTCATGACTCTGTCGACTATGTACTCTTTATCCCTTACGTTCACCGCATGCATCGAAACATACTCTGCGGACAGGTGACCCAGCTCGCGACAGATGCGTGGCTATAATATTGACGTGCACTCGATTATACGTCAGGCATCGGTTTTGTACAGCTGGAATTCGTTAATATGCCACAGCCGCATGACGTCGTCAAATCGTGGTAACGTTTTTACGAACACCACTTCATTATTTGGTTTCATTCTACGAGACCGATTATATCATTCATTTGCTGTGAATCTCTGCACAGAATGATATCATCATTTCAGATATTCCAGATGCCAGATATATATTGTATTTTTTTGGTAAACTTTTCGTTGTTTACTGAATTAAAAACCGCCACTTTTTTCACATAATTCATCTTTATAGCCTCGCGCTCTTTTCATCTGCGAGCAGCGAAGTTCCAATATCGAAGTTGCCCACTTATAGAGTTAGAAGAATTATGAGCGTTAATTACTCGTTTCGTTCGGGAGCCCTTTTTGATTAGTGGTGAATTTAGTTAGCACCTGCGGCCCGGCTTTCGAAAGATACTCTCCGCGGCGGCAATCCTTCGTCTCTCGTCCTGATTGGACCTTTTTAACCGCCGACTTGCGCAACTCTCTTGGAACATATAAACCCCGGCAAAGATGTGTCAAATTCGCCACTGACTTATATTCCTTTCATTCGCAGTGGATTCAAGCGCAGTGGGATGGTACAATCGAGAAGAAGCGGCGGCGTAGTAGAAGAAGCTCGAGGTCTCAGCTTCTTTGCCTCTGCTTCCATCGTCGTTTGGCGAGTGCCGCACCCGTGGCTTTCAGCATCAACGCAACAGCAGCGGCAATGACCACTCGGGGGAATGTCATCGAGTATTTTACATTCTTCGTGCATTGGTTTCTTTGGCGCGTAATTCGCGCACTGAAAATTACCTGCTCTAATTCCAGAGTAATTACTCTTTTCCCTCGTCCCCGAGACCGAAAGCAGAGCAACAGCGCACAACGCTATCTCCGACCATGTTGTCGCCAGCCCGTAAGCGCTCGCATTCCGCGCAAAATGCACCAATTAAAGACCCCGAGACCTAATTGAGACGTACCTATTTACAAGAATTCGGTGCACAAACCCCAGCTATTACCAAGGAGCAAATGCATTTATAATAGCAGTTCGATTTTAATTACTCCTGTGCGAGTGCGCAAAGGTCTGTAGAGACAAAGGATTCTCGATGATCCGGACACACCGAAAGTGATCTATCATCCCCCTGGAGCAAGAGTAAATATTACCTTGGCCACGAGATCTAGTTCTGATTTGGCGAAAAAATGAGCGATGGCCGAGAAACTGCCCCGTACGAATCAGTTCCACCCTACACTCATTATATTTCTTCCAGCAAGGATATTATGAATTCTCTAGAGTTATAGTTATGTATACACTAATGTTGTGACCGCAGGCCATGATGCACTATTCGCTCTATGTTCTGTTCGAGGCTGATTTTTTTTAAACCGCACTTATTTCGCTTCTGCTGAACCCTTGCGAAAATTACATGTTTTCAAGTCTCCAGAGTCTCAGGCTCCCAGAAAAAAATACGACAAAGTCCTGTGAGACAAAGATAAATCACAAATCACGGCCAAGAGCACGAGTCAGTCTCGTTGCTGTGCAAGACAAATTGGCCTTGGAGTCATGAGCTGCGCGAGTCAGCTAATAATATAATTATAGGACTGCCGAGGAACTTAGGGTCCTCGCTTCATGTTTTTGGCCCCTCAAGTTTTGGCTTCTTGTTCACGCGCGATAATTTGCATGCTCCAGGCTCTGCATAGTCGATGTTGCCACAACCTTGCACTTGCCCGTGATTTGCAGCAACAAACAGGAACAGCCGGCAGTTGCAAGTAGTTTTCTCTTGAAATTTAGTTGCAGTTGTCCGATGGAGTTCCTTGCAGTGCGGGTGTATCAAAGTTGTAATGGGACGAGTAATCCACCAAAATAATGAAGCTACAATATGGCTACGAAATTCTTCTGCACACATGCTCAATGTACTCCGAACACCTGATACACCAACAACAAGAACAACAAAAAAAACAAGGTGAACACGCATGATTTCCAAGAATAACATTCTGTTAGCAACTGGGACAGAAATTCCGACGTAATCTTGTCTAATCAGATAACAGGAGTTCCTCGTATCCAAAGCATATGGAGACGGGCGCGAGATCCAATTTATATTATCTCACGAAGGTGAACGCGTGAAAAAGCAAAATCCCTCGCAGGATAGCCGGGATAATTAGACGGGATGCGAAGACCAGAGGAGTGAAAGAAGTGTCGGCTCCTTCTGGCGGAGGAGTGTGTCAGAGGTTCCCCCATGCTCCCTTTTGCTCGATCTTCGCGTCCGGTGACTTGCGTTGGAGTTGCGACGACAACGACGACAACGACGAGAGAACGACGCACAGGAGGTATAGAAGGCTCCTCTTCTCCCGGTGCTTTCGCATGCAAAGCGGATCATTACACCGGCATAAAAGATACGGGGACGCTCTCGGGGTATGCTGGCCCTACGTGGGGCAATAAATACTTCAATCAGTGCCCTCTAAGGCGTCAGTTAGCATCGCGGTGGTGGAGACCTCTCGCTCGGCTCTTTCGTCGTGGGGACAGCCGGTCGGCGATTCCCAAAGACTCCCTTCCTCGATTCGCGTCTCGCGTCCTTCTTCGCATTTCTCTCTTCTCTGTGTTTCGCGGTAAAGTATGTTTGCCTCCGGTGACAGCCACCTGCGCAGCTCTCGAGAACGTCCAAACCGCGCGTATATACTCCCTCTTTCCTTCCTTACCTCGACTCAGCCATGCGTCTATCTGCATATCTTTGCAGAGGGTGAGGGCTCTCCCGTTCGCTGCGTCCTCCTCTCTTGTCTCGTTGACATGACCATTTTTTGTGCCTTCAGTGCCAATACGATTCGGCGGGAGAAAAGTCTCCGTGGGAATTTCCCAATCTAAACGTTGAAGCCAAAAAGAATTGGTGAACAAAATATCGTGAGTTGCAACCGAGCAGGGAAAACAATCGTTGATCGCGATACCATAGATCAAAGTCGATGAACTACGGTATCGCCAGTTTTTATCTCAATTGCATCCGAGGGCTGCAAACTATCGCGTGACCACGGAGATCGGGATAGCGTTATCCGAAACGAAAGAAGCTTTCTGTTCTTCGTCTTCCGTAAATCATGTCAATTATAGATTGTTTATGATCTGTGAACACCCGAGCAGTACAGAGATACTGGGAGATTCTAAGATGTGATGCTATCTGTTTGCTCCAGAAGCGAAGTCATATGGCGAGAAAGTGTTGTTGGCCAGAGTGCACTTATATCGCCCCCGGTAGTCCCGAAGGCACACGGGGAAAGGTCGTTGTCAAAGACTTGATAATTGGGTGAGCACGGCGGCGCGACACCGTCTTTTCGACATAGGAGGAACCGAGAGGTCTTCGAACGCCAGACGAAGAGATATCTCGGTGCTCGATTTCTCTCCTTTCCGTTGGGGAGTTTGCTGTTTAAACAGCAACAGAACTTGAAAGAGCTGAAGGGCCCTGCTGCTCCTGGTCCTTTGCACAGACAGAGCGAACGGCTCGATCTCTGCCAGCGCTTCTCAGCCAGGGCAACTCGTCCCTCAGTCAAGCCCCCGTCGGGACAATAAATCTGGTCGTTCGGTGTGCGGGTAATTGGGTTCACTCGCTTTGAGATCACTCCGATACTGTCTGCCTCGTGTCCGTCTGTCCATCCGTTCGCTTCTCTACTGCGAGTCTGGTGAACGCGCCAGCAGCTTCGCGTTGTCTGCTGAGTCAACCCAGAGCCTCGGGGAGGGTCTTCGCGTTCACCCTCCAGCCTCTGCCGTATTGGCCATCAAACGTTCAAGAAGGAAAACAGCGCAATGTGTTTCAAAGCTCGTATGTGTAATGTCGTATAAAATGTATAATGCAAAACGTTAGTCTAGCAGTCCGGAAAGTTTAGCCGAAAACATGCGCCAAAAAATGTTTTTCTTCTGGATTGATAGGATTGACAAAATTGCCTTACAAGATCCGCTGCTTGTAGACAACTGAATCATCCTGATCTGAAAAGCTCCCTCAATAACAATGGTGTTTGTGAATTGAAGGTAAAATAAAAGGGTCTCGTCGCCTTGCTCCACTGTCACCTACTTGGATGAAATCTGTCTGGAAATTGAATTATGGAAGCGTAAAGATATTCACTTTGTGGGGTGTTTACCGCTATATATAAGCAGGTGGTTGGTCGTCCTGCTTTAATACTTTGAAGTTGTCCGCTTCGCCCCTTTGATTTCACAGTTCTTGCGAAGAAGCGATATCCACTTCACGTTTCCTAGCTTGTGTCTATAGTCTGTGTATTCGTCGATGTATTAAGGATAGAGATGTGAGTATATGAGGATGAGGACACGCCGAGGCCTTCTCGAATTCAATGACTCTGGCAGCTCGCTCCGAAAGCGAATTGTCGGACCTCCGACGATAGCGCCTTGTTATGCCGCCGCGGTTTCATTCAAATCGGGCCAAGATCGTGTCGTATGCAAAACGTCGAATTTCCGAAAGGCAAAAGAGAGCTCGGCGTGCGCTCACGTTGAAGGGACCGCAGATCGAGAGCGAGTAGCTCGGTAGATCCTTGGCTATATACACCGTGTCCATTCGACTGGTCGCGAGACATTCGCAAAGACCTGCCGATCTGTGGGAGTCAGTTCGAGCCTGGCTATAAATCTGAATAATAAATGAGTCCCAACGGCCTCTAAGAAGTCTCCGACTCAGCGAGAAAGACTTGCTGAGGGCTTAAAAGATGAATTTACGATGGCGGCCCAGCCATAGGTACGTGCGAGCGAACGAGAGAGCACGTAGCAATGCGCGCCGAACGCGGAGTTTTGTTAAGTCGTATTTATACCGACGAATGTCGCGCTGTGACCGGCATACAGTCGTTTGACACGACTTCCACCCCTCGATGTCATTTTCAGCTCTTTAACGATCGAGCAAGAAGCCATAAGGACAAAGCGGTGAACTGGGTATCGCGTACCCTCAGAACTTTTCTTCATCGGTCTCGGAGACGAGGAGCGTACAAGATTTTCTCTCTAATCGTCGACACGGAGCTCGTATTCATGTCAAACTACTGTCTCTCCATCGGGAAACGAGAATTCCAAACTTTTTCTCGTATATCGCCAGCGAAGGGAATGCCTGGAATTTTCGACAAGGGTATCGGAAATGATTCGGGAAAGCCTTTTCTCTCTTCGACGCTTCCTAAACTATTCGAACTATTCCGCTGCGAAGGCCGAGTTGGAGCCCCGAACGTCAGAGGACCCGAAAAGTTGTGTGGCACCTGCACAGACCTTGTTTATTAGCGCGAACATCAGAGGGCGGTGGTTCTGAGGCGTTCGAATTTATATTTATACTCGAGATGAGATCCTCCCTAATGAATCTTGGGTTATATATATATGCCGGTGTGTGAAATCTCGAGGATTTTGTAATTGGCCCATTCTAATCTTATTCTTCTTCTTCTTCCGTTCATCGGATGCTTTATACCTGGAGATGCTCGGTCGAGTTTTTTTTTTTTAGAAAGAGCGCCCGCAGGAATATTCACCGATCGTTTCGCACCAACACGCGATTCCCATCCCATATAATTAATCTCTAATTAATTCACCCTTCCTCGAAAGCCCCGTATTCATCACGGTCCGCCTGAAGAAACAAGGAAATTGTGTATTGACGAATACTCCAATAAAACGGGTGTAAAACCGCATTCAAACATATTAAATGGTATATATCATCAATAAGTCGCCTGCTGAGGAATAAGGTTGAAACTTCGAAAAATGTCGATATTCGAAGAACAGCCACGTCATAAATTCACACCACAAGATGCGGAGCAAAAAGAAAATGCCGAAAAAAAGGGGTGCGCGTTGTGTATAAAATTGATGGTCGCGTGATAATCCACCTGGTCAATCGAAGGCGGGTGTTACTGTTCGTGCCGCACTGGACTCCCGTAGTCCGCAGCTCACGAGAGTATAGATCACGAAGCGCACCGACGAGGCCTCAGCTGTGGCACACGAAGAGCCTTCGAACTTTTGTTTTTTGCCGCCGCCTCCGGTTACCCACGTAACTCACGTCACCGCGCCGTATGATTAGATCTCTTGCCATTCTTTCATTTTTCCCGACCGGGCATCACAGTCAGCGATGCACACAGCGCTAACACACAACACGGCCAAGTGTATATCCCTTTCTATACATCCCAGCAACATTGTGGCTCGCGTTTCACGCCAGGTTCTTGCGCACCTGATCAACTTTTATTATGCGCAGCTCATACCTTCACATACGACTACCCGTACAAATTCATAAAGAGTCTTTCTCGTTGCCCGGGGTAGAAGCTAGAAACGTGTGCTGTGAATTAAGAGTTCGGCTGACGGCTCATTCGTCAATTTTTTTTTCTCACACGTTGCCTTTAAACCTGCGGGAACGAACATTCCTTCTCAATGACCGGACATATTTTCTGCTTATTTCGCTGCGTATTTATCGGAGGTGGATAACGAGGCCAATGATAATGATCGTCATTGAATTTGTCGGAATTTCGACGATAAAATGCCGAATGAGCGGCACATCGGGGCAGTGATGAGAAGGATAAGAGACAAGCGGTGTTGATGGTTGGTACAAGAAATTCGGGTGATCGTACACACGAGTGGTTTCGGCCACCTCAGCCTCTTTCACGGTCACATCGGCCGCAAGTTGCCGATGCTCTCCTGCGTGCTCGACACACGGGCGGTTTCTTACAAAGCTAAGAATATCGCGCTGGCTCCCATGGCTCCCTCCTTCTCTCTCCCTCCCTCTCTGAAGTGAGGGTCGGTTCGCTCGGTTGAGTTGCGAGTGTGTTTTGCTCTTTAGGAATCATTAGCTGCGGCTTTCACGACTAATTCAAATTGTAATTCCAGTGTGGAGCCTCGGCAGCGACTCACCGGTACGCGACTCTCCCCGCAGGCAAACCTCGCGAAACGTCTCGCCTCATCAAAATACCGTCGGACACATGACGTTGTTCGAGAATCCGCTCTTCTACCCGCGAACAAAAACCCTCTCGCGAATTAACTTTTCACTGGAATGAAAAACATCGCGCGCAAGGTCGTTCGTTATTGCTGATGAGTCTGCTTTCGCCGTGCTCAGCGCCCTCGAGTTCCCAGTGCATCGGCGGTTGAACGTTTAAACTACTTCTGTCATTCTATACCGGAGATTCTCTTCGCAGACTCGCAATTGACGGATTCTCCGAATGATTCGACTTTACTCTCGTGGAAGATAGTAATTAGAAGCCACGATAAACATTGGTACAGAGATTGTAATTGTTTGCTATCCTTTGGAAAAAAGATTGTAATTCACTTGGAGTCATTTTCATTGAGTTCCTAATGATCGTATTGATGGCCGAGGTAAATAACATACCGACTCGTTCGCCGAGGCCCATTGTGTGCTCCACGAGAATCCTCGACTACCACTCCAATACTTTCTCTGCTGCTCGACGGCCGAGCTCGGAGCTTCGAAGCTAGCAGTTTCAGAGCGTTCACTCGTAAGTTGCTGCTACCCTTTCTCCCGTGATCCTGTGGTCCCTCCACCACTCGTTGCCAGTCACGCGTGGCACGCTCTCTACACGTGGATCGCTCTCGTCTCATTCTCTCGGCTCGCCTCGGCCGGTCTCGTCCACTCTCGTGAACCGATGCCACCCACGTGTCCCTCTCGAGCCGATCACGCGCATATATACCTAGCGTGTATACCTATACATTCCCCTCCGTCATGGCTGGCATTCTCTGCCCGACGAACCTCGCGCTCCGCGATTACTCATTAAGCAAACGAAGCAGCCGCGAGCCTTCGCTCTGCACCGAGAGCAATTAAACTTCAAGGGAAAGGCGAAGAGATTCACTGCATGCGCAATCCTAATCGTACTGGGATCAATTCACATACTCAGAACTGTCCGGCGTTGACACATTACCTTCTTGCTGATTTAAAAGGCTTACCAAATTTGGAAGTCGCAGCCGACTGGCGAGGAATCGATAATTAATTATTGGTAGCAATATTGGTTATTGGTAGAACTGTCGCAGAGGACCAGCTCAAGATTATCTTTTCCAATCTCAGTTTCGTCCGATGTCTTATTAAACATGTCTCTTTAATTTCTCGGGCATCCATCATGGGCTCTCGAGCACAATGGGACGAGTTAGACACGTCCGGGGAAACCTGGCGAACAGTCATAGAGCTCTTTTTTATTTTTCACCGAAAAGCAATTAAGAATTGACTGGATGGACCATTAGTCTAATCGTGTACCCTAATTGGCCATGAGCCACCAACAACGCTCTAGGCTTATTAATTTTCGATGTTTTGGTCCGCATTGACTAATGAGTTTGGAATAACTGAGGAACTTGTCCTATGCAAAGGGTTTTGACTACACTCACGAACGTTTTTGCTTCTTTCTTCACGCCCTATTCATTAAATGAAGGAGTTTCGTGCTCAGCAGTGTATTAGAGCTACTATAATAATACGCTTTCGTGTAACCGTGAATGAGTTACGACCCGCGATCTGATTGAAAAGATGTTACGAAAAGGACACGTAGAGACTGAGCTCCACAAAACTGCGAAGGTTCTTCCAACATATTTTTTTGATTATTCAAAACTGCGGGTTAATTTGAGCGATTAGGATATTTCGTGCAAGCCGCGGCTTCCTTCTCTCGTTCGTGCAGATTCAGTGAAAGAACCACGGCTATTCGTAATTCTCCGAAAATTATGAAAAATAGTAGTCAAGCGGACACGGCTTGCCCTGACTTAGATCGTAAAATGAAGCTAACGAGAAGCTCGCGCGCTCACTCGCTCGACCGAGCACCGTCGTTCATCGACCGCTATAAAAGCGGCTGCAAAAGTGCGGGTAATCGCGTCGGGCGTTTTACAAAATATCCATTATTACACGCTCAACGCTCGACCGCACAAGCGGCCTCGGCATGGGTGGTTCCAAAAACTCTAGAACAAGCCGACTGTGGCAAAGCTGGCGGCTTAGGGTGAGACGCAGAAAACAATTCAACATCGCTTACCAAGCTCCGATGGAAATCTAACGATCCTAGATAAAATTAATTTTTTATCTCGCTTTTTTCACTGGCCACTATTATCAATGATTATTATTATTACTATAATTGTTTATAGGCTAATTGTGGCGCGACTAAAGTTTTTTACATAAGTAACTTCCAGATTCAGCCAATCACCATACGAATAAAGTAACACAACATGTTTCGATGTATAATTTGACAAAATGTATCAGACCGTCGGACGAAGTAAGGAATATTTGCGTTACAATAGCACGTCCCGAGCATCATATTACGGAACAAAAGAAAGCGGCATTCTTGGAGATGGATACAGTTAGGTATACGGATACTCCCGAGCGCCGAGAACTGAGGTGGCTGATGGTAAAAAACGAAGTGCCTTACCGTCCTCACAACAAGCGAAAGCTGCCCGAAGACTTGTATATCGGTTGGACGAAAAACCCCGAATCTTCAGCAGTTTTTGGAAAAGACATAAAAAGTCAATGAATTATGAGACCAAATATGGGGTTTTGCACGCGAAAAGAATTTCCGTGAAGCAGCGGTTTCTACGACTATCCTTTCATTGCTTGGAAGAGGGTACACCACAGGTAATATTTTACAAATTAGCGCAAAAAAAAGTCCGACCCTTATTACCAGAGTCTGTGCGATACGATGCTCGCGTAGCCCATTCTGTCGTAAACGTTCGCGTACACGAATTACAGCTCCGAGATAATCACGTTTGTGATGAATGAAAAAGTTCCTTCAGTTCATGTAACGACCCAGGTTGTTTTTTTCTCAAGTCCAAAATCAGGTGGACTCCTATCGAGAATCTGTGCACCTACAACTTTCTTCTAAAACTCCTGAGAGTGATGTTTACCCTAGCGGGTCACTCGAAGGGTAGGGGACGAGTCTTTAAATCGCGCCATCACCCACAGAATGTTGAACCTACTGCATAGGCCCTTGAAAGTAGCAGATTCTTAAGATAAAACCATTCCCTACTGAGGGTATTAGACTACTGCGGTAGAAAATATAGAAACTACCCCAACCAATCCTTGATATTACTTACCTCGGTCGACATAGCAGGTCACACAATAATCTCCTACGGGTAGTCTGCAGCGGCGGTCGATAAAGCAGGAAATCCTTCAATCGATTACAGAGAACCGTACATTTTTTCTGTACATAGCTTCCGACACCCATGGTAATATCTCCTATTTATCTGATGATATTAAATAGTATTAGATACATCCACAAAGTCCAGGTATTTGACACGCCCGGCGTAACGCAATGGAATTTTCATTATTTCTTTCACAAAGCGTTAAAGTAACGTCTAGCGAAAAAAAATCAAAAAAGTAACACAATTGAACCAAAAAAAAATAATGCTTCTGGGTGTTGCCACCCCAGTAAGATCACGGCTGGTTAAAGTCGATACGCCAAGAATGAAATATTTGCCGATAAAACAGGTTTAAGACGTAAGAACGGTGCATCCCTGGGGTACCTTCTAAAACATCACTTCCGGTTTGAAAATCTTGTTTTACGACCAAAAGTGACGTCATCTCTAGAAATCGTCACTTCCGGTCGAAAAGTGAGATTTTCAAACCGGAAGTGATGGTTCCATTAGACAACGTCTCTTTCGGTAAAAAGAAAAAAAATATATTTTAAAAGCGGAAGTGATGCTTCCCTTTGGTCCGTTCCATGGCAAGTATACATGGCTTCTGCAGTACAAAGAATATCGCTACATTTGGCTGCGATATTATCTCAGCATTCCCCCGCGTACAATAACTCACATTCATCAGTAGTTTAACGGGTGGATAGTATTACCGGTGTGCGACCACCGTACTGGACCTTCAGCTTCAAGGCAGGCGCGGCCCTGGTCACGGCTTTTCTATGGGCGTGCGCGGTGCTACGGGATGCTGCTTTCAACGCTTTTAGTCTCTATCTCACTCGACCGCACAAGCCGCGACGCAACACGCCGAGACAGACGGCACCCGCCGATCGCGCGTCTACGTCGTAGAAACCGCGCACCCCCTCGAACTTCATCTATCTCCGCTCGTCTTTCTGTCTCTCTCATTCGCCGCTACCACTTTCTCGACCTGACCGCGACGAGACGATCAAGTGACACACACATACACATAGAGAGAGAGAGTCACACGCAGGATAGCTCCCGGCCGCCTCTCGCCGCCGCGTTACGCAGAATCCGCGTACACTTCCTCTTTGGATCACCACTTCCTCTCCGGCAGATCGCGTCGAAGTCTCAGGTCGAGCAGAGTTCCTTCTGTCGCGAGCACCGACGATAGGAGTTGCCGTGAAGAACCGGTGATAGAGAAATATCGATAGACAGAACTTGATCTCGTGAGTAGCCAGAAGCTGAGAGAGTTTTGAGAGCCGCTGGCCGACCACCTGTAGTGATTGGGAGAAACCACCCCACTTTGCAGCGGGGCTACTTTCTGGAACGTTCAAACGACCCTGCCCGTTCAACGAGCGTCGACAACTTGTTCCTGTGGTACTTGCTTGACAGACATCTGAGGCTACGTCAGGAATCCGAAGGCAGCGAGACGCAAGAGACTTGCAGTCACATAAGGGACCACCAGGATTGCCACCAAAATGAAGACTTCATCGTTCTCTCTACGTGTTATGCGCCGGGTAAGTTACAGTTGATACAATGTTTTTTAAATGCATATACGATTTGTACAAACAAGGTTTATATGTTTCTCAGTGTTTGGATGTGTTTTGATGTCTCGTAAGGATGATGTCTGTAAGACAAAACTGTCTTCATGGTAATTTAATCTTCGCTACGTCTGATCTAATACGCTAAACAGGATATCCAATTTACGGCTATCAGTATTCGCAGTTTGGGGATCTGTGTTCTTCGTTTCAGATAAGATTATTTTTATGTCCTGAAAAAAATTGGTGAAAATAATCAATTTTGTTCAAGGTTCCGTTTTAGCCCCGCTCTCTCCTTCTCGCCTCTATTTAGTAAATGGTCAAACAACAAAGTTCCCATAGGCTATGCGGAAGTACTTTGGAATAGCATACCGTTCGCACCTAGTCAAAGGCATACCGTTGCCAGTTCTATTATCAAGTATGAATACGACTCCTAATTGATATGCGTGTTGATTCTCTCCCTCTGTCCATGTTCACACAGCCGTAGCGGAAACTCGCTTGCGTGATTGAACGCCAAGGCTTATAGACTAATTGCTCAATTTGTTGAGCTAGTTTCTCTAAAAGACGCAGGCACTTAAAGGTATTGATGTTACATAAATGACCTGTGTCATTTTTATTTTTATTTTGCTCCACCCCTTCGTATTATACAATCCACCCGGCTTTCGATAGTTTCAAGCAATTCATCTCTCGTGAATTCCTAGACTAAATATGTATCATTTCACCACCCAATTACTACACGAATGAATTATTACCTGAACGAATGGAATGAATTGAGAGTTGTATAAACGTCGAAATTAAACTTTTCGCTAAAAAAAAAGAACATGAGCGAGAAGTCGATCGCGCTCCAAAAGGCTCGGGAAAACGACGCAAACAACATTTGGCCGAAGGGTGTGGTAAGCAGAAAAGAGAGGGTTTTCCGGGATTTCCATAAAACCGGAGCTCTTATCCCGCACGGCTTATGTTATGATTGTCGAAGGTCTCGGAGCAAAAATTTGAATAGAAATCGTTTTGCCCATACTGTCAAGAAGGCCGTGACCCTGAGGAAGAAAAATTATTTAGACCACCGATGCGAATATAATCGTAAATTTTTATGCTCCTCGATGATGACGCAATGCGGTCTCGCATACCCGCGAGACTATCGAATACGTAACAAATGTGGGTAAATGAGCCGTAATGGTATGTAACATCGTTCGCGAGAAAAATTGCAATTTCCCATTGATGCATAGTTTCCGTTCATGTGAAACGTTTTCATGAGAATTCACTTTGGCCGTGGCATTGTTGCGAGCAAAATCACTTTATAGCTACGGAAGTATTGGAAAACAATGAGTACATGCCGCACGCCACTAAAGAACCGATAAACGCTCTCATTACTCACAAGTAGGGAAGTTCTGCGCGCATATTTCTTGCGACATCAGCGACGCCGCAAATAAAAACTATTTATGAAAGACCATGTAAAAGAATATGTGAAGCGTTCCTATGTCGTTAGTCGGTGAGGTCTCGAGTCTTTGTACTTTTTCTTTCCTCTGCCAGATACTAATAAAGGCTAAACTCATTTTGCGCCCGGTACACATCGTCAACGTTGCGATTTGACGAAGAGTCAGCGACAAGACTGTTATGGTATAAGGGCCGTTTCGTAGAAACGTGTATAAGCTCCTATCTACCCTGGACTATACGCCGCCCTCTCAGCGAAGTTTTCCCATTCTCGACGAAAGCTCAGGATTCTCGGGCACCACACCGTGTCCTTGAAAGGATGCCTTCTCTCTACAGTGTGAGACCGCATTGCCAGCCAGAAAGCCCACCAGCAAGGAACATCGACGATTCCTCTTGTTCCCCGCTACCGCACTTCCGCTTCACCATTCCTATATCTACCTTTTCTTCCTTCATACACCAGTCCTACCGCTCGAAAACCCTCCCCGCGCTCGAGTAACTTTAACACAATTTCGCACGAGTTCCGGTATTACCGAGGAACCAGGAATTGGCCAAGTTCGTTTGGTATCCTCTCAGCTGCACATTTCCTTCGTCTTCCCCAATGCTGTGAAGAAAACTTCTGCCTTTTTGCTACATCTCCCGTGAGAAATGTCGTCGCTCCATTATTCAATCAAATATTGAAGGAAAAGTGTTGGCTCCGGAGGTACAGTCTAGGCAAATATATATATGTATAGTCCGTACAGTGTTATAACGCTATTCAAGCGGCTTCAGTGTCCTTCCAGAGGAGATGTATAGACCGGCGTTTCGATACGCGTATTTCCTCACTGTAGCAATTAACACGAGTCGCGCTTCGATTTGACGACGTTCCTCGAACAATTTCCAATTGCCACTCGACGTAGTCTCTACGGCACGGGATTAGCGATATAATGTCACTTCCCTGGCGAACAAACATCCTGCGCGTTCGGCGACGGTGCTATGGGATGACGTAGTCCTGGAAACAGGATATTCGAAATACAATATGTTCTCCTAGATGAGCATCCACTCATATCGTTCAAAATGACATGAACGTGAAAAGTAAAAATCTTTCTTCAACAAATGCACGACGCATTAATAAAACTACATCCAAACGTGTGTCTTAACTTGGAAAATCAGAGTCCAAAAATAGCATAATTTTTTTATGGTAATGACGCAACACTCTAATCATTATATGAATGAATATATGTAGGGTACCGTTTAGCTCACAACACTTTTGATGAAAATGCGAAAAGGCAACTTTGACGTTGAGCGAAGCCCCGATTATGTTTGATCGCGCCCCGGCACCCGCACTCTCAGCTCTTTCCGAACTTGTGGTTACGTTGTTGAAATGTACCGTCACGTGAAATATGTGTTTATACTTTAGAAAAGTTGTACGTTTGTATTGCTCTCAATCATTTTCCCATTCGAACGGACAGGTATACGCGTACATGTCGCACCCTATCGTCGATGTACGATATCGCATTGATATTATTTGCATAAATATGGAAACCCCATCTCCGTGAGCGGTGCGTAGGAGTCTCGCCGGAGGCAACTGAATTCCGAATGTGTTAATCTTCCGGGACTATGCAAAATCGATAAGCCACAGTGATGGGAAGAGCTTAACGGTACGCGAGGAAACCGTTCAAAGTGTAGATATCCTGGAGTTTCTACGATCATTACGTCAAGCTTTGTCACAACGATGGTTGCGTCAGCCATCGAGCTTCGCCGTATAATCAGCACTTGTAGAAAAAATATTTGCGTAATCGGAACGATAAGGAAGTGCCTTGTTCTCCCTTGATTAATTTTCTCAACGCTATCAGACTCAAGTCCCAGATCTCAGAAGAGATGAGAGGATATTTTCCGAGAACTTTTCATGCGAATGACGTACATACATCTTGAAGCACGACAATTTCTTCCGAGTGATGCCCAGTAATGAAGAGATCACGTAAATCTGTGCCGGGAGCGTAGTATTTTCTCTGGAAGATGGAACTCATGTTACGCAAATGGAAAGAGTCAGTTACATCGCAGACACACGAGTAGGTCAAACACGCAGCGCGTCTTTGCACTCGGTGCCTCCGCACCTGAGTAAATTTTATCCTCACCCAAGTTTATCCCTGGCGGCATTGTATTTTGTATGCACGGAGCGACAGTCTTGTAGCTTGCGTGTTTTTAAAAATATACTATGATAGAATAAAAAGTATCTTCAGACCTGTTGTGCTTCGTATCTCCACAATACGATACATTGTTGCCTATTGGCTTCATATTGAAGGGACATTTTTTTTCCTATTCAAATTGGATAGCAGGCAAATATCGTTCAACGGATTGTACAAAGTATCAATCGAATTTTCAAATGATTAGAACGCAGATGTTATTAGCGTCTACGCGAAAGTCCCAGCATTCAATCCAGGAGCACCCACAATCTCGTGAATATATCCCTCAGCCTCGATTTTATCTCGTTAGAGTTGTTAGAGAGAGCCCCCACAATGCTATTGGTATCGAATCGTAAATAACCTTTCCGGTGCTCTACGATACATGCAATCTTCCCACGACCGACTGTCCGATGAATCTACCAATATCAATCGCACTCAGTTCTCGTCTTTTTGTACACGGTAACAGCATTGTGCCCGTACACGGTATACGTCACTGCCAGTTTCGCTAGACCAGGAGACCTTAAAGTCGGTAGTAAACCCGAAGCTATTTACTTGAAACTCCGGAGAGACGGCGGGGATCAACGAGCTTTTCCATTCTGTCGTTAAATCGAAATGACCTCGCTGACTTTTCACAGCTGAGACGTCTCAGTCTTGCATTACATTTCATCCTACATAATCTAATACATGTCACCGATGCGACAATCCCCGAGAATATATGAATAGAAATGGCGCGGAATAAAACCAAATTCAGCGCCAATACGGAAGTGATTGATACGCAGCCACGGGTTTACCTGCTGGCAGAATTAAGCGGATCAAAGACTATGGAGCTTGCGCGTTGGACCATCATGTGACTCGCTTCGTCGGTCAATCAGAAGGTGATTAAGGGCTTCCCGACCGTGTTTTACACCGCACTCGCACCTCTATGCATGTATTCATTCCCAAAGACACCTACGTTAATCAAGCCTACAATGTATTCGCCGCTATTCAACGTTCAGTTCACCCCGGACGGGAGGTAAAAGAGAGGTGAAGAGTGAACGCGCGGGGCGTTGATACAGTTTCTGATAACAAAACGATACGCCACAGAATCGGCGACGAAATTTGATATCACGCAGCCGCGGCAAAATAATTCGCTAAGCAAATTTGAATTGACATTACGTCAAATACAAGTAAATATTTGTTTTTTTTTTTATGTAAATAAAATGTCGAAAGCATACAAATGCAGCGTCGAAGCTTAAAAATATAACCCTGGAAGCGGGCCGATATAATATTTTTCGAAAATACAGAACAGAAAGGCTTAACGAAGCTCCATTCACGTTCGCATTTTACACTTCACGTTTGCAGTGATGATGCACCCTTGAGAAATAAATTTTATAGCGAGTCCTCCCGAGACCTTTCATCATTGAAAATATGAGATTTCCCTCCAGGCTTCGTATTGCCTCATCGCGCGACTCGTGATTTGCCTACTATTATTCATTATAATTTCGATAATCTTCAAGTCCCTTATAGCAACCCGCCCATGCAATTAAGGGATGGAATTGGCGGCGGTAGCAGCGACAGCGCTGTACTTCCTTGATGTTACAGCGTCACTCCATCCTGATCCAATGTACAAAGCTAGTTAAGCACAGCTGGGTAAACTTACCAACTACCACCTACCTACAACCTTCGCAATATCTCTACTACTTTTATACCGTAGCCTATCTCTATACACCCACCTGAGAAGGGCACGCTTCCGCACGTGTGACTTTAACGGCCAATAAAACTCCCGTCTTGGTTTTCCACTCCTCGTTGCTCACACCCACCGTCTGGTATGTATATATAATTTTCACGGAAATTGGGATTCGGCGATAAAAACGGTGAGATGAGTGGTGAGAGCGCGAGTCGAGAGGCGAGAAATCGACCACTCGATGTGCACAATGCTGTGCGGGTCTTATACCGATATCTTAATAGAAGCGTCGCTGGAAAATTGAAGGAGAAGAAATGAAAAAAGTAATCTCCGTCTGGAGTGGAATATGCGGGATGACGGGCATTTAATTGAAAGTCTCGATAAGCGGAATAGTTTCAGGAATATTTTTATTCCCTCAAAAATGTCGCTTTATACGTAATTTAATCAGAGCGTTTATCCTAGCACGATTTTATATCTTGATATTTGCCGTTTCGGATCTACGGATTCATTGTTACGATGAAATCTTTCATTAGGCTAATTAACAAATTATTTTATGCCTCGAGCGCGCTATGCAGAGTCCGAACCCGAGCGTTAATAGCCGAGAAATCCGGATGGCACACCGGAGCAGCCATTACTCACACTTCACATGGGAGCTCGACGTGTATCGGTGCGTATTTATACATACGTGTACATAGATGCATAACAGAATTAGTCGTTCATCAGATAGGCCAATCAATTAGCGGCTACAAATTTCCGTCGCGGTTATTCACGAAATTATTGACAGTGGTCCATACATGCTACAGCATCAAAATCCTTTCAGTGTGTCTCTCCAGAGCTTTGAATTCATGCCAGTTTTCGTTTCCATCTCTCCTCGTTGCATAGCACGAGTCGAACGGATGCGGAAAAGTACGCAATTACTGATACAGCTTGCACCAATTACTTTCCAGTGGGTAAAGCGTCGTAGAAAATGGTCGAGCTCGTTTCCAAGCGTGCCTAGGGAGAGCTTAGCTAAGTGGTGCAGACTTATTAACTCGCGCTTTTCCGCGAAACTCTCGCTTTTTTCACACCGGCAATGAGAAACTTCTTTCCCCTCATTTCACTCTCAAAAGCTCCACTGTGGTTCCTCGGTCGGTTCTGGATCGAGCGGTTCAGTGTCCGACGACCGGGGAAGCCTTGTTGCGATATACCTAAGTGTTTCCGCAGATCTTCAAATGGCGAGATTTTCACCTCTGGGTTAGTAAATGCAGTCCACCTGTTGCTAGGCCTAGAGCACGCTCTCGGCTATGATGAGAGTGTCCCAACTCCAACCACTGCGCATGCCGACTGAAACTGACATTGCAGATTTCTCACTGCAGATTGAAAATGTCCACTTCCTTTCCTTCAATTACTTTTCTCATTGAGGTGAAAAATCGTTACGAGAGTATGATCAAAAGCTTTATCACATCGGGTAACGGAGAAGCTCCGATACGAAATGTAGATGGAACTGTACGTGCCGCGGATGGTTATGCGATAGCGGGGTGCAGTATCCAATTTAAATGATAATTGACGCCACCCAGCACCGCTGAGCTTTTCCACGCGCGAATCCGCAAAATTGGTCGCGAAGTTCTCCACCCATAGCGAATGCCATCATCGGTTATGTAATCTGATACGATTCCATGACATTTCTGACACATAACGAAGATGCATCCGATGTCTATATTAAAAATAAATAGAATTTGCAACGAGTTCAGCTAATTGTAAAGTGACGATGTAATACGATCATAATCTACGGTGACTCGCGCACACGGGCAATGTATTTCAGCGAACATAGCAGGACATGAAGAACCAGTATCGTGCCGGGGGTATATGTGAAACGAATCCCTATGGGGCGAGGTGTTCGTATCCCGTTGCCATGGAGGCCAGGCGCGTGTCTGCTTTGCGATCACGTTCGTGAGCTCGAACTTCTCACGCTCGTCTGTCGTCGACGTTGTCGTCACGTTTCGTCTCGCTTCTCTCACTTCGTTCGCACCTTATACAGAGGAGTACCTTACTTCTTTGGTATTTCCGATACCTTCTACGAGGTCCGATGGCCAAAGTGAGATTAGGTTGCCATGACTCAAGCTCTTCTTCGAAACTTCAAGAGATCGCTTCTGAAATATCACCGGCGAGTTATTTGTTTTTATCTGTAGACTGGGACTCGGGTTATGACGGCACACTTTTCTTGTACGATATCCAACGACAACAACATAATAGAATCGAAGCATGTTTCTTGCTGGTATTAAAATGCTCTTTTTATATTGTATCGATTTGCAACCCTCCAGAGCTTCCATCGGTTTGAGTAAGGGGGTGATGCTGGAGCGATAAAAGTGAGAGAATCGGTGCCTCTTCCGCGCTGGCGGGATAGAAAGTAAATGCCGAGCTCACGACGAAAGCCTCGAGCTTCCCGTAGATATTGTCGGACTCGCGAGAAAATATACCTCACCCTTGCGAACCTGGAGGTAAAATCCAACTAGTTCTTGCCTCCGCCTCTTTTTCCTCTTCTTCTTCGCCCACGCACTTTCCGATCCGACATTCACCATCCCTCTCACGATAGGGTCTGAATTATCGGGGTCACGTGCAGACGTAAGGGTGTACGTGGTCTCGTACCGGGGGTGAGATCGAGCTCGCGATGGCCGGAGAGATGCGAGTGGTCACGAAATCAATCTAAAACGTATAAGTTCTGGTGCCTTGACGCGCCGGAAAAAAAATCCCTATGATCCCATCATGAACCTCCGGCTCGTAGGACGAATCTTGGTACGATATACGACCGAGTTTATTTGCCCTGGATAAAAATGTGCCAACGGAATTTCATCAAAATTATGACACGTTCGGTGTGAGATGTGTGCAACAAGCGGCGTGACACATCGTCAACGTCGAGGGACCCGATGGTAATGGACTGCGGAGATACGCGTCGGCAACGGTACTAAAGAAAATTGGCTTTCAAAGAGAGTACTTGTTGCCCCATGTTCCCCAAAGTCATAACTCTCACCCAGTATGTTTAAATTTGACGGTCGTAATTTCCTGCCGATTTAACGACATTTTGCCCTGGAAGTGAAAGAACGAACGGGTTTGAAGCTTACGGTATACGAGCATCGGGCAAAGAGGCTATAAATGCGAGTGAAAAAGTTGCTTTTCTTCATGCCTATTTTTTTTACTGCAAATTCCACTTCGTTCACCGCTGAGTAGATTAGACTCGACCTCTGTATCATCCCGCTAATCCTGACAGAGTGGCTTCAAGCTCCTGAATTTTGCGACATGGCACTCGAACCCAGAGCGGTGGTACAGCGCTTCTCGACCTCTGACATTACCTGCCCCACATAAGCGTCCTAGAACCTCGATCGCCATGGTTTCTCGGGCAAAATGGATATCGGTCACAGAGCATCGCTGTACGGTGGTATTGTGCCACTTTTATTGAGCATAAAATAATACCATTGGAGCTATCATAAAGGTCATACGCTGAGATTTTTCATTTAACAAATACTTAGAACCCCCTTTTAAGCTTTTTTCTGTATGTCCTAAAATTATAACCGTATATAATTTAAATTGAATAGCTCTCCTATAGAATTTGTATGGATTCCACTTATTCCGTTCGGGATAATGCCATAATATAAATTCTATACTCGAGACCTCGAAATTAACGAATCTCTGGTCTCGTATCCGTCCTGTATGAGCATTCGCGTGGCTAGGCAGATAGAAATTGCACCTGCGCGAGCTTTCACCGAAGGTCGAAATTTCATTAACGCCTGTCGTGCAGCCTCTGATGCACTTCGAACAGACACGCATGCAATTGCATCGCGCGACTATATATTCAGCGGGCAACCAGACACGAAAAGGTACTCTCTTCGGGGAAGATGGAAAAGGAAAGTGATTACTCGTCCTTGTATCGTGCCAGCGGATTAGGTTGCGCATAAGAGAGTAGGGAAGCGGGTCCGTCGGTTGCCGAGATCGTGTGCGAACGTATTTTCAATTTACTATACCAACAAACTTACGTATTGGTCTCTACTTTATTTTTACCCGCTTCGCTTCACGCTATGCGAGAATAGTATTCATTTTCTCCCCTGTTACTTTTTCAACATAATTCCAACGCATTTGCTATTCTAGACGCAAATTAAAAGAAACACTGATACCGTGATTTAATCTTATTTCCAGCGGCGGCAAATGTCAAGGAAGAGAAGAGTGAAATCGACTGTCGAGCAATAGGATCTTGCATAATACAATAGAATATGCTCTCATTTATTACCCTCTTTTTTGTCTCAACTCGACAACGCTGCTCGAAGTGAAAGCTTGCACTATACCGGTGGAAAGCGCAAGGCAAGCACCCTCTCATGATGAAGCAGCTTTTCACGTCATTAAAAATGTATTCTTCCATTTCTATCGCGGCCTTGGCACTTCACACTCGATTAACCGTGATCAGCGAGCTTTTCATTACACTCATCACCAATATCGCGGTATCGATGCTGACCTATAACCGATATACCGATACGCTCCGGTAGAAGAATTATTATGATGTATCCTCGAAGGAGTGCCGCGTTTCGGTTCGTAACGTACAGCTTAGATTATCCTGCACGCGAATTGATCAAGGGCTTCATCATCCAATCTTTGTCCATCTTCTATCGTTCGCTAGGATTTCCATCCCTGCTGTCATAGAGCGCGAGCTTCTGCAATGCTTTTGCGTAGTACTGATGTTAGCCGATAGCAAAGCACTACGCATCTCAGGTCGTCCTAGCCGGTCATAATAACGAGTTCAAGGCTCAACAGCAATTATTGTAAGTGCGGTATGCGCGCACTCGAGAGCCGTTGTAGTGGAAATTCGCAGAGCACGAAGAGCATTCCAGCAACGGCTTTCGCATATCATGAATTTCTTAGCGTCAACTGCCACCATCGCTACGGGCGAATCCGTGATCGCGAACCCAGAATCCTTGAAAGAGCTTTCACCTATTATCTCAGAGATGTCACTTATTTCCGATTCATCTTGAATCCATCTGTGTCAGAGGTTCTTAACCTCGGGTCCATGGACCAACGAAGTTCAAATAGGAACCTCCATGGGCTTCCAGGCTTAAGAACCACTGATCTACTGTGAAAACTTCAACGGTGTGGCAAAGGTCCTTGGCCACACACTGCGAGAAGTGAATGGCTAAAAGGAATTCGCTACGGCTTGATAGAAATGTTCTATAATTCAGGTTTTCGTCTCATTGTTACAGGTAAGTCGTTTGTTCAATTACATATGCTTGTATTAATCGGTAAGTCTGTCCATTTCTTTTGATACATCCGCGATGTCTTCAAAAACGAAGAAGTACCACTTGCCTGCGTAAAGATTCGAGGCAGCTTGTCTCCATTTCATTCGCCTCACGACAACCGTCGATAAGATAATTTCCTACTCGCCTGTATGCAAACTTTCCTATATTCCTCCCTGTCGATACAAACGAAATTGAGGCTGACTATTCTATTGTTAGTCTCCAAGCGTCCTGGTTTTCCAACAATGAGTTGTCTATCCCTTGTAGAACGGACGTCGGTAAGGCAGGTATCTAAACCATCCGCCATGACTGCATCTTTATCGTCCCTGCGTCGTCGGTAACTTATCACCACTATTTTTGAGATTTCACTTCGCCGTACCATCCATAGCGAGGTTGCATTTTCCGTTTTCCCATTGCACCCATGTACAAGCTCCAGAGCTCTATTGATTTTCCTTGCAGCTGCGATTTAGGATTTGCTTTATACTCTCTACAGCCCGCTATCTCACCGCTGCACTTGTTTCTCTTTCGTCGTCTTGAAAAATCACATATACGAAAGGAGCCGCCCATTTAATCTTTCATTGTATTTATTCAGTACCACTGAACAAACATCTCCACAAGATTCGTGGGATAAAAGTCAATAACAAACTCAGAACCGAAGAGGACACGTGGTAATGAATAACTATCAAATTTGCAGAGGTATATTGAAACGTCGTTAGACAACGGTGTGAAATACTGTTTCGATAAAAGTAAATGTATTGGCTGTGGGTGGCACATACGTATGATACATCGACGGATTCTTTCGCCGATCAGAATAAGATGGATGAGCGGCACGCGTCCTTCCCAAGAAATATAACTTTTCCTCGACATTTTCCCGTCGGACGCCCAGACATTTCGACGCACGAGAGCTAGAGAGCTAGAGAGCTTTTCCTCTAGTTGCCTGTTCCGTTCCTTATCGTTGCTACCCTCTTTGTCACCGTTCCCCGCACTTTCATACCTCTTCTACCATTCTACGGACGAATGAGAAATCTGCTCTTGGAGGGAAAACAAAAATGGGACATCGTTCTCGAGTCATTCACCCCTTCCAGCTCGTCAGCTCGGGCTTCCTGAGTAATCATTGTTCTTTCCGACGGAAGTGTCATGCCTGTCGAAGGACCAGCTGGCTTCTTAAACATCTATTCAATTCGACATAAAACTTCGCAGGCGTTGACACATCGACACGCAGAATTGTCGAACAAAATGAGAGATTCTCGAAGACTCGTCGAAAGATATATAGGCTTTCCCTGAGTCCCCTTACGGGGACATGGATATTATTATATGAGCTGTAGGGTCGTCAGGCCGCTAGTCGTGCGATATTTGCTCGAGGAAAACAGCCCGATGACGAAGAGCCGCGCTGGCGACAACGAAAGTAGAGGCCACCAAGGGCTCTTCTGCAAAGCCAGCAGAAGATGATCCCCATTTAATTTCCCACTCTATTCGCGTTCCAATAGCTTAATTACTGTTCGTTACATGCAAGGCATAGATCCCTACGTGAGATTGTTGATAGCTTTGTCTAGTGAAGTAACATCAAACATGAAGTGTGGGATGGTTGTTTAGGTCAACAAGATGAATGAGAAACTTTAGAGTAGTTACCATCGGGACGAATCCTGGAAGCTGCTGGTACGATCAAGACTGGCATTCAGAATTGTTCGCCTTCTCTTATCCGGGTATGCAGACCATCGCGTATATTTGGTTACATCAGTTGCAACGCCCCGCATTTCCGCTTTGTCAGTGCGGCTGGATTCAAAGTTGCAAGTACTCGCGTCTTGTGTACGCTGGTCCGTTCCAGTATCAAGTTGGGAGTACGGTCAACGATACTAGGTAGCGAGTACCAAGAGAGTGGTCGAGTCGGGCCGTAGTGGCAACGCTGATGCCGCTGTACGAGTGGACGACAGTCCGGAGGCTAACACACCGAGGACAACCTCGACGTGTTCCACGTGTGGGGATCTGAGGGTCACGCTACCCTGGTTTCCGGTTGCGACCTCGAGGATTCGCTGTCACAGACAATGCCGGGTGAAGGAGATTCCCCCAGAAAAGTAATTTATTTGATGGAAATAAATATTTATTTATAAGTAAATATTTATTTATATTATATAGATATTTATTTTATTTAAATAAATATTTATTTGCGGTGCGCTTGGCAAATGAATTATTTTTCTGCGTGTAAAGACAAACAGAAGAAAAAGGGAAATGAAATTATGCCATTTCATTTCAGAAACTTCATTCAACAGAAAAACGCATGACCCATCGATAATTTTATCAATCAAATAAATCAAGCTCAGATTATCTCAATGACGAGAGAAATTAGAAACTGTCGTCTCTGATTTCAATGTAACCGCAAGAGCTTTTCTCTGATAGTCTGTCGTTCATCCAGGACGTCCGCGCGATCTCGTACTTTTTGTGTCCGGCACAGCTTTCCCCGTCGTGACAGAGAATATCGAACAAAAAACCTCTGCTCCAACTCCCTGTGGGACTCTATTGAAAGCTGCCCGAGAGCTCTCGCTGCGACAGCAGTTTGAAAAAGTATAATCAATGCGCGGGAGCTCTGTTCGACTGTCGAATCCTTCCGATCCATCGGCACGCGAAGCCCGTGTTTTGACGCGATTAAACGATCACGAGTATTCCATGCCACCGGCTTTCGAGCACGAACAGAGACAGACCGCCTAGCCGTACGCGAGCTTACAAGAACTTTCGATTAACGCGTGAGGTACATACAATATAATATGCATGGGTGATACAAGGACAATACAATCGCTTCTTTAATGCAGAGTTCTATTGGAAATAGCGGACTGGCAGCTGTCAATATATCCCGACCATTCTCGGACTTCGATGGACAAAGGCAGCGCAAAGGGGCATACGGAATGCTTCACTCTTCAAAATGTGGACCGTGATTCCCTTGATTGGATTAAAGTTCGATTAACAAGTCGAAGAAATCCGAGAGCAGGAAATATTGAAACGATTATTTAAAAATGGTCTTTGACTGGTGATTCGACGTCACTGTCAAATAATTCCGTTCAGTGTCGTTGCGGTGAATCAATCAATAATCCAAAACTACCAAACGACAATAGAGTAATTTGGGGAGTTTCCGTAGGATTGTCATTCAGTGTCGAATACAAGCCGTAAAGCTGTAACGAGCATCGTTATCCGTGGGACACGCAGGACAGCTGATGATTGGGACTCCGTGGAGAACGAGCCGGAGGGGGATGAGCCACGTGGATGTTCAACGACACACAAAATGCCATAATCATTCGTATCCGAGCGGAGAGATCAGTGAAGATAGGACGGTTGCGATTAGGCGCTCCGGACTATCGCGGACTATCACGTTAGCTGGGAAATTGAGCGATCAATTTCAACAGACTACGCCTCCATGCTCTTCGAATTTCTCTTTAAATGTGTTTGGTTAGCGAACTCACATAAGTATCACTCGTTAATCACTATTGAACCATTGCGCGTAAACAGGAGAGGACAAAAAGTGCTTTCTCCCATCACCGGTAGAATAAGACTCAACATTGGAAACGACGTGAGTTGGATGGAAGATTTTCTACCTACGAGATCAAAGATAGATGATGGCACCTTGCAGTAAATGTCATAAAAATAAATGCAAAGAAATAACAATAAAATTGATTAAAAGTAATTACTGAAATTGAATTATATTGATCCTTGGAATCGACGAGCGATACCTGATGAGTTTACAATTTTTCCCAATACAATGATTCAAAATCTGCCCACACATCGGTCTCGTATATCGTCAAGAAGAGTACAAATGTGTCGTTCTATTGTAGTGTGCCAAATATACGTACGCAGTGAGCTGACGTTTGAACACATAATATTCGTGATCTATGTGGCGACCGGCTGGAAAGTTGCACACACAGCGAGTTCGCGTATAAGCGAAGTACAGTAACACGGACACGCGATGCTATATCTACGGATCTATACGTACACAAGCTACGATGTGCTCGAGGGAGCTTGCGAGAGCTCGGGGGTGTATTCGCGGGAGCGCGACTGCGAGCGAGCTTGGCGATGCACGGGCATGCGCAGAGTCGTATTAATCGAGGGTTGCAGTTGTCTATACAGTACGAATACGTTGAGGGGGGCGCGTGGCGCTACCGGGGATGTCAGTCACGGCCCATCTGCCCACCAACGAACACGTAAGTCCGTTCTCAACACGAGCTACGATCAACCACCAATTATCATCGTCGCTGTAGTACCACCAAAAACGATACACTAAACGGCCCGGCCATGAAAAAAAAAAACAACAAAACTCACCAACCCAACGGGACGATAAAATTCGCGTGATAATAATAATCTGGGTCTCGCAGTGCCGCCCGACACACCGAATATATATAAAATAAAATAATAAGGAAGAAGGAGCAGGTCGAGGAACGTTTCCCCGGGGCACGACTCTCGAATAAGCACCCTCCTCTCGCTGCTATATACATCACGACACATTATTTTTGAGGATACTCTCAAACTGTTCCACGCCAAAGGATCCAGTCGCCAGGAGGGCTTCGTCCCTTACGGTGATTTTGTGAAAATGGCGGTTATCCCGCCGATTCATTGGAATGAACCCTTGAACATTGTCGTCTTCGAGAGTTTTGCCCATCGCGGGACCGGAGCCAGCACCCTCTGTTTCCACGCGCCCAACACCTCGAAACTCTTTCGCGCTACCACCCCACCCTCTCCACTTCTCAGGATACTTAATATCGTTGCTCTCTTTGCTGAGGTGTTTCTTAAAAAGTTCAGTTGTGAGGCTCTGTTATTATTTTTTTTTTTTGTTGACAAGGGGCAGTGTTGTTCTTTGAGTTTTTAGTCTTCTTGTGGACGAAACAATTCGGTTTTCCGCGCAATGGTTGCTGTTCAATTTCTAGCTTCGCGGAAATGGGAATTGGAATTAAAAAAAAAAATCGAACGCTTGTTTTCATACAATTGTGAGTTTATCGGGTTATCCAGCGGTTTTATTTGTTAATCTACCGCGTTCGATTGATGTGGATTTTTCAGAGGATGTAAAAGTAATCGAGCTCCCGAATGACGACCGTACTGATTATTTTCAATATCGAGAGAACGGTCGGTGTGTGTGTACAAGCGCGCACGTACACGTGTGCACGGTTTACAGTGTAACACTGTACTACTATGTAGATTTATAGCGCGGATGCAAGTACGAGCTATACGGACCATGGTATAATCGAGTTCGTTGTGTTTGCCCACGATTCACTTATTGCCGATGACTGCCGCACGACGCCTCGCTCCGCGTTCACCCATACTACAATATACGTATTGGCAACGGCTATCATATCTGTATTTTGTAGGCACAGTATTCGTAGAACGCATTCGTGCCACCGACACGCGTTCGAGAATGTCCCGAAGGTGCTAAACAATGTTCACGATGTTTATCCATTCCCTATGACAGCTCTAGAAGATGCAAATCTTTTCATTTATATCAGAAATCGAGCATTTGATTGGAGTCAGAAATTCAGTCAATAGAATTTGCAAATACATTATTTTGTGATCTTCGGTAATCCATTGGCACTATCCGAAAAAAGGGGTGAAAGTACTTTGATACTGGCTGAACCCGAAGATGACGAATTTAAAAAGTATTGTGCGTCTTCATCCGCTCCAGAAGCATAGAATTGCAAATCCTTTTTATTCCCACCGACTCACTCGGCAAATTCGGCTCGGGGATTCGAGTTTCAAAGCCATTATAATCGAATATATAAAAGCCCATCATTGTGGGTTCCACGTAGGTTCCATTTTGGCATCCTTTGTCGCACCAACTTTTTTAAGCTTTCCTCTCAGGCTACCAAACTATATAGATGAAACTCTAGGAATGCTCGTCGAGAGTGCGCTTCGTTAGATTACGAGATTTACGTTGACAATAAGCGAGTGAGACGAGTGAAGCCTCGTTGAATTTGACGAGTCTCCCAGAGATCTCTTTCTTCCAAGCTTAGTCGTGAATAATGTAAACGATGCGCCCAACCTAAATATGAGTGTCCCAGAAGCCATGGGACACACACTCTGAACTGTCCCGCAATTTTGTTCGTACATAAAAATAATTTCAAACTACAACATTTTAATCTACCGGATATCACACCGCTCGCCTGGCTGGTTATTAATTATTCCGATCCAAGCCAGCAGTCTGTTTTGCACCGCGCTTGGCAAAACACACCGCTGGCACACATCAGTGTGCGCGCACACCCCTTCATTACCATGAGCACAAACACAAGTTACATCGCAACTTCTCATTTGGTCATTAACTCGATGATCAAAGACGCGAAATATGCTTGTACAGTGATTAAAAAAACGTAAATAAATATAAAACGCACAAGCTTGCAAAACCACCATTCATAGAAGGTTCGCATAATTGGAATTCACTAAATCACCACGCAGCAATCAGGTCCTTGTTTACATCATGATGCAATTATTGCAATTAGTTTCGACGTTGCGTGACGGATAAAATCAGGCAGTGAACTCCCGTGCGCGTAATTAGGGCAATTTCCGTCGCTTATGCACCACACTGTTGTTCAACGTTGTTATTGATTCGACGCGTAATGGTCGTTTAACACCTTTCTCCCAACACCAAATTGTCTTAGTTATCCGATAACACCTGCGACGCAAAAAATATTTCATGCCTGTTTTACATTTCTCTTCGTAACAATACGAACAATGTGTTTTTCATTTTTGCATTAATTGCGATTAAGCTGGCTATTTTTGTCAACAATACCGACAAATGTCCATATTATATTGTGCTGCGAACAAAATATATCCATTTGCCGGTTATCGAAAGATCGTCGAAGTATCCATTAATCAAACTCCGTTATTTCCTGTTAACGACGCCGAATCTTTAGGAAACACGCTGTTACGATTCGACGAGCAATCAATCACCATCGTGTGTAAGCGAGGAAAACGCGAACGATATATATATCGCGTGCGATTTTCTTATTGATTAAGTCCGCGAGCTAACACCCACGTACTAGACTGTGACAAGTTCCATTCCATCCTCTGCCTCTATTTCGTCTAGCTATTTTAGGGCACGTACTTTGATGTCCTTATCGCGTACCTCTTAAATACGAGACACGAATAAGTTCCAACTATTTTAGTCTAGACAATCCCATTCCTGGAAACCGTGGGACTTTATCGAGTTACAACGTATAGTACTAGGTACAACAGTCACTTCGACGCCTACGTTAAAATGTCCTGGTGATCGCACGGCACAGAGCGTTAACCCTGAACTTATACAGTGGAACGTTTCATTTTCTTTCTCCTTGTTATTTTTCATAGTTTCGACAATATTTAGCTCGGAGTACGTTCCGTAAAAAGATAACAGCTTTTTGGTGCGCTTGTACCCCAATGTTTCACGTGTGTCCATGATTAAATGGACGTTAAAGAGCAGCCTCGGCGTTGTTCCGCAAATGGAATTTCCAACACTTTTCCGAGCTCTAGATCCAGTTGATACGCAGGTGCCACGACCTGCTTTACTCGCAGCTCCGACCGTGAGGGCTTGGAGCTTTCGAGCAGCTGACTCGAGTATAATGACTTTGGGAATTCGTTTTACCTCGGAACATGGGTGAGAGCGTGTGTACTTTACGCGCAAAGCTTTAGGTTCTAGTTTAAGAAAGCTCGAACTTTCGTAAATAGTCGAATATGTGGTGTAGCGCGAGTGACTTGGAGGCCATCGGCTTAGCATAGGTTGTATAAATCACGACCTTTTTTTCTCGAAACTAACAGCACGAGTCTTTTTCCTTATCATGGATTTTTTTAAGGTAGGATTGACACACAGCTGGAAAACAATTTTTAAAAAAATCCTGCGATAAGTGACTTTCGAGGAGCGGTTTCCCTCGCGCGATTTCGCTCACGTTCGTCGGAATAATTTTCAACCTATTAGAATCTCGTTCTAGCCGCTTGCCTCGTCGGATGAATTATTAAAGGCCTCTGCCGTTTCTCCTTCGGGGACAGGAAAGCAGTGCCGCGCTGCAGCTCGACGTTTCGTCTTGCTCCGTCCTCCAATGCTAATCGTACCCACTGTCGGAGTAATTAGTTTTTGATAAGTTGCCCGCGATTTCGTTAACGAGATTTTGTGTTACGTGCCCTCGAATCGCAAAGCAAGTACTTCGGCGGAGACGCGGGATCGATGAGAAAAAAAAAAAAATTGTAAAACAATTATCGGGTCGAGAAAATATTGGAAATGACTCCGTCGTCGATCTGTGTTCCTAAACTATAAACGACCAGCCAGAGGATAAAAAGTAATATGGCAACAGAGAATAAATTCAATAAAGAATCAAAGATATATTTGAACGTTATCGGCAGAGTAAACAGTCGATAGCAGTGACTTTTAACGGGCGAGTTCTCCATACACCCCATGCGCTTTCAGTTCAATGTCGTAAGTAGGGCAAGAACCCAGGTAGCTGAACACTCCATCTGCAGATCTGTTCATACACGCGCACCACAACCCCATGCAAACGTTCCCGGTAAATACCCTCCGATGAATACATATTACCGAACAACTTCCGCTTCTACGACTGCCAGAGGGATCCGACGAATCCTTCTCCTCGAGGATATCGCCTAGTCGCCCTAGTGGGGAAAACGTTGGTCCAATTTTCCCCTCGTCAGACGAAGGTTTCACCCTCTAACGTGGAATTAATTAGCCCGGGCAGGAGCCCGAGCATGTCTTCCCGTTGACGCTCGTCAACGGGATGACATGACAAAATAGATTTGGACAAAATTGCGTCAATATACACGAGACAATAACGATGACACAATCCATCAGTGAGATATATCAAGCATCGACGGGATAGCCGCGGAACGTTTTCGAGAATGTAGGGGATGAATTTCATATAGGAGGCAATCCATTAATTACAAAATTTCAATGATTAGCACAGGAGTGCTGCTGCCACCGGGGGTGAAAACCGCTGCCGGGAAACTGTAGATAGGCTTCGGTGAGCGATAGTACTCGCGAATTTATCGCACCGATACAAGTATTCCACTCACTGGACACTCGTCTCATTCGTACTTCGGTACGGTGTAACGGATCCGTACATCCTCGTGGATTAGCAACATTCCTGGCTCAGCTCCAATCTCCCTTTCTCATTCCATGCACAACCCATACCCACAATCTCGCCTCGTGCCATCCAGAATTTCATTGGTCGCTTCCATAAATTAATCGTAACATCATATTATCGTACCAAAAATGCTTCCCTCGTTCTCCTCACACGTGCACGCACACGGTCACGGCTCGTTAATATCGGCTGGTTAATTAGCGGTGTTACGTACGAGGGCGTGAGTACTTGTGCATGCTTCTGCTCAACCGCACCAGACAAAGCCGGCTCGGTTTAGCTCGATATGGCGCATTCGTGCGGTGAATGGAAGGAAGAAAAAGGAGCAAGCGATGAGAGAGCAATAGCTGTATATAAGTGTGTAGTATAACTCCGCAAGTCGACTTCACTGATTGCATCGAGTGCTGACAACTCAAACTCTCATCGCGCTCACGTTCGCCAACGATAAAGTGCCTTAAAACACACACACAAACGCGCCACTTATTTCCTCGAGGCTATGTGGGAGACCGTGTGAACACGCGAAGTCTACCGGAAACACAAGACCGCAAGGAACTTTTTTTCACTTCCGACGCAATACATCGATTTGTGACGATCATCAGGCATCTTCTTTCCATTTTCATAGTCTTCACTTTGTCTACACGGAGAAAAAGAAACCAATTGAGTCAACGAAGTGTGCGCTTGCGGGTGGCGAAAGAAATTTCCGGTTGATCGAAAGAAATACCTCGTTGTATCGAATATTTTTTTATTTACAACAATTAATTCGTTCGACCACCAAAAATTTGTTTCGCTACCCGTAAGCGCTCATTTTGTTGACTCAATCTATTTTTTTTTCTCAGCGTAGTTACTTTAGTTTGGACGATGCATTTTGGACTACTTAAAAATGTGGATGAACTCTTTGGATCCCTTCGCTGCAAAAAGGGCAAAATTTCATGTAATGAAATCGATGTGCGATCTTAAAAAAAAATCTTGAGAGGTCGGACGGATTCGAAGAGGGAGGGGGTGGATTGACTCCAGGATGGAGAACGAAGCGAGGATATAGTACAGTAGTAGTGAGAGGACCTAGAGGTCGGAGGACCGAACAGGACGCGCCGGGCTGTGCTGCTGGTGCTGCCGAGAGGAGAAGGAAGGAGGAGGGAGAAGCGTGGGAGTGATCAATACTCCCCTATACCACTTCCCATGGGAGTAACAAAGATGAACCGAGTCGCGTAGGGCAGAGGGGGATTTTGGAAAAGCGTTTCGCCTTCGCGCTCGACCGATTCTATTCGCGATTTTTTTATTTTTTTTTAACATCGCTGACTAGAATCTTATGATTGCTTATACGACATAACTTCGATAGGGCACGTGGAATCTTCAGATTCTATGAGATAATTTTTTTTTAAATTCCTATTTCATGTGTCTCCTCGCATCGCTTTCTCACACATTTCATCATTCATTTTCCATTCTATTCGGTGTCACACACCAGTGACATGTGAAGTGCGAACGAGGCAAAAATCGTTGGCGGAATTTCGTTTCCGTTCCGATGGACGTTCGGCTTCAGTTTTCCCCTGGTATGCACACAACAGGAACAGGAATTCCGGTACCCTCATGCTCTTTTTCCGAGTATTCGCATATCGCATGGATATCGGCAGAGTTTCCAAATGGCATCCGCTTTTTATTATTCCGATACTGCCGCTCGTATCGAATGTCTATAAATGCCAAAGAGATACTTTTATAAATATTACGCGACTTGATTCCAAGTTGCTCAATCCCGGTAATGGCAATTTACTTCTTTTAATCTAGAATTGTGGAAAATTTAATACCAATTGAAGACATAGCGCAATCGTAATTTTGGCCTTGGGCGAGCGAAATTGGCAGACCGAATGAATAGAAAATTCGCGGGAAACAGGCGGCTCGAATGATGCAGCCAACAAATGTTTCCAACAATTTGCAATTCGAATTCATAATGAGGTACGCTGAAACGTCGTCTCGTCATTAATACCTCTTGTCAAGAAGGTGTAGCGATGTGTAGTGAGATCGAGAATTGCACTGCCGGCAAATTTTTCATTGTGTCTCACTTTCGGTCGGTTATTCTACCGTGCCAGAAGAAGGTAATACAATGCTATTTCTACCTTAGCATTCGTACCTTGAAAGCTTTCATTTTAAGCTTCAACGTCATGTCGCCAGTCCCGGTTCCCCTTTCACAGAGTGAAAGAGAGAGCTCTGGCAAGGAGACGACGACGACGACGACGATACCCTTTGTCCTCGGACTTCCGATGTCGAGCAGTTCCGGTGCAACGACTGAGAGGCACCGTCACTGGATGAATGAAATGAGCCTCCCTTCCTCGTCGAGCGGGAGTAGCGAGTTACTTTACTTTACCCTCGCGTTGTCTTCGGAAAAATAGGAGTCACTGCCTATTTACGTTTAATATCTGTTCCGTCTTTCACATGGCAATTTTCTTATTTTTTAAATTTTACATGAATACAATAAGACAAAACCCGGTGGAGTGCGCTAACGCGGGAGGGATGAATCGCGCGGTTGATTCATTAATTTTCGTTGTTAATGGTGGTCTATCGATTTATCGATCAGGTAAACGCGAATGCTATAGCCGACCTCACGTGACTTATAGGCGAGGCCAATGTGTTTCATCGTCGTCGCGGAAAGTCGCGGTCACTATACCCCCGTTTATCCGCTCGTGCGTGACCGGAAGCTGTTAACTCGAGGCGGATACCCCGCGACACCGTCGTCGTCTCGTTCCTACCGCGCCCGGCCGACAGGCTAACGTGATTTCTCCTACGCGAAACACGTCATTGAAACTCTCTCCCTCTCCCTCTCTCTCTCGTGGTATTCCAGCTAGTTCAATTATTCACGCCTATCCTTGTTTCCTCCGTCCCTTTCTCACGCTGTCCGATAACTCTAACGCACACTATGACTAACTCGTCCTGACGTACACGACGCCAAACTCTCGGTGGATTAGAACGGATTAGACACGAGGGTTTGTATCGAGATGTAGAAGAAAGTTTCGATCGAAATTCCGGCCTGCGTCGACCGGAGATGTTTTGAATAACTTTTCCTCCAGAATCGATCATTCGGCCGTGTTGGTACTTCGTAATGAAAACACAGCAGACGAGATAAATTTCACCCTGTTTCGATTTGAAACTCGCTACCTTTGACTATCTTCACGTTGTATGTGAAATTAATTAGAACTCTCGTATGATCTACCTTGTCAGTTTCTTGCGCCGGAAACCTGACTGAATAATTTATTACATCGCGGTGTGTACTTCCCGATTTTGCACTTCGTTGCGTGCCAGAAATTTCTCCATGGTTTCACAGCTGCGCCGTTATTTATTTTTTATTTTTTGTTTTTGTTTTTCCAAGAACCAAAACCCATTTAATAATATCGTTTTTCCATAAAATTAAATATAAATGGAATTTAATTTAAAAAACGCTGCTACCGTAGGGCATAAACCAGCGGCAGCAGCTTTAGAAGATGCCTGCTTGATGCAGCGTGGACTCGGGCTCCACAGCGACGGCTGGGATATCTCGTGCCGCTTCCGCTCCCGGCCGTACATCACGTCATGTTTCTTCGGGTTATAGTCCCCGAGCTCGGAGGGTGAGATGAGCAAGGCATGTAGAGAATTTTCCTCCTTCTCTATATGTGTAACGCAAAAGTGGGTACGTCGCTGAGTTTGCGAAGCTTCCGAACGCCTCCCCCTGGACATTCTTTTATTATCGGTTCCCGACAGATTGCGGAGCACGACGAGTGGAAAGGGTTGGGGTAATCGAATTACAAAATTAAATTTTTCTACTGGATACACGGGTACGAAATTACGTAGCCCGACAGATATTCGAGAAATTTATCATCGCTCGGATGAAGAACGGGGTAACTCGAGAGCGCTGTTCATCTCTATCGTCTCTTCATATATGAAGAGACTATAGAGACGAACAGCGCTTGATCGATCTTATTATAAAAGACAATTGGCACAGTATTAATTTTCTATTAAATTTTTATTCTCTTTGTCGCTTCGCGTTTTACTCTCGACTTGACTCAGCGCTGTCGCCGTGTCGGAGCACACTTGTACAGAATATTTTTCTGGGCGTGGCGTGTCGCGACAGTCGCACCTTAACATTCGTTCCTCTCGTATCTCCTTTGATAAAAACTTGATTAAGGTTTCTTCTGATCGGCCGAGGCGAAAACTTGTGTTATGAGATAGAAAAAAAAATCGAACGAAGCCGGCAATAGGGAGGTCAATTTTTCAATGGATTTTTCACGTTGAATGGTCGCGAAACGATCGCGGACCCTTGAGAGCCAGGATGAAATTCATTCGAGAGTTTCAATGGCTCCACGTGACTCTTATCGAAAGTTATTACTCATATACTTTTATCTCACTTTTCTGCGGTTTCTTCCACGGGAATATCGCGATAGAGGAGCCACTCGGCTTCCTGCTCGATTGCGTTTATATCAGTAAAGTAGCGGTAGCAAAAGCAACGAGGAAAGATACTTTCCCACAACCTGACATTCTATATATACGCCGAGCTTCTGCCTCACCCTTTTAACTCTACCGGTGCGGTGCGACGGTCGGTTGGTAAAAGTTTTGCAATTAGTCGAGCGGGAGGACTACCGGTCTGTGCTCTCGATTTCTTCGTCGGTCGCAGAGGCAGAACTTCGATCATAAGAAAGCAGCACGTCGGTATATAGTTAGGTGTACAGTCCAGTAGGCAATACCGCTGATCCTCTTCCGCGATAGAGAAACCTTTAATCCCAAGTTGTGCCTATGCCCGGGCAAATTTTTTCAATTGTGCCCTTAATTAGTCCACGACTATGCATCGAAACAGTAATATCCCAAGTGACGATGAAGCGTCGGAAGTTATTAATTTCTACAACTGTCTTTGCGCATTGTGCGATAACTTGTTAGTCGCATCTGAATACATTTCACAGAGCGCCCTCCCGTGTGGATAATAATTAATTGTTTCAATTACATTAGGAATTCCCAATTGTCAAACAGCTGGAAAAACAACTTTTCTCTTGTCACCTGATCGCGACAACACTGGGTAATTTATAGTGTTTGCTGCTAATGCACAAAGTTGACAACGAACTTATTCACGTATTCAGTTAATTAGGTTCGTGTTGATGCATTCGCGCAGACAAGAGTAAAGTGTACTGTTCCATCTCATAAATTATTGTCTTTGAGGCGGGAAGTTTAACACACCTTTGTTTGAACACACAGACACGCACACATACACATACACAATAACATCATTATTGTCCCCTTACGACCGGTGTTAGAATGGTACGTGACTCATTTTTCGCAGAAAAAAAAAACGAGGGCGGAAAAGCGAGTGCGAAAGATAACGGTAGTCCGCATGTGGGATAAGCGTTTAGTTTGCGTGCGACTCTCGTCAATGATAAACTCCCGTGTCGGCGCAGGGGTGTGCGTGCATGTTTTGTACTACTGCAATATAAAAGCTACAAGCACACACGTCAAACGCTAGGACAGAGCAAACGACAGTTTCGCAGACAGTCATACTATGTTTAACTTCTTTCACATATGTCGCGGCGATTTCCTCACTAGATTGGCGGGTAGCGAAAGTCGATGTTTTTTATATTTTTTTATTTCGAATTCCAGACCTCATTCGACATTGGCTCTCAATATGTTTATTTGCCGACGGCAATCAATGTTGTTTGAACGGTCATTGGGGTCGGAATATTGTTGTTTTTCATCAGAGACTTTTATTTTACCGCGGCAAATGAAAGATTGATTTACGAAACTTTGATATTTCACCTCGAAATACGTGTATCGTGTCTGCTCCTTGCGCGTCGTTCATATTAACCGTTCGATTCCTCTCGGATATCCGCGTGGCCCCGCTCGCCCGGTTCCTCCCGATTATACAGAAGCCCGAGTATGGATATATACGAAGAGGGACGAGCACGGGACTACATTTCCGTGCAATTTCAGATGCCGATAGAGCGACGAGGTTTGCCAAGCCGACGAGGTCCCGCCGCACCGTTTCCCGCGATCTCCTCCTCGTTGCTCCAGTACAGGCTGATCGACCATTCGATCGAATCGTGTATAAAACAGCACACCGATCCTTCGGGAATTGGGCGCGAGAGATAGGGGAAGCAGTTATGTGTACAGTCGTAACAGGATTTGCCAAATTTTCGAGCAGAAGAGAATATCATCAACTCCCCCATGTATACAATTCGCAGGAAGGAATAGGCATATTTATGGTGATAAAAGAATTAATTAAAATTCTACATTAAAAACAAAATCAAAGACAAAATTCTCAGTTTATGGAAATCGGTGGAAAATCATGAGGTATATAGAATTCCCAGGATTTTTTCTCTCCCCTGACCATATGGAATATTCCGTCCCGCATTTGTCACTTAATCATTTCTCACCGATTCTGTACGAGTTTTGTACACTCGGTTGAATGTGTGCTCTTGGCGTGACGTGCGGCAGCGCGTCAGGGGAGCGCCTCGGTCATTAAAACTTGGTTTCGAACAACGGTCGGTTATAAGAAGGGAGCAACGTAAACGATGCTCGTAACCAATATCTTATACGTTTCTCGAACAGCCGACCGTTTATTATGAAACCACGATATTATCCGCCTAATTATAATCAGGCTCCTCGGTGTCCTCCTCCCTCCTGTATATTTCCCCGAGAATAGTGGCGGTGGACCGTAAACGAGATTACTCGATTTCGCAACGTGACTGCCACTATTTCGACGGGTTTACAATTTGAATGTACGTTTATATACCCACGTACAACGTCGTGTCTTTGTGTCCTCGATAGGGATTACCCGAGGGGAACGTAGCGCCTGTATGATCGACAAAAGGTCCGCTTCGGGTAAACTATATTTTGCGTTTCGCAGTGTACGGTGTGTGTCAGTTATCCAGGAAATTCTGCAAACATCGTGGGCGGCGAGCGGTATAATAAAAGTTTGCAACATCGTACCAAACCCGTTGCTTTCCTCGACCCACCCTTCGCACCGCTCCCTCCCGTGCGCCACCGTTTTCGGTGAAAATAGCGCGACAAACTGCGAGATCACCGAGAGGTAGAGAGGATGCTGTCGAAAGAGACCTTCGAATATCTTTCTATACTCCTTTTTCTATCCTCCTACCAAGCGAGAGTTTCAAATACGGAGATTCGATTTTTCGGAGTTTGGAGGAAATGGAGCGTGAGCTTTTTGCACATAAACACACGTATACACACAGATACATATTGAGTTGAGGTGGATCGTGTAAAGAGGAATCCATACGAACCTTGAACTAGTATCAACGATTCTGCAGAGGTTTCAAGAAGCTGCAACGATGTTTCTGAAGCTCTCACTCTCGAAATACTGCCATTCATCAAACCATCCAGTCCGGGCCGTTTATTTATCGTCAAAGAAATTCATTGATCGATCGTTGACCGGATCCGTCGACTTATCGCGAAAACATTCCCTTATTATCTTTTGTAGATCCATGGCCATATCTCAATAGCGGTCGATTAGCCAGCCACATAAAGACGGGATGATGCAGCCGCGACACAAAATAACGAGTGAAACGTAAACGCGTTAAATACCATTGAAACGACATTGTAACGACTTTGAGGTGAAACAGAAAAATATAAAAAAAAAATATATATATATATATATACACGTGAACGGAATACAGGGAACGTAAAAGGAACGCACACGCAATAGAGAAACAAGCAACAGTGACCAATGTTCGTAGTGAACAACGTGACGACGAACAAGAAGAAGCAGAAGCAGCAGCAGCCGCATCGACCTAACAAAAAGATTCACCAACATTCCAACGTTTCGATAACAGTCCGTCATATCTCCGCTGACAGCATCTCGGTTTCGATACCAAAAATAATAGAAACTAAAGTAATTCGTAAATTTAATAAAAAGCTCAGTAACATTAACGCAAATATTCCTAGTCGATGTGGCTGTATAATTCGACGATTAATCGATAGTGTTCAACTCGATGATCAATTCTTTCTTTCCTAATCATCAACTACACATACAAGAATATTTGCAAGAATATTACACTTATACTGACACTACTTCACGGGAGAAGATTAGAACAGTGATACTAGAGTATATCGGAGCTGAAATACCTTATTAGTATAGAAATAAAACGACAAATTCCGATTTTTCGCGAAGCAATAAAACCCGTAGTTCCGTAAGAATCGTTTGCGGTTATCGAGTGCGGTTCTGAAGTCTACAAAAGGGATTGTCAATTGATTCAATTCGAAAGTGGTGCGCACGTTGAAAAATAAATAAATAAATAAATAAATAAATAAATAAATAAATAAATAAATAAATAAATAAAAAGAGACCACCAAGATAATTCAAGATGGCTTTCGCGGCGGCGCGGATGATCCTTAAGGACAAGAGGCGGAAGGCGAGCAAGGAAGATTTCGCACCACGAAACAGGAGCAAGGTAAAAAAAGCTCGACGTTTATTTTCATATTTTTATAAAAATATATAAGTATTTAAAAAATATATGTAACAGTGACCGTAATCGATTCGAGGTTGCTATAGCCGGTATCGATAATTCTCGCTCGCAGAGCAAATATAACCCTGTTATGATATACATTTATGCGATACGAGGTCGCAGCCTTTATTTCATACTTTAAACACACGCTGTCCGCATGAATATGAATCTAATGACTCGCTAAGACTAGTAACGTTATAACTTTCTTCTGTCAATAATTCAATGCTGCCTAATAGCGCTGTATTCTTACGGGAACTACAGCTTGGAGGTTGACGTATGGCTTGTGGTCAGGGAAAACCCACTGGAGGCACGTGGGAGACAGTCGGAACAGGCACTGTGGCAGTGGATATGAACTATTCCTGTCAGACATTTCATATCCGTTGACGTGATAATTCTGCGGCGAGTATATCGTCTCTGCCTGGGGTGTTGAAAGTAGTTGCACCAAGTGTTGGTCGAGCACTTTGTTGTGGCACCTCCGAGTCAGTAGTACTAACCAGCCTGCGGTTGCACCATGCTCTATCAAAACTACACGAGCCATGCTCTCATACGCGTCAGCTTGTGCGATGAATTATTCAGATTCAATTCAAAATAAAAATGGAATAGATAAAAACGAACGGGTTAAAGTCAAGACGCGACAAGTCTATATTTTTTTTCCATTATGTAATGGCTCGATCCGACCAAACTCGAGCATTGCAGCGGGATAATTGAGTCGTCTTTACCGCACAGCCAACTTCTTCGATCTCCCATCTAGTCACCTTTTTACCGCTCCACCAAAGTCTATTTCCCTGAAGGGTTTTTTGCTCTCTTCCTGCCGCAAATTAAGCCTTTGACGGAACTCTCGGTGACGGTAAAAAAGACAACGGAAGAAGAAGGGAACGGCTCTCACCGGCGCGAGCGCCGGGTGGCGTACTCGAACCGAGGGGAATGGGGCTAACAAGAGGACGAACGGTGTTCCCCGGATCGATTTCCCTTTGCGAACGAACGGAAAGTGGGATAGGACCGAAAGAAAACTGTCTTGACGTTTAGACAACGATCGTTTGCCCTCGTTGCTCTTTTCTCGATGGTCCGTTACTATCTTCTCGGTAAGATGATTCGCTCGCGTGAGATTCGACGGTCCATGGAGAGAGGTTGATAGCCGATAAGAGAAGCGGCCACCTCGTCGAGAGTACTGGCTGGTTCCATTACGCGAGCTAGCTCACGCTCTCAGGCTCACGCTCGCTATTCCGTCGTTAGTATCGATCGAATGAAAATCACTTGCCATTTATGTCGACCTAGGGAGTCGCTGAAACGTCCGTTTCTTAAGGGGCACTGTATAGCCTCATCCGATGCCCTCTCCACTGGCGATTTCTGGTAGACTTTCCCGCCAGTCTCCTCCCAGCTATTCTCCTGGCAAAGAACCACGGACTCTCATCACTTATCGTCTTATCGTTCATATGTTAAACGGAAAGATAACTCATCTTCAACGGCGGCGAGGTGCTCTTCACTTTCGTTCCTTATCAACTTTGCAATTTTCTTTTCGAAGATTCAAAGAGCTTTCTCGAGCTTTCGCGCGACGTGAAGCTCAACGTGAATGTCTCTTCATTTTTTTATTTTTATTTTTCTACTCTACCGTCCTTCCGAAACGCTATAATGCGATCATGTTTTCCTGAAGGAAATCTGCACTCGTGACAGGAGAGCCAAATCGTCTGCAAAAAGCTGATGTGGCCGCAGTGTTCGTCAGCGTGCCCAAGTCGTTTATCTCTTCCTCCTTTCGTCTCTCGCTCGGTCTCAGTCGCGTCACGTGAGATACTCCTTTGAGAATGCCCTGTCGATAAAAATTTGCTGTGTCGTTGAGCGACGAAAACGAGAACGGGTCTTCTGTCACGGAAAGAAAATAAACACACTGAAAGACTTTCAGGATGCGAGAATGGACCGAGAATCTGCGGGCTTCCAGTTTGCACTCAAAGTCTCGCCCTTTCGTATCTCCTTCGCTCTTCGTCCACTTAAAGTTTTATCAGGGTGGAGAAAATAAAAAGAAGGGAACAAGACCGGCTCACGCGCCTGCCTTTGAAAGCCTGCTTCGTTATTGAGCTAGTTCGAGAGGAAATATTGCTTTTTGATGGGATGGAGCCTCAGGGAAGAAATGAGATTCTGTACTTCGCCCATTCCACGACGATCTAGCGTTTACGACTGCCGCTTAAAGACGATTATCGCGAGCGCTGTAAAACAATTAATATTTCATACACTCGGCGACGACATTGACGCAGAGCAAGCTCGCACCATGAATAAACTCGGTTACACATCTTGTATCGTTGGCGAATATGACTTCTGTAATGCGGATTTACTGCTAATATTTTTTTAAACTCGCTGTGCCCACAATTCCGTGAAAGTGCGAGAGTCAATATATTGTACACGGGAGAGGTCGGTAGGATTTTGAATGGCGGTGAAAACAGCGATTAGCCTCACAACGGTAACGCATGCCCCGACGATCGCATAACGAAAACCAATTAGCGAGCGTTCACGAACACTTGGAACCTTAACGACCTGCGAATTTAAGAGGCACTTGGCAGAATCGCTTCGACCTCGGGTTCGAGGTGCCGCGTGAACTTTGATTTTCGCAGCTAACGCGTGGAATTCCGATATTTATAATTGGATTTACATCATTGAGTTTACGCTTTTTTCAGGATTTCGAATTCGAGAACGAGAAATCAAGCTGTTTCAATTAATTTTCACAACTGAGTAATTGATATTCGCAAACTAACCCATAATTTGGGGTATTTTTCTAGTTGCAAGAGTTTGAATTTATCGGCAAGTGGAATTGCAGAAAGGTGGCATAGCATTCGAAATTGAGCCAAACACTTACCAGGATTTATTCACATATGTGTGTGTGTCACTGCGAGGATCATGAAGGGCTTGTGCAGGTATCAGAATATAACGCACGCGGTGCATTGGGCAAAGACAATCAGGACACCTGTACCGACTGTCATGAGCCTTTAGAACGCCTCTGGCGAGGGGATGTTCCCGCGCATACATAATATCCCTTTGCGGTTATACCGTGATTCTCGGAGCATGGCAAAGCGCGGAAGAGGCTGGGTACGCAGGTGTTCCAGGGCATCATCTGCTGCTCGGTGTACTGTTCGCCAAGCTCGTATAGACGATCCAGTTAACCTCAGAGAGCTTGCTTCGGGCATACACGAACGACGTGCACTTTAAGGATCCCTCGTGTTCTCCGAGGCACGTATCTTACACAGATGTTGCCAAGGATCGTAAACATCGAAGTGTCGGATAGTTTGATTACGGAAGCAAGAAGACATTTTTGCTACCTCATCGGACGACAACGCTGCACGTTGACACGCGATTGTAATTCAATCCTCGCGACTATCACTCGAACTGGCGATCAGAACCTGAGCTGCTTGCTTTCGTTCGAGGCTGACGAAGAGTACCTTTTACGTTTCGCAACGGGCAATCCTTTTCCATGATTTTATGTCAGAAATCATTGATTAAGAGAAGTGGAAGTCGATTTATATCGCCGGATGTTCGGTCAACTTATAAAGAACTCTAAAGTACACGTATCTTCGAGCGCCGAGATTTCATATCTCTTCGGTCTTCACGAAGTGGAGAGTATAACTCTCGTCGCCAGAGTAGATTCGCCTCGAGAGTGCACGCGGATTTAGTTCTGTATTTTTCTTTCTACCGGCGAACTCCAGTACTTTAAGGAGTTACTCGCTGTATATGTCTATTCTCTCGACAACGTCTTCGAGTTCTCCCCCGCGCGTCCCTCCCAACGTTTCGTTACTCGACGAAATCCGTTGAATTAACGTTTGACACAAATATTTGACAGTCCCGTCACAAAATGTACAAGTACTTATCCGAGACTTTGAGGGGTATCCGTTCGTTCGTCCTTGACAGTTTGTTCTGAATTCCTTCGGTACGCTCGCGGAGCGCAAGTTTCATCGCTATTGTCCTCACTCGTCCTCGTAATTACGCGTCGTTTGCGAACCGAGGACCGAGACAGGAAGGGGGTGCGACAGAGAGCTGCCCAATTAAAATGACAATGCGTACTGGAGTGATACTGGAGATCCGTATGAAACATCACTGTAAACAACGGCTCAACCGACGTCAGGGACTTTAAATTCTCTCGGAAAAAGTACAATCTACGGGTTTCCATATTCTTTCGGAGTCTCCAGCGTATTTCTGAGCTGTCAAACAAACGCGACGGGGTTATGCGAATCTTCTTTTCATCTCAACTGACCTACATTATAGTCACACACGAGCGTTGCGTCGCTCATTGTCGTGTACCGGAGACCTTCCTCTAACAACTCGTTAATATTTTACGCGGCTCATGACCATTGAATTTTTTGTTCGTAATTTGGCTACACATTCATGCGGACAGCGTACCGAAGAGCATTGTCTTTTTTTAAAAAAAGGCAATGCTTCCGTTTTAATCTCATTTGTTTTATAAATTATGATATGACACGACGAGACGCGTGCATTTTTTAACCCAAAAAGGAAGAGGCGTAATACCAATCCCAAGCTATCAAACTCGACAATCCTCGAAGTTACCTCAACAGGAAGAAATTACAGTCCGAATCGCTGCACTATTCATGTATTATGAAAGTACGGGTTAGCCATTAAGCCTGTTTACTCGTACTCATAATAAATTCATGAAGCATCGAACGCGTCGTATTTTCCGTGGCGATCATTACAGAAAAGGAGATCAACGAGGTACTTCGCGCGATACACACACACACCAACGAAAATATACCTCAGAATTCACGCTCCAATTCTTCGATCTGTAGTACAAAAAAATATGAAAAAATTCACGCTGTCGTATTAACGGTTCGATGTGTAGTGTGCTATTACTGTGGGCTGTGTCAACAGATACGCTATACGAGCGATACCTCTCTCATGAATTATACCACGCGTTCGTTCAATCCTATGACTCTTGAAAGATAATTTTCGTTATACTTTCTCATCGCACACGAGGTACGTAAAGAAAAAAAGAAAAGTGTCGTCTCGTCGCGGGCATAGCGCGTTGTCCCTGACAGTTTCGCACCGTACATAAATTCGGAATTCACTTGCATTAGTCCAAGCATTACGAAAAACGATCTACCAACTTTCCGACTTTGATATCGCTGAGAGAGTAACGTCGTTGCACACACATGCACCGAGTTTTAGGAAACTTTTCTTTCATTGTAATGCGATTGATCGAACGAGCATTGAGCGAAGTGTATTTCCTCCGTACATCCCGGTCGTACACTTGTCTGTGCATTGAATTAACGATGCACGGTAATATACATACGTCTGTCTAATCGAAGCAGCAAGTTCACACAACAGCATATTATGCTCTGTTTTATAATATACAATAGGCCTTACGGTGCTACACTCACTGTGCTGTGCAATGTCTATCCATCTACTTTGTTACTCTCGTACCTGTAAACTACTACTATACTTACTCTACGTATCTATTATACTGTACTCTACTTTTCAAACTGCCGTATGTGTTGTGATTGGTGACCCGTGACTGTACTTGTGTTTGCAGGCTCGCAGCGCCAGTACAAGTAGCTTTAGAAGCCTGAGTCAGGTACATACCAAGATCACATAATCCACAATAGCTAGAAAGTTTTTTCCTTTTTCGTTTACTTTAAAAAAATAGTTTTATACTAGTTTGTTAGAGTGAAGCATATTGTTACTCATAGAATTTTGTATTTCGATACGGTACCCCTAGGATTTACTAGATTATCATAGTTTAGAATGTTCTGAAACAGTTTATCATTTTAAGTAGATATAGCCGGTAAACGGAAGACGAGAATTATAGACTAAGTTGAAGTTTTGTGAAATACTTGAGCTGTCGAAATTTGACGAAATAATTACCAACATTTTTTCGTATACGGGATAATGATCTGGCCTCATAAATTCTTTTATATACTGCCGTAATAATCGCACGTGGCAAAACAATGTGCATGCCCGCTGCCACACTGGCCGGTATCGTGTACTCGTGCAAGGCAACACGCGAATGTTGGATGAGGCATGCAGACAGGCGGCACACAACGCCTCTACAAGCCAACACGTACACTACTATCCAGGCCGCGCGAGCTCGTTCACTTACACATACAGCTTGTTTCACAAAATTGACCCAACGAACGATATGCATGAATTGATTAGCGTATCTGGTATGCCCTAGGACTTGTGAGAATTTTCTTTCCTATTTTTTTTTCTTTTACTTCTTCTATACTATACTTCTCACGACTATTACAAATACAATACATGTTTCTATGCAACATACAATCCGACAGAACGACTCGCGAGGGTGGTAAACAGTAAGTAATACGACGACGGTGGAGCCGCAATGTCTTACGTGCTGCAATATTGTTAGGGTGTAAATTTTCCTTTGATTGCAGATAAGAAATATTTTTATTTACAGATTCCTTTGGTACGATGTGAAAAAAAAATGACCTTAAAGTCTCCTTTCGCCGGATTAATTTTTTATGTGACTTCATCTTGTGTAGAAATGAAAAGTAATTTTGCTTGGTATCCAAGGAGTATTAACGCGTAGTGAGCTGAGGGAGGCGAGAGAGCAACTGAATATCCGGATACAATGCTGTTCACGCATTCATCTCTGGGATCAAAGTGTTAACGCGTAAATGACACTTTATAGCCGCGAGGCACGGCGAGATACATTTTCATTATTGTGCGCCGAAAGCCACCGAGTACGCGAAGAAGAAAGTGCATAACGAGGAATTCAGGACGGCAGGCAATTTCTCATACCGCAAGAGCTTTTTTATTCCGAGAGATTTTTAAATGGATCAAAAGTCCTGGAGCAGTGATGTGGCGGCCGGGAAGACGGTCCGGAGATTCATTGGGAAAATAACCCGAGGCGCCGAGCTCTTTCTGTTCGCGGGAAGAACACACACACCCCATTCATTTCTCGTGCGGAGACTTTGGCTGTGTTGGCGCAAATCGTCACGTGTGCGCTTCCGATCGTGTTTAAAAAGACGTTTATCACTATATAGCCCGAGTTTATCGATGGAGCAGATATATCGAGGAACTCTGTTATATTCCATGATATTCCCCCACCGAAATAAGACATATTAAAAAAATCGACATACATACATTTTGCGTTTTTGTATCATTAATACATTAAACGTATAAACTGCTACATAACTGAAGACATATGTGGACAGAAATATATAACAAAATATGTCCGAAATATAACATTTTTTGGCGGAAATATATCTGATATATCGCCTACAGCAGAACCTCGATTATCCGAACGCTCGCCTATCCGAACGTTAGCGCAAAAAGTTATACATTATTGTTCGTCGCAGCAAGAGCCGCGCCCGTGTTCAAGCGTATTGCAGCGCACCATTTCTCTTCCAGCATCAATCTGTTCGCACATTGGCTTTCCCGAGCAGTTTCACCCACCTAGCACAATCGGACAACACGCATCAGAGACTAGTTTTAATACCAAATCGTTTGAATCGCCGTACGTAGTTTACACCGAATTAAAAATGGACGACTCTATTTCACAGAACTCTTGAAATAAGACCTCGACGTTGGAAATATGTTGAAAAAGTGTTTCGAAGTTTAATATATACTATTATATCATTTTTCTGAATTTTAGATTATTCTAACTAGACCCGGTCCCGACGGGTTCGGATAATCGCGGTTCTACTGTATATATGTTTCGATGTATGCCACACATACTTTTGTTCCTCTTGGGGTTGCTGGTGTATCGAGAAATTTCTAGTGTCTCCCCGTCGGCTTCGTGTTAAAGTTGTACGAGAAGCTCGCCGACGATAGTGCGTAAGACGCTTGGCATTAGCGTGAACTCGGGGCGAAACTACCTACACCGAATCCTGAAAGCTCCAGCTTTGTTGTACGTTTGGTCGTCTCTTTCTCCTCGCAAGTGAACTATGCAAGGCCGACATACCGATGCCGCTACGCAGACCTTCACCCGTTAAACTTATTCGACCCCCGGCCAGACTGGGTTCTGCGAAACTTCGTACGCTACCCAAAGTCACGTCCGGGTCGAAGATCCTTAACAATTAATTGTATTACCTTGCGCCTATGTGTACACTGGCAATGATATGCGTCACTCTCGGGTATCACTGGTCATTCCGCTCGAGTGCAACGAGAATAGCCCTCGGCTAAAGTAGGCATGGTTTTCCGAGAAACGAATAGAGCTCCCCGTCTGACCACTCGCTGGTCTTAACTACTCACACTTGGGCGATGCCGTTTGAGCGTCTCGAGAACTTCTCCACCGGCAAACGTTTGAGCGTAACACCCGTGGCTCTCGCGAGTACCCACACTTCGGGGATTTCTTGGCAATCGTAACTTGTCAAGACGACTTAAGATCTGTATCGTGCATGGAAGCTTTTCCGCACGGCGCGGTACGGAGAAAATGCGGGAAAGGAGCAGGCCGGAAAGCGGCTACTGGTATTTTTCACAAACAAAAAAAAAAGAAATTGCAAACACCTTTGGTGAGCGTTTTCCCCAAGATCTCCTCGAATCGGCGACCTGTCAAAGGCACTTAAGATCCGCATCAGGTGAAAGGTGAGAAAGAGGCCCCCTCTCTCTATCTCTGATACCTGAATGGGGTCTTAAGGTCCTCGTTTAGAGCGCTCTCCTGACGAGTACAAGTCCCGGATATAAAAGCAATAGCGGAGAACGAAAGGAAAGACGAAAGCAAGAACCCGGAGGAGCGGGAGGGATCCGAGTGGCTAGGGAGTTCCGTGTGGTTGTAGGTCGGGGTTGAGGGCGGTTTGGGGGAGCGTAGACCGATCGATGCCCTGGGTGCACCCGTTTTCCGCGCCTTCCGACTCTACTACTATGACAACGACGACGACGAGTCCGACTTTGCACGGACTTTAGTAGTCCTTTTAATTATTAATCCGCTATTCGAACCCTCCCGCACTCTATCGCATTAGTGCACTAAAACTGGTTTTAAGGCGATGGAATCTCATATAATAAGCTCATGAGTTGAAATATCGAGTATTTCTTCATTTCTTTCAATATTCCTTCAACTTCATTTCTCTATCGTCGTCTGCGTTTTTTACGAATTGTTCGGTTCAAGACTCATTTCCGGTTTCATTCGAGAAAATTATCAATTGAATTATAAATTGTTTATCGCGATCGATTGAATAGCATCGAGGGAAGCTCGTTTTCGCCTGGAATCAATTATGTGCATGCACTATCGTTGTGTACTGAACAGGCGTAACCTTTTCGCTGCCAAACAAAAAAAGCGCACTGTAGCCTTCTGTAAATTATCGTCGAGCGCTAGGAGACGACAGCGTTCACGAGGTAGTTTTACCGAGCGAACGCTCACGGTGCCAAATGACTCGAAAAAACCTCCGGCAAAGTGAGAGGTCTAAAAAAGCTCGGACTCCGCCCTCCATTCCGCTCAAAGCACAGTGTGTTACATTGCCCGCAATAGGAATTCTCGTTTGGAACGCGTGTACAGCGGATTGAGTGTTGTCGGGACGCTCGTCGACAAAACCTGGCTACGGTACACACTTTACGGAATTAAAGAGAGCTCGATATTCGATGCGTGTCTGCGTGCAATTTGACACGGGGCTGTGGTTCTTTCTTTTCTTTATTTTTTTTCGCTTCGCACTTTACCACACTTCTCGCTTTGTACGCCGCAATTTGCACGGGTATTTTCGGCAACTCCCGAAAATTGCGGCGTTTGGAATGAAAGGTCAGAGGTTTGAAAAAGACGAAACAGCCTCCAGGTCGCAGTTTCTTGTGCGGGCTACGATAGGGTAGAACCACCCAGGGATAAACCGGAGCATTTCTACCAATTTTTCGCGGAACATAAAAAAGGCTCATCTCAAATACAGCACACGGGTCCGTTTTACCCCAGGATTCCGTTTTGCCCCATTCGGCGCTACGTGGTCTAACGACGAAGAGTCTACTCCACTTGCCATTTGCTCTATATTCCTACTTCTTCGTATCCACGTTTTCGTTATAAATTTAACTCCCCTCTGAGATAAAGCAATCCGAGTTCGATGTGAGCTTCGCTGGTCCCTCGATATTCGAAATCATCCCTTCGGTATAACTCGAACCCATCAGAGCGAAATCCCCCCAGGTGACCCATAATTTCTCCGGGCCAACCGGTAAAACGTATAAAGCGTATCGCTTTCGGAAATTTAAGTAAAATCCTGAGCACACACTCGCTCGATGAACGAAATTTCGTATCGTCGTCGTCCCCTAGATAAGCGGCAAGAGAAAAATCGTGCGATACGACAGAAGGTAAATAAATCACTGGAGGGGTTTTCGTTCCGCTCGTGCTATCTTCCGTCGAAAATTTTGCACTTCTCTCTGTACATTTCCCCTCTCGTTCCTTCCTGCGATTCGTGGGGCATAACTTTTCGACGCTTCTTGAACTCGGGTTTCTTATTGATCCCTCGGATTGGTGCGGCTCCTCCAGAGGCCACGTCGCGCAAACACATTGATAAAACTCGGGTTGCCGATGAAAAGAGGCGAAAGAGGAGCTAGTGAGGCGCGGAGAGACCCCCGAAGAGATGTGGAGCATACCTCGGGGAAAATCGCATCTGGCAAGTTTCGAGTGCGCTTCGAGGAATCCAGAAATCATCCGAGGTTCGCGAGCACACGTCCTCCCGTTTCTATTATAATGAGCGGAGGCAAAGCTCTCTCGGCGTACTCGCGAGCTCACCGTACCGATCGTTTGCGTCAAGCGAACGAGGGAAACTGTTAGTCTCATTAGATGCTCGACCTTAATGTCGTTTCCCGAAACCGCACAGTACATGTCTGAGGCCACCGCGAGGGGAGGCTTTATGCATGATGAAAATACGTTACCGAATCCTCGAGCGCACGCAATCAACGCCACCGTTTGCTTATCACGCATCAGACGAAGAAGCCTGCGGTCGTGGGATAGTGTATTTTCTCGTCGTATAAATAACCTCTCGGGTTCATCGTATCCTGGCTCGTATTTATAAAGTCCATTGCAGATTCATCAAGACGTTTCGTTACGTCGACAGGATTAATGAAATCGGCAGAGACGGATTGATCGGATAATTGGAGATTTTTTTTTTTTTTGTGTGAAAACTTGATAAGACGATGCTTTAGGGGATATATCGGGGGATAGAGATAGAGAGAGTAAGTGAGATTGAAACGGACGCGAACGCGTAGGCATCAATATCGTCGGGCAATCGTCCAAATACGGTGCCTCTCTCGATTCATTCTACGCTTTCCCTTCTGTATGAATGAATATAGTGTGGGCATCTGTACAGGGTCTATATCTGTAGAGCTTTCATTCCTCGTGCCCGGGACCTATTGGCGCGCGTCGCACGACGATTTGCAGCTATACCTACCTTGGCCCACATAGAGCCCGCTTGTCCTTCAACGCGGTATACAAACAAACAAAAAAAGAGAAATAATAATTGCCAAAAAAATAAGAGTTTTCGCTCACACTGATATGTGCCGTTGTCGCGTGACACTTCATTATTTTGCATAATTGTTTGCCTCGGCGTGGAAAGTGGATCGGTCGAGCGGGTGCCCGGCCATCGGTGAGCTCGACGGACCATTAGCTTTCATCCACAATCTAGTATAAACAGCCGGAGGCTCGAGACCACGCGCATGTCGCTTTAAATCCTGAAGTCCCCGAGGGGTAACGACAGCTCTGCAGATGGAGCTCTGGTGCCGCTGCTGCAGGCCCGGCAGCTCGCCTCGTGAACAGGATCGCGTCGAGAATGCACAGCCGTGTCACACTCTCGCACGTACCTCGCCGTCATCACGTTCATACGCTCGCGACAGGAACAATGAATATCCAAACACGGAATCTCACATATTGCGCTCGAAAGATTTCAACGTCTTTGCGACAGTGCGCCGTGGACGAAATGAAATGTTCTCTGCTAACAATATACATCTCTAGTCCCCTGACTGCCGTCTCCGTATAGCTATAACCTACCTCAACGTTTCGTCCGATTTCTGTAGCTCTATACCGGCAGAGCACTTCACCTCGGTAGTCTTGGGGGAGATTTGTCTGATGGATTTTCAAAATGAATTCCGTACCTGGATTAAGTGAACAGCGTAATTAAAATCTTCCACTTCTGGACTGTATATGAGCCTACGAAAGCCGATGGAGGAGAGCCGAGGAAAACTGTACCTCGGCGGCAAAACGGACTGTTTAAACCCCTTTTTCGCGGGACATGAAAAAGGAAGTCTTATCTCTAATGGAAGACACGGGTCCGTTCAACTCAGTTCTATCATACAAATTATATTCAGTTTTATTTCAGTGATTAACAAAATACGTACAAGAGTATAGAATATCTATATCTATGTGGTTTTTCTTCACTTCGTATTTTCTATTAATCATTAACGAAATACGACATGGAAGATGATGTTTTGTGGAGCGCAGCGATTTGCAGCAGGATGATGAAAAACAGCGTTGAGAGTTTCGCCAATTTAGTCGCCAGTCATCATCTCCATGAATTCTGAAAGGAAGCACATAGAAACCGATGCTTTAATGATGTGTACATATATATATCCGAAGATTCAGTCGAGGGATGATAAATTATACTCGTGGATGGTCGTTTTTTGGGCTTTAAATCGTACGAGACGACGGTGAAACGAAGCTGATACAAGGGCGCTTGCGGACGTTAGTCGTCGCTTGCCACTCGGCTTTAAACCGTTCACGTTCGAACGATAAACTTTCGTCAGCATAAGCGGCATTATTCGTGACGACGGTGTGTCACGCCAGGTCGAAACGACTTTGGCCCGAGAGGTTTTCGAAGCGAACAAGGCGGGACGTCATCAGCACTGCTGCTGTGTCCTTAAACAAGAGAAGGGGTGTATAGGAGGGGTGTCTTTGTGTGTGTCTCTACCACGGCTCGGCGGAGTGCTTCAACGAACTTTACCGGGGAGTAACGGGAGGCACGCGTGGTACTCGCCAAGAACGCTCGCTCTTATTAACCTGCCACGTGAACATTTTTACGATTTACGACATATGTACCGAACGTTCGATCTCTCCTGTCATCCGAGGCTATCGGTCTATAACTTTGCATGCAGCGCCATTTAAAAAATGTAAAACTTTTTTCGTTGCCATAAAATTTCGAGGGCGATAGTTTACTCCAGTTTTGCCGGTCGACACTTGTGGTGTGGAAGCTAATAACTTGCAGGTCGGGCGGCCACACGCGGTGGTCGCATATAACGAACCGCGAGAGTTCACCTCCATTTTAATAACTAATAAATTAGCGCGGCGTGCGCGGCCTTGCGCGCAGGCCCGGGCTGTTAACCGAACCGCACGGGCGATTAAAAATTCAAGAGTAATTAACGATCGAGCTCGTTATTATATCGACGGCCATCCTCGACGATTCAATCAATCATGACGATGGTTTGTTGTTTGAAGGATCGAACGTATCGCCGAACGTTCGCCGGGAGGATAGGATGAGGGGTGCGCGATAGGGGGACGAGTCCGCTGGTCGAGATGACTTTGAGAGCCGGCGAAGCTCTCGCTCGTATAACCGTGAAGAGCTCGCGAGACTTCGGATGAGCGTTACGCACCGAGAGCGACAAGTACCACGGGATAATTAAGAGGAAAAGCGCAATTAAATTTTAATTGTCTGTCCGTGCTGAGGCAGTTACACGCGCGCGCGGGGAGGATACCGGGTCGAAACTCCCTGGAAACCCGCCTCGGCGTTCTGAACGACCGTTGTTAGCCTGATGAGCTTCTCGCGATAACAACTTCGTATTATAATCACAATAATGAGGATAATAGTCGCCGTGCTGCAACGTATTATGCGCTGGAGATTGATGCATAAGGAGAACGACCACAAGAAGTGGCTCCATCAGGCCGTGATGCTATATAATTCGTCGGTTTAAAAAATCGTCATGACTAAGATACGAGATTTCGTCGGGGGCTTCGATGCCGTCGGTCTAATAAAAGAAAATCCCGTCCGCCGTCTGTGTCGCCTCGTTGGAGAATAAAACCGAGCTTCGGGGAAATAGAAAGGAAATCGTCCACTTTGGCCGAGGATTCGTCGAGCTTATAGTGATGTAGGGCAGAGCGGGGCAAGATGAAACTGCGTCCTTTATTTGAGACGATACTCTTTTCTTATGTCACACGAAATATTTGTGAAAATAGTCCGTTTCACCCCGGGGTTCCGTTTTGCCCCGCTCTCCTGTGTAACTCATACACGTATAGTGGGAGTTGCAGTGCATGGTCTTCGTCTTCGGCGAATAGGGTGAAGGAAGTGAAGGGATGAGCAAGTGACTCGTCTCTCGTAGGGAATGCATCACACCCGTTGGCAAAACACTCCTCCGAGGGTTCCTCGACGTTTGAAAGGCGGGCCGAGAGAGCTTTGAGGCCTGATATCAAGATGTCCGGAGCTTAATCATGCTCTCGCGAGGAGTCCGTATCTCTCGGCGAGGCGCGCGTCCCACTGACTCGTCAGAGTACTAAAAGCATTCCCTACATTGCCCCGTGCCTTGTACCTCTCGCGGATACGGAGCAGAGACGAATGGTCGGGAGGAAGCGAAGGGAGTAATTAAATCTCCGCGATGTGGTCTCTTTCGTACATGTAACGTGGAGAAAACGTGGCCTCCGCCGCGGCGTACACGACAGAACGACGCAAGGCCGACCGTCGGAGGCTTTCGTTGCTTGCAATTAAAATCTTAGTCCGCTGGCCGCTCGCGTCCAAGCTCCCTATATACTCGTTGCCTACCGGCCAACTCTCACCGCAATTGTAATACCTTTGCCGCAAGAAAATTAAAACTCGCGGGACCGTTCCGGCGCGTTTCTTCCCGACACAATGAAACCGGAACTCTGTACCTCTCTCGTTATACCTTCTTAGCCGAATGTGAAGAAGAGAAAAAAAAGGTAGAAAATCGTGCGAGATTGCCAGTGGGAGAAATTTCATTATCCTCAACTTTCGCGCCGCTTGTGACCAATTTAAGAAATTTCGAGCTGTGAAGGTGAAAATATTTTTTCAGATGAACATGTGGAATGAAGAAGGATCATCGGTTTTTAATCGGTCCGAGGTGTGGATGAAATAAAAAAAGGGATGATGAGGGATGCGGTGATTAATACATCTTGGATCAAAGGACACAGTTGTATCTCGAGACAAGATAAAAAAAAGATAGCGAGATTAAAAACACTCACCGTCGAAGTCCACGGTGCCGGATCCGTCTGTGTCGATCTCAGCGATCATACCGTCCATCTGGTCGGGCGTTATTTGATCGTCGAGTGCCGAAAGTATTTCGCGCAGGGAGCTCGTGGGAATGTAACCATTGCCTTCTTTGTCGTACAGACGGAAGGCTTCCTTGAGCTCCTTCTGGAGCGCCTCGTCGTCTTCCTCCTGGAAGTGGGTTGCCACCCGATAGAACGAGTCGAAGTTGAGGAAGCCGCTGCCTGTAAATTTCACGATAAAATCCGCTTATATATTATATCTTAGGATATATAATTTTCGTTTCGCCGCCTCCACCGGTCCACGATATGGCCACGGCAGGGAACATTCGATTATCGTTAAATTAAACTACGAAATTAATTCGCAAGTCTCGATCTACGTTCCTCCTTCCCTTTCCCCCTATCTCGGATTCTCCCTTTCGTTCATCGATCGCGCCGGGGCTCGACAGCGATAATTGCATTTGGAATTCGATCTCCGATTCGACTACGTTCGCCCGGTCTCTCCTTCTGCTCTTGCCAGTTTCAAAGCGTCAATGCCGCACATATACCGTCGCACATGCGGGCTATCGATGGAACACTCTCTCCCTCCCCCAAAGAGGAGTAAGGTGGGGGGGATTAAATCTGAATCAACTGTACAAGGCCATTCATCGGTGGAACTCGCCCGAGCGTTGATGGGAACTACGTGTTTGGAATAATAATGCGAGCCTTACGTGCACGGAATCTACCACACGTCCATCGTCCAATGAGCTCTCACACAGGCTTTATCCTTCCCGCCGGTATACGGATAACCGTCCTGTGTATACGCTGTGTCTAGCGTGTGCTATCGCAGCGACGCACAAAGCTTCTGTCGCTCGCAGAAAGCTGCCCAAAGGCGACCTTCGATCTGAATTCTGTCGCTGAAACTTCCACGGGGCAATGTCTCTCTATATCCAAACTCCCGGATCACCGTTAATTTAGAAGCAAGCTTTTAGGCGATTCACCGATTACTCGAGCGTTAAATGGCCCCGTATAGAGTTATGTGATTCGCGACATGGACAAGATCCTCTCTGCGAATCTCTGCTCAGCACCTCTGTGCATTCGCCTCTGTACGTCTGCCTTGCCTACCTCTGTACGCCCGCATGCAAAGCGATAGACTGTCGTGGTATTGGTCTATGCATACTATCGCACACCCCGTTGATATACGCGATACGATACACGAGGTTAACGAGAATCGACGGAGGATGGAGGAGAATCTCTCCCATGTCAGCAGTTCGCAGAAATCTCGACGTCTCGCGCCTCGGTAATATTGTCTAGTTACGCCGCGTCGGAAATTCGTTCGAGCATATCTGTGAAATTGGTCACGGTTGTACCCTTGTCAGTTGTACCGGACTGCACTGTCAAGGATTTTGCCATATTGGTAAAAATTTATATTAGCGAATAGCTAATTACCACGTGCGAGCATATTTTGGCATCGGCGACAATCCATCATAGTAAATGTCTTCTTTAATATATTCGAATAATAAAAATCTTTTTATCCATTTGTTTTGAGTGAATTACTGTCAGCATCTCAGTATAAAAATTGACTTTTGGGTCGATATTTATATTACCGAGTGAAGAGTCAATTATTTTTTTGAAACAAAATTTAGCTCTATCTTATTTATTGCTCCAGTCACCCGGATTGAACATGTTTGAAAAGTGAAAAACCCGGAATGTCGGATGGGCGATGCTACCAGTAGCATCAAGTATGTCCGAATGCGGACGTCCCGTATAACACTCCGAATCGTCCGTGCGTTGCGTTTCTGTACCTATTTATGCTGGCAATGCACGTGCATACATCGGGCGACGCTTGTGACGATTAAATACCGAATGTTTATGCATACTTGCATTAACGTTGCCAGAGCGAGCCAGCACACGCTCCACTCCGCTCACCACCGTTTCACATTTACGTAGGGCGCAGTTATGCCTGCACGGTATAGTTGTCGCAGATGTGTACGTAATGCAACGCTATGCGGGATCTAATGTATACATGCCCGGCTACCGGTACAGTTTATACTATGATATTTCGGTTCACGCGATACCTACTCTCCTGGAAATGATGTTTGTTGTCCAAACACTTTATGTGCTGCGCGTAACGCTGCATAATTTTCAACGAGAATGTCGCGTGAGCGCTCGACGCTTGCCCCACCCTCGCGAGCCCTTAGTAGGGTCTGCGAGAGTTTGCACGAAACGATAAATGCTAATACTGTATTTCTGATGCGAAACTAAACCCCTTTGAGAAGTTACCTTTGAGAAGTTACTTGTTTCGCGAACGTTATTTCCTATCCGAGAGAAAGTGAAAACAGTCAACGGCAATATTGGAAGCGAGGGTAATATTAACGGGATTGGAGAAGGGCAAACCGATAAGTCTGTAACCGATGAGTCTGTAAAGTCGTCGTGTCTAAAATTGTCATCGCCCGAGCGCTAAAATTGTTTTCCTTTAATAATAGACTCTCAATAGACGCCCCGGGAAGATACCCTCTGGAACTTCTCCTTTTCACTGTCGTTGTTATAGTTGGGAGTCAAAGAGATTCTATTATACCGTATGAATCGTTAATGGGAGTCGCCCAAAGCGACAAAAGTTACTCGAAGTCGATGAAGGCAAAGGGAAAAGTTCATCCATGAAGAAGTTAATGAGCGATTATAAGTAAAGTTCTCCGAATATTATGTTCTCGATTAAAATGGATGTTTCACGCGAAATACACGCCTTATAATGCATATTTTTTAATATGTTACAAACAATGCATAGAGGATCACGTTTGTAAAAATTCAAGCAAAGTTACCGGCTATTTACGTTAAATAAATACATCCAAAGTTGACAGATTTAGCATGGTTTCTTGAGGGATAACCGTAATGCGATCCGGATATTTCGAGGATTAAAAGATATTGGAAAATATTGAACTTATCGAATGTTTCCATGATAATTATTTATTTAATATCGGCTATTAGTCTGCCAGCGGTAGTCTACCTTTATACGTTAAATACGTTAAATTTGTAAGAGAATCAATAATTTGTAAATTTATCATCGAATTTCAAATTATAGTGATAAACGCTCAATTTAAATACATATCTTGTAGGTTACGTTCACACATCCAATTTTTCTCAACTATGTGAGTCAGGATTCTACCCGTCTTAACATTTAACAGTTCCCAAATAATGCTCTCAGGTGTCATGCACAAGCAAAGTAATACTTTATCATCTAACCATTTTTTTCGAATCTTAAATCGTGATAAAAATTACTACTTTAACATGAAGTCGATCACTTTCGCCAGCTAACGTCACCCTATATCCCCAAACAACGACATTTAATCGTCGATCATGGTTGATCGTTACTAAACTGAGAAAAATATGTTATTGCGTCAAGCATATTTATCGGTGTGAATAATCGAACACACACATTTTTCTGTTGTACCAAAAAATATCCTTTCAATGTCCGCGGAGCGCAAGCCTTGGGTATGCAAACAAATGTGATTTCTCAGTGTACCGTTACCGTAGATATTAAAACTTTTTGAACGTTTGATATACGAGTGCACATCTGAGACCGTGGATAATACACTGTTGCATCTTTTATCTGGCCCACCTGCAGGTGTAATCGATAAATCGATTGGACGCAAACCCACGTGCATCGGGCATGTGTATACTTTACCAGTGGCGGAAATGTATAATTTGTTAAATTCACCTTGAAACGCATAATAGATGAAGTTGCTCGCAATACGGTTATCATATCCCAATAGATCGCCACAGGCACATCGCGTGTTCGGTTCAACACCGTCCTACAAACCCGTTTTCATTCCCTTATCGGTTCGATTTGGAGTCCATGCGCGCAAGCGTCGAACTCACGTGGTATTAAAGAAAAAAAATTGTATTTTGTGTATGGAATAATACATCATCGACATACCGTCTTCGTCCTCCTTTTCAAGTAGGACCTCGAGTTCCTGATCGTCGAAAGCGTGCCCGAGGGTGTTGAGGATCGTCTTCACTTTTTCCTTCTCGATCCTGCCAGATTTTGTCGAGTCGAACATGGCGAATGCCTTCCGAAGCACTGAAATGATAAAAAAAGATGACATGCAGAGGAAGAAAAGAAGCGAGCGACGTTCTCTCGTGTAAGGGAGAGCGGGGCAAAATGGCACACCGGGGCAAAACGGGATAACGAGACAAAACGCAATTCTCCAATAACTTTGGGATGGTGACGATGGTGGTACGTGGGGCAAAACGGGTTCGAAAATCCGGATGTATCGTTGGGCCAAAATGGGGCATCAAAAAATTATTGGAAAATGTGAGTTTTGCCCTCACTGTCCCGTTTTGCCCCGCTGTGCCATTTTGGACCGGTCTCCCCTATAGCAAAATGTAAAAGTTCGCTGGTAAACGAAAGATCGAGATCGCGTTCGCGACGAGACGACGACGATGACGTCGCCACGATTCCATTTTTATATCAACCGCGACTTGAACGACAACTACACTCACGCAATGCCAATTCAAATTGGCGTGCAGCACAGCCACCCAGATGAATACCAGTGGCACGGCATCGCTACGCCAGCCAATGCATCAATAATATACATCATCCAGTCTCGCACGATCATTGTTTATTTATCGAGACAGATATTCTCGCGGTTCTGCTCCTGCCCGGAGTTGCGCAAGTATGCTAAATTAGTATCCGCGAATACCGATTGGAAAACTTTTCACTGTTGTCCGACGAAAGCTACCATGCACTAGTATTACATTGCACTGTCGGTTTCAAGTTTTTTTTTTTTTTACTACAGTGCTTTCCGTTCTGATGAAAAATTGGCTTTTTAGCTGATTCGAGTACATTCGTTAAAAAAAAATAAAAAATGAAACGTTATTGAGCATACACCGTACGCTCTTTTATATACCGAGGAAACATTTTGTAAATTTTTATTTTCCCTCACATTTTTCAATCGGCAAATAAACTTTGTCATTTTTTTTTATCTCTTTCCAACACTTTAATCCAACACTCGAGGCTCTAATATTACTCCCCGTTGACTCGTTCCGCTGTCGCACGGAAACAAACACGAGGCGCCTGAACAAACGTGCAATTTTTCCTCTTGAAGCTTCGCTATAGGTATATACCGATGGCTGTGTTGGTTGCAGCAGCAGCAGCAGCAGTAGGGGCGCTCGTATACAACGAAGTAGTCAAAGTCTCGAGTGGGTCAGACTCGATGCTACTATCTCCGGCAATTGTGAACGCCGATCGAACAGGGGGAGGGGAAAATATCTCGTTGTTTTTCAGCTCTCTGGGCTCTAGTTGCTGCTCCTGCTACGACGGAGAGTCATCGGTGTCGGGGCGCCGAAGTCGTTGTCTCTCATGCGACGTAAAACGAATTCCTGTCCCTCTCCGGGCTCGCGACTATACTCATCCGGTGTAACGACCATCCCCCTATAAACCACAGCGTTGCTGTTGCAGCTTCGATTGTCGCGTCCTGTATTCGATAGCCTCGACCCTCCTTCACTTTTCCCTTCGCTGCGCCGTCGTATCTTCGCGCGATTGCCTATTCGATCCCCTTCGCGATTTTTACCTCCCAACCGTAACTCTCTCGCGCGGGCTACCGTTATTACAGTGAGATACTTTGTCGCACGCACGAGAGAATGTAGAAATAAAACGTCGGCGAGAGCCTGCGTATCGGGGTGGAGGATTCACGATGTTAACACAGTGCCAATAAACCCGACCTCCGCGTGGGCATCGAGTGTCTGCGATATCGTTATCAATTTGTTACGTTTCATGGCTCCATAATTATCTTCGGCGAATGGCCAACCCGATCCCTCCGGTGCAAATAACCCACGGTCTAAAATTCACCCCCTTGACCCAGATTATATCGCGTTATCGTTGAAACTTTGTAGCGGAAAGATTATCACCATATTAACAATATGGCGGTCTTGCTCGTTGCAACTTTATACGGCACGTTTCATACTCCGGTACATGCTAGGTATAAATCGTGACTGCACGTAGCAAACCCAATTCGGAACCGAGATGCCTCGAGTTGATTGCCAGAAGCTAATCGAGGGACCTGATAGCGAGCACGCTGAAAACTTCTACCGGAGTCTTTCAGCGATATTCGATGGCGATGTATAGACATAGCTGGACTATCGAATCGCCCGATCGATGGACACATTATCCCAGCGTCGTTTCACGTGACTACTGCGCATCGAACTCGAACAGCTATTAAGTGAACAGTCATCGACGGCATTAACCTAAGTATCCGGCCTCGCGAACTTGTCACGCACAAGTCGTGACTAGGTAGGTCGTAGGTTCATTGACTGGTTTAGCCTTGACACATTCATCAGTGATGTCAAATATTTGGCATACATATCCGTCAAAGAGAAAACTTTTTTTTCTACGGTACAGAAACAGATTTTTTTTTTTTGGCAGCAAGCATCTCAATCGATATTGTGTCACGTTTGGGCACATTGTCAACTACGGGGACATTACGTACGAAAAATTCTATAAAATGTTATCTACTTACTTTGAACGTGTTCCTGATCCTGAAACAAGAAACACCGACAATTAGTTCACCAATTTTTCGAAAGACATTAATGAAGAGCATTTAAAAATACGATTAACATAAGCGTATGGACAGGCACCATAAGAATACAGTAAAAACACCATTTTGACGATGAGCTCTCATCCGCGCAACGATCGCGAATATAGCAGACAATTAAAACAGTTACAAAATTAAAACACCACTTCGCCTAAGCGTATCTTGGACGGAATTTTGCAAGAGGGCCCTGGAGATGACGAGTGGTTACTACGTGAGACGGAGTGAGGGAGTTTGAACTAACCATTCTGTCGGGTAGTTAGAGCGCTGCCGGACTCTTGAGTGTCTCACACTAACTGGCTCCTGAGCTTGGGATAACTTTTATAACCAACCCGAAGAATCCACCTCCACGCTCCTTGAGCACATAGACCCTCTGCGTGAGGGAAAGCTTGACTCGAAGATGCCAGATCACCCCCGCCTCCGAATTTCATCTCGGTCTGTTAAACTGTAGTATAACTCGCCACGTTTCCGAGAGCTATAATGCTGCGGGCCGGAGGTGAAAACGTCAACCAATGAGAGACACCGAAAGTTTCGACCGGCGTATGGTGGCACAGGGAGACTAGGCGTGACGAGTATTACTAGCTTTAGGAGAGAAAATACCACACACGACACGAGCGCGTATCACGTGGCGATTTCGGAAGGTAACGTGCACGGGTCTAGACGACCGTATCTCCACCTATTCACGCGAAGCCTCGACGCCGAGGCTCTTAACGAGAAAGACGACGGGGGTTTTGGTGGCAGCTTCGCCCGGTTAGGCCCATTAAAAATTCGGCACTTTCGGCGAAGTCATTATAATCGTTTGCGTGAGGAACACGCTGTACGCACTGAGGCAATAATAATTTCACTGTCGTAACATCCTCGGCTCGCGCCGAGATCCTCAAGACCAGCATTTCTACGACATTGACCAATAAAATTATTTAAAAAAGGGAAGAGAGGAGGGCTTGAGACGCTGGCTGGCTGACTCGATGTTATGAGCCATTTCCTTTGTTACTCCCGTACAGCATCGTTCCGGAAGTCGTATAAGGAGAGTGAAATGAACAACGGGAGGAAGCCGGGAGGGTGTACCGGTGCGCCTCGCAGTATAACTCGCGAGTAAGAAGACGAGGGTTGCAAAAAGAATAGGCGAGCCTGGAAAGACGGTTAGAGAAAACGTCTCGTTATGCCGCTCGTTTACGCGGTCGTTCGCAACGGGTTAAGAGTCCCACGAGCTCGATAGACGCAATGTGGAAGACGGAGACGGCATCCGTCCTGCCACTTTCGCACGGTAAGTGCGTGCTTTCAAACCGTGGATAAATGGTCGCAGCCATTCGCCAAGTTTTCCGTCTAAAGTTCTTCACTTTCGCGGAGCATCGCGAAAGGCTCTTTACGAGTTTGGCTATCGCGCATGTAGGATTATTCCAAAACGATCTGGCTCACCGCGACGACCCGCAGTGTTACGACCGCAGCTCGGCAAAGAATCGCGAGGGAGAGCGCGAGAGGCTGGCAGGTGGATGGAACGAACGGTGCAGTCGTGAGCGATTGGACAGTCATTGTCAGTCTCTCCAACGAGGGTTTCTGGATAGATAGCGACACAACCGTGCTCGAAGCGGCTTTTCTCTTCTGCGTAAGATGCCAATGACTGTGCAGCTTCGCTGCCTATGTGTGTATGCCTCGGTACACCGCTCCGCAGTCTCGAATATCCCTCGAGAGATCGAAAGAAACGCGGAGTCGAGAGGCCAGTGGTGGGAGCACGGGAAGGCAGTCGAGCGAGCGAGCGAACGGCGGGTAGCTATTTCAAAACATTCCAGAGACTATGATACTGCTGCTTTCCATGCGCGACTACGCCTTCGCCGGGACCGGCGGTGCCGGATATTCCTGATTCTTTTTATCGAAAAAGCGGGCACGTTGGTAGAGGAGAGAGGGGGAGGGGGAGGGCTGGAGGGAGGGAGAGGGCGCCAAGAGAAAGAGAAAGATGTGAAGCTGAGCTGTAGCATCACCGACGAAAGCGAGCGGGACACGCTGCTATAACAAAGTACAGAGTACAGTCGAGCTTGAGCAGAGAACCGGGAAACTTAATATCGCGAAATTCCGGCACGTTGGCGAAACGGGCCCCCGACTGGCTAGCGGTAGTCAAGGTAACCCCAAGGGGGTTGCAGAAAGCCCCGCTCGCACAGAGGCAAAACCAGCATCAGGTCACGCAAAGCCTTTGCCTAGACCTTCGCCGGGCATCGCAATCGTTTGAGGATTACTACGATACGCTAGCCGTCGGTGAGTAGGTAGATACCGGCCGGTCGGCGCACAGACATTCACGCACTTGTTCTCGTTACGAATAATGAATGAATTGTAACGAGCCACCGGTTGTCGTACGTGACATCAATGCGACGGTTGGTTCGATAATCATCGAACGACTTCTGTTTCATCGCAATAAATCGCAATGTTTCATCGACGATTGTTACAGACGCTCGTTCAACGCTCAGGGTCGAGACTCTCGAGAACCGAGCAAATTGTGGAAACTGAATAATTTGGCACGCGAGCCAAGAAATCGGGCGACCCTATATACCGTTTCCCGGTCCGACCTGCCCCGGGATTCCTGGTACAGGAGTTATTGGGAAGACCAACGCTACTGGCGCTAGGCTCTATAGTTGACCCGATATATATAACTATATATATAGATATATATATAGTTATACATGTTCGTAACTGCTATTATATCGGATCATGCCGGGAGGAAGCTTAAATGCCGTTTCATTAACTCGAGGGCGGAGTGTCGTAGGAGCTCCCGGTGGCCTGTGTGTGTCTGGGTTGCGGTTCGATGTAACGTCTCGTGCGGTGCATTCGGCCTGTTTTAACCGATCCGATCGTTATTTCCCAGGAGGCCGGAAGCTCTTCAACCCCCCGGTCTATGCAGTAAGCCACGAAACATGCATATTACACGCGTTTCTCGTATATCGCGGAGCGGAGGAGGCGAACTCGCAGACGGCCCGCCCAAGCATACCGGCGAGAGGTGCTCTCCAGTTGCATCAAATTAGCACGAGAACTCGACTGATTAATGAACTCATCGGTAATTCATGGTAGCCTCGGATACGAAGGCTCGGAAATATATACGAGCTTTCGACAAGATGGACTTCCTTACGTAAATCATGAGAAAATTTGCGATAGTTTACCCTTATCGGTTTCCGTTGGCTGTAGTGGGAAAAGATAAGGATATTGCTGTGTTGTTCGCCCTGTCGTCGAGATCAATGAAGACAAATTGAGCGGCTACCTCGGAAAAGCCTGTAACTGGACGCCCCTTAACTGCGCGAGAGTCTGAATTACAATCGGCAAGGGGCGTTCACTTAGTTACACTTATTTATAGACAAACGCTTTTAGGTCGTTGAGGCTAATTAATTGTTCTTTACCCGTCGACCCAGATAGTATTCTTTTCTTACAACAGAATCTGCGACCAGGGCAGTTTATCTCAACTAACTTGATTAATCAGCCTCTATCGCCGCCAACCTACATCGCTACTCGCGAAACTAGCGAACGGTTGTTAATTGTTCTCAGCCCGATACCATATCAGCTGTCAGCTGCCAGTTATCAGGTAGTCGATTGCGGAGTAGCAAGTTTACAATACAATTTCAATTTACGGATTTGTACAGTACAAAGCATGCGAGGATGTGGGAAGGGAATAGTGCGAAGGGAAATGTCACAGGCTGAGTGGCACAGGCTGTGTCGCGGCAGCTCATAAGCATCAAGGGGAAAACAATCAGTTGATTGCGTTGCCACATAGAAGCGGGACTCTGTCGACTGAAGGCCCCCTCTATGCTACAACCTTGTGTTCCAACGGCTTTGAGGACTCCAAATGAATTCCATACTCGCCTCTGACAGGGTCAAGCGGATATGAAATTTTCGACCAAATCGAAAATACTTTTTCAAGAGATATTTACCTTCCGCACCAATTTATAAACTGAAATTGAACACAGCTTGAACCCCTCCCGCACGATAACTGCGATACTTTAGATATTGATTGTCAGTTATTAATTCCCAACTGTGCATTTCAATAGCGTGTAATTTACGTTATGTCTGTAGCTGAAATAATTGTGTTTATTGGGTTATAAATCGTGCAGTTAAAAAAAAAGTCTCGACCGCAGCAACGACGGTATGAAAAATGTCTTCGTTACTGGATGCAGCCAGTTGCCACTGAATACATTCACGGTGAGGACGAAAATAAAGCATGCAAGCCCCCGAGCGATAATGCCTGGCGAGTAAAAGTTGAATAATGGGACCTGCTCAGCGCGCTGTCCGGGGAGTCGAGGAGAATACTAAAAAAAACCAACGTTCGCTCATTGTTCCCGGGAAGCACAGCATTATCCCGATGGGGTGTACAATGCCTCTGGATGGGACAGGTGACCGCGTTCGGTCGCGGGCTTATGATCCTTCCGTTCGTCCGACCACGTCCCTCGAGACAATTTATACAGCGAGGCCTGCCAGTTCCGATGTGTTTCAAGAAATTTTCCGATGTCTGACACATTTTCTTCATCGAACGTTAATCGGAGGTCGGAGTCGTGAATATCAATATTCATGACCGAATCCGAGATCGGTCCAGTTCAGTGGCAAAAGTCAATTCGGCAACGTTTCACTTTGCATAAAAGATCATATTGGCGAGAAGATGTGGAAGGGGAACATGGCAATATCGATAAATCCTCCCAAGCGTGAGAAGGCGCAGAAAGCCTCGGCGGCGTAGACAGCCACGGGGGTAGACACGGATAGGCACTCTGCGAAAAAAAAGTAAAAGAAGAAACCCGTCACGACTTCGCGCATACCTTCACTTATGAATTTTATCTGAAAGGGAAACTGGGCCGCGAATAATCTTAGTATGTTATTGGGTGCAGTCTAGTTTATGGGAGCTCGCGGATCAAGAGCGAATTCACGACAATTATGTTGTGACTTTGCGAGCGAAACTCTGGACAGTTCTATTTTCATTCATCCAGAGCTTCAGGAGAACGTCGTTTTTTTCTCTTGAAAATCAACGCAGGTTTCTGAGTCTCTAACGAGGAGCCTTTGGTTATTCGGCCGTTCGCGACGTCTCGAATGACTTAAGCGAGTCATAATCTTTCCATAGGATAAAGGCCTACTGAGCTTGCAGTATCCGATGCGTTCGGATGAACGTTCAATTATTCGCAAAGTTGGCCACCCCGTACGTTCGTCAGTACTACGACGTTTGCTGTTTATGCGACAGTGCCACGCAGTCCCGCGTGAATTGTCGGGTTGCATGTATACACGCGCTCAAATAGCCGCGAAAATGGCAGAGAGCAGTGTAACGTCGGCTTTGATCGTTCGAGCAAAACCCATCGAGAGAATCTCCTCGACGTTCACTTTTTTTCGCTGAGCTTTACAGCACCAGCGAAAACCCACTTTTTTTACTTTACGCCGCAGCGAGTTTAACGGACGACGCAGAGAGCGGAAACACTATCCAGGAAAAAAAAAATCTCGGTCGCCAGAGTGTCGACGTTCCCACGCATGGATGCAAAACATATTCTGCGGAACATAATGCACAACAACACGAGTGTAGATGTATATAGAGAAGAGCGTGCTGAAGCGGAGTTGGGGGAGGGGGGCAAAATGGACCGTTGTTGACAATTTTTCAGAGGACAAAAAAAGTCTCATCTCGAAAGTGGAACACCAGTCCGTTTTGCCCCGGGGTTCCGTTTCGCTCTCCCCCAACATAACACACGAATACTCGGTAATGCCGAAACGCGGCGACGTGCAATGGCTTTTAGTTAGGATTAGAGAGGGATCTCAAATATGCTTCAAGTATATTCGAGGGAACCGAGGATTCATCGGTATTTATTGGCGAATGCATTAAGAACCCGCGTGTAGGGCAGATGTTCCTTGACGCCTATACGTAGGAAAATTTCCCATTCGCGTTGGAAAAGTTACTCGATTCCAGTGGAAGGGGGGACGAGGAGATACGCGGGAGGGACGGTGTGTTCAAGTTGCGATCGCTGATGCCCCAGTTTGCCGGAAGCATTATAGCGCCGTAGCGATGCGAGACTTCGATATATTTCCGAAAGTGAACCCGTGGAACAGCGTACGCGAACTTACGCCGCTGTCGCAACGAAACACTTGTTTTTACATTTCCCAAGCGATGAGCTCTCCGGTCCTACATGTAACAGTTCCAGCATAAGCTGCAACTGTCCTCGTAATTCACGGGACTCAATGCGACGTCGCAATCGCTACGAACTACCACTATTACGAAAACGATTTAGCACGGGGACGACGTTAAAAACGAAGCGGACAACTTAAGCGCCGTTTAGGCGTCACGAGTCGCCCTGCGGAGATTCGTTTCTCCTATAGTGACGAGGCACTGTTTAGACAAGGATAAAGGGCACATAACAGGAACTCTGACATTTCCGATGGGTGCACTTATATTGAAATGAGGGAAAGTTTCTTTCCGGTACTTTCAATTCTGGAATAAATTACTGGTGTTTTAACGTATTGTAATGTTTTCATGAATAAAGCAATGAATATGTAAGCGGCGGAAGATTTCTCATGATTTACGAGGCACCTCATGTAAGTTCGATCCAATACATCGCTGCAATACAAGCCGATCCCTCATCCTGCTTCGTCCCCGCTCAGAAAGCGCATAGATGAGGGTGCAGTATTTCGAACGACTGAACGAGCTGACGAAGTAGTGTACGACATTGTGCGCAAAACCCAACGAGACTTCCATTCCAACTTTTATCCCTTTTCGTTTTCCATCGCGTCCTCAGAAAATACCCGTATTTGGCAGTTGCATAAGTCTAGAGTGCTACAGAAACTGCTGACGCGCATCACGCGAGATAAATGAAAGTTACTAACACGCAATTTTTGTTCCATGTTCTCTCGCGCAGGCTCGCAACAAACCGGCTGATGGTGTTGGCCACGTGAATCAAAAAGGTGCCAGCGGCCAGAAAGCTCCGGTTGGCGGACAGAAGGGAGCGCCGGGAGCGAAGGGCGCCGCGAAACCGGCGCAGAAACCATCCGCTCAGAAGGGTCAGGTTAAGGTAACGCCGAAGGCGGCTTCCGTCAAGACTGGCAAGAACAAGAAGAAGGGACAGAGACAGCAGCACGATCTTATCGTCACCATTAACCTGGTGAGTTTCGAACGTTGGAACTTCGTAGTCCATTTACAGCAAAGTACCTCTCAGGCTCACTGAATATAGCGATAGAATAACGGGCCCGGTGGTGTTATTGCATGGTGAGATTAGATTGTAAGGACTTATCGAATGGTCGAGCGTAAATTGATTCGAGGGAAATTCTCCGGCGAGATGAAGATGGCTCATTGATACGGCGGTCTCGAGGGAGGGCTTCGAGGAGAAGCATCTCTCTGAGAAGGAGACCAACGCCTCTCTTTCACTGTGATCGGGCTATTCTGTGGCCTCTTGGCAATCATCGCGGCTCCGAGAATGTCGTAACGGCCGCGCGTGAAGGAGGGGGCCAATGGGGAGGAGAGTTATGTTAGTGTTTCTTCTCAAACTAAAAATGTTCCGAGCTTTGGGTTCAGTCGGCGACACAGAAGCACTTAATAAAAATGATGCATCCGAGATATAAAGTACAGCATCCGCGAAAAGCGTTGACTCCACATTTGTCAGTGTCTCCGGCTGTAATCGATGATTACATTTTTTAACAATATTACCGTACGAGAGCACGTGGAATGGCCAAGGGCAGCGCCACGATTCCGTGGGGTTGTTATTCAAGGCCATGAACGATGATCGCCACTCTCTCACACACGCGTGTGACGTATCGCTACGGCATTTCATAGCGAGTCGAGCCGTTCCCATCTCTCTCTCTCGCGACGCCGACGGCACTTTTGCGTCGCGACGTTCCCGCTTCCGAAAATAGCTGCCGCACGCTTTAGCTGGATTGTGGGTGGCATGTACGCCCGGCTGCGGCTGCCCGGCTACGTGGCGACACATCTTTCTCGGGTCCGGCTTCCATCGGAACACACATCGAGAGAGGGAGAGAAATAAAGCGAAGATGCGTACGGTGGAAGGAATAAGAGCTGCCGAAGATTCGGAGCTATCGAGTTCGACGACTGATTCTCGCAGTAATGTAGCCACCTAAGGCACCAGAAGCTGCGAGAAGAACATACATCGTGGTCCACTCATTTCTACCCGCTTTATCTAAAGTATCTCCGATACCGAGGCTGTGGATAAAGCGGAAAAAAATGAGATCGAGAAAGGACCGGAGAAGGTGGTGCACGTAGAGTGTGCAAGAGTCGGTCGCTTAAATGTGACCCACTTGGATAGACTGCGGCAATGATCAATCGATAGGTCCTTAGCACTCGACTGGCGTTCGCCAAATGTCTGCTGACACACCACCTGGCCAGCTCTCATTCGCTATATATCCGTGTAAATACAAAGCATACATACATACGATAGTTGTATACCGATCCGTGTACACACTGCAGCTGTGCATCGCGAGGACGCCTTTCCATTTCACGAGGATCCAAAGCAACGCGGTATTTCGCATTGAAAACCGCGTCTATAGTCTCCTTGCAAAATACGCGGAACGAGGAGGAAAACAAATGTCAGCGATTTCATTCCCGGAGCCCATTAAGCTTATCTCTCATGTCGGGAATTACTGTGGGAGTAAATTAATGGACAATGGCGACCGAAATACCGGGATTTTCGGGGGAGACTGATTTTATCAATTTGGACTTGGGGCTGCATTTTCTGTGTCACGCAGTTCACGTAATCGCCTTCACGCAGGCGATATAAAATGATCAATGGAGTTTTATGGATAAATCACCGTTAGTGATATCTGCTTCTATCAGTTTCTATCTGCTTTTATCGACGGTCGGCGAGTGTTCGGACACGTCGGTATCGGACGAGTACAATCCGATGGATTCGTACACGCACCGGCATTAATAGAATTCGAAATTTGGCATTGAGAGAATCGGCCCAGCGGCGCATAACTCTGAAGGGGACACGAGTCGGGATACGAAGCTCCACCGTGTTCGCCGCGCGCCAGCGAAACAGCCAATCGCACCGACAAGCCGACGGGTTAAAAACGGTCGAAGGCCGATCCGTAGACGATCTATGCCACAGCGACGAATGTCATCTTTTCGTTTCGAAGTTTCTCGTTCGGATTTTACTAGTAAACGTACTACTACGTAGTATTTCTTAAATCGTCATCGCGGTCTGACACGCCAAGAGAACCGCGCGCGTGTGTTTTGTTTGTATGTTATTGGTTTTTTTTTTTTTTCATTTTTCATTTTCCGATCATCGCTTTCAAGTATACCGGACAGACCGGACGTCTCAATCCGGCACAGGAGAGCGATGATGTTTGTTTAATCGTGAGACGGATACGCGAAACGTGCGATACGTGTGCTTGCGATCGCGTTTGTTTGAACTCACGCCTCCATCGTTTCTCTCTCGGCTACGATAAACGGGCAGGTTCGGCATCTCGAGCTTTTTTCTTCTTTCAGCCACCTGCGTTCCGCTGAGACCAAGGATTTTTCTTCTATTTTATTTTTCAAGGAAAGACGTTGCAATTCTCTGGATTGTCGGCTTCGCGAAGTTATCCTTGATAATTTGCTCCAATTACCGACGGAAACGATTTGGAAATTCTATTCGCGATGTCGGAAAATTTCTCAGCCTTAATTAATAATCCCTCGAATGAATTTGTCGAAACGATGAATATTCTCGGGGATTAACGGGAAAACTGAATTCGAGCGAAGTTACGCTAAGACCGCCACTTCTCGCGTTCTCCGAAACTCTGATCGGCTCAGCATCGGTTACTTTATCTCCTTTTTCCTCGCTGAATATTTCATTCGCCCGAGGGTCCTTCATTCGAAAAGTCCATGCGCAAGTCCGCGCTTCCTCTGAGCCTCGTTGCTCGTCCGTTTTTTACACTCCGCTTGCCGGGCTACTCTATATATGTCTGCATCGTACTCCCGGCCGGCAACGACTCAACACACCGTAGTGCCCGTTGACTTTGTTAGAAAACGAAACGGGAAAATATAGCGAAGACCCGGGGAAACATTCGGGAATTCTGGCTCGGGGACCAGCCAGCTAGAGAGAACTCGGGCGGACTCCGGCGAGATGCGCCAGTAATAAATGTAGCCAACGGCAAACGTTCCGACACGGCCGAAGAGCCGAGGAGTGAGATAGAAGTCATCGCGACGAGGCACGGTGTTAACGCGTTTCGCTCGCGACCGGTTGATCGACGCATTTTTTTTCAACAAAAAATTTAAAGAATCTGCACAGAACGCGAATTTTTTCACGGTCAAAGAATAACTCTCGCGTTTGACGAATTGGACGAGAAATAAAGGAAAACAGAAAATTAAAACGAGTCTACACACCACGGAGGCGGAAGTATTCATGTTCACTAATACGCAATCCGTGGACGCGGCAGAGGAATTAAAATCATTCGTTTTTCAAGAGGGCTTAGCCGGCGAGTGTAAATAAATAACGTGAAGAGGGAGCAACCGGCTGTGTGAGAAGCTTAAAAGTGTCAAGTTGAGATTTTCTTTTTTTATCTCGCGATGGCCGAGTCGGAGAAAAAATATTCATCCGCGTACGGAAAACTGAGGCGACTGACCAGCAAGATCGATGGACAGATCAGGCAAATAGGTGTGAGTTCCTTTTTTAACGCCAAACGGTAGACGATTTTCTTGAGTGTCCGCAGCATGGGGTGGGTTCGCGATAGTATGAAATTTATTTGGATATATCCATACGAATTCTTTGGCACACACACTTGGCGGTGCCGCCGCAGCTACTGCAGGGGAGGGAAAGTTACTACCGTGGTTCCAGTAGTAACGTCCTGCCATGATCAGACTCGCTGGGGACACGAGTTTTGGACATTCAGGACCGCGGCGAGCGTTTCGTATGTGCTTCACTGCATGCATCCGCAGTTTCTCGTTTCACGAGAGTTTCTACGAGCTTACGCTGGTAACGGTTTTCAAAACGTGAGTGACCCAGTTCTTCGGCCCCGACCTCGGGTCTTCGCTCCTGCTTCAACCGCAATGGTAGATTTTGAAGACAAGGAGTGTAGTCTCTGCACTTCGGTTGTCACATAGCCGCAAAGAATATTTCTCTACTTCAATCCTAATTCGATCGGCCTATCGTATCAGCCTACCCATAAATTTGCCAGTGGAAATAAGAAAAAAAAATCCCTTTCTCCCTTTTCGTACAGTAACAGCAATCGATTGTCCGACAAGCTACCAAAAACCTAAAATTGTTCATTTCGATTGGCCACAATTTTCACTTTTGTAACTCCACTGACCACGAGAGATCTACGACTGTGTGTTGTCATCATCGCTCCGTCGATATTTTGGGCGCTTAATGGTCCGCGAAACAAACTTGTACGAGCAAAACTACAACGACGAAGGAGAAACAAGGCTATCGACTTAACGTTAAAAGGGTCATAAACGTTCTGTTCATTCGATACTGGAAGCCTTGAACAAGCATGAGTAGCGGTTGTAGGATTTAGTAGGTATTCGGTCGCCGGAGCGACACACGTTTTACACCCCTGTACTCTAATCTGTCAGGCTGTATTTATAGACGTGGCAGGTTGCCGGAAGTGAACGAGACCGCGCGCGGGGAGTTCTTCTTCCGCAACGCGAGTAGTGCACGATACGCGCACATTCATCGAGATTCCAATAATTTATTGGCCGTATAGAGCTATAGACCTATAGAGCTATAGTTCCGACGATGTATATATGTTTGTATATCTCTTCTACAGCTTTCGCATCGAATCTACCCTCACTCTGCCTCGCGGTTTACTCCTATAAAACATAACCAGTTACAGAACTGCTTCCCACCCCCCCCCCCCCCCCGTCGTATCAACACTGCGATGAATGAATATACAACGCTCTGTACGCCGATTCAATCCCCGGATACGCCTTCCCGACGAACTAACGACCCTTAATGAAAACAGATTTTCCTTTTAGTTCCTGCACTCCAATAATTCCGGAATACGGAGGGGAATTTACGGAATTCAAAAGTTTATCGAGACGATGTTATGTTCCTTGAAAACAACAGCATCAGCGCGCTTTGCGCGTTCCAAAAAGTTTTTAAATGATCAATTGTTCCGCGTTGAATACGACTCCAACGACGTTTTTGTTCTAAAGTTAAGCGGTAGGTTGGTAATCGCAAAAAAACATCTTGTGTTTTGAAGGTTCTCTCCACTTGAACGAACGCTGATTTATGAAATCCTCTACCGGAATCACTACTGAGGTGTGAGGTCGCTTTTTGCTGCAATAATTAAAAACGATCGGTACATATTTTGTCCTACGATAAAGATGTTCTTCAACAATAGTCCGTACGATAGATATAGCCAAAAAATTTCGTCAAAGCCAGTTCCGTTCAGACTGTGCGTCCTGTTACAAAATGCAAAGTAGTGCGAGTCAACGTTCGTCCGGCGTTTCTACCTTGACCGAGTAAACACCGTCGAGAAGGTGTCGTACTCGCAGTCGTGATTCGTCGTGATTCGACAAGGACATTCTAATAAAAAAAATGTCAATGTTACTAATACATTTATTTACCCAGATCTCATGTTCAATAAATATTCTTTTTGTAATACGTGCGCAAAAAGTCCCACTTTTCTGTAGATTTTTTTTTCTTTATATAGTTAGGAGGGGAAAACAAATTAGAAATGTTATTAATAAAGTTTCACTGTCCATAAGAAATAGGTAATTTTTCGGTCGAGAAAAACACAACTCACTGCAGCATCTCCTCAACTTCATCGCGCTCTGTTCATAGAGCTAGCGATGCGTGTAGCAGATTGACAGATTTACGCGGCTTAGCTTAATGAACCAATTAAGTCGTGAGGTACGAGCAAGACGCTGCGACACCACGCATTATTAATAATCCGGGAAGCGGGAGAATCTCAGAGTCACAGGTATAGCGTTACACCGTGAGACGGAAGACAGGCCTGCGGAGTACCAGTTTTCCGTGCGTTTATAGCAGGGCAATCGGCCAAAGCCCTCTCTCCGAAGCGCAACCACTTCCTTCTGATTTTAGTATGCCCAACGGTGTAGGACATATACTTTAGTCTGGAGAATCTCGTTAACCGGCGGTGCTGTACGCAGTTTCAATTACTAGGCCATCGCGGCGCCGCGATATGGCGGATGATGCGAGCTATTCCAACCAGTATCACAAACTTCGACGTCTCACTCTCGAAATCGGTTGTCAAATAAGGGATTTTTGTGTACGTTTCGTATTACTGATTTATCGTGGCCTCGCGAATTTCCCGCTCGTCGCTGGGATTCCCGGCCCGTTTAATTATCGGATTTATAATCGTGCCCTTCAGAAAGCTTCTTCTTGTAACGGGTAGTGATAAGTTAATAAAAGAAATTCGATATTTTCAAGGCCGTCGAAATGAACTTCGAACTTTTTCGCGTGTAAAATTTGTGTCTGAACATTAGTTATCACGACGATGATGATCATTAAGATTTTTCTGTTACAGTCTGAGTATGGACTCACGGAGGATCAAGTTGCGGGTAAGTTTGAAACATATCGTATCATCCTGAGAAATGTGTGTCTGACTGGAAATGCAGATAATTTCCATTTAACCCTTCGAGTGGATATATCTGTGGCGAATCTCAAACTGCACGCGTGGGGTCAAAAATTCGCATCGACCGATTAAACATGCACTTTTATTTGTAGAAAAAGAATTCAAATTGAAAAAGTTTTAATTATTGACATGAATCGTTAAAAGTTAAAACGTGCATGAAGTGCGCAATAATTTACATCGTGATTTTTGAATCATAATGACCCCGTGTGCACTGGGAGGGTTAAATCCATGGCGATTGCATAAAGCATTTCGAGGCTGCGTGGAGAAAAACACGAGTGATACCGCAAACTCTGGCTTTCCGTACCGCGTAGCTTACCTTGGATGTGTACACGACCACTTACATACGTAAATATGTACAACATTTTGACCCAGTCGCATTATAACCCGCGAGATGGGCTTTTCCGCAGGCCGCCTGAGACTCGAATCCCTCACGATTTCCCCGGACGCTATATAAAGCCGGCTGTATTCCCGGGCGCAATCGAAAAGTTTTTAATTGCGACTCACCCCTCCAGTTTACGGATGTTTCTTTTTTTTATAATTACTTTTTAGGAGTGTTAGTCGAGTAGGATGAAATTGGTCAATTAATACTTACAAATTTTTCACAAAGTTTAATTCGACGAATATTTATTTACTGTGAATCAGGCAGAACGAGTGTAGTGAGAGCTCTCATATTAATGACTTCGATGTGTCTGCACAGCGATATTTGCGCCACCAGGAAAAAGAGAAAAATCATTTGGGCGATATAATTCTGAAACCGTTTCTGTAAGCCCTTGGCTGAAAACCGCGGTGTCGCGAAGCCTTTGGAAAACCGAGGACTTTCCAATCGAAACCAATGCTGAGAATACGATCCTTTGCTTTTCATGCGCATCGATGAAGTGCCACAGCTATTCATCGTCGAACTGCGGCTTCGGGGCAATAGATATCTCGGTACAGTAGAGACTCTCATAAATTTACACTAAAATTATACGAGGATCAATACCAACAGAGATCATTTTCTTGCAGATCGAGCAACTTTTGTTTTACCTCGAAAATATATTTTCACGACACAAGAAAGTATGCTTGCTTTTTCGGAACTCTATAAAGAAACGTGTTTACTTTTTTCGTACGTGCTTTACGTGTGTAATATCTTTTAACGTAAAAACGAATGGCGCTGCCGTTTGTACAGCTTTTAGTATATGTGGATATAATATTATTGCACCGAATATTTTAAGATTGTATGTGCAAGGGTCAGTACAATATGCCACGTGTCCATATCGGGGTGATATGGTCAGTAAAAACGTTTTATTTTTATTTTGGCGTCTGAAACATTGGACGGAGGCAATTATTGCCTTTCTGTAGTTCATGTAAACTACATCAAATAAACTAAGACATGATTTGTGCGACTATCATTATTACTGCAGCCTTATCACTCGTAGAGTCTGGGTGATTACTTCAGTTCGGCATTTCTAGAGTTGGTTAAGACCAACATTTTAAGGTTTTTTTACCTTAAACCTCCAATTTTCATTGTTTAAAAAATCATGGCCATATCACCCCAACTTACCCAACACACACAGCAATCGGTACAAGATAGCGCGCCGATTTAGGAGGACCTCTACTGTATACGCACACGCCGCGCCTGTGGCATCCGGATGATGCCACGTCGGAAAAGAGTGAGGAACGCGGTCCATTGCATCGACTGCAGCATGCACTGTTTCTCTGTGTGTCGAATGAAAAGCTCGATACGCGAACCGTCAATTAACCATTTTATTAGCCTCGGCCGTGCGCATAGGTGGCCGTTTTTGAACAGAGACGAAACTAAAAAAACAAAATGAACGACCCCTCCCCCCCTCGCCTCGCGACGTAGGATTAATTGCTTTTCGGTTGATGTACCGTTGCCCGAATCATCGATATTCATGAATCCGGCCGCGTTTCATCCTTTCGTCTCTCCCTTTCGTCTCCTCCCTCGCCTCTTCCCCTCCCCTACGCCCGGAACATAAAAAAACCTTCGATAGTTTTTGTGACGATTAAACGGGATGAAAAAGTGGACAACGCTCGTGTCGTACACGACACTCGTACAGCCCAGATTCAACCCCTATATGTACAACTATAAATGTATCCACTCTACCGCGACCCGGCCACTTAATCTCCCGCGTGTGAGAAAAAATAATCGTCGGACAATGGTGTAATAACCGTTCCTAGAGACTCGAACCTTTCGCCAAAATGCGTACGTCGCAAGAAAGTCACACCTATACAATACCCTAAATCTCATACATTTGTACGTCTTGCATTTAAACCGACCTCGGGTGTCCGGGAATAAATTTCGTCGTACGAGCGTATAGACCGAGGGTCTAAACATCGGGCGGGAACGGGTACAGTTGGGCCGAGTAGAGCACACAGGCCTGCGTGTTGGCTATACGTGCGAATGGATGCCGCTCGTTGGATTTATAAGATCACATTTCTGGAAGTATGATGGTGTCGTATCTGGCCAAGTGCCCGAGTTGCCAGACTCTAGATATGTGCAAACAGAAACACACACACACTCACACAAACAGTCACAGGACCACGAACAGAGTACAGTAGAAATTGCTAGCTGATCGTGAGGTCTTGCAGCGAGAGATTTCTTGGCGCAAAGATGTATCGTCGACCAAGTATGAAAAGGTCGTAATTCCTGTTCATCAAGACGTGGCTTCCGCCCTTTTAATGCTCAGCCGCCGATACATGTTTCTATAGGGTATACATGTGATACTATTCTCAAAGTGTGCTCGTACATATGTAGAAAAGTGGTATTACTCGCGTGATTAATAGGCGTCTCTATTCGCGCGAATTTCGCGAATTCGCAAGCTCTCGCTTGCGCTCGCTTTTCTTATCTGGTTCTCCCTCTCCCTTGAGAGAGCGGGAGTGTGTACTGTGCGTTTGCCAGACAAAAGCGTCGTCGCTATCCTGTCTCCTATGCATTCTCGCCCACCCCCCCCCCCCCCCCGTCATGCTCTCCACAGGGGGTTGAAACGCACCAATTTCGCTGCCAAGAATTCGCCCGCGAATCTTTTCCCCTCCCCTAAAATCGTACGATATTATTTATACGAGAGGAATTCGTACTCGGTACTCGAGTCGATCGGATTCTTCGCAAATTTGCGGTCTCACGGTAAACATCTCCGCTCTCCTCGTTAATGACTCCAAGTATCGATCCGATATGTACGTGCACAACTTAATTGTCCATTGATTTATTTTATTTTATTTTATTTTACAGATTTCAAGGAAGCGTTCATGCTGTTTGACAAGAACGAAGATGGAACGATCACGATGGCGGAACTCGGAGTGGTCATGCGCTCGTTGGGTCAGAGACCGTCGGGTAAGATTTCAAAAAAATCCACCCGCGAATTTCTCCAAAGGTATTGAATATCCCGACACTGCACCTTTTTGTGGGGTATTGAAGAGTGGCGCGCGTATCGTCGAATATAAGCAGTGTAGACCGTAATGCCGATACGGAGAGGTCAATCGGTGCCTGAATATCGGCTCGACTCTTGTTCGATTCCCCTCGCTGATTGTAACGAGAAGGGATAGGAGTTACGGATTCGGCCGTTGCACACAGGAAACGTTGCGGATGGGGCGAAGTGCATCCCTTGTGAACGAAACCACGAGAATTCGCTTGTGTACGGGATTGTAACGGTTCGATGAAACTGGGCCAGCCACCAACGTCCATTTCTATGCGTATTATATGTATCGATGTAACGCCGAATATGCGATATATCGATTTTCATTAGGGAAGAAGGTATTTATTTATTTATTTTTTTTCATTACAATCAACGCTCGTGTATCGATCGAGTATCGGATAGTATTTCAGTAGAACGGTAGGAGAAAGCGGGTCAATACGGATTCATATCGTCCAATTGAATGGAGACTTTTTTATGTGCCGCGAAAAATTGGTAAAAATAGATAGAGCCCGTTTTGCCCCGGGCTTTCGTGCCGCCACGCTCTCCCGAAAATCGAGTCTCCGAGCTTCGCTCTTTCATCAGCACGGATTTTATTCCCGCCGGATAAAAGAAATTGGAAACTCGTGCAAAGGGCTGGTTAGCAAGGCAGAGGGAAAAGATAAACCGAAAAAGTCATCACCATTATTGTTTAACGAGCCCGGGCGGGGGTTTGAGATTAGAGCGTTTGCAATTCGTTCGTTAACGCTATGTACCGTGAATTAATTAACACGTTTATTCTTGACGAGCCGTGAATTTCATTCGCGTCGTTGTTAAAGGTTTTTGCCGAGGGGAAAGAGTCGCGAGCGTGACACATGTGCATCTCTACCAGAGATATAACAGTGTCAAATCACGACGGTACCAGAATACTAGTCTCTGCCCAAACTCGACCATTATGCAGCTCTATCAGATAACAACTCTATCAATGCGAATAGCAGTTTACAACTCTACCGCATTACAACTCTAGCAGAGTGCAACTCTGCCGCGTTACAACCCTAGCAGAGTGCAACTCCAGCGGAACACAACACTCCAGCGATGAATTTCTTTTGCCGGAGAATTGTATTCTGGTAGAGATGTAGCACGGTAGAGATTTTCTCGAAGGTCTGTATTCTGGTAGATCTGTCGGTAGAATTTTATAAGAAAAAATCATTTTGGGACGGCAAGAATTTTGTTACCATAAACCATTTACCTGCTTAACATAGGGACAACAAAATATTTTACTGTGGCAGCAAATATTTTGCTGTAGCAACCAAATATTTTTGCTGCCACAACAATAAATTATTAACGATCTACATTTTGTTAGAGAAACAGAACTATTTTCTCCGTGTAAGTCCCTGTTCGAACTGGTAGACTTGATATCTATGAGATTTGTGAACAGATTTAAATCGATTGGAGTTGTGTTATAGTAGGGTTTGAGCCAAGGCTTGTATTCCGGTGGTGTTGTGATCTGGTAGAGTTATATCTGTCGGAGATGTAAATGTGCCTTGTTATCTGGTAGAGTTGCGGGCAGTTTTAAATCGGGTATAGATTTTATCTAGTAGAGTTGTATTATGATAGAGTTTGGCTAGAGACTCGTATTATGATAGAGTTTGGCTAGAGACTTGTATTATGATAGGGGAGAGCGCGGCAAAATGGCACAGCGGGGCAAAACGGGATTGAAAATCCGGATGTATCGTTGGGACAAAATGTGGCATCCAAAGATGATTGGAAAATTGAGTTTTGTCCTCACTGTCCCGTTTTACCCCGCTGTGCCATTTTGCCCCGGTCTCCCCTAGAGTTATATCTGGTAAACATGGAAACGTGCCGGGGTTACCGGGTTATTAAGTTAAAAAAAAGAAAAAAAATTGAAGTGACGAAAACTGCGGTCTGTCGGTGCCTCCACGGCAATTTATTTTGATTGGATCGGTGCGATGTACTGGATTTTACAGAGACGGAGCTACGAGACATGGTGAACGAGGTCGATCAGGATGGCAATGGTACCATCGAGTTCAACGAGTTTCTACAAATGATGTCGAAAAAGATTAAAGGTTCCGACGGCGAGGACGAGCTGCGCGAGGCATTCAGGTAGCTGTAATTGCATCAACTTGAGATCTGAAGAACCATATTAGAACCATAGTTCCCCGATAGTCCAATAACGTAATTTTACCATATAGATCGTGTTAATCAATCGTATCGTATCGTTGTATGTTGGCTTCAGAGTATTCGATAAAAACAACGATGGACTTATATCGTCGATGGAACTGCGGCACGTAATGACGAACTTGGGAGAAAAACTGTCGGAGGAAGAGGTGGACGATATGATCAAGGAAGCCGATTTGGACGGAGATGGAATGGTCAACTACGAAGGTGCGCCGTAAATGTATAATTGACACACTGGCGCCACGTGACATTTTTCTTGTTAAAAATCTTTATCGTATTTCATTTGACAAGGTCCCTGATCTTTACGACTCTTTGCAGAATTCGTGACAATTCTGACATCAAAGAATTAGCTTGGGCGGAAGGCGGGACCGGAAGTCTACGATATCAAGACAATGGCAACGAAGACAGTTCGGGTCCTTTCGAGGATCTTGCGGAAAGGCAGTCGCGTTACCGCGGAAGCCTCGAAGCTACCGAAGACGAAGTGAGAGAAGTGTCCAAGGACGATGCGACGAGAGCTGAGATAAAGAAACCGACGGGAAAAGAGAGATAACATTAAAGAGGAAAAGCCAGCCCGAGGGCCTTCGAATCGGGGAAAACCGTGCGGAAGGCACGTACTCGCGTTCTCGTTACGCTCGAGTAAACGCTCGTTTAATTTTCACCCGATCCTCCCAGCCGTAATCTCTTCGTGCTCGAGACAAATACGGTATATTATTGTTAGTACAAACGCTGTGAGATCTATTAAAGCACACGCCGAAGGCAATGAACGTCGAAAAGTACGGCGGATGAGAGCAAGAAAAAAAACATGAAGAAAAAATCGCTAACGAATTAAATACCACGCTCGAGACGTTGCGCTTGAAACGAAAAAAAAACAAAAACATTTTGATTAAAACAATATATATATTTATTATTCATCAAGGCGCAACGAGCCTCTCGCGACTTTGACGAAGACGCGAAATTGTTTCTATAATTATTTTTCGAATTCGTTTGTAATTTTTAAGCTAGTTGTATTTAAGAACAAGGTTGCTACTGAAACAATCAACTGAGCTTCGGTTAGCGTACCTACTTGATGCGTATGCTATGTCGTTACAATCACACTGAATCATCTCAGACCGGGACAAAAAAAAAACGTATTGCTAATAAAAACAAAAATTTAAAAATGGTGTTTGATATTGGTGCAATCTCTCGCTGAGCTTGGAGTGAGTCTCATTGTCCATTATAAAAAAAATTTAAATAAACAATTTAGGATCGGTACGATTGTGCGGCACGCTTTCGCTCCGCATTTGTACACGACAATTTCAGAAGTTGAAATACACGTGAGAGCATTCATTTATTAACGCGGTACTACTCTTCACGATAAATTAGAAGGTCCGATCAATTTCGGGTTAATTAAAATATTTTTTTCGATGAAAACGAAAACACAACGGATAAGTAAAATCGGATCTCCTGTATACGACACGATGGGTGTCGCAATGCTTTTTCTTTTTTGCTAATATCTTTCAATTCTCTCGTCACTCACCCTGCTATAAACATTTTCCCACGTTGTAGATTCCCGCACTTAGATATCATTATAAGTTAACGACAGCTAAAACAGCCTAGGGTGAGGATAAATATGTAGCGAGTGTGTAGTCACGCTCAAGTAAACATTACATTCACGTATTTAAAAAAGTATGTATTATTAATGATGAAAAAAAGCGTGAAGTACTAATGAATATTGATGTAGTTAACGTAGTGTGATTGATCGTATTGGTGTGTGGCATCGATATTTTCATGATTCTAAAGAAACGCGGCTGATGAGCAAACATAAAAAAATTAAGGAAACGACAGCATATATTGAAAAAAAAGAAAAAGAAGCATATACGTATACTTTGCAGTACATGATCGATTTATATACTTGAAAAATTGCAGACCCGAAAGGAATAAATAAAAAAAAACGAGATGGAACATTGTTATTATCATCGGTAACGTCGATGACCCGGTGATTCTACATAGAGCTAGACAATAATGTGTTACGTTTTTCGGTTCAAGCGTTGAAATAACATTGGATATTATGATAGATATATTAGAATACAAGATTGTATAATGTTGATATATATATTATAAAAGGTGCTTTAAGTCGTAGAAAAAAAAGAGACAAAAAAAATACGTGCACATTTGCGGGCTTGTCATTGGCGGATACCGAGGGTAGCTGGCAGAGATGGGCAAACTTTTCATTTCAATTATTATTCGAATTTTTAATTAATAATAAACATATTAATTCGTCAATGAGAAACGTCCGTGTCCGCTTACTGGCATACTTTCTGACAGCAATGAAATTGTTATGTTCGGCAATATGTTTTACAACGTAAGCAGAAAAAAAAACATTTTTTGTTATTCGAATAAAATGCCCATCTCCGGTAGCTGGTACGAGTACTCACCACTGCAACGAGATATACGTTTACAGTTTACGTATCAGTCAGACGCGTATTAGACAAACAGCAGGCGAGCGCCTGTGTAATTAAATGAAGACAAAAAGAGAATTTAAAAAATGACACTCCGACAATGAAAACATAATGAGAGACGAAAAGCGGTCCCTAGACATCGTAGGATCATTGCGAGGCGGACTTAACGAGTCCATGTATGAGTGGTTGCGAGTTCATCGCGATGAGCCAATTCAAATAGTAATGTATAACGTCCCGAAGACAATATCTGAACAGATTAAACTAAATCTATCCGAAAGGGTTTCACCTGGACGGCCTATGTTAACATGAAAGAAAAATAAGATGAAGTCGTAGAGTTCGGTTTCAGCATGATTTTTAGGCAAAAAACGGGTTTTCAAAATTTTACTTTGTTCTTTTCTGCACTCACACCTTAATTGACACGTATTTTAACGACGATTAATTGAATTAATAACTTTAGTTTCAGTCGTACAAGCCAGATCTTGACTGCGACTCGTCTACCGTCCCTCGATCTTCTGATAACTATAATATGGCTGTTGATTCACGTATTCTGTGCACCGATGGTAATGAGTATCATTTTCGAGATCGTTACAATTAAAAACACATCGCACAACAACATATATGATATATATATATTGTATTGGATTCTTCGCTCTTATAGAATTCCGTCTCCGTGTTCACGTTTTTTATTCTTACACTATTTTCCAATGGATAAAATCTCCACACGAGAGATGCATATAACAAATCTACTGATCTCACACTCGATACCTGCTGTAGAGATTACGTGAACCTGATAACGTCTGGATCGTTCACCTCTTTTTTATTGTGAAAAAAAAACAAATGAAATGAAAATCGCATAATAATCTTCAGTTTTTTTTATCTCCAAAAATATTAAGTCGATTCGATCTGCTAATATATCGCGGTCTAATCAAAAAAAATATTTTTATAGCTCAAAGTTCCAAGCACGCCGAATTCAACGGCTCAACATTATTATCACGTAAAAACTCGGCATAGATGATTTATTGTACTGTTATTAAGTACAACTAAGCAAAGGGTCCTAAATATTAACACAACATGCATTCATTATATTATATATATAATATATATATATATATATAAATATGCCAGATATTGTTCTTACTAAGTATCCATTATAAGGTCTTCCTTTAATTCGGCGCGCTTTATATTTGCGTTAACATCATAACTGTGTATAAATGATTAAATACCAGCTCTTTCAAGTCGTCCAGTGGACGGTCGATTGTCACGGATTTGCGCCAACAACGAACCACGCCGCAGTTTCGAATGAAAGATGTGACTTTTAGAAATTAAATATCACGTCGGTTAGATACGAGAAGAAACCGCGTATGTGAATGGTTCGTCACTCGGTAACAGTCGAGCGGATAATCCCTAGAATTCATATCTTTCTATTCGAACTTACCGATGTCCTGCTATATGTATTAATTTCAATCATAAATGGGAGGTGCGTTATAAAAAAATTGTTACAAACAATTGTTTAACGATCTCGAACTATGTAATGAAAAAAACGTATATCGGTCATCAGTAAGAGAAAAAACAGAAAAAAATAGAGCGCTTCATTACGGGGCTCATCCGCTCGTCTACAAAGAAATGTCAAAGGACGCGAATTTTAATGTACTCATAAGTGAATGGTCAAGGATTCATTAAGATAAAGAAAATTCTCGATCTTCGACCTCACCGTACAAGAAGCGAGATAATTTTTGAAAGAAAAGAAAATAAAAAATCTAGCTAATATCAAACGCGTTAAAGTTGCAAAAAGTAATCAAATGATCTATATATATACAGATGTGTGTATATATTGAATATACAAACACCTATAGGTATGCAGGACATCCGGATTACCCTAAAGTTAGAATGACGTAAGCATTAATGTTAATAAGTGTAACGTTATAATGCTGACTACGAGGAGACTTTTCTTCGTGCTAAATTGCTGGTGGACGTTTGCAGCGACCTTTTGCACTGGAATAAATACCTCTAGATTTATCATCCATTAGGCTAAAAGCAAAATATGTACGTTCGCATCGTTAGTTATAAAAAAAAAGAAAAAAAAATTCGCAAGACCTTGAAAGTTGTATTAACGCAAAATCGTGTCAAAAAAAAAAATTAATAGTAATCTAAAAGCCGATACACGAGAGTACGGTTGAATCGTTAGATGTTGAACGTTTTGTCGAACAGAGATATATAGATGCGAGTGGAAAAAGCCTGCGAATATTTCGATTCGTTGAACTAGAAGATAGAAGCGAAGCAAAAACGATGGATTTAGAGCATCATTCTTTCTTGCCTGTGTTTTATCATGACTCTCTGATTGTACACCAATATTGACGTTGTTCGAGGTAAAGGGAGCGAATGAAGCTGAGATTAAAGTATCTAAAAAAAAAAAAAAATCGTGACTTTGTTCGCGGTTTTTTTTTTGTTTATAGTTTCTGTCTCGGCGAGCCATGAACTGGCCTAAATAACTGAGGTATATTGATAGATCTGGCGCCAATTATGGTAAGAAAATGTCTTTCATTAATTCATTAAAAAAAAAATGAGTACGAGTACAAGAATAAAGGGAGTACGTATAGCTGCCAGTTGAAGAAAAAAAAAAAAGAAAACGAAACAGAGTCCCGCAATGTGGTCATCGGTGAAAGAATAAAGATATCCTATACAAGCTGTCATAAGGAGAAAGCGCAGATATATATATATATGTTTATGTATATGGAGAATATATATGTATAATAGCCATAACAAATAAGTGGGCAAGCGAGCGTAACCGAGAGAAATATCGCATCGAGGGTAATATATTATTATTTTTACTTGGATAAACGAAAAAAAACAAAAATGTTGTAATAACGTTTCTACAATGAAGCTCAGTGAACGGGATATTTACCCGAAGATTATTTTTCTAGAATAAATATTCGACTAATTGTCATTATTATTGCTATTTCTATGCGTTTGAGAGCTGATGTTTTAAAAAAATGAAGTTGAGAGGCACAGAAAGGCTTCCAGTGAGGGCGCATATGAAATATTTTGTTCCTTCGAAATTGCGCCGAAGTTTTCGCCCAGCGAACAGATTGAGAAAAGAACGGATAATAACGCGAACAATGCGAATAATAATTTCTACCAGGATAAAGCGACAAGTACGAGGTGTGTCACACGTAATTCGTTCGTTTTCTTTCGTTCACCGTAACTATAAATGTATATCGCTTATATTCTGACTGTGTGCTGTTCTGAAAGTCTCAGTTTCTTACGATCGATTATGATACACGAATTTACTTTGTCACGACATCGATTAATTAGCGCACCTTGTATCTCGCGAATTCTTATACAATATCACACTATTTTTCAAGCTCGAAAAGGAAACAAAAAAGAACAATCGTACAAGATTCGCTTAGTTCACGTCAACAAGGTCGTGGTTAATAAGCTTAGACAGGATTGTGAGCTATTAAGCGATACGCGAGTGCCGTATGTGTGGTGTTACATGTATGTAAGTCATGTTATGTGTAATGTCGTGTATCGTTCGATTAGAAGACGGTTCAAGAAACAAAACAACAAAAATATATAAAAAGAATAAAATGAAACGATGGCGTGTTCTGGTGGAATGTAATACGTGTATCAAGTTATCCTTAAAATACAGCCATTTTATAATGGACAAGAGTGAATTATTACCTCTACCAAATCTTGCGTTCATTAAAAAAAATGTATTGCGCAGGATCTGAAATATACAAGAATCAATAAAACTTTGCATCGGTGACTTAGAAAGTTTATTAACAGAAAAATTAATACCATGATCCGTACATACAATTCATTATTTGCATCAAGGATCGCAATTTTTAACCAATGAAAAACAATCCGCTCGCGGCTGTTTTCGGTTTTACGTGCCAAATATTAAAAATGCTTGTAAGGAAAAAAAGTAGATCATATTCGAAAAAAATAAACAATTATCCCAATACCAATCAATAGGAAAAAATTCACAAACGCACACACACGACAGTGGGCAATCAGAAGCACGATCGGGTATGCGACGATTTAACTTTTCTCAAAGCATATACGCTTCTGCATATGTATGTCGAAGGTCACGTGAAAACGCAGAAATCGCAATAGCGACAACACCGTTTAAACCTTTTATAAGTCACAGCTTTCATAGCAACACGCTGCACTGGCTAATTCCGATTCGGGACGGTTTCGGGCGTTGTGACTTATCAAAGATAAATCGTGATGAAAAACTATTGCCGAGATTATTTACTGCGATAAACGAAAAAACGGCATTGCGGAAAGTATTTTTATTCAATCAATATGATTAGTCTCAAAAAAAAATGTTCGAGACTTGCTTGAATCGCAGAAAAATGTTTCTTTTTTTTTTTTACAAATCTACGACGATTAATATCTAGACAGGCGTACAAAACCTATACAGGGCGTCGTCACAGTCTACGAGATGTACAGTTATCTAATCTTCCACGACTGTCCGGGACTATACAAAGTTTTGCAGTGAGGCAGAAGGGGGATAATATATAATATATAATTAAGGTAATAAAGTAAAATATCCTCTAAGCTCGTAACTATGTAAAAATTCTAAGACTCAATAATTGTGCCTTAACGTCGCGAATCCGAGCAAGCGCCATTACGTATCGCTGCCAGATCAAAGAGGATCGATACTTTGAGTAACAATAGTAATTCTGAATTGGCTAATAGGTATGAAAATTCATCGATCTATTTTTTTTTCGATATCCACGAGCGAACCATTGTCCTTAAAGATATTTGAGTGTATCTACAGCTGTGTATTACAACAGTTTTCGACATACGTTCGCTCGTCGAAGGGAAAAAGTTGCTGATATCCTGAAAGGCTGTGGATTTTTGATTAAACTTGCAGTTACTTCGTAGCATAAAGAAACCATCTGGGAGACGACATAGGTATCGACCCTCTTTAATGTCTGGAGCGTATCCATGCGCTTTGACGTTTCGCTTCAAACAACGAAAAACGTGATGATGATTTTACAGGTGGAACGACGAGTTCGGAAGTTTGTTAATGTTTTTTTTTTCTTACTTTTTTTCGACCGTCACGCACGGAATCGTGAGAATTCGGAACCGCTCGGTAATAACGAAATCGAGCGTCAATGGAAAAATAGGCTCACACGCGAGTACCACAGGCACCACACGTTCATTTATTTTCTTTTGTTTTCTCCTCACACTGTGAAGATAAATAGCAAATTTCCTTTCGCACTTACAGTTCGTCTCTGAGAAGGGTGTACCTATTTTTACTCGGTGCAAGCTTCTTGAACGTCGACTCCGGTGGTGTTGTCGGTGACCTCACTTGTCCATTAATTTGGGGCACTTCGTTTTTGTCGGGATCGGGACCGTAGTGGAACTCACGGTGGAGCTTACCCGTGTACAAATCTTTCAAGAAAGTTTTGACCTTTCCAGGCACATGAATGTCTTGGAAGTTCGGGAATAGATACATGTGTCGGAAACTGTCGATCGCTATTAACGGCAAATCTGATGTACTCTTGCCTAAGTGGTGAAGAGGATGCGCGAACTTTACACCATCCGCCGTCAGGAAATTGATATTTTCTGCAAACAAATAAATAGTTTATTGTCTAATAACACTCAAAAAAAATTGAAAATTAATTAACGATATTGGAAGTTTTTTTACATAAACTGTTTCTGGAATTTCAAACACATGTGCGGTTGCAACCTTACAGTAAAATTTTTCTTTTTATGACATTTTTACTAAATTTCAGGCAAAAGATTTGTAATTTTTATATTTGGTATTTGAATTTTATAAAAAAAGTGCATTGATCTTAAATTAATGTACATTAAATTTAATGTATCATAAATTTACAATTTATTTTTACAGCGCACCTAACCAAAAAAAAACAAAAAAGCAGTATAGAAGGATTTTAGTGATTTGTTTTTCATGTTTCATCTTACGCTTTTCGTCCAGTAACGAATCCGCGACAATATCTTTGTAAGCTTTCACGCTCTCGATATCGTCGGGTGCATGGAACAAGATCAGGAAAGGCAATCCTTCCTCGGTCAGCTCCTCGGCGTTCTCGAATGTGATTTCACGCACGAGAGGAACACATTTATCTTGCGCCCAAACATTCAGCTCGTCGTAGCTGTCCAATTTTCCCTTGTACGTCTCATCGTCGTCATTCGATAAAGCTTTGTCGGATCTGAAGACAACTATTGGCTGCCCCGGCGGATGCATCGCTTGACTCGCGTCCCTTAAGAAAAACAATTTCATTACAGATTGTGATTGTGATGGAAGATGACACACGACAGTTGTTACAACGTTAATAAAAGGATTCGTTAAATTATTGACAAAGAAAGAGGAGGAGTTTCAGGCATAGAATTGCGGATTACTTACAGGGTTTTTATATATTGTCCGATATCACAGTTTTCATCAGTGCAAGTGCTTGTTAAAATGAAATCAACACTGTTACTAAATATTCACTGATTTTTTGGGTAAAAGAAATTATAGCAACTCTTTGATGCAAGTTTATATCTTTGGTCAGGAGACTGGCGGTGTCTCTGGGATTATCACAATTAATCATAGGCCAAATCACAAGCAAACCACAAAAATATGTAACTAGCGAAACTAGTAATAGCTCTGTGATTATCATGCTTAATGAGAGGTCAAATCGCAAGTAATTAACAAAAATATCTAACGAGTGGCGGGTCTGTGATTATCATGGTTAACCAGAGATCAAATAACGAGCAATTCATTAAAATGTGCAATTAAAACAGCACAACGACAGTTCATTCATCTACCAAATCTACTCTGCCAAACTCATAGCACACCCAATTACTCCCAATTTTTAGTACTTAGTCGATACGCAAACGTACAGCGACTTCTATAAAGACTTACCCAAAACCGACGTGAAATTGGCAGTCGTCTTTGAGATTCGTAGCCACCCGCCGGAATATTTGATACTCGGGAACATCTTTTCTATCGAAATACCCGATGATCATGCGTTTCTTGTCGTCGAGCTCGGTCAGCTCTTTGAGATTGAAAAATTCCTTTATCGGATCCTCCAACTGTTTTTTCACAAAATCGACAAACGCCTCTGCGGACCGCTGACCCCTGTACTCCCTCTTTGTCGGTTGGCCGTTTCTTATGACCTTCAGAGTAGGATACTTGGTGATGTGAAATCTGGCTGCGACAGAGGCTGAAAAATAAATCCAAATATTCAAAAATTGTTCAAAATACTAAGAGCAAATTAATAAATAAAATACTAAGGGCAAATAAATAAATTGTAAAAAAATTCTACAGTAACACCGGTGTTATCAAACGCCTATCGTAACATAAAACTGTAATGTATAGTTTTTATAATTCATACAAGACACAAAATAGATCCAAACCCAAAACTAAATCCAAAACTGTTTTACTATTTTAGTGATTTATTGTAACGGTACTTACATTCAGCATCGCAATCCACTTTGCCCATCACCACTCTACCGGCATCAGGAAAAGCATCTCTCACTTTGTCTGCCGCCTCGTCGAAGACTGGAGCTAATAAGTTACTAAATCGGCACCATTCAGCGTAGAAGTTAATAAATACTAATTCGTTTGACGCTGAAAAGAAAAAGAACACTGTGTGAGTCAGTGCTGGAGGTGATAAATCTGTGATAAATGAGCGGAATGGCTGGTTTATTGCTTCCATGTTTTCACCGTCATTGAGATAGCAACTTACCTAACGTCATATCAATGTTCTTTTGCGTTAGCGGAACTGCACCTCCGTCTACATAACTGTGTGCTACAAAAACCTGTTACAGAAAAACAATATCACAGTCTTAGATTGTAACAAAGAATTGTCGAAATTACTAAAAATACTCTGCTTATACCACACAGCCAAGGTGTGGACATAACAAGCAGCTGAACAAACAAATTAGTATCTCTAGCTTTTGAGCTTTTCGCTTCTGGCAGCTAAACTAAACGGTTTTGGATGGGCTGTTTGGATACTTTGATATGAAGAGTTATTGGCGCGCAACACTTTGAAACTCTGTACTTGCGTGTGCACGAATAGTGATAAAAAGAAAGAAAGAATTACGATGATATAAGCAAGGTCATTAATTCCGATAAGTGTGACACAGCGGTAGATTATCGACGCGTAGTTGTGTGTACTTCCTGTCGAATATCTTTCTCAAACAGGAAACGGTACGCCACAGGACGCAAACTAATGATACCTGCCGGTTAATAGTCATATGGAAACATACGAAAGAACAGATTTGAGGTTATACTCGCGAACCTATAGGTTATACGAAGATTTTGTTAATCTCAAAGGAGAAAGCTAAATGGCAATGAAAAAAAAAAAATTATGCAAATTAGAAATCGAGAGGATAACGGTATGGCATTAAGTGAACCGGTTGAGGAGGAGTAAATATGTGTCACGAGGAACAGGTGACACCTCCAGAGTAACGCGATTCGCTGGTTAAAAAAAAAATAATGCGTACTAAAGTAGTATAATTATCGATGTACTTGCCAGTATACACGCGAAGATTGTAGATCTAGGATGAAATATATCACAGAAACACAACATCTTGTGATCATTGATTAATCACACGCTAAGTATTGGAACAAACATCAGCAAGCAGGCGGCAACTGATGCGTCGACTGTCGTGTGTGCACCTGTGTGAAATTCGCGGAATATCGAAACTCGATGTTATCTGAGGTGGCAAAGTCGATGTATCGAAGCTTGGCACGTTGGCTCGACGCTATTCGTCCGAGGTGTATCGCAGCGACCCAATCGTCGGCAAGGAAATGCCAGGCTACCACGTGGTCTTGCCGACGATCTCTTCAAATGTGATGTGGCGAGCAACACGTTGCAAAACTACGCATTATAATAGAAAAGCGTACACAAGGCCTACGCACATGGCAATTAAAAATATTTTGGATGTTCTGTGCCTAAAAAATATTATTGTTCTATAAATTGAAAGTACTTTGCAATATCCCTAGCAGGTGGAACTGCTGAAAAACAAAAGGGCATTTCCCCCTATTAAAGCATTCGACTTAAGCCCTTTTATTTATTATCAGTCGTTATGTTAATAGCATAGACAAGGCTTACACACATGACAATTAAAAATGATTTTAATGTTCCGTGCATAAAAAATATTATTGTTCTATTAATTGAGAGTAACCTGCAATATCCCTAGCAGGATCTACTGTTGAAAGATAAAAGGGCATTTTACCCTATTAAACCATACGAGTTACGCCCTTCTGTTTCTTAGCAGTCGTTATATTCTCACACGAGTAAAAAGATTTAATTAAATTTTAAAACCCATTTGTAGGTGGATGCATTGAGCACGCAGAAATGTGGGTATGCATGTCTTTCATGAAATTCTTTGTACAGCGCTAAAAGCCCGTCTTTCGTTGCCATTCAAAGGGAGGAGGACCGTTACATTGGAAATACGAAAGGGCGAAGGTGCAATAAAACAATCATGCAGCAGTAATCTCCGTGTAAAAGCAAATTATTAGCAACAGAAGGGAGACAATGTATAGAGTAGCTGACCGCAACATTACGCCGCTAAAATGCGTCCCCCTCGCGTTACCTATCCATCCTTCCTCCAGTTATTCTCTTCGAACTAGCGCTCGTTCCACGGTACAGCACAGAATAGTTCAGGTACCACCACTTCTTTCATAAATACACTGGCAGCGCTCACTGCAAAGATTTAATCCCCCCTTTCAGCTCCATGCCACGGGTTACCCGGCGTAAGGAACGAACAATAATTTATGACCGACGAAATCGGCAAGCCCACCGGTCGCATTCAAGGAAGAATTCGCCTGTAATCTCTGCATTAGCCGTCAATTTACAGCAAAATCCAATTTTCCCATGTTTATTTTCCGGATGCCCTGCGTCCTCGCCTGTTCGCTCTCTCCGCTCTACACGAAAGGGAATCGTCGGTACCGTCCGAGGATCGTACGATCGCCCACATTTAAATACCTGTCGCTCCTTTACGCTCTATTCACGAGAAGAAGAATTCTTAAAAACTGAAGAGTAATGTTCTGACTTGCTATTTTTAAGTCGCCTTTTTTCAACTACTTGAAAAAATACAAAAATAAAAGAACATGTATAACGTGAATCGAACTCAGATTTTTGGGACACGTTCCGAACTCTCCTGAATGCTTCGCTTCGATTCTATATCCACGTCTTCCTTGTTATTTCATCGTAAAAAAATATATATATATTTTTTAATGACCACGAGAGATGATTTCCCGAGCAGAAGAAGCTCATTAGAAGTTCTCCGACACATGCGGGTGCCCTGACCGCGAGCCAGCATAAGTTTCCGTGAACAGCTTTGTCAGAATCCGAGGCACAGAGTGACCGCGACTCGGAGAGGACCGTGCACCGCGTCTGTCGGAGGACCCCTCTGCGTGTGTAGTTATACATCGTCCTGCTGCTACGTCGGCGTTTTTAAAGACTCGCCACGGGGGGTGAACTTTGACCGTGCCGATGTCAATCCGAGAGCCTCGGATCACCCTCTGACCATGCAGTCATTCGGTCACTCTTACGAACAGATTTTTCCCGAGGGCCGATCTTTCGATGTTAAAAAAAGCAAGGAAGGACGTCGCGAGAATCGACTTCCTTGCATACTTTGGGAGTCATTTTTCTCGCCAACGAGCTGTAACAACGAGAGGAAATGCTTTGCTCCTCGTAAATTTAATTATCGACTTTTTTCAATAACTGGTTTTTTAAAATACATTTAACACGACTACCACATGAAAACTTCTTGGATTTCTTGGTAAGTTCGATTTGGATTTTGCCGAGGCTGAAGAAATGTTTTAAAACATTTAAATGAAAAAAAGATCCTGCGGTTTTTCTCGATCTTTATTCGTCACGGGTCGACCTGTACGATGCAGGGGGTCGCGCTCTTGGATTTTTTTCAGTGCCGAAGAGCACGTGGACACGATTTAAGGCTGCTGCTTGGCAACTTAAAAAAAAGAAATTACGACTCTTTGTTGGACACTCTCGAAGAGCAGTGCTTTGAACCGAACCGCTCGCGGCTCTCGCCTGCATAGGAAAATGTTGACATAAATATCGTTTATATGCTCCTTCACGAATATCCCGCCGCTATTGCGGGAATCGCTCCTCTCTCTATGCCCTCGACGGTTCGACCGACCGATGACGTTAAACTCGTTTGGCTCCTCCGAAACTCAGTCAAGATAATACGATAAATCATTCGAGTTCGCTCGAAAAAAAATTCGGCGATAAAGACGGGATTCGGGTTTAAAGCTATCCTAGTTTTTTATTATACACCGTGCATAATCCTCGATCTCCAGAAGAGACGCGGTCGTTTAATCGTATTTATGAAATTACTTACGATGTCTTTGAGAAATATATACATATAGACAGATTTTAAAAAATGACGACAACTTGTCGTAGCTATATTCTTCAAAATGTTTTTTCGAGCGTTATGCGGACGATCAAACAATCGTGAAAAAAGTGGGTAGACACAGAGGCCGATGTATCATAAAAATCCATTAAACTCCATCCGAAAGAAAATAAAAAAGAAGCGGAGAGCCCCGTGTTTTACGACTGCGAGATAATTTTATATGCCCGCTTCCGTAATTTAACGTCCGGGCTACCTTGGTTCATTTTTTTTATAGACTCTCTTATAGACGACTGCCGCTGGATGGAGTGATTAGCGTTTTGGATGTTTTCGGGAGCAACGAGTAGCCGCTAATGATTTACGGGGCCATCGGCTTTTTGCAACTGGTAAACTCACTCGCGACAATGCGTGAGAACTCGGAAAGCAGAAATGCGGACGGTATTGAGAGCAAAACGGAGACTTTTGCCGATGCTCCACTCGGAGACTTGCTTGAGCGAGGAAAATTCGGGATGTTCGTTTGACACAGGACCTGGGGGTAGAGTTCTGCTGTTCGGAGTCAAGTTGAACAAACGAGACCGTGTTGAAAGATAAAACCACACAATGCACCGCGGGGCTCCCCCCTTCGTTGTCGGCGTCGGACCTTCCTAGAAGCCCGTGGGCATTTATGTTTCTCTTTTGCACAAGCTTCCTGAGGCACCTTGTACTAGTCCCAAAGTTCGGCAACTCTACTAGGGTTCAATCGTTCGGTAAAAGAGCAAAAAAGATGGAAAAAAAGTTTCAATTTATCAACTCGTCGAAACATCGAAGAATGCCGCGGTGACCTAATACGACTGTCCTAAAATGGTTTCACTTCGTCACCTTTTTCGGCGTCCATTTAATTTTTTTTTTCAACCACAACAGTCGTTTTTTGTCGGCTCAATTTATAAGTCAAACTTTTAAGCAAAAACGGCTTGTACATTTAACAAATATTTCTTATCGATGTTCTCGTCAATTTTGAAGCACGTCAAAAGGACTACACGATTTGCATGCCTAAAGCGTGTTAAAATAACACGCTTGTTTTTATAAGTGTACTTGACAAAAACAATTACGAAATAAACATAAAAAAGCTTCCTCTGTGAGGAAGCAAAAACAATAAAATGTTGGACATTTGCGGTCAAGAAATATTTGTTGAATGTAAAAATCGTTCTTTTACCGCGTACGGAGTGTGAGATACAAAATTTGGAATGAACAAGAGGTCCACATGTGAGATTCATTAGTTTTATATCAAAAGTCTTTACGACCTTACCTGGAAGAGCGTGTTGTAGGTCCGAATGTTATGTTATAGTACGTGTAGAGTGGTCCAAGCTATCCACAGAGCACGAGCAGCGGTAACGGAGCATCGATGGACCGGCGAGTCGGGCGATGCCGTCCTGAAAGAAGCAATTATCCATTTTTAATTTCCCCTCGGAGCGACTTGACGTGGGATAGAGGCGAGTCGAGAGCTCGCGGACAGGACTGTTTGATCAGTCCGACCTTGTGTGGTCGTTCGTTTGGTCGAGCGCCACGTTTGAAAAGAGAAAGATTGAAGCGAGGGTAACGACGAGAGATATGCTACGAGCGAAGCTAAACCGATGAACGGTGTGCCCAGAGGTATCCGAGACTCTTCTTCCTGGAGCCTGACACACAAATCATATCGTCGGCGGCGTATCCTCCGGAGGCGCGTCTCGGTCACTTTTTTCAAAACACCCCGCATTCCCCCTTTCGAAACGGCTCGTGGCCAACAGGCGCTGAACGATCCATTGGCCGAAACCACCCTCGAACACGAAAGCTCTGACCACAGATGACAGAGGCAATTTATCGATCATACCATCGAACGGCTAGAAAGTAATATATTATATATTGTATAATTCTTTGTTGGAGCTAAGAACTGAAAGGGCGTATCTTTACGCTAAAAATTATTAAATTATTATATTACTAGCGGTTATATTGGCTCGCGCGATCGCAAATCTTTGGGAGTATCTGTGAGTGTTTGTGAATGTTTGTGTGAGTATTGGTGACTATCGGTGAGTATTTGTATATCTATGAGTATCGCTGTGAGTATTCAATCGGTATGAACTTTTTTATAATGTAGATTGGCATGAACTTTATTATAATTTAGATCGGTATGAATTTTATTACAATGTAGATATTTAGTTATACATTTGTAGTGCGTTACACATGAAGATTCAGTGCCAGATTATTGAAGGAAGAAATTCGACAAAAACCGCACTCTAGGCGTAAGATGTTAGAAGCAAGTGAGTTTGCCGATGGGTATAACTCGCAGATTTGTTCGTACACTCCAATCTCTTTTGACACGGTACTTTCGAGAGCCGGTAAGCGCGTAGAGTTCTATACACCGGAGAGGGCAGAGACGCTGCGAGAGAGTCGACGGACGGGATTAAGAAGTCAGCCGGCTCATTCCTTTTCGACAGCGGATTTGCGGGTGATTCTTCCGACTGAATAATTTCACGTTCGGGCGCGGCTACGGGGACGAACAGCGATAATCCGTTAGTCAATCCACGAGAAGAAAGAGGCGAAGGACCCGCTTGTATCTCGCTCCTAGTTGACTTCTCGCAGAATACCTCGACAGTTAGTATACTCGAAAAACAAGACGCCTTCGTATGCTCTCGCCTACTTTACCCTGCCTCCCTTATGTCAGTAGCCTATAATCCAGCTGTAGAATTTCCTACGAGTAACCAGCTGACTTTTATTAATAGTCGAAAGACCCTTTTCAAGAACCAAAAAAATCCCAAAATTGTTTGCATCCAATTTTCATTATCTTCCTCGATGGCCCGAAAACTTATCTGACACAAGCAATTCAAGGTGAAATGTTCTGAATTTTGCCGCAATTAATTGTGACGTTACGAGCTAGGAGCGCAAATCGGCTTAGGATTTTCCTCGTTCGCCGGAGACAAAACACATAAGACCGACCGAATGTACTTTCGTTAGTTCGAATTCGGGAAAACGGAGCGAGTAACTCCTTGCGCAGCTGGAAGAAGACGCGGGGATTCTCCGATCACGTTCGAGTGGAAAGAACTTTAGAATCCTTTCGGGGGTTATCACTCGCACAGTCTTCACCGGTGTTTCATTAACGTCAGGGAGCAATTTTCGCGGGAAACGAAAACAACGGAAATAATATGTTCAATTATACTCGAGGGAGAGACAGAAAGGCGGACTCTCCGTAACCACCGCTACGAGTCCCTCGGATTAGGAGACTATAATACTCCCCGGATTAACGCAAAGTCCGGCGTACAGCAGCAGGAATCCAGTCAACCCTTTATCGTCGCGCATGGTTAATTGGCTTACCTGCGCATTGTTTTCTACCGATGCCGGGTGTAACCCGATTTCGGAAAAATCTCCGTTCCCGCAGTAATACCGTACGGCGTCACAATATTTGGTACAGGCCCACCGAAAATCTCGTATAATTCAAAATCGTGGAGAGATTATCCGCGAGCTATATACAAGATAATCCTAATCCCGTGCAAGATCTATCCTAACGGTCCGCATGCATCAATAGATCGCGCACAGTCAATCGCGTGAAATTCGACGTATTCGAGTAATCCTCATTCGTCGGAGAATTTTCAGTATTTCCCGTTCGGCGAAATGTTTCGAACTGCTTATAGTATTATCTGGCTGGAAATCGTTTAATACCGTAAATAAAAATAAATAAACGAACCGGTAAGACCTCGATGTTCCGGCCCGAATTTGTTTCGCAAAGCGGAACATGTGTTCTCGTGTGTTCGAAACGTCCAAAATATGTGCCTTGGACGATGCGGTGACTACGGCTTTGCTCTGTCGTTATTGTCGGCATCGCGAGTGTCCCTATTTCGTAGGCTCGAGGTACAAAAGTCAGGGGTTGCGTAATGGACCCACGTCACAATAAAGACGGCGCGGCTCTTTGATTTCAAGATTCTCACGGCTCCCGCGGGTCCTGGCACCTACGAGAGGCACCCCCGTCGCCTCTTTTTCTTTTTTTTTTAACTTCTCTCGTCGGGCCGGACAGAGCCGAATCGCTGCAACAGGTCGCACTGTGACGAGGGCGCCCCTTAACGCTCATTCGTATACTCTTTTTTTCAGCATTTTTTTCTTCTTTTTTTCTTCTTTCACGAACGATGAACCAGTCTTCGGCACCGTAGCAATGACTCTTCCCTTTTCCATCTCGCGGGCCAGCACGCAAATTTATAGGCTTCGCCAGAGTTATATCGAATCTCCCCCTTTTCTTCAAGGATCCGAAATTATCTTCAGTAAATATTTCTAACCACGTGATCGTCATCATTGCCCATAAACCATCGCCAATTTAATGCATTGTTGCCTCACAATGAAAGTCGCAATCGTCCAGTGGGTTTTTTTTTGTTCCGAGAACAATGACGAGGAGCGAACCTGTGATGAATTGATTTTCCGACAATAATGAAAATCCGTTTATCGCTCTAAACATTCCATTTTTCTCGTCTATTGTTCACAATTACTGTGCTACGATGCGTGGCCCATTGTTTATAAACGATGGGTAATAAATGAATGAGAATCTCGGCGGTGGAGCAGGAGGTTTGTGCAGTTATGCATGCACGTGCCCCGATCTAGGTAGAAACACAGTGAGCCTGATGGTTCTTTGCACAGTCCCTCTCCGTCGCCCTCGTTCGCCGGATGCATGATTAATGAAGCTTCACTCTCGGTCGTTCGAGAATACCCCGACGCGTTTGTTTAAGGCCGACATTGAGGCAACTATCTTCAATATCTGATAATGATGTTTCTCGCTCAGACTGATCGATAGAACTGCGAGGAGACACGGAAGAAATTTCACATCGAATTTCATAGATTAAAATCCTAATCGGCGCTTCCTTTCTGAGCCTCGAAGAGATCTTCGAGGTGCCTTCGATACACACTGAAATGTATCCAGGCCAGCAGGTTGTTTATTCGTTTGAGGAGCAATATTTACCTGCAGCTCAAATTTTCCAAGTTTGTTCGGATCCGTTAAGCACACAGCGTACCCGGTGCAGATACAACGCACTCGACCACTAAACGCCCGCGATACTCTCTGTAGCTGCGTGTAATCTCTTGTTTACACCTCTGTAATCCTAACCCGATTAGCACGACGACTCGTGAGAGAAAGAGGGAGACCGACGGAGAGTGAGAAGCCGTTTGTTGTTCGAGTCCGCACACTGCTCCCGATGTTCCTGTCGAAAGATATTCGACGCAGGGCGGAAAGACATGCGCTACACACCTCGCAGACTGGTAGACGTACCGGCTAATCTTCTCCGTTTCTTTTCTACGCGAGGCTCTTCGAATCTGATCGAGGAAAACGACCTAAATAGCCGGGCCAAGTTACGTATTTTTCTCTGTGTGCTTCACAGTATGAGCTACGCTTTAGTGGAGTTTACATACCGTGTGAAAACTACGAGAACTCGCTCCATTAGCCACGAATACTGCTCGCATTGTTCGGTGCCATTGTCGAACAGCTTTCGCTCGTCCTCTGGGGTTTCCTTTCCTCGACGTCCTTTTTTACGTCACCGTACTCGGCGTTTTTTTCGTCTTTTTTTTCATTCTTGCTCCCTTATTCCCGATATTAAGTGCCCGGAGTATCTGGAATAAAAAAAATAACTTTTACTCGTAAGTTAGGCTTACATTAACGCATGGAAAATTGGGTTTATCTAGGCTGTTGGACCTCGAGGAAAACTGAAGACAGGTACGGAATACCCGTGTGAGGAAGATCGGACACACCTGATCCTGCATCGGGTTTCCATTGAAATGCAATTCACCACGGAACATTCACTGCGCTCCGCGGACGTGCAGGTGGCGAATTTTCAACTTGCCGAGGCCCGAAGGCTTACTATATAATATTTCCGTGGCTCACCCGTGAAACTCATAAAGAAGCTGAGAGGTTCTTCGAGGCTCGGACGAACACGCACACACACAGGCTGGTCCTTGAACGCCGCCGCATCAATTTCCAAAAAACTATAAAACTCTCTGAGTTACGATTGTTAACCTACGGGACGAATACAGCGACGTTACGTATCCTTTCTCCGCGTTGCCGACGTGAAGTTTTCGAGGAATGAATTTTAACGGAAACTTCGTCGATATCCGATACTTGTGCGGCGACTCTATGAACTAACGAGAATGACCGTCGACAAAAATATTATCGAAGTTTCGAAAAATTTTATTTTTCAAAGTAATATATACTGTAACGAATATAGAGGTGAGGATGAACGATATTACATAGATGACCGGAATAGCTCGGTATGAAAAATGACAAACGGACAGATTATCAATTGACCGGATGAGAACAGACGTTTGACAGTTCGTGCTCGAGATATTTATTTATTTACGGGACATGCACTTTTACATAAGAAATTCAGATAATATAGTGTGACATTAAGTTGAAATTAATTATTTTGTGGTTTTGTACAGTATTTAGCCGCGATTGTGCTAATAATATCCGCCCCAAAACCAAACAAGCGCGTTGTTTTGTCCACGAGAACGTAACAATATCATATATTAAAAAAATAACATCGAAGTTTCGAAAAATGTAATTTTGCAAAGTCTTGCACAAGTCTACTGTTATGAACAGTTATTAAGATCAAATGAGGAGCCTTCGCGAAGTTATAGATACATCAATGGTACCTGTTGCCCCCGAGTATCTTAAGCGTGACGCGGGACGTGTGATCCACCACGAATAACCGGGAACAGTTCACATTCTCGATTTCTTAGTAAAAACACTTTCATATACAATGAAGCATAGCGAGGAAGGATACGGGGAAGGGAACTGACCTGGCCCTCCGATTTGCATCGCTCCGACGATCTCGAATGTATCTTTTGAAAAACGCGTGGCTCACGCACATAGAGAACGGCAGCGAGAACGACTGCTGGTGCAGTAACGGTCTGCACGCAGAAACGAGCGAACACGAGAGAGAAAAAAGTGTGAGTGAGGGATTTCTGATCTCGCGCGGTGAGCGAAGCTTTTGCACCCCCGTGCGCCTCTTCAGTCACCGATTAGTCACACTCCGTCCGAGTGCACCCGGTCGCCAAAAGCCATTTCACCCCCGCTGCTGATGCTGCTGCTGCAGCAGGAACCAGAATCGCCTTGCGGGTTCTCCTCGGCCTTTAAGAACATCGTCGGGTCATTTGTTTCTTGGCAACCTCTTTGTTTCTTTTTCCACTTCGCGACGAAGTGAGGACACACCGCAAAGGTCGGCAGTAGTCCAAACGCAGCGCGGTAGGTTCCCTTGCTCCAAGATTTTGCGTTTGGTTAAGCTCCTTGGCTTCCTCCCTGCCTTGAGATCGAGCGCATCGCGGCAGCACGATCCTGCGACCGGAGACTTTGGCAAATCGAATTTTTAACGAGGACGACCAAAGCCGATGTTCGCTCTTCAAAAATGTACCGATCTTCCGCTCTTCATCCCCGACGAAATCCTCCAAAAGAGTGATGACCGAAACAACGCTGCTGGGCAGAAAAAACATTAAAGAAACAACAGCTCGTCAGCATTTTTCTCGAAGATACTTCGCCTCGTGGTTTCGAAATGGAACATCCTCGGCAGTTCCTCGGCGCGGATCACTGGGAAGCAACGTCGACACAGAGCCGATGATTAATGACAAATTTCTAACGGGGCGAAGTACGAGAAGTTCATGCGGTGTGATTGTACGGAGAGAATTGGCATAGAAAAGAAGCTGGTCCATGGGCGAGGCGTGGGAGTAGTGTTTACCGGTGGAGCAATTTGCCCCTCGCGGAGTCGCTAAGCGGCTTATTAGCGGACAATGGCAGACCTCGAGACCGTGAGGGACGGGAAAAGGGTTGCGGACGGGGCGTTGCCGGCCACGTTTCACCCTTTTCTCGCTACCACGAGGCAGACTCGCACAAACTCCGTGTCGCAAGATTTACAGCACTTTTGGACTGTGTTGCGAGAGACTGCGCGGCATCGTGTCCTCGAGGGGGGGGGGGGGGGGTTGCCCACGGAGACATGTGTCTTCCAGCAGCAGCCCGGGGTGTCCGGGTGAACACCAACGGAGTCTCGTTGCCGAAGTTCCTTCCTGGCTTTTCGCGACGGGAGGAGCGCGAGAAAACTGCACGGATATTCCGTTCGTCGAGCATCCGAACGGGGAGCATGGTGTTTGTTCAATGAGTTGGACAAACAAGGCGAGGCACGGTAGGGCCCCTGAGAGTGAGAGACTGGTAGGGATGGGAGTTGCTCTAAGTGGTTTTGGAATACACTCCGGAGAAACGCGGATGATCGATGGAAGTTTCCTCGTGTTCGATGCGGATGGAATAAATAGCACGAACGAAAGTGCCTCGGGCTGAAGTTTCAGCTTGACACCAACCGGAAGCTGGGCAGCGTGCGAAGGGGGAAACAAGAAGAACACGCCGATAAAGAGATCCGAGCGAGATATGATAATCCTATCGCCGTTCGCCACGTGCGAAGAAACATTGGTAATCGTTGGGCGAAGATAACTATGCAGCAGTAACATCCGGGCAACTCGTGGTCCAGCCCCTCGAGGCAGATAACTCTTCCACCAGATAACTTCACGAGAAAACCTCGACAAGCTTGATAAAATCGGTACACCGAGAAGAACACAGAAGATAAGTCCACGACAAAAAATACTTGGAATTAGGTTGGATTCTTCTTTTTTTTTTCTTAAAAATACAATAGACCCTGTTCATTGACTTTTGAAAGCGGGCAACTTTTCGACCGTTAGTCGTGGCGATGATCGGTCATCGATAGTATTAGCTGGATAATTTGGGAGTGATGCGCATCGAAGAACGAAAAATCGTTTTATTGTCCGAAAGATTCTCGCACGGTCCAGTCACTCTTTTTCGGGCTCTCCTTGCATTGTAACACTTGCGGCACTGGCTGCATTGGCCGGCAGCAGGTCGCAATACGGCATAATGGACACCAGCGCGGTCTTGTGTATATCGGTAGCGCGAAAGTGTCGTCACCTAAGCGCGTCAATGATCATTTTACAACGGCCATAAACCGTCTACTTTGTGCGAAAGACCGTCGGAACTGCAGTGGGGCCCGTCGTGTTTCGCTATTGTATGTTTCTATTTCTTTCCTTTTCCTTGCCGGCTCTCCTATGCTGGATCCGCTGGTCCACAGAGTTCGCTCGTGGATTTATGACGTGCCTCGGCCCGTGCAATACTGCAGTGCAGTACTGCAGTGTACTCGGAGCCTGGGAAACCGGTTCGTTATCACGTGCTTCCGGAACCGAACCGATGGTCGAGCCACGAGACTCTCGACACGCTTTAATTTTCTTTTTTCTCCTTTTATATTGAATAATCTTCAACCCCCTGGAAACGCCGTGAAATCGCGGGAGTTTCGTTTCTTCGGCTATGAATACGCGCGAGGAGGCGTTCGGGGCGTCAAGGAAACGGTTTTTGAAAGTCGAAGGAGAAAACTATCGTAGATGATCGTTGGCACGAAAAACCGTGATGAATTCAAGTCCAACAAGAGCAGCCCCAATGAAGCTATTATTGAAAAAAAGTTGAAGCTACCATCCTTCAAATCTATTGTTTTTCCAAAATCGATTTCGTCGCACGGTAAAAAAGGTTGTGTATATAACAAACATATTTCTTTACCGCAACCGTTCACAATTTGTTTCTCGTTCATTTTAAAATTTTCCAAATGAATAATACGGTGCGATGACAAAAAAATTTTAAATGCGTAAGAACAAAAATTGTAGATCTTTGTGGATAATATATTTTTGTTAAATGTACAAACTTTTTTTGCCTCTGTACACAAGGAAAATGCCGTACTGTCCATAAAACGGCATACCCGTATGGGACATTACAAGATAACAGCCGATTTGCCGTATGATTATTTTTAACCCTTCATTTTCCAGGTGTAAGAGTTGCGAAAGATCGAAAAAGTAATATAAAAGTCACCCCTCAGCGTAACGAGTGAGTTATTACACATCATTGATGATGCACCGCCCGTACATTTTACAAAGCTCAGGTGCATGAAATATTCACACACGATGACGCGGTAAAAACTAGGTACAACGCAAGCACATTGCACGTTTCTTATTCCCGTGTTCCAATAGGATGGAAAGACAACGAGCCACGTACGCATTAATCGTTCCCACAAAGTACAGCCGTCGTTCCGGTATAATTACAAGGTGAAGTATGTACCGACCATGGGTATAAGAATCGGCTCTGTGCACGCTCGTGCGACAAGCCCTTCCCACTCAGTCACTCTCACTCTCCCTCCCTCTTCCCGTTTTATAATTATACCCGATAGGAGGGGAGGGATGCGTGAACGCGCGCGTGCTATATCGAGGCAAAGGGGTTGACTAGCAAGCGCGGTGGTCTCGTCGCGCGCGAAAGCACAGGTACGCTAATTAAGCCTAAACTCGTCCACTAATTACAGCCAAACGAGCGCGTACAGAGAAGCTTCAACCCTCGTCGCTCTCGCGACAATCGCGTTTCGTTAATCGAGTCGCTTCCGGTTCGTCGAGTGTCGGTGACGAAATTCCGCCCGCTACTGGCATCGATCCGGTAACTAATAAAGTTGAACTTCGTGCTTTCCTAAAGAAACCCAACAGTTGTTTCCTCCTAACCCGAAATATTAAAAATATCGAGAATTTTTTTTAACCAAAGTTGAAGATTCTGTCTAAAAACCGGAAGTCGATAGACTCTCTGGGGGTTTGGACCAGAACAAGATCGAAGACGAGGAAGAAGCAAGAGAATAGGGTAAACTAAAAGAAGAAGAAAAAGTAGAATAAGTGAAGGAAGCATGTACGCTACAAGGCTGTGGGCTCAAGAAAGCAATGGGCAGATCCCGCAGGACCTTTCTCGAAGGCATGAGGCGAAGCGCACACAGAGAGAGGGGAAGAGAGAGAGAGAGAGAGAGACTCCGGGGAGAGGCGAGCGCTGCCAGGCCGGAGCGGCCACAAAAGGCCCTCGCGCGAGCTCGGCTATACCTCCGTAGCTCCTTGATCCTCGGGATCCTCGACGCCCGGGGTTGATTTATGAGCATGAAACGTTTTAACGGAGTGGGGAGCGAGCATGCGCATAAACGTTTGGACTTTTCGGATACGGGGGTCTCTCTCATCTAACGGAGGTGCAGACCTACGGGATGTTCGTGCTCCAATACCCCCACCCATCGAGTTTCTTCATCCTCCGGAGAACTGGCCGTGGCAAGCCTAGCAGCCTCCCTCTACGCGGCTCGGTTGTCCACTCGGTTATTAAAACCGAGGCGACACGCTCGCCAACCAGCAATTATCTGGCGAACGCCCGTGGCCGCGCATGTACCAACTACGTGGAGTTCGAAAAATATAGTAAACTTCCCATCGACGCCGATATAGTGTGTGTACCGGTGTCTACCCAATTGTGACAAGAGCGTAGATTGGCGGTGGTGCCAGAGTTCTGAAAAAAAAAAAAAAACTTTTATCCAAAATAAATACTACGAGTTTGCAAGAGTGTAAAATTGTTCGGTGCAAAAAAAAAAGAAGAATCATCAAACAAGGATACTTCAACGCAAAATCGGAGCGGAAAAAAAATAATCGGAGATCGATACGATCTCCCGACGACGAAGTACAACGAGTGCGAAGTGATGGCACAAGTGATGCAGTATCAGCAGGTCCGAACAAATTTCTCACTCTCGCATATATATATATATATACGCAAACGATAATTTACTTAAGGGATAAACCCGGTGTTTCGAGTGTGAATAACAGTAATCTCTCGAGGCGGGCTATCATTATACGTCCTCGGGCTTGTATATAGACGTTCAACCCCCCCCCCCCCCGCCCTTGAAACACGCTTTTAAACTCACCCAACATTTTTTTTCCTTCGTTCTAAATTGAAACATTAACTCGAATATTACCATAGCAAAATAATCAACGACCCAAGCTTGTATCTCGCTATCCCCGTTCGCTTTGCAATTGTTTCCCGAAGTTCGAACGACGAACTACATACTTCATCCATCTGTCCGGCTATCATGTTCCACGCTACATAATCGTCTACGCGCATCGAACCGTTATCGTGACTAACCGAACAATTTCCATTCGTCCATTTACAGATGTGCGTGCCGACAATGTCACCGATGCCAGGAATGACGCCGATGTCCGGCCTGTCGATGCCGTCGATGCATCAGCATCACGCGATGGAGTACGGTAGCGGTAGTGCGGCGGTCGCTGTTGCCGCGGCGGCTCATCACTACCATCACGCTTACAACGGTCCTTCGGCCCTCACCAGTCATCATACTCATCATTCTCATCTTCCACATCCCGGTCATCATCATCATCATCATCATCTCCAGAGCACCGGTCAGCCGATGGCGAGTTACTGGTTTCCCGGTTCGTCGGCTAACACGAGCCACGGCAGTCAAATCGCGGAACCGCTAACACCGCCGGGGGCATACACGATGCCCCCGAGCGCGACGGGCTCTTGGACCACCCAGACGAGCCACCTGAGCCAGCAATCGCAGATATCATCGATACCGACGATTCAGCACTACTCACTGCCGCCGAGCCCGCCCGAACTTTCGCCGAGTCCCCAAGGTCACATGAGCCCCTATCAGTGGCCTCTGACACCGCCGTCGGACCACATGCTCGCGGTGGCCGCCGCCGCCGTAGCGGAGGACACGAAACCCGGCCGGAAGTGCATGAAATGCCGTTGTCCGAATTGCCAAATGGACGGAGGAAGTCAACCGGGCGCGGATGGCAAGCGTCAGCATATCTGCCACATACCCGGATGCGGCAAAGTGTACGGCAAGACTTCCCATCTTAAGGCCCATCTGAGATGGCACACGGGCGAAAGACCGTTCGTCTGCAACTGGCTACTTTGTGGCAAACGCTTCACCCGCAGCGACGAGCTTCAGCGACACTTTCGCATTCACACCGGGGAAAAGAGATTCGGATGTCCGTCGTGCGGCAAGAAGTTCATGAGGAGCGATCATCTTACGAAACACGTGAAAACGCACGAGAATCAGAAGTGCAAAGGGGCGAAGAAGACGTCCAACAAGGAAAACGTTCCCGCGAGACAGCAGCATCAGGACGCGCACGTTATGTCGGCCGCGCAGAATCAGTACGCGATGAGTGTACCCTATCCCATGTGAATCTTCCATGGCGACACAGGCGAAGGAAGACGGAAGAGAAATCGAGGATCGAGCAGCAAGGATGAATATTGACGGGAATCGTCGTTTCGCGCGGAAAAAAAAACATTCGTCCAAACTTGCTCTCGCTGGTGGATTCGATTTACGGCTGAGCGTACGAGATAAGAAGAAGAATCTCAACCATCGTGGAGAAAACAAATTATCTTCCCTTCGGCACAGTAAGTGCCATGATAGATTATTTAATGGGAATTTCGTCGAAGCTACCTCGACCGCTGTAAATAATATAAAAATCCCCCATTACCCAGAAAAAAAAGTTCCTATATTTTGTAAACTCTGTACAATAATTGTAAATAGAGATGTGTATATTTTTTTGTAAATTAAATTTTATCCTCTATGATATATACATATCGACTGCTAAAACACGACAGGGTGTATCGCCCGTGTTAAAGCATACGGTTTACGCCCTTTTATATTTTAGCTGTCCATATGTAACTAAGTTATACGTCTGAATTAAATATGTGTTTCATATAAAAAAAAATTGTCTATCATTTTTTTTTCTTCCCAAAAAAAAAAACAACATTGGAGAAACGGAAGATGCTATATGCGGTTAATCTTGGCTGGAGGCCCCTGCACAGAATTCGACGAGACGCGGCGTGAAAATTCACATAATAACGAATCATCCCCTTGTCGTATATCAGATTCTCCCCGGAATCTTCCTGTCACACGATACCGTCCTCCGTGCCACGCCCGCGAGCAACACAATGCCGTCTTCGGTGCGTTGTCCGTGGATAGAGAGCATCCCTCGGTCCCCGCAATGGAACAAGGCATTCCCCCTTGTCGAAACGCTTTTTACCTGCAGGTGCCTCGATCACGAGGAACGAATCGTGAGCGACATATTTCTCTCATTCGCGCAATAATATATATACCATCAGCGACAAATAACATTGCAAGCTGGAAACGTTCTTTTCTTTTTGCTAACCCAAATCGAATCCGCCAAGATCAAGCATCTTCATAGACGTTTCCTTCCCATTAACGATAATTACATCGAAGCCGATCAAAATCGATAAATCACCCAGATAAAACAAAAAAAAAAGAGCCCGCTATAATATCTCCGTTTACACGAGAAGATTGAAAAAAAAATGAAAGAGTTACTCGGCAAATATGCCATGAAAATTTATTGCTAATTACTTTTTGCCGACGCGTGTACGCGTAGCCGTGTACACAAGGCGATTCGTCATTGGTTATACGTGCACGAGTCAAGTCCGAGAGACTTCGCGAATATCGTTATTCTCTCTCTCTCTATCCCTCGTGTCGTGTATATGAATCGACGAGGGTAACGCGGAGAAAGGTGGACGTTCCTGAGGTTAATCTTCGTCTCGTTCTGTTGGCGGAGTAACCAACAGATGGCAGCAGAATGAATGGAAAAAGCCATGGGGCCCCATTAAATGGGCGTTGCGGTTGGCCGTGCCCCGGCAAAGATTCATGGCTGGCGCGTATGCGGTGCTGCCTTTGCCTTCCTTCGGCGAGCGGAGAACGAGGCGAAAGTTGGGAAGCAACAGAGAGAAGGGAGAGAGATAGAGAGAACATACAGGGCGCGAGAATCGAAACAAATTCGAGGCTAGGGAACGAATGAAACTAAAAAATCTCCTAATCTCATTCGGTAGAAAAAATAAAAGCATCGTCGCCGTTACTCGATTGCAGATAGAAAAGAACAGGTGAATCTGAAAAATAAAACGATTTGCACGGAGGCGAGTGGCGAGGACCAAGCTCGGAGCCCCCACGAGTTGCAGGGAGGAAGAGGAGGAACTACTCGCCGTTGCCCGTGTAGTCGCGGCACAGAGCGCGAAGCCGCGAGGAGGAGAAAAAGAGGTGGAGGTGGAGGTGGCCGCTCGGTGCCGGTGTTACCAGGGTAGGGTGGCGCCACGGCAATTCCAGACTCGCGTTCAAGCCAAGTACGCGGGAGAGAAACACCGCCACGGTCCCGGCTACCGCCACTGCCTCAGCCCGTCGCGGCGAACGCAAAGTTAGTAGTGTGCAAAGAGATTGAAAGAGTAGAGCGGCGGTGAGCTCTCTTCGCCTGCTGGTGACTCCCTGCGGTGTGTTTGTTATTATCCTCTTTGTCCGTTACGATTCCTTACGTCTATATATACACATATAACGCATCACGTTCTTTGTTTTGACCGATATATCGACCTAGCCTATTATTGTAACACGATCGTCGCGACTTTGCAAAAAAAAAAAAAGAAGAAAAGAAAAGCAAGAACATCGATAGAATAAAAATAACGTCGTACTTCCGGGTGAAAACGCGAGAGAGAAATGTTGAATTGAAGAAAAAAAAACACGTCCGAGAGGTTAATCGGAAGATAAACACGGAGAAGGGCACGAGTATGCCGGAAGCGGTTGTCGCTGAGATACGCCACGTGCCGCACCGGTGTCCGTTGCCGGATACACGCGAATAATACTTACATTCCGTCGATCGTTAGTAAAAAGGAATATCTCACTGTCCGAGATCAGCGGAGGCAGCAAGAAGTTCCAAACTGCGAAAGTCCTGATTCGCCGAGACCGAGGTTGCGTCCATCGTGCTGGCCGGGCTCACACACGAGCGGAGCTGACTCTCTCGTATACGCCAAGGGAGCGCGACACCTGCGCCTCTTCACGTACACGCGCGCTACTATCTTCCTCCTTGCCGCTCCGCTCTTGGCGTCGGCCACTTCGACGTAACGGACGCGAAAAAGGAGTTTGAAAAATAAAAGGGACAAAAACTCGAGCGCCGCTCATCGAGGGGGAAAAGGATCATCGAGAGGACGCGAGGTGAGAGATAGAGAGCGGGAACGAACGAACGAACGAGCGGTCTACTCCCCATCGTTGAGGATTCGAGAGACGCGGCGAAACAGCGGTGGGAGGTGGATTCACGTCGGCTCCTGTCGCTCTCTAACCGAGCTTCGATTCGTCTTGTATTCCACGTGTTCGCGGTTGCAAGCCCCGCGCAGGGTTCTCCTCACTGTCAATTTTACTCGTCCGTTTTTCGTAATGTCGAAATGAGTGAATATTCGCGAGTTCGTACACGTTAGATAGAAAGTGATTTTTCTTTTGTTTTTTTTTTCTTCTTTCGTTAATCGCGAAGTTTCGAGTCGTTAGAGTTTTCTTTTTTTTTGTGTGTCGGTGTACTGTTTACACTGGAGATCTCGGCGCACATTTTTTACCGAGGAAATGAACGTTGCCTGGGTGGTCGGAGAAGAAATTGGTGACGGAGGATCGAAGGGGATTCGATAGACGGACGACACGGGCGTGTGAGATCACGTTGTGTCACTAGGATCTCAACGAATACACCGCCAAGCTGGAGGCTGAGCTCGGTGGCGGCGGAGGCCGCAGGGGAACGAGCCCGACGACGCCATTGTTGAACAACATTAACGTGAGTCGAATCAAACGTATTTATTATACAATCTTGTGTCATTTGTTTTTTCTGTTTCCATCGCAATTTTATTTTTCGTTTAATGCTCGTTTCGCGAACTCGGCGATAAATTGTTTTGGGCAAACGAGCCGAGATCGATAACTCACCTCGAATCGTGTTTCATTAGCGAGATGTTAGAATGTCGAGATCATTCGGTTCACGGAGTTCGGTCGAAACAGTATTCTCGTCGTTCGAAAACGGCGAACGGGCCAGCGAACCTACGAAGGGGGGGAGAAGGTCGAATCATAAATTTACGCGGTTCTTCACAGAGGATATTCGTCCGAGGTTGGCTCACGAGTCACGTTGGCGGGAGGTGAACTCTCGTCGAGTGTGTGTCGGCGAAGAAGCGCCGGTTCGTCGGGTCACGCGTAGATACAACGGATAAACCTAGAGGGCACGGCGTCTTGAGGCTACGCTGCCTTCGAAGCCGCAGATCCTCGAGACTCTCTCGTCACACGCGCCGCGGCAATTTTTTTTGTTCCTTCTTTCTCTTCTAGCTCGCTCCGTGGCCAATATAATAAACGTTACTATGTTACAACCGCCCGTTAACGCCCCTCCCATACATCAAGCATATCCTTCCTCGTGGACCTCTATATACCTGCCCCGTGGACTACAGAACGTTTCATAATATACGCAGCGAATCCTGCGAAGCTTTCGCGTTCTACCGACGGATTATCATCTTTCATTAATTCGTGAACTCTCCTCTACAAGCTTCGTTTTCACTGCCAAGCTTGAAAAAAAAAGAAAAAATTTAGAGCGTGCAAACGAAAAAGGAAAGAATGAAATTTTGTTGGAGAAACAACGAAGCGGTGCCGGCACAGAATACGCTCTCGCGCGCGCGCGCTCTCGACACACCCCCACACAAATCTAATTAATTTATATCCTGGGAGAGGCGCCACCGAGAGACTTTTAGGTTAGAACTGACGAAGAGGAGCAAGCGAGTCGGAGGGATAGATTTGGAAAAAAAGGAGTTCGATGATTGCCTCTGGTCGAAGCCGCTCAGTGTCGGAAACTGAACACAGTTCAGTTTTGGCTGTTGGCCGATGTTCTGCGGGGAGGGCAATTCTTCTTCCGCCTCTGCTCGTAGCTCTTCGGCCTATACCGTCCCTTCGTACCCTTCAAATTCGTTCACCAAATGGCAAATTCGTCGATGCACACTGCGGGCTCTCATAAGTCGACCTCTATCGCCCTTCTATATATATATATACTCTCGATTCGATTATTCTTCACTCCGAGAAACGCTCGAAACCTGCTGTTCTCGTTGACTTATTTGGGTCAGAATTTATCGTGAGAAAATCTTTCGGGCAACAATCGCTCGTAATACATCGACGAAATTAAAACAATTTTGAGGAAAAAAGGGTATTAACGATATATAGATGACTTGATTCGGTACCGTCGGGCAGCGCGAGCTTGCAACTCCTTCGACATGGCGTCCAGCGATCCTTGAAACCCTTGCACTGAAGAAAAATTCCCTTACGCGCTACCAAAGAAAAAAAAAATTATTTCAATTCTACTTCTGATTCTTACAATTCCATATAATATTGAAACAACGACGACAAGAATGTTACGGTGACCTCTTATCGTTTCAATCCCGTATGGAATCGTAAGAATTGAAAGTAGAATTGAAATAACGATTCTTTTCTTTGTTTCTTATCGTTACAACTTTTTCTAACTTGGAAAAATACAGAATATGATCCGGTAATAAAAATAATCCCCGAACAGCGTTCTCCGTCGATGTAAATGTGTAATAACCGGAAGCAGCATCAACCCCCGTTGGTTGGTTATAAATCGCCGGGTTTAGTCGAGTCTCTCGAGACTCTGCGAGGGCAAGTCGGGTCTCCAGTTTCGGTGCCCTATTTGCCGAGGGCGCAATGGAAAGCGAGACCGATCGTTCCGTCGATTGGAAAATGGGGCGGCAGACCTTCGTATATGCTCGACCGTGTACGGTAGACCCTCGTATTTGCTCTACCGTGTACCGCAGCTTTTCCCGGTACCTCGCTCGACACCGCTCCGTGTCCGAATAAACGCGATAAAAAAAAATAGTTCGTCGAAGCGCGGTTGAATGCTCGCCAAAGCCGCACATTAGCGGCGCACAAGTGGCGCATCCGTACAATTAAGTTGTCCGCTCGGTGTGCTGTCTCAACCACCACACAGCAGTTCGGGTATTCCGTCATTAGCGGTTTGACCGACCGCGCCCAGTGCATGAACTTTCCACCTGCAGATTGGCGGCTCGGTATAGTCGCGAACTCGACTGTACGAACAACGGGTGTTGTCTCTCGCTCCTCGCCGGGACACACAACCTCGCAACTCTCCCCCGAGGCACGGCGCCGCTACCGTTCCTTCGAATCAGGGCACGCAACGCGCGTGCGCTCGCACAACAGATGGGAAACAATTCCACCGCGATTTCCGTCCCCGAGGGAACCGATCATCGTCTCCAGCTGTTGTTGCACCGTCGAATTATGCAATCCGCGTGTGCAAGAATTGAGACATCAGGCCCGAACACCCCAAACAAAATAGTTCGAAACAGTAAAATGAAAGTTCCTACGAGAAGTAAAATAAATATCTAAAACGCGAATCTAATCTGTGATTTTGAAAGATCATCAGCTCGCAGGCTGGGAGCGAAATTCAGTTATTAAGTCTCGCGGGCGCGGCTCGGTTGAGACGATTTGAAAATTACGTCACGGGCACCTTCATGCAATTAAGACATCAATCATTAACACCGGAATATTGTACTACACATATATAATATACTATATAACCCAATGTACTATATATATATATATATATATATATATTGAAAAGACTTTGGATAAAGAAAAACAAGAACGTGAGGGTAAGGAAACACTCGCGCTAACGACTTGTTTGGTTTTCGGGGAAAAAAATTCATTATAAAACGCAAGGTCCGTCGTGTATGCAGGTGTAAAAAAGATATGAAAAAAAAAATTGTGCGAGTCCCTCACGTTAGCTCGCCCCGTGCACCTGCAACGTTTCCCAAGGGAGCTCCATGAATTTCTGCGTTCGGACGAAAGGACGCGGTGCACGTATTTTGGCAGATATAATCCGTGTACTTTATGTGGTACATTAAATAATGATACTATGTATATACCGTGTAAGAGGTATATTATACATAGTACAGTAAGGAGCGAACTCGTGCGCGCGCTCGCGTTCGACCTTCCGCGAGTCTCGACCACGAACTATTTACATTCTCGGGCTAAGTGCACTATTAACTAACCTCGCGCTAATATCAACGTTTTCTACCTCATTATGTTAATTGTGGGACCAGGAGCCCTCGGGGCCGCAAGGAGCACCGCGCACGGCTGCCGACCGCCGACATCATAGCCGCAACCGTATAACCCAAGAGCTATCTCTTCCTCTCTTTCCATCATCTTTTCTCTCTCTCTCTCTCTCTCTCTCTCTCTCTCTCTGCGTGTCTGGAGAGATCACTCCTCCTCGACTTCTCGCGTTACCGTACCAACCGTGTACGTGGCGAGCCAGGTATAATATGTTGTACGTATATCGCCGGGAAGAAATCGGCGGCTCTTGGCAGTGACCGCAACGGAAGCCTGAGAAACGAAATTAAAGAATCGTCCAGTTGTAACTTCAAGCCGTGCACGACACGCATATCGGCCCGAAGGCTTCGAGGCTGATCAGCCTGGAAACATTTACTGCCGAAGGTTAAAGATGCTGAAAAAAAAGAAGAGAAAAATTCGTGTCTTCGACTTCGTTGGTCGAAACCGATGTAGTTTTTCAAGCCATCGTCACCCTTTGGTACAATGTTTACTAGGGATATATATATATATATTTTTTTTTAAATTCTTATGTCAATTTTATTGTCTCAAACCGACTCAATTTTTTAAGTCGGGAGTAAAAGTTCAGTACAATGTGTGCTGGAGGTTTATTTGTTTCGCGAAAACTATCACCTCTGCTTCTCAGTTTCAAACTGTCGTGATCTTTCACTCGGTCGTCACTCGTTAACCCAATCTTCGCTGAAACAATTTATTTTCTTTTTTTTTCGCAAAAATGATCTCTTCAGCTTCATTATTTCAAGCCGGCGTCATCTTTCACGCCATCGTCACTCTTCACGCCAATGTTTGCTAGAGCAATTTCTTTTTTTGTGGAAAAAAAAGATTGTCTCTTCGGCTTCATTGTTTCACCCGACCCTGGTGAAATCTCTCACGGCTTTGTCACCGTTGCCGGTGACACTGAGCTGCCGTGCGGGACAAACACGACTACCGTACATGCACCGAGCCGGGTTCAGTTATCTCGATAAAGTATCTTCTCGCGTATAATATCCGCCACGATTATTAGATTCGTAATGACGTTTCAGATGCTGCCGTGGCTAAAAATTCCGGGTACGACGGTTGCACAGAGCGAGCTATTACCGAGTCGCGATGTTATTCCGAGCCACCTACAAAGTACAGCATGAAAACGATACTTGCGAGAGGTATCATTAAATCGTTCCATCGACATCCGGATATCGTGCATCAATCGTCCGCCTCACTCGCTACATGTGATGAATAGCTACGGGGTACGCTATACATGAAAATAGCTACTTGCGCGCGCAAAAAATGAAAAAATGGATGAAAAAAAAGAAGAAAATAAAAAACTACGAATATGGTTTAAGCAAAAAATATAATATGCAATTCTAAAATATATCGTCACGATCGTTCTCATCCCCGGAGCGTTAACTATTTCTCGGCCTCATTGCGATGTTTCGAGTACATCGGAGAAATAAACGTTCGCAAGTGAGCACAGCACTCGGGAGTTATCCTGCGGGAAGTGTACGACGTACCCCTCCCCGCCGTTCCTTAACGGCGTTCCGTCGCGTGACGAAGCCGAGTTTCACGCGCGGTCGTACCAGCGTTTGCCCGTACAAAGTACAAAGTCTGTAATTATATCAACTCGTCGGTTATTACCGGGAGGTTTATGCCCGACGGGCGCGAGCGAGAGGCACCTTTACCTATGGGTTATAGAGGTATATGCCCTCTCTTTTAAAACATGCATTGTAGTTCTTTGTATTATGTATGTCTCGTGCGAGGGAAGATGCTGGTGCGTGATGTTCTCCCGACGCCCGTGGTTCTTCTGCCCCGTAGCCTCGAAACGCGAATCGTGCGAGTCGCTGAGGTACTTCGAAAGCTCGGCATTTCTCGACGTGTTTATCCTCGAAGCTAGCAAATATTTAACTCTCGAAATCCATGATTTTTTCGAGATTTTTTGAGGTCGCCGATTTTCATCAGATATAAGGTAAATGACCCAGATTGACCAGATTAACCAATTGATGATACACCAATGGGCATTTACTTAATTCTCTGTATAATTACCTCAAATTAGGATAAATAAACAAAGCTAATTTATGATGCAACAGGTGAAAAATCGAGGGTCCGGAACTGCGACATAAGCTGTTTACCTTAAGGCAATACGATTATCGGAAGGCCGTTTACCTCAATGCAATACGATAGCAACAATGTAATTCGGGGTGCGCAAAATCGCACTTCCGGGACGAAGTCCACAGCACGACGAAAAAATAAATATATTTTTTTCTTCTCAAATAAAAAAATGTTTCACGTGAGTTGACTGAATCGCACTTTGTCCCGACCCGCTCCCGGCTAAGACTGGAAGCAGCCCGGGAGAACTTGTGCGTTTCGTAATCGCGAACGCGATGTACGCCGCCTCCGCCCCTTCGCACACACCGCTCTTTGCTCTGCTACTGATAATTTTCTGCACGACTGCCCGAGAAATTAGATCACCTACCGGCGATTACTCTTTCTTATCCCGGTAGCTAGGCGAATTACACGAGGGTTACTTGTTTATGTGTTGCCGATCTTCACGAGTGCACCTAGCGTACATCTGTGAATAGGTGGACGTGGAATATACCAGCGGAATCCCGTCGATACATGCATTACGCTGCATTAAAGCGGTCAGTCATGCCGGCCGGTAGGTGGATCGCATGCAGGAAGAAACGTTGGCGACTTTTTACCCGCGAGCGTACCAGGTACGCAGTGAGAGAGAGAGCGGGGAGAGACAAGTCGGCCCGACAGTAACATTTATTCCTTTTTTCACCGACGTCCTCAGCTTCCACTCCGTCCCTCCTCCCTCAACCGGCAATCAGTTCATCTCGATAATTTAGCAATTAGCGCCAGTTTTGTATTTTTACGTCCAGTAGGTACACGTTTTGCCTATCGGGAGGCGACGCTCTCGGCGATATTACGATAGTTTCGTATCGACAGGTGGACGCCGTCGAAGAGCAAACTCTGTGTGCTCCGCGATCCCTCGTCGATGGAGATGACGAGGAATTTTTATAATTTTTACTATAATTTTTTTTCTCTCAGCAAGCCGACATCCTTCGAAGAGACATCTATCGAACGACTCCTGGTTTTCACCGTTAGGGAGGTGACTGGATAATCTCGTACGAGCCAGGCGGATCTTCTCCACGAGCTACCGGATCGAAGAGTGGATTGCACTCTTGCCTGATCCATTTTCTAAATCCCGTCTGTACGGCAAGGCAATTTCGACCGACGTATTTAAATTCGCGAAACAAAGATAGACGATATTCCGAAGGATGAACTGGAATCTTCTCGTGACTATCTTCCCACGGCGGGGTGAGAGATCGCTCGGAAGGATCTCTCTCCAGGGTCTTTCGGCCGATTCGCGATTCCCCTTTCGAGGCCGTGTCTCACACGAGATCGTCTCGATCTGCAGTGATTTTAGGAAATCATTGAAATCGTTGAGTGTCCCTTTTAACAAACAATCCGTCGTTCACATTTTATTTCTCGTAAATTCACAAAACTTAAAAAATAAAAGAAAAAATTGTGGATATCCGTCGATAACGAAGATGCTTAAAAAGTAGCGATCTTCTTTACCATGTATCTGTATCCTTGCCCCATGTAACGCGCGTGAGGTTTCGTTAACGAAAAAAAAACAAAAAAACTCGTCCAATTTCCTTGAATTTTTGGTGGGAACCACCGAGGGTTCGTCTATTAGCCTTACACACACACATGAATATCCGCCGATCTCGTAACAGCATCCGCCTCATAGGCCGTGGCTAGCATCGAGCGAGCATACACTCGTCGGGGACCTCGCGTCGAAGAATTTTCGAGGACCTCGATAGTCCCTACGAAGGTATCTTTCTCGCTCTCGCTCGCGATGTTCCTCCGCGTTTCTCCACCCCTGCGCCCTGATACACCGTATATCCCTCCGTCTCCGTCGCTCACTCGCGGGCTCACGCGCGCACCTCGAAGAGAGACTTTGACTTTGCTTTTGGCTCTCGCTGCTCGGGCCCCGGTGTAATCGGTTCCCCGAAGCCAGGCCTCATTATCGACCCGTCGGCCTAGCAATTACCTGCGAAGCCTCGACTCCTTCCCCGCGTGTGTGCCAGCGAGAGAGGCACATAGCCACGCTGCTGCCGCTGCTTCTGCTGCTTCTGACTCTTCGGGCTCTCTCTCTCTCTCGGTGCACAGCATCCACCACCGAGAGGACTTTGCGCGCCCGAGCAGACCGAACGGCCGACCACGAAGAGAGAACATCTCGAACGGATTCCCCTCCGAAGCTTCGATCCTGCGGGAACGCGGAACGTCTTTGGTGGTGGCCGGAGAGTTCCATCGGCGTCTTTTTCGCATCGGCAACGCGCCCGGATTTCCCTCTCTCTGTCTCCCCCTCGAGACTCTTGCACGCGGCGCGCGGGCAACCGTGCCGTGTACGCCATATACGTGCGGCTTTCAGACAGGATCGCGATCCGATGTGCAGCTCACCGAGGAAACTCTTATTTTTCCCGGCGAGCGATAGGCGAGGAGAAAGAGCCGCGATGAACTAGGTGCAGAATTCAACCCTCCCGTCTCGGCGAACTGGATGCTGCGCTCCGCGCTCAGCGGGTCGAGATATAGAGAGAGCCAACTGTCGGACGATCTCTGATAATTACTGGACGTGCCGCAAGTATGCAATAATTGCTACCTGCGCGAGTTCACGCCACGCGAATAAACCAGAAAGAATTTCCGTGAGATGAGACCGGCGGCTACGGAGAATTTCTCGGCATCTCGAGCGATCCGCGAGTTGCCGATACAACACCGGCAGTGGAGAAACTCGATTGGAACTCGTGACTGCGATGCGTTAAATGCCACCCGAGGTGGCACTTGGACATGTGCGAGGGAACTCCGATGGTGAACAATTTAAAAAAAAACATGCAATTAAAAAATGCAGCCAAATTATCGCCGCTTAATTGTCGACGCGATTGCCGATTTGGACGATTCGACCTTGATTTTTTTTTTTAAGTTACTGACGGGTGATCGAATGATTGAAAAACAACTGGAGCGTGAGAGTGCTGGGGGGATAACAGGAAAATTGTTGGGCGAAGGTGACCGGTACGCAGGTAAGAAAGCCGGTTAATGGAGAACTTGAACTATGGTCAGGCTTATCGACTAGCTCCGCGAAGAGAGCGCCGCATCGTCGAGCAATTACGATCGGCATGCCCGGACACGAATAAAAAGACACCGTGAGCCGCGAGAACGGGGTCTAACGTTGCAGGAAGTAGGTGCACGAGTGTACAGAGGCGGTGCAACGCCGTGTACGAAGAGGGAAAGAGCGAAGCAATTAGGCATCTACGGAGGTGCGATTCCGTTCGTAACACGCTTCTTCTCGGATATTAGCTACTCCCTGGGGCTGCGAGAAATCGCGAATGCGCCAAGAAAAAAAAAAAATTAAAAGGCTGTAAAAATGCAGAAATGTGTAAGAGACCGAGTGCCAATTACCGACGATTTCGCCGATACGGAGATAGAAGTCTGAAGTATCGCCAGATCGTTATGAAATCTTTATGATTTTTTAAAATGCCTGTTCAGTGATTAGTCTTATGAGGTCTCCGACACCTTCATTAGGCAAACATAAATAAAATAAAAAAAGTTGTTCGTTTCGTATCTGTCTTCGTGAATAGACACATCGTAATTTTTTTTTTCCTCGTGTGTATATATATATTCGTGCGTGATACGTGTCTATCCACGTCGGCTTATCGCCACGATGCCGGCACGTCGAGCGGCACAAAAAAAGAAATAAGTCACGAGGTAATTACAAGCGACGAAGATAGCGATTCAAATGGAACACGAAGGGTCACGAATGCGTTCGCTAGTACGACGTGTTGCGGCACGAGCGAGATTGTCGTCGCGCACGGTAGTTTTCCAACGAACACACGATAATACGTGCAGCGCGCACTGTTTGTAACGGCTTTGACTACTCAGCGGGAACAAAAGGTACGGACAATAAAAAAAAAAAATAAAATAAAAAATCATAACGCGATACTGCAACCGTGATTCATTATTTTTCTATACCAGCCGAGGCGAACAAATGTTTATAGAATCGATCGTACATGATAAAAAAACGTTTGCACTTTTAACAAATGTTGCTTGTCCACGAAGGTCTACAATGTTACTATTCTTCAATGTTTACAATCTTTCTTGTTAAAAATACGGATCATTGACAAATCTTTTTTTTATATATTCATAGACGATTTATTTCATTAATTTTTCGCCCAGATACATCGCTCTTCGAACTCAATCAAATTAAAAAAAATTAACTCAACTGATGAACGGAGTGCACAGAAATGTTCGCTTGCCCGAAGTACCAATCGTCTCTACGATAGTCGGATTTCTTTTTTACCGACCGTGCAGCGTGTCGCATTACCATAATTACATTTAATACAATGTGTAAACCCAAATACGTAGGTTATATCAGATTTGCATTTTAATAGAGGGGGCATTAGTAGTTTAAAGCCACGGCTCTTGGAGCAAGTACTCGTAAGTCATGCGGCGATGGGTTTTCGGTGTCGTTGAGCACAACGTACGCGTTACGCTTGTGCTTCTCGAGAGCGGCATCGTTTCCGTGTATAAGTGCTCGCGTTCCTCTATTGTAACGTATACGTGCAAGAAGACGGGTACGGGAGAGCGTGCATGATGGGTTAGCGTGTAGGGCGTCAAGCCGTACAGTTGTGGGGCAAGCAGGTGGTACCTAGAGTACATCGTGCTCACTGCTACAAAGTAATAATCGCTACAGTGGTGGTCGCGATGCACGTACAGTCCAGAGTTTCGTAGGCATCTTTCACACACACGCACACTCGCATAGACACCGGCGTTTATTCCGCGGTAGCACGTTCGTGCAATTGACTGTTCGGCACAACTCCGGGCTCGCTATCTATCTATCTGTAAAACGATGGCTTTTGTCCCGTCGAGTCGACGATCGGGCTTGCGGTAGCTTCCGGTAACGCTGGTCACATCCCGAGTATAAATTTTCACGCGTTACATCGGGTCCCGAAAAGGCCTGACAAGGGCCTGATCAGGCCTTATCAGGTCCCTATCAGGGCCCGATGTAACGCTCGAAAATTTCTACTCGGGATCGCACGTGGAACGAGGGACCCACCCGTAACTTAACGATCTTCCACGAATCGGAACGGCAAGTAAGTTCGAGCCAAGCAACTCGAGGACGGCTCGGTAGCTCGGAGCCGCGGGTCCATGTACCGAAGTTACCGAGTGAAAAATGTCGGTAACTGAGTAATTGGATCGAAATTACACATAAGCTCGAGCGACTGTGACACGGTGCGCGATAATCGACCCAAAGAACTTCGCATAGGGTGCGAGATTGCACGGAGATGCGGAAAGTAGAAGAAACGAGCCGACAGGCGAGAAAGACTCAAGGTTTAATTAATTTTCACAACGCCTTTTGTACAAATTAGCCGTGGCAGCTACTGGTGTTGTACATTGCGGTGCTACTGCAACTGCTGCTGCTGCTGTTGCTTCTGCTGCTGCTGCTGCTGCTACTTCTGCTTCTTCTTATGTTACAGTATATATCGAGAGAGTCGGCGCGTTTCTGTGCAGAAAGCTGGAAAGCAATTAGATGTCATTAAGGCGCGGGCATAACGCGGGGCCTATGTATACCCATACCGCATCGCGGACCCTGCAGACTCTGGATTAACTTTGCTGAAGTGATTATTTTTATTGTTCTTTCCGGCCGAGTTCTTGGAAATCTCGGAAAGTTCATGTACGGCCACGCACGAGATCCTCGGTAATGTTCTCTTCGAGTCGCTTTGCAACTCTTTCACCGCCACCTACTCTTCAATATCATTCTATCTCATCCTATACAATTCCGAGGGATATACTTCTTTTTCTTATACTTTTTCGTGCCTTGACCTCCTTACGCCCCACCTCTTTCTTTTTTCTTTTTTTTATTCTTCACCGAACTAACTTGGCAATCGTGCAGTTATGCGGAATTCGCCCCGGAGCTGAGCGTGATTCAGAATTGACGTATTCCCGGATTCCCGGAGGGTTTAGGCAATTTTTTTTTTATCCTCGGATTGTGGATTTTACTCACGATAGTAAACTGGAGATTCGTTTTAACAAGAAAAAAAGCAACAACTAATTAGTTTTTATAAGAAAGCAAGCTCGTCTTTTGCGACATTATAGGTTTTCAACAAATTCTCTGGACTGCAAAGCCCGGCTTATTTTTTTTCGCGCTGAACACAAATCCGATAGTCGTTTCGGCCTAAAGTCGAGCCGGCCATTCGTGATTGCCGGAACTAATATATATAAATTTTTACAAGTGCTCGAAACAATTTAGAAACCTCGAATTAAGCTACGGATAGTTTCGTCAAAAGATTAGACTCCGGCAAATTATTGCTCCATATATAAAGACTACCTGAAAATGAAAATTCTGTACGAAGAATTTTCTGCCCCGAATACGATAACAGATCTCGAGATGCTCGCAGAGCGTGCCAAATAGGGCGAAAAACGTGTTCGAAGTGTTCGCCAATTAAAGAAACGTTTTCACCCTCGAAGTAATAGTTTCCGACTGCGAGCCTCCTAGCGCATTCCCGATCGAACGGTATCCTCCATCATATCCGCGGCGCTGTGTATGTGCATGCATGTAATGATTTACAGAAGCTAACGGTTATTTTCCATGTGACTCTCTCGCTCGTCGCAAGGTTTCTATAAATGGTCGGTACGCCATAGCCGTACCGTTTATTCGCGGTGGAAACATTCGTGTTGTCCAGGCTTCCACTTAAAAACATGTAGTTCACCGCGTACCACACACGGCAATGCCTGCAGTTACGTACCATGAAAGAAAGCGCGATGCAAACCGAAGAGGCTCGCCGAGCTAATAATCTACCTCGGCAATGAAAATCCATAGTTGGCGAACCTTTTAAATCTCCGTAAAGGATTACTTAACGCTCAAAGTATACTCCGTCCAACGTACGATAATAAAATCAGCGAAGACAGAGATGTCGATAAGAGCGCAGTCCTGTTTTCTCCCTAAACGATCAAGAAATTAATTACAGGGTAGAGGGAGCGAATGCTGGCATCGTAAGAGAAAACCTTGACATCTTAGTTATCGAGGGAAGGTTCGATAAGAATCTTCGACAGACACGTTGAAGATCTCGACCGGCGGATACTTGCCTTTTACGCTACAGTATAACAACTAACGAGATAACAATTTTATTGTAACAAGGTAATAATCGCAAGACTCCCGAAATCGGCCGCGGTTCATCGAACTTTTGTCGATCGAGGCGAATGATCGACGAATATATTTCGCCGATCTTGTCGACCGAGGTGAGAGGATGCAGCCGCGAAGCAGCGAGGAACGTGGGTGCACGAGGGCATACGAGGACCGAACCAGGCGCCGGGAACTCTCGACCCACAGCTGCGGAGAACCCACGGGGCGCGCACAGGGGAGTCAGCGCGCCGGTGCGCAGCGTTCAACGCGTGTATATGGCGAAGGCGCGATACCGGTATCTCCTCATTCCTGAGTAATCGCACGACGAGAAAGGCCCCTCGAGGCGGCAGACCAAGCGAACTGGCTCGCGCGGGCGCGTGAGGTGGTGCCCCACGCCATTTTCTAAATAAGCCATTCTTAACCAGTATCCGATTTGACGAAACGTCGACTATCTCGCATCGGTCGCAATGACAGTTGTCGAGAGACTGCGCGCCCGTCTGTCGCGACCGTGCGGCATTCGGAGCCGGAATACGATAATCGTCCGGGGGTTGGTTCAATTAAAAGGAAATTAGCGATAAGATATGTCATATATCTAATTTACTTCGGGCAACGTCGGAGTCGGGCGAAAGGAGGGCTCGGAGGGGGGAAAAACGAATTCGTTGAACTCTCCCGGATCATCGTCGTCTGCATAGTTTCGTATCGTCGGCTCGGGATCTCTCTCCGCGCCAATTCGCAGCGCATTTCCCAGAAGATTCATGAGCGCACGTAGTGTATCCCCATGCGGAGATGCCAACGAGGAATTTCTGGAAATGTGACAACGTCAATTGCGTAATTCAATAATTAATTCGTCGAAGCACTCCCGGCGGTCACGGGAACGACGACGACCGGGGCGATGCACCGTGGATTCGTAAAATTCGTTGCGCGACAATTGGCCTCGGCCTCGAGCATGCGCGGAACTACGGGCATAACATCTTACCGCGGCAATCAGCGTGTGGGAATCGCACTTATTCTAAACGCGCTCGGCTAATCCAATTATCGCTCGGCTTTGAGGAAGCCAACTGTGTATCCTCGTGGCAACAGGACAGCGGCAGGACACTCGCCCGACGTCCACCAGTTTCTGATTGACGACCGCACTCGCCGCAAAGAGGCACGAGTTGTCGCGAGAATGTAGAAAAAAAAATGCAAAAAAAAAACAAACATAAAAATCATAAAAACAAGACAGAAGGAGAATTAAAACGTCGAGACACATTAGAGCGACAGACTTGTACGCTGTAATATATTACGTAGGTGTATACGAGTCGTACGTGCGCGACGATATTTAACACAGCGATACGAGTGTACGCAATACACTCGTACAGATAAACACGAGTGCGCTCGTATATCACACGGAGCGAAAGGGAGACAGGATCGTCAGGGACTAACACTTCTAACACGCGAGGCACGAAGACAGGAGATACACGGTCATAAATACAGATATAGTAACGATGACATGAGCACAGCACATCAGTTAGTAGGCTTTAATCACTGTGCGTCCCTTTCCCCCCTCCTCCCTCCCCCACCCCCTATTTCAGATAGCACTGACTGCGTTTTAATTACCCGTCGCTCGTTCGCCGGCCGATCATCAGGGTCTACTTCCACCCCACTATACTTATGATATACGCCTTGTCGCAAATATGTATTACCCGACGGTAAAACAGTATGCGCGACAGAATGACACCAAGATGGCCGAACCGCGTTCCAGCAAGTCGCAGAAGCAAAAACTTTTCCCAGCGGCATGAAGGATCGTTGACCGGTACGGATGATCACCGTTGCCGTTTCCCCGCGCTCCCGAAGCCCAGGCTGTTTCATCAGTTTTGTTTTTCCAACCATCCGTGGGATGAGGGGGAGAGAGGCGAGGGGATCCTCCGACGATCGCGGGCAGCCCGCAACACGCTTTTAATCTTCTCGCTAATCTCTCGCGATCCGGCGGACAGCTTTTTCTGTCTTTTTTTCTGTTTTGTTGTTTATAATGCAAAACACGGCGGATCGTTCGCGTGTGGTCGCTATAATGGTTCGATAATCGCTCAGGACGATCGCGCGGTTCGGAGAACCGCGAACTTTGCGGTACGCGGAATACTCGTCGCGCGCATTGTTCGATGGGTGAACTGGTCCCCCGATCGCTGTCGCTCTGCCGTGAAAAGGTGGCTCTTCAGGTGTCGAACGTGGTTGAGAATGCTCGGGAGTACGCTCATGGCGTGGCGAACTCCGGATACTTCATCGGGGCGATCCGAAAAAGACGCTGGATGACAAAACGAGTTTGTCCCTACCCGGGTTTACTGGCAGCAGCCCTACCGACGATCTACCTGGAAACTCGGTGATCGCGTGCGCTCGCGACGGCCTTGGGTCCATTAAAGAAGCGAGGGAAGAAGCACTGTGCGCTCTTATTAAAAAAAAATTCCGAGCTTCGCTCCCTCAAACAAATAGGCTTCGGCCCAATTTCGCCCCTAATTATTTCCTTGGTTTGGATAATGTCGACGGAAATCGGATTAAAAAAAAATGCGAACTCCAATCGCCATGGCGATATTCGTTATTTGTAGTTATTTTGACGAGGTAAAGGAGATTATTATTGTGAGCGCGTAAATCCACGTCGAAAAGCGAAGTTACGACACCACTTTGGAACATTAATAGATTAACAATAAGTATAATTGCGGTAACACGTAATTTTTTATACAATTGCGGTAATACGTAATTTTTTATACAAAATTCTTTTGCCAATATCATGTTTTCGCACACGCGACGTTTCGCTCACGTCCGGTTTCATCAACATTTTTTATTACTTTCATCTTTTTATCCGCTATGGAGAGCAAGTAAAATACGGGAGCATAGAAAGGGTGCTAAGTAATTTGCACATGGCTTCCTCATTTACTACAATTTTGCGTATAGCTTTCTCTATGGCAATGTTCGCTGATCGATTTGGGCTTCTTCATAGAGGAAGCTATGCGCAAAACTGTAATAAACGAGGAAGCTTGTGCGAATTTTTCAAAAATGTTCAAAATTTCGAAATCTTGTAAAATTTAAACGATTAGGTGAATTTTCGCCAAATCAAATGTCGCTCTAGGAGTAAAATAATGTGGAGATTCGTCATCCGCGGTAAAAAATACTTTATACATAGCCTTAAAGCGACGAAGTACGCAAATTTCAGTTAGCGATTTTCCACAATAAATTTTGCGGACAGCTTCTTCAATGAGGAAGCCAAAATCGATCAATGAACTTTCTCATACGCTGTGCGTAAAATTTTACTGAATGGGAAACCATGTGCAAATTAATTTGGAACTTTTTAAGTACTCTGACAATAAAATCTTGAAATGTGTTTTTTTACGGAGACATAGTTTCCTCCACGAGGAAGCAAAATTAATAAAAAGTTGTCTAAGCCTGTCGAGAACGACAAGAGTTAATGGGTGCAATTTGTTCAATGACGAGATAAAGGAAAACGATACGGTCGTCGAGCCGTTCGAGTAGACTCGGCGATAGTCGGTCGGTTGCCAATTATATTTATTATGCTATTATGGGAATGACCGAGCGGTGTGAATGTATGGTTGCCGGCAGGTAATATAGTAGCCCTGTGGCAGTAAGATGAACACGTCAATGTGACTACCATCGTGTTCGCTGCAACGCGGTGCGAGACCTTTTGTCCCGCGATGGATTTCTCGGTGTCCGGTTAATAATCGCGTCTCAGTTATGGATTATACAGTGTTCTTAATTCCTTGCCACGTCGATAATACAGTTATTACCAGTGCCGCAATCTTTGTCCCGTGCGTAATGAGCTCGAGTGAAAATTGGTTGAAAAAAATAATAAAAGGTCGTAAGTATGTGTGGTACGTGCTTGTGAAATTTTTGGTACATCGGATCGACGCGGCGATCGAAGAATGGGGGAGAGAAAGAGAGAAAGAGAGCCGAAGAAAAGAAGGAAATATGTATGTGATCGTGACTCTTTGCGCGGAGCCGACAAAAAAAGATCGTCATTATGGCTATACAGTCCGTGTGCTTTAACGAGCGAATACTTGAGACGGCACGCGATCCGCGAAGTTCTTGCTGGCGACCTTGGCAACGGACTGATGGAGCTCTCTCGCGCAGCACCCGCAGCAACTTCTTTCGCATCGGGTCTTCTCGCGTTCATCACGCGGCTCTCCAACTTCTCTTCGATTCCTTTAACTCTCGCAACACTTATCGCGCGGTATCGAGAAATATATATTTGTCTTTTTTTTTTCCTTTTTTTTTCACCGCAACAGCAGAGATACACAACGAGATTCTTTTTTTCGCCGATCGCGTTACGCAAAGGAAATCCATCTTAACACGACGAGGCAAAAAGGCTCCTCGCCCGAGGAGAAAACCGGTGCTAAGCCCGGAGGGTCGTTCTTCTCCAATTAAGATCACTTTGCCATTATTGGAAAAAAAATGTACTGTTCGAATCGAAAGTTTTGCCAATGATGAAAAGCATTTTTTTTCTTCTTTTCAAATGGCAACTGACGGTATGATCAATGTCCTAGTGAGAAAGCGATAAGGAAGCGAAATTCTTGAAAATTATCGATAAAATTATTCCCACTGAAAAATGTGTCGGTGAAAAAACTGACTGAATAGATGCTAATTTCGTCCCGTTGAAAGTTTCCTCGCAGGGCATCTGTGTCTTTGCAGCCAGAGAACGGTTTCCCAAATAAAAACATCAGCGGGCTCTCGTAAACTGCCGCGCGCGTGCCGGGATGCCGAAATAGTGAGAAAAATATGGAAAGCGCGGTCGCGTCGAGGGTAGTTTCGTCCGCATGCACGGGGTAAATGGTATTCATGGGATACCGGAGGAGGGCAGGCGTTCCGCGAACCGGGGGAGGAAAAAAAAACCGAGGAAGGGGAGACAGATCGGACAACTCTCTCCACGATTCGAGTGGACTTTTATATCTATTTTTTTGTCCTCACTCTTCTGGCCCGTTTGCTTCGGCGACCAGTGTCTGTCGGGTTTCCCCTCGCTGCGGTGGGTCCATTCACCCATGCCAGATGGAGAGGATGGGAGAGCTCCGAGCATCGATGAACTCGGGCAGTGCGCGGGTGAACTCGGAAAGGAGGAACCTTTATGGCGCTGTTTGCCCTCTCCAATCGAGTGGGGATTCTCTCACCGCGCGTTTTCACGGCTCTTCTTCACTTAGCTTAGTTTTTTTTGTCCTTTTTTTTACATATATACCATATCGCCCCCATCGGGCTAGCACATCCGCACGTACCCGCGCTTTATCGCCATCGTGATTCTCGCACTTCGCCCTCTCGATGTCCGATCGTTCTTCGTTTTTTCGCCCCCCAATTTATTCACTACCGAATGATTTCGGAATTGTTTGGCTTTGCGTCTTTTTTCTTCTTCTTTTTTGTCTTGCGTTTCATCGGTAAAAGAAAAATATCCCGAACCGCTCGAGGTCACCCCCCCCCCCCTCCCCTATGTCAAGCGAAAAAGCTTCGAATTAAAAAACCACCCCGTCAGCAGCGTGGGCGGATGCGAGGACGAAAAAAGAAGCCGAATTCTAGGATTCCAGCAGCATCGGGCATCGATTCTCCGGCTCCAGCGGTCACGTCGCTTAGAGCTTTCTCCGGGTCCGGGTGTGCGGCAGTGGAGCACCCTCTTCCGCTCTCTCCATCCGAGCGATCCGAAGACGTTCCCGGGTTTGCTCTCGGCGAGACGTCGTTTTCCGGGGGGTTTTCAGCGACACACGAGCACGCTTTCTGGGCTGTTCGGTCGAAGCGTCGTCGTCGCTCCCGGAACAACGCACGAGAACGTTTCCGGCGTCAGCATTTTTCGCAAGGCTCTTTATAGACACACACTCACTCGGTCGTCCGTGAATCGATCGACTTTTAACTAAGAATAAACCCCTAAACGCCCGATAAAAAATATATTCTAAACCAACATAATAATTATTCTTAAATTGCGGAGTAAAAAAAATGTGAACAGTAAATGTCTCTGCAAAAATAGATTCTTCGTTTTTAATCATCCGAATGTGCAAAGTCGCGCCGGTTCGTATTTGCATATCACCACGTATTACGAATATTGTAACATTTTTAATGACGTATCGTTCCTGCTGCAAACTGATACTTGCAAATGGTAATAATACGTCCTCTACGAAACATCCAGTTGCCATTCAGTAATATTCATTATTAGCGGTGCATGCGGAAAATTGCAATGACAAAAATATCCGCATACTGAATACATATGCATGTATCTACCCTATATATCAAATTTCCAAGAACTCACTATGCCCCACGCAACATCCAATTAATTCGGAGTTCATGTGGGCGTGAGTGGTCGTGCTATAGTCGGACGATCAGGCAGGCAGGATTTGCTCCATTTTGCACAATCTCAGTCTTATTGCGTGCAGCTTCTTATTTACCTCTCCACATTCACCTCCTCCCTACTTCACGGACGGGAGCTTGGGCGTCATCGTGCCTCTCTTCTTATACTCATCTTGCCAACCCTCTCCGCATATGATTGCCCTCCCTCGAGCCTCACAAGCTCCTTCTCTCCGATCCTCTCACTCTTCCTCTCTTCTTCATTCCAGCGAAGTTCCGAGTTCCGAACCGGCATGCATCTCAGTAGTATGCTCAACGGCCGGGGCTCAATCTCCTCTACTTTGGTGGTCGATCTCCGATTGCCTCTCGCGAGATCATGACCCACTCCGTAGAGACATTTCGTACGCACGAACCGAGGCCTATACGTGTGCAATCATGTCGTTCTTTTTTTTTTTGCTTTCTTTTCTCTCATCGCCGTCAGTTGTAAACGGAAAGAGAGAAACGCGTTCATACATAGTAGTATATTCATGCACTTCGTTTCCTGTTGCAACGCAGTCAGGCGTGTCTCGTTGCCGCACGAAGAAAAGGAAACGGGTCGTACACGATGCAGACGGAAACTTAATTTTCTAGCGAGAAAAAAGGAGTCATCTACCGCCTGCATTTTTTTTTTTCATTTTATTTTCGTTTCACTATTTTTTTTTATATTATTTTTTTTCGTTTAATACGCTTTTCGCTGTGCAAACATACTCGGCGTCGGGCCCTCGTAAACCAACGTCAGAACGGTGAGCCCGTATAACTACTTCATCGCGGTGTCTATATGGGTACGACGCGAAACGGCGAACCACAGACTGGGCCAGCAGTCTAGAGAGAGAGGGAGAGCGACGATATACTCGGCGAAACGTGCAGGCTGCGACTCCGCCTCTTCTTGATTTCGCGATACAGCCGAGAAACGACATCAAAGATATAGACCCTGAGCGCGCGAGAGGTCACCGAATGACGAAACGTCCGTCCTCCGTGTCGGGCGTTTTACAACTTTGCACAATTGTCGCTTTTTTATTTTTATTAGCCTCGTATCGCGCCGCGCTGGACTCGCGGCAGTCGCGGTGTACGGGGAGATCGAAGCCGAACGATTGCGCTCGTCTTGGAAGGAAAACTTGTATTCCTTAGACGGTGAAAAAAAAAAAAAATGCAAAAAGTATGTATACTGTTATCCATTAACGCCTGGTTTTCCCGGATATCAGTATCGAGATCAATATCGAAGATATCGGCCAAGCTATTCAGCAAGATATCCAGTCTTGCTAGATGTTCTGATTGATATCTTCGATCCCGTTAAGACATAGAGCAGTCAGATGAAAAAAAACCACACAAACCTGGCGCTAATGTCGGGTAGTATACTACGTTAATTAAATTCAAGGATTAAATTCATTTATGTAAAACTATGACAGGAAAATTGAAAACGTCTCCTCGACGTCAAAGCTCGACTGGACGAAACCGGCGTCACCACGTAATTGCGAAAACGCTCAATGTATAATCGTTGGGGGTTAAATGTATTTTCCGTTACATTTATGTATATCTTTATATGCAGAATTTTGGGAGTCAACATATTCACTCGAACTCGTGCAAAAAACTTTTTCTGACCTCGTGTGGTTGCAGCACTCGCTCTCCGTTCTTGCTGCCAAGCCACACTCATCAGAAAAAGTTTTATCGCACTAGTGTCGTAAATGACTATTTTTCCATGCTGGATTGCCCTCGACACTATAATGCAGTCATCATTGTACTTAAGAGACTCGTTCAAAGTTTGCTGGCATAACGGACTCCCGCTTTTATTTCTTTTACCGAGGATAATGTCGATAAACGTAGTCATTATTTGCCTGACAATTTTGTGTCATTCTGCGAGAATAAATGCGATAAATTTAGTAAATGGGAGACTCGACTCGGCCGAGCGGTAGGGATCGATCCTTCGATATTGTATCTGTCGGGTGTATAATGCCCCGATTCACCCCTCGAGTGCGTAACTCGGAAAGCTCGTTCGTCCCGATATCTCTCTAAAGTATAAACCGTACATGGGATACGTATACCACGTGGACGATTCTATTTTCATTCTCGGCATTAGCCGCGTGACCGTGCACGCGCGAGCTCCTATATATACTAGAGTAGAGTATGTACGGCATGAACAGCAGCAGATTCCCCTCATGCAATATTGATGACTCGCCGCGGATCAAATGCCCCATGATAGCCTCCACCTCCCGTACCCCCCCCCCCCCTCACCCGCAGGATCCTGATTGCGAAGCCGCTCGGAGCCACTGATTTTCAATGGATGGGACCCGAATTTAAACTATGATTACCCCGCCAACCGTGCGCTAAGTATGGGTCTCAGAACGGCTGCGCCGTAATGAAGCTTTGACAAATTAGAGCCTCGAAAATTACGTGTATTTTAGAAGCGAGCACGACGCGCTCCGAGCATGCGTACACCCTGATACCTGATTTCGATCCTCTTGCGATTGCAATGTCCACACTGTTATAATGACCATCGACAGTAGCGAGCCGGTGAAACGATTGGTGAAGCGGAATCGCGAGGTATTTTATGTTTGTTACCTACAAGGGCGGTTGTTGAAAAATTAAAGGAATTTAGGAGAATAGTGAGGAGTGTTTTAATTTTCTTGGCTCTTTGATCTTCGGAGACGTTTATTTTCCTTTTGTTTCGTCCTGAGAGCGTGAATTTACGAAGATTTAACCGTAAAGTCCCGTCTCGTTCCGACGCGAGCCTGCCAATTTACGTTCCAGCGTAGTTAACATTCACGCTCGTCGACGCGAATTTCCGAATCTTGCGCCGTGTCGAAACGGAGTTCATTTCTTTCCGCCGGGGAAATTGTCGGGGTCCGGTTGGATGTTCCCGAAAGGATTAGTCAAATTTTCGGGGACGCTGGAGTTTTCTGAGCGTGACACGCCATTGTCTTAACGAATTTTCACCCCGTTTAGTCTCGGGGATAGTCTCGGCGACTTCTCTGCCGGTGAAGAATCGTCCCGATTACCCGGAGGCCAGCGAATCGGGAGTAAAGAGCTCCGCAGCGCTCGCCGATATGCTCTTTCCGGCATGTATTTCTCGAGTTTCTCTCGAATTCGCAACTCGACTCATCCCGGGCCACGACCCTTGTCCCGACCGACCGCGGAACGAAGCGAACGAAGAGTCGAGAAACTAAACGAGCGGGAAGGGGTGAAGCGAAATGATCCCGTGACCCGGGTGAAACAGGCGCAGGGAAGCCATAGTCGGGTCCGCAGCGGCCAAAGACAAAGGATTTTCGGTGGCGCCAGCGTTGACCTCTTCAACCCCTCTACGATTTATATTATTTCGCTTCGCTCGCGTTTCCATTGAGAAAAAAAGGACGAAAGCAGCATACTCTCGAAAGATTCACCGAGACGACCGTCTCTGCATATTTTAATTGTCAACATTTAACTGCTCGGTACATGTAAAATATTGATTCCTGAAAAAAAAAAAATCATAGTCGTTGTTCGAATTTCATCGTTTTTACTGGTCCAGTAAAGCATACGGCGCCATTTATAGATTGAGTTTGATCATATAAGAGTTGCGACTCTTTGAGAGTTGAACTTTTACACATTTTTACTTATCGAAGCCTTAAAAAAAAACCTAAACCCCTTTACAGCTGAGATATTAACTCTCCCCTAATAATTGACTTTGCTTGATCAGCTCATATGATTAAACCATCAATGATCTTCAAGTCCGCCCAGACGCAGCGCTCATCGTACAGCCGCGCAGATACATGCATTTGCAACGGGCTGACGGAAAGAACTCGTAGATGAAAATATATTTTGTTGTTCTATCGAGCGCGCGTGCGACTCGTACAAAACCGTCGTCGTTGATCTCTGCCGCGCGCAGGTCTCGCACTCCCGTGGTTTTACGAGTGCATGCCGCCTTTGAACGGTGTTAAATTATCCGCGGCGGACTTATACTGCTAATGAAACGAGATGCGAGACGAGCTGCTATCCTCACGACTGGAACAGCGCAAACTCCGCCTAGGCCACACCGAGCCCACGGGGCTTGTCATCTCTTTCCCTTGTTTCACCTCCACGGCTGTCTATCTGTACCGATTTCGAACAGCCGCACCGTGCCTAATTCATGGCTGCCGACGCACCTTTAGTTTCACCCAATTTTCGGAATGATTGATCTTACTTTTCCTTCCAAGTCGTACCCGCAGCTGCCACAGGAACGCATAAAATTTTGAATCCGCTCAATCCTCCTCTGGCATCGAGATATATATATTTTTTAACCCATAACCGAAACATTCTAAACATCCCAAACAACGCTGAGAAAAAGAAATGATTGGATTCAGCAAATGCACTGATACATAAGTTCAAAGGTATTTTATTGGTACAACAAAAAAGGTTGTTTGAATCGACGTTTTTCAATAAATTGAAGCAAATAATCGTTTAACAAAACAATACTTTATTTGTATCAAACAAATAACAGCTTTGAACGTATTTCACCGCGACTTTTGGTTGATCGAACCAATTTTTTTTTTCAGTGTATTATTTTTGGTTAAAAAAAACTACAAAGGGAGGAACATGTCGGAAGCTGACCAACATCTTTCCTTAATGAGCTCGACGGGATATATTCGGATGGTTCGCACTCCACATGTCTTCCTTCGACCGACCGAGTTCTCACCGCAAATATCGCGCCATTGCCACCGACGTCATTCCCAGTCTCAGTAGCCCTTTAATAATTTATTAGGGAGATGTGTGTTGAAGGCTGCTGCTCCCGTGGAGTTCCCGGGTATATCCCTCCCCTGATTCCGTGTCGTGTCGTGTGTCCTCGGCAGAAAGCGACAGAGCGAGAGGGTCGTAAACCCGCGAGGGATGACGCGAAGAGTGCGTACGATCGAACGGGGCCGGAACGAGACCGAAACGGGGAAGCCGTCCCGACGGGTGGTCCTTGACACGATATCCTTGGTACCACACTAGGCGCGCATCTACACGAGTTCGCGCTCGTCGATCATTAATACCGGGTATCAATTATTCATCCATTCAGCTCGGTATTACAACGCGCGTCACGGAACTGTGAGAAACTCTGTAGCAAATCTGCAGCGAAAATGCAAATATATATATATACTCATACGATCTGCCGTCGAACTTCTCTCGATCGTCCTTTATAATTCCTCGACCGTTTCGTCGGGGCAATTGATTTATCTCGCTAAATTGTGAGTTTCGCAAAAGGGTCGAAGTAGCGTAATCAATAATCAAGTCGTACGATATTATCGGGCAGCAAATGTTTCGCGGAGTCATCAATAAAGTTTGGCCGGAGGTGAATTTGTTTAATTGCTTAATTGCATTCCCCGCGGGCGTGCAAGAGTCTTATCGCGAGGGGATGTTTCCGCTTGCGTTTTAACTCGTTAAAAATACTCATACGAGATGAATATTCCATTGAGAGTACGAGAAAAATCGTGGCGCGTTAATTAACGCTTGAGAGAAAAATCGGGACGAACGACGTCGCGGAGTCGGGGCGCGCGATATTAATACCACGGGAATTAAAAAGGAACGACGTGGAGGTGTATATGGCGTTCGCATTAGTGCATACATCACTGTTTATGGGAGTAACTTATACGGGGCGGTGTTAACCTGTTATTATACGTGGGGGACCGAAATGCGTGTGTATCACTCACTCACTGGGAAACGCACGGATATTAATAGCCACACACGGCGATTATGGGGATGAAGTACGGGACGTGCACGCGTACTCGTCTTCAACCTATCCTACGTATTCACCGGGCGCTAGAATATTACGGGAATTGGAATGTCGTTGAAAATTAATCTGTTTGCGACAAAGTGACGAGATGCTAACCGGCGATAGGAGTCGAGTCCTTAGCGTATTCGCGGAAATTAATTGACAACATTAAACGCAAAAGTGTGATTGATTTTTCGAACCTGTTTTATTTTTTTTATGCTCGCAGATCTTGGCTCATAAAAAACAGAAAATTAATTTTATATCGGACGGTGGAAATGCATGAGTGATTTTTGCAGAGCGTTGTGGCTTTTACTTACGGTTGGATTTTACGGCCGGCTGTGATATTCTTCGTCAATTTCGAGAGTCACAGTTGGGTAACGGGGAAACGCGCAATCGTGAAAGCGGAGAGTCGCAAACCGAGCATTAACATCGGTCTCAATCCCCGAGTTTAATCAAACGCTAACCGTCGGAGATTTAATCTGCCGCAGAGTACGCGTACCAGCCATCCCCCTTGCGACTCTCTCGCCCCGTGGCTCCCCCCCGGCTCTTCGCTTTCGGGGTCTCTCCCAGGGGGGTTTCCAGCGGGGGTCTCCGTTCCATGGACCACCCTGGCCGCGCGCTTGCGGAATCCTCGTCTCTCGAGTAGGTAATATAATCACAACACCAGGGGTGCGGGCACGTTATTTATAGGCACTCTATTTACGCTGGTGAAACTGCAATTCGTCGCTCGTCGATTCCGCTACCGGGAAGCGAGATATTGACTCGGACGTCGATTAAGGGTGAACTTTGCGGGACGAGAATGCGGGTTGCACAGTAAAAAAAAAGTCTGCATGTCTGATAGACATTTCTTGTCCAAAAAGGTTCGCCATTTTTTTCTCATTACTTGGGCAATTAACGAGAAAAACATTATTCACGATTGTGGAAATCAATGTCCACATTAAATGTTACATTAAAAAAAAAAAATGTTATTTTATCGTATAACTCGTGATGACTTTTATCGAGAAGCTTTAGATCCTTATTATAGATTAATTTATTGATGAAAAAAAAAAAAAAATGTAAATATCCGTTGGAGTTGTGGTCGATACATTACATCAATCGCAGAAAGTTTGTATGATAAACCTACTTTGTTACGAAAGTAAGTCTGTTTTAACGAAAAGCTTTTTAAAAGCCAGTCAGTTACCGGTGCTCGGGTCGGAACGTCGAAGGCCACTCGTGACGGATTGACTAGTTGTTTAGCTAATAACTAACAAGATATTGAAAGCGAACTTGAGCGTAAGCGAGTGAGACACACGCAGTGGAATCTTCACTCGCTACTTCGCAACAATTTGCCTGGTAAAAGCGACGAGCTTTCGCTGGTTAAAACTCATTATATTTTCTGTTTTATGGTCCGTACAACCAGTACTTTTCTCGAATATTGTAAACGTGGAGAAAAAGAATGCGTCGCGTAAACTATATCTACTGTGGCAAATAACGGAAAACATTTTTCACTGCCCGTTAGAGCCAAGCGCCGATAGCGGCTTATCTTTACTGGCAATATGGTTTTTTTTCACCATCGAGACGCGCCACTACTTTCCGAGAAACTCTTAGGAAAACCGAAAGTAATGGCGCTCTCTCCCCCTTCCATCTAGTTTCTTTTTTCCTCTAGGTCGCTATCGCGACCTAAAAAACTTTGCACCCCAATAAACGGGCAGTTATAGAATTCCAGTCGGCGCTGAGCGCGACGTTTGTAGATATGTCCACTATACGACAGCAAGCGACGTCTCTCTATCGTCGCGACGCGAACCCGCGCAAAATCGTTTCCGCGAGGCCGCGGAAAGCATTTTTTACCCTATGATTTTCACGAAGGGAGGACACAACTGTCGACGGTCCCACCCCGCTCGATCCACGGTGGCGGCGGGGACTTCCCCGCTGATGATACGTTACTGGCTTTCCACTCCTGCAGTCTTTTTCTTTTTCACTGTTTTTCTTTTTTTTACAAACTCTATATCCTGCCAGCCAAATACCTGGATACGTGTAAAATTACAGCTGCAGTGCAGGGTGGCACGCTGGGCTATACGCACATTGACGCACACTCCTCGGCCCATCGAACTGAAACTACCGTGATACTTACGTTAGCGATATCGTAGGCGTTTGATAACAGACTTGACCCGCATTAATGTTTCAACGATTTTCGAATCCACGAGGCGTTTCCACAAGGCACAGGGACGTTTTGTGGCGTGGGAAAAGTCGTCGAATAGTTCTTGTCACGAAGCTGACAAAGTAGTTAGAAAACACCGTGTTTTTCGGAGACAGGTGCACGTCGACAGGAACCTCTTTTCGATGATTCCTTGCCCATTTATGCATATCGTTAATTCCCTCACCTGACCGTAGCAACGTTTAATCCTGCCGCCGAGTCGACTGCCCAAAACGACTGCCACGTCCAGAAACGCCATTCGACTTTGAGTCTACACAAGTCCCGATAATCGCTCCGGCGCTGATGCCTCGAGAAATGGGTGGAGATCATCCCGAAGATCCGGCATGCGAACTGCGTCGGTTGAGTGAAAAAAAAAGTATATTCTGTCGACACTATAGGACCAGAAGGACCGGCTGTGGCTGATCCGTATCTCTCTGGTCCCTCGTTTCCGCCGCAACCACAGCGGGGCTGGTAATTACACAAAAATCGGAGTGGCATCGGCTTTTCCCTCCGTCAGAACGGGACCGAAGCGCCTTTTTGGCGCGTGCTGCGACCACGCCGGGACCGGATTCAGCCCTTCTCTCCGACGATTCTACCTACCAATTTTCGTTCCAATAGCAAAAAGTCTGTTGGAAGAATCATCTCTGGAACGATCTTCAGACGAGTCTAGTAATTCTCAAAACTTCTGCATCAAAGTAATCGCGATAAAGTAGCAATTTTTAGGGTAAAACTCAGAGATCTTCGCACTCACCGCCGTTAATTACCATTCCGTGCCCCTTTGCGTTGACTTCTCCGGTTGTTCCATCGCGCTCTTTCTTCATCCCCGAGGCGATGCTTTTCGTCATTGGCATGCGAATTTACTCGCCAATTAAACAATTAAATTGTCGTGCATCTTCGCGGATGCCTCGCAAGCGTACGAGCTACGATAATTTATCCCAATGCCGTCCTCGTCTTTCGCACGGCTCGGACCTCGAATACGCACCTCGCCTCCGCTTACCTCGAGGGTGTACGCGCGCTCTGATTCCTCTCTGACACGTAGACAATTATCTCTTCGTGAAAAATCGTCCAGACTGGACACAGTGGTATCTCTGCCGACGAATCTTTCTCGCTGAAGGGCTCGCAGGCCGCGCCGGTCTGCTCGGTCAATGCAGACTCGGTTGCCTTCAGCCTCGGTGCGAATCCGATGAGTCCCTCGTACCGAGAAATCTCGTGTTCGCGGACTACTTAAACGTCATAAGGATCGCCGCTGCGGAATCTCGGATATAAAGTAAAATCCCTTCATTGCCATTCGCCACGTTCGCCGTCCCAGTGTCTGGCTCTTCCGTCGTAAGAAGCTGAACGCACGTTCGCGGCGCGTACAGCGCGTTACGGCTTAGCTCGACTTAGGCCTCCAAGGATAACCCCCTAAGGGTTGCTTAATTCCAGTAATCTTCGCGTCAGTGGGGCTTCCGATCGAGACTGGTGCGAGGCCGAACCCTTCTTTCGTTCTCGCGATGGTTCTCTGCCTCGGCTGTTTCTCCGACTAACGCGCAAAGGAGTGATACGGCTCAGTCGGCAGGTTTCTCCGGCGTGCGGCACTGCGCGCCGAATAAAGTAACACACCGTTGCGAAGAATCGGATGCAGTGGGAGATCGATGCACGTTGTTGCAGCAGCATCGGCCGTTCTCGGCCGGTTTATGCAGCGGGGGCGAAAGAGCCGAAGAGAAAGACGAGCGATCGAGCGGGAGCAGAAGCGCGGTTGCGGGGATTCGCGGGAGTCCGAGAGGGATTCGATAATTACTACCGGGAGTCGCGGAGGCGGCCCTTGGAATCCTCCTTCCGCAACGAGCGCAACCGCGCAATTATTTACCCGCATCTCGCCATCCGAAGCGCGATCTCCGATTCCTTCGAGTTTTCTCTCCGACCGCTCTGGGACGTATATTGCTCGCGGGCCAGCGGTGCACACTCCGTCGCATACGCGGGTTGCAATTGATCGGGTTCGCTACTAAATCTGACGGAGATTGGACGGTAATTACAACGCAGTAAGTTCTGCGGATGATCATTTGGCAATTGACCTTTTCCGTCCGGTCCGACTCGACTGCATGCACATCTCGTTAGATCGACAGAATCGCTTCTGAAGCGAGGAGAGGGAAAGTGTCGTGATGAAGAAGTGAACTGCGAGTCCGTCGCATACGCGAGCTGCAATTGATCGGGTTCGCTACTAAATCTGACGGAGATTGGACGGTAATTACAACGCAGTAAATTCTGCGGATGATCATTTGGCAATTGACCTTTTCCGTCCGGTCTGACTCGACTGCATGCACATCTCGTTCGATCGACAGAATCGCTTCTGAAGCGAGGAGAGGAAAAGTGTCGTGATGAAGAAGTGAACTGCGAGTCCGTCGCATACGCGAGCTGCAATTGATCGGGTTCGCTACTAAATCTGACGGAGATTGGACGGTAATTACAACGCAGTAAGTTCTGCGGATGATCATTTGGCAATTGACCTTTTCCGTCCGGTCCGACTCGACTGCATGCACATCGCGTTGGATCGACGGAATCGCTTCTGAAGCGAGGAGAGGAAAAGTGTCGTGATGAAGAAGTGAACTGCGAGTCCGTCGCATACGCGTGTTGCAATTGATCAGGTTCGCTACTAAATCTGATGGACATTGGACGGTAATTACAACGCAGTAAGTTCTGTGGATGATCATTTGGCAATTGAGCTTTTCCATCCGGTCCAACTCGACTGCATGCACATCTCGTTAGATCGACAGAATCGCTTCTGAAGCGAGGAGAGGAAAAGTGTCGTGATGAAGAAGTGAACTGCGAGTCCGTCGCATACGCGAGCTGCAATTGATCGGGTTCGCTACTAAATCTGACGGACATTGGACGGTAATTACAACGCAGTAAGTTCTGTTGATGATCATTTGGCAATTGAGCTTTTCCATCCGGTCTGACTCGACTGCATGCACATCTCGTTGGATCAACAGAATCGCTTCTGAAGCGAGGAGAGGGAAAGTGTCGTGATGAAGAAATGAACTGCGAGCTCCTACTGTGCGCGACGAATAGATATATTCACGTGTACCGCATGTTCATACGCAAGTGCGTGATAAATTGGCGCACCGTTTCACCGCGACTCGGGCGCCTATGTATCACCCCCCGGCTAAACGAGTTTCGTCCAACTGTGCCCGAGTTCTCGCGCACGCGAGATTAACATCTCCGTAGCGAGATGTTATGGAGAGGGAAAGATAAAGAGACGTTTGTGTCGCTGAGATTTTCCTTTTTCGCGTATTTTCGGCGTCGACGCGTCGCGATTGCCTCGGAAGAGGGCTCCATCGCTCTCTCCCTCGACTCACCCAGCTTTGATTCTCCTTCGGCCCGTCATCGCGGCGTGTCTTTCGGTGTTACCTACCCAAAGCGGTGCGCCCGACCGAATGTCTTTGCTCTCGTCGCGGATGAACGAGTGCGGTCGCGATGGGCGTGGCACCCACAGATCTCGCTGTTACTCGGATAGCCGTGACGCACACTCGGCGTGCGCCGGTTCTCGTATCGGTGCGTTTGCGGACGGACACGGAGAGCGAGCCGGAGGGCTGCGGAACGCTCGCGGACGGACGGAACGACGTGGCGGAGAGCGCAAGAGCGAGCTTTTCGAGCTTGCGCGTCCGACAGTTAGCACGCTGCGTGACAAGAGCCACGCTTTATATTAGCGAAGCGCCTGCGCTCTTCGGCCACGGAGTTCTCTTCGTCTCGCACAGACTCGAGGAATATCGCGAACGCACCCTTTCATCCTCTTCAATCTTCGTGCGTCTCACCTCGTCCTCTCGTTTATCCGCTCCGTACGTTCCGCGAGAGCGCCGAGATAGCTCTCTCGCGGACTTTACTACTGGCAGCGGATGCTGGGGCGGCGACGCGTGACGAGATTAATAATTCGAGCACGTCGTCGTGGGCAACGCTCGAGCACACCTTTCCCTTTCTCTCGTTGCTGCTCCTCTCGTCGCGCGCCGTAACGAACCTTCCACTCTATCGCCGTCTCGCTTTTGCCCGACTCGGAAGTCGTCGTCGTCGACGGAGGAACCGCCGTAGACGCGTACCCGAGCGAGATTACGAGCTGGGAATGCCGAATCTAATCTCGGGAACTCGATTTTCTTTATGTCCCTCGCTAACGACGGAGAAGGGCGCGAGCCGGCGAAAGGCAGAGATTCTCGAAGATTTTTCTATTTTATCATTATTTTTCATTTCTTCTTTCTCTCAGCACCGCCATAGCCTTCGGCTGTTATTTATATACTGTACGTATATATATCCGGGATAATGATTCAGTCGATGGGAAATTCGCGACGCTTTGAGCAGTGCATTGCATGATTGTTTTTTGTAAAAAATTGTCGGAGCCCACGCGAGAGGGGGACGCGAGTGAGTGTGTATCGATAATCGTGATTGCTATCGATGTTTCGAATGGTAGAGCGCGCGCACCAGCCCCCTTTTGCATTGTACAGGAACGACCTGTTCCACCGGTGCGTGTACATTATAGGTATTTCTTTACGAGAAGTTACAGAATCGTGGGCGCACCTTCGTCCCGGCGCGGCATCGAGATAGTCCACGGGGATCGCGCTGCGACTCGAGAGTCGTCTCTCCCGTCTCTCGGAGCTCCGAGAGTGTATCTCGTTTAATTTGCATTTAAATGATCGGTACACGCACGTTCTTCGCATATGTATATCCTCGAGGCTACGACGCTATACGTTATGAGTATTACAGGATAGATCCGCGAAACCTATTAAATTATCCACAGGAGAAAATCGTTTCGTTATGTTAACGAATAACGTGGAATAACCTTTTCTCTGGGTTTGACGGTTGCTTCGCGTGCTCGAGCGCGTGTCCTCGATTCGAGAGACCGCGCACTATCGTCGGCTACCTTTCTCCTCCCTCTTTCTCCCGTACACGTCATTACCCCGTCAAAACTTCTTGTGTCGCGACCGAGCTAGGAGCTTCGGAATCACCCCGGTCCCTGTTACATATTTATCGGACGTCGATTTATGCGGAGTCGCCCGTGGATTTGCTGCACGCTCATCACCGGAGGGTCGACGAACCCCGACGGCCACCAGCGGCCAGTCAATCTCCAGGATAATTTTCTACTTGCACGAATTTATAATATATGTAACGAGCCGCCGAAGTTGACACTTCCTTCTCTCGTACGTCCGTCCTCCGCGAAGGGACAGGAAGCTTCGTTTTATCAGCAAAAATTAACTCACGAGGAGTCGCTTCGAAGCGTCATTTTTCAGTATTCTTGCTGCCGATATATATATATATATATTAATATTGTAACCATGTCGTGGGATAAATAACGTGGAATAAATAATAATCGCGTTCGAAATTAAACGTACATACATATATATATATATATACATAATTTTTATTTAATGTTACCCCCGTTGATCCAAGCTCAATCTCTTTCCAATCGAAAAGCCATTCTCTTAATAGATTTTCAGCCGATAGAAATTTTCGTAAGTCAGACAGCTTGACCCCGGGCATCGAAAAACACATCGGGAGGAATGAATTAGCTGACCGTATATTGTGCCACGTCATTATTCAATATTTTTCTTCACAGGTCACGCGTGTCTCGCCCGTACCTATCAAAAGCATACCGAACGCAGGGCGCGTGACTGACTTCGTTAAAAAAAAAAGGTGGATCCCGCGCGGACAAGATCGAAAGGGATCGGCTTCAAAAGGGTGTCACCCCCTTCCCCCCCTCCCTCCGTCCTGCAGGGACCTCCGTGGTGACGTGACCCGCCGCGATAGGTATATACTTCAAGCCCAAGATACGTCCGGTGCAGGACCCACGCGCGAGCCAGTCCACAAGAGTAATGACAAAACGATGACTCGGCCCGACGCTAAACACCTGCACTCGCCACCTTATCTCGCGGATCCCGCTGTTCGGACAGCTTTTGCGCCACAGTCCCGTCTCGTTCGATCTCGAGGAGTTTCGACGATATTAGAGTCGTCTCTCGTCCTCTTCGTGCGCCTTTTATTATTATTATTATTATTATTATTATTATTATTATTATTATTATTATTATTATTATTATTATTATTATTATTATTATGTTTTTTTTCGTACGCGTTGCCGCCGCACCGCTGTGCGCTTTGGGTGGTCTCGCGCCCCCGCGATGCTCGACGACTCATGTTCTCCTCTCGAATCTTAACACCGATATACCATTGTAGTCATTCGAATCTTGCGCGCCGATCTGCCGATCGGACACTCTCCGATGGGCGCGGGGTGTCGAGTTCCTACGACTCATGCCTTAACACCCTTTCGAAGATTCTTTCATACCATTGATACTTATTCCATTTCCTGTCTTGAGGATGATTTTTTCCGTTGGCTCGTTTATTTTTGAATCTTCCAAGGCAAGTCTTGCCACCCGAAATTAAAAACATTGTAGCCATCTGCAATTAATATACTAAGTAACTATACTAAAGTACAATGCGACATTAAGGGGCTCGATTTTATGCACGAAAAATCGTATTTTTAGGATTTGAGTGGAAAATATTTGAATGGGAGTAAAATAATTGTCATATTCGTGATCAGCGAGAAAAAATACGTGAAATAAGGCCAAGAAACAAAAAAAATCGATTGAACAACGATTTTTCACTTTTTGAGCCACTTTTAGAAAAATGTCGATTTTCGTGATTTTCAATGGTCGATATCTCGGCTCCCAATGAAGCTAGGAAAAATCCGGGGTGCCCATCGTGTTCTACGGTAAAAAATACACAAGATAGGATCTTCCCGAAGTTTTAGAGGCATGTCATCATGCCGTTTGAGGATGTTGAAAAACGCAAAAAATGGACTCGAAAGGGGTAACCTTGCAATTTTTTGACGACATTTTTTTTCTTTTTTAAAAATTAACTGCCACGTATTCCGACGTATTTTTGCGCGTAAAACACGAATCCGCCGGCCGTTTTGGCCTAAAATACAATGCGACATTAAGGAACTCGATTTTATGCACGAAATTATGCACGATTTTATGCACTCGGTCGGCTAAAATAGCTTGGCCAGCTAAAACGGCTTAGCCGGCCAAACTATAAAATCCATTAGCCGGATAAGATATTTTAGCCGGCTAGGCCGGTCTATCTGCACAGCCCTAGTACAGGCAGGAGTCAAAAAAGTGAACAATTTCTGGGTAGCCCGTCTCGTCCCAGACCATTTTTTTCAGCCGCGCTATAAAACTGTGTAAATAGCATTGTTGGATGACAAACAATAAATTATGCTTTCAGCAGCGTTGTAGCCGCATTATTTGCTTAGGGAGCCCACCTCGCCCCGGTCTCCCCTAGTACGGTAATTTTTTTAGATGATTGGTAGTTTTTACTCCTTCTCTCAGTGTAGTGCACATAAACATATCCGACTCTACTCGTCTCATCTTATTTTAATTTTTCATTAAAAGCCGCGGTCAGGCCGGGCAGAGTTGGTATATTCCCGGAAGGAAAATCCGGTCGGCTCCTAAGTGCGGCAAAGATTTTCCGAAGGCGAGAGGCACTTATCCGTGGAAGGGTCCCTTGCGACTACTCGGCACGCACTTATCGTTTCCTCGGCGAATCCGAGCTCCCTGGTAAAGAGAGACTTTCCCTCACGTTTCCCCGGCAGCGGAGGAGCAGCGAGTACGGAGCATCGTTGTACCTACCCTAAGGCTCGTGGATCCGAGAGAAGAGTTTCGCGGAATCGCTAACACACCCGCAATAACACACGTACACGGGTACATACATTGACGCTATCACTGGCGGGGGGGGGGGGGGGGGTTCACTTGCCGGTGCTCTTCTCCCGGGTCCAGGGCTCTCTCGCGCGCGCGCTGCGAAAGGCGTGGTCGAGAGACGCGCGACGTCCATTTGTCTCGAGCGCCTCCCGCACCAGGAACGCCCTCGCATCCCACGGGCATCGATCACGTCTTCCTCTCTTACCGCAACGGAGCAGGAGACTTCCACCGGCTCGGCTGCTGCGCGCATCCTCTGGAGCAACGTCGCTGTACGACTGTTCTATAACGTACTCGGATCTCGTCTCCGAAGCGCCGAATGGAGGGTGCACGTACACTCCGCACGCATGACATTCCTCTCGTTATAAGTTTAATAAAACAAAAGAAGATACTCTCCACGGGCGGAGTAGCCTCACACGCGAGATCCTTATTTTTGTCACTCAAATTCTGAGATTCGAGACATAGATCTTCCAGTTACACGAACCTTTTCTTTCGCGGACGCGGGTGCGGGCTTCCTGCCGTAGAGAAGCTTTTGTTAGGGGTTGACTGGCACCGATCCAGAAGACTCCTGTCGGCGAGTCTCAAGCGCAGAGCAGAACTTTAGTATCGCGATTTTTTTTTGCCACTTTCGCGTGGTTCGCGCTGCACAAAGTTTTCATGGTAATTTCTAAAGACATTTTTTTTTTCATTTTGCTTTTTTTGTTTCAGCCGGTAAGTGCGTACGACTTGTCTATCGATCTCCTTCCACCTTCGGAATGTGGTCAGCATGTGTAAATGTAAGTACGAAAAATCATTAAATTCATACAGGATGTCGTAATTATCGTTTCTCGCGTGTCATTGATACATTTTTTTTTTCTTTCTCGTCGAGATAATTTTCGCAGAATGTTGTATAAAGATATATTGCATAATACCGAGGTCTTCGTGACCTCTCGTCTTGATCATTACTGCGAGAAGTAAAAAGCGGACAAAAAATTACTCCGAGTTTCTTCAGCTTATATTTTTTTAATCTCAGTAATTCATTCGCTACATTAACTACTTAATTACCAGGCCGATGTTTTATCGTGGATTTAAAATGCTTGAAATTTATATGAGATAAATTGCGATAGGTGGCATAATGTGTCGCTTTAATAACAGGATCGATCGCGTAACCCGCAAGGGAACAGACGCCGGTGCAAAATAGATCTATGAGCTCTCTCGAGCGTTATACCACGCACATGAAACGCATGAATATTAATGTGTAAATCTGCGAAAATTTGCGTGGTACATGCTGTCGAGAGCTCGAGGATATATTTGAAAAAAATAAAAATAAAATTAAGATATACGGCTATGAGATTTTCAAGCATTTATACCCGATACGTGTTGTACAGGACCAGGAGCTGACGGAGCAGGATAAAAATGGCCTTTGATGCATAAATAGATATACCATTTACGGCAAATTCTTAAAATGTTTTGCCCTTCGCGGTATAGGATAATTCGGGATGATATTGCCAATCGTTATATATTCTATATCTTGCCAATAGTTATATCTTCTATATCTTGCCAATAGTTATATCTTCTATATCTTGCCAATAGTTATATCTTCTATATCTTGCCAATAGTTATATCTTCTATATCTTGTCAATAGTTATATCTTCTATATCTTGCCAATAGTTATATCTTCTATATCTTGCCAATAGTTATATCTTCTATATCTTGTCAATAGTTATATCTTCTATATATTGCCAATCCTTATATCGTCTATATCTTGTCAATCGTTATATCTTCTATATCTTGTCAATCGTTATATCTTCTATATCTTGCCAATTGTTATATCTTCTCACACCGCGAGCCAATCGCTCCGCCGTTTCCAAGGGTCTAAGTGTATAAACTCACCGAACTGGCACGATTTCCACGCCGGACTGCCGATGGAGCGACAAATTGGTCCTAAAAACCAACCGATCCCCGTTTTCCGCTTTAAACAAATCGTGACCATCTCATCCGGAATTACCCTACAGAAATCTGCGGGAGGGTAGGGACGGAGGAAAAGCCTTCGATTCTTAAGTTATGGGGCTTTTCACTGTACCATATAATAGCAAAGCAAACGTAACTTCGTTGACTCAATCGCGAACACAATCCATATAGATCTAGATGGAGGGTAGAGGGGCTTTCCTTGTCGAAGGTAGTAATTAACAATTGCACGCGGCGACGAATGCCCACACATGCACAAATTTATGCGACACACCAGACGCGGCCGTGAGTGGAGCACTCGGGTTTCAAACGTTCTATATATATGTATATATATACTATATATAAGGGTACGAACACAGTGTCGATTTTCTCACTCTTTACCTCGTCGTAGAGCGAACACTCCACGTACGGACTCGTGTGCATACACGAGTTTATTGCATATGCATGCTGCCACAACCGGGTCTAGCAGGCTCTCGCGATTGATATGAATGCATCGCTGCATGGCAAACGAGCCAGGCAGCTCCGGCACGATCTCGCGAGACCGCCTATCTTGATCGTTATTTTCCTTTCGACCGAGGTACACCTTTGATATACTGTATATACATCGGCGCGAAAGGTCTACGCCGCTTCCATGCGGAAACCCCGTGCGAATCTCTAATTATCCTATGGCCCCGCTCATTAAAGACCGTTAACCCGAGATTCTCGACGCTTGCGGGCACGAAGAAACGTTCTTGCTTAAAAAAAAAGAAAACAAAAACTAAAGTATGGGCACTGCATTTCCAGATGATTCTGTTGCCAATGGGTGATCTCTTGATCTCTTTCCGTTTAAGAAAATTTCAAAGATCAGTCCCAAATCCGGCCAAGTGCACAGTGAAATTTTTTTGATAAAATATTTGATAAAATTGATCATAATTTTTTGAATTACACAATATCACAGAAGAATACAATAAAGTATTAATGATGTGCCAACCAGCCGGACAATTTTGTATCCGACAAAGTATTTTTTTTTATCATGCATGCGGTCATTTAGTACGACGAACGATGCTGTTTCAATTACAAGCACCGAAGGTGCAGCCGTTCGCGAATTGATGCCAGACGACAATGCAAAGTACATTGTAAAAAATGACGTTAATTTCCTAGATCCCATCGCGAGTAGGTGGATGCTCGGGGGGGTCATTTTCGGTTTCGCGGAATTCTCGATCAAAGGACCGATGGATTCCCGCATGAAATATGCGTAAAGCACGTGGTAAAATGGAAGAGATTTTTTTTAACGAAGGGTTCCTTCGCCGGCGCACTATACGCGTTCACGCAAGCCGCAAGAAACGGCCATCATAAATATATTAGCTCGGTCGGCGCGAGCGTTGTAAGGAACTGCGGGAAGGGCCGATTTTATCAGCGAAATTTTCGAGGCACGCCGGCGAGCGGGTTTCTCTCTTAAAAGGCGCGTGGGAGGATATGTTTCTTTCTATCCCATTCCAGCGCGTCCCGCTCCTGGCTCTTCACTCTTTTACTTTCGTCCCTCTTCTCTCTTTTTTTATCCGCTCGTTTCTTTTTGGTCTCTTCTTTTCTTTTTTTATTCCCGTGTACGTTTTGCTTCGCAAACCAGTATCCTGCCTGGATAGAGAGGATGCACCGCTCTCGTACCGCGCTCAGAGCCTATCTACTGGCGATGCACTCGAGCATCCTCCGCACGTCGTCCACGGTACCAGTGACGTCACGCGCCGCGCGGTCTTCTTCTTAACGCACACGTTCGAGAGAAGCAGTGAGGCCGAGGGAACGATGTTATTAGGAGATTAGAGCGAGAGTTTACTGCTGCGCCATGATCGGCCTGCCTGACGTTTAACGAGCATTAAAATCTCGTTAAACATCGCATACCGCCAAACTTTCCATCAAATGATCATATTAATCGATGATATATCAACAAATCTCCATCTACATACATAGAAGGGTACCTTAGATATTTTTATTGAAAAAGGAAGAAGAAGAAAAAAAAGTCACTGATTAATCGATCGGATATTCGATGATCCAATATTTTATGCCGGGACCGAGGTCCTCCTACGCGTGTATAACGGGTTTCTCGGGGAGAGTCTCGAGGTTCCTGGAAACTCGTCGTCGATCGACGACGGACGATGATCCCCTCGAAGATAATCGATATTGCGAACCGCAGAGTCGATTATTCGTAGAACCATTAAACTTTCTCGTCTTTCGAGGCGTCGATGAAGGTGGCCCTCGCGTATACCTCTCTCCCGTGCCTCCGTCTCGTATCCCCGATAATTCGAGCCTTCCGCTTCGGCACGACGAGTTTCCGAGTCTCGAATACGCATGTGTACGAGCAATGCGGATGATCATTGGCGATGTTGAACGAGATCGATCGGTCGGGACTCTCGAATTACATTCGTGAAACGAACGAACCGAGAAAGTTAACGATAAAACGCGATAAAGCTTATGGATATAGGCGCTCAATTCGCTACCATATTCCAGCGTTCGCGACGAGATCGAGCGCAGTCCGAGGAGAGTAAACGACGCTGCGGCAGCTGTGGAAGCGATGGGATCTTCTTCGCGATGGAACAGCTGCCTCCCACCATCATGCAACAACACTTGACTACACAACGCTGAAAGTCAGCTTTTACCCAGCTTGGACATTATAACCGACGATAGACCTTATAATACATCTTATCGCGAGTGACCATCGGCGATTCCTCGCTGGCCTCACCGTCTCGCACGGGGCTTGTTGTCAGACTGCTTGCCGATAGACAGACGCGAACGCTTAGGGCAAATTAACGAACGTAAATAACGAAAAGCATCGCGCGACGGTGTGGGAACGTAATTTTTTTTTTACTTTCATTTTTGCACGCCGTCAGCTTGCAATAAATATGACGGATGTGAAATGGCTTCGTGTGCGCTGGTAAAAATTTATATCGCCGCGTAGCATCTGGAGATTTCGTAAATGGAGGGGACTAGTTATTGCCATGCGTAAGAAAATGCATGGTAAATGTTGTGACATTAACGTTGTGATGTTGGATTATTAATATTATAATATTCCTAAGAGACGGTGATATTTAACTAAGAATCAACGATGTTCTTGTATTTAACATAATCTGATAGTTCAAATCTTAGGATCAATTTTTCTCAGTGCTACGCACGTGACAATTCCACACCTGCCCTGATTTATTGGTCCAGTGTCCAGATGTCTCTCGTAAAGTAATTCGTAACTTCTGTTGAGACATTTTTATGAGTTTTATTATACTGTAACGAGATGAGGATTGACTGAGATACACGATATCACATAGATGACTGGAATAGCTCGGTATGATTAATGACAAACGTATAAATTATCGATTGACGAGACGAATATACAGTCTTCATCGGACTTTCAAAGAGAACGGACGTTTGACGGGACTAACGGACGCGAAGTGGGGCCGATGCGTTGCTACGGTAGCCCCTAAGTGGGCTTATAGATCTGACTTATAAATGGGTAATAATGTCCACCCCAAAACCGAATATGCGTGTCGTTGATTTCGCTCGGTCGTAACAATATTTACGCCATTCTCGAGATATTATCGATGTATTATAGCGCATGTGTCCAAGTTCCTACGAGCCAAATGTTTACTCCAACTTCCCGCAGTTGTTCCTGCGAAGAATCCGGATAAAACAAAAGAGCTTGAGGAGCTTGGTAGAGCGAAAGTCTCGCGCACGTCGCGGACGTAGGATATAATTTGGTGGATCGTTCGGACGTCAAGATACACTCTCGCGAGTGGATAGTTCGCAGATATACGACGAGGGACCTCTCCGTATCTATCTTCGTCTGTCAAAAAAAAAAAAAAAAAAAAAAAAAAAAAATCAGCAGCGAGAGGCACCCTCGTCACTCCGGGCCGCGGGAAGAAGCGTCTTAGAAGACGAAGAGGACGAAGAAGTAAGGAGTATGTGAAGAGGGAGAAGAGAGGCAAGCGAAGTCTCGATGGGACCGGGTCACGGGCCGAAGGGTTCGCGTTGGCTGTGCAACGCGGGCCAACGAAGAGGTCGTCGCGTCTATGCGCGTTGCACCCGCCGCCGCGCCATCTCATAATAGCCACCTATAACGAAAGGGCTGTTATTAAACCGCAGCTTTTAATCGTTCTCGCGATATCTCTTCGGTGACGGCGGAGTTGCCGCAGTGGCGGCTCGGCGGACGATGTCTTCCGCAGTCACGTGGGAATGATAGGATTTCACTCCGAGAGATTCTTTCGCTCGGTACATGCTACATCGAGCCTCATACCAAGGACCGAATGATAATTCACCTCTGGCGGGTATCAACGGCTTTTTTTTTTACTTGTCTCAATCGTCAACGCCTGCAAAGTCGAGGTAAAAAAAATGGAATGCGCTGTTATGAAATAAAAAAGAAACGGTGTGATAGTCTCGTCGATGTACCGGCTTCGGGTTACCATGTATAGATAGCACCGGGCGGAGAAGGATAGGGGCACAGGGAAAGAGGATTGAGAATGAGAATGAATGGACGAGCCGCTGTAACGTTATACGTGGGCCGGTAATTATGACTCCTCTAATCACCGACAATTACTGCAGTTACCGGCCTCGAGGCGTTATCTCGACCGGTCCATCTCCGGTCTCGGTCGCCACGCTTCAGAGATGTACGTATACATATTGCGGGATATATACATCTGTCGGGAATATTGAGAGAAAGAGAAATAACGAGCGATAGGCGATCGTCTGACCCGAACGGGGCCATCGCGGTGGCGAAGGCAATTCCGGGCCGGGCCAAACTCCTGAATCAATTTGTTCATTCACAGATTCGAGAAGTTTTACAAAAATCCATCCTTGATACAAAAATCGACACGTATAAAAAAAAATTAGTCAGTATCTAAAGAATAACTGTCTTGCGAGATGTAAAAAATGTATTTTTACTTCAACTTTCAATTCTTACAATTCCATACAAGATCTTTTCGTTATAGTTCTAATCTCTCATAAAGTCGTAAGAACTGCAAATAGATTTTAAATAACAATCCACATTTTGTTTGTGGCAGCCCGCAAGCAAATTTTTATTTCCACCCGAAGCATACCTTAGTTATTCCCGATAATTGCATTCGTAATTGCCGCCTCTATGCAACTATACAATTAATAAAATTTATCACCCTATCTCGAGCTCGAAATCAGTCATCTTTGTGCCGACTTCGCCGGCGTCGGAGCATTGTGAGAACTCTCGAAAGTTATCGAAACTGCGGGGGTGTCCGGAGAGCTCGAGGAGTTCCCCGGCCGGATGGGCGTTGGTGCAGAGTTCGCGAATCCATCTTTTGAGCTCTACGCATCCTCCCTTTTATATTTCTCCGTGCTCCGATTCTGCGTTCTTAATTGTTCCTCCGGGAGAAACATCGCTTCGGGACTGGCTGCGTGCGCGCTCTATTTTCCTTTTGCTCTCGGGTCTCGCAGTCCCGACGCATCTCGCTGGTACACCTTATGACGGCTGCTCCTCGCCGTTTCTATGCCTAGCTTCTCTCCTCGGCGCAACCCAACAATTAAATCCCGTGCCGGACAGACGCGCGGCCTCTATGCTATTATTGCTGAGTTATCGTTTCGACTCGAAACTATATATGCACCGGCTCTGCCGGCACATCGAATTGTCGGGGAGGTACGGGGGCGTATTACCTTGCCGATGTGCCATCTTTTTTGACGTGGCCCGTCTCGATTGATGCTCCTCTCCGCTTTCTATCGTTGCCGAGTTCGCATTATAGTATTTCAGCTCCGCTGTCTGAATCTCGCGACGTTCGCACTCTTCGAAACTTGGCAGGGGCCGGAGAGGCTGGGCCGACAAGACGGAGCTATTCGCGACGTTTAACGCTTTTCCTTTTGCCTCTCGTCGTCGGGAGTCTAGTGTACGACACTGCATTACGCACTCGCCGGGCGAGAACAGCTGCGGATGACCGCGGGGGGGCGTGAATCGTCACACATTCGTTTCTACGACGTTTAACCGAACCAACGAACGCGAGCTCTCTGGCACACCGAACGCACACGCGCGTGAACCCATTTCGGGGCTAATTCGGCGGACTCCGCGCGCGACGATGGAAGTAATGCAATTGAACGATTCGACAGTTATATAGCCCCGGGGCTTGGCTTCGTCATTAGCCGCGTATGACGATCGATGGACCTCGTAGAATACAACTGTGTTGCTCTCAGTTGCATGCATTTTATTGAAAAATTTAACAATACAAATCTGGCGAAACATTGTGTAAGACTACGTAATGTGTGGTCTATAGATTTTAGGCAAAAAAAGTACTTTTAATTGTATTAAAAATCATCCGCGACTTGATCCTTGGCGTTCATTTTTTGAAAGTAGAAAATATGAAAAAAAATAACATTGGAAAATGTGGAACTTCTCCAACAATGTTTCTATATTCGTACCCAGGAATTTTTTCATATGATCAGAATATCGTTACGAACAATCGATCATCGACGATCGATGATCGGATGTTTCATCATCGAGAAAAAATAAATAATACACGTTCTTTCCCCAATATCGACGGACCGCCCTCTAAAAGAAATCGAATGAAAAACAACTCTGACAATTTATCCGAGAAAATTGAGGCGCGCCTATATTTTTCGGCAACCGCGTAAAGCATCCGACTGAATGACCGTATAACGAGATGCGACAGAGCACGCGATCGCGACTGATTATAAAAGCCTCCACCATCGTTGATTCCGACTGCCGTACAATATCACCTGACGAGGGTACTTTTCCGCACTCCCCCGAGTGTCCCCCGGACTTTTCATCCGTCCCGCGCTCCCCCCGCTGTATCCGTACCTTCCGCATACACCTGCGCACCTCTGCGACAGAGAGAGACAGTTATCAGCTCGTGTATAGCTCGTCGACCTCCCGTCACCGGAATGGTCCGAGCGCGGCGCGGTGGATGTCGCCGCTGATGACAGAGGCCAAAGGTAATAATTATTACAGCGCGCGATTCCCGATTACAGGGCGACCGATGCACCGAGAGGGTGAGAGACAGAGTCGTACTCCGACGGGCCCGACGCTGACAAAGTTGGTACACCGATTGCACGGAACGGTCCGCGTCGCTCTGTGTCAGGGATGATTGTGTGGAAAGGGTTATATTCACGGATAGGTATTCCAGCGGTCACATAATACGTATAGTAGGCACGAGAGATACAGAAACTATACGTATTTGTGACGACGAGACGACAGAGCCACCAATGCGTATTCTATACCCTCATTTGCTCATCGCCCGACACTGACATTTGCGTCCGCTCTCTCTCTACGTCCGTTCCTATATACCGTTCTCCACCGTGGAGCCTATAATTCCACAATACTTTGAGCCCCCTGATAGCAGCGGGTTTGCCGTACTCGGCAGTCGAGAGTTTTATCAGATCGAGATTTGCAGCGCCGACCTAGAATGAAACTCCGAAGCCGATGGGAGACTGACACTGGCACCCCTTATTAGCGAACGATGACGACGGCTGCAGCGCGAAGTCAACCGGAAAGACCCACGAACGAGGGATGCATTGTTGAGATCCGAGGTCGCACCGCGGCCCCTCGTCGAAAATCCTGCGTTCCTGTCGGACATCGCGCCGCTAATTGTATGAATTATTTATGCTCTCTTTTGGACGTGCGCGCATGCGCCGTAATAGTTTTCGTTCGACGCGCATCTCGTCGATCGCGTATCGTTGGAATTCATTCGCGCGACGATTATAATAAATTTCGCGAACGAGGCGCCGAGAGATACGCGGGTCCGACGAAAAAACGAAGCGACGGAATGAGGAACGTAGTCGGGAAAGGGGGGGAGAGGGTCGGAAAAAAAATATCCGAGAAACTACCGTCCATGTGCGTTGCCACCCCAGATGAGCTGGGCGAATCGGGAAATGGAAGTCGGCGACTCTCCTCCAGCACAGCCGATTTACGGCCATCGACTTCCGGTCGACTCGAACATTATTGAGATTAACTCACTCTCTCTCGCTGAATGCGTTCGATGTATATACCCTGCGTCGGTTTATCGAGCGCCAGTGTACGGTGCTCAGCCGAAATGGGTTTTCGATCGTCGCGAGCCGTGGAGTTACGTTTACCAGTTTAACCGAGGGTCGAGAGACGGATGCGCGCGACCGTGCGGACGGAAAAAAAATGGGCAGTTTCCTATATCCGATTCCGCGAGCTGTTACTTATCGCCAAGAAGGACGGAAAATAGAAGAAAAAGAGAGGAGACAAAAAGTTTGGATGCGCCACAAAAAAAAAGATGAAAGGTTATAAAGTTACAATGATAATTAATTCAGCGAAAAGTAAAAAAAAAGTCAACAGGACGGTCGAAACTGGCTGGCACGAGACGATACGGAGCATTGCGAATTGTGTAAGAGAATTACACAATCGAGTGTGTCTGACCTATCATAATCTGCATCGTCCATCTCATTGACTCTTCCGATACGCCGCACGTAACGCTTCGATACAACGGCGTACTTTTGTGCGATACTTTTTCCGTTCTCAACCGTGCTCGTTGGGAGTACAAAAAAAAATCGCAAGGATTTCGAAATCACTCAACTTCGTCCCAATGTCCACTTCTTCAATTTTACGATTCTACGCCTCCCTGTAATTTGGATGTTTCTCTCGTTGGCGATCTTCGTCGAGTTTATATACACGGCTCTGCAAGAAATAAATGCCCGCGTATATATGAGGAATGAGTATAATTGACAGTCGTGTGGCGAGGCCGAGAAACACCGAGTTTAATGTACTTCTGTAGCGAGGGAGAGTCGATCCTCGGTGAGCTGCAGAGTTTAAGGCTGCTCTTTCCTTCCGACCGGTGGAGAGACAGGCCGCTCGCAAAGAACACGAGTATTCGAGCACCGATCGAGTGCATGGGTAGAGCGGGGCAAAACGGAACACCGGGGCAAAATGGTCCGGTGTCCTACTCTTCAAATTACTTTCTTATTGTGACCCGCGAAAAATTGGTGAAAATGGTCCGTTTTGCCCCGTTCTCACCTACATCTCTGAAAGGAGCATTGACGAAAACATTGCATACCTTAGTCTCTCCAAGATGCGTTTCACATTGGTTCGAGTGTCTGTGCGCGGAGGCTTCGGACTACTCGTTGCGAGCACATCATCGCCACTCGTTTGAAACTTCGCGTTGGATATTGTTTTCGAAACAAGGTAGAACGGTCCTAATTGGTACATCCGCGAATAAGTGCAGACATTACAATACTCTTTAAAATATAGTATACGTTGGTACCCACTCAAGAGCCGACTTTACGAGCGGTCTTCAACGCAAACCTGAGAGATGGAAATAAAAGGAATATCAACGAGCGATGGTAAGAACCGCCGAGTAAGATAGTAACCGTGCTGTGAAAAGCTTCGCGATAATTGCCGGCCGCAACCCGGAGCAGACCTACATTCACGACGATCTGCCGGCGTCCAGGGAATTAATTGCCTAATGAAAGGAAGGTGTAACCGCGTACGCGCGCGCCAGCGATCTTGCGTCCCTGCGTTAATTCCCAATGCCGGATAATTCGCTTTGCGAGAATTTTCTTTGGCATCATTCCGGAACTCACCAACGACCACCGATACAGTTGTATTTCTCACTCGGGTTCCACATTAATTTCCAGTAGATAAAATGGAAGGAATGCACGCGCTTCATGCACGGTAAAAAACGTTTCGAACAATTAGCAAAAAATTATTGTCCGCCAACGTTCTCAATTTTTTTTTTTTACAAATTTACAACTTTTTTCATTGTTGAATGAATAAATAGCTTTTATTACTGTGTATTTCGCCAGAATCTTGGGATTATTTTCATCACGTTCCAATTTTCAATAAACGGAAGGCTTTTTCAAAAATTTGTAGTGACGACTCGCACATTTGAGAAAAATAAAATAATGACCATGAGCGACACAATTGTCCGTACAGATATCGAATCCCCTACGTGCCCTAGGTGCATAGAGGACGTACAAAGATATATTCGTGAAATTTTCACCTGGCTCTCGATCGGGAGAGCCGCGGGAAATAATAACGCGCCCGGGGTCCGTGCGAACGAGGGAAATTTATCCTCGAATTATCGTGGAGGAAATGTATTGACGCATGCGGCTGTGCATCGAGAGTTCTCTCGGTATTCGACACTGCGGGGCTCGGGCACGCTGGAACCGAAGACTCGTTCGCGGCCACGTTCGATGCAACACACTCGAGCCAATAAATATGGACAATTCGTCCGCCGCACGAGCGGCAACACTGATGCACGAACTGCAGTGTCAGGCCAACGCCAGGCCCATCGAGAGTTGCGAAGCGGGGAAGCTTTTGCCGCGGCCGCGTCGATGATTTATCAGCGCGAGGCGCGTGTGCTGGCGGGAAAATGATACAAAATGACGCCCATGCAATAATAATGTCGATTCCGCGTGCCAAGCGCATAAGCCCGATCCGGCGTTGCTGCAGTGCATCAACCCGCGGCTCTCGCGACGATTATGCATCAGCTTGCAACTACTGCAACTGCAGGGAACATTGATAGCAGTCGGGCATTCGCGGCAATCGTTGCTCCAGTGGATACGATTATAAACTACGGTGTACACGTCGCACAGTCGAATACGGTGTTTACCGGTGCCTCGCACTTCACGCGATTGTCTCGATGCTCGTGACTCACCGGAATATCTGACAAGCGCGCATGCATGGCTACGTGTCGCTTCGTGTATTTAACTCCTAGCAATAACTGGCTACAACTAGCATGACAATAACAGTGAAAGTTCCCGAAGGTTTCCATGGATTGGTAATGAAGCGAGGGGAAAAAACAATCACAGTCGCTTGTGGCAGTCGACCTTGCGATGGTGGCGAGAAACGAAATTGGTCAGATTTATCAGAATTTTTATTTAGTCCCATAAAAACCTCTATGCGTGCCGATTGGCAGATTGATTGGTCGAAAGCTGATAGACTCAAAACTTAGATCACGACGACTGTAATTAAACTTTAACCAGACGCGATAACGAGAGGTATACAAAAATTGGCTGTAAGGTTAACTCCAACACCTCTAATTTCCATGTAATTTTCAATAAACAAAATGCATAAATGCAAATGAGTGATGATTCGCAAAGGAGTGAAACGAGACAAGATTTACGGATCGCGTTTATGCAAACAATAACGGGCCTCGCGCCGCGGCGTGGGTATAACGGGGGCGCTTGCAATGGCGAGGCACCATAAGCGCCTCCACCCGAGCTTGCTAGTATTCGTTAAGAATCCTTACCCCGCGATGCTCGCTTCTTCGCCACCCCCCTTTTCCGCGCGGCTCTCGCGGGTTCGTAAAAGGGTATCGGCTCACGGATTGAGGCTGTTTCACTCGCAAGGCTAGGCCGTTCGTTCAATGATTCACCGGGTAATGGAGACGAATGCGGCCATAACTCCTCGTCCCTCTCGAGACTCGTCCGGCAAAACCGTGCGCGGTTCATGCACGTATGTACACGAGTGCGCGCACCGTACGATGCTCCTTGTCTACCCGAAGATAAAAAAATCCGCGATGTTGCACTGGGTGTCCTTTATCGCTCTTTCCTTCGAGCATTGCCTGCAAAAGGTCCCGAGAGCGTCACCCAGACTCAATATTTAATGAGCCAGCGTGACGTTCACATTTATAGTTTGATTTATCTCCGTCATTACGCGTGACGTTTGTTACCCCCTCGAAATTCAAACTACCGCAAAGCTCGTTACATCGACCCTTTCTCTCGCTCGCAAAAAAAATCCAATTTTCTTTTTCCACTGATTTATTATCGACCGAAACCACGAAATCTCCGATCGATATCCGAGAGTGGCCTCATCCAAAAATCGATCTCACCTGTAGCCGCTAAATTTGTGAAAAAATAAAATAAAAAGAAGATCGATGATGAACTTTCTTCGAATAGTTATCGAGGATCCTCTCTGCCATGAACGCCGTTCGGTATATATAGATATTGGTTACAATGCTCCCACAGCTGAATTGCACACGGGGCATTACTGGATAATGGGACGCAATTTCTGGGCTCTTTGCTTTCGAGTGGTTTCACACCTTACGGGACGGAGGTTGAAGAGGGAGATTCCGACACGGCGTGGCGGACTCCAGCAGCACGTTGCCGCGCGAGAGGACCCGATGCATTTGCTCGTAGCTGCAGCAGCAGTATTCTTCTCTCTTCCCTCACCCGGATCGCGGAGAGGCGAAGGGGTTAACTTGATAACCACGCGGTAACCGCGGCTCTAACCGAGCGAGGAATATAACCGAGAAAGGGACGGGGGCACGAGCAGCAAACTCTCGAGCGCTCACACACACTCTCTATATACTGTGTATGTACTACGGGCGCAACGCCGACGTTATTATTGTATGTACAGAGCACTCCGGTATAATACGTAAAGCGAGTGTTATAACGTTGCCGCTGTTATCCGTACTCACTCTCTCCCCCGGAACCACCGCAACGACCTCACTTATACGTACCCTCAGCGTTGTGTACGCGATTATATTCGACCGCTCGTTTTCATACTTCGTGATGAAAAACTTAACACCTCTCTCGCTGTTCCGATACACTTTGCCGAACGCACGCTACAGCCCAGCCTCGGGGCTTTCGGACAATCTAGCTGAGTGAAAGCTTCGGCTAATAAGAAGAAAAATAATCGTGAAAGAATGATTAATAGAGATTACATTTTTTTAAACTTTTTTTTTCTTTCTTTTTTTTCCCGATAGCATGGCGAGAGAGAGGTGCGATCTTGATCTACGAACTAATGGCTATTAGTTGTATTATTCACACTCCTGTTGAGCGTCGGGCATTAGCAGCCTATTTGTAAAAGGAGTCCTGCGCGGCCCTCCCGCGGTTCCACAATGCCACGGAGGTGTTCCGCGTTGGTTATCTCACAGCGTGCGTTCTCGCAACGGGCGATTTTATTTTTTCGTCGCCGAGTCACTGCCGGATCACACACACACAGGGTTCCCTCGCTCCACGTGAAGCCACCCGAACTCTTCTTGGCTGCTGGCTGCAACCCGCGAGACGCCCTCCTGCTCGCGGCCAGGAGGAGCCTCCGCTTATTCAGCACCGGGTTTCTCCCTCACCCGCTGTTAGCGAACTTAGGAACTCGACGACCCGAGAGACCGAGAGCGCAGCGGCGGAACCGCGAAAACCGCACGGGTCTACGATATGCTTTATTACTTTCTCGAGGATTCTTTCTGTTTTCGTCACGGCCGGACGCTGCCTCCGGTGGGTCCGCGAGGGGCGAGAACTTTTCGCGCGCCTATACGGATCTGGGCATAAAGAGAGTCACGCGTTATCGTGGTCGGTGGTTTCGTCGGCAACACGCGCCCATTCTCTGGGGAATCTCGGGGATTGAAATTAGGTACAATTTCCGGTTGTAATCTCTCGAACCTCACGCGAGAACCCATCGAACTTTCCTCCAATCTCGATCGTATCACTGCAGCAGGTGCGACTACAGGTGAATTCAATTATTCGTCGCATTGCCTTGCGACTTCGATTTCAGAATTCTCTTCTCGATGACTCATAGCATGCTCGCCGAGCTCGACAATTATTTACCCGATAGACGGTAAAAAATATACGTACATTTTTTTTTTCTCGTTTTTGAAAATTTATAATTGTACAAATATTTTTTTAACGTGTACATTTCGAGATCGTGAATTTACGAGGTAACTCTCACGGTCGATTTCGCTCCGACGACTCCAAGTCGCCTCAATCAACCATCAACGACTTTCAGTTTTTCTCCTTCGCCCGCCGCGACGATAAAACAGAAATAACTCGATCAATACGACGATCGCAATTGACGATCCCGACGCTCGATAAACTCGATTATAGCATCGATACGTTTGCATTTTCATTAATGCTCCGTGATCCATAGACGTCCTATATCGCTCGCTGAGACGGTGTACAGCAATCGAGGATGTACCTGTAAAAAAAGGACGCGAACGAGACCCGTTGGAAGGCCAGCAGCACCGAGAAAATCACGATCACTGATCATACACAGTTTTTATATCACATGAGCGCATTCATTAAACGTCCGGAGGTTGAGAGGCTCCTATCGCTGTACCGCGCCGCACTACAGTATCGTAAATGTATAATGTACAGGCTTAGAGGTAGCTTCGTTCGTTCTCTCATCGCCCCCTTACATCGCTTTTACCCTTGCGCCGAGAATCAATTAATTCGCATGTTACACAGAGAGGAACAGAGCGAGAGTTCCCACTCAGGCGTTGAGGTTGCCTTCGTTGAGCATTGCCGCGATCTCTCCTACGTTAAGTTGCCAGGTACGTAATAGCATAAAACATAAAACATTGGAGGATATTATAGTTGAGATTGAGTCTGGAGGGGCGAGAGGGTAAGAGGGACAGGGAGAGAGTGCAGTGGTGCGTTCCATTAGTCTTTATACAAGCGAAGGGCCCCTGTAAGAGATGCGTTTCTCGTGAAGATGCCATTCGGAGATAAACCGCGTGCGCTCGAGCGAGTTCGAACGATCATCCGTATCGAAGATCCCGCGCGCGTTGCGATAATTAGAAAATTAAATTGTCTGCCGACCTCGAACGCGATAACGCCCCTACGCGGTGCGCCTCGCTATAGAGGTCTCTGCGTCAGATCCTCCCCTGCGCTCTCCTCTCAAATCGGCCGCCCCGATAAAATAATCCCGAGCTCGCGAACCGTGAATTTCTTTGGTCTCCGTGTGAGCATGTACGAAACACGGAAACATCGTAAACCAAAGATAATCAAAATTTGAGCAAACAAGCTTCATCGCGGCGGTGCGTGACTGCGTTCGGTTACGCAGTAGACGAACGTCGTCGAGGTGAATTTATACAAAAGGGGCGCGATGGAGCGAGGAACGGGCGGAGGAAAAAAAGGGTTGGTCACCCGATAGCCGGTGTCGCGAGCTGCATGATGGAGAGAGAGAACGAGCGTGTATGTATACCTAGCTATTTGCTCAAACGACGCGACTCGCCGGAGTCTCTCGTGCGCTCGAGTGCAACTGCAGTGTGTCGTGGCGTACATACAGGGTGCATACACGCTGCTGCGCTTATATACAGTATTACAGTATCTCGCTCGGTCCATCGATAGCTGCACGGCTCGAAAATAGCCGGAGGACCTCGTGGGTGGGTGATTTAATGCAAGCTGCGCGCGAGCCTGCCCTGCCGAGAGTTCTATATGTACCGGTGCACTATACACAGAGCGGTATGTGTATAGCGAGTTATACGGAGGGGGCGGAGGCAAAGGGCTGATATTTTAATACGACGCGGGCCGGGAAGCGAGAGAGCGTGATGCTCGACCATCCATCTCGCCCCCCTCCCACCTCCTCCTCCTCCCCCCCCCCCGCCCGGCACTCCGCTTTGTGCGTGTGCACGCTCAATTTTGCATACGGAAATCACGATGCATCGGTGGCGGCAACAACGCCAGCAGCAGCGAGAATACCGCTGCCGCTGCTGCCGGCCACAAAGTCCGAGAGGCCGAAAGCCACGAGGAAGCTCTCGTAACTGAGAGGAACGAGGTGAAAGAGCTCGCCCCGACGTTCTGTTCAGGAAGGAAGACTGTTTGTTACCATTATCTTACAATCGTTTCGCGTTTGGTGCAAAACCCCGGTCAGGCCACCCTCGGCCTCGTCCGACAGTTCGGCCGGTGAACGCAAACTGGATATAGCTGCACGGAGAAATGAGAAAGTTTATTCGGCACGAGACTCCGCACGCCCTCGAAACGTACAGACAATAGGTGCTGGTAGATTGGAAGGTAAAAAAATTAAGGTTCGCATGTTTTTTAAAACATTTTTTGTGCACAAAGGTCCTCAATTTTTTCTTGTTAATTTTTATAATTTTCTTTTGTCGTTTTTCTTAACGAGAAGACGGTTTTTGTCCCTTCTGGTCAACACAACAATCACGTTCAATAATGCTGGTTAAATTTACAAATATTCTTTGGACTGTGCAAAACTAAAAATTACATCATATAGATTGTATTATTAATACAAAAAAATATTTTACCTTTTTTTTACCGCTTACAGAATAAATATTCTGCATTTATTCGGCATTCTGTTCGGTATTTATAAAAATACCGAACCCCGAGATATTAAATTTTTTATGATAAAATGAGCGAAAATAAAACAACGAGTCTCTTTTGGAAAGGATCTCTCGGTTTCAACATATTCCCACGCAGCCACCCCCGCGTTCGCTCTGGCGACGTCTTCACGATCCTATATACATATACATGTATATGTAGTCTATGAGCGAGCCGACATAGTCGCCAGGTTGCTCGGGACCGTGTGCGAGAGAACTCTTATACGGGGTACCTTGTACGAGTATTCCGACACTGGGATAAGCCAACGTTTCGACGTTGTTTTTTGTGTCTGGCGGGCCCTTCGGTACGCGGATGGGTCCAGGGCCCCGCCACGATTTAGTGGCCCTAATTGCAGGGTTCGGCTATTTAATTACCGGGTTTGTCGGGGCCCTCCGCATTCCCCCCTCCTTTCTCCCTTTTCGCTCGCTGCTGCCTCACGTCGATCCACCTCGCTTTCCTCTACACGTCGGGCCAAATACGAGTACATTCATGCTCTCGGTCGCTCATTGCATACGATATAGGATAATATAGTATACACAACGGAACACGCTCTACCCACAGAGCGAAAAGTTTGCGCCATCGCCGAATCTGATACTTATGGAGCTCGAAAGTTGATTGCATTAAATGAAAATAGCTGCCGTGATCTCCCGATAATAGCATCCACATTATTCGGAGTTCCGATTCGTTACGCTGAATTTATTCTGTGCGTGTAAGAAAAAAAATAAATAAAAAATTATTGACTAGACGCAAACGTAGCCTTAGCGTTGCTATTTGTTTTTATTAAACATCGTTCGGTTAGTTGGCGGAGGTAGAGCGAGAAGAAAGGCCAGTGGGGAGATCCACCATTTTACTTTACACCCACACAATATTTCACCTTCCCCACTATGCATCTCACGACTCTCGGGGGTCCGACTCCTCGTTCGGACTCCTCTGCGCCTACCACGAGAGAGCCATGAACGCGAAGCATATATCACCTTCAACTCTTTTCTGGCCCACCTTCCCTCGCGTGAGGATGAGAGTTTATCCTCACGGCGCCATATTGGTATCGTATCTCTGCGCGGAGAAATTTGAAACACTGATATTACAGTATTTGCCGGAGATATTACCGTCATGAAAAAAAAAAGTACGAGCCAAAAAAAAATCATAGTCAAAAGGCAAAGTTGATTTGTTTACATTCAATCTTCGCCGGTGCGGTAAATAGTATATTTATGATACCTCACCTCCTGACGGTAGTTTATCATACTTATACTACACAGCATCCTCGACTTAACTCTACATCTCGAAACTGCCAGAGAGCCCGAGACTCGTTGAATCGCGGTATCTCGCGAATCGGCTGTCGTGCGCATCTTCTTACCGGAGCTTCGAGCTCCCGAGAGATTATACAGGATCATAAATCTTGTCAATAAAACAAATCAAGGAAACGCAAGCATCGCAGGCATCGGCGATGCCTCTCCACCACTACCAGCGCAACACAGCCGGACTGGGAACGCAACTCAGTCATAGTCGTTTCCTTCTGGTCCCCCGGTGCTGGAATCTTTTAATCGTTGCTAATAACAGGCTGCATCCATAAGAGCGTACCTACGTTCTCAAAAGCGGCTACCAAATGATTGATAAGTCCATAAACCATTCCGTTCCTTTTTTGGCAGGGCCGAGAAGCGCGGAGAAGTCAGCTGTAGAGAAAGAAAGAATTGAAGAAAAGAAAGCTCTCCCGCTCGAAGGAAGAATGAGAAGCGCGTATGATTCCTGGTCTCTCCCTTTCTCGCTCTCTCCGGGGCTGTCTGTATCTCCGATATATCCTCGTGATGTTTCTGCTGCTGGATGCTGCGAGAGTTTCAGCCTGGCAGGGCTTTTGGCCCCGGGTGACGTTGTGACGAGATGATGACCCACCCGAAGAGTCGGAATCATCGTGATTACCCCGCCCGCGTAACCCGTAATGCGAACCGCGTGCGCCAGCGCGAGAACGAGAAGCACACACCATACACACTGCCACCGCAGTTAGTTTCTCCCTTGGTTATATGCCCTTCCTGACATTCGACGGGCCACCAGCAACCGAGCGATCCATCGCCGCTCTCACTCTCTTTTACTCCCCGTTTAATCGTCGGTTTCGACAACTGGCACTTTGTCCGCACTCTACTGTGCGCTCGCGGAGTTGAGATTCTGGACCACGAAATAACGATCGACGATCGGTATATATACAGGAAGCCACGGCCGATAGTTACAGTACCGAATCAGCGTTGATCATCCGGCAGAATGGAGCACGGAAGAAACACTCGCAACGTGCACGAAGCTCGGCGGGTAACAAATTCGCGGCTCGGATTATCTCCTCTCGTCCACCCCGCCCCGTCCGATGATCGCATCGATCATAAACGTGAATTAAGATCCGCGGCATTCCAGTGGGATGCTGTTGGCACGGGGGGGAAAAAAATAAAAGTCTCCGTACGGAGCTCACGGCTGTTTTAATAGTTATTGCCACTTGCTCCCGCAAGCTGCAAGTGGTAATACCGGATCTATAATAACCCGCCGATTGCCCGGAGAGGGCGAATTGAAAAATCTGTCGAGAGACGTAAATAAGTCGTTCCGAAAGATGCGAGCCGGTCGGTTCCTCTATGGTACTAACAGCTAATTTTGTTCTGCCACGAGGCGATCGCCGATTAAACGTCGGATGTTATAAAATCTCTCAGTGCTTCTAATAGATCTCACTGTCCGGGCTATAAAATCCGGACGACGATCCACCCGTTTCTCGTAGGAGCCGGTTCATGTTCTTGGACTTTTGCAAACTGTCTCGAGAGAAAGACTCGTAAGTATACGTCGGAGAAGAGAGAAAGAGAGAGAGAGAGAAATAAGGGCGGGGGATAAAGCGCGGGACCCCACGCACGCTGAGATGCACCAGTGGCCTTCGGGCTAAGCTAAAGAAGTGCATATCAACGATGAAGATCGTTTCTCGTACGAAGCTCCTCTCCGCACAAACCCAGCTGCTCCTCGTATACATAATGTTACGTGTGTTTGACTCTCGTTTCTCGAAGCGCAAACTCTGAAATCCGCGGCGAAATATCTCGTTTCCAGCGTCGGAGTGAGAGACTTTTTTTTCGGGGCTCCACGCCGGAACGAATGCGTCTCCCTTTCCGGCCGGAAAAAAGGGGACTTTGCTGGATTCCGGCGTTCCGGAATCACTTTTGTCGGCTCTCGATGTGTCTCTCCCCTTTCTTGACGCGGGGAAAATGAGATAAAGGGTGAGCTCACGAGGGGCCTGTCGCGCAAGGGCACGGGAAAAAGTGTACTCCGTCTATTTCCAACATTTTTAGGGTAGACGAGACTTCCCTTCGAATTCCAGACATTAGTTATGTTCCGTGTCGTTATTCGAAGTATGTCCCAAGTAGCCACGACAGAAGGACCGAAGTGTTCGAGCGAAGCTCTTCTTCGCCGTAATACCTGCTTTCAACGTAATCGGAGTCAAACAAGATGTAATGAGCAAATAAAAATGAGAATGGAGTGCATCCATCCGATTTCTTTTCTGCAATGCTCCACCGTCGATTAGCCAGTCTCCGGTTATTCGCCGGTCCCGTCCCTCTCGCTCCGGCGCGAACCGAACAGTTCTTCAAACTTTTTAATTGCAGGCTGCGTAGGGGGATGCGTCTGGCTGTTATTCTTTCTCTCCGCGAGAAGCTCCGAGGGCGAGTGTATCCCATATAACGCTGTAACTGCGCCGGTTCTCGCGGGCGCACACGTTCTCTAAGACGTTCATCTCCCGAGCACCAACGGAGCTTGCTGCTGATGCAGAAGGAGTAGAACAGGCGAAAGAGATATATAATAACAGAGCGCGTCCGTCTGCGGGTTCGTTCGTTCTCTGCGAGGACGAAAACGCCGGTCGGCAGTTCTTACGTCCAGCCGTCTGTCCGTCCGTCCGTTCCGGCTGCACCGCCGCTTTCGTACAATCCACAAGAGCAAAAGATCTGGAGATTTTCGATTTTTCATAGCGCAGTGTTGCGGCACACATCGATATACAACTTTCGGACTTTTCCACGTGGCTCTTACTCCGGTAGACGGAAAATGCAGGTCTCGTTAATCTTCGCTAACGTGCCTCCCGTTCGATTTTCCGTTTTCTCCGCCTCCCGCGTCGGAAAAACTCCGATGTCTGGCACCCGACGAACCAGACGAAGAACCGAGCCCATTACGAGGAGTCGGACCGACGTGCAGACAGTAGAAAATTCGCCGGCAAAGAGGATTCCTTCCTCGACATTCACCCTTCGGTGTGGGAGTACTTTCGAGCCGCGCACAAGAATGGACGGCTGTATCACCCTAGGTTCCCACTGCATCGAGTTACAACACCCATTAAATGAGGCTCCTACGGTCGGCGGGCATTATGTGTCGTCTTACACGGCACAAGAAAGAGTACGCGAGATCCCCATTCATGTGAACGCGATTCACCCGTTCACCCAAGACTCCTTCGTTTTTTCACCCCTTCATTCAAGCCTCGAGCGTCGTACGCTCTCGCTCCTCGGACGACGCTGGCGGGAATGATCATAGGAGCGGCGCTCTACTTTGTGTCTACGGGATATCGGGGACTTTATTAAGATCAACGATGCCGCCTCTGGCGACTTCCTGTCTCGACAAAATGCGATCCTTTCGATATTCACGCGATAAAGAGTACTGAAGCAAAAAAGAGGGAGAAAAAATTCTTCATGTATGGGAGATATCTCTGTCAGATCTGATATAGGGAATGGATATTGAACGCTATTTTAAAGTCCACATTGACTACTCTTTCGTTTCTTTTTTTAAATCTTTTTCCTCAATACTTTTTAATAGCTCAATTACGTGCTTTGGCGCGTAACGCGCGTGCCTCGAACGTACGCGTATCTCGTGTACTCACGGTCGTTAGATTTTCCACGTGGGTACCTAAGTATGTACGGAGGGCACAATGTAGTGGGGTATACGGTACACGCCGGTGTAACTCCGGCGCGAGCGAACAGCGTAGAGCTCTCGTCACACCGAGCGACCCCAATCAGATAGTCAGCCTTAATGGTCGCTCATTTTCACGGTGAACGAATTAAATACCGCGCGCCAGTACTGAACGGGCTCTCACGTCAGTGGGACAATCGTTCGAGAAAATATAAATTGACGAAAAAAATTAAAATAAAAAAGAAACACAATGTAACGTCGTATCTGGAGCGAAACGTTTGTGTACGTGCCGGATTCGCGAAGAATCGGAAGAGTTACGGTGGAAAAAAAAAATAAAAAATAAAAAAAGAATGTACACGATTGTGTCGTGCGAATAATTTGCGTCGATCACGCGAGAACCGCCAGCTCGCAACTCGTTGACCTATGAAAATCGAAAGCCCCCCCCACAAGGTAGAACGTGTTTCTCGTTTCCCTTACCGTGTTGCGCCTCGCGCCACGGCACGACGGTGTAACTTATTCGCATTTTTCTCGCGGCTCCTTTAAATGTCGCATTACCATGCATAGTACCTTTATCCTATAGTTTGTACTCGCGACAATGATCCCGCTTATACATGGGACTTCGACATTTTGTACCCCTGTTAACCGATTAATTACACGAAGCTCAAAGGCCTCCGCAAGCGTGAACTATGTGTAGTTCAGGATAAGCGCTATGTGCATTTAACAAAGATCTCTTCCCAAAGTGCCACAAATTATTTTTTTTTATTTTACTTTTTTTCAACATACCGCAAAGAAAAATTGTTAAATTAACTAGAAGAAAATTATGTACCTCGGCCGACATGAAATGTTACTTAAATGTAGGCATTTTTCAATCTTAACATTTGGTTCATGGTTCTTGCCGACGCGGAGAGCGGTGGCAGCTCCAAAAAAAATGGAGAGATGGAGACGCTTCTTAATTGGCCGACTAATTGGTCGAGAGGCTGTCCGGCGTGAAGTGAGGGACTCGAGAGAATCGGACGAGATCTCCGTGCCCTATCGAGATCTTGGAACTCTCCCGTGGGACTTGACCCAATGACGAGCACATATTTCGATGATAATACACTCGCGCCATTAGCGTAAGTTTTTTTTGAAAGTTAATTATCCACCGAACGTAAAACGTGTCTGTTATCATAAAAATCTTGCAGTCGGAGTGATGCAAGGAAATACTTTAATACCACGCGATAGAGTGTAAAAGCTATACGACAGAAATTGCCGTTTGGAGGCAGACGGGTGCGTGAATGAGGCAAAAAGGGTTAAATTATATCCGAATTGCATTATCCATTCATCACACATATGCCCCGTTGACCTTCAATCTTTTCATTATTAACATAAAAAAAATGAAAAGTACGAGACAAAAATTAAGCAGGGTGTTCGAATGAGCAAAAAGGGGTAAATTCCCTTCAAACTGAATAACGCGATTAGCCCACGCACGTAAAATCCCTCGGACACCGAAGCTCTTCGCCTCTCTCTCCCCTTCGTTCCTCCATATCCGAGCGCAATAAGATAAAGAAAAGTCCGAAGGCAGAGACGAAGAAGAGAAGAGGCTCGCGTGACCCCGTGAAAGCGGCGGCCCACGTGACCGTCAGAGTGTTTTAATTGGCGGAGAGCCTGAAAGCCGAGTCTTGTGTTTCTCGCATAGGAATTGGTGGGAGCCGGGATAGGAGGGTGGCCGAAGGGGTGACGCCACGCGAGAGGAACCCGCCGGATTGCGGGGGAACATCGTGCTCTCGGGGCTCTCGTGAACCTCGGGGATAAGACGGGTTATGGCACGGGGGATAAGAAGAGCGCTTCGCCGCTCGACGAAGCGGCCTGTGTTCGGTCGCGTGGAAGCGGTCGCGAGGGCGGGCTCGTCGTGCCCCACCAGCCAGCAACACCTTCTCCGTAGTTGCTAACCCGCAATGCGTTTGTCTCCGTCTCGCTTCGTCCCCCTTTGCTCGGCGTTCTTTCCCTCGCGCGCGCACACACACACTTACCCCCAGTTTCTACCGAAGGAACGACCGGGGACCCACGCATATTGGATACACGCGCGCGGAGTCCGAGGAACGCACAGCGAACCGACGCGCGAAGGCGCGTAGTATAACGCACGCAAGCCGGCGAAACCGCGGGGGGAAAAAAAAGATAGGGATATCTTGCGGTAGAGAAGGAGAACCCGCGCTCGTGTGTGCCCGTACGACGTGAACACACTTACACGTGTATACGACGTTATAATACCGTGGAGAGCCCGGCTAGCCGCGCGAAAGATCCGCCTCCGCGCGAGCGCCGTTCGAGCCACGCTTCGAAAAACCTCAGTTATAATTGTTGCCCGCTGAGAGAAGCACCATCACACCGGCTTCTATACTACCTCTAATTGTTCAATCCCCACGTACCACAGGGACTCTCTTCGGCGCATCGTATCGAGAGACTCTCCTCTTGTACACCCATTGAGACCGAGTGGTGCGTACGTTTTTGGCTTCGCGCGTCGTCGCTCCGATAACGAGATCGAGCGCATTGTCGTGAATCTTCATACGCGAGTGTGCCAGACGGATACGCATTACATACTTTTTAGACAACGCTCTTCGGGGTTTTTATTTTTTACTTTTTTGATCAAACGTTACATCGGTACTATACATACATGTATATATGTATGTAGTATCGCGCGATTCTTCGTCACGCCGTGTGTGCGAGCGAGAATTACAGTGATTACGAGCGTTCCATCGACTCGATACCAATTTGCGAGATCAATCGGTCGGTGGGCCAACCCGTGCTCGCGCGAGAGAGAGCTTCGCGATAAAACATATCGTATTATACACAGCGGATATATATCGATATCCCGGTGCGTTGATAGAAGTCGATTCGAGGCAGCAGCAGCAGCAGCCCCCGGAAGGAGCACGAAATTGGAGTGGCCTCTTGCAGCGAGCAGCCGCCGCTTCGAAAATTATACGCACTTGGAAATTACACGCACCCTTCTTCGCGCGTCTCAACTTGCGGGGATATAGTTGCGTATGGCGTGCGAAACAACCGTATCACCTGCTGCTCCGCGCCGACTCAAACGCTCTCGATGACGGCGAATTATCGACAAATTTTTACCGTTAACTCCCGCACGGACACGATCGACATCGAAGATTATTTTTCACGCCGCTGAATGCCCACGACAGTTAAGCTATCGTTGGTTGAGACATCACTGAGACAGTTCGAGGAGATTCGACCGACTGAGAGAACACGTTTTGGACGGTAGTTTGACAATTGGCTGGGAGATATTTGAAAAAATTGCACGTGAATATAACAGTGTCGAAAAGATGAATTGCGCGTACCAGTACCCACAGCCAGCGCATCCCCAAAACGTCATGTCGATGCAGACCGGAAATCAGCCGAATCATCATTCGGCGACGGACACGGAATTTCTCGAGGTAACTTCACATTACTATAGAGGAGTTACGCAAAGTATTGTTTGGATTTTTTTAATGCTCGAGGACCGGAAACATTAGTTTGAAAGGCATTAATTACCTTTTCTTTTCTCTTTTTTTTTGTCGAGCGAAAATTCCGTAACCCTTCGGCACGCGCGCGACTCTCTAAAATCATTTTCCGTCACTCGCCTCGCAATGAAACTGTCAAGATTTACTTAGTGGCACTTTTATCGCGGCTCACTCACAGCGATATGTACATACATAATACATAATAATAATAAATTTAAAAATAGCATGCCGTGTAACATTTTTCAGACCCAAGCCCGTAATTAACGGCACGATGAGCGTCGTGGTACAGGCATGCAAATGATTTTATCGTATTACATATACGTGTGCGCTACCGGCGTTGCTTAACAGTCCCTCGCGAGTTGAGCGATACCTTCAGTAGTAGACTTACTTTTTTACGGGCACTGCTGAGTGAGAGATTAGGATTTTCTTAAGATATTTTATTGTGCATGGAGATAGACGCCGATGTCATAAATTTCATAGATTTCATAAATTTCATAAATCACATAAATCTCATACATTTCATAAATCGCATAAATTTAATAAATTTAATAAATTTCATAAATCGCATAAATCCCATAAATCTCATAAATTCAATAAATTCAATAATCTCAGGCAACATCGATGACATTTTAATGACCGACGATTCAATTAATAAAGCCAATCGGAATATATTTATCGTGGGACAAAAATACAGATACGGAAGTGCCTCGAGCCTTTTTGTATCTTACACCACGAGGCTCGCCGGGAAGGCCGCGGATGAATCCTGAGAAGTTTATTTTGAGCTCCAAGCATCTCGATTCTACCCTCGGGCAACCCTCCGCTGACAGACGCTACTCTATCGCCAGTGCGTACAGCGCTAAAATATCGCCTGTCCGTATATCTATACGGCGTCTGAGAGTGCGGAGAACGGGGGCCCTCGATCGGGCGGGGTGTCGACGGACGCCTTCCGCAATTTAAAGTCGCGAGCCTCGCGTCCCTAACGATATTTGACAAGATCGACGAGATCGAGTGAACGAGTTTCTCCCAGTGCCCCGAACGCATCCTGGGCGGGCTCCATCCCTTCGTTAATTGTTCATCTCCCCACCCCGGCATCCATAACCAGCCAATACGACCGAGACACCCCGTTTTATCCGTCACTTACGCACTCTCTGCCAATTCGAAGAGGCCCGAGATTCAATTTATGACGATTGCCAATTGGATCGAGATTTTACCCCCGCGTCTCGCCCCTCGCACGAATCACCTAACGAATCGAATAGTCACAATTTCCGTGGACGCTTCGCAAGACTCCTCGTCGCGAGTCTACGCGAGCGAGCGAAGAGTTCGCGTCGATAGGACGGTATTTACTTTTCTACGATTAGTGTACGCGCAAATGGCCATTAAAAATTATTAGTACTTAAATGGTTCGCGCCGCGTTCCCAGTTCAAACGTTTCGGATCAATTGGTTCCGCGCTTTCATACGTAAAGAGTAATTACAACGAGTTACGTAAACTAACATGCCATTGCGCGTGCTTTATGAGTTTCCGTACCACGCGTTTTCGTACCAGGCGACGTTGCGTCAAGGATATTCATCACTTACAAGAGTGTCCATTTTCGATGGTACCTTCAGGCAAAATAACTAATTAGAACGTCACGTGATCGCGGGCGTCAACAAATCCGGCGTGATTGGTTATCGCGTGAAAGGTTGGAAAAGACGTGGTATTAGTTGATGCTTTCACGAAGAAAGGAGAATGCGAACGAATCGACGAGAAGGGAGAGAGTGAGAGAGAGAAAGAAGGACGCTGCTGTGGGGGTATTAATATAAGGGCTCGATACGTAATTATAGTGATTACCGTATTGCCAGGGGGCGGACGAGGGCGTCCCTCAGTTTGCACGTCATTTTGCAATCTCAACTACCAACCTAGGTACATGCGCGTGAATTTGTCGGTAGTTTTCGGCTTAACGGGCGTATAACTTTTTATTTTTCTTTCTTCGCACCGCTAAACGATGTCGCGTACCACGTAATTCATCCTTCTTCGGCCGACGCTTATATTTAACGGTTTGCGCAACTTTTTGATTCACGATTTCTGGGGAGAAGCCACACGACCCGTTACCAATTTCCAACGACGGAGATGCGACAAGGAGTAAATTTTCGAAAATACGGATTTAGCTTTACCGATGACGATCATGTTGAGTCAGGAATTTTATATGGCTCTTAAAGTGGAATCGAAATTGTTGGGGGTTGCCAAATAATACATTTTTATGTACTCTACTCACAAGTCTTGAAATTCCATTTGGGATTGAAACGGATACTTGTGAAATGTTCACGATACCTTACTGCTCCGATCTCGCGTGGTCCTGAAACAATTAACGATAGAGCGAATTACTAATATATTTTTTGACAAGCGAATTGTTCTACACTATACAAAAAAATCGTTAACTCATTGACATTTTATTTAATGTAGGTATTTATTAAAACATAAGCATTGTAAGAATCGATCGCCAGATAATAACTTCATACATTTCGGATCATCTTCACCAGTCTATCGAAGTATTCAAACGAAGATGAATTTCAGTACTCGATGGTCCAAATTATTTTTAATATATTTTTTTAATTTTGCAAAATGCATATACAGTGAAGTAACTCGTCGGCCCGCAAGTATATACTGCACTCCAAGAGTTATAGAGTCTCCTAAAGAACACCCCATAAATCTGGTCTGGCGTCTCGGCTCTGGACCGGGGCGCCGTGAGAGCCGCGGCATGCGCACAAGTACGTTTATACTCTACAACTCCACGTACGAAATCAGAGAGGGCTCCTCTCGGCTGCCGAGTTCGTAAATCAGTCGCAGACGCGAGTTTTCTTCGCCTTATTTCGCTGCTCCGGAGGGTAGAGTTTCTGCGAGTGCGAGAGTACTCCCGATTCGTACGTGTAGTACCCCTTAGACATGGAAGGCAGAAAACTAGTTCCAATAAAATATAGCCATCAGCGAAGACGAAGTACACAGAGAAACAACTCTCACGCCTTGTACACGAGAGTCACGTCAACTCGTTGTATGATCAACGATCGGTTTATTATTGCTGCCGCTTTTTGTTTTCTGTAACGCATACCTTGCTATTACTAATAATAATACGGCAATAAATAGTAATGACCGTAGGAGTAATAATGAATAATAGTTAACGCAACCATACGGCCCGCGTTGTGAAAATGTTAGCTCGCATTAGGCAAATTATTATATCCTTAAAAAAAAAAAAAAATCTACGAAACGGCTGAAAGATACTCTCCGAAGAGACTCCCGTAGCCGGTATTCATAAGGAATTCCCCCTTCTTCTCCTCGTCTACTTACAAAAGTTACAAGGTGAATCTTCATTTACTGGCTTCCCAGGAGCGTTGGCTATACCGAAGACTCCGGGTCCTTGGTAATTATTAGACCATCAGCAGCATCTCCGCGTCGGGCCGATGGCCACATGGCAAAGACTATATGGAAGAACGAGAGACCGAGTAGAGTGGCAAGAAGAAGGCAAGAAGGCAAAAGGCAAAAGGCAACGAGGCGCCTCGGTCCCGGGCCACATCTTCGCTCCGCATCACCCAGGCCGCCCTGTTATTATCCGCCCCCGTGGCCCATTTCCCTTTCAACCCCGAAGTCCCGCGTCTGCCAATCAACGATCCATCATTGAAAGTCGATCGCGGGCCGCATCGATCGAGAAAGCCCACGGAAGCCGATAAGTATAGATCACGTCGTGAACGCACGGTGGACACGACAAACGCAGGAACCGCCGAGCGAAACAAGTGAATCGTCGAAGAAACTGCTTTGCGCAACAACCCGAAAGGCCTCTGCACTTCGCTGACGCTGATGACGTTGGTCGTCGAATCTGAGCTCGCTACCGGTTCGCTTTCGGCAATCGTCGGTGCTCAACCCGAACTTCCCCTCGTTTCACCAAAAATATCACCTTCCAACAATCGGCCCAAAGGGCAGTGCGTGGTCCACGCGATTCTCCGACAACGGAGGCGTTTTCGACGACTCCCCGCGTCAATAAATCTTTGCGAAGAATGGATTCACCGCGAGGAACCTAAAAAATAATAAATAAATGAAACATGCGTAGCCCTTGGCGCATGCCTCCAGTTTTTTCCGGGCGAATGAATGATTATTATTCCCATGCCGCAACAAATGTAACAATGGTCCTTTTCGTGTGTGCGAGTGTTCGTCCCTAGCACGCGTACGAATGATACGCCCATGGGCGATGGGTACCACGGTTGCGTTAATATCCATCTTCTCACCTCGTATACCGAGGGCTCTCTCTCATTCTCTCTCATTGTAAAACATCCCTTTTCTCGCGGCGCAAACCGCCTTCTACTCGCTCTTTTCTCTGCGGTTCGCGTCCGACGGCAGTGGTGCCACCGACAGAGGGCTGCCACGCTATAACGCCCCGTACTGCCCGGATCGCACCTTTTGTGGATCTATGACACGCGATATCCGCATCATCGTCCTGCACACCTCGTATAATACCGCTTCGACAACAAGGCTCGGCATTCGAAGTGTGTAACACGATTATAACGCCGATGTTCTCTCTCGCGTAACCAGCACCTAACTCATTCCACTTTCAACTCTCGTTTCCATCAATTTGCCCTCCACCCAAATGACATATCATCGAGATCCTTTTATAATTTCTCGTGTTTCATTCCCAAGCGTAACATTCGGAGCCATCAAATTATCTCGGCTGTAACTGATATAGCCTCGTTACTTCGAGAAATGAAAAATATAATTGTACCACTTTGAGGCAGCAAAAGGCGCACGCGAGGGGGTTCCCGAGGTTATGAATGAATTTCTGTTGAGTGTGAGTGTGTGTGATTTCGGAAAAGTCCGGGACGTGAGAAACCCACGGATTCGTTGCCGAGACTTTCTCGGCGGATCCAAGTGGGACGGAGAACTCCGGAGTTATGAATGGTCCACGATTATACGCCGGCCCTCTTGTCGGTTCGTCGTAGTGGCGCCGCCGTCTTCCTTCATTACGGAGAAATTAAGTCCTAATGCGAACGACCGAGCGTCCCAACATCGATCCCTTCGTGAGATAGGATCAGCGGCGTAACGATACCTGACCGGGGAATATTGCTGACGGGATAATGACGTTAATTGAGAATTGGATCGGGGCAAAGTTACGCCAATGGAGCGAGGATCAGCGTAATTGACCCCTTTTGGCCTCCTCATGGTGATACCGTCCGTGGACGAGTCTTTGCCCGGTTCGTACACAGTACACGGCATTAAGAGACCACAAGTCGATAAGTCCATTTGAAATTCAAACACACCGATTAAAATCACATTAGAGAAGATCGTACGAGCTTGCCGTGTGTATATAATCAATAAAAAGCATGCCTCAAGTATGTAGACTCTGGCGACGCGCTTTTTTTTTTGGCGGCACACTTCGATCAACGGAATTCCATGGCCTACGGCTGAAGTGAATATCCAACGAGCTCGGATCCGGAATTTGTTTCAGCTCGCGGATAAACAACCGAACTCGAGCGAGAACCAACAAAAAGACCCCCCCAGTTCACTCCCATTCCGTCTACGCGAGTTTTACACTCGCCAAAATCCGGCATCCAACATTCTCCCTTTCCGGACGTACATCGGACCGCTGCGGAGTCGTTTAAAAGCGTCCGAGCGGGACGCAGAGCGACGGCCGGTGATAAATTCTTCGCCAAAGTAAGAGAACGGACGAAAAGGAACAGAGAAACAAGAAGCGCAAAAGGAAAAACTGGAAAGGGGTGCTTGTACAAGAGTCGGAGAAGCGGAGAACAGTGAAGGGACGGCGTAAAAAACTAAAAGAAAAAAAGGGGGACGAAGGAGAAAATCGTAGATAAGGGGTGCGAGTCTGCGCGCGCGGGAGACAAGTCCGACGATATAACGCGGTACGGGTGAGGAGCGAGTTAGCCGGCTTCGTTAGCGTCGTAGAATCCCGTTGTTGGGCTGGCAGCACCGGCGGGTTCCTTCGCGGGTTGCGCGCGCAATTCACGCTTGATACGGGTCGTCTCGGAGCGTCGCATCCCCTCCCCGCGGAGCCACCGAAAGGTTCGCCTGATAATGTTGCCCATCTCTCTCAGGATGGTGGGGATGAAAGTTGAAGTGGATTCAGCTGGTAGTGGGCGGTCTGAGGCGTCGACGATTCCACAGTGGTTACCGCCCATCGAGCTCAGCCCCTTTTTTACCCATCCATGGATACCCCCCTAGTCGCGCTCTCCCTTCCTCTTCGTCGCGCCCGACGCAGACGGTCACTTGTCGGCTCACTCCCTCATTCGTGGACCATGGGCAGAGAGAAGCCGGGGCACGCTTCCCTCCTACTGCGACTCCACACCGCCACTACCATTTCCCCCCGGCTGCCGGTGCTGCTGCTGGCGTTTTCTGTCCGGCCAAACCCACCCGATCGCTTACCCGGCAGTCTGTCACGGTGCGAAGAACGGGAACCACGTTAACCGGTTCCCCATCATCGTCTCGTACATGCGAGAAAATCCGCGCGCACCACTTTTTTTCGTTTCCGCTTACGGAGTAATATTACCATTGTAGACGATATTTATTAACTTTAACGGTAACTTTTACGATCTGTGCCTCCGCGTCAGTAAAGCGGACATCCCGGATAAAGGATCTCGGAGTCCTGTCGTAAGGACATAGATATATTTTTTTTAATATCACATGTGTTCTATATCTCGTGTTGACTCGCTGTGCTCGTCCCCGTCGACGCGATAAGACATCATCTTTGGAGATTTGATTTAAAAAAAAAAAATTAAAAGAAATTAAATAAAAATAAAAGAGGAGACACGGAGGAAGTCACTATAAGGGATCGAAAATTCGTCAACAGCCTCGAGGAAGCACGGAGGCCTACGAGATGTTGACTGACATGACGCCGGCGGCGGCTGGTCAGCTATATCCTCAACTACAGTCCATCAGCAAGTCACCCGCTCACGGGCATGTGGTGAGTCTCCGATTTGACGTTTAAAAGCGCACACTTAAGCACATTCCGAGTCTTTCCAAAGCACGGGCTTGTCAAGGTTAAATCAATGCAAATCGCAACAATTGACAAATACAAAAAAAAATTGATGTACACGTGGTCAGGTTCTTGTCTCTTAGTTCCTCAAAACCCATGATTGGAGGGAACGGTCTCGAAAAAGATCCGCGAAAGATTGCCAGATTTCGGAGCCGACGGGTCGAGAGTCAAAAGTTACCGGGGCAGTTTTGCCAAGTTATCTCGCGGTCAAAACGTTGGATCTTCAAGTCCGATCGGAATCTGGATGACTCCGAAGACGAGCACTCACAGTGCCGTCTATTGGATGATGTCAATCGGCACCCGGATTACCGGCTGACGATTGAGATCTTAATCCCACACTCCTGCAGGTACATTGGGTACGGGGGTCCAGTCATCAGCTAGTCTGTTGCCCCCTGGAACCCCCCGGGAACTCCAATCGCTCTCTGGAGATCAGGTGTTACCGGCAACTTGTCTTCTTCCTCCGTCGCCCCCCCGCTTGGCACACGGAGCTTCTGCGACCGCGGCAAAGGGTCTTCTCCCCCCCATCGGGGATAAGATCTCTGTGAGATACCGCCTTCCGCCACCAAATGAGCAAATTAGTTGACATTCCCTTCGTTAAGTCAGGGCCCCATTGTTCTTACGCTTTCAAAGCATTACGCCTCGTCCTTGGTCCCCTTGGCAGCTAGTGGCTCTAGGTGGCTTTTGTCCCTTTAAATTTTAACACGATGGGAACTACGGCAGCATAAGCGATCGGGAGCCGTTCACATCCGGCTACCGGACTCGAACCGGACTTGCTTCACAACGCACAGTATATTATATTCGGGAGGCTTTTATCGCGATCGGATTAGCCCTCGGGGATCATCCTGGATGATCCGCTCTGTTTTGACGGAAAAGGTGGTCCGGCTGTTCACCCAGTACATGTGTCATTGCGGGAAGGAAGGAATGAGGCATAGTGGAGCGGTCTCGTGAGATGGTATTTGGGATTCCCACAATACACGTGTTACACGTGTATGGGCTGATGCTGCATTCTCTTTTCTTTCTTGTGTATTTTTTTCATTTCTTTTTGCTCTCTCTCTCTCTTTCTCTCCTCGTATGTACCTAGTAGGATTGTATTTTATGACTCGGCATAAGGAGCCGCCTGACATCTCTTTCTTCCCCTCCTCTCGCTATTGGAGCCTTTCTCTCGCCGTCCTCTTTTTTTCGCTACGCCGGGAATGATTTACGAGACTCAACGAAAAAAGTAATTAAAAATCCCCCCACCAGCGATACGCTCGGGCGGCGGTATATTAAAAATGAAACACCGGTGAATATTAATTGAGCGCGTAGAAAAATCTCTCTGTGAAGTGCCGAAATTAATCTTGGTGAGAAGTATCAGAAGAAGTATCGGCCGCGCGGCTCCGGAAGCGGATCGTTCGGGTGAGGACGTCCCACACGTGCGTGTTCTCTTGGCCATTTTTAACCCCCCCTCCACCGGCTCGCCCATCACCAGTACAAATATCACCAGTCATCGTACTACTTTGTAAAGCAATTTGAGTGTGACGAGCGCCACTTCCTTTTTTTTACCAACAGTTATTAATATTGTTTGTTCTCTGCCTTGTTTATCATTTTTGAATCTTCATGTGTGAGTTCGATATGTACAAGAGCGCCCATCCGGTTCTTTTTTTTTTTTTTTCAAATTCACGGATAAATTTGTCAATGCTCTCGAATGTCGCACGGTAGCAGAACGTAACGCGAATAGTATTTTTCGACCCCAATGTATCGAGTGTCTCACATCCTCGGGGACAAATATAGAAAGATCCCGTCGTAAGGTCTTCGGGCAAGGCTCTCAGGGATCAAAAGGAGACTCGCCTACCTGTGCCCCCGTGCACCAAGCCAATTATTTATCTGATCTCCTTTGTGGGCCGAGATTCTCCGCGACAAATACAGCGAGACACCAGGGAGATCCACTTGACAGGATGCGTGGGACGCCCGGTAACGCGATACTCACTTCCTATCTCGGATTTTACTTCGTCACCCGAAGCTTCCTCCTAGCATTTCATTCGCCCGACCGTTATAATTCTACTTTCGATACTAAAGCATCGCGACGAAAGCCCTCCATTATTCTTTCGCTTCCGCAATGCAGTACATCGATCAAAAATACACAGCAGTTTAACAGTAAAAAGAAAGAAACTGATGAAACCGACAGAGCCGTTAACTTTTCAAGTCCGAAGGAACTCCTTTCGCGAACGCATGAAAAATTAATGAATCGCATCCAAAGTCTTTAGTTTCCACGTCGCGATACAAAGCAAGGGCCTGCTCCGCGCTCCAATTTCTCTGTCATCGCGGTGTTTTAAATCTCACGAAGAACTTGACAAATATACTCGTGACATTAATTGAAACTAGGTAGGTAGAAGAGACGCAAATAGCCTCGTCTGTCCGGCGTATCGTTCGCTCTGTCAATGCTTCGTTTTCTTTTACCGCCGTGGTCTATAAGAGAAACAGTTTTTACCGTGCTTGTCGATATCGACCGGTCGTGCCAATAACGTACGTCGTTCTTCGCGTTCATTATACGTACCGGGAGGAGGTCGTTATTAGATATATGACTATAAATACCATGACGCACTAGTTCCATAAACTCGACAGTGCACATATTCTACGATCCCCGCATGCATCGGCTCCCTCGCCCCACTCAGGAAAATAAAATTAATTTCCCAACGTAATTTGTTTGACTTTCACATTCATTTGTTATTCCACGCTATCGACAGCCGTAACTCGGAGCTCAGGATTGTTATTAGTAGTTGCATTATAAATCAGATGCGCCGGTGTTTTATTCGACTCGTGCTAACAGTGCCGCTTTACTTCGAGAAAGTTTGGAACAAGTTTTCGAGGCTTCCTTTGCCAGGGCCGATAAATGATTACGCATGGTTCGAGCGATGTATCGACGCATCATCGAGCATCTACGGTTGTTGCGCAAAGAGCCTCTCCGGCCGAAGAATAGAACACCGAGTGTCACCGAGTTTCCGAACTTTCGCTCCACTTCACTTCTCGGGCCGCCGTAACGGAGCGAGAAGAGCATCCACCGCTCCGCCGCTCTCTCCGGTAATCCCATAATCCGATTCGGTAGAGTCCCCGGGATCTTTGGAGCCTCGCTCGCCGTTTGACATTTTCGAGTGCGACAATGGACTGCGAAGGGCCACGGCTTCGTTCTCACTACCCCGAGCGCCCCGCGTCGTAGCTCGCCGTCCGTTCGTCACGGGGGATGAAAGGACCGAGTAGTAGCCTTTTTATGCGCCGGATGGGACAGCCAGGTTTTACCTGTCCATTACCTCGACCCGACTGTCCGAACATCGCGTAGATGTCATCCTAATTTGTCCAGCCGTACCTCCGCGATTCTCGGACTTCCGCCGTTCGCCACCGGCAACGACCGCAGCCTAATTCACGACGAAAACACGCAATGTTCTTCCATTCTTCGATAATCTCTTCTTCGGTGCGTGAAATACTTTCCGGCCTCGTTTCACGTGACCCGAGCTGGCATTTCTTTCCTTCACGGTTTTTAAATCGGATAAATTTCTCTTTCTTTTCCTCGAGAGAAAAATTAAACGAGAGTTCGATTCATCTCGAGAGGACACGCTCGTCCGCTGACAGCCTGATAGATTCTACCTTATTGAATACGTTGAATGACATTCGAGTCTCAACTTCCAGAGGAGCCGGGAGGAATGATGTGTGACGTGTAAATACCATTTCTGACATTCATATTCACACCCAAATAGTACACAATACGAACGCTTCGGCGTCGAGGCTTTCGCTACCCGGTGAACGGTGTGTGTTTCGGGCGATGGCAGATGTTCGGGGGGGTGACAACATGGCTGCCGGGCGTTCTTCGGGGGTTTCACCGGGCGCGTAGGTCCGCGGCCCGCGGGGCTGCGAAAGTATGATTGATCGTCGTACCGGAAATGATACCTTCCGCAGCGCGTACAAAGCGTAAGCGGCCACGTTTACAGAGACCGACGAGGAGGTGAGTCTTCGCGGCTGTTTTCTCTCTTCGCCTTTACGCTACAACGCCTCGTTCGACTCAAGGCCACGCACTCTTCCACTTCCGGCAATTCCCCGAGCACAATCTCCACTTGCAAAATAAAATATATTATTACGCTAAACTTTGGCCGATGCTTGAATAACACTGCGGAACATCGATGTATCGTGTCGCTCGCACGCACCTCGCATCGATTGGTATACGTGGATGCACCGGAAACGCGAGAAAGTTGACGACCTGGTCAAGTTCACGAGAACAGAATTCGGGCAATGCGAGTCGAATATTTAAAAAAAAAAACCCATTTCTTAAACAACATATTTCGCACATGAAAATATAAAACAATTAGAGTCCCCAAAATTAAAACGTGTCTCTTAACGTTAATTTCATTTTTTAATTTTTTTACACGCAGAGCAGTGTGAAATTATACTCCTTGAAGTCACTGCTATATCGTTTGTAATAAGGGCGACTCGCATTACCCGTATCCCTGCTGCACACATATATATTTACAAGTAATATACCTATGGCTCCGCACTGCACTCCAAGATAGTACAGAAGGGTCGATGCGGATCTGAAGCCGAAGGCATCACAGACGGTAATTGAAAAGCTAAGACGTTCCCGCCGCAGCAAACAATGTTCTTGGCGTGGTGCGCGCGTTACATCGAATTACCGGGCATTATCGGTGGACGCATCATCGCGGCGTCATTGCGGTGTGCGCGATCGGGCGCGTCCCTTGCTCGTATCTCTTTCTCCCTCGGTGCCTTTTACAATAAATGCATACGCCACAATACTTTACCGTATACCGAACAGTATTACAGTATATCCATGAAGCTTGAAGTTGGCGGGCGAACGCGAGCTGGACCGTCGAACAAAAGCCCCGCGGCCGGCGCGCGCTCTCTTCTGTTTCAACTCCGATTCCCTTTTCTCTACTACGGTTATTCTCTTTGCCTGCTGGGACTTTATCGGATCTCGAGCGAGCCCCGGGCACGTCCCTCTCGCGCGCTAGTCACGAGCCACGAGAGAGAATACTATACGAGACCGTAACCGAAGAGGAGGAAGACGAAGAATAAGAACGAACCAAAGAAGAATAAAAAAAAGGGTTGGCCAAGAAACGGGCATGAGTGAGCGAATGAGAAGTGACGAGAATAATAAAGAGTGAGGAAAGAAGAAAAAATAAATACAGAAAGAGTCGTCTCAACGGGGGGGTGCCGAACCCCCGTGGCGCGAGCCAAAACACCAAACACCCCGTTATACCCACTCTGGTCTTTTGGTCGCCGTCGTTGGATCACTCGCCGGAGGACAGCTGGTGTGATTTATCGGCCTGATGATGTGTCCGATCTGGTGTGACGGGCCCGACGCGCGCTTCGTTCGGAGCGGGAGCTCCGTGAGCCTCGCTTTGAGAGAATCGAGAGACCAGAAATATTTCGGATATGCTCATGCCTATTGGTTTATTTATGCGCAGAGGGTACGAGTGCGTCCGAGAGAACACGCACGTGACCGTGCGCGAGTGTGCGATGTATGCGTGAGGCGCTTGTACCAGACGCGCGATCCATCCGTGTCGGATGTGTCGGTTTTATTGATGGACAAGAGCCGATTCGGTGCATTGTGCATCGAGAGGCGATCGTTCGAGAAATTGATCGAGCCGGTTTAACGTTGCGATTTCGTTACGGTAACGCTAACGCGGTTGTCACGTATATGTGATGCGTATATCTATATATACACACACCAATACGGATAGCCATACAGCAATCATTGAAAATTATCACCACAAATTTATTTAATCGCGAGTTCCATAACTACTTTCAATCAGCGACAATTTGCGGCTTTCTTCGGCTGTATCGTGGACCATTACACAGTGCATTAAATGAGATATCGTGTATTACTGTACCCATTATAGACTATCGTTACTATGCAAAACTAATAACTCGAAGCTTGAGCCGTTCGGTGTGGAAAAGGTAATTCGTCCTGCGTGATTCTAAATTTGCCCGATTGCCCGATTGCCATTTGATTATTTTTTTTTTCTTTCGATTTATTGGAATAGATTTGTATATTCGTATTATGCGCGCGAGTTGCAGGAACGGACGGGTTGCTGGCTGCAGCACGGTCTCGTATATACAACATACGCGGACGGACAACACCGCCGCGAAGCTCACGTACGTACATTTGACTTTAAACCGGTTTCACGGTAATTGCCGCGACCTTATACATATATACCGATAACCAGCGGACGCGCTGTGGAAACTTGTGGAAAGTATCATTATCTACCGTTCTCCTGGCTGCTGTATCCGCGTGCATAGGTTCATCTAGCACCTCTATACGTTTATAGCCGTAGTGTGCCAAACGAGAGAAAGAGAGGTGAAGAGAGAGAGACGTAGTTAGTCATGCAGCGAGAGATCGAGGACCCGGTCGTGGATCGGCTATTGCTGGGCTATTATAAGGTGCGATCGAGAACGACCGGGAAAAGAAGAAAAAAAAAAGGAAATATGTAAGGAAAACCGAGAGCCCCATTCGCCGTACACGGTTCGTTCGAGCATCGAGATGTCTAGAGCCGTTCAGAAACGACGGCGTTTTGTGTCCAATTATCCAGGGAAGAACTGCTCCGAGCTTTACATTTCCTGACACCGATGTTATTTTCGTTAAAGTCGTTGAATACTTTGCATTCCATTCTATTCGCAAAGTCTGTCAATTATTAGCCTTTGAAGCTCCGTGAAACATTCATGAATTAACGTGTGACAGCCTCAAATGATCGATACTTTTCGCCTATCGATCTGCATGTAATAGTTCGAAGTTCGCGTCACTTACGGAATCGTCCATTGATTTTCCTGAACCTTGTCCTCATGCGTCGAATGGCGAGTAGTTAGTAAACAATGCCGTGGTTAACGGTTGACAACTTTGCACCTGGTTCCGAAGGGTAAAACTCGACGTAGTTACTCATTAAAGTGCAATCGACTGCATACCTCGACGCTTCCTCTCGAGCACTTAAATCTCGTCGTCCTTGCGATAATTCTCTCGCTTTGCATTTCGGATGCTCTTATTGGCACGACTATCGCGAACACTTAACGCGCGCTCCGGGGATTAGATTTATCGTTGCTAAATCAGTGCGTATCCTACATTCACGAGTAAGTTGTGCAACACGCCTGTTCTATATCACCTATACACGATATCACTTGTCCCGTTGCACGTAACCATGAACGCATTTATCAATTTTTCATATCTTTATATGGACACTGGTGATATAAGAGCTTTACCTCGATCAGAACACTTGGAATTTATTATGGAGGAAGGCTGTCGAGAGCCTCGATATCTCTGTTCACCATCTGGTCATGAATTTTTATGTTCCAATGACTTTCTTTCCCGATTTCGTTATCTCTGTAAGAAAAAAAGAAAAAAAAAACATGTCAGGAATCGAGCCGCTGATCTCGCGAACTAAATAATACCATAGATTCAGATATAAATCTTATTGTCTTTTGGACTTCGTAATAAAACGCATCAATTGCAGTGTCCAAATTGTTTGCACGCACAAGATCGGCGTATCCTCTTCCATCGTCGGTATCTGTGCCGAACGTTTCGCCCACCGGCGTCTGTAATTTATTTAGTACGTTCTTTGACCGCGACCACAACAACGAGAAATATATATATTACGCTCGATACCTCTGTATGCCGTTTGACCCCCCCGGAGAGGCCGTACATGGAAACTGCAGGATCATTTCTCAACCCCCAGAAGCTACGGAGCAGTAGCGACAATGGCTTTTCTCTCCCACGGCTCGGTTGGCCACTAAATCGCGAAACAATAAATTCTCGACGAGTGAAGCACACGCGGAGAGTCACCCTCTTATGGGGCTCTTATACGGGGATGATGTCCTCGGTGGGGTGGCCTAATATGTCACAGTCTGTTGCAGTGATCTCGAGCAAAGCCTGCGTTGCTTGAATGCGTGGGGGGTCCCCGAGCTCAGTAAAGTCGTCCCACTCTCTCATCCGCGTTTGCACGATACATCGAGTAGCGGGTACGGCAAACGATGGAGGGTAGTTTATGGGGATATGTGCTCCTAATGGAGTGATTCAATAGCGATGATCTGATAAACTGATGGAACGACAATCTACTCTTCACTACAGTAAAATAGAGCGTACAGGATTTATACGACCCACAATATCGCGGAATAACCCCTTCTGTTCAAACAGCTGTAAAGGAAAGTCCCAGTAAAAATTGAAATTCCGGTATGTCTCGATAAATAAAATCTAGATCGGTCTACTTGTTCTTGGACATGTGAGGAAAAATGAGAACCTCAAACTAGCCTTTTTGTTATTCTCGATGGCTTGCTCAGATCTTATCGGACTCCTCTGATTTCCTCTGAGGTCTCGCAACACCTGTTCGTAATACAGATTTTTTTTTAATTCAAGCTGCCATCGATAAGGTAAAAATTGTTATCCTTTCATTTTCGCATTTGACTTAACTCGTATATAATAATGTCCTGTAATGACCGAAAGGACTGCAGCTGCACCTACATCAAAACGTTTCTGCTTTACGCTGACTGTGGGCGATTATAAGTCGTTATAAAAATCTCGATCGATTTCTATGCATTAGAAGATCGATCGATACGAAGATTTACGTAACGTCAGAAACCTGTGCAAACCACCGGTCAAGAGAAATACATCGACGTGTTTCCTCTGGCTACGTGTTCTCGCGTCGCGGGCGCGTGTACACGAGTCGTCGATATATTGTATACGCGGTGCCGAGAGGGTCGCGCCGCTACTTCACGCACGTGCATACACACACACACACACACATATACGGGAGCGAATCGGTAACGTCGTCGTGCGTACAAGCACGAATGTGCAACACACCGAGTGCAATGAAGCTATAAATTCAGCAGTCTCGACGAAGACACGCGAGCCAATTTGCTCGGGAGAGTCGAGCAGGCAGCGAGGCGCGGACGAGCTCACTCACACATATCCTGATACAGACCTCGGAGAGTTCTGCCGCTGGTTTACACTCTCTGGCCGAGCTCTCGCAAATGATTTCAGTCGCGCGAGGCAATCATTATTATCGGCCATTCTACGTTTCTGCGACTCGAAAGACGACGATAACCCGTGCATGTATGTACCATCGGCGCATCACCGTATAATGCAAATACCGACATGGCCCGACCTTTAAGGAAGACAAAAAAAAGTGACTTCGTTTACAGCTCGGTGCGTTATGCTGTCGTTTCGCGGACAAACGGTTAATTATCATTGCACGGTATGCTATTAGAAGCGAAATACCTTTGTCGACTTTTTCATTGGACGATCTTCTCTTTTGTGTCTAATTCCGTCGGTAATGTTATTTCCCATTCTCACGAGCGATACAAAGCGAAACAACGCGCGACACGTATGAGCTGAAACTGTCTACGATCATCCCGCGCTCCCGAGTACAAGCCAAATGGCTTGTACTACTCAGCACCGAGCTCTCGCGCGAACGCCCGCGTCAGAGAGCACAGTGCCCGGCTACGGCAGACGCTAAAGCCGTTTACTGCGCTACATGCACGTAATCCCTATAATCACGGGGAGTATAATTCATAGTCGCGGTAAGCATATACTTTTCGTCTCGTTACGTGTTTGGCGCACTCTTGATTGTTCGGGGAACCGGTGGCTCCGGGTGAGCCGAGCCAATGCTCACCGAGATACGACAGAGCCTCCGCTCTTGTGATGGGAGCTACCGCGTGCCGGTCTCTTTCCTTTCTTCTTTTATTTTAATTTTTTTTGCGCGAGTCACAGCGACTAACTAGCAGTCTAGTGCGCCATCAAGAATACCAATGACGAGGGTGGTTTTTACATTTTGATTTTTCTTTTTTTTTTTTTTTTGTAAGTGTATTGTCGCGGAAACTGGCGAAAGGCCGGTAAAAAGGATCGCGAGAGAGATGCGAGGCTCCGTAGCCTCGGTACGCTGAACCGAGGGACCCGCTGAAAGTGGAAGCTGTAGAGTGGAACCAACCAGTGCAGTCTCCTTCTCTCGTTCTATCCACCTCGGTATATGCCTGTATATATCCGCGCACCTGTTTGTACAACGATGGTGAGAACACGAGGAGACCGCGAACCGACGAGGGTGATTTACTGCCAGTTTGTTGCCGCTCCACAGCTACCACTTCGATGCTCTACTATAGTGTACCTACTCGCGGGTAACTCCGGTATTATTCGCAACACTTTGCAATGCCGACAAAACCTATTCCTCTCCTCGGGTTTATTACGAGAGCACGTAATATGGAGATTTCAGTTATCGCTCACTCGTGTTAAACCCTCCGCACCGCGGAATTGACTTGGCGACATGGAAATCTTGCGGTGTCATTCCATTGAAGATGCTTCCACGTGATTTTTTTTTACTCGAACTGTTCGATGGATTATTTGATTTTAGGCAATTTTAGCTTGATCCTTTAACGCCCAATTTAATGCGGTATTTGGCGCGGTCGTGACATGGGTGCAAAAAAAAATATATATCTTCAATTTCAACCCAAAAATTCTAAACAAATGTAATGTACAGTAATACGCCCTACAGTTGTATGTTGTAAAAATTGATCATATAAAAATTGCCGGTCCGATTTGCGCAGAAACACATGCATATCTTGCATTGCCATTCCATTGAAGATGCTTCCACGTGATTTTTTTTTTACTTCAACTGTTCGATGGAATATTTAATTTCAGACAATTTTTGTTTAATCCTTTAATGCCCAATTTAACACCATATTTGGCACGTTCGTGAGACGAGTATTAAAAAAATAGATCTTCCTCAGTTTAAACCAAAAAATTCGGAAAAAATTTAGCGTACAGTGATGCGTCCTAGAGTACTAAGTAGTAAAAAAAATGATTGTACAAAAATTGCCGTTCCGGCTTACACAGAAACACGTCGTGGCCGTCAGTGATCGAAATGGAAATTTGATAGTATCAGAATTTGGTAGATTTTTCGAGTGATTCCTCGATCACTGAGGTCACCTGGTTCTGTTTTACGTCGCATAAACTAACCTCCAGACTAAATTATGCCAGCGGCGTCGTTCTAGCGGTACAGCCTGTATGATACGTAAATGCTCGCCGACAGGATGCCTCGCTTCCACAAACACAAGAAATAAATAACACAAACCTGCCGGCATTCATGTCCGACGGTCATCGAGCGTTCCCGTATAGCTGGACCTGGCAATTAGAAAAAAGAAGCCGTCAATATCATGCACCGGTCTCCGGTCGTCGTTGCCGCCGCCTCGAACATCAGTTTAATACACCATTTCTCCAAACTAATAATACCCCCGCCTAATATTGATAGCATTTTTCCTCACAATCTCTCGGATTTAATGCAAATTGAGGCACGAAGTGCTTCCATAGCACGGATGGAAAAAAAAGAAAAAAAAAGAAATCTCTTATCCGTATAGATCAGACGCGCGCGCGGTCACTCGAAAGATTATTAATTCATCAACCCGCCTGACAGCAGTCAACAGCCCTCGTCCAGAGGCATACCCACTCGTTACAGTATATTAATTAAGTGAGATTGAAAAGCTCGATCACGCGTAGGCGACTTCATTATAGAATATATAACGTTCGGCTCTCGGTGCTTCCCTCTCTCTCACTACCGGCCCGACAATTTTCCAATCTTTTCACAATGACGAGGGTGAAAATCTTGTGTACGCTCGTGGAGAGTTTATTAATTTAAAAGGGGGTGTGGCCACACGATCCTCAAAGTCTAAGTCTCTCGATGATTTATTTTCGTGCAACGCCCGTGGTTATCCACGCTGCAAGTAGGCCAACGCTAGAATTCAGTGGCAAGAGCTGTAGGTACGGTGGAAGTGCGCCTCCTTTACTGGACTCTATATGCATACACATGTGTTTAAACGTATATGAGAGCCTACTAGATGAGCTGCATTGCCGGAGCTACGACAGATCAGATAAACGCATAGTCGGCCGCCTCTCGGTAATCGCTCGGAACGGGAAAATAGCTGCATCGCGTGTGAATCGCGGGCGCGAGCGAACGCGCGACCGTCGATCAAAATCCACTTTGATCTTACATCCGTGTATAACGCGAGCACGGGACTATGCAACGCGTTCGTGCGGAACGCGAGCAAATATTCACCGGTGTCGAAACGATTTTTCTTTTAGAAAAATTTGTTTCGTACTGCGACGGGAGTTTGAGAAATTTTTATGGAACAGTATTATATAGGTGTATCCCGAAGTCCGTAGCTCCCCCGGCACTAATATTTTCATGCCGGAGCCCGTTAAACGCGAAGGGCACTGATAATTGAAAGAATGCCGCCGTCTTTGAATGGGCCACCTCGGTGTGGAGAGTTACGCTATAAAGTGTCGAATATACTAGCTCTTTTGGCGGTGTAGAGCCCAACAGGTCTCTTTATTATATTTATTATATTACGGTGAGCGGCGGTGATGACATCAAATTAACTAGCTTTTATACGGTTATCCGTGATCGTTTGAATTTTAAAAAATGTTTACTCCAATCATAGAACACAGCTTTTTTTATATTTCACTAACGACATCACTGCGAGCGCTCCAGACGGTAAAAACAAAAAATAACATTTCCGCGGACAAATTAATCCACACTAATAGCTTGGATACATTTCGGAACATGCATTTTTTTTAGATAAGGAAGAGAAGGATTGTTTTCGTTGTTATAATTTTTTTTTAAATTGAACTCAATAACACATAACATTTCTTTCAATTTCAATTGCTTGCCGAAGTACATGACGGCATCGTTGAAACTTCCGACAAAATCGATGCGAGACGAATGGTGACGGGTTTGCCGAAAAGTACATCGTTAATAAATATAAGGGCTTCCCGAGTTACCTGATAGGGCGCAGGGCGTTTATTACGAAATGCCCGAGGGCTATTCCTTCTATATGCTAATGTACATCGCTACCGGTGCTCTCTTTACGCCTTGGCTCCCGGTCAGCGGGAGCGTCGAGCGCGCGGGCGTCCGTCCCGCCGTCCTCCTCGCCTCACCTTCGCTACTTCTCGATTTTTTTTCCATCTCGTTTCCTTTCCTTGAGCGTGAAGTATATCGCGTAATAAAATATCAATCATCGTTACAACGTCCGACAGTGGAGAGCGTCGCTGCAATCGGGAGGAAAATAATTTTTCTTTCTTTTTTTTCTACATCTTAAGAATAACAAAATTACTATGTTGAGCACGTAGCGATGTCAATGAGGACGATTTTTCACATGAAACAAAGTTTCTAGTTTACATGATAAAGCGAGCGCCGGGCGATAGATCGAACACTCTCGGGTTGCTAATTCCCTCTGGAATTTTATGTACCACTAAATTACTTCATGCAAATGCGCAACGCTTCTGTCCCTCGACTCTCGTCCCTGTTGCCGCTGCCCCAGCAGCACCAGTGGCAGCCTCGAGCTCCGTAGAAGCTATTCTAGAAGCGAGAAGGCCCCGGCGTTCCGCGCGTCTCCGTGCACCGAGCTGCTCGGCCACAGCAAGATTTACAACGCTCTCATTATACTAATGAAGACGTAACGGGTCTGAAAAACGAGAGTTGGATTTTTGCTAATAACCGATTTCTCGGTGGAAACGCCTCGTTACCCGGTGCACCGGCTACCCCGCCGCAGCTTATTTCTCTTCCCGTTCGTGGAAGTGATTTTCGCGGAAGGCTGCCAGTGGTGCGATATAACGGACCAATCAATGTGGGCCGGAACCGCGATTCCCTGAATACCTCTAATTTTTCTAAACGCTTCGGCACGCGAGCCCCTTTAAATTTAAACACGAACGGCCTCTCTCTTCACCTCGACGAAAAAAAAAGAAAAAAAAAATAAATTCATTAAAATAATGTTTCACCGCCTAAAGCGTAAATACCATACGCCAGATATCGAGTGGAGAGAAATAAAATTAGTGTAAATTGAAATAAAAAAAAAAATAAAAAACGAACAAACATTGAAGAGTGGAATTGTACACACGAGGTTCTTTTTTCGTCGCGATGTACAGAAGGTCGGTCCGGTTGTAGGATAGGGGTGTAACCGCGTTAACTGGCCACGAGTTATAGCCTTGGCTCTCGGTAATGCCCGCTTAATATTCAACGCCGGGAGCGCGACAGATTTACGAGTGCTAATGAATTAGCAGCCTTGTCTCTCCTCCGGGTTGAGCCAGGGCTCTCTTCCTTCCCGGTCCTGCGCCTACTTTTCTGCTCTCGTTTTGCACCAACAGTTCTCGGCTCATCCTCCTTTCGTCAGCTATTATCTTTCGCTCCGCGTGTTGGAATCACCGGGCCGATATATTCCCGCAGAGTCACCCGGACAAGGCGACGAGCAAACAATGTGGGGAAAGTCAATCGCGTATCCCGATCTAAGTCCATCGGGAAAAGGGTTCGATGGTCCTTCCGCCACTTTCCACCTCTGCAAGGTCGTCCCCGGTCAAGAAGCGTTTGAGCCCGTTACGCGGAAATCGTTAAGGTTTGCCCGGTCGGGAGATTCCGCCCGGGACCGCTGACGAGAAGGGTACCAAGAGCAAGGGAGACCCTCCGATACAGAAGAAGACTAGCGGAGAGAGGGATGGAAAAGGATTCGGCGCCCTCGGATGATGAGCCACGACGACGCGGCGGCGAACGCCGAATAAATCTCTGCGGCTCCCTGTTGGCCCGAGGCCACGCGGTAGAAATCCTGCCGAGGTATACTTAAGGTTCCGTTGGGGTTTCGGTAACGCGTCATCCACCACCGAACGATAGGACCTCGTCGAGAGGGGGCGAGGGGAGCTGCGCGGCTTCGGCGCTCCGGCTCCGCGCTCTATCTCTCACGATGGATTTAATTAAAAAACATAATTTAGAAGGTGGGGTAACAGGTAGCCGGAGAGCTCCGGTGGGAACTGACCGTCCTGTATACCGGGGAGACGGGACTGGAAGTTGCTTCTTCTCGTGCGGTTGGTGCCAGAGCGCGATGTGTGTTGATGCAGCTCCCTCGAGGGAGAGAGAGAGAGAGCAGCCCTCGGGGGTCCACTCATGAATAACGTTATTAATCCCGTCTACCTAATACTAAACTCAATTCCAGGAGGACCCGACGAATTTGCAACTTGCTGATACTCGGTTATCGAAAGCCTTGTATAACACGTCTTGTACGTAATCAGCATATCGACGATAACTAATGTGATTTCGCCTCGTATACATCGGAGGGCCCCGCGGGATAAGCTGAATACAGAATATCGTGTGTCGCAATTACGTCGGTTACGACTCTCGCACAATTATCTATCTGTAACACCGATTAGCGTACGATAAAAGTTGTAAAAAAAAAATAAGTACGGAGAAAAAAGAAACAAAAAGCGAAACAGACGCTTATCAACGGTGAGCTGCGTGTCGGCGTAGCTGCATGCGGTGTGCGCGATAAACAAATAATTAGCATTAGACGTGTAACCCGCATTGAACGCTCGTTCCTTATCGAGCAATCACGGCCTTTTAACTCTCGGTGTTACAGTGCGACGTTTAAACGCGTAGACGGTAAAACATCGACCGAAAAGGATGAAACCGGTTTTTCAAACGATGTGTTCAATTTCGGTGTCTAACCCTGAACAGGGTTATAAGATTTCAAAACCACGTGTAATCGACTGGCGCTGGTGGGATAAAATTCGTGACGCAGGTGAATCCAATCAAAAGCTCGTCCGAGGCACGACCAGCTCGGAGCAGGTGCTGCTCTCGCTTTGACGCCCGGCTTCTCTTCGGTCATCGACTCTCTAGCCGATGGTCGGAGAAGAATAATAATAATAAAACAAAACGCAAAGAAGCGTCTCTAAGATCTTCGATGTTGCATGTATGCTCGTTTGCTTTTTACATCCTAAGAGGGAAAGAGGATCGGGCTTCTTATGGCATCAACCTTTATACATCCAGCTCTCGTTGTTAATATCTTCTCGAGTTCCATTACGTACCTTCGCCTTTTTACTTCTACGCTGCGACGTCTTTTTAATCCTCTCTCACTGCGAAGATCAATCTGTTCACGTCGTTCGCCGAGACTCGCGAAGCACGCATTAGCAAGATCGGAATATATATATATATATATATATACACGATGGTTGTCTGCATGGTTGCCTGTCGTGGCGGTTCGTCCCCCGAAAGTTCATCGTGAACTTAGTTGTCCCGACAAAGACGTCAGCTGCGGTTTGCCACAAGCCCCGGCCATCAGCCACTGTGCGGAGAGTCCCGGCAATGCTGCGGTGGTCGAAGCGTCTAGGTGTAAGTGTGGTGATATAGCGGACGTGCACCCTCCCGCGACTAGTGGGGCGCGTTTACCTCGTTCGCACCCTCCGCTCTTCCTTGCTCCCTCGTCGTGCTCCACACGTCGGGCTGTCAGTCGGCTGTCACGAAAGCCTTCCGTCCCTGGCTCATGTTCCACCACTACGATGCGGAAGAGGCCGGGAACGATCAGCCACTGGCTGGTGTTTCAACGTCTATACCCCACCCGCGCACACGTAGACAACTTCTGGTCGCAGCTGTCACGTGCCCGTGAGGCTTCACACTCGTCGTAGTCACGTTCTTTAACTCCCGTTTCGTTTCACGTGTCAAATAGAGCTGTTAGCTTCAACGTTTTTTCTTTCCCTCCGATGAACCACCCAATTCCCGGTGGGGAGTTTATATTGCATTCGCAGATTCCCGGAAGCCATTTTGGTACCGGATATTTTCATCGATTGGATTTTAATGATTCCCCGAGAGAGCTGTCCGAACTTTGACAGGCTCGATGGCAGTTTTCGCCGTTGAGTATCGTGCAAGACGGGTGTTCAACGTCTCCGAGACATCCGTCGAGTTTCGTAAGATTTCCGGCGAACGGCGCGTGTGAGGAGCGAGGAGAATGTCGGACTAGAACGCTCGGGCGATATTGGCTCGGAGAACCGTTTTGCGACTAAGGCATCGGTCGGAGAGAGGCCTAGCTTCTTTCAGCACCCAGGGATACACAGAGCTACGGAACGACGCGGCGAGAAACCCAGAGCAATACCGAATTCTCGGAAGGTGCCGACCGTGCGTCGCGAGACGATCCAACTTCTTCACTCCATCGCCTTCGCAGGCAGGATTACCTCGGCGAGCGAGGCATATAGCGTTTTTAATTTATGCGCGGGGCATCGCCGCCCGAGGCGTTATTAGTCCTAGCCAGGGTGGCTTAGCTCTTTTCTATGCCGTGATGGGGGCGTGACGTCACGCGGCTAAAACAAAGGATCAAAACCGCGCCCATAATCCCACATCGTCGGGGGGGCTCCCTTTTAAACATGCCGACAGAAACACACTAAGTGTTGCCGGTTTCTTCTCTGTCCTCTCTCGCACCGGTTACGTCTGTAACGTAAATAAATTCGCCTGAAACTTCTGGCACGTCGAGCCGTGAGAACGAGAGTATCGGATCATCGATCATCGCATCGAGGGTTCCAAGATTCTCTTTTTGGCCGGTCGAATGAACGAAGGGACCGATGGGGATAGAGAAACTTGGTTATCCCAGGTGAAAAAGTAAGGGTAGCGAAAGTCCCGCATGATTGTCTGATCACTCGTTAACGGAATTGTTGGGCAAGAGAAAAAAAAGCTTTTCGAATTATGAAATGCAGATTGGTGCGGGAGAAATGCAGAATGTCGAGTCTTCGGTAACGAGTAAAGAAGGAAGGCATAAGGCTCTCGGTTACGCCGGTAGCACAAGTGATAAGGCCACGGCGTAGGAGAGCCCCGCCGTCTATATAGTTGCGTGCGGCAAGTGCACGCGCGTACGCGAGCCCGGGAAGTACTACGATAATTGACGGTTAGACAGAGGGTTGATAGTAGTTGTGATGGTGGAGGTTTGAGCACGACCGTGAGGGGAGCCTTGGGTAGAGGAGATGGCGACTTTAAGGCGCCTGTTCGCGCGCTACCGCAGTAACGACTCCTTTTCGTTCTGCGAGGAATAATTACAGAGCACGTCGCCCCGGGGCGCCCCACTCTATTTCCATCCTCCTCGTACACGCTTTGCCTAGGCATGGCTCTACCTCCTCTGGCATTCGACTAATCAATAACCCTATTAACGCACCAGACACGTTCTCATTTACGGATAATCCTAGTAATACCAAAGTCCGTTCTGCCACTGTCGATTCAACCCGCGACCCGTGAGCGTTTGGCATTATACCACCTATCCACTTGTTCAGTCCACTGTCCATTTCCTCCCCGCTTATTACAATCTAGCACTCTTCTTTCCCCGTTTCAAACTTTTGCAAAGCTTTACACTGTTCTCCTTCACAATTATCGACCAGGTCATCTACATCATTGCGCGAAGCTCCGACAGGTTGAAAGGTGATAAGAAGAAAAAAAAAATAAAGTCGTCGCTCAGATATGCTTGAGATCAGACAAGACCGCTTCGATTTTACCGATGAATTATTACTGAGTCTATCTTCTCGCTCTATCCATTTCATCGTACGTAGATGTATTATTCATTTCGCGGTCAATCGAGTGGAAGTCGTTCGAGAGTGTTCGTGGATATTTTTATCGGATTCAGCGGATGAGTGCATGGAAACGGCGCAGATAAGGGTGAGGGAATTGAATTTCGTGGTCATATCGAATACGGCCGACCGGGATGGTGTCCTCGCGCGGGTTCCTCGATTGCTAATTGAGAGATGTCGTTGTCTCCGGAGGGCACGTCGTATTGTTCGACCGGATCAATACCTACCCCTGCGCTTTCTCTCTCGAAACTCACCCTCTCGCTCCTCCACCTATAACCTACGACCGTCGAGCTTGGAGAGGGCGTGGCTCTCGTACACCGGCAGAGATACGCTGCTGTTCCCCTATCGTACACTATGACCCTCTCCCGCTTCTTCGGGCTTTCTCTCCGTTGCACCCCTTGCTCTCCATCCGCGACGCACTTACTCTCCCTTCGGTTACTATCCTTCCTGTATAGCTCTTTCGCAGGAGCAGGCGAGCTTGACTCGTCCTCTCCGCTCCTTCCCAGACCGACCCACCCCGAGCTCGATGGGGATATCACAGGGGTTGAATTTTGCCTTCCTTCGGATAGCCCCGTTGGTGTACGGGGTTACGTGCAAGGTTACGTCCCCGACGAGCAAGCGCCACCGAATCGGAGCTCACGGACTCTCTTTCTCCGTCCCTCACTCACCACCGTCGGATGAACACGACGATTCTACCTCGAATCGACGACCATTACTACCAGCGCACCCCTCCCTTTATCGTACAAGCGGCGCTCGCCTCGTCGTCTCGTTCTCCTGCTCGCCGGATCTCCGATTAAATCCATAAATTTGAAACGGGGTATAGGGTAAAAGTGGTGAATATGGCCCACCTCGATTAACACGTAAATCAATGATATATGGACCGGGCCATATTCCCCACTTTTACCCTATATCTTATGCGCCTTTCTCTGCTGGCATGACGTATTACATGTTCGGCAATACGAGCTCCAACAGTCTTATTCGCTGTCAAAGATGAAGTGTCGCGTGGAAACTAGGCTCACGCTGGTCCAGGTATTCCAACAACCTTGGCAAATTATTTCCAGCTTATTCGATATGAAATCCACGTCTGCAGAGATCCAATTGTTCTCCAACGGTGTGCACGTGTGAGAAAACAAGGAACGAGCCGAAGCAGTCGGGGTTGTGTCTTTCTTGTTGGTGTTGCCGGTGGCGGAGACTCTCGGCGCATAGTACAGAGAAGGACGTTGGACCGCGGTGGGGGCGTGTCGCCTCGATGGCGCCGGCTACTAATGGCCGCGGGCCGCCAGACTTTAATTTCCTGCTGCTTCCGCGGACCCTTTGCCTTTACCTTTCTGTCCGAATACACTCACCAAAGTCTCTTTTCGCCCCCTTTCTCATTCTCCTCCGCTCTCTTCCGCCGCTATCTTGGGTGCCTTTCTCCGCGATACCAGCAGCCGCACCGGCAGCGAGGGACAGCGAGCCACCAAAGGCATCACTGAGAGCAGGATGTGCTGCTGCTGCGAGAATCAGAGGTTCCTCAACCCGACGCGATAAAACGCCGGCGTCCCTTTACGGTAGCCGCTGACAGTCTAGCTACCCCGATCCGTCTTTCACGGGAGGGACGAAGGGAGATGTATATACATCGTGACTCCCTACGCCAAGATGATTTGCATGAAACTGCCCTTGATGAGACCGCCCGTTCCTCCACAGCCTCCGGCCTCATTACCTCGACGAGCGACCGAGCTTCCAGTGTACTCTCCCATCCCTCCGTCTCCTTCGCACGCCATAACGGGAGCAAAAGAATCTTCTCCCGATTCCCTGGCGCGCTCGTCTGCCATCCGTTGTTATCGCGTATGGCAAAATTATTCATCCATTCATTTTCCAATCAGCTCGAAGGCTTTTATTAATTCTACTGCCGGCTTTGTTGTCTTCCAAGTCAAATTGTTGATAAATGACGGTTCCGTTTACTTTTCGTCTCTGGGAGGACGATGATAGCCATGATCGTTTTACCGAAGTCCGAAGAAACTCGCGACGGATGGTGTGTTGGATGTACGACGACGTTATTCGACGACGTGAACGTTCGTATCCTCTCTGCTCGTTGACCTCGTTCGGCTCTCTCTCTCTCTCTCTCGTTCGTAATGATTTGCATAAAACTACCTAGAGGAGGATGTACCCCGGGCTATACGGTCGCCGGTGAACGCTGGTGTTGCTCCGAGGCCCTCGGGCCTCATTACTTCGGCTAGCCAATCTTCCGATCTCAGCGCCGCTCTCCTACAGGCTACCTAGGCGATAGAGAGGGACGCGAGTGAACGAGGCACACACACAAACACACGTACAGTATATGCGCCAATTTAGTGTCATTATGCACCCTACCGCTCTCCCGGGAGCCTCGAATCTCCCCACATACATAACACGAGGATGCACGGAACTTTGGGATTTTCGGGTCTAGCACGCGGACGTCGGGGAACGGCGGAAGCGTCGGCTTATTTTTAGAACGATTTAGACCACTCGTGATTATAGGTACCCTGAGGGTTCCATGGGTTATACAATACACCCCGTATATCGGGCCAACCGAATTGCCTCTTTCGGGGCCCCGTTTCAATATTAACTTTACCATCGTTTTCCGAGAAGATTCATCGCGATCTCCTCTCCGACATTAAATACGAATATACATCTAATGGATTTTTTTTCAATCTTTCTGTTGCAGGATCATCCCGGTCTGAGAGGCACACCATTGGCGATGCTGGCGGCCCAATGCAACAAATTGAGCAGCAAGAGTCCACCACCTCTGGCGGACGCTGCTGTAGGAAAGGGTTTTCATCCGTGGAAAAAGAGTCCGCAGAGCAGCGGGAGTTCGCCACAGCATACCGGTGGCGGAGGAGGAGGAGGCGGTGGCGGTGGATGCACGACAACGGGCGTGACACAGAGGCCGGTAGCTACGAGTAGCGCCGGAAGTACAGGCGGTTACGCGAGAGCTCCGGTGACGTCTTGCGCCTCGACGGCACCGCAATACGGCAGTGATCTTTACTTTCCTGGTACGGCATCGGCACAGCCTGCCGGCGATCCGCATCATCATCAGAGCAGTCTGCTCGGGAAAGTCGAGGGCGCTACACTGGGCTCGGTTTACGGAAGACACCCGTACGAGTCGTGGCCTTTCAACGCTATGCCCGGTGCGACACACGGCGGTATCAAAGCCAGCGACGGTTGGTGGGACGTGCACGGTGCAGCTACAGGAGGTTGGCTCGACGTCAGCGGCACCGTTGGCGTTCATGCACAAATGGCCAACTACTCGGCGGACTACTCAACGAGCCTCGCATTAGCTGGCAATCACTTGTTAACCTCAGCTACTACCGCCGGTCACAATCTCCTACAAGACACATACAAATCAATGCTGCCCGGTGGTCCACCGAGTTTCGGACTGCACGCCCATCACGCCGCGACCAGCGGCGGCGGAGCCGGCGCTGGCAGTCCTCAAGGTGGAACAGGCGCGGGAGTGAGTCAGGCACCATCGCCCCGCTCCCAGAGACGATACACGGGCAGAGCGACCTGCGACTGTCCAAATTGCCAAGAGGCCGAGAGGCTCGGACCCGCGGGTGTCCATCTAAGGAAGAAGAACATCCACAGCTGTCACATACCGGGCTGCGGCAAGGTATACGGGAAGACGTCGCATCTGAAGGCCCACTTACGGTGGCACACTGGTGAGCGACCGTTTGTTTGCAACTGGCTTTTCTGTGGCAAGCGGTTCACACGTTCGGATGAGTTGCAGCGGCACCTTCGAACCCACACCGGCGAAAAGAGATTCGCCTGCCCGGTCTGCAACAAGCGGTTCATGCGCAGCGACCATCTCGCGAAGCACGTCAAGACCCACAGCAGCAGCAGCAGCAGCAGCGGCAGCAAGGGCAAGGGGGGAGCGGGGAGCTCCTCGGCCGAGTCCTGCTCCGACAGCGAGGACAACGGGAGTCAGCAGAGTCCCACTTCCAGCAACTCGGTAGTACCGGTACAGGTACCGGTACAACCGTCGGGGCAGGCTCAACAGCAGCAGCAGGCCCTGGCGGGGGTACCGGGAGTGGTACCTCAGGACGTCAACAGCTCACAGGCCACAGTTCACCAGCCGACAACCCCCATGACCCCAATGCAGATGACCCCATCGCCTCTGACCGCACACCATCCCCATCACCCGCATCTCCCGCCTCTAATGCACCATCCTCATCATCACGGAACATCCGTGGCGGTCCACCATCCTCACGCGGGGATGAGCATGCACTGAGCCCGGTGGGACCCAGAGCCGCCGGCGGCTGCAATAACGGTGCCCCAACGGCCCTGGGTTCCCCACTATCCTACCCCCTCAATCTGAATCTCATTCAGCAACAACACCAGAATCACTCCATGAATGCCCATTACCATCAGCAACAGCAATCCCTCCCGCATCATCACAATCATCATCAGTCTCAACAGCAACACATTCATAATCAACAGCAACAACACCAACACCATCAACAACAGTCCCGACAAAACAATTCTTACACACAGAATCCTGGAACACCCGGTAATCCACAGACTCCCTCTCCCTCCTCCCCAGCACCTGTACATAGCCTGTAGGCGATTCGGCAGCCTCTACTCCCTCATCCCCTTCCTCATCCTCTTTAATTCTTCTTCTGCTTCTTCTACCGCTTTATCAGAGCACCCTCCCCGTGCACCGATAACGTCCGCACCATCGCAACGAGCGCGTCATTACGCGCGACTAGTAGCACTGACCACACGACCCGTCACTCCCGAGAAACCCCTGCACACTCTATCGCCCAATCTTATTAAACGTGTAAATACTATACATAGTGCGTGAGAGATGATATTATATTAGAGCGATATAATATTGTATAAAGTAACACACACGGAAATATCGATACATACGAAAACAAGAACAACAAAACGACAAAAAAATATACACCACACCCACTACAAAACACACATGCAATCGAACCGGACGCGTCGTCCTCGATAGATAACACGGTTCATGAATTCTATACCCGGATGTGTATACCACTACTCTCGGTCAGGTTCCATACGTCAGTTCATCTTATATAGTATTATATGCGACACTATCCCGAAGGACAAAATATACTCGAATTAGCGAGCTAGCGCGTCATCACGATTGTCCGAAAAAAAAATATATGAAAAATACGCTTGATGCGAAAGTGTCGAGCTAGCCTCGACGAGCAAGAGTCTATCCGGAGAAACAAAAGAGTTATGATGAAAATTAGACGAAAAAAAAAGGATTTTAATCGAGCGAGCGAGACGTGTGGAACTTGGACTCGGATGGAGCTCCATATCACGCCCACCCGTCTAAAGTTAGTAATCTTACCTACTATTAATTATTATTATTATTAATTAATTAAATAAATAATTATTAAAAAGTATTATTATAAACAAATTATGAAGAATTCATTTTAAAGAGTAAAAAAAAGAGAAAAATAAACGATGCTTTTGTGAGTATAAACACGTGACTAATCTTCAATTCAATTCATTTCACTTAGACTCAACTGTCTCCTTCACATTTCCCCCCGATGAACTCTAACTCAACTCTCGAGACGACGATCGTGAAGCACGACGCGGGTTTTATTTTCTACTTCGCATTTTCTTTTGTTTTTTTTTGCCTACAGACTCTTAAGGCCAAAGAATCGCCGATTCGTCTCGCGTCGAATTCCAAACCTCAGCTCGCTCGAACCCTCGCAATCGCTGCAGCGCGCTCGCTTTATCGTCGCCTCGAGAAATACACGGTATAGAGCCGCGTAATTCCAAGAAAGCTCGAATTGTGCGGAGTCCGCGTTTCGCCGACAAAAGTCACTAGTCGATTTGTCCGTGAACTAACGTAAAAATATTCGCAGACTGGCCGTATACGTTGAGACTCTCTTTTGGGCTCACTTGAGAAAAATTTAAATAAACATTTTTCTGCTCGAAAAATCTCCGTGAAAATATTTTACCTGTACGTAAGAGGATTGGCGGGTTGAAGAAAATTCAGAAATACGGGAGAAGGGAAAGGGAACGCACGACGAAAAAAACTCTCAGGGTGATTCTGCAACGGGTATAATATCGTACGGGCCGTTAGGTCCCGGAATCTCCGAGCCATGAAATGTTCCGTCATAACATCAGTCCCCCTTACCACTTTTCCACGATGCACGTCGTCCCCCTTTTCACTCGCTTTATCTGTCTCGCTGTCTGTCCCCATGTTCCCCCGACTTCCCCAGACCATTGCCATCAACGACGTTGACGCTCGAGGGGATGATGCTGCTGCACACTGGATTTGGGATACTCGCGAGAAACGAGTGACGCGACCCCATAAGCAAATTACTCTAAAGCACATCCGTGCTCCGAGAGAGCATGTCTCTGTATGCAAAAAAGAAAAAGGTTTGTACAGCAGTGCCGTTGCAATATATCAGGTTGAGTATACATGCAAAGGCAAAAAATATACTTTCAACGCACAAGTCAGCACACACTAATGTAATCTTAAAATAAACAAATTGATAAGTTAACCATATATATTTTTAACATTCGCAGCAATTTCAATTCAATTTTCAGTGCTGTTAAATTTTTTCTTTCTACTGAATGAAAAGAAAATACAATCTTTAGGCTTTTCAGCGGGATGATCCAGGGGGTTCTCTTGATTGAGTACCTATTGGCCGCGCCGCACGAGACCTTTTTTTCTACCGAATCGATTAGTTTAATTCGCCCAAAACCGATCCCGGACAAATAAAGTTTGATCGTCAATAGCGCGTCGTCATCGCGGCCACATCAGGAGGTCCCAGAGAGAGAGAGAGAGAGAGAGAGAGAGTAGGGTACATCGGGCTATAATCGAGCTCTATCCCATTATCGGGCATTATTAGCGGGGATGACTCGGACCATCTCTCCTCTCCCCGACGTCGGACGCAACAGAGTACAGAAGAAGAAGCTCGCCTCTCATCCTTTAGAGAGATTCAACCAAACACAACGACACTGTTCAGCTAAACTACCGAATCCAATAAAAATCAATTCCATACTCATTTACCGCATTAGTTGGATTTAATCCCAATTTATTTCCTACCATGACTATCTGCAAATCTTATATATTTTTCACAACTCGCCGAGTCCCTCGAGATACGACATTGCGAACCGGATCAATATGGAGAATATTGCGAAATAAGATCGTTATGCAAATATAGAACGAGCAGCAGGAGCAGCAGCAGCGGGATCTGAGGTTTTAGTACAACTGCGCCGAGGGGGGAATCCCCGCGAGCATCACAACAGTTCGCGGGAGGTGCGGTTAATGTCGAGCAGCGAACGAGGCGGGGTGCCCTTTCGGCGATTTAACCGAGGAGGGTGAACGTTTGTTATTCAATTTGCAAACTCGACCTCCCCTTTCTCCTCTCGGAAACGGCAGCATGCGAGTCGAGCTCCTGGTACCAGCCACTGCTGCGTTCCCCGCTGATTCCGTCCTCCATAGATCAGCGACTACGTAATGTTTGTATCCTGTGGGTACTCTTCGTCCCAGATCGCTCAGACAATGAAAAATAAAAAGATGCTCGTATGGCTGCGAAAGGAACAATACGGTTGATTTTTTTCGGTAAGATCTTTAATGTAACTTGCAGAATTGCGCAAAGAAAACCCGCTGGTAGTCATGAAATTTAATGTTTTTCGGAGCAATGTAATATCTTGTGTATACCGATGACGGCGATAAATAAAAATCTGTTTCCAATTACCTCACGTATGAAGATCAATGCTAACGAAGCTTTCCTTCCTGCGCATCCGAACTTATTCCCGTAGGGCATTTTTTTTCTTCCAGCACGTATAAAGCGTGACGATCCATGACGCCGGTATCGAGTACGCGACAAGAGACCACCTTTAGCGTTGAATGGACGACGAAACGAGAGGCGAACGTGGGTGGGCCTTGTCGCAGAGCTGCTCAGCATCGGCGGCCTTCTCCACAGCGAAGACTAACGCGACAACATGAGACGTAGCGCCTCTTCGGATAGCCCGCAGGACGAGTGCCTCGGGAAAATCTGGCTGTGGCCTCTTCGACAAACCTCAATACGAGCTCTCTTTCCGTTCGGCTGGCGTCGGAGGAAGCACCCTCTCATTTTACCAAAGACTTGCCGAAAGAGAACTTCTTCCCTCCTATTTTTTTTAAGCCTCTCCCTTCGCTCCCTCAAGACTGCGTTTTTTTCCATCCTCTACGATCGAGGAAGTTAAAATTTCTCTCAACACGCAAACTCCTCTTCTGCCAGACTTCGAGTGTAAAAAAGCTGGTTGACCTCTGTCATTAATAAAATGCATTAACTAGAGAAAAGAGGTGCAGGCGATGTATTAGAAAGCCAAAAAAACAGTTAAACTACTGTGGGAACAAAAGCGAGAATAACAGCGAAGGATCGGTAGACAGGTAATTCGAAGGAGTGCGAGTGTGTGTGTGTCTTTTACGACGTTTCGAGCGTTTTGAATTAAGGGAGAAAGGTATAGAGCTCGTTCCCGGAACTTTGTTCGCCGAGTGAGCAGTAACGAGCGAACCGATTAGGTGAGCCGAGTTGATGCCCGATGAGAGATCCGCGTGTGCGCTGTCCCAGGATCTTCTTAATCTACAAGCTCTCGAGTGCAAGATAGCTTCCCGGGAGCGCCAGGGGTATCGAAGAGTCGACGATCCGATGTGGCTGTTTATCCGTGTTCTCTTCTCCTCGCTCGAGTCGGGATCGCCGCGGCAACAAAAGAGACTAACAAGACGGCAGCCATATGGCTACCAGCACCCACATATCGCGTCAGGCATTTGCATAGGGTTACTCTGGATGATGTAGTACGTATGGCAGATAAATGTATGTGTGTGTGTGTGTGAACCGCCTCATGTGTATGGCAAAAGGGCAGCAGCGCTCCGGGTCTCTTAAATCCGGACACGCGTTACGCATACGAAGACGAGACGGCACGCGCGTCCCCTTACCAAACGCGCCGACCTCCGTCCCGTCAAGAGCCCCGAGAGAGAGACCGACAAGAAGGGCAACCGAGGCGGCTCCGTCAGAGACCCTGCTGAGAGAGCTCTCCAAGAGATTAGGACTCCACTGATCTGAGTATAAGAGGCACACGCGGTGGTACACTCGAGAGTGAGAGCGAGGGAGAGACCCTCGTCCAAGTGCAGCAGGTCCGCAGCATCTCCGAAACTCTCGACGGTACCCGCTGAGAAGAGTCAACGAGAAATCGCGTAAACTATATCCCCTCGGATTAGCAGAGAGATTATCCTCTTTCGAAACTTTTGAAATTGGAAACTAGGCATTTTTTTGTGTTTGGCGTATTTCTTTTTCCTCCAAATTTTAATTAGGGTAAGTCAGGGTGATATTGTAATGTCTTTTAACGTAACAAACAAATTGCTCTGCCGTTTGCACAGGTTTTAGTATATGTGGATACAATATGATTGCACGGAAATTATGAGGTTGTATGTGCAAGGGTCAGTACGATATGCCACGTGGCCATATCACTCGCAATTTCCGGGTCATAAAGTCAGTAGAACGGTTTTGTTTTTAGTTTGGCATCTGAAACATTTGACGGAGGTAATTATTGTCTTTGTGTAGTCCATATAGACGACATACAATATTCTAAGACATGTTTTGTTGCGATCCCTCTACGCTTCTCTAGGCTTAATCGATTGCTATGATTATTATGGCCACATCACCCGTAGTGTCCGGATGATATGGCCGATCGAAAATATTTATTATAGAGCTGCAATTGAATCACGTATCGAATGTATCGAAATTACGTCAATTCGATGTTTCTAGAGTCGGTTAGAACGATAATGTAAAGGTTTTTTTGACGTCACACCTCCAATTTTCATTGTTTAATAAACCATGGCCACATCTACCGGATAGCTTACACATGGATCGCTGTATCAATGGGTTGATAAATTGATGGCGCATCGCTGCGAATTCTCATTGACCCTCGACACGCGGCACAATAATTCAACTATCGGAGATGATGAAATTGTCATACAGCGGGGGAAGTAAATTGGATGTGGCTAATGGTCAAACAACACCGGTGGTAGCCGTACGGCCAGTCTCGCGAGGATCGTCCAGTCTGTTCATGGGGACCGCAGGCTTGCGAACTCGCGGAACAGGGATTGTCCACTTCGTGTAACGCAAGGCCGATATCGTTATACCGAGACCAATTGGAGTTAATTGATCATCATTAAGGGTCATCAAAGTATCTGGTTAACGTATAAGCGCAACGCTCGCGGGATCGGGTGGAGGGTCGCGTCATCCCTTTGCGATGCTGTGGTCGAACTTCGGAGACCCCGTCGCCGCTGCGTGACACACGAGCCGACTTCGTTCGATTAAACTCGTTAAAATAATCTCTTTCGCTCGATGACGCAACGGATCCCTGCGAGACGAAATTAGGTGACTTCGAGGAACGGAGATTTACAAAAAATTGCTACTAAGCTTCCTTTATCTTTCCTAGAGCCGTCCAAATATTAAAAAGCTCCTGATGCCCTCTCGTCTTTTAAGTACTAATATTAGAAACATTTTGACACCCGGATCCGGAACGACAGCGAGCAGATGGTTCATCGTACGACGTGTTAACTTCGCTACATCATATTCCTGTAACTCTTTCTCTCAACAGCCATTCCCCCCGTTTAACCGACGTCGATTTATCGTCGGCCGTCGAGCCTCGGGAGTACAACATCAAACGCTCGCTCTCGTCTATATTACAAGTCGCGGCAACGCGTCTCAGGTCTCTGTGTAAGAGGAAAATTGAGTGACGCGCCTCTTTTTTAGAGGGAAGAGATCTCGTACACGGTATGTGTTCTACGCTGTACGCACCGGCGAGAGAGTCAATTGGCGTAGCCAATCCTCTCACAGCTCAGTTCATTATCAGATTGTGTTTCTATTTTATCTGATCGTAGTTTGACAAATGAAGAATATAACTTCTTAATTATTATTCGTCTCCTTATACACGTTTTATATATGATTTTTTTAATAACACCAAAGGATCGGCATAATCGTGACAACGAATATGCTTAGTTCATCGTATCTGAAACGTGACTCGGACTGTGTAAATGAATATCTAAACGAATGATGAAAAAAAAAAAAAAATGAAAATATAGCAAGTAATAAGTGACGGTAACAGTACAGCGCGAACGCTATCCGTCATGCATCCGCGCGGCCGCAGCCGCCTTCTTCTTCACCTCTGCACCTATAGTTCTCAGCTCTTTTGACTCTCACCTATAACACGACCGGTACAACACGGGACAAGCCATGGCGGGATGACCAGCGAAAATCAATTCAATTCGTTGTATATCTAATTCGATAATCTCGGAGGCCGGGACGAGTGGCTGAAAAGACACGAACCTCGAGAATGTTGATGTGATAAATGAGCCCGAAGCCATAGAGAGACCCGGAGCCCGTATCTTGTAACGCGAGAGAAAGAGAAGGAAGAGTATATGAAGATGAAAAAAAATAAAAGAAAAATTAAAAATAAAGTGAAAAAAATATAAAATAAACGAGACGACCAGAACCCACAACTTCCGGTTTACCGAGTACGCCGAGAGGGATCTCGCCGGTTCCCCATTTTATAAATCGCTTTAGTTGAACCAACGAGGAGAGCGAGCAGAGACATCGTTCGTTTCACGGACGAGGTGGCTGATTAATAGCCTCGCATAAAAACGAAGAATTATCAACTTCGCTCCTATTAGTTTGTAATTTCACAATATTTCAGGCACCACGCGAGAAATACCAAAAGCGGGTTGTCTCCCGACATCGGAACGAGCTACGAATTGGTAGAGAGCAAATTACGTCGCCGATCCGTTGGATGTCTGCGGAAAAAAATGAATGAATCACCGGACAACGGGAGTGACGATAGCCCAGCGATTTCACGCCACATATAGAGTGAAAGCGAGAGGTGGGTATGCTCGAGGAATGCATAAAGATTAGTTGAAATTACTCTCTCGTCAGCGGGTCGAGATAATTGAAATGTCTACGACCGAAGACGGGATCATCAATATGTTGTCCACCTCCCAACCGGGAACAGAAGCTATGCGGTTCTACGGACGAACTAATTTCTTTTTCTCGAAAATTTTTACGCCTCACTTGGAACCAAGTTCACGATGCGCTACGGATGATTTAACGTCCGCGCTTCCTGGCGCGATCTAGTTAACTGAGTCGCATATACCTCTCTCTTTCACATTTCCTTTACGGTTTCGCGCGCGTTCTGCAGCCCGTATTTTTATCTCAAGCACCAGCTGCTCCGCGTCCCTCAAAAAGCCTCAACGGATGTGCCAAATGAGCGGTGACATTGTTCGTATTGCTATCAATTCCCAAGGTAGAGGAACATTTTTAGGATAAATGGACCTGATTCTTCTCCTTTCATTAAAGTTCTATCCAATGTTTTCTGCACTAATAAAAAAGGACAGTTAAATCAACTAAGATTCGGGCAGGGACGTTCAGATAAATATTTAGTTGGACGAACAAAATATTTTAATTACTCCAAAATATTTTGGTAAAAATCACCCAACAAATTGTTGAACTAACCAATTTTTTAGTTGTACCAAAAAAATATTCAGTTGAACGTCCCTGCCCGAATCTTAGTTGATTCAACTGTATTTTTTTTTATCAGTGTGTGATAAATTTTACATGGATAAAATGCAGAGCCGGATCTTTCGATCTTTAAGTTTTCTCTCGTACTTCCCTTTCATATCCAATTCATTCTATCACCCGCTCGTGCGAAACGTGGAATATTCTTCCCCTATTCAGTTTCCATCACTTCGACGTATACCGCTATACAAAGTCTCCAGGAATACAGCCCCTGTCTATAAACTCGTGAAAGGGTTAACCGGTATTCGCGGGAGTTTCAACCCCGTCGATTCTGGTTAGCTAATTTAAAGGCGTCAAGAAAAGGAGTGCATCGAATTGAATAAAGAAACGCTCTCTCCCTCTCGCCGCCGCGTTAAAATTCCTTCTCTCTGCTTTGCCACTTCTCCTCTCTCTTTCTCCCAGCCCATATACTATACTCCGGTTATAGAGACGTCAGCCGTGAATCATACTAATTGCCCTCGTGATTAAACGTTCCGTTCTCAGAACTTTAACCCTCGCCTTTCTTTCTCGCCTCTCTCGCATACAGCTCGTATAGTTTCTCGCGGGCCACCAACCCCCGTCTCATTACTTCCCTCGCAAAATGCAAGAGAGCGAGGAAACCGAGGCTCTCCCCCGGAAGAAACTCGAACGTGGTTAAAAATTCACTAAACGGTCGAGGCCGTCTCTCGCAGTTCTTATACCCACAGTGTTGCTTCAAATCTACGTCCCGCGTTAACTGACACAAACGTCGCTGCTTCGCGATCGGTTCGAGGAATTAACGGAGGGGAATAAAAAATGAAAAGAAAAATGTAATCGCAGGAGACTCAAAGTCGGAATTTAAAGAGGCCTTTATATTGCCTCGCGGCGAGTTCGCGATCACACTGGTCGATACAAATCGGTGACTACTCTTCTTCGATCACGCCTCCGGCGATCGATGATACTTCGAATTATTTACCCCCGCGTGTCAGGAAGACAAGTAATGGCAGGAAATTAATTTATGCTTGTCGATGAGTAAGAGACTAGTAATGTTCTCGGAAGACGCACTCGAGATCGCATTGCGTACGAGTGTGTAAGAGCAAAAATTACGCACGATTACGCATGCTTCGTCATTGAACCGTGAGTTTTCTCAGTACGTGTTCGATCTCCGGTATCACAGATCCCGGTCGTCCATCCGCTCGGATTTAACCGTCCGAATATATGTATATATATCCAGGATGTTGTGTGCAGAGCCTGCAAGCTCTTCTGTCACCCGCCCTGACGCCGCTACACGCGGGCTCGTTTCTGCGAGACACACCGCGAGCTGTCAGGCTGTCAACCTCGAGGACTTCTCCACGCGAGACGTCACGACGCCTCAAATACGCCTACCCGAAGACTGATCGATCTTAATACATGCCTGCATAACGAAGACCCCGTCGTGAAACCGAAACCCGTATGTACCAAAGTACCTTCCGACAGGGCATCACAATGCTCAAACGAGCTCGGGGACTTGTTCGCGGAGAACGTATCGATAGCTTAACGGCTAATTATCATAATATCATGCAAACGATATCGGTTCGGGCCTTCGAAAGTCATTGCGAATATTCGCCAACAATCGATACACGGATCGAACAAATTTTATGGTAAAAAAAAAACACTGATTCAGCTTCGGTAAGAAATTGTCCAGTCGCTCGAGGCTCAGGAATCATTGCGGATGTTCGTAAGAATCGCAGTAAGGAAGAAAATAACATCATCGCTTGCTTGTACTTTTTTTCAATTTTAGTCAGAAATGTCCCTCACATTTAAAGACAATTTTGACTTTCAGTATTCTTTTTCCCCTAATGATCCGAAGACTTTTCGATCGATTGAAAAATACGCACGTGTGGTTCTGGAGCGTGTAATGATCGATGCAGGCGTAATACGATTTCGCAACTTTCGTGAAAGAAAAGTCAGAAACTTCGATATGCCGGAAGTGCGCCGAGGCCTGCCGCGAGGGATCCGCGCATTATGCATGCATTATGGTTCGCGAAGGGCCCACACGGAATCATTATCTTACCTGCGTGCACGGCGATATACAGATCGGGGGTAAAGTGAGCCGCATGTGTATCGGGGTTTTCGTTCGGAATCGTCGTTTCACTCGCGGTTCGCGCGAAAGCCTCGAAAATTTGCGTAACCCGTCGACGCGAGAATGAATGAACGAACGGAACGAGAACATGAAAAAGCGAGATGCAGAGCAACGACGTCGGGACAAACCTTCGCGGGACCGACAAACAATGGCACATTCGCGCGTCGACCACATGCGAGACATCTGGCATTTTACGTGAAAGAGAGCGAGAGAGCCAAAGACGAATTTCTGCAACGGTACACGCCCCCCTGTCACGTTTCTGGGGTCGCGACGCTGCGCCGGGCCCTGCGCCTTTGCGCCGACAGCGGAGCGGGCTGCAAACCCGGAGCCGATATAGCCCCCGGGGGAATTTATTGTCGAGCATTGTCGGTACACGAGCAATTATACACTGATTGTTCCTCAATCTAGACGTTAATTAAGAATCAATGCGGTCACTCGAGCGCGAGGAAACTCGCGCGATGCCGTACGGATTTCGCGCGCAGACGGAAGAAACAATAAAAAAAAGTATGCTCCGTGTCCCTTGGCGCTTTGTGATAAAATATAATACAGCGAGAAACTTGAACGGTCGTGATGCACTCCGAGTGGTAAAAGGATAATAATTTGAGAAGTCTCTTCGACAATTTTTCGACTTAATTTTCTCCCTTATTTAATCAGTAGAACATCAGAGACCAGAAACTTGAACGGTCGTGATGGACTCCGAGTGGTAAAAGAATAATAATTTAAGAAGTCTCTTCGACAATTTTTAGATTTAATTTCCTCTCTTATTTAATCAGTTAAAAATCAGAGATATGATGGGGTAAATGATTCGACTTTGATCGATTAATTATACAAATGATTTTATTATTTTTATTTTAAAGATTTTTTTGGTTCGATGTTTGCACACGTGGAGGATCGGGGCAAGCTCGAGCTCCCTTGCACAACGTCAGCATTCATCGGGCTCATCGAGCCATAAGTAATGTTTGTAAAACACGGCACGATGTCGCAAGGTGTGGCCGAGATTACGCGCCCGAGCAACCAGCCCATTGTACAACAATTAAAAAGCATTTGACCCATTGTCTATCGCCACCTGCCGGCTTTGTTTTCGAGCGTGTTGCACGCGCGGTTTGCCGATTCGATGGACACGTCAGGCTGATCACAATCGGGTCGCTTGACGTGACCCGAGCTGACAGGGATAGTGCGAATGTCTCGCGCGCGGCGAGAGACTTCTTATTTCGAAATTATTGTCTCAGCAGCCGCTCTGGGAGTGGCAGCGTGAACTGATCAAGACTGCTCGAAGAAATCGAGCACGACAGAGGAGTGTGAAAATCAACGGTTGAGCCTATTGCAAAGGGTGTTGATCGATGTAGAATCCTGCAGAGTTACTTCACGCCTCGGGCGTGAAATTTCTCGTCACCGCCCACTTAATCCTTGCGACACGTCTTTTGTAAGATTCGTGCGCGTACTTCGCGAGACCCCCATGGATAAATCAAATTTGACATAGCGAGTGCGAGAAAGGACGGTTGGGCCATTGACACGAGGCGTTCGAGTATGCGGAATCTCAGCGAGACCCGGCGCATTATCAGCACATAGCACGAACTTCAATCCTTTTCCTGCCTCAGTCAATTCACAGTACGCGCCAGAGACGCGAATGGAATATTGCACAGTCTGGACCAAACAAGGTTCGTCTGATTGAAGAACCTTAGAACTCGCCAGGAGTCCAGGCGAAGACATAGACGGAGGGGCATACAGGAACGAAACAAGTTGATGGAATATACACAGCCTCCTGTGCGCGCACACTGCACGCTGATCTCTTCCTACCGTTCCTCTTCATCTCGCAAGACTGATGAGCAGCAATATAATTCAAGCTCCCGGTAATCGAATCACAGTCATTGGCCTAAGTAGGCCCGTACTGCACGGTACGGCAGTGTCGTTGGGTCAAGAAATCTACGATGTACCTCCGAGGTCTTCGGATGGTCTCACGGAGGTCGCGAACCCCTCGAACCTCTCCGCGGATTTCACTCAAGGATGTTGCATTCTCAGTAGCAAACATTCTAAGATACACCCGTTGCCCCGACGCCACAGAGACGTATCACAGGCCTTTGTGGCTTTGAAGAATCCGGACGAACGTGCACAGCGTTCAATTAAGCGAGCAACGGTAAAGCTGCGTGTATCCGAGCTCTTCGGAAGGTCGAATCACCCTAAAAATTTAGAGAGATGAAGTTGCAGCTGCATCGCATTTAAAGTGACGACGAGCCACGATTTGCGCTGATCGACTTTTTCCGGCATTGCGAAAAAGGATCGTAAAACCGAAGGGAATTGGAGTTCAGCATGAAGATACGCAAATAACATAGTGTGTACGTCACTTTGGCTCGAGCTAAAGAACGGAAAATATGGGAATAGGTAACGAGGAAGCAAAAATAACGAATATCGTGCATTCCGATTATCGTAAGGCAAACCGGCTTCAAGCACGAATCCTCCGATGATTCTGTACGCGAAAAGCGATTTCGCCGCAGCGCACAGCCGCGCGCGCGGTTCAACGACCATTCGGTACGACACAACCCTCCCCCGCAAAAAGTGCGCACACCAATTTCTCGCTGGCCCCGTGAAGGTATAAACCGAATGTGCCAACTTTCCGCGTAAAAACGTTTCGTTTCGCGTTCGAAAGGAAATCAGCAAATTGAATGTGGCGCACTTATTGTGGCCGTCTCTAATGTCAGTCATTTCAGAACTCCGGTACCTTCGTCGATACCACTGCCGCTACTTTACTCACTCAATGCCACTCTCTTTTACTCGACTTGCGTTCATGGGAAAAAAAAGAGTTTCAATTTGCCGCTCCTCCGTGCCTTTTCTGTTGGCAGACTATATCCTTAGTAAGCAATACGGCGGAGGGATGGTAGAACCTCGCGATTACGTATCGATACTGGAAACTTCAGAGCGGGGGTTGTGAGGACTGAAATACCCTATCCATCCCATCGCCCCACGTTCCAAACTTATTACCGACATCCTGCAAAGTATAGACTCGGATCTATGCTGAAAAAAACACATCATTTTCTGGGTTCCTCTCTTTTCCCCTTTATTCATTTGACTTCTTTGAAGCCGAACAAACAAAAAAAAACATCGTGCTGAATGCTTTGTCGGAGTTTCCTAAATAACGTGTAATCCGTGGCTGAAGCATCCACGAGAGCAACACCCACACACACACTATATTCCGAGTATACGATTTATTTTTTCGGTATATAAGACTCGTGAGGGGGTGAGTTCGAATATAATTCTCGCGGGTGTGCTACCGGTCACGCGCACGCCCACTTTTGCCATTAAATAAAGTCGAATAGCTCCCCGATGACTGCGGGGACACCAACATTTCTGCGATTCTATGTGTGAGTGTGCTGCCTCTCTGTCGGGCTCTAACGGGTGTGCGCGTCCTCGAAAAGCTCGAGATCGCCGAAGCCTGGTTTTCCCAGCAAATGCGGAACACGCGTGTGTTGCTATACAGCGAAGAGCAACCGAAGCAAATTGCAGAGTTCTGTGCGGGGAGTCTGGGCGTTCCGTAGCACAGACTCCCACAGCGACACGTTTATTCATCAGACACACACACATACGGGAGAGAGCAACCCCCTCACGGGCACCGCTACAGTTTCAATGTTGTGTATATTTTTGTACCATAATCCCTCTCGTGGGATCTCGCGATTCACATTCTCGTAATCCTCAGGGATTTGTTCCTACACGCACTCCGTTAGCTCTTCGGCTCGGGCACTTTATGAAAACTAATGCATATCCGTGTTCGAGCCATAACAAACGGATTTTCGCTATAGTAGCGAGCTATTACCCCTCCGCCTAATCCTGTGTTGTGATGCTGTCCTAAGTACACGTGTTAACTCTTAACACTTACTCTCGACGTTGCTCTTACACGAGTGCAAATAGGTTTCGAGGATTATCGGGTGCTCGATGAAATGTTTTACCAGAACCCCGGATATTTTACCAGAACTACGCCAATATTGACTAACATCATTCTTCACCTTTGAAGAGCAAAGGTGGCTCGATACCTGCGGTTAAAATACTTTGTGCACCGCTGTTTGGGAACGAACGGAGCTAGCATAATACGCGTGAGGCTGTGAATGGTTGCAGATTTGTTTTTCAACCGGCACACGCGTCCTCGAGAATGCGAAGGGAAGAAGTTTGTACGGAACCGCAAGTATGAAAGCTGCAAATTGTTTGCGACGAAATAATACCTTCGTGTCGACCTCGAGGAGTGTTGTCTCCCGACAAATCCGTTAAATCGATCCTATTCTACAAGAGATAGGTGTTACACTTCGGGGTTTTCATTCACGAAAATTCATTCATTCTGAGCTCGCAAGAGTGGCGACAAAGAGTGCACTGTGTATTCAATTGGTAAGCGAGCGCAGTAGCACTCCTGTTGACCACGGGACGTGCTTCAGCGTTCCAGAGTCAACTGAATGGATCTGTTTTGCCAACCATCCATCGTGCTCTTTTATTTCCTGCGTGTTGGACCCTCCAGGCTGACTTTGTCGAGTTTACCGAGCTCTGAGGTCTGCCACACTGAAGTTCTATAGACTTTCTTGAAAAAAATAATGGGGTGAAGTAGGTATCATCCACAGAAGAAGAAGAGCAATTCGTCTATTTTTCTTCGGTGACAAATGATCCACTTTCTTGTAACAGGAATTCGTGACACACGAAAACAGGAAAGTTTTTGTATAAACGTTCGGCAAGGGACACAAAAAGTCTGGCACAATGAAATGTTCACATTGCTTTCCACCAAGCTGTAGAATGGAGTAACCGAATCAATCATCACTCGTCCGTTACAACGGAAGTAAATCGTACACCACAAAAAAATAAGAAGCATTCACAATTTCGTTCAAGTATACACCGCAAATATTTAACACTTGCTTTATTAATAGATCAAAAACTTCTCTACGCAACAAACAGTTTACGTATTTACTTTTATACATTTATACATTTAGAAGTTACGATACTAGCATAAGGGTTTTGTCTAAAAAACAGGTCGATTTTCAAGATTTTATTTTAACGCGGGTATAAGAAGGACAAGGTCGGGTTTTTACTCGACGTTTTAAAAACCTGACGTTCACTCGCCAAAGTAACAACGTTAAAATATAACACGTCTAATATACTCCACGTGTTTAAAATGTAAATGTGATTTATTTCCGTTATAACGGACGATTGAAGACGCCTCGTAGAATGACTATCTTGTAAAGTGACTTTTGACAATCGACATATTTGAAAAATGAGCAAATTTCTATGAAAAAATATGAAAAAATAGGCTCAGTGGAATTAGAAACCTGTACCTGGAGCGTAAAGAAACATCAGAAATATGTTGTGAAACCGTCAAAATTTCGCAACGATATTTCCAGCAAGAATGGTGGGAAGATGGTCACATGTGCTCACGCGAAGCACGCGAGCGAGCACACGAGCGTTCCGAATGTCGGCCGAACGTGGTTGAGGATCTGCGCCTGAAAGAGCTCGTTTTGCGTAACGACAACGGGCGTTCTTCGCGGATGATATGGGTGTAACTCGGCGGGCGGCGGGGGTGGTCGGTTGTCGGTTAGTTCGGGCAGTGGCCATCGGCTTGCTCGAGGCCCGCGAGCGTACCAAGGAAGTCGCTTATAGAAATCGATGATTATAATTAGCCACCGATACCGGAACAGGAACGAGTGAATTACGGTAATCAGTAGCACGCAGCCGCGGAGACCCGGTATGATTCACTTGAGGGGACTGAAAAATGAAAAAAAATACATGAGCTGAAAGACGCAGATAGTGTGCCCGGCGTGAAGGGAGGGGGGAGGGGGCGTGGAGACCGTGAAGAAAAGGGCAACAATATAAAAACACATCGCCCATATAGGTAATTCCACTATAACCGAATCGCGGGAGAGATAGAGACAGAGCGGAAAAGCCCAGAGAAGGAGCGGTACAGTAGATTGGCCAGCTACCAGTGACTGTCCACCCTGCAGTCATCGGCATATGAGAACCATGAGCCAGAAAGAGCAAGAACTATGCCAACAAGTAGCATTTAAGAATTTCTTAAAAGGCCAATCGCTGTGTCATTAATTCTGGTACATCATACTGTACCGTACCGTGCTCTCCGAACGTTGAGGGAAGCGAAAGAGGTGGATGGCGGAGGAGGACGAGGAGGAGGAGGACGTATTGCTCGCCACGCATACGCGTGCATAACTCTTTCCGTGCGCGACTGTTATTACGAGGGACAAAAGGTTCCCCATATGGTGACCCAGGCCGTCTCTAATATATGTCATTAGACATTACTCTATGATAATTAAACGTCTATACGACGGACGTATTGTTACGTGCGTACTTACGTTACATTACTAGAAATGACACGTTGCGCTACAATGCCTTCGTATGTTGTTGGAGCTCAAGCTCGCGGCTCCGGGACACACCGATGCGAGGAACGTTACATACGCCGAGAGGGAGCCCGATGTGAGCCGCCGGCGTCGATTCGGTCGACGGTTCCGCGACGCACATGCCGCGAAGGACCGCGGGAAAAGATGGGAAAAAAACCCCGTTCGTCCTGCGTGATATCAACGAGAACAGCGCGATCACGGACGAAAGTTCTCATGAAGGTATTCACCGGTATTGGGCGAAGAAGAAAGGACGAAAGGGGTGAGAAACTTTTCCCAACTTCTTCCGAACAATAATCAACGTTCTTCCCCCCATTGTACGAATTCTGTGTTTTACTAATAAATTAACGACGAATATACGGGAATTCCGCGCGACAAGAGCGGAAGCGGTATGCGAAAAGCTCGCATTTCTTCCGCCGGTGGGAATTATAATAGCTCCCCTCGCATTATACTTTTCCCGCGGAGGTTTCCCGTTAAACTTAGTGGGTACGCGACTCCGCCGCACTCGTGAAACCGACGGAAGCTGTTTTCCACGCTAGATTCAACCATACAAACGCCTCGGGGGGCTTTTCTCTCAGCAATTCCACGCGAATAACGCCCATAATATTTTCCTTCGAAATTTACGAACCCGTTATTCCTTTCTCGTTTTCCCCATTCTGTTATGTCTTTTTTTTTTCTTCTTCTCCTCACAAGTTTTGCACGCAAGTTATTTGGAACGGGGTCAGTTTCGTGAGAGAGAACAGAAGAAACGCAAAAGTCTGCGGTCGTCTGCGATATTGCATGCGATCCGCGCATGGATATATCAACTGGAATATCGACGGGGTGCGTCAGCACACGTCGCCCGGGCTTCGCCGTCCTCTTTATTCTTCGGTTTCTTCTTTTATTCATTTATTTATCGATTGTCCGTATACGAACATCGACAGAGGGAACTGCAATGTGTACTACAACCGCAATGCACGCCGCTTTCTTTCCTCGTCGAGCTGTCTGCGAGTCATCTGCTTCCGCGACCGCATAATGCGGCCTTTCGCGGGCCTCTCGCCGCGGCATCTGCTCAATAAAAAAAAATATATACATCCTATTCGCCTGGACCTTGGACGAAATTTATCGTCCGACTTGTACTCTACGTATAGTTTATCGCTCAACTGTGATCGATCGATATCTTTCTCTTTTCCACCACGGCGATGTTTTATTCTTACTAAAAAAAAAAGAAAAAAAAAATTAGCAAAAAAAAAGAACGATTGAATGCATAGGACAGGGCGTGCAATGGGATGAGCTCGCAGCCTCGTTAATCTCTGGACCTCGAACCGTTCGTATTACGATCTCATTGTTCTCATCTCTCCGGTACGTGGCGCCGTGGCTCACCTTTACTTCTTCCCCCGCGCTAAATTGCACCTTTGCCGCGCATGCATCGCGAATTTGCATTCGCATTCTCCCTGGCCGTATCTATACGCAGGTACGTCGCAACTTTACGTATACATATATACGCTCGGCGTGCACATGCATCGACATTCATCAGATGGATCGTCGTACACGTAATAAGAAGAGGGTACATGGCATATGCAGCGCGAGCCAAGTCCATCCTGGCTATTATAATAGCGCTATGGTACGAAAATAAAATGCGTACACGGGCTAACGCGAAACGCCACATCCCTCAAACATAGTAGCATTGTATTGAGCACGGATTCACATGCGTAGGTATTATAGACTGGAGAATGCGGCGTGAGCGGCTCTTAAAGGGAATCGAAAGAGCGTAAAGATATTGTATACGTATATTTCCGCAAAAACCCATTTGTAGGGACGAGAGGATGATTCTTCGGACAATAACGGGCGCGAATGACCCAGGGTGAGGCATCGTCGTCGTCGGGGGATTCGCTAGTTTTCTCCTCATCGTTGTGTCCCGGGCCGTTCGAACAGAGGGAGGAGGGCGTCGCGACGTTATTTAAAGTATATCGGGTACACGTCGACGTGCATCTGTTCAGAGTGAACGAGAGAAGAGAAAGAGAGGGAGGGAGAATAGAAAAAAGGGAAGAGAGAGATCGCAAGTCGGAGCTCGGAGCTAGTCGGGCACGGGGCGCGACACGAGTGCACGCTGCATGCGTGCATAGAGTGAATATTAGGGCACGCTGCTTGCAGAGATCTGGGCGTGTCGGACAGTGTCGTTCCTGCACGAATGCATTGTCCCGGGGACCGAGACGCACCTGGGAGTGAACGTACCACGCCCCGACGCACCGTGGGCCATGCACGAGGTCCCCGGGCCCCGTGCGCTCGCGATATGATGTACCAGCGACGCGGGGACCACGCATATGCGTATATCGAGGATACGTATATGCTATATAGGATCTAGCTTGGAGACTGATGATCGGGGTGGCATAATCGTTGCAAAATTTGTGAATAGCTTAAGTCATAAAAATTACGGGTCGAGGTATAAATAAAAAATTATTGTATCGGTTATTCTAGTATCAAACCCTAAGTAAAAAATGTGAAATACATTTTTTTTATTTTATTCTTTGAACTATCGTTTGGAAACAAAATTTATCAAATCTTGGAATGGCTGGGAAGAAAAGCCTATCCAGAGTCGTCTGCATCGAAAGTGTTATAACATTTGCGAATAGCTAAGTCATAAAATTTAGGGGTCATTGAAAAAAATTGATTCTATCAGTTATCGCATCGAACCGTAAGTCCGAAATGTGAAATATATTTGTCTTATTTCTTTTTTGAATGATCGTTTGGAATCTAAATTTATAAAATCTGGGAAAGGCTGAGAAGAAAATCCTATCGAGAGACGTCTGCATCGAAAGTGTTAATAAAATTGTTAACTGGGAGCTTCTCTCGGTAAGAGGATATGGTCACGCAAAAATATATGTCGATTGCGAAGGGTGTATGTGGTGGAGACTACTTCCGAGTACGAGAACCAGTCGCGACGACATTGGCATGACATACGGGATCATGCGAGAGAGCGTATGTACGAAGCGCGAGCGAGATATATATACAATGCGGGCCGCGGTCATTACGTGTCTATAGTTACGCATTGTTCGGGGGGACACGCCGGATGCGAGTTGCAAGAGCGAGGAAAAGTAATGGCGCTCCGAACCGGTTGCTCCTTCGTCCGTTCGTCTGTACACGGATCAGTTATACTCACTATGTATATACGTATCTCCATACATGCGTACGCGAGAATTTAACGCACGGTTCCTCGCCTTCTTCTCATTCTTCGCTGCGCTGCACTCTTTCGCTATCTCTCTGCTTCGTGCTCATTCTAGTCGTTGCATTTACAGGCCGTATCTGCAGTCGGATCTATGGAACGACTATAAATGGTCCCGAGACGCGTTTCACGACACTCCCTGCTCAGACTTCTTAGATACGTTTTGCGGATAATATCGTTAGGTACGTTATGGCTATCTCCACTTTTACTCTTTCTCCTCGTGCCGAGTCGAACGAACGCGTAACCGACTGGCGTACGTTGATATAGGTACCTTACCGATGGTGCACTCGACGCGTGCAGCCCCCATACGCCTGGGGGCGGCTTGGGCGTACGCGATTCCGCCCCCAGGTGGGTCAGGGTGGTACCGACACATTCCTCATTCTGCAACCCCGATGGCGTGCATAAATACCACGGCGGGACCTCGGCACATCAAACTGTTGTTCTAGTTAAGCACGTGTTTCAATTGATGACCAAAATTTCGTTCAGTCGACGCTGTGGCAATCATCACCTCACCTTACCCGGAAGCTCGCGTCTACACTCCTGGATCCAAGTTTTCGAGAATACCATTTCCACCCCTTTGTAATTTAAAATATGTTATTATAAACGCGATGAAAAGGTTGGTTATTATTTGAGACATTAAATCATTGTGAAGCTTCTTTTCGTGACAAAGAAATTTGTTTCATGCCGTTTTTGACAAATTAAAAAGGGAACAGGGGAGAGAAGAGATGGTTCCTCTATCGGACACTGTGTGCATTTCACAGCCATTCTCGAAGATTTCGTTGGCGACCACGAATACTTTGCTCTCTCGGTTTGCATCTCTTGGACGCAAACTTTTTTGTTCGGGTACGATGGCCACACCCGATAGAATAATGCGGGTAACTGTATTTTCCTGTCCTGACAGCTTCTCTTCTTCGACTTCTTTTTTCTCATTCTTTTTATCGCTATCTCACTCATGTTGCGGAAAGGATCTCCTCATAATCGACCAACAGATGGAGAAACTCGCCGCGGGCGCCTTCGTTCGACGTCAATACCTTCGAAAGTGTTTTTTCTGAATGCGTTGGCCCACATATGCCTGAAGGGATAATAACAAGTCGACGGGAAGGATGATGCGTGCAGCGCTTTTTTCTTCTCTCTTGTTCCATTCTTCGTTTAATCCTTTCCTCTCTTTCTCTCTGTCAATCACTCGAAATTTTCGTGTACACGCACATCGTCATCTGTAGCGGTATGTATATCACTCTATCGAACTGCAGTTCGATGAACCCCCAGACACCTAATTACTTTGCGAATGATTATAATATCATTTTCGGGTAGTCTGATTGATTTTCAAGACCATCGGCTACGGATTGACGGTGTTGTCCAGTTAAAAAGATTCTTGGAATCGCTTAGCAGGACAAGATAGTGTCAGAACACGATCAGCTACGATTATATAGAAATTAGCTACGATTAACTACGATTAACTACGATTTATTAGTGTTAGCTACGATTTTATAAAAATTTGATATATCAAAATTCTGTAAAATCGTAGCTGTGTCGAACGATATTCTTCCTTCCGCAGTAGGCGGGAGGCGAGAATTAGCTACGATTAACTACGATTAACTACGGTTCTATAGTGTTAGCTACGATTTTATAGAAATTTGATATATCAAAATTCTATAAAATCGTAGCCGTGTAGAACGATATTCATTGTTCCGCGGTAGGCGGGAGGTTCCGCATTTTATCAGCCTGTTGCGGTGCAGGGATTTAGGGCTTTACATCAGATTTTCCTCTCCACCAGTGGCGGAAAGTATCTGGGATCTCTATATGAAGACCTGTTTAAGAGGCAAAAGCCGATAATGGATGACAAATATTGGCAGATGCTCGACCGTACAGCTCCGTCATCCCCACAGGATAATAGTTATATGGCACGGCCAAGCAACGTTCATTTTACGCAGCACCCTCGTATGTACGGTACTTACTGCACGGTAGCATAGAAGGCACGTTGAGGGAGCTGCGGCGAGCGACCCCAAAACGCACAGAACGTTTTAGTGGTTTCATCGGTGTGGGGTGAAAGAGACGAACTCTCGGTAACAATATCGTGTACAGGGCGAGAAAAGAAACGCATAAATCACGGACGACGACGACGAGCGAATCGAGCGCAAGCGTGGCAACAATGATTCGGGGGTACACACAGAGATCGCCGTTCCTTTAATAATGGGACGACAGAGAGAGACTCGAGGAGCGAGGAGGATAGAATCGAGCGAGAAAGAGAAATTTCTGTCCTGTGCTCGTAGTCGGTATTTTTTCGCAGGACACAGAAGAGAGGCGCGACCACAATGCGGCACGATGACAAATGACTCGGAGACTCCTATTGGATCCTCTGGTACTCGCGCTATCTTTCTTCGCTATATTCACTTTTTTTCTATCCCTCGTGCTTCTTTGCTCCAGAACTTTATATCCCTGTTGGGACTCGAACCTTCACGTGCCACAGTCACATAGATTCGTGTTCTGCGGCACGAAGAAAAGCCAAGAAGTTGTTCCTTGCGGCATCCAGAGTCATTCGAGTATAGCCGCACGGATATATATTCGAAGCAACGAAATTTGGTGCGTTGTAAAAGCGCGTTAAAATTTATGATCGAGACCCTGAGAATTCGAGCGAGTTTCTTTTTTTTCTGTATATTTTTTCGGGCATTCCCTCCCCCCTGCGTTGCGTGACGTATGGGAGAGTCGTGAGAGGTCGAGAAATATTTCCGCAAGCTGCGTCACAGCGAACAAGGGATATGCCTGTTTGACTCACGATAGAGTGAGCTCTTCACGCTCGTTAATTGTTCCGCAGCCTTGGAGTGTCTCGAAGTGGGAAATAATTCTCCGGGGCTTCGTCGAAGAATCGTTCGATGTTTCGTTCGAACCGAAGAAAAGTAACGGGTTGCGTGGACGAAAGTGAGAGAGAGTTACGAGATCACGCGGGACGATAAAGTCTGAACGCCCGCGAGAAAGGCCCAGCTCGTAACACGCCCTGGGCACAGGACAGCAGCGTGAAACGCGTTGAAATTTCTGTCGGCGGTAAGTTTGTTTTATGGCGGGGAAGGCTCGACGACTCCGAATACGACAAGGATCACGAGACTGCGTCGCTGGTGAAGAGGGTGGAGCACGTTCTTGCGGCTGATCTCTCTTTCTGGTCTATCTGCAGTTTATGGCCCTTTAAGGAATTTAGCTCGAAACATAATTGATAGACACCCCGCGACAGTTTAAGTCAAGAGAGGAGGCAAGAATTTCTGGAGCAGAGATAACGATTACTGACGCTGGCTGATCAATTTCTTTCGCAAAGGATTGAGCAATCCTCGATAGCCGCAGACTACAGCTACGAAGTCGACAATCTAAATCACAATGAACTTCGAAGAATTGCAAAAAAGCGAGTACGTGCGCAGTTCAGCGTGTAATATCAATTTAGACCAAGCGTCAAGAGAGCGCAGAGGCGTCTTCGTTCTTGGTAGACGCACGGCCGACGAGGTCAGGTGTCAGATCCCGTGTGGCGCAACTATTCTTCAGATACACTTGGAATTTCTTTGGGATCTTGAGACATTTACGGCGTGCGTCTCGTTGTCAAGCACACGACTACGTAGCTATGCTTGTTCGCCTTGCGTCGAAAAGATGCCGAAGAAGACGTGCATGCTAAGCTGCGCGAAGAAGACGAAGAAAACGAGTCGAAAGGAGACAACGACGACTACGAGGCGGGTGCGTAACTCTTCTCGAGGCAGCATGTGGCTCTGGGCGGCAACGAACACGAAAGAGATATACTGCCACGTCCGAGTATTTAAGGCATATCCGCACTTCCATACCTCGCACTCTCTGCAACCACGTGCGAGAATTCAACAGCTCGACAACTCCGAATAATTGTTTTTGAAATAGTCAATTGCTCTGTTAATAACTCGATTTAAAAAAAATTATAGTGGCTGTGTTCATCGATTCAAAATGTTTCGCAAATCGTAGACAGCAAGGGTATGAACCAAATATGAAGCAGTGTAGAATTTTGAATACTTCGTTTCCTCATAGAGGAAGCTTTTTTTGTAAAGTAATGTTACAAAAATACTAAGACCCGAAGTGACGTCATCTGGCGGAAACATCACTTCTGGTTTTGAAAATCGCATCTTTCGGCCGAAAGTGACGTCGTCTAGGGGAAACATAACTTCCGGTTGGAATATATAATTATTTGACTGGCAGTGGCGCCATCTAGGGGAAACGTCATTTTCTATTTTTAAAATCTCATTTTTCGATCGGAAGTGACGTTTGCCCTCGATGACGTCACATCACGTCAAAAAATTATATTTCTGAACTAGAAGTGACGCCATCTACGGGACGTCATTTCCGGTTTGAAAGTGGCATTTCTTGACCGGAAGTGACGTCAATTAAGGTTAACGTCACTTCCGGTCAAGAAACGTGATTTTCAAACGGCAAGTGACGTTTTCCATTTTCCGTTGACAGTAACAATCACTGTGCGCTCGCCGGTGTAGTTATAGCCCTACGGGCTCCAGAAAATATACGTGGTGTTTTCCTGCACCACGGTATAAGATGACACATTCATTACCGTGCGCGAACTTAATAGACCTGCTGGCTCGGCCCCCGTGTGTAAACTCTCGCGAGCCCGCAAGTGTTTCTTGCCCTCCCAAAGCAACGCGTAGTATATTACGTGCTATATGGGCACCCGAGCTAACATACATGTGTCTTCAACATATCCTCGCTATGACTGTGTTCTGGAGGATGTTCCCACTACTGTTCACGCCTCGTTATTCGGATATTTATAGAGGCGAGGCGAGCTTGTCTCGAACTCCTTCGTCTCTTCCTCGACGGTATGCACCCTCCTGTTTGCAGAAGACACAAACACAGAGCTCCTCGAGCTCAATTTATATTTTATTCTCCACTTCATTATCGGGCTTTCAAAATCCCTTTATCAACATCTATCGCGTACCTATCGATTATCGAGAATAATCGATCTTTCTACGATTTCTTCTTCACGTATTCGAACAATAGCAAAAGCAGCAAAGGGTGAATGGGACCACGCGTACACAAAGAGGAAAAGAAAAAAAATCCCCCGGAGGTAGCAGGATCAGTGTAAAAGCGGAACAAGTGGTGTCACGTAACTCACATACGTAGAGGATCCAGTGCCACGAGAACGCGTCCGCTATTACTAATTGGCTGGTGCTGGATGCACCGGCAGTAGCTGCATCCCGGCGAGGGTGCGCTAGGTGAAAAAAAAAATGAAACGAGCTCTCGAGGGATGGGAAAAACGAGTATAGTATAGCGTCGGCAAAAGGTTTGTAGAAGCAGAGAGAGGCCAGAGCCGGGCAATAAAGGACACCTGAGAGGGCCGAGCGGGGCAATTAGTATCGGATGTCGATAGATCGTAGAGCTGAGGTCTCTCTCTCTCTTTCTCTCCCGCTCGATGTGCAGCGTGTAGCAACCTGTGTAAAATAGCCCGGGGCTGTCTTTCCTTCGCTAGTTCGCTCGCAGCGGGGTGCAACCTGCCGTAAGACCCGGAGAGGCCGAAATCGCGCGCCGCGGGCTCGTAAGAACCGAAAAACGACCAGCATTCATTCATCCGAGCTGTGAGCTTCAGGACACTAATGGCTCGAGGTTGTCCTCCTTCATCGTCTTCTCTAGCCTCTTCCTCCAAGGTTTCATTCACCCATGGTGGATATATATCCTACGTAAACCTTTAAGGTTTTTGATTCATGGGAAAGTTTGCGACGGGAGGGCTGACGCGTACCTGTCTGCCTCCCGCACCCACCTCTGCCGAAATAAAAAAAAATGTTCGTAGCTCGCAGCATGTCGCGAGCGTGTTGTGGTTTTTCGAAATTATTATTATTATATAGTGGCGAATCATTGGTATCCGGATATAGGCGCGATGCCATGAGCGCCGAAAGAAGAACAGAACGATCGTGTGTTGAAGGCGTAAGCATGAAGAACATGTGATCGTCTCCACATGACAAGAGAATACCGATTTAATGAGAGAGAATTATTATTATATCATATTTCTGAAACCGTACACGGCGGGGTTCTTCTATGTCGATATTTTCTAGAAATATACATAAGTGAGGAAAATCGATCGCGGTGGCAATTTGAGGTGTGTCTGTGGATACGACAAATAGCGCGATTACGTATGTATAGCGTAAAATCATCGTAATTTGTTGTACCCGTATAGACCGTAGAGAGACAGTAGAATATATACGCGCGGGAATAAACTATAACCGTTGTCTTCCGGAAATAGTTTGCCGAACAGTGTAAGAGCGCATATAGGGAGAGTGCAGAGAAAAGACGAACGTCGGGCAGCTCGGTATATATCGATCCCTATACCTCGCAGGAGGGTTCCCCGCTGGTTTTTCCTCTCTTTCGTTCGCTTCTATTCCCGGGTAACTGGTACTATTTTCACTTTATGACCAGAACCGTGGGTATTATTTATCGATGTGAGAGGTCTAGGGTGGCTAGAGACATAAGGACCACCCTTGGGATTTGAGTGGACTGCAGATTTGCTCGCTCGATAAATATCATTCGTTCCGATACTCGAGAAAAATCGGGAGTGAGAGAGTCCCGAAGGGGCCCCCACGGAACCCTTGTTCTCCTCTGCATATATACCGCGCGTCAAACGTATCCGCTAGCGAGAGTCTACGGGAATCCGTCCTACTTAACTGTAACTAAACTCAAGGGCTGCTTAGCGCCCTGTGTGTTCGTTCCGTCCACCCATGTGTTTGTCTTTATTCGTGTATAGATATGACCTTTGACAAAATGCCGCGCCAGTCTACCGTCGTAGCCGTACAAACTCGAAGCTGCATTCCAGTAATCCTTGTTTTTTTTTTATTCCTTAACTGTACTTTACCTTTTCTGTAGTAAAATGTGTACATATATCAAGAAGTTACTCCACGAACTTGATCGGAACTTCTTCACAGATTTTCGGTACAGCGCGCATGGCCCGAAAGAGGAGCTCTTATTGCTCACCGTCATTACGGCAGAAGCTCGTCCGAGGGGAGCAAAGTGGTCACTTTTGCGCGCGAACGCAGAAACCAGAGAGATAGGTTCGCCAATGGGGCCGGCAAGACACGAGGAAATTCACCGGGGGATAAAACGGGCGAGTGTTTGGAATCCCCTCCGAAAGCACGAACCTATTTCCGGTTCTCCAGGAGAGTCCACTATATGGACCACTGTAGCACAGTTAGCGTGGATTGACCATAAAGCTAATACATCCGTAGGGGATGAGGATGACTGAGGGTCCGGTCGGTGGCAGCCGGTACTCTGGTCGACGCTATCGGAAAGCGAAGTTTATCCTATACACGAAGAACTTATAGCCTTCTGGATTCGTTCTTCCATTTGTAGGGTCGCGACGAGACATCACTCCATTGTAACTGGATAGAGTTTGACAAATTAGTCACGTGCCGCAAAGTCAACGAACTCTATGCCCAGATACGACCCCCCTTCGACGTTAAATTTGGCTTCTCTATCGACGAGCTCGACGATGAAATTCGTTACACGGAACGATTGTTGGGAATTTACAAAGTTACAATTTCCCCTTCCGGCTTTGCAAGGCTAACGTACGAGACTCGTCTTTGGGCGAAGTACGTAAGTTCGATTTGCTCCAAGAAGAACTCCAAGGGACAAATTGCCTCGAAATACGTGCCGGTCGATTTTGCGGTTGAAACTCCGAAGGGCTCGAGAGCTTCGCTGCTGCTGCTGTCGTTCCCATTGAAAATTTGATCCTTTCGTTCATCTCGCGACGCTAAGAAAAGATCGGTGAAGTTGAGAAACCGAAAGATTCAAGAGGATACGCTATATTGACGCTCCGGCAAAATGAATCCGGGGAAAGTCTTAACGTCTTTCGAGAATCGAGCCGTCGAGGAGAGATAGAGAAGGAAAGAATGACGGTACTGATGGTGTTGAAACTGTGGGCAGCGCTCGCGTCGGTCGCGACCGACGGGCCATAAAGATAAATAGTTAGCCCCCTCTTTGGAAATTTACACAATTTTGGGGTAAACGCGCGACGTAGCAGCGCGCCAGTGAGAAAGTGATGAGCCCTGGCGCGTTCACTACTTCGGGACGTTATTCGCGAGCGAGTAAAAAAAGGCCAATCTGCGGAAATTGGCAAGAGCAACGAACCAATTTCCTACAGAGCGGTGAGGAGGATAGATGGAAAGAGGGCGAAAGGGTGGAAGGGGGCCCCGCAAACACCGGGCCACGGGGTCAGTCGGGGTGGAGGGTTAATCGACGTTAAAACGATCCTCGTTAACGCGCCGAAAGCGATTTTCAGAGTCAGCAGGCTGCAGAGTCTTTCGTCGCGCGCTTGCACTCGCCTCGAATCGTTTTAACCAACAGCGCGAAGTCTGAAAGTTGTTGCAGAATTCCAATTTTTGTTACAATTTTTCCAAGCATTTAATACAATGATTTCGTAACGCTATATTCTTTGATGAATGAACCGAGTGAATGAAGTATGATTGCAAAGACAGCTCGACTTTCGCGATGAAAGATTCGAGTCGTGCAGCACGCTGAGAACGAACGACCTTAATGCGCGCTGGTTTGCACACACAGAATCCGCGAGGATATCCCTCGACGGGATGAAGACCGAAAATGTAATTTGGGCCTCGCGCGCGGGACCACCGGGCGGGTCGTCCCTGCGACGATTAACATTCCCAAAGCAATTGCACCCACATCGCGGAACGGGGAAAGGGAACCGGAGGAGAGCAAGCAGCGAGAGTCTCTCAGTGGGCAAGGTAATTTCTTTTCTTGAACGGCCGCGAGAATCCGAGAGTCCTTGGGACTTCGGGAGTGTAGGTCGCATCGGTTAAAAGGGACTCGTGCTGTTCCAATAGATGGCAGCACTTTCCGCGAACAAGAGACCAAGGGTTCAAACGTGTTGTAACGGCTGTACGGGAATATTGCCCCAAAGCCAAAGGTTATTTTTACTTCCTCAATAAAAAGAAGACCAATGTTTGAAGGTTCGTAATCGATAAATTTTATAATTATTCTATTTTACAAAAGGACATTGTAACTCTGTAAGACTTTGCAGATTAAATTCGCAACATTTAATTTGAAACCATAAAGGAATTTTTAAATAAGACAATAACCCGAGGCGTGCTGAAACTCTGTGAAAAAGACACGACGAAGCTTTGGCTCGGGCGAGAACGAGAAAAGAAAGTCCATCAGCGTTGACAGGATACCGCGACGATGTCCCCGGCGAGGCGAGGGAGTCGACGTCGAGGTTGAATCTTCATTTTTGATTCGAGGAGAGCAGCGGCAGCCAAGATAGGAGACAACAGCATTTGTCTGGCGGAGTGTCGCGCGGGGAGCGCACGCGGCCTCATCAGGTGAATTACAGGCCTCGTAGTCGGTTCGCGGTGCCGAAGAGTCGCGTGGATAGGCGGAGAACGGAACAGGACGAGATGGATCAACGTGACGACAAGAAGACGGCGACGAATTTTTTATTTTTATTTTTTTATATTATTTCACTCAACTGCATTTATAAGATACTGATGGACGCGCGCGACCACGCTGAAAGAGACACAGGATGAAAGGCTCGACGATTCGACTCTTTCGAACGAAAAAGAAAACAAAACTTAATAGTATCTACATTCTTAGTTCTAAGAGGCAATCGTGATTTAAAATTCAAAAATTTAACGACATCAAACGGCAACACCGACCGGCGAGAGTTTCATGCTTTCCTTGCCGTCCAAAATTTATGAGTGACCGGAACCAGAGATAACTGAGAAAATGAAGATATACATTGCACCGATCTTTGAGCCCTGATACAAATGTGAAAAAAAATAAAAATGTTGCCAATGTTCACGGGGACCACGGAGAGTTCTCGGTGTGTGTGGAGGCGCGATCACGTCCCGATGAAATGAGGAGCGGCAATGGCAAATAAATCGCTTCGCCCGCGTCACGTCTCGATCTTCGCGAGGAAGAGGAGTGAGCAAGTGAGCGAGTGGTCAAGACCGAACGCTCAGGAAAGCTTATGATGGACCCGCACGAACATCGAGCGCACTCTCGATTTTCTTTGATCTTCGCCGCCTTTGGCCATAGTCACAGTGATGAAGAGGAAGGAAGGACGAAATGCTGGCGAATCCTTGCCAGGGTTGACAGTCCGGAGTTTCTTCTTGTCGATTCGTCTCCGTCCCGTGTCGTATAGAGAAGAGATATCAAAGTTTTAGTGCGATCAATTCTGGCTCTAGCACAGTTCAAGGCGGATAACAAACAGCTCCGAATATAAAAGGAATCGCAAAGCCAATTTGAATTGCGGTTCTTGCTTCAATAGCAGCATGAAAATACCGAATCTTACGACCCCGCCGTTTATCGAAAGATAGTTACGAAGACCTACATGAAAGCATCAGCGAGCAGATGCAGACGGCTGATTGCTTCGGGAATCCAAATAATCGGGTGGTCGATTACTCGTTAATACAGTACCGGTAGGAAGGCAGAGATAGATCCATGCATAGATGACGAGACGAGGGGACAGCCAGCCGGGAATCGCGTTTCCTCGTTCGCCGGTAACGCGATCGCGTATTGCCTCCACCAGCAGTGTCAGTTCCTCCGGCGAAGGAAGCGATTGAGGATCGCGAGGATGATAATTCATGCAGGTACTGCAACTACTGGTACCTTCACCCATACCACGTTGACTGCACCGAGCTATGTGCATCTACGTCGAGTCTATGCACGATAGTCTCGAAATTGATATAGCGGGGCGGGGAAATCGGGGATGAATCGACGGTCTCTACAATCCGTCGAGCTTCCTCGAAACTCGCGAGAACCACCGTCATACACACACACACATGTACTAAAACGCACACACATTCACGTAAATTTGCGTACAGCGGATGGGTAATTGAAATTCGCTCACTGGCAATCAGCGGCTGTAATTGCTACGGCCATCCCGCTCCCGACCGTTCTACATGATTGATCGTCAGTAGGATCCATACAGAGGCAGGAGCTTCGTGTAGCGTACATAACGCTTTGTGGCTATTCGTCGAACATGGCAAACTTCGTCGCTATAAAATTATTCCTGTACATGTAGGGAGTCTTCGTCTTCGTTTTTTCGTCCTTTGTCTTCATTATTCTTGGGGGAGTCCAACGGCATGGTATAGTAGCCGATACATCGGATACAATTGCACATTGTAGGAAGTGTACCTGTGCATAGGCATCGCTTTTGAGGTCTCATAAAACCTGGCGGTAACCATCATCGCGTGCTCTTCGTGCATTCGACTTTAACTGTTTTCTTCATCGAGCACAGCCTCGTGCTGCTGCACTTCCTTCCCGCACGAGCTCATTCGCTCGTTTTACCTGCGCCACATCTTCGTCTTTTTCTTATTGGGCTTTGTGTTTTTTTTCTTCTTCTTTACACGCCGTCTTAGCTTCGACAAATCAGTACTTTCCTCTACCCGGTGTTTCTCCGCTCCATGCTGCAAATATCAGCTTGGTCCTTGGCACGGATCCTCTGCAAAACGCATAGCTCTTAACCACCACGGGTCTTTACCATTCGACGAGGGAAAACTGAGCAGCGTGTATACCTCATCGTGTCTATAGGATAATCAACGCGTCTTATTTCGTCCCTCGTTATGGGTGTTCGTGTACGCTATGATGCTCGGAACCATCGAACGATTAAATGCAAAAAGCGTCGAGTGACTCAACTAACTCTCAGTCAATAAATTCTTCTCAATCGTTCCGTTCGCCAATATTTTCTATGTTCTTTCTGCTCGTACGTATGCGGCCGTAGCTAAAAATATTGACGACAGAGGAAAATTCACGAGTAATGAATTTATCACTGGTGCATGACTCGTTTCCAGATGCGCCTGCATAAGCATCGAAGGCAATTACGATCGAAACGGATGCGACAAGAATCGCGAGTTCAATCCCGTGTTCCGTGTATCAATCACTCGTTGTTAATGAATATAGTTTTGCGAGCAGATTCAGCACATCCGTCGTACGAAAATCACGCTGATTCGCCGGGGATAGATAATACATGCGGAAAAGGTGAGTTATTGTCGGAAATCGGTGAAAATGTCAAGCATTTGCCGTCGCTGGGGCCTCCGCGCTCTGCGACGTCGTTCCGCCGGATACGTGGCTACATTACATGTATTGCAAATACGATGACCGGCCGTTTATTAGATCCGCTACTCTACGGAGCTTATAATTTTGCGGGGGAACGTATATCGTACCAAGGATTGCCGTTGTTATATATCTTCTGTTCATTATACATGTGTACATGCATATACATGTAGAGGCTTGAAAACCTATCCCAAGACTTGCTGGATCGCTCATTGCATGCGAGCAAGAATGAGCCAGGGTTGTACGATTGGTTGGTTGATGCGCGCCGGTCCCTCTCTCTCTATATCGCTGCTGTTGCACGACACACGCGATGCTGCCATAACTTTGCTTGTACTTTATCCCCCCGCTGCTGATACTACTGTGCTTGGCTGTACTTTGGCGTAGAAAAACGATATAGGATTCGAATATCATGATTTTTGTGTAAAGACTTTTTTTATGCATTTTTTATGGCCCAAACTTTTTCTTACTTTCGAAGACATAAGTTACATACGTATTACACATTACATATTCATATGCGACCGCGTTATTTGTTTATCATGAATTGCGTGGATTCGTAACCAATGCAGCAAGAACATTCGGCATTGCACCCTGCACCCTGCAACCTGTACCAGTGATGCAGCAGCAGCCTTGTAGTCCAGGGAAATCAAGAGTTGCTCGAGTGTTGTCGGTTGTTTTTTTTTCTTTTTTTTTATCTGGCCCTCAACACAACCTGTAATCGTGTATGCAAATCGTCACACGCTTCGCGGCCCCGATGTGCCGGACGAGTGAAGCAATCGTCTCGCAATCGTGACTTATTAAGTCGTTCTGCTATTTCGCTGTGCTTCACTTGATGGGTCTCTCGGAAGAGAGAGCGAGATGGAATACGTGTGTATACCGTTCCCGAAGTATGGTTTTGTACGCCGATGGTGAATACGATCACCTTGACCCCCCGGACTGATGTACGAAGTCTTAAAGAAGATCGTCGGTGAGATCAATCGTGATCGTTCGATGTACTCGCGAGAAAAGCTTAGGAGCGGGCAAATAAGCTCGTTAAATCATGTGGAAAACAAGAACTAGGAGCTGCGGAGTTTCCTCGCTGATTCCGCGTATCAGCCGTTCGACGAAAACGTGCGCCTGCATGAATACCAAATTTTACGCGCACCAATGCGAAAAGCGTCATAAGAAAGTGGGCGGAATACATGTTGTAATACGTTTGCTAGTACGGTTGAAGCACCTGCTTCGGCAAATTACAATTCGCACGTTTGAAATTAAGCCCGCACGACAAACGCAAATTAACATAGTCGGAAAGTGTCCGTTTCAACGGCGGAAGACTTTATCGTCGTTTTCTTCGCTCACAACCGCGACAAACGTAGAGCGAGAAATACACGGCTCAAGTAAAATGCAAGTAAAATGATAACTACGTCTAATTACGACTGTTTACTTTGACGGACGATGCTAGTATAGGCACTCGGCGCATGGCACACGTTAGCCTGTGAGATGAAAAGTCAAAGGAGCCCCGTTCGACATCTGACTCTTATGCGAGGCTTTTGAGCTGTCAAGGTTTTTTTTTAACGCGTTATTCAAGCCGAGCGTTCGTGCGCGAAATATCCGCTGACGCGGGAATAGTCCCACACATAGTAAAAAAAAACATACCCAGCAAATACAGGAAATCGTCTGTAGGGGGTTTCTTTATGTACGGAAGTTTTACCGAATTAGCTCGATGTAATTCAAGACCTTTTGAGCACCGCTTTGACGGTTTCGTGTTGACTCCCTCATTGTGCAGCGAATGTGGGGTACTTTTTTTTTGCTTGAATTTCAAGCTGGCGGCGAATTTATTTGAATTGATTTTTGTTTGTCTTTCTTCACTGTTTATTTTCTTTTCATTCGTGACAGAATTCCCGGACCGACCTAAAGCAACTGTAATGCGCCGGCAGATGAGAGGATAACTCGTATATTACATTATTACGCGTATAAGTAGTGCTCGACTGTGACAAGAGAGCGTGCGAGTTTACACGTCAAGTTAGAGAGGCATTGTTCGAGGTATTGTGATGCTGTGTTCCGTGACGTGGGAATCATGCTGGGGGAGCCATGGGTGCCACAGGCAAGACCCTCCAGCCCGCCACGGGGCCCATGGCTAATCAGTCGATCGCCTCTCCATAACGTTGACAAATTCTTGAGCCCCGATGACAGATATCCCATTGACTGGGGACTACCGGAGACTGCCGAACGAAGATCGAACGACACGATAGCCTCTCGCACAAACAGGAGGAGTCTTCAATTAGCCGCTCTACCCGTTTGACACTTTAGATTTTCGATAACGCGCCGGGCTCCCGCACTTCATTGAAACCCCCCCAAACTTTACCCTAGTAAGTGATCGTTGGGAGACGCGTGCCGGTTTTAATTTTGTTTCATCAAATATCCGATACTCTTACTCAATGGAAGTGTAACGAGTATTTCATCACAAGAAATTCTTACTGTTCGGAATAGGGCAATTATTGCCCGTATAGAAAGTGCCGAACTATCGCGTTTTTAAAGTTACAAATAAGTATTAGCACAGCTTTTTTTGGTGTTCAGTTCTATTATTAGTAATACAACATTGCAAAAGGGAGATAAAGGATAGCAATGATAGAACGCAAATGAAATTTCTAAAAAAAAAAAACACGATTTGACTTTTTAAGCGTAAATCACGACACTTCGGAATGAGAGTGTCGGTAGCATTTTAGCTTTTTCAAGTCATCCATTTTTATCTGTCGTACTTTGGATGTACTGACGCTCCATTAGCAGCTCGCAAATAGTCTTAGATCCAAAAACGGAGCATCCAAAGGATTATCCTTCGGGAAGCGTGGTGAAAATCTCAAAGCAGCTAGAGTTTGATGCATGTTATATCGTGTGACCTCATAGGATTCTCGCTGTGCCGATGGTGCCGTAGGGTCTCGTCACTTTGATATGTAAATACACGCACTGCAGGATACCGGAACGTTATATGTATGTAATCCAGGACCTTTGCCGGCTACGTATACCATACCACGGGGGTACCTTGCACGATCCCATCCATATATAAACGAATGCCATACATAGATATAGAGAGTCGCGTGTTGGGACCGTACGGAGTGAGATAGACTAGCGAGACGATGTGCATTTGCTCGAACGAACATGCCACAATGGAGAGCTGACTATATGGACAGAGAGGCGGCAGGGCATAGGCAGACGTCGTCGCCGTGTCGGTGAAGGGACGCGGAAACCCCTGCGACGATATAGAACTTCGCTGGGGCACACGCTGCAACTATTCATGGGAGACGACGACGACGACGGCGACATCCAATATCACCGTTATCCATCCGTTATCTCTTTCGATCGCACCCTTCCCGTCAATATTGACTCGACGAAATTCGCACGTATGTTAAACATTCACGTTGCACATCGCACTCTCAGCAAATAATGCTATCTTAAGATAGTTTTCACAGCGACGGGCCTTTAAACAGACATTGTTAGGGACTTCGCATTCGAAGGGTGAAAATCGTTACTTGTTTAGTGTCCATTATAGTTTTAAATGGTATTAGGTCGGTATTAACAATTGCGTGCCTTAGTTGTATTTCTAGAGCCGCAGAAAGTATATTCTGGTTATGGTTAGAATGGTGGATAGGAGGTGCAAGGGAAAAGGTCATTGGGACATATAAGTTCCAGCAGACACGAACGGGGTAAAATAACAGGTAAATGCCGAGACATTTTTATATTTACGGCGCGGACAAAGTTCTCCGTGAACGGCTCTCCGCTACAGCCTGAAGCGACAACAATACACTTCGATATTTTTTTGAGGTTCCTTTTTCTTAAGATAAATTTTCTTTTATGTATAAATACGTTTGTAGCGATATCTCCTAGGTCTCCGCGACCTTCGTTCGCTCTGTTTATTACGCACAAACTGTATAATTCCCGTGCATACCCTTTATAAATATTTAATCTAGCAAATTGTTGTGGGATTTAGGCACCGGAAATGTAGATTTTTGAAGATTTATCGAAAATACGGTACTTCCGGTTTAAAAATCTTATTTTTCGACCGGAAGTAACGTAATACCGGACATACGTATTTCTGGACGCCGGTCCGGGTATGACTTTCGAAATCCATCCCACATGTTATGAAAACCCGACGAAATTATAGCATATGGCATGGAATTTTGTATGTAAGAAATAGAATGTATTAATTATATTAATTCCGCGCATGCTTAGTTGAAAAAATTCGACAAATATCCATCGATGGCCTGCCATCTTTTGCCGATCGCATTCGTAGCAACGAGTAGGGGTGGTTTAGAATAATAGGGGCATAAATCCTCTGGATTGTTGAAAAATTGGAACAAACTGATAAACAGACACACCCACAGTTTTCTACCATATATATAAAATAATAAACATAGCGATTGACAGGCCCATTGGTTTCTTCGACGATGGCCACGGCTGTCCTCAAGAGTATCAATTATATATGTAGAGCTTCCAGCGCTACGGGGACACGATTACTTCCAGGAAGAATGCCGATCGTTATATCGCGCTTCCAAGGCTCACGGGGGTTGCCGGCGGCGTTTGTGTATTGGCGCGCTCAACCCTCTCGGCTACCGCCTGCATATATGCAACCAAACTGCCGTACTTAGTGTAACGGTGTGGGGCTCTCTCCCGCCCTCCCCCTCCCCCCTCTTTATCTTACTGTGTGTAACTGCTTTACTGACTCGTTTTCTCGAAGGTGCGGCTCGATTTTCAAGTAGTTCCATACACACACCTCATACAATAACATTGAAAGCGGCATAGCATAAGCGTATCCAGCCAGCCCGAGAGTTCTGCGTGGAGAACCGTAAGAAGGCGCAGTGTGTTGCAGCAGGAGAGAGAGTCGACCGGAGCGCGCAATGGCGTCGTATCGCTCGTCGGCAATCTTTGATTAATCGGACCTTTCAAATTACCGCAGCACGGTCACACCCGTCGAATGAAACGACTCGAAATGATAGCGGTCGTACGATAGCCACGCTCACTCGCATGCCAAACCGCAATGTCGCTGACAGAGAGCCCCGGGAGCGACTCAAGTTATGCTGCACGCGTGTGCTCAACGCGTTTTACCTTTCTACTTATATGTACGTGTTATACTATATATACCCGTCGTGTACTTCGACTTCTTTCTCGCGCTTGCTCCCCACTAGCTTGCTTACCTTACACCGTACCCTACCCAATGTGCGACTACCCGCACCGCATAATGAACGTCGTTTAATGTTAACGACGGCCATTTTCTGAATATGGATATCAACGGCCTTTAAGTTCAGGGACTCATGAATTTTCATAGTGCGGTCACTGCATTTTTTTAACCCTGTGCCACTGGTACTCCAAGAATGATCCTCGTTATTGTCATTTATAAGGGTCACATATCGCTTCGCCACGATCGGTGAGACGGACCTTGTAAATCCCGAATTAAATACCCTAGGAAAGGAAAGAGACGGTAAAGGCTTAATTTTTCTTTTCCCTAGGATTTGTTTCTTCTAGGCAATTCGAAATTAAATTTTGTGTACCGAAGGTATTATTTTTATTCGCAAAGTACCACTTACTACGAGTATTGTAACGTTTGCTAAACATTTTGTATGCGGTAAAAGAAATGCACTATTGTCGTCCCTGTACGAAGAATTCAAATACGATTCGGAAACATGCATTTCTTTCGGTGCAGTGTCGAAAATGAAATTGTTGGAAAAAGCAAAGTACGCGGGAAACAGGCATTGCGAGATGTCACACACATTGGTGCGCATGATAGCCGTATACAAATTGCAAATTGTTTCACCTGCAAGAATCGTGGCGTGACTCCGATGACGTCACTGACGCCGGAGGCCAGGTAAGACCTTCCCACCGCGATAGTGGCACCAGGTATGATACCTGGTAGCGCAGGTGAATGGGCGTCCACGACTCCTCGTCCAATAACATCGCAGAGGCGGTACCAAACCTGCGAACGCTATTGCTCGAACCAAGTCCGCGGGTTCGAAGGAATTCTACAGGCTCTTACGACGGATTTCCCTCCGTTTCACCTACCCCTTAACGAATAAAATCAACAAATTATATTTAAAAAAAAATAAATAAAAAAAACAAATTCATTTGACGAGCAATTTGAGACTCCTCCAGATACGCTTCCTCGATTCGCCATTTGCGCAATTGCCTCGTCTCTTTTACGGGTATTTAATAATAATACAAATTAAAGAAATGGACCTCCAGAGAAGTTAATACCGAGGATAATGTAGAGGATTCATCGCGGCGAGAGACATTAGACACGGTTGGTGGCGCAGGATAGGAATAAGCGCGAAGGACCGGTAGCTCGAGAGTCTTGGCGCGAGAGCAGCTGTCCTCCCACCGGGCAACCCTGGGATTACAATAATTACCATTCTTATTTAATACTCATACCCTCGCGCAGTCGGTGCTCGCACACGCCACCGTCAATTACCGGACCGACTAATGTTTCGCACTTTAATCTGTCGAGATTAATCGCAATTCGTCTCTAATTCTTTATTTCTGTCGCGTGGATGCTGCACCATTTTTCGAGGTCCTAAGCAACCTTCCGAGGTTGTATCGAGGGCAAGTGGAGGGTAAAAGCCCTCATCTCTAATCCCATACACTTACGTGTCTTGTCCGACCGAAACCAATTTTCCTTCTTTCGGACAAAATTGTATATTTTTATGTTTTGCCGCCTAACCGGTGACACCCTTGACGTTACGACGTCACCGGGACGAGCGTTATACGGTTGCGCCGACCCGTAAGGGCAGCCTGCTGCCTTTCGAAAAAAAAAACGCTCGAAGCGCGCGAGATTGAATTCTCTCGCAAACAACAAAATAATAGTTTGCAAATCCTTTAATGGGGTACCACCCAGCGCACGTGCTAGCTTGGAAACCCGAGCACTGCAATCACTCGCTTGGCGGATTTTTTTCGCCCTCTGTCCTCGTCTTCAGCTTCTTTCAGTGGGTTCGGGGAGAGCCCGAAGTATGTACACTATAGTGCAATACCTCCCGCGACGATAATTCGACGGAGGGGCACCCAGTGGTCCGACTTGGGACCCCCGGTGGTTCCCCTTGGCGGGAGGGCAAACGGGGGTTACGCCTCTAAGATACGCGGCACCCTTTGCCTCGTCGCGCGACCGGCAACTTTCCGCGTTCCTTTATATCTTCGCCCCTTCTTTTTTTTCCCTCTCATTTATTTATTTATACTTTCTCTGTCGCGCTCATTCCGCGGCCGATTCTCATCGTCATTTGTTCTTCGAGGGTCGGTTTCGCATCGAGTTGCTGCACGGCGAACTCGCGCCTCCCGAGAAGAAAGAATCGCGAACCCGTTTCCTCGTGAACGCCCACCGGAAACAGCTGGATCCGCAGCTATGAATGGTCAGAAGGCGGTTTTTTGGTACCCGGCAAGATACCAGAGAGTGTCGAGGATCCGATTACCGACGATATGAAAGAATTGAACGTTATACTGCATTGCTATGGGTGACCGTTTTACCGGTGAGCCATTCAATGAGAACCCTTCGACGTTCGTTCCAACAGTTGAACGGCAGACACGGTAGGGGTATGTTACGCAAAAAATGAATAATAAAGAAACAACTAAAAAGCTTCGAGAAAAAAGACAGCAAGATTTTAGCAAGCATTATATTCTAAATATTTTTATACTAACTCTTACTATTTAGATGGTAAAATTTACAATAATTATTGTGAACTTTAGATAACTAATACTATATCGTACTATCTAAGAATAGATAGTATCAAAAAATTTAGAATTTCAATATCTCTAAAAAAACAATCTCTTTAATAGACAAAATATCTTGTACTATTAATTTAATGATATCACTTCTAGTGAGATTCAAGCTGAGTCGTTTTACGATATTAGCCTCCTATAATAAAATTTTGTAAGTATCGTGAAAGCTTGGCTAAAAACCTCGTCTTTTTCCGATAATTGGGTCTGCTGCCGTGTGCTTGTATAACGAGCCCGAAGTTTATCTTCGGTGATTGATGAGACGACTAGGAGGAGGAGGATGATGATCGAACGGCTTGGCTAATTGAGCGGAAGTCACTCTTGCCGCGTAGAAAACGAAGTTAGCCTCCGGACCCTTTTTTTCGAGGAAACCATCGGCAACACCGTCGCATCTGCATGACTCGGGTTGTGCAGCAACAGCAGCTATATGCACTCTGCGTCTCTCACACGGCGAAAGAAGCAGATGACGCCGATTTGTTTCGTAGAGTTAGAAACGAGCCGAAGAGGCAAGGAGTTTCGTACGCGCTTTAGGACAATACATCGAACATCTGTGCGGTGCGGTGAGCTTTACACTAGTTTCTGCGGTCTCAGACTTCTGTTGCCCCTGTCATGTGTGTTCGGTTTCGAAAGATCTGGAGATTTAGTACCCAGTCCGGGGCACGAGTCGGCGTTAAATTAACACCTCATGCGGAGGCAAGAGGCCAAGAAACGACTTCCCTAACGAGGAAGCTGCAATGAAATGTACCGCGTCCTTGAGAGCTCTGATATTCGATCGTGAGGTTAAAAGAGATGGATTTTCCAATCATGGAAAATAAAAATGCATTACCTCATATATGTAATTCCAATAAAAATGCATTACCTCATATATGTAATTCCAATAAAAATGCATTACCTCATATATCTAATTCCAATAAAAATGCATTACCTCATATATGTAATTACAATTTGCAACGGGCGAAAATATTCTTATTTATTTTTAATTTATGAACTGAGACGATCGTCTTATTGAAATGTATCGAGCCTCAAATGCAGTGTTAAAGAAAAGCTATACAAATATTAAACCAACGCACGAATTAACTGATTCTCTATTACTTCCTGCCTAATTACACAAGCCAGTGCGAACGTCTGGCATGTATACCATTTTTCCAAATGTCATCGCGACGCGCTAAGTGGAAGTCCATCCCTCGGATATTTCGAGAATTTTCCAAGATCGCTTGGAGAAAAGTGTCGAAAGAAGCGGGCACAATAGCGAGATACTTATCGGGCACAGATTCGAGACAATTACTGCACAGGCCCAGGCTCGACCGGTGCGAAGAAGCAACAGGGTGCGTTTCGAAATTTCTTTTGCCGACAAAAGGAAAAAAAATGGTCGTAATAATGGGGCGGTGGGAGGAGTTCTTTCTGTCCTCTTCTTTTCTCCCTCTATCTGCATCTCTCTCCGGTAGAGATCCGCCGAGGAAACATTTTCCCTTTGTCCGACCCGCCGTTCTTTTTCTCTCCCGGCATCTCGCAAACCTCAAAAAGAGTTTCGGATTCGTATATATCCGAGCGGAAGACACACTGTGGCTGCTTCGACCGAAGAAAAAACTATGGACGGCGGAACCCCTCGTATACTGTTTGCTCAACTCATTAGGCTCTACCTAATGTGTTATTAAATTCGTAACAGGTCCTCGGTAAGTTCGAGGCTCTTCGGCCGCGCGACTCTGCGACCCTTTCGCTACTCGCATACACGTATACATGCAGTTTTATTCTGTTTTACGATTGTTCGCGGAAGAATGAACGAAACCAGCTCCATTATACACGGATACGTCTCGCGAGGAGCATCCCTCATCATCGGATTTTATGACCGTTCGCAAAATTCTGTCGCTCACGGTCGGTCCGGACCGAAAATTCTTTTGGCAACTCAATCCCCTTTCTTTATAGCCGTAACTAACGTAACGCAACAATATCGACAAAAAAAAAAGATTAATCTTACGGTACATCCTGCGCTCCGTACTCGCAAATCATTCCAATAAATAAACCTTGCACGTGTCTCGCACACCTCCGCTAAAGGTCCGTCCTATGGGAGGGAAACGCCTATATTTAACGAAGTAAAACTCTCGACGGTTCTAACGAAGCTTCGTTAGTTGGACCGAGGGTAAATTGGTCGAGCCACTCTGTACTCCGACGACGAAGACTATACCATTTTGTTCTTCCATTTCCGCGCCGCATCCTGCTCTTTCATTGTTAGCCCGATCGGCGAAGAGTGAGACGGAAATCCCGAAGCCCTCGATAGTTTCGCTTTCTTTCTTTTTTTTTATTCCTCAACGTGGCTGACGCGTACGGTATGTATGTCACGCCCACGACGACCCCGTTGAGATAATTCCGGTTCTGGAGCACGGCTCGCACGATTCATGCTGTACAGAGTGAAGGAGCGCGCGAGAACATATACACAGAGGGCGCAATCTTCTTTGAGTGGATAACGCGTGTGTGCTACCGGCTTTCGCCCCGCGGGGTGTTGCCCGACTCTCTCATCGTACGAATGAACGCAACGGCAACAGCGGAATACAGCAGCAGCAGCAAAAGCAGCACGCGCAAAGGCGTATACCACGAGGGTATCCGAACAACCGCCCCTGGACGACCCCTAGGAGGTCCAGGGCGTCGTTGGGTGGTGCACGGGTTAATGCGCCTCACTGTGTGACGACAGGAAATGGGACGACGCTGATGTCGGGAATGGTGCCAACGAGTCAAGCTGATTTCGCGTCAAAATGTCATTACGAAAACCTTCCTTTTCCGCGTTTTCATTAGGTTATTTCTGGATTTTCCACTCCAATCATTACCCCGGAAATTTTTGCGCGAAAATACATTTCGAAGCAGTAATAAGCATCACAATGAAATCTTCATGATTCACATTACAGCAAATTCCGTGGACAGTATGTCCGCAGAAACGAGCTTCTGGGAGGTCGGTTAACACCGATTACCTTTAAACGTGTATTCATCTTGTTTTACTTATTTTTCTTTTGCACCAGTTACTTTGGGTTTTATTTCTTGAGTGACGATGAGATTTCTCTGGGGTCTTAATAAATTTTAATTAAGCTTCGGTGGTTCAGCCGTGTGTTCCGAGGACACGGGGTATTTTTCGAACGCGAGCGTCAGAGCGAAGCGCGTAACACAAAAGGACCGGTAGCCGATTGCAGAACGCATAAACCCACACGGCTCATTAGCCGGGCGCGCGAATCACTCGCCTTTTATAGTTGGAGGTGGCGGCGGAGTGAGGAAAGAGAGCGGTTCTCTCGCGCGGTTGTGTGTACGCGCCGCTGCTGTGGCTCCTGGCATACTCCCCCAAGTCGAAGGGCGGAAGCTCTCTTTACGAGGGACATAAAATCCTGAGATATTCGAGCGAGAGAGAAAGGGATAGACATAGAGAGAATAAACGTGTACGACGCGTTTGCTGCTTGGCGGGAACGACTGCCCCGTCAGCTATACCGGCCTTACTCATTCGTCCTCGTAGCCGCAGGACCCTGTGTGTGCTTCTGCTCGACTATCCTCACTTATTCGCTCTACGTGGCTGGATTTCGCGATCGAGAATCACAGCCAGAAGAAACACGGCTCTCGCAAAGTCACTCTCCGAATGCTGTATTTAGGCCCTCTGATGATGCTTAGGCAACGCATCAACGCTAATGGGAATGAAATGAGAGGTTCGAGGAGTCCTTTGGACTGATGCGATATCTTCCGAATGCTAAAATTTCCTACTAAACTCGTGTGGTTGGATGGTTGGGTGAAATGTCGAACAAAAAACGTGCAAACTTCGTGATCGATAATGCTCCGTTCAACACATTAAGGAGGATCGACTGTTTCTTTGGAGTCAAATATGTGAACCAAAAAAAGATCATCACAGCTCTCTTGAATCGCATGCGATATTAGTAAAATGAATTATGCATGCCATTCACGGGGTATATTTTGCAAAAACGATCCGTGTATCGAAGATGCACGGGTAATGTAAACGTACCAATGGTTGCGATGAGAAAATAAACTTTGTATCGATAGATCATTGAATCTACACGGTAAAGCGCTGGTTTCGCATTTTTTTTACATAATCATAAAGTAGTCAACTTCTAAATTGTATTACAAATAAACTCTATGGTTAAAATTGCTCAAACTTCGGAAATAGATCGGTACGGTGTTCATGTAGAACGTATTTAAAAAATGAGTCTTTGAGGTGGATTTCGTTTGATAGTCGATTCTCCTTAAAGCCAGAGGAAAATACTCACCGCCATGAGTTCGTTTTAACCAACTACAATTAATAAAAATAAATTATTATAAACTGAGAAATTTTGTTTATAAAATCTGGAACTCGATGTAAGATCGAGTAAACTTAAGGTAGATTGTAATATAATGTAGATTCAATCGTTTCATAGAAGACGACCTCGTCAAAGAAACTGAAGAATGATTCATAGGGAAAAATTTAAACGCCGTCGCGTATTTCGGGCTACATAACAGCTGAATATAAGCTATGTAATTTTGCAGGGGTAATGATATATTAAGCAAATGGTTTTGCGTCGCGTGTCCGGTTTGTATAAAGATACGCTCCATTACTGAGGGTGCAGAGAGAATACATCTAAGTCCGGTGGTTCGAAAGCCAATGCCCTTAAGTAATGATATAGAACTGAACAGTCAGCGCTGCGGTGTATCGAGCTTCGGACGTTGACATATACCCAAGATAGGTAGAACAAGCCATCCAGCGCTCTTGTCATCAACCCTACTTCTCGCTGAACCTCTTGCCTCAATAGTGCACGCGAGTTGACAGCGACCGATGAACGACGCGAATCTTACATTCTGGAAAAATCAACCTTTCTGTATTTCTGGTTGAATCTTACATCCTGACCAGCCTTATGAGTTCATCGGTAAATGATACTTGTGAATTCATTATTACTTCATGTTATTCATTTCGTAGACAAATTGCCATCGGTGAGAGATCGCTCGTAATCACGGTTCATTAACCACTTATTTACCCTGACTATTTATCCGGTTATGTGCCGACACGCATCGCTAATCCTGACTATTACGCAATTCCAAATATGTGGAAAATTCCGACAAATAAATTTTACATCCACACCCATACCTCGCGATATAGAACGAGGAAAAACGCCTCGACGAGAGTCATCGTCGTTATAGACGCGAGAGCTTCCGCCGGGCAAAGGATCTCTCGTTACTCTCGGCCTTTATTCTCATTTTACAGAGAACGAACGAACAAACGAATGCAGCCTCCCCACACGCGTGTACTGCACCGTTCAGTCCCGGGAGTGGCGCGAAGTACAAAGTAACGAGCGAGTAGTGGTATTGCGAGGGTGGTCGGGTAATTAGTTCGTACGCGGTCAGGTGAACCACTGCGCACCGTTCCGTTCGCATACGCGCCCATGGCTTTATACAGTATATACTATTTCTCGCTGGAAACCGCGAACTCGTACTAGTATAGTCAAAATATATATATGTATATATATATACACGCTACCGACCTCATCTAGCGCACGATATACAACAGACCATTTCCAGGAGGGAGCAATTGCTCGACGCGGCGCTGGCAATGAAATTAAATAATGATGTAATTGCGGGCTCGAGGTGCAATTAGCTGATTGATACGCGAGAACGACGTGAAAGAGGGAAAATAGCGGAGGTCGGACGATGCAGGAGTTGAATTCTAGTTAGGGGTTTATATATTTTACGCGCTACAATTTAATGAAAGAGTATAAGAATCAGTGTTCTATGATATACTATATATCGTGTATATGTGGGGATGTATAAAACAACCGCAAATAGGATTGAACGGTTCGGTAACGAGAAAGATGCGGAAAGAGGAGCCCTTTTGCGCATAGAAGTTGCATGCACCCCGTGAGCTATATACGGGAACCCGTGCCGAAGCTATATACCGTAGGCCTTGTAATTTATTTGCAATTTGCATTCAATTTGCCGACTGGATTTATCACGGTGAATACGGGTGTATACATATATATATATATATGTATATATCGTATATCATCGCATGCACCCGTGCCTGTATACACGTCTTCTCGTAACCGCGAATATAAGACTTCACCGGCAATAACGCGAAATTGATCGGGTTATAGGGCATAAACGAATTTAACCGGTGATGTGTACGAGCTTCGCTGCAAGCCACACGAGATGTTCGATTGGCTGGTGTACCATCTCGCATGGTCGCGTGTGGAATTGAAAAAATGTATGTAGCTCACGGGCGAGACACGATATATCTCGGTATTTCATTGGGTTCCGAGATTTCCATCTGTGTATTCGTTCCTTACGCGCTGTAGAGTATGTGGCGGTACGTCCGCGAGCTCGTTCGATGGTAATCACAATCGGGTACAAGTCAATTAGTGTTTTCTTATCGTAAATTTGTTAGGGTTGGCTTGTAGATGACTTGGGATGATGAGTCGGGAGGCGCTAGAACTTGGATCCCGTAGATGTTTCTCGACTGCGGCGGTGCACAGTTGATGTTAAAGATCGCCGGTTCGGTCGGAGAAGGAAAAGATGGAGAAAAGGTGGCGAGGTGGGTGAGGGTGGCGGCGCCAACGAATCCTTTGATGCCCGACCGCGCCGCGCGCTTCTTCAGGTAGCCACAGACACATTAGTCACTCCTTCATCTCATCCTCTTCTCATCTCACTCGATCCTTTCTCCCTTTCTTCGCCGTCTTTCTTTTTCTCGAGAACTCGAGCCGACTGCGAGAGCTCGCTCTTCACGATCTCTGTGGCTGCGCCGCACTCGCGGACGACGATGAACCGACGACCGGAGGAGCACGAAAAGATATTCTTCCGACAGCGTAGCAGCTCCACAGTCAGCTAAATGAGTCGCTCCTAATTCTTAATCGGGCCCGGACAAACGAGTGTCAAATATTTCCATATGTGCCGGTTCGAGCATTCCACAAGACACATGCCTGATTCTGCGTTTCAATCTTCCATACACTCGATCGAGGGCAGCCACCATTATTTACTATCGTCTTTGGGATTATTTGTCGTGTGCTATACAAATTTAAAAAATCCCGACTCCAAAAAGTTGTGCATTGAAATAATTAATGTATGTAACAATAATTAATATTGTCAGTAAATAACAATGTTCATAATTAATAATAAAGAATAATAGCAAAATTAATTAATCATAATTATTTAAATTCGTTCATAATCTTCGTTACAGTCGGGTGACGGCTTGCGAACACAGTTCTTCTATATTCACACAAATAAACTTGGTGGCAGAATATTATCATATTACATAAATCTGCTGTGAGAAAACGTCTCCCGACTGAAGCGAAGATTATAAACGAATTGATATAATGATGATTAATTAATATTGCTATTATTCTTTATTATTAATTATTACTATTGTTATTTACGGACAATATTAATTACTGATACGTACATGAATTATGTCATCCTTTTTGAAGTTATTTTTTCATTAAGCATTTTTTTATAAATGGCGCATAGACCTGTTTTTCGTTGTTTTATTTATTTTTATTGTACCACGAATAAAAGGGTTACGGAGACGAGATCAACTAATCCTGGCGCCGGATCGAGAGGTCAGAGCGAAGTCACCTCCTCATTATGAAGTAATTAAAACCCATTACTAATGCCTATCCTTTATCGGTTGCGACGGACACCAGGAAAAAAGAAAGAGCCGGTGAAAGATACAGAAGGCCGACAATGAAAGAAGCGGCACCAGTCAGACCCTCGTCCGACCGGATCGGCTGTGTATGAAAGAGACGGGAAGCCTATACAGATAGAAGAGCCAACAACCGAGTGAAACTCTGGCTGGGCATTGCAATTCAATAACATTAGGTACAGTGGAGTACACGGCGAGAAATAGGGATGGCAATTCCACTCACGCATTGATATCCGGTCCGAGATGACCTTTTCATAATTCAGTTACACCCTTTGGCACATTGATTGATCACTCATATTTATTGATCCCCTTTTTTTTAATCTTCTGTGTATTGTGATGAATTTAAGAATGTTTGCTCTCGCACGAAACGTCATTTACAATTTATTAGTCGCGTTTTCGAAAGAACCGCTGTATGAGGAGAGCACGAAAAAGGATGAAAAGGGTGTCTTCGACTAAATAAGACCGTGACGAAGCCACCGGCGCCAGGTCTGTTCCAACTCATTACACGATTCTCTTCGGCGAGAAGAGCTCGGAGCTGTCCGCGCGAGCCTCGGGTTCTTCTGTCGTGCCCACTTTCGAGTTCCGTCGCGAGATAGATATAGTAGTGGACTCACTGACTTCGAGCCTGAATGAAATCCCCTTCCTGATTTAGGCGCTATTAAATATTCGGCAACTCGACCGAACCTTCATACGTGAACGATTCGTGTTCCTCGGAAATTGATGTGGAAATTAGAGAGATCCGAGCGTGGAGTTGTTGATGACTTTCGTCCATCGGGAAAGGTACACAAAATCGTTACGCACTAACACAGCGTGGCATAGAGCGTTTCCGAAAGCTTGAATGAACGAACGAAGTTAGCATCATCTATCATCTTAATGGCAGAAAACCAATTTTCTGGCGCTCGTGGAATGACGATCCCAGGGCCAAGCGGATGCGCATAGAACATCGATGGGAAATTTATTATCTGCAAATGTGTTAGATTACCTCTTCCCACTTATATGATTTGATACTTATATGATTTGATGTAACACTCCGATTTGATTCCAATGCCTCATCCAGAGATCACAGTTCGAAGACAGAGAAAAATAGATAATAAGGTTTCAGCGATCTTCATATTATAAATATTTTTATTTTAGGTATTATTTGTTGGATAGTACATTGCATGAGTTATTGAATGAGTTATTGAAAATTTTATGATCTAAATGGTAATAGCAAGTATAAAAATATTTTTAATATAAAGATTAAGGTAAACGTACCAGCGGCCGGACATTTAAGGCGATATCTTTGAACCCAATCTTCGCTAACATGCATCGATCATTTTCGAAAAAAGGGGTAACCAATCCAAGGTTGGAGTTTTTTCAAAACTCATCCATTAAACATTTATGAAATATCTTGAAAAATATTATTCACGATGCAAAAGTAGTGGTGTGGTTGATTTATGTGCTAATCGGAATAAGCCATATTCACCCATCTATTTTTTCCCGGTGATACACTCTTACCAGGAATAAGTATGAGCAGTTTTTCTGGCAACCGGACGACCGTTGCCGTTCCTATAAAAACCTTGCCAAAGAGAGATTAAAAAAAACATTCACATATCATCCTCACTCGTATTACACGCTCGCGATGCTTTCCGCAAGTGCGATGATTTCTTTGCGATTTTTCATAGAAACTCGGAATCCAGCAACCTCGCACATTATTGCTCCCCGAACAATTTGTAATCATAGAACTCGCGATCCGCGAGAGGGGTTCGCTCTGCTATACAGCCGGTAACAGTTCGTAGCGCAGCTTCTGATCTCGACGAGTACTGCCTTCCGCGTCCGCGAGAGAGAAATTATTAAACGGGAATTCGCTGCTCCCTCGCTCGTTAATGTCCTCGTGGCAGGCGATGGGCAAACGTCGTCGCCTCCTGCCGATCTCGAGAGTGAAGAATGAGCGAGATGGAAGAAAACCCCGCGAGCTCAAAGCCCCTTATTACCGGAGCTACGTCGGGCTCGAGCATCCCAGCCTACAGCATCTAGCGTTATCGCTTGCTACGCTTTGGCGCTGTTGATGTTCGAACAGCTTCCACGATCCCGTGATCTCCGTACATCACTCGCCTCGCTCGAGCTGTTAGTATCTCCCAGGTGAACAGATAGAAATTCTTTCTGGTTATCTTTAGATCCATTCGCTGTTATGTGGAAAAAACCGTCGAATGTGTCGCACCAAGCATGGGTCCGGATGGAGTGAGGTTCGACACTTTGGGATACAACCACTTGATTAACTGGCATTGGAGTCTCGAGGATCTACGAAGCTTTCCGGTGTATCACCTATTTTGATTTGCCAAAAGGTCCCTTTTATTTTTTTCTTCAATCATAACCTACCTGAGACCAGGCCCAAACTGGGGCTTTGGATCTCTCTGTTTTTCGAATGAAGAACAAAAAGGACGACGGACGAAGCTCCACGAGTAGTTGCAAGCTGCCAAAAGGTATCTTCATTCCACGTTCTCGAGAGTCCTCGAAAGTTTCGAAGACAAGAGCCTCCTCGTTCTCGTTATCTATCGACGATGAATGGCGCGCAGTTTGGCTCTGAAGGTGCTTGAGATAGATATATTCCATAGAGGCGTTCGCCAGTCACGCTCGGCTCGAGTTCACTCGAACGACCCCCGATGCAGGAAAGGTTCTTCACTCCCCCTCTCTCAGTTTTGTCCGGCGAGTACACGCAGAGCGCTACGACGAGTGGAAATTGCCGAGGTGCTTGCTCGCGGTAGATTTACTGGCGGACGATACTTCGGACCGTCGGAGGGCTCCCATCGTCCAACCCCTTGACGAGGTGTTAAGAAAATATTATCGCGCGGTACCGTTTACGTTTCCTTCGTGATTTACGGCACGTTATACTGGTTCGCCTGCAAAAGAGTCGAACCTCGGGAGAGCGCACTGCGTGTACGATAGCAAAACTTGTGTACTGGCACGGAAAATCCGGGAAGAAACGAGAATTCGCGGTACGATATAGGGAAGAGCGGGGCAAAATGGGGCAAAGGGGCAAAACGGGGTTTTTGGGTAAAACTAAATTTTTCAATAATTTTTGGATCGAACAAGGTGACAAAACGGGGCAGAAAAGCCTGATGCATCGATTGGGCGAATTCGAGCATCCAAAAATTATTGGAAAATGACGTTTTGCCCAAAAACCCCGTTTTGCCCCGTTGTCCCATTTTGCCACGCTCTACCCTATACTTTCGCGATTTCAAATCGATTGTCAAAAGAAAAGTTGCGGTGAGGTAAAAAATTGTTGCGCGCTTAACAAACATTTCTTCTCCCGATGGTCCACAATTTTTGTAGACAACAACACAAGCGTGGCTGTTAAACGATCATTACAATTATTTCTTGGACGATCTTCATAGACTGCGGCTAATTTCACACAAGAAGATTCGACATACTCACTTGTGCATGAGGTCAGGCACAATGTAACAGAATTTCCATGAAACGAGGGGTCAGTTGGTCGGACACTGGCGGGACGTGAAACGCCGAAGGAAAAGCCGTCGAAAGTATCGCTTTGTAAAGTCGCACTTCCGTGGCAACCGATCGTTCTTATATTATACTACTTTACTGCGCGTACGCGCCCTATACTGTTGCGCCTCTCTCATTGTGCGAAATTTCCTCGCGTTCTTTTTGCGGCACCGGGTAAAAGAGGCCAGTTAGTTCTACTCTCCGAATGGGACAGGAAGCGATACAATATTATTGTAAGGAATGAGGCTTTAAAGGGATCTCTCGCCGCGGCAGTGGTGGGCGTGGATGGCGAGAAGAGGAGATTGGACTCCGACTCCCGAATTCTCTTTTTCGAATTCATTCTGTACCGTATCTATAGACAGGAAACGAGCGTTGCCTTGCACCGGTCAATTATACTACCCGCTCGTCTTGCGCGGAATCGTCGAATCAAGATAGATATACGAACGAAGTCCCCATAATTTAAATTGTCGGGATCGGCGGCGTTCTCGAATCTTTATTTCCCCTTTGGGCCTCGCGCCAATCGATGCCCCTGTCCGATCAAGGTAGATTACGGGAATTGGTAACCATGGCGACGGGTTAAACTATGGAAACGATTAAAATATGCGGTATAAAAAAAATCAAGGTCTAACATACGACGAGGATAGATAATTAATTTTCGCGATTTATGGATTTTTATCGTAAAAACACCGGGCGGATATCGTAAGCAGCATGAATTGGATCCACGATTCGCGGTTCGACGATGAATCCGTGCTATTATTACAGACATCCTTATCGTCCATCATGTTCTCGCATCATCGGCCAGAAACATCTGTCGACTTACATTTGTTTGTTACACGAGGCTGCCAAATAACACTGACGGCGTTGCGGCACGTGTTTTCGCCGAGAGAAACGGGAGAGAGAGAGAGAGAGAGAGAACGTATAAAAGAAACAAAGTAAATAACACACGGAGGCGCCCAATTTTCTCGTTCCCGATCACGAGATATGGCATTGTAGTATATCGACGAGCGATGATTGTAGTCATTACCGCTCTTGGCGTGGTCGTTAGAATTTGTTCTGGTGCGAGCTGCCATTACGCCCGTTTCGGTGTACCGGAATATCATCGTTGATCCTTTTTCTCGCGGACACGTTCGCGCCGAAGAGGCTCAAGTGGGTTTTTGCCGGCTAAAGAAATGTGCGCTCGTTAAAAATAATACGAACTTGTGCGTAGGCGCCCAGATTGCCGTGTTCGGGGTATTCGGCGAGTTCATACATCGCGCCGGTTAACTTATACCCGCATCATGCGATTTTCGTGATATTCGCGAGGGTACAGTCGGATAAACATTTTTTAAATTAACTGTACCCTTATGGAGAACGAGCGAGTCTGGAACTATTTTTTTTTCTTCTTTTTTCTCAAGCTGTTTGCTCTGTTTTCCAGCAGCACGAGCGCACCCTCAAAATCGTGCACTCTCCTACAATATATCCGTAGAAAAAGTCTCGAGTGACACAGGAAGAGGCGAGCAGACGCGCGTTAGCTAAGGTGAGCTCCGGTTTCTTCTTAGGCCCGCGCGAGCCGGCGACTTCCGGTTCCTTCTATTTCTTCTCTGCCCCCAGATCCTGTGAGCGTAGGGCAAAAGCTTGCGATCCTTTCTACACACGTGCGTGTACCATAGTTCACGCAAAAGTGTGTTCACGATTGTGAAAGACGTCGACAATCGCCTTGAGCAAGTGTGCTCATATTTCGAACACGCGTGCACCCACGTGCCCTTATGCTGCACGGCCCAAGGAGTTCAGGCTTGTATGTACAGAAACGACGCGTGCAGACGACCAGTATGGTACGGTATATGCATCGGCACCCTTGCACACGCCCCGCGACACACCCTCCGGGGTCAGCTCGCGTGGATGACAAGGGTTCATCGGTTCATATGCGGATGCGGCGGCGACGACGAAGACGACGACAAGGAGCAGAAGAACGACAAAACACAGGCACGCACTCGTGAACATTATTATTACTTCTTCCAGGTTTTCTATGATACCCCAGGTCACCGAGTAACGGATCGTCGCTGGTCTTTCATAAAAAAAATGCGAGTCTGCATGGCACGAAAATGCATGGTGACATGACACGTGAGAATTAATAACGTATTCTTTTGGAAGCATCAAAGACAAACTCCAAGGAAGTTTGACAGATTGTTCACTTGTCTATATGTCGTACGACTTGGGTCTTTACTGCCTGAAACTTTGCCAGTGTGCAGAAGATTCAATATGGCGGCAGCGGACCCGCGGACAGATCGTACGGTCATATGAAAGGTGCCCGCCTTATTATACCACTTGGGGTACGGCAGCCAATGCATTTATCTCCGAGCGAAATAGAACGCAGCGAAGGGTCAAATGCATTCAACTGTCGGTGGGTTATATTACGAGCTGAAAAACAGAATCCACCGAGCGAGAAGACGAAGAAGAAGAGCGTAATGGTGGGGCCCGGCGTATAGAGAGTATGCTGGAAGAGTATGAGATCCGCCTTCGAAGGAATCACCACCCTCGGGGGCCAGCAATCTCGCATGGAGATCCGGCTTAAACGATAGGCTCTCTCGTCCACGGGCACCGCGAGCTGCGGAACTCTTAATTTTCAGTGGTAAGAGAGCTCGCGAGAAAGAGATCGGACTCGTCGGTGGAAGGGAGACGAAACTATGGAGTCGAAGGGGGTTTCCACGAAAATAACTTTGCGTCTCGACTCGCGACTTCCTCATCCCCGTTGTTGCAAAGAAAAGAGAGCAAGACCCACTAGGCTGTTATTACCACCAATATTTCCATATATCGTGATGGGGGCCTCTCTCTGTGGCACGGCTAGACGATGCTAATTCAACCCTGTGCCTTTCAACCCCCTCTGGGCGCGTCCTTCTCCGCCGTATGGCTATAAATCGTATAGAAAATAGTTCCAAGATGTCGGCCAAGATGATATGCCGTGAATTATTATTCGCGACAAAATGGCGACTTTAAAAGAATTCTTCCACTTATAGGAATGAAAGAAAGTAAAAAAAGATTAGAAGGGGGAAGAGATCGTGAGCGCTCTCGACCGCCATGATGGTCTTGGTAGCCCGGAGGAATATAAAACGAGAGTCGAGAAGAGATATCATCGCGCAGCAGCGGCGGCGGTACCAGAGGACTCGGAATAAAACTATAAACCGGAGGAAACAATTACCCCGGCTTACCAACATCAGAGATCTTTCTCTCTCCCTCTCGTTCTCTCGCTGTATCGCTCTCCTCGCTGGTTCGTGGCTGGTGGCGGAGAAGATGCGGCTAATGATAAGTGCTTGGCGCGGCCCCGCGCGGAGTGCCTTCTTCTTATTCTTCTTCTTCTTCGTCTTCCTTGAAGCGGCCCCACTGTGGCGTTTCCCGCTCTTTTCGCCTCTCTCCGATGCTCTCGTCATTCATCTTCGCTGCCTCATGACTCTCCGATGGTCGCGCTTCGGAGCGTTTTCATCTGGGTAAAATTGCTCGATCAATTATTAGCCCGAAGGATCCACCGACATGCCGCGGGTACACGTGCGCTCCGAATTTCTCGGTAAAATCGTTAATCCTCGAGACGGTGAGAGTCGTCCGCGATCGCGCACTCTCCATGTATTATTAATTTTTTTTTCCAATTCTCCGAAGACTTTTCAAGATTTTACTAGGTAGTTACCTAGTAAAATCTTGAAGTTACCTTGTAGTTATTACAATTCTTGCGGTATAATAGATTTTCCACGATTCTTGCATCAAATCGTTTGGCGCGCTCGTCTCATGGTCAATCGTTAACAGCCCAGCGTTTCATGCGAATAATGCTATGAGCGATCTGGCAGCATCATAGCAACGGCGTCAGCAGCAACGTCCCGTCGTCGAGAGCGCATAGAAGTCGTTTTCTTCGCGTGGCGAAGATCACGGTGTTTCACAGAGCATACTATAATTGCCAACCCCGGCGCAGCATCTCACGCTCTCCCCATAAACTTAACGATCGGCTTTAACGGTTAGCCCTCCCGGTATGCTAAAGAGGGCTTCATCGCCGTTACTACCGTCGTTGCGGCTGCTATTCCATATCGACGCCTGCACAGCAGAATGTATTCGCGATCCCGACTACCAGTTAGAATTTTCGATACGTCGAACAAGTAAAAAGTGTCCAAGCAGTTAATTTATAGATAGTTTGCTGTTGTATTTATTTCTACGTAGAATCTCACAAATTGCAAACTGGCTTTAATATTAAAAGTTTAACCTTCGAACGTTGTAGCCTCCGAATAGACTCGGCAATTCGGCTCGGACATCGCAAGTTTTAAAAATTCTCTCGAATAACGAGATTATTCTATAATACGATGAAATCGGATTCATCTTCGATAAAGCCTTCCACCGTGATTTTTGCCCACGAATTCACGATTGCTATTGGGGAGTGATTGCGAAAAAGCGAGGATAAAAGGAAAATAAAAAAAGGTACCGTTGAAGTGCATAGGTGCGGTATCGGTTGTAGGGCCATGATTAGGGGGCCATTAGTAGTAATGAGAGACCCCGGATAAGGAGTAACGTAGTAGCACACCGGCTCTTTCTACCGTTCCTCTTGTTCTGACTCTCCTTCGTCTCGCGGTACTTACACGTAGGATACGTAACCGTATACGTAAGTTCTCGGTACTATGATTAGAGTCTCGCTGTCGGCTCTCTCTCCCTCTCCCCCTTTATCGTGAACCAGCGAACGGTCTTGCAATTTTAATTTGGCTGCTTCTCCTTGCGAGTTCCGCGCGCGGTTACCAGCGACGCCCCTGGTATATCACTCCTTTCGCCTTTCCCAACACGCCTATCGCGAATCACCGACTATAGCTCAAGTCCGGAATAACCCTTCTATCCTGACAATAACAGAAGGAAGAAGCGAAAATAATACAAAAAAAATATATAAGCAATACCAACTAGATAGGCCGGTATTCACCTCGACGTACATTTGCGGACTCTTCGACAGAAACGAGCACGAAGGTTCATGTCGAATCCGTATCCGGTGTACGGGAAGCACGGAAACCGCGAAAATCGCGTGATAAAAGTGATTTATACACCCACGGGTTTACCCGCCTACGTACCTGTACTACACGTGCCAGCGGTTCCCTCCTCCCTCTATTTCGCTCGCTTTTGTTTCAAACGACTCCAAAAGCTATGCTATGATTTTCCATTCGTTCTTTCAGGCAAATCGTGGACACCGCGGCAATTCGCCTGACATGAAAACCAAACTCCTCGGTGGACGGCACAGCCTAACGGCGGTGTAAAGCCGGTTGCCTGTAGTTCAGGCGTCGCTGCGGTTAATTTCGTGGCGAACCGGAGTCACTAGCTTCTAACTAATTTTGGACCGTCACGAAAGTTAATAATCTAGCCAATGATTGTTATCCAAACGAAAGGCTCCTTTCACGATTTTTAAATTTTTTTTTAAATTTTTTATTTTGGGAATAAGAGCTCGTTTAACTTTTTGTGAGATCCGCAACGAATGCATACAAGACTAATTGTAATGATTCGAGGCGGATGGCGTAAAAGACAAGACTTTCGGACGGCTCTTTGTTTCTTATTACGTATCCTCGGTATATCCTTCTCGCCCTCGTGTGGCATTACGCATTCAGTAGTGGCCCGAGCGCCATTTTGATTCGACCATTTTTGCCGATCAAATCTTAATTGTTGGCTGGCGGCTGTCTAAGGAGGCGTGGCCACCGGTTGGCGTTCGCGTTCAGCCACGCGATGCACGAACTCATTGGTTTTCTTCTTGGCCTGGCCATGGCTCTTGGCTTGACCAGAAGCAGCGGCACGTACGAAGCGCGGTGGTCAGAACGGCGCGTGTGTGCGTGCGTACGTGTGTGTGTACTCTCGCCAAAGTATAGTAAAGAAATAACTAAAGAGCGAGATGGAAAATATGTATAGAGAACGAGGGAGAGAACGAGCCGTCCCGACGCTAGACTTTCAGGTTTTTCGACGTCTTTCGAGGCCTCCACCGTTACCGGTCTCTCGCAACAGCTCTTGCTCGCCGAGGAGCGTGTATGCTAATCGCAACCGAGAGCTGGCCGACTGGCCGCTCCGACGTCCACGGAGAAACGTAATTGGGCAGGAGCGAACGGCGAACCCCGCGCCGTGTTCCTTCTCATGTAGTACCGGCATAAAAATTTGAATACCAGAAAAATTTTACCACGACCGGATATACCTCTCTGCCCTTCTACCTCTCTCGGTCTATCTGCATCGCCCGAGCGATCTGCCCGGGAGAAGAACTCGAATCGTGAGATCGACCTCCGGTATATCCGCTGCACCGAACGAGAGACGATGCATCCGCGACCCGAACTCCATCATTTCGCAAAAACTATATACAATGTATCTTCGGTATTATCGAATTAAATTGTCTCCCTCTCTAAATCACAGAGTTCAAAGCGGGGGCGTTCTAACCGAGAGTAATGATGAATATCGCGATCGTGAGCCCCGAGCATGTCGTATACCAGCAGTCGGTGCTGATGATGACTGCTGCGGTGGAAATAAATACGAGATCCTTGAAAATATCAGTTGGGCACGCGCCGCTGTAATTGCCAAAGTAGAAAAGGGCTCATCGCTAGTGAGAGAAACGGGGCGAGAGATTTCTGCGTGATGCATCCTGCGTGTGTAATGCAAATACTCGTAGCTGTCTAAGAAAGACCATGGTTTAAGGGCGCTCGAGTGAAAGGTAATACACAATTTGCCGGGCACTGCAATCGGGCACTGTTAAGAAGTCGTTTCGCGAGGGTAGGTGGCTATATAGATGTATTCGTAAGCGGAGGGCATTTGCTCGCGGACGCCGTCTATGGATGTTCGCGACAAACAGTGATTATCGGGTGGATTGAATGTTTCGAATGTGTAAGTCGAATGCGCCTATAATCTTTCGACTATAGATATTATATGACGTGAGGAATATTGCCGAGCCGAAGGAGTTCGCCTTGGCGAGCCCGACAAATGTCAACATTTAACGGTTGAAATTAACGTTGAGAGAGGCGCGCTCACTCGTGTATAATCAACGAGAATGAAACGAACGCGCTCACGATTTATGCTTAGGCATTGGGTATATATGCAGGACGAAGTACACGCGTATACCGGGGAGCTCGGCGAGGCGCCCGGTAACATTGCCGCCTCTCGCTTGCAACCCGCCTAAGGTGTAATGACACGTATTACTCTGATTGGTAACAATTGGTAACAATTGACGGGCGGAACCGCGCCAGGGCAACCCCGGACTCTCTTGCGGGGCTGCTCTCCGCTCCCGCGGAGGTTCCGCTACTTTGCCCGTGTTGTTTACGACCATAACCACACTCACTCGTCTTGTGGTCCTCTCTCTGTTTTTTTTTCTTCCTGTTCCTCTAACGAAACGTTGTGGCTTAATTGCTCGAATACATGCTCAAGAGATTATCGACGGTTTCCGGTCTTCGGCTAGCGGCACTTTTTGATATTACATGTCCGGCAAGCGTTGAGGCGTGGGTCTCCGAAATCGAAACGACCATTAAAAATGTAGCGTCACACCTTGTGTGTCACGTACAGTGCACGGGGGCAACGGCAGAGCCAAAGCAGTGAAAAACCCCATTGATGCCTAAGTTGGCCGCTGCACTTTATACCCGAACGCTGCATGCCTATCGGCGGTCGAGATGAAGGACCATCAATGATACACTTAAATTTTCAATAACCACAGGAAGAACTCGGTTTTTACCAATAAGGCAATCGAATGAGAGTTGTACTCGGAGAACAGAGCCATCCTCGCTAAGGCGCTTGCCCTACGCGCAGGGTTGTTTGAGTCTTACAGAAGCTGATTCTTAAAATAGATAAAAGCTGTTTTCATAGTATAATAGAGCTAGAGAAACGATAAATTGCATCCCAACGTACAAAGTTTTAACTGAAGGCTAAATACGGTTGTGAATGCGAGAAGCAAGAGCCCTTGAAATTGCAATGGGAACAAGAAATGCGGAGTACAAAGAGATGCGCACTTGCTGCACTCATCGGCGTGCCCAGCGGAAGCAGACACAGCGTTGCTGGATCTTGAAACCGTGAAACTGACTGGCGCAGTGCAATTTTTGCTAGAAACTCTTGCAAAGTAGAATCAGCTTCATTGTTTTGAGCCCGCATACATATAGAGCACAGTACTATACGAGGACCCGCAGTTAAAAGTTCTTGCGGGAAAAGGCACCCGCGAACATCAGCATAAGCAGCCCAACGCGCCGCCGGTCGGGCGCGGACCATATAGCGAACGCACGTCCTATAATCGCTCATTCGTCGTAAAAAGAGGGCAAGAATGGGCGCAACAAGGAGGTAGGCCACAGCATTGCGGTTTATGAGCACGTAATGGAGCCGATGGACCATTGCCGTACAGTTCGGTCTAGTATTCGCAGTTGCATCGCGGTGGAAGTTATTACGACATTGTTACAACACTTTTCCACAGCTTTTATAAATTTCCCCCTCTGTGGGATAGGGCCGCTTCACTCGCGCAGGGAACATTCATTGGAGTACTCTTGCGAGCTCTGCTCGACACAGAATTCGTGGCGCGCAGTTCATTGAATTTTAATGGGACTTTGCAGATACACCGATGAAAGCTTTGGCTTATATTCAACGACACTGAGACAAAGAAATGGTTGGATTAACCAAGGCGCGGTGAAATACGTTCAATGGCGTTATTTTATTAATACAATAAAAATATTTGTTTATATCGACATATTTTTTATTGACTGAAGCGAATAATCGTTTAACAAAACGATGTTTTAGTTGTACCAATCAAATAGCAGCTTTGAACGCATGTCACCGCGGCTTTTGTTTAATCCAAGCAATTTTTTTTTTTTTAAGTGTCGCTATTTTGTCTATAGAGAGAATACAACTCCGATATTGCGTATCGTGATCCGGAGAATATTATGCAAAGAGCGAAGAAACGGCACATCCGAAGTAACGCTTACTTCGGATGTGCCTACAGTAAAAGGCGGGACAGCGATCGTGAAAATTTCCAGACAAGAGACGAAGATTATTTTTTCCATATACGAAACATAACGCCGCTGCATCACCCAGTTTTACGAGGAACTAGTATTTTATTAGGTGTTACTATGACCAGCCCTTTTGCCTCACGCTGGAACGAGCTGGAGATAAGAATTTTTATGGATCCCGATAAACGTATAATTACTCGCATGATACTCGACGGCTGTGCAGTGCAGATTTACAAAAAAGAGAGATTATACACGTGACTTTCAGCCCTCAGTGATATACCTCGGTAACACTTGTGTCGTAAAATAAGCGGGAAAAAAACCTGCATAATTTGTCATGGTCTAATATTTCATAGTCTACCGAGTGTTCATTTTTACCCTTCCATTAGGGCTCTCCGCGCGTATCGGATATCCTGCCGACAAAGACTTTTATTCACGCCAATGATAATCGCAGTGATATTCACTAAGTGCCGCGTATAAAGAATTATGAATTTGAAAAACAACAGTACTCTCAACTCGTTACAGAAGTTAACGCAATCCGGTCGGTTCGTCTAATCTCTAATCCCGACGAAATGTCTATAATCGATCGGCGAGTCTGTAATATCGTTACGATAGAGGAAATGATCGTTAAGCATCGCGAATTCTCGGGTAACCGAACCGCTCCGGGAAGCTCGCGCTGGCAAGATGCTCTTAGCTGGTATACACAGTGGTATATACAACACTCAAAAATGTATATACGTATAAAGTGACGTCACGCGGGCGGGGGCGAGGGCGGGGAATTGCGGTCTCCAAATTACAATATCGTTAAAACGACCGAGTTCGGATCATGTATGGAACGTGAGGAGCAACTCTCCGACTCTACTTCGTTCTCTCTCTCTCTATCTCGCCAACAGAATGGACCATCTGATTATACGTATTACATGGTCCAAGATTGGTACGGTACGTAATAAAATAATTGAAATAATCACATGCTACAAGGACGAATAGCGCGCGCCATTAGAGGGCCGTTGACCAACCGCAGAATCCTTCGACGGATGAACGAGAAGGCTCGCGCGAGCGAGCTTTCGGCGTAGGACCAAGTGATTCGTCGGGCGTGATTGCAGTGATTTCTTTTTTTTGCTTTCATCAGGACGATTTATCGATCGATCTTGTATATTTGCGGTATATTTAAAACGATGAGACTTCGTTGCAGTTCGTACGAGCGGTCTTGATCGCAGATTTATGCGGATTATTCGATCAAACGGTGCCGGATGACGATTATGATATTCCGTTGGGAATGTTTCGGCGCTATAATTCGCCAGTTGTTTTCCCACGATATAAATCTATAATTCGAGGTGATCCCCGCGATAGAGCAGGGGCAAAAGTCTCTATATAGTCGCGATGCGACGGCTAGCGAGGGATTCTCTCTTCATCGGGCAACATAGCTCGGCGCCGACGCCATCGCAGACACGCATTCTCTCTCATTCTCTTATTTCATTCCACGGCAATTTTAGTATTATCCCACGAATTATGAGCCGAGAGCTGGTGGCTAAGGCGCATCTCTTGGGACGCCGGAGCCATATCCAGCAAACACACATACACGACGCATACACGCCTCGAATTGGACGCATTTCTTCAAATTATATCCGACATAATGTATCTAACCGCCGAGAGGCCGAATCCATCCCTTAGCCATCAGAGAATTAAATTCTTTCGGCATGAATCTCCGCGGCCGAGATGTTTCTTTTTATTCGATAAAATAAGCAATTAACAATGGCATAGGACAATACCGGCAGATCCATTAAAGCTGGTAAAATCGTTTTACCTCTGCACTTCCTTCGCGCGCCAAGAAACTTGTGAACTTGTCGAAGAGCAAAAAAGTTAAGGATACCTACACGCGAAGCTTGTACTAGGTGTTTTATATATATATATATCTATATATCTTCGGCGACTTAACCGCTGTACTGCCTTGATTTCAGGCGGGGATAGTGCGTGTTTATGGTTTCCATGAACGCGTTGCAATCAGCCTCGTTTGATGGCCTTTTTCTCTCTCGGAGATTAAGCCAAGGGTCGGGGAGGGGGGAGAAAGGTACTTTCGTTATTTTTCGCGGAATCACCATAATTCGCGTCTCAAAAACTATTCATGGAACTACCACATGCTTGGATACGTGCGTTACGCTTGGATTGTAAATATCACTTATTTGTCGTTGCCTTCTCGAGTTTCGAGCAACAGATATGTTTCATAAATAAATCAAACGAAATATGTTTCATAAATAAATCAAACGAAACGAAAATCTATTCGCGGAACGTAACGCGCGTTACGTGAATTATTAATGTTGCTTGTTGTGCGTTCTCGAGGTTTGAACAACGGAAATGGAACGGAATGTTGAATAAATAAATTGAATACGCGAGAAATATTATTGATCCGGAACGGTTACCGGGCAATTTCATGTACGGATACGTACACGGAAAGCGAGCGAAGTTACTGTATCGCGGGACGCATCGGTGTCGTGTTGCTATGTCCCTTGTAACGACAGTCTGTCTCGATTCCAGGTTCGTTCGGGGGGAGGGGCGGGGGGAATTGTGGTACAATGATGTGCAGCAACACTTCATAAACATGAAACCCTCGTCATTTCGCAAAACGTTCGGGCCAGCAGTCGCACATGCCTCGACCGATAGAGTATCTCTGTACACGATCATGGAAAATGAAATATTTACTACTGTCGCACGCTACGACGGGTGAAATTATAATTTATTTATATCAATTTTCCTCGGTGAAAATGATAATGAATTAACCGCGTGCATTCTGACTGTATAGGATGACTTCTAGCAACGATGAACGCATACAAATTTAAAGCAGAAATACGAGTTCATTTATAATTTTTTTATATGTTTGAGCTACAATTTATAACAATTTTTGTATGAAACTTTTTTATCCTATATATGAAATTTTTACTCATAAAAACCGATAAATTAAATCCAATATACAAGTATGCATAAAGGAAATACGTCACATGGTCGCTGTTTGATAATGGCGGGGGTGGTGGTGGTTGGGGGGGGGGAGGTGGCATGTTGCTAGCAAAGGTTGAGCCCTCGATATCTATTCGTATACAAGTTCGAAGCGCCTTCGACTCGTAATATCTTCGAAAAATTTTAAGCAGCATTCAGCTCGCGAGTACTGGATTAACTAAATTCGACTCGGAAGAGTAAAGCCGGACTGTTTTATCGCACAAGCAAGAGCTCCGCTCAGTTCGATGATACGGCAGCGAGCGACCGCAGAGTTTGAAAACTACCGGTAAGGCAGCTGCCTTTTTCGAAGCGGGAGGTCGATCCGTGAGACGATCCTGACGTCACATTTCTGGTGCCGTGCCGAGTTCTCTATCGTGTTCGTCGGGCGACACGTTGTGCGTGAAGAATTTACAAAGTACACACTCATCGAAGCCGGTTATCGCGGATTAAACTAGCAGGTAATTACATTTTTTATTTAATAATCGTGATCGCGATAAGGAAAAATATGCATAAGTCTGTTGCTCAAGGCAGTTACTGAAAGATAGTTGTGAACGCCGTATGTGTCCGAAATAGAGAGTGCTGCGTGTTGCTGGGCGTCGAAAACTATTTTTGAACACCACAAAGTTGACGGGAACGTTTCGGTAAGGGGCTTTTTGGATCGCGTTCTACTTTCGTGGTTTCGTTGACACTTTAATATGCTGATTCGAATCCAGTGGAGGTTATGTTACAACACAGAATTTGTACAATCCGGCAGAGACCCTGTAGTTCCAAACTCGACCACTACGGGGGCATCACTGTGTTCGGAGGGGGACTTGTCATACGGAGCCATCTCCAGCTTCCCAGAATTACACTCGCGATCACGATAAACCAGGCCGATGATATAGCGGGGACACATACATTCAACTCTTTCAATACTGGCGTCACATACACATACTTTCGGATAAAAACTAAAGGCTACATAAAAGATTCTTGAATGCAATTCAAAATAAATAAAAATATTAAATACAACCCCTGAATTGTAACCCCAAGAAAGCGATATTATTTTTTTTTGTTATTGCATTTTTGATAACACACGATGTTGCATTATTTTTACATGCTACCTTTTTCACAATAGATCTGAAGATAAAAATTATTATAATTGATCATGCCGTTATTATAGAATACAATGAATTTCTCCGGTCCATATTATGAGTGATAGCTACGGATATGATCGTATATCGTATATACATTGTTTGAGTGATATATGTCAGAAGCGGTTAGATTGAATAAACAAGAATCATGTTCCTACAATTGTTGGAAAAATACAATCTACATACGTACACCGGGCATTTTACGATAACAAAATATATACACCCCTCGCTCGAACACTATACTACAAAACCCGAACACTATAATACACGGCCGGTTAGAGAGATGAATACAACAATAGAGAAAGATCTAATTTGTTGATAGAAAACAACATCGCTTACGGGCCGCTTCCATTGAATTCCTCACCATAATATTGATTTCGCGGTAACGCATTAAAAAAAGGAAAGAAAAAAAGCTATACTCTCGAGTCACGACTACGAGGCGCCAAGGCGGGGTAGTAGTAGGACGCGCGGCGCGGGAAGCTTTTGCGGGCGTGGACGGTGGCCATTATTGTAATTCGCAAATTTCCTGCGAAGCCCGGATAGGGACATACGTACAAAAAAAAAGTATATATATATATATATGTATATACATCGCGTTAAAAAAAAGCAACCGATCGACTTCGCGAGGAACGCTAGGGGTTTTTTGACGTTAAACCGTATACAAATCGGAAGATGAAAGTGAAGAAGACGAGGAGAAAACGTGAACGACGATGAAGAGTATAAGCGCGAGGGAGGGTTGAAGGGAAAAGAGAATCGTCGTTGAGGGACGTTGTCGGATTGGCGGCCTGAGGCGCGGTTGCGGATTCTTGGCGTGATGCCGGTGATTCGCGGTCGTAGTGCCCAGTAATCGGGGCCCCTTGCCCGCCATATTCCTCCCCCGTTTATGTATATATAGTATATATAGTATATATATATATATACACCTACTATGGTAGTACCACGCGCTGCGGCTGCGGCGGGGTTTCTCTCTCCTTATGGCCGCCAAAGTCTCCGCTTCCAGCTAGCACCCCTTTCGCATCCAGAGAAAAAGACAACGATATCGAGAAAGAAAGATCTCAAGAGATCTTCGTATCTCTTCCTCCTTCGCTCTTCCTCTTAGGCTCGGTTATCCTCTTCTTCGTCTTCGTTTGATACCCGGCTGCGCTACGGCGGCGGTGTACAACGCTCGGCGGCCCGGGCAATCTCCCGCAGTAAACACAGCAATCGGTTGATGCCGTAGCCGCATTAATATAATTAGTCACCGCGAGCGCACTCGAGCGAGTCTTAGCCGTCGAGCGACGAGCTAACCCCGGGGGCATTTCGCGTATAGGTGAACACCTTCGTTGCTCTTTTCGCTCATGGATATTCCATCTCGCTCACGGTGTTTTGTATCACCGGGGGGGATAGCAACGACGGGACTTAAGGATTATGGGTAGGAGGGCACAGGGGCGTGTCACGCCTCGAGACCGCGATCATTTTCATTTCCACGACGATCATACACCCCGTTGCAAACCCAGAAGCAACTATGACTATGGGGGACCTCGACGATGCAAATGTTGATGCAGAATAGAATAGTATACATAGGTATGCGGCGCGCACTGTCTAGTGTCCATTTATACACACACACGCACACATATATACGGGAGTGTTTCTCGCCGCCGTCGGGCGATAGGTACTTTGAAAGGAAGTCTGAAGCTAGAGCGAGGAAACGATTCGGCCAATTGGCAGTAATGATAAAAGGAGGCCTGCTCGCGTCCAACTGTGCAACCCCTCAATTCGCACCGGCACAATGTTACGGGGAATCGAACTCGCCTCAAATACCACACTGGCTTGCATAGCTATGCAATCAGCGACCCATTTTTTTTTTTTTTTTTTCGTTCCGTTTATTCATTCTTGCGAGCTCGAAGGAGATAGTATTAAAAAAAAATGGGAATCGATTATTAGGCTGTGGTCAAGCTTTATGGGCTATTCCGAATGAAACTCTCGGAATTGGGACAGAAATCCTAGCCAGAACTGATCAATAGCGGGTCGGACGAACCAAACCTAACATTTCTTCGAGCATTAAAAGTATCGATGCACTTAATTTTTTGGGTCAAATATAGCTGAGATCCGGAGATTTCGAAAAATGAGAACAGGCACGATTGATTATATTTAAGAATCTTTATGAAGGGAACAATTTACCTAATTATCGAATTTATTGTCTGTTCAAGAATGCCGCCCAAGAAGGTCGAAGAACCTGAAAGGAAGCCCCTGATCGGGCGGGTCGGTACCAATCTCAAGGTCGGTATCGTCGGGATTCCGAACGTTGGAAAATCTACGTTCTTCAACGTCCTCACCAAGAGTCAGGCAGCGGCGGAGAATTTCCCTTTCTGCACCATCGACCCCAATGAAAATAAGTATTTTTTTACACCTCTTACTATCACTATATTTCGTGCTAAACCAGCATGGCACATATAGCGTTACGCGATCTGGCCATTATCGACGCACGTGATTAAAAAAAAAAAAAAATTATAAGACTGAATGTAATCGCAATCGTTTCAATGTGAACAACTTCCATTGCCATTTGTTTCGTAAATGCCAAACTTATAGGTTCATTTTATAATCTAAACACATTTACGCAAACGGAGAATTTCTAAATAATAATTAGTTGAGAAAAATCGAAGAATGTGCGACAAAATATTGAGCGGTTTGGAAAAAATCATTAAAAAGTCAAACGAAGAAGATTATTGCACGAGCAGAGGAAGCAGCTTACAAGATGTCAAGGGTTACGTTGCAGAATCCTTACCTCCTTGGCCTCCGCCCCTCTCGACTTGGTGTCCTCGGGCCAGCATGTATTACGCCTACGCAGAGGACACTAATCCCTTCGACAGAATCAATGAATTCACCGGAACCAATAAAAAAAGTCCCGGCGATCATCTTAGCGAAATTCACTTCGATCCACCGCTGGATCCATTCGCGATTCGCGATCCTTACGAAGATAATTCTGCCCGAGAAAAGTATCTTCGCTCGGATCCCTGTTGCTTCGCGATATTCGGCAAGCCTGGCTTGGACGGTGAGAGATTGGCAAAGCTCGTTTCGCATTCGTGGAACTGCGTTCTAATATCTCCCGAGTCTCTTATTCGCGAAGAGATCGAGAAGAGAAGGGACAAGGGAAAGTGGATCGCTGATAGACTCGAGAACGGAGAGGCCGTTGGAATGAGCATTGCGATGAACTTGGTAGAGAGTAGAGTCAAGCAAAGGGACGTAATGCATAGAGGATACGTTGTTGAGGGCTTACCTTTAATTCCAAACGATTCCGGGCTTGAAACTTGCGCTTGCCCCGACACTACTTTGCGCGAAGAATCGTCGAAACAGTGCTGCACGACAGATACTTGCGGCGTAGAATCCAAAGACTCCAGTTCGCAGAGCCAGAGTTCGTCGAGCCTCGACAGCGACGAAAAATCAACGAGTCTCCTTACTCTGCCGTCTCTGCAAAAAACAAAAAATATAGACACTCGGATTAACATCTTTCGACGTGCCACGGTCGAAGAAACTCTGGCAAGGGGGAAAGTTGCCGCTGGAATTCATGCGCGTATCAATCCATTCGATGTCAACGAAAATCGTACGAAAGCTCCTCGTCCCGAAAAATATGAGGAGTACGCGCCGGATCAGATTGAAAGGATTTTTAACAATTGGCCTATCAAACCGACGGTAATTATTTATATAGTATGTCCGGACGAGGACGCGATCGTGCGGCGTACGGATTTCCGGTTTGATCCGCGAGAAGGCGACATCGTGGATACGAGATTTGGCGCGACTGTGAAAAATGTATCTGACGATGACCACTTGGAGAAATATTTGTTGAATACCGTGAGCAACACGCCGACGAATGTTAAGTTCCAGTGCGAAATTTACAAACGCTTCGCTCTGCCGATCATCGATCGTCAGATTCTCAAGCACAATCCTCAGAATGTGATAAGAGTGGACGGTCGTACATCCGCGTCCCAGATGTTTCAAATAGTCAGCACGAAGTTACGTACTCTTCCACTTTCCCGCGTTGTCTTACCGAAGGGGATTTGGGAACCCGAGGAAATGTTCGAAGGCGAGGAGCTCATCGAGAAGCCAACCGAAGACACTTTGGTTGAAAGAAGTAACGAGGAGATATTTGAGGAATTGGCAAAGAAATCGACGATTTCTTGGCGATTTCCTTGGAGCCTCTCGAAGTGGAGATACGATTGTCCGGTGGAACTGGCGAAGGGACGTACGGTCGAAGGAAAAGCCGAAAATGCGGTGCGATTTATGAACAAGATATTTTTTCTGTCATCGACCGAAGCGATGGAAATGTTTTTAGAGAATCCCCGACCATTTCTTCTGCCGTTCAGACCAAAGCCGAGCTGCAAAATCGCGGTTTTCGGTCCCAAATACGCGGGAAAGTCGGAGCTGAGCAATGCTCTTGGGAGAAATTTCGGAGCGACGGTCGTCGATCTTCGTGAACTCGAAAAAGAATTGATCGACGATCGTATCAACGTCAATGTCGCGGATGCCGTACGCGGAGCGGTGAACCGCGTTGTTGCAGAGTTGAAACTGAAATTGGAGACTGAGAGAGAAAGTAGAGAAGATGCCAGATTAGAGGCTTTGCATTTTTGGCTGAACGAAGTGAAAACAATCGTCGAGGAGCTCGACTTCGACGGGGCTGAAGAACGTTCGGAGCCACCGGATCATGCAATTAGTCGCAAATTGCTCGAAGAATATGGGCTGCAATTTTTGGAAGGAAACTTCGAATTGCAACAGTGTATAAAGCACGATGAAAGTGTGCTGCGTGACTACGCGCCGAACAATCTTCGGTACGAAGAACCCCCGATCCGCGAGCTCTCCGAACACGATCCTGAAGTAGCCGCCATTTTGGAGAACGAAGTGAAACACCTGCGAACGGAAAAAATAAGTGTAACGAATTCGGAGATAGCGGGATTGTTGATATCGCGGATCAAAATGATGCCCGACGAGCCGTTGGACGGTGGATTACTGAGGGAGCCCGGATGGATCGTAGACGGCATGTATCCGGACCCTGAAATCTGGCGATTTCTCGCTGCGGCAGGTGTAGTCTTCGACGATCTAATTCTTATAATCGAGGAAGAGCCGTACAAAAGTTTGATTCACAACTGGGAGAAATTTCAACAAACATACGATCCAACGGAGCAGTGCGAAAGTTACATCGAGGAGGAACAAAACAACTCGTACTCGCGTAAAATGAGAGATATGGAAAGTTACTTGGCTGAAATCAGAGACTTCGAAGAAAAATGGCAAAATTTCGCCACTTTTCTCGAGGAAGTCGATGAAGAGCCGTTTGTCTGCAATCTCGATAAAACATCGAACATTTACGAAACTGTATCGAGACACGTCGAGGATCGTTATCGGCTCGCAGCTAAGATCATGACTGAAGAAGAACGAGAAAGGGAGTTCGAAGATACGATCGAATCGGTGACCGACGTCGAAGAGGAGGAAGATATCGAGGACGAGGAGCTCGAAGAATCGAAGAACAAGCAGGTGCAGCCGGATAATCGTCGGCTCGGCGATACTGGAATTTATTGCCCGGTCGCTCTGGCGCGAAACAAAGTCTTGTGGAAAGGAAGAGAAGAATTCAGTGCTCTATATCTCAACAAAGTCTATCTCTGCTCTTCCGCGGAAACTTTGGACGATTTTGTCAACGACCCCGAAGCTTTCAACGTTCCGTTCGAAAAACCAATAACGAAAATTCCCGTCGCACGGATTTTCATCGTCGGACCTCCGGGGAGTGGAAAAAGCAGTGTGGCTAAAATGTTGTCCGAAGAATACAACGTGACTCACATCGATTTTTCATCCAATTTGGATGTTTATGTGCGCAAGCGCGGAATTATCCCCACTGACGAGAAAGAAGACCCTCGATTGCGAACAATAGATTTACCCTCGGATTTGTCTGATGAAAAATACAATATCGACAAGGATACGATTCTGGCTTTTGTGCAAAAGTACAAAAACGAAGGTGCGTCTCTACCTCATAAAATGCTGGACGAATGTATTCTCAACTTTTTCAAGGCACCTCACGACGCTTCCGCCACGATATTTGAATCATTTCCGAACTGCTTGGAAGACGTGGAGATTGCGTTGAAAAATTACGCAGTCCCCGACTTAGTCATCGAATTGGAATGCAGCGTAGGAAAGACGCAAGAACGTTTGCTCCCAGGACTTCTCGAGTCCTTCGCAGACAAGCACGAGCCGCCAAAAAATGCACTAGAAGAGGACAATTCCCAGCGGGAAGAAAAAGAAGAGAAAGAGGCTGAGGATCCTGAGGAAATCAGAGAGCGTTTATTACAACAAATTGAGGAGTCCTACGAGCGCGAAGCTGAACTGCTGGATAAAGCCCGCGGTAGAATGGAAGAAGAATTAATACCGTGGATTAAAGTTGACGGCGAAAAAGCCACGGCTGCGTTATTACCGTTTTTACGAAAAATTCTTCAGCCTCTCATCGTTCGCGGGCTCTCGACGCTCGAGCGAACTTACGAAGTGGATCCCGAAACGGCGGAAAACCTGCTCGACTGCGGATATTATCTATTGAGCTCTTTCGGCCGCTCCTGTCCGGTACAAATGTACGAAAAGAAATCACCGATTCAGTTGTATCTGCCGATGATAGAAAGAGACGAGATTTACACAGTTCTGCATCGCTCCTACGTTTACTTTATCGCCGGCGGCGAAGCGCTGAAGAATTTTAAGAAAGATCCTCTGAAGTATCTGCAAATGGATTCATGCGATCCCGCGATCCCAGCGCGTGTTTCAATAATTGGACCGCCGAAATGCGGCAAATCGACTCTAGCCGAGAGATTCGCCAGGGCTTATGGAATGAAAGTTGTAACACGGGGAGACGCGCTGCGATGGACGATAGAAAAATTCGCTTGGACTAAAACCGGAAGCGACACGGAAGAGTTACTGCGCTCCGGTGGCAAAGTTACCGATAAATTGGTGGCTCGAGCCGTTGAATTGTACTCCATCGATCCCCGTTCGTCAGCTCAGGGTTTCGTCCTAGACGGATTTCCCGCGAATCGCGAAGAGGCCGAAGTCTTCGCTCTTATCAACATCCGACCGATGATCGTTGTAAATCTCCGAGCGGATCAAAATTTTTGTCTCACATCGACGACGATCGATGACGAGGAGTTTATCGGAAAACCACCTCTCTATCCCCCTAGTCTGATATCCCATCGTTACGAGAAGTGGGAAGAAATTTCCGTGACTTTTCTCGATTGGCTAAATAAATATGCCCAAAACGTCGTGGACGTTGACGCTACCGGTAGCAAATGGGCAGTTTGGCGTCACGCAAACCGCGAATTCTGCTCAAAGTTTGCCGGTGTGAAGCGTTACTTTCGCGAAGCTGACTACGATAAGGTTCACAGCTTGAAGAATTTGTGCGTCTCACCGTACGAGTTCAGAATTCGCCAGAGTCCCTACGAATCTTACTGTCCGTCCTGCCTGCACTACGAGGAGTCGTTGATCTCTTCGGGTCCTCCGCCAGATCGCCGGGGCGTCGTGCAGTTTCGCGAGTACTTCTGCTGGACATGTCCGAAGCATCTCCAAAGTTTCGCAAAAAATCCACAAGCTTGTCTCCCTCCGCAAGCTACCGCGACGCTTCCCGCGGAACGCCCAATAATTTTGAACGAGGAGATCGACGTGGAGCATTCGTGTTGGGCGAGAAGACTCCAAGCCGATGGCAACTGCATCGTGACTTACGTGGAATCATTACCGGAATACAAAATTGTGCCCGGTCAACGAAATCTCGGTGTTCTCTACAAAGACAACTTGTATCTATTCTGTTCGCCGGATTGTCGTAAAAAATTCGTAGCACGATCGTCTATGTACTCAAAAATGGAGATAGAATATCGCGAAACTTCGCCGACGACGGAACTGAAGAATATGCCGACTTTGGACTTTCTCAAGCAGACAGTGGCCGACGTGATAGTGAAGGCTGTCACGGGCGTCGCTGCCGCAAGGCCAAAATATCCTGGAATGTCGCCAGCAATCTCGGCCGCTGTGTACATCGCGATTTTTCTCAAAGTTCATAACGCCGATTGTGATCTTAACGAAGTTGGCGTTTACGAGGAAGTCGCGAGGAGAATGGAAGCTCGATGTCAGATTGTTCGCGTAGCGACGAGAAACATTAAGAGAAAGATTAATCCTCATGTAACAATGCAATTGAATAATCCAAACTGACCTGATTCGGTTTTTGTTCAAGCACGTCGGGTACCCGTGCCAGACGCTAGGTTTGACTACCTGTGCGAGTACTTCAAGCCGGCTAGGTAAGCACTCACTCATTCGAACATTATTCCTTCTCTCTACTCTCCGCATAACATAGTCACATTTATATGCATGTATATGTATGTATAAAATTACGCCTATGCGTCGAGAATATATTACAGTATTATCGGTGCTACGATTCGCTCTTTGGCTCTGTCTCCCTTCCCCGATAAGCCCTCCCGGTGGTAAACGATTCGGAATAACTGCGGGCACAATTTCCATACGTCTTTGGCCTTTATTCTCGGAAGGGCGGTCGTCGTGGCACGTTTCGCCGGTACTACGTGATCCGCAATGCAGATTCCCAACCGTATACGAATTTCATTCCCGAAAATGTATATAGAACACACCAAACACCAACGGGGTCTTTGACAAATTTGTCAAAGTCCACCGGTTGCTGACATACCGGTTTGTAGAAAAAAATATGAATTATTCACTTTCACGTTCGTTTTACGGGGTAAAAAAAAATTATTTGTACGTTCAATAAACATTTCCGCGTTTACGAAGTTTCGGAATTTTTTTCTCGTTCATGTTACTATTACTCTTTGTCGACGATTCGTATTTCGTTACATCGGGCACTGCATTGTTCGACGGGAGAATGGAGTGAATTTAATTGATCGCGGAAATTTATTTCGCCCGCGGAAAATTTATCGGGGATTCTTGGTCCATCGCCCACCATAGCTCGTGATATGTGTGTGTTCAGTTTCGCGGCCACGTGTCGCGCAGAATTCAGCGGTCCGTAATAAAAGCCAGTTAATCTGTTCGCCCTCCCCGTCACCCTCGCGCCCTTCTGCCTCCACCGACGCCTCTCTTCAAAGACTAATTGTTTAATGAGGCCGGCATTAGCATTTAAATGCATTGTCACCGAAGGGGAGACTTCTCTCCCTTTACCGTTTCGACGGGCGTCGACGCTCGCGCATCCCCCGAGCACACATGCGAACCGTCCCGGCCCTTTGATCCCAACTCAAAAGCCCTCTCTCATCCCTAAACACCCGGAGAAAGGCGGTTAAACGCGATGAAATTTGTTTAAATTCACCATACACGAATCGTTGTCACAATTAATTTATCCAACAGCTTTTTCTCCATCATAAAAATATGTGACTTTTTTTAATCACAACTCAAAAGCCCTCTCTCATAAAAATGTGTGATTTTATTTTTGCATAATTTCATTGCAGCAAAGTTCCAGCCTTTCTGAACGTCGTCGACATCGCCGGTCTCGTCAAGGGTGCAGCCGAGGGTCAAGGTCTGGGAAATGCATTCCTGTCGCATATAAGCGCGTGCGACGCAATTTTCCATCTTTGCAGTGAGTCTCTCGAACCGACGTTTCTTGCCTGTTAGTCGTTAAGCGTAAAAAAAGCCCTTCGTTACTCAGAGATCACGAGTGTGCTATCGACTGATGTGGCTCGTCATTTGCTCATTGCAAAGTGCACTCGTACATCCGCGTTGCTGATAATAACATACTTTGCGAATTGGCAGCTTCGAAAACGAGCTGCGTGCACGTACCGAGTGGCGAGCATTCGCAGAGTGCCTGAGCAAATGAATTAGACACGGTTACGGGCTCGCGTGTCACTTGCAATTCAATAACGAACCTTCGGCCCTTTACGAGCGCGGAGGGCGCTCTGGAGAACGCGGCGGCCCCGTTGTCGCTTTTTTTCTTTCCAATTGACCCTGACAATATTATCATATATTTTCTCTGCTCTGCGCGGCATCGCGGAACAGCCTCGACGATATTATTATTTCACCATTTGGCCGATATTCTCGCGTGTTATTTTTCTGCACAATTTTCCATATCGACAGTTTTCATCTCGATCGTGCCGTTAACGCGGAGATAAAACCGGTTCGTTCGAAGCCGATTCATCTCTGTCGATCAATTATTCACGAACAGCGTACTCCAACCCGAGAGATTATAATATAGTTGAAAACAAAATTAAAAATAATAATAATGCATCGAGTCGTTTGTGTGTTTGTTCGCCGTCGTCAGGAGCTTTCGAGGACGATGACGTGACTCACATAGAGGGCGAGGTGAATCCCGTCAGGGATCTCGAGATAATAAACGAGGAGCTGCGACTCAAGGACATCGAGTTTCTCGGTATACATCTCGAGAAATTGGAGAAGCTCGTCGTTCGCGGCAACGACAAGAAGCTCAAACCCGAATACGTGAGTACCGAAAGGAATGATTTTTTTTAAGCATCCCCGTACCGATTTGTTGACGGAAGAGAAAAAAAAATGTTCGTCTTCGAAAAAAAATTAGCGGAAGAAAAAGATGAAATTCTCGGTGATCGTTCGTGGTTGTTCGATACTGACTCGCACGTCCGGCAGATTTCCTGTCGCCCCGAACTATGAGCAGCAAGATTTTTCGCTGATGCTGCTTTGCCTATGACACCTCCGGGCGATGCGTTGGCGTTCTCCCTCGGTATCGCGATCGTCCTGACCCGTGAAATGCCCCCATCGATATCTACGATCTCTGTGATCATAACGTATTTGCATTGGCTCCGAGGAGGCTCGGACATCACGATCTACACTGCCAGGGTGAGGCCGCGGTCCTCTCTCGCCCACGCGTTCGGCAACAAATCATATACCTCCCGCGCGCCTCTTCATTCGAGATCTTCCTCTCCATAGAAGCATTTATATTTAATTTCCTGATGCGAAGATCCCGCGTGCGCGCGTGCGCGACCGTCCGGAGATCACCCACGCTGTTTTCTCGCGAAGATATTTTCCTTCGGGATCAATAACCCATCGATTCATCGACGACGTGATAATGACAGTCGTGTAAGGCCTCGCGAGCACACCGAGCCTCGAGCTTCGTGATAGATATCTACGATTTTCTTTTTTTTTTACCCCGCAACCTGTAACGACTACATATCCGATGACATACATTTAAATAAGATTTATGCGCGACAATCATACAGTGCGGAAGAGAACATGCAATTAGAATTCGAAATGTTAAGCATCGCGGGACTAGCACTCGTTCAATAATCGCTCTCATCACCGGTAAACGTTTGAAAAACAAAGTTTTCACTCTATATACTATACAGATCGTTATACCTGGTCGGTCTCGTGCTCTCGCGCCTATTGAAACCTCGTGAATAATCGTTTCTTGTCACGAGGAAGAGAAAAAGTTTTGAAAAAAGGCGTATGCTCCGAGTCTCTTCAACGGTAAGCAGAAACAGTAAGAACGGTTTTAATGGATTGCGCATATTACAAGGCCCGCGAAATTACCCGAGGAAATTAAGAGCTCCGGGGTAAGCACGTGTGTGCACGCTTCTTGGAACGAATCAATCGAACGATTGCCGCCTTCCACCGCGATCCACCGGCTCTCTCTCACCGCCGGCAATTTTTACCTCTTTGCAATTTACTCAGAGTTTCCGAGAGCTTGAGCTTTCAGCTTTTAGGGCGGTTAAAGCTTGTTCCTTCGTGGGTTTTTTTATTTTTTTGTTACTTTACTTTTATTTTTCACTCGTTCCACGCGGATCTCTCGTGTACTCCTCGAGACCCCTCGAGCTATCTCGCCCTGGATATAATGGGGCCTCTGTGCACGAATTACCGTACCTCTCGCATCGTTTTATTCGGGTATCGGGTTTATACGATATGAAATGATTTTTTGTAAACCAGGACACGCTCTTCAAAGTCAAGAATATCTTGGTGGAAGAGAAGAAACATATCAGGTTCGCAGATTGGAGCGTAAACGAGGTAAATTTCGTAATCGACGTTGGGATAGGGTGAACGATAACATTTTTGGCATCCCACTATTTTTTAAAATTTGTAACGCATGCACGTAAAATCCCGCTTTCCGTTCCTGTGAAGTGAGGGCAGAAAGGCACTTGTTCGCATGGCGTACGAAGAATTCTACGCATGCGTACAGACGCAATTTAGCCTTTTTCTCGCACACGTGCGAGAAAGCGCCTTCCTGCGCAGGCTTACCAAAAACTAAAAGCGTGGTTTTCGTGATTTGGTTAGGAAAAATTATGTGAATGGAAGGAGCGTCGAAAGAGGAGTCCTGACGCATGTGAACGCCGCTCTCGTCAAGAAACCTCCCTTTCTACGCTGTTGCCATACAAATAACTATTACTTCACTCGGTGCGAAAATGGCAGTTTTACGGGCGCCAACTGACCATTATCACACCTTGTGAAGTAAAATTTGCGGCGATACTCGTGCGAAAAACTTTTCCTTAACTCGTGTGATTGCAACACTCGCCCTCGGCTCGTGCTGCACACTTACACTCGTCAGAAACAATTTTATCGCACTAGTATCGTAAATTACAATTGTAACATAGATAACGATCAAAGAAAATCAAAGGAATTCTGTAAACGCATGCCGATAACGATTATTGACCAAAAATAGTACCGTTTACCCTATAGGCTTATTTTTGCAAGCGATGACAATTAATCATTTCGTGCGAATCGCAGATCGAGATCCTCAACAAGTATCTCTTCCTCACGTCAAAACCCATGATCTACCTGATAAATCTCTCGGAGAAGGATTACATTCGCAAGAAGAACAAATGGTAAGCGGATAAATCATTAAAAAAAAAAAATGTCCTTCAAAGTCAGATAGTTGATCGAGCAGATTTTGCGATATCTCCCTGAGTGCAAGTGCATTCGCGTAAAAAAAAGCTTCCATGATAGTACGAAAATAATAATGTCCTTCCGCGAAATACTTTCGACATAGAACTGTATTTTACACAGAACGTCCGGTTATTGGTTTTCACTGAAACGACAGTATCGTGACTGCATGCGCGGATGCTCCCTGTCGCACACGTTCACCGTTAGACCGAGTGCACGCATTTTTCTGCACGCGAACGCTAGCGAAACCCCGTCCTATTATCATTTTTTATTGTTCCGTCTGTATCAGCGTTTTTATAAGCATCGATTTCAATCGCGAGCGTTAATGCTCGCGAAAAATAAATATCGAAAAATACAATATTCAAATTGTCAATGTATTTTCCATAGGCTCATCAAGATCAAAGAGTGGGTTGACAAGAATGATCCGGGCGCAAGTCTGATTCCATTCAGCGGTGCATTCGAGAACAAAGTTATTGACATGGACGAAGCTGAACGTGCGAAGTACTTCGAAGAGAGCAAAGTAACCAGGTAAGACGGTGTTTGCAAAAATTCATTTAACCATTATTATTCGTCGGCCGTTTGTCGGATCTAAAAAATCTACGCTATACAAAAAAAATGTTCTACTTCTGTCGTGACCTTTTTTCCTGGTCATAAAATCGGCACCGACTTCCTTCCGAATCTAGTGGGTTCCCACACGAAGTATTTTTATATTTTTTTCCTCACTGTCCGTTATGTATCGGCAAAGAATAATGGGAGGGTTCTCTCGCCCGCCGTCTAGACTTGAACCTCTCGTTGAGCATCTATAAAAACAGCTTCGGCTCTGAGCTAGGCTTTTCTGGCAAGCATTATATTTTTACGAACGGTTATTCAAATTCTTGCAAAATTGCATAAAAACTGCCGCCCTCACCGGCCGAGGCTATAATAACGCTTGAACACCGGCTCACTTGGCTAGTGGGTCATTCGTAGCCAGAGGCTCTTTTCGCGTGCTCTTTATGTGCCCAATAAGTGGGTTTTTATTTCATTTTTTTCACTCTCCCTTTCGTCGATAACGCGAAATAAAATCGGTGTATAGCTACGCCGAAAGGTTTTTTTTTAAACTTTATATACTCATACTTATGATCTGTGGTGATGGTTCTGTAATTGCCCGCGATAGAATTCGAGAACGTCGCGTCTCGAACCTAAAAAAAATACAAAATTCCTACGGTACGCATCTACTAGTCAACGAAAATTATTCGATGACGCAGAAGAAACCCAGTAATCAGCGAACTGCCGTGATTTTATTTTGAGACCACAAGATCACCGGCCCCTTCCTCCCCCTCGCCCCTCTTAAAGTAGGGAACCCACCAGTTGAAATGATAAAATTGCAGTATTAAGTCGTTCGCTTTATGTGTATTCCCTGAAGTCCCGAAGTCGGAGGAGTCCGAGCCGGATGGATCTCCCTGGGCGTACCCTGTCATTAGACGATGTTTGGTCCAAGACAATCATATTCTACGCGGTCGCGAACTATACTACACCTCCACTTTGCCAACCGATTCAAGTGTTTTGTAAACGTTTCAAATATCGCGGAATTCGCGCTGTGACTCGTCTTCGGAGGCGATGGAGCCTCCAAAAATTTAAGGAAACTTTCACAATACCACCGAAACTTTGTTAATTTACAGCGCTCTGGATAAAATCATCGTACAGGGTTACAAGGCTCTTCAGTTGCAGTACTTTTTCACCTCGGGCACTGATGAAGTCAAGGCATGGACGATTCAGGTGATCACTCGTAGACGCGCAAACGCGTCAGAATATACAATACAGTAATGTACAGTTCGTCCTTCAACACTCCGATTCACACAATACTCGAAGACACTCTCAGACACTCACAGAGACTCACAGAAAAAGATTACTAATTGAAATGAAATTAAAAAAAAAATTGTTTATAGTAAAATTTTTTATGAATTTGAGGCAAAAGATTAGTAACTTTAATATTTGGTAATTTTATTTTTCAAAAAAGTACATTAATGTTCAATTAAAGTAAGTAATCTAAGCAAATTTCTAATTTCTAATCTGATAATTTGTTTGTTTCTTATAACAGAAAGGAACCAAGGCACCCCAGGCTGCTGGCAGAATTCACACAGACTTTGAGAAAGGGTTTATCATGGCTGAAGTGATGAAATTCGAGGACTTCAAGAATGAAGGCTCCGAGGCCGGTGTAAAGGTACGAATGTTGTTTTAAATGTAAAACGAAATTTGTATATTTTGTTTTTAACGAAACGTTCTTTGAACAGGCGGCTGGAAAGTACAGACAGCAAGGTCGCAATTACGTCGTTGAAGACGGTGACATAATATTCTTCAAATTCAACGCTGGCGCTGGTCTGAAGGACGCTAAGAAGAAGTGATGGCACGCCTCACTCGTGCTACTGCTTGTTTACATGTACATCAATATGATTCTGTTTTCATGTTGCATAAAACAACGCATTTACTGAAGGAATTTCTACCGCAGTTATCCGCCATTATTTTTTTGTACCGCATATAAAACGCTCTTGCGCTGTCTTACGAAGTCGTTTCTGTTTTCACCTTTTTTCGAATGGAAATATACACTTGTCAGGCTTGATGATAATGTACATAAGTTTTTGATTGTATGAAATTCAGAGAAAGAAGGTTTCCCGATTGTTTAATTCAGTTGTGCGATAAATTAGAATCGATCCATTGTTATTCTTGATAATTAGGGGGCATCGATGTGTAAAATCCGTAACGATAAGGCAGAAAATGCGGGATACAAGCAAGAAGCTTCTCCCTCAATCTACACAGGCGACTGTGACTATCGGTTGGCAGTAGTTTCCGAATCAGTTACCAGCAGTCGGTAACTTTCCGAAGGCAGCTGTCGGCAACTTTCCAACTGCATCGACCTCTCTGTCAGAGCTATTTCTTTGATCCTACTAGCGTTGTTGAAGCAAAATCGGACTTTATAGAAAAATTTGAAATTTGAAACCGTAAACAAACCTCTTATATCCGTACAGTTAATTCAATTGCAATTCTAAACTACAGATTTTAGATACTTTTTGAAACAAACATTTATTGGACATTTTTATATGGGATAAGCTATTTACGCAAATGATCCAAAAAATCATCAGATTGCAATATCCATTGTCTTTTTATTAACATCGTCGCTCCAAATTTCGCCGGACCATTGTTGCACATTTGCGGTATGCAGTGCCGTCGAAACTTCATATTCTTACAATTCTCGTTCAATCGTAGCAAACGTTGCGAACAAGTTACGCGTCTCTAGTTCGTTCCGTCCCCAATCTTCGTCGACGATCCAGGCCAATCTATACGTCCGCTCGGTGAAGTATGCTTTAGTCAGTGGTCCCCGAGGGATGCTGCGGATCTAGTTCACTTGCCTCTTAGCCCAACCGAACCCAATCATCCATTGCCGGACGTCCCGTTGAGAAGACGGGATTTGAGCCACTGATAGAATTCTATCTCATACTTAAATACCTCTCCCAGCCGTCTCTTAGCCATCGGTTTCAAGGTCAACCCATGATCGACGGATTTTTTCTTCGGGCCTGTCAAATCGAGGAACAGAAAACAGTGTCATAAATCCCGTCCATATCTTTGTCTACTTTTTTTTCAGTAGTCGAAGCCAGGATTAAAATATTCGACGAAGACAACTTACGTATTTTCTTATAAACTCTTCCTGCACCCTTGAAGAAATATGGAAATTCTCGTTCCAGGACCTCGAACGTTTCGTGAATGTTGTCGAGAATTCCAACCACGCGATACCACCGCGATACATTGTCTTTGGCGCGGTTCAGCGCCCATCTGTTATTTCTCTTTCTGCGGTAAACAGTTTGTTAAGGCTTATTATAAACAGATAATTTACATCGAAAAAAACGTGTTACAAACAAGAACGAATAAATCTGCCATGGGCGATTACGCAACTCAGCGAAGATTCGAAGTGGCTGATAGCAAAACCTGATGCAGACAGGAAATCCATGTTCGCTTTTAGAAAGGTCAACGATCAGACCGATATATCTTCACGCCACTCTCGATAACGACCGTGACCATCATCGTAAGATCATCAATTACAAAGTTAACTCGCAAAGTGTTTCCTTCACGGGGACAAAAATAGGATATTCTGTAATACTCACATGCAACGCGGATCCTGTCCGCAGAAATACGATATCGATCCACGGTAGAGTCCAGCCGAGCCTCTTTTTTTGTATCTTCGATTGGTCAAAGGATTAAGTATAAGTAAATAATGGCTTAGCAAAGATTTAATGTGACAATGTACACATGTACTGGCCGTCTCTTACCTCTGCAGTGTTTTTGGATCCATCGGATCACGAACCAGAGACACGAAAGCCGGTGCTTGTCGGGCGAAAGCCGAGAAATTCAAGAATCTCAGATCTCCGTCGAAGGTAAGAGGTACGGCTTCTTGGCGAATGATACTCATAATTTCCTCGACCAACAGCTCCTGAAGAAATTCCTTATTAAACACGTGCGAGACGGATTCTCTCACGACATTTGTCGTGACCCTCCTGCGCCAGACGTGCAATAAAATGCACCTTTGCCAGAGAACTATCCTCGAAGAAATACCACCGTGGTAACATCGATTAACCACGATTCTCCCATGACCCCGATCGATGTTTGTACTTGCATCGAGATAAACTCAAGGATGCGATTGAACTACCGATGCACGATGGTTAGAAATTCAGATGTCGCAATATCGCAGGGAGTGAATGGGAGAAAATGGACCCGTATTCTTCACTGGGGATTAAAGTTTTCTTTATGTGCCAAGAAAAAAAATGTGTGCAAACTCCGTTTTATCGCACTTTCGGACAAGCGCTTGCGACTTGTCTTGCTTTACAGTTTGAACTCCGTTTTGTCGAGTGACTAAAAAAAAAGTGTGCAAACCAGCTTGTCGGTATTCTTCACAAGGGATTAAAGTTTTATTTATGACCCGAGAAAAAAAATTTGTTGAAAACTGCGTTTTGCCTCACTTTCGAACAAGCGCTTGCAATTTATCTTGCATTGCAGTTTGGCATTCGTTTTATCGAGTTACTGAAAACAAAAAAAATGAGCATGCAAACCAGCTTGTTGGTATCCTTCACTCGAGATTAAAGTTTTCATTATGTCCCGAGAAAAAAAAAAATTGGTGAATATTGCGTTTTGCCCCACTTTCGGACAAAGGCTTGCAAATTATCTTGCAGTACAGTTTGAGCTTCGTTTTATCGAGTGACTCAAAAAAAATAAGCGTGCAAAAACCAGCTTGTCAGCATTCGAATCGTGTGCGATAATGAATATTGCGACATCGGAAACTCCTTTCAATCGTACAAGACAGAGGCCGGCGACCGGTTAGGCAGAACCGACATACATTTAAAGTACGCACGCGTTGCGTATATTGCCCCAGGCGTGCGACGGTGATTTACTTTGGAAGTTGCGCTACACTTTCCGCGACCGGCGGGGCCTTTCTATTTCCCTCGCGGGAACCCAGATGAATATGGGAACGTCGCTGAATGAGCCGCGCCAAGAAAGTTTTGAATGTTTGCTCGCGCAATTTATACTCCCCAAGCATCTTCATGCTGAACGGGCATACTATGTATCGTTACTCCACCAGCACGGATTGTTGTTCGTGAAACAAGGAACGCGTTATGCAACCCGCCCGGTCATTCGTTTCCTTTCACCGCGAGACGTACCTCGCATCGCGTACTTGCAACGGCACATGACTCGTCGCGCGATAATGCCACTTTTGTTTCTCGCTTTAATTCATCTCTCGCAACGGAGAAGATTGTACAGGAGCGAGATTAAATTTTCTCATTAACGTGTAAATTTACGGATTTTCGTTTGTACGTATGAAAGTTATTTTTAATTAAGGGACTAACGAAAACACATCGCCGTATGTGGACGGAAATCGCAGGGACACATTTTCGATGCTTATACACGGCAAATATTACGAATGTCGGAAACAATAAAATAAAAACTAATTCGTTAATTCATCTCTCGCAATGGAGAAGATTGTACACGAGTGAGATTAAATTCTCTCATTAACGTGTAAATTTATTTTCATATTCATTTGTACATATGAAAGTTGTTTTCAAATAAGGAAGCAAATTAAAAAATCGCCGTATGTGGGCGGAAATCAGAAAAACATATTTTCGATGCTTGTATACTGAAAATATTACGAATCGCGGAAACCATAAAATAAAATCGTTCCACCAGGAAAATATAGGGATAAGCGGGGCAAAGCGGACTGTGCTTGCCAATTATTTGCGGGTCGTGGGAAAATTTCTCGCATCAAATAAAAGGCCACGGGTCCGTTTTGCCCCGCGCTTCCGTACTTTTGTTACACGGAATTCATCTTCTATCCGCTAGATAATTATTTCTTTTTAATGTAATAAACTCTGAGCTGATTCAACTTAGGAATCACGCTCGAATCCGGTTTTTCCGCCTAAACAGCTACACGCGAGCCGCGAGAATAAAGGCAACGACCTGTTCGAAGAATCCAGTAGAATTCTATGCGATAGCGAAATCCGGGAACAACTTTTCAAATTAGCCATTTCGAGGCGTTTTACGAGCCGGGGAACGCCCCACACGTCGATTACCAATAATCCGCGTGTAACGAGAATCTATTATTAATTATTTGGATAATATACCTGTTGCAAGGTCGAGAGCAGGCCATCGTCTCCGGGAGGCAGTCGTATGTGCTTGAAGGCATTGTAACCCTGAAGACGTTGAAGAATTAAAACTAGAAGCTCCGCACCTGCTCCGGGTACGCGGGTCACCATGAGCACCCGGTCATTCGTCTGAGGCAAATCTCCTCGACTACCGAGTTCGGCGAGAGACGGTGTTACGTATTTGTGGGTCTGCAAATAAATTAAAATAAATCTCATAAATATTAATAGTAGTAGTAGTGAGTTTATTAACAATACATAACATGTTACAGTTTTTTTATACCCAACAAACTTATCTCTGTTCACCTATACTGCATATTGCCAAGTGGCCATCGACCGCAGTCTTCAGCCAACATATTAATAATAAAATCAATAATTTAATTTAGTGGAAAAAAACTTATGATAAAGATCGGGAATCGCTGCTGATATTCTTAAAATAAATAAATATCTAATTCATTGTATTGCAAAAAATTTCAAATAAACACTGACGATAAAGATCGAGTATCTCCGGAGCTACAAGGTTCAATTGCGCGGCCGTGGCCAAGTTGCTGATATTGCTATGTGAAAACTGCGGCCGCATTCTCGAAGAAATTTTCTCACTGACGCATCGTCGATGAGACGAGGAAAAGCGCTTTCACCTGCAGCTCGATGCCCGAAGCTAATGAGTCGGAGAGATCGAAAGTGACAGAGTATCGAGATCGAGAAGAAAAATCGCATTGCAAGAATTCTCTGCATTCGCTATCTTTTAATGCACCGAGATTTTCTACTATGTATTATCGTGATTTTATTAAGATTTTTGCACCTTCAATTTCAGCTGGATTTTTCTTATCATTTATCATAATTTGATAATGACTTTTGCACTTAGATTTTTTTATTACACTTTAGAGTAATTTACTTTACATTTTCAAGATTTTTTACTATATATTATCGTGAATTTATTAAGATCTTTACATCAGCTGGTTTTTTTTATTGTTTATCATAATTTGATAATGATTTTTGCACCTGTACATTGTTCGTCGTTTGCGCGTCCAATTGCGAGTTAGCGTTGTACGCCGGTACTTGAAAATCCTCGATGGATTCCGTTGTTGGTCTGGAGACGAAAACTACGAAGGCCACAGTGAGGCAACCGATAACACCGGATAAGACGCTTCGACATCGACGCATTTTATAATTAGTTATTATAAAAAAAAATCTTATCTGTCGCGGGAAAATTTGGTGACATTAATTCGTGACAGTCGCGCCAGATAAATGTACTCGAACTTGGCGAACTCCGGCGTTATAGGGACCAAACTGACGCGGTTATCACAGAGTTCGAGTCTGCCGCGTTACTGAAGAGAATGTCAGTGGGTCAGAGACTTCCAACCGCGTGCTCTCCGTCCCCACATCCTGACAATCGCTTCATACATAAACTCCCCCACTGTAATGCAACAGTGTCTCGGCCGTGTGTACATACCTATATAAATGTATTATTTAACCACTATATATATAAATATATTACTACCCCCCCCCCCCCCCCCCCCAGAACATGAAGAGCGTTTGTGATACTCGAAAGTTTGTTTCGGAGTTACGACTAATTATAACATAACAATCGGCTCACGATAAATAAAATTTGTACATTTCACAAACATTTCTCGTCCACAGAGGTCCAAAATTCTTTTGTCAACGAAACGTATTTTTTATTTAAAGAAAATTGTAAAATTGTAAAAAAACAAAATGTTCAGGTTTGCGAACAAAAAATGTTTGTTAAATGTGCAAACATTTTTGCATTGCAATGTCATTTCACATATAGTAAGTTAACGTCGAGAAATATTCGAAATGAGCGTAGCAAACAATTTGCATTGTGTAAGTAACGTTCGGGTAAATAGTTAAGTTAATTTTCCGACGATCGGTGTGCCGAGTAAAAGGATAGTTTTGAATATCGACGGGAGAGATGGTTATCAAGGTCGCCACTAGCCGGCCGGCCGGCTAGTGCGGTCTGCGATTGCGCGTCGTTGTTTCGTGTACACACATCTATGAAGGCACCATTGGCCCACGTGGTAGTGGAGCCTCGTCTCGACCCCCTGCGCTTCCCCAGGCTTCCCGATCTTTCCGTGCCATGTAACACGGCTAGAACTGCGCGTCTTCGCAACGAACTATCGGGGGTTTATTTGTAAACAGTTTATTTACATTGGAAGATGGAGGCGTACGATACACGGAAAAAGAGCTGGGAAGATCTCGACGTCACAAGGGAAGAGTTGAATAGTTTTACCGAGTGCCTGAAGAAGGAAGAGTTCCGTAAATTGCTGATCGAGTACGCCGAGGAAGTGTCTAATCCGGAAAATCGGAAGATATACGAGAAGGAAATAAAAGAATTGGAGAAGGAACGGGGCGTCGACATCACGTTCGTTAACCCCGAGCCGGGTTACGTCATAAAGACCAGTTTAAACGGCGATACAAAGTGTTTCGTTAACATTAGCAAGAGCGAAAACGTCGGAAAACCGTCGAGTCAACCATCTTACGAGGATGGACATCGAGGCCTGCACTGGTCTATACCCTACAGCCTATCGCCGCCTCGAGAAGATTACGACAAAAAGAATGTACGCTGCACTGTATTCGACGTGGTCTTTCATCCCGACACTATTTATCTCGCATCGAAAAATCCTCGCTTCGGCGACATCGTCAACAACACAGCTATCGACGGTGTCGAGTCTAGTTTTAAGGTAAATTGCTTCGTCTCGAAATGGAGTTTGGTGGCGACAGGGGGGGGGGGGGGGGAGGGACGAAGAATAACCTAATTTTTTTTTTCACCTTAATTCTATAACACTGACTTAATAGACCGTGAAATATAAAATTATGACATTGCGCGTGTTTTTGTTTGTACTTTTACTCTGGTTAATGTGGTATTCGGTCGATTCTGGATGAGGTATATTTTATGTTTTGTCTATCAACTATGGTCAAGTGTAGTAAACAAACACGTAATACAAATTATATAAACGGCGGGAATAAATTGTGTCCGCAAAGTTAGCAAATCTGGCTCTGTGAGAACGTGTCGACGACTTTATCTTGGTCACATGTAATATGGGACATGCTGACGTTGACTATATAGTTTTATCGTTTTCTTAAGTTATTTCTACTCCGATAATCCGACTCTGCAAACTTGCAGCTACGCAGTAAAGAAAGTTTGTACTTTTTACAACTTATTGTCTGCAAATATCTACAATTTATTATTTGTTAATTTTTGCAACACACTATCCGGTTCCAGTTTGACAAACAAAACTATAAACAAAAATTGTTAATGACACGGGAAATAAAATTGTTTGTATAAAAGGTTTCTATAGTCAAACCTGAATAAACGAGTTTGTCGCTTCTCTAACAAAATTATTTTTATGCAACTTCGTATTCCGATGTTACAAATTTATTTTTTTACCGTGTACTTTAGATATTCCGTCGATAAATTATTCCCTGGCTTTGTGCGTTCATTAAACATGAATTCGTCACTGCCACCGATAATTACTTGCCATGAAATTATTCTTTCGTGACTATTCACCATTTGCTTTTTCCAGGTAAAGTTGGATCGCAAGAACATGAAGTTTCCAAAGATGAGCTTCAAGGGTATCGGACAGCCCACCGTTATAAGGAAAGCCTGTGAGAAACCTGCGAAAAGCTCGCTCGACCTGGAGCCGGAGATTTATCAGAAGCTGATGTCCAGCTACGACGAGTCTAGAGAAAAGCAGGCCAAGCGAATGGAAGAGAAACCTCGAAGGACCCCGCCAGTTTCCACATACTACAAGGATGCTGGGCCCAACAAGGAGGACAGCGATTCGGCCTACGTCGTGCCGAGATTCGCGATAAAACACCAGAGCGACGTTGATTTGCAGGATTTCAGAGACTGCATGGACGCCAAGATGCATGCTGCGATTCCCAGGAGACTTGTGATAGAAATCAATCTGCCTTTGCTTAAATCCGCCAGCGACGCGTCACTCGACGTTCAGGAAAGATCGCTGACGTTGCAGAGCGAAAAACCCGCCAGATACAAGCTTCAACTGCCACTTCCGTATAGCGTCGACGCCGACAACGGTTACGCCAAGTTCGATCCTAAATACAAGAATTTAATCGTTACTCTGCCCGTGGTGAGAAAAAACGTAACCCTGGCGGAGGTGCGGGACGACAGCGGCGTGGAGAGCGACCACGGCAGTCCTCCGCTGGGCTCGCGGGACGAGATCGCGCCGGTCTCCGATCAAAACAGTTCCAGCGAGCTCGGATCGTCTATGAACTCCGATTTCAACTCCGAACCCTCCGTCGCCGTGTTGAGTGAAATAAACGGTGCGGAAAATAATCTGGAAGACACGGCTCTAAGGACTAACAATCGCGCGGATTATAACGAGCCGCTTGTCAATCCTAACATTAAATACGCTGTACCCCCGTTCGTTTGCAACGTTTACGACAATAATCTCGCGGTTACCGTTAACGTTAAGAACGTCGATGCCGAATCGATACGTTACAGAGCGCTCGGCGATAATGCGGGAATTCACATAGTTCTATCGTCAGTCGGAGCAGGATTTTTTCCCGTCTATTACTCGCTCTGTTTGAAGATGCAAGAAAACTCGATAGTTCCGAATTCCGTTACCGTCGAACCGTGGGATAACAATGTCGTTTTCACTATAGCTCTTAACGAAATGAACAAATTCTCCAGATATTACGTCGGACTGGACGAGGAGTTCATGGAAGCTAAGGATCTGCCATCGACGATATCACTCACCGACAAGTTCGAAGAGCTTATGGTAATTTTTATTTTGTTACTTTTTTCTCCATAGCAACAATCGATTCAAGGGCTTTGGAGGGTGTAAATTTTAACCCTTCAGTTTTGGAGTAATAAGGGTACTCCAGCATAAACATTGCATATGTATAAAAATCTTTTATTCGAGTTAACGCTCCTATATCGAAGGATAATGATTAATAACATTTATAGTCAAGACACTTATTTTTAAAAATTGCCACTTTATTTCAGGTGGAACGGCGACCAGAGTCCGACAAGACGATCGAAGTAATTGCCGAAGGCGAGGATATCGTCATCAACATCCAATCGAACAATCTCGATTCGGATGACGAGGAGGACCACGAGCCTTTGGATCGATCGTCGCGAAAAAAGGAGAGAAAACCTGGCTTGTCAAAGGCCCGATCGGTTTCCGAGAGCAGCGGCGACGAGTTACCGAGCAGCAACGCCAGTAGCGTGTCCAAGGGAATACTGAAGTCCCGACGGAGTACGTTCTCTCGTTCGGTATCCGAGTCCAGCATCGACGACACAACGGGACTCGTGTCATCGATAGACTTTCAATACGATTCGATCCACGACGTAAACTCCGAGTCCGACTGCTCGAGTTTCAAGAAGTCCGTGAGATTCAATGACGTCGTTTCTCGTCAGTTATACAGGTGTGTAAATTATCGTCGAAAATTTATTAAATCGATGCGACGTTTTAACATACTTTTGATGTTTTGATTTACAGATCGAACTCGAGTATACTCGGACAAAGAAAAAAGAACCAACGCAAGCTGCGTAACAAGAAGCGCGCCCACGAGCGTCGCATGAGCGAGAGTGAGAATTCCGAGACTGAAGATCGTGAAAAGTATCGTGTAAACTCGAAAGACGATACTTCCGAGCCGAAGAGTCACGACACGGTAAAGCCAATCCTTAATCGTGACAAACTTTCGGAACACAAGAAGACCGGTACAATAGAAATCGAGAAATTCCAGACTAACATTAACAATCATTCGCATAAAACGAAACGTAATACGAACGTAAGCGATGAAAACTCCGATAAAGTTCTTCCACAGGCGGACGAATGCCGCGTTAAAGACGCTGCTGGTACAGAGTTCAAGAACGATTTGATCTTCGACCTCGATATGTAGACTTCTAAAGTCGCACATCGAGGTGGTTATTGCATGTGATAAATATTTAGTCCATTAATTGGTAGGGATTTAGTATAATACACATATTGTAGCGTGTTTGCGATCTATAATCAAACGCGGGGCTCCATTTAACCGAACGTTAATGGACATTCAAGAAAAGGGTTTTATTTTCCGGTTAATCTCCATTAGGCACGTTCGAGTTTATCCACATAGTTTCGAAAACCTACGTTTTCTATAGGAGCGTAATAGAATTTACATTAATGAAATAATAACGGGCATCATCGACACTAGTAGATTAGAAATTAGGCGGTACTTTCCGTCGTTGCACAAGAGAGTTCAAACGCTCTGTTTTGTGTTCACTCGAGGAAAAAAAAATGCATTTTTGTAAATTATAATTAATTCACCCGAGTCACTCGGCGCGGATGTGCATATCACCGAGTGATGTGATCGACAATTTTTTACCACGGAAAAAAATATATAAATTATACACTAAAAATTTTACATTCGCGGAAACAAAAGATCTGTAGAATATTACGCTAATGAAAATGAAAAAAATTTATACTAAAATTGATCATCGATTTTTTATCACTGTTTATCGGTCGTGCATCACAACACACGGGGGAACCGCATTATTCACTCATTATACATGTATTAAACGGAGGAGTTTACATCATTGTTTAGGTCGCAAGACATTGTTCCGTTCATAATGTAAGAATAGATCGCATAAAGTGAAAATATGAAAAGTTCATCAGTTTCTTAAATATTCTTCCCAGAAATGGGGCCGCTCGATCCGTCCGTCTACCCTCTTCTCCGGAATGTGTTAACTTGTGGTTAATTGCGAACGATATTAATTACCATCGCGCTATCAAGCGAAAAGCATGTTCGACCTAGCTTCGCCGCGCAAGTAGTTATCAAACTCCATTACACAAGGATGTTACGTCGGTAGATCACCGTGGGAGGGCAATTATTTTGATTTTATTCGCTCGGCAATCGTGCTCGCGTGATCTAGGCCCTCAGGTTAAGTCGGCGCAATAGCTCACAACGGCTGTCGTGAGGGGGTGCATCGTCCGCTCGGCGATTTCTCGAACCCCCTCGGAGAGAGAGTCGACGCGACACCGAAAAGTGGAACAACCCGCTGCAAGCAGCTCTCGCGAGTTCGGGCTCGGCTCGGTAGATAGATGAGGACTTCGGAGTCGAAGCTCATCGATTCTCTCACCTGCCGGGAAGGTCGTTACACCCTTCGCGGCGCTCGCGCTATCGATATACAACGCCTCGCGATATCGAATATTTCGTCAATTACTCCAGTCAGCTGCGAAACACATCGAGAATTATTTCAGAAATATTTTCACCGAGCCGACGGTGTATTCCATTGGGCTCAGCTCTCCTTTGCGTTTGGAGCACATTGTTTCGCGCGAAACCGCTCTCTCTCTCTCTTTCTCCCTGTCTCTGCTCATGAGAATTTCAAAGGCATGTAGGCCAAGCCAAGTCAAAGGAGCGTACAAGCTTAACTATGATCAAAGATACGGAAAAGCTAAATAGCGGAAGCTGGATGAGAAGAATGCACGACATGGTTGACGAGGGTCTTTGTCTCCTACCGCGAAATTTAGTTACCCGAACGGATGTTTCGGTATACAATGAGCGAATAGTATTTTACGTTTAGAAGCCTCGATATTGTATTGCTAAGAAAGCGCGAAAAGGCTTCTAAAGTAATCTAGGGCACAAATATAACGGCCGTCGTTATAAAACAATCTATTCCGAAATTTTGATTAAATTCTATTTCAGCCAACATTACCGCAGCACAGATGTGCACTTAAAAAAAATCTGTGATCACGAAGTACAGAGAGGTAATATATATTTTGAACGGTGAATGTTTCAGCATCCCCGAGTTGGTACTTAGCTTTGTGAATAGCTGATCGATCCACTTTGATGCAGAAACATAACCGCCGTCTTTATGAAACCATCCACTCCGAAATTTTCATTAAATTCTATCTTGGCACAAATGTGGACTGTAGGGGAAAAAAAAGAAAAAAAATCTTTGATCAAGAAGTACAAAAACGTGATATTTATTTTGATCGGTGAACGTTCAAGCATTCCCGAGTTGGTGTTTTGCTTTGTCAATGGCTGATGGATGCGCTTTGAATTTGAATTGAATATGAAAAAAGGCCTTCGGGCAACTTCATCGTATCCGACGACAGGATTGGTCCGGGGGGGCTTTGAAGCTCTGAAGTCTGATGTCTGTTCGTCGCGTCTATCCCGTTTGAGATTGTTAGCCTGAGCGCGAACGTTGGGACGGACGGGTGTTGTGCCCGAGTTACGGAAATCCGGGGAATCTCATCGATCAAGCTCATATACTGACACAGCTCGGTCGGAGGTGAGCGCGAATGCCGTACTGTGTGTAAATCCGCATACACGGACTCTGCGTACCTCCGCCGATGTACATAAACCGTTTTGGTTAACGGAACCGTGCGTGTATTTAATTCAGAGGAGCTTGGTGAACGCCGGCTGGGACAGTTCAAAGGATTGTTCGGTCGTTTGCGTTGCTCGAACCGCTTGCGTCTCAGACCCACCGAAGTACGCCGCGGTGTAATTAAATGCGTGGGTAAACACATAGTCGAGTCCTCCAGGATTCCTCCAGTATTTGCATCCTTGGAGCTGACACGTTTCACAACGTCGCATACACATTCCTACGTCGTCTACGCGAAAAAGAGAGCGCCAAGTGCAGCCGAGCGTTCCGACGGAAGATTTTTTTATATTTCATGGCAATATCAGCAAAACAGTAGAGCGACGGCGCCCTCACAGCGCGTGTGTAACTATATGACACGCATGAAAGATTCTCTTTGCCTGGGACATATGAAGCGTCATACTTTTACCATCGCCTGGGTAGATCACAATTGCAGCACTATGCGACGAGAATTTTATACTATGCAGAATGCATCTTCGATGCACGTAATGTTCGTTTTGCCTACTCAAAAGAAAAATGCACTTTGAGAAAAAAAAAAAAAAAAATACTGCAAAATATCGGAATCGAGAAAAACGATGTTGTTACTCGAATACCCTATCTTGTGTATCTTCCCCCGCAGAACGCGACAAGCTCCCTGTGTTTTTCCGTAACGAAAAATCTACGCCGGAAGGGGAAGAAAAATAATTTCCGCTGTTTATTCCCACGATACAATGATCGTTTAGAAAATCGTCAGAATACTTCGAGACGGATGTTCGTAGAGAAAATTATTTCGGCCAGGCATATCGAGAGCACGTTTTCAAGTACCGGCGCATTCACCCAACGAATATCGAAAGATCCGACGCCCAGGCAGAGAGAGAAAAGCAGCCCGAGATCTCTGTACGATCGCGACTGAAGCGTGGCGGTCTCTACCGTGGATCTCCTTTTGTTTCGCTTTCACAGACGAAGGATTAATATCGACGGCTCTTCGCAAAGGCACACGAGTAGCGAAGGGCTGTGCATGCTCGGGCTATCTCTCGCATCGCCACTCGCAGTCGCTCGCAGTGCGGACCAGTCGGGGGAGCATTGTCCGGGTGTATGGAGAGCGTACGGTAAGAAGAAAAAAAAAAGAAGGAGGAAAAGAAAAAAGTGGCACTCGGTGCAACCGCGTACCAGGGGCCGCGGGCTGGTTCGTTGGCTGCTGGCTCGTGTACGCCGGGTACCGTCGGCGCCGCTCGTGGAGGGTGCAAGTAGGCAGACTGGCACCAGGTCGATAAGTCGTCCACCCCTTGCGAGCGTGCGGCTTTCTCCCTCGTTTGCTCGGGCGAGGGTTCAGCTCCGCGAATAAGGCCCCCGGAGCGTGGCTGCAGCGGCGGCGGGACACGAGTTTCACGTTTCCCCTTCGCCAGCGAATACTCCGCTGCACGCCCCAGGGCAGAAGTACCAGTGGCAAGAGAGCGCCGATTACGCGAGACACGACATCGGCAATGCGGCACCAGGAGAGTTATACCTCTATAGCAGTCGCGGGAGGGTTGTTACATGATCGTTCGCGGCTCGCTGCGAGTTCAAGCCCCCGGACCTCCCTCCCGCAACCAGGTGAAACACTGGACACGATATACCGAGCCCTACTCGCTCGGCACGACGAAACGGGGTTGCTGGCATTGCGGGGGCAGCGGTGTACCTGGCCTACGCTAACTGTTGCCATCGGGGAAGAGAGAAAGACCGCCACGGCTCCTTATTGCCAGTTCTGCTGCGGCACATGCGATGAAGTGTGCCCAATGAAAACGGGGTCAGTCGGGGAACAGGCGAACCTCTCCGAGCGCTCGCTCGGCGGGATCTTCGACCGATTAATCGCCCGAGCTGCACACACGAGGGAGTTAAATATGTCCTCGAATTCACCTCGATTCCACTTCCTCGTGTGTGTTGTGTATATATGTTTGTATTTCGAAATTATGAAGCTTCGGGCTGTTCGCCGTTGTTATACATCTCGACTTTTCGCAGGTGAATCATGTGGTAAGTCAGTTTAGGTCACGACCCGACTCTATTAGCGCCGATCGCCGTGGCGACCGTTTTCCTCCAAGCGGGTCACTGACGAGCGTGGACGTTGAGCCGAAGAGCGAGGAAATAATAGAATGCTCCGAATAAGCTCTCGGGTCACTGAAATGAGGTAAAATTTATCGATCGGTACAATTAAACGCGTCGAAAAAGTTCGATCCAATGTACCGACCGTTAATTTTTACTCAGACTTCTGTATTAAATTTCATCCGCGGTGCATGCATGAAAGCATCGTATATCGTATTAAAAATTTCGCGAGCAATTTTTTTTTTTTTTTTTTTTTAGTACGACGTTAAATGATAATTGATTGTATTTTACCGTATGAATTTTAATAATTATTTTCCCGAGAAAACGACGGCGTGACCTGCACCCGAAGCGTGACCTCGGTCCATCCAGTGCATGGCAACAGAGTGAAATACGATTCTCGGTTCTTGGAGTAAACAGTTCTCGAAAATCTGTATTTTCTTTCAGTTAAACGAGCTATTGATGTTTCGTCTAATTATCCTTTTCCCGCGAATGATTACAACATCCGGTCGGGCTTCTTTTAGGAAAAAAATTGTTGATATATAAAATCGTTTCCGCGAGATAAACTAGGGTACGAAGAGAAACAGCCGGAAACTTATAGTATACCCAGCCTCCGTCCGTGAAGACCCGCGGGGCAGGTTTACCCGAGATCAAAGAGATTTCTCGGACATTTATACACTTCGATAATTTATACCTCGGTAACCTTGACGCGTTTAAGTGGGTACTTCCTGGGAGCGCCAGGCAGGAATACCTCCTTGACTTTGTTGTTGATAACGTGGGCCGCGAATTGCATTTTTTTTTATTATCGAATATCCATCGCGTCGGACGTGCGAACACGTCTGCGATAATGATCGATGGGAATTCAATTCGAAACACTTGTGTTCTTTCCAATCGGCGACATCCGAGTCTCTCTCGGTATTTATTCGTCTGCAGCTAGTCGTGACGCGAATGAAGCTTTATTGGCTCGTTGGAATTCCACAAGAGTCGCCTACGAACTATCTCGAGCGCTCGAAAGCAGAAGGCTTATCCCACATGGTTTTACGTGTTAAGTGGCAACGGACGCGTCATTCTGTTTTATTTTTTTTTCAATAAAAACCAACAGCAGCAATAATGAAAATCAATAAAATTATGACGATGTTGATGATAATATTGAGAGAAGATATTAATAAAACTGAATATTCTATAAACCGCGTAAACACCACAGGAATGGTATCGGAGTGACCGAAATATTTGCACGCCAGCGACCAGGGTGTCGTTACAGGCTGCACACGTCACGCGAACCATTGATCGCATCAGATTAGCAGCGCAGCTATATAGAATGCAGATTAATTTATTGTCCATATTCGATGCGGAAAACCGCAAACGCGAAGGTCGACGATATTTGCGGAATACAGTGGATAAATAAATTGATACTGGCTCAATCATGCGTCGGACATATGTTCTCACTGGTGCAGTAAAATTGAACGAATATATTTGGAGTTACGAGTAATTTTTCTCCCTCAATTATGTGAAAAGCTCTCGTTCCTCAATGACGATTCATCGACATCTGTGTGATAATTGCGAAGTTTGTTGAAATCTGCATTTCACTAGTTTTCGATCGATCGTGCAAAATTGCAGCCTCCCGGCGCTTGAATGTTCCATTATCAAAACCTTCATGCGGTCAAACCATCGCACAAATTTTAATGAACCCGGTGAAAAGTTTTCCAGATATAGCTGCTGCTCGCAGCTGCGGCACCGCTACCCACACGGAAAGGAGAATATACCTTGAAATCCATATACGCAAAATATATCCGGCATATCAAACTTTTTGGGGTTTATACAGCAGACACATTCTATATATATATGAAATATAATTCTGATATACTTTTGAATAAGGTGAAGGGCCCAATTACTGACCACCTCAGCTCCGCATGGCATTGAAAATGAAAGAAGATTGTTAAAAATAGTGGAGGTATTGAAATAACTGGCATTGCAGGAACATGTAGAGTCTCAATGAACTAAAATAAGTATTACCTTATTATTTTTGAGCATTTTTTAAAAGAATAAACTCGAAATATGCGCGCTGTTTTATAAATGAAATAATTTTGTCATATAGCCCATATAGTGACCTATCTAAGGGCTAATCACTGACGTATGCCGTCTTGCATCCATCTCCGATGAGTGACCAAACATAACTCATCAAGGTTGACTGAAATATGCGGACAGTTATAGGAACAGATGGCGTCTTTATAGACTTAATCCTGACCTCCGTATTTTCCGGCATAATTGTAATTTCTCATCCTTTTCTCGCGCACTACTGTTTAAATTGACCCTTAACGAAAATTAACGAACCGTAATTGGGCCACGGTCAATAATTGGGACGTTCACCTTATGTATATAGTGAGACATATATGCCTGATACATAACTTTTTTGGGAAAATATATTACACATATTTACTATATCTAAGTATATAGATATGTAAAGGTATATATATATTTTTGTGCGGCTTCCCAATGCGCAGCCGAGTTTCGGCCTCGAAACCCTCCGCTAATGACGTATTAGCGAGAAGCAATCAACGCAATAAATTGACTTTGCAAATCGACTCGATTAATTACACAAAATAAAATCCAATATTGATTGGGTCATTCACATATTTCCATTCATACGCCAATTATCGATAATTATGAATAAAACGCCGTGACTTTGTTTTTGCTATTGAAAAATTATCGTACCCCAATACGTCAAAATTCGCTCAAAGGCTCGACATTTTTTGCTCGTGTATTGGACGGATAGTAATCGAACCTTCGTACCTAGGAAAACAAAAAGATCTCCCTGAACGATGTTTACTGAAAAAAATTTAGGATCCTACGAAGATAGAGAACTAAGCTGTAAGCAAAGATTCCAGGTCTAATGGCGAGATTCAAGAACTTGAACGGCTTTTTCGTCGGATGCCGGTCGATTGGAGGCTGCCTCTTAGCATTTTCCTCCCCCTTCACGCTCCCACAACCTTCTTTACGGCTTTTACGAACGATAAGCGTCTTGTTTTTCTTTACAGTTGGGGAGAAAAAAATCTCTCACCGGAACCCTCTCAGCCTTGGTTCAATTTCTTTTTTATTGATACTGCGAATAGGCTTTTCTGTATTCCACGACTTATAATCCAAAAAAGCGTGCAATAAAAAATGTTTGTCGGTCGATGGAAGAATATGCAGGTCGATTGGGCTTACAGGTACGATATAGGGTAAAAGTGGTGAATATGGCCCACCTCGATTAACACGTAAATCAATGATATATGGACCGGTCCATATTCCCCACTTGTACCCTATCGTGAATCATCGAATATCCCTTGTATGATACATTTTCCATACGAATCGTTACTCGTGTTCAAATTCGCGAATAACATCGACGACCCAGTTTCCGCGTTACAATCATCAAACTGGACAAACCTCGCAACCCTGTCTCGATTTTACACGAAGCTGTCTGTTTTTAACCATTATGCTTTTTTTCATTTCTATATCCTTCGCTTTGGCTCGTTTTTTTTTTTTTTTTTTTTAGCACCCGACGCGCTATCAGAGACGATCGTAATGGGTAGCGAGGTATGTACATGCACGCAGTTCGACGAAACGGGTCTATGGAGAAGCGTATGCTGATAGCGGCGTACTGAGTACAGCTCTGACTGTATCGTGTCTACTATGTTATGGTATGCTCCATCTCATCCTCTCGGTCTCTCTTTCCCCCTGTTCACTCTCCAGGACCAGCGGCCCAGAGTGCCGAGCACTCGGCGGGCTAGAGAGTCGTGTATCGATTATATGGACCGCGAGCTTTGTGAACACCCCCCCCCCCCCTCCCCCTGTTTGGTACACCAGAGATGCCTGGATAACCCACTGACACTGAAACTAACCCAGGCAAGGAACGGCCCTTTGCAGCCGTGACAAAGTTATTGTAACTGGTTCGCCCATCACTGTGCGGTGCGGTCTAATCACGCGAAGTCAGGCGACCCGGAACCATTGTGAATCTCATCCGTCACCCACGATGGACAGAATCGATACAGGAATTAAAAAGATAATTGAACGTTTCGTCGATTTCCGGCTAACGAAAATCTTATCCCGGTTACTGAACCTCGGAAGCCCGGAAGCTCGAGGTGAATTATTCAGGAATGATTCTATCTATAGAACAATCGTTCAATAATTCAAATTCTTCCCACTCATCTCGAGACTCTCGCGGGCAATAGCATTCGTTGTATTTCGTAACGAGTAGTGATGTAGAGACTGCAGCTGAAAATTTAGCAGAGTCTAGACAGCTTTGCGTTTTGAAGCCGTTACATCGTAAGCTTGTGGCTTAGAGCCACGAGGCTCCGCCAGCTGTCGCATCGCTGAGAAACAATTCATAAAAAAAAAACAGACACGCATTATATAACTATAAAGCATTGAGGATTAAAAGCGAGCAGAGAAATTTTATTTAAAAATGTGGTGTTGAGAGCGTGGCAATACATTCGGGGGTAATTGAGACGAATAGAGCTCACGTGTGGCTAAAAATAGGAAGTGGTCAACGAAATTACAGCTGTGAAGCTGTTGAGTACCGTGCGTTAGTTTTGCTAGCTTTCGGTCTCAAACTTCTCCGGGATATTGAGTTCCTCGAGTGACTGCTGCTCCGAATGGACAGTAGTTTTACCCAAGAGCTGCAGTCCCTCAAATCAATAGATAAAATTCACTTTTCGATGAGTTGTACAAGGCAAATAATAATAATAATAATAATAAATATGACTATTATTAATTTACTTATATATATTATTAGGGTAAGCCGGGTGATATGGCCATGATTTTTGTAAGCAATAAAAATTGGAGGCTTAACGTAAAGAAACTTAAAATTTTGGTCGTAACCAACTCTAGAAACATCAAACTGAAGTAAATCACTCAGAACTTTCGATATTGTCGATTATTTAATTGCAGGTCCATAAATAAATATTTGCGCTCGGTCATATCACCCTGACTTACCCCATTATTAATAACTTTAATGATAATAATAACAATAACAAATATTATTAATATTATTATAAATGATTAATGATAGTTCATGACTTCATGAGATACTAGTCCAACTTTACTTCAAACCGGAAGTAGTTGTCATAGAAGTTCAAATTATTGGAATATTGACAACATCTACGTATATTTCACGGTAATAACAACGATATCTCTAGCTACCCGAGTTTGTCAACTCGAGCGTTCTTCAGCCCTAAGACTTTTTATTTCTAACGTTCGGCCTCCTTCCGCGCACGAACCCCCCTTTAATCGAAGCCTCTCGTCCCGTATCCCACACACACACACACGGTCGCGCGCGCGCGCGCAAAGTCCGCCCAGCAAAACCGAACAAAGCTCCGGGGGGAGCTTTCAGCGATTATGGGATTTATACCATAACTGAAATTGCCGGAATCCATTTACGAGGGAACGCATACGCTCCCATTCGCGCGCGGCTAGCGATAGTCGTCGTTTTGCGCTCTGTTATACGTTCCGGAATGCGGATTCGTGCGAAATCTGGAACACCCACAATCGTCACCGAGAGCGGAAAGGAAGAAAGGCGGGCGTGCGTGTGAGAGGAGCTCTTGCAAAAAGTCGTCGGGAAAAATTCTACTGCCGCTCGGTAACCCAGCAACACACGCCCCTTTGGACCTGAGGAAAACTGGTCCAACGCAACGCTGGCCCCTTGCACGACTTTTGACCGATAGCCCGACCGTCAGATTCAGCCTCGGTGACGTAAATATCAGGCAAAAAAAAACGAGAAAAAAGAAGAAATGAACATCGACTATGCTCGGTATATTTGGACGAACGCATATGGAATCATCGGGGTGGACGCTTCGATGGGGTATAACAGAAAATCTGTGACGTGCTCGACATACTTTTCCGGAAGAAAACAAAAAAAAACATACTGTAATAAATTTAACACGCGAGATTAACTTGGTTGTTCGGCAATAAAAGCCGGAGCGTATGTCGACACGGCGGTGTCGTCGGCGCCGAACATCAGTTAGAAGGTTGTCGTGAGATATGCTCAGCTGGCACTGAAATACGCGACAAGATAACAGTGAAGAGTCGAGAGAAGTTGTCGCAAGAATTTTTCGTCGCGCTATAGGTCGACCAGTCGCCTGGACGAAACGGCGCGCACGTCTGTATCTCCGTTCTGAAGTTTCGCGAGTATTCGTCAGGATATTACCACTAGAGCGGTTCTAGCGTGAGAATATATATGCGCGCCAAGGGGGAGACAGAGAGAGAGAGAGCCATCGAAACGTTTTTCGCGCGATCTATATCTGTAACGACTACACGTTAAGCGTGCTCTGTGCTTCACGATGGGCTGGCACGCGAGGTGCAGTCATCGACCCCCTTCGGCGCGGGTTACACAATACGCTCCCGATGAGAAACTGACCTACGCCAACTTATATTCATTCAATATGCAAGTGTAGCGTGTTCGAGGGGTCCGAATCGTATGTTTTAGGGTCGAGCGTGAATTTCTGATCAACTGTGGAAGGATTATAAAAGAAAATGGAACGAGCAAAAAAAATCCAGCGTATTCTCGAATTGCAAAAAAAATCGACCCGAGAATGTCCAAAGCAGAAGTTCGAAAGGTATTTTCATCAAAGAATAGTCGGCACATCGGCAAAGCACAGGTATATGCTTCGATCGTTAAACTTTTCCATCAGCGAATACTCGGTCTAATTTAATGTATGTATGAAAAATCAGAAATAGACTCGTTCACGTCGGTCGGGTTTGTTCGTAGGGAAGAGAAACTGCGGGCGTTGATAGGATCGTAAAAATTCACCGTTGTATCGTGCAAATGATCGATTTAATTCAACTGCGTGATCGAGTGAAATACACGCGGTACACGTCGGTTCTTTTATGGGAGGAAACGATGGAGAATCCCAGGGTTTATTGTCCGCGGTGACGAGCCAGGCCGGGAATGAAGTATCGTGATAAATCGATCATTGTCTGGGACGCGTTTCCCGAATGACGTATTACGCTCCTTATCTGCGTGCTATTCGCGCATGCCGCGCTGCACATGCAGATGTATGCGCTACTTCTATCTCACGGAATGAGCTTCCCACGAGTTCCGTAGTCAAATGCATTTGTGAAAGAGCATTTGACAAACGTACGTCCCGCATAGTATTATTTAGCCAAGTTTCTTCGATGATAAATGGCTTACTGCCTCGGCAAGTTCTCGCAAAATTTACTGCTAATCGTCGATACAGCTGTAGCACAATACCATATAGGGTAGAGCGGGGCAAAATGGGGCAACGGGGCAAAACGGATTTTTTGGGCAAAACGTCATTTTCCAATAATTTTTGGATGCCCCAATTCGCCCTATCGGATACATCAGGCTTTTCTGCCCAGTTCTGCCACCTTGTCCGATCCAAAAATGATTGGAAAATTTAGTTTTGCCCAAAAACCTCGTTTTGTCCCGTTGCCCCATTTTGCCCCGCTCTCCCCTACCTTCAAACACGAAATTAGAGTACTGCTTCAGTTACGAGTTAGCTGATTGTCTACGAAAATTACTTTGGCTAGAGGTAGTTCGTAGAAGAAACTTTCGGCGACGGAGTGAAGTCGTCACACACACGCCAACTTTCGAAATAATTAGGATGATTAATGAACTTGCGTAATCTGTATGTCGGGACATTCAAAATAATTGTGGACTTTGCTATGGTATTCGAGCTACAGCGCGACACACGCGACGTGGCGGTGCGGTCGGAACAAACTTTGGATAAACTAATTATTTGCCTTATTTGAATCGAACGAGAACCCGGTGGATTTACCGTCGTCACCGTCTTGAATTTTCACGTTTCTGTAGCGAAGACATTTCCAAAGAAACTTCACGAAAGAGTGAAAGAGATACAATTGATTTAAATTATCATTTTATTGAAAATCGAAGTCTATACTCATACGATTATTATATAAAACGGGCGCTCGACGGCGTTACCGAGAATTTCGTTTCCCGTATCCATAATATATATAGCAAAGTAGCACGGTAGGTTATATAAACCAACTCGGAAAATCCTTGCGGCTTCCGCGAGTTGGCGATTGCCAATAGCGATTCAGGTCCCCCGACATGGTCTCGTTGTGTTTCTTGATAACTCTGCGGCAAGTTCGCCAATCCTCTCTGGAGGCTTTAATTACTATTGCAAGATAATACGTCGCTCGGTCGCCGCCGGCTCTCAAACTATTATTGCACGAAATATTACATGAAAACAAAGTTGAATAAAAGAAAAACAGTGGGAACCTTAAGAGCGACGGAAGACACCGCGCGCCGCGAGCGGCGAGAAAATAAGATTCGTTAAAATAGCCATAAGCCGAGACGCGTGGGTGCGGGATATAAAAAGCGTGGAAAATGAGAATCCACGAGTAGCGTGAGGCGAGCGTCGAAGGGCGAGTGAGAAGAAAAAAAAAATCGTATCGGAATAATACACAAACGCGCGCAATAAAGCTCCGGGGCTCGTAATCGATGAGATTGCTTCGACCGACTGGGCACCAGTTTTAGTGACAAAACGTGTTTGTTTCACTTTTTTTTTTTGTAAAAAGCTAGCACGCGTGTCTTCTAACCGCTCGGATTTTGTGTGGCTCGCGGCAAAGTGCGTAAATATCATAACAGCGGACCAGTGGATACGGGCAGTATCGGCCAGACACGAAAGCTTTCCTCGTCGATGTAGCGAGCGGCAGCGAGACTGCCCACGCACGCGGTAAATACGTCGCATGGCCAATATCTCGTGGAACAAATCCTCTGGCTGCCAGCAGCTATAGACGATGGTCGGTTAACCGTACGTAGTAATTGCGTACGGCGCACATCAGAAAGGGGTGGCGTTGCGGCCCTCGGGGCGGAACGGACGAGCTGCAGAAATTCCGCGGTTTACTACGAACATACAATCATATAACGGCAACCGTGAGTGCTTGGGCGTATAACCGCGAGATGGTTTCGCTTAGTTAATAGTCACACTGACGATCGTTTCGCCGTACCGTGTGCATCGGCTGTATCTAAACTATACTACGTGGTAATGTATCTCTGGAAACCCCGGTGCTTCGAGGCTTGACGGACAGCGAGATGAACCGCGCGTATACTACGCGATGGACCACAGGTGCCGATGCCTCGAGTTATTTCGACAACCGGTGTGTCTAATGTTGCATACTATTTACACAAGAAAATCGCGACGATGAGTGATCGTTGGGCCCGAAGCGATGATGCTTTATTTAAACGTCGCTGACGGTGCGTTTGCGATAAATAGGGTGCGCTTCGTGTTCCATATTTTGTATACTTTTTTCTTTCTCTCGTACTTTTGAGAAAAGAAAATGAAGATTTATTCGATATGAATATTCATATTTTAAACTTGAATAAAAATTGTGAAAGAAAATTTTATGGAAGCTGATGGAGCAGTCCGCGAGTTTTATCTGTCTCATACACGAGTGACTTTTGATTTTCCGTGCCATGAGGTGAATCATCGATGTATCAAGGAAAATCGTCTACGCCGAACCAACTCCGAAAGTCGAGATTTCTCGGAGAATCCCTCGATCTCCCTTCAGTGACTGCAGGAACGAGGGTCGAACACGCAGATACAACTACCCGTCTATGCAGAAGATGACGAGGCGAAACGGTCGCGTGTCTTCCACTTCGGACGAGACCTTTTTGAGGTGCCTCGAAAAATTTGTGAAAAATAGTCCCTTTTGCCCTATTTGGCCGGTTTCCCTTACGCACGCTATCAGTCATTGCCACATCTTATACCAAAATTGCGTTGGACCAAAATCGTCTGCATCTCTCGAATACGCTCGATGATTTTTTTTTTACATTTTCAACCCTCATCCCTCCGTGTGATAAAAATAGCATAAAGTGAGAGTGGGTGAGAGAGGTTTTTCCGTTGAAATATATGGATCTCTAAGAACCGCAAGCCCCCCTGTTGCGTACACGAGCGCACGCGTGTACCGTACGCTGTGTAAAAGCTCTGGCGGTAATGCCACTGCTGGCTACCGTTGTGCGCGTGTCACGATTGCTAAGGGAAAGAGAGGCAAGTGGTACGTAAGCGTGGTACGTACTACTTCGTCGCTGGTTACTCAGCCCCGACGTTATCCGATGGTATAGCCGCGGTCCTTGTGCTAGGTGAGAGTGAGAGTATATGTATGACCGTTTCGTACCGCGGACGGTTTCCCACATGTTGCTCTTGGCTCGCGGAGCGCAAGTCCGCCACCAGGAGAGCCCGGGCCATCAGGATAGAGACAATCTCTCCCCTCGGTTTCGTTAGTTACGCGGATGCCATCGTACGGTACGCGCGTGCTGTCACGATCCCGCCGATCGGCAATATCAATTTTACGCTGAAACGATCAATCTTCGGTTAGCTTCGTTATTTTTTTTGTGTCTTTCATTTTTCGCTGTCGCAAGCGGACCGTAACGAGTTTTCGTTTTGTTTGTTATTCGTGCACGTGAAGACGAGGGTGAAGAGTGATTGATAAATTATTTCAGTTATAAGAACGAGGAGAACAACAACAAAAAAACCGAGGAACTGGGATCTATAATGATTGACGGAGGATCGTGGACGATCGCGAGAATGCTCGTGCACTGAATCGGTTGCTCGTTCCGTAAGGTTCGTCGATACGTTATTTCAATATTAATATCGGCGTCGGTAAATTTAGTTACTGTCTGAAAATATTTGTACAGCCAGCGGCGAGTGTTAATTTCGCCGCAGTTAATTTGCCACTATTTATAGGGTTGTCGATATCGGACAGATTAGGGGCAGCTATTTCGATATCAATTCGATGCACCCGAGCTAGATGGATAGATGAATTTGTTGCAAATTCATCGTCAGCCTCTCATCATATTAGATGAAGCTTTATGAAATCAGGCTAATATAATGTATCGTCGGCAAATTGTGGTGGGGGCGTCGAGCCTGCCGAGAGATAATTTAATAATTTAATGACGTTCGATCAAGAGAGATTATAACTATAAACGCGAATGGTCGATGTACATGCGTCATACTCATGTGTGGATAATTCTCGTGACACGAGAAATTTGTCGAGTACAAGAAAATCGAATAAACAAATTCGGGGCGGAAGTTAAAGTTTGCGGTTTGGTGTTTGACCGCGTTATGTCCATAATTGTCACATCCACCTACGTACTCTGTACTCACCGGTAAAAATTTTCCAAAATTTAATCGGGGTCTCGTCTGCTCCGTAACTGCCCTTTTTCGCGAAAATTGTTCGTACTTTATGTAACGCTTCGTAATTTATTCATAGGGTATGTAGTTCATAATATCATATAAGCATATCGTTATCGCAGTGCGGAGGTCGCTTCAACTTTGCAACGAAATTGGGGATTAAAATCGTGAATTTGAGAAAGGTCACTCTGGGAAGTCTTAATTTTCCATGGGTCGACGTCGACGACGACGGCATATCTCGTCGTTCGCGCAGTCTACAGCTGACAATGCCACAGGCTTTTTTTATAAACGTGATGCGAGATGTATTTTAATTACGCAATCCTCGCGACCAACCTCACTACGACCGTTCCGCCTCGTCCTTGTTATAAAGCGAGCTTTATTAAATTTATTCCAGTAGGTGATAAAAAAATAAAAATAAAGATGAGCATCAATTTAAATATATTCGTATACTGAATAAAAAAAAGAAATGTGATAATTTTTTTTATTTATCACAAAGGCCTCGAAGGTTACTCCGTCCATTTATCTTTGATAGTATGCTCGACGTTTGATAAATTTTATTAATCATCGTAACTCGTACGTAACGTTGTGTAAAATAAGACCGTTGGGCGAATAGCGTATTTGAAAATTTTCCATTAGCAGCCGCCCGAGGTAAATAACGAAGTAGGAAAATAGCGCAGTTCGAGCCTTAGAGAGTAATAACCTACGAGCTCTTATACAGGTACAGACCGAGGGTAATTTTCATATTGCGTGCAAGTGGAATTTACAAATGCGGCGAGATATGCGAGAGAGCATCAGCCGCGAGTAAGGTTGAATCGAGGCGTATGTATACTTCGCTTGGCAAACGCTCATACCGAGCGCTATATATACGTATAAAGTACATCCGGCAAAGTTTGTCGCAAACTTTCGTTGACGGTTAAAGTTAACGAAACTTTTCGAAGTTGATACCGGGCGTATAGAAACGAGGATGAGACGGGGACACGGCGAGGACACAAGGTTGATTCCCAAAAGCCACGTGATACGAATAACTTAAGGAAACTCCGATCTAGCAAGGGTACCGTAATAGAAAATCCCTCGTGCCCTTCATCCTTATATCTCGTAGCGAAAGGAAGATACAACCCCTCGGGATGAGCATGTGTATTCCAGCCTGAGGTGTTTTTCCATTCTCGAGACCATCGAGAAGATTAAGGCCACCGTAGCAATATGTATTCAATTAATGTTGTTATTTAACCGCGGCTACGAGCGACCCGTCGGCCAATTTGTAAGGTGAAGAATAATATGCGTACTCCTACATCTTCATTTTGACGTTTCGGCCAAATTGCTGACCGTCGTCAGAAATTTATTCGTTCCTATAATTTCATGTCTTAGGCAAATATTATTCTAAACAGGTTTGTTTTTATACAATATTGCCATTCGATCTGTCATTTATCTATAAAATTCTTATCCGTGGAAATTTGGCAAGCTCACCTTTGTTATTTGTTGCTAAAAGTCTATTGTGCTCTAGTATTTTTTTCCCCCTCGGGTATTTGTTAGGTTAAGCCTATGTTTTCCTGTACTGCAGAGATGGTTGTTTCTTCAAGTTAATACATTATTTTTTCTTTGATTTAAATGCATTGATTAAATTAAGTGTTCAATCAATTCGCAATACGCTGCTGGATATACTACTTGTGCACCTGCGCCGAGAAGTCCACGTCACAGACTACTGAATGACCGCTAACACTTATTAGCTATTTATAAAATCGCACGAAGGAGTTGACACGTTTTCAACGTGTAACCTTGTTCCGGATTTCTTTATAGTCTCAACGAGCTTGCGAATCTCTCTCAAGTACATTTATTTCGACAGCATCCAGAGAAATAGCTCCTATCCTCGAGGAATTTGTCACGCAAAATTGTTGGCTCGTTAACAGAATATTCCGCAAGCGTTTGTATCCTACACGGCGCAAAAAGTAACATATCCTATGCCGTCTCGGATATATATTTAAAATAGTACAACGGTCAAAGACCCAGTGAAATTTCGCAAGCGTGAACGCCCGTGGCACGTTCATTCTTCAATGCCCAATGTGCCACATCTGCTACTTTGGCGAAACAGCTACATAAAAAAACCATTTTATTCAAAGGCTCCGGAAAAATTTGGCACAATTTCGTCATAAACTTTGTTTAATTCGGGTGTTGAAAACACGGATGTTCAACATAGACTTTTTATCGACAATTTTTATTCGGAAAAGTCTACCTAATGTAAAATACAAGACGCAGATATTATAAGTTGTAAACTTCCTTTCTGTAAATATTAATAGTAATAATAATAATAATAAAAGTGTCGAGCTATTGAGGAAATTTGTTTTGTTCGAGAGGAAATAGTGAAGGGTCAACCGTATACCATCTGGGCGACTAGGGATTCGGTGGCTGCGGTCAATTGAGCTAATCCAGTTATGCGTTTAATTAAATAATAATTAAAGCGCGTCGTCACCGCCAGGTTTGATTAGCGGGATGGGCAAGGAGCCCATCCCGCTTCCGGTATTCTCTCATCCGGGCTAACGTCGCGTCTACGGCACGCCAATAGCAAGCGCACGGCGGAGATCTCTAAATTCGCCCGTTAATTTATATCACAGAACAGAGAATGAAGAGAGGCGAGTTTGCCGTCCAACTGAGCTTCGACTGTTTTCCAATTATCTTTGTAGGAGTAACCCGCTCGACCATTCGTTTATCGTACTCTGAAAGTCAATTCTCTCGAGATCTTCATTCCCAAGTTTTGAGCCACAACGTCAACGAATTTAATCGAAAAGCTATTAATTCGACAGACAATTCCTTTTGCTTTCTCTCAAATATTGTCATATTACAGATAAGCTTCAAAACTGTCGCTGGATAAAAAAATATCTACTTTTATCGCAATCTAAGGTATAAAAGAAATTCACATTTTTGAGGCTCAAAGATCACGTAGCCTTTCAACGGAAAGCTTTTTCCCCCGTCGTCGGTGACCGGCGACTCGTAACGTTTATATCTTTATAGCGTAATATTCTCTACCTACGGGATTCACCACGGGCTTCTTATCGTCTTGGCATATTTTTGGTATCTATAAGAATTCCGCTTTTTCCTCTGAAACTTATCGCCGAGAAACTAACGACGTTTCATCAAAAGTACATCGCGTGTCTTTGAGGCTCTATGAAGGTAATATTGCACACAATTGAATAACCTGAATTGACAACTATCTCGTGCTGACAGAGCTGTATCAAAAGACGCCGCAGCGTTTCGACGCCAATATATACAGTTACGTAGATTTCAGCAAAACACTCGTTCGAACCGTTTTTCCCTCGCGCCGTACTTTCCTCCAATTAATTTTTTATTTTATTCTTGTCTTCTCGCAGACCCTAATTCACAATTTCTGTTATTTATGATTGCCCAGTCGACGGGTGAGAAGGGCGGGCGAAATTTCGTAGGGTATTGTGTGCTCATTTGCGGATGAAGCCCCTTACCCTTATTCGGGACAATTGGCCAATTCTTTTTCCCCGGATTACATCGTGTATTCATTCGGCGACCGCGTAGCTTTTTTTATTTTGCACTCGTCCGTTTTCTCGGTCGGCGATCGCGTAGCTTTTTTTATTTTGCACTCGTCCCTTTTCTCGGTGGGCGAACGCTATTCGAACTTTTGCCACGTGTCTCGCGGAGCTTGGGACCGTTGTGAGATACGGGAGGTCGTCGTGTATGGGAGGACGGAATAGAAAAAACATGCGCACAAGCGAAAGGGACAATAGCACAGCGCTTTAAAAGCTCATCCCGTTCAAGCATGAGCTCTAATTTTGTTCAACTACGAAAAAAACCGTTATCCTCATCTCGTTTTAACGCGCTGCCTGGTACGAATGCACAGCGCAGGTAGTATGCAACAAGCTTGAAATTGAAGCCGCTTCTAAAGCCCGGCGAGAGAAAGAGGGAGAGGCAGCTTTGGTCGTTAAGCTCTTCACGATTAGTGTGACTTTCAGAAATATCAGCTGATTTTCCTAGCTTTACAACTTGCATCAGGTATATTAAAAGCGTATTGTTGCGTAATACCATGCCGGCAAAGAAAAATTAAGTCTCGGGTCCGCAAGCGTTACGCGTTAATGTCATTTACCCGAGATAAATTCTCCTCGAGGTAAGAAGAAACACATCTGCCTCGGCAACGCTAAGCCGCAGCCGCCATCCCTCGTAATGCCTTACTTGCGCCCCCCTCTTTCGCTCGAAAAACGAGATACGTCGTCTGCTGACTCACTCGCGATTAATCATCCACCCGATACGCGAAACTTTTTTTTATTTCCACCTCGTCATCGAAATATTGCAAAGCTCCTCTCGACGCGTCTGCGCAGGCAACAATCACTTAGTGTCTCGAATAATGAAGGGGACGAACAAAAAAATTGTTATTTGTATGCGTCATGAAAATTGGATTTTGTACGCCAAATACGAGTGTACTTTGGAATTGTATTTGACCTGTTTCAGCGCCGTTTTAACTCCGCGCCGCAACCGAGGGATTAACGAAATTGTTTTTATCTCGATATCGTTGCGAAAATCAATTCACCGAATGTGTACTCGATAAGTAATCCTCTTTTCTCGATGAAAGGTAATGGATGGCAGGATTTTATCGATACATACTATCCGTGCTTTCAACATAATAACTTCGCGAATGTATGTTCGGGCAATAAAAATGTCGACAAAAAAAAATTGTACCCGGACAGGTAATTCGAGAGGACAGTTGTGCATCGTGAAAATGTATAGGCAATTATAATCCGCAACGAGCAAGTGCATCGGATTTATTCCAACAACTCCGCAATCGCAAGAATTGTGTGAATTCTCAATATTCCAATATGCGAAAATTCACGCGTTTCTTGTAATGATCCAACCTTCGAAACATCGCCGCTTAACGAAAGATCCGATAGATAAATCTAAAAATAATTAAACTGTTAATTGTCTTCCGTTGTTCCGTGTAACACGACGCGCACATGTGTGTTATCGAACGAGAATCAGTGAACTTCTCGTGCACTCGACGGGACGATTAAGGGCCCCGGTAAAACGTGCTACAGGAATAGAGAGATATCTTTTTTATAAATATAAAAGCCGTATATACGGGGGGGGGGGCGTGCGATAGACTGGAAGGAAGCTCACCCTTATCAACGCTTCCTGCAATCGCCCTCGTCGGCGGCAACTCACGCGCACCGGTTCGAGATACCGTAGAGGCCATTATTCATAGCCATCGCGTACATTCGCTCATTGATTATCATCGATTATTGTAAATTCACTGCGTGACATTCGATGCTATAAAAGCATAGTGGTTATTCCGGACGACAATTATTTTGCAACTCATTGCGCAGGTTTCTTCTGTTATAAATTTTACATAAGAGCCTTCGTTGAAAAAATGTTATAAATCGTTTAAATTGTGTTTCAGAACCGGAAGCCGGAAGGCTCGGCGGGGCGGCCCCAATGGGAGCCAGGAAGGGCCTCCTCGCCCCCCAAAATACTTTCCTAGACACCATCGCAACGCGCTTCGATGGAACCCGTAAGTAAAAAAAAAAAACTCCTTTCACACCATTAAAGAACAACTGTTAAATACCCCAGGATTAAAACATTTAAGATGGCCCAAGTTACTACATTTCTCCCTGACAAGCGAGTACACGTAGTTAAAGACATGTGAAAAGCTGCACTTGGTAACAAATGCCTCTGAATAGCTCAGCTCACCCACTTATGTGCCGAGGATTTAACCGTACTACGGCGCATCAGCTGCGCATAAGCTTTCACCATGAATGCCCTCAAGGCAGCAATAATAATAATATGCTGGAGTCGCTGTAATACGTGTATGACACCGCAAGATTGTTTACCACCATCTTGAAGATTGTACTACAGTAGAATCTCTCAAAAGTCAAGAATTTTAAATATTTTCACTCCCGCCATGTCGATTGACCTTAAGGCTTATTTTTAAATCAAGGCCGCAGTAACCCTTCACATTGAATTGTAGAAGGGTCGCTTGATCCTTTGGACTGTTCAGCCGTTTTACCGTAGACCCAGAAAATTCGATCTCGTCCCTTCGAAATTTTCTCTCCCTCCGCCGTCCATCCCCGTTTCAATATCGCCCATCACAGCGGTGACTATGTCTCTATCCCCATCGGCTGGATAGCGTCACGGTGAGCGTCATCTCATCAGCACAACACTACTGCACGGTCAACACTTAATCTCCTAACTAGTGTCGTAGAGTGCGCCCGGCGGGCGCATCAACGCCCGGCGTCCGGAAACTTGTAAAACGTTCCTCTAGCTTCTGCTATGACTTCGCCCTATAGATCGAAGACGCTGCAGGATAGAGCGAGGGGCCAGGATACGAGAGAAAGACGATTCACTTTAATTACGAGCGCAGGTCATCAAGTATAACGCGGAGTTATTTTTTTTTTTAACGGAACTGTACGAGAAATCCCTCGGAGCTTTTGCCTCGTATATTCTGAGCAAAAATGAGTGAGGAACTCGCTTTGAATGTTTTACGAGAGCAGCCATCGCGGCACAGAAAGGAAACTGCTGAGAATTGTGCATGTAAAATATGCACGGAAGTTGCGCACATAGTTGCGCGTCTCTTTACCGATTGAGAAATGCGTCCGGAGGAACTATGCAAAGAGGTATTCGGGTGTTATCCGATGGCACGTGCGTTGCGGAATTTTCAAGCCTCTGTGACTCGAGACAGGGTGTTGCTTCTACGCATGAAATCCGTAACCCGCGGTCGCACGTGCCTTGACTCCGCTATGAGGGGTAATGTAGCGGTGACGGTCTCTGTAGTCACAGGGGTGGAAAGCCCAGTAGTCTCGGCCCGAAACTACACCGCCTGGAGAGCGAACCCTTTGTTTCTTGTAAATAACGAAACATCACCTCGCCACGAGAGGTTTTCGAGAGGCAGAATGTGCGAAGCAAAGGTTCGTTATGTAATACTGTATGTATGTAATACGACGGTAAGGAGCCTTGCGGGAGATAATACATTGGTGGGGCCTAAATGTGTACCCGAGACGTGGATAGTCAACGAACGGCAAGAGAGCGGAGTTAACCACGGTCGTACGTCAACAAGCTCGTGGGCCGTGAAGTTGCGTGAGAGAAGGTATAATGGAATTAATGAAGAAATTACACGAGATCTGTGGCTCCTGATGGGCACATTTGCCGGGGCGTTTCTTGGCCTTTTACCCACCGAACACATGTGCGAAGATAGTTTAGCAAGTCGCCTTGGAGTTTCCCAACGAAACACCCAAAGTTACGATAACTGGGTTAGGACGGTAAAAAAAATGATCAAATGTCTGTAAGCATTCCACTGGACATCCTTCAGTCCTCTTGCCACCAACCCGTGGTTTTGTACCTTCCACAATGTAATATAAATTATAAAATTTGCAATCCTCGCGGGATGGATGAAGCATTTTGGAACAGAGGAACGGCACCGAAGCTGCGGTCCGTGGAATTACGCTACAGCGGTAATCCTCGGTGGTATATGGCCGCACAAAAAGGTACTCGCACTGCAATGCGAAGTTCCTCCTAGTGCTCATTCTATATCCACTATGTATATATATGTGTATGTGTGTGTACCGTAACGGTGCTCTCTAGGAATAGTGCAAATTCTCTAACTCTCCGACTCGCCAGTTTGTTTCACACTTACTCTCGCGCCCTGTCCGGTCTATCTGTTTGTTTGCGAGTTCCGGAGCATACTCACAGAGAATCGTATATTTGTATCGCGGGAGACACGAAACCCATGCAGCAGTACCCTTCTCAACTTTCACGAGGCCCTGAAGGACCTTAGTTAGTTGGACGTGTAAGTTACGAAGCTCACCCCGACTGCTCTGACTATATTTTTCTCTGTCTCGTATTCCCCGAGTATAGAACACGATTACACCTAGATTCAACGGCTCCCGCAGTGGAAACTGAAGAGAATTCGATATTTCGCGCGTTGATAATTTTACCCGGCATCCACAAATGATCTCTGGGTGCATTCGACTCGCCTTCGACTGGTTGAGCGATAGCGGAGGAGCTTCTGTTTCCGATATCGATTGTCCGGAGAAATTCAGATACCGGCTACACCGCCGGGATTACGGCTCGTCTTTCACTTCGTGCTGTTGAGCATTAAGAAGAACGATTGTAATCAGTTTGTCGAACGATTCCGAACAAATGCGAGAACTCCTCTCACTCCCTGGAGAAAAGGTGTCCAAGCACCGGGGGAAGCAGTTGAGGGAAGAAGAATCCTATGAAATTCATTACCGGATTTTTCGTCTCATTACGGAATTCGATTCGCTGTATAATCACATTCTTGTCACGAACGATCTTTGGTCGTGGAAAGTTTAACGACGGATCAGAAATCTAGAGACTAGAATATTTCATGTTGGGATTTAATTCGTCGGGTTTACAGGCTGTCATGTCGGACAATCGTAATCTACTCCTACTAACAGAGCGGCTTAAGTATCGAGGAAATAAAACGAAAGGGTTGAGTAACTCACAGTCGCGTCAGCATTCGAACACGAGTCAATGTCATCGAATCAATCCGCAGCCGGAAGACTACCAAAATATAAGATTAAACTGGTCGAGACGGTGGAGTCATTATCCGAAGTTTAATTATAAAGTAATGAATCTATTAGCATAGGAAATGAGTCGATATCGAGGAGTCACAGGTATATTTGTTCCTCTGGAGAGTCTTGGTTTATCGACCGAAAAGCTTTGGCTCTTCGCCCACAAATCGTTGTCATTGATGATATAGACTGCCGAATGACGAAAGAACGAAACCCGCATCTTTTGACACGGGGATTACGTCCTTTTGCTATTATTTACCAGTCGATACTATACCTGTATCAATTACGAGAAAATTTGCAATGACATTGGAATTTAACAATTTTTAAACGCTACAGTTCGGCTTACAGTTGTCTTCGTTCCAGCTTCGAAAGGAAATTAGTGGGTCAATATCGGTGTAGGAGAGTTCCTTAGAATCAAACTAGGAAACAGAAATATCCGTTTAGCGCGAATGAACGTGAGCGCGGTGTCGTAGACAATGAACGAATGGTACTTAACGTTATAAGTCGGACGGCTGCTGCAACATCGCATAAGCTTAGATACTAAGTTTATGCTAAAGTAGTACGGACTCGCGATGTCTGGCACGGCAAGACACTGACTACTATTAGGAGAGTCACATGGATAGGAAGAAGCGTGTAATCAGCTTCTATCAGCTTCCGGCTTGGACTTTTCGGGCTTCTCGCTCTCTCCACGATATTCCCAATCCTATTATATCATCTCTATGGTATATCACGCTCTCGATAATCCGATTAAGTGCGCAAATGTCGTTCGACGACATAGTCTGAGGTATGTTTACGCAATACACGGAGGGAAAAGAAAACATATATCGTCTCTTAACGAAGATACAGTTATCTATTTCTAAATAACAGGCCTTTACCTTTCAGCTGTTGATGTCGTATCGTTATTTTACTTGGATTCAATGTTTTATAAATTCCTCTTCCTCTTGTTTTACCTCACAGTCAGGGTATTGTTGCACGCATCGATGGTCCGAAGAAGAAGGGCGTATGAGGTGTGCGCGAGCAATGCTCATACGCCCTTCTGGCATTGGGCGTATTTACGAGTATTTCCATCAAATATTGCGCGATATCTTGTTCTTCCGTACGAAGAGAATAAGGACTGAATCCTATCGAGGAATGTATCTCTTCACCGACGACCGGCTTTAGCTCTGTTTCTTCTGTATGAAATTCTTTGCCATCGCTTTCGGCGCACTGCGACGTATCTCCTGACCGAGGGTTTAGACGCGAACGTCTTCGACGACGTATCAATTCTGCTGACAATTGTACCTGTATATCGAGGCACCCTGTTTCGCGGATCTCACTCCCGTCGGAGTCAGCATCGTGGAAGTTTTCTCATACCGGAAATAGTTTACCGGCAAATTCCGCAGGAGATTGAATCAACAGGAGTGAGGAGAAAAACCGTCGTAGACACGCGAACGCTTACGTGTCTGCAGCATCAACCGCATCGATCCTCGTTGCATACCGCCCCGTGTGTGTCTTATTTTCTTGCGAACCGAGAAAACCCTTCTGGACGTCTCTGTCTTTTTTATCGAGAAAATTCTTGCGTGGAGGGATGTGAGGGTCGACAGGAATGCATCCCCTATTTTCCGCCACTTCGACCGGCATCGCCGTGGATGAACGGTTGGCGTTCTTTCAATTTTCTTCTTCCCTTGCTTCTCTCGTCAAGCACGAAACTTCTGCGACGCCGCGTCTTTGACTATTCTTTCGGATGTCGAACACATTACGGAACGACAGTATAATAAATTACGGCTGCTCACGGTACAAAAGGGTCTGTACTGTTAACACAGGTTCGTCTTCTCCGCGAACGTCAAAAAGATGCTGCACTGCGAAAAAGCTTTGTTGCCTCCAACCAACTTTGGGAGGCAGAAAATTAATTTGTTCGCCTTGCGAACCGATTCTTCGACTCCACCGATAATTTGATCATGTGACCACTTAATTGAGTGGCCCAACGAAGTTCATTTTCTGGAGCCGTCGGTTGGCCAGTCAATTATGCTTTTCAGTGTGTTGTCGACTGACTATACTGAGTAGTTTCCAAGGGTACTTCAATCCTGCGATCATTCCGCGGTCGACGACCCTTCGGATTACCGGAAGACCCGCAATATTCGTGAACCTCGAAAGCTCCGTATGCTAATACCGCGAAATCATGTTCACTTCCACCACGAAGCGCGTTGGTCAATTCCGTGTTACGCTGTGGGCGTTAACGAAGCCGTAAAGTCATCGTGGCTAAGAGTTACCGCAAATCCTGTGGGTTTGGCAAATGGTCGTAGAGCTTGGCTCGTCAGCATCTGTGGGCACTGCTGGAGCGTGGAAGGGAAACTTAACGACGCGACTCACAGGCGTTACAAGTCGTTTCCGCTACGCGGTCTCGAAGCCATCTATTTAATCGGAGAGAATTCAGTAAGCAGTTAATTGGAAGGCGCCGAGGGATTGGACGTATGTCGATGCTGCGAGCTGTGTGAAACGCATGCCGCAGCTGTTCGTGAAGCTGGTTTCAAGGAGAAACGGAGAACCGAGAAATACGTGCCGTATACATACGGGGAATCCCTTCGGATAATCAATCAGGACTGGGCGAAGTGCACACTGCAGCCGCGTTTATAAGACTTCGACTCAGAGATGAAACGTGGTAAATGCTGATATACTGGATGCTCTGTGGTTTGCTAGAGCGGTACGCGACAGCAAACACGTCGAGGGTCTCCGAGCGGATCCGCGAGCCGGGCTTTTCAGCCTTCAACGGAGACGAAGGAGAATCGCAATTTTGCGACAATTCCGATTCGACAGAAAACGACAAAAGAACGCTTCTGGTGAACAAGCACGATCCTCCACTGACACGCGAATTACAAATGTATTTTTAGCTATCTCAACGACAGACAGTTGGCGGAGTGCCAAGTGGGGTAAGGGATAGTTGACGACGACTGTTCAAACACTCGTTTGTCTCCGATCGTGGCGTTATAGCTGTCCCGGCTATAGCTACGTCTACGGTGCACACTGTCCCGACACCTGGGGCAACATTTTCTCTGGTCCCTTCTGTCCGGCGCAGCGAACCTGGTGACAATCGGCTTGCCTCATTCTCTGTTCGCTGTTCCTTCTTTATCTTCCTTCACTCTATCGGTTCGAAACGGTTCTTTTCTTTAGTCTTGCGACGGTGTGTCAAAAGTTTTGTCAAAGCACGAAAGCTTCCCGCCGATGGAAAACTATGACATTGTTATTTCTCTACCAAACGGGGATACACAAAAATTCGCAGCAGCAAATATCGTCGGCAACACGAGCACCGTTTCAGACATTCATTTTTCTATCTCGACGCTCGAGAGCTCGATAGTTTCTTTTTTCTTCGGGGCTTTGCGAAAACGATACCCTACTTGTTTAACGGAGCGGAAGGAGAACTTTTTTCTTTCGGAACCGCGGAACGACCACATTTTTTTTTTTTAATTTCCTATACTCTTTCCCCGACGGATTACTTCCATCGGGCTCGCAACTCAATCGCTAAAATCAATTTCCGTACGGCGTGACTGTCGCCAAGCTGTAGCGTGTATAAGTTCGGTACGAGAAGTACGAACTTTATTGATTTCAAGCTCGTATTGATCTGAGCTAGTAAAGCAGCAATCGCCGGATGGCGAAATCCCGGGGAAAATCATTCGCACATAAGGGAGGACAAATAAACTCGATTCTTCTTCTGCTGGATGGCTAAAAAAACGAAGATGGACCAGCGAAAGATCACGATGGGGGAGGAACACGGGGTCTTTTTTTCGGATCGTGGAGCTTTTCTTTCTTCAGCCACGAGACATCTGCAGAAACGTAAGCTTCGGCGAACTCACCCTTATTAACGTGTGTGAGCTCATTCGTAGCTCGTGAAGAAGACGGCAATGCCAGGTTCAGTGGAAAAAAGGAGCATAGAGAAAGATCGAGCCTCCGGGAGGTCAACACCGTTTCAATGTGTACGTGTGTGTAGAAAACTCGCAAAAAGAACGTGAGAAAATTGATAGAGCCTGAAAAGAAAGACCCTATTCAAGGAGATGAAGACAAAAACTGATCCGAGTTTGCGCGTCTGCTGACACTTCGCCAGCGAGGAATAGTACAGGTGAGGGCTTTCGCTTCGCAGCACTCGTGAAGATGTCGCATTAATCATGTCACCGTGTTGGAATTTAGGGGTTCCCAGCAAGGGCCAATATGTCGGAATAATAAATTATCGCGACGGCTTATACGTGACGATCGTATCGTCGCATGATGCACATCTTCCGGCTTCTTTATTTTTATATTGCCTCATTTAAGAAACTCATAACTATCGACATATAATGGAGTATATTAAAAATATAGTCTATAATTTATTTTTATCTGACGGATCATTATCAAATAATTCTGAAAATAAGGTCAATTTGACCCGGTGTGACCACGTGAGGCTAAACAGCAAAGTGTAACGAGATCGGTCGACGAATTCGACACACGATGCACGATTTTAGATTCTATCTTATCGAAGCGTTTCCGGCTAAAACACTGGTGAATCAGATAATTCCCATAGTGTCGCGGAACATCCGGAGGATCGATAATGGAGTCTAACGTTGTAAAGCTGCGTGTGGGGTATAGAACTTTCTCCGCGACTGTAGGTCGCCTCGATATCGGAACGTACGCGTCTGGCAAGGTCGTAAATTAAATTTACCACGTAACAGTTAATATTCGCGGCCACCAACAGGACAAGAGAAACTCGGAGGAAGAGGACTGTGGCTATAAAACGAGAGGACGAGTATCGCCGGTTTATGAGGTCGGTGGCCAATATAACGTGGGCTTGACACGTAATGTTTCCGCCGCGAAGATATTGCACCGATAAAGGCAGAAGCCCATTCAATAACCGAGAGTCTACGGGATGGTTGGTACAATCGTATAGAGCAAGACGATGCGGAAGATTTGCGATTTTATAACTCGTCATAAACTCAGCATTATAAACATCGCTATCAGGCCGAGGACATCTCGCGATCGATTCGAGCTGTAAAAGCTTGTTTATCTCTATCCGCTGTTCAGCTCAATTATTCGGTCTAGATATCTCCAAGCTCTGATAATCGATCAATCAATCCCAAATGTTAATTTCCTGGTTCGTAGAGTTAATTTCTCCGTGTCACAGTGCGGCACAAAATCGCCCGAGGGTCGGATCAATTTCATTAAATATACATGCGGCACGGGGTATCCGCGCGGATGAGCTTTATTCGCTGAGGCTTGTGCCATTAGCACAGTCATCGATCGACGACAGACGGAAAACAGCACCGGCTGGAGTCCGGCACGAAGTGCTGTCTTTGATCTATAAACGATGGGGCAATGTTTGACACCTAACTGACGATTCGCACTCGAAGTGAAACTTTTGTGAAAGAAAGAGGAAACATTAAGCCAATAACTGATAACTGGCTTGCGAACTTTACCCATTCATATCGAGCTATCTTAGCGTTAGACTTAATTTTTAGGGTCAGTAGTGCGGTGAATGAATCCGGCTAATGGACTTTATAGTTTAGCCGGCTAAGCCGTCTTAACCGGCTAAACTATTTTAGCCGGTCAAGCTATATTAGCCGGCTAAGCTAATACAGTCTTGGAATTATTTGACGAATTTTTATTTTATTTTTTCTAATGTTACCTGCAACGTATTCCGAAGTATTTTTGCCCGCTGAACATGAATCCGGGAGCCTTTTTGGCCTAAAGTACAATGCGACATTAAGGGGCTCGATTTTATGTACGAAAAATTGTATTTTTGGGATTTAAATGGAAAATATTGGGTTGGGAATTAAATAATTGTTATATTCGTGATCAGCGGGAAAAAATATATAGAATACAGCTTTGAAACAAAAAAAGTCGAATGAACAACGATTTTTCAATTTTTGAGCCGCTTTTGAAAAAACGTCGATTTTCGTGATTTTCAAAGGTCGATATCTCGGTTCCCAACGGAGCTAGGAAAAATCCGGGTTGCCCATCGTGTTCTACGGGAAAAAATACACAATATAGGGCCTTGTCCGAAGTTTTCTAATCGTTTTATCGTGCCGTTTGAGGACGTTGAAAAACGCAAAAAATGGACTCGAAAGGGGTAACGTTGCAATTTTTGGGCGAATTTTTTTTTCTTTTTTAAAAATTAACTGCCACGTATTCCGACGTACTTTTGCGCGCTGAACGCGAATCCCCCGGCCTTTTTGGCCTAACGACCAAACTATAAAATCCATTAGCCGGACAAGATATTTTAGCCGGCCAGGCCGGCCTATCTGCACAGTAAATTGTCTGTTAATTGTTCACTTTTTTAACCCCGCCTGTACTACAGCCGGAGGTTAAAAAAGTGAACAATTTAAGGCTAGTCCGTTTCGCCCCAGACTTTTTTTTCAGAAGCGCTATAAAACTGAAAATATCCTTGTTGGATGACAAACAATAAATTATGCTTTCGGCAGCGCTGTAGCCGCATTATTTGCTTAGAGGGCCCATCTCGCCCCGGTCTCCCCAACATAGCGAATGGACACGTATCGCCTGCATCGCGAATACGTGTCCATTCACTGGTGCATTCACTCTATGAGCACACAATTGATTGAAATAAAATTCAATCAACCGGTTCAAGAGAATTAGATTAAAAAATTCAAGTTCTTTTCACTAATAAATATTCTCGTACCAAAGAAGTATATTATGTATATAGAGTATCGGAGAAAAAATTGGACAACGTATAGTATACTTTTTTCTCCGTACTCCATATACGAGTGAGGCGGCGTATCGGCACGAAACGTCACATTTACTCGATATGTCGCGTTTCCTTTAATTACCCGCGGTATAGTTACGTGATTATTAGACCGATTTGATTGGTAACTCGCACGGGCATTCGTGGTAACGAATGCCCATGTATGTTTGTCTCATTATAACGTACAGGAGCACGTGTTGCATTGACGAATGCATTGCGGTTGCTGATTGATTAATAACCTAAAACTGGACCATAGACGATTCACGAATGCGCACGAATTGCCATCCTGGCGAATAGAGATTCTCGTGACTTGTATTCCGAATTACGCTTAATAATCACTCATAATTATCCCGGAATATTTCCTTGCTTCGGTTTATAATTAATACGGTAATTCGCGACCGTGTCGTGGCCCGTGGTTTCGAATCTCTTCGATGATAAAGTACAAACGCTGTTGGCTGCTTCAGCCAATTTTGGTAAAGGCCTATACGTAGCTAACCATGTGTAACATACCTTTACGGGTACTCTTGTGTTTTACGCGCATCGATGCACTCTAGCAAATGCACGAGGCCCGAAACCTCGTTCCGTAGCGCACTATATTACGGGTGGATATTCCTGTAAAACGTAAGTGCAGGAAGACCCGAGAATAATAAATACATGAAAAATCTTCGTACAGTCAACGCTCTACACAGTCGACCGAAGCCCGCAAGCTTTGCCGCATTGTTTTACTCCGCTCGCACCGGTCCTCGTTACAGAGGGTACAATGCAAACACATGCAGAAGCAGGCTGGGGAGACACAGCAGAGAACGAGTTCCGTACATCAGCCGGAAAGACAAACCGACAGCAACAACCACATCGCGCGACATGGTTTTTTTAATCTACTTTCTATACACGCATAGAGTACAAGGCCCGCCAAGCTCGTCGCTGATAGCTGCCGAGAGTGTCTCCGGTAGTTATTTCTCCTGGGAACCCGAGAGGCTGAGTATACCGCATTTAACTTCCCGAAGCTGACGTGACTTGCGACGACGAAAAAAGCATTGCGAACATTTGAAAAAAAAAGAAAAACTTGCCAGGTCAACCAGAGATAGTCCGGAGAAAAATAATCTTCTGCCGAGTACAATATTTTTGTTTCCGTCGAAGAATTTCGCTCGTTGCAGTGTATTCTTTGTAATTCGTGCCTGGATTCCTTTCGGTACAACACAAGACTTCAATTAGCACGGATTCAGTGAAATATGCCGAAGAACGAGGTGGCAGTGGACAAAGTTAGCCGAAGCAATACGAAGTCTGTTACGGATCGTTTCACAGTCAAACTGCGGGACCAAGACGTTCGTTGCTCGTTTGTTGGAACTTGTACATACCAACGAACTAAATAACTCGCTCCAATTGCGCGCCTATATCTATTGTTACTGGCTCGAAGTCGCAACTACTTCGCTTTCCGTTCTCTGTGCGGAATTGTACGAAGGATAAGTACAGTTTCAAGTCCCCTTCGGATAGCATCTGACGCTGCAGTGGCAACTACCTTCGTCTCAAGCACCGTCGGGGGCCGAAAAACTTTGACTCCGAACGGAGAATATTACACCGCAGTACGTTAACGGATACAGCTGCACCATTTCAACTTTTCCGTGATGAATTTTTTTTTTGTAAAAAAAATGCTACGTTTCATATCAAGTAACACAAAAAAAAGTAGCGTAAAGCGAATTCAAAAGAATTTTCAATCATGTTTTGATTTGTATACCCTCGCAACCCTTTATCCGCCAGTGCGAATATACGCTTTCTATATTCCCGCAAGATTGTAATTTTCAAGTATTTATTGAAAAAATGTGATTTTTATGTCAGTGCATTTTGATTATTTTAACATTCCTTTAATTATCTCATATTTTTATCATAACGATTTTTGTTTCGTTTTACAAATAATACTTTAATGAGAATTGCAAACAAAAGAATATTTTGTTCTTTTCCCAATGATCATTACAGGGTTAATAGTTTAGGATTGACAAGTGACGAGGATTGAAAATCTTGTCAAACGTATAATGCAAAATTCACCTCTGCGCCCAATGTGTTTGCTAGTGAAAAGAAAGTGATGAAGAATGCGCGTTTGAAGACACGTATGTGAACGTAGATGCGTAGTGAAAAAAAAAAAACGACGCGAAAACGCGGAGAGACTACGCGAGCGATTCGGCGAGTGGGGGAGGGCACAGTTGGCAGCAGCAGCATTGGCTGTACCTAAGGCACGGCCCATTTATTTTCTTCTCTCTGGGCGCGTGCTTTTTCGCTCGCTTTCCGTACTCACCAGCTCGAGAAGTCTCCCGCCCCCCCATTTCAGGGCTCTTTTCCGGTTCACGCAACGATCGATAAAGCACGCGACTCTCATCGGCGCGGTTCATCCGCAGGTTGTATAACCGCGTCACTGGGTTTCTGTCTGCTGGACCACAAAGAAGACCTTGACTTCGAGGAATCCTGTTCCTATAGCACTCAAGTCTGCAATCCGGGCAATCTGTCCCGTGCAATCCACTTCCGCTGTTTTCATAGCAGATAGAAGCTCTGAGTCTCGAGCCCACATTGGATTTCAATTACATCCGATAGTTCCAACGACGAGTCAACAAGTTAATTCTTCTTAAGAGATCCCGCTAATCTTATATATATTGTTACGACCGAGCGAAATGAACAACACGCGTATTTGGTTTTGGGGCGAATATTATTAATTACGACGTTTGATAGCCATCGAGGATTCAATTTTGAATGAAATTCTTGTCACTCGCGCATAACCAAACATCTGAATTCAATCATGTGTTTAAAACTTTAGTTTTCTTTGAAGCGATGACAAACAAGTCGCTTTCTGGCGAAGTTGAATTGCTCTCCTATCTTGAGACATCCTCAGGGTTTCTCAGGAACTACACACAACCTGAGACACAAGAAGTAAAAGCGTAGTTCTCCGGAAATAAAGTTTTTGCTTCAACAACCCGGCATATACGAACGTTAATGCTATGAGGGAAGATTTTTCAATAAAATCATTTCGTGGCTTTCGAGCAGATTCGATCGCGACCTCTTTGAATTTCACCATCCTCGGAGACCGCGGCTCGCTGTGTTTTTCTCATATTAATTTACCACTAACGCTCACACTGATAATCCAATAATTGCGACCGATTCACAGAACAACTCACGCGTAAGTCCGTGACGTACTTCTGAAACCAATGTTACAACTGAGTTAAATCAACAACACGTGTATTTGGTTTTGGGCCGAATATTATTCATTACAAACAACAGCATTTGTCTCAAGTACGCACTGTTAAATGTCTGCTCTCTTTCAAAGTCCGATGAAGACTCTCGTGATCTTGTCAATCGATAATCTGTCCGTTTGTCATTTGTCATACCAAACTATTCCGGTCATCTATGTAAAATCGTGTGTCTCAGTCAATCCCCATTTCTATATTCGTTACAATACTTTAGATATACTTTTCTGCAAACCAATCGTATTTATTTATCATATTCATATTACTATTAAAACAAAATTTTTAAATTGACATGAAAAAAAAATACAGAAAAACAAATGTGGAAGTTCGTAAATAAGACATTTTTATAGGACTTACAAACATTTTTTTACTCCGTAAATGTGTTGAAAAGTCACCCTTGTTTTTAGAGTATAGGTATCCGTACGGAATTCTAAAGTAAGGCCTCCGAGGGAACAAAGTTTAAAGGCATCGAAAAAAAATAAAAAATCGAGAGTCCCTGAAGAATATATAGAAATGTATGGGATGTACGGGGGGAGAAAAGGTATGAAGCAAAAAATTTAGCTGCGAAGAGCTCGTTTTAGAGCCCGTAGGAAATGCAAGTTTAATGGAGCTTCAACACTCTGGCTCCGGCGCCTTCCGACTCGTGGGAATAAACGGAGGAGGATGGGCTGCCCGTCCGAAGAAAACGTCGGCGAAGGTCAGCGCACCCGAAATGCCGGCCGGGTTTCGATATATAATTCTGTAACGAATCCACTTTCGCTGCTCGCTGCCAGTGGCCTCCGATGCTCGTAGATAATAATATGCGGAAATGCTGAAACCCGCGGACGGCGTCGCAAACTCCACGACTATTCCCGTAGAGCTCAAGTGCAATATCCCGAGGAATAAATAGAATTCGCGGGAGCCGCGTCCAGCGGGAACAGAATCGTGGAATAGACTGCCGACACATCCACGGCACGACTCTGCGCGCACAAATATATATATACGTCGTGTATAACCGTGGATGTGTGGCGCGTGTGTCGCGTGTTGCTCAACACGCGAAGCTTCACATGCGCCGGTGCGGTATGCAATAATTGCCATTGTGAAAAGCAATTTCTCAAAATAGTCGATGCTGACGGGTGACGAGATTTTGTACGGGTGCTAGGAACCAGTTAACATTCTCTGGAGTTTCGATTTCAGAATACCATTTAAAAAATGGATTCTAAAATTGTAACAATTCGAATAAATGCCGACTACGGAAATGCACTGGTTCGTATTTAAGTATCATCGAGGATTACAATTATTACGACGTTTACTGTACCGGGTCGTCCCTAGGGCATACATATTAGCAACATCCATTTTTTCCCCAGAGTGGAGATATCGAGCAGAGATAGAATCGCAGCGCGTGAATAGCAAGTATTTGAACTGTTCTACCAGTCCATCGGCAGAATACAAATACATTTTTTAATAAAAGCTGTAAAGCGTTACTATGCACGAGTTATCATGTGCCGTAAACTTTCGTAATTTTGTTGACATCAGAATGGTCTTGTTTAATTAAATCCTTTTTGCATCTATTTCTGCATTCGTGTCTGTCCATAAATTTGGTGCTGAAACGGGACATAATTGTTACAACGGTTGCACAATCCCAATATATGTGTACTAAAGCTGTTTCCGAGTGAAAAAGAAGCACTGGGAAAAAGAGCTGAATCAGATAACTCTATAGAATCGAGGAGAATACAGTGAAGAGCCTACCGTGCACAGAATATCTTTCAATATAATTCCGGTCCCGAGGAAATTGTTGATAATGCTCGCAGCCGAGATCGCGTGCCGCAAAATTTCTGCTGACACTGTCGTATAAGAATTCGGTACCAAGCAAAGTTTACGTGTAGGGTAAAAGTGGTGAATATGGCCCACCTCGATTAACACGTAAATCAATGATATATGGACCGGTCCATATTCCCCACTTTTACCCTATAGAAAAATGAAAATCACTTGTACCGCTGCAGCCCTAAAGTATGTGATAGAGAGGGGAAAAATGCGAAGAGACGAGAAGAATAGCGAGATAAAGAAAGCCCGCAGGGCACAGGGAAAACGAACCCCATGGCGGCATACAGACCGGAGCCTACGGAGCTACACAAAAATCGATAACCTTACTGATACTTTGAAATAAGTTACACTTGGCGAAGCTACGGCTATAGTGGAAGACCTTGTAGCGAAATTGGATGGCTTCAATCCGCCCCATAACATCGATTTAATCGCCAAAGTCTGCCGGGAGATTTCGTGTCTGATACGCAGCATCTCTCAGTGGTACTCTGAGTAGGTATACAAGAACACCTGCTGCGAGCTCCTTGAACTACAAGGTGCTTTCAGTTTGGAACATTGGCGAATAATCTATAATCCTATGACGCTCAAATCCGATATTGAAATGATATTGAACTACGGAGACCAACAAAGTTGGAACCTCGAGAACCAACCCAATTAAGCAAGACCAGGTAATTTCGATGCCCCGTTATCTGCCCAACTCCCTTTCTACTCTTCCGTCCCCTGCAAAACTTTGATTTTCCAACTTGCTTGGTCGGTCGGACTTACCTGGTCGCAACTTGTTTGGTCGTGTGTCGCATTACTTTGCCTATTCATCCGGGACAGATACTCGGTTACGGTAAGATAAGATAATCATATCTCGTTTGCATGATCGTATTGCCTCGTGCGTTCGAAATTATAGTATTGGAAAATCACACGGCATCTGGTGGATTCATATTAACTACCTTGTATTTTTATTCAGCAAATATGTTGTAATAATTTTCATGTAAATCAATGCTCAGATAAGGATAAAGGCTTTCTGTAAAAGCGTCTGTTGAAATAATTAATTCTTCCATGAATGGGCGCTGCAAACTCTTGACCGATCGATGGGCAGCGGACATTTTTTAGCCGATGTTTATGTCCGATAGACTTTCCCGTTGGCTCTTCGAAATGAAAAACTCGGACCGACGCTACTGCTATTTTATCGTCGATTTTCATTACGCCGATAGTGCGGAGTTGAACAGAGTCTTCAAGTCGAAAGTATCGCAGAGCGTTTCGAGAGGCATTCGTTTCAGATGCCTGTTTGACTTTGGAAGAAAATACGACTCCCGACTTACGCGTTCGACTGCACGGTAGACTAGACGTTTTAATATTCATACATAAGATGCTTCCTCCGAAGTGGCACGACCTCACGTCGTCATGTTACATTCGCTCAAACGTACTGTAGATTCCGCATGGATAGCTTCGATCCAACAAAACCGGTAACACGCTCCGGACGTATATATTCGAACTTGGCAAACTCCCTGTGAAAATCATCTTGTCTCGATTCTTAGTCACGTTCTCAACCTATCCACGACGCCCGTCGAGAAATAATAAAATATTGAAGATTTTTCGTCACCCTCGCGGACGGAGCGTTCGATTCTGTCGGCTCGGTGAGCGTGTGACCCGTTTCTCGTGTGGAAGGAGCCAAGGGTGAAAACGCGATGGTTCGCGAGCGCTAGCAAATACCGCGATGCATTGCAAAGGTAAAGAGAATGCAAATCTCGAAAGATCCCGTTTGTTTTTCATCGTTCTACCGGTTTACTTCAAAGTATTTCGCTTCGGGCAAAATGCAAAAGTGAACAGGATGGCTTTCTAAGATGAAAAGTAAAAAAAGAAACAACATAAAAAAATAATTTTTTGGTCGCATATCCGAGAGAAAGAGCGTAGACCACACACGCCCTTGTGTAAGCAGAGAACGAAGGGAGATAGAGAAATGCTGAGTATGCTGGTGCTTTTGTTCAAGACGCCGGAATTCCCAGTGTTCTAATGATGGCTTCCTGGTTTGCTCGGTCGATCGCTCAAGCGTGTAAATCCTTATGGCCAAGCGTCTCTTTGATGCGTTATTTCCTGAACTGTACGTAGCAGAATTTTGCGCTCATGTACGGATTTTTACTATATATTATCATGACCTTTTATCATAGGATAGTGTTGCGAAACGTATTTCTTGATAAATCCACATATGAATGGTTACTGTAAATGTCTAGACTGAAAAAAATAAACAAAATTTGAGTCGAACTAATTTGTTGACTCCACCTATAATCTGTTAACGCAATCGTACGATAAAATGTTTACCGATCCGAAAATGCCATTGGAGCGTACGCAGGGAATATGCCGCGCATACAGTAGGGTAAAGCGGGGTAAAAATGGAGTATCGAGCAATTTTTCACGGTACATAAAAAGAAGTCGCATCTATAACGGAGGACACGCGTCCATTTTGCTCCAGCGTTACGTTCCGGCCCGCTCTTTCCTATATATACGTTTTAGCCCTGCAGCAACACCCTTCATGTTTGCGTTTGCTATAGGAGGACACACATATTACCACGGTAATCATTAATCGAACGATAGATAATAGGGTCCAGTTTACACGCACTTTCCCCATGAGAAGGTAATACGTTATCGACCATAATGCAAATTTGCAAGGGGTTTCCGACCAAAACGCAAGTTGGCCGCATGCCCCGATGAATTAATTTCACAACCGAACCGATAATGCACGAATCCCGAAGCTACTGCTCTCGGCGAGGTAGAATGTGCATTACCAAGGCACCTTTGGTACTGTACACCAACGTTATACATTTAGTGGATCTATATGTAGGTACTGTTTGCTTACCGTATCACCGTGTGTGCTCGCCATCCGGCAATTAGCACTGGAAATCAGAAAGTACGCATTGAAGTGCCCCAACTGGAACAAAAATACCGGTTTAAAAAATTGATATAGATATATATACAAATAAATTATCGGCAGGTTGTTGTGTCAGTGCGCAAAGGTAGGGGACAACGGGGCAAAACGGACCATTTTTACCAATTATTCAAGGAACTTTAAAAAAATTCTCAGCGCAAATGGAGGCTACTGGGTCATATTGCCGCCCTCTCCCCTATACCAGAGTAGATTGATCGGAGCGTTTGTGAGTAAACAAACAGATTAACAACTTTTCAAAGTATGCATAAGATAGATCAATTATGTATTTTTAACTCTGAGTATTAGCATCGCTGTTCTACTATTACTTAAGAATCTTTTTCGCCTCATGAACCCCATTAGTGATAATAGATGCAGGCAAAATTCGAAGAATTTCAGGCGATCGAAAGATACTCTGTTACAAACGAAATTTATGGACATTATGGAATAGCTCGGTAGGAGCAAAGTCATAAACAATTTTTCAGCTGGCTGTTAGAAAAGCTTTGAGAAAACCTTAACGAGATGCTGCTACTTGACGCTGACACGATAATATGAAATCTTCCCGAACGAACCCGATATCCGGTACGGTCATATTACGAATTCTGATTCGCCCTAAAAACATGAAGCGATCTACTTTCCAAAGAGTCTCGAATAACCTCAGATTTCCCATACCACCGTCCTCGTCGAGCACGGACGCAAGAGGAAGAGATTATTTAATACCGGAAGGTTCTTTTTTCCTTTTTAAAATATTTTTTCACCCTTATTTCGATATTCGCTTCGTCGGTAGGTGCGCTGGATTCTAAAGAAATTCAACATCCCCATTCCCGTTATTACATCCAGTTCCTCTTTCGTGTACATGGGAAAACCCTTTCGAGAAGTCTGTGACATTGTCCCATTGTCTTTTACATTCGCACCGATTCAACCTTTCGCTAATTAAAAGTTACCCTCGCTGTTCAGGAGCCCGACGAGGCGACCAATGGAATACGAACGTTTTATAATCGTAAAAGTGAGAGAGGTACGTGAATGAGGGACGGAGAAAAAAAGAGAGAACCTGCGAGGGGAGGTTCCGATATCGACCGGTTCAACGACGAGTGGTGCTTTTGCCGTCGGTGTTCTTCTTCGCTACACTGAACGAACGAGAACGACCTGCTGAATCGAACGAAAGCGTGCCTCGTTCAACGCGGTTACTATACTTCTCGTTCGACGAGTAAAAAATGTGTTTTATGAAGAAAAAAATCAACGAAAGTCTATAAATTCGACTGACACGATAGTAAATGCGATCTTTTTTTATTCCGTTATTTCCTGCCTGAGAGATGCTTTGTGACAGTAATTTGTGAAGTCACATCAAATCCACTGATTATTTAAAAATTGAAACACATGTTTCAAACTCTGTCATTATTTACACTCGGAGTTATAGAAAGAATGTTCAAAACCTGTCGACCTCGATATGTCTGACCGATATTGACTCTTTCTACTTGCAGCGATGCGTTATTCGTTTCATGAAAAAAATCGTCTAATCGCCATTAGATTTTTTTGAAAATTCAATAGTATCTAGAGGGTGTCTGAACTAGCGAAGAATTGGCATTTCGCACAAGGGTCGCATACATATTAACAATTAATAGATATAAATAAGCGGAAGCAAAAAAAGGAGGAAAGAAATCCGCACGGCTGGTCGGGTGAAGAAATGGAGTTCTTTTTCTCGCGCACGTGTTTCATCTAACCTCCGCAAGAAATCATCTCATTGTTTGGGCAAAGCCCAGAGGGAGCTTCTGCGAAGCGAGGGAAAGCAGAGCGGCCGAACGATGTGGGTATGGTCCTTTAACAGATCGTAAACCGGAGAAAGCTCCAGATCTCCTATTGTATGCTCGTCTTCGGAGAGATTCTGTCCTCCCGCTGGACCATCGTAATATTTCCAATGGTATTATATTCGAGATGTGATACGTGGAAGGGCAACGGCATGTGGATCGGTACTACAGTAAATTTGAAAAAAACGAACGACTTTTTTGTCGGGAATTTTCGTTCGATCTGCCTAGACGGCTTACATTATTGACGCGAGGGAATTAAACGTATGCCGGGAATAATCAGATAAACAAACGGCGATCCGTACTTGTCAAGGGTTTAGGCAAGTTTTGAAGGCAGTATAGACAAGTTGGATTTGGGTGAATTTATGTGAACCTATAGAAATTCAACGGTTTATGGGAGGTTGAGAGTGAGGGGGATGCTCCGTTGAGAATGAAAACAAGGACCATAGAGAATTCCCGGGGTTAATCTTCCGATATCACGTCGGCGGTAGCTTCTGGCAGTAGTATTACAGGGGGGGATAGCCTGAACGAGCGAAAGCGAGATCCTTGGTCGAGGGAGTTTCCTCTGTCGAGGTCGAAGGAAAAGGAATATCGAACCACCGCTGGTCCCCCGTGGATTGCCCGAAGAGACCTTCCCCTTCTCCCATCTTACCTTTCCAACCCGTGGAGTAGTATTATCTGCTTTCATGGAACGCAGTCACCTGAGAGAGAGAGACCTCGGGTGGGTATCGTATTCGGGGATTTCATTGCTAAGTGAGCCTTACCGAGACCAGTTTTTGAACCGAACGATAGTTTATAAAATCAGCTTTCTGAGATAAGAAGATGTGCAAAAGAAATAATGGTAGCGCGGTAAAAAAGTTTTGTACCTTTAACAAATATTTTTTTCCTAACGCATGCATGTAAAATCCCGTTTTCTGTTCCTGTGAAGTGAGCGCAGAAAGACACTTTTTCACGTCGAAAAATGATGCGAATGATAGAGGCGTAACAAGGGGACTCCTGACTCGTATGAATGCCGCACGCGTCAAGAACTCCCTTTCAACGCCCTTGCGATACAGATAACTATTGTCTACAAATATCCACAATATTTATTTTTTTCCATCGTTAATTCGAATAAAAATTTAGGTTACAAATTCGTTAAATGTACATTCGTTAAATGTACAAATATTTTACTACGTACCGTTCCGCACTATTACACTTTCACAAAGTTATCTTCATCCGTAAGATATATTCCTCCATCTGATATATCTGGGATAACTTTCGACGTACCCTCGAATCGAGTCACTGGCCGGAGAACGAGACGTATTTGAAATTCCATATATATATCGGAGGTACGTCCGAGGCTCCGGGCAACGACGCCGTGGAGACGGTGAACCGTAGGGCGCGACAACTCTATAATAGTTCAACGTTGGCACAGCATCGGAACAAGCTCTACAGACGGCATTGAATAATTCATTTCTCTGGAATGTCGAAGCTTGCCGTTGACGTCGGGAAAATGTAACATACTCGTACGGGACCGAGCATATCACTCTTCACCCATGCCAAGAACCACACGTCTCCCGGCAAGTTTTCTCATTATCCGAGTAAGCCATGTGCGAGAACGGATGTAGGGCTTGCTATTGAAAAATGCGTTCGCCCGCACCAAACCTTGACTATTCCAGAAACATAGATCGTTAAAACTGCCAACGACGCAAGAGTTCCGGGAAAAAATTCACCCCATATTGTTAGGCGTCAGTGAAATTTGAATACCGAACAACGTCGTCCGAGCGAATAATAGGAAAAGTTTTTTTGTCGCGCAGAATAATTCGATTCTCTCTCGTCGCGACAATCTGATCGGCTATACAGTTGACTGCTTGATCCTGTGTATCTCGAAACACTGATTTGTTTTTTCTCTATGGAGAAAATTGAGTGAAGTCATAAAAAATCAATTTATTTAAAAAATGGCGACGGGTAACGATAACAGAGATAATCTATCTCGCCGGTAGGAACCCCCCCTATGACCTACTTATGAGGTTCAATAATTTCCGAAAAGGAAATGTGAAAGCGACCGGTAGTAAGTTTGTCCGCGTATATAGTCCTCTCGGCTTGTACCGCAAACCATATTTCTCCTCAGGAAATTCACTGTTTCACTCAGAACTGAAAGAAATGCCTTCCGTCACTTAAGTACTTTCATTTATCAGTTCTGAAAGAACGGGATTTATGAAGTATCCCGAGCGGTTCTTTGTATCCCGAACACGTTTTGCACCCACACGTGCATATATATATATATTTATATATCTGTGCGTGTGTGTGTACATATAAGGCCGGTCGATTTTTACAGAATCGTGTAAAAGTCGAAGCCACGTGCTATAATCAAATTGACCAATGACACGTTCCCCGGCCTGTTGCAATAATTTATCGATTTATCGACTACACGGTTCAGAGAAAATTTGATCTATAATTAGCGAAAGCTCATCGTGCACGAGTTTAGTTAAAGCAGGGTAGCGTGTCGAGCCCCTGCACAACAGGTTTCGAGGCGCAATACGTGTTTCGGAGTTTCAATGTTAACAATGAGCTCGTGGGCACTTCGTTCCATTCATTACCTCCGAGACCGCGTAATTGCCATGTACTGTACAGACTCGCAACAGGTTCGAAATTTTTTACAAATTTGGGTCTAGCGAGCCGGAAGAGATGTCCGACTGAAGATGTTTGCACATAAGAAAAATTACTGGGACTGCAAAAATGTTGTTACTGTAACTGATTTACCAGCTTAACAAATGGACATCGAACTATCTTGCTGCATCATTCTTTACCAGGAATGCACATTCTAAGACATAACTCAATTAAGCCAACTCCATCCTTGTCTACATTATTGTAGGTAACTTCACCACATCCGATGTACGCAATATCATATCGCATAAAGCTGTAGGCACGCGACTTCGTGTATTCAACGTTGATCCGACCGTTGAGCCAGTAAACATTTCTCACGGAAATGTAAGATGCAACAGCGTTCAGAGTTCCCTAAGATTATCCTATGTACCATGTGCTTCCGTGGCCGGAGATCCAGTTTATCTATCCCTTGAGTCTCACGTAAACATCTTAGGGCCGTGCGACGTTTCAATATCGTCCGGATTTCCAGTAGTCGTAGCGAATCACTGTACCCCGTGTACAGTGATTTAAGAACGTTGAACGCCGCTCGTGAATTGTGTCCGTCCTCTCAGGATTGTACGTCGACCTTGCTCCGAAGGTTCCGCAGACTTCGCGCTCCCGTACATTGCCGTCCGGGAGTGACCGAATCGAGTCATCAAAGGCCCTTGGAGAAACTCTTGGGTGTGCAGTTTGACCCGACGGCACATAATAGCAAACAACCCACGTACTCTTCGAAGACCAGTAAACATCCATCAGAACCCGGAGATTTGTGAGAAGAAGTGCACATGAGAAAAAAAACCCTTTGAGGTGAAACTCAAAAGTGAATCTCATGGCGTGATCCAAATCCATGGATCACGCGTATCCTCGACACTGTCTCCAGTGTTCCTAATCAAGTCTCCGAGATCCGGACCCAAGACCCTTTTTTTTATCTAAAGGCGGCGAGTTTCCGGAAATGAATAGTGAAGGTACTGTGTTCGAGAACTTACGAGCGTTGAGAGAAGTTCGTTTAGTAGCGAAGTTCAAAAGTCCTCGGGGTCTAAGTTATGGGTACACTAGTTGAGGGAACCCTTGCGAACGGCAGTGAATGTGGGCGAGTTTCCCTCCCTCTTGGAAATGGAGAGTGAACGTGTGTGTGTTTGGTCCGTGGAAACTCGTCGACAATATTTTTCGATTACGCACCAGATAGGCGTACGGGAAATGCGAAACGAAATAGAGGGAAACTGGGCGACCTTATCGATCCTTTTTCGGGCCGTGAAGGTAGAGGTGTGTTTTATCGAAACGGAGGAAATGGAGGATGTACATACGGGTATTCTTCGCTCTAAAGTGAAATATCTGCACGGCTGAACCAAACGTGCAGACCCGACAGGGATTTGAATCCGCTATACGTGATTAGTTATCAAGGTCGCATAATCATTCAAATCTCCGATAGTTTCCCATGTCTCTATGCGGTAATAATAATCACACGTGTACGCTAAGCGCCGGCACGTGATTAGGCAGCACCGAGAGGAGCTCAACAACGGCGTGAGACCTTTTCGCGTACCGGGGCGCACAGTTTCGCAATCATACATAATCACGTGCCCTTTATAATCTGCCCGCGAGCGCGTGGGTCGAGGACAAATCCCCGGTTAAGCGAACAATAAAAGAGATACGCATACTAAAATATGTCCGCGTCTCTTCCACGGCAAAGTAACCACTTCTGTGTAATCCGTGTAATTTTTTTCAACGACCTTTAACTGCAGAAATGAAACGATTTGCAACGCCATCAAAGACCCCATCTCGTGTATTCTACATATTAATAGTGTGTAGCGCAAAAACAAAAGCAAAGTGAATGGAAGCTATCAGGAACGTGACACGAATGAGAGATTGCTTTCTCAATTATCCGTCGGTAATTGAAATCAGTTAATAAATGTCAGGGCGGATTACGTGGTCAGCGGACTGATGGTCGTACGATCGATCCTCCGATCTGGAGGACCACCTACTGCGGTAATCCTCTTCTCGTTGGAACATTAGAGAATCGAGTCTTCCGACTGTTCTTTATATCAACATAATTCAAAAGTTTATAAAAGGTTAAATAATTCTTAAATGTATATTTAGCTTTTGCGCAATAGCTTTTAAACTATCTCATAATTGTTTCGAAGAAAATCCTGAACTTTCATCCCATTTCCGGTCTTTTTTTGTCTTTTCATTCAGGTCTTTTCCACCGAGTCTTCCGACGTTAATACCGTGGATTTTTAATTGACAATTCAATGCGCGTCGAGACAACGGGGAATGGTATAAATGCCTAGAGGGTACGAGGGCATTGTCTTGCCAAAAGGGCGACGGAGAAGAAAATAAATAATTGCGATGCCGGTGAACAGGGGGTGACGAGAGATGCGGCTGCAAGGCTGAAACCGGGATAGAACGAGGGAAGTCGCGATATAGAGCTACTGTCTGCTCGCGGAGAAACAAATGGGCGCTGAGGTTGTTGGAAGGGTTTCGCACTTAACGACGAGCAAGTCGAGAGAAAATCCGGTCGCTTCCGCACACCCCGCCGCGAAGTGTTTCGGTCGAGAATCCATCGCCTCTGTGTGTACTCACTTGGTGTCTTGGAAGCAACAGCAACTCTAGTAGCCTCTCATTTACTCCCCTGTGCTCAAACAACCGGCACACAAGATTCCTACGGAAATAAAATGTATACAAAAAAAAACATTAGAAGTATAAAATATTGCTGCGACTAAATATTTCATATATTGCGGATATATTTTTCAATTTATGTGATATACACATTTTCCACGTGGGGAAGCGGCATTAAATTCCCTCTAATATTCCGAGAGGCTGTTTGAGTCGAAACTCTGGCGTGAAGAGCAACGAACCGAATTATGAAATTTTGAACGCGACGATAGATTTCGGGCGCGTCGGGGCGCAGAGGAAGGATTGGAGAACGGTCGCGGCACGTATTAGGCGAAAAGCATTGGAGACTTTATCGTCCGCAAAGCTGCAATCAAAACGGTATATTAACTGCGGTCGCACTCGTGTGCACGCGTTCCCACGGAAAACCATGAGGTATTTAACTCAGGGCATAGTCTTCAATCATTGTTAAACGAGCGGCGGTTATATCGTCCGAGCCCGGCCGATAAAACCACGCAGCCTCCCTCCCCTGCTCGCGGCTACAGAGATTCATAGGCACTCGAGCAGTGACTCACCGATATTACGCCAAGCCGTTGAAAATTCTGTGATAACATTCGTATGATTTTTTGTTATGGTCATAGAAGCAGCCAGTTACGACGACGTTACTCGTTTCGAATTCCGTACAGTGGCAACTGAAGACTCCACACAGAACGGGCTGCGGTTCTTCAACGGAATATTTTTCATTCCATTCGATAAATAAATCTCTAGTGCCTGTCATTTTTTTTTTTTTTCACCACACCAGGAAAATGAAACTTGGTTTCTGCGTATCCTCGACGCCCCTAATTATTTCACCTGGTTATAACGAAGCCGTCGGCGCCCCAGCAGGCTCTCGGGCTCACATGGCGATAGAATTACTTTAGCCAAGTCCTTTCACGGCCGTATCCTCACGCCTGAAAAAATATACTCGAGCAAGGCCCGTTGCTCATTACGGCGTTCGTTGGGATTACGAGTGCCTATTTCTCGGAGCTTGTTAAACGTCGTTCCCTACTTACCCGAACACCCCGAGCACGTCGGCGAACTCCGAGAAGTGTCGTGGATAAATTAAGGGGATGGATATCCCCTGACGAAATTAGCATAATCGTTTCCCATAGCTCTCGGCTTCGCTCCCCAACAGAAGCAGTTTTCCGTGATTAATTTACCAGCCCGTTTAGTAGATTTTCGCCAATTGAATTTATTTCAAAGTGCCGACTAGCGGGACATTTTTTTTTCTTGAGTCAGCAAGATCGTGCAAAAAATGGATAGGGATGGGCAACTGGAAATTTCTACTTGCAAAGACACTGCTTCGGGCTACGAAACCTATTCAAGATTCACGCCCGCGCATACGACCGCCTATCTATGCAGCACTTCACATCTCATCTCATCTCATTCACGGCTCTTGCGCTACACTTTTAATTGCATTCAGCAACTCTCAAAATGTTCAGCCGACTCTGCAGAAAGGCGAAGGTAGTACTGAACTTTGAAACGCTTAAGGCTGCATCTGCTTTTCCAAAATGCACATCTCGCCCTCGTGCGTAAGCAGCCATACTGAAACGGATCCAGGTAGAACTCATCGTCACTCTATCCGTCTTTCGTCCGTTGAATATAGTTGTACAAGATTCTCGAAGAAGGGAAAGACGGACGTCTGAGTTTCAACAAATTTTTCCACCTTTCCGTGCACCGTCCAGAGTCGCACCTCATCTAACGTCCCTTATCGATAAAGTTTGTTTCTCACTTTCCGTGCATCCGTTCTGGGCCGTTGCGACTCACGGCATCGTGCGAGGCCGAAATACGACGAGGTCGCACGAGGGCTGGTCTTTTGTGCAAACCGGGATAATGGAATTCTCAGGAATGAGAATGACTGTCCGCCTCGTGGCGAACCAGGCTATAATGCAGCAGCGGCAGCAGCAGCGTCAGTGATACAAAAAAAAGGGATGGGCAAATGGGAACGAGATAGACTGTGAAGACGAAGTGTGGGCGTACACACTGAAAAGAGAACGCCGTAGAAAGCGAGAAAACGAGGGAAAGGGTTCGGTGTATAGCCGACGGTGAAATTTCTTCCCAGAGCCCGGAAACCTGGAAGGATGGGCGGCCTTCGCTCTGCACAATACAAACTTAGTAATAAACCGTATTTTTTTTTGTCCTGTGGCGGACATTGTGGCCGGATAAAATTCTCCGGCACTTTATTCTTCACGCTACTCAAGTTTTCTAATAAAAATGTAGTTGTATGAATTTCAAGTTGCTAATTTACGAGCAATTCTCCTCGAGTCTGCTACTCTGCAATGGAATTTAATATTTAAACGGTAAAAACTTTCTTATGAATATTTTATACAAATTATTGCAGGTAAGAAAATGCATGTTACAAAAAATCACAATATTTTGAAGGGCCTTGTTGTTTTATTCGTCCGCCGATTTTAAAGCGTTATATCGGGTTCCGATAAAGTTCGGAAAGGGCCATTTCGGTCCTTCACAAGGTGATCACGAATCTCACACTTATTTTACACCTAACTCGAGATCTCTCACGGAATCGCACGTCGGAAATTAAAAAAAAAGATTGGTCACTACCAACCGTAAATCATTCCTGAACCCGCGAAGCAAAGCTGCAAGTTAAAAAACGTGCTGATGTCCAACTACCGAGCCTTAAACGAGATTTTACAAAATCAAGGAACCCATCAATAAATCATCATGTTCAAAGTATTATATAATATCGAATAAAACTCGCCCAGCTTCCCCCTTCAAGTAGAATTGATTAAGAAAAAATAAAGTTTCAGATTCTTTCGAGCGATTAACATATATATTCAGTCATCAAGATTTCCAGATGGAATAATTTATAACCTCGAGTGACTTTGTCATTATACGAGATTTTCATCAAAGCCCCACAATTTATCTTACGTCTCGTATTCACCTCCCCCCCCCCCCCCTCCCGCCATCCGCTTTTCAAGTTGATCTTGTTTCAACGGTTAAGGGAATTAGAGCCCCTCGGAATGTCTCCCTCTGACTGATGAGTCAAAGCACGTACAATCAAGATTCCCAGTTTCTCACGAAAAGCGTGGTACGAAGACCGAACACTGTATATTTGAGCAGAACAAATACTGTTAAATTACAAAGTGGATTATAATAAATTAATTATCATACCCAACCCGTGCCTCTCGTCGCAGTCTTATTATCATTTTAGACGCTCTCGAGTTCTCCGGCAGTAAGATTTCTGGGATTCTCAATACAACAATGCGCAGGAACAATATGTGAATTTCCATTCACTACTTAGGGAGTACGTAAGAATATAAATAGTCATCGTCCAATTATAGCCACCGAACAATGGAACGGTACTGCTACATAGCAATCCGCAGTATTGTGCTCGACAGAAGAAGGCGTCCTGTTCACGATTCGAAGCCAATATTACTTTCCGAGTGCTCGTTGTTTTTCTCGCAAAGGCTATCACCCTTAAAAGTTTCATGAAACGATCACGAAGACTCTTCTTCCTGGGGATCTCAGCTAAGCTCGCGGCAACTCTTCGACCAATATTTCATTGTAATTTCCATTGTTTTGCATAATTCCGATCGTGAAAGGAAAACTCCATAAACGTTTCAATATGCGACGTGAGAAGATAAAAAAGAAAAAAAATGCTGATATCGCATAATAAAGCCGCATGGACGATAATCCTCTCGAAAATGTTCTATTAAAGTGAATCGTTAATTTCTGACGTTAATTCGAAGAGGCGATGATTCATACTCTTTTACGATGCATTCATCGACGTATTTCTCCGTACAGTTTTATCTCCGGCAAATTTTATTTATCTCAATGCCAGAGGCGTTATACGGAAGCTCCCGCTCGACTGCTAAATGAGTTTTCCTATCGCCAGAATTGCAACGGCGACTGTCTATAAGAATGGCACAACTTTTGCGAACTACGGAAGCTTTAATTTCCTGATAAATGAACAGCATCGTTTTTATCACAGCTCCTTTTTGTATCGAAATGAACAGCGCCGCTGTGCCAGAGGCGCTGAAGGTTACAGGTATTGTAATAGGGAGATCGTAGGGGGTGGTACTAAGAGCTTGAACACCTTGACAGGCAAATTTCGGTGGGCATCGGGAGGTAGTGGAGCGTTTCGTGTACGTTAGTGGGTGGAACAGTATATCCATTAGCCTTTGTCGGAGAACTGTGTAGAGAAGCTCTGCACTTCGCGTTAAAGTAACGTTTACATCGCTTTTAGACGTCGATGAAAATACTCGTGAACGGTCGCCCCTCATGGACGAGATTAGAGTTTCGGTTGTACGCTGAACATGTGCAAACTGTGTGCATCTCGTCGTCTCAACCAACTGCGTGGTTAAATACGCTCCGGTCGATTAATTTTGTTGACCCCACAAAATTATTTTTGTTGGGTCAACAAATTAATTTTTTTGGATTAACAAATTAATTTTGTTGGATTAACAAATTAATTTTGTTGGGTCAACAAAATAATTTTGTTGGGTCAACAAAATAATTTTGTTGGGTCAACAAAATAATTGGTTACGCCAATAAATTAATTGATTGCCTACCAATCGATTTGTTGTTCGGTTGTCATCCAACTAATCTGTTGATCTGAGATTAATTGATAAACGACAAATTTCTGGGCGCAACCAATTAATCGGTTGACAATCAGCTCATTTTGTCGAACCAACAAAATGATTCACATGGATCGTATTTAACCCCGCAATTAATCGGGTCAACAAAGTTTCTCCGTGGAACGCGAAGAATTTAACAAGGACTTGACGATCCTACTCCATGAAGAGTGGCAAGATTTCCTCATCAAAATCTCGGAAGTTTTGTAATTGCGTTTGGCTCTTTCAAGTAGGGGAATCGTGTCACGAAGTTAAAAGTTGATGAGAATGAATTAAGTCGAGGCAGAACTCTCAAGATATATTTACTTTTTTCATTGAGTTTTAGCCATTTCTGCTGTTAAAACCAGCACTTTCGATTCGATGGAGCTAATTATAATACCGAAGTTCCAGTCTGGCTCGGCAACCCTCTGACTCGAAGACAGTTTGCAACCGAGTCTCAGAAACTCTTCGCAAGAAATGTATTTCGCACTTTAAGAATTCGTTGATTTTTTTTTAACTCAACGATGCGCGTGTCACTCCAACCTGCTATCTGATACAGCGATAAACCTTGGACAGCAACCAACCTTGCGGAATAAACTCCGATTCTTCCTCTTCCCGCCACAACATAACTCATCGGACCCTCCCCACGGGGAGAGCCCCCGGCTATCCGTTTTAATTTTTCTGTTGCGCAAATTAAAGACTGCTTTATTCCGTACTGTCGAGACATGATTAAAAAAAGTGTTCCCGAGTTGCCACATTTATCGGTTTCACGCGAAGCCTCGGACCAGTATTCAGACTATTTTTATATTTTGTTTGTGCGATATGCGCAACATAAAAATGCTAATTTAATAGAATGTTAAATAAACGCGATCGGTCATAAAAAATGTGATAAACTTGTGCGTGTTCCTTCATGTCTTCTCGCGTTTTTTTCCATTTTATATCTTAACTAACAGTAAAAGAGTGAACCATTGAACTGATTGCAGACAGCAACTTTGTCCTGGGAAATGCGCAAGTCCCGACGATCTACCCGATCGTCTATTGCTCGGATGGTTTCTGCGACCTCACGGGATATCCGCGAGCGCAGATAATGCAAAAGGGTTGCGCCTGCAAATTCCTGTACGGCCCGGAAACCACGGAGGAGGACAAGGCGTTGATATCGAAGAGTCTCGAGAGTAAATCTGAACTCAAGCTCGAGGTCGTGTTCTACAAGAAGGACGGTAAGTTTCGCACGTTTAAATTTCCAGGTTGTACAATAATACATGTTAGAAAGAAGGCGGATGGGAATAGTTTGCGTGGTCGGCCACCGCGCAAAACGTAAAGATACCTCATTAAAAAACATTTGACCCAGATCTCATTGACTTTGGTCGATCAGTACTTCAATTAAAATCTCACATACATAGGTATACTATACCTATGTATGTGAGATTTTAATTGAAGTACTGATCGTAATATTCTTTTTCTGGTGGAGCTCGTGATTAAGCAATTAAGAGTTCGCAGCTTGCGGGCTGCGAACGTTTGATCTACGTACGTTTGGTCGGGATCTGAAGCTGTTACATCTAGGCCAAGTCTCGCAGTAACGTACTATTAATTAAAAAAGAAACAGTCGTAACATAGTCCGTGCTAATAGAGAAAAAAACGAAAGTGTTATTGGCAGATTAATCAAGTTTACAACCACCCGACTACATCTAACTACGCAACCCTCTAACCAACGCCATATTAAATGCCTGCCAGCACTTTTCAATGGATGGAAAGACTTTAGCAATCTTTATATTCGAGATATTTTAATAGCAGTTATTCCTATTCAGATCGTACTACAGATTATGCGTAATGGAAAATTGACAATACCCATTGAAAATTCCACTACCTCAATTGCGATATACAGTATAAAAAATATTTAGAATGTAAAGATTGTTAAAACGTTCCGGTCGACTTCTCTCGGGGTAGGGTAAAAGTGGTAAATATGGCCCACCTCGATTAAAACGTAAATCAATGATATATGGACCGGGCCATATTCCCCACTTTTACCCGATCTATTTATATCAATGCTATTTCTCACATCTTCGCCTCTATTTAAGAACGGAAGTTAATGATCTCGTGAATAAGTAATTCGATGTCGTTAACGTCAAGGAGATACGTCTGTGTAACTACTGCCCGTCCGACCATCTCGCTGAATACTGCATAACCAAGCGATAGCCAGCTTGTACACGAACCGACCGTGCAGACAGACATCGACCAGAATTCCGGAGGAGGCCAGCAACAGGGGTGTCTCTCGTACATATCACGGCGCAACACGTACGTGTTTGGCAAAATTCAGGCTGTAACGAAATATCGTTACTGGTGCAGACAGCTGATTCCGATCGATAGATTCCGAATTGAAAACTGCGAGACTCCACGACGAAGCTCACCGAGCATTTCAAAGACTCAACGAGAGATGATTGTACGGGTACGCTGATACAATTGAAATCTCTTGGTACCCGAAGACCTTACATTTTCTACTTCTGTCGAGATACATCGGGCGCGCCGCATCAAAGGGCTAACGGAGGGATCTTACTTCTGCCTCTCTTTTCCCCGCTTTTTCCCAGCGCAACTCCCGCAAACGTACGTCAATGAAATCTACGACGAAATCCCTCTCGGCTGATATTTTTACGGAAAAAAAGAAGCCTAGAGCTCTCGGTGGAGCATTGGTATCCCCTACAGTCACGCTACACGGAATAAGACAAATTCTCGACACAATGTGCTCCGGGTACGCTATTGGATAATGTGGAGAGTGTGCACGAATACAGTTTTTCCAGAAAAATTGCGAGAGGCCGGGCATTGTAGCCCTCCGGATACATCAAGATATATTTTAGATTAAAAGTTGTACAAAAACGACGAATTCGAGTCGGGTCGGAGTGCGGTCAATGAAACGGTTCGACGTAGTGACACAAAAGAGCCCTTTCACTGCGTATCGGTTCGAATGGCCTAAAAGTTCACCTCTCCATCGGCCATCGACGAAAAATTTCGTTGATAAAAAAAGAAAAACTCTCCAGTCCGGCGAGAGTCGTTCTTTCTAGTTGGGAATCTCATGATTAAGCCTGACATGGCGGGGACGCGGGGGTGTGTAATATAGTGAAACGACGCTGGGTTGTCGACTGGGGAATGCCCATAGCTCGGGACAAGAGAAAAATAAAACAAAAACAACAAAAAGTTTCGGAGACCGAAGAAACTCCCGGGCCCTCCGCTGCGGGACCCTCCATGTTAATTCGTCAACGGGATAAAGCCGCAAAGTCTTTTCAGCCCAACTCGCTCAGGATTGCGGTCGAATTTAATTTGCACGAAACAGTGGGTAGGCTTGCAGCTAGGAACACGATTTACATAATCTTTACCAAAAAATAAAAATCCACAAAAAATAAAATCAAACCTGCGTCACTCCGACGACAAATGAACGCGTGAAGAACGAGAGACGCGGCATTCGGGCGTAGATTTTAAATAAAACACATACAACTCGAGTTTATATGCCATGGCACCCGGATTTGCGTGCAATTTATTCGAAATGGAAATGCCGGTCGGATTTTCTCGCGCATTAATCCCACCAATACCGGTTTTACTGCTTCCCGCTGCGCTCCGAATTTTTAGATAATCTCCGCGTTTTTTTTTTCTTTGGTGTTTTGAACGACCGAATAAAGTTCTACCCTTCACCGATCGGTCGCTTTTTTCACATGGCGATCATACCTCACGTGTACGATCTGCCGCCGATGAAGCACGTATTTCCACGTCTCTTTCAACCGCAAACAGCTGAAATTCATCGGCCGATTCTTCGTATCCGCCGATGCTGCCTGCACCGTCGGTGCTGCCTGTGGACGCATCCGTACGTATATTCGTATATCAAGCTGCTAAAAATTGAACGTCGACGGAATGAGATAACGAGCGAAGTTCCGCTTTGCGACAGTGACGCGCAAAGTGAATGCATTATCATTCGAGAATTAAAGTGGTTTTTGTGAAGGCGTCACTGCTCTGCTTACTCGGCCAGCAGATCCATGTACCCTTCACTTCACTCCACTCCACAGAAGTTCCGGGCGAATTTGTAAACGCGAGAACAATTAACAAATTGGAAACCGGCGACTGCGGGGGAAAAAAAATGTTGCGAAGTACATTGAAAGGCAGATCGTTATGCGCACCGGAGTTACTTTTACGGTAGAATCACCCATAACTGTTCGATAATGGCTGGTCTCACTAGCCGTGAGATAATTCACGCTATTCAAGTGACCTTAAATCACGAGAATCACGAGCCGTGAAAGCGCAACGGAGATCGTCACCGTCTGGCAGGGAAAGCGGGATTGGTGAGTCTCTCGGCGATTTGCCTGGAAATTACTCACTCAACTGCGGCGATCTTTTTTAAGGATGCAATTGGGACAAGAGAAAGAAAACGGCGACGAAAGAGAGAATGAAAGAACAAAGAGAAACAAAAGAAAGAGGTAATGACCGAGCTCTATTCATGGCTCACAACGGGCCAGGAGCTCACCGTACGTTCGGCATTTATGAATAATTAAAACGTAATCGCTATGATCGTTTCCCGCGGTTTTATTCGAGCAGCGGCAAGCTCGACACCCGAGGATGTCGATCGTTCAGTTTTATCGAAGAATAAAAACAAAAAAATGTATATCTCAAGTTTGCCCGGACTATACAATCTACGTATACATCGAACTTACTCGACTAGAAATTTTCGAGCGATCTACGTATACATCGAACTTACTCGAGTAGAAATTTTCGAGCGTTACATCCCTGACAGGTTCCGGATAAGGCCTTATCAGAGCCTTGTCAGGCTCCGATGTAACGCTCGAAAGTGTCGACTCGCGTACGTTTGGAAATAAATTTGGGAATTTAATAAATTTATTAAATTTGTAATGAATTTCATAAATTTAAAAAATTTAAAGTAATAAATTTGGGAATTCATGGTTTGGGCTCAGGGAGAATCGGCGAAAACCACGTGGCTCACGTGATGAATGGAATATCGGTAATTTGCATTCGCATAGAAATTGCATAACAGTGGGGAATTTTTTATTTACCTTGTTTCAGAAAGCGCGTTCAACTGCCTGCTCGACATCGTGCCGATAAAAAATGAGAAGGGTGTCGTCGTGCTGTTCCTAGCATCCCACAAGGACATAACCCACACAAAGAAACTTCAGCTCTGTGAGTCTTACGACGGTGGTGAGTGCACGCTTCGCTTCTTCCCCCGACACACGCTCTCTCATCGCTCTCAATTTCACTCTCACACATTACTCATATTTTTTCTTCTTCTCTCCGTTCGCTGGTCTACCTTCTACTGTATGTCGTGCTACTTTGTTGAAAATAGTGTAGAAAACACCCTACATTCATAAGGTCTAGCATCTCTTCCTTCATACTTCCCGCCATCATCGCAGATTCTCCTGCGGACGGACAAAACGATGAATCGCCAATTTCCCATGCAGTAGAGAGGCCACGTGTCAGTCGTGCAACATGTAGAGTTATCCGTTTCGTGCACGAAGCAACAAATTTAGAAGGATAGTCGTTCGTAAGCGTTAGCGGCGAAGAGATTCGAAATTCACCAAGTTTTGCAGAGATTCGCCGCTAGAGGGCGCTGTCGTGCTTCGTAGATACACACAGCTCGATAATAATGATCACGCCTCGCTGTAGTAAAGATGCAAAATATCTTCTCACACACTGTTGTAAAAGTGTAGTTCGCCGGGAAACGTACGATCGAAGGTCTTTTGCCATTTCGTTCGGTATAAGGGGACCGAGAATGAAAACGCAAACAAAAGAGAAGTTTCGTTCGTTCGACCCTCCTCGGGTCTCGTGTCCCCGAATGACCGCGCGCTCACCTCGCAACTTCTACGACCTCTGTATTTCAGATGCAAACGGTGATCCCGACCCCGAAGCACCCCCCGAGAATTACGGTAGAAGAAGAAGCCGCGCCGTCCTCTACACTCTCTCGGGTCATTACAAGCAAGATCGCAAACACAAACTTAATCTTAACAAGGTAAGACTATTAAAAATCTCTCATTGTAAATATTAAATTGCTCCAAACTAATGAAAAAAAATTACTAAAATCCATCACATGTTTTTATAGTCGCCGTATCATTTTTTTGTAAACATCAAGATATACTTTCTTGAACCAAAATTGAATTTATCGGTTCAAGCGAATCAGAGTTTATTCAAAATTGTACCCGAGAAATATACGGCGACTATTGAAAAAAACACTCAATATATTTCAGTATTTTCTTTTCCTCGATGTAAATGATGCGCGAAAATCAGTGGCAAGGATGGTTTTAGAACGTTAATCAAGCACAGCCCAAGCTTCCCCGGGCATTTCCACGTAGCTTTCGCTCGTTCGAGTTAATTTAACCGAGTGAAATTTTGATAAATTAACCCTCTGAAAGCGTGCACCGTTGCATACACCGGTACCAAGGTGGTGTATGATCTGACTAGTGTGCGACCGCCGCTCTGGCCAGACCGGCCAGGCGCACCTGGATGCTGGTAGAGATATACGAACACTGGACGGGCATCAGTAGAAATAACGTGAGAGCGGTGCAACGGGTCGCTCGTGCAAACTCGGCTGCATCGAATTTCACGCCGACATTCGTGCCTGGCGGCTTTACGTTGCTAACTAATAATTGATTTAGGAAGTGGGACGACCGAAGGGATTTACAGTTCGCCGGCAGCGGTAAACCCCGCGCGTGGCAGAGGGAGTGTGTGAGGTGAAGCGCAAAGAGCGCAACACACAGGAGAACTCAATCAAGGGGTAATACTCTCGATGGCTGTCACTGGTGCAAGCGATCCATAAAAATTCTCGACAATATTTTTCCCGCGTGCCGTTTAATTATACAAACGTCCATTGCAGTCGAGCTGTCCGCTATTCTGACGATACGTGGACGATACAATACGCTAGAACATTATTGTTACCGGTAAAACCCGCAATAGGAGAAACATCAATCGTGTCACGAACGAGCTCGTTGGGATTAAACGAATTTGTCGAATAAGCTTAATGGATATATCCTTCCATAGAATAACTGGATAATTGTATTTTAATCTCGTACATGAGGGGCTTCGCAGAAAATTGAACTATATATTGGATTAGCTACCACGGAATTAATTACTTGCAACTTAACATTGTTTTTTTATAACAAAAAAAAACTTTTTAGTGATTCGAAAAAATGTTACTTTTACGACTGGTCACTCAATGCAGCCCCAATAATCTTTTATACGATATATTGCTTAAAAAATTAATTGTAGAAGTCATCGAAATTAATTTTTGTGTTTTTAAGCCACTACTTCATTCCACGGAAGCACCGCTACCAGAGTACAAGACATCGGCAGCCGAGAAGTCGCAGTTCATATTGAGTCATTACGGTGGATTCAAGTCCTGCTGGGACTGGCTGATACTCATAGCAACGTTCTACGTAGCTGTGGTCGTACCGTACAACGCGAGCTTCATAAGCACAGATCGACCGACGATGGTCAGCGACGTCGTAGTCGAAGCTCTATTTATTTTCGGTAAGTCCGATTACCCGAGCACATCTGCTTCCGAAAGTTTCTCTTGATCTTACTGAACTTCTGGGTAAGTCGACACTGAACTTCTTGGGAAACATAAACCCGACTACCCAACCGTATTCGGAGTAGATTCGATTTCAGACCGACACCACCTTCAGCCCGATATTGTTACCCGTGGGAATTGTAAGATCTAAAGGCACTGGAGGAGATCTTCGGATGAAGATCCACTTATAGCCCATGGTTTATGACTATTTTTTTACTTTTTTTAAAATTAGTTTTAAATTTAATTATAAAAGCACCTTGAGGGATGCTTCGTATCCGCGGTCATGCGTAATTTTCGTAAAGCGCTTTTGTTTCGTGTAAACTCGTAAAAGAATAAAATCGTTACGATCGGAAAACAAAAATCCTCGCGCCAAAGAATTATATACCGCGCGACGAACAAAATGTAACGTCGGTCTGTATAAATTTGCCGAGCTTTGTTTCGAGGCTCTCGCTCGAATGAGCTCGAAAGCGTTCCAATCAGTTAAGAGGCGGATCGAATCACGCGGCGTTGCACACTCTGTTAACCCGATGAAGCTCATCCGAACGGGGTTGGGACAAACCGGAACTCACGCCAATAGAGAAATACTCACGTTCGCAGCCATTTACGATCGTCCCGCCCCGCGCGAGTACCCCGAGCTTTCTGCTAACCCTAATTCGCGAGTGCTCAGCCGTGCTCGACCCTCTTACTGCCAGCTACGCCGATCGCTCGAGGATCTCGTTACATCGACTCGGAGAAGAAGAAAACTTTTCGCCGATTCACCACTGCTACTTTAATTGCTCGAATTTCATTTAACACTCAACTAATCGAAACCCAGTTAATTGCAATTACGAACTCGCTTATCCCGCTCTTTTGCTCTCTCACGCATCTTTGCACATCGGAACCTCGCACATGATATTTAAGACGGGGGATTCATCGACTTACAGGAAAAAAGATCGTTTCATTTTGTTTTTCGAGCAACTAATTGTTTCGAAAAGCCCCCGTCTATAAATAACTTTTAAATTTACCGTGTGAATCATACCGCGCATTGAAATTCTAATAATGACGTCGTAGCGAACAGCTTTTGTGCGAACTGTCACGAAACTTTATGCGCATTTCTTTCAGAACGATTCACTCGGAAACCTAAATAGGGTATCTCTCGGTGACGGTGCGGCGCTCCTCGTACGTGCTATAATAGAAATCATATATACCGGTATACCCAGAACCTCGCAAAACTGTCGCCGACGGAATGAGTTTCTCGCGCTCCCCACGCGCTACTATTGTCCGTCGACGATTTTTAACGGAAAGGAGCAAAAAGGATCTTTTTTGTCCGAAGATATAAATGTAAAGAGAGATTTCGCGATACCGGACTCGTGCAGGGCAACGCGTATCTAACAGCGCGCATGCGTAACCTTCGAGGTCTTCGAGCTGATCGCTGTAGCGGATTTTCATAATAAACAAGTCTACCCATCAAAAGTCCGAGAGAATCTCCATCCAGCGAGTACGCAGTAAATGCACCCAACTGGCCGTTTAAAACTCCGTGTTCACTGTCCCATTCGCGAACCGGGTAATTTGTTAACCTATTAATTTTTTGATGAATTTGTTAATAACATTTTGCAATTATTATTATGCAAAATTAATCTTCTCAGTACCTTTCGTATACATGATTTTTTTCAGATTTTTATACCATCAAGAAGTATTTGCAATTTTCTCTTATTGTTGTCGAACTTATGCGAAGTCAGCGCGCAGCGAGACTCCCTCCTTAATCCGAATCGTCAAACGATTTTAAATGGCATTGATCCGAAAAATGCATCTATCTCTGTCGCACTCATATGTCACGTGGTGCATCTTTCACATGGCCTTAAACCCGCGCTGCATTACCATCACCGCTTTCGCGACTCTCCGTTCGCGATACCGGAGATCGTGTACGGTTATTTACACGATGCGTAAGACTGCAGCGTGTGCAGCGATAGAGGACACTCATGTGCTCTCGAGTCCTCGGCAAAGGGAACGATTCGCGTCCGTGTTAGCGTTGCGATCGTTAAATTTATCGCTCGCAATTTATGACCGATGGGAAATAAATTTGAAAAAGAGGAGCTCGGGACCGAAGAGGACGAAGCGGGACGTGGTAAAAGCAACTGAACTGTAAAAAGCTTCTTTCGCGTTCAATCGCGTTCGCCTGTCGCTTTGAAGTTTCGAGGGTAAGCGACTCTACGGTGTTCCATGCACGGCAAAATCCACTCAAATTTGTTTGTAAAATTTTTCCACGGAAATGGTAGATCAAACAGCTTCGAAAATAAATTAAAGTAGGCGGGGAATTGGACTGAGATGCCTAATTGAATGTCGACGATTTACGGTTTCTAATCTCTACGTCGTTTACCTGTGTAGGAGCTCTTCATTAGACGAGGTAGTGCACGGAGCGAGCGTTGACAATGCTGAGAGGATGCCTTGTACATGCACTAATTAACTTGATTGACTGGTTTCCGTCTGCTCAAGACGTCTGCATACTAGACTGAAGACGTTTCGAATAGCGAATTGTAGCTTCGAACCGTCTCTGCTTCCGAGCAATAATCCTCTGTTATATTATACCAATTGCTCAATGTTATAGAGGCATATAGAGGGTAAACATACATCTAGGAAAGGAATTTGTGTGATTCAAATAAATTTGTACTTTATTTTATTTTTTACCTTATATAGTTGAACGAAACAAATCGATGCCGCTAATCGTAGCTTCGAACCGTCTCTGCTGCCGAGCAATAATCCTCTATTATATTATACTAATTGCTCAATGTTATAGGGGCATATAGAGGGCAAACATATATCCAGGGAAGGAATTTGTGTGATTCAAATAAATTTGCATTTTTTTGTGCTTTTGTTTACCTTATATAGTTGAACGAAATAAATCGATTTTGCTAGCAGAGCGCTTTTTGGTGATAAACCACTGATGTACATTTAACCGTAATCGCAGTCCTCGAAGTTCACAGGGGTTTATCGTCCCTCCGGTCACCATCTGGCGCTAACATTTTATTACAACGTTGCTTTCAGAGTAACCACCCGTGTACGTCACCAATCGATTTAATCAAACGACCGTTCGACAAACGACAATCCAGACAATAAAGCTGTTTCGTTGCGCAGCGGGTTTCTCCTAAAATTTGTTTACCGATTTTTCACGATACCGAGAACACCATACACCCAACGCATAAATGTGTTCGGATGAATATATGTATATGCACGCAAACACAGGGAAACTGGGGAAAATTGTGGAGATACAACGTATGCTATGTTGTTTATATATATACATATATATAAACAATATAGTATACGATGTATCTCCATAAATTTGGGTCAACGGCCGTCGATCATACCGCCGCATGTTGCGACGAAATTTCATTACTTCCGCGAATGGATTGATTGCTCACTCACTAGAGCAGTGTGAGAGTGGAACGCATACGGAACACCGGTACCTATCCGCGTGGTCTATGGTTGCAGAGAATTCCTGTCTAGGTTTGCAAAAAAACGCCGGTCCATGGTTGCAAAAAATTCCGGATTTCTCGTGTGTAACCGAAATTCTCGCTTGCACGTAAAATGTTCGAAATTTCGCAACGGAAAGCCCGCGGTTACACACGGAAACTGTACGGCTACGCGGTTTTCCGTCATAGCCGAGGGTTCCAGTTTGGGTAAGCATTTCTGTCGGATGCAGAGCTCCGGCGAGAAAATTTAAGCGAACATTCGCCCGTAAATTCCCGAGAGTATGCACGGTGTGGAGTCGCATGCGTTTCTCGTTTTGTGACGCTATATACGCGGTAGTTGTTATCGGTCTCGGCGTACGTGCCGAGATAACTTAGCCGTCGTCGCTGCGGTATGAATAGCCACGTAGTATGTTATGTAGAGTTAGGAGAGAGACGCGATATCTCGAGCCAACCACCCCACCATCCGTTGTGATTTACGGGGACGGACCGACGATGGTCTTACCCTCGCTTCTCTCTGCGTACAGGAGGTGCTATGTGTTAGCGAGGGTGCGACGGAAGAGAATCGATTAAGGGAGAGAATATGACAAATCGGTAGCATCGAGGGAGCCACGTTGCGAAAATCGACCTACATAAAATGGCCCATTTTTACGCAGGTGTTCTTTAAAACTATTCTCGGAAGAAATAAATATAAAGATAACATCTTAGGAAGAACCCTCCCAAGCTCGGATTATTTTAAGACCCTCCAAGGACAAGAGGCTTACATTTTATAATGATTGAATTCCATTGCATGGAGTAAATTTTCCAATAATTGAATTTTAGCTCACGAAATGGAATTTATTCCACTCTATGGGCCTCCGAGACTCTGATTGTTCCAAGTTCCCCTGAGGGAGTGTTGCGCTTTTGGAGGATACTTTTAATTTACGATTCCCGCTAAAATTGATTTCACATAAACACACATTGTTTCAGAAATAAAATAAAAACATGACCATTACGAGAAAAGGGAATTTTGCCGATTGTTCCATCATGTCCCGATTCGACGTAATTTATATTTGGCTCTAGCGCTTTTTCAATTTTATTCTCGTATCTTCTTGCAGATATAATCCTCAACTTTAGAACCACTTACGTAAGCAGAAAAGGCAAACTGGTGATCAAGGGTAAGAGCATAGCTCTGAACTACTTGAAGAGCTGGTTCTTGGTGGATTTACTCGCGGCTCTGCCTTTCGACCTTCTCTACGCCTCGGACGTTTACAGCGGCGAGGTCAGTAATTGCACTGCCAATACAAACCTGCTACTGGTTCTACAAACCTTAACGGACGAAGTTCTTGCTCTCGTCGTGAAATTGGATTAGAGGACGGCGCTAGAAATGTTCGCGAAGCAATGCGATCAAAGCTCGTCACGTTCTCACTGTACCGTCTCAAGCGATTACACTTTTTGCTAAATAGATCTATCCGGGTGCAAACTTAATTGATACGATTCTTCGAACCGAGGATTTTTTCACTTCATCGGATTGACCCTGAGGTCCTTTGAAAAGTCCTTTCTCTTCGAGATCTTTCGGTAATTGTCGCGCAAACTCAAAGCTCCCACTCTCGTCGAGCGGACTTGTCATTAGAGACTTTATATTTCTGCGCCTCGTCGAAATTACCCCGACCCAGTTCAGCAATTACATCGAATCTCGATTGAAACTCTTCTCGAGATATACGATCGAAATCACGATATACACCGTAACAAAAGTTTGTACAATTAACAAATATTTCTTATCCACGAGTCTCCACAATCTTTTTCTTGTTAACTTTACGTGTTAACCTTTTTTTTTAACTCGTTCCTTTAGGAAAACAAAAAATTGTGAAATTAACGAGAAAAAGATAGTGGACCTTTGTGGACAAGAAATGTTTACTAACCCTTTATAAGTCACACCTCTACCCCCACTCCGCGTCCGCTAGTCCCGTTTCGGTACGATTTCGTGCGATGTGACTTATAAAGGGTTAAATGTATGAACGTTTTATTACTCTATACGGTCAAAGTAGTGAATGTGAACGTTATAACTTAGTGGATAACTTTTCCACATTAAATCGGACAGCCATATTGGCCACTTTTACTCGAGCCGAAAGTTCGAGCGCCGGCGAAGACTTCGACAGGAATATCACGAGGCTTGTCTTTCCTGAAACCGCAAAAAATAGATTCCGTCCTCGCACGACGGAGAAGATTCGCGGTTTGAATAGTTCGTTTGCTGAGCCCATGCGTTACCGGAGGACGGAACATCTACGGATGAGCGTGCGATCGTGGGACGCGCGAGAAAAACGATCGAAGCGATATCCGATGAGATACGTCGTGCCGCTTTTCCGGCGATATGAATATGCCGCGGACGGTGGAGAAGCCAGCGCGGCAAAGTCGGTCACTGAATGGACCAATCACCGTTTCCCTCCTCCATAAATTCGCTAAAACCCGGGAAGGGCGGATACTACGCGATGGCCACTCGTAATTATTCCCATTGTCGAACTGAACGGAACCTCTCACTGGACTATCTTACGATAATTGCATCGAATGTTTCACTTCTCGCGTCGTACTTGATAACCTCACCGAATATCGTCAAATAACATAAATATATATATATATATCCGAAGAACGAAGAAAAGTTTATCCCGCGAATATTTTTTTCTAATTTTTTTTATCGGTCTTTCGAAAGACAGTTTTTTTAATTGATTTTGTCATAAAACAAAAAATGTCTTTTTTGTGCCAAATTCAAAGCGCTACAGTTATACTCCTAATAATTCGTCAGGAATCCGGCCACAGCCACATTCATCTGGTAAAACTGACGAGGCTGCTGAGGCTGGCCAGGCTGCTGCAGAAGATGGACAGATATTCGCAGTACAGCGCGATGATTCTAACTCTCTTGATGCTGTCGTTCACTCTCGTGGCCCACTGGCTCGCCTGCATCTGGTACGTCATAGCCGAGAAGGAGAGGGTTCGCAACGAGAAGGATTGGGATCTCGGTGAGTTGTACGAAATGTGCGTAACAATAATGAAAAAAAAGAAAATGAAAAAAAGAAAATTTATGCCGTACACGTGAGCGAATATTCTCTGGTACGAAGGTAGAAAATAAAAAGTAGCGACAGCTGCGGAGGAAAAAACGAGCTATGTGTACCCTGCTTCTGTCATGGTACTCATAAATTTTATATCAACTTTCCCGGGAGCCCGCGGAGCCCGAGGGAATCCGAACTAGGAAAGGATAGGGAAGCCCTGAAGCACAGGTGTAACGAAGACTGTACAAAGAGGCTGCCTGTTGCGTCGCTTCTCGACAATGTGTCTATGCGATACGCCTGTGTACATATATACACCGAATACGGAATGTCTATGACTCTCGTGGGTGTCCTTGGAAACCCGTCCAGGGCAATTGTGCGTGGATATACGTTCGTGAAAGGGATATATCCAAGTTTTAAAGAATGGGTGAACCCATAGTGCCTCTCGATAGAACTTTTTTTTTCATCTGCACAACAAAACGCCCCATAAACGATGAAAATTCACTCGCGATCCTTTCAAATCGATATCGATAACAAGTATTGTTATTAAATTTTTTTAAATAATAGTAATTTTTGATAATTATTTGAGCGACCGAGTTGATTTTCAATTATCGAATAAATCATGTGCATTACGTTTCGTTTTAACGTCCTAATTGGCCGGGTGCGCAAACATTTACGAGTACGTGCTGAAGGTTAATATTAACGAACCAACGGGAATTAAACGGATACGGTGTACGAGCGTCGAGCACTTCAAAGAGAATTAATTGACTCGTAGAGTCGGAGCCCGTTTAATTGGGAGTGACGATGCCATCGCTGATATGCAATAAATCGTTTTGCGTCGAAAGTTAAGGGCGAAATAATTTAATTCAAACAGGTTGGATTCATACGCTGGCCGATCGATTGAGGATTCCTGTGCAAAACGTGACTCACACGGAGAGCTACATAACGGCGCTGTACTTCACGTGTAGCAGTCTCACGTCCGTGGGATTCGGTAACGTATCGGCAAACACGACATCCGAGAAGATATTCTCGATATGCACGATGTTGGTCGGTGGTGAGTGGAAAAAAAAAAAAAAATCGTTCACGAGAAAATGTTATGTGGGTCTGATAACAAAAAATTCTTGTCGCAGCTCTGATGCACGCGGTTGTTTTCGGTAATGTGACCGCGATAATACAGAGAATGTATTCTCGAAGGTCGCTCTATCAGACCAAATGGAGGGATCTTAAAGACTTTCTCGCGCTGCATCAGATACCCGACAAATTGAAGCAAAGGATGCAAGATTACTTTCAGACTACGTGGTCGCTTAATCACGGTATCGACATACACGAGGTACGACAGGCATGTACATTTTATCGCAATGCTCAAAATCTATTATCTCTGTCTATGTATAACGGAAGCGGGCCTCGTAAGCAGGTCGTAGGAATTGAGAACATGCTCACTACTGCTTCGGATCACGTATAAAAAATAAATTAAAAAATATAAAACCATTTTTTTACAATGATCTTATGCGGATATGCTGACGATCGTGAGCTCTTTTATGTCTTATATAGTATATTAAAATCACCAGATATATATATTATAATGCAACACCAAATATACGATAATTAAATCACGACTCACTGTGCTATTATCATACTTATTTGTATCGTTGGCCTGGCGCCGTAAGGAAGTATCGTCGATGCTTACCATACGAATGAAAAAATACTCAAAGTATGTGAAACACATATTTTTATTATATTTAAAAAAACCGAACGTAAAAATATATATTTTACGTATATTTTTTCGTGTGGAGTACATTGAGCCGATACGTCCTTGTGATTTTGAGCCATCGATATACTTGGGGTAAAAATGGTGAATATGGCCGACCCCGATTAGCACGCGAAACGATGATTTATGAACCGGAACATATTCACCACTTTCACCCTATATAATTATATTCACACGAAATCCCATGTTTCTTATGCATACAAGAAGCGAATGCGATTTCTTCGAATACTTTATGTATCGGCGATATGCGTTTCCACGGATTAACGACAGTTCCAATATCAATTTTAGACTCTCAAAGAGTTCCCCGAGGAGCTGAGGGGCGATGTGTCGATGCACCTGCACCGTGAGATACTGAGCTTGCCAATATTCGAGGCGGCGTCCGAGGGTTGCCTCAAGTTGCTATCGCTACACATTCGTAGCAACTTTTGCGCACCCGAGGAATATCTTATACGTAAGGGAGACGCTCTCTCCTACATATACTACCTCTGCAACGGATCCATGGAAGTCGAGCAAAATAACATGGTTGTGGCTATATTGGGTACGTTATTGAAGCTACGGAAGAAAAATAATCCACTCGTATCTACAATTTTGTCATAAACGTATTTCATCGATTTTTTTTTTTTTTTTAGGTACTGGTGATTTGATTGGCTGTGACATAACGGTGCAGTTGCAGCACGGAAGCAACGGCGGTGGACAGGGCGGCGGGGGTGCTGGTTCCACCGACGTCGTCGTGAAATCGAGCTGCGATGTGAAGGCTCTCACTTACTGCTATCTGAAGTGTATAAACATGCAAGGTCTCGTCGACGTTCTCCGTTTGTATCCCGAGTATCAGCAGCAATTCGCTCAGGACATCATTCACGATCTAACTTACAATCTGCGAGAAGGATACGAGGCCGAGGTAAATTTAACCCAAAGCGACTGACAAAAACGAGTCAGTAACAACAACTATAATCAACTTTTTTTCACGGGGTGTGGCGTGTACGATCAAATGAAATCCAAATCGAAATCGGATACCGTGCCAGTATTCGATGAGACTTTTAATTGGACCGTGCATGCTGGTGAAAAACCGGTGAAAAAAAAATGATTACGGTTTTTGATACCGACCGGGCCCGCCTTGAGTTGGCAGATGTTTTACTTAAATGGTTTTCTCGCGCAAAAAGTTTTGCAATAGTACGGAAACGGATAAATGATCACGAACAATTTTGAACACTGGTTCAACCTTTTTTTGTACGAAGCTTCTTCTTTCTGAAACGGGTTATCGACTTTTGCCTACAGCAAGACACGGACATGAACGAAATCCAATCACTGCCCCTAGCGTCGATAAGCGAGGACGACGAGAACGTCCCGGAGGAGGGCGAAACTTCGCCGCTATCCCCGGCTAACAGGTCACCTTTGCACACGGGGTCTAGTCCAAGACACGCGAAATTTAGGTTTGCCTTGATGTTTTTGGTCCAAGTTACCCTGTCGTTGAATAACAGATTGTGAGTTTGGAAGATCCGCTAAAACATGATCCGTTTTGCGCAGGGACGAGCACCGAGAAGGAAGAAGAGTGGGAAGGGGAGCTCTGATAAGAGGCAGAGTTTCTCAAGTTATCGCTCAAGAATCAGTCGAAGAACACGTGCGGGCCGGTTCCGCCGAGGGACTCGACTTAAATGTTCCGATGATTCACCCGGACATAGCGATGCTGAGTTACGAAGTACGCTCGATCAAACGTTCACGAAGCTCCAGACAGAAGCGTGGATTAGGTGTTATACATTTTGGTTACGTTGAACGTTTGCGTTTTGCAGATGCGGAGCGCCATCCAAGCGCTGCAGATTCTAGTGAGCACGTCGCAGAGGAATACGAACTTGCCGACGCCGACGGGTCGTGAAAGTCGAAGCGGTTTAATGAGATGTTCGTCGCATCCTCCGGACGCCCTTTGCTGGATCCCTCCGGGCAGGCTCGTCGAAGCCGCGACGCAGACCGAGTGGCCGCACGACATTTTCGAAGTATGGGTCCGTACCAATCCCCATCACGTTTTAAGGATCCTCGGCATCGATCCGGAGAGTCTTCAGGTTCCTCAACCACCGTCCCCGACTCCGTCGCCGTCTTCCCCGCCGCCCCCGCCGTACGAGCCACTCGCCTCGATCCCCGGGACACCGCCTCAATCGCCTCTTCAATCAAATCCTGACACGCCAGGTACGCTTCATCGTTTCTCCTCTCGGTCTTCGAGAAACAAAAGCTTTTCCGCTTTGGTCCTTTCACTATATTTACCGGGTTTGTGTTACGTCGTGACAATGATCGATACTCGTCACTTCCTTTTTGTTATCTTGTACACGGTAAAAAAAAGGTTTGGACCTTTAAGAAACATATCCTCGAAGGTAGGCCATTTTTTTCTTGGTAATTTTAATATTTTTTTCTCCCGCCAATGAACCATGTGTGATGCAGACTCAGTCGGCAACCAAACGGTTTCCGTATTTTTTTCGCTATCATTAATATTTAGGACAAAAGGAAATTAGGTTTTCATTCATCAATTTATAGCCTACGAAAACGTAGTTTGTTTTTATCCGAAATGTTAATAGACGCGAAGAAAATAGGGAAATTGATTTGTTACCGACTGAGTCCGTATCATATGCCCTTAACTTCAAAAAAATTGTGGAAGTTCATGGAGAATCAAATCGCACTAGCAGCAATGATGCGCGATCACGCGCGCGAGCTGAAATTCAGTGGCGCTGCAGAGCTCATTTCAGTGGTCTTAACGTACCGCTGGCCAGCTGATCTCAATAGTTTGTCACTAAACTACAAGATTTTGATAACATTTACCCGAGTTTAAATCGAACGAAGGGAACTGAAAATTGCGAAAATGCGAAATATTCTGTCACTGGCTGCATTAAAGATTCTAGAGAGAAATTAAACATTTTCTCTGTAACATCACTTCCGATTGAAAGGATAGATTTTCAAAGCGGAAGTGTCATTACAGAGAATATTTTTAATTTGTCTCTGAAATATATCTCGACCGCAGCCAGTGACAGAAACGTATGAATTAAAAAACCCAGGATAGTGGATAAAAGTGGGATACATCTGAATAGTATTTGATATGCATCTTTGATGTAGCCAGCGATAGAAACGGATGAATTAAAGATCACAAGGGGAGCGACCCAGCGCCAATGAACCTCAACCGCGCGCGAAGTGTTTGTAAAATGTACAAACCTTTTTTTACCGTGTACTATCTTTTTCGTGAATCTGTTCCAGAGGACAGTTTGTCAATAAAATGATTTCCGTTTACTCAGGGAAAACAAGTTACGCAATGTGCAACAGCCGGGAGGAGCCAGTCATGCCGAGGGGCTACGTGGCACCGTCGTCGTGCTGGGACCCGGCGAGCGATCTCCCGCACAGCTTTAGCGCCGGTGATGCCGACGAGTCGTCGTCGTGGTATCAGGGCTTCCACGGATTCGAGTATCTTCCGAAGTCGAGATCTTTCAAATTCGACCAGTGCGACAGCTGAGCGCGGAACAACGCGAAGCCGGCATCAGGCAGTAGTTATGATTATGAAGAATCTAGCGAAACCGAGAGCAGGAAGTAATGCGTCAAACGTACTTCCGTTCGTCATTTGCGCGGTTGAATGTTATCGTTGTAGATTACGAAGAAAAGCAAACAAAAAGAAGCGCCAAGCGCCGGTCGAACGTTTTCTAATGATCGATTCATAAAAATTTCGAGGGCCTACTCTACAATAATGACTCCTCTCAAGGCTCACAAATACACCTAAATCTCGAGTTCATTTATCTCACGTCCGATTATAAATACATGCATAAATTTCGTCGTAATGTTTGAGTTAAATGGACACTGCCACGATTGAAAAGTTTCAAGTGAATCGCATTGATTAATTTCGTACTCGACAGTGGCTGACCGGAGTTAGGCCCTCCGAAGAGAACCGCGACGAATGGCCATAGGAAGATAATTATTGATTGTAGAAAGAATCGTCTCTCGACACGCTCAGTCGATAAAAACTTCGCGTATGATTTTTTTTCCTCTCCTCAGTTGTTTTAGTTCTCTGTGATAGTTTGATTTCATACAGCCTTCGGGTTTGTCTTTAAGTTTGTAAACTCGAACGGGATTTATCATAAATACAATGGAACTTACGAGTTGAAAAGAATGGAAATCATATTTGAGCATATCGCGTTTACAACTATTAATATCGTACTCGTCATATCGTGAAATCGCTCGTCGAAGCGATTTAGAATCAAAGGCATTTTATGGCACTAGTAATATTTCGATAACAGTATTTTGTCTCTCGTTGAAACGCCGATTGATAACTGAGGGACTCTTGTGATTTCCACGTTCAGTGTCGAAAAAAAAAGAAAATAAAAAATTATATTACTCGGAAAGTATTTTTCGTTATTATTAATGGGATACTTTGCCACATTCCATATGTGAAACGCTGTGATCAGTTAGAGATATCGTGAGATATGTATAAGTATATTGGATAAGGGAATGAAGATTAAGAAATTAAAAAAAAACAATAAATCGGTACGATAGATTCGTGCTCATCGCGTTTAACCTTCCGTTTTATCAGCGACCTCGTTCCATCCCAAATTTACGGCATCTAATGCCGTTACTGTATCACTACGTTTAATGCCGATAAGCTCACCGATTACGTATTAAATGAAGGAAAGAGCTTCGTCCGTCACAGTCGCAGCGTGTAATAATGTTAACTCGAAGTTTTATCGGGTCTCCCGTAAAAGTTGAATAGCAGAAAAAAAGAAACAAACACATTATAACAATGAAATGCACATCACACTCTAGAATGTCCATGAGAAATGTCCATTTTAGTTACCAATACGGAGTAAATTTTAGCAAAAATCCCGCCCACTCATGTTAATAGAAATTGCGAGAGATGCGAAACTCTGTCGCGTTAAATATAGGACGCTCATAGATTCAAATTGTATTATGTATAAAAAGATGAAAAAAAATGAAACGAAAGAGAGATATATAAATAAGTATATATTCTAGACGCGATTGAGTGTTTGTAAATAATAATAAAAATGTGTGATAAGGCACGGCTTTGGCCATGCACAATTATATTTGTTAAACTCTCATTGCCGTGAATGTTGAAGATCCGCGTTACCGTATCACAGTCCCGTACTGTTTACGATATATCGTCGGATGTTCGCCGAACACTCGATCGTGTTACATATATTTTTCTCATCATTCACGGTGAACGACTGTTTCATAAATATTTCATATATTTTGTTATACTATTTCTATGCTCTCTACATTATTTGAAAGCTCATTATTAAAAACAAACAAAAAAAACACCGATACTAAGTAAGCTATCTCACATCTTCTACTACTTTTTACACTATATCATCAAATATCGTAGAATAGCGTTAACGAACGAAGCTTCCGAAGATAAGGATTATTGTCAATATAGCACAAAGCTCAGAAACTTATAACTTATTTTCAAGAATTTCGAAGACGCGTAGATTTCGTAAGGAATAATCCTTTGAAACTATTATTATTATATTGATCAGGCTTTGTGTGAAAATCGTGTGGTTCACGAATTTATCCTAAAAAAAAAATTCAAAATGTAGCAGTTCTACGAACTCCCAGAAAATTGTTGAATAATCAATTTGTCGATTGTTCAATTTGAGCAACTATTGCCGAAAAAAATACAATCTTCGCGTAATTTGTTGATAAGTTTTTACTAATTGTCGATCGTTACTGTATGAAATTATTCGCCTTCTCTCTATTCGGGCCGAGTATGTCAAAGCGGTATTAAAATACCGTTAGACAACGTTATCGTCGTTCGAGGTGAGCTTCATTTATGTATAGTTATAAAGACACGTGTAAATACAATATAACCGATTAAATGGATACTGTACAGTGTATGCAACATTAATAGTGAGTTTACTTCATTTCAATTGTAAAATGTGGGTGATCGATATCGATTAAGAAATAAAAGATAGTATCGAAATTAATAACAAGTTTCATTATTTTATCACGGAATCCGATAACTATAAATAAGGAGCTATTCTTATTTAGTATCGGATTACAGTATTACACTATTATAACTTAAAAAAAAATTAAAGAAAAGAACCAAAGCTAAGACCGTCTATTTATAGTACACGCTCTCTCGAATCCCCAACAGAGTGTTATGCAAAGTACGAGCACCTAACAGCGATTCATTGTTCATCGATCGCGTTTACCAGGAAATGCATTAGAGATTGTAGAATCGATTTTTTTTTTAATGGAGCTTATTGACAAGTTACCGTGCTCGCTGTAATCATTTCACGTGACTGCACTTTACCGTGTATGACGTCACGGAGTCTGCGCATTAGCTCTCCGTTAACGCGAGAATTTCTGTAGCTCCCCTCCACTGCAGTGTTGCTGATACAATCCGCTGTTGTGCGAGTCGTTCGAGTGGTTTGGAGGAAAAAAAAAGTTAAACAGACCTGACAGCGTCGTTTGGACGGTTCGTTTGTGAATTCAGTGTAGCCAAACTATCGGCAGGATCCTCCGATTGTAAAGAAAAGTACGTAAACTGTTTAAATCGCACACAGCCGCTCGCTACGAGTATTCACGCTGTGATAGATGCGATGTCTCTCGGTTGACACATTTCTTTATTCCATCGCTATGAAATTTACTGTCAATCCGCCCGTGGCATTAACACGCTATGACTAATGCAGCACGTCGACTTTCCTTCCGACGACTCGGTGACAAAAGACCCACCCGACGTTTAACTCCGACGAGAATTACACTAATATAAATTGAATTTCAAAACTCTATACAATTGCGTCACCGTGTTTACACGTTATTTGAAACGACATACTTATAACTTTTGCCATTCGTTTCATCTCCCGGTGACTCATTTGCCATTGTTTCTTTCGCCAACTTGTGCAATTAATCTGGAAGATTCAATCTTATCAGGCGATAAAAAGTCCCCTATCCGCTGTAATCGTGTATCTATGATAAACTCGAGATATACCCGAATCATATGTTTTATTTTGGCCTAATTTTCAATATTTCGTTACCCTGCAGACTTGTGAAAGAAAAAGAAACACACATTCACCATGTCGCTGTATCCGTCGCTGGAGGACATGAAGGTCGACCACATGATCAAGGTAGGTTCAAGGTCTACGACCTCCGGCGCCCTAGCTTCTTGAATAAATAATAACCGCTAGGAATCAATATCCATTGGCGAAGTGACTACAGCCCTTGTGTGTCCTAGGCCCAGTATCAGATGGAGGCTCAGTACGCGCCTAGAGCGCCTACTTTCACAGAGTCTGAACCTTCTGCTCCTGCTCTATCAGCTCCCGGCCATGCATTGACTGCCGGACAGCTGTATCCCTTTTTGGGAAGCTACATGGGACTCGAGTTAAGCGAAGAAGTTATTGCCAATAACATGCCTGAGTATGCAATCGTCGCTCGAGAAACGGTGAGTTATATGCGCTTGCAGAGGATGATACTGTTCCGTGTGCAATATTTTGCAAGGATTGTTTTATCGACAGATGACTGTTGCTACACCAGCCATGCCGGCCGGACCATTGGCAGGAATGATTGCTCCACTGTCAGGAGAGTCGCTGGGCCTGCAGAGAGCCCAAGTTACAAATGGCATAAGAGAAGTAAGTTCAGACTATTTTGATGCATTTTGGATGCAACGAGATGTAAATGTTACATTGAGGTTTGCTACAAGCGAAAAGGATACAGTTTGAACGATTTTGTTGGTAATGAATCAGACAAAAATTTCAAACGATATTTTTAAGTCTTAATTGAGTTTGTATACGAACGAGAAACAATATATCAAATTTAAACAATTTTTTTTTTTCTATAATACGTGTGGGAGAGTAATATCGATGTGTTTTAATTTTTTCAGCTAACTCTGTGCAAGGACAAAGACGGAAAAATCGGATTGCGCGTGCATTCGGTCAACAGCGGTATATTTGTTTGTCTCGTTAGTCCGAATTCTCCGGCTTCAATTGCTGGTCTTAGATTCGGAGATCAAATACTCGAAATAAACGGCACTACCGTTGCCGGCTACAGCATGGATCAGGTTCACAAGATCCTACGCAATGCTCCCATCAATGGAATCAAAGTTGTCGTGCGCGATAGGTAAGTCAATTCGGAGCAGTATTTTTGTGAAACAGCGGGAATTGGATTAATGCGAAGTGGAAGCTTCACTTTCCTGCCGACTCGGGTTCAGTCAGTATCATTCGTCTGCGTCTGCCGATTCCCCAGGGAAAGACAATTGTCTTCTTCTTCGACAGACTGCGGTCTCGAAACGACATTCAAAACAGATTTGTTACCGGCAGCTGTATTTCACAGCACCTTCAGAGTATGAGCAATACCGCCGTCGGTAATAAAAACTGTAATCAACCTTTGTCACGAATTCTCGCATGTACAGTTGAATGAAAAATCTCATCAAAAGTCGAGATGATATCCGCTTTCGATGAAACTTTTCTTTGGACCGTGCATGCAAAAAAATGAGAGAAAAGATTGTTGCAGTTTCTGATACGGACTGCGTCCATTTTTTTCGAGTAACAGTCCCGTATTTGAATCATAATTCAAATACGGGACTGTTAATCGTCGGGGAATCCTACTATCATTTGACTTTGGACTCAAACGATAATAGGATTCCCCGGAAAGGTTGGTAGAAAAAATAGCGGTACAGTTTCTAATACCGACTGGTCCCTGGGCATGCGGGAGGGAAGACGTATCGCTTGGCATTAAACTCTGAATAATCGAACGATTTATTTGTAATATCAATCTCGTAGGCCTCTGGAACGTACCGTGACGATGCACAAGGACAGTTCCGGAAGTATCGGTTTTCATTTCAAAAATGGAAAGATCACGGCGTTAGTAAAAGATTCGTCGGCTGCGCGCAACGGTCTCTTGACCGACCATCAGATTTTGGAAGTGAATGGCAAGGTGTGTCTCGAAACTAATATGGTATAAAGCTACATACGAATAACAGTTCATCTCACTGAACGTTTTTATATTTTTTCAGAATGTGGTTGGTCTGAAGGACAAAGACATTGCCGTTGAAATTGCCCGCGGTTCTGGTGTAATCACGGTGACCGTCATACCCTCGTACATATACGATCACATGATCAAAAAGTAAGTGATCCGGATAACAACGAGAATATTACTTAAAAAACCAAAGTTCGCTATGCTAAATAATAATGTTTTCGTCTTTCTACTTCAGGATGGCGGGAAGCCTTCTAAAAACCGGAATGGATCACTCTGTGCCAAATATGTGGGAATGATTTATTAAAGGTGCCGATAAAATACTATTATTGTAAATGCGGCTCTTTGCAGTTGTTCTCTTTGCCAAAATTAAATATGATGTACAAGCGGGTGTGCCATCGTAACTACGGGAAGCAATTGCAAAAACGATGAAGACGTTTATATATATTTTCAGTTTGAGCACAAATGTTCAATATATTGAATACTAATTTTATTCGCATAATTGTGTAATTCTGTGTGTAGTTCAGAGACGGATATACACGCAATACAATATTTCCCTTCACGACCCTTTCTTGAGTTTCAAGACGCACACGAAAACGCTTATCACGTTTACGTAGAAGATATATCGATATTTCACGTTAAATTTACAAAGTAGCTTTTACATTCATTTATGTATACTTAGAGTTATCAGTGGTATCATTGTTATGGCGTAATCCTTCCAAAATACGATAATATTTTACTAACAAACTATTTTGTTACTCGTCGTGATGCCAAGTACAGCGTATATATATATATATATGGTAGTTGATTATAATGTCAAATAGAACTATGCTAATAACCTTGTGAAAGATGTTATTATATTATCTGTTAAATCGTACTGTGCCACACCATTATTAGAAATGATATCTACTATTAACATCAGAATGCTAGAATCTCATACGTATATCAAAGAAATTATGATTATACCATAGATACCCATGATGTTTAATAAAAAAAAAAGGTAAAAATCATTAAATTTACCTGAATTCGTTTCTCTTGATCTCGTGGTTCTGGTGTCTGGACGTGGAATACTGGACGTGTTTAACTCGACGATGCACGAAAATTTAGAATTGGCGCCATTTTCGTTCCGGTTAAGGTGAAGTGAAAGTCGCGTAACGGAGCCGGGAGTGTGAGAGAGATAACGGCATTGGTTTTTTATGGTGGAGCGAGAGAGAGCGACAGAGAGTGTAATTCACTTCACCTTCAAATGTTTCTTGTTCTTCATTGTTCTTCGACGCTCTGTCCCAATCTCACTAACACTCACTAACACTTAACACTGTCACTACCCCTAACACTCACTAACACTTATTCACCGACTTATTCATGATTTTACTAACCAAGCTCACGAATGTACTGTACTTCGTCGTAAAAATATTTGATTCGTCTATAATACAATCGCTGGATTCATGTTTATCACAAAACATTAATAGATTGGTAGCTTCAACGTTGCAGATCAACAGATTATGAATACGACAATACGGCAGTTTTGTCACAAATGAATTTGAAGTTCAGGACGTTGGCATGGATTGGCCGCCCGCCCGGCGTGCACTAACATGGCGCCCAAGGGCGATGATGTGAAACACCGCCCTCGGTAACAAAAACTATATTGCATGCCGTTTTGAGACCGCGGTCCTCCAACGAAAAAGCAAATTATCTTTCCTTGAGGAATCGGCAGACGAAAGGAAAGACAATTTTCTTTTCCCTCTGTCGTCTCAAACCGGCATTCAGTACAGTTTTTGTTATCAACTGCGTGGGCGGGGGGTGTACCACATCTCTTAACCGCCAAAAACGGTTATTAGATAGACGACAATGAACTTGTGTCAGATGGTACTTATTTATTATTATAAAACAATGATTCATTATTTTACGTTTCTAGGGACTTGTACATTAGACACCGGGCATTTAACACCGAGAATGTATTTAAGAGCCAACATTTTATCGTACAATAGGACCTCGATTTCGATCGCAGCGGCGGGACCGGCTCCGCATCACGTTTAACTAAATCCAGGTTGCGCATGCCCCGTCCATACTAACTGTCGAGCATGGCCCAGACCTTCCCCCTCCCCGTTTTTTGAAAAAACGACCACGCGCATGCGCATCATCATTATAACGGCGGGTAACATATAGGTGGCCGAAAACGAATCCTCTATTATTACCAACCTCTCCCAACAAAAAGTCTCTAGCACATTACGGCTCACAAACCATTTCCGTACAAGGAACCCGATATACGTGCTTAAACGCAATTTCCGTCCGATACCTTCGGACTCAAATGCATATTAAAGTCAAAAAGTAAAATAGCGTAATGTTTATTGACAATAATATATAAAACCCGACGGATAAACGTTCTATACTCACCACCTGGTAGCCCGTCCTGACTGAATGGGATAACAATCTTTGAATCTCCCGCCAAGTCGAGCCGACTTAATTAAAAAGGGATTTCAAATCCTATGTTAAATTTTGCGAAACGGCACTTTTTTTCAAAAAATTTCGAGATATCGAAGTAAAACCTCCGCCATTGTTTTCAAGTGGCATATTTACCAACCGATTTCATTAAAGAAAAGATTCTAAAAAATTGTTTTCCAAAAAACCATTGTTTTCCAAAAAATGGTAAGGGTTTTAAAATTTCGAAAAAGGTACCGGTCTTACGTATTTCCTTTGAAAATGGGTCTTCTGAATCGAATGGCGGTGGCAGAATTGCGACATCTCGAAAAAAAATTTTATGCCATTTTGAAAGTCCAAAAATGCAAAGGGGGGACCCTTTAACACGGAAACGATTTGGGAGTCGTACTGTACTAGAAACTTTGTGTTGGGCGAGGTTCCGTTTTCGGCTACCTATACGTTACCCTCGAAAGCACCTCTGAACTCGCCCTGCGCTAGAAACTTCGCGTTTCATGAAGTTGGTCATGGTACAGGTTTTGTTTTCGGCCACCTATTCTATATGTTACCCGGCGCGCCGTTGCCCGCGCAACTCCTTTATGTCTACATATGAAGATTTTCAAATATTCCGACGAAGTTAATAATCGAACAAATTTAAGTTTTTCATTTGTTTGTTTCCTTAAAAAAAGATAAAAAAAATAATGAATTGCTAGTGGACAAGAACGCGTCGATTCTACAAAAAAGGAGATAAAAAAACCCGTCGATATGTGAACAATCGGTGGGATGAATCCCATGTTTTGTTGACTACTTTTTGGTTATGTCATTGTTTCGTGTTTATTTAATGTATGTGACGAATAATATATATTTCGTTTAGAAAAAAATGGCAAATGCAAACGAGGTAAGGTTTAATGAATTTAAAAAAAAATTAATAACACTCGAGAATTAATACAATTGTCGTGTCACCGAAATTATCAACACTGACCATAAATTTTACAATCTTCATAGACGACATTTAAAGATTTGCAAATGGACGAGCGTTACAAAAAGCTTGAGCGCACATTGAAAATGGTGCTGCTGAAGAACGCGGATCGAAGAAACACGGGTGCATGGCCGAGCATATCGAGCATAAACTGTGATAATTTGGACATGAGCTGTACAGCGATGTCGATACAATCATCCAGAGTCGGCAGTGAAGTTGTCGCTTCCAGCACCAATTTCAGAAACGCCGTTCAGTCGCACAAGAAGCATCACAACGGCCCTAGAGTTAACATGGTTACCTCAAGCGAGAATCAATTTCCTACTAAAAAAGACGCCACGGATGACAGTGCAATGATGCCTCCTCCAAGGACTCCGGGTATTTCCTTAGGCAGATCCAAAAGATTTGGCGGCGAGAACCAGCGTGCGCCACTGCTGAACATGCCATTAAATCCCAGCAGAAACAACAATGGTTTTGCCGTATCCACTCCGGCGAGCAGCATTTCCTCGATTATCAAACATGCGGGATCCATGAGCATCGATTCCAGCACAGTTTTTCAAGGGGATAATTATGGGAGAAACATTTACGAAGAAAACGCGAGCAGGAACGGCGGGCAGTGCCAAGAGAGGAGCTTTTCCAGATGGAGGGTCCTTCTCAATGACAAGGGACAGCTCATCATCAAGGGGGTCTTGGAATGTGGAAAAGTTGCCAGAAGCAAGCCGGTGATCAGAAGGCTCGCACCGACAAGCGTGCAATCTATATTCAAGCATACCTATCATCTGCAGGGCAATCTCGTTGACGAACGGGGCGGTAAGACTTTTTAACGCGAACGTTTAATTATTGGGAAAAGAAGGGTCTTAATGTAAAAAAAAAAAAAATTGTGTAAAATAAATTCTAAAATTGCTCATGAAAATTCCGTAATGTAAAATCGGCTGATTAATAATCTCGAAATCGGCTCAGTTTCGTTAAAAAATTCTACCTCGAAAGAGTCTGTTTTTTGTTGTTATTTTTTGTCAAGTTTTTATTTTAACGTAAACTGGAACTTTGTTGTTTGAGGACTTGATGGGATGAGCTGGACCTAGAATAAACATTCAGACGACTATGATGGGACCCGTTGAGTGTGCGCTATTCTCGTGAAAAATCGTTCTCATTTAATTCAATTTTTCCAGAACTGCCGGATTACGTACGCGGTAAATTTTTCAACGGTTTTCCCGACGACTGGGAGAACGTTTATCAAGTATGGCGGAATTACCTCAGCGACGGTAGCAGATTGAGTTTCCGTTGGCCAACGGCGGTAACGGACAGCGACGACGACATAAAGAGCGGAATAACAGAAATTTCGTATCGTCCGGAATTCGACAAATACAAGAAATCTGTTTCGCCCCGAAAGCGCACAAGGTCGTTGCGAGCGTCAACATCCATACGCGCTATCGTCCCGGAGGATGCTGATAATCGATTCGATCCAAATCGCTGCAGTTGTTCGCACAATGCCTCTGGCGATACTCCTTCCGAAGCAGCCCTCAAACCTCCCGAGTCTTCATCTCGAGAACATTCGAAATTTAATCGCGACGAGGACGGCACGGATTTCGCGCTCGAGGAGAACAAAAAAGCGCACGAGACGAGCAGCAGGAGTTCGAATACTACGGATAAAGTTGGCGCCAGTTCGCTGAAGGACATTATTCAGGAGGACAAGCTAAACATCATAATCGACAATCTGACGAACAAAAATTGCTCCATCGAGTACATAAATAAAATCGTCGAGATGTTCGATGGCATGAAGTATCTGGTGTCCTATCAATCGACCGGAGAGAATGATTCGGAGAAAAACAATTCAGTTTTGCAAGAGAAAGAGATGCCTCGTAGTCCGAAGAAAAAAAATCGTTCAACGGAAGAAAATCACGATAGCTCGAACACGCCAAGTTCGAAGAGTCTCCCGAAAAATTTTCACAAACCCGTACCGAAAATCGATCAATACGAGAATGCACCATCAGCTTTTAGCGACGCGGTTGCTTCGAGGATCACGGAAAAATCGTATAAAGATCAGCACGCCGGGCAGACTCGTAGAAAATTGACGAGGCACGATTATGATAGTTCAGAGTCAGAAAATGATTATTACGACGATAATCGAAGACCTACGACGTATCGTCTCTCCAGCTCTCACGAACGAATGCGAAGATCGCGCAGGCACAATAAAAATTATCAGAGTGACATTGTCACCAGGACGAGCGTGCATTACCCTGAGCTGGAAAAATCACGCGAAGGATCTCACAGAGCCGGAAATTACGTAGAGTCATCAGCTTCCAGGAATAACATACACGATTCGAGTCTAAGTGAAGAGGAGCCTGTTGTAGACAGAAGAGTCGAACAGAAGACACCGCACAGGCGAGCATTTACGAGTCCAAGAAAATGTAGAACTGCGGAAATTAATTCTCGACGAAGAGTGGATCATTACGATTCGAGCATCAGCATAACCGAGGATGAGGAGCATTACCTGGAAAAATCAAAAGCAAAGGATGCGAGAAAAGTTCAATATGACTCGAGTGTCAGCATAACTGAGGATGAACACGGAGATACACAAGGAGAGGGCGGAAGGCTCGCAACGTTGAAATACTACCCAGTATCGAATTCTCGTCCGGTTGAGCCGGATCCGAGTAGAAACGTCGATATTTGTGCTGATCGAAGAATGGTAGAAAGTTCGAAATGCCCCGAATCAATTTTTCGTCCTGCCGATCCAGTGGTGAGCAGAAACACTCCCAGACAAGGAACGCCTCGCAAAATGCCCGCATTCGCCAAACCTATTGTTGCCGATCATAATCGTAGCGCACATGCGGCCGATCCACCGTCCAAAAACCCCGTAAATCACGGCGTGGCAATAAGTAATTTCGTGACCGAGCAAAACGATGATTCGGCTTATCAGTCTTCGGAGATAAAACGTGCGAAGAAATCGGAGGTGCATCGCGATGTTGTAGAAACAGATTCGAGGAAGACATACACTGTCAACCGGTCTAACGAACAGCAACTCGATGAAACTTCCGAGGAGAGTCCCGAAATGCTTGCGCCGAAGACCAAAACTCCGCAAGTGAGGACGAAACCGGTTGTTGTGAGCTCCGAGCTGACAGATATTAATCTAAAGTCCCACAATTGGCTGAATTCGAGTGGTGGCAATGAGAATGACAAGAATGCTGGAAACAGACCGCGTGTCTGCATTGATAGATCGAGGGTCAATGCATCGTCGAATGATGCCAAGAATGCTCCGGTCAGCCAGAAGACTCCCGTGAATACCCTGCCGGAACCTGCGACTATTGCAGAACCGACTACCAAGAAGTCGACGAACAGGGACACGAATGTAGCACTCAAGGCTCAAGTAGATAAATCGTCGACGCAGGAGAATAGATCCGATAAAGCTGAGACACCTACGGACGTGGCCAAGGAGACCCCGACTGCGGAGTTTGGATCTCAAGACAAACCCAAGCTGTTGACGGCCTGGGTACCCGCTGTAATATGTGACGACGAGGGGGATTCCAAGTATCACTTAATCTTCGAGGGAAAACTACTAAAGTGCGTACGAATAAATAAATGTAGATATTCATTGTGGCCGCTAATCTTAATCGTGGCATGCCACCTGAAACTTCTATTTATTGTTTTATAATGTTCTTATAAAATGCAACACATAATGCTGGTAAGATGACCTTCCAGAGTTTTATAGATCTATCCAGATATATCTACCCAAGTCTATCTATCCAGATCTATCTACCGAAATATATCTGTCCAGATCTATCTTTGCAGTAAATTTAAAATTACATCGTACAAGTTTTTTCATTAGTTGTGATTACATTTTTATAATTATGTCTTTACATTACAGCGAGGCTGGCCACGTTGTCAATCGAAAGTTTGCAACAGACTTCATACGTCGAAGAATAACAACTAAGCTCGTCGAAACGATAAACCAGGAATTCTACAAACTGGTCGGCGATCTTAATGATACTAAACATGGTATATGAGTTTTTGTTTTTGAGTATACGAAACGAAAGTCTGCAGCGTTAGTGCTAATCTAAATGTTTTCAATTTTCAGTGGTCCCGAAAGAATTGGTTAAACTGTGCCACAGCGGTTGTCCCGGCAGAATCAGCCAGTTCTGTGAAAAATGGAAAAATTTTACTGCGGGTAGGGAAACACATGTTCACATATTTACTTCCGCTTGCTGTGGTCTTCCTATTTATATGGTGTTCATTATTAATGTTTAGAGCACAACAAAACTCCGCTGAGAGATCGTCCGCACAATACGTCGGTGGATTGCCTGGGCGTGCCGACGAGCTCTCGAGGACGACGCATATTGCCGCCGCTGAATTACTGGGCTGGTAAGTTTCGAAATCTATGTTTTCCCATTGCGTCAAAAAAATGTTGTCATACTAACACGACTGCAGGTGAGAGAATAGCCACAAAAGACAACAAAGCCGTTTACAGTCCGGGAAACTCGCAGCAGTTATCACTTCCATCGTCGTTGGAAAACACTATCGACGATATTAGGGATAAGAAAAGTCCTTTGAAGACAAAACGCGTACCAAATTCGGCGGATCAAAATGGAAAACGAACAGATGAGCCCAAGGCCACCGGAGCTAAGAGAAAGGTTATTATAAATTGAACGAAAAAATTGCAGATAGTTTCTCGATTGTAAATCCTCATCGTTTGGTTCGTTCAGGACGCGGAGAAAGTATCACCGAGTAAAGCAGGGTTGCAAAGTCCCTCGCAGCCGGAGAAGAGCCGAAGAACGAGAGGCGGTAAAAGAAGGCTGTCGAAAAATGTGCAATCTTCCTCCAGCGAGTCGGAGGTGGATGATGTAACGAAGCGCACGCCTCGAGTAAGTTACTGGAAAAAATTATATAAAAAAGAATGATTAATTCTGTACTATACTTACCTGGTTCATCGTCATTTTAGAAACGGAAAACCAGAACGACCGATCGGATGTTGAATACCGGGAACACTCCGACGAGAAAGCTGAGGAACTCCAGCAGGAATAATAATACTGAGTCGTCTCAGAGTCTCGAAAACACAGTATATATCCGACCTTTAAGCGAATAACCTACAGCTCAGAATAATGGTCAATTGCACGAAGAAAAATAAATAGCTGTTGATTTTTCATTACAGAACGGGAGCTCTGGGCGAGGTTCGTTTGAAAAATTGCCCGAAACGGACCAAAAAACCAAGTTGAGAAAACGTCAGAAAATCGATTACGTGGAGGAATCTTCAGTGACGGCCGCAACTTCGAAACAGTAAGCGTCGAAACTATTTTGCTTTCCTAGTAAATTACTCTAACGTTATGTCTAATTTATTAGATTTTTGACTCGACGAAATGCTATGGTAACGTGCACCCATTACAAGAACGTACCTATCCGCGACGGAGACTTATCAGAGGATCAGTTATCAACGATGTAACAGTCTTTATTTTAATACAAGAAAAAACCAGTATATTTCATGTCCAATGTTAACGATCAGATATATGTATTATTATTATTATTATTATTATTATTATTATTATTATTATCATCATCGTCATTACTGTAAGGAAGGTGATTAATAAGAATCATTTGTCGAGTACATGTTGTTTAATATCACTGTCAAGCCATTGTACAAAATATATGCGAATGTTGTCTTATGTTTTTCAATCAACATAACATATGTTTAACAAGTGATTGAATATTGCGATGGAACCCGCATGATTATACTGAAACTTAGAGGAAGAAGACATGCCTCTCCTTTCAGTCCAGTCAGTGACCAGATGAGAGCGCACTATATTGTAAAGTTTACTACATATCTGTACGCTTTCAGTCCCTTACTGCCCAAACACCGTTGAAATACGCCAAAAACAATTTTTTTTTTACTTCGAGTACGTTTTTGATTAATAAAACAAGTACAAATGATAAAAGTAAAATACGCCAATATATATATATATATAAATCAATATATATCAGTAAAAGTCACTTTGTTAGTTAAACTAATCATCTTATTTTTCAATTACATGATTGCACTGCCGAGATCATAAAAAATAACTCCTAAACATTCGTTTCTATCGTCTACAACGACTTGTCCGTATATTATTCACGAGCAGTAAGGGTCTATGGGGAGACTTCTCACAGAATATGGTTAAAAAAAATAAAAATTTTCCTTCATTCTGCTGAATTATTTCTGTAAACTATCCTCCACCATGAAAAGCGTTACGTAAAAATTGCGTTTACGCTTCTGTAAAATATAATATATACAATTCAATTATAACGATAAAGCTAATGTATAATTCGATACAAATATCTGTGATGCTTTCAGTGATGCTCTTTAGAGGTTTGATGTAAATTCATAACAATTGTGGCCATAGCTCAAGCTTGCATTATATGATCGTTTTGGCCAAGCATCTCGCGACAAATCAATTTTTAAATGCGTCTTTTGCGAAACTGCACTACAATAAATTCACAAGTATATTCCACCAGAACAGAGTAAAAACTCTCACGAGGCGATGTTTAAAAAAAATTGCCTCACAAAAGTTTCGACTATCCCCTTTCATATAACTATCAGTTATTAACTAAGAACAAATGAGTGACAAGATTAGGTTGTAAATTTTTAAGTGCGCACGTATTGCTTTTTCAAAACAAAAAAAAACATCTGTTTCGTGTTGTATAGTACAGTTTGTAACTACGTTTCACATGAGATTAAGACTGAATTGCTCAAAAAAAGGAGCATTGACAAATTATGCTTAACATTGTCAAATAAATGTGTTGTACACAAACAACTATAACTAAAAAGAGTGTAAAAGAAAACGTGAATTTGATTGTGAAGAAAATGTTTAAAACAAATTTCGTTCAATAGTGAAGTCTCCCCTTGATTGATTCTTCCGAATACCGTAGGAAGTACGTAGAGAGTAGTACGTATAAATAATAAAAATTATATCGCTCAGCCTGAGTAGCTCAATCCCACGAGACAATTTTGCCTTTTTCGTACGTAAATATTATATACAACACACAAATGGAATTGTACGGGAGCTGCGATAAACTTAACATCGAAGTAAATGTAGTTCGATTTTTGACAACTGATCGACGTATCGGTACGTTTGCGTGCCGTTTTTATACAATTCTCAGGGCACCCAATTCGAGTTCTTTGACCGAACTCTATATCCCCGTTTGAGTAATAACATGATTATATACTTATGATTCACTATGCACAATGAGAGAGAATAACTTTGTTAGCTCTCGTCGTACAGAGGAGTACCGTCTCCGCTTAGCGACATACTCCGTGGACTTGAATTTGTATGCGGGGTTCCACGGGGTGACTTGTAAGACGGAGTTCGAGCCGCCGGCGGTCTGTTTCTCGGTGTCGCTCGGCCTGACGAATCTTCATAGCCTCTCGGAGTTTTGCGTGACTCGTCGTATCTCGGTGTGCTGTTTCTATAAGATAGAGCATCGGTTTAAAAAATTACAACTAGCATTCCAGAAAGTAAACGAATAATAACTTATTTTCATCTCGTTCCAATCGTTAACAATATAACAATATAAACTTGAGACTGTTAATGTTATGCGTATTAAAATTAAATGAATGGCACGAATGGTAAATAATACGATAGACGATTTATTACTCGTGCTAGTATCTTAAAATCTAATACTCACGAAACTCTGGGCACGGTTTGCTTCAGTCGTGCCCACGCTTCCGCAGCCTTTTTCCAATCCATGGGATCTCCGGCCGAGTTCGTCATGGGAGGAGTAGGCCGATGTGACGGAGTGGATCTGTGATGAATACCCGTTGTCGGTGGAGCAGGTGGATGCAAAAATTGTCCGTGATGATTGCTAGGCGTCTGCTGGCCGTATCTCGGCGTCGGTTGCGAGTGATGCGGTGTGTGATGGGGTGTCTGATATGGCGTCATGAATGGAGTTTGACCAGACGGTGTGTACGGTGTGTTCGGATACGTGTGCATGCCGCCGTATCCAGCAGCGGCAGCTGTACCCGGCGTGTGAGGTGGATAGTGATGCGGTGTTTGATTCGCGACCTGCGAGAGCGAGTGAAGCATGTGGTGCGGAAGATTTTGGGCGACTCTCTGGATAGCTTCTTGATTCATGCCTGAAAAAAACGAAACAATTGTACAATAATGTTATGGAAAAATATTATGTAAAGGCCACAACGCGATTAAATAACTCACTGCCGACGACACCTGGGGTGTTGTGATAGGGTGTTCTGGACGTCGCAGCGCCACGAGGAGTACTGGGCGTGTTTTGGCCGGGAAGAGGATCCCTGAAATGCTTCTTGAACCAACCGAAGAGATCTCCGACCCGCGCGAACATTTGACCTCTGAAACGAAAGCCGTCCGGTGACACGGTGACGTATTCGTGGCGACAGCTCACTCGAGGTAGGTAGGAGAGCAGAAACTTTCCGGGATAATTCTGAAACGAGGGACGAGTTACAATGATGCCGAATATTTGACGCGATGCCCGTAGTTGTCCACATATCGAGAGTTCGATTCTACCTTGGCTGCAGAAATGAGGTACGGGATTCCGCCCGGATTTTCCCTCTGTTGCTCTTTCAGCAACTCTTCGGCTTTATCCTTGAGACCCTCGACGTTAAGCTTATAATGTTTGTAATCCAGCAACTCGGAGGCGTAAGCCGCCATTGGATTCACGTGTCTGGCAATTATTTCATCCAAGTCCTCGAATTCCTCGTTACCGATCCATAAACTTTGTCCGAGTGAGAACGCGTTGCCTTTGCCCTCTTCCCTGACGTCGATGTGCTGATAAATGTCATCGGTTACTTTCCATGTTACAGTCAGATGATCGGCACCCTTACTACTCGGTCGTACTATCGCCTCGCCCTGTTTCATCGTTTGCATCAACTTCTCAGCCTCGGAGTAGCTGATGTTGTGGAACGACGGATGAACGATAACGCGCTTCACGTATGTTTGTCGTTGTTTGACCTTCTTCGCGTCCTCTTCAACCTTCATATCCTTTTCTTCGGCATCCGTGTCGTAGAAGGGATCGCGTTGAGGCCTGCATGTCGTTCATCAATAAATTCGTTAATTACATTTCGCGTGGACGATGAGTAATCTTATATGTAATTTGGAAAGTTGTTTGTCCCAATTTTCAAGAATTTAGGGTGTTCCCTATCAAGTCCCTCCCGGGCCCCGATTATTCTAAGTCGCTTTTTTTCAGACCAGATAGGCAGTGACGATATTTCTGGTAAATCTCTAGAAATCTAAATTTGCAGTTTCCAAATTCTATCGTCTAGCAATGAATGCGATGGATATATTTACCTCCACTCATGATTCTTGTCTGCGAGATCGCTGCTTTTGCTCGTACATTCGACACTGAAACGATCTACTTCGATCTTGATTACTCGACAATGAACCATCTGACCAGCGGTGACTCTCTCCTCGGGATTCGCCACATGCTTATCCGACAAGTTCTTTATGTGAATGTATCCGGATATGCCGTTGTCTAAACGTAATCTTACGCCCGTAGCCTTTCCGGGACATCCACCAGCGTCGAAGTGATTCCATACTTCGGATAGTTCAGGAAAATCATTTTTGAGACAAAACGGACATTGCCAGAGACCCGTCTCGTCGTTCCGCACTGGATTCGCTTGATCCAATTGTTCGCCCTGCGGCTTTCTATGATTTATCCCAGATACCGTGGCCATTATTAATTTACCAATGTAGAAAGTTTCTGGTGTCTCTTTGGTGAGAATATCGAAGAGTTTCTCCGGACTCGGCGACTGGTACGGAGCTCTGAGATCTTTGTATCTGCTGTTCAATTCGGCTCTGATGTCGTACAGAGTGACACACTTGTTGCCAAAGCCCTGTCTCTCGAGTTCCTCGGCGAACGCGTCGAGATCGAGATCTTTCAGTCGTTCCGGCGACTCGAGAATTTCCTCCAACGCGCCCGCCGGATTGGCGTCCTCATCGTCGTACTCCAAAGCGTCGACGGCCATCTTTCTCGCCCACTCGTAAGTCTCCGGATGTACCCTGGATCCATCGAGAACTTCGACGTACGCCTCGGTACTGTCTCCGAGGCTATTCGTATCGATTTTAATAAATCCAGCACAATTTATGAAGACCTTGGGACCCATGTGACAAGCGGTGACGAGTTGAGTTCGGTTCTCCAGTCTCTGATTAGTCTGTTTCAGCATTTTTACGAGCGCCTGGCCCTTCCTCGGTCCCAAGCCGCAGACGAATTGAACGAGATTCCCCGAATAAGCCTGCTGTACGGCTCTGTTCACGTCCACACCGACCTCGTTTACTCTGTTGACAAATTCCAAGTATATATTCTCCAAAAGATCTTCCTTCGGCAATTGATCCTGATAAGCGTGATATTTCAAGCAGAGAATTTCTTCGTCGGGTGTGCACAGTTGGGAGAATTCGACGAGTGGATCCTGAAGACGACGAGCGAGAGAGATCGCTTCGCGCAATAGTATCGGATAGTCTCGGAACTCGGCGGTGCCTTTGTTACTGTTGGAGTATATCTTGGCGAGATCATTTTCGCATATTTCAACTTGAACTGCGGGAAATTGTTCCTTCTCGGTGAGCGTAGCTATGCACTCTTTCAGATCTTCCGCCAACATCATCGCCTCCCTAGATTCGCCGCCTAGAACTATAACGTGGGGCTTCTTCGTCGCGATGAAGTTTCTAACCGCCAGGAGATCGGCCTCTTTCATTACTTTCTCATCTTCCCTGAAGCTGTTTTTACGCTTGAGCAAATGCGGTAATCTGAGATAGTCGGTACACTCACCGTCGGGAGAGACTAGGCAGGCGAACGCTGCCTGTGAATAATCGGGTACATAGGCAAGAGCCATTACTCTTATTCCCTTGGTCGTGTGCCACTCGTCGTCGTCTTCTTCGTTGAATTCGGAGGGTGCAACATAAGGCGCGACTTTAATCCAATTGTACATTTTACGACAACAAGCCCGCATAATACACTCCTTAGCTTCGGTGATCAAATTGGCCTTCAGTTCTTTCTTGAGATCGGGGATAACCATTCGGTTAAGAGCCATTTCGACACTTCCGACTCTGAGAGCGTTCCAATCTTGGACGTTTTTACTGAACTCGTCTCTGTAGTAAAGCTGTTTCATCTCGTCGACGTAGTTACTGCTTGTGTTCCCATCGATAACGTCGCTCAACGATATCGTAATGAGCTTGTCTTCCTCGGCCATCGAGAGTTTCAGATACTGATCACCAACGAGATCACGCACCGGCTTGTCCTTCAAATATTTCATCGCGTAAATTGGATGATTCTCGTCGATTTCCTTGATACCCCTCTTCGTTGGACGAACCGTCAATTTTGCTCTTTCCATGTACATCTCCCGAACGCACTTTCGCACGAGGGGTTCCCGAGCCAATTGAAACGCTACCATCAGTTGTACAGCCTTCAGCACCTCGTCCGCCGCTAGGAATTTTTGGCCGCAAAAATCTTGTGCCACCGTGGCCGGTTCGATAGGTTCTTGATCTACCTCGTGACGCTGATAATTGTCGCGAAGATTCTCGGCAAAGTGCTCGGGTGTGAGACCAAATTTCTTGGCGAAACTGTCCAGACCGGCTTTTCTGCATATCGCGTACGGACCCGTTCTAACGGCTTGTTTCAATATGTCGTCGGGTTCATCATCTTCCTCAACGTCAATCTGATCCTCGGGTGGCGGTTCCTCGCCGTTCTCTTCGGCATCCATTATCTGTTGTTTGCGCTTCAGTATTCTCGCCTGCCGTCTCGTTTCCTTCTCCTTTTGGCGCACGGCCTCCTGCATATTTGGAATATCGTGACTGTAGTAGAGCATGAAATGATGATGAACGTCGTTCAGCTCTTCACTCGTCTGCACACTCTTCAAACGATCTATATCTTCCTCTTTGATCACTCGAATGTTGTCGGGCAGCGGCGCGTCAGGATTCTTCATTATCTCATCCAGCTGGTAGTTTCGCATCTTCTCGAAGAGCGTCAATAAATTCTCTTTTCTCTGCCGCAATTGGCACCACTTTGCATCGTACTTGTATACTTTCCACAGATCGTTGATATTCAGTTCCGGAAGTACGTACTCCTTTCTGTAGAAGGATATGAAAGGTACCTCGAAGTGCTGATTTCGCATGAAATCCAGAGCTTTCTTGATTTTTCCCACGGTCTGCGGCCCTTTACGGGCTCGCTCTTTTGCCTCCTCGTTCAGGTGGGCATCTTGGATCGAGATCGTTGGCTTGCAGAATGCTTGCTTGTATATCCAATCAGCCTCGAGATCGAGTTCGTCAGAACCCTCAGGAACAGCCGTAACGGGTACGGAACGCATTTTCATACGCTCTGGCATATCCGTGTTACGAATCTGTAGAAAAAAAAATTATTAATTCAACGTATCCGCGTCGAATATCGCGTCTATAGTTCGAAAGCTCATGAATGCTTGCCTCGTTGTCCATGTCAGTGAAATGACCGCGCTTGAGCTCGCTCGGCTCATAAATCTCGAAGATGCTCTTTCTGGTAGCTTTCTTCTTCGGCGTTTTCTTTGGACGACGGGGTCTCTCGCCGTTAACATCATCGTCGTCGTACTCGTCGTCTTCCTCCTCATCCTCCTCCTCGTAGTCCTCCTCGCCGTACTTTCCGAACTCGTCGTAATCGAAGTCCACACCGAAGATATCTTGAGCCTCCTGCAGAGCTCTGCGAATCAACGAAAAAATTAAATAATTTCGTCACGACTATAAATCGTGTTACCCCTAAGAGTATTATCGTTGATATTTCGTGAATGTCACGTACGCGTCAGAGAAGATCGGCTTCTTTTTCCGTCGTCTCTCAGCGATAGGATTTCCATCGTCATCGACAATAAAGTCATCCGCGTCCGAGTACTCGCCTTCGCTGCCCTCCTCGTCGAATGTCTCCGGTTCGTGTCTGTGACTCCTCTCGCTTCTCCGCTCATCCTCCTGACATCACAACATTCGCATTTCGTTATCTCAAATCTATTCCCAATCGAGCAACAATTTTCAAGGACGTTGGAACACGACGACTACACAAACGACTGCACAAATATTTTTCTACAGGCAAAGAAAAATGAGCCGGTGTGCGAACAATTCGAAAATCAAGCGGTCTCAATCGTGGATTAAGCCTAGAGCTCCAACTTCCTTAAAAAAAAACAAAAACTACCGTAATGTAAGAAATATCACACGTACCGCTAGTGCATCCCTCTCCTTTAACAGTTAGATAGTAGCATAAAAAAAAAGTAAAGTGAAATAAAAACAAAACAATTGAATGAAACAAAGCATTTAATGGCAAACACTCTGTGCCTGGAATCACAAAACATAAAACGAAAAAAATCGCGTTACTTACATCGCCAGATCCACCTTCGAAGAGCTCATTTGCAATAGCATCACGCTCTTCGCCGGGCTGCTGCTCTTCGTCCTCGTCCGATTCACGATCTTGTATTCGTCTCAGACGTTTGAATCGTTTCTTTAAATAAAAACACAAACTCGTTAAGTTTAAAAAATAAAAAATTCATTCTGCAAGAGGTTTTATTCGTAAAGCTTATAATTACACGAAAGCCTATTATATAAATTGGATTATATCTGAATAAACTGCTTTGATACTCTGTCAATAAGTATTAACAAAACTTGAAACAAACAAGGGGGCAAAGCAGCAGTTGATTGAATACTGTCTGTCTCACAATAAGATTAAATACATCTTTATAGAAGATATTTTCAAAACATGATGTAATTTTTTTTAAAGAATATGCAAACACTGGTAATAAATAACATGCTATACATTCTCACACATAAATCAATGTAAGATTACCGATATATGACAAAAATAAATAAATATAAAAAATCATGGTTGCAATTCAAGATGTGATAGGTCAGACCCAGCATGAAATGGTAGGAAATGCCTCGTATACTATATATACCAATAGAGCTAATTTGGTGGTGCAAATAAAGTGTATCGGACTTATGCAATCTTCCCAAAGTTTACTGAGAACTAGATTAAACACGTAATGGAATGAGCTGCAGTTAGGTATAGAAAAATGGATATTTTTTTTAATGATAATTCTCGTGTACAAGTACAATAAATTTGAATTAGACAAATATCCATGTAAACTCCATCGAATTAATATCTTACCCTCTCTACAGTTATACCAAGATTCTCCTCTATGAGATCGTAATCGTCGTCTTCGAGACGATCATCAAAATCTTCGTCGTCGCTCTTTTTTCGTTTTTTGGAGCCTCCTGAGGCGTCGCTATCCTCGCCGTCGCTTTCCTCTATGGGTCTGTCGTCTATCAAATCTTTGAGTTCTTCGCGCAATCGATCTTCGTCGTCTGTTGGCAAGAGGGAAATTGAAACACACCGGAATGGAGAGAAAATCTGTTCTTTCGGAGCAGTTGCTGCGATGAACATCGCAGTGCTCCAAGTGCAAGGGTTTTACTACTAGCTTTACCTTCTTCCTCCTCGTCGCTCTCCTCGACAGCCTTGGCCTTCTTCGCTTTTTTCTTCCCACTGTGATTTACTTCCTGCTCGTCCTGCACGGGTGAAAAGTCGATAGAATCTTGTTAGGCAATTATTCGAGACGTTAACGAGAACGCTCATGTTCCGAGCACGACGGGAAACGGCAAGATATATTGACAGATTGCTTGTCGTGATCGTCGTGTTCGGTTGTGAACTTGCCTCGCTCTCCTCCGCTTCGGAATCCAAAAAGTCTGCCATTGTCGAGAGGAAATAAACGTCCGGCTTTTTCACGCAAAGGCGAACGGCTATGCGTATTAAATAATTTAGTTTGTAGGTTCAATCGGCGGACACACGCAAAGAAACTCCTCCGCAGTCCGCCGTGAGAGCAGAGTCTGATATCACGGAAGGAGCACGGTCCACGGGAAGCTGAATGCCGTTATCATAACCTTATTCACTGGCGCACCGTTAATTATTGCAAGAGCTTCCCGCGCATCGTTCAAAAGCTATTTTAACCGTTGTTCGCTGCTGTTTTCATCCGTAAATCTCACGCTTGATTAATAAATAACTATTTATTGTCGTATATAATATACAATTACATCATTCCGTTTATCGAAACTCTTTGTACATGATTCACTTCCTCACGGGTTCACTTCCTCACCTTATTACTAGCATTTTGTACAAATTATCCACATTGGTGGCTCCATTATAATCACATACTTGCTTACTCACATAGCGCGGAAATATTTTTGAAAGGTTTCAAAAATATTTTTTTGCAATATTTAAAATATTTCACCAATATGAAAAAATATTTCGAAATATTTTATTACCATGTTTCAGAAATATTTCGTAAGATTTAAAAGAGTGAAAATATTTCTAAAATGATTAAAAAATATTTCGTGCTACTGTGTTCGATTCAATAAAAATCGATAGCGAGCATTCACAGATCAGTCCACGGTGATTGATTCTTCTGACTATACTCATTGAGTTTTAAAACTTATCTGATACGAATAAATAACTTATCTGTATATAGCGCATATGACCGATGATCTCGACGATACAAGAGCGCAGATTATGAATGATGCCCCTCGTCGTGTTTATCTCAATCCCAGTTCTCGCCCTCATCCCACAGAGGAGTGCGATCACCGTTCGTCGAAACTCTCGACGAATTGATACGAGGACTTTCACGGGGTGACTTGTGAGACGGAGTTCGCGCCGTCGGCACTTTGTTTCTATGTGTTCCTCGGCCTGACGAGTCTTCGGATTCCCGTGGAGTTTTACGGGGATCGTCGTATCTCGGTGTACTACTTCTAGAAAGGGCAAACAAAAAAAAAATCGGTCAGAAAAATCGTAAAGGAAACTAAACAGCGGGTCCGAGCTTTTCGCAAAAAAAATCTGTTTTGCTCACGATCCTCTCTGCGTGGACTGCTTCGTGCTCAGCTGTGCCCATGCTTCAGCAGCCTTCTTCCAGTCCATGTGATCTCCAGAGGTGTTGGGCGCAGGTGGAGCGGGCCGATGGGACTGCGTAGATCTGTAATGAATTCCCGTAGCGGGCGGTGGTGCAGGCTGCAAAAATTGGCCGTTGTGCTGACTCGGTGTCTGCTGTCCGTATCTCGGCGTAGGCTGAGCGTGATGAGGCGTGTGATGGGGCGTCTGGTACGGTGTCATGAATGGAGTTTGACCCGACGGTGTGTACGGCGTGTTCGGGTACGTTTGCGTGCCGGCGTACCCTGCAGCGATGACCGAACCTGGTGTAAGCGGCGGGTAGTGACGGGGCGTCTGACTCGCCACCTGCGAGAGCGACTGTAGCATGTGGTTCGGAAGATTCTTGGCCACCCTCTTGACCGCTTCTTGGTTGATGCCTTGAGAAAATAAATAAATTTCACGATAAGTTTTTTGAGCATCGAACCGAAGGAAGACGAAATTGTGAAAAAAAAGTTACTATCGAGATTTCGAAATCATTATTGATTTTGGATCAGCGATATTTTTTTCTCGTAGCTTACCATCGGCCATGCCTGGAGTAGATCTCGGCGTGTATTGCACAGGTATAGGATCCCGAAAATGTTTCTTGAACCAACGAAACATATCCTCGACCCTCATAAACGTCCGTCCTCTGTATCCGAGGCCGTCGGGCGACACGGAAACGTACTCGTGTTTGCATTCCACCCGCGGCAAGTAAGAAAGTAAAAACTTTCCGGGACGGCTCTGAAATGCACGGGAGGATTAGTAACGCCGCCGATAACGAAGTGAAGAAATACAATGTCGTACGTCATTGCCGAAGACCCGCTTACCTTCGAGGCAGAAATAATGTACGGGATTCCCCCCGGGTGTTTCTTCTTCTGCTCTTTGAGAAATTCTTTCGCCTTGTCCTTGCAACCATCGACGTTGCTCTTGTAATGCTTGTAATCCAAGAGCTCCGAAGCATACGCCGCCATCGGATTAACGTGTCTCGCTATTATCTCGTCCAGATCCTCGAATTTCTCGTTCCCGATGAGCAAACTCTTCCCCAGTGAGAATGAGTTCTCCTTCTCCTCCTCGGTGACGTCGATGTGATGAAGAATCTCGTCTGTGACCTTCCACGTCACGGTCAGATGATTTTCACCCTTGCTGCTCGGTCGGACTATAGCTTCTCCCTGTTTCATCGATTTCATTAGCTTCTCAGCTTCGGAATACGCGATGTTGTGAAAGGACGGATGTACGATAACGCGCTTCACGTATATCTGTCTTTGCTGGGTCTTCTTCGCGTCCTCCTTCACCTTCGAATCTTTCTGCTCGGCTTCGGTGTCGTAGAATGGATCCTTCTGCGGCCTGAAAAGTAATTCTATTAGAAAATACTCCATAGGTCCTAGTGAAAAGAAGACGACGAGAAACTATGCCATTTCAATAATATATTATGGTCTTTTTACAATAAAGTATCCAAGATGTACAACTCACTCATCTTGTAAGAGATTGTATCTTATCGTAGAAAATTTATACAAATTCCTACAATATGCTACAACCGTCCACAACTCGAAATAGTTAGTTGTAGTTTTTCATAAAAATTATAAATATGTATAAAAAAATCGTTGACGCATTTACCTCATCTGATTATTAACATCCAAGAGATCGCTGCTTTTGCTCGTGCACTCGATGCTGAAACGCTCCACCTCTATCTTGATTATTCGGCAATGAATCGTCTGACCAACGTACACTCTCTCGTTCAGATTCTCCACGCGCTTGTCGGACACGTTCTTTATGTGTATGTATCCGGATATGCCGTTGTCCAGGCGCAACTTAACTCCGGTCGCCTTTCCGGGACAATTGCCGGCATCGAAGTGATTCCAAACTTCGCACAGTTCGGGAAAATCGTTCTTAAGACAAAACGGACATTGCCAGAGTCCCGTTTCATCATTGCGCACCGGATTCGCTTGGTCCAGTTGTTCGCCCTGAGGCTTTCTATGATTTATACCCGAAACAGCGACCGTCAGCAATTTACCGATGAAGAAACTCTCCGGTGTCTCCTTGGTGAGAACGTCGAAGAGCTTCTCCGGGGTGAGCGACTGGTAAGGAGCTCGAAGATCCTTGTATCTGCTGTTCAATTCGGCTCTGATGTCGTAGAGCGTGACACACTTGTTGCCGAAGCCTTGCCTCTCGAGTTCCTCGGCGAAGGCGTCCAAATCGAGATCTTTCAATCGTTCCGGTGACTCGAGAATTTCCTCCAACGCCCCCGCCGGATTCGCCTCGTCGTCGTCGTACTCGAGAGCGTCAACAGCCATCTTTCTCGCCCACTCGTAAGTCTCCGGATGTACCCTGGATCCGTCGAGAACTTCGACGTACGCCTCGGTACTGTCGCCGAGGCTATTCGTATCGATTTTAATGAATCCGGCACAATTTATGAATACCTTCGGACCCATGTGACAAAGAGTTACGAGCTGAGTTCGATTTTCCAGTCGCTGATTAGTCTGCTTCAGCATCTTCACGAGCGTCTGGGCCTTCCTCGGTCCCAAACCGCAGACGAATTGAACGAGATTCTCGGAATAAGCCTGCTGCACGGCTCGGTTCAGATCGACACCGACCTCGTTCACTCTGTTGACGAATTCCAAGTATATATTCTCCAACAGCTCTTCCTTCGACAATTGATCCTGATGGAGGTGATACTTCAGGCACATGATTTCCTCGTCGGATGTGCAGAGCTGGGAGAATTCGACGAGAGGATCTTGAAGACGACGAGCTAGGGAGATAGCTTCGCGCAATAGTATCGGATAGTCGCGGAATTCGGCGATGCCCTTGTTGCTGTTGGAGTAGAGCTTTGCAAGATCGTTCTCGCATATTTCGACTCGAACGGGGGGAAAGTCCTCCTCCTCGGTCAAATTGGTGATGCACTCCCTGAGATCCTCCGCCAACATGATCGCCTCCCTCGACTCACCGCCGAGAGCGATGACGTGAGGCTTCTTCGTCGCTATGAAGTTTCTAACAGCGAGTAGATCGGCTGCTTTCATGACCTTCTCGTCTTCCCTGAAGCCGTTTTTACGCTTCAGCAGATGGGGCAGTCGCAGGTAGTCGGTACACTCGCCGTCCGGTGAGACGAGACAGGCGAAAGCAGCCTGCGAGTGGTCGGGCACGTAGGCGAGACCCATGACCCTCAGACCCTTCTTCGTTCCCCATTCCTCGTCCTCGTCTTCGTCGAACTCGGGTGGCGCGACGTAGGGTGCAACTTTGATCCAATTATACATTTTACGACAGCAAGCCCGCATGACGAACTCCTTCGATTCGGTCATCAAATTCCTCTCGAGTTCCTTCTTGAGGTCTGGTATGACCATTCGGTTGAGAGCCATTTCCACGCTCCCGACTCTCAGAGCGTTCCAGTCTTGAACGTTTTTACTGAACTCGTCTCTGTAGTACAGCTGTTTTATCTCGTCGACGTAGTTGCCGGTCGTGTTGCCTTCGATAACGTCGCTGAACGATATCTTTATTATCTTGTCTTCCTCGGCCATCCTGAGTTTCAGATACTGATCGCCCACGAGATCACGGACCGGCTTGTCCTTCAGGTACTTCATCGTGTAGATTGGATGATTCTCGTCGATTTCCTTGATGCCCTTCGGCGTTGGACGAACAGACAATTTTGCTCTCTCCATGTACATCTCCCGTACGCACTTTCGCACGAGCGGTTCGCGAGCCAGTTGATACGCCACCATCAATTGAGCCGCTTTCAATACCTCTTCGGGTTCCTTGAATTTTTGTCCGCAAAAATCAAGCGCCGCCGTTGCTGGCTCGATGGGTTCTTGGTCTACGTCGTGACGCTGATAATTGTCACGAAGATTCTCGGCAAAGTGCTCGGGTGAGAGACCGAATTTCTTTGCGAAACTGTCGAGGCCGGCTTTCCTGCAGATAGCGTACGGTCCGGTTCTTACAGCTTGTTTCAGTAAATCGTCGGGTTCCTCGTCTTCTTCAACATCGACCTCATCCTCGGGCGGTGGTTCTTCGCCGTTCTCTTCGGCCTCCGCTATCTGTTTTCTGCGCTTTTGTATTCTCTCCTGACGTCTCGTTTCCCTCTCCTTTCGGCGCACCGCCTCCTGCATATTTGGGATATCGTGACTGTAGTAGAGCATGAAGTGACGATGCACGTCGCTGAGCTCCTCGGTCGTCTGGACATTCCTCAAACGATCGATGTCCTCGTCCTTGATGACTCGAACGTTGTCCGCCAGTGGTGCGTCGGGATTCTTCATTATCTCGTCCAACTGATAGTCTCGCATCTTCTCGAAGAGCGCCAACAAATTCTCCTTTCTCTGCCGCAATTGACACCACTTTGCGTCGTACTTGTATACTTTCCACAGATCGTTGATGTTCAGTTCCGGAAGTACGTACTCCTTCCTGTAGAACGATATGAAAGGCACCTCGAAGTGCTGATTCCGCATGAAATCCAGAGCTTTTTTTATCTTGCCGACGGTCTGCGGCCCTTTGCGGGCGCGCTCCTTCGCCTCCTCGCTCAGGTGTGCGTCCTGGACGGATATCGTTGCCTTGCAGAAAGCTTGATTGTATATCCATTCCGCCTCGAGATCCAGTTCGTCCGATCCCTCGGGAACGGGCGTCACCGGCACGGAACGCAGCTGCATACGCTCCGGTATATCTGCATTACGGATCTGTAAAAAAAAATAATCACTCGTTCAGCGCGCCTCGTACATTAAGTGTATCTTATCTTAGTTCACAGTTCGAAAGCCGAGGAAATCTTTACCTCGTTGTCAATGTCTGTGAAATGACCGCGTTTGAGCTCGCTCGGTTCGTAAATATCGAATATGCTTTTTCTCGTTGTTCTCTTCTTCGGCGTTTTCTTCGTCCGCCGGGGTCGCTGGTCTTCGCCATCCTCATCAGCGTACTCGTCTTGCTCCTCGTCGTCATCCTCCTCTTCCTCGTCCTCCTCGTCGTACTTTCCGAACTCGTCGTAATCAAAGTCCACGCCGAAGATATCTTGCGCCTCTTGCAGGGCGCTGCGAATCAAAGAAAAAAAAGTTAGTTAAATCCTGCGTAAAAAGGATATTCAAGCGATGATTCAAATGAAGAGTCGAGATGCTTCACGTACGCGTCGGAGAAAATAGGCTTTCTCTTTGGTTTCTTCGTGGCGATGGGTTTTCCATCGTCATCCACGATGAAGTCATCGACGTCCGAGTCCTCGCCTTCGCTTTCTCCCTCGATAAATGATTCAGTCTCGCGTCTGTGACTCCTCACGCTTTGTCGCTCTTCCTCCTGAAGCAATGGACAGAAAAAATGTTACATTTTCAATTGTAAAACTTTCGAAACTCGATGATAAATTTTAATAACTTTCGCGACGTGCAATAAATCTCGAAGGGTAGATATTAGATAAGATTTAAAAACCAAGGAATGGAACAGCCATAAAATGAAATGAAACCTTGGGGAAAGCCTGCGCTCAGGTATAAAAAGGCCTGGGTCAACACGCCAAAGGTAGAGTTGTAAGGCGTTATTTTCGAGATACAACGTTAAACTTACGTCACCAGAGCCGCCTTCGAATAGTTCATTGGCAATAGCGTCCCTCTCTTCGCCAACCTGCACTTCTTCTTCCTCGTCCGATTCGGGCTCTTGCACTCGTTTCAGACGTTTGAATCGTTTCTATATATAAAAAATAAAAAAAATAAAAATAAATTAGTACACGAAAAAAAAAGTTCGACTGCTTCAAATTTTAGTGTAATAAATAATCCCTTACCCTCTCAACTGCAACGCCGAGGTTCTCTTCCAACAGATCGTAATCGTCGTCCTCCAATCTATCGTCAAAATCTTCCTCCTCTCTTTTCTTTCGTTTCCTCGAATCCCCAGATCCATCACTGTCGTCTCCGTCGCTTTCCTCCTCTATAGGATTGTCGTCTATCAAGTCTTTGACTTCTTCGCCATCGTCGTCTGTCGGCAAAAAGAAAAAAAATGTTTTTCAATCTAGCGCGGAATTATGAAAATTTAACGATTAATGTAAACCACAATATAATTCTTTGGTGGCTCGTGATCGGATTGTTCTTGAGTTATTGAATTTTTTTTCCGTGTATAATTGCGTAATAACACGATTCAGAGTCGGCAAAAAAATTGTTTTTCAATCTAGCATCCAATTATAAAAATTTAAAGATAAAGGTAAACAACAATATATTTCTTTGGCGGCGCGCAATCGAATTGTCCTTGAGTAAGTGAAATAAAAAAAAATACAATTCGCGTAACACTGAAGTTCTGAATCGCATAATTCGTAAGCCGGACTAACGAATTTAGGTCATTGTGAAATATGCAAGACAGCAAATTTCGATAATCGGAGGTGTTTTATAATTGCCCCGTAATCAATAATTGCTCGTGTTCGATAATGAAAAAAAAAAACCGGGTCTTTCTTACTAAGACCTCGAGCGTCACATGTGGCATCGGTGGGCCAGGCTTTAACCGCGAGTTCATCGGAAGTGCACACATTCAGGGATTTTCCCCGAACGAGTTGGAGCGAGAGGTTCGAGGGATTCTCGCCGCTCTCCGACGCGCTTGAACCACGGGCAATCTCGGAACGGAGCGGCAGCTGCTATATGTATACGCATGCAGGAAGCGAAGGTCAGTGCACGAGGGGCGGTGTGAAGTTGGGCCTACCTTCTTCGTCTTCGCTCTCCACCATGGCCCTCGCTTTCTTTGCTCTTTTCCTCTCACTGTTATCCATTTCTTGCTCGTCCTGAAAAACGCAAAAAAAATAAAATTATTTTATGTAACTTTCGAACTTTGTATTGCACGATCCGATATTCGAAACAGACGGGAAACGGTAAATTCACGTTGTGTATACTTGCCTCGCTCTCTTCCGCCTCGAAGTCCATAAAGTCTGCCATTCTCGATGGAAAAAGTTTATCGCTTTACACCCCGAACTGTAAAAACTATAATTTACTATTAAACTAACTTTTCGTTGTACTCCGTTTAGGCCGTTAAATGCTCACGTAAATGATATAATTAACGCTCAAGCAATGGTTACAAATAAATAAATAGTTTGATTCCGGAGAGCGCACTGTCGTATGGAGTAAAACTTCCGCCGTACGGTAGTCGATCCGGAGCAGACGGAAGTCGTGAGTAAACTGAATATTTTCGTGTTCGGTGCTGTCCCTTTTGACTATCGGCCACCTGGACCCCCCGAATACGTCCCAGCGACGAGGGGGACTGGACGAAGTGGGAGGGGGAGCGACGGAGACGTCTGGCCGAACGGTAACTGTCTTGGGGTTGAAACTGCAGGTATAATTTAGTAAACTGGCTGTAGAACACAATAGGCATCGTAATATTCGAAGAAAGTAATTGAAAATTCGTCCAATGAATGACGAAGTCGACGTCAGAAAGGCGATGCAGCCTTCCCGGAACCCCACGGCTTCACGTACTTCTGCGGTCAGGACGCAACGTCTGACTAATTTGGAATTAGAAGATTATAATTTTTAACAACCTCGAGTTTATACGCCGAGCACCGCTACCCTTCGTCTCCCGCCTTCAGAACAAGTTACAACCCAGCCGGCGGCCGTACTTTTATGTGTCCTTCTGTCGCCGTGACGTTCTGACGCTGTAAAAAAAAGGCATGGCCCATTCGCGTTGTAAAGTATCGCAGTTTTACTCGTTTTACTGCAGGGAGTAGGCACAAGGTGCAGGAAAAACGGAAACATCTGCTTTACGAATACATTACAGTATATCATTAAACGGACACGCAAGAGTTTTCAAACAAACTTATTAACGGTCGGTATTGCGATATGTTTTAGTAACTCTGACGTGCGTACCCATTCTCTCGCTTCGTTGTTATACCCTTATCAGAAGAATCTTAGACTTTTTTTGTAACTAAGAGCCATTTGTTTAAACTTGCGATTGCCCAAGGCAAGGCTTTTTCTTTACACACTTTTCTTTGTAAAACGTAGTGCATAATGCGAAGACTATTTTGGTCAATCGCCGCAACAAGACGCCCTGGACAATAATCGTTAATAACCGTGTGTACAATAGATTGCACATGGCAATTTTCATTTAGTTCTAAATAATTAAAAACTGTTCGTACCGCTCTTCCAATTATCGCTACTGTCCCAAACGACTATATTCACTGCAGCTACGGTAGAACGCTGCGGTTGCTTTTTCTTTACACGTTTTTCTTCGTAGAAAATGCATAGTTCGAAGACTATTTTGTACACTCGCAGCGACAAAATGTTCTGGACAATAATCATTAATCACCGTGTGTACAATAGATCGCACACGGCAATTTTCATTCGGTTCTAAATAATTAAAAAACCGTTCGTACTGCTTTCCCAGTAACTGCTACTGTCGCCAATGATTATGCTCACTGCAGATATGGTAGAACCTACGGTTGGCAGAATACCGATTGTCAAAGCACGCTGGCGGTATATTCGAACGCTCGGGTAATATTTCGAAATCTGTTACAACCCTTTTTATTACTTCATCGACATGCACAGTGTATGTACTAATTAACATTTATTTATTGTTTCAGATTTGCCGAATCAGTGATCAATCAAACCGTACAGAGATTGATAATCGGAATCTCATAGGAACGATACAAAAATTAAAAATATAACCTTCACAATGATCGACTCGCTTGCACGTTTGCTATCTCGTGTTTAGATAGTTCGAATAGTTTTGTCGAGGACAGCAACAATTCGCATACATGAGTTGTTCAAGTGAAATATCGGACGATGAACATTTCTCTGATATCCGAGATCCTGGAGACGTACGAAGGACGCGACAAGTTTCTCAAAACTCTGTCGTACGCTGCCAAACTCGCTACCGGTTTTACGAATTCTTCGGAGAATACAAAAAAATTGAAAATCTTTGGCAGTCGGATGAGCGAGTGCAGGGTGATACTGAGACTTATGGATGATATTCCAATACTGCACGACACTCTGACCTACGGATGGGGCAAACAGGTATCTCAACACTGTTGCCCATTAAATTTTTATATTATGTACTTACATACATAAGATCATATGTGCTTACCCAGAAAGCTATAATTCTCATCCAATGTCTGTTTAACAGGAGCCCGATCCAATGTCGAGATGTTTGAAGTTACTGCGCAATGTGGTGGATTTTGTTGCCTCCCCTATAGAACATATCTGCTGGCTCGGCGAGCAAAAACTCATAAGGACGAATGAAGATTTTTGGGACAAACTCAGCACTGTCCTCTGGATTATGTGTCTCTATCTCTCCCTCTTGATGTACATAACGATAATACTCCTTTGCATTGATTCTCAATGTTTTTACACATCCGTAATAATTCTCATTTTTGCAGATCTTTGAGAAAACTCGCAGAGATCCAAACAAGGATAGGAGACACTTTGGATCCCGTAACCTGCCAAGACGAAACAAAAAGAAACACGAATTTGAATAAGCAAAAACAACATCAACTTTTGACTTGCACACGTTTGTGCTTGGACTTGACTTATGCGATCAATTATCTGCCGCCCGGAAAGCTCTGGGGAGGCTACCTCAAAACCTGGCAAGTGGGATTGCTGGGTACATTGTCTTCCATCATCGGACTTTATCAGGTTTTCAAGAGTCATCAGTCTTGACAAGAGGTTCCTTTCTCCTCTGCTTGCAGCTGCTCTTGCAACTGCAAATAAGATCAACCAACAAATTCGTTATAATTGTTAAATTATTCTTTTTATTGTTGTCAACAAATTGGATTTTTTTAATGGAGCAATTGTGTGCCAACAATATTACAGTCGAATCGGCTAAAGCGTTACAAATAATTGTTGCCCGGTTTAAAGCGTTATCGGTTCTCGTGTGATTGGACATTTCCGACATTCTCGGTTTCACGAGTATTTTTACCATTTTGTAATTGTATATATATATAATATATGTAGTTATATCGTAACGGTTTTGTCTATATGGTTTCAATATTATAACTCGCACTCAACATCGTTGTTAATTAAAAAGAATTAAAGAATCAGAGAGGTACTTTATTTTGTTCATCGTATTAACGTAAAAGAAGTAACCATTCTCCTTTGCCAAGTTCAGCTTTCTGTCTTTCATCGATTTTTAAAACTTTTTTTTAATCATGACACATCGCGCTTCGGTATCAGTCTTCCTTATCAATATTATATATCACCCTGTTAGTTGCGTATTTATTAACGATTTAAAAATAATTTTTTTTCTATCTCCACCGTTTATTGAATAAAATTCATGGAGATTATACGTTTAAAAGGCACGACTTATTAAAAGTTTCGGTAAATCAGGGCATTTTTTTCAGATAAAAAGAGGAATCGTTAAAATTTTTCACTACTAACTGCGTCGCGAAATAAAACATTGAAACTCGGCTGTTAATCCTCAATGTTGAACAATAATTTGTCTAGAGTTCGCGTGTATAAACGTGTGTTTGATCTATCGCTATAGTTATCTTTTATATATTTTTACGAGTCATATTTATAGATTTTTTGATTACATCGTTCGTTGCCCGATAATAAAACAGCAGTATACAGGTTTCGAAACGGTTGCAAAAAATAGATAAGGAAAAATAAGGATAAGGAGAACGGACATGCATAACTTTTGGCACCCGGGACTAATTAAAGAAAACGTTCAATTGTACCTGCAAAAATATGAATTTTAATTCATTTAACAAAATCATATCAAAACATGAAAAACATGATGTTGCGTTTTTTTTTGTTTCGAGGTAGGGCGGGCGTTGATCAGAGACTAAATCTTTTTCGAACAAAAGACACTCAACGTAAATGGTGCAACAAAAAAATAAAAAACATAATCAATTCACTACAATCCGCTCCAGAATCGTAGACCGTGTACTACTCCATTTCGTCAACAGATAAACCAGTCGGGCGAGCGAGCAGTTTGGTCACGCGAATGTGTTCTTTTTTGTGTTTCTCTCCACCGTTCTCACCGACACGCTCGTACTAACGATATTATAAATTATTGGCTACAGTGGGCTGCCCTTCGACCCAGCCCTTACACTGTACAATCTATCGTAAAACTAACGGGAAGCTAGTATAATTCATTAATTGGCAACTGTCGCCGTTTCAGACAATGGTAACGCGGGGCTGGTCTAGTTCTTTTCTTTTTAAATCAATAAACGAATACAATGGATCGTGAACAATCGAACACTTCTCGCAGAACTAATTCTTGCTCCCCTGTTATTCAGAGATACGCGTGATCACGTAGTCCGAACGTAGATAACAATTGCAATTACTTATATTAACCGATCTCAGTGCTTTTATTTTATCTGCTGCGGGTAGCGAGACATTTTTTTTCTCCACATTATAAAAACAATAATTAACGGATGGCGTCACGCGTGCCTCTGTAAAAGCCGGAGGGAGCGAATATCAACCTGGGAACATCATCGATGTATCTGAAATTTTCGAACGATCGGGCGTTAATTCGTAACAGGGAACGGGCGATCTACGAGCGGGTGGTGATTACACCTCGGCGCTTATCACTCCTCTGAAATATCTCTTGCGCTCAATCGCATAAAAAAAAATCATGATTTTGTCATTGTAAAATCGTCGTAACATCCGTTGTGCCCTGCTACAATAATCCCGAACGAAATATTTCACGACTGTCATCGCCCGCGTTACCAGACTCCCGCGTCTACCGATTTCACCATTATTAAACCTTACGCTTATCATTTATTTATACCGTATGCAACTATACCGATATAATAATCTCTTTCGACGCATTCGATTAATCGCGGTAAAAAACGGTACGGCAGCATGAGAGAAAGAGAGCCAGTCCCCAAATAAACATAAATAAATAAAAGTACTAGTTGCCACCTTACAAAAATTCACGTATCAGACACGACTTCCGTATTTAGTCGATAATACGCCCACGCGCTTCGGTGTTTTTCTTCTTAAACTTACTAACGGCTTCCGCGTAACGATAGAGAGTTATTTAATATCGTAATGAGCAAATACGTTAAATCAATTGTCTCGGTACGGCATTTGCGACGTTGTGACGGGCTTAAGTTTAAGATCCGCGCGAGTTTTGCGGACCAGCCGTTCACGGGTCCTCTATAGCCACGATAACGCGTTCGCCTAACCGTGTCCCAAAACAAAAATCAAATCGGTCGAAACGTCTGTACGAAAATGATCGATAACTAGTCAGCTAGGAAAAAAAAAGTCGGCTTCACTGCCGAATGTTTGAGGGAGCAACTGCTCGCGAGCACACGTTTCACTCGGTGCTTATTGAGTTACATCATTATGGCGCGACAGGAACGATTTCCGTTCATTCCGAAATTTGGCCCCAGAGAGACGACCTGATTCGCCTTGGAACCGCGTGACATTGGCTGGTGATGGCGCATTGGTTCCGAAGCGTGCTGCCAGTGCCAGCAACTGCGGCAGAAGTATCGGGAACAGATCTGCAACGAAAAAGGATAATTCGTTGTAGAGAGCAATTATCGATTGTGGAATATAGTTTCACCATAACCAGCTGGACCCGATGAGCCGCGTCTTACATTTATTCTATAGTTAACGAAAACGTTTATTTCATCGATATTTTCGTCCTGCCCGTTGTGAATTTTCATAATAAATTTTCCTTTTAAAGAAGATTACTGTCTTACCGGCTCACGACAGAAGTAAGGTCCGTGTTGCACGACGCACGATGAGCACACAGAATCCTCGATGTACGGATCTATTTGGACCTGTAAATAATGAAAGACAAAAAATGAAAATTGGTGAACGAATCGATATAGGATGATTCATAAAAGCCCACTTTTTGCATTTTGTACCTTTTTAGTAAATTTGCCAGCTCTGATCTCCACGAAAGCCGCTGCGCAGGCTTTTTTGTAGGAACGTTTGCTGCTGAATGTCACGCGAGCGGAACCAATCGGGTATTTCCATTTATCAGTGTCGATTCCTGGAATGATTTTCCATTGCACGGTTCGTAGAATGAGTTTAACAGGTATTTTATTGCTGAATCAAAGGATGAAGTAGAGAATCCGCAAGATACCTGTGTAAATGACCTCGTCGAAAAGATCGTTCATGACTTTCGCAAGTCCCTCAGCGGTTAGCATACCGTGAAGAGCTCCTACGAACACTGTTTTCTCCGGATCCAGCTTCTGGGACGAGGACTTTGAGTAATTACTCTCGCTGATGTGCCACGGGATCACTTGGACCTTTAATAAAAAATATTAAATATACAATGAGAAGGTGTATAAATTTACGATAATTATCGACAATTCACAATGAGATTTCCTTACATCCTTTGGCTTTGATCGCTTCGGTGTGATTCTATAGTACCAGCTTTTTTCGTCGCCGAAATGGTGAGTGCAGCAGGAAAGCAAAGATTTCACCTGTATCAAGAGAATCGATCGTTAAATCATGGAACTTAAAATAACAATGTATATCCTGTTGGCAAAAAGAAACTCACCTGTTTCTCCGATTCAAAGATTATGTAAGCGTATCCTTTGGGCTGGTCGTCCGATTCGTCCATAGATTTACCCGGCCATTCAACGCGAATCGGTCCGAACTGCTTGAATGTCGACATCAGCAGAGATTCGGTGGCGTCCCAAGGTACTCCTCCCAAGAAGACCTTCGACGAATAGCCCGATGACTTTAGCGTACGCTTCGGCAGCTCCCCGGACCAGGTGCACGTTGCTTCGCAAAGTGCTATCATAAATTCACAACGAAGAAAATGAAAAACTGCTTTGTTCAAACTGTTTTCCACTGACTGCGCTGTTATCTTCACGAGTATTAAGGAGATCTACTACACTAACGCGCTTGCAGAGTTTCATTTGAAGAATGTTGTTTCAACGATCGAACGTTATTAAAAGAAAAGAAAATCGTAATAAAAAAAAGTACCATAGGTCTCCTTAAAGTATATTTTTTGTAAGCAGTTTACCGACTGACTTTCAATTACCTGCTGCATTACGATGGATCTTCGCCGCGCGGTCCAGGGATATATGAGGATCCGCAACATTAGCAGCTTTTTTCATAGGCATGACATGATTTCCCGGCGAGCAGCAGTGATGATGTCGCATATTGGGATGTTGCTGTTGCTGATACTTCTTCGCGGCCATGCGCTGATAAGCAGCCGTCCGGTTACCACCGTGGTAGAGATCCAATTCCGGAGACATGAGACCGCCCAGCGACGGCGGGTAGTACGAGTGACCGGATGGATTCAACGACAGGTAGTTCTGAGACGGATAAACAATGACAAAAACATCATGAGTACAAATCGACTAAGCATCTTCGTGATTGATTGATTGATAATTCTGCATCTACGTACTCTTACCATAATGTCGGACAGCGAACCGTCCACGCTGCTGTAGCCGCTCGTCTCGGAATCCGCTGGGGAGTTCGATCGAGACCCACCAAAACCGAGCATTTGCGTATACTCCAAAGTCGGACTGCTGCAATCACTGAAAAGCAAAAAACCATAGTGAGATAGGAATTTCAATTTCTGTCGGAAAAGGAAATTCCTGTTATGGCAGGTGGCAAGACGTAATATGACAAAAATGTAGTTCGTATCTTCACCTGTAAGCCGGCGAGCCTCTGATGGGTCTACCGTAATAGGGCGAATGTCCCGGAGAAGACGGTGAGTTGAGATTGTAATGAGATCGGTTCGACGGTGAGGGTGTCATGTACCCGCTGCTGTTTCCGCTGGTAGAATACGAGTACGGATTAGAGTACACGCTCCCCGGGGTGCTTGGACTTCCCGGAGTAGTCACTGAATTCGGTGTTCCCGGCATGTCCATAGTCGATGTGTTCGGATAGTATCCGTGAGACTCGTCGTATTGCTATAAAATATATGAAATAAAATATATTAAATAAAATATACAGCGGGACGTTAACAGAATCGCCGTTCGGTCTGACAATTACAACAAAGCGATTCTATGAAAAGAGGCAAGACCCTTTTGTCCTCGATTCATTGCATGCCGAACGCGCTTCTTATAATGGGAATATTTTATGAGTCACATCGAGTGTTGATCAATTCGTACAGCATCGAAGATCTCCAGAAATAAATTGAGTTAAATGAGAATGACATTAAAAATCCACAGTTGATGACTCAGGAATAATGTACCGTTGTACGATAGGACTTGCACAATAAAAACTAATTACATCTTAAATGTCTTCCACGATTTTGAGGAGGGCTATTTGCAGGCGATTAACTCAGATATTATCCTTGATCGTCTTATTACCGCGCATGAATAATTTTTTTTTAACAAGCTACGTTATTCAAAAACTCGACGACAATTGACTTTTAAAAGCTAGTAATTTTGTAATAAAAAAGAGCAAAGTTGCCATTACATGCGAAACGCGTGTTACAATGACCATCATAAATAGTAGAACGCACTCTTCCAGCAATCCTTCGACTACCCAGATGAGGCTGCCGGCGCCACGGTTGGATAATATCCAAAATAATATCATGAAATATATCCGTTGCCTCCGGAGAGTGTCTATCCCGTCCTAGACGAGGATTCAGCGCGGCTGGTAAGGGTTCGTCGTTGAAGAAAAGAAAGGGAAAAAAAAGAAGAATAAGACGAGCGAGAGGGCCGTAACGCGAGTGGCGGCTGTGTGATAGAGCTGTTTGGCTCGAGCCTCCGAATTCTTGGCTCCCGCAAAATCGGGGTCGCTCTAACGCGCGCCCGCTTTGCGTAATTTATTTTATGCTCCGCATTGTCCGCCCGGTGCCTAATGTGGGCATTTTCATCGTGTATACCAACTCTATCTCATAGCTGATGCCTCTCCGAGTTTCTTAAATCTGAGGAAACGCAGTCTCGACATTGTCAGCTACACGATTGACTTACTGGAATGGCACCCGACGACTCTAACGGCAGGCAATAAAAATCGTCGGGATTATATTTACAGAAAACGCGGATAAGCATCTTGTATGCGTTTGTCGGGCGATTCAAATAAATTACGAATTATTATCCACGATCCACGAAACTCCGTCGCTCCCGCGAATTTTACAGCTTACGATCTTTACGATCTATGAAAATACATATATTCTTTCGCTTCAACTTTCTCGATATTAGAGTATCGAATATGAACCTTCGTGAGTTTCGTTGTACGAGAGAGTTTCATTAAATACGACGGTGATTCGATCGAGCGGAGCAAAACGCTCGGGCATGTACTGTGTGTGCGCCGCTGGATAGCGCAAGGGTCCGTAAGGACGATAAGCCAACTCCGAATCGAGCGTCGTCGATGGGACGGCTTCATATACACCGTATCGACAGCAATTTCCAGATACTACTTCCTATCGTCGGGGATAGTACATGTCCGTATTGAAACGTCACGTACAGTTTCGTGCGTCACGAATGAGAAGCTTCAACGATTTCTCTCTTATATCTGTACGTATATCCGGACCTCGTCTATAAGTCCCACTTCCCCATCTGTATATATATGTATATATATCTATATATATACAAACGTGCATACGCAGAGACGAGCTAAAAAAGAGAAACAAAAAACGTTAAACAACTTTTCTTTCTTAAAAATAGTCGCGTGCCAAGGGAATTCGCGTGATGCAGTGGTTTTTTTTCGTCAAAGTCCGTGGGACTTCCACGTCCACGATGTAAGTGACAAAGGGGATGAAAAAATAAAATAAAAAAAACAATAAAAAATTAGTCGGTCGGTCGAGTCTCGCGCGGCTTGCCCGACGGGGTGGTTGGAATTGATCCAATGGGGATGATCATTGTTTCCGTTATATCGAATTCGCCCTAGCCAGACGTTTTTCATCCGCATAATATTGACCATTTCGAGCTCTCGCCGTGTTGACAATACGTCGCCCCCCCTCGTGCTTTTGTCGGTTTCGACGAAAACGGCATGGGCACATCGGGCACCAAATCACCCACGTGGAGTCTGCTCTGGCTTGGACGTAACCCCACCTGGGAGCCTCATAAAAACGATCGATTTTTGGTTTACCCGATATCGTTTTATTGTTGCGATGCTTTTATCGTTGCCATAGATTTTTGTTTTGTTTTTTTTTTTTTTTTTGTTCTCTCGTTAAGCAAACCTCTCGCATATTTATCATTCGCTTCAACGACGTCTCCCTTTTCTCTTACGATTCGGCTAGTCTATACATAGAGATATCGTTAGCATTTATGACGGGAATAGAACGAACGACGATAAAGCTGTGACATATATGTAGAACGTATATATGGACCACGAATACAATTGAAAGATACCTCTCGGCATCGATCGCTCGTCGGAAGCTTCCCCAATGATAGATAGACAGACGAACGTTGCGAGAGGAAGAGAGACTGAACTGCACAGACACATGCCATTATGAGATTCGTGGCAAGGATAACGCGTTCTATTTAATCACAATGGAAAATATAACGTTGATCGAATGAGATTTTTAATTTTTTTTTATCATCGTTTTCGTTTCTTTTTTTATATAATTTTTTTTTCGCTTACCGGATGGCTGAGACGCGGCGGGCTATGTCCGTTGTTTTGGCCGTTGTACTGCTGGCGATAGGAGGACGAGCCGATCGAAGATTGACTACCCATCAGAGATCCACGCGGCAATCCCAATCCGAAGAGATCCGAGATCGACATGTCACCTGGAGAAATCCAAAGGCACAGATTTATTTTTCACGCTTTAAACATAAATAAATTGTAATGGAATTCGACGGGACGATACGTACACACTGGCGATAAGACTGAACATTGACTAACAAATGAAAAACTACACTTCCATCGACAGATTGCCGTGAACACTATTCGGAATATATATCGTTGCGACAAAAATCGATCGGTCGTATAGAGGGTGACGATCAACGAACAATTTTAACCCATTCGCTTCGGCATTTGTTTCAGAACGATGCGGAAACGTCTGATTTTAATCACTCTCTACTTTCGGCTTTCAATTATACCAGTTTCATAGCCAAAACTCTGTAGATTATTTTATTACTATATATACTGTAGAATATTACTATATGGGATGATTCATCGAGAATTCATTTCGAGCTCACCCATCGACAATAATCCTGTAGAAATAAATTGCTTTTACATCCCCTTAGGGCATTCAACAAAAAGGAATTCCATTAGAATGAATTTCAGATAAATAAAAAATACAAGTGTAATATTAATAAATATTGATAACAATAATAATAATAATAATAAAAAAATCTGTTGCATAAAATTTTATAAAAAACGAGCATTGATTGCGTTAATGTATATTGTCTTGCCTTCGGATCCTTTGAGCGATTGGTTGTACGTCGACTCGTGGCCCCGAGCAGCTTGATAAGATCCCTTCGGAGTTGGCGGGAGATCGAGAAGCAAATTGTTGATAGATTGCAATTGAGCGATGTGCTCACGCTGGTGCATCTGCATTTTTTCGCGATGCTGCAAATGTTCGCGCTCGGCCCGTTGTTGAATCTGCAGTTGCAGGGGATCGAGTTGAGTTTGCAATTGCAACGGACGCTCGCGCGTTTCCCGGATAGTCTCCCGCATGGTCTCTTGCTTCATTTGTTGCTGGAGCTTAAGAGGATCCCGCTGCTGCTCGGCCAGCTCCAGGCTATCCGCCGTCGTGTTTTCGGCGTCAAACGACATCTGCAACTAAACAATTGATACAAAATGTTTTAATATATTGAAGAAACAAATTTAAACTATATTAACGAAAGAGGGTTGGTTGATAACTTATAAGAAATTCGTACATAATTGCGCGATCACGGAATAACAAGTCTTCGCTTTAACGGGTAGAAGCCAACTGGTGTGTCTTTTCTAACTCAAACTAGAAATCCTAACTGAGAGGTTTCTTACGATGTGTCGGTTTGTGTATATGCCTACAGGGTGTAAAGAAAACGAGGTTCGCACAACGCCTCGACACTGAGACAGATACATTGAAGTACTCTCGACAATACAAAAGAAATTGGGCTCGAAATAGTCGTCGCTCGAATTCCGGGAACGGGACCGATGAACAACAAAAATTCTCCCAGGATCTCGATAGATAACAAGTTGGGCAGCGGGCAATACGCGAATAGTCACGATTGTCAGACTTTATAATTAGTTTTGGATAGGGCCCGCAGTTCCGAGAATTCGACGGCTTATTCTTCATGCCCGCCGTTGAGAAGGAAATCTCCCGCTTATTCATCGTCGCACAATAGCTCGAGCTTGGCTGTACGAGATAACGCCAAATTAATTATAACTCTCCCGACGTTCAAAGATTTTCGAGTTAAATTGACGCCGGTTGTAATTAACGCAATGATTTACAAACTAAGTGAACGACCGGAGGAATGCGCTCTTGATTCATAAATGCAATCAATCCGGAGATCCGAATCAAGGATGCCGGTACGCGCGGACCGAAAATAGTTATCTTGGTGTTTTGTCTGGTGTCGCAATCATTGATAACGCGCGCCTCCTTTCTGTTTACCAACATAGCTTCTTTAAGGCTTTTAAGGAACTACCATTGTCCAATGGAAAAATAAAAAATACTAAAGTAACTAACTACTACCGTTAATCTACTAAAGTACGACCAGTAAGCGAAAAGACCGTCACAACTGCTTACAAAGCTTGAAGCCCAAAAAGCTCACATTAATATTTCTACAAGTAATTTTTTTCTTCAATTAGTTCACAATTAAAAAGGGTTGAAAAATGAGAAAGACGATATCGCGGTACAATAGTTACGTTCGAGGGATCGAAGACCGATTTTAATCAGAAGTGCGTAGTCGAGTGTGAAAAATTAGACAAAGAGCTTCGCGGTGAGGCTCGAGCACGTGGCTTACAATACTATAGTGGTGTGGGGAGGCTCTGCCCCGTGTTTGTTTATTCCACTGTATGAAGGGCATACTTCCTTAGGAGGACTCGGATACGCTTCGCTCGGCTTTAGACTCGTAAATTTTTGACCCAGGAATGCGGACAAAGAAATTTGCGAATTGCGACGCGATTGTTGAAATTTTTTTTACGAACAAGCTACTTAATTGCGATTTAACGAATTTTAAGAATTATCCAACATTGAGTGGGTTTTAACGCGCTCTTTGTTCTATCCGATCTGATCTGATCTGACTGTAGAATATAATTTTAATCGTTTCGGAGCAGTAATATTACCTGTTGCAGCAGTGTCGGCATCTTCGAGATGAAAACTTGTTATTCTTGATTGTTCGTTCGTTGCACTGCTTCTCGTTTTTCACTTATTTATCTCGACGCGTGCTCTAACGCGAACAATAATTCTTTGAACTCGAGGAGACAAAAAAAAGAAAATTATACTTCCGTTTCGATTCGCTGATCGGAGCCGACAGTAAAGAGCAATTTTTTTAAATTAACGAGATGATTATTGAAAGTATAAACACACTGGTATTTCGAATAAATTAATATAAATTAACGACGATTCACAGTTAATAAAAAAAATTATTTATATTTATATATTTCGTTACGAGCTAACGCTCGTGGCGTGTTTGCCCACCAGTGGATCTCGTTAGCGATTTTTCTCAACGCCGTGAATGATAATAACTATCGTCAATTTTGAATATACACGTGAGATGTACTAGAGTTGTCTCCCCGTTGACGACACAACGAAGAATGCGAGGACCAAGAAAGTAGCGTTGTTGCGAGCACTATTCAGACGATACGCCCATTCTTCACCGCGTCCCTCACGCGGCGAACTGAATTGAATAATTCCCGGTTCGCGGTTGGAGCTAAAGGGGAGAGAGGGGGGGGCTTTCCGCGGACGATGCGCGCAACGAAAGAACCGCCCCCTCGCGCTTGCTGGACATAAAATTCATTTTTTTTTTTTTTTTTTTTTTTTTTTTCTTGTGAATCGTACATAGTTCGTAGACGATACAACGTGGAGAACCACGGCTTGTATCAAGTTCGTTTGAAAATATATTGAAAACTGCTGTTAATATATTTACTTTGTATGAAACTATAGAATGGTCCGATACACGCGGTTAATCTAATCGCCTTGGAGGGACGCGAGAGGAGAGGAACGCTCTGTCGATATATAAGCCTCTAAGTTCGATGAAAAACAGTCGTGTTAGTTTTATTTTAATATTCTATGTGCGTCGTCGATGAATCCATCATCGGATATTCGGGGCTCATGTCCCGCGTCGAGTAATTAACAACGACGTCACGCGAACGTTCAGCTTTGTCCGTTGGGCTTTCCTCCGTCTTCGGCGATTCCTCACCCCAGCCTTTGAAGAGATTAACACGCAGTTTGTTTATATCGACTTCCTGAAATCCGGCGGGACCCGCGCTCGAATTATCGGCTGCGTCCGATGGTTCGGTCGGCAATCGGGCCTCGGGGAATTTGTATTTTGGCATCGTGGTCGGAGCGTCTGAAAAACGATTAAATTTCATAGGTTTTATTATCACGAAGAATATTTAGGCAAGTCTAACGAAAATTAAATTAATCACTTTTGTCAATCATCTTCTTTTGGATAAGTATGACTGATTACTAATTACGATATGGTAATGTGTTCATTCGAGAAAAGACGATTATAATGGTAAATACCAGGAAACGGTGGACTTTCATCGATCAGTTGTTCCATAACGTAACCGAGCATTGTCGTCGTGAAAGTGTCGTCCCTTCTGAGACCCAAAGCTCTGTGAAAAGCATCGACGGCTTCCTGGGTATTGCCCATGAGCGCGTGTATGAAGCCGATCGCGGAATAAGTCGAGGGATTCAATGGATTGAGCACTAACGCCTGGAATACGGTTCAAATTGTCATTGATTCACTTCGAATACTGTATAGAAACTCATACGTAATAAAAATAAGTAATCACCTGCTGATGATACTCCAAGGCTTCTTCGTACTTTTTCATTTTTCTGCACGTGTGACCGAGGTTGTTTAGCAATGCTTCCCACTTGCTTGGCAATATGACGTTCTTAAGACCACCCTGAATCCTCTTCATGGCTTCTTTGAACTGTCGCTCTGCGGACTTGTAACTGTACTTGGAAAAACGATAAAACTGCATAAGAGTTAACGATCGGCAAAGACTTATTTTCGTTATACGATACATTCATTTAAGTATCGAAAACATGTCTTTGCAATTGTTTTTTTCGTTATAGTTTACTCAGGATGGAAAATCTGACGCTTCGTAATATTTGTAGACTCAATATATCGCACTCATTAAACACAGTCATTAAATATAAAAGTATAGTGACAACTTTTGAAACCTGTCGAATGAAATATGAGTCAATCGTACGTACTCCAAATTGTAAAAGGATATGACACCAGTTTCATGAATGACGAAAGGATCATTAGGGGCTATGCTCTGAGCCTGTTGGAAAAATTTATCCGCCAGCTTGAGATTATTCGTTAGGCCGCACTCTAGACCGATGTACAGAAGAGGAAGGTGGCAGCCTTTCATGAGTTGCGAAGCTTTGAAATATGCTGCCATAGCTTGATCGTGCTCGTTCTCGACGGCGAACGAGTGACCGTAAGCTAGCCAGGCCGGTCCGAAGAGTCTGTCGAGTGCAGTCGCTTTCGCCAAATATCTTCGCGCGTGATCGCTTTTACCTGAAAATAAATAAATATACCGATGAAATCGCATAAAGAACATTGCATACAACTACCTTACACATTACTTACCTATCCCATAATAGTAGCATCCTACGGCGAACCAAGCGAGCGCCATGTCCGGATACAAGTCAACTAATTTGTGTGCGAGGTAGAACAGTGCTGAAATTTGTATGCTGATTATTAGAAAATCGTTCGTCGCTGAATTCAATGATAAAATATCTATATAAATTAGCCTACCGTTAGTTTTTTTCAATTCTACTAAGCAAGCTATGTGAACCGGTAGGCACGAGCTGTGGTAGGGGTCTTTCTTCAAAATTCTGCAAAGACATTTGCAAATGAAACGACAATTCTTCTCAATCAACCGACAAAACGAGTATTGGGTTATTATTACCTTTCCGTTAGTGAGAAACACTGATGGTAGTCGCAGTTGTAGTACAATCTCTCAGCTTTGGAGACCTGCATGTCGAGATTGTCTCGAAGTCGATCGGTCACGAGAATACCCGTTATACTGCACGTTATGAGGGACTGGTCTTCGGTCGGCGCTTGGTACTTCTTCAGCTTACTTTCGTACAACAAACGCAGGAGGTCGCGATCCGCTTCCGAACATTGCTCGTTGAACGGCAGCGAGTCCAGCAGTTCTTTTTCTGCAAAGTCCAAAACGTTCGTTAAAGCGTGCGATTTTATCGACTATGCCGAGCCGAGTGGTGTAATCGTTGTTGATACCTTCCGCTGCTGACAACATCTGATTTTGAACTAACGCCTCGAAAGCCTGATACGAATATACGTCACAGTGCAGCGCCTGCTTGTAACAATCCGTGGCCACCGTCCTGTTGTCCGTCGCTTCGTAAACTCTCCCCTTCACGTATAATATGGAACTCTGGACCTGCATGAAATTCATAAATGAAATGAAGTGTTCGGCGTGTTCAGACCGTTTTTAAGCTACTCTTCACGTCTTTTTCCATTTAAAAAAATCCATAAAATGTTGCATAAGAAATTTGTAAAAAATGTATAAAGCATTTTTAAAAATAAAAAAACAAAAAGTAAAGAAAGTACTTGGAGTACTTTTTAAAGAGTATATATGTACTTCAAGTACTAAACAAGTACCAGGTATTTCAAGTACTGCCCAGCTTATTTTATAAAACAGTAGATAGAAAGGAATAGTTCCATTGTAAGTGAGACATGAACTGTAAAAAATATAAACCAATGGGTTCAATTACATTGCGACCAGCATAGTGTAAAATACACTAATCTACAGTCGGTAAAAAAGTTTCCTATTGTGCAAATTGCAGTACAGGACCAAAAATTTATACAAAAACTAAACTCCTAATTTGCACTCACATTTTTTGGAGCGTCTTGCAGTATGTCCGTATGATCGCTAAAGCTGACACCGGACTGTGTCATATTTGTACATATTTCCGATTCGTTTATCACCTGTAGTGCTTCACCGTATTCCTTGGCCTCCAACAGGCTGCGCACTGCCAGGTAATGGCACATCAAGTCCGTCTATGGGAAACTAATAGAGTCATCTAGTCTCGTCAACATAGACAACAGGTACAAAAGGACAGTAAAGTCGAACCTTTTCCAGACCGCGATTTCTGATCAGATGCGCCGCTCGATGATACTGCTTCATCTGGTACATACATTGCGCCAGAGTACAAACGTCTTTGGGATCCTCGCTACTCAGAGACACTACTTTGTCAGCCCAAAATAAAGCCGCGCTGTAGAGATGCTGCGAAAAAACCAAACATAAAAACAAAAACAAAGTCGAACGATCCATAAATGACGTTTATCGAACAGTGACGATTGAACGGTCGAAAAATTCGTGACTCACCAGATCGATGTAAGACTTTACGAGCTTTCGATAATTCTCCAAATTGACACTCTTAACATCCATCGAATTTTCCATTCCGTTGCAATCGGCATCGCTCCCTCGACGCGCCATAGTTTACATTCGAATTTTCAAGGCTGCACGCACAGGTTATGTCACGATACATTTATCCCTTGATCCTTTTTGGGGCGTGTTTCAATGTTCGCTGCGAGTTACCGGCCGCTCGGATACGATGAAGGCTGCGTTTTAATGCTAGCTGCGAATAACCTTGCGGTGTTCGATCGGGGGCAAACACCTCTTATTATGCGATTTACTGCTGTACGATTGTTATATTGATCTCTGATGAAATTTCATTTCGATATGCTGTTACTTTGCAACGATTTATCGCTGTTAAGTTGTTTACTTTCCTTTGGCAAATCGAACAAAATTTTCAATATTTATTAACCTGTTACAGATTCACCCTCAAATGTAAATTATCGAGAATAAGAGAATGTTGCATGACAAATTGTAATGAACGTCAAATGAGAATGGTCTGCTGGAATCACTAGACTCAAGTAATTTCGCTCTAGGATACCAACAAAGACGAGATAGTAGAAATAGACGTTGGTATTTTGAAATAGAATCTCATGCACCTCGTCAGCATCCGTTCTACAAAGAGCCTGTCGTCGTCTCCGCCAATCGGGACTGAAAGAAGGTAATTTAACGCCGAAGTGAAGACTTACTGTACGCAGTCATCATCTGCACGTACGATGGCATTTCTCTCTCTCCTTTGTCTCTTACTCAGCGCGTTTCTTTCTATTTTGAATGCCGCTGTTCTACGAACGAATGCTGAATAAGATGGTTCTATAAATTCTGTATTTTTTTTTCAGATCCCTGCGAAAAATTATCCCGTGTCGCATGTTATAACAAAATTACGAACAATTAAGCCTGTTGCTATATTCTGCACTCAGAAATACCATGACCTACACTCATTCTCGAGCGCATAGGGCTGAGAGGTCCCGATTTATGCGAAAAAAGGCGTATATATTATTCTACACAAGAGTAGGAACGATGGCAAGGGATGCGCGAAACACGGTTCGGAACGCATGAGTAAACTTTAGATGTGTCTTTGATAAAATTCGTTAGAGATAGGAGAGAGAGACAGCCTGAGAGGCATCCGCGGTTGCGCTCTCCTTCGCGTGCGATAGCATTTTTCAAGTTAATAAATCGTAAATTTACCATCGAGGATCCCAGAGTTGTTGGCTAGCGTGGGAAACCTCCGGCGTTTCCGCGTCTCCGACGCGAGAATGCGAGGCGAACAGCAGAATTGCGAGGGTCTCGCTCACTGATCTGCAAACTGCAAACAGCAGCAGTAAAAGCCGAGAGATAGAGGGAGAGAGTGGCTGCGGCTGTGGTGGTGCGTCCGCGCTGCTCAACCACTCGCACTCTCCGCGGGCCCACGGGTTTCCCAATCCGCGGGGCGAGAGTTTGGCGAACGGAACGGCGGCGCGCGCGAGCGGCTCAGCCGAAACACTCTCTGTGTGCCCACTCGGTCCGTTGTGTGCAGCAGAGAATAACGTCGATGTCAAACATGCGGCGAAAGAATAACGCGCCCCGATTCTGTCAACGAAGTGAAGCGGCGTGTCAGCGTGATTATTCGTCAGTGAATGAAAAGTAAACGGTGCCGATGAGCGCGTATTTATGGCGGCGCGGGTGCTTTTGCTCGGCATCTTGTTTACGGAAGTGCTCGAGCCCGTTTGCGCCGCAGGTGCGTTTATTTTAAGATTCTTTATTGCACGCCTCCCGTACGAGCATTGTTTACACTCGTCCCGAAGATACCACGTTAAAATTTGTCGCCAGTCGATTGACTGGCCTCCGGACGACCGTCCGTGTCCGCGATTAATACCGGTCCAGCATCGCAACTCGCCCCAAAGTCGTTCTCTCGCAGCAGGTTATATTTTTTTTGCGTCACGCACCCACGATCGATCGCGGATATTACCACGAGAACCTGTCAACTTAGGAACAACGAGTTCCTCCTCACCGAGTGCAATTAACGTCGGCAGATCCTGCTTTGTTTTGTCTGCAATTATATTTTCCCCGGTGATGTAGTGCGAATTACAGGTTGTCACGCTCGTTCTGACGAAATTCTCGGTACTGTGTTTACCGTGGACGCACATGGCGAAGTCACGAGGCATCTGACCGATATTTCCGCATTAGCTTGGACGCATTCTCGCTTAGATGAGGATTCTATCCGCATTCGATAATTCGTCGTGGCGTCGATTAATCGTTTCTGTTTTCTTCCAGCATTTTATTGTATGGACCATGTGGCTTGAATGTGCACACTTTTTTTTTTTTATGACCCTGAAGATATTTGTATGACATCAAATTTCATCTTCGGCAAATCTCTGTCAATGCATGGCTTTAAGAAGAGAAAAAAATGTTTCACTTAAAAAATGTTATTCTCCAAGTGAACATCCTTGAACAATGTTTGTGCGGTACATAACACAGCCGTTATAAGTTTATGAAATTTTGTCTCGTGTAGGTATCTTCAGGATCATTTTTCTTTTTGGGTAAAAGTTTTAAGCTGTTCTAGAGTTAAAGAGTTTTTAAGGCCCAACACACCTACGATAAGTTTTAGGATCTGCATTCGTAATTTTCTCATAGCATTCAAGAACTGTTTAAGCGTTAGGATTTATAATTGACGGTGTGGATTTTGCTGGCTATCTGCAGCATCATATTGTGAGATAACTTTTCAAACGGTCTAGTCAGATAAACACGCAGATTAATCAACTATATCCGACAGTGCATGAACTACATGCACGACCCAAAAATACCTTGCGAGTATGCTGTGAAACAAGGAATTAGATATTAGGTCACCGATCGCCATAGCCGCCATCGTCAGTTCACATTCAAACAATCGTTACAAGTCGACAAACTCGCGAAGTATTCTGCTTCTCCGAATGTTGAACTGCTCCAAGGGATTTTAAGGGCTTTTCAAATCTTACTGTGGGAATTAACTAAAATTGTTATTTTTTATTCGTTCATTTGTCAATATTAATTATAAAAAAAAAAAAACCAAGTACATCAAACAAGTATGGAGAGAATATGTGGAAATTCTGCTTAAAGTAACTGGAGCAGAAATTACCTTCTAAACAAGTTTGGTAAATGTATAAATATTTTTTACTGTGTAATATAAAATAATAAGGCGAGCTATAAAATAAGAAATTATATCTGTGAGTAACTGTTGCCATGGCTGCTGTAGCTAGTTCAAATTCGATGAGTCCTTACAAATCTTGTCTAATCTGTGAAGTATCATTCTCTGTATGCAGATTTTTATGAACTGAGTTTAAGGGTTTTTTTTATTCAAAGAGGGGCATTTTTTTAATCAAAGATCTGTAATCTTTTTCCTTTATATTATCCCAAATTAATTCTTAGATGCGAACAAGCAAAGCCACGCGTTTATTTTTTCTTCGTTCATTTGTCACCATTAATTATTATTTTTAAACATCAAAGTACATCATACAAGAATGTAGAGAATTCGTGGTAATTCTGCATAATGTAAATGGAGCAGTAATTACCTTGTAACCTGCCTCAATATTTGCTGTAGCATTCTGTAGCTTTCATAATGATCACTTGAGCTTCTGCATCAATGAAATTGTAGAGATTTATTGATACAGCGAAACATTGTTTATTGTGATAGATCTAATGATTGTGTAATTTGTTAACAGGTGTCAGAGGATCGGGCGGTGTTTACAATGGAAAAAACGGTTCAAAAATCGATGGCTTGGATCTTGGCCTGACGAAAGGTCCCGAAGCGACACTGGAGATAGAGCCAGGAGGAAGTGTGATACTGGGAAAGAGAGGTATCACCCTGAGCTGTCTGTCATCCGGCAACAATCAGGATATATCTTGGTTGCACAATGGTGTACCAGCACCGCCGTGCGGGATCGCACGTTGCGCTCTGCTACACAATGGCTCTCTCCACTTTTATAAGGTACCCGAACGTTCGCCGTGAGATACATAAAATAATCTCCCACTCATTCTCGTTAATTGCTCTTCATTTTTACACGCTCTATACTAAATATTATATTTTTCATCGCAAATCACAGAAGCAAAATTTGCAATTGGCGCAAAAATCGAAAGGACGCGACGGCGTTTTTCCGGCGGTCACAAAAGTCTCGAAAAAGCACGAATATCGATGTATAGCACGAACGAATTTCGGAGGATTGTTACGATCGGCACCCACGTTCATTCAAGTTGCCGGTAGGTTTCCTTCGATCGTTACTTCACAATCGTTGTGTCATTCCTCGATCAAACATCTGTGTAAATCCTGTGCAGAGCTATCCCATACATTCAAAGAATCACCCGAGGATCTGACGGTGCGGGAAGGCGAAATTGCCAGATTGTCGTGCCTCATTGACAGCGTTCCTTTTCCACCTAACATTACATGGCAGCATAACGGGGAAACTGTATCACTCGATCGTAACAGCACTAAGTATGAAAGTTCAATCGCTGTGTTCTTCATGTTTACAAGTCATGCGGCAAATCGCGAGGATCTACCTTTAAAAAAATTATGCATGCATTTTGTTACAGATATTATTTGGTATCACCAGGAGTCCTCTACATAAGCGCAACGAAACTGTCCGATGCTGGTTCATATAGGTAAAGCATCGATCTTTTTTTCTGTCTCCAATTTTAGAAAAGCAAAAAAAATATATAAAAATGCCCGAACTTGCGTGTCTGTTACAGGTGTATAGCAACAAATGATTTCATAAAGAAAACCAAAAAAAGCAAAGAGGCGAAACTAACGGTAGTCTCGCGGCCTGAGAAAAACGAGCGGCGGGTACCGATTTCACTGCTTCCCCAAATTTCCTACAGCCATCGGCTGATCAATGGATCGAGTCTGAGTCTAGCGTGTGCAGCAACTGGATATCCATCACCCTCCGTCACGTGGACGTTTGTTCCGCGATATTCAGGTATGTTACAGGATCTTCGCGTCTTGTTACGTACCGCTTGCGTCCGCTTACGTTTTATTACATTCCGACGAGAACTTGTCATCGATAGCTGCGATGCGAATAATACGATTAATGGGAACGTATCGCAAGTGAATCGAGGACACGCCCTCGAGTGTATTTAAGATATATTGAGGAATTATTTTGCTTCAGATGATGCTCCGAGCGTGCAGCCTCGAATCCTCTTAAATTCTACTAAAGGCATCGCAATCCTGGCTTTAAAAAATATAAACCTCTCGAATGCCGGATTGTACGCATGTTCGGTAAAAAATTCGATTGTCGATGGACCGAAAATGCAGAATATAACATTGGACGTTATGGTACCGCCGACTTTCTTGAAAAAACCCACAAGTCAGAGTTTTCCAAATGGACGTACTGCCAGATTCGAATGCCAAGCTCAAGGAACGCCAACGCCGAAAATTTATTGGCTCAAAGATTCGGCAAACATAACGACGAACGGTACGTGAATTCGGTCGATCCTCGATGGCTCGGTCACTTTTCCCTTTACGTATTTTATTCAACCTTGAACGTCACAGGTCGGAGAACAACCTACGAGAAAGAACGCAATAAAATCGAGCTGGCAATATCGGCGACTGTGCCGTCCGATTCCGGAGTTTATCAGTGCGTGGCGGTTAACGCGGCGGGTGAAATTTGGGCCGCTGGTCGGCTACAGGTAAACACGTCACGCAACAGCCCAGCAGCACCGACGTCTCTAAAGTGCCACGCTCCATCACCCGTTAAAATATTCATTTCTTGGGAACCACCAAAGTCATTGCCTTCTACCAGTATTACAGCGTATACCGTCCATTACAGTCCCGAAGGTAAATTATTGATGCAGGTACAATGCGGCGCGTGGGCGTTTCGGGGGAGGATCCGATAATATGTGTCCGCGACCGTAAATAATATACCTTTGCCCTTTTTACATTCTTGATCAAAAGATGGTGGAAAGGAGGAAGTCTCACCACCGGAAGCGGGTAATTCCACATCCGTTGAAGTCTCCAAACTTCTTGAACCTTTTACAAATTATTCGTTCTACGTTCGAGTGTGGAACAATCACGGGGCAAGCGATCAGTCGGCGACTATCGTATGCTCGACAGCTCCAAGTGGTAAGTACACCACTTGCTTCGGAAAATACATCCAGACATCGAAAAAAAATATCAAGCGCGTTCTACTTTCTACTTTTTTCGTTCAATTTTAGGATTTTCAAAAAACAAAAAATTCCTTTAAAAAACCCATTTTTGTCAATAAAATGTCTTAGTTTACAAGTTCCATTGTTCATTGCAGTTCCAAAGGCAGCACCAAAGGTATCCGTGGACGTGTTAAGCAGTACAAAAATCAACGTGAGCTGGGTGCCTCTGGCAAAGATGGAAGCGAGAGGAATCATCGAGCAATACAAGATCCAGTGGAGGCTTCACGATCAGCCAGCATATCGAGTGCATTACGTACCTGCTTCGATTCAACACTACACCCTGACGGACTTGTTACCCGGAGCTCAATACGATCTTCGCGTATTAGCGAGAACGAGGCAAGGATATCCAAACGTCAGCGACACGCAGTTTGGCTGGACCAGCGTGATACTACCTTCCCTTGAGACCGACAAGCCTGACATCAGAAATTTTGTTAACGTTCAATTGGTACATTTGAACGCATCGATTGTCAAGATGACGTGGAATTGGAAAGGACCAGCGGAGGAATATTTGCCACGACTGAATTTCGACTCTTGGAGACTTTACTGCGAAAAAAGCAACGGCGATAAACTCGTTAACGCCTCGCTGCCCATGAATTTGACTGAATATTTGTTCACGAACTTAGGTGAATCATGATCTATTTTAATTGATTAAGAAATAAATCATTCGTGAATATTTTAAACAATGAAGAGAATGCCGAATAATAAGGTGTCAGCTTATAAATTTCGATGTCATTATATTAATTCTTATCTTTCTCGTCCATATTTGCAGAGACTAACGTGTCATATACAATTGGCCTGTGTATGTTCAATTCGGACATTGAAATCGATTGCTTGACCGAGACTATAGAATCGAATCAATCCAGTGCCGGTAAATATACACCATTTATTTCCGGAATATTGGTAATACCAGTTATATCCGGCAACGGTGATATATATTTTTTTTTTGCAGACAATATTCCGACTGCCTTGCAAGCTGTACAAATTTCGTCGATGAAGATTCTCTTGACGTGGACGGTACCTAATCCGAATGGTGTTCATACTTTCGAAGTTTGCTATCAACCAGTATATATCGCGGATCCTGATAGAACAAAGTGCAAAATCTTGTGAGTACGATGATAAAAAAGATGACCCCTTTTCACTTTAGAAACATTATTTTACATGTAACGTTATGGTTTTTCAGAAATAACGTCAAGTTAATAGTTATCGATGGCCTCAAGCCCTTCACGTTGTACCAGTTCAAAGTGCGAACTTTGCAAAACGTAACCGACCTGACAAGCGCGTTCAGCGAGAGTATAGAATGCTACACAAGCGAGGACGTGCCAGGCAAACCCGAGGATGTTCAGTGGTTTTCTCTCGGTAACGGCACGAATGCTAGAATAGCGTGGAAGAGGCCAACCGAGACGAACGGCGTGATACAAAATTATCTCGTCACGTACACGACGGATTTGACAGAATCGACGATGAACTGGGGAAACGTAACGGTACCGGGAAACAAAACGTTCGCTAGTCTCACTGGCCTTGTGGCTGGCAAGTGCTACGACGTGATGGTACAAGCGTCGACGAAGGCTGGGTACGGAAGACCCTCGAATCCAATTTTCATAATTACGGGCGGCAGCAGCGCATCGAAAGTTCCTACCAAGACTGACGAACAAAAACCACCGCAGAAGTCAAAGCCGGATCAGAGTCTCGGTATGGTGATGAAATATTAATTGTCTATCATTAATGAATAATGAAAATGAATTCACAATAATCGATTATTCGTTCAGTTTGTTTCACGATAAATTTCCGCCTTTTCAGGGATAATAATCGGCGTGAGCATAAGCATATGTTGCATAACAGTGTGTCTATGCAGTATGTACTGTCGGAGGAAGTTCGAGAATTCACGATCCCTGAGAGCAAGCGTAGAGTCGCAAAAAAGTCGAGCTCTAATGCGAACCGGCAACGGTTGTTGCGTGGAGCGGTCTACAACATCGGTGAGTCAACAGGCGAATCCTCAGATCGCCTGTAACGAAATCGAATTGGCAGAGCTCTGTCCGTCATCTCCAACTTCGACGAATCCGCAATGTGATACCAAGGTATCGTATGCTAAAATGGTTGGTTTCAACCGAGATATACAGAAAAAGAAATTCAACTATAAGAATTGAGCTTACGGTGATGTTCGAAATACAATGGTGCGTTTTGTTTCAGGGTGGACACGAAAATGGTATTCTTGAAAACTGCGTCAAAGAACCTTTGTTGACGTCCTGGGATTGTCACGACGAATCGAAGGACCTTAGAATTACAGAAAATCCACAGGTATGTGAGAATCTTTAATGAGTGAAACATCGAAACTTCGAATAACCTATTGATTGTGACCTTTCCGGTTCACAGTGCAAACAAGGTGAGAGTCCTGTTTCAAATGGGCAGCCCGAGCCGGAAGGCGATCTAGACACCACGGAGCTTACGATGGTCGATTGTACCCTAGCCGGTAGCGAGAGCAGTTTGAACAATAATCTCGGCTGCGCCAACTCTTCGCCTCGCAAAGCGGTACCAATGTCGGTTCCTGTACTAGAGCCGAACGGATGAAACCGTCAATGGAATTGATCTGACGTTTGAAATAGCATCAGATACGAGAGTAAGGTAGGAGCGGAACATTGTTCGCCAAAGGCATACAAAACAACAAAAAATACTCTTCGCAACGGCCCTGCGAAGCATTGTACATAACGAGGTAGAGACAGTAAGTAAGAAGGGGAGGGTCGAGGCACGTGCGAGACATTCTAGGATGGAAGCGTCGTCCGAATTAGGAATGCTCACTAAAAGAAAAAAAAATTCCGAAAGTAGCTCCGCAAAAAATCGAGATCATCTCATCGTTAAGGTGAGCCCGAGTGTTACACGTGTTGGTAAACGGCAAATCGATCCGTTGAAAAAAAATGTGCCTGGCTCGCATAGGTCGTCGTTGATGCGTGTACGTAGGTCTCGATCGGTTCTTCATCCTGACTGATAGAATCAATTTCAACGATCTTAATGGAAGCTCGATACACACCGTCGATTATTATATCGTTAAAAATAATGGCCCGATTGATTGAATTTACATCAGACTAGTTGCTCACATTCGGAATCGTTCTCGTCTCGCGATAACACAAAAAAGGAGGCAGGGGGCTCGCGCCAGGAATTACAAAAATTCATAATATTATTGTACATAATATTATAGTCGTTAACTGTGAATATGTCTATAAAAAGTTTCACGATATGGAAGTTAATCTTCCCACAGGCATTCTCGTACCGATCATTTCATCGGATAACAAAAAAAGAACAAATATTGCTGCGGACATCCAAATTGGATATCGCAAACTGCACATTTCACATAATTCCAATCAGTCGGAAATACTGATATAAGTTTATGAGGTACATTCCATGTTTCTTTTTATCGTTTAATGCATTATATACTCGCGGTGTGAATCCGATATCGAATAAAACGAGAGCTATTAGCTTAAGGGAACAAGCACAGATTCTAATCGGACACGTTATGCATTTAAGAAACTGCCGGCAAATCGCTTTATGCAGCCACTTTCTTTTTTTTATTTTTTTTGTATTTAATTACGTGTTTTTATACCTAAAACCATCATTGGTTGTTCGAAAACATTTTTAGTACGATCTTACGCGACTGAAAACCCATCAAACGTGTTATCTCGCGAATTTGGATCTTCGGAGAGTTACACGACTGATCGGGTCGGCGAAGATTTTGTTAATCTTTATCGGTAGCACTTTAATTATTTTGATTTCTTCAATTTTTTTTTTGAAAATATTTACATTTGTTGATCGTAGTTGTGACTAAGTGTAAGTTTTATGGGTCGTTTGTGTCCTATGAACGAAAAGATGCAGGATTCAAGGGGTCGAGGCAGCGGAAATACTATCTGAACGAATACTTATTCTTATCAACATCTCAAACGTCCGCTATTCCTTCCGTTCATAAGGGTCAAAGATTATTTCTTAATCTACGCAAGCACGTATGGTTTTTCAACGTTATTTCGCGGATCGATCCGGAGCAATTACAAAGAAACAAAACAAAACAAAAATAACAAACAGCAGAGACACATATACCAGACTGGTGCATGTTACCATGACAGAAGATTTAAAAAACCCAACTCAGTACCTGATAGACTAAGTTATATCGTTTAGAGTGAGACGTAGAGATGTCAATGTTATTACTGTACCTCCATTAATTGTTATTTATTACTTCACACATTCAATCATGCTCTACAAACTATTATGCAATCATTCCTTTTACCGGCACGCGATATAACCAGTTCATTCGCTCTTAGAACCATTCATAATCTCACTTTCTTTTCGTAGATCAAGAAAAAAAAGTCAATAACAGACGCTTTCTCATATACGATTCTATACTCACTGTGTCGATGTTATGGATATTTTTTAAAATACATTTATTCGTTATCATTCCTGTAAAGTACGGATTACTTTCAGCATAGATACAAACGGTTTGTTACTGAATGGTTGAGAAATGGTTTCGCGGAGTTTCTGAAAGAAAAAAAGAAGAAAAAATTAAACGAACAATAACGATCAATCTGTTTGTTCTACATACATGTTTACGTAGTTACAAATGTTGGAATCCACATAGCTTAACGTGTGAGATTCGCTCGATTCTTCGCGATCGCGATCTCCTCGAAGCGCCTGCAATAGCCGTCATTTTTTTTTGCAAACAGTTTTTTTTGCAACTGCACGTTCGTTCATTCGAATAATTTGTTTTGTTAAACATACATATATATTATATATCACATTATCTCAACTGCAATAGATTATCCCGGCGCTACCCCTATACGGGGGTGGCGGTTCAACGCATGCATTAAAATGAAAATAAATTATTATACAGATCCAATCACCTTACCAAAGGTGTATAATGAACTTTTTTTTTTTACATTTAAGAAAATGTTTCACGAACTCCACATTCCTGTCACTATGTCTAGTACTTGTTGATCGTCACTTTTCGTTTGACTGTCTATTTAAAAGACAAAAAAGAAAGGAATGCGTTTCCGTAATTTCGGCATCGTTACGTTTTATGTAAGAATCTCAATGTTTTTCAAAACAAGAGCTCACTCGATTCCTATACAATAATAGAATAGAACTTTGGTTCCTGATACAGTGGCATCTAGCTTTGTACAATGTTTTTTGTTTTCTTTTTTTACATATATATATATCTATATATATATATATGTGTGTATATATACTCAAGCACTTTTTTTATCTCGGTGACAAGGCAGCACGTATAGGTCTCGCGTATTATCGCAAAAGTGGGTCTTTGTACTATAATTAACATTTTTTAATATTGTGTGTTTTTTTTACGACTCACCAGTGACCCTCATTGAAATTTTCAATTTATCCTGGGTGGACAAAATGTTTACGTTTACAATTTAATAAGGCATAGAGAAAATGCGTGACTTTTTTTATCTCTATAGAATTCTTACGGTTGGTAGATTTTTCGTATTTTTTCTCGTTTAAATTAATTTAGTCGTTTAAGAGTTAGACATTTACGTGTACAAACATATATAGATATATATTTCTTTCTCTCCGTTTCTGTTAACGAGGCATAGTGTCAGTAGTGTGATAGCGGTGAAAAAAATCAATTTACGCTTACCAAAACCTACTTTAATCGTATTACTTGTAGCCGCATAATCATTCTTAAGATCTATAGTATAGCCCATAGGCATCGATCCGGAAGAGCAATGTACAACTTCCGATCACTTCTCCGTGTTCTGATTCCAAACACTTTCACCGATACGTGGACATTATTATTATAGTCTCATTCACACGAATATCATTTTCATTCGATTCATCATTGTGTTGTACTACGAAAAAAAAATTACGTCGATGTGATATACGTTTCTAAATAATTTATTGCAAATATAAAGATAGGGTCGCCGTGCTGAGGGTTCATGCCATTCCAGAGTACAAAGTAATGCAAATTTCTACGGCTGATCACGGTTTTTCAATACATTTTAGATAAATTATTCTTTTTTTTTAACTTTCAGTTTTTCACGATCGACGAGACAGGGATCTATAATTTGTATAAAATGTTCTTCAACTGATGAAACTACTGAAAGATAAGCCTGTCACGAATTAGCAATAATTGTAAATCGTCCACTGATCGTTTGTGGAAGATGAATTTTTTTTTTTCATCCAAATACCCTTTACTTGTAGAACATTAGTCTGCCAAGTACTTCTCGAGAAAGTCTCGAACATAGTTGATTCTCCCGGTAATCCTTTTAAGATAAAAAAATGTGTCTAAAGAGAATTAACTATGTTTTATCTGGGTAAATAGTTGTACAGAAAAGCAAAACAATATTAACAAGAGATCGTTGCATGAGCCATACACTGACGAAGTATTAACTAGATCGTACGGCGACTCTAGTCGAACGAATATACCTCCACAATCGATCGCCCTTTCATAAGACAAAGAGCGATCGACCCATTACTTAACGATAACTTAACGACAGTACCTACTAGATAACTATTATTTAATTTTATACCGTTTACCTCACAGGATATAGTTTTCGCGTCCGCGTCGACTGATACACGTAGTAGAAACGTTTTTAGTTTACAAACACAGAGATAAAGTGAAAGATTGGCCAACGTTGGCGGTGAACCGGCGCAAGTCGAAATCGTATTACTACAGTTTAATCGCGATGAACCATTACCGAAAAACAACCGAACCGTTATAATTTATATAGAATATATTATTTTTTTTTACCGATCCACTATTATTTTATACAGAAAAAAGAACAAACAAAACAAACACCTAGTTAGTTACTTTTACATAACGGTTATGGCCGTTCATTAGGGTGCAGTTACTTTGTAAATACCTTTCAACCCACGATTGTACATACATTATATTGTCTACGGAAGCAAAAAAAAAGAAAAAAAGCAAAAAAAAATATTGAAAGTATATATTTTAATATATTACATGTAATTAATTACATAAAAATTATAATCTTATTGTTTAAAAAGTATTAAAATTAAACCGATACACGAAATGTTTAATGATATTGTTGACCCTTCTGAACACAGCATCTTGTTGTACGATTGAATAAAATTAAGCAAGTGTATATACAGATGTTTTTTGTTTTTCAGTAACATTGTAATCTCGTAGTCGGATTGTGTAATTTCAAAGGGAGATTGATTGATAGACGGCGAATTTCTGATAGAGTAATTTTATTATCAAAATATCGGAGCATACATAGAAAATCGCACCTCTTAGTATAGCTCGATAATAGAACAATAATTTTATCGGTTTAACGTACGTCAGCCGGTAAGTACGAATGTAAAAGCGCTCTCTATAGCAGGGAGCTATTCTTAAGTAAATCTATATCCTTCGTTAGATCCTTCGCGGATCGTTAGGCGTATTGAATATGATCACAAGAAAACACAATATTTCCTTCTCCTTCATCATACTTGTTTGTACTTAATTTTGCTAATCATTGCTTTATGTAACTATCGAATATCATCACTTACGATAAACTTAGTATTTTCGTAGCCTTTGTCAAATCTACGGCATCAAAAGGCTCTCTAATATCGCTGGAAAAAAATTATCATCATAGTTTTGGAATGAAAATGTTTAAATGCCTTGGCCACAAAGCAGGAATCACGGTATTTCATTTTATATTAGTCCTAGAGAAAAAAAAAACAGAACGTAATAGTAAAAATCGTTACAATACTGTAATCGACTCGAAAAATTGCGTATAAAAAGAGCACTATCTGCTGCTAATTGAGTATACGACTTCTTCATAAAAAGATCGACGTTGTACGAATTATGCCATTTCCTCTCAAAACGTTTTTAAAAAGTAAAAAAGCGTTTGATTATTTGGTGACTTCCTCTTGATTAACGACTATACTCTCCGGGCTTAGACTTTAATGTTTCGCACAGCCCCTCGTCTGGTTTGCCGACTATTGACTAGCGTCCACGCGAACGGAGCGTCTCCGTACTCGAGACGATAATGGAGATTAGTTAAGTACATAGGTTCTCGTGTTTATCACATGAATTAACGGCGAATAGGCCCTCGATCCCACATTCGGCTTGTGTCTATAGTGAACACGTTAGAGCAAAATCTGATTTTCTCATGACGATAAAAAAAAAATCTAATTCATCATCCAATTACAATATGACAATTTAACAGTCATGCTTTCTGCAAATTTAACAACGAACAAATACTGTATGTATAGAATATCAATCGATTTGAAGTCAGTTAGAAAAATAGATTTTGCCATTTCCGTGTCCGTGGGTAAGGTACGCGTGAGAGGTGCGAAGGGTGTGAAGATATTTTGTTTTCTATCTTTTTTTTTTTAACGCGGTACGCGGGATGCGCGTCGAAAAAGTCTATAACTCATATTAGATCATTTAGGCACAAGGTGAAACGTTTTCTCTATGAAAGACTAAAAGACCGCGACCGTTACGTGTCGTCGGACGAACGTTCGTCTATTGCTTCGTCGAGCGTTGGCAGTTGAATTACTCACAGTACCAGGGAATGGGGAAATATCTTCATAGTCGCGAAATCGTCGAGTACCTGGAGAAAAACAAACAAAAAAACATCCATTATAAACGAAAAGAAGAATCCTCGTCGCAGAGGCACGAGGTTTCTCAGTACGAGTTACGAACCTCTTTCAGAGCATCCTTGGTGAGTTTCGGATAAGTGTAAGTGAATCCTGTATCGTTTATCAGCTTTCCGTTGTACAAGTACAAATGCTTGTTGTAGAGAAGTTCCTGATCGATGTAAGGTGACAACGGGCTGTTTTCAACGCCGTCCTTGCTGCAGGCCTCGGCCCATGGACCCATGTGTTTGTCATTGACTTCCTCGACCACGGAGCTCATATCGGCCTATCGTTAAAACGTATATCATTATCGACGAAAAAAATAAAATAAACAAATAAAAATTTCCCAACGAATTTTTACGTAATCTCACTCTACGAACCTTGGCCAAGGTTGACAGTGCCGTGCCCCAGTAATCGTGATTGATATTGAAGAGCTCCGACACCGTGGCGCTAATGGAACCCTGGGTAGAGTCTCCTTCGTCGACGACGTTGTAAATTTGACCGACCGCGTCGGCACGAGTAGCTACGTGCCACATCGCTCGAGCCACGTCCCTCACGTGTACGGTGTTCATGTGAAGATCCGGTCCCCACAGCAGTTTCATCATCTCGCCCAGATGCTTGTAGACGGCTCCAACTACCAGGCGTGGCGCTGAAAAAAAAAAAAAAAATTGGAATAAATGATTTTTTTTTTTGCGTAAAACCCCCTTTTTCAAACCTGCTGAAATAAAGTACTATTATGTAAAACTATCTTTTCCATGCTTTACCAAGGCCATTGCGATCGCCAGGTCCATAAACGATGGCCGGTCTGAGTACAGTGTACTTAAGATCCGGAATATCCTTAAAGTCATGTTCCACTTGAAGTTTGTGCTTGGCAACAAAGGTCCAAGGCTCCGAATTGTCGTCCTCCTTGTGAGGAGCTTTCTCCGAAGAGCTCATATTTCCGGACGAAATCTCAACATATCGGGCCACTCCTATCTTCGCCGCTTGCTGAGCGCAATTGATGCTGAGCTTGTAGATTCCTTCCTTGTAGACCGGATCTGTTTGGCCGCTCTTAGTCTCCCCCGCGCAGTTGAACACATAGTCTATCGGATTATCGCTCGCGAATGCATTTTGGCACGATGCTGTAAAGACATCGGAATCAGTCAAAATTGTCCTGGAAAAACTCGAAATGGTCGTCATACCTGTGTTGATGAGATTGGCGCTGCGAAACTCCACGAGTGGGTTGTCAAAGACCTTCTGGTGCTCAGCGTTGAGCCAGGCTGTCTGAGGAGGTACTTTGTCGACGATTCGCACGTATGACACGAGTTCATTCTCCACTAGGTAGGCCACAAGGTTCCGCCCTATGAAGCCACATCCTGCAAAAGATAAAAGAAAAAAAAATCCATTCTCCGTTAATGATAATTTCGCTTGAGATAAACCGGACTGGCTGGCAATAAATTGAACGGCAAATTTGATACGGTAGATGTACCTCCTAGAACTATTACGGTGGGCTTCCTGTCGTTCGTGGGAGTTGCCATGACGAATTGTCATTTAACGTAACAATCGTTCGTCTTGCTATCAGCTTGCTCGTGCAAAAAAAAAAAAAAACGACCGCTTCGTGTACTTCTGGGCGTGAATTCAATCTTCGCTGGAGAGACGATGATTACTCGGCATACTTGCAAAAAAAAACTTAAAAAAAAACAAAAACTGTAATTGGAGTGCAGACGATAACGATAAGGAATTAATTGAAGTGCGGCTCACACAGCCTCCGTCGAGAAACTGTCAGCGATGATTTTCAGTTTGACCGAATCCCGAACCGACTACTTGGAACCGACGAGTCGGCGCTACGAGTAGCGGAACAGCTGACGTCCCGGTTTTTCGAGAGTGGGAGAACTACGTGAGAGTAGGAATTTACTGCGTGCCGGCCGGTAGGCTGCGAGGCTTCGTTTCGTCGGCATGCTGCAGGGTGTTTCTTGCACGGCAGATATGCGGGACGAAAGCTCTGATGCTTTTTATTGCTGTTCGACTTTCGACTGCCTCGAGGACCGTGGCGGATGGTGGATGACGCCATTCCAGAGCTGGAGAATCGTTGTTTGGATGTTACGTTCGCATGGGACTAAGAAAGAATTTAAAAAAAACTTATTTCGATGTTTACTGATTATAAAGAATCGAGAGAGATGTATGTTGGTTTATTTACCAAGTTGAATGCAATTAAATTCAATAACTAGCATTCACGAGGTCGGAAGTCAGTAATTTCGCAGAGTCAAAACCACTAGCAGTTTTGTCATTGTAATTGGCGATGAGAGTTCGCGAGATTTATTTATTTACCTCGCATACGTAGTTCGGCTTTCGCCTACGGTAATTTAGTTTATCAATCGTGTTTATCTTATGTGAATGTTTGAGGAGGCCCAATTGACCGGAAGTGACCGGCTTGGCGACTCATCATCCAGTCGGTCACTTCCGGTTTCTTTCTCTGATACGGGAGTTCGCGAGAGTAACACGTATGTACGCCGTCCGGTCGAACAATTATTTCGTGTTAATAAATGCATACTCATGACGTTTGCACTGTCGCGTGTATTCAGTTCAGACAATAAGTCGCTCGCAGCAATATATATGTGTCCTGCAGAATTCGTTTGTTCTCGTAGTTGCTAAAATTTATTGGTAATCGCGAGCGTGTGTGGCTATCCCGACATGTTTGCGGCATTAGTTAATCTCCGTTCCGTTGGGATATGGGACGTTTTCGTCACGGTTATTACGCGAGAAATTAAGGAGGAAATAGAAAATATCCGTAAACATTCAAGCTTCGTCTGCATCGAACCATTGTATTCGATAAATCGTCGGGTGTTATAATTATTTGTTTGTGGCAGCGCCGCGTTTCTTTTCTGATTTATTACGCAAGCCGTGATTGGTCCATGACGGGATAAACAATGGATATTGACCAATCAGCGACTTTGTTACAGTTCATCCGGGACTTCGCGTCGCGTGACCATGTATGGGCATGAAAATACGTTACTTATCGTACGTAGCCGTTCATCATTCGGCCGCCGGTCTTCCTCAGTTTTTTCATGTTTATTACGCGAGTGAGTATCCTTAAAATAGAAAAATTTCGTGAGTATCGAAACATCGATCATATTTATACATTTTTAAGACTATTCATGACGTGTTGCTTGTCCTAAGCATTGGAAAAAGTGTTTATTGCACGTGATCGCGTGTCGCTCGGGAGTAGAGGACGCCGCCGGCCGTCTAATTTTTCGGTCATTATTATTCGAAAAGTTGACGAGTAAATATAAAATTTTCAATAAATATCGAAGTTTCGCGATCTTTAGAGCATTTTTTAACGGAAATAAAGCAAAATGCGTTTAATGTAGCATCGCGCGTTGTTCGAGTGTGGGTGACGCCGCCGGCCGGCTTTGTTGTTGTCACGATAATTAGGCGAGAAATTATCAAAAAATCAAGACAATACAAAATGTCTGTAAAATATCTCTAAATATCGAAGTTTCGCTACACTTCGGGCATTGTATATAATAAATCGCATGATTTTCGCAGTGTTCGGGAAGATAGACGCAACCGGCTTTTCCGATTTATTATACGCCCTGTGATTGGCCGATCATCATAGGATAAATAATTCATGTTAACCAATCAGCGGCTTTGTTATAGATCATCCGCTACTTTGCGTAGTGTGACCATATATGGATATACGTTAACGGTCATTCGTGATCGGGCATCGTTCGGGATGGAGGACGTCGGTCCGCCTCATTTTTTTTGCCGCATCTATTACGCGAGTGAGTATCACGTAAATAGAAATATATCCACGAATATCGATGTACCGAACGGGTTTATATGTTTCCTACGATTATTTATGTGTTTTGCTATCGTAAGTAACGCTAAAATCATGTTTATGTACTACGCGATCGCACAACGTTCAGGGTTGGCGAACACCGTCGGTATCCCTAATTTTTTTTTCACATTTATTCCGCGAGTAAGTACAATGTAAATAGAAGTATATCCGCGAATATCGGTGCATCGAACGGGTTTATACATTTCGTACGATTGTTTATGCGTAGTTGCTATCGTAAGCAATGTAAAATATGTTTATGGTCGCACGCGTCCTTTTTTTTTACAGTCATTACGCGAAAAAATTAGCACAAAAATATAAGATATCCGAAGTTGTTACGCGATCATTGGAGGATTTTTTTTGGAAATTCATGTAGTTTCGCTATCATAAGAAAGGCAAAATATGTTTTCTGAGGTATCGCGCGTTGTTCAGCGGTAAGAGACGCTGCCGGTCGGCCTCGTTTTTTCACGATAATTGTGCGAGAAATTTGCAAAAAAAAAAATAGAATTCATATTCATAATCCGCAAATATCGAAGTTTCACGAGCTTTCGGGCATTTTCTACGATAAATTACCGCATATTATAATTGTACGTTTACGGCAGCCCGGGATTTTTCTGCGTTTGCGAAGAAATACACGGCCGGTTTTTTCGATTTATTGCAGTGATAGGTCTGTAACTGCATGTATAATGAATATCGGCCAATCAGGGGTTTTAATATATTTGATACCATAAATAAAGTGTCGCGTGTCGTTTGGGATGGAGGACGTCGTCATCCCTCTCCTATCTTTCGCGGGTGTTACGCGAGTAATTAGTAAATCAATATCTAAATATCGGAGTAAATAATAATAATAATGATAGTTACAATATTTGATTTCGTACTTTCATCATCATATGCGTGCGGCAGTGCGGGAAGCCGCTTTTCACGGCCAATACGCGAATTGTTGGCAAAACCGTAGAAAATATCTGACAATATCGAAAGACATAATAGTAGTGAAAATAACAATAATTCATTTCATTTTGTCATCATCATATGTTTGCGGCAGTGCGGGAAGCCGATTTTCTCGGTTAATACGCGAATTGTTGGGATAACAGTGAAAAATATCTGACAATATCGAAAGATATAATAGTAATGAAAATAACAATAATTTATTTCGTTCTTTTTCATCTTCATATGCTTGCGGTAGTGCGGGAAGCCGCTTTGTTCAGGATAAATATGGTATCGTCCGTCCTTCGATTTATTACAAAAGCGATTACAAAGACAATAAAATATATTCGTCAATATCGAAGTATCGAGAAATTTGATGAATTTTTACGGTGTTTCATGTCGGGTCGCAACTGTAAATAATGCAGAATGCAATTAATGCAGAAATAATCCTGTTCAAGATGGAGGGCACGCCGGCTCTCCCCTTGTTATTTTTCACAGTTATTACGCGAGTGTGTATTAAGACAATGGACAATATCCGGCAATATCAAAGTATGAACAGTTTTGAGACATTTTATGCGGAAGCTCATTCCTTGTTGCCACAATCATAAACTTGCGGCAGTATGAAGGATCGATTCGTTTGGGCCGAAGGACACCGTCGGTATTCCTCGTTCATTACACAAGCCATGATTGGTCTCTAACTGCATATGTCATCCATATCGACCAATCAAAGAGTTCGGTACATTTTAAAGGTAACGCATTGATAATTATTACTTTCATCATTATAAGACAATTGACTTTTTTTATTTAGCCTCAAATCGGAGAGGCGCTCAATTTATAGTAGCCTTTTTTATACGCAACGGTGTTTACTTTCAGATAACACGTGACCGTGACCTTGCCAGAGTGGACGAGAGTGAGAGGCATAACAAAAACAATGGAGATCCCAGAAAGACGTTGGGTTGTACGCCAAAGAACTTCCAGCCCTAAAATTTCATCAATAAACAGTCGATGGAAAAATTGGTCGATTCGTTCTCACGAAGGGATCGGCGATGGTACAGAAGAGTTCGAGCAAGTGGTAAGTTTTTACTTTTTCTTCGACTTTTTTTATTCACGAAACACACGAGCGCGAGTTTTTTCGCTGCCGGCAACTGTGAATTCGTGGAATACCGTTAATTCTATAAAATTATGTTGTTTTTCTCATTACATCGTCGTGACGAGTATTTTTCGTTAAAAGACAATTGGGAGAGTTGAGGTTTCGTTTCTATTTAACTTGCAGAATATAACACTTCGGGATAGAAAAAAACTACAAAACAAAGCAAAATCCTTATTGTGAAAAAACTTGCTTCCGAACTATGATATCAATCGACCTCCAGACTTTTTCTAAAAGCTGCATTAAAGAAAAAAATTACATGACAACATTACATTACATTACATTACATTACTGACGATCTAAGGAGTAAAAAAAAAACTTTAAAAGTGGTTCGTTTTTGTACCTTCGAGCTGAGTGCCATGCTGTCTCGATCGGGTTGCGAGAACCGAGGTGGCCTTGCGGCGTCCTGGCCGTTATCTTTTATACTCCACGTAGAGTCCCACACGGCTACCCGCGTTGAACTTTGACGATCCGTTTAACGATATTAATTCGGGAGTAGTCGACGTTAATATTTGACGAAGTCGCCTCGTTGGAATGTGTACGCCATTACGTTTCTTACGGTCGTGAACGCGAAAGTGCGTTTGCACTCTTGGCAAAAAGGGGAAGCGAAGCATCTCGTGGAGAGAGACAGAGAGCCAGAGTTACATGGGGAGCCCCGCGAGGCGTGGATTGGTCCTTACGGGGGATGACGATCGAGCTCGGTAGCGTTGCAACCCTCCGTCAATCTCGTTGCATTGGCCCCGCGGCCATAATCCCACCCCGAATCGCCTAATAACGCTGGTTTTTACAACCTCCCCCTGGACGAGTTCTCCTCACGTTCGCTTCCTATCGTATATCTTTCATCCCGGCCCCCGGTACCATAAAACTTACAACGTTCTCTCGCGCAGCGTGACTATGCCTCCACGCATCCACGCGGGATTCGAGGCTGCCGCGCGGTACCGTCTCTCGGAAACACGTACGCGTTCGCATTCTTCCTCCTCCGAGGATTGTAAATCAAACGGCAAAAGACGGAGGCTTCCGAATGCAGATAATGAAAAGGCTGTGGAGCGAATTGTGCCATTTGGCGTCGGGGCATATACGCAGCAGTATAATGGAGAGCTTGATTAGAAAGGAAAGGGAGTATATGATAGGGTTCGGTGACGGAGGGAACGTTAACATTCGTCGGATATACGTTAACATTCGGTCGTCTTGGAGATGAATTTAGAATTCTTTAGTGGCGAATGAGAATTATTGGTGTACATTGGCTTAGTCACTTCGATAGAAGCTTTGTTGTGTGAAAAATGCGATGTTATAGTTTGTCTGAATTTTTTTCTACGTGAAGCTTTTTTTTGTGAAATTTTATTTTTTCGGGATTTTCATGTAAATATGTTCAGAATATTTCAATACGTCGAAAAATCACATTTGGATGGATGTGTGTGGGCGTGTGTGTGCGTGTGTGTTATTGGCAGATAAAATTCAACCGTCTACAAACTGAAGAGCGGCTTTATCAATCGGGCGTAAAATTTGGCATGCACGTAGAGTAATTAGGTTTCTGTTTGTTACAATTTACGCAACAATTGAAACGCTCTTTCAGATTTTATCAAAAAAGTGTGTTCGCGCTTTAGCTTTCGCAAATTTTCATTTCCATTTAAATTTGATAAGGTCTTAATTTTTTTATTCGTCGCTCTAGCCCTTCAACGTCAAAATAGCTTCGTTCTCGAATGCAATTTTCAGGTATTTTTATAGTGCGAAATGTGTATCGCTGTATTTCTTTTCTTATTCGCTCTATTTCTTTTACAGGGATCTTTACGTATGCAATGTTTCACGGATGACAATTTGTTCCGTCAATTACGAATCAAATAAAAAGTCGTTTTTCCACGGCCGATAAAAAGCTTATAGAAGTAATTCAACAGCGCCATCCCCAACGCAGTGAGGAAAATATTAGCGAGGGGGATAATTCATGAACCAATATCAATTAATGTTATATTTACTAATTACTTATTAATCTTATATTTACCTGCCAAGCGGGATAGACAGAGAATGTAACGATAAACACGAAAGACCATATAGTGAATCCACAACAATGTTCGGAGTGTGGAAATGTAGGGTCCCAGCTTATCAGTGACAATATTAATAGAGAGAATAAGATTCTTCATTCAACTATCTGGGCAATTGTCGATTCCATTAGATACTGTATTTATTATTTCTTAACGCAATTGGATACACAAACATACATATCTAACTTGCACTATCTTCGCGGTCATTGAGGAAGGTTTTATTTTTATTTTTAATTTATCCCGCCTATTTTTGAGATACTAAACAGCTCAATGGTGTATACAAGGCCATTTTTTTAAATTACAACTGTGCATTTTAGTATCACAATAGCTTCATCGCCCATACTCACGCTGGATCTGGCATTGATCGCGGCTATTTAAACGTAAACGTTTCTCGAGTCATTTACCATTTATCTGCGTATCAAATACCAGAAATAGTACTAGGAATACATTGACATTCGAAACAGAAATCTCTGAAGATAAAAAAGCGAACATTTATTGGTTTTATTTAACTGCCAAAGATAAGGGAAATTACTACCAATGAATCGAGCCGAATGCGGCACGATATGAACAATTATTCGAGAAAAGGGGATCGGGATGTCTAAACGAGCCGCGAAATCTTCGAAATCGTGTTATATGACCGGGCGTATTGCGGATAACAGAGTGAGAGTAGCCACGGGTCATCTGCTTGGCTACTCGATACGATCTAATAAAACCGATGGTATTGCAAATTCGTGCGGTATCAAAGTGGCCATTTCACGTGGAAGAAGCAGCGGCAAAGTGCTTCGAAGACGCTACCGCTGTCGCGTATATATCTTATATAGCGCCGGGATATAAAAAAAGTGACTTAAGAGCCTTCGCTGGCACGGATGAAACCAACGAAGACGAGAAATGTCCATCGCGTAGTTTCGTAAGACCTGACCTCTCGACCTGGTCCTCCGCGAGTTCGCTCTCTCGAGGGGTGCAACCCTTAACGAGTCTTCGCCATACCCATTTTCCATCGGGGGAATTGCGTTTCCATGGATACAACCCCTGCACGATAGCGGCCATCGCGGTACATGGGCGTGGTGCACACTCGCGACTTCTACCGTCGTCCAACCAGCGGACTCACCCCTCGATCCAAATGCGCACCCTCATTCACTTGACGGCGGAAAATCCAATATCAGCGTGGCTCTTGGTCATGTCGAAGTTACAAGATGGTGTTGCCCATCGACTTGTTTTTCTTTACAATCCGCAGTTGAAAAGTTTAAATTATTTGATTTCCTTAAATCAGAAAGTCCCGCGGCAATTAAACGTAGAGTATAGTAAAGTTTAGACAAATTGAATTTTGTTGAGAGGATTGGAGGCGATATGTTCTCGGATGTAGTAGCAGTGGTCTGTGGTTATCTTCATGGTATTTTTTTTTATTATTATTAAATTGCTTGATTAGAATCTTTTAAGTTGCTATCGTTAATCGTGTATGTTACATAAATGGAATATTCGTTTTGTTTATCGACAGGAACCCGTTTATTTATAGCTATTCGACAATTGTAAATATTTGTACAGATTTTTCAATATTCGATTGTACTGGCGGGTTAATATTTCGAGACTAGAAATGTGACAGGATCACCTGTGAGGAGTGAGTTAGGGCTTTGTGGGTACAAGCATAGCTTTTGGAAACCCGTTCGTCGGGCGAGTCACAAAGAACTGGCTAAAAAGAGGGCAATAAAAGTTGGAAAAAAGAATAATCCGTATAGGACAATAACGTCGGGTCTTGCTCAATATAACTTATCCGTTGGCCGGCCCACGTTCGGAACCTACAATAAATTTGTCTAGCCGTGAAGCCGAGTTCTTTGCCCATCGAAAAGAACGCGCGTCTTATGCAATTTTACAACGGAGCTACCGCGTCGAATCGCGTTGATAGTTGTGTACGGAAAACATGGAAAAATATCGATGGCTGTTTTTTTTTTTACCGCTTTGTATATTTTATTATCGTACGGGTGAGAAGATATTCCTAACGCACGCACGTAAAATCCCGCTTTCAATTCCTGTGAAGCGAGCGCAGAAAGGCACCTTTTCATATCGTGTGCATGAAGAATACTGCGTATGCGTACAAACGCAATATGGTCTTTTTTATCCCACTAGTGCGAGAAACTGCCTTTCTGCTCAAACTTCCCAAAAACGATAAACGTGATTGTCGTGAATTTTGTTAGGAAAAATTATGTGAATGGCAGGGGGGCAGAAATGGGGGTCCTGACGTATGTGAATGCCGCTCTTGATTTCAGCTCGTGCGACATTTTCACACTCATCAAGAACTCTCTTTCTACGCCCTTGCCATACCAATAACTATGACCATACGAAATAGGATCTATGAAAATCACTTGGTCTGGCTAGATACTAATATTATTTCTAACGAAATTTCTCATCCCTTAACTAATAAAGAAACATTAGTGATATTTTTACCGGCGATGTACAGAAACTATTTGGGGGAATACAGAGTATGCAACAAAATCATGCAGTTCGATACTTCGATTAAGATGCATTATCGAATTTCAATATAAAAAAGAAAATTACTGGAATCAAACATTGATGTAGGTATCTTTAACCTAAGATTCTCTGCGGTCGGGTTCGTCGTCCAGATAATGAAGTATCCTCTCTTCCAAATTGATCATCCGTCGATGATTGTCCACATCCGCTGCCGTAAGTGCGTTATCGACTGAATTCCAAAAATAGACGTTTCTCATCCCACCACGATATCCGTAGGATGGTAAAATATTATGGCAAGTTTCGTCGTTCCTGCGGTCATTGACGATCGATGTCGCTGCATGCTTCTGGACTCCTGACGTACCCTTGGAGCCCGGGAAAACTTTTGTGCGCAGGGTGAATGCCTTCAGCAAACTCCCTCCAGGTGGCGAAGCAGGACTCCACCTTCGTAGAGGGTCATCCCCTCTCTCACCCTATTAAACTATGAAGTGCTACTATGACAAAAAAATTAATCTCAAGGTCCAATCTAACTGCTTTTCTCTCTAGAAAAAATACCATTCCTCATTTTGTTCCAGTTTTCATACTCAAGATACTCGTTTTTATTTTTAACAAAAAATGATTATTATTTCATTTTGTGATGCTCGAAATTTTATCGACTGCTCTCTCACCGCGATTTTACGAAAGGTGCGGCCGTCTTTCGTTGTCAGTCCACAGGGTCTCTAGTTCTCTCTCCCCTTCTCTGGGTTTTTCGTCTCACCTATTTGACAAGAGCCTCGAGCGCTAACTAATTGCGCAAATACGAGAGTGCCTCGAGAATCCCTCTGAGCAGTACCGTCGGTCCCCGACCAGCACCTTTCGGTTCGCAACCACTTTTTATCTATCTCTTCCTTTCTTTTTTTATTTATTTAATTTTTTTTTCCTGAAAGAACCATGGAAGAAATTCTCGTCTGGACTGAGTACGATATTGCTGTTTGAACCAACGCGAAGCGAAGTACTAAAACGTCTTATAACGAGGAGCGATTAGAATTGTAGCGTGTGAAAAGCCGTGAGAGTGGCCATACGTATACGGTGTTGGTATACCGGGGCATATAATAATATATCCGCTCAAGTAGTTATAGTCGAAAATACGTGTTACCGCGAAAATTATGGTGGGTGAAACGTCCACTACTATGTTTCGGGGTATAGCACTCTGCACATTATACCGCAGTGAGTATACAACTATGTATATATATATGTATGGCCAAGGAGCTTCTACATGAGTGAATGAGAGCCAGCAGAGTTAGCGGCCATTTACGAGAGTGCCACGCGAGTGCAAAGTCAAGGGGCACAGGCCCCAAGCAGGTCGCACAGAAACTCCGGCAGCAACGACAGCCGACACAGTCTTGTTTTTATAATACACGTTAAATAACTTTACGATCTTGCGAGTATCGAAGCAAATTGATTTTGTAACGACAATCGTTGAAATTAATGAACGATAAACCCCTCGTGGTGCAATGGCATTACGAGGGAACCAGCAGTTACGATATTATTGTCCAGGGTCACATAGTTTTCGCGAATTTTCCCACGAATTCCCATTCCATTCATATTCAGATCGACCCTTATCGACGGATCATAACTTAAGTTTTTTTAGGGGCTCCTAATTTTTTATTAATCAAGATCGATCTCTGGATTTCGTTAATTTTCTCTTCGATTCTGCTGGAGGGCATCCAATATTTTGCTTTTTTTGTGGTTAAATTTGTCCTACATTGATCCCAAAGTAGATTTTATGAATTCCAACATTTTTACAGATATGGTTAGGGAGATAAGAAAAATATAGTGCAGTTATTTGTCTGACCTGTCAATATCGAGCTTGGGTAGAATTATGTCGTCTATTTCGTTACCCACATTGATTTTATTATTGCCCGAAGACATTGACAAAAGAATGTGTAATAACTCTCGAACGAGATGCGATATGAAAACGAGCATAAGAATGAAATTGCCCCAGTGAATCGTCCAGCTCCGGAGGACGCCGAAGCGCGTTGACCGAGCTTCGCGGCTTGCCGGAGCACGCGCGGGCGCGTGCGCCTCTACCTCTCTCGTGTGTACACAACTATTAACTGCTTACATTTATGCCTGTCATAATTGGCTTCGTTAAATGAAGAGAGTGGCCGAGGAATTAGCTTGACGGTAATAACGCGAGGCTATTTATTAACACGTGAAACGAGACTCTCTCGGACTCTGTGTATAGGCTCGAGACACTCGTAAGAGCACGCTATATAGGCCTATTTATCCGCTCGCTCGCTGTGGCCGCGACTGTCTCGAAGTATTCCATCTTCCCTCCATCCATTCTCGTATCTTTCTTCCCCCGCGTTTTAACTCATTTGCGGTCCTTGGAGTGATTCAATCCAACTACTCCGATCCGATTACTGCGTGACTCGACAACAGTCACGCAGCAAGCTCGCGATGCCCCAGCAAAGCGAACTATCCCATCTTTACAAAGTTGCAATATGCAAATCGAGACATTTTTGTTTTTTTTCTGTATAGGTCGAGATATCTCGGAGAATAAATAACGAAAAACATAGTTTATGACTATGCAACGAAACGCTCGAGATCCTGGAACGAGGAGGTCAAGAGCAAAAAAAAAAAAAAAACGGGAAAAACTTGAAGACGAGAAAGGAATGTTATTTTTCGTAGTTAGAGAGAAATCCCGCGGGGTTGTAAAAATGGGATGCTGTTGGCCTAGATTTCTCTTGCCGGCACGCGGAAGGGCTTCTCGCCACTCTCGTTTCTCAAGGACTCACAAAGGCGGCCGATATTTTTTTTCGAAAGTTTTTCCCCCCAACGTGCGCAGAGTTTCTCGGCGAGATCTCTTATTTTAGTGTAAAAAGAACGTCGATTTTTTTTTTGGTCGAGTATATTTTTCGATGTTGAAAAATCGTCCGCTGGCTTCGAAGTTTCGAAGACTCGTCGCCGAGTAGTCGCCAGACGTGTAGGAGGGGAGCGGGGCAAAATGGAACTCCGATGCAAAATGGATCCATGACTTTTATTTTCCATGAGACTTTTTCTTCTTGTGTCCGAAAAATTGGTAAAAATGGGCCGTTTCACTTTTTGCAATTCCATTTTGCCCGATTCTACCCTACAAAGTCCTCGTGTCCCGAGTCAGACGATGTTTGTTGTATAAACGCTGGTGGGACAAGAGCCTCTTAAATAAAAGCCTCTTTACAGGCTGCTACAACGCTTGGGAGCGAAAGCGACGGCAACTCTCCGGCTGTTCGTGCAACCGGCACTCGCGCCTCTTCGCGACCTCGTGCTCCTCGGTGCTGTAGTCTGCCGTCGTATAACTCGAGAGGTGCTCTTCTCCACAGGCCGTAGTTGTCGTTGTCGTCTCCTGCCCTCCTGTATACACGTATATACACGGATCTAGATAGGCTGCTTAGACCCAGCTCACTTCGCTTTGATAGTTCTCCGTCGTACGACTTTGTCTCGCGAATGTAAAAGTCCTCCATATCGTCGTGTATGCAAATACTCTGGGCCAGGTTAGAGTTATTATGGAATCTCTATCGATAAAATTATGACAAAAAATGTTCACAGATAAAGGCGTAAAAAAAATACAATCTACCTCAAAATCCGGAAACTATAAATCAAAGACCCGTGTCTAATCCAACTTCGAACTAAGAAAAAAGGCGCAAGACAAATAAAATAAAATTCTTCGTTTCTCAGACTCGGCTCAGACTGGCACTATAGAATAATATACGAATCGCGCCTCGAAGAGGGATGAACTAAGCACTATATACATATATACCGAGGCCTCTTCTTTACCCCGCTCTCCCACTCGAAGAACGAATAATAAAAAGTCTCTCGCGGAGATTTACTATTCGAAGTGAGCGAGCAAAGCGAGATTTCATTCGTTCTCTTCTCTCTCTCGAGATGTTCTCTCGTATCCTCGACGGGAGGATGTTGCATACCGCTGGAACAGCCCGAGACCAGCTCCTCACCCATTAAGGGGAGTCAAACGTGATTTAGGATCCTTGGGGGGCTTAAGGTGCGCGCGCTGCGGGCAACACCGCTCCAACGGCGATCGAGGGATATAATCTCTCGGGTGTGGACGAAAGCTGAGCCCCGAGATCCTATCCGCGCTTGGAAGGCGCGATTATACACCGTTGGGCGTATCTCCTCTTTCTTTATCCTTCCTCGGCTTTCTTCACTCCTCTATTCTCATTTTTATTTTATTTTTTCGCCCCTTCGGTTCTCCGGACGCATACCAAGCATCGCCGACGCTTGCGTTTGTATACCAGTTCATTACCGATTATCTCGAAAAAATTTCATTTTTCATCTGAAAAATGAAATTTTTCTCGATTCTTGGTATGCGTCGGGAAACCCGAGGGAACGAAAAAATAAAATAAAATTGAGAAAAGAGGAATTTAGTTTACCATCAGGTAAACTATTGACAGTAATACATTTTTTAAGATAAATTGCGAAGATCTCTGGAAAAAAAACCGAAAGTTGGGAGAACTTTGTGGCCGAGCATGTTCCGTCTCCATCGTATTTATGCAGGCATTCAAGCGGCAAGTACTCTTCGTATGGCTGCCGGATGCAGTTGCCGTATACCACAACATACTGCAATAATACCTGCGTCCATTTCGGTACCTCGCTCGCGTGTATCCCAAGCGAGATTGCACTACGCGCTCGCGCGTATTATCCTTCCGCGCGAGCGCGGGTGAAGGTAGAAATTCGCTGCAGACCTATCGAATGGTTCGTGCGGTATGCATAAGCCGTCCGATCCGCATGTTCCTTCGCTCGGAGCGAGAGCACGGGCCAGCAGCAGTACCAACTATTATGTAGACAATAATGGTCGACGCATAAATATTCACGCGCTGGCCACGGCCATAAATGCTACCGTCGCTGTTGCGGACGAATAAGCTCCGGCGTGAAACGCCCGAGAACCCGGGATGGATAAGAGAGTGCGAGCCCGTTGTGTTTGTAACTCTTTTTTTCTCTCCCTCGCCCGCCGGGTAACCCTCGCCCGTTCTCTCGTCGACCCTTCAGCAGCCATCGCGGTCCTCAACTTCGCGAATCTCCTTTCGGCTTCTTCATCCTCTAAGGACAAAGAAACTCTGCCAAACAAAGAATCACCTCTTCATATAATTGTCTCGTATACACTAATATGGCAGTATGATGTTCCGTACTGCCGTATAATGATCCTTCGTTCATCTGCAGATACACGGAGACAAAGATCTCGGAAAAAATACCAAGTCTTTTTTCAGGAATTTTCACAGGGGCCACACATTTTTTTGTGTATGTATACATAAAACAAATTTGATGGATACAAGATGCCGGTATAACCTGCAAACCTAAAACAAACGATGACTATTTTGTCTAGTAAGAAGAACTTATATTCAAGCAAAAATTACGGGTAATCTCTGCAGTACCGAGAATTACCATATTTTGTAGCAGAATGTGTTAAGTTTAATACGAATGTTTTCCAGGATGTCGCTATAGTTCGCATATACCTGAAAGTTCTGTCGGTATTTAGCAGATTTATAGTAATTTCAATGATCCTTCTCTCAATGTAGTTGCACTTTACGCCTCAAATAGCTAAACACAATAAGTTAAAATATGCTAAAAAAAATCTAATACTATTTTGGGAAAATAATACCGTCACATCTTCACTATAGACAGATAGATTCAATAAATTCCAGTTTTCTCGATCTTTATAGTAAAAGCTTAATCAAGGGATATTGCATTTTTATGTTTTTTGATAATTATAGTGAAAAGCAACACTTTGCTATGAAAAAGCCAAGGGAGTTGGGTATTTCCTACGATTCTTTATAATAAGTTAAATACTCATTTTTAAAAAACCTCTGGAAAATAATCCCCACACCTAAAGCAGAAATAAACCCCTCGGCAACGTACAGGGGGTTTTCTTTCAGCATTTTGCTGCACGTATGTGCCATTCTTTTGTACGTTGCTGCTTATCAGAGTAAACAACGCTCCCAACCGCTCGCGCCCCTTCTCAGAAAGCCAATTAAAAAAGTAACTAAAAAAAAGAAGAAAAATAAGCGTTTCCGTAGAACTTGGACATTTTCGCATGTCGCCCTTATCAAACGACGCTGACCGCGAGAAACGACGTTCTCAGATTTTCTGTCGACGCGACTCCGCGAATTCGCGATAAGAAAACGAGAGAACGTCTCCGAACGAACGAAGCGAAGACGCAGCGGGAGGTTACCGAGCTGAAGCTATGTCATCAGCTATATAGGACCGCACTTAACCGTATAAACGATTATCGGCTCGCGAGATCTCTCGTCGTCCACGAGGACGCGTACTCATCTCGCCGTTTTATTGCCACCGACCGTCGCGTCCTCCTCTCTTCACCTCGTACTCTTACAACCCCGTCGTTGCCAACTTCGAGACTCGTTTCTGGTAGTTTCCAACTGGCGCGTATCTCGTCTCTCCTCCGTTCCGCGGCCAGGCTTCTCCTTCATTCCGCAATCGGCAACGTACGTAAGTACTCGCGTCGTTCCGCTGACACGGTGGTCACCGAGATGGACACCTTCTCAGCGAAACCGCAAGGAGTTTAAAAATAAATCTCACGATTGGATACAGAGTATTATTTATGCCCGAAATTCCTCGTCGAGTTTATGTGGGTGAGACGTTTGTCGCTCGATACGAAATGTCGGCCAGGAAAAAGAAAACTATACCTAGCTTAGAATTCGGGGCGTACCGAATTTTTTAAATTTTTTTATATTTTAGGTATTTTTATGACGAGCGTGAAAGCGACTAGTGGACGAATGTTTTTCTCGAATCTTTGGGTCGATGATTTTTCTCGAATCTTTGGGTCGATGATTTTTCTCGTATCGTTCGGCGAAGTAAAAAATACCGGGGAATTGGAGCTTTTTTGGGTAGAGATGAGAAGATGAAGAAAGAGGGGACAAAAAAAAGCCCCTCGAGGGGGAGCGGCTTGCTTTTAACGCGATCGTCCTCACGCTGCTCTCGCATCGAGCAAAAAGCCATTAAAAAGGAGTGGCACTCTACGCGGACCGGAATGATTTGTGCTCTTGCTCTCGCCCGAAGCGAAGACTGGTCGTCGCCGACGTTGGCGAGGACTATCGTGTCCCGCGATGGCGGGTAAACCGGGAGGAAGAGATTAAAAAAAAAAAACTAAAAAAATAACGAAGAGAGAAAAAAGACACTGGTGAATCGTTGGTTGGTGGGATTATTTCTTTTTAAGCGTTTCCAGTCAGCGTGCCACCAGATACGTGGGAGGGGCGAGAATTTCTCTACTCGCATTTCAGGCTCTTGTATTATTCTTCGTGGGCTTCAAAATATACGATTCACCGGAGTTCCTACTCGTGAATATTTCCCTTCAAAAAAATAAAATAAAACATACTACAAGATGGCCGTATCGAGATAATAAAACGCAGCGGGCGATCTGTTTAAACGAACGAAAAGCATCACAAAACGATGAACGTAAAGGCACGCTAAGAACGGCGTCAAAATCTCCTTAATTAAGTCTTAATGAGCATCGTAATATTTTAATAACGCGTAACATCAGTCGTCGCTGGTGAACAAAATGAGGGGGAATATTAAGTATTAACAAAATTCTCGTAGTGCCGGATCGTAGGGTAAAGATTATAAAAGTATGAATGTTATGATAAAAAAAGGGGTGAGAGTTACGCGTTCGTCGTTATTTTCGCGAGATGTTCGCCTGTTGCTGAGCACGAAATTTAGTTGTTGCACGCCATTCGGTAGCAACGATGAAACCCGCATAGCCTCGGCGAACCCAGAGGTCCGGGACGAGCGCCCACCCTTGGAGTAGGTAATCGATAACTCCGCGCGAGAGTAACACCCTCGGCAGGGCATAGGTACGCGTATGCGTTATATATCTGTACTTTGGGTTTTCGTACGTACGACTCTATATGCACATACGCAAACAGTGCACCTGCGACGGACACCTCTTTATTGCCGCGAGTGAGTTACGAGGGGATATTGTGCGTATATAACGCAACGCAACGTATAGAGGTGTGCAGTTTATTGGATTTTGGTGCACTCGTAAGCCCGCGTTTTCGCGGATGCGTCGGGAACGTGGAAAAATGGGTGCTCTTAAAAATATTTAAAAAAAAACAAATTGCCGACGCAGAGATAAAGCCTCGAGTAACATGTCTAGATTTTCAATTGGGTGTCTGAAAATATGTTGCTTAACCTTGCAAGCTATGTTTATTCCTGCGGTAGTTCACAACTCGGAGATGACAAATATTGCGCTGCAGAAGTCGAGGAAGACTCGCGAAGAATATTCCTCAACAAGAAATATTCAATAGCCAAGCATACTTATTATCTGGGAATAAAAAAACGCGTTAAATTTGCTTGTCGAAGAGCTAATCCACATAGATCGCGTGACCAATTTTCGGTCGAGCCAAAGTGGCGCAGTATAATTTGCCGGAGTGGTGAGAAGGTGAATGATAAAAAGAACAAAGAAAAATGGAATCTCCGCAACGCTCCGGGGAAGGGCAGTATTTTCGCGTGTCGATGAGCTTCGAGCTCGGGGAGTTTAAAGTCTCAGAATGTGAGACCGGGTGAGCCGATTCGCTTTGCCCGGGTAAAGGGTAAAGTGGACGGTCGTAAATACACGTGTAAATATATTGCAGCCGTAACGCTCCGCTCCGCTGTTAAATTGTACAGTGCGTTTGTATGCGGACATAGGTGCACCCGTAGCATAAAGCATCGGGGCTACCAGAGTGCCCGAGGTTAAATCATTAAATCACCACTCGCTGCCTCGCTCAGCGACGCTTCTTTTCCCAACCGTCATTTTTGCCTAGAGCCGTTTAATGATTAATTATCAATCCCAGCGAATGGAAAAATTCGAGGACTTGCGGCAATTCTCGGAGATCGAATAAAATTTCGTCAATGCCTGACCACGGCCACTGAATTTTTTTTGTGACCAAGGGTTGTTTCGTCTCCCCCATTCTGTTGCGCTAGAGAGTCTGTTATGCTGGACGTCCAAGCGAGCGACGTAGTCGAGCAGCCGTAGAGGCCTTCGCCGAGCAAAAAAAGGGGCTCACGTCGGCAGACCAGAACGTAATCCTCGGCAATAAACTAATTAAGGTCAGCAGGGTCCTTCCGGGTGGAGCTCCTTGTCCTTGTGCTTCTGCTTACCACCGAACATTGCCTGGAGCAAAGAATCCTGCCTCGGTTCCTCTTGTTCCTCTAGTTTCTCAGAGTTTCTGGTTCTGAAATAGGTCGTCTATACCGGATGGATGACATTCCACGGAGTTTTCTAACCTGCTCTGGATTGTATGACTAGTCAGTCCCCCCCCCTTGCCGCACAGAAAAATTTCACAAGTCGCAACTCGAGGCTTGGCGCATCGGCAAAAAAATGGACCGAAAGAGACCGAAAGATTTAAATACGTCAGAAAAATCAGGGAAATATCAAGGAATTTTTAAAAATCTGATTCGGTTACCACCGTGAAAGAGAACCCATCATTTTCCCTCTACCTTCGTGTCTTCACCTCTTCTCCTACCTATCTACGCAACCCACAGTTTCAACTCTCGTCGTACCTACTGTTTACATTTCGGATAGCTCGTTGATGGGTGCCTTTATAGTTTATGACACTGCTAGAGAGAGCGAAGGTCTCGTAAAGTGAGGATTTGAACGATAATCTCGGTAGAATTGCTGCTCCTCGTTCTACGCGAAGGCATGCCCGACCGACTAGTGTTGTTCTATGCTCAGGACCAACGAAAAAAAAAAAAAAAATGCCAGTGATTCGTTCGTCAGTTCACAGTCCTGGCTAAACACAGCTCGAAGCTCTCATCAAGCTCCCCCATATCCTGGAATGCGAATGGCCATTCGAGTCTCGCATTTCTATGAAGCCCGGACTGAACGCTGGATGCAAATATATTTGCCGCGGAGTGACCACAGCGTGCTAGACATGGTTATTAACGAAGATTCCGATGTTCCACAGCGTCCCTCGTATTTCCATCCGAACCCTCCGAACCTCCTGGAATGCGAATGAGTGTTCCGTTCCGTCTCTCCGTCCGTCCGTGTTCTAGGACACTGACAATTCAAAACCGCAACTGAGGATCTTCAATTCGATTTCCTTAAATTACTTTCCGTCCCATTTACATAGTAGTCGTAAAATCGTGAAAATGACTCGGTAGTTAAAAATAATCGCCGATTTAAATCTCCAGCAACATCGTCGCTGGTTCGCACTGGCTATATCCAGATTCCTCGTGTTGTTTTCAATTCTCTACCGGCAAACCTCCTCCTCCCGGCCAGCTTGTTTGGCTCTCCATCGCGGTATCAATCTCAATGCCCCGCGGAAATCCCGTCGATTTTTATTACGTCTTTCCAACCCATACGCGAAAGTTGCAATCTATAAAACTGCGTTCGCCGGGTTCCTCAATGCGCGAACGCCGTACGGGATTTCCCGTACGGCGAACGACGCCGAAGATGCCGAACGAACCCGCGAGGGTGCACGGAAATCGTACCGTGGAATAATAACAGTCCGCTGAATCGTAAACCTGCTTCGCTCTCGGCGAAGAGCTACGTGACACAGCCATGAGAACGTCGCCGGATCCGCAGCGGCAGGAGGGCCGCGAAACCACCCCACGGATCCATAACGCGCTCACGGTTCAACGTTGCGTACATGCTGCATTACGCGAAGGAAGCTCCGCGGCTTGCTCCGGAGCGCTGTGAAATAAACTCGAGCGACGGGAGATTTATCGAGCTCGACGAGCGAGTAGCGCGAGAGGGTTGGGAGGCTGAGGGAGACGAAGCCTCTCGGAGGGTTGGCATTGTGAGGGAGAGGGTGGTTACGCGGTCTCGGTTGAGTTCGCCTCAATATTTCATATATACACCCGACGCGTTATACGACTTTATTTTATATCTATAAGTATAATCCCGGCGTTTCGTCCTCAAGGGCCTCGACGTCTTCGATCGGGCGGAGCAACACGCTCGTGCACGGTGCGGTGATGCCAGACGAGGAGGAGAGGGCTGGTTATGCTCGGTAATATCCCTCGTCGAGAGAAGTTAATCGAGCGAAAAAACCAAGAGTCCAGCCGGAGGAAGAATGCTCGGCGAAGTATGGGAAGTTTTCGGGCTGGATCCGAGGGTCGTTCGAGTTCTTCGTTGACTCTGGCTTGGCGTTGTTACACACGTTCCACGTGTCTCCGGTACACGCGGGATCGCATGGAAGAGGACGCCGCGTCATCGTCGAGGACCCTTCTCGGTCCGCCTGGTGTAATACGAGTACAATACTCGTGACTCTGGCTAATATCCGGCGGGGCACACCCCTCGAAGTCGAAGCACCCTTACCCGACGGAATCGCCATTTCCCCGATGCTCCGGGCATGGCCCCTCCACTTCTCGACCCCCCCACCCCCCTCGCCCCCCTTTGAGCATACAAATCCATTCCACGTTCGGCGGTACGAAGACGCCGACGAACCGAAGCGCTCGACCCTCCTTTCGAGAGCGACCCTCCTAACTTTTCGCGCTCCCTCTATCTTTCTATGTCTTCTCCCGGTTCTCGCGGCTAAAACACCCCTCGGCGTGCAGACCCACCCACGTTACCGATCCGGGACGCGCGCGCACGGTCGTTACTCGATGCCCTGCCAGAGGGAACGAACAGGAACGAGGGAACAGGCTCGTTCGCCGAGTACTGGGTGATTCAGAATAGGAGACTCGAATCTCTGGTATTTTATGAAATTGTTGCTTGAAATTGAAAGTTGTACTTAAGCCTCTTTTTACACAATGATTTAAGTATACGAAAAAAAAATTCACTCAAGCTCAATAAAAGAATATAAAATAATATTTCTCTCGTCAATATAAATTCAGTGAAATCAATAAATTTGTATTTTTAAATAAAGAGGATAAAAGAATTATGACATTCTTGCTTGAAATTAAAAGTTGTACTTAAGGCTCTTTGCCTAATGATTTAACCATACGTACCAATTGGAGAAAAGGCACGCAAGCTCAGGATTAGAGTATAAAATAATATTTGTCTCGTCTATATAAATTCGGTAAAATCAATTAATTTTTATGCCATCGATATTACGCGGGTCCGCACGATGTGTTTTGCTGAACGACTCTATACAATTTATCCGAGGGGTGGGTTGAATGATGGGCCGAGAAGAATATAACTGGGTACACATCTATATCACACCTAATTGACGTCGGTGGGCGAAACGCCTCCTCATTCGTTTATATTCTTTCTCCCTCCCGTAGGGCGTAATCGCGCCGATCCGCATCCATACTCGGGTTGTTAGTTGATTGGCTGCAAGTCGCCGAAAAGTTAGTGTTCGGTAATCCGGAAATCGGAGATACTTACCAGAGGCACGAGAAGAATCGCGGGATGGAAAAAACATTACAATTAAAAAATTTTATTTACCGTTTCGCGCATAAAAACTTTACATTTTGTATATTAATTTTTCTAAAATTTTGAACAGCATATACATATATATATTACAAGTTATGACTATAAACGCGAAGGGCGAAAGACAATAAAGCCGAGTCGTTAATGGTATCGCTAATAGAATCATGGCGTTTCGTACGTCGTCGCCGAAGCTATGCTCGATATGATTTCCCCCGCTCGTGTCTTTATGCTCTCGGGACACGAGATCGTCAATTCCCACCCTCTATACGATTCTTCGCGATGTAATTTCCTCCTTCGTAAAACCGATACGCCTCGTAGAGTGGAATGTAGATGTGACATAAAATTGTGAAGGGTAGATATAGTCGAAATCAATTTTATCCGATTGACATTCGACTGCTGGAAATCCATGTATAAGTTGGATGGAAAAACGTTCGTTACAAACATATTACACTTCTGTGGGAACGCTGGGAACTCCACCTCTTCGGCTCCGTTCGGAATTTACACTTGAAATTATCGAAACGTTGGTCTCGTCGTGCATACTCTCGGAGTTCGTAGATTCTTCTCAGCGGTCCAGGACCTGGAGGTGTTCACGGTGTAGCCGCACGTACAACACGTAGCGCACTCACAGTAATTGCTTTGCGTGACTCAGCGCCGCGCGGGGTAACTCGTCTGTGTGCCGACGACACGGAAGAAACGACACGCGTGTGCTATCTCGCTCGGAGGCAGATAACAGACGGGAATTCGCTACGGAATAGCAAATGGCACTGCGTGACAACAGCATGGCTACGACGAATGTATCGTGTAGAGCTGTAATTTAAATTGTACAACACTTTGCGCACGATTGTCTGGACTAATTAGGTTGTCGAGATTCTTGTGCGTTGATCTTTTCGTTGATTTTGCTTCCTCGTGGAGGAAGGTACGTTTTGGTAAAAATAAAAATTTCGAGTTTCTAGTATCGGAGTACTTAAAATAGTCCCAAACGTTCAGAAATGCGGTTTTTAATAATAATAATAATAACAGTATAGAAAATGCTTTCTCGTAGAAAAAGCTTCGCGAATAAAGGAACATTATGAGATGGCTATATGAACATTTTTACTTGCAAGTTTTAAGAGGAAGCCATATGAAAAATCAATTTTCAGCTTTTTAAATTTAATATTAGTTATTTTCACAGAAGATATTGAGGTACAAAAGATTCGTGATCAGCAAGAAAAACTACATTAGATGTTGGGTTGAAACGCCAGAAGGTTGGTCCAAGACCCATTTTACGGAGTCATCTGATTTTGGAATTGTAAACTTTTTAAAAATGTTAATACTTTTCGCCCCGAGTAAATTTTATCATGAACAGCTTACACTGAGAGAAAAATCTGATAGGTATTACCACAAATCTGGCAAAAACCGATAGAATTTTCATTCATAATAAAATTTCATACATAATAAAATTTGATCGACGAATTTCTCATATTTTATCCACGAAATTTTTAGCCATATACGCAAATGTTTGCCAACCCGCCAAGTTGCCTGGTCGAAATTTACCATACGACTTGGCACTTTTTCCGCGATCGTTCTCTCAGTGTAGCGAATAAATCTCAGGTCATGGATTTTTCTCTGGATCGGAAGTAATATTCGACTGATATCAATGCCAATGTAGCTCCACCGGGCGAGCTTCCTCTTACGCATCGGGCCGATTCTCGTAGGCCTCCTCAGATAGTCAAATTCACCTTCGTGGTCCGGGCTTCGTAGATTCGCTGTTCGAGCAGAGAATATACAACTTCGAGACGTAGCAGAAGAAAGGAAAGGAAAAAGGCAGAAGCGGCAGAGAGACCCGCCAGCCTAGCCGCACGAGAGCCGAGTCGGATAAGGCGAACTTTATTTTACTTTAACGACGCACCGTAAGCTCGTGCGGGCTCGGTCCTTCGCAGCTTCCCATTCCTCTCCGCGTATCGTCGCTGTACGGTATACGTGACGCCATATACAAAAGACGGACTTTGTCATTGAGACTCGTGCGCCAGTAGAACCGCCGGATTTCTTCTCTTCTTCGCGACTCTTCGCTGCGTTCGTTCCTATACCAACCGGGGATTTCGCCTCATCCCTTATTCATGAGACTCGATAAGTCGCCTCTTCTCACCCGCTTTCCTTTCGTCATCCGCTCAGACATCTTATCCGTACGAGTACTCAAAGACCCACCATTTCGTAGTATCTCTCGGTTTCTCACCTCCGTGTTCTCTTCAATATTCTTCCTCCAAAATGCCTCTCAATCATGCCTCTTGGACCGCAGCATTTCCCATCGTTCCTCAATTCGAGATCGGAACGAAGACGTTCGCTCGGCCTCTCACAGTTAATTTATCGATCGATCACAGAAACTCCATAAAAAGAGCCTCACGCTGAAAAAAAAGAGACAACGAATAATCGTCGACATTGAGTCCCACGAGAGATACCTACAAGACAGCATCCCAATTAATCGTACTTTACGATCATGCTGTAGAGATACAAGGCGCGTGTATAACGTTTCTCTGTGTAACGTTTCTTCTCCTCGTCCACGCATGGCCACCTCTTCTTCTTCATTTTGTTCTCGTCCAGCGAGTTTGGTCTCCACCTCTCTTTTCGGTTTTCACGACGGACAGGCTTGTCAGCCGGGCTGATATCCTTGGGCGAGGGGAGGCTCGCTGCGAGCCGCTGGCCATGAATTAGGTGGCGGGCAGGCGTGCTGAGCCCGTACCGTGCATGCATGGATTCTCGCGCCTCCGACAAGGCTAACGTCGGCGAGAGGAGGAGTCGACAGTCCGTGGAAGGATAAGGAGTCGACCGGAGAAAAGCGGCGACGGCGATGATGCAGGGGGCGAGAGCGCGAGACGATCCAACCTTACCGGGCGAAACGGCGCGTCAGCAACGCGGAGAAAAAAAAATGGTGAGAGAAAGAACGATGATCGTTACGAGAAGAATTATTGCCGCGACGAGCTGACGCCCGGGGTGTCCGCCGAGGGCTGGCAGGTGATAGAGGCAAACGAGGAAAGAACCGAGCGGGCTGCCGGGATGCTAGGTAATTTTCAAAAATTGATCTTCCGACAATGGATGAATCTCGTGACCTGAGAATTAGCAGATGCGATGGTTACGAGCTTTCGGAGTTGCTTTTCAATAAGGATCTACGGACCATGCCTCGCGGGTGCAGCCAATGTGGAATATCGGGTCGGAACTTCTCCAAAGGAGCGAAGAGGGGAGACTCTCGCAGCCTCTCAAAACTCCGCCCTTGCGGTCCTTTCCGCTCCAGCTACACATTCGAAAATGGAGAGCACTTTGCTTCTGGGCTGCCCTTTTAGTTTCATTTCCAGAGTAGCCCATTTCCCCTTCAACGATTTAATAAAAAAACGACAATCGCTGTCAAGTAGTTATAGGTAATGATGGCTTTTTTTTATTGCGAAGTATATATTTCACTCGGGCTACGAATTATAAAATAGAGCGATCGCGAGATTTGTCGTCGTAAGAGTTTTCTTTTTTTTTTCTTTCAAGTCTTTTATTTTTTCTTCTCTTCGTCCGTTTAAAATTGGATTTTCATCGACACTCTCAACCGCCGAATAACGCTTATAATAGTCGATATACCTTAGCGACAGTGGCGTATTTTTATTACGATACATATATGATACAATGATTAAATTGTAAAGTCGAAACGCAGCATTTACCACGGCTGACGGTGCTCGAGATGGAGTTACGAGCTCTGGAGTTTTTCTTCTATTTCTCTTTTTTTTTAGTAACGAAAATTTCATCTCACTCGGTTCTCCCGGTGTTCTCCGGAGAAGCCCTCACTTTCGCGCGAACGACTCGACGGGGGATACGATAATTAAAGAGAGATAGTATTTCATCGCCGCCCACGGCTTTCTCGCACAGGACCCTGCGAGCATAGCATCGCGCACATCGGTTTATCGTTCTCCCTGGGAAAGGGCCTCTTTTACGATGCTCTCGCGGTCCTGGCGTGCCTGGCGTTACCTCGTCCTGCTCCCTTTTTATCGTCTCTCTTTCTCTCTCCGTCGGAAACACATCGGCAACTCTCGTGGAGCTCCTCTTCTTCCACGGCTTCGTCTTCGATCAGTTCTGCGAGCGCACGTAAGAACCCCTCGCGTATTATCCCGAAGAAAACAATACCTGCAATTACAAGAAAGAACAAATCGATAAATCGTAACGCCGAAATACTGACGAACTGCAATCGTAAACAGTGCAGTTCTCTTCGCTGAGCTCGATAAGACCGTGCAGTGAAACATTTTTATTTGTCAGCTTTTTGGCAAGGTACACCCCAGAAACGCTGGCAGCTTAAGATCAATCAGACTTCTGCGTACGGAATTTACAGAAAAAAAACTCTTGGCAATTCATCTCCAAGAAGACAAATTGGTGTTTCCCAAGAATACAACATGCCCTTGAGGAATCTGAAAATTATAGGAAACAAATTCGATACATCGTAACTCCACAATACATTGGAACATTTTTATTTGTTACCTCTTTGGTCAGGTACACCCCAGAAACGGTGGCAGCTCAATATCAATCAGACTGCGGCGTACGGAATTTACAGAAAAAAAACTCTTGTTAATTCATCTCCAAGAATACAACACAATGCCCTTGAGTAATCTATAAAATAAAAAATAAAAAAGAAAAAAAAGAAATGATAAACCGTAACTCCGAAGTACCGAGCTACACAGTCGCGAAGATACCAATAAACAATAATGGCCCGAATTACCTACCCAAGGCTGGAGAACATCTCTCGCGCATCGGGAACATTTTTCTCCAATTTTTTTTTGTTTCCCTGCGGCCAAGGTTCCATAAGTACCTAACCAGCGTTAATGTAAGTAGGTACTCGGAGGCGCAGGTAGTGCACGAAAGATCCGTAGTATGGCCGGGCTCGTTCTCGGTGCTTGTAGGTGGCCGAACCGCCTGCTCGCCCGTTCGGGGTACGAGGCAAAAGCCCCATCATCGGGAATTATCGAAAAACTTTTGGCGAAGCCGTACACGAACACCTAGAGCGTCGGCGCTGTCGGTAGGCGGTGACGTGGCTCTGTAATTTGCGTTCGTAAAACTCGAACCGAGAGAGGCCCTCGGAGCGATCTTCCTTCCGTCTCCCTTTATCCTCAGCATTATTTTATTTTTCTCCACCCTCGAGGATGATGATGAGTTACCGGCCCGCTGCCGTTGGCCGGTCGAAACGTCGAACCTCCGCGAATGCCAGCCCGACATGCTCGCCAACCGAGAATTTATAATCATTTAGTTACGAGAAAATTGCGAGTCTGCGAGGCGCTCGTCCAACCGCGGCAGAGAACGCATCGCGCCCGCTGCATCGTTAGCCAGCGCGAAGCTTCCCGTACACAGTCATCGCTGGTTGCGGGCAATTCCCGACCGTCAAAACTGAAAACGGTAGAGCCGGGCTTTTATGGTTACGCCGAACGTACGTAGGCATTACACGGTAAGCAGCGTACCAATGTTGGCAAAACTTTGGCGCGTTGTACACCTTCCAGCATCCATATTCGGTCCATGGACGATGAGCCAGAAGTCGCTTCGAAGCACCGATGGGCCGCCGACGGCCATGAAGATTGAAGTCTCTTTGTGAGAATTAAAGATATCAATTTTTGGAAGACTTTAAGTGGATCGAAGTTGAGCTGTTCATTTATATTAATAAAATTATATAAATAAAATAATATGGCTAGAGATCTGCGTTCGATGGGCAATTGGCAATATGCAATATAGGTGAAAACAGATAAGTTTCTTAGGTATAAAAAAAACGGTTACATGTCATGCATTCTGAATAAACTCACTACTACTACTAAAATAATAATAAAAAATTGCCGGACGTGACCAAGAAATAATTAGTGAATAGCGAGTTTAAAACAATTTCATTTTCCAACAGTCGATTGGGAATTGGAAAATGATGAGAATAAAAGTAATAGGATGTGCACAGACGTAGTATTTTTTACGGTGCAGTCTAGATTCCGATGGATTTATGCTAATGCAAACTGCCTCGTATTTCCCATAGAACATTTATCGCGAAACAAACGTCGTAATTCCGCTGCTGTTGGGTGTAAATCGAGTTAAACTAGGTACGTTCCATATTCGTGTGTGGAAGCTCTCTAGCTGAGGGGTTCCGTAGCTTCGAGTGCACACAGGTAATAGTGTATACTTACACTCTTGGGGGAGGTCAGAGGGTGGTTGGTGTATAGCGTATAGTGTCGTTGGTGCGTCCAACTATTCGCTGCTTTACGACGAAGCATAAAATCGTAAACACGTGTCATAAACGGCGAATGAACGTTACCGAATATCTGTCAATCGGATCTGTCTACGGACGTTGCTCTGTCCGTTTCCAGAAGCCAAGTTGGATGAGAAAGGATTCGAGATGGTCGATCGAGCCATCCGAACTGTGAATCTCACCAGAAATTTTTACAAATACTACAAGATATTTTTCGCTGGTTATTGTTTTCAATTACAAATTTTTTGCGACATAGGAAAGGCAACGCTTTATAAGTCTTAACGTCCTGAAAACTTGATAGATAGAAGTTTTTCTAAAGTTAAAGGTACGACGGTCATTTATCAGAAAATATAAACATTTTCTAATATTTCAACCGCTTTGGAATTTTTGAATATTCGGTAAAAATTTACATGGAAGTTTCGAAAAAAATGATTCATGAAAATAGAGCGTTTTCTGCACGCCGAAGCAATAAATATATGGATATCTGCAAAATCGTGCGCACGTAATGAAACTCGAGGCCGCGCAGTATAGAATATCGTGGATTTGAGCAAAGTCGAGCACTGGGACACGTTAAGCTTCGTGCGTCAGAGAATAAATAATACAAGGAAACGAAATACTTGGCCGCCGGACGTGGACACGCGGTTCAAAGAGTTGTAAACGAAACGCGAAGGCTCTTCTGGTTGGCATGACCGCCGGTGTCTGCGTCGGCTCGTCACTGCTGAGAAAACAAATCTTTCTCGAAATTCTCGAGTCTTCTTCAGTCTCCTCATCAACGGTAACGTAAATCAGTATTTTCTATTTTTTCTCTTGAGTGCCCTCACTCGTCCTTCATCGGAGATAGCGGGACAAAAATATTTCCTCCATTCGAGAAAAATAATTTATTTTTTTAATGTGCCCGAAAAAAATTGGCAAAAATAGTCCATTTTGCCCCGCTCTCTTCTAATTCGATCTCCAAAGTAGTCGCGACTTTTTCGCGATGATCATTTAACTCTCACGCTGGTCCCCCGTATCCCCAATTTCGAGAATTGATTTCTCAACAAAATTCGATCGTCGTGTTTCAATATAAAGAATACGCGTATGTAAATCTCGCACCGGGTTGCCCGACGCGAACTCCTTTCATCCATTCGCGCTCTCAGAAAGATAAAAAAAATGCAAACAAAAAAATTAATACAAAGTACCCATTATAGCGTTTTTATACGATATACGCATTAGTGAGCTTCCCACATTCGCCCGTCCCAAGCTTTGAGAAAAAGCTGTTCGTGACTTTGTGTCGAACCTGCAGTGGCCTGCAGGTTCGAGATGGCCAGAGTGCTGTCCCGCTGCACCCTGGCGATCGCCGAACCATCGACGTGCAGCGGCAACAGCAGCAGCAAGAGCAAGCTTGTACAGAAGTGGATAGTAGAAAGGGAAGAACGCTCTTGCTATATAGTTGCAGCGGATGCGCGTTAGAAACGGGAAAGAGATAAGGGCTATTTCGTCGAGGGTGCGGGGTTGCGTGTTCCTTCTCACTTTTTCGTCTCCGGTTCGCTTCAGCTTTTCTCTGCTGCACTCATTTGCGATACACGTAGGGGAGAGCGGGGCAAAATGGAACAGTGGTCCAAAACTCAAGGTTTTAATAATTTTTAGATGCCCCATTTTGCCCCAACGATACATCTGGATTTTCAATCCCGTTTTGCCCCACTTACCATCACCGCGATCATCCAAAAGTTGTTGGAAAATCGCGTTTCGCCCCACTGTCCCATTTTGCCCCGCTCGCCCCTATATCGTGCAGTAACCTTGTATGTGTTCCGCGTTGCGTATCTCAATACATACTGGGTTCGCTCGTAATTCCGCCGAGTACCGGTTCTCGGTCGGGTGTGCAGTCAATCGCGGGGGTGGCTCGGGTGGTTCGGGGCATTGCGCCGTGAGCTTCGCGCAGGGGGTGGAATAGAGCGAACGACGCCGACGCCGACGGGGAGGCCGAGAGAGGCGACGCCGACGCGCAAGGAACCCCGCGCGCCGTTCCTCGTCAGCAACCCCCCCGGAGCCTCGCAGACCGGCCGCCGGGCTTCTCGTAAATCCATCTTCCAGCTTGTGTCGCACGAGATACTCTTACTCATGGCTGGGACGCGAAGGCAATTCAGTTAACGCATCGTCGTCCGATAATCTTTTGTATTCGGTTTACTGTTCCACTCTATGTTTCTCGTATTTTTTTTTATTTCATCCTTTTCTTGATGATCCGTCGGGAGAGAAAGAGGGAAGTTTTTCTTTGAGAGATTGGATAGAGGAGCTTCTTTTTAACTAGCAGCCCGATTTACTTTTGTTGCGTTGAGTTTGCTAGGGTCGTAGAGGAAGTTTTAGATTTTTTAAATATTTATTTTGATATTTATTGCGAGTGAATATCGACGCGTTTTTCTACCGGAGGGAAGAGACGAAGCCAAGGGATTTGCGGAGCGATCCGCTTTCGAGGAGCGAGGAGGAAGGATCTCTCGCCGCCGTGACTCCTGAGGGGTAAGTCGCATCGCTCGGCCGAGTATTTTTGTTCGGTGCATTCTTCGTTCGCGAAATATTTTTGTAATAATTTTTTTTTTTTGACACACATTCGAAGTCGACTTCGAAGTGAAGTTTAACGACCATCGAAATCGAGGACAAACGCGCTCTTGGATATGTATCAACACTTCGTCGATAGTGAGGCTTTACGCGGATATCTATGGAAGGACGCGAGTCGTGCGGCACGTGGAATAAAATCGTGACAAGGAAAACTCGAAAACGGCAGTAAAAAAAAAACCAACAGCTTTCAAGTATTCTCGATACGCAGAACTTCGCCTTTTATCGCTGTTGTCGTGCTCGCGATTTTGCCGCTAAAAGTATTGGCGTATATGGCGCGAACGCTTGTTGCAAATAAAAATTTGCACAAAAAAACTGGTAAATTTTTATGTAAATAGAAAAATTATCTTTGCCTCGAATTGTGCCGACGGTAACAACTCCGGTCACAAGAAATTTGGGCGATGATGAATTTACGGAATAGCACATTCGTTCGTTTAACTACACTGATAAAAAAATACGGTTGAATTAACTAAGATTCGGGCAGGGACGTTCAACTAAATATTTTATTGGTACAGCTAAAAAATTAATTGGTTCAACAATTTGTTGGGTGATTTCACCAAAATATTTTTGAGTCATTAAAATATTTTCTTCGACCAACTAAATATTTATTTGAACGTCTCTGCCCGAATATTAGTTGATTCAACTGTACTTTTTTATCAGTTTAAGACCGTCTATATTCAATTTCTTTGATGATCCACACATTCCGAAAATCGTATGAAATTTACTATTGAAAAAAAATGCGATTCGTCCTTAACGAGATTTCCATAAACGAGTCGAATCTTTATTGCCACGTTGAAAATAGAGCGCCTCTGCGTTGTACTGAACTCGATCGATTTGCCTTTGAAAATAGCTTCACAGCTCGCAAGCGCAGAGTCTATGCCGCTGGCTCTCGATTAGCTATTGCGGGTAATGGCGCGCGTGTACAATGAGAGATACCTCTAGCCCTCTCCGCCCATCGGTGGCCGAGTGATTGCACCGCGGTGTGGATTGATTACTCGCGCGCTCCGTTACGAACGAGCACGAGGGCAAAGCGGCACGGACGGAGAGAGAGTGCAGCTGAGCCAAAATGGCATTCGGATGAAGATCGTTCCCCGTCGCCCGTTATTTACGCACATTGTGGAGAGCTATAGCGAACACTGACCGCGCGGATGCTCCCATAACCAGAGATTTAATTGGCTAAGCGGGACACGCGTTATACCGTAACTTCGCGACGGAAGTGCCACCGAGAGGGATAAACCGCACGGGGAACGGTCAGTTTTTCCGCGTAAAAGCTCCCGAGCTGCCGGTGAAATTTGACCGCGTCCGATGCGTGCAGTGGTGATTCGCCGACGCACGGAACGGTCACTTGTTCCCGACGCTGCTCGAACGATTCGCTGTACGAGGGATTGATAGCCGTGGATGAATCGTCGACTCATCGATCGTTACTAAGATCGGCTTGAAAAAACCAGCCTAAGGAGCGATACGGGATTGCGGTAGGTCGTGGCATCCCCGAGTAACTTTCAACGCGGTAGAAATATCCCATATTCGGAAGAAAAAAAAAAACAAAGTATCCGTCGATCCACATTCAGACTACAAAAGAAACAGCTAATTTACAGCTCTACCACTCACAACTCTAACACAAAATGTCTACCTTATTACAACTCAACTGTACTAAAACTCCCCAATTCCCCCTTTCGAATTTTTCTATTTTGTTTTGTTAAACACACAGGTCACTTATGGTTTATCTCTCCATGTAAATTCATTTACCAGTTGTAAGTAAATTTACATGGAGAGATAAACCATAAGTGACTAGTCCGTTTACAATTTACGAAGTGGTTTAGATCTTATATGGGCAATATATCTGAGAACATAACTCATCCACAGAAGTTTTTTTTCCAGTTTCCAGTTTGTTCCAGAAATGACCGTCTATTTGAAGACATTGTAGTTTGCACAGAGAACCCTATTATTTTCTCTCCGTAGATAAACCGTTACCGAGCGAAAAAGTTTCACGATCTGCCTTAGACATATCGATTCTCACAGGCGAATAGCGTATCAAAGACCCGAGTCCACTTTCCCCGCAGAGCGCTCGACGGGCACGGTGCAGATTGATTTTGTTATCGCGGTCGTTAAAGTCGCGTTTGCCGCTCGGCCTCCTCGCACCGATATGTAATTAAGCCAAAGTCTCGTCGCAATATTTTCAAAACGATTACACCGATCCACGTAAGCACGACGCGTCACCAGCGTTATTCGGGACACTGCGGCCCGATCCATTATTGTTTACCAAACGCCATAGCAGTATTTACTTGTCGGCGTAGCTTCCCCGCTTCATCGTCGGGACATCGACGCGAGTCCGATCGACGAGCCTGAGGAACTGAGCTCCCGAATGAGGTCCTCGTGTTTCGCGCCGCTAAATTGCCACGTCGTTCGAACGAGTTTCAGGAACGATTTCACTTTTTGAAAACCCTCGCGTCCTGCTCTATTATATTCCGCCGATTCAACGGTTATATGGTGGTCCGAAACTTAAAAAAAAAAAGTACTTTGTTACGAACGCGGAAGCGATTCTCCCGGAGCCGAGTGAAATCTTGCGCCTGACCCTTTGAGGGTTCAAGCTTCTCGAACAAAGAAGGCGCCGGGACTCGCCGAGAGCTTATTACGTACCCTAAAAGAGATCGAAGCTTCCTCGCTGAGTTCTGTTTCACGAGACCTTAACCCAGATTTCTCTCTGCCGTGTTACATTTTTTTTTTGTGTACACTGGCACTGGTCCACGTACACGCGATTCGCCACGCTACCGAAAATATTTCCGGCAACAACTCGACCGCAGAGTCTTTGTGCACGGTCGGTTTTTCTCGTCGTTGGGCACGGTCGGACGGGCGGCTCGGGAGATGGACGAGGGAACAAGAGAGAGCTCGATGAACCCGACGACGCAACAGCCCTCCGAACCTCACCCGTACCTTATACGAGGGGACTGGTCAGTTAGGAAGAAACGACGAAAAAAAAGGGTTGGAAAATGCGGTCGAACACGGAAGCAATTTGCGGAGACGTACGGACGATCGGTACACGCATTCCCAAGATATACGGCTGCTCTTCGTAGCTGCAACGTCGGGCCGGAAAAAATAAAAATGAAACTTTAGGGAAGGCATTTGACGAAACTGCCTCTGTTACTACGTTCTACTGCTTCGAATACTTAAAATTTTTTTAATTAAAAATAATATACAAATTCAATGATGCATAGAAAAAAAGTTGATCGATGTCGTCTGAGATTATATTTCGTAGAAATTAATTAAATTCAAAAAAATAATAATTACCTTTCATGCATTGTAGACGCATTAAGATGCCTTGTTCAGTCCAATTCGTTTATGTTACTTGAGAAACAGACGGGTGTACGCCCAATCGTAAAAATAAAACTTTAGAGAAAGAATTTGACGAAACGGCTTTTGTTACTAGGTTCTTTTGGTTTGAATACTTAAAATTAAGAAACTATAAAATAACAAATACAAATACAAATCCAATGATGCATGGAAAAAAAGTTGCTCGATGTCACCTGAGCCTATATTACGTAGAGATTAATTAAATAAAAAAATTATTATTATATTTCATGCATTATAGATGCATTTAAGATGCTCTGTTCAGTCCAATTCGATTATATGACTTAAAGACAGACGCGTGACGCCTAAATGTTTAAAAAATCTACCCAACTGTAAGAATCTGAATGTAAATGTGAATCGACGAATCCACGTGTAACCAAAGGCAAAGGTGGGGAGGAATATTCAGCGTACGAAGAGCGTTTCGAGAGGGAAAGTACATCGAACGAAATGACATCCACGCACGAAGGACAAACGCGTTAATTGACAGTCGGAACTCGCGAGTGGACTCCAACAGCCGGCTGTTTTTTCGTCGACTCGTCTTTGCCGGTTCTCGGCTCAAAGCCGACGCACGCGAGTAACGGGAACCTCCAGGTTCACTTGGCGAGGTGTTAATTGTTCGTTCAAACACACACAATAGGAGCGTCTCTAGGCGAACGTCAAGAGCTGACTGGGGACCGGCGTAGCATGCATCGTACTCCTCTTTGACAAATCTTTCTCATCATTCCTTAATAAATAATAAAAAAATATCAGTCATTGTCCCTTAATAAACAATAACAAAAAAAACCAATTAATTTTCGTGAATCGCGGTAGCTTTAAAAAGTATCGAATAATTCGTTAAAAAATAATCGTCAGTCGTCACGCTCAGGGAAATTCTCGAAGCAAACGAGATTAGTCGCACTTCACGCTCACCTCGAGCGCACCTAGAAAAAAAATGTATTTGACGACCACCGTTTATTTGATTTGAGTGAAATATTTATTTGATTAAAATAAATATTTCTTTGATTAAAATAAATATTTCTTTGATTAAAATAAATATTTCTTTGATTAAAATAAATATTTCTTTGATTAAAATAAATATTTCTTTAAATTAGGTATATAGTTACTTAATTGAAATAAGTATTTATTTAAATCAAATAAATATTTTACTTAAACCAAATAAATGGTGGCCGTCAAATAATTTTTTTTCTGGGTGCGTGTTTTCCCGCTCGCCCGATGTACTTTCCGTCTCTCGACGACGAACTTATCTCAAAAATGTTCCGATTGGGATTGCGGGCGCGATTGCTCTCCGTTTCCGCGATGAATCGTTAATTATGGTCATTCGGAGTTACGACAAACTTGAACGTCCCGTTCCGGCATTGATTTGACCCGGTGTTGTTGCCGTCGTATTCGAACCTCGATTTAATATTATCTTATATTACTGCGAGATGCAAGTGTCTCACGGCAAGTAGCACTTGCCGGTCGCTGGTGCGGCCCTCGGGGCGTCGGGTTGTATCCAACACCGTGTATCATAACCGCCATAACACGTTGCGCGAACCTGCATGCACATGTATAAATACACACCGACGGAAAGAGCCCGCGAAGCGAGAGGTTCGAAAATGTCTTACAGTATCGCGCCGCGGTCCGCGTTACCGGCTCGGCCCGCCGCGGCACGAAGCGTTTTGACGCGGTGTTTAATAGATCGTAAAGCGTATTTGAGTATCTCGATAAATATAACAACGGCTCTAGGTCGACGCTGGGTATCCCAGCCCGCGGTGGCATCGGCGAGTCTCGCTTCTCTCGTATTAGGTATTACCCGGTATCAACTCTTCCGGTACACGTCGATGGGCGCGAACTTGCACGCATCTGCGAGATACGCGACGTCGCTTTCCTATTACTCTTCAGCCCGCAATCACCTGCCGCAGAGTCGCATCAATCTTCTCTATGGCTTATAAAAAAAAATATCTTGTTTCTTCAGGAAATCCTCGATAGCTTCGAGTACGAGCTTCGGTATTTTTTTGTTTTTTTTTTTTTTTTTCTCGCGCGTTGCTATGAGAGAACGATAAGAGAGTCGGGAAGGGTCGGCCCGACGGGTGAGCGGGAGGAGAGACCGAGCTCGCGCCGCCGGAAACGAGACTCAGCGTGGCGAGAGAGGCCCGGGCTTTCGCCCGGCCTCGGCTCCTAGGCGATCGATTCGCTGGTCTCTCTTTCGCCCTCGGCTCGCTGTGTAGCGAGCGGTCTCGCAGCTATAGCCCGGACAGCTCTCCGCGAAGCGGCGGCTTCGCAGCTCTATATGTTCTTTTGACTATGAGCGTATATATAGAACATGTACGTTGGAAATGTGTAAGATAAGCCGGCATCCGGTCATCGTATAATATTCCGGAGGGATTCTCTCTGGAGAGATCCGGTGTGACGAGTAATTGGTACAGACGTTCTCCAGAGAGAAGGGTCTCCTCGCGTCGGACACTCGAGGGTCGTCCGTATTCGCCGCTGCATGGCTAGGAGGACCGAATTTAATGTCCCCTCGAGTAGGTTTTGAGTATCTCGTGCTCGAAATACGTACCCAGAAACACGTTGCGATATTCGACAATGTGGAGACAAAAAATACCAAGTTATACCAAGTTTCCGGCTTCTATGAATTGTTATTTCGTTAGGTTGGATATTTCTGTTTATATGCTAACATAAATTGATATTAAGATTTTAGGAATCTTTGCATGCCAAACATTTTTGTACGAGCTTATCTCGTTTGAATCGTCCTACATAGTATGAGTTATGAAAAATTGCAAAGCGATGCAACTCCATCGCCTACACATCCACAAGAGGTCAGCGAAAAATCGCATTTTACGACGTTTCAGATTATTGTAAGTACTCTGACACTAAAAATCACGACTTTTTAAAAATTTGTTTACGAAAACAACTTCCTGTATGAGTAACCAAAATCGTCAAGATAAAAAAATTGCTAAAATCTTATTAAATATTTATAATTTTCCTCGGTCCAAGTAACAGAAAAATTCTACTCTAGAAAAGACTTGAAATAAAAAATCTTATTATATTATACCGTGGAACAATATCTGCCACACTAAAAATTCCATACACCAATATAAACGAAACGAATATCCGTCCCGACAAAAAGTAAAAATTGAGAAATAGGTGTTCAAGTTCTCCAGCTTCGTTCAAAGCACATGATTCTCCGGTGTAAAAAAAAACGGCATTTCTGGACTTAACATGCCCCATACATGTTCGATACGACGCCACTTCGGGTAGATCACACTCCTCTTCGTTAACGACGGCGATTGCCTGCATACAGGTAAATCGGCACGTGGATGTACGCCGAGTACACAAGCAAAAGCTCGCGCGTCAGTCATCGGTCGTGTCTGACTTGTCGATGCTGTTACTCCTGGCGGTGGGGGAAGCGAAGAGGTATTTCGGGCGTAAAGGAGCGCACGGTGGGGAGTCGAGGGAGCGTCGCTATTGGTCCTCACCGGCGGAGCTTCGTTCCCATTGGCTGCCGTCAGATTTCGCGGATTCGAGCTGGAAGGCGCGCGAGGCGTGGGAGGCCGACGCGGAGCAAGGAACCGGACGCGGTCGCTCGAGCGGCTATGGCGGGCCGGAGGCGTAAGGGGTGGAAGGAGCGCGCGCGGTTTTCTCGCGGACGACGCCGGACCCGTGGCGAAGAAGAGAACGAGGCGTCGGAGGGGCGCCGGAAGGAGGGTGGAGCGCCGCGACGCCGATGCGCAGGCCGGGAACCCGTGTGGGTCCTCTCTCAGTGCGCGCCGCGTTCCATCCAGCAGATACCATGAGCCCCGTTTCACAAACCCGGCGGTGGCCCATTGTTATGCGCTCGAAAAATTGTGGTATCCTGCGACGCGTACATTGTCGGCGGCACGCACGCGCCCAGCTACTCGAAACTGTACTCCCGTGAGGTTCGCTGTCGTGGACGTCGACGGCACCGCCGAGAGACGAGGACTCCTTCGATCGTGCGTCCATCGATACTCGATTAAATCACACAGAGATATTAACAGTTTACTGTCAAAGAAACGTGATAACGATAAGCTATCGGAGACGGTAATTAATCCGGTTAATTGCATTTATTTGAAATTTATTTAATCGAGGCGGGAGCTGTTTTTTTTATAATTTGTACGAACTGAGCGATTGGAGAGGCTGAGGGACGGATTGCCACGTGGAGCCGGCGACATTTCGACACGCAAGGTGGTTGAAGTTTGAGAGGGAAAGATGGTTGTTTAATTGCGTTCGGCATCTCGGGTTTGAGAAACAATCGGCGTGGAGGCAATTTTGGCGAAGGCCACGTGATCGCAGGGTGCTGTGACAGTCTACGAGGAGGCTTGACACAAGAATTCGTGCAGGGAATGCTCGACGGGTAAATAACTTTGTTATGTGAAAGTCCTCGGGGGAAAATCGTTTAAACTGTCCAGCGAAGAGGAACGAGAAATTTTGTTCGCGACGATAATGATGACTCTCTTCGTCGACCGGAAGAGGATTAGTCGCGTCGAGAAACTGAACTTCCCATTTGTGCCAGTGACGGTGATAATTGGTTTCCGCTGTTAAAGTTTAATTGACGACTCGCGAGCGGGTTTAATTATTTTATTAATTTACTTATCCGCCGGTGAGACGTCCAGGATTTTTAGTTGGGAAAATCCATCCACTGCGAAGGATAGAAAAGGTATGTGAAAAAAACATCGAAGAGATTTAACAAACAGAGAATAATTTTAGCCTCTCAAAGTCGACCGACGTACAAATTAATCCTTTAATTCTTCGATCGAGTTATCCAATATAATGTAGTCATAAATCGTTGCAAGTAATTCTTCCGATCGAGTCATTCAATAATAAATATGACCCCCTTGACAGTATCTTATTTAGAAAGTATTTATTTTTATCTGACCAAAGTTCAAATATAGAGTCAATTGCAGAATTTTCGACGCCATAAAATTTTTCGATTATTGCAAGATGACCTAAGAGATTACTCGTCTCGTCGCAGACTTAGTAGTTGTCTGGCAACAGTATATCGTGTCTTCGTCGCGCGGTTCCACTTTGGGGTGAAAAGTAATGAAAATAAATCTTTTTAGATACGAGCGAAGTCGGCGCCGTTTTGACTCCGTTTGCGTTATGCTCCATATATCACGGCGACGGCTAGAGAGGCCTTTTTGCTCGGCCGTTTTCTCGTGCGTACGTCCCGTACACTCGGCTCTCGAGTTTTAATGCGTTTCCCGAGAAACTTGCCGAGCGTGATATCATTTCGCCGAGCCGGCGGCGCGAGTTCGCGGATCAATGAACTTGAACTCTTATGATTCACATAACTGTGCTCTCCTTTCATGCGCACCATTTACACATGCACCGCTGCTCCATCGGAGATTCGAAAATACAGTAACGGCATCTCGCAAGCGCAATAATAATTATTCCGGGAAAACAAGCGACCCGCCCAACTCCCTCGAAACACTTCGCCGCCCGGCGCAATAATATTCCCGCTAATTAGACTTCAAAGTTTTGAATTATGTTTCGATAAATCATCCAACTCGAATACGCAAATTCGACGAAGAATTACAATAACATTCACGTTTCGGAGTAAACTCGATTCCCAAAATGTTAATTACCGCAACGCATTGTGACTCTGCGTGATTCCGCGATGCATGCGAACCATTGGAAAAGGCATTTTGCCGTGTCCGCTGTATAATCATGACATGTAATAATAATTACTGTTACGAGGCGCTGTAATGGGCTCGCGCGTTAACTCGTCAGGCCCCATAAATTTTTGTTATTATTTTCCATCGTAAACACCTGTTCACTTACCCGCATCTCTTCGTCACTCGTGCTATGTGTTATTGTTTATGTCGGACATGCAAAATCTTTTTTGTTATCGGCGTGATCTAGGACGATTGTCGTGACCGTCGGGAAATATTCTAAGGGAAATCAAGGGGTAAATATTCCCACTTGATCTCGTGCAGACCTCTGAACATCAGTATGCACGATAGTGCCAGTGCTGCTTCGTGCATATAACTATATATGTGTCTTGCTCATATATATATATATACATATATACTATAGAGTATGAACACAACGTGGTGGATTTTAACGAGGTCGTACCGAATGTTGATTGCTTGCGGCACGATCTATTAATTGGCAAACACAGGGAATACCGTGAATGAAGTAGAATCGAGTGGTCGAAAGGGGATCGTATACAGGAAGGAGGAGGAGTAAAGGAACGATAGGTTTATACCGAGCAACATCGTAATTTTCTTCAGAGTATCCAAAGTGCGGGTAATAAATTCAGTTGAATAACGAGGTAAGAATCGTTATTTCGCGCATTTCTATTATACCTCTAAACTATTAGATTTCACCGAACGGAGAGTTGTGGAAGAATTTTAGCTTCGCTTTTGAGAGGTTTCTCTTTCTATTGTGTTACGAGAATGCGCGGCGAGTGCACACTCGTCCGTGCACGATGTGTGTGTGTGTGTAGATAACCCGTTCCCTCCGGCCGTTCAAACATTGTCCGCCGATGTTTATTTACCGCTAGTAAGTTAATATTTGTTGATTTACGAGTGCCAAAGAGCCATGTAAAGTGTTGGCTGAAGAAATCAACGGAGCCAATGAAGTGTACTAGGACAGATAATTTTTTTGTTTGACTCGAGTATATCTCGAGCCGTAATCTGTCTTCGAGGTAGGGATCGTATCATCCCTTTTTAGTTGGCTCGGAGCGAAACTCAAATATTTGTACCGATGAGTTTAGGGTTCTCAAATTTTATCTGACTCTACTTGACTTCTACTAATTTTCTCGTGGGTCTGTAGATCATCAAAAGTCAAATTAGTGGGGTTGACATTGACAGTTGGTAAGGATCAAAGCATTAAAGTTTATGAATAAATAAGGAATATCTGCAGCTTTTAATGATGACATTTTTTAAAATTCTATATATTTTTTTTATCGAAGCTTATAAGATTTACATATTGAGACGATTAATTAATCGGTGGGATATTCACTGTTGTATTTAAGGCAGAGTGTATTCGAATATACCTTAGCTCGCGAGATTCAGCCATATTGGAATCCATGATGGCCGCCGAATCATGATGTTTTCAGGCAGAAAGAGGCCTCGCCCCATGGGAATTCTGCCAATGGCGTATCTCAAACGTGGTCATTCATCCCTTCCTGGATCCCGTCGGGCTTCCCCTCGGGTTACCCGGGAACCGGGCTCCAGCTTCATCCAATCGCGTTCCCGGCCAACTTCGGCGGCCATCATTGCCAGCGTGCGCGCGCATCTTTCTCGACATACACCATGCACATATTTTTCGGATGGTCCTTATTTTCCACATGTGAGAGCACCACATGGCCAGGTTTTTCCTGTATTGACATCCAGTATTGACACGTACAATATACAAATATGCAAAATTGCCTACATAGTCGAAGCAACTATGGGAAATTAATAATTTAGAAAAGAAGGCAGGTAAAATACCGATAAGAAAAATCCCTGCGGAGTTGAGATTCGATAAATGGACCTATAGAATTTTTTTTTATCGTGATAAACAAAATAGATCATTTGGAGTTGCAATTTAGCAAGTGAAAGCTCTCAAACAGAGCGTCATATTTTTTCGGCTCTTTAACGCTGAGCAAATGGTCGATGAAGGCTCGAAGAGGAACATTCCGTGAGTCGATCATTCAGGAAATTGCGTTGCCGACTACGAGACAGGTAGAGCAACATCCGCAGTCCGCAAATTACTCGCACCATTTGCCGCCCCATAGCAGCCAGGAATAGAGTACAATAAACATAGAAACGGGCGCATACAAGGAATTTCATCACGTATAAACCGTGAGCTTTTATTATTACAATTTACACATTTTATCGTTCATAAATCTAAACGGTAACAAAGGTTATGAGAGACTCCAGCGATAAGAACCCGATTACCCTCGTAGGGCATTCGATTTCAATGCTGCGACCTTTGCCGATGGCTCTCAGATTATTTATGAATGAGAAATCCACTACAATTCTCGTATTACTCATTGCATTGGCCTTGCTATTCTCTTACTGCAAGATCATCCCCCTTAAGGCGGGATGTAAAAAAAAACCATCAGAAATGTGAGCTGCAATATCGATTGTAGTTATTGCGACCCCAAACGATACCAACATCAGCCCACGACAGTTTCCTCACTTCCCTTTGGCCGATACTCTCCGAAGGGCGTGCGTTGGTAAAGAAGTTACGGCAGATTCCGGGTTACGGCTACGGCAGTTTCCAGGAGCTTCGTCGTACCGACACCAGGGATCCTGCGAGAAGCTTCCGAGACCTACCGAGTCCTGAGGCCGGAGCGTTGCGTGACCTATCGATCCCAGGAGCTGCCCTTGCACGGGTTCGCATCCCTTTGTTCGAGGGTTGAGTTATATATTCCCGGGCATGCATTTTTATTTTCCTTCCTCATTACCCTAAACAATCGACCGCATAAAATTATAAGAAAGCATTCCTCAAGGATTAATGACCTCCGAGCTGCTCCGTTCTTTCGCCTCGAAGCGCGTAATTTTTATCGGTAAAAGAAAGCTCCACACTTTTGCCCCGTAAAGTCATTTATAATACATAATAGCAGTCAGTTAGCCGAGCACTGAAGTTAACTCGGTGACGTTGCACTGACGCGAATTCCGCGAGGTTCTCTCCTATCTCGTAATTTCAGCATTAAATGATGCAAAACGTCAGGAGCGGAGAGAACCCGTGCACGGCGGGCGAGTAAAGCGAGGGCGAAGTTGTCGGAGCTCGGTGCACCGGAGTAGCAGTAATTACTGAGTTTGCCGGAGCGCCCGCCTGCCGTTATCAGGCTCTCGCCTGGCGTTGCGGATCCGTGTTGGTCACCTGTGCGTGTACCTTCGTATACACTCTTAGGAACTACGGAGCGAGCCATTACAACCTTGCGTAGGAGCGCAGGTACGCGAAGCTCCTGGGGGGGCTTTGTGAGCTGTGTGAGAGAACGTGGGAGATGGGACGGTTAGCTGTGTCGAGCGCGCGCGGTGAAGTTAACCGCCATCTACAATGTGTGTTGGAAACGTTGTATCCAATATTGCGGAAAGCTGGTCAGCTCCAACGTGCGGACTCACATACGTACCTACACGGCTCGTACTTTGTTACGCCCCGTTAGACGAAACTCCCATTTACCCTCTCGGGCATGTAACGCGTAATACACACTCTGTAGGGATGCGTGTACCAGAGCCGTCGAGATGTCAGCACGGGCTGGACATGCCACGGAAATAATCTGAGGTTCAGCAATAACTGTGAGGTGTAGGACGTGTGGAGGATTCGAGCTCGCAGGGAGATGGATAGATTTAGCTATACTGGTAGGGGAGAGCGGGGCAAAATGGGGCAACGGGGCAAAACGGGGTTTTTGGGCAAAACTAAATTTTCCAATCATTTTTGGATCGGACAAGGTGGCAAAACTGGGCAGAAAAGCCTGATGTATCCGATAGGGCGAATTCGGGCATCCAAAAATTATTGGAAAATGACGTTTTGTCCAAAAACCCCGTTTTGCCCCGTTGTCCCATTTTGCCTCGCTCTACCCTACTGATTGGATTTCACTATACTGGTACTGATTGGACGTGAGAGTTTTCGAGCTGGACTTAATTAGTCGTCCCGATCGTAGCGGGAGAAAAAGAGTGGGGCAAAATGGACTATTGAAAATTTTTCGTGAGACGTGAAAAAAAAATTATTCCTTCCTAACCCTTTAAAACATTTTTTTTTTTACAAGATGAAGTTACACATACATAGGTTGGTTAGTGCATTTTTTCTGAATTCAAAGAGGTGTATCTGTGACACACCGTGGATAGTAAAGTTAAATAGCGGACACAGGTCCGTTTTGCCCCGCTCTCTCCTAGGCTTCTCCCTACAGCCCGTCGAGCCCCTCTTTATCTCCACATGGGAATCGCGGCGAAGGTTTTGCCTTTGTGCCGGCTCGAACACTCGACAAAGACCACCCAAGCTCCGCGCGCTCATAATTTTCCTCCTTCGGGATGCTGCGATTCTGAGGGAGGATCTTCGGATAGCACCCTCGTCAACGTCCGCGTCTCTTCTCAACCCTTCCTCCGTCTCCCTCCACTTCCCCCCTCTGTCACATTGTCTACGCGTCTTCTGACTAACGTCCGACCGACGAGACGTTTATTAGCCAATCAATATTTCGTCAGGACTTTTAATAATGGTAATATCTCGAGATCGGATTCGCCTATTCGTAAACGTTTATTGGATACTTTGTATTCGTGAGAATCCAATGAATCCGAAAGACCTTCGGGAATTCCCTTCTCTTTCTTTCCTCGCGTCCCTTCATTTTCGTTTTCTTCTCTCGCTCCGTCTCCACAGTATCTCCTCAGCGGTGGCTGCGCGCTACAGTACGTGCCGGCTTTCGGAGCCAGTGAACCTGAGGGGGGAAACCTCGCGGCCATCGATTTCTGTCTCTCCTTGCTCGGAGCGCATGCGCGACGAAACCGGTATACAGGGATGCCTCGTCGTGCCCCACTCTCTGGACCCAATTCCCCCGGTACCGATATTTCTCTCCCTCCGTATCCCCGTCTCTCTCTCGAGCGCTGCCTGGGCCGTGGTTAGCCGCACTGCCGAGCGCACACGAGTGTAGCGAGCTACACGAACGCGCCCCCGGAAACCAATGTCGAATTAGGGACGTAGCGTCTACCCGAGGGAAGATGCACAGCATCCGAATGTAAGCAGCAGCAATCCTCTCGAACCCCCTTATTGCCACTTATTTAATCCGGAAACCAACCCTCTCCCTCATTCGCCTCGAAAAACCGCCCACCATTCCCGATGATCCCGGAGCTTCCTCGTCCTCCGCAGCAACCCCTATCCGAGACTTCCACCGCCATAGCTTCTCCGCACTCCCATTATCCGCGGTAACGCTTATCCTCGAGCCCCGGACCGAGCATACTCTCATCCTTTATATTGGAAAAGTTTGATAGGATTTTTTTTTTTTTGCATCGACGGTAGAAAATCGAGCACGTTGCCTCGTTCGGGCTTTTCATCGAGATTTTTCCGAGAAAGTTATTTTCAAGGAATATAAAAATAGTGCCCGAAGAAACTTGCACATAGGAGGAATAAAAGGAAATGAGTCTGATTCTCGTCGAAACTCGGAGGAAATTCTTTGTTGGGGAGGCTTCGCGATATACGGGGCGGCCTTGTTTAATCCACGCGTACATAGGAAACCATTCTCCTCTACTATCACCGACACCACCGCGAGTCTGCTGGCTTCTCCGCCGATAATCCCTTCCCTCGGATACGTTCCGCGAAATCCCCCATGGCATTATCTGGCCATCTTTATTCAAGTCTGCCGGGGTCCGATAGGTTGGGGATGGCTTCTGCCCCCTTGCTCAGCGGTGCGAGCGAGGGTAGCGAAGAAGGGCTCAGCGCCATAGCGGCACGGAACGCGGGTATACCCAGCGGGATGGGTGGAGCGCTTTTACGAGGGCGCAGAAATCTCCTCATCAAGCTTCCGCAGCAGCGGGCTTCCCGACTGGCTCGTCTGCCTCGAACGCCGAGGAACCCTCGTCGCTGCGAAAGGGTTGCTCGAGCTCGTCTGGAAATTGTTTGAGGGGATACTTTTTGTTTCGCGGGCGTCCTCTGCCAGAACTCCCCTCTCGCTGTCTGGAGCCAAATGAGGTTGCGGGCTTTGTTCCAATTATTCAGTAAATTAAATACGGAGTTTAACGTCACTTCCAAGAGTATGCAGAATTATTCTGAGAAAAACACTCGTCCATCGGAGTGTTTTTTCCCTAATATTAATTCTTGGCATGGGAATTCCGTTTGATTTATAGATTTATAGCTAGCGAGAAAGCATGCGAAAATTATTGTGCTAAACGCGAAATGTCGATCTCGACGCTGTAACAAAGATTTGTATATCGAGCAAACATTTATTGTCCACCAAGATCCTGAATCCTTTTCTCATTAAGTTTACAATTTTTTTCAAGATTAATAAAATTGTATAACAAAAAAAAATGAAAATAGTGGACCTTTGTAGAAAAAAAATGTCTGTAGAATGTACAGACCTTTACTGTGCAACCCCTTTCGGCCGAGTTCGCCGTTAAATATATATATATGGACGTATAAGCGCAGCTTTTACGAGGGCGTAGAAATCTCCTAATCAAGGCCTGAGCGGGTACCAGCGAGAAAGCTATCCAACCCTCGCGGTGGAGGTCTCATGCCGGCTCTCGAAATTGCGTCCGGGGGTGGATTTTCGTTTCTGCCGTGGCGTGCATAGGGGAGGTATGCGGAGATGGCCTCCGGGTCGCGCGGACCGCACACAAATGAGGCAGCTTGATTCCAATTATTCAGTAAATTAAATACGTGGACTTTACGGTCGGGAGAGACAAGAGCACCGGACCGCGGTGGGCACCCTCCCGCAATGGTACACGAAAGCCGCGGAGTTGGATCCGCACGGCCTGTGCGCGAGTGTACGAGAGTTATTGTCGAGGGGCGGTATCGCAACGCCGGCGGGGCTTGGAAAGGGTTGAAACCGCAACCGGCGAATACATTCAACCATCCCACGCGTTCAAATCCAACAGCGGCATTGGCATTGTAGCGTAGTGTCGTGTCGCGGGTTGGCCGTTATCTACAGTTAACACTGGCTTCGAGGGTCGAGATGAAACTCGAGGGGTTGGCCACCCGATGTATACAGTATATGCCCACCATTTACAAAGCTCTGTCTGGTATCGGAGACTGCGGAATCCGCCATCTTTGCAAATAAAATCAACCCATTCGCTTTTACTCAATTAACTTTGTAGTTCTTTGTTTTTGCCAAAAATAACAACAGCAGAGATTGCGTTTAGGGGAGAATGGGGCAAAACGAAATTTCGCTATCTTGGGAAATAAAATCAATTCATTCGCTTTTACTCAATTAATTTTTGTAGTTGTTTTTTTGCCGAAAACGTCACCAGCAAATATTGCATGTAGGGAAGAATGGGACACAACGAAATTCCGCAATTTCAGGCAAAATTGTTTTTTTTTACGTCCTCCGAAAAATTGATAAAAATAGTAACATCTGATCTTACTGATGGGGAAAAAAAAATTAATTCTAGCTCGGGACGACCGAAAATTTATCTTCGAAACTCTACAGTAAATTCTTTTTTGTGAAACGCAATATTTTTGTATTTTTTTTTGCCTATATCGTATTCGTATGCGACGCGAGAACAGAAAGGAAAGAGACAGCTCGAATTCTCGGAATTGCAGAGGAAAGAGGTCCACCGTCTCTGCATCTAACTTCGTAATTTTGTATTTTCTTTGGAGACCCTGGTGCGCGCGAGGTTCGTATTTTACGAGCGCGTATCTCCCGCACTCCTCTCGTGGCTGTGCAGCACAGAGTATAGGTGTGTGTACGTTCAGTCTATACAGCAGGAGAACGGGAGAGAGGCGGATAGAGAGGGAGAGACGTTTGTAGACGAGACGACTTTTCCTTGCTCTTCCAGCAGAAACGAGAAGCATCCCCACCTCGGTGCCTCCTTCGCCGCTTCGCATCCCCACTGAGAAAACGTCTTACCCCGCCCACTCACTCCTTCCACTTCGTCTTCGTCGTCCTCTTTTTTTCTCTTTCCCCTTTTCTTCGCTCTCTCGCTGCCAGCCTCGTCCCTCGAGTACAGGAATACGATTACGCTACAGTCTACGTGCGTTGACTCGAGCCCGCGGGTGGGGGGGGGGGGGAGGGGGGAGGGGTGGGTTACCACCGCGCGAAGGGAAAAAGAATCCCGCGAACGCGACATAATATACGAGCCCATTCCTTCGCCTAACTTTTCGAAGAAAAAAGAAAAAAAAATACTATCGTCCAACATCCCCCTGGAGGGCACATAAGAAATAATTGTATTCACGTGTGTAGTCGCCCGTTCGCCGAGCCCTTTCCCCTTTCCGAGCGGAAACGTCGTACACTTTGTCGTCGTCGTCGTCATCGTCGTCCTCGAATAAGAGGATCCGTAGGGTGGATCCGTCACAGCGAGAGAAAATTTATAATCCGTAACATTTCCGGCTTTCGCTGGATGCTGCACGGGAGAACCAACGGAGACGATCCAGGCGCGTACTCATGGTCGCCCGAACCTCGAATCCCTGCAGAACGGCTAGTATTAAACTCGCTCGAAGATCTCTGCCAAGATCCAAAGAAAAAAATGTTGAATCTGAGTTCTAAAAATATATTCTCTCGCTGGCTCGCGAACGAGAAAAAAAGGCCGCAGAGCCGCTTTCATTCGATTTTTCGATTTTACTGTAGGGGAGAGCGGGGCAAAATGGGGCAACGGGGTAAAACGGGGTTTTTGGGCAAAACTACATTTTCCAATCATTTTTGGATCGGACAAGGTGGCAAAACTGGGCAGAAAAGCCTGATGTATCCGATAGGGCGGATTCGGGCATCCAAAAATTATTGGAAAATTACGTTTTGCCCAAAAACTCCGTTTTGCCCCGTTGCCCCATTTTGCCTCGCTCTACCCTACCACCTCGTTCCTTTTTTTTCTTTATTTTCTCTCAAAGCTCATCCGTGTCCTCCGTCGGGGAGAATTCTCCCGTCGCTGCCAGAACCCGGCCGGTAAACATTCGGATTATCCGCGCGGTTTCGCGAGACGGCTGAACCGGCGGCAGTGACGCGGCTCTCGGATTGCAAAATTTCTTTTTGCACGCGCGTTTATTTTTCTCGAGACACGCACGTTACGTCGAGCATACGCCCTCGGATTCTCTGCGGTGGTGTGCGCGAGAGGAGCGCAGCGCTGCGCTATATCCAGTCGACTTACGCTGCAACACGCTGCTAAATTCGATGTTTTATGCCCGCGGCTGCGAGGCAAGCTCGAGAAAGAGAATATCGCAAGGGAGATCCTGAAACGTCTTCACGAGCGGAGCGAGAGATTCGCCGACGGTGGACATCGTGCTTCAGCGATTGCGGACCGAACGTTTAAGGTAGTCCGGTACAGTCCCGCCGAACGTGAGTTTCAGAAAAAATTGCGAACACTTCTCGATGGGACTAAAATCTGAAAAAATCAAGTATATGGGACGCGCTGCAAAGATTTTTTTTGTGAAACAACAATTCCAATTGGTTATCAACAAATTGAAGATAAAAATCATTTTTAAACAAATTACCCGGCAACTTAACTATTTCCTTTCGTTAAAATAATTCGTTTATTTTTCTGAATGCGTATGAATTTTTTCAGAATTTTTTGTAATCTTTGAAAATGCGTTTTTTTCAGTTTGAACATAGAAAAAACACGACTTTCAGATTACAAAAAATGCTGAAAGAATTCATACGTATTCAGAAAAATAAACGAATCATTTTTATGGAAAAAAATAGTTAAGTTGCCGGGTAATTCGTTGAACATGTATTTTTATCGTTAATTTATCAATAACATTTTGGAATTATTGTTACATAAAAATAGTATTTACATCACCTCCCATATGGTTTATTTTTTGCAGATTTTTTACCATCGACAAATGTTTGAATTTTTCTCTGAAACTCACATTTGGCTGGACTGTACCGCTCAGACTACCTTAAAGCGCCCACACGTTTGCGGCCCGGCTGTGCTATCATTCACGGGTCCTCGGGAACGGCTTCGTTTGCTCAGCACCTGCGTCCGCCACTTGGTTTTTGTCCCGTTTCGACTATCAATCCGATCCAGTTGTCTATTTCCGTTCCGTACAAACTATCGAAACTCCGTCAGATGCGCCCTCGGCTCGACACGGCTTCGTGTTTGCCGCCCCGTCAATGCACACACTGTGCCGCGAGCACTAATGCAGATAAAGCAACGTTCGCGAGGATATTAACGAGCTTATCGGATCCGTGAGTCACATTCTAGCGCGCCTCTGATACGAGCTTCGCTCTTCCATACGTGTCTACCCGGGTGATATTTAACGTTTATGCGCGGAACAAACGCCGGCGAGCGTTGCCTAGTGGGAATGCTAGAAGCGGGTAAAGCGGACAATTTTTTTTACCGATTATTTCCGGGAAGTTGAAAAGAATCTTAAATAGAGGACAGCGGTCCGTTTCGCCCCGCTCTCTCTTTTAGGCAGAGGGACTGATATAGGTATGTCTATCTCGGGAGAGAGAGATATACAGTAGAACCGCGATTAACCGGGATCGGATTAAACGTGCGTCTTCCGAGGTTTTTTTGTTATGCTCGGAGCAAACCAAAGTCACTGAGTACTTTAAAAAAAAGACTAGCTTATGTACTATTACTAAAAAAAATATCCGAAGCTTTACATTCTAGTTCACACTATTTAACAATTAAGGGCAAGTTATACCAAATGTCATTGCAACTAGTAAAAATAAAGTTGTATCATTAGCCACTATTGACTTACATACTTTCGCTCTCTAGTTCGGATTAACCGGGATTTCGATTAGCCGGGGACTCTTCGGTCCCGAGCATCGCGGTTAATCGGGGTTCTACTGTATATGGGTTTTACTATATAGGATACGAAAGTTTACGCCCTTCGTTATATTCGTAGTTGGTATTTACACTTCAAACGAGATCTCGGCCGCACGCGAAACTTTGCTTTGGTCTCACTGGTGTGCGGAATTACGGTGAAAGGCGGGCATTGATGTAAATCACATTGAATCAGAACAGGTTCGTCGGAGAAAGGCGACGTTAGCAATCTTCGGGGGTGATTTATTTATGGCGAGCAGGAATTGCGACGTTCATTATGCGTTATTGCTCGATGAGTTTGGGCGATGTACGCTGTCGTATTTGCTGGATCAGCAGGAAAAAGCGTTAAGAACGAGGGAACTGTGCTCAGGAAAAATCTTATTTTATATGTCCATGGATTAACGCGGAGGGTTCTTCGATCACCGGCGACGTGTCACGTTTTCCTGAGTCTAACCATCTCCCCTCTCGTCCACTTTTATCGGATTTTTCGAATATTCCATCAACGTACGGAAGTCGTATATTGCGGAAAGCTAGCGCGAGCGAACGATACGGAAGAATTCTGCCCGACGGTACGAGCGAAAGCTAACGCGAGAGATCGTGCTTCGCCATGCCGATTGGCCATTTATTTCTCTGACTGCGTCCATCGAAACCTCCGAGCTTGGAAATGCTTCCATGCCTCTTTATGCAAAAATTATTAGGTGACAGCATTTTTCCCCTCTCTATGATGTGCAAAAAACGTCAGCTTTTTTAAACATTTTGATAATAGTAATTATTCGAAACAACAATTAGAGATTTACACTGATAAAAAAATGCGGTTGAATCAACTAAAGATTCGGGCTGCGACGTTCAAATGAATATTTAATTGCTCGAACGAAATATTTCAATGGCTCAAAACTATTTTGGTAAAATTATCGAAGAAATTGTTGAATTAACTAATCTTCTACCTGTAGCAACAAAATATTTATTTTAATGTCCTTGCCCGAACCTTTAGTTGATTCAACCGCATTTTTATTAGCAGCTACGAATTTTCTGACAAATCCTTCGTCCAAAAATTAATGATATTTTCGTGCGGAAAAACGAAAAACTGGTATAATCGCAAACATGAATACGAAGCATCGATATTTGTGCGATTCATGAGGCAGCAATGATTCTGACGGGATTTTGTGCGGAAGGGAACGAAGTGAAGGGAGCTCGAGAAACAGGGGTTGCGAAATAAGACGTGGTCTCCATCTCGCCGGTTGCCGGATGATCGACGAGTCTTCACCTCGCCAGAGAGGGCAAGAATTGCGAACGATCCGGAGAAAAAGGGAAGGAAAAGTGTGCGATGGGGCACGAGGACGCCGGGCGCCGCGGGATTCAGCATCGCGGCGCCGTCGTCGTTATGGCTTTCGATTTATGCCGTCACGCCGGTCGCAGGACGATTGCTTTTCTGGACGACGAGAGACGCAATGCTGAAAACGACCGACGCGCAAGCAAGCGAGCAAGATTTCTCGTTCACTCGCGTTCTCTATATCCGGTTCTCCGTCGTTGCCTTTGGCTTTTTTTTCCGCACGAGGCTCCGGCGATTCTTTGAGCAAGAGGAAGGGATCACGGAGCGCTGGAAACAACCCTTATCGACGCCGTCCAAGTCACGCCTCCGCGATATCGGCGAGTCACCGGCGACGGCAGAAACTGCGAAGATTGCCGGCTCGCGTGCACTGAGAAAATGGTCTCTGAAAAACTACCAAGTCATATGGTAAAATTCGACCAGGCAACATGGTACATCAGCGCCACGTCTAGCGATATGCGACATTTTCACAGGGCCATAGTAATTTTTACCCAAGACATACGGCCATTTATTCCAGAAGGCGGGTGGATAATATGTTGGGTATGTGGCTAAGAATTTCGTGGATACAACTAAGAATTTTGTGGATTAAATCTGAGAATTTTCTCGATACATTTTTTTTTTTATGTATACATAAATTAAAAATTTGATCGACATAATATGCCGGTATAACCTACAAACCTAAAACAAACGAATACTATATTTTCTAATAAGAAGAACTTGTATTTTAGCAACAATTATGGGATATTCGGGTAATATTTGCTGCAGGGAAAACATTTTCAGGGGCATATTGTCTAGCAGAATATGTCAAGTTTAATACGAATGTTTGCCAGGATGTCGCTGAAGTTCCCATATACCTGGAAGTTCTGTCGGTTTTTATCGGATTTATGTTAATTTCTATCAACTCCTTCTCTCAGTGTGATTTTCCTCGCCGACGGAAACCAGTCGAACCTCCGGGACTTTTAACTCGAAACATCGAACGATAATTTTTGAGAATACTTTTTCGTACAATGTTCGAGACTGTTCCGCATCTGTATCCAAGAAGAATTCCAAAGTCTGGCTAGAGTCGAGGATCAAAGGCGCTTGCGTGCTCCAAGGTCACTTCACCATCGACCACTCGAACCCTCGTAATGGCACTTTTTTTTTTCATCCGCCAAAGGGTGTCCTCTTCCGTCAATATACTCCAATTTTTTTCTGCCGTCGGTCATCGCCGCCTTTCCCGAGTCTAATAGAAGCTCAAGGCCGGGTCGTAACGACCGAGCGCAGCCTTCACTTTTTTTTCTGTACGAGGCTCCGGTTAGTTTCTCATCCGATTTCGTTGCAGAACTTCCAGCGGCGCAATTCTTAAATAATCGACACTTTCGGTGTCGCATAGCCGACGAGTTTTGAAGTTTCTGCTCCACTTCCTCCAGAGAAAATCATACATCGGCCCGCAATGTAGGAATAAAATAAAATTTTGGAAGTTCAATTGTGGGAGTGATTCTGACAGGGAGACCTTGAAATCGCTGGCTTTGACCAAACGCACCCTCGCCGCAAAAGACCAGTCCCTTCCGTCAATACTCCAATTTTTTTTCTCTCCACCCGTTGCGCGCACTGTTAGCCGGGACTATAATGCTCAATCCAAGGCCGTGTCGTAACGACCGGCCGTGGGTAGTTATTTTTTTTGTTTTTCTTCTTATTCCACACCTCTTGTCTAAAAAGCTTGTCGAACAGTTTGTCTCTCGCTGGCCTTTTCTATCCTAGTCGCCAGTTTCGATTCCGACGGCGCGGCGGCCTGACACGAATCTTCGCTGGTCCACGAATTCGCGTTTCCCGTTTGTTGTGTAGAAATTTGGTGTTAAAAAATTGCATGTCCATTCGACGCATTCTTGTTCCGATTTGAGTCGCATTCGACGTCTTCCCCGACGGCGAGAGGGCGCGATGACGACTGTGATGGAACTCATTCTCGCAAGTCTGTTAACGCGAACGAATATCTTTCATATCGTACGAAAGGTAAATCTCACTAAACGGTAAATTACAATATTAAAAGCCTGTGTGATAATGAAAGTGGCATTTATCTACGGCTGTTTCGCTGCTCGTGGGAACATTTGAGGATTCTCCGACGGTCAGCCAAACCTTGAATCATATATCTCATTCGCGTGCTGCAGATGCGAAAACAACTATAATTCGTGCAGTCTGGCAGACTGTTCTCATGGAAACTGTTGGGGTTTCTCGGAAACGGGATTTTATTGAGATCGGAGTGCATTTGCCATTTTTATATTATTTTTTTTCTTCTCGCAACAGAATCGTGACTGCGTTTGGAAAAAAATTCTCAGTGTTAATGTTTATATAACATTCGATAACTAATTGCTGTTCTAAGACATATTGTTTTATTGTGTTATCGCAACTTTGGCCGCGGATTTGTATTTGTATTAAAAATAGATTCATGCCAATACAGAAAAAAATCGCTTGTCGGCTGCCAGAGGTTTTTTTTTACTTCAATTCCACTTTCATATGATATTGAAATAACAACGACCAAGACTGTCAACGTGACATGTTATCGTTTCAATCCCGTATGGAATTGTAAGAATTGAAAGTCGAATTGAAATAAATATTTTTTTCTTTGGCAGCCCACAAACAAATTTAACTTGAGTCATTGATATTTTTCTTCGGTAAAAAAAATCTGTAAATATCGAAGGATCTTGTTGAGGATAAATTAAAAATTGAACGAAAGTTAATTTCAAAAGTGAAAAAAATGAATGTGAATCCGTATAAATTGAAGGGAATTTTATCGCATTGGCAAGTAGAGCTTGGCCGTGCGTAGGTGTACCGCTGCACGAAAGGAGAATCGGACGAGCGTCGTGCTACAAGAGAGCTCGCTGAGGCGCGGTTTACGAGGTGTTGCTCATCGAGTGGCCGCTATTGTTTCGCTAATAAACGCGCTTAGCTGAATATGAATATGGAACGTCGTTCGAGGAAGTGTCGAATTGCCGGACAATGTCGTGCAAATTCCGTCCCCCTCGTGTTTCTATCCTAAGATACTACCGTTATTTCCATATCGTCGTCGTCTTCGGCTCAAACTCTAATTCTGCCGATTTACAATTCTGAACAGTTTCCCTAACATAAATTCTCCTTCTCAATTATCGTACGTAACATTTGTTTTACAATGTCTGCAATCGTGTCTCATTTTCATTTTCTAACCATTTTTCCATTTATCACTTTCAGAAATCCACATGTGGAAAAGAGGAACTCCCATCGTCGGTTCATCCTCAAAATTACAGCTCAAAAAAGGTAAGGAAAAAAAAATCTATAAATTTAATAATTTGGCTCTTTCGATTTTATTCTCGACCAGCTAGGGCGGGTTCTGGCAAAACGCTAGCCGTTGCTGGTTGCTGCTTCGGTATTACACGGTGATTGTTTTATTGTCGCTATATTTCATGTTTATTAGATGTGTGTGCGTTAACTAGCGGTGAAAAGTGTGGCTCGTTTAAACGGCAATAATCTCGCGGCGTCGGTGGCGTTGGGTTTACTCCCAACAAACGCGTTCTTCTGTAGACAGTTGAATAGCATTCTGCGTGCGCGTACTTGTAGTATATATATACAAATATACATGTATATACACATATATATATAAATATACTTTGAAAAGATAGATACTGAGCTTTCTTTTCACGTGCGGAATAACACCCATTAATAATAGCTGCACGAGTGAGCGTTGAGAGTCATTTAACGATTCATTAGAGGGTTGAACGATTATCTCGTACAGACACAGTACGTAATTGTCGTAAATTTTTCTTAAATTCCGATCTACTTGCTAGGTTTCTATAAATCAAATCGCATACACGCACATAAATGCTCGTAAAAACTTAATAAAATTGAAGTGCCAACAGCAAGTGGTTTCTCATACACAGCCTTGCTCATTTATATTTTTTATATAAACAATAATAAAAATGGTGGGCATTTGCGGCGCGAAAATTGTCAAACGTATGAATCTTTTTGACCGTCTATAGCTCAAGGTGGATGGTACGTGCGAGGAACGTTTCTGACAGGGGTAATAATAGAGGTAAACGTTCTTCGCTCGATTGCGTGCTCTTGCCGTTGCTGGCCGATGGCCGATCGAGCTTTATACATACTACTGGTACGTTGGAATCGTTAGGAATTTTACGAGGCGATAAAGGGAAAGGTCTCAGTGAGTGCGAGAAAGGGATCCGGCCTGGTCACAGTCACCTTCGCCTCACGGCTATTCAACCGCGTCCTTTAAAATAACTCTTTGACGCTGCCAGCTCCACTTTTGACTAACTCAGTGATCGCCCGACGGGGAAGGAGTTTCTTCGCTGACTGGACCTTCGAGCATCCTTCGGCCCCGCGAGTGTCGACTGCTACCGAGTTCAGAGAATACACAAAGCTCGCGCTATGTGCTGTGTTCGCTCTATCTCTCTCTCGGCCGCCATCTGAACGGCTATCATAAAGCCATTAACTTTATTATACCGAGCCATTAACTTAAATATTACGACTCGCGTGTCGCGGACCCGCGCGCCACCTCGCGCTTACGCGTTTTTAAATTTATTTATTGCTATCCGAGAGATCTGTACACGACGAATGAGCACCGCATCTAATTTATGCTCGTTTTTTTGGGGATCATTTTGGCTCGAGCTGGATCTTGAAAACCAGAAGATTATCGATGCTTTCCGAGGTGTTATTTTCGGTACATTTTGCATTTCAATTTTTTTAATAACGATTAATATTTAAACATTTTTATAAACACTGTAAACAAAATTCGTATGAAATTTGAATGTATCGGACTGGAAGGTTTTATGCAAAAACTGGTATATTAAATTTAATGGACAATTGTGATGAAAAATAAATGTTCAGTGTATAGAAAACATTGGAAATACTTTATTTTTAATAACTTACTTTAACTTCAATGAAAAAGTACATTAAATCAACAATTGTTTTTTACAGTGAACATGGACTTCAATTTTAATCCGATACTGGAGCAGCTGTTTCTTTTAGTTGATATTTGAATCACGTTTAATTTTCGAAAGATTTTACCTAATATAAATCAATTGAGAAAATGGCGTATCAAGAGCTCCCGTATTGTTTCTAAATTCATGATATATTTAAGAACGTCCCAAGTATCCTAAATAGAAACGCGTGAAATTGATTGCGTAAAGAACTATGTATATTAGATTTTGAAAACAGAACTGTCCCTTAATTTCGAATCGAAACCAGACCTTGGGAGGCAGAAATCGAAAAGCCGGAGCACCGATGCGAGAATGAGAACGCTCGCGCCCGAATCCAGCGAACGTACGCCGATACGTTTCCGCCGGGGAGCCGAAGAGCAGGAGGAGGGTTACATACAGCGGGCGGTGATATATCAAAGGCGTATTCCCCGCGGCGGTAGGGGAAGTAAGTTGGGACGGCGGAGCGAGCACGGGCAGGACGAGTGTGGGTGCTCTTTGCGCTGAGCTCCGCAGAGCTCGCTTGCGGAAAGGGCTAGAGAGGCTCCGCGGGGTCCTGGCACATCAAGGTATTTTATACGAGTCTCGGGGATTCGAAATGACGATTTACGGGCGGTCCGGGCGAGCGAGCAAGCGCGCGGGCGGTGAGCAAGAAAGGCGAGGAAGAAACATTGTTTCAAATAAGACGTCTTCGGTCCAATCTCGCCCGGTACCCGCTGTGTGCCATTCCCCGTCCAACTCTACCTTCACGTACTGGCAGCGAGTCACACTCGCCAACCGTATCGCGATCGACTAACACAGGCCGAAGGCGACATTTATCCATATAGCAAATAAAAAGAAAATGAGAGAAACAGAAAACATTGAGTTCTGTTCTGGGAATTCACAGTTTCGCACCACATCCGAAATGGAAATTGCGACCTTCCGTTAAGTATTAAAGAGCCGCATCGTTGGTCCACGAATAGAAATATCCCCCGAGAGTTGGTTTATTCTCCGGAGTTCTCTGTGCAATCGAGAAAAGTGTAATTCGAGCCCGCCCAAGAATTCAGTTAGATGACGATGTAATGGGAGAGGCAAAGTTGTCTGTTCCAAATTGCCGACAGTCTAGGATAATCTACGCTCTGATGAGTACGGCAGAGGCTCGGATCATCCACGGACTCCGAGCCGGTTCGTCCCGAGAGGAAGGTATATAACCACGGGAACGGAAATGGCCGCAGTCCGCGCTGCTGCTGTTTCGCTCGAGCTCGAATCGAGCTGGCGGTGAAAAAAAAAAAAAAAAAAAAAATGAGATAAAAAAGAAAAAGGAACGTTCGCTCTGTACAGCAAGTTCCGCCTCTCGGAGGGTATGTAAATGGTCGTATTATTCAAATGCATGTGAGTGCAGAAGGCTTCTTCTTATCTTCCTCCGTTCTCTATCTTCCTTTTATTTGTTCCTGTTTTCGTTCCTTCGAGCCAAGTTCCTGCGCTCTTGGCCCGAGATATCTCTCGCGTATAGCTCTTTCTCGGTTTTCGTCTCTTTCTCATCGCCAGACTGCGAGCGAGCGGGGCATGTTGCCGCGATGCTGCTCTCGCCCCGGCGCACCGACGTCTTTATGAACTTGTTATTATACGAACCAGCGGATAATCAAAGAGCGGTTCCCATATGCAGTCGGAACGCCCGAGAGTTCCCTCTCGAGCTGCGCGCCTTCCCTCCTTTTCGCTCCCCCGCAGCCCCCTTTCTTGATCTTCGCTTCATTGCTTCTTTCTCCTTCTCTCATTCCCTCCGTCGATCCTTTCGCGGAGCCGCGCACGGTCGATGCCGTTTTCTTCGTCTTTTCTCCGATCAGCCCTCTCTGTCCCTCACGACTTCGTCGAATGAAACGTAAAAACGAGATGAAGAAGAAAAAAGCAGAAAATAAAAAAGAATGAGAGAAAAAAAAGCCTCGCGATTCGTCGGATGAAGTTTCGATAGGGAACCGGGAATCGTAAGTCGCACGGACTCGGAGTGAGGTGAGGGAAACCGGGGGGCGATCGGGAGTGGGCAAGAGAGTTTATTTTACGATCCAAGTTTCCCTAGTGTGCGAGAGTCGAATTCTCAAAGTTGGAGAGACCGGGCTTGAGTGGAATTTATCCGCGGACGTGTACACTCGACAACGCCGATGGTGCAGCTTCTTCGTCGGACAAAGCCCAAAGTACACGATTCATACTCGAAAACTTTTCGAGCTGCGGAGCTCGACTTCTCTCGAATTCGTACCTATGTACATCGTTGGCATATTGCGAATGGCACAGCGAGAAAGTTCATTCGGGTGGTGCATAGTTGCGATGCCCGTAATTCTGGAATGTCTTCGCGGCCGCATTGTCGGTGACTTCGCCGGTCACGGTGAGTTCCTTGCATGACAAAGTATCGGGCCAGGATATCGAAAGGCTGAAATGGATGTAATACTGCAGGAGCGCGGAAAACCTTCCGGAAACTAGCCTGGAGACTGCAGGCTTTCCGCGAAACACTCTCCTGCTTCCCATCCGATACAGTTCTTCGCTCCGCCGGTATCGAATACGCGAAACTTATTTCCGGCTTCGCCTGCCTCTGGATGAGAGAGGACCTCTCGTTTCTCGTTAAACTCCCTCCCGGCGAAGGGCCGATGGAACCATCGATGAATAGCGATAGAGGACTGCCAGGGAATGCGCAATTCCACCGCTGCGCGAGCACACGCCCCAGGTACAACCGGGTGTGCGTTTTCTCATCGAAATTTCTGGCACGCGTGCAGCGTTTCTCGGCTTCCTCCTCGTTTTCCCTGCGTCAACTTCTCTCCCAACTGTGCGCCTACGTTGGGAGCAGCTCGCAACTTCGATCAGAGTTTCTCAGGATAGTTCTTGTCTATAGCTACGCGGTCTCTGGAGCTTTCCTCGGCAAAGAGAAAGACAGCCGAGGGTGGCTCAGTCGTGCGGAGGATAGCGCGGCTTCCTTCGCCATCATTGTTGCGCAGAGCGGACAGGGATGGATCGCCTGTTGGAGCAACGAGTGGAAGGAAGACGACTCTCGTCGCGGAACCCAGAGGGTAGCTTCGCGCACCCTGCGGTGACGGGGGGTGCGGCGGAATCCTCGCGCGGTTTCCTAGCCGTCATTGTTGCACAGCCCGTGGGGTTAGCTCGCGGGGGTTGTAGGCGCGGTCGAGGCTACCTTCTCGCCCTCTGGTATTGATCCGTCCGGGATGCCGCGATGAGCGAAGGAGGGGTCGCTCCGAGGGGTCGCTTTCACCCCCCTCTGCACAGGACGCTCACTCGAGCCCTCATTGGTCCCCGCGAGGAAAGATGGCCGCTCGCGTTTCACGCCACGTACCGGAAACGTGACGCTCCTCCGCAGTCTCTCCCGATGGACGCGGCGGGGCGAGGCTTTCCTTCGCTCTTCTATCTTGTTCTTTACTATTTTTTTTTTTGCTTTTTTGTTGCTTTCCTCTTTCCCTTTTGCGCGAACTTCCACCTTCCGCCAGCTCGCTCGCGGCCCCGAGAGAAATAAGCTACCCGTTCCTTCCCCCCCCGCACGAGGGGGTGGCTTTTCTCGTCTCCCGACACCCTACCTGAAAAAACGTAGTCGTCGACCCTTCACTACCGCAGGAGCCTGAGAACCGGCGAACGGGTGAACATCAGACTTCTCTTACGTTTTCCGCTCTGGTTCTTCTCTTCTCTCTTACGCTCGGCTCAACTCCACGGCTCTCTTATCGTTGCTTTTTTTTTTCATTCCTTTTTTTCGTTCTTTTCCTCGCCAGTCGGACGAGCTGGAGCGTCTCCGCCGCCAGAGCAACGCCCGGCCCCGGGCGGCCTGGTAGCTTTTTGCGAAATTTATTACAGCGATATATTCACATCCATTAGATGCCTCGCTTCTTTCGCTAAGTGCACTCTTTTCCACCGAGATCCCGGAATCCGTGCCCATTACAACTCCTTCTCTATCTATCTTTATTCTCCTCTCGCGGGAATTTTCACTGCAGATATCGCGACGCACCCGTGGAATTTTTTACGTTAACGAGAATTCACGTGGATTCTGGGATTCGTTTTATGGAGATGCTGTAATGAAGATCGCGCCGAGTCATTGTTGTTCAGGTTGTTGAGGATGCTTTAACTTTTTTATTTTATTATTTTTTTCCTTAGTCGTCAGCCGCTGTCGCTCTTGACGCAAATGACCACTTTGTATGACTTGTGCGTTTCTCCTTTGCGCTTCGCAAAACAACGATATGTCGCGGTAAATTTGCATCTGCGGTGAGGCCACGAGGGAGTCACCCGCAAACCGAAGATATCCGCCAATCGAAACTAATGGTAAAGACATTAGCAACGAATTGTCAGCAATATACAGGCGATATAACGTTGAGAGACCATAAACTCGTCGTACAGTGTCGTTGCGTACTTACGCTCGGGTACCTGGAGGAGCCGCCTCCTCTATACGCTCCATCGAGTATACGCGCCACTCGAGAAAGCACGGGCTTCCAACGATCCCCCGCTCGTTTGGCTATACACACGTAAGTAAGCCTAGCCACTTGCGGACTTGGGCGTAACTACCTTGCACTCCTTCATTCAATTCTCAATAGGCAATTTTTTTTCTCATTTTTTTTTTTAACAAGATTTATCACGCGTTCTGCAGAATTCGCAGCTCGAATTAGGTTTTTTTTTCTAGAGGTGCAATAAAATAAATACTAAGATTTTTAATATCCGATACGCATTTCTCCGCGCATAAATTCTTCCTAGCTAACGCATTAAAGTTTACCAGCTATAATTTGAGTCAATATGCGAATAGACATTTTCGAGCGTTACACAGGGGCCTGATAAGATCCTGAAAAGACCTTGCCAGCCGCTAGCCTGCCAAATGTCTACCCGGGTATTTGTCCCAAACAGGCCATCGATTTCTGAACTATACTTTGAAATTTTTACGCCGGAAGGAACGATGCAAGCCGAACCGCAAGTGAAACTTGGAGGCTGTCGCCCTTTGGCCCCTCGACTCGCGGTCGATACCGCTGACAGCAGCGCGAAACTTGCACGGCCTCTGCCTTCGTGCTTTGCTCAAGCATCGGAAAGCTGAAAATTCGTGTCTATCGCTCGATCCTCTTTCGGCTTACTCAAACATTCCAGATAGACCTTGTGTCCAAACTGCCCAAACCGTCTCGACGGCTTTACGCACCCAAACCCTTCGCGCCGAAGGGTTAAAAAAAATCTACCTCTCGCTGGTTACTTCAAGACCGTGACGGATCCAAGGCGAAACAACTCGTTAAGCTGAGGGTAAACAGTGTTTAAGGGTTTGAGAATTTTTTTCCTGCGTAACCTCGAGAAAGGGAAAGCGAAGGCGTCAGCGGTTATTAACGGAGGGTTGATGGTCGATTCTACAGCCGAGGGATCTTCTAATCCCTATAGACCATTACTATTGAGATCTCGTCGTTTAACCGAGGATAGCAAAATTCATAAAAAAAAAAATACATAAAGTTTCAACCGTCCCATTTGTCGAACATGTTTTGCCAGTACCGAACGGACATTAACGAAGGAGCGTGAAAATCCGCGTGCGAAGTGCGATTCCGCAGAGAGTGACTCTTCCGGCTCTCGGCACGCGCGGCCGTCGGGTTGCTCGTTCACTCTCGATTTCAACGTGCCTTTATTGCGCCTCTTAAATTCGCATTTATGAGCTCTTATGTTCTCCCCCGCCTCGCTCGCGCTCTCGTGCCGTGGCGGCGTTCCTTCCATCCATCGTTGGTTATAGAGGTTGCACTTCTGGGTCGGAAAGCGCGCCGGGCACTCTCGGGGTACGTTGGAAACGTTAACCGCCGCGTTGCATCGCGCGCGACCTGCATACTCGGCTACCTCGAAATGCCCAACTCCGCAAGACAAATCGACACACCGGGCGTAGCCGAACGACCGTTATAAATGTGATAGATGTCCACCAACAATTGCGATCGTTAATGCGCGACTCGATGAATAATAAAAAGAGTACGCCGCCCGATGACGACGATGAAGAGTCGAGAGAGAAAGAGTGTCGGTGAAGTACCGGTTCGAGATTTTTATGAACCCAACGAAACGTGTACGGCGCACTACAGACCCAGAGCCGAACGGCCACTGTTCTCAAGTTCAATGCCCGATCGGCTATGGCTTTGTTATAGTTGTTGCGCCAGAGCTTTTACGGTCATCGACGCACTAACCCTCTCCGTCCGCGCTTTGCTTGCGCTCATTATTGCCATCATTTCCGATACTGCTCGACGAGACGAAAGAATCCGAAGATTTACAGGATCCGTAATCTACCTTCGCGCAGTCGTCGATCTCGTTACGGAATTTTCATCGGAAATTAATAGCTAAGTTTTATTGTACGTTGAGCAAAACGAATGGTCGTATTAGCCAGAATAATTATTCAGCGGTTCGTGGTCTCGATCGATTCAAAATATATTTGAGGCAAACAAAGTTTTTGTTTTGCCAACCAAGTAACGCATTCGGGCGGATTTGTCCGGACTTTTGGTATTTTAACTATTAAAAAAAAAATGCCCGCCTCAACAATCATGGAATGTGTGGTAGAAATTGCTTGGGAGGAAACTTAGTGTTCCATCCGCGGCCCCTGTTTGTGAATCGCGCCGTATATCGTATTTTAGAACCTGTAAAACTCCGCGGCAGTTACGTTTTTCCCTTAATCCCCGAGGTGGTAACTTTATAGACACGATCTTGTATACTCTCGGACTTTGTAGTGTGATCTTAAGAGGCCTAGACCTACAGGGATCGTTGACGAATGATGATCGACTATAAGTTATGGCTTCGCGAGAAGATACCCCTCTTTCTTTCTCCCTTCCGCGCTCGCGGGGCGCCACTTAAACGAGCCGGAGAACACCAGCAGCAATGGGTTGTGGGCCTCGTTTCGGGCACCATCGGAAGCACACACCGGCGAAGGTCTCTGTGTATAATGGCGTGTTGGGTGTGTATACAACTCGCGATATATATTAGACCGCTATAAAGTAATAAACGCATAAATCGCGCGTGAACGTTATTCGTGTTGATGGGCTTTTGACGGCGAGTCGATAATTGTCTCAACAAACCAGCTGTGTGTATCCGCCACGAATTATGAGACGCATTTTTCATTTTGGGTTAAATGAAAATAATTACTGGACCTAAATGCGTACGCGGAGAGGATTACAAAAATAGTAAAAATATCCTAATTAAAAAAAATATCCTGATATAATAACAATAACAAAAAATCACAGTAGTCTTGACAAACATATTTCTCCCAAAAAGTCTTTATCTCTATGAATTTATATCGAATCTTAAAAAAACCTGAGAAAGACACAGATCATGATTCAAACTGCTTGCCAAATTTTGTCAAGAGATTTTTTTGCCGATTCGGAGAACACCGGACGCGAAGAAAACACGCACGGTCACGTGATCGCCGTGAAAAAGAAGATAAAAAAAATAATAAAAATATCCTGAAAAAAAAGACCATAGTACAGACTTATGGTAGCTGGCCATAATTTTTCACGATGAATTGTGCAGTACGCACAAGGTGCTCTGCGCGACCGCGATGAAAATAATTCGACAGCGAGGCGCAAAGCTGTGCGTTCCGTTGGCCGACGCCTCGCCCCGGCGCAAGCGGCGCGCGAGGTCTGGCACGAATCCCTTTCGCTCGGTGCTGGACCGGCAACTAAACAGGATTAACGAGAATTCGACAGAGCGAGAGAGTAAGAGAGCAGCGGCGACGCGATCGCGGTCGAGAAGCGCGTGAGATCGAGAAGGACGACCGAGATAGAAGGTTCCATCGTTGGCACGATCGCGGCCATGATGAGAACTCCTCGCTCCGCACACAGCGAGAGAACCCGCAGCCAATTAAGATATCGGCTCCCTCTCGTTCTCGTGGGGCTGGACCACGAAAACTGCTCCCAGACTCCGTCGGGCGACCAATCGCTAAAATTAACTGTGGATTCCTGACGCTCCATCTTCCTCGCTCTCCCCACAAATCCTCGACTCTCCGTCCGATTCTCACAATGTCCCGGCCTCAGGAATTCATACAAGTTTCCTGTGGACCCGAGCTGCCTCCGCGCCACATCTTCTCCGACTCCCTCGGCATACTCGTTTTAATTACGAGAATTTGGCAGAATTCCGAGAGGCGTCCCAACATTGGAAGAGCCTCGATCGGTTGTGATTGAGATATCTGATATTTTTAACGAGCGACGAAAAATGGCGCTCAGGATAATCTGATGGACGCCCAAAAGCAGCGTTATCCACTCTCGGGATTATTGTCATTATGCGTCATACTTATAACTCCGCTCTCCGGGGACCAATCGAATAATGTCTTCTGTGTATCGGGGAGTTATACGACCAGCGGACTAAAGGACAATTTATTCCGAACACGACGCACCGCGTCTTCCGGAAGAGGGTTGAGAGATTCAACAAGATAAAGTAGAGGCCTGTGTGACCGGCAGCTTATACTTTCATTATCTTTTCGTCTCCCGCTGATATATTTCCGTAAGAATATAATTACCATTTCGGTCCCCGAAAAAAATCGCTCCCCCATCTTCCGGGTTCGGATTTTATCGACGAGGCGACTCGGGATGAACGACCATTTTTCGTGACTCTCCCCCTTCGTCGGTCCGCTATGCGCTGTAATAATAACGCTCTTCTATAATCCGCATCCTCCTTCCCGAGCACGGATCCGTGAGAAAAGCCCTCCACGACCCTCCCCTTGTCCTGCGTATTGACATTGTACGACATCAGAGAACCTCGCCCGCTTCTTATTGTCGCTACAATGAAGAACAGAGCGGTTGCCTCCAGCAGAATGACGGAAGAGTCTGGGAGGATGGTCCACGATTACGATATACGAGCCTCGACCGTAACAAGGAAAACCTCAGGTTCACCGAATTGAAACGAGAGTGGAGAACCAGCCAGCCGGAATCACGCTCCGGCCAAACCCGCGTCGATCCATCAAATCCGGGGCCAAATATTTTGGCTTCCGTGGCTCGAGGAACGATCATTTCCGTGGGAAAGCGGTTGTCTTTTCCCCGTCTCTTCTCGCGCGAGGAGTGCCAATGATAAATAGCCTGCCTCCAGTGCTATGCACGGCTCGAGCGTACCATCCACGATGCAACTGCAATTTAAACCTCGAAGCTGCTGCTTAGCGTCCGCGCGCAAAAATTCCACGAAGCGGCCCCGGCCCGAAGACTTCCGGGAACATTTCCAGCTGTAACTCGAGGGTTGAGAAGAAATCGAAGCTGCTGTTCGTGCAGAGCGCGATTGTACTCGCCGAAGAGAGTCGGCGTGTCGAGAAGGAAGAGACGCAGCTCTCTTTCAGCACCGGTATTGCGGCATCATTGCTCTCGGTGCAATCTTTGCTTGGGTTGCTCGAAAGAAGCGAGACGAGCCGCGGAGCCGAGACTTTCGCTAAGAACCCCCCGCGGGAGGAACGGGCGAGGCACAGCCGCTGCGATTATCATCTTCTCTTCTTTAAAGTCTCGGGGAAATGAAGTATGCGATATGCCTCGCCGCCGAAGGGGAGAGACGGATGAGAAAAGTTCGGAGAGAAGTGCGGAAGAAACGAAGAGTCGCTGCGGAGGGAAGGATTACCGTGTCGGCTCCGCGCGATGGCCGCTGCGGCGGACGCTAAACGTTTCCCAGAGAGGGAAGCGCTCAATCAATGTCGGACCTTTGTCTCCCCGGCCACAGTGGGATAGAGGTATTTTCTCGCTGGTCCCGAGGATGAAACTTTCAGCGGCGCGAGGACGCGAATGACCCGAGGAGGAAACGAGAAAGCTGGCGTACGGCGCTGCCGGCCGTCGACTAGGGAACGAGACGAAGGAAGAAACGGAGAAAAAGTATACTACAATAACGCCAATGAGGTACTGAAAGCCGAGCGGGGCGAGCTTAGTGACTCAATCGGCGATACTCCTCTTCCGTTTGCTCATCCCCCGGAGTCTGTATCCCTCATTTCTCTCCGGCAATCGCATCTTCGTGCTACCAGCAGCGGGCGTCGCGACGACCATCAACGCGATGCGATCTCCTTCTGGTCCATCGCATCTTCTCGCCTGTGCAGCTTCTCCCACTTTCATCCCCGAGGACTTTGTCGACCCGCCGATGTATCGGCAATTCGAGACCCTTGTCGACGGTCTTGATGGTATAAATTTTATCCCGCTTTATGCCTTTCGGCCTGAAGATGGATTGGTCTGCCTCCGACTATATGTAAATTCGCGAGATCAAGAATTGTTTTTATATGAATATTGAGGTGGGAGTAAAATAGGGGACAGGAAAACGTTTCTTCCAAGATTTCTCGTTTCTTTCCGTATTTTAAAACAGCGATCAATTCACTGTAAAAAAAAAGTCGTATGAAACTCAATGTGCCGGACTGGAAGTTTTTATGCAAAAACTGGTATATTAAATTTCATGTACAATTGTGATGGAAAATGAATGTTTAGAGTATTAAAAACATTCGGAATACTTTATTTTTAATAATTTTTCTTAAATTTACTATGAAAGTACTTTAATCTTAATGACTTACTTTAATTTCACGAAAAAGTATATACATTTTTCATCACAATTGTATATTAAATTTACAATTGTTTTTTGCAGTGTTTTCAAACTCTGCCTCCCGATGAAATCAGACAAGCCGAATGTTTGCGATTCCCGAAAGAATTAATTTTTCGTTTGCTCTATTTTCCAAAAACCTGCCCGTTGCGACAAAATAATCCTTCCCAGCACTACACATAGACGCAAAAATACACATGGCCTGCCAATATGTCGTCGAAAAAAATCGTCGACTCTCGCGCAAAGTCCAAGAGCCCTGCGTCGTCGCGGAGATGAAAAGGGGAGCAGGTGGTACAGTGCAGAAAGCACCGAGACAGAGAAGGAGAGAGGCTAGCGAATGTTCACCAGGTATACACCGATGCGAGAGATACGGAGAGGTGTGCGGCTGATTGGCCCGCTACGCTCGACGGTGCTCCGTCCTACTGTTACGGCGTGCACACAGTCAGCGTGCAAAAGACGAGCGGTGATCCGCGAGAGAGCCGAGAGAAAGAAACATGCCAGCAACGCGAGAGGGAGAGACCCAGAAAATAAAGACAAACGAGAGATAATATGGCAGAGAAAGAGAGAGAACGAGTCCTCGCTCCTCGCTTAGAGCTCGGCTTCGCGCGGCGAGCTCAAGGCGCGCGTTCTCGGCTACACTCTCGCTCGCTCTCGGTATAGTTCGCGAGCGCGGTAATACCCGCGTTGGCCTCTTCGCGTTTCCTCTCGCTCTCCCCATACTTCGTTCCCGATCCGTCCGTCTCGCTCGAACCTTCGTCATTCCCGGCATCTTGGTCGCTCGCCGTCGTCATCGTCTCTTGGGTTCTCCAACGCGCTCATTTCGCTCTCCCTTCAACCTACGCACGAGGCCGCACCGGCACCGGCTCATAGTCTCTCTTTTGCCGCGCTAGCGAGCCAGCTAGAGAGCTCTCTGCCAGGCTTCGGCAGCAGCACCGGCAGCCACAGCTACACACAACTCGGCTCTGCTCTCGAAGGAGCGAGAAGCTCGCCGCCAGAGTATTTCCGTTCAGCGTCGCGCATACGACTCTAGTTATATTGTGGCGTTAACATTGCGCGTCTCGCGCGCATTAACCGGGCTTAGACGAGCATCGAGAACTGCGGGAATAAATATGCCCGTGGAGAATCGAAAAGACCAACGACTCCTGACGCAATAGCTTCGCAACGCTCGTTCGCCGATAGCAGTTCTTTCGTCGATACGCCTACCCTTCGAAAACGATCATTATAGATGCACAGTAGTTCGTTGCCGTTCGTGCGTCCCCGTATAGTGCGTGTCCAGTGCCAGGCTCGCGTGCCAAGCTCCCCCGGTTTGCAGCACATCCTACCATCGCGAACTACGATTCCCCACCTGCACGGTGTTCCTCGGTGTATTATAGGTTTTCGAGGAAACTGCATTACGCGAAGGCAGCCGAAGAACCGCGGGAACTTTGACGCCGGTGCCATCGACTGTACCGGACGGCGGCTCTATCGATCCCCCGGCGAGGCGCGAAGGACTAGGAGTCCCGTACGATTTTCCGCGCCCAAAGTTCGTCGTCGAAGTCGCAGTTGGTCCGGGCTAGCAGGTGGCGGGAGATTGGATATCGAGGATTTCGTTCGGCGATCGAACGCCGCGAAACTCCGCTCGCGTGTTCGACCGTACACAACGCCGTACCTGCCGTGCACACGGAACTCTCACCGGGCTCGCGTTATAAGTTGGAAGGGTTAAACCGCGTGCTGAGCACACACGAGCTTACCGCAGAACCCGCATCGATCGCGAAACAGTGTTATAGAGAACGCGAGTCCGACAGCAGTACCGATCTAAGGTCCGCGCTGGCAACGCGCTTCGCCTGCTTATCGGTGTCCTCGCGCGTTCGTTCACTCCCGCTGGAACTCACACGCACACACACACCGACGAACATCTCTCGCCGGGCGAGGGCTCAGCTGGAAATTATTGCCGGGACGGCAGGATGGACCACATGGTACCAAGTGCTCCGCCAGCATCGCGTTACACCATTATAGTGCCTCGGCCCTAACGACTCCCGGAACTTCTTCCGCAGCACCGGGAAGCTTAAAAACAAACAGGAAGCTCTCGCAAGTTCTCGGAAAAGTTTCGACTTTATGGTCGAATAGTGTTTTTGCTATCCCGAACGGCGAACCGTCGAATCTACTTTTTTTTTAAACGAAGCTCCCTCGTGTCTAGGATATTCTTTTGTCATTTGGACAATGTTCCACTCCGACGTCGGTTCGGAGAGGATAAAGATTGACCGCGCAATTCGTGACCAATGTGCCTTCTGCGGGGAGGGAAACGAAAAGACAAAATCACTTCGATCGTCGCTGGAGAGTGTGAAGAGAATTTACGTTGGTTGTTTCAGCGTCTGAAAGGCCTCGAGGCATGGACTAGCCTTTCGCTGAGGCTCTTCGAGGTCTGTTGCAAAGGGCAAGAGCGTCTAGCGGGCTTTGTGAGCTTCGAAGGGATCATCAAACTATTCCGCATCGAGCCGACGTTGAAACGCGAAGCCCGACGCGGTCCAACCGACGTCGTCGTCGTCGTCGGTCCAACAGAGCGACCTCTGCGCCGCCATTACAGCCGCAAGGTGAGTCACTTTTACGACTTTATATATATACCGCATATACATACGTGTATCGACTGCTATTGCTGTGTACCGGGCCCGGTCCACAGCCGGAGCTCTCGAGCGCGCCTTCCTTTTTCCACTCGAGCCGTTTCCACTCGAAGATCACGCGCGATTTCTCGCTTTGCTCTCCCGCGCTACCAACGCGAGACTCCATCGCGACCGGCGCAACGCCATTCGGGCGTGACTTTGTCTCACGCGTCGGAGCGAGAGGTTTTTTCCTCTCTTTTTGTTACCTTCCGAATGTAAAATAATTCATCGTAACGCGAGACACGAGAAAAGTCGACGGAAGGAAAAAGTGTCTCGGATGCTGGGACAGGATAAGGCGGCGACGGTGTCGCTGTTCTATCGGTCGTTCAAGGTTTGTCCCTCGGGGGGGAATGCGGTCGACGGCTGCATGATAAATTATCGGCCCCTTTTCAGAACCGCGAACAATCGCTCGAGGATACACAGTGATAGGGTAGAGCGGGGCAAAATGGGGCGACGGGGCAAAACGGGGTTTTTGGGCAAAACGTCATTTTCCAATAATTTTTGGATGCCCGAATTCGCCCTATCGGATACATCAGGCTTTTCTGCCCAGTTTTGCCACCTTGTCCGATCCAAAAATGTTTGGAAAATTTTGTTTTGCCCAGAAACCCCGTTTTGCCCCGTTGCCCCATTTTGCCCCGCTCTCCCCTACTTATGTATTCGCAATGTGCAACATCGTTGCTTTGAATTTCGACGTTGAGGCCTTTGCGCTGGGTAATTTATGATTTACGCGTTATAAATTAAGTCGACGATTGGCCGATCGGGAATTCGGGACCGGATCGGATCTTCGTTAGGGCCGCGCTCGGAGGATTCGCGGCGCGTAGGAGCCGCGGGATGAGACCGAGGTCTCTCATTAGCCGGGCCCAGCGACGGAGACGGATAGAGAGCGGAAGGAGACGAAAGAGGAAAGAACGACGGAGAGCGGATTGTGCCAGGGGACGGAAGAAACGGGAAAGGGATGGCGGACGCGTGTGTAGAGCCAACTATCAACGCGAGCAGTTCGTTTGGTCCCCGGTTTTTACGATCCTCCACCTATATAGAGTCAGCCGTGGCGGCGGCTGCGACCACAGCAGCTACTCGCGCACGCCCGTTCAGCATTATTTTGTTCATGGACGCCCGGAGAACGAACACCCCGTGGCCTTTAGCGTTCGTTTCTCTCCTCTCCCATTATTTCGTTCGTCCGTAACCGCCGCTGAAGCGAGGGAGGCCGTGAGGATTCGGTTATTTTTCAGCTGCCGAGCGAGGGACTCGGGGTGATACATAAAGTTTATAAAATAACGCTGCTATCTAAATTATATCCCCAACATTTCGCCCTTGTACCGCGGAGATATATGCATGCGGCGAGCGGACCACCATTTTGGTTCACGATATTCTCGTCCGACCGCAAATAGCCTTGCGGCCGCGGAGAGGGATAAGGAGACGCGCGAGGGCGAGAATCGACGGACTGAATAAAATTCAGAATTTATGGAAACTCGCGTTCAAAAGGAGGGGAAGGGCCGTTTTTTTATTCTTCCTTTTTCGATACTTGCGTTCGCGACGCTCGGAGAGAATCGCCATGGGTAATCGCCCGAGCCGGAATGGATGTCCGGGGACGACGTAACAAACGCTCGGCGGGCGGTGGGGAAAACGCTTGACGGTGAATTTGAATACAAAAAAGCGCAAAGGGCGGTCGTCGGAAAGAACACACCGAGGTGGTCGGATAACCAGGCGCGCGTGGGCGATTACGGCCAGCGCTAGGTGCGTTCCCGCGGAGCTTTTCTTTCCTTACGATTCTGCATCAAACTCTGTTATCCTATCGTGCGTGAAACCGGGGAAAAATGTCGTGGCGTAGGATGAAGGTTCTCGCGTAAAAAAATAAATTTTATCCTCGCGTCTTGTACGGAGCGAGAATATGGCTCGAAGATTAAATTTCGTACTACGAATTTACGTAACAAGTTCTATCACAATTCATGCAGTGGAATGTCTTTTGCGACTATAATCGGCCGATCTTTCTTTTTTAATACACAATTTTCCCATTTTTTCGAATGTTACTTGATTCTCGACTGTAAACTTTTATGACCCTTTAATAATGGCATTCGATCGGGCGTCACATTTGCGAGCTTTGATGAGTAAAATTCTATGTCTCGCATGTGTGAGAAGGTGCATCCACATACGCATCACTAAAATTGGTGGGTATTAAAATTGACGCGGTAACGAGGGACTCGCAGGTGCATTACAATTTTTTCTATATATTTAAAAAAAATGGTTCCCTGGAATTTAATTCACCTTGCGAATTAATTGGGTCGGATCTTCGAATATCACATTGACAAAATTGAGTGTACGGTATAAAAAAAATGTCGAATCTCCAGGGAGTGAACTGGCACGCAGCAAGATGAGAAAGAAAGAGCCGAGAGAGAATGTAACGGAGAAAATCGGGAGTTCGAAGCAGCATGGCTGCCGTCGGACGATGGCGCACGTATTTACCCCTCCGCGGGTTCCTCCCGGGTTCAGCTTTTGCCTCCCGTCTTTCCCCGTCGGGCCTTTGGACTCTCTCGCGACGTGCCCGAGACTCTCGATTCGGCTCGACTCGTTTCGACCCTCTTTCCACTTCGCCTTGTAAAACGGAGGAACGGAGGAGCCTGTGTCGCAGGCCCGGCCCAAACTGGTCGACGACGAGCTCGCGAGCAGAGCCTGAGAGCGAGTTTAGCCCCGACGGCGTGTTTCCGATAAACGACAGACGCCATCTTACTCCTCGCATCCTCTTTACTGTCATTTTTTTTCCTCACTTTCCCAATCTCATTTCTTCGTAATCTTAAGGGTGCGTACATTACACCAGTGCCGCTTATCTCGACGATAAATCTTCCAATTTTGCTAGATAAAAACCCCGTACGAAGTCTCCGGTTCGCCAATAGGATATAAAATTCATGAGTTAAATCAACGTTTCAAGTCTCTTCCACTCGGACCTTAAAAAAAATCCTCAATGTTCTTTCCCCAGGGGAACGAATGGTTGTACATTACTCTTTAAGAAAATATAAAAAATACCCCCTTGGCCACTCGAGCCCCAGCGAGTGAAAATAATCCTCTCGAAAGTGAGCAGAACGTCTTGGCTTCTCTCGTCTCCTCTCCGTCCGCCAACGCGGGGCCAAGAGGCGAAGTCGATAAGACGTCGAGAGGAGAGGCCGAGAGAGCTGCGGGTCGTCTCTCAGGACGATCTCTCCCTCCGAACATATAATATGTACGATCCGAGAGGCCAGACAACCTCACCCGGAGTGCATACGATGCATCGCATCGCTCCCCCTCGCTTCTTCGTGATGCACGTTCGAGACGCGCGTTGCATGCGTTAGCTTCGGCCCGGAGAGCCACCAGGAGAAAAAGGTCCCTACGGCGAGAACGGGGGAGAGACCGGGAGAGATCCCGGTGCGTAAGTTAAACCCGATACGAGAAAGCAGCGGGGACGAAGCGGTGTGCAAGAGGCCAGACGGTGCACACGCGCGAGAGGCAGAAATACGTGGCTCGAGAGAGGAACCTAGCTCTCGGCTCGTGCATGTTCTCCTCCGCATAGGTATAAGTTGCAGTACAATCCGTGTCGCTCCTCCGCGTGTGTAAACGCGGCTCCGCGAGCCGTAGGAGCGAGCGGCGCTGCGCGGCTCGCCACGTACACACGCACACCGGGCCGGCAACCGGATCGGCCATTTTGAATTCCTCCGGAGCCAGAAGGTTTCGCGTCGCGGCGGCGGACTGCGTTACCGAAGAGAACGGATCACGCCGAGGCACCGCCCGCAGCGGCTTCTCGTAGTTTTATTTTCTCAATGTCAAAAATCCGAAAGCGGCCCCTGCGAGCAGAGCAATATTGTCGATAGTTGATGTTGCAGTCATACGGCGGGAGCGAAGCCGCTCTCGCTGGCACTCCTGCGGATCGGGACGCGGGGAGATGAAACTCTCGCGTGATTTTGTCGGGGGTTTTACGTTTCCCGTACTATCGCCGGCCTCGGACGAACGGAGGGTGAAGGGTTGGGTGCACGCTCGTTGTCAGTGGACAATGTAGCGGAGAACGGGCGATCGGCTTCATGAACGGCGACGAGGATTTATTTTTTTTTTTTAAGGGGCGTCCTGCTTTACAAGACTGCAAAAAGCGTTTTTTCAAGAATTTTTTTAGGAGGGAAAAAAACAAGTGGGCCTGGTGAATTTACAGGTATGTTTTAATGTATATTTGAACTGTACGAAAAAAATGTTTTTAACACAAAACAAGAAATTACTACCGTTATTCGCCGATTTACCGCACTGCAGTTTTCAATTGGCGTGAAAGAGCAGCTCGTAATTCTTGACTGAAATACAAAAATCAAATATATTTTCAATTGTTACATATTTTTCTGCCATGCGAACCGGGGAAAAGCAAAAAAAAAAAAAGAAACAGAAGATCATAATTTTATTTAGGTTTGAAGAAAAAGTGTGTTTGTGAGAAAGAAAAAACACCTTTAACGTACTGAAAAAAATATTTAAATAGACTTTTTTAACAAGGCTTTAGGTTCACATAGACGAGAATTTTAGTACTGAAAAAATGAGCTTTGTTTTAAGTCGGTAAGTCGTTTAGTTTTTTCGTTATCACTCCCGCCAATTTAGAAAAATAATAACCAGTAACTATGCAGTATTTTTTAGTTTTGCGTTAAAACAATTTTTTTCGTACAGTTCAAATATACATTAAAACATGCCCATAAATACACTGAGCTCACTTGTTTTTTCCCTCCTAAAAAACGTCCTGAAAAAACGCTTTTTTAAGCCGTGTAAAGCGGGACCCCCATTTGGTCCGTTTTGCCCCGCTCACCCTTGTACTGGGCTCGACCGGAGAGCGTTGAGCAGCATCGACGCCGTGTCGAATTTTCTCTGTGTGTTCCTGAATCTATGAATATTATTAGGCAAATATTTAAGAGAGTCGGGCTTGGCTGCGGACGGCTGATATTATCTAGCGTATGAAATAACTGGTATTAGGTACAGCGAGGCATTTAGTACCGCGCCATGGTATATCCTGGGCGAGTATAACGATATATGAAGAACGCTTCGATCCGGTCGAAGCCGAGATACTCGCGTAGAGCCGATGCGGTATAAAAGGCCTCTCGATAATTGGACTCGAGATAAATGCAGCGAGCGATGCAGTCGCTTTCCCGACGTATGCACTCGCATGCATTCCCTCGTGCAAAACGGCTGCGGCACGTCGGTCCCAACGATCGGCCGATCTCCGGCGTTTACAGCCGATACGCTGCGCAGGATTACCCCGCCTTTCATAACAGTTGTGTGTGTGTATGTGTGTGTATAGCGCAGGAAAGCCGGAATCGAGCATCCGCAGGATTTCCGAGCTATAGCCGGGGTCATTAGTTTTCTTCAAGGCTTTTTTTTTCAAGTAATTTTTTTTTTTGCTATGTCGGTTTGCGCATCCTTCGTCGCTTCAGAAAAGCAACAAGGGTTGTAACGACTGTTGAACTAGCTTGGGCCCTTTGAAGACCTTCGATTTGCTCAGGGTTTATTGCCTGGGACTCGAAGAATCGTTATTGGAGCAAAAAAATTTGGGTCTGCCTTCCGCTGGTCAATGCTGTGCCCCGAGGCTGCCGGTCCACGTGCTGCGTACCGATCGCAGAATTGCGTGCTACGTCGTCAACCTTCCAGTCATACTTTGCTCGACACCCGTTCTACGCGCTCCCTTCGACGAATAAGCTCGAAACGCACTTTGTCTTCGTTGACCTCGGGTTCGTTTACGCTTCTCAGCGACGACTTGCCGGTCCGCCCCACGAAAGAGTTAATTAAAGTTTATGAAACTTTTTCGTTGGGAGAATACGTGGAGATGAGTTCAGTGTCCTCGCGACGACTCGCCACTTGATCACTCGAATAGTCGTGCTACAAAGTCGACGAGAGGCCGGGTATCATATACGGCGATTAGAGTTGACATGTCTAGATTTAACGAACAGATTTAACGTCTGCGGCATGATAGTTTAAAAGTCTACGGGGAGAATGAAAAAATAAAGAAAGAAACAAAATAACTTAGCGGTAGGTATGACTCGTTTGGCGCTCGAGCAGGTACCTGCTATCGCTGCAACAGCGGAGCCCGTTGCTCCGCAGTAACTAATTACCGTACCGTCGTTTATGGGGTTTCATGCTGAGCTCATCGAACGTTACATGCCCCAGGCAGCAGTACCAGCTTCCCCGCTCGCGTCTCGTATACACATCCGTATGCATGAGCATGCACCGACAACCCAGTTGCGTTTCATACTTGCTGTTATTATTATTATCATTATTATTATCATTATTATTATCATTATTATTATCATTATTATTATCATTATTATTATTATTATTATTATCATTATTATTATTATCATTATTATTATTATCATTATTATTATTATCATTATTATTATTATCATTATTATTTTTATCATTATTATTATTATTACTATTGTTATTATTATTATGTATATCTGCGAGTGAAACCGGATTTCTCGTGGTTGCCCATTGGTCCGATCGTTATGCGTGCCAGGGGTAGCTGACTTTGCCGTTCATGGTAGTATTGCCCGAGCTAAGGAAGTGCAGTTATCGGAACAGTAAAGCTTGCTCGCGAGTGAATGATAAGAACCGACAAGCGGTAACGTGAAATATTCGATGAAGGCGCAATAAATTCCGACGGAATTTGAATAAGTAGCTGGATTTACTGACAATGTATTACTTGCATGTATTACTTACTTGCAATGAGTATTTGCATTTAAAATCGTATACAGTGTATACAGTAGTGATTAGATATCGCGTATTGCCAATGAACCATCAAGCCAATGAACTATGAAGTCTTTCCACCCAAGTTTTTCATGAGTATTGCGAGGATTAAATTTGTTCTTTCGGTTGTTATTATTATTATCAATATTGTTTATTTATTTATTAATTCAATCGATTCAATCGCGGATAATTATATGCGGCGGGAATTCGGCCAGTCAGTTATTTGTTGAGTTGATTGAACGCGAAATTAATCTTTTTCTTTTCTTGGAAATTGGAAACCCCAAGAAACAAGTCTCATCCGCTCGAGCGATCCGCGTCTTCGACAATGTTTAGCTAATGCAATCTCAACTCTCGGGAGAGACCCGCACCCTTTGTTTATGTCAGAGGCGCCTGAAATTTATGACGGCATTCTATTTTTTTTTCTTTTTCCTCATCGCCTACTTCGCAGTCCCTTCTTCGCTTGTTCTCCGTTACATCCTCGCGCTCGATCCCGCCGGGCTCCTCGGAGCGAGGAGATAACTTTTCATCATCTTCCGTAGTCGCCCTCTTATTTATACAACCCTTCCATATAGCTCGGAGACACACCGTCGCAAGACTCGTTTCATCCCTCGGTTCTCGGACTTTATACGTTTCCATAATACATACATATAAGCTCGGGAAACGAGAGGAAACTACGCTTTTCTGGCGGTGTTATATATGCGGTGTAAGATACATATGTAAACCCCGGTCGCTCTTTTCTCGCCTCCGGAGATCCTTGTACCGACCGACGGTCTTTTTCCAGAGTTCTTCATCGCCCTTCAAGCAGGCCGAACGGCACGGCCTCCGGTTTTAGCTGTTCGGTCACAGATGGTGCGACGCTCGAACTGCCTTCGAACACTTGCCGAGAGGCTACTCCCGCCTCGATGCTACGCCTAGACGCTTCCATAGTAAAACTCTTTCCAATTTGCCGAATTTCGTACACCTGAATTAAAAAAATAATAATTAAAATAGAGATTATTTTTGCAATTAAAAAATTACAATATCATCGTCACAATTTTTGACTATATGTTAACTACATTGTAAAAATAAATTGTTAATGTAATGTACTGGTACTTGATATTTACTTACGGTACTTACATTATTTGAACGTTGATGTAGTTTCTTGTAAAATAAAAATACCAGGTATTAAAATTACAAATCTTTTGCCTAAAATTTACAAAAAAGTTCATTAAGAATAGAAATTTTACTGTAAATTTTACTGAAATTTCAGAAACAGTATGTGTAAAATAACTTTTGATATCGTTAATTAATTTTCAAACAAATTGTTTTTACAGTGTACTTACAATGCTTTAATGATTTAAAAACGAGATAACAAATTAACGATATAGGCCTCGTTCTGCTTCGATCAGGATATTGAAAAAAAATCGAAGTGGACTATAAATTACCGACATCAATGTTAAGAATGTAGTAATTCTTTGCGAACATAACTCACGAATCCATCGCCCATACATTTTACCCAACCCCGCAAGTTCACCGCTCACGCGACCGGCAGTTCAATTTACTTTCTCAAAGAGATTTCATCAACTCGCCCTCTCTCCCTCTCGCGTGCTTTCGCCATCAATTTTTTTTTCTCTCTTCCATTACCGCGTCAACCCCCTGGCGTTCGAAGAAAAAAAATGCAAACTCTCCCGCGTGCTTTCCGGTCATTATTTAATGCGCCACGCAGACCCTCCGGATCCGTGAGCACGATACGAGAGCAAAAGCCTTCGCTCCCGCCCATACAAAAACTTACCGTAAAGAACGGCGGAAAACTTGAGCTCGGCGAGCCAAACAGACGGATAAAAAAGCAGAGGCTCCACCCCGACCATCGTTGGCCTTTTCCCGTCCCTCATACCGCCGCGCTCGACCCCTCGGAGCGACCCCGAATGGTCTTCGCCAGCTCCGGAATAGTCCACATATATACCCTCGGCAAATCCTCCCTCGAGCTTTTCGGACTGCGCTACGTGCTCGACATACCACTCCCGACTCGTTGGCTGTTTACCAAAAAATATTTCTCATTCCTCCTCCTCCTACTTCGCCCAATGGCACTCTCTCGGCTCGACGAAGCTTTTCCTTTTACTCCGCACAGCTTCGATGTTTTTCTTTCATTTTTTTTTATTCGTCTCCCGTCTTTCTTCCGCGACCCTCGGCATTTTCTTATCTCAGATTGCAGACTCGGTATTACGAGTGTTCTTTGTATTAGGAAAGAAATATATTTTCTGGATGAAATATGTATGGGCTCGGGCGGCGTTACGTCTTCAGTTTCGAGAAAAAGGCACCGAGAATTTTCGTCGGAGACGAAGTATTGAATCGCATGTCGAGTTTATATTGCGTCATTGGACACTGTTGCTTTTTTTCTTTTTTTTTACTCGTTATATGTATTTTTTTTGTGGGAATGGGAATGGAATAGTGGGAATACTCTTAGTGTTATTTTTGAAAATACTGAACGAACTGATAAGTAAAAAATTATTAATAATTATGAGAAAAAAAATTGGCGCTCAACAAGGATATCAAATCCATAAATCAATGCATAATCGAATTTAAAATCCACCCTAGGCTGAACGATGTTTTAAAATTTTCTGGACTTAAATACTCTATAGTTAAAGGTGAAGAATTAAATGGAGGGAATATTACACTTGTCAGTACTCAGTCTACTCTAGTGCCATTTTTGAAAATACTGAATGAACAGATAAGTAAGAAATTATTAAACGTTATGAGGAAAAAAAATTGGCGCTCAATTCGTACATGTAATGAAAATGTATAGGAAAGCATATCAATCCATAAATTAAAGGTGCACAATCGAGTTTAAAATCCACCCTAGTCTGCGTTATCTTTTTTTAACGTCTATACTTAAATGCTATTTAGTTAGAAGCCGCGCCGCATCCATCACCAAATAATTTTTTTCCCATAACTCTTCGGCTTATCCGCTTCGCCTGCATCTCCGAGGTCGACGAGGATGCAGAGAGGCTGCGGCTGTCGAGGGACGACCAGGCCCACCATCAGCGCACGGCTCTCCGTGTGTACCTTAACGTCGAACGCGTGCAACAAGTGTGAAAGAACGTTATTGCGCTATTTCACGACTATTTCGCTCGTAGAGTGCGACGTAAAAAGTTAATCGACCCGGCGCGCAACCGGCCGACCGTCAGTTTTGTCGACCCTCCTTTTTTTCACGTGTCTCTCACCCGTTTCACTATACACACCCCACGCACAGTAGTGCGCCCCGTTATATAGAATCTCTCGAGTTCTCTCGCAGTGAAATCGGAACCATGTTATTCAGTTACATCCCGAAACGCTCGTAACGCCCTCATAATTTTATCATCGGCAGCATTTTCCCGAATCCTGTGAGAAAAAAAATAACAGTAAAATATTGTAAACAACTTGGCAAATATTACTTCCCATATGGGTAAGGATTGCACTTCGTTCCACTAGAAATCAAATCGCTACTGTTGAAGGGAGAACATTTTATTATCAATTGCAACTTTCACTAATATCGCCATAGGATTTTTTTCGTATTATCCTGATAAAGATTTTTTCCGCTGTTCGGCAAAGAACTCGAATTGGAGCTCAAGAATTGTCGAGGTCTCGTCTGTAGGCGTTTCGTCTAGCCTGTTACTCTCCAGGATGTTTATGCCAGAAACGAGGACCAACTCGTTGGCCCAGGCTATATTGCACACTTCACTCAAGGGTTGTTCGTACCAGCGACGATTCTGGCGGCTCAACCAGTAACTGCGTAGATGTAGATGGAACTGCTCTGCAGGGTCATTCGAGTGCGGACCGTTCGACTTCTCTCGAAATCGTCGAGTCGAGTGAGTCATAACGCGAGGACTATCGGAGGAGCGAGGGGAAGGCGGGAGAGTCTGATGGGATGCTGTGAATATACGATGCTGCTCGGAGAGTACGAAGGGTGATGGAAACAAGGGACTCTGTGTTATGTCCACATGGAATTTCGCTGACGAGTTTTCACGCCCTCGCTCTGGTTCTCCTCTCCGCTGGACCTTTGACCGAGCTCGGAGATGCAAAACTACGGCGACTCGCTGAGTCTCTGGGGTTCACCGCGCGGAACAGAGATTCAGCAAACGCATGGAGAAGCGTCGGCCAACTTTTGCAGCGACAACGAGCGCGCTTCGACCGACTGTAGGACCAGCATGTAGATGTACAGTAGAACCTCGATTAAGCGGGATGATCGGGACCGAAGAGTCCCCGGATCGAAATCCCGGTTAATCCGAACTAGACAGCGAAAGTGTATAAGTCAATAATGGCTAATGATACAATTTTATTTTTACTAGTTACAATGACATTTCGTACAACTTGCACTTCATTGTTAAATTATGTGAACTAGAATGTAAAGCTTCCATTTTTTTTTTCATTAACAGTACGTAATCTAGTCTTTTTTTTAAGCACTCACACCCAGAAAAAAAATTTATTTGACGGCCACCGTTTACTAAGATTAAGTAAAATATTTATTTGATTTAAATAAATATTGATTTAAATTAAGTAAATAGTTACTTAAATGAAATAAATATTTATTTAAATCAAATAAATATTTTACTTAATCTTAATAAACGGTGGCCGTCAAGTACATTTTTTTTCTGGGTGCAGTGACTTTGGTTTGCTCCGCGCATAAAAAAAACCTCGGAAGACGCACGGTTAATCCGATTCCAGTTAATCGTGGTTCTACTGTACGGGCATCGGTGCGATTTCGCGCCGCGTTGAACACGCATAGCCCTATCGCGAGTAACACAAGTCCCTCTTTATGCAAATAGTGTCCACGGTCGAGTTAACGAGATCATAGCGCGCGCGGGTGTAGGCCAGGCTTGTTTCGCAGGCAACTGCGAGCGAAAAGAATCGGACGTTGTGGTGAGATAGCAGATTCTTCTGCGTTTTTATTATTTATTTTCTTTCAACATAAATCGTTTTGTCGGGCCCCGTTGAGAGAATTGCAGACGCTGAGATCTGCGGGAAATAGAAGGAGGACGGTGAAGGCGGATCTCATCGCGAATACGAGGCGAGGAGCTTCGCTCCGCGAAGGGTGCAGGAGCCGAGAGCCTGCGGGGTCCGGGAGACACGGAGGGACGACGGGATAACGGGAGCTGGAACTCATTAAGTTAAATTGTCTCTCAGGATGAGCTCCCTTAATTACTCGGGCTCTCTCGCTCTCGCCGTCTCCGAACGACGGTCCTCCGTATACGTATACCTAACGTCGCCTCGACCTTCTTCTTACGCTACCTCTATCTCTGTGCCCCCCCCTCCCCCCTCCCCCATTGGCGTATATTTCTACGCTTTCCGGATCTCGTCTCGTCACAGCTTTCCGTCTATATCTGCAACTTGACTAATCTACATTTTGCAGATGAAACACCTTTCCTCTTGCGCTATGTCCTCTCAGCGTGCGCATTGGGTAAAATTTCTTCCATGCATTTAATATTGTAAAGTATTAATTCTGATGTACCGTTTTCTACTTTTAAAAATTTACTCACTTCTTGAATAATTTATGTTACCCCAACTCATAATCTTTCTCCTCGCAACCCTGACAAATTTAATCCGTAATGGTATCGTTTTGGTGTTTTTAATTATTCACGGAATACTAGTCAAACAAGCGCTAAATTTTTGCAATTGTTTATCCTAAACATTGTGCATTTATTGACAGTAAGGGAAGTCGATTTGTATTACTGCATGGGTGTTCAATCAAGCAAACTATTGATAAAGATGTTTTTGCAAATACATAAGCTGACAAATGCACATTTTCTTTTGGATAAACAGTTCTAAAAATGCACTCACTTGACGAGTGCGCCACGCAGTAGCTACCTTAATTTTTAAAAAATGCTTGCATCCTCCACTACAATATTTCGTAGAAGGTTTTAGCAATTTCTCCTGCAAGATCTCGTGCGCCGACGAGCAATCCCACTCAATTTCCCGGAGCGCCCGTCGACGAGGCGGAAGCTGAATAATACGTTTAGATACGTGTGTCCCCGGAATGGAGGCGAGGTACGGCGTATATAGTCGGGGCGATGAGAGCAGCAGCGCGAATGGGGAAAGGGAAAGGCAGCGAGGGTAGGAAGGCTATGGCCAGGGGTGTGGCGAAGGGTGAGCTTGCCGGTACGGCGGGCGAAGCAGGACGAGGAGGGCGAAGGACGTCCTCTGAATATGCTAATACCTCCAACGCGGGGTAATGAGTTCCTCGGGCTCAGCGCGCACTATCTGCCTCCAGCTTGATCCGACCGTCGGACTGCTATGCATACATATTCGCAGCTATAAACACGACCTGGGATCACTGTATACAACATGGGCGACGATGCAGGTCGCCCACTCTACCTCTATCTCTCCCAGCATCCCTCGCGGGACTTCCCACTCTGGAGCCCCATCGAATCCTACCGATAGCGTGTTTAGTGCTGGATTTCATCCCTCGAACAATCTCGCTTACTTCGCCGTCAAATCATTAACGTCACGCACAATTAAAAACTTCGAGTCGAGATTTAATTTAGATGGAAAAGTAATGCAACGTACCGACGGGCGGAAGTTGCGTTATTAAAAAAAGTAAGTTATTCTACTGATAAACATTGAAAATCCGGATATTTTACCTCTGGGTCAATTTTTCTCGAAGCTACTTGAAGTAATTACTAGGCCTTATATAATTTTTTATACGCTTGGACATATTGCAATTTAATTGTGTTTAATTAAGTAATGTCTCAACGTCTTTCAGCGCCGCCTTGATGAATAAATATTCGAGCTTCCAGCCTTCGCTCGCTGGTACAGAAATTCATTTTATTAACGAAATTGAATTATTCTCATAGACGACGATAACTGTAGGGGAGAGCGCGGTAAAATGGCACGGCGGGACAAAACGGAATAATGAGACAAAACGCAATTTTCCCAGAACTTTTGGATGGTGCCGATGGTCGCCCGTGGGGCAAAACGGAATTGAAAATCCGGATGTACCGTTGGCACTAAATGGTCCATCCAAAAATTCCCAGAAAATTGAGTTTTGCTCTCCCTGTCCTGTTTTACCCCACTGTCCCATTTTGCCCCTATCTCCCCTGCTCCACACTCCGCAGTCACAAAGAGTTGGCCTTGCTCGTACAAAATCGTTAAAAAAATCGTAGTTTCGGAATTAAGACAAATAAAGCTCGAAACGTTTATCCAGGAGGTCGTCGGTTAATCCAGGAACGTGACGTGGCCTCCACCGGTGTGCATCCCCGTCGTCGGGGTCTCTCGTAATTTCCGTCGAGGCTCCCGGCGGCCTCCGCTGTCCCTCCGACACCGCGTAGCAGATCCTCCGTCCACCCTCTCCCCCTCCCCGCTCACCCGCGTCGTCCATCACATTTTCAATTTCCACCACGTTTCCCGTTTCCTGCCGCTGGCTCTGCGACTTCCTCCGGCCGGTGGGCGAGCAGGCTCCCCGACACACCGATCGCTCTTTCCCCGTTGCTAGGAACGTGCTCGCCAGGTTCAATCAACCCTGATCCTCCGTATACAGTGAGGGATTTCATACAGAGCGATGGATATCGCTCCTCCCCGCCCGGCTCAATCGTGCAGACGGAGCGCCGCCTCACCCTATCGTCCGCGGATCTGAAATTGAAATTACACTTTTTTTCTGGTATTTCATCACCCCCGAGAGCCCTCGGGATCGTCCACGATAGCAACGAAAAATCGTCCGGTTGTTCGGACCGTCTGGATTTTTGACGCGTGTATGACGAACGATTAAATGCGCGTCTGAACGAAACGGCAACAGCCAACGAGAGGAAGAAGATTGAGAGTGACGAAAAAAAGTAAAAAGAAAACGAACGAAACAAAACTAGACCAGGCGATTTTATGGGCCATCAAATTACGCCGCCACCCCATAAAATGCTTAAGCGGCGGGCTTTCGTGCAAGACTCTCTCGCTTACCGCACTCTGTCTCCGGCTGATGTCCATTTGCTGCTGCTGGAGGCTGACGCTTCTCCCGTGGCCGGAGAGCTCGTCCTGTGTGTTGGCTGACAGACCCGCACCTGTCCTCGCGGCACGAAGCTCCCGCGCGGTCTTCTCCAAGGATGATCTTGGCTGCGAAAAAAAAAGAAAAAAAAATGGGCAAATAAAATTCAAATTAATGTCGAGAGACTCGCCGGCTCTTGACATTGTCTTTCAGGTGGATCTTTCGCGTTAGACACGGCGGCCTGTAATTGTAAATTGTCGAGAGCGAGGGAATCAGCAATAATAGCTAAATACCGTTTGAGCTGTGCAAAGTGTGGAAGGAAACGACTGTGCGAGAGAGTGTGAGAGAGCAATCGGTGCCAGAGCTCGCGAGCTCGTCGTTAATATTGCGCGACGAGAATAAACGTCGGTCATAATTCAATATTATAATTAAACCCTCGTAACCATCCGGCTTTATTGTGCCAATTAATATGCGTCGTTAAAGTAATTGCTGGCGCGAGCTGTTTGCATCTCTGTCCTGTCGCGTTGTTGACTTGCTCGCACCTCTGTACTGTTGTAAACCTATTATAGGCCACGGTACTCTCTTGCTTGTCGGTGTCGATGTTTCCGTCGTGCGGTCGGATCGCGACTGGGCTACGTTGACGGAGATCCGGGTGACACGCGACTGGCGAAATCGCTACCGAGCACTTGCACCTCGTATATCAATGCCGCGCTCGAGGGAATGTTTATACCGAACACACGGAACATCGTTCATTCAGTGGAACACATTTTTTTCAAGCTCATTTCCTCGCTATTGATCACCTGTTGGCAATGCAGTTAGTGGTTAGTTCAACGATCACTTTCCGATTTGCTGTGTGGACGCATCGCAATATTAAACATTAGCCAATATCTTTTCGTGAATTGGCAACGATCGACAATATATTTTAACAAACGACTGAGCTACCGAAAATTAAAAACTGAAAACTACGGTCTTATTTTGTAAAAAAAATCCATGATCCGAAATTTATTGAGATAATTGAAAACATCGCTTGAAGCTGGAAGCTACTCGTGAGAAACTTCAGTCGCGTCGGACACCGATAAAATACGGTTGAATACGATTGGTTAGTTCAACTATTTTTTGGATGATTTCACTAAAATATTTTTGAGGCAAAATATTTTGTTCGGTCAGCAAAATATTTATTTGAACGTCCCTGCCCGAATCTTCCGTTGATTCGACTGTATTTTTTATCAGTGAAGAGGGAAAAAATTCATCAGTTTTTTTGAATTCGTGTTTCGCGCAAAAAATACATCACATTACGTGGCCCAACATTTTTGTTCAATTCTTGAATTTTGCCAAAAAAATGACAAAACAACCTCTTCATCATTGACAAAACATGGTGGGAACAAAAACCTGCTGCGAAGGAATTTCAGCGGTCAATTATCGGTGCGCCTATTATTAGTATCCACTATGCAGTCCTCGCGTAAATTGAAGATGAAGATAGCAGTTCCCTTCGCGACTGCCGCGGCCTTTGATTCATAGTACTTAATACCACGTGTCCACCTCTTGTCCACCTCTCGTGCCGACTATGGCGCCGCGCACTGGTCAGCCGCACGCACGAGGAAACCTTTTCTCTTCGTCCGCCTCGTTCCGACCATCGCGGCGGCGAGGTATTCAACGCGGGTTGAACACGACACGCCGGTCATTCCGCGGAAGTCTCGCGAGCGCGTGTCGGGACCACCCACCTGCACGGCATCGGTGCAGCTTCGTCGTCGGGCAATGCGCTCGCCGCGACGGATCCGCTCCAATCGGCCCAGCTAGAGTCTTCCTCCTCGATTCTCCGTCCAACGAAAGCCTCGGATTACCGCATTATTTAGTTCGTTATTGCAACCATCGGACGCTATTACCGAGAAAATTGATACCTTAAAAAAAAAAAAAAAATGATCTCCCTTGATTACGGGTATTTAAATGAGTTTCCGAGCCAGGAGAGAATCCTCGGGCTTCTTGTCGTCTCGCTCGTTCAGGCGTTTCATCGTTCGTCGTTTTGTTTTTATACACCGCGCGCATAGGCACGGGTATATTCCCTTAACCGCTGCTAATTGGTCGTAAATCCACAGCGCCGAGGATACCGAAAGCTTTCGATCCGAGATGTCCTTCGTGCGCGATGCGGGCGAGTCCGCGCACTCGTACGCCGAAAACATCATCGGAATGATCTTACGAAAAATATTTTTTTAAATGATATTTTTATCGTATGTGCACTCGGACATAAAGTACTTTTGTAAATACGATTCTTCGTCTCATCTCGCCGGCAGCGGAGCCATTGAATCTCAATCGTCGTCCGGCGAACTCGTCTCGAGATGGTACCTGTTCGCCACTGGGTTTATATTGGCTCGGTACCCGCGACGTTTACAAAATTTCAACCTTCAATGCTCGCGAGCTTCTGGTGCACTTTGGCAGGAGAGAGAGGGAGGAACCAGGAGGGCACGAGAACGCGCGCGCAGTGGCAAATATAATATACCTCTCGTAAAATTAAGTTTTTACGATCATTTTATGGACGAGCGGCGGCCGTCGATCCTCTCCGGCGTTGTGCTTCTCGTTCGTCGCGGTGCAGCACCCTGTGTATGGACTCTTTCGGAGCCCGCGGGCATCTCGCGCGCATCTGGCCGAAGGGCCTTGTTGCGTTTCGACTTTGCCACTTCTACGTGTCCTATCGAGGTTCCTCTGCTCTTTTTCGCACGTCAAATTCATTGTCACTTGGCACAACTCTAACGGGCAAACAACTGCTGCACTCTTCACAGTATCTGCCGAGTATCGTCGGATGCAACGCGAATGCAACCGCACCCTTCGGAAAAGGCCTACACAGGGCCCCGTTGCAACGCGGTAAATTTCTACCACACAGTAAAAAAAAGCCTACATTTAACTAATATTTCTTGTTCGCAAAGTCCACAATTTCTTTCTCGTCTGTTGACAAAAAATAATTTTTTTAATTAAGTAGAAAAACAATTGTGCACCTTTCTGGACAAGAAACATCTTAAATATGCAAACCTTATTTTGTGTGCGGTAGAATTATGGTCGAATGTCAATGTGTTGCTAGGCCGATTCGCTTCTCTGACTTCCGTATAATTAATATATATAAATTTCACCGAAAGTGATTGAATAACACGATTATTAGAAACAAGACACTGCATACTGACGTACGCGCATTCGAGAACAATGCACGCACGAACTGACGAACGGACCGCACCGGAATGACGAGGAGGTGTATTCGTGGCTCTCCGCTACGTGTACCTCGAGCGTGCCCTCCGACTTTCTCTAGCGCAAAAAAAAAGGTTCGAAGAAATTTCACCGAGAATCTGGGTCACCGTCTGGCCGGCGCAGAGGGTGAACCTTTCCCGATCCCTTCTCATTCAGTAACACTGCTCTCCAACTTTCCAATTTTTTCTACCCTTTTTTTTGCATTCTAACTTGCATCCAATGTTTCTCTGCCTCTTCTACCTTGATCGACGTCTACTTCCCACCCTACGTAACTTTCTCTTCTTATTCGTCGCAGTTTCGTCTCCGTGCCTTACAGCAAGAGATCCCAGGCAGGGGACTCGAGTCTGAGCTCCCACAAGGGGATCGCATTATTTCGGTTGAATTATTTATAGAGCGTTCGCCTTCGCGGTCCAGAGTCGAGGAGGAGGAGAGATCAGTTTTATTTTTTCTCCCTCTTCTCCTCCGTTCATCGACGTCGTCGACTTTCGGGCAGTTGACTCCATCCTGACGTTTTTCCTTCGTCTTATTTTCAGCTTCGGCTCTTTCCGCGTATTTCAGAAATTCTTGAAATATGTCGCTTCTAGTGCTCTCGTTATCCGGCATATATCTTCCTCGGGTGACGTGGAGCGATGTGAATTCGTCCTCACTCTTCCCCTCCGTTTCTGTCGAGCAGTTTTTCGTAATAGGCTCGAAAGGCTCCAGCAGCGATAAGGAGAGTGGAGCAGCTATCGACCGATATTTCTGGTACAGTTGAGATTACAAGGGGGTTTGGCTGGCTCCGCGCTGAGACTTCAGGCATCTGGATATTTCGGGTTCCGAAGGCGTGGCCTGTAGTCTCTCTCTCCGAGCTCCTCTAGTCTTCATCTCAAATGCTGTATATATAACCCCATGGCTTAGCTTATATACCACTACCTCATCTCCATATAGCCGTGCCAAGCTACAAGCAGCGCCGTGCACAGCCTCACCGCCAGCGTGGAAGGAAAGCACGGGATTCTTATTTACGAAATGGTAATCGCTATCGATCGCGACAGATAAATTATCCACGCTCCGTAAATTCCGTTTTACGCTCAGCTGAGCTCTCGCTCACTCGCTTGCTTTACTTCAAATCAAAAGCGTGTCTTCACTTTTTATTTTTATTTTTTAGTTCCTCAACATAAATTCTACGATCCCGTCTGCCGCGAGAAAACATAATTAATGGCATTGAACGTTTCTGTCCGGCGACTCGATTTTACCGATCTTCGTTTGATGATAGTAATATTGTAATGACTCTGGGTTTTGACCACTTTTTTTTAGCATCTCCGAACGAGTCGGTCGAACGGGGTACTGTCTTCCGTACATTGTGGTATTTTGGTCGTGGACACAGCCTCTCGCATCTCACTCGGTGCGGGGACGAGTGAGCTGTGTGAAGGACTAACATAAAATCTTACTCTCTGAAGCAGACAGTAAGAATAGTAGTAGTAGTAGTAAAGTAGCGCTTTATTAGCATCAGTAATACGTCATTGGGTGGTATTGCGTGCATACATGTGTGATGTTTTTTTCCCTCCAGTTAATGAGTCATTGACCGATGTCCTTCAGTCCCAGACAGTAAGATTTTGTCATCTTTGTATTTCTGATATTTTTATACTATTCTTAATTAGATCGCACTAAGTGGTATAATTACAAAAAAAAAAAAAAAAAATACATTAAGTACTGAAAATGTTACTGTCTAAATGTTAATAGCCAGTACAATATTATATTATGTTACAAGGGATGGAAGTGGGCGATTTTCGCTTAGTGTGAAGTTTGCTGCCCGAGCGAGGCGAGGGTAAACTTCACACGTTGTGAAAATCCGCTCCCTCCAGTGTAGAATACGATACTTCTTTTCTGACTTCATTAAAATAACCACATTTCTTGCGTCTCAAAATCGTTATATTTGCCTATGAACATTACTAGCCCGGGAGTAATTGGGCTTCCAGAGGGAGTAATGCGCGCTGTCACTCCCTAGGGAGCAATGAAACAGTACTGCGCCTGCACACAGGTTAACAGAGCTCATTGGATAATAGGCGATTTTCCGCCCGTGTTACCCACGAGGAACGTCGTTATTTTAGCGAAGTCGCAAAAAAAAAATTTACAATATAAAGATTTCGAAAGTTTTATTAACTATTAACCTTTCTGGGTGTCCTCATCTAAACTAAGGCCCGCACTTGTCTTCCCGACCTAAGCGGATATGAAGTGAGAAAACCGCAAACGTAGTTGAAAAAATGCTGGTAGATTGCATGCGGTGCTCGAAACAGCAGCGATGATCAAAATTCCTCCCGCATCGGTGCCGCCTTCTGCATTCTCAGGTAGAGAGAGCTATCCGGCAATGCGCATACACCGCATTGCTAGACATCGCTGCAGGCTTGAAATCGTCCAAATGCCCGAATTCCGGAATCTCGCGCTTGTGCGCAACATAGCTGAGAAATGGGATCTGCTGGAGATCCGCCACCGGCAGAGCACTCTGCCCCGAGTTCCGTCACTGGTGCTCCGGGTGCTCGACTGGCCGAATGAGGAAGACAACATCCTCGACACCGATCAAGACGACGGTTCCCATGGAGACGCTCCGTTCAACCCCCCTAGAAACTCATACACGACGAGCAGCATCCCGCTCGCGTTCCTGGCATCCTTGCCGCGACGTACATCGAGTCTGCCTGGACCACGTTTTCGTTTATAACATAATGTATCCCGCGATATGTCCACGTCGAAGCTTCCTCGAAGATGTCTCTCTGTTCTCGTATGACGATCCCTCGTTTGCATCGCTCTTCGCCTTTTTTCTCCTTCTTTTCTCGCTGAACGCGCGGTCGCGCGCCAACTGCCGCCCAACGAAATGGCATTGACGGCAACCCGTGCCCGTACCTCCAGCTCCAGCTGCTCCAAGTTCCAGCGGGAAAATCGGGGCTGTGCCGCAGAATACAAACTGCCGATTTCTTTTTTTTTCTCCTGCCCTACACTCTTCTCCATCCAGCTCGAGGCGACTGCCTAGAGTCACGAGGGAACGAGAAAATGAAATTGCCCTTTTCGTATATAGTGTAGCACGCTATACCTAAGCCCCCCTTTTTCTCTTCCCACGAATCTCCCTTCTCGAAAGACATACCTCGCTACGGAAAGGAGAACAGCGGAGAAAAATCCGTTCAATTTTCCGCGGCACCTGCTGCCGTTCGATTCATAAAAAATGTTCGCTTAATAAACGATGCTTCTCGCCATTTCTCAGGATTTCATGACAAGGAAAATTTCGTGCTTATCTGGGCCAATCCATCAGCCAATGTTTATCACGAAACGACACAAAAATCTTTTACCATTAACCACGCGGGGGGGGGGGGGAGGTGGGGGGAAGTCCCGCAGACATTTTCGCCAAGGGCGAATCGGAGTAAAGGGCAAGTGTCTGGAGTCTCCTCAGGGATGAAAAAGCCCCCGCTGGCGATGACGTCGAGATACCGCACCCCGGTGAGTTTTACCTCGGAGCGAGTGAATTTCCGGGACCACTTAAAAGTTGAGACGAGCTATTCGACGAAGTCGTGTGTCTCGCGGAGCGAGAGAGAGACGCTAGCCGGAGCTAGCTAGCGGCAATCCAGGCTTCTCTCTCATTCCCGAGGCTCCACTGCCATGTTGGAGCCGACACAGGCGGATGGGTGTGTGGCGCGCGGCTGTGTGAACGGCGCGGCTGCCATTGGTCCCGGAGCCGTAGCCGGCGGACGGGGACGAGGGGGCGTCGTTCCTCGCCGAGTGGGTGAGCTCCGAGAGGATCCGTCGGGAGAACGAACGAGAAAGGGACATGGCGAGGGCGAGAGCGAGCAGGAGCGAAGCGGACGAGAGCCGGGAACGTCGGAGGGAATGAGAAAGAAAAATATTGCGAGAAAGAGACGGGAGCAGAGAATGTGTAGAGCCGAGGCCGAAAACGGTCCCGAAGCCCCGCTGAAAACGGCACGCGTCACATCGCACAGTTATGGTCCCTCGGCTCCGAGGTCTCCTCATCCGCCCTCCGGCGCGAAACGTTTTCTCTCCCCCCGTTACGCTCGTCAGAAGCTCTCACTCATACCGGCTTCGCGAACCAACCCTCTACGTTGGACTGTTTCCAACCCCCCTTTCACCCCTCGGGAACTGTGGTACAGCGGAAAAGAAACCTCACGAAAAACGAATACTTAACCACCCAATCCGCCGCCTGAATACCGCGATGCAAGGGCGGCAGCTTTAGCGAGATACATTTTAATTCTACCCACTCCCTGGCTCTTGTCCCCCTTTCGACGGGCTTCTGGCGAAATAAGATATCATTTCGTTTCCCATTCGCCGAGATGAAAAAGGGTTGCCTCTCGTATTCTCGCTGCCTGCTGTTGCTGCAGTTTTTTTTTCTTTTAATCAAGGCTCGCAGTCGGTTTAATTGAATTCGCTGAGCGGGACCGGGCATTTTTGTATTCTTCTCGTGGCGTTCTCGTTCTTTGTCCTCGTGTAATTGAAACGAGAGAAAAGTTGTGGCAACTTTTCGAACGCAGGCTGGGAGGAAGATTAAATAAAGTCGACACAGACGGTCTTTTTCTGATCTTGCGCGACGCCGGCAGGACAAAACGATCGCGACTCCCGGTATCCGCTGGACATCTCTATACGGTTGTGTCGTCGGGTGAACGTTGTGCCGAATCGGCCATGCGAACGAGAAGCCGAGGAGGAACTTCGACCCTCGACGTGCCGGATGAGAAAGAGAGATTACAAGGGACGAAACGTGCTGCATGAGACGGAAACTTGGAAACGTTTCTCGCGTTATATTGCCACCGGCGGTGAGGAACGTTTGGACTCTGCGTCGGCTTTTGCCAACCCCCCGGTAAACTCGAGCCGGAGATTCTCGCTTCGCCGGCATAGTTTTCCTCCCTTTACGCGTTCCCATCTCAATTAATCTCTCCCGACCCACGGAACTCGCAATGTCTTTCGCTATCTTCAACTGCGCGTTCTTCCGGACGAGATAATAAAAAAAGATCAAACTTGGTTTTCTTTCGCCGCAAGTTCGATGTTCCCAACTAATTCTGTTTCTCTAACAAAATGTAGATCGTTAATCATTTATTGCTGTAGCAGGGAAAAATATTTGGCTGCTACAGCAAAATATTTCGTTCCTATGTTGAGCAGGTAAATGAGTTATGGTAACAAAATTCTTGTCGTCCCAAACAATTATTTTTTCTCCGTGTTTGAGGATAGGATTCCTGTTAGATCTATGTGGATGTCAATTTTGTTCGTACGACTGAGTCGGATTCAATCGAACGTTAATTAGTACCCGATATGCATATGAGGACCAACCTCGCCGGTTACGCTCGTTGGATAATGTGCTGGAGCAACGCGTCCCTCGCTTCTTCTGGCTGTTTCAGACGTAGTTTATGTGTACTACTGGCGCGCACTCTCGCTTCAACCACCACGTACGAGCCGGAACGGAAGCTCATCGGGGGCGCGTTCGACAGTCTCGCAAACATACCAACGGCTCGTAAAATACTGGTTGATTTTATCACCGATAAATTTGCACCGTCCGGGAGGGAACGCGGGGTGGCGGCGGTTCTCGAGCGAATACTTACCGTTAACCTTCGGGATACGGCTTTCCATGATTCCTCTCGATCGAATGAGCTTCCCAAAAATTTTGATTGTTATGTCGCTCATTTTTTTCGCCCTAGATCGAATGGGCGAGAATAATGCAAATTTTCCTATGAACGAGGCGATTTGGTGAGTCAACAAATTCACTCGGACGGGCAAAAAAAAATCATTGCGGGTGTCGAATCTCGCCGAGGAATCTGAATTTCTCGGTCGTAAAATCCATAAAGTCACATTTTTTTATATCGCGATGGTAGGGGAAGTGTAACGGGACCGATAAAAGAATCGCGGGCACGCGAACCAATCAGGAAGCCTGGCGCGGTGCTGGCCCGGTAGCGTTCATCGCCCTTATCGAGATCGATCGTTAACGTCACTTCGAGGACAGTAACTGTCAGCTGTGGTACATCGTTCCCTCCGCGAGTCAAGGTTGCCCGGCTGACGAGTATCTTGACGCCTCTTTTAATTCCATATCAAGCAGCGGATGAGAGACGATGGGCGCGCGAGACGAAGCAGAGAACGGATTCCCTCTCGCGGTCTGTGACGGCATCGGCTGTCGTCGCAGACCGCAGAGAAGCATTAAAACATCTCCCGAGGACATTACACGGGACCGGAATGGTTACCGGTCTTTAGAATTTTTATCATCTTCATTTATCCCGTGAACGCAGCGTCCCAAAGTTTTTTTTTCTCCTCTTCAATCTTACCATTTTTTAGATAATAAAAAATTAACGAGAGAACAAAAATGACAGAGGGAAGATAATTCCACGTTATTATGTGAGATAAATGTGGCACGGTACGTCCGTTCGAGGAAGCAGCGTACGTGCCGGGACGCTCGTTGCCGAGTTCGAAGGTGTCGCCTGAGCCCGGACCAGCCCTCGCTCGCATTTCGCGAGGCGAGAAGGAGCCGCGTCGGAAGGGAAGCAAAGAGAGAGCTTTCTCGTGTCCTGCCGTAGTGCGTCGTCATCGACCAATCTCCGTTGGACCCACGGCAAGCCGGCGCGACTCTCGCTGCCCTGCGATGTCACGACCGTGCCAGCCCCCGTCAGACCCTTGCGAATAACCCCCCGCGCGGGGTTTCCATTTGCAGCGAAGAGTGAATGAGACGAGGGAGCAGCTATACACACGCACGCACCGCTCTCACCATTTTGAGCCTGCGAATAAAAACATTTTTCCCACTGGAGTCTAAAATTCAAAAGACACTCTGCATCAGTGAACTCTGCGCGTTCCATTACAATCCATTAGCGGACCCCTCGACGCTTTTCTGTATCGCAGCGCCGACGAGAGAGACCAATTTCGTAGTTTCATCTCGGCTAAAAGGCACCGCCCCGTTTCTACCGTGAAGCACAATATTTTCTTGGCTTTCCGCCTATCGGATATTACAGTTCACAGCTATTGAGAAATTGATATATTGGGAAAAAAAATCGTGGATGCAGAATACGTGCGATTGTCGGCGAGATTCCAAAAATACTGTAACGAATATGGATACGAGGATGGACAGACACACGATATTACATGCACTGAGAGAAGGTTCTAGTAAATACTACCAATCGTCTAAGAAAAATTACCATAGAATATAGTAGTAGGGAACTAAGGCGGCACTTATGGCGGAAAGTCCCAGATTTTCAAAGAATTTTTACCACAATATCTACGAAAAATTCTTATAAATCCGGTACTTCCTACCATAAGTGGCGCACTAGTTCCCTACTGCTATGTGCTATGGTAATTTCTCTGGAGCGATATAGTCATATCTACTAAATCGTTTTCTCAGTGTAGATGACCGGAGTAGCTCGGTAAGACAAATGACAAACGGACAGGTTATCGATTGATCAGATGACAACAGTCTTGATCGGACTTTCAGAGAGCACAGACGTTTGACAGTTCGTGCTCCAGATATTTAGCTGCGATTGTAATAATAATATCTGCCCAAAAACCAAATACGCGCGTTATTTATTCCACAAGAACGTAACAATACTTTCGACTTTAGCCATGGGCGTGTGTTGCGAATGGAAACGAACCTCCGAATTGCAAAATTTGGAGGTTCGTTTTTTTTTCTCTGCCTCGTCGCCAGAGAGGTAAAGTCTCTGCAGACGCGTCGCCCCACCTAAGCTTTCTCAGTTTCTTTACGAACTGCTGGAGTCATATATATATGTCATATATGCGAGGAGATGCCTTTAACCGTTAACAGAGCACTTCTCGGCCTCCTCGGGTGCGCGAGTGCCAGACCCGACGCATACATATAGCCGGGACTCTGTGAGCACATAACACCTCTCGCTGCTTCCTCGAGAGCCTCCGTTCGCCGTGGTCGCACCCCCGACGGATGTGCCCGTAAACTCGGCAACCCCCCCGAGAGATTTGCCTCTGCACTTCACTCGGCGCAACTGGCGACTGAGCGGGAAAGAGTACATCACCATCCATTCTCGAATCCTCAGACTCTCTCAGCCTCCCGATCCTCGTATTCCTTCGTATACTCCCGATTCAACATTCATATGCGGGTGAATACTGCTCCAGGACTCTGATCGGAATATCCCGAACGATAAAAATCATTCGCAGGCGATTCGTTTTCATTTTTCAAACAAAAAATTAACATTACACGGTTGAAACTTTATTTTAGTCACTTTGGGTCCTCATAGATAAAGCTTTGTTATAGAGAGGAAAAAAAATTGAAATTTTGATGACAACGTTCAGAATGTTCCAAAATATCGAAAAATCGCATTTAGAAAAAAATGTTCGGATGTCAAAAATGTCTGTAGGCTCTAACAATTTTTTAGCTATCTCGCTAAAAACTCGTACAGAGATGGAATATGATCGCCCGATTATCCCATTCAAATTTCGAGGGAATCGATTGAACCGTTTAAAATTTTGATATCGCTTTCTCATAAAAGTTGAAAATTGAAATTATCATATCGTTTTCTCATAAGAATTGAAACGTTCCTTTATTCGCGAAGCTCTGTCTATGAGGAAGCCAAAAAACAGACCATGGTTCCTCATAGAAAAAGCTTCGCGTATAAAGGAACATTATGAGAAAGCGATATGATAATTTCTATTTTTTTATCAGTACTTTGGGTTTATATTTTTGAGATAGATTTCCATTAAAGACAATTGCAAAAAAAAAAAATGTGTAGAAATTAATGAATTCATAGAACTCCGAAAATGAAAAAAACCTACAATACCCAATGCTGAATTATGATTTTCGCAACGCACTCTTTGACAGCGTTGCTGAGGCTGCTTGTGAGATAAAATAAAATTGCAAGCTTACCGCTCAGCACGTGGAGGAACGCCCGTCGCAATTCAACATCGGGGTTTCCTTCGGCCGTGTGTTATATGACGGTGCCTATTAACCGCGGAGTACAAGCAATGGAACTTTATACCTGGCGCGACACGAAGCACTAAATTCCATATAAAAGTCATGGTGACACGATCCATTATACTACGCTCGCGAGACGAACATATACGTCCCATCTATACGGTCTTCGCTAAAACGCATTTTTAAATCGTCTTCTTATATTGTATCCGCCTACGCGCGCAATCCACCATTTCTTTTAATATATAGTATCGTCTATTCGTGTCGTGAGATAAGCCTAAAGTAAGTGTGTACTTTTTACAGCAACTTATTGTCCACACACGTGCACAATTTTTATTTGTTAATTTTCTTATCATATCGTCAGGCTCTAGTTTTACAAACAAAAGTACAAATTAAAAGTGTTGATGACACGGGAAATAAAAGGACAGGTTTGTATATTCAAACATGAACATATGAGTTTGTCACCTATTTAACAAAATTATTGTTCACTGTGCGTCCTCCAAAAATACTTCGACGTATAAAAAAGAAAATGCGCAGCAAAAAATTATACAATGAAAAAATAACAAATAGAAATTATACAATCAAAATAACAAAATCAAAGTAGATAACAACCAAAAAGTAAACAGAAGTAATCAACTATCGAAAATTGAATGTATATTTTACCGATGTCTTTTCTATATTCTTTTTCCAGGCTGACGTTTTCCCTCGCGAACTTCTGCATAAAAGGCTTCAAAGTGTTCGGCGCCGTGGAGAAGACGTTTCACCCGTACGAGCTGTGCAGGGGGTGAGTTAATAATCTTGCTGTTACAGTATCGAACGATATCCGCTCTACTGGATTCTTTTATTAACTTCCCCCGTATATTTTTCTTTCCTTCGATTCGAAGAAACACAAAAACAGCCCCGAGCTCGCGATATCGCCAACGCTCTCCAGAAATCACAAAGCTTCGCTCGCGTTCGCGCGGATATCGTTCGTTATATTTGCTTATCGGAAAGCTTCGAGTTCTTGACTTTTACGATTGTTTTCCGGACTCTCGGGATCGAGGTCTATCGCGCCACGATCGAGCCGACTCTATGTTCTCTTTTTTCATTTTTTCAGGCTCTCCCGCGTGTTCCCGTCTGCAAGCCTGGCCGGTTTACAAGGTAGGAACCGTTCTCTAAATTACATTCAATCACTTCTTACACCTTATATTACAAGTTAGGGAATTTGGTTTTTTGTGTAAATTAAATTAAGTGTGACACTTGGCAACTCGAAAATCTCGAATTAAGATGATTACGAATATATCGATCACGGCGATTCGCCTGCCCGATACGGAAGTGCGTTCTGTGAACGGCAACATTGTGGCGTAACATACGAACACGTTGTAAACTGATAGCTATGGAGTGCCCATTCATGATCGCGGCTGCGGTAGCGTAGAACGAAAGCGTAACCCGCGTGTACAGCTGCAACGAGAGTTACCTCGAGCGTGACAATCACTTCGCGGTCAAGGTCGCGCGGGAACGCTTCGGACTTAACAAATTCCGTCGACGTAACAAGTAGGACGCGACAGTCGTATCAATTACCAGCGTGTTCACTGCGGGCTCAATTTTTCTTAGGACGACGACGTTTTCGTTGCTTTTCGGAAGTGGAGCGTAACCATTCAAGCTCTAGTAATTTTTCCAGAGCGGCGACGATTGTTGAACATTGAACAATTAATAGGCGCAATTGATTGATAAATTTCCGACCTCATCGGTCACGTCGGCAAAGTTTGCGGCACGTTGATTCGCAAGTAGTGCGATCATCTTTAGACCATCCGCAGTAGTACAATCATCGTTTAAAGCGGCGGATGATCGGCAGTAGCATACAAATAAGAATGGCAATGATGAACAGCACAGAACTCTGATGGCTCTTAACCCTTTGTGTCGCGGTGAGACATAGGCACCTTCTTTCGCTCAGTTTTCAATTTTTTAAAACTAATTTCTTGACATAAAATATGGAGTTTTTGTTTTTATAGTGTCGAAATGTACACTGCAAAAAATTTTGTTTCAAAATTAATGAATAGTATTGGAAGCTTTTTTACATAAACTGTTTCCGAAAATTCAAACACATGTGCGTTGCAATTTTATAGCAAAATTTGTATTTTTCGTGAAATTTTTTGTAAATTTGAAGCAAAAGGTTTGTAATTTTAATATCTGGTATTTTTACAAGCAAAGTACATTAATGTACAATTAATGTGAGTAATGTTAGCAAATTTCAAGATCCAGTACATTAAATTTATAATTTATTTTTACAGTGTATGACTCAAAGGGTTAAACCCAATGAAGAGATTATTTCCCAAATGAAAAACTTTATTATTCCAATATTTTTGTTTTACCTATATAGCAAAATTACACAATTTATACAACAACAACAAAAGCTGCCTATGCGTCTTCGATTATAAATTTAAAACTTTTTAGAAATTTATTTTTTTGCAAAAAAATTATTGAATATATCTCGATGAATCTATATGAAGATTGTTATATGAAACAATGCATTAACAAAAGGGGTTGTGTGCGAGTTTATTTGTCAGTGTTACATGGAAATCTATATGAGGAGCCATTAAAATAGAATAGACTTTCGTAGAAATTCAGTAGTACAGATCGGTCGCGCGAGCGAGTGACGGAAGTGCGATGACGATAGAGCGACATGTCGTTTCGCAAGTGCTACGATTGTCGGAAGTGAGTGAGTCGGGGGGGGGGGCGTAATATAATAGCGGAGAGAAAGGACAGAGAGGGATCGAGTAAGTTCGAAGAGCCGTCGACGACGACGACGAGACGCGAGAGCGGAGTCTCTCGTTATAGTAGGTGTCGAGTGGCTCCCGTAACTCGGGACCGTGGGGTTAGTCGGCAATTAATACCGCGACAGAGTTGCCCCCACTGCCGGGATCGGGCGGGGGGTTCTTCCTATTCTCCCGCGTTGCCGCTCACCGCCATCCCGGCGAGGTCGGGCGTGTGCGTGGGTCGCGGGTGATCCGGACGGAGGCGTGCTGCCCCGAGTTGTTGTCAGACCGTTTTACTTTAGTGCCCATAAAAGTACCGAGATTTAGACTGCACAATACACCCGTGACGTATTGCCCCTCCGGTAGCTCGAGAGCAAGAGAGCGCGCGAGAACGGCCTCGTGTTTTGTAGTATACGCGCGGCATGACTAACGGGAGAATCCTGCCGGTGCTATTGCCGCCACCGCGGCCGTTCGACCACGAGGGCTTTCCTCGCTCAAACTTTGGCACGCGGTCTACATTTTTTTAAATCTCGTCTCCTATAAATTCCCTCAACTTGATACGCTATAAATTATCTTCCAGAGACAGATACTTCGCGATTTAAAACCTACAATGGCAAATAATAAATTTTGGAACTGGATGACAATCAATTAAATCCGAATTAAAGCCGCGAAGAGATTTTTTTCGACTACCGCTAGATGAGCGACCGTATCGGATATCTTTCATGAAAGTCGTAAACGCGAGAACGTTTCGTAAAAAAAAAAGAAAACGAAAAAAAAACACACTGCCAGTCGATAAATTATTAAAGAAAACGGGTTTTCCCGATAGTCGCCCGTCCGGACGGTATATCTCTTTTCGCGATTGGTTGAGGTCGGGGCTGCAGGTGCGCCCGCGACGAGGAAACGCGGAGAGCCCGGGCTCTCGCCGATATATACGGGAGTCGCGGAGTCTCGTCGACGGAGCGTTCTGTGTACGGCGCGGGTACGCGGGGGTTGTTGAAAACGAGTGGCTGCGGGATTGCGTGTGCTCGCGCGTCCGCGGCCGCAGGAGTGGGGAAGAGTCCGCGCGGCGACGTCGGCGGCTCAAACCGTGTGGTGTGTCCCCGCCGCGGTTCACGAAGTTGCCGAGAGATCGCGCTCGCGTACCACTCGAGGCACGACGTCCGAGTCCGACGGCTACGAGCCGCTTCCAGAGCTCAGTTGTCGTTCAGTACGGCTCAGCGAGGCCAGCCGACAGGGAAGTGGGGATTGTTGCTCTTTATATGCGTGTGCCAGTGCCGAACGTCAGCGGCTCTTTCCACTGGGTCCGCGTGTGCGTGTCATATCAATTTTCAAATCCGACGAACGGAGAGCTACCCTCTCGGATTCTCGGCTGAACCCCCCCTCGATCGTTCGCAGAATAGAAGAGACCGGAGAAAAGGAAACGTCTAAAAAAAAAAAAAAAAAAAAAAACATTTAACCCTCGGTGCACGAATTTATACCTGAAAAAGGGTCGTGAAATATAGACGGGAAGAAGCAGCGTGTCGAGAAGAGGCGAGTGACGGAGGCCGAGATATAGCCTCGCTGCACGGTAGCTGAAAAGAGACACGAAATAAATAAGAAATCTTCGTCCAACCGCGGACTGTCATCGGCCCCGTGACCACTCGCTGCGCGACTCCACTCGCTACAGCAATTGTACCACCGAGTGTACTAGTGAAAATCGAAAGTTGTTCGATCCGGTCAAGTAAAAAAAAAAATTGTGAATAAAATTTCTGTTACGTTCGACTGAGATTTAAGTAAACTTTATATCTCGAAAGATTGTGCTCTGAATTAAGACGAGACAGTGAGGACTCGAGTAGATTGTTATCCGGTGTTATCCTGACTGAGAAAATATTTCGGTAAGGGACGGTTTTTTTTTTCTCGCATCAACGCGACTACGTGAGCGAATCTCCGAATGACACTGTAATGCAGCTGTGCAGAAATACGACAGTAGGGTCGTCGTCGGAGGAGGAGGCGGCGGTGGTGAAGAGCGGCTCGTGGCTTACGCGCGGGACGCTCCCGCTGTCCCGCCAGTGACTGTCTCGACGCGCTCGTCGCACGTAGTGCTGTCGACGTCGTCGTCGCCGTCCTCTCAGATACATCTCGCGCACCGCTCCAACGTTACGAGCGGAGCAGCACACAGACTTTAGCAAGAACTCGTTAAGGAATAAATAAGGAAAACAAAAAACAAAAAACCATTCGAGGTCTTCGAATATTGCCAAGTGTTGCCCTACTCGAACCTAAGCTCCGAAACCACAGAAACACGTTAAAAAAAAAAAAACAGAAAATTAAAAACACAAGTGTATACTCTGAAAATTGACAACCAAACACGGCGTGTTCGCACAGTCACTCCACACCCACCCACAACACACAATAGTCCTGTGCGAATAGCGATATTAAAGTGCGCTGTGTTTTCTTTCATTATTTTTGGTTCAACGCAACCCACCAACCGGAACCTCATCTGCTGCTTGGATCTTGTCTTCGAATCTCCCGTGCGACACATTTAAAAAAATCGACCGATCGACGATCGTAAAAAAAAAAATCTACAAAAATTTGCCTAATCCGAAAAATGAACGTTTGATCGTCCGTTCCTATCTCGAACGAATATCGCACGTGGCGAACGCGACTCCGTGTGTCTACCGTCAAACGCCGCTCGTATTTTTATTTATTTTTTTTCCTCATCGTCCGCCCGTCTCGGGATTACACACGCGTCGTCGTTTTTACCTCGACTCGATTCTTCGCCTCTCTCCGTCTTTCTCCCCACCCCACATCGCCGACCGTCCGTCGTCCACGCACCACCCTTCCTACCCGTTTGCCACCCTTCCACCTGTCTGCCGTGGCGCTACGCGCGCGGCGCCCTCACACACACACACGCGCACGCGTCCGTACGTGCACCCTCACATACGCTCCGCTCGCTCTTCCTCGTCTCTCACGTACACACACGCGTCCGCACCCTACCCTCGGCTCCCCGGACCGTTTCTCCATCTCTCTCCCTCCTTCGGTCCTTTCGCCGGCGCTGCTAACCGAATCGTCTTCTCCCTCTCCATCTCCACCCCTCGCACACACGTCCCGGACTCTCCGTCCCGCTCTCGCTCTCGCCCAAACCTTACTCGGTGTCCCGACACCGGATTTGCCTCTGTCGCTCCGGACACACACGATCCATCCCGCACACACTCCTCGATCTTCGTGTCTCTCCGACGACCTCATCCCCACTCGAAACCGGTCGCACGCGCTTTCGCAACTAACTACGTGTCTCTCGGTTCGGTATTTATCGTTGTTTTTTTTTACATCTTTTTTTTCCCCAAACCGACACACTATGTCAATGCTGTATCAATCTGCTGCGCCGATCCGTTGATTCACCGAAAAAAAAATAAAAAAAATAATCAACCTTCCGCTATAAAATCTCCGAACTCCGCGTCAATCGCTCGAACCGCGTACGGGCGATTCGTTGATTTTCGTTAAAAAATTAAAAAAACGGAAACTCGCGACACAATCGCGGCGTACGATCTTATAATTGTGCCGTGTAAAAATCGTCACCATCTGCACCATCACCGAACACGTGGCTTGCTCGACGGCGACGCTGTACGACAATGTGCACGCCGCGCCGCTATGCGGCTCCGGCGTGGGCCACCCTGGCTCTGTCACGCCGATGGGCACAGCCGCCGGAGCGGGAAATTCCACCGGGGTGACCTGGTGGACCATGATGAACGGCAGCCTCTACGAGGAGAGTCCGCCGCCCGTACCGCCGACCTCGTCAATCGTCTCGATCCAGCATCACCATCAGCAGCAACAGCAGCAGACATCGACGCCAGGATCGCATCAGCAGCAGCAACAGTCGACAACGCCGAGTCCACCGGGTCCACCGAGTTCGGCGACGACAGCAACGGCACCGGCGCCTACAGCGAGCGCGAGCTCGACCTCGCCGAGCGCCTCCTCGGTGGCGAGCAACAGCGCGGCGGGACCTCTTCACATACCGGCGAAGAGACTGACGGCGACTCCGGCCGGTGGTTCCACATACGGCGAAGTACCCTGCGTAGAGCCAACGGGAGCACCGGGTGGTGCGGCGGGAGTTATAAGGCACTCGCACTCCTCGTCAGCGGGCTCCCAAGGAGGCTGGAGTTACAGCCCTCACAATCCTCAGGAGGCTCATTACTCGTCGACCGCAGCCGGAGACCCCTTGAATCATCATCAGGCGTACGGAAGCGCTAACCCACCGACCTACTACAATCTCGCCGCCGATCCGGCAACGGGCGGCTCGGTCTCGTCGAGGGACAGCAGAAAAACGGCGGGAACACTGAGCTTCTGGTCACCGGCTACGGCGGGCTCGACAGCCGCTGGAGCCGGTGCTGCCGGTGCCTCCGATTACAAGTCGTACAATTCGGGTGGCGGCGCCGCGGCCGCCACGTCCTCGGCCGGTGGTTCCTCGACCGGCGCCTCGACCGATCCTGCCGTCTCGAGCTGCCATCAGAGCTTCTCCCAGAGCTGGTGCAACTACTCGCCGTACGCGACAGCGAGGCATCACCACGCCGTCGACACGTCGGCCCATCATCATCCACATTCGCAACCGTACCTGACGCCATCGGCGGCCGACGACCGGGGGAGGGTCGCAGCCGCGATGGTCGCCGCCGAGGGAGCTTTTCCCCACGACGGTTACGGCGGATTGAGAAATTACGGGGCACCGGAACCGGTCACGTCCAGTCCATATCCGACACCAGGTAAGCATCAACTTCGCGGCTTGTATGTTATTCATACGCCAGTTCCCATCCTGAACGTCCTTGCCCACGTCCTTTAGAGTTTGCTGTGCATGTGTTCGTACACACACATACATGTGTATGTGCGTTAGCCGTGAGAATCGAAGTATGCGAGGACAACGTGGACCAGAACCGCGTGGTTCTGCCCCCTCCAGCGTATCTCTCCGAGCCCGGGGGACCCTTGCAGCATATAACGCGGGGTCGTAAACTCTCGACGCGCTTTTCCTCATCGTAATTCAACCTCGTTCTCTCTTTCGCCTGCCGTAGGTGCCGTACATACGGTACTTTACGCAGGCGCTCCGCGAGTTATCTAGGCACCCGCGGAGTTTTGATTGATGGTCATGAAACGGTCCGCGACCATCGAGAGCCTTATTCCTTTGAAGGTGTACCGTGCCTGTTTTTTTATTTGCCTATGTACGCAAAGTCGTCATTAAACCTTCCCTCGCCATTCCTCCGCTTCTCAGCTGTCCCGAGTCGAGTCAGGCTGTATTACAAAGTATCCGGTAATACGACGGTAATTTGTGCATGGCGAATGATTTAACGCCCTCATCTCGATTTTAATTAACCGTAGAACGGACGGACGTGCCCCGTCGTTTAATCGCATGTCTGATACGGAAAATCGTCGCGTTTACATGAGGTCTCGATTTTCTCTCCGTCACAAGCTTTTCTCGCGGGAGTCTCGCCGTTAACGGCTGGCGAGTGCACGAGAGCGGCAGCCAACTCGCGAAACGTCGCGCTGTGGCGAAGAACCAGAGAGAGAGAGAACGAGGGAGAGAACGGGAGACAGCCTCGTCCCCGGAGGAGGCGGTTGAGGCTGTGCCGCGTCGGGGTTTATTGGCGGCCGTAACTCGTAAACCCTGGCGCGCGCCTCGCGATCAGCTGATCCGTTCCATGACCCTTACCGGAGGCCTCCGTTTTCTCTTCCTCTGTTAACGGGTCTCGACACTATATAGAGTTTGTAGTAGGTCCGTAGTAGGTATAGTCGTTTTACCCGTTCGCCGTACTAACGGAATGCCCTCGATTGCCCTTTCGTTTATACGGGATCGCGAAACCATGGATCTACCGACTGCTGCAACTATGTTCTCTCTTTTGTTTTTTTTTTCTTCCTGATTTCTTCGGGCGATCTTCACCGTTGTATTTTATTTTTCTGTTTTATCTCTTGCTTTCGTGAAGCACGGATAACGGACTTCAGCTTCATCTCACCGAATATCCCCACCGACTTGAGGAATTCGGAGTGACTCGGTGGATCTTTCTCGTGTATAAACGACGATCGTGATAATGCTACGAAGTAGAGGCTTGTGTGTACTGACGGAGCGGCGAGGCCCGGGCTTTTCCTCGCGGCCAATAGATGGCAGCTCCATTATCTCTCCTCGCGTATCTCGTAGTTCGAGGGTCCGTGGGTCCACGGAAAGTGGGCCGCTACGAGCAGCAGCGAGACTCCGCCACGGATCGTCGTACCACGTACAATCTGCTACACTCTCGGGCGACTCGCGGCTATTTACGATCTCTCCGACTGCAGGCGCGTGATAGCCGTATGAATTTATTTCTGAGACTGCACAACTCGCGAGACTGATCGCTCTTCCCTTGAACCCGCGTCTCTCGCTCGAATAAAGAACCGGTACGAAGTATATTATTATGATTTTTTTTTTTTTTTAGCGGATTGTTCAAAATTCCTTTAAATTATGTTTCTCAGTCGGAACGGCAATAGTTTTTCTTCTTCTCGTGACGTAGAAGCCCGACGTTGAAGGAAGATATTGACTTAACCCAAATCTCCATCACGCTCGCGACTCACGCGACCACCCCACCATTCAGATGAACCCTCTTACATTTCGGCGTGCGTACGATTCCGTTCGTTCTCCCCTTACACTATGACCGAGAATTCACACGATCGCTACGCTGTATGACCATTGTTAAAAGTTTGTTTTTCTTCGACTCGGTATGTTATTATTTTTTTATTTATTTTTTGGTCCAACTAGTTTTCAATAAAGTGTTCGGTCGAAGATCATTTCATAATCTACGAGACCTTGGGTCAACTCAACTGCAGAGATTATCTTTTGTTTTCTTTCTTAATTACCGAGCAATCATAAGTCAATTATCGTGTTATCGATTGAAGCTTTTCTTTCTTCGCTATTGATGAGTTCTGTTTTGTTTTTATTTTTAAAGGAAACTTAATTAATACCGTAGGAATGTCGGTTCTGCAATTACCGTGAAAGAATCATTAATTAGAGTTTTTAATTAATCAAGAATATTCGATAAAAATAAGTGCGTTGCACGAGAGACGATGGCATTCACGAAACGACGAGACGCGGGCATCACACAAACTGTCGAGTTAATTGATTCGTTATTCGATTAAAAATGAGGTCCCCTCATCTGGATGGCGGTTCTCGTGCTGGCCCGCTTCGGGGCCCGAGGCCACCGTCGTCCCTGTGAATCCTGACCTTTGTTAAATAATTTGCATATTTCCACGTTTTTAGTGGGCAATAAATTCCTGCCGCTTAGGCAATCGCAACGCGGTAGACGGAGCTCGGTCGGGTGCCCGAGTGAGACGAAACTATATCCACGGTGAGACGGCGAGCGTGGCGAGCCCAGTGAGATGCGCGGAGGGCAGTAAAATGGGACGGTTTACTAACCGGGAGCTAATATGCGAATCGGAGCCGCGGAGTATGGAAATGATAATAAATATATGATACGTTAATATCCTCGTGAATGTTATTTTGTTTTGAATTTCTTTCGATACAAATTATTACATTGTAACTTTTTCCGTACTTTGTCGCCGCATATAAATATATATAGATATAATCGATGAGCCGAATTGAGTCACTCGATGCTCCTTCCGACATCAAAGAAACCGCTTGGCTGATGGACGTTCATTAAAAATTCAATGAGATCGATAAGACTCGATCGATCTTTGGTCTTCATCTGGCTCATCATTATATTTTCAACAAACTGAAAGCCTTAAACAAATGTCACGATTATAATTTATTCACTTTGCCATCTCTTAATTCAATTTTGAGGTCCTTATTTTTATTTAATTTTTACAATTTTTTAAACAATAACATTAACAATTTTTAAACAAGACAAAATATATTTTTCTCAGCTGAATCTGTTCATGCACAGTTGTGAGAAAATACGTCGGTGCTCCGAATGAAAATATAATCATCCTTCTAATTAGAACGAAACTCTATCCCTTTTTTTCACACCACGATAAGAAGTACAACTTCTCCAGTGCGCCTTGGAATGTCCCATCGAGGATGCGCGAGTTACATTCACAGTTTTTTTTTTATATATCTGATCCCGCTGCCCCACTTGAGACGGCGAGAAGCGAGATCACTTTGACGCACGAGAAGGGGAATAGAGAGAGAACGCGGTCACCCCTCGGAACTATCCTCGTGCCCACGCGCTAGCGCGGCTTTCGTAGCTCGAACAAACAACACTGTATCGAGTTAGTTGCGCCGAGAGTTCGTCCGCCCGCTCCAACTAAATCGTATCTACTAACCGTTTTACGAAAAAACGTCTCGGAGCGCGTTCGGAGCAGCGGCGCGTCGCGACTGTGAAGATAAAACCGGTCCAGTATTTTTGGGGTCTATCAACTGGCGCCCTTCCGGACAAATCCGGAACGACGAATCTCACTTCTCCTCGCATACTTCTCCGATTCTTCAATCGCATGCCACGTCAGAATACTGCTGTTTCTTTCTGCCACTCCACCGATCGACTCGACATGAAAATATCAATCACGATAAAGAAAAAGCTCTCTTACGAGACCGCACAAAAATGTTGTTTTCATTTCTACTTAAAATATCATGAATTGGATCTGTAATACAAGTCATAAAATAAATAATCACAGAGATAGTGAATGTAGTGAACTAGTCACGAATCTTATGAAAATTAAATTTCGGATCAGAAATTAATTCACTGAATGACCCAAAGTAACGATCGAAGTGGATGAAACACGAATCCAACAGCAGAATCAACGGTACGTCGTAATCCCATTTTTTCACAAACCCACGAGCATGATTTCACCATCCAAAGTACCATAAATTGCAATATTCGTCGATAAGAGAATAAAAAGGAAAACCAATAATCGGCATACTAATTGTGTTAAGTGATGTGGGGTTCCTCCCCATCTTCCTTGTTTCCCGCAGGTTCGCTGGCGGGAGTCGGCGTGGGTGTGGGTGTTACGGGGATGGGTGTGGGTTGCGGTGCATCGAATCCACTGGAATGGACGGGTCAAGTGACGGTGCGAAAGAAACGCAAGCCATACTCCAAGTACCAGACCCTGGAGCTCGAGAAGGAATTTCTCTACAACGCTTACGTATCGAAACAGAAACGTTGGGAGTTGGCGCGAAATTTGACACTCACGGAGCGGCAGGTTAAGATATGGTTTCAAAATCGTCGTATGAAGAACAAGAAGAACAGTCAGCGTCAGTCGCAACAGCAGAACAACAACAACAACAATAACAACAACAACAGTAGCGCGAACAACGCGAATCACCACGGCGGCGGAGGGGGGAGTCATCTCCATCCGGGCGGTGGACACGGCCCGTCGAGTCATCACGTTCAAGTTGGACAGACGCACCACGCGAATGGCTCGGCGAAGCATCATCAGTGACCCGTGGCTTTCTCTGGGGTAGTCTTTGGGCATCATCCGCACAATCACACCTCCTCGTCAATTCACACCGGTGCCGCTGGCGGTGCTGCGACCGGTAGCAGCCATAGCCTCGTGGCTTCGGGTCACAGCCATAGCCTCCACGTACCTCAGGCCCAGTTGTCGACGTCCTCACTGGCAGCGGTTCACGGAAGTAGCGGCGGAAGCAGCAGCGGCAGCGGCGCAGCGTCCGCTGCGGCGGCCGCTGTTCACTCGTATCATCCGCATCACACGAACAGTCATCATCAGCTGAGTCACGTGAGCCATCAGCAGCATCAGACCAGTCACGGACTTGCTGCCTGAAACATCCTTTCGCCGGACTTTCAAGTTTCGAAGAGGACCGGATGACGACAAGGAAGAGATCTGCAGCTGCTAACGATGACACCCCAGAGAAGATTAAACAAAAAAGAAATCACAACAAAAAGAAAAACGTTTCTATCGTAGTACACATACGCACCTATACATACAGGTACATATGAATTTATATATATAAATATTATATATATACGATACGTCGCTAGCATCGAGTTGGACTCTGCACGTGAAACTCGTGACGCGGGTTCGAAATGATAAAGTATGAGGACCGTGGGATAAATAATACGGGAGAGAGAAAAAGCGAGAGAGAGAGAGAGACTCTGTCGAGTGACACTCTTAATAGACAATTGATAATATTATATCGAATGCTGCACCGCGTTACACACAGCGAGATGGTGAGAAAATGTGAACATGCGAATGTGTGTGTGAGTGCGAAAGATTAAGAAAACAAAAATCCGAAAAAAAAAAAAATTAACTTAGAGCGTGTGTGAAGGGAGAGAGTGAGAGACGTCGGATCGGTTACAGTGCAGTGCAGTGCGCGACGACCTCCGAGCAATCTGTCCAACCCGTAACTCGATAGTATTCCTCCAACTTATACATATAGTTAAACGAACGTAGAGTTACAATTGAATAGTGTAAAATTAGTCGTCCCTGTGACCCTCTGTCCCCTTTGCCCCATTACGAAAATTCGGTGGACTTGTCCCTGATGATGGGACACACAAACACACCGTATACCAACAGAGCCATGTATTAATTCGACGTGCGTGGTTGGCACTCCTAGCGCTCCGGTAGCCGAGCTAGACACTGGACTCTACGTAGTTAACGTGGCTGGATGATCTGGAGGAAAGCTGATGCCTGAGAATTTTGTTTACTCAAGTAAGTCACATTTTCAACCGATACCCCCTTGGCAGTGACAAACATAACTCTTTTTGGGGCAATTTTTAACTTAATTTTAATCAATTCTATCTCTGATATCACACATGCATTTTATTTGCATAAACTTCAATCCATCGCAATAAAAGACACGAACATACGATGATCTCTAAAGCAAAACTTAGCCAATTGCGCATTAATTGTAAAGTTGTTGATTTAACGATATAAATTGTACAAATCGTAACCCATCAACATAATTTAAATTCGAGAACGCTTTTATCAACTCCTTTAAGAATAGCTAAAACGACGTTTTAAAAGAAATTCAATCTTCGATTGCCACAGGAAGAGTTAATGCGTAAAATCGGAATCGAAACATGCCTTGTATTGGAGTCGAGCGCTGCTTGGCGGGGCGGGTAAGGGGGGGGGGGAATCGCGTCGTTCCTTGGCCATTTCGTTCGGCGCACGACACCGTGACGAAGAGAGTTTACGCTTCGACGCTTTGAACAGACAGCGGGACTAGCGAAAGATAAAAGAAGGCCAGGGAGGAGGATGGAAAAATAAAGGAGGTACAGAGCAAAAATGCCAAGGGGCTTTCGAGGTTGCGTGGCTGAAGTCGGTGCACTGTCGTTGCACCGGAAACTCCTTATACCATTCATCATTTCATGCCAGGAAATTCTTGTACCATTCATAGCGATTGTTAGAGTCTCCCCGCCTCGAGGTGTTCGATAATGAACCCTTTTCTTCTTTTGCTCGAAAATTGGTCGAACGGTAAGGCATTGAACCGGAAGCGCAGCTCTCCGCGTCTCGATCATCCAGCCACTCACAATTACACTTAGATTATTAACGATATAGCGAAAGGAAATAAAGGGTGGAACAGTTATTTGTATGGCAAGGGCGTAGAAAGGGAGTTCTTGACGAGTGTGAAAATTCCGCATGAGCCGAGCTCTCATTTCTACGCCCATGCCATTCATATAATTTTTCCTAACAAATTCACGAAAATCACGCTTTCCGTTCCCGAGAAGTGTGCGTAAAAAGGCACTTTTCCGCACTAGTGCGGGAAAAAAGACCATATTGAGTTTGTACGCACGCGCAGTAATTTTTCCCGCACGCAATGCGAAAAAGTGCCTTTCTGCGCACACTTCACAGGAACGGAAAGTGGGATTTTACGTGCATGTGTTAGGAAAAGAATTGAATCTAGCGTAAAGCGCGATGATTCGTGGGAAGAGAGTGTGGACAGTCAGGTGCGTTATATAGTATAGCTCTCTCACCGTGCAACCGGCCGTACTCGTTCGTCTACCAATGAATGCAATTTTAACGGGAGAAAAAGAAGAATGGAAAAAGATAAAATTGAAGTTTCAGTCTCGAATTAATGATTAATTGGTCAACTCCGTGTTCTGGAAGGTCGTGACGGGTCGTCGATAAATGGATAACGACGATTATGGGATAAATAACTTGTACTTAAGAAAAAGGAAATGAGTAAAAACGGGCCACGGCAACAGCTCGACCCCTTTCCGTAGGAAAAAAAAATCGAGTAACGATTAGTCGATAGCCGACGCAACTCTCGTTCTTCTTCTTCTTCTTCACTGATAGTATAGTGATCGATGAGAGATTCGATAGAACCGGTGAAAGAAAGACTCGGGATCGGACTCTCGTGGTGCAGGATATTTCGTTGGCTTTGCAATTTTGCTTCGGAATTATTTAAGAGCGTGACAGTAATAAAAGAAACAAAAAAAAGGTGAATGAAAATTACCCGGTGATTAATACTAATTTCGTTAGTCGCGAGTTTTGAAGAAAAAAAATATCCTTGTTAGATACTCCGCCGAAGGGATGAGCCCAGTTAGATGAAAAATATGTTAGACTAAATGATAAAAACAACGGGGTGATGAAAAAAAAAATGTTTAGGTACGAACGTCCGTTCGAGCTTGTATAAAATGAATTTTTTGTTTTGTTTTTTTAGTTCAAAATAGTAAACGTTTTTAAAAAGAACGAAAATTGATTCGAGTTTCTCGTCGTAACGAAAGCTCGAGAGAAAAAAAAATCTCAAGTATATATACTCGCGTTGCGTGTTTTTCTTGTGCGTGTATGTGTGGGCGCGTGTGAGTCGGTAAACTCGTAATGTTGACGATGAAGGAAAAAAAGCAACGACAAAAACTACGAAACAATACGAGATCCGTGAAACTGGAAATCGTATTGACAAAATGCTGTATAGTTCCGCCACGATAAATATGGATTATATTGTGTAACACGCCGATAGATATTATTATTAATAAACGGTATACATGTGAAGTAAAAATGTTGAGCGAGGGGAGAATGCGTGGAGTGCGAGTGATGTAAATTAAATAAACGTTCGCGAGCCAGTCATCGCTAAGCTTTTGCAGCATTAAACGAGAAGACGAAAAATTAAATAAAAAATGGAAACCACAATTGTAATTAGTGATAACTATTATGTCGAGGACAATGTTTAACAAGATTCTAAGGTTATTAAGATTATTAATTATTATTGTGAGCGTCACGTTAATATTATGTTATTGTTTTTATTGTGTGTTGTTTTTGTATGTACCTATCGAGACCTACAATATTATTATTATTATTATTATTATTATATTATTATTATTATTATTATCTATATTATGGACGAATGACGATGGTGATGAAGATTGATGAATTTAATGATGATAAAGAAACAATGAATCCACTCATAAAGGAGACAAAAAAACAACCGTGTTATTAAATGTGTATATTGTCTTGATATCCGCCGAAAGCCATTTCTGATATAAGCGTACATAAACTCCCTTCTGCGGCGCTCAATTGGTAAAAAAAAAATCCGTCTCCTCTTTCCTTGTTTCCTCTGCATAATCGTGCACGTGGAAGATTCAAATCCTCTAGTTACGAACTTACGTGGATATCGGGATGGAAACAAAAATTGCGCTAGTTAAAATGGATTTCTGGAATTTATGCAGATCGTACACACACTTTGGCAAGTATTATCAATTATTTTCTTCAGCTGCTCTATAGATCTCTTAGCATTAAAAAAAAAGTTTTCTTCGTAGTATACTTGAACAATTAATCACGACGATTATAGTAGATAGTGTCGTCTTTTTGTAAATACCACTATGAATGAAAAAAGAAATGAAAAATAGCTCGCGTGCACACACAAACACGATGAGAGATTATTCACTCCTGTATCAAAGTGCAATAATAAGAAGTACGTTAAATTAGTGCCAAAGTAAATGATAAGCGGAATGAATTTTTCGGGGTGGAGGGCCGAGTTGGTCTTCCGGCCTGAAAAATGCTTTTTCGAATGACACGCGCTATCGATTATTCGTTACATCTCGGTCTTATTGCGACTCGTCACGATCTCGGATACTTATCAAGGTGCAATGGAGCTCGGCCCTGTAGGTACTAGTATTTATTTCAACGAGATAATTCACTCGAGGGTCGGGTCTTTTGCACTCTTAACTATATCGTAAAACCGCCTATAATTTATATTTTTATCAAGACTTTTCAACTGTAGTGTCGAAAAGTCACGATTCGTAATACATGTGTAAATAATGATAATCAGTTAAGTAGAACGAAGGAGCGTCTATTTAATATCGGAGAAGCGCGATAACTTTCCGCGTTAAATCGCGGTTTATTGGATAGTCTGTCATATGCTTAGTGTCGAAGAAGATTTGACTTAGGGACAAACTTTTTAGTCTTTTAGGCCCCGAGGCACAATGCCACAACCGCGACGAGTCTATAATCATTAATCACACTACACACACCCAACTTGAACGAGAGAATTTCCTTTTTTTGATACCGTAGGGAGAAGAGCTCTAGATAGTTAAGGAATATCGAGAATGAAAAATCCTTTTAACCGTTAACAAAAAAAAAAAAAATACAATCCAGCCTATGATTAGCTGTCCGAACATAATGTATGTATAAATGTACGTGTATCTCTGTAAATAAAGGCATATTATCTTATCTACGTTAAAACATAAAATTCCATAAAGGTGATTATCGTTGAGAAGATTTGAGGCGAGAGTACGAAGAACGAGGGAGGAATGTCCCCTTTCCAACATTAGTGTGTGCAAAACTCCGAGACGGATCAACAAGTTGCCACTCGTAACTTCACTCGTACATCTGCAAGTAGGTAAGAATCGTCGCAGTATGTATTGGCTCGTTAAAAAATACTATGGGCTTTATCGATGTAGGTAAGCGCATTCACGAACGGTTTTGAAAAAAAATGTATATAACATAATTTATTTGCATATTTGCTACCCAATCATGTTGTTTCTTGAAAATGAAAATTCATTAAAGTTGAAATTTATCTCATTGCAATTTTTTCGTAGTATGAGCTCTATCTACGGGAATCTATGTAAAATATACGAGTTATTAGCAATCCCGGACGAATTGCCGACGAAGAAGAGGAAGACATGGAGGAATGAAGGTAATATTCTCCTTTTCGCTGTGTCAATAGAGCGGTGAGTCTCTCGGAAGTCTCGGAGGCCGCCCGGGTGGAAATGATAATTGTGGAGCTCGCAGTGTTCACCGGAGAGGAACGAAAGATGCACCGGAGCTTAGACCGCGCGAGAATCGACCGCTTGTTTTATCTGCCACTTCCTTCTCCATACTAGATTAAAAAATATTGCTAAATGTCAAATTGTAATCTCCTGGCGCCAAAAAAATTATACCATAAATTACAGAGCCCTGCATTTGATGGCAAGAATTTTGTTTCCTCATAGAGGAATTTTTGTTTTTATGAAATTCTTTTTTTCAACATTTCATGTAAAGATGTTAAGAATTTTCCAAAACGTCGACGAATCACATTTATAAAAAATGTCTGGATGGATGTGGGTGTGTGTGCCAGGTCTGTACAATTCAACTGTCTATCACTGAAGATTCGCTTTATCAATCGGGTTGAAATTTTGCACGGAAGTACAGCACGGCACGGCAGTACAGCAGGTAGGTGCGTCTGTTTGTTACAATTTATGCAATAATTGAACGATTCGTTCAGCTTTTATCGAAATTTGAATTTAAAAAAGTGTTTTCGCGTTCTTCGAACATTTTGAGTTATCGGGCTAAAGGTTCCGCCAGAAGTGGACTAACGTCAAACGATACGAAATTATCAAATCTCAACTTTTGAAACTTACAATTATTTATGCATATTTACGGATGTTATTTTTATCTGGAGATTGTCTGGAGATTGTCAAGTGAGCAGTCGTTTTTTCTTTTCTTGCGATATTGTCTTTGACGAATTGCAGCGGCAAAAAACTTGGGAAACGGTACAACTGTAATTGTGGGAGTATCTAAGTCACCGGCTGGAACGTTGCACGCCTACAGGACGATGCATAACATAGGTCAATTCTTTTCTCGCACATCTGCTTAAACCAAATCTCGCAAATCTAATTGAATAAACAAAAAATAGTGTTTTCGACTAAAAAAAAATTATGAATCAAATATGCCACTGATTAGAACAGCGGGCGACAAGATATTATTAAACAGTTCTTACATTACATAAATCAATGTTTGTGATACACGAATACTTGAATGACATTTTAACCTGCTGAAACAGCCTATACACCGAGAGCGCACAAGTACGACATGCCAAGATCTGGGTCAAGCTTCTAACTTTCCAACAACAGTGGGAACGAAAAAAAAAACATTGTGCACGGTCGAACGCTCGAGGAACGGTCGACTGTGACGGTGGTGAGAGAAAAACATTATATTGCAGGAAAGTCCGAATGGGTCAACCCTTCGGCTAAACGATGCATCCCTCGCGACCGTTGAGGATGTAGAAAAAAATTTGGAAAAGCGTCCCAGTAACTTTCTAATTCGGCCGAGCCGTTGCATTGATCCACAGTCTCTTCCAAACTCGGTCCGTGGGCAGTAGCCAAATTTGGCTGGCATGTGCATAAACGAGTGTTCAAAAATTGTCAGTCATATGCAATAACTATAATAATTGAAATTTATTGTGTGAAACAATTAATCAGGACGGTACATTTCGTGGATAAAAATTGTTCCATCACAAAGTCGATCCGTGAAATGTTTAAAAAATTTTGTGAAGTGTCGAGTGAAGAAAGAGTGTTGGATAAAGTATTTTTAATCTGACTAGCAGCTTCAGTGCGCTTCAGAAAATTGTGTAAATGGTAAATACGAACAAAAAAAATTGTTTTGCTTCCGCGCGATTGCTCGTGGAAAATATGCGGCTTTGAGTAAAATACGTGACATACCCGTGATCAGCGTGAATACAGACAGTGGATATAGCCTGGAGATGGGAATAAATCAACAAATCCAGAAAAAATACTTTTAATACTTTCAATTATTGACCCGATACTGACCCGAAGCAGCGCTAGGATTTTTTCACCTGTTTTCTGCATATATTCGTCCAGTATACACTTGCATACCACTAGTCGCGATAGAATGACTAGCGTTTTCTCGAAACCACCTTCGTTTTTCCGTTAATAATAGATTGCGTCATTACAACTTGCGTCTTTGCGGCGACAAACAAAAACCACAATCGTACACAGTAGCGAACGCAAAAGCCCGCCGCGGCTGAAGGTTTTGTTCGAAGAGCCAAGATAAAAATACCTTTTACTTTTTGCAACCATACGACGGAATCGAAAAAATATATGAACATAGATATTTATTCAGCCTTCGGCATTGTTGTCTGCCTGTTGGCTTGGCAAGGACGTTCGGTGTAGCTAATTGTAGATATTATTACCACAATACATAGTAAATACATAACATAATAAAAACAAGGTGCATTTAAGAAATATTTTTCGCCGTCAAAGATTCCCATTTTTTTATTTTGGCAATTCAGAAATGTTTCATTCAAACGGCACTTATAACTAAATACAATTATGGGTTTTTGTGGACATGCTATTTTTGTTAAATGTCTAAACCTTCTTCACCAAATACGTGCTGGATATCCGAATCCTCACGTTTCAGACTAAAAAAAGTATCAACAAATAAATGACTTTGTCAAAACATAATTTACAAGCATACAGTTCCACATCAAAATTAACCAAGAATTTTTTTTTAGAATTCAGCCTTTCCATTGCCGTTAAAACTAAAAAAAAAAAATGGACAACGAATCAATTTTTTTCATATCGGTGAATATACACCATTCGAGCGATCGCCAAAGCCCCGACTTTTCTTGCTCCATCCGAAGAACCTCCGCCCACGTTCGAGCCGCCTTTCTTTTCATTCGTGAACTCTCCATACACCCCCCTCTACACACGACACCCCCGGTAAAATGTTGACGGCACATTTGCCTTCGACTCATTCGCGCGGCGAAAAATCCATCCGAGCGGCACTGATACGAGCATAGAGCTCAGCGTCCCCGACATAAACAAATATACTTCCCCGATATATAAAGCTATCAGTATACTACAGAATGGAAGTGGTTGGGCGCAAACAACTCGGCAAAGTCGTCGAGGCCTATGTGCCTATCGCCCACCCTTCCGTCCCTTCGTCTCGTTATTTAATCTCGTCCGGCAGATTGAATTTCGTCTCACAGTTCGTCGGGGTTGATGGACGGGCGGGGGTGGCCGGAGGCCGGCTCTCCCGCAGCGAGACCAGAAGAGTTTGTCGGACTCGTGGTAGGGGAGGTCGAGCGGAGGAGGCGCGGAGGGTGGGTTGTCCACGTACTGTATAAACTCTGTTCTGTACGACTGGCTGGCTGGTTCGTTGGCAAATAGCCGTACGAATGGTCCGGAGAGAGCGGGCGAGAGGGAAAGAGAGGCCAGCGAGTGAAACGTACCGAAGCGCACACTTTCGGGGAGATTACGCGAGCTGCTGGGAGATTCGCTCTCGGGACAGTTGGGAACGGATCGTTTGCTTTTATTTAGGCTGGTTGCCCTGTTCCGTTGCCTCTAGTCTACCATTTATGCTACGTGTATATGTATGTACGAGAGTTCATGTATAAATAGAGCGGTCTATGTACGGCATGTACGCCTGTTTGCGGAATGAAAGTATAGATCACTTTTTCTATGTGCTCGGCTCGGGTTGATGTGTACGAGTGGTTGCACGAGTCTCTTCTCTCCGTGTGTTTCTCGTACATAGACGACCGCGCGGTATACGATACATGGACCGCTGTGTATTCCGCACACACTTCTTCGGAGGTTCGGTGTATACGGTCCGCGCGGCAATTCCATTAGGAGGCGGACGAGCGAGATGGAGTCGCGCCGTGAAGAGAGGAACGGAGCGCGTGGGGGGTCGAAGAACTATCCGAGAGCTCGAATCGCATTCGTCGACGTGAGCTCGGGACCGAATTGAGACGTCGACGAGAAAGGGAGATGACGTGATGCTTGGGCGAAGCCGAGCGAGAGGGAAAGATCGGGGAGAATTGTCTACAGAGAACAGTGGAGAGCTACCCCCTTCGGCGAATGGCGGAGTCTGCGCGCGAGAGGGCAGACGCCGTTTCTCGTACGCAAGCTGTGCGTGCATCTGTTTTGTTTTTTTGGATTTACTTAAGGCTTGATGGGTAATCCGGGGATTCAATATTTTTGAGAATAGAGTCTCGGCGGTTGGCACTTGAAAATATTGCGTAAAAATTGTTGCGGATTTTTCATTGACAATTTGTTGGTTGAGGCAATCTAATTCTTTCCCGAAGATTACGTTAAACCCAACTGTCGGTTCACAAAAATTTAATTTTAATATACTCGAAGTCGTAGTCGTTTCTTCATCTATTTTAGAAACTTCAATGGTGGGTCTCCAAAGTCTCCCAGATAAAAACTAAAGTTTAGCAAAAACGGATTATTGTTTCCACTTTTATTTTTTTACTTTCGATGATCGTTCGAGCTATTCTGGAATCTTCAATCGTGGTTTTCCAAAGTCTCCCAGATAAACACTAAAGTATAGCAAAAAAATGGATTAACTTTTCCACTTTTATTTTTTTAGTTTCGGTGATCGTTCGGGCTATTCTGGAATCTTCAATGGGGGTTTTCCAAAGTCTCCCAGATAAAAACTAAAGTATAGCGAAAATGGATTATCTTTTCCCCTTTTTTTTGGTTTCCACGATCGTTCGAGCTACCGTATTTAACAAACGACGTTTACGTCCTCGATGATGAACCGCCGCGTCAGCTGGATGTACGCCATCGTCGAATATCATGGATCTCCCGAGCGGTACGCAACCGGCTGTCCCCGTTTAACCATCACCTCTGATCCCCGCTTTTTATAAATTAAGCGGCAAGACATTTTTCTTACGAATTCCCGGGGTCTCGGTTCCAAAAATAATACACCGAACCCCCTGTCACGCCCATCTTCGAACGCTCCTCGAGCACGAATTAAAGAATTTTTACATTACGACAACGACAAGAGCATAAACACGTCCAGATAAATAAATGTAAGGAGTCAAAAAATGTAATCCCGACAAGTAATAAGATGGAACGACGATGATGGAGTCCGGAGGCGGGGAATGAAAGAAACTCGACCGCTGTACAAGCCGAGGAGAGAGACGTCGCATCCACCATCTCGGAATCGCCGAACAAAAATTCTCTCCCTCTCTTTCTCTCATACATTTTTTCACTCTTATTCGTGTTTCTTCGCTTTCGCGATCAAACGAGTTCGCGCGAGTAGGATCTCTATTCTTAGAAATCGTCTTTCCTCTCGCAACAAAATACCCGTATTTACAATGTGGATAGTCGCAGCGTTTAAAATTTAAACCCTAATATACTGGCCGGGTATTACGGGCGTTCGCCATCCACACGCGGGTTCTCCATTCGTCGGGCGCTCCTCTCTGGCTCGGAATATCGAGAAATTCAACGCTCCAGCGCTCGACCTTCAAGCGCACACATTGTGCACAATGTATTCGAGTATTTAATACGTTTCGGCGCATAAATTGACGAGTATACGGGGCATTATGAGGGAAGTAGGAGGAGCGAGAGGGGCGGCCGAGGATCTCTCGGAGGTACAGTGAACAGGAGGAACGAAAAGAAAAAAAAAAAAAAAATAAAGAAAAAAAAAATAAAAAATTTAAAAACTCGATGGGAAAGAAGTTAGAGGGAGACGTGGAAGGACCGCCCGGGACTTTCCAGGCTCGCCTCGAATCGTCCTTGTCGGTTCTCCGACCGGCCATTCCACGGCCGGCTCCGACATTTCATTCGACCTCGCAACAAGTCATCATATGTATATACAATATCGTAAACGATAGAGAAAGATATTCATCGGCGCGTCGGTCCTTCGAAACGAAGGAGGAAAGAACTTCGCTACACCCTCGCATGTTGGTCAATCGTTCCGGGAAGCCTTACCTCCAATTTATTCGTCACTTCGGTCGAGGCTCTTCCTCTCCCTCCCTTAATGCGCGCAGCTAATTTTCTCGTGCGATTAGTCTGCGAGATCCTAATAGAGTTTTTTTCGGGAAGAGAAAGGCATTCTTTCACTACTTCGGCCACGGTTCGACGACGAACAGGCAGCGATGGTGTCGAGTCTCCGACTCTGCCAAGAACTCGGTTGATCGTCGAAATGGCGCGGTCGATACGTACCGGCTGATCGCAGAGATTTCGTTCGGAGAAGAAAAATCGTCGCGATTTTTCGCACGGACTTTCGCTGCGAAATCGGCCGTGAAACATTAACCGTGGGCAATAACAATCGGTACGTAACGTCGATCGGTGTCTCTTTATTGCTTATTTTCTTATTGATTATTGAAAATAAAACTATCCTGGATCTCCTTTGACGATCCTGGTGTTTTTAACGATTAAACGCACGGGTTAATGAAGTATCTTGTTACTGACGGTTAGGCTGTTACTGTAATTGCATGGAAAGGGTTGAGTGATGATTTGCCTGCGGCTGGTATTTAGCTTTTTTCACTCGCTACCCACGGGACTGATTCGCTTAATAAATCCGCGCTTAGATGGATGAATAATCGTGAAGCTATGAGAAAGCTGGGACACTGATGTGGTAGTGAAAGAAGTGCCGGCGGGCTCGAGATCGCTCATCGGGCTGGAGAGTCGTGCGGTAAAAATCGCTGGACCGTAAGATTCTGCAGGAGTGGTTTTAACTAAAAACGCGGGCTTATCAAAGCAACGCGCCTCACGGTGCGCAAATTATTGTAAAATGTGCAAATGTTTTTTCTCCTGGAGAGAAAAATTAGTGACTTCGAAGATATCAATTTCATCTTTGGCGAGTCTCTGCCAGTGCAATATTTTAGGATAAAAACAAAATTTCACTCGCACAATTTTATTTTCCAAATGAACTTCCCCGCGCGAAGTTTGTGCGGTGCAAAACGCAGCCGATTATAACTAGATTTAATTTAGTCTCATGCAGATATCTTCAGAGTCATAAAAATTAATGTAAAGTCTATTAACCGGGTGCAAAAATTTGAAAGTCAAAAATTCCCGGATGGGCATACGTTAATGCGATCGAGAACGGAAATTCGATTCTTGGAGGGTGTGGTGAATACTGTGGGAATAAAGAACAGAGTGTTTCCTCGTCGGCGTTGAGCGTCCTTGGGAACAACGTCGTCGTCTGCGCTTCCCCGCAGCATCAATGCCGGATCGCAGCCGAATACCTTGCAGTACCTTCCTTCCTTCGCGAAAAAAGTTCTCCTTTACATTGACGATCGGAGGGCGCCACTGAACAGCGTCGGTTTTCTTCGTAGACATTGCTGTATGTACCTACACGTGAGCTTGGTCCATGCTGCACTCGTGTACCACAGGGTACAGCAGCCCCTCTCGACGTACTCTTTCTCCTCTCACGCCACTCCGTTCTTCCTTCGATCGAGGGGAACTCGGCGGTGCGCACGGAGCGCATCGAGGAGGGAAGGGGTTCGGAGAAAAAGAGAAAGGACCGAAGGAAGAAGGGTCGGTGAAGGTACACAGAGGGATGGCACATCCGCCGCGTAGCGTCGACTCCGAAGGATTTTCACGCGGGGTGCAACCCTGAAATCCCTCCCTTCGTCGAAACTCACCTTCTCGCGCATTCGATACGCTCAAAGTTCCCCTCATTTCTTCCGCACTCGATGTCCCTAAAAAAAAATTGAGACTCGCCAATGGATACCATCAGAGCCGATATTAATCAACCTTAAGGCTTTAATTTTGTATATAGACCTCAAAGAATGCTAACCCGATGGTTAACAATGACCTTGCCCTCGACTTCGAACCCTACATTTTTTCGGTGCTCAACGTAACAAAATTACTCAATCCCCAAAGACGCATTACTCCGTGCAACCGGAAAAAAAGCCGATACACTGGAAAAATATTTGCTTGTGGTCTGCCAAAGAAAAAAATGTTTTACTTCAATTCTACTTTCAATTGTTACAATTCCATACGATATCAAAACAACGACGGCAAGACGATTAAGGTGACATATTATCGTTTCAATCTCATATGGAATTATAAGAATTGAAATAAAAATTATTTTCTTCGGCAAGCGAATTTTACAGTCATTGATATTTTTTTCCGGTGTAGAATAGTCCGATCTGTCGACCACACGTTATTCCATCGAACAAGTCGACATTCGCCCGCTACAATTAATACACGAAGCTTTCGTTCTCCACATCGTCCAAAGGGTCACGATACAAGAGTCCGAAGGGAACCGAGCGCCGAATAAGGGGTACGGAATAAGTAGGCGGTGATAACGAAAGGCCGAAGTGGCGAGAGGGGCGCAGGATATGGATGCTGGTGCAGCGAGCGGCAGCAGGAGCAGTAGCATCAGCCAGCAACAGCATCAGTAGTAACGTCGCAGCCGAGAGAGGGGAAGTGGCGAGCGGAAGTCAGGGCGCGGCATGAGGACCACGGGAGCGAGAGAGGATTGGAACAGAGAACATAGAGCGCGAGAGCGGCAGCACACGATCACGTTGGCGGTGGTCGCGCTGTGCCGCGACGGCGACGTCGGCGGCGGTGAGGAGAGGGTGTTCTCGCAAAGTGTCCCTAAAACTTTTACAATCGCTCCGCTCGGCTCGCTCGGGGCTCTCTCGCCCGCTCTCTCGGGCGGGCTCCGGCTAGGGCCTATGCTTGATGGCGTATCTTCCAATGTGAGTTGCCCATAATACTAAGATGTACGGCTGCGCCGGTAGGGGTCCGTTGCCGACGCCACCGCTCCCGCGGCCGCCGACGCCGCTGCCGCCGCGGCACCTCGTTCCTCGTTCCGTTCGTTCGTTTGCACGCTCGCCATCGCCTTCGCTTATTCCTCTCGTTCTCTCGGTGTCGTCTCGTATCGCGGTTATCTGCGATAGCCCAATCGTCAGACTCTCGCCGACTTATTCCCGTTGAATGAGGACAACGAGAGAAACCCGGTGTGTCAACGGAAGGAACGCGGCGAGCCAGAAGAGTCCGGTCGCGCATCGATATCTCGGTATAAATCGCGGTATCGCGGAATCGCGGTAGAACCAATTTTCGGCTATTCTTCGGGGGGAGTTTGGGACTCCTCTTTTTTTTGTTATTTTTCAAATCATCGTACGTCACGAATATCGCGAGAATACAATTGTACACCGAAGTAACCGCGGCGCGTGACCCGGCAACGAACAAACCCCGGAGTGACGTGAGCGCGCGCGTGGCTCGATCGTCGTTGCCGGCGGTTCTCGCAGCTCTCTCTCCTTTCGCACCCGCGGTCTCTCTAGTCTGCCCGGCTGTACCGTCATGGCCGCTGGGAGAGAGAATTGTCACTCGTCGCGCTCGCCCGCTTTTATCCTGCGACTCGGCGGGCTAAGTTTTCGCGGAAATGTTATATTTTGAGGAGCTTCGCGATAACGGGCTCGATGGCGATTCTTTCGTGCGAATTTATGGATCGCCGATACGCGAGAAGCCGCGACCGTTCGGAGACCGTCGCGTAGTATAACCTGTTCGCTGTGTCTGTCAGACCGGACGAGTGGCTCGAGGCGAACAAGAGAGTGCATGTGCGTGCGTGCTGCACGAACCGGCGTGCACGTGCTTCGAGCCACGGGCCTGTCGAGAAACTCGTCGGTTGGGAGTATGGCTCTCGATTATTCGTCATTCGTGATTTTAGTCTCCGTGTGGCAATCTCATTAATAATCGGGCTCTCTCGCGCCTCGAGTCGCGGCGGTTGATGGTAGGGTTATAAATGTTCTCTCATCGCACGCTGGCAATGGCGAAAGAGCCCGGGAATTCTCGAGTGTGTCACGCTGTCGCTTCCATCTTATCGCAACAGTCCGACGTTTGTCGCGAGCCGCGCGTGCTGGCCGATCCCTCGAGAGCATCGTGTACCTAATTCGGTCTTTGTTCTTTTTTTGTTTTCCGTTAGTGTTGTGCTGCGAATGTGGTTCGAGAAAAGTGTGACGACGAGGACGAGCGGACCGGAGCGGCGAGAATCAACGACGGCTTCGACGGAGGAAACGACAACGGCGACCTCGGTAAGTGAGTCAAGACATATTTAATGCTGCGCAATTCGCACATTTTATCCGAGTGTTTTCGTGGAAAAAGATTGCTCGAAGCACGACCTTGCACATGGTAGAAATATTATTTTTACGATCTCGGAGCGGAGAGGAAAAAATAGTTGATTCGGCTAATGTGGATTTTTTTTTGTTCGTCACATAAATTGGTAAATAAAGAGGCATGCGGCCCGGAATTAAATTACAAAGTCTAGGAACTTACGACACAATACTGCTGGGTCAATGATCGATGCTGATAAATTAGAGAAGATTTAGTGAACACCAGAGCTCGTGGATATTTTCTGTTTGAGAGGAAACTTTGCGTGTTCCTCGCGCCACTGTTCCCGATCGAGTAGCTTTGCATCGCTGATTGGTACATCGAGGCTGCATGCCTACCGGATGTGACGCTGGATAAGTAGCTCTGTCCTAACCGCTTTGATATCTCGAGGCTAGGTCGATAACCACTGATCATCGCTCCGTTGCGCTAGGTTAGGCCTCCGTTTTTGTCTCTCCCTCTTCGTCCCCGTCACGACGGAGATACAAATAATAAAACAGCATTCGCGAGTCTCAATGATCGCGATAGACTCGTCTTCCATGATAAAAATATTTTTTAAAATAAATAAAATAACTTTCCGAGGGGAAAAAAAATTAAGAAAAATTTGGTAATAGAAAGGATTAAAGAATGTCGGGGAGTAAACGCGGAGTAGTTCTCGCTAATTGGACCCCCCCGAGGATGGCGCAGGGTATTTTTGCGTCGTTCTATCCGCGGGAGTACGAGGGATGAACGCCGGAACGCCGGATAATTAATTGGCGTTATTTTAGCGAGAAAGAGGTGGAAATATACAGGGGATTGAAGAGCGAAAGAGTAATAACGTCGAATTCCACGACGACGTGAGACCCGAGCGCCGGGCGAGGCTGCGAGAAGTCCATGACGCTCGTGGGCTCTCTCGTTCTCTCTCGTGGGGTGTCTCACTGGAGGGGATTTCTCGTTATCGATTGGCTCGAAGCTCGTAAAAAGTCCTGGGACGCCCATCGTCGAGACGGCGAGTCCGACACCGACGCTTCGACACATCGCCACGTGCGTGTGTGTTCGTGTATTCACGCTTCGCGCCAGCGCCATGCGCTTTTCTTCCCGTCAAAGCACTCGGCCTCAGCGCGGAGAATGTACTCGATGTAATGTAATATACTCTCACGGTTATCGATGATCGTCGATTAAAAGGCTCTTAAGATTTTTTTATTTATTTTTCTTTTATTTTTCATTTTTTTTACGGTCGCTTTGTACAAGCGAATATTTCTTGCGAGTTGAATTTTGCTCTCAAGAGTTTATTCCTGGCGGCATTCGCGCTGGAACGAACGCGCCTTCTCGTGTCGAATGATTTGCGAAAGTTTAATCGAGTGCATTTGTTTTTTTTTTTTATTTCAATATTTATCGCTCGAAAATAATCGCCTCATATCACTCGCGTTTTACCCGTTCCCGTTATCGGCGCTTTTAACAGCGGTACGTTGAGCTAAACACACAACATAAAAGGTGTGCTTAGGCGTAGAAGCGTGCGCGTAGCTAAATGAGCCCGCGATTCAGCGCGGATTGAGCGATAAGACCGCGCACGCGTATGCAGATAAGTCGTCAAAGTACTGCACTCGACAATTGGCCTGCAATTTTTGTTTCACTTCGATCGTTAGAATCTTGGTTCAATCCGGAGATTGAATTTTTTTTTATTGCGTTAAAAAAAAAACGGTGGCATACCGCGTGGGTGGTCCAGAGCAACGATAAGCAACGAAACACGAGAAGCGGGAATCTGATCTATATTTAGATAAACCTCGAAGAGCGACACGCTTCCCGCATACTAATGCGCCGCATGCGGGTTTCTCGTGTAAACATAGCGTTCGCGTATTTTGCACGAATCGGGCGAGAACCCGAATCTAGGCTAACTTCGGGTTTATACGAGTTTCCCAGGCAAAAGGAAGTTGCGTTTAGAAATCCGGTACGATTATCCGGTGCGGTTGTGCAGAACAGCAGGGTCGCGTTTTTCATCGCGTGTTTAACCGGCCTTATCCACTTTCTCTTTGGAGACGGTCGAAAGGGTCCGAAGATTTTTTTTTCATCCCCTGCGCACCGGCGCTCGTGGAACGGTAGTGGCTGCACGTTTGCACGATCGACTTTCACCGCGTCGAGGCTGATATTCGTTTCTCAAAAGGGATACATTTTTTTTTTTCTCTCGCTTTCCCAACAACAAACCGTGGACGGGGCTGAAAGGGTCTCTTGCTGGGCCTTGGCCCAATTTCTAAATTCCATGTAATTTCTACGGTGCAAGCAGCAACACCGCGCTTCGCGAGCTCGGGAATTGTTCAAAGCCGATGATGGACAGAAACATATTGAAAAAAATGTTTCTGCTAGAAAAATGTAATAAGGAGCTATAAGTTAAGCAAGTGGGTATCGGACGGAGTTTCAGATTTTTTTTTTGGTCTTTGCGCGTGTTTCTGTCGAAGGACTCTTCGCTTCCCAATACGTATAAAGCGAAAGCAAGGATCTTCGATATTTCGAGACTTTTCTTAAGATGGATATTTTTTTTTTAGATTGTCAGCGATCCTCAAACTTTCTCTTCGCTCGAGGGATGCTGACGTGGTCCCATCGACCTTAGGCTATATACAAGCGTTATTTCTAAATTCCATATAATTTCTACGGAGCTAGAAGCAACGCGCTTCGCGAGCTTATGAATTGTTCGCTGCTGATGATGCAGAAAAATGTATTAAAAAAAAAAATGTTTACTGGAAAAATTTAATATTGAGCTGAGGTGAAACAAACGGGTATCAGACAGAGTTTTAAATATATTTTTTTGGGTCTTTGCGCGTGTTTCTCTCGAAGGAATTTTTGCTTCCCAATATGTATAAAGCGAAAGCAAGAATTTCGATATTTCGAGATTTTTCTTAAGATGGATATTTTTTTTTAGATAGGACCAGCCCTCGGCTTGTGTCCAATGAGACAAATATTTTCCCAGCGAGCCTCAAACTTTCTCTTCGCTCGAGGGATGCTGACGTGGTCCCATCGACCTTAGGGTATATACAGCCGTTTTTTTTTCATCCCTGAGAGCTGCTCGAGAGCTGCCGTCCAACAACACCTTGTTGCCGTCCGCTCGAGAAAGTAGGTCAACTTTTGAATTTTTCTTCGGATATGGAATGTTTCCTCCCCCCCTCTAATACTCCTATTCTCAAGGACCGGGCTCGCGCTCGAAGCCGAAGGAGTTTCGGTCGCTTAGCGAGATCGAACCATCCTTACGAAGCCCGTTTCTCTAAACGAGTTCTCCGCTACCAGAAGTTACAGTCTCGTCCTCTTAAGGATTTACGTGCCTCCCAGTCGCAAAGTCGTGCCCACTCGCGGATCCTCGGTTGCTCGGATGTACCGAGTCACTTGCTCGCTACAACGGTACGCTCGTGTTTAGAAACGTTCGCAGGCTCCTCACGGAGAGAGTACACCGTACGCGCAACGTCAGAATCATTGTCAACCGCCGGTTGAGTCACTAAATACTCGCGTGCCTCAGCTTGTCCAACCTCCCGCGGATCGTTTAACGCTTCGTGAAATATTAATCCATAAATTAGCGGCAATGATCTCTCGCCGTCACGGCATCTTCTCGTGCGTACCAGAAGATGCTGTACGTACCCATCCGTATCTTACTGTTTCGCATAATCTCTCGTACGTGGATACGCGTACGAGCGTAAACGAGCGAGCGTGCCGCACGCTATAATGATTTATCGCGTTTTCGCGCTCATCGTCGTCCCGGCGTTAATCTCATCGCAAATATATTCTGCAGAGCGCGTGCGATGCGCTCTGCAGACTGTGCATTCCTCGTTCCCATCGCACACATATGTAATAGAAAGAAGAAGCAACACGAGACGAGCGCCTGACATATCGTACGTTGATCCTTTTAACGAAAGGAGAAAATTCTTGGCGAAACTTTTATCACTTGTATACAACTGAAAATGAAAATAGTGGTATACTGAGCGATAAAAAAATCGATCTGTGTAAAATCATTGCGGAATCGCGATAAAACAACTTTCTAATGGGGAAAACTTGTCGCAGAAATATCCGTACGGTTAATGCAGGGGAATATTGAAATACCTTTATGAAAAAATGTCAAATATTAACAGCACTTGCTTTATCGTTCAGATAATTATAAAATGTCCAATATCACGTAACGACTTGGTACAATATTTGAGCGGGTTCCGTAAAAGTTACATATGAATTTATACCATAGGAATATGAATATTTGAAATATCCATGGGACTGTGGCAGTTCGCAGAAACCGGCTGATTGCTTCAAGAAAAAAATCAAATATTGACAGCATTCGTTTTACCGTTCGGATAATTTTTGTACAATGTCCAATATCATGTATTGAATTCGTACAATTTTTGAGCGGGTTCCATAAAAGTTACATACGAATTTATATTACAGGAATATGAGTGTATGAAATATCCATGGGACTGCAATAGTTCACAGAAACCGGCTGATTGCTTCAAGAAAAATATCAAATATTGACAGCATTCGTTTTACCGTTCGGATAATTATTGTAAAATGTCAAATATCACGTAATGACTTCCTGCAATGTTTGAGCGGGTTCCATAAAAGTTATATATGAATTTATATGATAGGAATACGAATATATGAAACATCCGCGGGACTGCAGCAGCTCGCAGAAACCGACTGGTTGCCTCGAAAGATTTCAACGCTTCCCGACGCTATGAAGTAATAAATGCAAGCTGCACTCCGGCGATGTCGTGCAACGAGAAATAAACATCCACATAGTCCTTTCGCCGGTAGTTCGACATTGTGTTGCACACTGTCGGTACCCGATGTCCACATAGGGGCCGCATAATATATGCGCGACACTTCTATGCGTGTAACCGTCGTCGACGCTCACTTCGCAGTCAACTTTTGCGCGGTGTATTAAGCCGCGCAACATCGTATACGGTGTATATTACAGGAGAAAGGAGCGTTCCATCGGCAAGAACATCCTCGCGGTCTCGTAGATTTATGTCTCTATCGCGTTCATAAATTATGCAAATTAATCCGGTGCTCTCGGCCGAACGGTCACTGGACGAAGAACGTCGCTTCTTCTCTCCCTGTTTGCCATCTTAATTTTCCTCCGTGTTCCTTATTTGCATTCTGAAAACAAATTTATATCATCGTATCCTCATGAGTCTTAAAAAGGTCCCTACATTCAACAAATGTTTCTTGCCCAATAAACGTCCACAATCTTTTTCTTGCCCATTTTACAATTCTTCCCCTAAAAATGTTACAATTTTTATTCTTTCGTCAAACAAAACCATTCATGGACAAAAAAAAATGTAAGATTTGCAAGAAATAAATTGCGAACAATTCTGGACGAGAAATGTTTGATAAATATACAAATAGATTTTCGTCAACTCTGCAGGTCGGAATATTTTCAATGTCAGTGCAGTTGACACGCAAGGGAGGAACGGCTCTCGAACACCCTCCGATGTGTTTAACCCGCGTTCCCACTCAGTATCACTCTGCGGAGCTTCGCGTTCGTTCGGCAACGCCAATGGGCGAGCGGAGGGTTGTAACAGTTGACTCCACGGGGTTTTATGGCGTATCCATCGACAGGAGCGAGAAAGACGGGAACAAGAAGCTCTCGCACACGAATGCACACATAGACGAGTCATCGTTGCAAAGGCTGTACCTCCGTTACGTATGTGCAGGGGGAAAAGCAGCAGCGAAGACGGGAACGAAGACGCGAGAGGTGTATTGTGTCGAGTGTTACGTTGGGGTCAGAAACCACAGACGCACGCGCAGTGACGTTCGCGAGGTTTGACGGAGCACATGGTCCTTTATCGTCCTCACCGTCCTCGTCATCGGGCACGACCCCAGCGCGTTCATCTCCGTTCGGTTATATCCAGCGTAGCGCCGAAACTCCGTTCGACTTCCTGTCTCCTATTTTTCGTCTCCATGGAAAATTCGCGTTCGCGAAGACCTCATTTTGTGCTCAGACAGCGACTGATAAAAACAAAACGAAGAAAATGGATACCGGTTTGCGATATTTGATTTTTTTACTGCGACATCTTATCTATCCATCGACGCGCATATGTAGACATCGACGAAGAGAGGGATATGAACGGCGGCTTGTAACGTTACTACCCTCCCGGACGCTGGGCGCGAAGCCACCCCCTTCCGCCAGCAGCAGAGCTGCCGGTGGTACGTCGAGGGGGTTGATGTCGGCTGCTGCAGTCCTGACCTACGGCTCGGCCGGTACCGTATGCTCGTCTCCCTTGCTCGCAATTTCGGCCTATCTCTTCCTCCGACTCGCTGCTCCCAGTGCTCATTACACCAGTGACGCCACAGACATCTCTGGAATACGCCATGGCGTCGAATCGACTTTCGGCACATCGATTCATGTTCTGTGGGAATAAAAATTCGACTCCCAGTGACGTGGGGTTCTCCATTTTTTTTTCGAGTGACTGTTACATCATCGGAGGCAACTTGGTGGATCCGATACATAGGATGGAGGATGCAGATCAACGTCAGTACAACCGGACTTTAGTGGGAAATTCGATCAACGACTTAGCGAAGACAGCTCAGATAAGCACGAAGTACCAACACGATGGAAAGAAAGGATTTTTGATGACATTGTGTGGAGAGACGGACAAGCATTGTTTTTTTCTGTTGCCTCAGCACGGACAACAAACGCGATTGCTCGGGAGTTTCGTGAGAGATTATATCGTACACACGCGACAAGGTGACGACCGGGTTGCGGAAGGGGTTGCGTGCTTGGTCCACTAGAGTGCAGCGATCGTGGTAGCGGACTTTATCGATCCTCTTTTTTTTTCTTCCACCTCGTACCTCCGCTTCTTCTTCGGGCTCGGTGAGTTTTTGTTTATCTTTCAATTGACCGACATGTAGGTTTAACTATGTAGACTCGTGTCGACTCTAGTTACGTTTGCTCATGAGATGATGGCACAGATGGCAGAAATTCGTCGACGACTGGGTGGATATTGTCAGGGTCAAGGTCCTTCCATCCTTGACTAATTTTCTCATATTTTCTCCAAATCAAACTTATGACTCGATACTCCATGTAAAAAAAACCTGCCGATTAAATCATAGCGCTCAATGAACCGTATTTTTAAATCGATAAAGTGTAAAATCAGAAACAAAAAAATGGTTAGGGTTTAAAGACAAAAAATGTTTGTAAAACGAGCATTCTTCACTACGTAGTCGTGGCCAGTTTTCGTCTCGTCAAATTCTATCCATCCTCCAGAGCCGCATATTCACGTGGAGATTTTGAATCTACGCCTCGAGCTACACTCATTTGCTTCGCAAGATTGTGGGCACTAGTTCTCTCCCAACCTTAATCTCTCGGGCTCTTCACTGAAGGATTGTTAATAGAAATCTAGACACATCCAATGAAGAGATTCACACATCATTGAGCTGGTTGAAGCTGCCAAGTGGCGCGTTAACGACAGCCTCTGCCATGTTACGATCTTATTTGATGTGGTACAGTGTAGCGATGTATGAATGGGTTTCTATTTCAATTCGCGCGGTCGCACGGTCAAGATCATCGACCTCGAAACCGCCTCGTTGTCTCTTCGACCTCAACTTCCTCCAACATTGGATTGCATTGTAAACAATCGTGGTGCTCGATCGGATTGCACATCAAGCGACAATGCAGATGAGACGCGATGCACTGACCGATACGGGCGCAACGCTCGGCCAGCGGCAAGTGAATGACGTGACGTCATGCGAGGAATCGTGCGCTGACGCCGTTAGTCGCAGTGCCCACACTCGCGTACGCTAATCATCCCGTGGTCCTTACGCTGCCTCGCTGGCTTTTTGCGCGTTATCGGACATCGTCGTGCCGAGCGGGGGGTTCACCTACGCGGACCTCGTGTTCGCTTACGAACTGGACACGATAACGAACCGCCAGAAATAATTAACACTGGACGGTATTACGTCGCGGAGCACGCGAGCACTACAGACATTACTCTCAAGGGAGTAATGTGTAAGGCGAAGAAAAAAAAAACCTAAACAAAACGGTTGAGGCTAAAAGAGGACTCACGCGGAGTGGATAGGACTCGCGAATGTGGAGGACATCGTGCGTATCATAGTTATTAGACCCGCGTGCCCATGAGGGACCTGAGCGTGATCTCCACCGATGCGGAGCTCGGAGTCACTTCTGGCGAAATTGCAGAGTTTTACGCACGGTCCAACGGATGGAGTAATCGTTGCGGAAGCTAAAATACTCGGGGTGAACACTGGAACATCCGATAAGAGTCACGGACGACCGGGTTTTCCTTTGAAAACGTGTCATCAGCAGCTATTTGGCGTAAAGTGTATGATCCTTTGGTCTATGCATAGTCGTTGTTGTCGCGCAACCATTGTTTTCTTATCGTCTCGCGACATCGCAAGATTGATCTAGATGAAGGGGGGGGGGGGGGGGGCAAACCATTTAGAGCATCTTTCGTGGTACAAAATTATTTATCTGACTTACTTTAGATGCAATGTCGTTCTCGCGCAGCCATTTTTTTCTTATCGCATCTCGACATCGAAAGGACCATCTAGGAGTTGATGGGAAAGCCTCGGAAGCATTGTTTTCCAGGGTTGAAAGTCGCTTACTTGCATTATTTGTATTAAAAACAAATGCGCGGCCCGGATGAGGCAGAAGAGAAGGATCGACGAGGACCGACGGAAGTGTCCGGTGGTCCCGAAGAGTTCGAAGGGCGTCGACCAGGGGGCACGCCAGACAAGACGCTCGCGGCAGGAGCGTACCTAGGGCCCCGGGTAGCGAGATTTTACGATACACCGAGGTCCATCGGAGCCCGCGGCTCGGCGGGATAGGCGAAATAGTCGGTTCCCGCAGTGTTTCGTTCGCGACGGGGCTCCTAGGCGGGTGTAACTGCCGGGGTTGGCAATAAAACTTTTTAACGCTCCCGTGTCCAATGAACGTTACGTTCGCCAGGTTTTATACTGGGCGGTGCCTCGCGGCCATTACGCCGTAACTGAACGAGCGAGCGCGCCGATTGGACGTTGCCGCATCATGGCCGCCGTCTGCCTGGGGAATTCCCTTGCTCCGTCCCCCTTCCACCAAACTTTGGTACATACCCGTGTCCCCCACCATTCTGAGCGGGGGGTTACCCCTACGAGCATACAGTAAACTCTGTTGGGCAGGTTCTCGTGGAAGATGCTGTTGCTGATTTCCCTCCCTGCACCGACAAGACACGAGACGTCCTACAAATCTTTAATTCTTTTAAAATTGGAAAAAAAATAATAATATTCTCAACAACCGCCGAGGTATATTAAAATATAATGAAGATATTCTGCCCAAGGGCAAGTCGTATAATCGCCGATAATAAGATAATGGAGATACTTGTAAAGTCAACCGGGCTGACATTCGAAATACCTAATTAGCCGTATGTAAATTCGTGCAAAAATGTGAAATTGCAATTTTGTCTTTAGAAAACTAAAAAAAATGTCAATAATAAACGACGCTGGGTCAACACGAATGCACAGCGTCTGCGCGAGTTTCGCGACTCAGCCGTTCGGTCCTGAGGGGGGTGCGAGCGAAATTCCGAAGTCGGTAAAACCGGTCGCGTCTATTATCGACCGGGTGGAAGGAATCGCGCGCCTTCCCGCCATTTCCACTCCCATAGCAACGAGCCAAACGCGTCGCTGCCGGGCAACCTGCGAGGACAGTACGGGCCTCCAGCTGCGCGACCGCATACACACGCACACAGACTCACGCGTAAATTCATGCTGAGACTGAGGGATCATCTTATTGGCTCATTTATCGAGCTGCAGCGACAACCGTCGGCTTGGTCACTCGATTGGTTACAAATCCATCAAAACGCAGAACAGTTTTCTTTATGTAGATGTTAGGCCGTATATCCGCCCACGTACATTTAATGCTCCCGTGTCTCGCTCGTTCTTAATATGATGTAAAACACATCCTCAGTGATTCTCTGTCACTCCGCCGTAGGCGCCCTTCTCTCCCTCTCTCTCTGCTATGCACGTTTCACATCGTCTCAACGACAACTGATAGACAGTCAGAGAGCATACTTCCCTGCCAAACTTCACCTCCGATCGGGCGAAAGTCTCTTTAGTCGTGGTTTCGATTTTGAAGCAGGCGCTTCGGCGTTCTCCCGCCGTCGCTTGCGCCGATGTGTCTTTTTTTATCACGCGAAAAGCCCACCGATATTAGGTAAGATATTCAACCTCAAACCTGTATTACATTTGCCAAACATTACTCCGAAAAAAGCATCTGAGACACGCTTTTTTTTCTTGCGAATTTCATCAGCGCCCAAAGCTGACTCTCAAAACTTCCCCGTACTATACGCGTGCCAATGCACCTCGGGCTTTCGTACAGCGTGATTCCGTTTCCCCTCCCTGGTAGCAACGTAATCTCGTATACACCATCCCGCTATATCTATACTGTTTCCCAACCGCTGAGTATATAGCACAGTTCGCAATCTCTCCGGGGATGGAAGAGACTTCGTTACGTTCATGGTTCGTACGAATATAGAGATCGGAGCGTGAGAGCCGAGCCGAGGGTTAGGGAGAGGACGAGAGGAAGAGCCCAGGCAACGATGTATATAGCCGTGTACGCCCGTACCGGGTATACCTGCTGTATAGAGCGATAGCGCAGAATATGGTAGTCTCGGAGCCAAGAGGAGCACCGACTCTCCGGGCAGCCTCATCGACCCACCTATTTCCTACGCTCTTCCTCTATACCTACTGCCGCTACCGAGGAACTCAATTTCGCTAAAACGCGCCTTCGAAGTAGAGGCAAGCCCCGTTGCGAGCTGCCGGTCCTCGTCGGGAGTCACCGGCTTCCATCTTCCATAACCGAGCTCCTCTCGGCGCCCTGCCTCCTGGTTTGCATTACTCTTCCGTGAGAATTAATTATATTTGCCCGTGGATCGGGCCATTATCTCTATAAAACTTCATCCCCCGTATCTCCCGCGCACCGTCGACGCGGTTAATTCCACAGAAGGAAAGTCCCGTTGAAAAGCGAGCGTGGACTGAAAATCATGAAAGGAGGGATTCATGAGTAGCAAACAGCGCCCGAGCAAGAGGGACCAGGCCATAACCGGGGATACGATGGGGAGTACATAGGATCCAAACACATAAACCCTCCCGCACTTGGGCCAGCGTCGCTTTATGCCACGGTGGTTTTCCTCCGCACCTCGAAGAGTGCACTCTGTCTAGTGCCTCTTCCACGAGTCACAACGGCGCGACGGTCTACCGACCCCCTTCGCTCGCCACCAGCAGCGGGAAGGATCCGCGAGTAGCCCGAAACAGCTTTGGCTCCTCCACCTAGTCATGCAGTGGCTCGCTGATGCACCGCGAGAGTTCCCGCGTCATCCTGCGGTGAACACGAAGAGTGCTCCTCCCGCGGCCCACGGAAATACACCGCAAGAATTATCCGACTCGCCTCGTTTCGACTTGTTGCCCCCTCGATTCCCCCTGGTTCTCCCTTTCTCCGTTTCTCTCGGCTCCGCTAAGCAGACCAGCCTTAACTTATTTCCTTAATCTCACCGCGCTGGTACTCGCTCGCCCGTTCGCATCTTTCGTTACGGTTCGAATGCGCCAGTGGCGTATACACGCTCGGCTCTGTTCCACGTATAACCTACCGTTTTCTACGTTCCCACTGCAGAAGTACATAGCAGTACCGGAGCTATCTTGCCTACACCCCCGGAGCGTCCGTGCCATCCTCAGACCTCTCGCAGCCTCGCGCCAGTACTTACATTTATATATTCCTTTACAGTATTGCTATACTCGGGCTAGCATGTACACCGGTACACAGTATAACCAGCAGCCATGAAAAGTTGTTGGCACTCTTCGTGACCGTGTCTATCGCGCCCGGAGCAGTATAACATCCGTATCCAAAGTACACCGTCCCCTCTGTAGTATAAGTTATATTCCGGAGAGCGAGAGGATAGTAGGAGAGAGCCTCTCGGCCAGTGTGCACCAGCCTCGTTGGGCTTATACACTCCCAACAAGGAATATCGTGCGCACCTCCGGCTATACACAAAGCTGATCTCCTATACATGCTTTAAACCTTCTCCACCTGAGAGCCAGTACGTACGTAGAGCTCTCCTCTTCCTCGTCCCTTTCGTGTTGGCTGTCTCTACCTTGTATATACGTTTCGCGAGAAACTTCCCACAGGAGAGACACCAGTGCGAGTCACGACACCAGAGCCTCTGGGCTGGCGCAACACGCTCTCTTCGGCTATCCGGACACAATTCTCATCAAACGTACAAATCTTCTACGTGTTACGCATAAATTAATTCGAGATTCCTCGGGTCCACCCCCCACCTTCCCCCCCAACCCTCCCGAATTATGTCTGACCGCGTAAATACCCGACTACTGTGCGGGTCGCGTGCGTGAGTGCGTGATCCCGGCGCGCATGCGCAAACCGCCGAATTTCACTCTCCCCCCCTCCCCCTCCCTCCTCCATTCGTTGGATGGAATTTACTCTACATGTGTACAGCATATATCTTGTCGTTTGTGAGGATGTTTCTCTCCTCTCTGTGAGTACAATGTTGACCATGTGACTCTGATGCTCTCCCACCATCGATTTCGGGAACCGCGGACTCGCGTATGTTTATCCGCGCGTATTCGGGCGGGATTCGAGCTAAGTTTTGCGAAGGAAGAAGTCTCCGCGGCTCGGGTGAAATGAGTCTGTCCGCGAGTGATTGCGAATTCGGTTTGACGAAGAGACGCACGTGCGCGATGTTCGGACTGCCACGTGTGACGGACCTCTTACTCTCGTTCTACATCTCTCGCCTCGTTCGACGGAGGATTGAGCACCTGTGACTCCCGTCGGCCTATTCGGATCTCGGAATCTCGCTGCCAGCTGACTTGCCAGGTTGGTAACACTGATTCTGTTTCGTCGCTCCCTCGGCCTGCCCGTCAACGAACCACGGCCCCACCTATACAGCTTTGGGCTCCTTCCCTCCACGCCCGCTCGGAAGCGACACCACCACCACGCCTGCATCGACGGAAACTACCACTTGCATGCCACAGCTTTCATCCCCTCCAAATAGCATGTATCTTCCTTTCGTTCGGACCAACCTTTCGCCTCGTCCGGGCCGCCACTCCGCACTCCGATGACTCCTACTCCGCGGTTCTTGCAACTATGTATGCGAATTTAATACCCATGCACTCATCTCAATGAGGGCCGTAAGTGGTGAGTGGGATAAACTGGACTGGGCTCCGATGGTTGTCATAACTGGGGGACCCTCCGCTGAGATCAGTGGTCGCAATCAACGAAATGTCAATTCAGAAGGATCATTTTTTTTTTTCTCTTACCAGTTAGCATTTATGATGATTTCACCGTCGCATGCGGATCGAAGGCGATACGGAGGGAGAGTGGATGGAAGGTTGAATTTATTTTCAAAATTTTATACTCACGGCTTAAATATCTCCGTATATAATAAACATATATATTGTGCAAAAGTAGGAATGTTGCTGGTTATGTGTTGGCATAAGTTTTCGTAGTCGGCTTCGCTTTACTTGCTTCACATTTCAGTACGTACGATTTATATATAGGTAAGCTGGAATCATCCCATTCGTATACCGTGGGTATAGGAATTCCTGTCTACCGTACTTTCCCAGTGCGCAAAGCCCCCTTCGCCAGCCTCGTTCTTCTTATTGTCGTGCCTTCCTCCTCCGTCTCGTTCATTCGTTCTCGTATCCGCCGGGTTTTCGTTCGTCCGAATAAAACGGCGAACGTCGCCGTCCCTCGCAACAAACTAGTTGGTTTACGAGGGAACGTCGAGCACTCGCTACCTCCTCCGGTACGAACAAAGTTGCAGAACTTTCCGTGTCTCTCTTTCCTCGACATTCGCCGGTTCCCGTCGCGATCGAGACACGGGAGCCTCCGGTGGATTGGCGACGTCCTCGCTGCAACCGGGATCTTCACGCGGAATTCGAGATCGCCCTCTCGAACCTCTTCACGCCTCCACCTTGCCCGATTATTTATACCGTCGCCTCAATTTATAGATCGCATTTACAGGCCCCGTTTTTTTTCTCAGAATCTTTGTTCTCTTTTCGGCAGAAGCGCTCGTACGTTATCGACCGCAAATACGAGAATGTCTCGGCGAGCGACGGGTCACAGTTTATGGATATGCTTGAGAAAAATTTTATAACAGTCGAAGAGTCGAGTCAAGAAATAAAATAATTGTGTACAATCGAAGAATTATTTTATTCGGGTTTTTATAAACTAAGTAACGACTCTCGATGTCGGAGGCAAACGTAACGTCTGCTCTGTCAGCTGATTCGGGCTATTACTATCGAAGTGGCGGAGCGACTCGCTCGTGCCCCTGGAACGGTTGCTGCTCGTTGCTTTTATTGGCCTCAAGGCCAACGCTGTTGCCTCCTTGGTTCCCGGCACCGTCGCGTGTATCGGCGAAACTCGCGTCCCGCTTCGTTTCGCTCCTGAGCCCTGCGCAAACAAAATAAAATACAATGATTATTCGTCTGTATAAAATTCAATGATTATCATCGGATTTGGCATTCCAAAGTTATCTGGTCCGTGACAATGTTAAACTCGATTATTTTATCGTCGGTTTTGTCGGAGTGTCCGGTTCTGCACGGTAGTGACTTTTCTCCGATCAAAGTAAGTTCGGGTGCGATAAAGTTGAATAAAATACAGACCAGCGCGTACGGACTGTAACATTACTCGCTGACAAATTGAACGAAGCATAAACGACATCGAAAGAGTTAAAACGCGCGTGGTGGGGGAAAATGGATTATTTTTCATTGACTTTATGAGCCGATCTATCTTTTGGAGCGTGAAGCAACACTTAAATTTGTCGTACATAGAGCTGCCGAAAAATATTCATTCGAGTTGAGGAATTTCAATCCGCTCAGGATGAAAAAATTATTATCGATCGAGTAGTAATCATGATTATTTTTTTTTCATTCATTGGGTGCCAATCCGTTAACTCATGGCGAAAATATCTTTGGCGTACATAGAGCTGTCGAAAAATATTCATTCAAGTTGAGGAATTTCAATCCGCTTAGGCTGAAAAAATGATCATCGATCCAGTCGTGATCATGATTTTTTAAATTTTATTTTATTTTTTTAATTTTTCGAATGCCAATCCGCAAACTCATGGCAAAAATATCTTCGACGGCGCCCTGTAAGATACGGGTACACGTTCGACGACCGGATCCACCTCATAATGTAGTACAAGGTACAGCAACGACAGTCCAGGGGGTTGCCGACGGTAGTTTTCGTAAAAGTAAAATGGTGAAACGTATCAGGAATACCGTCGCTGTTTCCGTAGCTCGTAGAGTTCGACGGGCAGGCGCACAGCGTGCTGAGTGCGGAACCAAACGATTTCGAAAAATACGGTAAGACGGGTCGTACAGAGAAGGAGCAGTATCGCGAGGGAGATACGTGACCGAAATCGTTGATAGCGAAAGAGAGGATCCCCCTGGCGGCAGATTACTTTTTGGCACAGTTCGTGATCTTCGCGAAGGGGAACGAAGCAGTCAACGATCCGCGACGAAGCGAGTAAAGCCGATGCTGTGTGCGTCCACCCCGGCGTTGCCAGATGTTCAGAACGTTTCAGACATTGTAAGAGACGTGAGAAACGAAGCAGACAGCAAAGAAAGCGTGGATTGGTATATGAGCGGGAAAAAAAAATAAATACGAACACCGAGGGTGATTCAAATTTGTAGTCACAAATCTTTCGAGAAGATGTTAACAAAACAAAAAAATAATTTAGCCTCGTACTTGAAACAATTCGACTGAATAGCGCGTCGATATTTGTGTGCCCTTTTGGTTGATTTTTTTTCTGACACCACATAGGAAGAAAATATGATGATTTGCTACGCTTTCGGTTCTGAGACGTGAAATTCGGTCGTTTTTTTGTAAATTCTCGGAAAAAGATTGAGCGCCAAGGCTCATTTTGTTTATGAAAACTGATACGGTTTCTTTGATCCTACAAAGTAACGAATTTTCTGACGGGAAAATATGCGCCGTGAAGGAGACCCGCGAGGATTGAGACCTCTACAATTTACGGTTACTCGACCCGCTCGAATTATCGTCCCTCTTCCGTGATACCGCTATCCATAATTTCTCCGGAGCTTTCCACTCGGCTGGCTCATTCGCCCGTCCGTCCGCTACCAGTCTGTCCGAGTCAACTTTTTTTCCCCGTTCACGCGGCACGATAGACTTCACTGTAATCGAACACCAGCCGAGAGAGCTTCGAGCTGATGCACGGTGCGTCACTGGCTCGCGGCAAACCATCATCGAACACCCACGGAAAATGGGTGCGCCCTACCAGACATTACGGTTTTCACGCTCGACTTCACCGCCTCCGAGACGAGATGGGGTATAAAAAAAAATGTATTCACTCGCCCCCGTAAGACGCCCCGATAGCGCTGGTGCGACAATGTATGCGTCTTCGACATGGCAATATCAGAGTGTCAGCTATTTTTCTTTCCCTCCTATTGGTTCTCTCGAACAAACGTGCGAAGTTTTTTCATTGTAACGGCTCCGCGAAGACGAGCATTACGAAGTAACTTTTTTCTATTGGTCGCGAGAGACAGCCCTCTAATGAGCAACCATCAATTTTTTAAGGAATGCCGGAAATTTTATATAAGCGAAATACCCATAAATCTATCTTTCACAGTTGAAATATTCGCCGTTTTTTTTACAAGCTTTCAATGAGTTTTTTTTATTCTTCGAAATTGGGAAAAAATACTATATTTGTCGCATGAATTGTAAGTATATGTGTCTAATGTAACAGTCGCGTAATAAAGGATTCTAAAAGACAGCAATTTGCGAGCAGGTCATTTTTTTAAAGGGATACAAAAAGACAGTTGCTTGTGACTAGACAAAACGTACTCAAATACATAAGTTTGACGTATGCTAAAAAAAAAATTAGACCTTCCTTGAACTCGGTTATTTACCTTTCGAAGATTTTGCGATTGGTCCGGCAGAAAGAGCTACCGGAAGTATAGCTATACACAAAAAAAAAATGTCTGCTAACCGCAGGCTTCGGTACACAACTCGGGACCAGCGCTGTTAAACTGTTATCAAAGTTATTGCCGGCGCAACTAGACTCTGTCATTCGACCGCGATTTGCGCAAGATTTTCGCCCGCAATATTGCGAGCATCGTTCGGGAAACTGGCAGCAGTAAAAAAAAAGATACTTTCCAACGCAGCGCCGAGCGGTGACTGTTGACCCGTTCGAAGATTTTCACGATTTGTACAACCGCCGTTGTGCCGGAAGTCCGAACGGCCTCCGGCGATCCTAAACTGTCCGTTCCCTCGCGCCCCGGCTGCAGAACAGCTTAACCCTTTTTTTTTGCTACGGTTTCGACGCTCCTCTCCTCCCGTAGAACAGTTTCGACCTAGCGGCGTCGAAACCTCTACCAGACCAAACTTTGCCATAGAAAAACACATTGCACGACGAATTTCCCAGCGTCCGACGACTAGGAAAAAAAACAACAATCAGCCCCGACCTGGTCCTTCGACAACGTCTCGGCTCCGTGTCTGGACAGAGCGGCCCACCGGGGAAAAAAATTGTAACCCTTTTTTTTCTAACGCTGCCCAACGGTCCGCGCGGCGATTGTCATCCTGAATATTTCAGCCCGTTTCCCTCCTGTGAGAGAAAATTCCTTCCAGCCCAAACTTCATACGCATACCTCGTTCTTCTCGCGCAAAGCACTTGCAGAGTCCTGAGAGTTGACACACTGATTGGATATAACGTTGACACGAAATTTTCTGATTATTTTTACTGGGGCACGTTAACTGAGACACATTCTAAAAAGCGAACGAAACAGTTTTAAGCGAAAAAAAAAAAAATGTCTCGATTCTAATCAGCAAGAGATCGCTCGGAGGTAATGGAAGCTCTCCAGCTCATCACTTTTTCCATTCTGTGTTATATATATATATATATAGATATACTTGTGTCCCCCGTGTCGCCGGAGTTACTCCGAGGATAAGAGGACGTATACTCCTCTCTCTTTCACGTATCAAGAAAACTTTCAGGAGATTGAATCGCCGTGTGCGAGGGGCAGGGGAGAGCGAGGGTACGCGCGAAAAGGAAAGGGAGACAAGAAGCGTTCGAGCGAGTGAGTGGTCCAGAGAAGAAGATGAAGCGAAGGGGTCGAGTATGCCGGGCACGCTCGGGACCATTTATAGGAGAACTGTTTCACCTCTTCCTCCTCTCGTTTATTTTTCTCTACCCCCCATTTTTTCTTCTCTCCCTCATGTTTTTTTTTTTCACCTTGTGCGCGCACCCGCCCGTTACTCCACCTTCGCTCGCACTCACGAGGTGAGCTCTTTTTTTCGTTTTTTTCCGTTCTTCGTTCGCTATCTTCCTGCCTTTCGTACCCTGGCCGATGGTCCCGTTGGCCGTTCAATTCCTGAAAGCGGATTAGATAGCTCTAGTCGGGGTGCTTTCGTCTATATAACCTTGGAGATAGATAAGGCCCTCGGGGCAGTCGATAATTGGTTCTTGATGAAACCGTTGGCTAGCTCGATCCATGACTTATTCTCTACCTCTATTATCGGCTATCCAATCGCGATGAATTCCGGAGTGTCGAATCGAATAACTTTCCTATACCTGGCCCTGCCGTCTATTTATTTCTCGGACTCTCTCAGAAACTGTACCGATGCTCTTGTTATGTACGAGGTGGAGCAAAAGGTTCTCTTGATTAGTTCCCTATACGACCAAGTTACAGTGTGGAGCGACCCTTTACGAGTTTCACAGGACTCAACGAAAAAAAATGTCCGGATAATATTATAGATGAAGAGAATTTTTTGAGATCAGACTGAAACTTAGTACATCACTCTATCTAAATAAAAATAGTATAAAATCTGAAAAGTACTAGATTATTTAAATTTTACTGTTTATTTCTTTGAACGCATGGATCACAAATCGGCAGATTCGGTTCCTCGATTCCTTACGATTATATTCCCCAGAGCATCGATAAAGAGCGTTTTTTGAGATCAGACTGAAACTTAGTACATCACTCTATCTAAATAAAAATAGTATAAAATATGAAAAGCACTAGAGTATTTAAATTTTACTGTAAATTTCTTTAAACGCATGGACCACGAATCGCGATATTCGTTTCCTCGATTCCTTACGATTATATTCCCCAGAGTATCGCCCCGAAAACTCTAGACTCCTGGCGACGAAAGTTTCATCCTCCCCATTTTCGTTTAGCAACCTCGATTCCTCCATAAATTTGTGTTTTTCCCAGCAGCAAACTCGCCTTCGATCCTCCCCACTCCCCGCTCCGTCTTCCATCTTCATTTTCGTCCTCGCTTCGCTTGGCAACAGTCCAACTTCCATGATTAGATCCGCAACGCCGTTGCCGTATATCTACGTACTCCGGGGTGAAGTTTCTCTCGGTAGCGACATGGAGAGAGCTGCTCGCGTCCCGTTTCGCCCCGTCCCAATATTTTCTCCCGTCACTTCTGCGTACTTCTCTTTTTCCTCCCCACACCCTCTTCGGCCCTCCTCCATCTCTCGCCATTTCGCCGGTTCTATTTTTCTGGCTCAGCTCTTTTCGCCCTTTGCGCGACGAGCGAACCTTCCACGGTGCCGGTTTTATTTCGATGATGCACGTATTCGCTTGTAGACACGTGTACAAGCGAGGTTTTTTCGCCAACCCTGTCGTTCGACACCTTCGCGCGCCCGTTTACCGCTCCCTTTTCATGTCCGTGTGTACCGTGGTAGCGCTTTTTTTTTTTTTTTTGTAAATCTTCACTTCGGTTCAAATCGGAGGCAGCTGTACCGGAAAGCATCGGGCGAGGCTCACGCAACGAACGTGACTCGGGTGGCTCGTCCGACTCAAAGTCGAAATGTCGCCTCTTCGTGCACGCGTTAGCTTCGTTCGCGCACACGCGAACGTGATATTCCTCTGTGAAGTAAGACAAGACCACCCGTAATTTATCTCTCCTGTCGCATCGCCGCCGTAGCTGCGAACTCGTGCAGCACGCCGCCCTCGCTCGGATCATAGTTTATGTTTACACTGCGCGAGGAGCGCCGCGTCACGAGAAACTGAGATTGGTGCGCCGATCTCCAGATGCTGCTTCCATCATCGACGGGATTGAGACGCGGCCTGTATACTCGTCTCTGTGTTTATCCGAAACGTGTTCGCGTTTGTACAAATAGGATTTATCCATTCGCCCTCGTCAAACGTTTTTTTTTTATCTCTTTTCTTTCGTTGTCGAGGCTGTCGGGGACAAAGTAACCGAGAATGTTTTTATTGGCTATGGAATCGAAGCTACTTTGTGCATGGAAGAGAAAAGTTACCCGGGAATTGCGCGGAAAGCGCGTAAACATATTTATCATACATGGTTTCTCTTTCATTCGAATATATTTGTTTAGGGCCGCGTTACTTTCATGTCCAAATTTATTCCCGCGGGAAAAAAGGTTGGAAGGTATTTTTTCTCCGAAGGTTTCGTCGGAAACAAGCTCAAGCCATTTTTTACCTCGTATTTTGAAGGTAAATTGGCAGAGAAAAATAATTCTCAACGTAGTAACAGGGAAGAGTAAAAAAAAAGGGGGAAAAATAAATAAAAGTCTCGACATTTCGCCGGTAAGTATAAGTAATTGGGGCAGGTTGCGCCAGCGAGCGTTCGAGGATTTTCCCGCTTCATGTTTCCAGCGAGGAAGCACGGAGAGAAGTAAAAAGATAGAGGCGAAGGCAACATGGTAGAAGGCAACATTGTAGAAAAGAGCGTAAACGTGTCCATCATACATGTTTTCTCTTTCATTCGAGTAGTTTTATCTCGGGCCGCGATACTCTCATTTCCAACTTTATTCCCCCGACAAATACGCTGGAAGATATTCCTCCTCCGAAGGTTCCGTCAGAAACAAGATCAAGCCATTTTCCGCCTCGACTTTTCAAGGTAAATCGGTCGAGAAAAATAATTTTCGAGGCAGTAACAGGAAAGAGCAAAAAACAAAAAAAGCAAAAATAAATAAAAGCCTCCACACTTCGCCGACAAGTATAAAGAATTGGGGTGGGTTGCGCGAGAGTGCGAGGCTTCTGTCGCTGCGTGTTTCCGGCGAGAGCGCGGAAGCACCGAGAGAAGTAAAAAGCTACAGGCGAAGGCAACATTGTAGATACAGTTTATCTACACCCGGGTTTCCCCGCGGCGCTTTCCGACGCGCCAGTCCCTCGTTAGGCGCAGGGGTGGTTCGAGGTTCCGCGGACTTGTGGAAATGAGGAGCGGCGAGGGCCCGGGTTCCTGGTCGTAGCGAGTGCACAACTGCAGTATACCGACGTTGCCTCGAAGAAATGAGAGTGGCGGCGAAGGAAGCCAGGGAAAAGGACGATTCGGACGGAGAGTCATGAAAAGTTGAAGCTCGCGGAAAATGTAAGAATTCCAACCCCCCGGGGGGCGGAAGGAAATGGCCCGGCGGAGTTGGGTTGGGTGGTCGGCGAATGCGCCCTGGCGAACATCGCACGGAGGCCAGCCGAGAAGAGACCCGGGCGAGGGTTGGGTGGAGATCGAGCTGAGTGAGAGGGTTGCCACGGAGAAAAGCTTGTTTTATGTTATATTCAGGAAGCGCACCCTTTCCTCCGTCAGAGCCGGGAAGCGAGAGAGGAAAAATAGCGGACAGAAAAAAAAAATACTAAAAAAAAAGACGCTCAAATGTATTTTTCTTCCTCTGCGAGATTTTACCGAAAGATCGAAGAATAAAAGAAAAACGAAAAAATACAAAAGTAAGGTGTAATGCGGATGGAGGGAGAAAGGGTGGAATACGCAAGGGTTGGAAGTTGAGGCGAATATATTAAACATTGTTTCACCCGAGGGAGAGGAAAGTAGGTAGACGTTTTTATGGGAATCTCGTTCGAATAGAAATGGCTACGTTGGCCTAAAGCGTCGCGCATGGAGCCGTGGCTCTCGACGTGCGGGTGTGGTGCGGTATCGAGCACATATCGTACTCCGGCGAAGACTTTGGGATCGGCCTGGACCGTACACAGTGGAGGAGAAACGAGACAAAGATGCGGAGGAAGAAACGGACGACCTAGCCGAGGCAACGAAGAAGACGAAGAAACTTTTACAACCGTACGCCGTCTCGCGCTTCGATCAGCCACGGATCCGCGGCACCGGTGCGGCGAATCCTGCGGAGAGTTACACGGAAGAGAAAATTCCGTACACACAGACGAACGGAACGAAACCGTCGAGCATCTTCTCTCGTCGTCCTCGCCGGGGCGCTTAATCGCATCGGCGAAAAACTCTTGCTCTCAATTTCGCCGAGAAACGAAAAGACGCATAAGCTTCGAAATTCCCAAATACCGCCGTAAAAATCGTAGCTTCGAAGCTCTGCGAAATTAGAGGAGTGGGTCCATCACGCGAGAAGTCCGCCGGGGCCGCTCTATCGTAAACATTCGAGAACACTGTCGAGTCGGATTTGTTTGGAAAGAAGGAACGGTCGAGGGGTCGAAGCTGGAGAGTTGTACGTGTAACAAGCTGGGAGAAGACGGAATTGCGCGTAAGCTGGAGCGACATTTCAACTTACCGGCAACACGAGCTAACGTCCGGCTTGCTTTGCATTCCTGCCGAGTTTGTTTTTTTTATATATCTTTCAACTCCATAAAACATCTCACTAAAAGTTCGTCGCTTCTGGTCTGTACGAGTAAAGTTAATTCGGTGAAATTTGGAGTTTCGTTCGGTCCTTCCTCGAAACTGAGAGGTCAACGACAGTCCGTGCGCTGGAATATGATTTTTTTATTTCCCGGAAGAGACAATCTCACGGGTTATCCGTCCGAGCCGGGTCGCTGATGTCGCCTCGAGAAACCGACCGGTTATCCGAGTTCTGCGAATTTCATATTATCACCACTGCAAAAAAAAAAAAAAAAAGAACGGGACTCCAGATGAGACGAGTACACCGCGTGCTGGAATAACGGAGAGGGCGACAAGAAATCGTGTCGGTGACGTTCCGTGAAAATTGCCTTACGAAAGAAAAATACGAAGAGTCGGAAGGGCGAGATAAAGTAGAATAGAATTCACGTCTCACGCGGGAGAGAGTACGCGAAGTTCGCAGCGAGGTGACGAAGGGGAGGAGGCTGGAAATGAAGCTGATTCCCGAGCGCGGTCACGTATCTTGGAGCCAATCTAATACACTCCGAAGGAAGCACCGTCGCGGGGGAGAGAGGAAGAGAGAGCAAAACTGCCACGGTACAGAGCTTCTCCGGCTCTTCGTCGGACGAACGTCGGACCCGGGATTGGACAATCACGCTCCGGGGCAATACCAAAGGGGCACGGCGAAGTCCCCGCTCGCTCGCGCGAGAAAACCTGGAACGAAAAGCGCGCCGGAGAGCGTACGAGATAGTCTGCAATTTTGTGGACCGTTGGGCTCCAATATGAAGACCGCCGTAAAGGTACGGAGTGTGCGTATCCGCGATCGTCTGGCTGGCGAGAGTAGAGTTGTCTAAGAGTTGATAAAGCCCTGCGCGGAGAACGCCATCATGGGACATCCGTTATGCTTCTTTCATTCTTCGAGCGTGAAGAACGGAGGAGACTAGATAAAGCGATGACGCTCTATTTTTGTGTTTTTTTTTGTTTTTTGGGGAAAAGGAATTTAGGACCATCCTCAGGTCTTCCTGGGGAAATTCTAGTGCTTACTCGACGACTTTGCATGGAACCTAGTAATCTAGTCTCTCGGGTCGTAACTTTGTGGAAGGAGCGGGACGATAAAGACCTTATAATCTTGCCACTTGGCGCATACATACACCCAAATTACATCGTATCTCGTCCAGCATGCTGCACGGGAGATTGTCGAGATTGAGGGAGACGCGGACAAGTCTTTCAGATAAACCTTCTCATGGGTGGTGGAGTAGAAATAAAAAAAATTTGGGAACCTACTTGACAGTTTCCGTTGCCGTCGGCCGCCTCTGGGCCGACTCGCTGCAGCACCGTAGAAACTTCCCTTTTTTCCCGTCTACGAACGATTATTCAGATTTTTTTTTTGTGAAAGAATGCAACTAATTTATCGACGGAGACTATGGTGTCAATATTTTTTATAATTTTACTGTTATTTCGGTGAAAAATTTGGATAAACCACGGAGCTGTATCGTGCGCAGCGTCCGACGGCGCCGCCATGATCTTCTCGCAACGCGCCTCTCGGTTCGCCAGGGATACGATGCTGCGCGCGTCGCCCGACCGGTCGATAAACGCCAACCCTCGAGTCCCACTTCGTTACGGGATCTTACCATCCCTCTACCTCGCTCGCTCCCGTTCTACTATCACGCTCTTTGCAACTCTCTCTCATCGCTCTCTATCCCAGATCAATCACGCTTCGTCTAATCCGGTGTACTTTAGATTTCTACTTCAACAGGGATGAGCTTTCCGATGTAATTGCGAGCGTGCGAGACACCGTGACGTTCCTTCCACCCTTAAAAAAAATACTCAAATCATTTAAACGTTTCTTCCAATATCGTATTTACTTCGTATCAGCCATTTTTTTTATATATAATTAAATTTATTCGTTCAAGTGAATTAGTTCGAATTAAATAGATTTTATTTAGTGTAATTAATTGCGAGCGTGCGAGACACCGAGATTTTCCTTCCACAGGTAAAAAAAAAAATACTAAAATCATTTAAACGTTTCTTCCAATATCGTATTTACTTCGAATCAGACATTAAAAAAAAATATAATTTAGTTTATTCGTTCAAGTCAATTACTTCGAATTAGATAAATGTTTTTAGTGTAATTAATTGCGAGCGTGCAAGAGACCGTATCTCTCCGTCCACACTTAAACAAAAAATTACTAAAATCATTTAAACGTTTCTTCCAACATCATATTTAATTCGTATGAGAAAACAATATTTTTAATATACTTTATAGCTTATTCGTTCAAGCGAATTATTTTTTATCTAAAATGTTCGAGTTTATTTCACTACCCAATATCCCCGTACCAAAGAAGTATTTTATGACGGTTCCAAGCAATTTCCCTTTCCAAGAAGACACGACGAAATTGGAGAAATCATTTTATCTGATTAATTGAAATTTTAGCTGAAATAATTCAATCCGCCGTGTTGTATGCGTGTGCGTATCGAGAGGAATCAATGTTACGCACGCAACGGGTACACGGCGGGCTCGTAGATGAGACGAATTAACGACCCGCGGCGTCGTAAAGCGAAAAGTTCGCCGACAGACTCCTACTTCTTTTTATCCTTTCGCGATATGTCTCACACATTGTGTTGCACATCTGCTCTGCTCGCTAATACGACAGCGAAGAATTCATTTCCGAGAAGAACGCGCGCGCCGTGAGGAGAAGTTCGCGTTCCGGTTGCGCTTTGGCTGCACGCTCGCAGACACCGGATATCCGGTCGAACGCGGTTAAGCTTTTTCACTGTGTACGCTCGCGCGCACTTCTTAGTATCGAAAGTTTACTTTATAATCGCGATTTCTAGACCAGAATTCACGAACAAAGAATTTCATGAATAAGTCAGTGAAAAAGAAAAAAAATGAATTCTAAAATGTTATTTTATATCTATTTGAATATTAAACTGATTCAATTTATTAAATTAAAGTATTAAGCGATAAAGACAGGACTGATTCGTATAAAGATGCTGGCATTACCAGATAAAAGAGCGGGGTAAAACGGACCGGTGTACAATTTTTTGGTATTCCATTTTGCCCCGTTCCCCTCTAATAATAATGGGAGGGTCGCGATCGAGCAACGTACTTATTGAAGCTTAAAAAGTAGAACAAAATGAAGCGTTCGAGCGCGCGTGGGAATCAGAATCCGGCTGGGTCTTTCTCTACAGCACGTGGTTCCTGATTCGAGTTTCAAACTAATTATAGGCGTTACCCGTTTCTTCTTCGAATGTTTCTTTTTTTTCTTTTTTCTTCACCGTACAGATCGTAAAATAACGAAAGCGGCTCGGATAAAACTGAACGGGGAGGCGCGAAATTAGACGAAGAGGATTATACATGAGATCGGTAGGTTCACCGTAATCGAATGCCTTCTAACCACAGATCTGCGTTTAGTCTGCTGACTCTGGTGCATAATCAAAAATTTATTGAATCATTCATTTTTTTTTAATCCCTTGACTTATTTTCGTTTTAACAAGAAACATTTTCTTTGACTTCGTGATCAAAAGACTTTGAATTATTTTTATATCCAGTCTCGTCGTTCGATTATTATCACGGCGAATACGCCCTTCTTACCTCTCACGCCCTCACCTCCCCCGGTCTATCAGAAATCGAATCTCCTCCCACGAGCGTTCAGCTTTTACTCGCATCCTCGGGCCGAGCACCGGGAGAACGAGCAGACTCTCGAAACCAATCGTCTCATCAGTGCAAATGAAGATGTTACGGGCAGATCCGCCTCTCGCATAACTCCTTGATTTTTTCTCCTCACCTCTCCCTCTATCTGTACCCTCATTTACGTATATATGTATTTTTTTTTAACGGTCATTTTTGCGAATTCAAAAGTAGGAAAAATTACACCGAGCAGTAATACAAATGAAAAAAATGAAACCAGTAAGCTGTAATTGAGATTAAAAAATAATAATTCCATAGATCAATAATCAAAAACGACCGTGAAAAAAATCTGATCTATAACGAGCGCTAATTGTATGTACGAAGGGCGTTACGAAATTGCGTGTGTGACGGAGATTAGTGCGAGATCCGGAACGTGCCGTCTTTCCCTCAGAATTCAGCAAACATTCACGAGCTCACAAAAATCGGCTATGACCCTATCCGCGCTCGGTCGCCGGCACGTCTCGCCTAGTTCGCCCGCTCATTACATGTCCCTCGTCCAATCCCCCGGAACTTCCGGGTTTTTCTTTCGGCCCCGTTACTTTTATCGCTCTTCCCACTCCGCCCCGATATATGTAACTACACGCGTTCCTACATAAAAACTGTGTATCGTGATAAATTTTTCGCGTATGCGCTTATCGCTTGCGGGGAAGTGCTCGCGAGTGCCGACGAAGGGGTGGAGAATAGTATTTTTGTGTCTACGAAAAACGGCGAGGCAGGGCGTGGTGCGAGGGGACTGCGAGAGCTCGCATCAGTATGCACGGGAACGCGTAAACGTTCGAAAAAAAAAATTAGTTTTTCCCCACATGCATATCCGAAGTGATTCGCATTCTGATATCATCGTAACTCCTGATAACTACGAGTGGTCCCGCCAATACTGCCACACCGCGGTGAAAAAGGGCGGGAATGGGGGAGAGCGCGGCAAAATGGATCAGTGTTCTCCATGTAAGACGATTTTTTTTTTGTCGCCCGACAAAATTGGTAAAAATAGTCCGTTTTGAAGGCACATTTACATCTCTACCAGAAAAAATCTCAACCATATTACAATTCAGCCGTGTTAAAACTCTATCGAAATCTCTACCAAAAGGAAAAAAAACTCTACCAGAATCAAAATAAAACTGTACCGGAATTGAAAGAAAACTCTGTTTTGTTTCAAGTCCGATAGAGTTTATTTTCATTCAGGTAGAGTTTTTTTTAACTTTCTGGTATACATTTTGGTAGACTTCTAATATGGTAGAGACGTTTTCTAATAGACTTGTTATCTGGTACAGTTGTGAATGGTAGATGTAAATGTGCCATTTTGCCCCGCTCACCTCTATTTTGGGTGAAAGATATATAAAAAAAAAAATTACCGGTATCGTATTAAAGTTGAGCGCATGCGCAGAGCGTGATTTTTCTTTGCTCGGGACTTACCGGTTCGCCTTGGCCAGATCCCCGATGGATATTCTGACCTATCGATCTCCCTCTTCCTACGCGTTAGCACGAATATCCTCCGCGACCGAGAGACGTTGCGATAAAACAATAATATCAATGACAGCGCGACGATGACGAACGTTTCTCATCGTCGAGGAGCCTCGTCCCGGTTAAGTCAGAGCTTCGCGATCGAGAGCCCGAGTACAAATGCGAGAAAACAAGGTCTCTTCCGTCAGCGGCAGCAACGACCTATCGAGCTCGCGTAATAACGGTATAGGGCTCGTCGAGGTGCCCACGGGAACACAGGCAAAGCGGCGAGTGCTCAAGGCAACAGGGACTCCGCTTCCCAATCGCGTTCGAGGCAGAGCTCGCAACCCTTTTTTTTGCGCACCACCAGTCATAAAGCAGTTTCGCGCAGACAGCCGAAGGAGTTCGTCGGGTCTTCTTCGACGAGCAGCCACAGCACCGAGTTCCTTTCCAAGTCGGATACGTTTTTTTTTTTTACAACGGGTATCTCGGAGTCTCAGATTCCCGCTTCGTTCTGGCCCGGTAAAGGGTCGAGCGACAATGCGCCAAAGAAAGGAGTGTTTTTGCTCCGATTTGGTCAGTTTCTCGGGACTAAAAGAAAAAAAAACACTGTCCTCCAGAGGATCGTGGAATCCCCGATAAAAAAAATGTCAGGTAACGGACTTGCGGCCGGGTAGAATCCAACGCGCCCCCATCTGCAAGCTGCTTCGAGATTTTCCACGGAGGAAATTCCTTCCTGTCCGCGGCTGGCTGTGAATGCAGGGCCGTTGCTCAAACGGGAGACTGACCTTTCCCCGGCCCGCGCTGTGCACCGTACGGGAGGTTTTATCGTCCAGGATAATGCGTCAGACGCTGCATTATGCATCCGTTGCATGTCAAGTTTTCGCTCCGCGCACACGACCTTGAAACACTGGGAATATTCCCGCGGTTTAATGAGTTCCACATGGAAGGATGATTGATTTATATCCTTCGCGAAATAATGGGAATATATTCCATCGCGGTCGATAATGCAGCGCGTATCGATCGAACGACGAATGCACGCACACTCGAGCATGCGACAGCGGTGCATGCTTGATAAAAGATCATTCAGACTTCGCGCGACGTGCAGCCGAGAGTATTAATCGCGAATTCTCGTGGCTGGCACTGTAAGCGCGTGTAACATGCATGAATACATTTGTCGAGATATTGGCGCGCTTGCTGAATGCTGGTACCGAGTCGAAAGTGCGTAACGAGCAATCGTATCAGGTCAAAGCTACACTGTAAAAAAAAATCGTATGAAATTTAATGTACCGGAGTGGTAGTTTTTATGCAAAAACTTGTATATTAAATTTCATTTACGATTGCGATGAAAAAATTATCTTCAGTATATTAAAAGCATTCCAAATTCTTAATTTTTATAATTTACTTTAATTTCAATGAAAAAGTATATTAATTTTTCATCACAATTGTACATTGAATTTAATGTGGGGAATATGGCCCGGTCCATATATCATTGATTTACGTGTTAATCGAGGTGGGCCATATTCACCACTTTTACCCTACCAGTTTTTGCATAAAAACTTCTAGTTCGGTATATCAAATTAACACATTTTTTTTACAGTGTAATTCCATTAAAAGCCCAATGGAAATAAAATATATTCTAAATTTATTAAATTCTGCGTTTTCACAATATCCATACATTTCTGAAAATATAAATTGCTGTATATGTGAGGATATATATATTCAAAAATATATTTTATATATCACGGATATATTTTCGTCACATCCCACATATTGAAAGCAACTCGTCTCTCCGGCGCCTGCGGAGCTAGCAGACAACCTATCGACGCCTCATCGACGCCTTTGTTTATGGCAGGGACATAGGAGACCCTTTGTGGGCCTCACACGGAAAACCCATCGATCTCAAGTACTAGGAGGAGACACCTCGCACTGCGGACTATCGATGCATTTTACGAAGAGTCCCCAAAGCCTGCACATCTCCTCTCAATATTCAAACTTGTATCCAATTACAACTCTTGTCTCCCAATATTCGATTTTACAGTCTCCATAGTCTACGCTTTCTTACGATATACGGTTTATTTAATACAGAATGAATGACAGGAAAGTATTCGATTCTTATTTTTCTCCGCAAAATTAATTGGCTGCTGTTGCAACAGCATCGAGATAGGAATGCCGGAGACTCGGTTATCCTTGGGCCAACGCGAAAGTTTATTATGTTTGTTCATTTTTGGATTTCACGTATAATTCGACCCGTGGCCTCTCAGCATACCGTCGACACTGCAGCGGCTCGTGATTCAACCTTCCACGCAACTCGCGGGGTCAACTCTCGCCACGATAATCGATACCGTATCGAAGAGTCGCCGCGAGCTCAGGCAATAATGCATTCGAAACGACTCGTTCGATCCTCCGGCAGATCTATCAGCTGTCTCAGATGTAGCGGAAGCCCGACGATTATTCTTCGATGGCAGAGGCGAGCCAATGATATACTACCGTACGGGTAGCACGATGTAAAACGTTGATGGATCTACGAACTTCTATAAATATATTATCATACACCGGGCGGTTTATGCATTATGTATCAGAGATGTGTGTTGGACAGAAGAATTCGCGAAGCGCACAACGAGATGCGCGTTAAAGCTTGCGTGGCTCGACGGAGATCTTCCTCGAGACGTGGTCAAGGGGCGGGAGGGGGGGAGGGGGGGGTTGAGGAGCTTTGCGGCCCGCCACGGGTTTAGAGCATAATCACCGCCCCATAAAAGTGTACGATACGTTTTTAAAGAGTGCTTCTGTTGTGCAATAAACGTACACCAAGGACTACACTCGCGCGCAGGATCTCTGGTGATTTTTTTTCCGCCCGAGCGCTCACTTCCCCTCCCCCTGCAATCACGGCAGACAGAGTCAAATTGTCTTTTCTATAACTTTCTCTCTATATCATTGGTCTGGACTTTCGTCGTAGGAGAGTGCTCTTCTTCGTCTTGCTTCTTTGGCACTTGTTTAAATCAATCTTGCGGGGAGTTACCCTTACTTTTAGGTCGCGAAATAAATTTACTATTCTGGATCTGCATGTCGAGTCGTTCGAGCGTACGAGATCGGCGGAGGGGGTGGCGATGTGATAACGAAAATAAAATATGTATGAGGGATCGAAAATTTTTGTGGCCTCTTCGTGGGAGATTCGTGGGCGGGTCTGATACGGATGCGGGAGTGGATTGTGAAAGTCTTGGACGAGAATAAATAAATAAATAAGAAGAATAACATTTTTGACTTTTGGTACAGCGGATCGAAAAATGTATTTCTTTACGAGTTTTTTCTTTCACTCGATATATTCGATGATTTTTGGGTGGTAAGTGCGTGTTTCGTTTTAAAAACAGTTTTGAGTTTCATTGCCCGGTAATTGAATATCCGAGGGCCAAGAATGCTCTGGAATGTTTAGTTTCATTTGGACTCTAGCCAGGACAAAAGTAGACGCGGCCATGCGCCAGAAGGTCCAATGGGCGTTACGAGGACAGCAGCGAGACGAGGGAGCGAGAATGTAAGAGGGCAAAAAAAATGGTGTCGGGTCGAATGCGTTGAGAAAAAATGTATACGTATATTCAACCTCGAAATCTGAGAGGGTTTCTGGGTCCACTGTAAAGCAGAGTCGTTGGACAAAGTAGTGTAGGAAAAAGAAATAGTTTTTCAGTTTCTGCCCTATCTATGTTTATTTTGAACATAAATCTCACCTAAAATTCCTCTGCTGACTCTTTAATTAAACGGAAATAAAAAAAAATCCTGTCTAATGCATATTATGATAACACTCAATTTACATTTTGCCTCGGCGAACCAGGGCGATGGATTGGAGAAAAAAAAACAAATTTCGTAAATGTAGTGTTTCGTTTTCTTCGGTCAATCAGAGAAATAGTTTGGCTCCACCCTAGCCGAAGCCGTCCCTTTCCACGTGACGCTCCCTGTCGCCATACCCTCGGATATTTTTCTCCCTACCTTTTGCAGACCCTCTTCTTCGACGCGGTTTCTTTCATATATATATTTTTTTTTCATCGACCTCCAGCACTACGAAAACCGATGTCTCTCGTAACACATATGTTGCCCATACTCGCGTACTTTGTTACACTTTCAACTTGTCACGTGGCAAATTCCATTATTTATGTCATAACTCTGGCGAGGGGTTGACAAGTTCCTCGAGCGCCGTTCTTGAATTTGTAACTATTTACTCGAGCCGGCTTTTGCATAGTGGGAGACGAGAGCCGCGAGACCCCATGCGAGTTTTTCGAGTGAACGACACACCGACGTCTCGTAAATAACTCCGCAGTGTCCAGTTAGCTCAAAGTAACGAGGCAAATGAGGGCGAAACAGCGTAGCCACCTTCGAGAAGCAGCGACCGCACGTACCCAAATTTTTTGCCTCCTTGTAAAAAATGTATTCACATTTTGCCAGAGGATGATACTGAAATGAATTCTTTTTTAATGCCGCCACGTCACGTTCTATAATTAAGCAATAATAATAAGTTAAAACAGTCTTGGGTTATGCGAAATTGTTCATTAAATTTCTGGATCCTGAGGATATTCCCGGTTAGCAAGAAATCACCCAGTTGTGAAACATTGTAGGAAATTTGCATACTTTATCAAGTTAAGGTAGCTCATTCGAGAATCTGTCTCGTGGATTTTATTAAATAAATGTTTCTCTCCAGTTATTTATTATCTCGTCTAGCGTTGTTTCTAAAAATGTATTCACATTTTGCCAGAGGATGATACTGAAATGAATTCTTTGTTAATGCCGCCACGTCAGGTTCTATAATTAAGCAATAATAATAAGTTAAAACAGAGTAGGCTTATACGAAATATTTCATTAAATCCTTGGATCCAGAGGATATTCTTGGTTAGCAAGGAGTCGCCCAGTTTTGATACATTGTAGGAAATTAGCATATCTCGTCGAGTTAAGGTAGCTAATTCTAGGATCTGTCTCGTGGATTTTATTAAATAAATTTTTCTCTCCATTTCTTTATTATCTCGTCTAGCGTTGTTACCTTCTCTCGAGAGAGACAGAGTCGGGTATTACGGTGGTCTCTTCGATTGGTTCCGCAGAGTATACCCGGTCGATTACCTCTCACCGCGGACTGGTCGATTAGGGACCGGTGCCTCATTGGAGGAAACGGCTTTGCCTCTCGGCCCGGCGAGTCTCGAGAGCCCGGTATGTAAGATTGTATATAATTTAAATGAATTATGTTGCGTCGTTGCGGCGGGAGGGGGACGACCGGGCGCGCCGGCAGGTTGAGCCCACCGCCCGATGTGATCGCTGCACGCGATACCGGGCATCGGAGCTACCGCCATATTATTCGAGACAACTTGAAATTACACACCCCGGGGACTGGTAATTTTTTAATTGAACCCGCGGCGGATCTGATGCGCCTGGACAAAAAATTCAATTATTATCCATTACTACACCTGTCGCAGTGATCGCTTTGCTCCGATACTAAATTCAATCTTTACTCGCTCATTATATTCCTTGCAAAAATAATTAACCCCTCTGAGCTTGGAATTTATTATAATTGTTGTAACAAATTACACGATCAGTGTGAATCATAAACAAGCTGCTTATTCTTGGAAATGATTATGACTCGCGAGTGGAAACGTTTCGTTTATAGACACCTAAGATTTATATTTTTGGTAAAACATGACGATAATTGCGTATTGATGGTCGTTGTTGCACCTGCGAGTCCTCCGAGCTCCAGGGACGAGACTGTACTTATTCCTGGTCGAGGACGGGAGCAATCGATGGCAAGGTCGGTAACGAAGAGAACGCTCCGTCGGGGTGACTTCTCAGTTTCCGTTTCGTCCGTCGCAAACGAGAAATGGAAGTTACCGGCAGCGACTAGATGGTTTTTCGATACCCATCACGAGCTGCTACCAACCTCCTAATGGGCCCATCAACTACCTGCGGCAGCGCTGATCCTCGGGTCGACCTTCTCCTGCCAACCACTGTGTCCCTACAAACGCCAATCTTTTAGTGTCATATTAGTTTCGTTTTAATCCTCGACAAATATAACATTCATTGAATAATTACAACAAAAAAATTCGATTCATTGAAATTAAATAACATTTATGTTGATCATATTAATGTGAAAATAAATATTGCAGTCAACTTCAAGTTTTCACAATTTTTTGCTATCGCATCCAAATAACAACAATCTAATTTTTCTGATTTTCATCAGCCTTCACCACGCGATGTGAATTTCAATCCGAAAGAACTGATATTTTTTCCTTATCAACTCTTCGTCAATTTGGTGGCCTCGTTCCGCGCCCCGTTCAATCTTACTTTCGTACATTTTTGGCCGTCCTTTCGGCAACCCTTCCTCTCTCTCTCCCCGACGAAGAGCGCATGCGCCGATAAAAACTGCGCGCTCGCCGCTGCGGCCGTGTTGGTAAGGTTACAGTGCGCCGGCGCGAGCTGCGAGCGATCTTCCCGTGGGAAGGGATGGACCACGCCTGGGTCGTTGAAGGCTTTAGCCGAGACTCGAACCCGTTCGAGGGTCGTTACCGTTAGCGGAATGGACCAGCAGTTCGCATCCAACCGGCCATACCATCTACGACCTATTTCAATGATCGCCATGCAGATGCCGCTGCAGTATAACGATCGAAACTTATTGGCCCGGTCGGCGAAACTACCGACACGTGTAACGAGTTCAACCGAATAACACAGAAAATTTACGCAAATTTATTCCATTGTATTCGCGCCTCTTCCTCGAGATCAGATATGTAGTAACCCCCTTTCACGCTAGTGTCGCCACAATATTTAAAGTAAAAAAGACTTTCTTTTCTTTACACGGAGCTAGCTCCCTCTATTCCGTGACCCTGGGGTCCCGGCCAACTATCATCATTCTTTCGTTTTGTGTTAGCGTGGCCACAAGGAATTTTTTTTCGTTAGCTAAAAACGATGGGCAAGAAGAAGAGAGAAGATTTTTCTGCCTCAGATTCAACAGACGACGAGAAGGAGAACTGGAGATTAGAAAAAGAAATCAGAAGTCTTAAGAAAAAGCTGAAAAAGCGTAGAAAGAAACGTCGTAAGTTTCAATTATATACGTTACGTTTTTTTTCTGTGCAGACATCAAAGGATGATTCGACACGTTGGTTGAAATCGTATTTACAACCATACATGTAGACGACTCTTATCGTTCTGCATCGTACACATGGCTCTGACCGGGTGTACGCCTTTGCTGTGTCAAAGGATTGCCTTCTAGGTTGAGACGTAGACGTGAAACGTAACGAGGCGTTACGATATTGTTTTACGAGTCTCGGACCGATCACGAGAGATATCACCACTTGTTTGGGCTCTTACCCATTCAAGGAGCTTTCGCTCGGGTGTATCTTACGGATATAAATCCTATCAGGACGATCAATGGAAGGTGATGATTACAGGTAATCAATCGAGTACATCGGGCAGATCGTCTGCAAGGGGGACTCATGGAACAGTCAACGAGGTTGCAGAAGAAAATTTTAGACCGTCTTGCTCACGTTCAGGATCTCGCTCTGGATCTCGAAGATCTCACTCAAGATCGAGTTCTCCGATTGATTTGGAGGGGGATGCAGATGCGTCTAGGAACCCCACAGGGGTTACCGTCGATCCAGTAATTGCTGATCCGGTAAGCTCAAATGACACGGCAGCAAATAGTCAAGCTGCGCCGTTTGATGTGTCGGTCACGACACCGATATCATCCGATGAATCGGCTGCAAAACCAGACCACGAAGTGGATCTGGAGGAGGATGTCCTCAAGGTTTTTGGTCCACCTATACAACCGGACTCTGTAAGAGGGCCAGCTGTTCATAAGGATTTGGTTTCTCGCTGGACAGACATTCTGAAGAAGGGTCTTAATACAGAGGAACTCAAGAAGTTAATAGAGGATTATCCACCTCCGGAAAACTGCACGGCCATTGACGCGCCGAAGCTTAACGTGGAGGTTAAGGCGGCTGTGCAAGAAGCTATGATTAATAGAGACAATCGAATAGTAGACAAGCAGAAACGCATTGCTGCGTGCCTTTCAGCGATTGGTAATTCGCTTACACTCGCTCTGAAGATCAATGATCCGACAAGGCTCAAGCTTCTTGAACATCTGAGCGCGGCAGGAAGACTGTTGGCGTCCACCCAGCGAGAGGAAACTTTGATTCGCAAGAGTTTGATCCTTACGAATTTAAACGCTTCAATCAAGGATACCCTTTCGAGTACGTCCGCCGATGAATGGTTATTCGGATCTGACTTAGAGGGGAAACTAAAAACCGCCAAGACATTGGAGCGCTCATCTCAGGATCTAAAGCCTCAATCCAAGACGCAACAGACCAAGACGTCAAAAAACTTGAAAGCCCCGGCTCGTCAAGCGATTTTCAAGAATCGTCAAGCGTCGTCGGGGGGGAACAAGAAGTCGAACTCCGGGAAACCGTACCAGAGGAAGTCATATCCCAAGAAGGATCGGCATTTCGAGAGACGCCGCTAGGAGTGGCGGTATGTAAACCGGCTGGAAGACTAAGATTGTTTAGCTCCAATTGGTCGAAAGTAACGTCCGATTCCCTGATACTGGGATGGACCCGCGGCTACGAGATCCCATTAACCTCACGAGTACTCCAATCGTCGGCACCCGTCGAAACTCACTGGTCAGCCGTCGAGAGCGACCATATCTCAGCACAAATTGATTCTCTTTTAAAGAAAGGGGCGATCGAGAGGGCCTTCTCTGAGAGCGGGCAATTTGTTTCAAGAATATTTCTAATTCCGAAACCGGATGGGTCACAGCGCTTAATTTTAAATCTTCGGGGTCTTAATGAGTATGTTAAGACAGAGCATTTCAAATTAGAGGATTGGAGAGTCGCTAGAAGATTAGTTAGTCCCAATTGCTTCATGGCATCGATCGATTTAAAAGACGCGTACCAATTGGTACCAGTAGCAAAATCGCACAGGAAGCTGTTACGGTTTGAATTCAAGGGTAATTGTTACGAATTTACATGTTTGCCATTCGGATTAAGCTCAGCACCGTACGTTTTTACGAAATTGTTAAAACCGGTGATGGCGTTCTTACGGCGTCGAGGGTTGTTATCCGTAATTTATTTGGATGATATTTTGCTTCTGGGAGAGACTTTGACTGAGTGCGAAGAGAACGTTCGCAAGACACGCTCTCTGTTAGAAGAGCTAGGGTTTATATTAAACCTCGATAAGTGCGTTTTGGCTCCCGATCAATCCTGTAAATTTTTAGGGTTTATTTTCAATAGCGTAGAAATGTCGCTTAAGCTTCCGGAGCAAAAGGTCCAGGGAACGTTAGATTTCATTCAAAAGTTTAAACGATTGAAAAGTTGTACGATACGAGAATTCGCGACTTTTATTGGTACTCTAAGCTCACGCTGTCCAGCTGTGACGTATGGAGGCGTGTATGTGAAGTCTTTTGAAAAGGAGCTTTTGTTAGCCTTGGGGAGTAATAATAATAATTATGACGCGCGTATGTCCGTATCGCCAAGGTTAGATGAAGATTTCAGGTGGTGGGAAAACCACATAAGTAAAGCTCAGACCCCGTTATCGGAACGTTCATTCGATATGGAAATATTCTCGGATGCTTCGCGCTCGGGTTGGGGCGTTTTCTACGGGGGCCGTCGTTGCCATGGACATTGGAAAACGGACGAAATAGTTTTGCATATCAATCAGTTAGAATTGATGGCAACCTTTTTTGGTTTAAAGTGTTTTGCAGAGCATCGCAGTGATTGCAATATCCTACTTAGGATTGATAACACTACTGCGATCGCGTACATCAACCGTATGGGGGGGTGTCGATTACCTAGTTTGAGCGATCTTGCAAAACAAATTTGGCAATGGTGTGAAATACGTCGCATATGGATTTTTGCATCTTATATTCGCTCCAGTGAGAATACGGAGGCCGACGAGGAGTCTCGTAAGTTAGAGCCAGAAGCAGAGTACAGTTTATCAGCGTCGGCGTTTCAAGAAATCGTGGAGTGTTTGGGTCAACCCAGGATCGATTTATTTGCCACTAGAGCGAACACCAAGTGCGAGAAATTCGTTTCTTGGTTACCGGATCCGGATTCGTTAGCAATCGATGCGTTCACTCTTGATTGGACTCCGTAGTTCTTTTACGCATTTCCTCCGTTTGCATGCGTTTTAAGGGTTTTACGCAAGATTGCTTTCGAGGGATCGAAGGGTATAGTGGTTGTTCCTCGCTGGGAGGCGCAGCCGTGGTATCCCTTGTTCTTATCTCTAATCGTAGGGGAACCGTTGACGTTCAGGCCAAGTGTTGATTTACTCCACTCTTCATACAGCAAACCACACTCTCTCTGGAGGAATCTTACGCTGGTTGCCGGGATTTTATCAGGCAAGCGTTCATCAGGAGACAGATTCCGGATGAATCCATCGAGATCCTGATAGCTTCATTGACGGATTCCTCTATACGTCAATATAACTCAGGACTGAAGAAATGGTGGTTCTTCTGTCAGGAAGAGAAAATCGACCCTTATTCAACCCCACCGCGCAACGTTTTAATTTTTCTCACGAGAATATTTAAGAACGGTGCATCGTACAGTACGTTGAACTGTTACAGATCAGCAGTGGCGTTGGTACTCGGGTCTAGCCTAGCGCAAGACGACCAGATCGTAAGATTCTTTAAGGGAGTCGCGAAGCTAAGACCTAGAGAGCCGAAATATGATGATACGTGGGACCCTCAAGTGGTTTTAAAGTTTTTGTCTAACTGGTATCCGAACGAGAATTTAAGTCTTCGAGTCTTATCAATGAAACTGGTAACGCTGTTAGCTCTGGTAACCGCACATCGTATGCAGACTCTGGCGCTGGTGGATATTCGAAATATACGCAAGGCCGGGCGACAGGCCTTGGAGATAATGATTCCGGATCAAATAAAGACCTCAGGACCAAATAGAAAACAACCGCTCCTAAGATTACCGTTTTATCAAGAAGATAGATCGATTTGTCCAGCTTCAGCTCTAGAAGCATATCTGGAGAAAACTAAGGATATTCGTTCGGATACGAATCAACTGTTCATTTCGTTCAAGAAACCGCACGGTGTGGTGGGCTCTCAAACATTGAGTAGATGGATCAAGGAAACGATGAACAAGAGCGGGATTAATATTGAAAAGTTTTCGGCCTATAGTACGCGACACGCCGCGACTTCATCCGCGAAACGCAATGGTGTTAATATTGATATTATTCGCACCACTGCGGGCTGGACAAAGGACTCAGCTACGTTTGCAAGATTTTACGATCGGGATGTGGTAGCTGATAAGAATCAGTTCGCTACGGTGGTTTTGGGTAATTGACCAAATTTCCAATTTGTTTTGTGGTGTGTGTTTTATTGCGTCATTATAAAGTCGTTATAATTCCTTTCCTGCCGTACCTTTTACTTTAAACATCTACATATCTGATCTCGAGGAAGAGGCGCGAATACAATTAATGGTTAAACGAACTTACCTGTAAGTGAAGTTCTACCATGATTGTAGGAGCGCCTCTTCCGAAGAGATCAGTCCCTCCCACCCTTATATTCTCTAAGGGAGATATCCCAGGTGGGTAGCGGCAGGATACTGTAAAGAAATGATGATAGTTGGCCGGGACCCCAGGGTCACGGAATAGAGGGAGCTAGCTCCGTGTAAAGAAAAGAAAGTCTTTTTTACTTTAAATATTGTGGCGACACTAGCGTGAAAGGGGGTTACTACATATCTGATCTCTTCGGAAGAGGCGCTCCTACAATCATGGTAGAACTTCACTTACAGGTAAGTTCGTTTAACCATTAATTCTCAAAATGTGGATAATCTTGTGCCTCTGCCAAAAAAACAAAATAAAAAATTACTCTTGGATAAGCTCCATCATCTTTTTGATACGCTCTTCGCGAGGTAACTTTTCGGAGCCGCGCACAGAAGAACTTCTTTCAGTCTTCTTTTTTACGGCGACGAATAAACCAATCGTACCCGACCATCCCCGCTGCATGATAATGATAAGCCTTGAATTTAAAAAGGTGGAAAAGCTGACTGGCTCGCAACAAAGTAAACAATTTACGCTCGTGCTCCGGCGCACTTTGTACATTGGCGTGATGATAGCGCATTCCCTTCGATACGTCCGCGTGCGTGACTTGGCGAGATGCGAGGGGATAAAGTAGAGCGCGGAAACGAACGTTTGAAAGCGTAGTTTCCTTTAATTCGTAGATAAAATTTAGGCTAATGTAGTTGCGGCTACGCAACAAATTAATAAATTTTCATGATTTTATTCGACAAACATTCGCCCTTTTCACTCGTAAATTTATGATTACTAAAAAAAAGAAAAAACAACGAATTGAATTAAACAATTAGTTAGTTCCGTAACCAACTTCTTGTTGGGTGCAAAAATTGACCGCCGCACCCAAGCTTTTTTTTGGTACTATAGTTGAGAAGATTTTTAAAAAATGTATAATCTTTATTTTCTGATCTTTATTGGCGATGTTCGCTATTTTATAACGCGATAGATAATTAATGAATTTCATCGTGTGTTGCTTTTTCATAAAGTAATCGACCGTTTCAATCTCCATTTGCCCACCTACCGCGAAAAAAATCCTATTGGCATAAAAATCGACGTGATAGCTCGGTGTTAACTGTTACGAGCGTTCATCCTGCAATTTTCGCTGCCGTCTCGCCGCCACTCAATACCCTATAACGGGGCATTCAACCACGGTACTACGTACGGATTAGAAGTCGATTGCTCGTCGATACGAAATTCTAATTTCGCAGCCAGAATGACCGGTCGATCCAGTGAGTTAGCGCACCGAACGCACAGCGAGTAGAACACTGTGTTCGCCCGTGTTCCCCACCGACCAATGCTATTTCAAGCCGCGCCGTAAAGCCGACCGCGATGTTGAACTCGGTCCAATAGCGCGGCCACCTGTTGCCATGAAACACATTAACCCATTTACCGTCAGCAACAGCAGCGCGGGGCACCCCGTGCTCAAAACACTATCCAACATCATAAAGGTTCAAATTCGTCACTTCTTGTTTAGAAATCTCATTTTTTTTTTACCGAAAGTGACGTATTGTTGGTGTAACGTCACTTCCGATCGAAAACTGAGATTTTCAAATCGGAGGTAAAGTCACAACGAAATGTTTCAAATTTTCCGTGACGTCACTTCGAGTTTAAAGTGTGATTTTTTTAAAACCATTTTTGACATTTTTTAAATTTTCTCTAGTTGCGTTATCCAGTATTTATTAGTGCTCGGAAGAACTTCCGCTCCACTTCGGACCGTTTTCACGTACTGAGAATCGCACCTGGGAAATTTCAGTCCATTCGTTGCATTAAAATGATATTATTGGCTGGTTCAGCATACAGGGTAGAATCTCTCACATTTCATATTCATTGGTTCTTCAAATAGCTTACTTGTCTCTGAATTGAGTAACAAGTGAGAAATTCCGTCGTATCGGTGTCTCGATATTGAAAAACTACGTGCTCGCTTCCCTTCGAAAATACGATATTTTTCGTTTTTCGCCGAGGGATTTTTAGGAACCCATCAGCCGGGTGTTTGCGCCGCGGAATGCCAGGATGAGGGGGCACCGAAACGAGAAATCCCAATATACGTTTTCGCCGTGATACGATGCGACGAGATCAGCCAGCGCGTTCTATAGCTACGGGAATACATTGTAGAAAAGCTGGATCCGAGGAATTCAGGGTATTCCCAGCTCTTGGGGTTACTCCCGCGGCAGCAGTAAGTACACCCGGTGCGAAATATCAAGATATTTGTTTGGCCAAGACTTCCCGGGTTGCCCTCGGATTTTATTCCAACCCCTTCCTTGGCTCGACGACAGCATTACACCAAATCATGTTTGCGCCAATACTCTGCTACGAGGAAGGAGTCGCGCTGTGTCACGCTTGCCGCTTGCGCGCACACACACAGCTTTGGGCTACATTGACGAAAGGTCCAAACCACCGCTGCTGCTGCTGCCGCTCCGTAAGAGGTTCGAGAAATTCCGTCGCTTTTCTCATTCCCGCGAGGGAGAGGTAAAGCAAGAAACTTCGAAAGATGGAAAGAGACGAAGGATGGAGTTGGACGCAGAGAAATAAGAAAGAAATACATTTTGAAGGAAGACTGCGAGACGAGAAACAAAAAACACGAAAGAGCGGACGGAGGAGATTTGTCTCTGAGATTCCCCACCTCCATCCGAAGCCAATGTGACTTCTTCGGTCCAACCAATGGCGCAGTTTCCGCTGCAACTGATGAAGTGATTTTTTCGATTAGAGATTTTCGCTGAAATTGCGACCGGTAATTTTTTTTGTCAATTGACCATCACGTGACCGGTCAAAAAATGCCCGCATTTCGACGCGGGTGCCATTAACCTCATCCGGTGAATTCGAGCACATTTCGATCCAGCCGGTAGATAGACTAAAATTCCAACGGCCAATTATGAAGTCGCCTTGCGATCAATTTTGGTATTCGGGAGCAGCTAAAAATGTTTCAAACAGTTGCGGTTTATCTCGAGAAATAACTTCGGAGAGCGTATGCGAATTCTCTCATCAAACGAAAAAGCTACGTTCCGTTTTTTTACCAGGAAAAAAAGGAGCTCGATACTTCGCGACTTGATGGAAGATAGGTCTAATCCCGATCCTTGAAGGGCCTCATTGGCTTCTTCGGCTCGGCATAAAATCCGCTCGGGTCCTCCTCCGCCATCAGCAATCATCTGATATTGCCGACGACCTCTTCAGCTTCCTTCCACTTATTCTTTTTCTCATTCTACTTCGATACTTCTTGTATACTTCAACTTGGCTTCGGTAGCACTCGAGAGATGAAAAAGTTTTGGGTGTGTCGCCGGGGGTTAAAGCCCTCGAGCCGCTGAGGGCTCAGGCTCTCCGCCCGATTGAAATTGTTTGGCGCGACAAAGTTGATACCCCGCAGGCGGCCCCACCGTGAAGCCAAGAAGAAAACTCTTCTAATATAAAGTTTAGCCGAAAATTGTTCTGAATCAAGAGACCCGCGAATCCTCGCGTACTTCGCTCGATGACGAAAAAAAATAATGAAAGCAGCCCGCAATTTTTTATATACTTTTTTTTAATACCAAGAAGCATTGCGAACGTTTATTTAGCCGTCACACCGGAAAGGGCAGTAGAGCGTAAAAAATAAATGGCTCAGATTCCCATGTAAATTCGAGCTAAAATTTAAATCGCTCTGATCTCGCGGCCAGTTAAATCATTTTTTTTTTACGAGAAACGTAGAGGATGGCCTCGGCGCAGACCAGTGACAATTTACAGGGCATTACATTTTTACGGCGTCTCGAGGACAAAGTGTTCTTTGTACGATAAGTGGTGGATCGAAGGAGCGCGCGCGCGAGCCATGCGTGCGGACGGTCCGAATCGTGCGCGAACCGCAACCGCGGTTTCGCCGCCATCAGAGGAAATCGTCTGGGCGCGACTGTAGTTGTTACCAGTGTACACTGCTTCGCATGCACGTGTAACTGGCCACAGTGAACTACTCTTACCCCGTACTCTGTACAGTATGCCTCGACGAGCGTGGTATACTGCCTCATAAACCACGATCATTGCTTTATTACGTGCTTCTTGTCACGTTCCTACTAATCGCCGGGTGCGAACGCATTTATCGCCGCGTTAGTCCGTCGGCCGGGCAATATCTCGCTAGACTGTTTTCTCGCGTGATGAAACATATATATAGTTATTTTATTATTACGCACTGTTGACATTAACATTAAGCGTTCGCAGTCGATCACCGAAAAACGCTTAGGGACACAATTTAATTCCGATGTAATAGATTGTTTCAACCGGAAGGTACAGAAAAAATTAGACAGAATTAAATACCGTGAATGTTTATACCTGGCCGAGTCGGAAATACGAGAGCAAGGAAAAATAGACCATGATGAGAACGGCCAAAAAAAGAAGTAGAGTTTACTGAGTTTGCTCCGTTTACTACTGTGCATTCCCCTCACCTTCGAAGAGCATTTTCCCTCAAACGGTGGAATTATTTTAACGTCGCGTTCAAGTTTCTTCTCCTAGGCAGCCCCACATTTTTCCTCCCCTTCACAGTTCCTCCTATCCCGAACGTGCTCTCGGCCACGCTTTTCTTCACGCGCTGGATACGGAGTACCGTTTTTAGCCCGGGTTGTGGATGGCTTGAGAAAGGTATCGGACCGAACTGGAGAGATGCACCCAGAAAAAAAATTTATTTGACGGCCACGATTTATTTGGTTTAAGTAAAATATTTATTTGATTTAAATAAATATTTATTTACATTAAGTGAATAGTTACTTAAATGAAATAAATATTTATTAAAATCAAATCAATATTTTGCTTAAACCAAATAAATAGTGGGCGTCAAATAAATTATTTTTCTGGGTGCGTCTCTCAATAGTTCTACAGCGTTTTTTCTTTTATAAATATAAAAAGAAAGATCAGTGTTCGGTATACTCTGCATAATTGAAGTTGTGCTTTGCCGCGTACACTTATCTACCTACAGTAAAGTGTATCTAGCATAAGTGGCACTTTTTATTTTTTTTTTTTTTTGCTGCCCTCCTACTCGCCTATACATATTCTCATTGGCCCTTTTTCTCCCCTGGTTCGCTGCTTAGTCGCCCCCGCGTACTCGCCGCTCCGACAACCGCATCATAAATATGTATGAGCTTGGCCAGAATGTGCTGAACTTTGTAATTTGTAACTCGAAGCTCGAGGCTTGCCGCGGGACGGCCACGAAACGTTGAGACAACACGCCAACCGTTATTCGTTAAACCCGCAAAAAAAAAAAAAAATCAAGCACGATTCCTCGACAAGTGCACGGCACTAAATTAAAGCCTTCGAGGTTTCAATCCCCGTCCCATGAGCAGTGAGCTCGCTGCAATTCTGTACCCAAAGAAAATTATGTCGGCAGGTGAAAATATTCGACGTGGAGAAGATGACAAAAAGATAATCATCAACAATCAACAATCAACAATAAAATCAATTTTTACTTTTTTTTTTCTCTTGCGCGCGACTATAAATTCATTCGTCACTGGGAATTATTTTTCGGTTCCCCTTTTTTCCTCAGCGTCGAATATTTTCCGCACCTGTCGATCAGCTTTCGAGGTACGACATTACCTCGCTGCTTATGCACCTCGGCCACGTCCGAATTTTCGTATTTGACCGAGGAATCACGTTTGGATAAAATGGCAACGGAGATCCCAGGTTCTCGTCGATGTCCCTAGGGAGACGGATACCACGTGATCATACAGGTATACAAGCTACAGCGTAGTTACTGGTGGGTAGAGAGCCGAAGGTAATCGTGAGTACGTATATGTACCTACGTACATGTACGTATCCACAGTGCCGTGGCGCTGCACTGTCTCACGCTCCACCTCGGCCGATTCCACCACCACGTCGGCAATCCAATATCCCGCGTTCATTACACCGCGGTCACGTATACTCAACATGGAGCCGAGTGGAGCGACCGTGTCGTGGCTTCGGCGCTTTTGTAAGTCGAAGAGTTTCGCCGTGTGCTGTGGAGTTCCCTATCGATGCGATTCGTCCCGACAATCCATCCCGTCTCGGGGTGGATTGTCGGGACGAACGCAGCGCTGCCGACACACCGAGTAGAGCTCGAAAATGAGAAAGATTTTTTTTTAGAACACAAGAGTTTGCACTGCAACGTTCGCCATCGGAGAGACCCGGAGCCATCGCGCCATCTCCCCGCCCCGCTCCCAGGAATTCTCGAGAATGTCGAACTATCTCGCGTGTTCCCAGAAACGCGAAGATGAAAATTATGGAAATTTACTCCGGTGACCCCGCGTTCCGAATGGTGGCGAAACCGAGCGGGAGGATAATCGGGTTAAAAGTTTGGCTCATGGACACGGAAATTTTTATCCTCCGTCACTGACAAACATCGATTCCTCGCGGGCCAGGCTCGGGTATTTTGTATTCGCTGGATTATCTTGCGGAGTGTTGTAAAAGTTGGGCGATTTCAATATATTGGCCCGGGGCTAAACGAGTTACTTGCTCTTCGTTCTTTTTCTTATTACGTTCTCTTCGTTCTGTTTCTTAGGAAAAAGAACGAAGAGTGAAATAAGTTTCACTCTTACCTTAATTTTCTTTTTCTTTTTCGTTTTTGGTTTTCAATCTTATAATAATCCGAGATGATTGAAGGGTAACTGGGACACACACATCCGATGCCTGTAACTTCTGATCTAGTCCGAGCTCAGGAGATTTTATGGCGTGGAATATCCTAGCAGCGTCTCGGTGGCTTCCGATCACTTTCGTGATTCGATCCTCGTCCGACGGAGAGAAGCGTATCGCGGGATAGGATCGGAGACAGACGGGGAAAGACCACGGTGTAATATGAGATAAATAAGACCGGTAACTGATGCTTTGCCGTACGAAAGTACGCGAACGAAATGTATATCTGTGCGATATGAACGAAATTACCTATACCTGCGGGCTCGGTCTGTGGTGTACACCTATGCTCGGGCATCAAACGCGTGTCCGTGGACGTGCGGCTCCGTATTTCCCGAGGGATCCTCGGCTCTCTTTCGGATCCGATATTACGGCTGGTATTACGGAAAAGCATGAAGGCAAACACACTCGTCCATTTCGCTCGAGCTCGCAGCGCGCGCACCATCTTTTACCTTTGTTGTTTCCGGGGACGTCGAGCTCTCAGACACCCTGCAACCAGCTATTCCGCGTTACGACTTGCGCCCTACCTGCATATCTGTATACTCGCAGAGACAGACTTTCATTATCCGAGGAAATATTTGAATTTTGATAATTGCATGTAATTTAAAAAAAAAAAATTGTGCCCAAAAATTGGCATTTTTGAGTTCAGGTTTTTTTACTGCGGAATAATCGATGAGAAATGAGCCTGGATATTCATGTGGTAGGATTTCGGTTGCTACGTGAATCGAATAATTTATTCTGCAGCAAGTACGATGAGAAGTATATTTATCGTTATACGAGCTCTCAATGTCGTAAAGAGGTTCGTATAATCTTCCAGTGGCAATAAATCGAAAGGTATCGAGAGAGAGTGCCCGGTGTGGTGAATGTTCCGCGTTGAGGCTCCGTTGCAGGAAGGTTCACGGTTGTCGAAGGGAAAGGGCGAAAACAGTTTACTTCTGTATGATGGTAGCGTCGCCCGCGGGACGGACAGTAAAATCTACTTTGACTCACTCGCTCGTCGAGCTTGCCATTAGGAACGAATTTTATTACTCCTTCGAGTTGTGCTCGGTATATAAAGATCGGTTACCCCTTTGGCACACAGAGTCCGTCGCACCTGTGCGACCCCCTCTACACCTTTCCAGAATTCAATTTATTGCAACTATAATTGATTAAACATTGTACAGTCATCAGTCACGTCGTTTATAGGTCGAAACATCTACAAGTAACACGAATTCAATTTATTTTTCTTATTTAATATTTGAAATAATTTACCACACGGCGAAAAACATCTGTACATTTCGCAACGATACGTTGCCCAAAAACATCCGCAATCTTTCTTCTTTTGCTGTACTTTACTAAAATAAAACATCCTTAATAACACGCGGAACGGAATACAATTTTGCAGATGACCAACGATTTTTTTGGTACTACGATGTTACAAAATTATTTTTTACATACCCTAAAAAAAAAGTCAATGATTCAAGTAAAATTCACTTGCGGGCTGACAAAGGAAAAAAAAATTGTTTCATTTCTACTTTCGATTCGTACAATTTCATATCGGATTGAAACGATAATATGTCACCCTGACAGTCGTGCTGTCGTTGTTTCAATATCATATGGAATTGTAAGAATTGAAACAAACATTTTTTTCTTCGGCCCCGCTTTTTCAGTGTAGAATACCAAAAAAAATACTCCAAAACAATGTCGATTATGTTTATCGAGACGACGAAATTCTTTCCGTCCCATAACTCTCCGATCCCCATGACGTCACTTTCGTCGTACGCGTCAAAGCATCTTTGTTTCCACATATATTTTCACAAGATCAAAAGTTAAATGCGTTGTATCAACATCGCTGCACATCCGCGCGAAAAATAAATAAATCACGCCTCTTCCCTTATTTCGTGTTCACCCGGTCCTGCACTTATCTCGAGGTTAGTGGGTTAGTCGGGATCGATGGTCGTAAAAGGATCGTAGAGCCGACGGAGGTGCGTTAGCGTCTCTTGATTCTGAAGTGGAAAAAAAATATTATTCTCGCGCCGAGTCGACTTCTATCGGGCCTCGAAGTCTTGTTGTGTATGCTCACCGAGATGCCACGTTCCGTAACGAGGTTTACGTTCGTGCGCACGAACGAATTTAATTAAATTGCTTCTCCTGCCGAGTACCGGCTTCGCTCCCGATAAGAAATTACTTTTCGATCCACGGTCGGTGCCGAGCCGTCGCTGGCCGATGTTATTGTGGGCACCAACACTCGAGTCGATCCACAAGCTTCGCTGTTATCGCGAGATATCGAGGGCCGCCATATTCGGTGCGGACGTCCAAGTACCGCAAGTCCCACGTGCTGAGGCATCCGGATGAGTATTCTCGATAGCGCATTGTCTGGAAAATAAATTGAAAAAAACAGGGTCAATGATCGCACAGAATCCGCAGAGGAGATGCTATTTACTCGCGAAGGGGACGAAACTTGTCACTCGTATCAATTGTACATCAATCCTAACACACCCAGACAAAAAAAATTGACGGCCACCGTTTATTTGGGTTATTTGATTTAAATAAATATTCATTTAAATTAAGTACATAGTTACTTAAATGAAACAAATATTTACTTAAATCAAATAAATATTTTACTTAAATCAAATAAATATTTTACTTAAATCAAATAAATATTTTACTTAAACCAAATAAACGGTGGCCGTCAAATAATTTCTTTTTCTGGGTCCATCATGCAATCTCTATAAGCGTAATGGCAGACCAAATTTCTCGATGCGGTGAATTTGAATGAAAAATATAATTCGAACGTTGATCCCGATCGACCGGACTCGATCGTACATTGTAAACGATAAATCCAAGCTCACAATAGCCACTTCCCATCGCGCTCTAATTATTCCCGGCTCGACTCGGTAGCCGCAGCAATGGTTTCGCGCGTTCGCCAGACTGCTCCAGTTGGGCTATATATCTCGCTTATTATACTTCGCCGTCGACGGCTCTCGACGTGTCCCCGGTGGGAGTCTTCATCGACGTCGCAAAGAAAAAGAAATATATATAATCGCGAAACTGCCCTGTAACACTCCCTGCGCCGATAAGCGGGCGTAAAGCTCTGTAACTGGCGTATCTAGTGGCAATAAAGTTGACACGCCGAATAGGCAGCAGTGCGTACCTGAACGTATAAGAGACCCGGCACGGGTGCGAGCCGATGCAGTGCCCGATTCGCACACCATCCGCAGAGACTCCGCTGACGATAACGTCGCACTATTTATCGAAGATTCGAACGAGCATCGTCGCTGGGCGGAAATATATCGCCGTTGACGAGACAGAAGAACGCCGTTCGCGCGTGAACAACTCTCTGCAGGGGTAAGCCACAGATTTGTCATTGCTCGCGCGGCAATTTTTTTAAAAATGTTCACTCGAGGCAGCGGAGAATTCTTATCACGTGAGATAAATCACGAGGAAATGCGGGAAAGGCGAGGACGACCTGGACAATAGAAATCTTATCTTTCCGCCGACGCTTCCCGGTTATTTTTCAACAACTCGTCGTACCTCGCACTATCTACCGAAATTCCGTGAACAGAGAGAATTTTTTTCATCAACGAGATAAAACGTATTTTTTTTGTTTTAACTACAACGAACATTTTTGTCAGCTTCGGAGGGCCCTCGAGGGCTGCGCCTGGCTTTCGCGACGTTCCATCAACGTTCTACTCGAGGGACGAATTTCGCCCGATTTTCCTTCGGTCTGCCGGACTTTCCCATTTTCGCTCTGACGAGAGGGGCGAACGAGGCAAAAAAGCTGGAGCGCTTTACTTTTCCTGTGAATTAGGCGACGCTCGGACACGATCCGTATCGCGCGGCGTGAGGAGAAGAGAGTGTAAGAGGAGAGAAAAAAATACAGAACAGAATAGAAAGGGGCAAAAAAAAAGGGAAGCGCGACGACCTAACGGGATCGCGGAGCCGAGTATCTCCTCGACGGGTACGGGAATAGAGCATTTTTGTTCGGCGCGGCAGCCATGTTCCTAGCGCTCCAGGTAAACCGTGAGAGAAGGGTCCTGGTGCGGGGCATCGTTCCTCGCACCGCAACTGTTTTTGCTCCCATTTTCTCCGGTTTTCCGGGAGCCACCGCATACCCAATGGGTTGTATAATGGCCGAGGTTCGCTCCGCTCGACGGGGGTGAGATCCTCGGTGCGCTCGACTTATATGCCTTCTGTCGATACTCACGGACCGGGCTGCTCCGACGCTCCTCACGGCTGCTGTAAAATAAAAACTTTCGGGTCTCCTCGTTGTTCGAAGCGAAACTGGCAAGCGCGTAGTGAGTCCTCCGGTAAAAACTACCAACACTTCGGTGAAAATCTCACGGACAAAAACTTTTAAAGCTTGTTTCGCGAAATTGTCGGTACTTGCATTATTCACCTTCTGGAAATCGATCTCTACGATACTTGGCGTAAAATGTTGATCTCACGGCGATAGGAACCGAAAATTTGAACTTGATTATTTTTGGCTTTTTGAGGTATTCGAATTTATAAAAATTAGAGAAAAATGAAAAATTGACGAGGAAACTGTAAATATTTCCAAAGTAAAACTTCGCACCTTTCCTCGATGGCTCTCGTTACGCGGGTGAATGAGAGGACGATCGTGGTAATCCCTCCTCGGCGCATCGATCTCTACGATACTTCGTGTCAAATTTCAATCTCACGGCGATAGGTCCCGAAAATTTGAACCCGATTATCTTTGGCTTTTTGAGTTATTCGAATTTATAAAAATTAGAGAAAAAAGAAAAATTTATGAGGAAACTGTAAATATTTCCAGAGTAAAATTCCGTACCTTTCCTCGATGGCTCTCGTTATGCTAGTGAATGAGAGGACGATCGGCAATCCCTCCTCGGCGCACGGTACATTGACCGGAATAATAAACCCGTTACAGCAAATACAGTGGTGGAAAGTCTCGTGGCGGTGTAATATTCTCGGGTTACCTTGCAACAGCTAAATGCACTCCCCGCGTCTATACATAAAAGCATCGGTTTTCCATTCGCTATTTCGTGGCCGACACGCAGTATTTATTTATTTATTTCATGATGACGTGCACTTCGATTATTGCACGACAGGATTGGCGAGTCCTGTTCAATCCACTTCGTACTCAGCTAGCTTGATTGCACCAATTTATTGCAATTGCATTTGCGTCCGAGCATGTCAACGTCCCTCGCTTTTGAGTGTAGTTGAAGCGTCCCGCTATCAGTGCTGGAGATCGGGCGATGAAGATAATGAAAGAAAAATCATAAGCGAATCGAGGTAAAAATAGAAAAGTTTGCTTGAAGATATCACTATGTTGAGACACCTCGAGGCGTGCCACGACGACGTCGTACGGTATTTCTTCGAGATTGGGTGGAAGAAAATATCTAACGTACGCTTCGTTTATTGCGCGACAGAATTGGCAAATTCTGTTCTCTCCACTTCGTACTCAACTGACTTGATTCGCCAATTTATTGCAATTGCGTTTGCCTCCGTGCATGTCGACGTCCCTTGCCTTTGGGTTGGGTTGAATAATGCTAATGGAGTTTGGTTATTTCGAGAGCCACTTAACGCGCCGTCCGCGCGCAGCCTCAGTTGTATCGCCCTTCTGGATACGCTGGAAACAAAAATAGTAATGCTCATTAGATTTTTATCGTAATCGATACTAAGGTAGAGTGTAAGCTGTACACACAGTAAAAAATAATTTCGCAATTACGATTGGAAAGGTAACAAATAAAAAATGGTTGAAGTGTGTGTGTGGGCAATAAGTTGTTCTGAAAAATACAAACTTTTTTTACTGTGCAACTCACTTATGCATTTACATTTCAAAAAAGCCTATAGGCTTTTTAAAAATGTATATTTATGTTTAATGTTTAATGTTTAATTATTAATTATTTAATGTATATATACCTTAAGTAAACATTTGTTATTTATGTTTGATGTTTAATCTTTATTTAATGTGCATATACATTAAATAAACTTTTTCTAATTAATTTCACAATTTCTTTAAGTTAGTGCGCTTGTATCAATACGAAGAGACTGACGTCAACATTACTTTTTTCTTTTTTTTGATCGCAGCGCTTCCTGCGAGAAAGTATTGAGAATAATCTCCCCCGAAAAATATAGAAAAACATGGCTGCTGCAGAGAATTGGCGTCAGCAGTCGAATGGTGTAGGTAAACCGAGGGGTGGAGGATAGCAATGGCTGTGGAGAGGCGATAGCGATGGGCACGTTTCCAGACCGCCCTAAGTGTCCCGGGTTACCTATTTCTCCGTACCTATACATACCTACCTACCGTTCCGTCTTGCCATCCCCTTTTGTGGGCTCTCGAGGCTGGCTGCAGGTGAGCTCACTGCTGCGACTATTCGAGACGGGGTGGGGTTGAAAACGAAGCGAGACGCCGCGAACGTGGACTGGGCTAAGTGCGATAGAGAAAGGAAGCTAATATCGAAGCCGTATGGTACGTCCGGGTGTTCCCGTCACGAACGAGGCCAAGAGGTGGTTTCCTCACTATGAGAGGGCTACCCTTACTCGTTACTACTGCTTCTGCTTCTCCGTCTCTCCGAGAGCAGTAGCAAAACCAACGGGAATTGCGATCCCCTCGGCACCGTCGTAGGATCGTGGTTCGACCCCTAAACACTGGGAAGCCTATATATTTTCGCGGTATCTGTATCCATATCGCCCGATGAATCCTCTCCAAGGTCCGTCGCGCATTGCCCGCGCGCGATCTCTATGAGAGACCGAAGCTATCCTCATAAATGCGCCACGAACTCCGCGCGGTCCTAGCCTCAACCCCCCGTAAATACACAGATACAGATATATCAGCACTGTTCTACGCCGCCTATGTAGAAACGTACTATACCGATAGAGATACGTGGATGTACTCTCTGATATGGCCTCGCCTCCGGTTCCTACGTGAGGAAGGCGAACGCCTAGGCACCAGCAACATATCCTTCGTACACAACACGTGGGAGTAGGATATTATATACATATACATATGGATCTTGTATCCGTAATACGGAAACAGTGTATTCGCCGGTTCACGAGAGGAACCTTGCGGTTGGAGAGTTCTTACCCACTTCCCCGAATATATTTATATCGCAGATGATATCTTTCCGAATATTTTTCTTACTGATAGGGGGCGGGAGGATCTATTGGGAAAAACATGGCGGAAGTGGATTTCTGCTTCGCGGGGAACGAGAGCTGAGTGGTTTGAGACCTGATGGTACAGGAAAGAAATTGAAAGATGAGACTGCTTATTTGAAAAATATTTCAACATTGTGGCGACCGGCCAAGAAGAGTCTGGAAATTACTGTAAATGTCAGGGAATTTAATGATGATGAAGGAAATCACGGTAAATTCAGGGGATTTTTCAATTGGTCAGGGAAAGTGAGTGACGATGCAGAAAAAATTAATTTGTCTTCATCTGGTCAGTTCTTTTCTTCACTATTTTTAGTGGCCACCATGATTTAACAACGTAAGAGTCTTTTATGCGGGGAGGGAACTGATAGAGCTGATGCAATCGTTTCCTCGTGCACGAGACTTTTTGCCCCAAGCAATTTATTCTCGTCGATTCGGCCTCGTCGCGAGCGTGTAAAATAAATGCACAAGCGTTGATTGTTGTGCGGCGCGAAACTCGGTCACGAATCTTCTACGCTTAGCAGCAACGATCTTCGTTCTTGTGCTTCGCGCTCGTACTTCGATTATCCGACTGAACGGCCGTGGAAATAATTAACGACTCGGTACACACCGATCGGTTCACCTGGTCTTATCAGCCGTAACTCCAATTCCCTCTAAAATTTATTGATAAAACTTTATCGGATAAGTTCAGAACAAGTTCCGAGGTTTTTGCGCTGCGGTCGGAAACTATGTCGAACCGGTCCTATAACGGAAGGCTTGATCGGCTAGTTTCTGTGTAATGCCAATCGAAGGATAAAACTTTTCCGGGCGATAAGTCGAAGCTACAATGTAGTACGATCAATTTGTACATTTAAACATTTTATTCCTTATCGCTCAACGTTTGACGGTTCAATTCCGTACCAAGTTGGTTCTTTTACGCCACACTTGTGATTAGGTGACATTATATAAATTCAGATATAAAGCTAGGAACTTGCGCAGCAACGTCGACTATATCGTTCATTTTGCGCTACGCCGGGCTGAATTAACGGTGTCGTTATTCCAACTTGGGCATTCGAATCGGCATATAACTATTATCAGTGCATAACCACATTATTTTACTATACTGTTGCGGCTTTCAGTACGAAATATTTTTGAATATCTGCGATAGGATTTTATCATTGATATGTTGGTCGCAATCTCGACTTCCAGTTTCGTTTATGATTCTACGTTTTTATAGAGTTACAAATATAAAACTACAGACATTTTTTTCCTCAAGGTTCTTTTTTATTCAGATTTTTTTTTTGCCACTGCGATTACATAAGCCCCGTCGACGAAAGACAACTCATAGGTCAACTTCAGGTCCCAAATTTAGGAACCAGGGTCACCCTCGATTTAATCGAGCACGTAAATTCCTAACTACAGAACTAAGACGGCCATTGCGTGCTCGTCGTTGTAGACTCAGCCATTTCGGGCAACGATTTTTAGTTCTCTGTGCTTCTACAGCCTCTCACTAGAAGAGGTTTTTTCTACCCTTCGTACGATTGGCTTTATTGATTTCTCTTCAGGACGGGAGTGACTTTTCGGAAAAACGTGACGAGAAAAATAACACCGTTGACATTCTCAGGAGATAAGGGCAAAAGGAGAAGCTTCTTTAAAGCTATCTCTGTTATCACACTTTCCTAAAAAATGTTATTTTATTTTACAAAGTTTCACAACGAGTTGATTTATATTAATTTTTATTTTTCAGATGTGGCGGAAACGACTGGCACGATGGCGGCTCGGCGGCCAATGGGTAAGTTCGAAAACTAAATTTCTCTTTAAAAAAATGGCTCAGACATCCATTCAATTTCGACGCTCTGTATTTGGATTCCCTCTCGCCCGACGGTGCTTTCTATTCTACCGTGACAGTGGGATAGCATGAGACCGAGCATCAATAATCGATGAGCCCTTTGCGAAAGGGAGAAACCGTTGGCGGCGCCTTATTCTCATTCTTTTTTCAAATTACCTCGTGTCGCCGCATCTGACGGATGCCGGTCTCGCGGGTATCATCTCTGTTCTACGCGTTTGGCATAGCATCACCCGAATAATCGGAAACCCGGCTGCGCTCGCTGGGTGAACTAGTTTCCTCCATCCGGTGAATTCTTTGCCCGATCATGAAAATTTTAGGGAACAGTCGACAGATGAAAATTACCTTGGAACGAAGAGTACATCTTATATTTGAATCTTAAAATTGGTTCACGATAATTGTGCCTAGTCAACAGGTCGCAAGTATACCGCGCGATAATTATCGAGTTTGTTTTTTGTAGTACAAGAAAACATCGATAATGATCTCGCGTTATCCTCGCGACTGCAATTTGTATTCATCTACAGTGTAAGCCCATCTAAGCGCGCCTGTATGCGTCCTTGGAGCGCTAAAGTGCACCCGCATTCGAGCATTCTTGGCAGTAACGCTTGCGAGACGAGTAATTAACTTAACTCCAGCGAGGAATGAAAATGTTAGTGCAGACCTCGGGTGCTTCGTCATTCAGACGAAAATAGAAATCGCGTGTTCGCTGAAAGAATTTTCCAAATGCTCCCCTCCATCCACATTAAAAAAAGGTTTTGGCGCCCCGACTGGCTGCCCAGTGTTCCTGGAGCCAGACGATAAATTTGGTTCGGCCAACAAATTTATTGATTGGGTCAATAAATTAGTTAGTTGCAAATGAATTACTCAGTCGGGGCAGCCAGCGGAATAGTCGGTACGGCCATTTCTTGTCCGCCGCAGAAAATGGCTGTGGGAATAGCGTCTTTTATTCCGCCCCGGGTCAATGTCACCCGGTACGCCTTCATATTTCGCATTAAATTTTGTACGAGTAAATTCAGTGGTTTCGGCGAATTTCGAGTGAAACCGGATAAATATAAAAGACGATGGCCGCGTTACGGTTCGCGCTCTCTGCGAATGGATAAAGAAACTCCGCCGGACACACAGCGCAGGACGAGCGAAAAAAAAGGTATTCTCTTAGACCGAGCTGGAAGAGACGATTGGCGACTTTGAAGTCGGCACGATCTCGGAAAGACGTTACATAATATTTTTTCCCCCGTCCCTGGCATTTGACCTGCCATGAATTTGCTCAAAACCCAAAAGACCACTCTGCCCGATGGCAGAATAAAATCGAGCTTTCCCATTCGGCCGTCGCAATCCTTTCAATTTTTCTTCTCGTACCCATTCGGATAAAATCCTCGCCGAAGTCGGGTCACGAATCATACTTCGCATCTCCAAAATATAATCCAATAAATTTCATATTTCACCGTACGATTCTTACAAGAGTCGACTCCGTACCGTAGAATATTCGAGTGCGAGTTCCAGCGGGCGGGATAACCGGAAAGGTTGTAAAATTAGTGAGGAAGACACGTACCCAATTTCGTGTAACTCGCTACTCGTCCGGTAAAAGCTCGAGTGATCGCCGTCTCCGACAGGGTCTTGTATAAACCCAAGCGTCTCACGAACCCTGTGTTCCATCTATTCTCGGATCCGGCGATCATCCGTAGAATTTCGTAGATTCCCGAGCCCAACGATAGGAGAGGTTGTGGCATTAATTTTCGTCGTATCATCAGCCCGTGGCGGCGTTCATCGTACGGAGTCTTCGGGGGCTGTAGCGACGATCCACTCGAGTCGACGAGCGCGTCGACGCTGTCGGGTGAGGTTCCATGACCCAGGGCCAAGGTGTAATGGCGGACGATGCCGCTAAGCTCCGTCTCCTTTCCGCCCAATTCAGATTCCGGGATTACCCGGTGAAAGAGCGGAGGAAGATACCCCGAAGCGCGAAGGGAAGACGAAAGGGACGATTGAAGCCGAGCGAAGGTTGAAGCGTGGGCTGGGTTGGTTGAGCATGTAACGTGTAACCCAGTGTATGGCACGGCTGCACGGTTCGTGCCGCTGCCGCAGCGGCTATGTGTGGAGTCGGTACGAAGGGCCTTAAGCATTGATCGGCCTGGCGGTATGAGGAAAGCTTCGCTCCGATTGGCCGACAAGTCTCGCTCTCCGTCTCTCCCGAATCCGCTGGATCCTTTCGTTGCCTCTCCCGTGCTCTCGAGGCTTCGCCGTCGTCTAAACCGCTGCTGGATGCTGGAGAGCTGTTCTCCGTCCAGCTTTGGTTGCCGCGGGACGAGGGGCTGCCGGTGCGCGGGGGGGAAGAATGGCGAGAGCAGCGACGAAGCAGCGATCCTTGCCCAGGGCCAAGAAACCGTTCCTCGGGGTCGAGCGGGGTGAGGGTTTTGACGAAAATGAGGAGAGCGAGCGGGACGGACGTGGCTGACAGAACGGGGTTAGTCTAGAAAGTCGCGGGGCTTAGTCGTCCGCACTAGTTCGGCCGAAATATATGAAAAATTGTAACACTGATCGACACCTGTAATCGAACATTCGTAGACTCATTGCGTTCCCGAAGAATATCAAGCTTTGTTTTTCTTTTTTTTTTTTCAATCTTACACTGATAATGAGCACTATAATATTAGCAAATGGACGGTTACACTGTAAAAAAATTAGTTTGAAAATTAATTAACAGTATTGGAAGCTTTTTTACATAAACTGTTTCTGAAATTTTACACACATGAGCGTTGCAATTTTACGATAAAATTCTTATTTTTAATGAACATTTTTGTAAATATCAGGCAAACGCTTTATAATTTTTATATTTGGTATTTTTATTTGCCAAAAAAGTACATTGGTCTACAATTAATGTAAGTGATTTAAGTAAGTTTCGAATTCCAGTACATTAAATTTATCATTTATTTTTACAGTGTAGTATTCGTGTCCTATATTGCTCTCGTTAAGGAAAGGTTGAACACGCATGAGTGCGAGAGAAACAGAGTTCAAATTTTAAAACCATTTTTCTCCGTAACGATTCTATAAGATGGAAAACGAATTGCGGGGTGGACTGCATTAATCAGATACGCAGTGCGCTCCGCAATTTTTTTTATAAAACCCTTTCGAAGAAAAATGGTTGCAAAATATTTTAAGGTTATGTTGATCTTTAGCCCCACCTTAAGATATCTGTAGTAATGACCGTGAAAAAATTATTTGTACATTTCTAATATCAAAAGTAGTGGAGGAGGAAAAGAATCGCGGCAGCCCCTCCGATATGCCGTGCCTCCATCTTACATTATAAACCCATTATCGGAACTCTACGAGCAAGTGGGATTTACGGACAACGAGCACTCTCCGCCAGTGGATGAAAGGAGTGGTAGTCCAAGATATATGAAGGGAACAGAATGTACAACCGAACGATGGAGAGAGAGAGAGGCTCTTTTGCGGGAAAGAATTGCTCCGTCAATGAATTAACCGTTTAAACGTTCGTTCGGATATAACACGCTGAGCGCGTTGCTGCTCCTCGGCTCTTTCCCCGTCGGTATGAGATTCGTTGTCGAGTCAGGGCCCGTGAAGAAATACTACACTACATAATCCAGACCTCTTGTCGCACTCCCCTCCCGCCTTCGACTCTTCTTCTTCGTCTTTTTTCACGCCTGCTTGTCCGGCAGCACCGAGAGCGCGCACCGGCGGTTCCCGCGTCCGTTCACAACGCTAAAGTAGATATTATATTCCACGTAATAAGCCGTATGGTAATCAAGAATGCCGGAGAGAAGGTCCGGCATCCTCAGGACGGGCGCTCCGCGGTCGGCGCCTTTGTTCGAACGCTAATCACCCCCGGGCTCCGGCTTGAAGTTACATGGAAAGCTCATGTACGCCTTCCTCGATGCTCGACTCGCCTCTCTTCAATAACGGCAATGCTCCTTATTCGTAAGACGTGGCACGATTCGATTGGAATTTATCGATTAATCCCTTGGCACGGATCGTTCATCGCAACCTCACGATGCTGCACCCAGCCGATATCAAGAGCCATATTTTCCTCCGTAATCCGTATGGATAGAAATTAATTCAAACACGAAGGTGGGGATTTTGCGGAAATCGTTAAAATTTGGTAGAATTATGGGGTTCTTCGATCATGATTATGATAATCTGGCGTTCATCTCGCGGATACTTTGCATATCTACGTCATTCGCCGACGTTAGACGGATTAATTAAATTATTGATAATTGTATACATTTTTTTTTGGTACACGTAATCTGTAATTAAACTCCACTTTTGATTACGGTTAAATTCTTGTTGATTCTTTTTCGTTTATTAATAAATGCATAGTCGGTTCGATTCACCCGAGAGCGTTGCTCCCCTCTACGCCCTGTCTGGACGAGGGTTTAACATACGGCGTGGCTAAAACCAGAAAGGCTTATTTTATATTCTTGTACAAGTTTGTATTCTTGAAAATACGTCCTTCTTATTTGAGTCAGGCGATATAGGCCTGCTTGCGATTTCGATACACGGGGATTGGAAGCGCCTCCTCGAATCAATATACATATTTTCAAACGAATGAACGGGTTCGCGATCGTCGCCTCGTTCGCTTCGATCAGCGCGATCAGCCCGGCGATGAAAAACCGGTTTTCGCTATAAGTCGGATTAAAATGTATACGCTTCTGCCTCGACGTTGGTTGGTCGACGACGACTACACGGGATATCCCTCCGCCGAGAAAATTCATAACGGCCGGACCATCAGGAATACCGGCCATCGCTATCTCGCTTTACACGCAGAACGCTCGGGCTCCGCCTGGTAAAATAAAACTGCTACGGTGAATTTATATAAACTTATCTGCGAATCGCTTACGGTCAAACTTCTTTTTCTAGATTTAATTTAATTTTTTACATTGCAGAAAAAACTGCTACAAAATGATGTCCTACTGGTATCGCGATTTTTTTTTGTAGGTCTCGCCTTGAATTATAGTTACCGGTTCCACCAACAACTATCTCGAGACAAGATCGTCATGAATAAATGCAGCGACACTCGTAACGAATGTCGCGATATGTTCCCTCTATGAACGACTCTCATTATCTCTACCGGTTTGCAAAATAAAAACGCGGACACTCGTCTTACACCTCGTCTAATTTGTTTAACGAAACATGCTTTTTAGAATAATTAATGAACGCGAAAAGAAATAAGCATAATTGAATCCAAATTTCAAAAATATAAATTTAGTTAATCCCTATTCCTTTAGCGATATTAAAAAATCCAATTATATCGCATCGTGATTGGAATAATTTGAAACGGAGTTTAAAAAAAATGACGATTTTGGTCAACTTTATGACAAAATATTCTTCCATTCCTGCAGATGTAAAATTGGTGAGTAAGGAAGCAAAAATTCTCAAATTTCGAAAAGCGAAATTGTCCGGATCCCGAAAAGAGCTTCGCGTCCGGGAATCAGGACTCCTATTGATTAGAATCCTTGCCAAGGATTCTCCGAGCAGTCGAGCCACGTGGCGCCATCTCTCGCAACCTCCGTCACTCAATTTTCGGGACGCTCTGCGGGAGGGGGATGAATCCTCCGTCGCGGAGGGACGACGGAGGGGCGGAAGCAGCCTGGAGGGGTTCAGTCGAAACTCGTTGGACCACCCTCTCACCGCATCCCTTCCCTCCGCTTCCACGCTACCGTGCTCGTACCACGTTTCGCGCTTGACAGCCAAAGGACCGGGGTCCTCGGCTGTCGCTATCGATCCGAGAGTACAGGTCACACGAGTCCGGCACCGAATTCCCAAAATTCTTTCCGCAGATTTCAATTTCGATGGCCCCTGCGAAACCTCAGCGATTTTGCTTCGACAGTCTTGAAAAAAGAAAAAAAAAGAACCGTGGTCGCGCCGTTGCTCGCCACGCCTTCAATCGCTTTTGCCTATCTAATCTATTTTCCGTCTCGATGAAACTAACGATTACTGATCGTCGTTTATTTTACCTCATAAACAAGCTTCGAGATCACTGAAGCATATATTACAAAATGTCAAGAGAGTGAAAACTTCACGTAACTTGATATCTCATTTCATGGAGTGGGGGAGAAACGACAGCGGAAAGCTCTTTTCGAAGCATGTCGAAGGGTGTTCCTCTCTGTAAAAAAATTGCAATGAGTATCTCGGGGTGATTGCCGCGCTGCGTAGGCTAATTGGCCGCGCACGGGCAAGCCCGCAAGAAGGCCGGAGGCTCCTTAAGAGCCGAATTAATTTTTGCCATAAACAATTCAGTTTATTTCAACACGCGGTTGACGCGCCTCGGCGCGGTATTGCTCGCTACTATCCGATGGCATTTGTGCCTGAAAGGCAAAAGAAAATGCAAGTTTGCTCTCCGGCTCGGGTGTCGTACGTATAAATTACAAGTTTTATGTCTTTTTGCTACCATGCGCGCGTTGCGTTAAGTAAATCGATAATCAGCCGACCGATTAAATTCCTGGAAGTTCGAACGTTCAATGACCGATACGATCCAATTAAGCCAATCTCTCGAATGTAACCCGACGAAATCTCCATAGATCCTAATCGCTTCGTTTAAAAGACCGTTCGAATCGAATCGATCAATCGACGTGGTTCGAAGAATCGTCTTCGCCCCGGTTTCATCCTCGGTCGAAGTAACTTTTAACCTTATCAGTGAAAGATGGTCATTTTATGCAAAAACGTCAATATTGTCGAAAACAGACAGTAGTTAAGTAGCACGGCGATCAGACCGCTCGTCTGGGAATCGTGTAGCATGGACCGAGAGCGAAGAGTTTGGACCATTTCCGGATAGATGGCGACACGAATCAGTCGGTCGGTTTCGCCTCGCCGGAGTGGTCCAACCGGGTGATCCCGGACGGGATATCCAACCGGAGCTCTCGAGGCAGCGTGAACAACTTGCCGCTTATCGAGTTATACCAAGCATGGCTCCGACGAGTATCCATGCCTGCCGCACCATTTCTTCTCACGCTGTATTCATTCCCGCATCTCCTGTATCACCGAATCCAAGATATTTACAAAAATTCGTGGACCGACGATTTCTCGTATACATTCTCGTCACGCTCCAGCCGTCGAAAAAGTTTCCGAAAGATTTCGAAATACATTTTTCATCACGAAAAATTTCGTTTTTTCGTATTGCGTCGTAGAACCGACGGACTACCAACTTCCCCGAGCCACACATTTTATGTGATTTCATGATAACTTTAAAAAAATGGTAACTTTCTTTATCGGGAGAAAATTAATTGCCCTCGACTGGTTAATATAAATATTAAAATCCGTGCCAGGACAAAATTGGCCTACGCTGTCTAGTGCAAAAAAAACACCGAAATGAGCCCGTAAAGCTTGTAAGTCTCCCGGACGCTGCGTACTTCGCCCCTAATTAAACCCGTTAAGGTTTTCGGTATTTTACGGTCTCTTCTCACTCGGGTTCCCCCCTTTATTGCTGCCAGGTTCGCCTCCACTACCTGATGCTGCTTCTGCCTTCCCGTAAATACGAAATAGTGCCGCGAGGGCCCTCGGTGTATAGCGTGGATGTACGAAAACGATCTCGAAGGGTTTCGATCACCTGGTGCTTCCCGGACCGGAAGAGGAAAAGATAATCTCGCGATGCCAAGAAGCATCTTCGACTATGAATGATATATATTATTAAGGTAGTACTTGCGGACAGTCCGACCCGAATCGTTTCATAAAAAAAAGTTAGGTTGCCGGGTGATTTGTTGGGAAATCTCTTCATCATTCATTTGTCAATAACATTTTTGGAATTATTATGATGTAAAATCAATCTTTTCAGCCCCTTCCATATGCTTGATTTTTTAAGATTTTTATCACATCGAGAAGTGTTCGCAATTCTCTCTGAACTCACGCGAGGTCGAACTGTCCGCTAGTACCAACGAAAATTTTCGTTGCCTCAAACATATTTTCGACCGACGCGAATAATTGTTGGACGAAGTAATTTTTTAGTTTCACAAGCACAAATTTTTTCGCTCAGTAAAAAATTGCGCGAGGACGCCTGAGCGCAGATGGTACCTTTAACGAAGGTGTGGGTCGACGATAAGCCTCGCGTGAAATCATTATTATTAGAACGTGAAGAGGAACATTTTTCCGCCCGTCGAAATAATCCTCGCGCGCGTGTAGCGGCAGCTGCTGCTCGCATCAGTTATGCGACGCGTGCAAGACGATTTTAGACTCTTAGGTCGAAAACATAAAGTTTCCGTGTGGCTTTCGTCGTCGGCGAGAAAGAGGAAGAGGAGGGAAGCGCGCGTACACTGCAGCGAGGAATGCCAGACGCGTTCTACGCCGGGGCTTACAAGCCGAGGGAGCTCCCGCTCGCTCGCCATTTGCATTCGCGATCCTCGCATTTTGGAATTCAGCTGGGACCCGCGGCGGAAGGGGCTCTCCCTTGGTACTATCGCGTACGAGCGAGCGAGCGAGAGTAGCTCTCAGAGTACCTTCCACCTTGAATACCAACGAGAGGAAGCGCCGCTGCTTCTTTTTTTCCTTTTTTTCCCTTCATCTCCACTGCGAGCAGCAGCCCGAGAATACCTAGTTAAAAGTCCCCCTATATGAAATTGCAGGGTTATTACAATAATACACCCACAGCCCCGAGCAAATTTTAAACAGTCACAAGAGTATACAATCTCGCGATGGTTGACGAAGATTGGCGTGAAAAAATAAAAAGCTAATTTATATAATTTCTATAGCGAATGAATTGCAATTCATTTTATGGCCGAGCGAAGTTAGTTGCAATACGAAAGAGGAAGAGTCGTTAAAATATATATATATATATTTTCTGTTATTTTGAAAATGAACGTGGAAAAACGGATGTACATTCGCCCGTCATCCTGTTCGATGCTGTCGCGACATGTGCCGATTCGTGGTCGAGGAGTTACTTTGTAGAGAGTGGATTCGTTATTTCGCCTTTTCTGCAAACAAAGTATCGCGTTCGTATTATGGCTCGACGACTTGGCGGACAGACCGAACGGGTTTAATTCAGAGTCGGCTAACATTACGCCGAATCGTCAACGGCGCTCACTCCTTGATCGCATGTATGACCGGTCGACGAGACGATTCCCCGTGCTCTTGGAAGATCGAGCCCCGCTGAGAGCTCAGCATTGATACACTCTTCCAGTGCCGTTTCCCAGATCTCCGAGTACTTCTACCGACAGGAGTATAAATGTACGTCATAAATATATGTACTTCCCTCACTCTTTTATCCTACCACGGGAGAATGGTAATTGACTCTGGCGTGTATAAATGGTAATTTTATTCTGGACCATCAGCCAGGCTCTCAGAATGATTTGGCGACAGTCTCGTGCCGACCCGGCGGTCATTCGCCGACGGCGTCAGCGTCCATTGCTATACTCTGACGTCTCATCGCACTCAACGCAACTCTTACCCGCGACTTTCGAAACATCGTTCGTTAGACAATGAATCGCAAAACAAATAGCAGAGAGCTAGAATAATTAATAAATAATATCGCAGCAAAGACCGTGGTGAATCGAAGCATTTCGTTTTTTTTTTTACATTTTTATTTTTGCTTCCGTTAATTGGATCGAAAAAAGTTTGCCCTGCGGCGCCCATGGAGAGATGACCCTTATCCGAGATTTAAAAAATCGAGACTCTTCCGGACAATTATTTTTCGTGTCGGTCGAGTATCCGAAAAATCCACATTTCAATCGCCGGACGATTAAAGTTTTTTTTTTATTATTCTACACAAAGAATTTGTTTTGATATACAAATGAGGCTGATAATAGAAAAATGCGCTTCTTTACATAGAAACCTCAAGATATTTAAAAAAATTTCCCGTCCGAACTATCCAAAAACATTTTCTCTCGTCGACCTCCGCTACTTCCGCAAGGGTCCTCGGATATTCCAGACAATTTTGAATAATACATTTACAGAGAAGTGGGCACATGCATGGAATAGCAAATTCTCGTTTCTATACGAGCGTGTGCATCAGCCTTCGAGAACCATTTTCCGTGCGACGTTGCCCTCGCGCAGCCCTTTCAGAATTCGGTCTTCACCTCCGGGCTTCACCGGATCCTTATTTATCCCCCTCTCTATACCTTCGTTCTTACATTTCCTTTTACATCCTTCGTCATGTATGTGCTTGAAATGTAGCCAAGTGAGCTTCGCCGTTCCCATGGGGTACAAAGTAGTGGCCTCCGCTGTTCGTAAGCTTGGGTAACTTTTTTCCTCGTGAGCACTGTGCATTTGCCTCAGAAAGCGGAAGTACACGCGATACCCTCGAGCTATCACCACTCACAGCTTCTTCTTGCATCCAAATACTTGCTACATTTTCCAACGACTAAATTTACGTATATTGTATATGTACATACGGTACACGCGATGCTACACCAAATAACTTATTCAATTCGGCGTAAGATTGGGTATCAGACGGATAAGAGTAAAAAGGGGAGTGTGGGAAAGTGGGAAACGAGAGCAGAGTAGATGGAAAGTGTAGAGCGCGCAATCTTGCTTTCTGACGTTTTTTTTTCTTTTCGTTTCTTTATCTTTTTTTTTTCCTTTTCACCCTCTCACGAGGAGACGAATCTGCGTTTAATCCGTGCTCTACGAGTGGGAAGCGAAGAAAGTGCGAAGAGTTTTGAGTCCCGAGAGGATCGTGCTGGTAACGTTTCGAGCGGGGAGAACGAAGAGCGAGGACTATACATAGGTAAATAGGCACTGCAAGGAACAGGAGAGCTTTTGTACGAAGGATAGGAGTGAAGGATGAGATAGAGCGAAGAGGGGCGGAGGATAGATCGTGTACTTTGGGACGTAGGTATCCGCGTGATGAGTTCGAAGCTACTTTCCCAGGCGTCTCATCCAGCTTCGCGAGTACCAGTGGCTTATATATCTCTGGTCTACTTGTTCTCCCGTCGGCTACCTATATATATGTATATATTTCGTTTGCTGTTTGGCATGAGAGGTAGGTGCGGAGCCAGCAGAAGCCCTGATCCTTCTATACTTCATCCTTGTACGTACTATCTATGCTGAATACATTCATACACACAACGGGTGTTCAATTTTTATCTATAAATAACATGATATTTACAATTTTAAAGAGCAACGTTTTTTATAGGGTCGTTTGAAGATACTTTATTTCCAACTTAGCTAAATTTATTTTGTAACGATATTCGAAAAAAATAAATCGATTTTTATTAGTTTCTAATGTAAGTGACCTTTAAATTTTCGAAGCATGTCTATGAATTCATCTTTTTTTATGAAAGTATTTGATACAGCGAATAAAAATATTACTGATCGTTAATTATCTTCCCAGTGGCTGAAGAATGCGGAAATTTGAGCAAAGTTAAAAATTACCATTGGTACCGTATAATTTGTATGTTTCAACAGTAACCATTTGATCTTTACAGGAGTGGGCAGCAATTTTTACAGAAGAGTTCCTTTTTTCGTGTAAAAATTGGACACCCCTTGTATGGTATGGCTGCGTTACCAAGCTGTATTCTACATTGTACGCTGCGCTATGCTAAAATGACCTCTTTTCCTTCCCCGATGGCCACGGAGGGAAGCTCGAAAGATGGTTCGGGCCGGTGGGAGGGACGAGACACGAAAGAGGAGGCAAAGGGAATACCGATACTGCGAGCTGGAAGGCAAGCGGAGAATACAGCTTTGGGGTGAACCGGCGGCATGCCGCATGAGCCGGCGAACACTGTTCGACTGACATTGCAACTCCGCCGTAGAAACTTACGGTCTCTCCATCGCTGCGAAAGACGCACCCCTATCTGTGTGTGTGTCCGGCGAAGGGGAGAGAGAATTTGCAGTGTTGGTGCTGTATCGAGAGGCGCCATGTTGTGCCAGCTCGCTGTTCCGCAGCGAAATCCTCTCGAATGCACCGGCACGAACTCTAAATTAGCCGGCTACTAGCGTTCTACTCCTCGGTAAAGTTAATTGTTATTTCTCTCCTCCGTGCTCACACAGTTTCGCGAATTTCAGGACGAAATTCGAAGGCATCTGGCATTCCGGCCTCGTTTCACTTCGCAGCAATTCCCAGTGCAATTTCTCCGCGTCTATAAAATGTAAAAGATTTTCTTCGTTGCTTTTTTTTTGTTTTGTTTCTGGGACTGTTTTCAAACCCTACGTGCAAGAATTTTTCGAGGTGAATTCTTGCATTCTGTTCACAGGGGTTTTATACTTTCCACGATCCCTCTGCGTCTCACTCGATCGCCCTGCGCGAATCCGGGCGCGAGTGTACGCGTGGGGAGCAGGAATGGAGGTTTTTCATGCACGCCCGTATATTTCCGTACACGCACGAGAAAAAAAAGTTTTATTCCGTTCGTAATAACGCGTAAAGTGGAGTGCGTCGAGGACCATCGTAGAAAAATTGGGTGAGTTCGAGGGAGCGAAAATGTCAACCCGTCCTCTCGCCAGGCATCCCGCGAATCCGACCTCCGATCCCGCCCCTCGTTCGGGCTCCGCGCTCTTCTCTCGCCCCGCGGAATCTTCGCTCTCGGCCGACCCCGATATCCTCCCCCTTCCCACCCGCTGGGCTGCACGGGCGATACGGTGACTCCGTCGCGGTAATAGCGCGCGCGATGACTAGCGGTCTGCGCCCACCGGCGAAAAACGATGTACACGAGAAAGATTTTTCCCACCGTCGTTCCTCGAAATTGAACTTTTGTTGTTTCCGCCCTCCGTCGAGTATCCATAGGTATATTTCAGCGGGGCTGAAACATCCACGTACCTCCGGCTCGCCCACTCGCGGACTCTCCGCAACCCCTCTTTTTCGTTCCTCTTCTGTTTTTTTTCGTCTCCTATCTTATTCCATTTTTCCTTCATTTTATTACGCGGCTCTTCCGTCCATCTCGACTCTCAAATGGCATTTTTTTTTTTGCGTTTCGCACACTTATCCATTTTTTTAAAAAGACAAACCAGTACGAAATAACACAAGGCACTTCCGAAAAGATGTTTTTCGGCATTGGAGGGAAATATATTTGGAGGATAATTCGCGAGTCTCACTCCGATAGGTCGCTGCGGCCCCGCTAAGTTACAGACCGAAGTATCGAAATACGCGTGTGTAGCGACGCAATCGTGTAGCACCGGCAGCCCCCTGAGAGCTCGTCGGTGAGCCCGACGAACGTTACAATAAACTCGAGGGTATATTACGCGGTCCTTCGTGTATACTGTGGCACCGTACTGCCCACGTCCTCCGTCGTGACACGGTTCCGCGCTCACGCGCGCCCGAAGACGCACACACGCGCGATTCGCGTGGCTACGAAACACGTGGCTCGTGTAATACACACACGCGAGCGAGATTGAACGCGGTGTATGGGATACAATGTACACGGCGCATTGCGCCGGGTCTCGAAGCGCTCGGTTTAAGTAGAAGCGCTATATTTACCCTCCGAGGACTAACCGACTATCGGATGACGCGGCGGTAAACGATAATTCCGTATACGAGCAGCGCAAAAGCAAACCCCTCTTCGAAGCCTCTCGAGGAGTTCGCTCATTAGAGGCTTAATCTATGGAATCGTCTCGGTCGCTTCGGTAAACACGGAAAGGCCATATTCCCGCTCAGTGCGCGCGAAAGGGTTTATCCACTTGCGGGAAATAAAGGAGGGGGAGATAACGCGCTCTGCCCTCCGCATACCAGGCCCGCGGAGAGATACATCGGAGTGGCCCGTGCAATTAACATAAGACGCGTATAATTGGCGGGAAATGTTGCGGATCATAGTTTGCTTCGTCGTACACCATTACGCACAAGTTTGCGGCGTGAAAACTTGGCGCAGGCTCGATAGTGCTGTCCGCGGCTCTGTGAGTAACGCCCCGTGGCGTACGGGACGATGCAGAAAGTAGGATGTATTTTATTTAATTATATTTTGCGGGATAAACTGCTCGATTTATACCTTATTTTCTGTAATTTTCGCATTATGAAACGAGTTGATTTAAAAGTATAGAGACATTTGTTAATAAGGGGAAAAATTTGCTGGACAAATTGAGACGATTTTTTAAGCTGGAAATTATGTAATTTTCATCAATTTTTTTGTTACGCCAATTTTTGTTTAGTCTCAGTATTTAATTAAATTTATTCTCTGCTTATAATTGTCAATCGATTTTGCGTTACCCTGGACAATATAATCGCGTCCCCCGTTCTCGATCAACCGCGGGAGTTGATCGTTGCATCGCTACGAGACGTTGGACGATTTTATCCGTACGATAACATATTTCTGTCCGCGGCTCGATAGCTCCAGAGGAAAGGCTGAATATATCTATTGACTTTCCGCGCGCATATTCGCGAGATAACGCTTCAGACCGGCGGCCTCAGTAATTGATAATTACTTATTTAGCATAGTTATGTTATTTTAATTTTTTTCCCTCCAATCTACAACGGATGCGCTTTATATCGTTCGTACGGCCTCGATCGTCGCGAGATAAAGTGGTCTGACTCACATATCGATGGAGTGTCCGTGGTGCGTCCGTCCCGCGAAGATGTGCGAGGGGTCACGTGACTGTACGCGAAAAATTGTCTCGAGAACCTTGAGAAAAAAAATATATATAGAAGTTCACTTTTAATGTTTCGCACCGGAGTATCGCGCTCCCGAGGTTTCCCGGAGACCTTGAAGCGACAGACTGCGTGCAGTGCCATTCTCACCTGGCGATCGTTTCGTGGTTTTTCCAGCCTCGGCGACGATTTTCCACTCAGATAACAGTAAAAATGCCGGCCTCTCTCTTCTACCCCTTTGCCGCGCTGCGAAGAAAGGGGTACGCGCCGGACGCTTCTCACCCCTTCTCCGGTTCCCTCGTGTTTTGCCGGGCACACTGAAAGGTCGGTATAGCTATGTGCACCTACACAGCCATACTCCGAGGCCTAAACGCCCGGTCGGTGTATATTGCTCTCTAGATTCTGAAGTTTACCTCCGGTGACAGTCTTCCGATCGATTTATTACACCGTCTCGGGGGGGGGGGGGGGAGAACCGGGGACCTAAACCCTTCCGGCGTGTTTTATTGTCAAGGTGAAACATCGAGCACGACCCGAGCGGAGAGTCTGTGCTACACCTTAAAACGACCAATTGCTCAGGTTGTTACGCTGACCGATGGGCGCTCGTCGGAGATTGCCAAGGTAAAGGGTTATAAAGGTAGGAAAAGGCCTCGGACCTTCCTCGCCGAGGCATTCTAAAAAAAAGGATTGCCCGGCATAAAGAACCTCTTGTCCGCCCGGTTGACTTGGAACTCGTCTTTTTTTTCCCCCGGCGAAAAAATACTGCAGTTCTCCTGTTAACTCTTCGTTCATTTTTATTTATCGACATACTCTCGTGTTGGAAAAAAAATTCGAATAATATTATCTCATTATGATAATTGACTTCTATCTCGCTGCAGTATATTTTTTTTTCTTCTTAATTTATATTTTCATCCGTATACTTAAATCCGTGTAATATTTTACCGGGACGATGAGACTCAACGGCCAATTTGACCGGGAAGGCCTTGACGAAGCCTTTCGTCGGGCGCACGACTTCATCCGTTTCGGCGTCGATCCCTTTCCCGAATCGTGACGGCCTTGTCGATTCCATATCACGCTTCTGATGTAACGACTCTCGGCAGTCGGCGAAGTTGTTACATGTTCCCGAAGGCATAACATACATGATATAAGTGGTACGCGCGAGACACCGAGTGTGGCCGCCGTACGAGCCGAGCGGATGATCACGCGCAACGTTGAGTGTAGTTTACCTCCATCGTCATAAATATATACAGGCTCGAATAAAAGTTGTCCTCGCAGTAGCGTCGAGAGCCTCCGAGTCTTCGTTCCTCTTCCAGTTCCTTTTTTTTGGCCCCTCACGCAGCCCGGAATCCCGAAGACAGAGAATTGCGCGCGCAGCTGTTCGATAACCCGGACACACCGGGAGCGAAGCGAGGTGGCTCGGAGCAACCCCCTGCAGCGGAGCGCGCACCCCTTGATCGCAATTCGGCGGGGATTCCCGAACCTGCTATCCGCGCTATCACCCGATCCTCTCCAAAAATGCATTTTGTCTGGGCGCTCCCGACCGTAAAAAACCTCACCTGCAGCTGGTCCATTCCACCCCACTCGTCGGGGGTGAAATTCCATCGCGCGAAGAATCTCTCTCATCCGCCAGCGTTTCCACAGTTACGTGCGCAGCGATATAAAAAAAGTTTCTCCTACCTCTTTAAATACAGAAAAAAAGCTATTTTATACACGGAATTATTTTTCCATCTACCGCTTCTTTATTCGCGCAAAATTCGTTATACAGTCTGGGACGTAAAAAAACCTCCGGTAAATCCTTATTTCATATTCCCGTGAGGGTGGCGGGAGAGACGGAGAGAGTAACGACGTTCCTCCTTTTGTGCGAGATACATCTGGAACGTCATTGCGGGGTTGTAACGAGGGGACGTTCCTCGAGGGTAGTTTTGAGATACTGCAGCGTCCGTGTTGCCGCCCCAGTCGCGAGGAAGCTGCATACAGCACGCACGTGGACCGCTGCCAGCGTTCGGGGGTTCGGCGAGGGGTGCGCGAGGAAATGGGGGAGCTCGTCTCGCGAGCTAGCTTTCCGCCAACGAGAATAATGCGCCATGGCGGAGCGGTCCATCCCCGGGGGGGTAATTACCCCCTCCCGCCGGTGATGCGACAGTCGCGGAACGATGGCGACTTCCCTCGCCGTTTCGCAACGCTGCAACAGCACTGTATACGCATACATTACCGTAGAGGTCACGACGATAATGATAGTCTACCAAATTCATGTTTTTGCCACCATTCATTTATTTGTTAATTTAAACATGTTATTTTTTTTTTTTTTTTTTGAGATACCGAAAGTCACGACATTCTGATATTTCTACGAAAGATATATAAACTCCACGCTATAAAGTATCCGACAGACTTTTTTATCTCAGATAAGCCAAACTGCATAAAGAAAGAAATTTATTAATCTTTTGACTGCAAAGCAAAAATTAATACACGGATAAACAACTCGCGTGTAAATTACGGGCGGGATAAGAAAACGTTGCGTCACGTGCGGCTAGACGCTATTTAACATAAAGACAGCTCAAACTTGTGTATCTCTTCCTGCAATCTTTCCAAGAGCAATTTCTACTTTTATAACAGTTCCAAGTCGTTTGTTGTAACGGTGAGCGTTATTGCCGAAAAAAAAATCTTTGTTGCGTAGTCGAGAGTCGGAGTGTCCTGCGCCTCGAACGTAGCCAGGAGGCGTACTTGCGCCGACGATAGTTCCGGGTAGGTGGAGTTTCCGGCGACGGTCGAACGTCACCACCAGAGTCCTGTAACTTGTAACTTGGTATGAGAGCATTTTTCAAGATTAGCGAAAGATGAGAAAAGTTTTAACGCCTCCCTTGGTCAATTTTCTTGTGATACGGCGCTGAAGGTGGGGGGGGGGGGGAGGGGGGAGAGAGGAGGAGAACAGAAGAATGAGTTTGAAAGTCAGAAAGTCACAGCGTCCGATGTCGTCCACCAGGACGATGAATCCTGGCATTACCGAGCATCCGCGGCGAGAGTATGGCCCGAGTCTCTCGGGTTTTGGTTGCCACTTACGAAACGCTATTACCGGGATAAGCGAGGCCCTCGAAGTTCTCAGTGTCTCTCTTCCTCTCTCGTTCTCCCGAAAAAACGAAGGGACCATTCGTAACTTATTCGATATCCGAAGTCCGCTGGAGAGTCCGTGAGGTCGACCCGTCGAGAGAAGAGCCGAAGTGCCATACTGCTCCTGGCGCTGCAAAAATTCCGATACACGAGAGACGGGAGGATGCTGCCGTGCTATTCGAGGAATTCGAATCATCGAGGGATGGAGTAATGGAATTTCTATTTGAGGATAAAAGCGAACGAGTGTCGAACCCGCGGATGCCACAAATCGATTTCTTCGCACGAGGTTATTCACACAAACAGAAGTCTGTTGATTGATTCTAAAAATTTTAAACACGAGAATTGTTTTGAATATCGATGTCTGATCGAACCTCGCTGTTTCCGGAACTCCCTGTGCGGTGTCGCAGGGCCGATAATGCGAGAAACCTGTAAGCAGTCAGCCTATTGATTGGGAAGACTCGTGACGATTCCTGCTCTCTGAAAAAGATAAGATGCGACACTACTTCGTACTCGTATTTCACAGCGTCTACTTCACCGATGCACCGACTCGCCAGATAAGAAAGAATGTCCTCGCGAGTTATTTCTTTCGAAAAGCAGCATCGAGTTTCTCGCAGACCTTTCATACTTCGGCTTCTCTCGCCTAGAGTCGTAAATCTTCTTCTTGAAGCTCGCGCTCCATATTTCCCCGGTGGTCCGCGCGACGGTCTTCCTGCTTGCCAGCGATCGTGGTGCTTTCTATCCAATGAAGCAATGCTCTATGCTAATGAACGACAAGACTCGAACGAAGGTTCGAAGGGCGGTGAGAAAAAAAATTGTATCAGCTCGTTCCTCTTCAGAGCCGTAATTAACTCCGACAGCTCTCAGTGAGAAAATTCATCTACATGCGTACATGAGCGATATTCCATGCCGCGATTGTATGCAGCTCTCTTATCCGTTCTCGTGGCTTATTTCGGCGCTCCATCGTTGTCGTACATGCAACACGCCCTGCAATAACTCTCCGCACCCAGAAAAAAAATTTATTTGACGGCCACCGTTTATTAAGATTAAGTAAAATATTTATTTGATTTAAATAAATATTTATTTGATTTAAATAAATATTTATTTGATTTAAATAAATATTTATTTGATTTAAATAAATATTTATTTGATTTAAATAAATATTTATTTGATTTAAATCAAATAAATATCTTACGTAATCTTAATAAACGGTGACCGTCAAATAAATTTTTTTTCTGGGTGCGAGTTTCGTATAAGCGTTTTCCCCTTTGATCGGACCTTCGAAGTTTCTTTCTCGACTGACCCATCGAACCCCCGATGAATTTTCCCATTGGTCGGGCTCCTTCATGGAAATTGCCGAGTGTATCAAACGCAGACGTTGTTTTATGTCTATCGAGATTCCACCCACGGTCCCGCGAGACTTACAGGCTTTGGAAGCGGTCGTCGCAGTTATAGAGGTGGGACGAGAATGACGGTGATAGAATGGAATAGACGAACGGGACCGATAAACAGCCTTCGAATAATCTTTACGTTCACTTTGAGAGCAACGATCGAAAATATATATTTTTAATTTTTTCTTCACAAATTACTTTCGTTCCCACTGGCCTTATAATTGAGAGCAGCTGCGGTGGATTAATTTACAGTGCGAAATAAAGATTGTTAAGCCGATATCAGCCGCAGAACGTTTAACGTCTTGTTAACCGACCGACAAAGAAATATGCTAATAAAAATGGATCGTATCGCTCTGTCCGGCTCCAGAGATGCAATCCTGCTCGGCCGTCTCCACCCGACGGCTCGCCGGACCTCGCGCGCCCTCTCGAAGATCCCTTTGCTCCAAAATTACACGAATTAAGGAACGCAGGAAAATTACTGGACGGTCCAGTGTGTTCGTACAATTACTTGTACGGGAGGAAAGAAGATTGAGCGTGTAATCGAGATGACGATGTGAAAGAGCACGGCGGAGTACGAGAATATATTTCACAGAAGCATTCGCCCCGCAAAGATGTGCTCGAATTTACGAATGTCTGACTCTGATATAATCTGCCGGAGGATGGAACGTATGGAGAGAAAAAATGAGATAATCGAAGAAGGGCCTGAGAGTCTGCCGTGGCGGCTCGCCAGTGTGTGGAACGATAATAAAAAGAGAAAAAATGGGGGAAGGAGGGTGGGAAGAAGCAAGGGATAATCGAGCCAGGGCTCCACGTGATCGGCGGGCCGAAGGGCGGAGTGCCAATCAGACTGTAATTAGGCTCTGCGGTAAAGCAACCTGCTTCTGCCGTCTGTCTGTACCTCCTATGTATATACCTATATAATATAGATAGAAAATTCTGACCCACGACGATTGAACTCGGACTTTGAACGGGTCTTCCTCGAGATGTACATTTCAACGCGTCTCAGTCCGGTACACACTCATCTTACGATAAATACCGCAATTAAGCTATAAATAGAAATATTATTTTTAAAACTTATTGTAATTCGAGTGAAAATGAATCCTTAGAACACGTCGGTATAAATTGTCCATTGTATGATTCGCATAGAAGAAAATATTTAGCGAACTTTGAGTTTCCCGCAAGCTTTGATTTTGCAGCGGCAGATGTGAAGAAGCTATTTTGTTATATTTTCGCATCCTGTGAGAATCTGAGTATATATCTGAGTAATGTCCACGTCATTATTATTTATATATAAAGTTTATTATAAAGCTATCATTATTATCGCAATTTTGTAACAGGTTGTAAGAACCTGAACAAAATTAAATTCCTACTACTGCAGATATTCTTTTTTTTAAACGGGTAAAAGTTAAAAAATTTTATCTAAAATTAATACAAAACGGTTTTTTTTAATTGAGGTAAAAAAAGTCGAACGATCGCGTTCGTAGGGTGCACTCGCCTAATGAAAATTTATCGAGGATCGTATTCTTCGGCGATACTCGAGGTCCACGAGGACGAGTCCTCCGACAGTCGTTGGCTCGTATGTGCCTACGCTACAATATGTGTAACTTGTATCCATGTAATCGAGATCCGGTATCGAGGGAGAGTGGCGCGACGGCAGAGTGCGTAGGTGCGGAGAAACGGAGTAGACGAGACCATTTTATCGGACAATTATATAGACCTTAGGCTTACAGATGCTCCGACGTTGCGACGAAGTTCTCCAAACGATTATTGGGACATATCGAGCTCGAGTGTCTGGCACACTCGGTTGGTAACGACATCGCGTGTAATTCTTACACTGTACGCCGATGTATATTGATTTGAAATGGAAAACAGGTTTGATACATTCAAGCGTGTTCGCTGAACCCACCCGTAGAACCACGAGCTAAATTTATCCGTGCAAAATTTTCTCTGAGGCGGAGCAATATGCGAGATAACCGGAGTGTGGATAAATATCGCGTGACTAAAATCAGCGATTCGTACTCTCTGTATACAAGCGTACAAGACACTTCTGGCGATAGTCACGCGACATATTCTCAGGTGAGATTTAACCATCGGCACGGCTGTGGGACGGGACACCAGTTATCGAGTTACCGATATGACTCGAGCCGGCATCCGTCCGACAGTATTGAGTAGGACTCAATATATCGCCACGACGAACATTTTTATCGCCGCACAATACCGGGTACAGTATTGGAGCCTGCGCTCTACTACGTAGATTCATGATCTGCTAATATTATTCGAAGACCATGAATCTACCTCGGGTCCGCTCCAGAGCTGGACAAGTACACTAAGTACTTGAAGTATCAAATACTAAGTCGGTATTCAGAACTTCAGCAATTAAGTTCTGCCAGTACTCAATGCGCCAGCACTCAAGTACTATGGCTCGGTACTTTAAGTACTTGGTACTTCAATGCGTACATCACGTACTTAGTGTATTTGCTCAGCTCTGGTCCACTCCAAATGTATGTGAGATATATCGTGTGTGATACATCTTAAATTTATTTCCATTCTGACGTCACTTCCGGTCGGAAAATACGATTTTCAAACCGAAGAGACGTGACCGAGAATATTTTTTTCTTTGCATAATTATTCAGCAAATAATTATACATGGCTGCGAATTTGTATATTTAATGGCTGCGAATTGCTTGATGTGTATATTCTGAGAACGCAGCGTTAAAACTGCTTGCAACTTTTATTAAACGATGGATAAAAAGCGGCTTAGTTGAGATCCGCCCAATTAAAATTCTCATCGGTATGAGACTATCGGCCGCGTGGCTACGCTGCAGCTCTTCCCCAGGCGACGAGATACCCGCGGCCATTTCGTTTCATCCTCGCTCTCAAACCCCTCCAGCGGAAACCATCCCCCTTCCTCGAATGTCGGCAAAAGTTTTCAACTTATTCTCCCCTCGCTATCGTTCTCGTTCCTCGTCGTTTTCATACTTGTCCCCCTAAGGTTTAGACGGTAGCTCGGAAGTTTTGAAACTTTCATAAAACTCCCGTACCGCGCATAATTTTTTTCTTTTCTTACTATATAGTCGTCTTTTTTTCGGCCGCGAGGGAAACATTTTTTGAGCGAGGAAAAAAAACTGCTATGTCGCTGATGAAGGACAAAAGGGTTCTTCTCACTCGTTCTGTGTTCGTCAGTATTAAAAAATTATTTTTATTACCGAAGTGAAACTAATGATATTAATTTCCAACAACTGTTTTTATTAACAATTTTTCACGCGCTTAGAAATCTGAATTAAAAAAATACCACGATTATCATCGAGTAGATCGGAAGTAGCATCGCTCATGTTCACTATTGAGACAACGAAAATATTTTTGGACGAAAATATCTAGACGCGAACGAGAAAGTTTTTCTTGAAGGTTTCGCAAACTCATCTTTCCCGTGTGTGCGAGAACATTTGCTCGACGTAGTTGAGGGCTGGCGGCCGTCGACGGAGCTCCATTTTGTCCGGGGGGCTTCGAACTTTGGGCATCGATGAAGCGGAGGCCGGGCGGATGAGTAGCCAGGAACAGCATCGGTATCGAGAGTCTCGAGGCCAAAGAGCGTATATAATTTATTTCCCCGAGTCCGCCGAGCTCCCACGGGAACGTCGGGGCTCGCGTGTATATCTCACCAATCCAATCCCGGCTCGTTCTCTCGCGGTTCCGAGAGCTTCACGATCTCCCGATCTCGGCCAGACGGAGATGCTGGCATGACTTAATTATTGATCACGTCGAAGCCGGAGCCGTCGGGGATGAAACAGAAAAAAAAATAAAAAAGTACAAAAGGTACGCGATCGCTCGGCGAAATCGTATTTCTGATGTTCTTCCCATAGAAGACCCGCCACCATTCCACCTCCATCTTGAAATAAAACTCCGCTCCATCCGACATCGATTAAGGACACCGTCGATCGAATGAATTTCCGAAAAGTATAAAACCTTTCTGTTCCGTACAACCGTGCAGCGTCATGGATATCCTATCGATAGAAGAATACCGAAAGCTGATGGAATAAGGCAAAGAAAATGTGAGCGAAGTTCCTCTCCTCCCAGAAATGTAAGAGTAAAAATCGACTCCGGCGCTCACCGGACTCGATATCGATATATTTTCGCCGGCGCTCTGTATAGCGCTACATTCTCCTTTCCGACAAAATGTTGGTCTCTTTTTTTTCGCTGAATGGACGTACCGGATCCCTTCGCACAACCACACATAAAGTAAGTACTCGCGTGTAAGGAAACTTTGTACCATAACCCCTTCGCAGTCTCGTCCCTTTTTCTCCGATGGCTGGATATCCGAAACCGTAAAAAAAAGAAGTGAAAAAAGACAACGTCCAGCACGGCCATTTCGTTCTTTCGTTATTTTTGTCACAGCCGAGCTCTTTCGAATCGTATGCCAAGACTTTGCACGTTCGCTGTGGGACCTTCGCTCTCATTTTGTACACATTCACATGCCCGGCCGCTCTTCTCCCGACGGCGAATAGCGGCGCCATGGACGCCTCTCGAAACTCCTGCGCTCTCATATCCCCGATATTTCGCCGAACGCATGGAATACGTGGCACCAGCGAGCTCCGCATCGTCAATATTTACCCCGCACGATTACGTCGGAAACATCGAGTGCATAAAACACCGGGTAGGGCAGTTAAATCCTAGATGAGTACGTTTTGTGTGATTCCTCGAGCGTTATTTGGCGGAGAGTCGCTCGACAATATTATTGCAACGCGTGAGTTTCGGAGCCAAATTGCCGGCGCCAATGTGGACGAGCTATGTAATGTAGCGGAGTGTGGTTTTTCATAATAAGGCAGCAGAAGTTAGCAGGAGACTCGGAGTTATGCCTCTTATTTTAAGCTCTTGTTTGATTTTGGCTAGAATCCAGGGCCCACGTGCGTGACTCTTCTCTGACTCGCCGCGAGCCTTCTAATTTGCTTGGCCCACCAATCGAGACGCTTTAACACAAACGAACGCGCGGTCGCCGCTACCGCATCTGCGGTTTCGAAATTTCTTTGCGGACTCTTTCGTGTTCCCTCGGGAGTGTCGTCGGAGCTTGTGCGAACGAGAGAGAGGAGGATTCCTTCGTTACCGCGAAACGCTCCAATTTCCAGACTTGGCACCGCGCTCCGAACTTCACACGAAACCGTCTCGTGCCCGAAAGCTGCACGGACCGCGGGATCTCTTTTATTCCACTCTCATTCTCGCTCCGGTAGCCGGCGGTTTATTTATTTCTTTCGCTTCCTTCTCACAACCCGCGCTCCCGCTCTTCCCGCATACGCTCGTCGGCAATAATTACGTCTCGGGAGCCGAGCACGAGCTCGAACCCGAGAGAATGGCGGTGCAGTAAAAAAAAAAAGAACTTTTATCCCGAATATTTCTGGGCTGCTGCGAACGCGTTTTCTCGCCCGCGAGATCTGGCTTCCCTCGAAATTGAGACTCGTACAATTTTAATAAAAATTTTCCCGAGTGCGCGGACCGTGAGATTCTCGCGAAGTGCCTGCACCAGCTGGAAAAGGAACTTGCTCGTTCTCTAGCGAACACTGATCCACTACTAGACAGTCCTCTCCTCTGCTCTGAGCAACCTCGTAGAATTTTTCTCGGCAGAGTCATCCTTCGATACTTTGGATGAAGGTCGAGTACACAGAAAAAAAAGGAGTAAGATTAAACGAGGTGCGAGCCAGGGTCGGCCGAGTCACGGCACCGGAGCGGCGACCGCGCCTTGGCCTTAACCCTTCCCGAGCGCAGCGGCAGGTTTATCGCTTTATAGCGTCAAAGGGGTAGTAGAGTCCACTGGTCGAGTCGTTCGAAGCCACGTTTTAGCTGCCATCGGGGAAAAAAAAGGTTCGAAGCACTTTACGAAGGACACTCTGTCAGCGATGTTTTGTCCTCTTTCGTTTCTTGACGACGATTTCCTGCACATTGAATCCGACAGCAGTTCTGCCCTAAACTCCAGAGCAATGTTGGTAAAAAAAAAGAAAAAAAAATCGTCAGGACTTAATCGAGTAATCTGCAAGTTAATTCCAAATGAAAATATTGCTAATGACTCGACGAGAAGAGCAAACTTGCCGACGATTTTCTTCACATTGAATCCGACAGTAGTTCTGCCCCAAACCCCAGAGCAATGTTGGCAACAGAAAATAAAAAATCGTCAGGACTTAATCAAGTAATCTACAAGTTAATTCCAAATGAAAATATTGCTAATAAATCGACGAGGAGGGCAAACTTGATGATGATTTCCTTCACATTGAATCCGACAGCAGTTTTGCTCCAAACCCCAGAGCAATGTTGGCAACAGAAAATAAAAAATCGTCAGGACTTAATCAAGTAATTTGCAAGTTAATTCCAAATGAAAATATTGCTAATGACTCGACGAGAAGAGCAAACTTGACGATGATTTCCTTCACATTGAATCCGACAGCAGTTCTGCTCCAAACTCCAGAGCAATGTTGGTAACAAAAAAAAAATCGTCAGGACTTAATCAAGTAATTTGCAAGTTAATTCCAAATGAAAATATTGCTAATGACTCAACGAGAAGGGCAAACATGTGTGAGAACTGTTCGGTAGGAAAACTCCGTGCCATTTACACCTAATAGATAACTCCTTACGGTGGGGCGGCCGGAAGACGGAGAAGGGAATAGACTCGCGTGTCGGTGCATCACATGACTCTGTGCACTACACTAAAAGCGAGAGTCTGAGCATGAGCGAGTAAGAAAAAGATAGACACCCGGGCACAAGTATCCACACGCGAAGACGCGAACGACCCCACAAACTATAAAGCCCCGTTTTACTGCTCGTAAAGTCAATGAAGGCGGTCACGTTTGCCCTTCGCGCGCCGCTCGCGTATACGCCGAGGCCTTCGTCGACTGCTGCAGGTTCTGGTTGTCCATCGAGTCCTGCCCGATATATTACCTAGGTAGGCCGTTAAATTATTAGCACTCTGGCGGCTTATCGAGAACATCATCAGCCTTCATCGTTCTCTAATCGAGCCAATGAAGACTCAAAAATATGCCTATGATCGAATAATTAAATACAATTCCGCTCGATACGAGATCAGGTTCTCATCGTAGCATTTGCCTTCGTCCGGCCGAGCGTAAGCCTACAGCAGTCTTTAAAAAAAAAAAACAAAAAAATGTACCTGCACGAAAAAAGGATCTCCGTACGAAAATTAAGCGTGACGTTACTGAGGTTTTTTTTTCCCCACGGAACCCTTCACCGAAAAGTTGGACGGAACGTGCGATTCGGACGGGAATCTCTAACCCTTTCGGCATATTCGTGCTGCGGCGAACAGTGAGTCCTCTGTCCTTCGACCGATATTATATGACCGTTCGCTACAGAGGTGCAGGCTGGCCCATCCCGCTCATGGCTCGCTCGCAGCAAGAAGCACATTTATTTTTTTTTCCCCATACCTTCTGCTTCTTCTTCTTCTTTCTTGCTTCTTTCGGCCAAAAGGAAAAAAGGAAGGCGATCGCGCTCGGCGTTAACCCTTCCGAGAGCCGCGAGCGGTTTCTTTATGGGTTTAAAACGGGTATGAGAATATTTATGAGCCTTCACATGGTGGCGAGCGTGGCCTACGAGGCCTACGCACAGATACCTCTCGGACCAGGCCCCGAAGTAGATTTCCGAGTCAGCCTTCTGCAAGAGAGCAATGTACACGACTGCGACGAAGGCGAACCACGGAATCGTTCTCCATGGGATAGAAGTCGGAATCGACTGAACAGAAAGGCGTGGAATTCAAGGCGATCGAAGCTCAGTTCCTTAATCAGCTATCAATAATCGACGTCACATCGTTACCGAGCTATCCGTTACAGTCATATTTAATTTTATCCCCTGAGTCGGATAGAACTCTACCGAAACTCTGTTTTTCTTCTGGACTAAAAAAAATATATATATTTCGTATCGTTGACTTCTCGCTAGGCATTTTTTTCTTCGTCGCCGAATATGAATTGCAAACTTTATCGAGTGTATCCTGCATATAATTATCCACGTATTAAACTTTTAAAAACACTTCTCGTCGAAGACCCTCGATTTATCTGCGAGACCACGTATGCAGGAAGCAAGAATAAAAAGATACCCTCAGACAACGGAGACCCCCGGGCCTCTGGAATTAATATGGATGCCGAGAGGAAGAGGTGGCGCGGCGTCTCGCCTGAGCCCCGAGAGCCATCCCAGACGTCGACTCTTTGTTTTTCTTCCTTTTCACTCTCATATTCGCGTCGCGATTCGTTCAGCAACGAAATGGAGTCCCGCGGGGCTTCGATTCTGCCCACGAGAAGATCCTCGCGTTACAGCACGAACAAAGGGATATCCAAGTTTTTCTTCCTTTTTTTTCCACCGTAGTCGAGAACGAGCTGCTCGCGCCGAGCGAGAAAACCGGCTACCTCGAAGCTCGCACTACACCCGGGGTAACCCGTTCGGACCAATGGGAGTTTTCTGTATACATTTTCTGTGTGTGAATGTCCCGTCTGCGCCACTCTTGGCGTATCACGTACTGGTTCTCATCTTGTACACGGATCTATTGTGAGATGCAGGTCTTTGTCTTCGCCCCCGGGACTGGCAGAACGGTTCAATCGTCCTCTATATATCCACCGGAGATCGCAAATTCAACGTCCTATCGCCGGAGCAGATCCTATTACCGATTAAGGCGGGATCGAGCGGTTGTATGCGAATTTCGTGCGGCAAACTCCCTCTCTCCTGGTGGAAGTGCCACGGTCGACTCTCCATTTCCCATAGTGGAGTTTCTGCCTCGGCTGGCTTCGTGAGGGATAATTGAACGTTTCAGTTGCCTTCGTGTGTTTCGGGTTACACACTGAGCGGAGGTAGGTGAGAGTGGGGCAAAACGGCCCTCCATTCGTACGTGAGACGATCGAACATCGTATGATTTTTCATGCCCATTCAGCCTGTTTGTCCCCGGAGTTCCGTTTACCTTATTTGCGTTCTTCTCTGTCCAGAGAAGGTATCTTAACCTTCGATAATTATCTGTACAGATGGCAGAGGCCAGCGGGTAAAGAAAAATTCCGAGTCGCCGTTTCACGTTAATTCTTGCTTTCCCGAATTCCGCCAGAGCGCCAAAGCGACCAGGTTGAGAATGTTTTGACTGGTGAAATAATTGAATGTCCGAATACCCGAAGCCTCGAACTGCAAGGTACTGCACAGACAATTTTACACGCTGCGTGGTTTTTCTCCCGGGCGCAGCGACAAAATATACGAACGACTCTCCGACTGGATTATTTCCACTCAGGCTCAACATATGCGAAATCTTCTGACGATTTACAGTTTTGAGTTCGCGAAGCGTCAATAAACTTCGACGGCGATCGCAGCCTCGAAGATCCTCAGATCTCCGTCGTCCCGCTACAACCTCGTTGATACACGAGTGCCCGTCTCTTCGCCCTCCGGATCTTATTATAGAACGAAATCCCGAGAAATGGTTGAATTATCTGCGATAATAATCCGAGATGAAAGCGACGAACTTTCGAGAATCAAACAAGTGCGTCCGCACCTCGGAGATCTTTGGTTCATGCGAGACCATTCACGGTATTCCGTTTAATTTTTTTCTCTCACAGCCGTTATAATATACAAATCGCGAAATTGAACGTGGAAATTCGTCGGGCGGTGCCGCGAACGCTCGGCAGCCTCGATGATAACGCCACTGGTGCACGAGAACCGGAGCAATTCGTCCAAAACGATCATGGCATTGCAGACAGGAGGAAGAACTGGAAGGACGCGACGGGGTGAACGATGGGTCGGAGAGGCGAGGTTACCGACAGTGCTCGCCGCCGATCGCGATCTCCTCCTCGTAAAGCTTCGCGTAAGGGGTGCGAGTGGCGGACCGTAGTCGTGCCGTTTACGAGGGGTGGTATAAAATTCCCTCGAACGTTTCTGCCAGTGTGCCCGGACACTCGATCGTACCTCTCCGGCGGACCGCGGCAGAGAGGGGGAACAAACAAGAAGAAGGCACACGCGGAGAGAGTTCTGGACGTGTCGTCGATGACGATGCCGGTAGCTCTTGCGGTGTGGCATGAATGAAATCGTATTGTACGAGAGTATTCCGCCGATGCCCGTGGTGCGGTCGCTGATGTAGAGGAGCGCACCACAGAGAAGCGGGAGCGTCGTTCGCGAGGCGCGATTACGCGCGTCGGCCATTTTACGAGCGAAGCAAAGTATCCCCGGCTTAGACAGACGGTCCCCAGACAACGATTGCAACGAGGCTCTCGCTCACATGTCTCTCTACCTCACACATCGACGTGGTACCCAAACACACACACACATCCATATTACAGACACCAGAAGCCTCCCATGCTCGGGTCCCAACGATGACCCCGATGACGACATTGATGTGGATAATAAAACTGGGAATCCCGCCGGGTTTAGCACCGGTGGAATTCTCCCGGTGAGTACCGTAGGTACCTCACTACCGCTCGCTAACTCGCATCGGATGTGCGTTGTTTACGAGAGCTTTCATTTACGCCTGTGGTCCAGTAACCCGGGACGGGATCGAACGGGAGGTGGCTGGATCGTTGCAGCATTGATGCGTCGCGATAAGGTGGCTCTCGAGAGGACAATCTCCCGAAGATAGGCCCGTTCGCGAAATAATTGCTCCCGGGGAATAAGGCCGAGGCTAGACGTTTAAGAGAGTGTTAATGAACCTATTGACGAATCAGGATAAATCTCGAATGTAGGCTGAGCTGGGGTGCACGGTATCGGCTTCCGGAATCTGTGGAGACTCGTACGATAGTTAGAGCCCGTTACGTCCTCGGGAGTGTTTACTGGTTGCACGTAACTGTAGTCGATGACTATAGGTGTGCGCAAGCCTTGGGTCGTTGGAAGGTGTAAAACAATATATAAACCCGTAAGAGGTGTTTCAAGTTGACGCGCGAGGGAATGAGCGAAAGTCCCATGATGCGGTAACCCATATCTACCCCCTCGTGCTGGGCAACCCCCCAAATGAAGCTGAACGTTCGCTTTTACGGCCGCCAATAAAGTTTTAAGTGTTAGTAAAACGCGGGGGGGGGGGCAGACGGGGGGAGAAGGGAGCCAAGCCGGGAAGCGTGCGGGACAAGGTTGATGTGTCCGAGAGTGTGCCATCCGAGAGAACTGTACGGGGACGAAGACGAGTAGGTGGTAAGAAGTATAGGAAGACACGAGTTGAAACCGCAGCCGGAACCTCTGTGTGATCTTCCCGCTCATTCTTATGTGCTGGACACGTGCTGGCCGGATCGGCGATCAACGAAACCGCAGCTTTCGCTATCATCGGAACGGCTTCACTTCACCTTTAGCCGGTGAATAGAGCGAAACGGCGGAGGAGACGGGCCGGGAGAGGCCATGAATCACGAGCGAAACTTTGGCGGGGCTCATACGTGCGGAATATATTATATCGGTGTCAAGGTCGCGCATGCCACAGCGTGTGCGACGAATGACCGCGATTGTAACCATAGACGTTGCGTAATGATGATCGTAAACGAGAGAAGCGGAGTGAGAGAGCACCGACTGGCGCGCTCTTTCTCCTCTCTCGCGGTTTCCATGAGGTCGGTTCGTGCCTGCTGCTCGCGGTTGTACGGTATGTGTGATGTGATTTTACGTGTAGTTTCGCCGTGGGCGTGGTCGTGAGCTACGGAAAGACGGAGAAGTCGTTATCAAAAGTGGCGGGCCAAGTCCGGGAATGATCTGGCCGATGCGGGCGTATAAAAGTAATCTGAGAGGCTCCAGCGGGGGTTGAAAAATGATTTACGATCGAGTTAATGACCGTCCGACTGTGATACGCTCGTCGTTTCATATTCCAACGGTGCTAATGCGAAATTTAACAGCTCTTATCACATCGTCGTGCGGCTCATAAAGAAGCCTATTAATATTTGGTCCAGAATCATCCGACCGGGTTGATATCTTCAACGGACGACAGTGTGTCTCGCTGCCTGTGAATGAGGTGACGTTTCGCGGAGGGACGAGGGAGGAGCGGGGGGCGACGCGTGCCTGTGTGTTATACCGATGTCGTTTTCAAAGACGCGTCACTCTCGCACGCGTCGGGTTCGCGGGAGGCCGCGACCTGCCCCAATCCGAGAACAGACGAGAGAACGCGCGTAAAGGCAAGGCAATATAAACGAACGTTTACAGGCTCGTTACATTTTTATGGGCTCAACAGCACTGCTACGCCACTACGCGCTCGCGCGCGCGCCGGCCATCAACGGAATGCCGTAAACCATCAACCCGGAGAGAAAGAGAGGGACCGAGAGACTCCTTTTGCCCCCGCGTGCAGGAAACGCCAGGAAGGCTGCAGCAACAGCCCCTCTTCTCGTCGCTACTTCTTTCCCCCCCATCGATGTCCTCATCCATTCCCGTTGGTCCTTGTGTTCTAGAATAGCGGAGCGTCCACGTCACACCAGCCGTTCCTCTATCAGTCCGCGTGGCATTTACGCGCGACTTCCGGTCTGACGTCACGGAACGGTCCCGGTAGTAGTAGCTGCGGCGCTCTCTAGACCACCCCCGCTCCTCCAATGTTACGTCACTTTATTGGTTGTGATCATAAAAAATTTTACGCGAACCTCGACTGCGTGCCTGCTCGTTCGTAACGACCTTCAGCGGTGGCAGCGCGACGATGCGCTCGTTGCTCTAGTGCCTGTAGTGTTAGTGGCGGCGCGCCTCCTCGTTTCTCCCGCGAAACGACGTCTCGCCGGGCCGCCGTCCGAGATTTATTCTTGGCGCTTGCGTACACACGCTATATACGCGATCTTTATCTCTCTCTCGCGCGCTCTCTCTCTCTCTTTCTCTTACCGCCGCTTTATAGACTCGTTTATTTATACACGGTCGCTAGCGTTTCGGGTCATAAACGGTGGCTGGGATGTGCCATTTCACCTGCGTTGCCAAGATTCATTGGGTCACCTATCTTTTATTATTTTTTTTTTATGGGTTTTTTTTCACCCTACTGGGAGGGAATTTTATTGCACTGTCACGGGATGTTATTTTGGATGTTGATCGTTGCAGGTGTTGAAGTATTATACTTTCCGAATGAAACGTAAACGGTATAGCTTTCTCGTACCGCGAATCGCGCCAATGCAATTTTTATGTCGATAAGAGATACATTTATGTATAGTCCGATATTTTTTTCGAGGAACATATTCGATACATTGTTCCATATTTTATGCAAGACATTGGTAAACATCAATGAAAACATTGTGAAAGAGGGTGGTCGCGACGATCCATATGGTAGAAAGATGGCTGTCGCTCCGCCCATGTGCCATTCATTTTCAAATATCGGCGCCATCTGGACGACACACCCACGCGGAGTCATTGGTCCGTTCGTCGGCCATCATTTGCCTCATTATGCAAGCCATGATGGCTTCCATGATGGCCGACTTGTATCCGACCAATCGCGACATAGCCGACGGCGGCCATAGCGAAATGGGACGGTCCTGCGCTCTGGCGGGAAATCGCTGTGTTCTCTTAGCCATCGGCTTCGCCGCCTGTCCGGAAGATGTCTCTGGCACTGAGAACCGGCTTCGAGGATACTCCTTCAAAAAAAAAAGAAAAATTCTGTCCCACCTCCTGCATTCGGCCCGGGATTATGCCGCTGGCGTAGACCTCGTGGATTTTTCTCACGATTCTATCATTATTCCGAGCGCGGCGGAACGTTTACCAAATGATTAGACCATAGAATACCAAATCGCAGCTACTCGAACATTGCATCGCGCGTGTAACTAGAATAATCGGTGGCAAAAAACGTGATTCTCTCAGCATTAATCAACCCTTGATGTGTCGAAGAAGTCATCACGATTGTACCTGGCACTTGTTCGAGCGGAGAGAGCCCAAAAAAGCTTTCCCACGCTTCTTGAATTTTTTAGATTCTCGGCAACATTGAATTCCCAAAGTATCATTTCGAGTCGAACGAGCACCACGAGGAGCCTCCGTTCGCGAGTTTCGAATACTTTTGCCTCCCCCCCGTTCGTATTTTTACAACGTCCTGCAAAGTGCTGATCAGATATTCCAGAGTAAAGTACATACGAGAGAAAAAAAAGAATTAGTCGGTGTCGCAAGAAAAGTCGGCTGGAATCCATGATGGCCGTGCGGAGGACCCGTTTCTGGTCCGTTCCTGGAGTCGAAGTTGTATGTGCGAGTGGCTACATGCCTACGGCAGGTACATATGTAATACCTCAGAGAGGTTTATATACGGTGGACGCAGCTGCGGACGTGGAAGGTGAAGGCGTGTAAGGTACCCGGCTACAGGACTGCCCGTCCCCTAGGTATATACACATATACATGCCTCGGCAACGACCCGCTCATGTACGACTTATACATGTACGTCGTCCAGGACTCTCGTGAGCCCGAACTTGGCTCGCGAGATAACAGAGAAACGGGGCAGCAGCTTCCCGTGCCCACGCACGTTCTCCTATCGCACGGACACGCAGTCCCGGAGCCACGAGATTGGTAATTTAGAGAAGACGTCCCCGGGAACGCTCGCGTTCAAAGGGGTCTCCCCTTGGCTGCCTTCCTAGCAACGACCTCAGCCGGGTTGCGCGCACCCTTTGGCTGCGAGCCCGCGGCACGCGATATAAACTTCCCGTTTCTTCTTGGCAGCTTTCTCAACGCTCGAATCTCTCCCTCGCGCCTTCCAACCCGTGGGATTTGCATCCCTTTATTTCCTCTTATTCTACCGTCCGCTTTTTCCTCCGCTCGCTCGTCACCGCCCCCAGCTCGACGCCGCTTCGCGTTTCCTCGACGTAGACGGCTTCGTACCTGGGGTGAGGGTAGGGGGGAGGAATAAAGAGAATGAAAAATAAGGGGAGAAAGGACGAAACAAAAAGATACACAATAATAAAATCACAACTGATGAGCCACGCAGCAGCGAGACTGTAAGATTGTCATTTTATTCCGCTAATCAGATAACTGATTTTATGAAAGCAAGACTTGTAGAGAGATAAAACGCGTACGCTGCGTACCTGTTGCTCGGGGATTTTTTTTCGTAACTCGTTCACTGACAAGACACGTTTTCCTCCTTCGGGCCAATTACTCGACTACGAAGAGCCGCGGGTAAAAATCAAAGATGTTACACGGATAAGGAAGTCTGATAACAGGAGAGTGATGGGTAAAAGTCGTTGGTTCGGATTTTATTTCAGGAAGAATATACGAGAGAGTCGAAAGTACCGAATGTGGGGGGTGAAAGGGAGGGTCGTCAGTCGCTCGTACGATGGACGATTTGTCTCCTTCGCGTCGTGCGGCCCAGGCCGCGCGCACTCGTCAGCTTGACACGTAACTCGATACTGTACCCGCTCGTCTCGTTTACGAGGTCATAAAATTACGGAGTTGATGCTTTAAACTGGAATAAAACGATTGCGGCTAGAGTCGACGAGCCAGCCAGCCGAGCGAGCCAGGTCGTGCGTGCATCTCGCACTCGAAGTATAATATCCTATTTTGGCTTGATAGTCGCGAAGCGTCAGCCGCACAGAGTGGAGTTCCCTTCGCTCTCTGCCCGCGCTCTGCAGACAACTTGACAATTAGAGCATTTGGCGAGCTCGCGTCTCTTAAACACTCATTCTTATGCAGACTCGCGAAAAAAATGAAGAAAAAATATTAGCGACAGCTGGCACTTGACCAATTTTCTTGGACCGGAGAATAATGGAGGTTCGAAACTTTAGTGGCCAAGTTTTACATAGACGGTTATTAATGGGTGTGCAGATAATGGAAGTCTGTAGGAGAGATGGGAGAATGGACTATGATTGCAAATTTTTCACCGGACGTAAAAAGGAAAGTCCGATCTCAAGTGGACGACACGGGTCCGCTTTGCCCCGCGATCCTCCGTTCGCAATTCGTTTTCCTGTTCGATGAGATCCCAACGATCCTCGGTTTCGACGATAATTGCTGGAGAAACTACGGCGAGCCAAACTCGCGCAATTCAACGTGTCATTAAAATAATCGTCGTTGAAATAGCTAAGAATTAACGGTAGCTGGAGGACTGTTCTCGCAATAAGCTTTCTCTTCATAGAACGTCCCGATGGCGGCTACACAAGAATTTTTTTTTCGTAGTCTCGTATGGCACGGACAACGGCGGGCATAAAATACCTGAGTAAGGACCGACCCCTGGCCAGCCAATGCACCTGTTCTAGCAGAGGAGAACAAAACTCAACCAGGATGTTCAAAAACTGCTTCATCAACAATATATTGGCATAAAATTAACAATTATTCATCATAATTCACTCAATCGCCCATACCAGTCGAATCTCGGTAATAATTATTTCGTAGAAGTTAAGATATTAACCATAATCGGCGGCAGATCAATTACAGTCAGCTTTAATTATCAGTCGTCGTGGGTACAAACTATGTCCAGCAGTCGAAGATTATCTTAATAATTTAAATGGAAGGCCTGTTTGTGAACGACGTTTGAATTTTTTTTTTCATTCTTGAAATGGCGAACGGGTATGGTAATTACATTTATCGGGGTTACGGCGTGTAACAAATGAGCGCGAGAATCGATTTATCACCGATTCCCATTGCTATCGCCTTATCTCGATAATTTTTTTTTAATTTTGTATTTCGCAACTTTGCTGCTTTGATTGGCGTTATCTGATGTTTTTTTTTTACGAGATGCTATGCAAATAAGTTTTACGTCAAGAGAACCTATGCAATGATCCTCCATCGCGGATTCGACTGTGGTCGATACATTGTAGAGGATTATCGTGTGAATAAGAAACACAAAAAACGTTCCTGTTTCGCCGTATTCGCGGGAACAGCGCATATAACGAGACGGACGAAAAAAGGCGATCGAGAGCTCGCATCAGCATCGGAGGGGAAGTTGATTCGCTCGCATCCCATGCGATATCGCGAATTCTCGACTCGCTCCGAGATAAGACCGAAGGAAGTTTCTTTTTGATGGTCGTTTATAAACCGGCTGATTCGCCATTTCGGTCTTAGAATATTACGGCGGGTCCTCGAATCGACTCGAGAACTAAGTGGGAGGCGCGCGCGGATGCGGACGATTCGTAGTAGGCGATGCTGATTCCGCTGATTCCTCGCTTATTATTCCGCTGCTGGTATGCGCCTCCGCGATTGGATTAACCGGATTACGTGCGAAGAAGACTCCAGTGATTTTTTTTTTAAACGGGCCCAGCTCGGTCTCATCTTCCTCGTCTTTCTATTAATAGAAGTGGTTACGCACAGCGCTGTGGACACGCCGTACACTCGTTCACTCCGGATTCTCGCTTCTTTCACACCTCCACTTGAGAATCCTCCATCTCTGAAACATAAAATTGCGTCTTAACACAAGCTCTGTCTCGCCGTCTCAATTGTTTCACTACTTAACAGCCAAGCGTCTCAAACGTTAAAACATAATAATTTTTTTCAACTGATTGACACTTTAACCCTTTGAAGCATGATTTATCGTAGATGGTACATCTATTTGAATCTAGAAAAAAATGCATTAATAACCAACTGCTGTATTTGACTTCATACTTGTAAAAAAAATGTATGCTTCAAAGGGTTTAAACCAAAATTATTGAAATTTGGTGCCTTGGCCTTTTTCTTAGGATGCATTAATGTTCGCCATTAATTTCTAGAAATTTCAGATTTATTGTCAATACGAGATTAGCAAGTTTAAATAATTCCTGTATACACTGGAAAAAAAGTTTGCTCGCGGGCCACCAAAGAAAAAAATGGTTTCAATTCTACTTTAATTTCTTACAATTCCGTATGATATTGAAACAACGACGGCAAGTTATCGTTTCAATTCCGTACGGTATTGGAGGAATTGAAAGTACAATTGAAACAACAATTTTTTTCATTGGCAGCCCGCAAGCATATTTTACTTGAGTCATTGGTATTTTTTTTAGTGTACACGATAGAGTAACGTGAAGTTTGAAATCTACTGAGAGGCGCCACTTCATCGTTGCAAAATCTCGAGCAGGATTCTATTAATATATACATACCGATGGGAGTGCGCTTGACTGCCACGTATTATATTATGCCACGTCTAGGGTCCATCTGTAACATAAAACGACATCTCAGAAACGTCCGAAGCACGTCTTGTATCCGATGTACAAGATGGACCGTACGTTGCGTCCACCTAGCACCAATTACCGTAACTCGTAGTCTAATTCACGCGAAGTACAACAGCGCCATCGTCCGAACGTCTTGCTTCTTATTTGAGAAAATATTTACTGGCCGAAATTGCGGCAACCCGTGCGCCGAGCTCCGTTCTCTATTTTCACTGCATGCCAGCGAAGGAAAATGGTAACTTCTCAGAACCGGCCGAACTTCATCGGGCTGCACGGCGAGGATATATTAATGCTTCGTTCATAGACGATTTTCGGTGGACGTAATTGCGTGCTTCTCTAAGGCTGACGAGCCCGCCAGCTTGCTCCAGAATACCGCGAGGAGAGCCACGGAACGTCTGCGAAGGAAAACTCACTCGACGGAGACCAATAAGAATAAGCGGGACGGCCACGGGGCTTTCTGCGAGATTCATTGCGAGCAATTTCGTGTCGTCTCGACCGTGTGTAGGCTGCGTTCCTTTATCGTAGACTCGAACAGCTCTACGAGCCTGGAGTTCGGTACCCGAGGAAATGTCTTTCTCCCGACGTGTCTATGCATACAGCAAATAATTATTTCGTAAAATTGGAATACGAATTTTCGTAAAAACAATGTTGTTAAATCCCAAACTCGTTTGTTCGGGTTTTAATATACAAACCTATCCTTTTATTTCCCGTGTCATTAACAATTTTAGTTTGTACTTTTGGTTGTAAAAAATGAGTTGTAAAAAGTACATTGTTTTTTTACTATCTACCCAAGCGATATCAACCACGCGTCTGTGCTTATTTCTTCCCAATGCGAGTCTGAGTACTTGGTCCATTTTTTCTCACCCAAAAAAATAATTTATTTGATGGGCGCCCGCAAATAAATATTTATTTCGTTTAAATAAATATTGAATTAAATGAATGAAAATATTTATTTAAACCAAAGAAATATTTATTTTTGAATGTCCGTCAAATAAGTTCTTTTTCTGGGTGCAGAGGTAGAAGGAGTCACAGGACCTATAGCTAAAAAAAACACTGTGTCAATGATCTGCTGCACTTGAGTGTATTATTCACCTCGTTTATCCAGCCTCGCTGCTAAATTCCATTCGTCCCGTCAATTTCAACGAAACAAAACGATCAACGTCGATCATCATCGATTTAATTGACCAACGCGAATACAAATTTATCTCAGTACCATTTATTACAGGCTGCGTTAACACCCCGCGAGGATAGCATCTCGTGCGCGAGTCGTCGAACGAAGCAGTGAATTATCTGACTGTGCAGACTTGGCCGTATCGTCGGAAGATTCGACCGCGTGCAGACATTGCCCTCCGCCAACACTTGCCGATATACAGACGCGCGTGTGTATATATACTGGCATGCATCGCTATAATAATCTGTACCGCAGAGTACTCGAGTACATCGTGAGACTCTTTTACGACCTCACGAGAGAAAGAGCTCGAGGCCTCCTGCATACTCGGAGAAATACGGAATAGCTTCGCTAATGGAACGCACTCGATAACCACGAGGTTTTTTTACTCGATAATTCGACACAGTTCAACTTTGTATACTGTAAAATTCCGATATCTCTGCGTCCAGCCAGATGCCCGCCAGGATACCCCTTCGAAACAGCATTTATTTTCTTCACATTCTGATATGGCGCAAGAAATTAACGCCGTTCTGCACGCGTTAGGAATTTTTCCTCGTATATTTTGCTGCATCTTCATGAGAGACAACTATGCAGTCGTATACTCTATTTACCGAGACGCAATTATATAAAATATCCCAGGTGAGATTTAACCATCGGTACGGCTACGGGACCGCACCAGTTGCCGAGGCTCTGATATTTCAACCGGAAGTGACGTATTTTCGATATGATGTCACTTCCCGCCGAAAAATTAGATTTTCAAACCGGAAGTCACCATTTTCTGTACGTCACTTCCGGTCGAAAAATAAGATTTTCAAACCGGAAGTGAAGGCATAGAGAAAATCGTAAAAAATGTCTTTATCAGTAGTAGCCAAGAGGAGACAAAGCCCGGTGAAATTTCCGTAGCGAGCCAGTTAGTGCGAGTACAGCAGTAGCAGCAGCGAGGAATATCACGGGGACCAGCAGTCTCGGGGTTCTGGGTGTCGACCGTCGGAGGGTCGTATCGATCGTCGGAGAGCTGGCTGAGCTGGCTGGAAGCGGTGGTCCAGGGTAGCGTCGAGGGTTGCCAACAGGAGGGGTTCGAAGCGACGAGGGAGTGTTTTGAGAGAGGGACGAGGCTGCGGAGCGGAGAGTCGGAGGAAGGTAAACGCTGGCATGGCAGTATCAGCGAGCAACGGTGGCGCCCCGGGCTTCGGGTTCTGTTTCTGCTGGTTGCTGGTGCGCTGCCAAATCGACCTGCGTCGCGGTGGCCGCCTGCCCAAACCGCACACACGAAAACCTACCCTAACCGGAGCTCCAGCTCGCCTCCCGACAGGGCTGTGCGGACGTGCGCAGAGGTCGTGCCAGCGGAGGGACGAGGAAAAGGGTGAGGATCGAACGCGAGGGTGACAGACGGAGAGATGCTCGACTCTCTCGTGCTCTCTCCTCATTTCCTCAACTCGGTGGGTTATACAGGGAGAGGGACTACGTGTACATAGGTATACGATGAAGCTGCAGCTGCGTCTGCAACGTGAGCCGGAAACCCCGGAGAGAGCCTGCCAACCAGCCCTCCCGCTTCTCTCGGTACGGCGAATTCTGCACGAGATACTACAGGCAGCATCGAACCCAGCACTTTCTCCTCCGCCCTCCCATTTTCATCCCTCGAGCTGGCAAAACTGGCGCTATTCGTACGCCTCTATCGGTGAGGAACTTTTACCATTTCGCTGTCTGGCAAGATAATCCAACCTTCCTCCCTTTCATCCCCTCCGCACCTTTGCACATCTCGGTGTATACGTATGTATAGGTGTATACGCGATGCCCCACGTACCTGTGCAACTCATAAGTGCCCATTTAGCTACGTAGCGAAAGATACGCTGATGTAAGTTCGTACATGACGTTCTCTCAGGATAGAACTTTACGTGTAATCGGAGACTCGGTACTTCGATTCCTTATTTTTCTTTCTTTTATCTTTCATCCCTCTTTCTATGTCCTCTTCTTATTCTCTTATTTATCTTTCTATTCTTAGAGCGAGACGCACCACTCCCTCGTTATCCTCTATTTTTTGGGATAAAATTCCAACGATTTTCGTCGTGTCCTCCGACCGAACGTGACATCCAGACGGGATTCGCACTGCGCGGAGAGACGATATATACGATTACCGCTGGAGAAATGGAATTGAATGGTTTCTCGAGGAAAACTGTGGCATCAGCAACGTTTTACAAGTGTATCGACGGCAGAGAAACAGAAAGGCGAATCTCGTGCCATTTGATGTGTAAGACAATCTAAGATACACCCTTATGCTTTTCAGCCATCGATATGGTCGTCGTTACTCCCAGCCGGCTAAAATGAGGACTAAAAATAAAATAAAAAGGATCAATCGGAAAGATTACATTGAGGTCACGGTATTGAACGAACCTCGGACGAAAGAATCGTCTCGCATGCGCATATACATTTCAATGAATCGCATATAGCAAAGGATATAATTACCCCGACCAGCGGGAGGTCGTCGGGAAAATTGGTTAAATCCGGCGTGTTCGTGTGGCGGTTGTGTGCGAGCGGCTCGAGTGACAGGGACGACGGGAGCGTGTCGTAAAGATGTCGGTCGTCTAGGCGCCCGAAGTCGCCGACCAGGCACGGACACCGAGGGCAGAAAGTATGAAATTGCTTATGCTTTATAAAAGGCGATGGAGTTGGAAATAAGAGAAGGGGCTCGCGCCCTCGTCTTCCCGGTGAACTTTTCATGCGGGAGATGAGGAGCGCGAAAAGGTCCGACTCACCTACACACACACTCACGAAAGTGGCAGCCTCCGAGCTGGCAGGAATATTGGTATATGAATAAAAAAAACCGGGGCAAGCATCGCGTACATGAATAAAGAACAAGGTGCTCGCCGGCTACGTGCTATGTAGGAATAAACGTACGAGCTCGATGGTTTGTATGTACGAGAAAATGTATAGGTCGAAAAGAAAGCAAGCGATCGCAGAATCCACCCTCGATGTTAGAAGTGGGCGTGGATCGGTGCACATAGCTGGGTTCTCTATTCGCGATATTCCGCAGTATAGAAAGAAACGATAACTTATCGTCTGGCTTCGATCTCCTCGCCGAAAAGGTGTGGCTTATTACTTCCAGCGCGCGGAGTGCTCTCGCGGATAGCCGAAGAGATAGCCGGAAATGCACGTTGTCAATAACGCCGGTATTCCCTTGTTCTTTTTTTCGAATGTTCGCTAAGATAAGTTCGAGTAGCATCGCAGGATCTCTTTCGATGGCGGGGAGAGCGTCTCTAAACGTGAAAGGCTAATCTAATCTCGGTGATAGAGGGCGAGAGAGATAGGATGAGGGCATTAGCGGAGGAGTCGCCTCCTCCGCGCGAGCGTGTATACACCGAGGAAATATTGCTCTTGCGTGGCCATCGCCGAGGCGACCATAGACCCACAATGTTTACGGAACGCTTGTCATACTCTTGACAGCGCGTTACTCGAGCGACCGTAAGGGGATTATATCCTCGTACTCGTACCCTACGGCAAAGCCAAGAGGATGACGCCAAAGCCCACCGTTCTCTTGTATATCGCCTTCGTTGGCTTCGAGAACGTACACAAGTCTTATTCTCCACGGAGTCGATAATACCTGGTTTTATTTTTTTCTTTTTTTTTTTACTCGAGCGCGTTTTTTGACGAGGGCATATCCACGCGTGTTTCGGGGACCCGTGACACACAAAGACTCTGTTTTCCCCGGCTCCGAGTCACCGGGCATAAAGACTCTAACTAATTTCCAAAAGAAAAAAAATTCCGAATGGCGGACGTTCGAGCTGATCCTGCGGGGAGACGCGACCGTATCGCGTGTCCTTTACGCCAACGACTTGTATAAACTTGTAGAATTATATTATCCGCGTATACCGCATATATGTGTGTATATTCCGGGGAGATAGTCGCACCGATCGAGTTTCCAGAAACTTAACTTCGTCCTATCGCCACAAGCTCCTCTTTCCGATATAATCAACTGGGGAACGACTGTTTTTCGAAGTTGCCTCCCGAGTCTTCTCGATTCTTCGCAAGCTGCGCCGAACTGGCCGAGGGAACGCATTCGCATATCTTCCATGTTTGAAATTGCCGTCGCGGAAGGTTCTCCGGTTATACGCTCCTCGCCATCCGCGACCCTGCCGTCCGTGCCAACCTCCGCGGAGCCCGAAACGCGCGACCAGGGCTCTCGACTCGCTCGGCGACGGTGAGAGCGCCCTTCCGTTGCCATCCAAGCCCGTCGCACCGTCGACAATCCAATTTATACGGCGGATTATTCCGGAGACCTCGGGGGCCGCTCGGTTCGCCGAGCCACTGGGGTCGCCGCCAACCCCCACGGCTATCGCAGAGATGTCCTCCCGTACAAGTGTGCGCGTGGGTTTCTGTGGAATTGCCGAGGAGGATAGGAATGGCGGCCGTATCCGGTACACGACGACTAGAACGACTCTGTGGGTCGCCAGCACAGCCAACCGAGCAGGGGTTGAACGTAGGAAACGGAGGGTGTAAACATGCGAGGGACAATCGCGGAGCCGATTTTAGAGAACCGGTAGAGAGAAGGCCGAAGCGGAAGTACGAAAAATTCTGAGAAAAAGAAAACCGATTATTCAACACCGAATCGCTGAAATTATCGAAAAAAAGAATGAAGAAAAATAAAAATATACATGTAGGCTCTCGCTTGCGAACGGTGGGTGAACTGGCATTGAAATAATAAGATGGCAAAGTTTTAGACTAGCTGAGTCGTTATTTCAGCAAGGAAGTTTCAGAATTTGTATACCCATTTTGGATCTTCCGCCTCGCGAATGGTTTAGAGTGATCCGAGACTTTCGGTAAACAAGGGCCGATCGACTGAATAGATCGCTACTCCGCACTCGTCATCTCCGTCGTGTCGAGGCTTCGATGGAATCGCGAAGGAACTCTTCTCCGATATACATTCCATACAAAAAACTAAATCAAATCGAGCGCAGGCTTCTCCGGCAGCAAACAACGCAATCATGTTTCCTTCGCCCAATGGATCCGTCGTAACCCGGAATTCCTATTCCGCGACGGAACGCTCGATTCGATGCATGGCACATAGATTGGTTTCGTTGGATCGCATATTGGCAGCTCGAAGGGCGCATCGTCGTTTTTTTTCGCTCTGCGGTATATACGATAAATAAATGTAGCGGGTGTCGGTAATGGAGACCGTTCGTTGCTATAGTGACTTTGAAGCTGCAATGTGCTCGAGACGATATTGGACACGCCTGGCTAAAGCCACGGGGTGGTTCTCTCTCTCCGTACAGCGCGATTCTACGTGGAGACACGTGCGAAGAATATATTCCCGGTCGCCGCCCGAGGCGAAAGCTCTACCTTCCGGTTTCGCTCTCTCGTTTCTTTGCTCACGTTCCTCGCTTTTTTTCTTCCTGCGCACCGCACAGCATCCGACCACTGATCGACTCCGTTGGTAAATATTTCACGAAGGCTTTGGTTTATCCGCGTACATCGGTGCGCGGCTGAGGCCGCACATTTTTATCCGACTCTCATCGAATCTCGATACCGTATACAGCCCTCGAACTCTCTCAATTCCGCAGATCATCTCGAATTCTCCTAACGACGAACGCGAAAGTGTCTCTGGGTCTTACGGATATATATATATATCGAGGTACATAACGTACACGTACCGGCCGAACGACCTTTCGGACAACTGTATCCTGTCGATATATCAGACGCGAAGCGGTCGGGGTAATAAGAACGGGAATAACTATTGGGAATATTACCAACGAGCAATGAAATACCATCGGGCAGCTGAATTACGAGAGCGATCGATAAATACCGTACGAATGGGATAAAAATAGCTCAACGATAGGTTTTCGTTTCTTTCGTTTACTGCCCGTGATTTATTTGTTCAAAATTAATGGAGTTTGTTCAGAGTGAAAACGGGCACTCGTCGGGCAATCCACGTAGTTTATTCGAGAACGAAAATGAGTCTACGGCGTGTCTACGCGATATTTGCGGGAACTCTTGTGAATGTCACAGGATGCTCGGATCGAAATCGAGACGGCTGGCGAGGGTGGTCTTCGTCGTCGTCTACTTCGAACGATCCGTCGAGACATGCCCGGGAGAATGAGAAGCGGAACGGGGGAACGATAAATCCTCGACGGTGAAAGACAGTCTGGCATCAGCCGGGGTTTTCCTTGGTAGCGTGTCTAGGTATAGGAAATGGCCGCTTTGCCCCAAAGGAGTTGGGAGCTACGACCCCACCGCCCGACGGGGATGGCGGATGGCGAAACCGCCTTCGAGACGGTGGCGAAGTTACGCGACCCCTTCACTGCTTTCACTATCGCCTCTTCTATACTTACAATGCTCGTACCATGTATAGAAGAAAACGCTCGAAATTCCTTTCTAACAAAATTGTAACGGGCTGTCACTCCACGCTGCAACTCCCGCTTGTGCTCTCGGAAAATCTTAAATATTTGGAAGTGCGAAGAAGGAATGCTGGAGCATAAGCGAGTCTCGTGCGACATCGGTTTATCGATCTCTTCGCTGTAGTGTCGTGATTTAAGATCGCGCATTTACCGGATCGCACGAAGCTGCACCCTGCAGCTCAAAAATGTCACTTCCGGTAAAAAAATGAGATTTTCAAACAGGAAGTGACGTATTTTCGATGCGTCGTCGCGTTCGGTTGAAAAATAAAATTTTCAACCCGGAAGTGACGTCACAGAGAATTTTTTTTTTTTTTGCCCCAATGTATCGCAATCGCAGCCAGTGATATGGAAACATGTGAGTCAAGGAACACAGGAAAGTGGGTAGAAGAACGTGCGTGATACGTTTCAGATGAATTTGGCGTGGATCCGAAATGCGCTGCAGTGGACACAAGGCAAATTCATGGTTTTCGGATAATATTCGTAGACCATGAATCTCCGGAATAGAGCACTGGTTCTAATACTGCGCCCGCTATATGCGCAGCGATAACATTTATCGTCGAGCCGATATGTTGAGTCCGATTCAATACCGGGCTCGGGCGGATACTAACTTGAGCTCCAGGCGAGTATAACACCCTCGGCAACTGGTCTGCTCCGTCGTCATACCGATGGTTAAATCCGACCTGGGAATCGGCACGAAAATGCCCATCAGCAAACGATGAAAACTATCCCCTATGGGAAAAGAACTGGACAAAGTGCAATCGAATGCATCATTCTCGTCTCGAGCGTTGTCTTGCGCGGTGGAGACATCGACCTTAGATTTAGCTGAGAATCACGTCCGCATAGCAGTCAAGAAAGAAATTCCCGAAGCACGAGCCATTCCAAGAGATCGAGCCGAGAGATATACAGGAGACAGCGATGGAGCGCACCCGTACGTCTGCATCGTGCTACTTGCCCACTTCTCGTCGCATCTCGTCTTCACTTTTATTGCGACTTGAACTATCGTTTAAAAAGATTTAGATGACGAGCCCGAGCGCCGCGAGCTCACCGCGTTTTATTTCGTAAAACGTTGACGGGAGATACTCAGATTGTACACACTTTATCTCGACACTTTTGCCGCCGCGGCTATTGCTACGCTATTGCAGCGGGAACGAGCCGGCGGCGATAGAACGGCGTGAACGACACAATAAAAACAAGGCGGTTTATTGAATTTTATCGCCTCGGGCTCCTGCATTCGTCAGCTCCATTACTTTAACGGAGTTGAAACTTGCATGCATTGTGGTTTCACTTCCATCGCACGAATTCTTTTTTTTTTCTATGAATATAATTATTATACATGTCTGCCGCTGCGGCGGTGCGATTAGCCGGTAATATAAAGTGTTAAAATACCACGAGAAATTGTTGCACGATTCTCCGCTGCGCGCATGGCAACTGTATCATACTCATGACATTAATCGCCTCCGGCATTAACGAGCCAGGAAATCGCGATGATATCGTGCGTAAATATAAATTGCGTAACGCACATACACGCACGAGTTACTATCGTGGAGGTATTTTCAGCGCATGAATGGCAAGATAATCCCGGTATTATCGGATGCAATAAAGTGTAACGAGGAAGATACGCTCGTGTGTGCATTTTTTTTCAATGCAACCGATCCTCCATTCCAAACTCGATAATGTATCGCACTTAGGACATTCGGTCCTTAGGATATTACATTTTACATTCAACTCTTGGAGTGCGCGTTTAGCTACCGTCGAAAAGTGCAGCAGCAGACTTGAATGTATGATCAGAACGGACGCATAAATATCTGCCGAAGACGTGGCGGACACTCCTCCGTCTGGCGATCCCCGTGGTCGTCGCGACCGTGCGAGCCCGCCCGAGAGGCTTGATTGCGACAGAAATAATTGCCCGAGTAGATACGGCGGCTAGCTGAACGGACGAGCGCAATTGCGACTCCTTGCTCAGGCTCACTCGCGTTATGTGCTTCGATTGAAGTTATTATTGATATGATAACTGGGCGTACACCGCGGCCATGCCTTGCGCTGGTGCGACGACGGTTTCGAAACCGAGGCTGGAAAATGGCGAAAGTCACCGATCACAGCGCGGGAGAGTTTCGATCACCGACCCTTTCAACGTTTGATCTCGCCGATGCTTCGAGACACTCGAACGGATTCGTCGGTCAGCGATCCTCTCTCCTGGACTTTCCTGATGTTCCATTTTATTTTCGGTTCCCGGCACCGTCGCCGCGACCTTCCGCACCCGGACCATGCCAGAGACTTTTGACGCACAGATAAATAATGCGAACGACGATAAAACTTGTTTAATTCACTTTTACTGCCTCGTATAATCCGACCGCATAAATTTCGATCGCGTTCGGCTGGCGCTGCCCGTTGCCTGCTCGGAGAAATACGTCAACCCTTTCCGCCGTACGCACGCATACACGCCTGTGTATTACCGTTACGATCAAGCGACAGTTCCCCGGGGATTTACTCGCACAAACGCGAGCTTTGCCATTATAACAAGATTAAAACAAAAAATTCACGTCACCTATCTCATAACGTCTTATCCGCTCCGCTTTATTGTGTCAGCGATAGCTGCCCATGTGCTCTCGCCAACGAGACTTTCATCGACCCGCTATCGATTAATGCGATATAATGAGAACAAACGAGCTCTGAAAAGAATCTATCGCGCGATCTGCGCCCTCACCGCCGGCGACGATTGTGCCCGATACAGTATTTATAATTCAAAAGAAGAAAATAATAAAAAAAATTATCTGAATCTTAATTGGATGAAGTTTACGATACAAGTTGGGTGCACTTCGATTCGGTCGGGCGCGGCGCGCATTTCGATTTGCCGGATTTAAATCGCTCTCGATATACTTTTCGCCGCAGGCATATCGCGTTATGTGTACTTTGGCGCTGAACCTAATTGAATTTTGAAATTCGCTCGGTCGTGCGGAAACCGCGTTCGTGCGAGAGTCTCCGGTAAAATGGCGAGTAGAGGATAACTCCCTCCGAATCGTTTTATTTTATGTTGATTTTTACTCTTTTTTATCGCATAAGAAGCCGCGTTCTTCTTTTCAATAACGTATTTTAATGCTTCGCGAGAGGGAGAGAACGGAGGAACGATGCTTGTGTCGTTTCGCGAGGCGCCGTTCGTTCGCAATAAAGTCGACAATCGGGAGACTCGTAATACGCGCTTTTAACTGCACATCGGACTGTGCCTGTGAGCGGCATCTGACGATTTTTTAGGCTTTTCAATTTACATTCGACGGTTGCGCAAGTATGGAGATTCTCACGAAGGTCTCCTCCGAGACACGAACATCCTGCAGCGTAAGCGGCAAAGATGATCATCTGTAAATGACGAGCTATCTATGCAAATTTTTCAAAGTATTCATGCGTTTTTGCGTCGCAGCGAAGTATCGCGAGGAAAAAAAAAAAAAAAGAATTATTGTTGAAACGCTTTTAATCGTATCTTATTATATACGAAATCTTTCGGCTCCCCCTATCGCGCCGGATCTTCGGCCGAAATAATTATCCGCTGCCTACGCCATTGTTTCCTATTTTTATTTTTTCGGAATAAATTTCGAACTTTCCGTATCGTACGTCGACGATCTTGGCACGATTGTACCAAATCCCGAGTTCAACGACACTTCGCGCGCATACTAAGTCTGTGAAATATAGATCTGTTAAGTTAGAAATAACGGGGTTGAGAACTGTTGTTTTCGACGGAAACGATAGTGCTCGTCGCTCGATGAGCGTATTAATAATGTAAAACGAAGGGGATGGCAGTGCCGTTCGCAAATTCGCGAAAAAAAAGAAGGAAAAAAAATGATGACCGTTTGATGGAGTCAGATAAATTGTCGCGGGGATACCGTTCCTCCTGGGCAATCTGCGGCGCCCCTGCGCGCTGTCGGGTGTCTGCGACCTCGTTAACATCGTCGTTTCTTCGGATAGAATTGCGACGAGAACGACAACGGTAATTCCCGAAGAGTTTGAAGAGCTATTCGGTGAGGCCGTTAATGACCGAAGCACGCGGGACTATCGCGCGGTCTCCTGCGTTTAACCACATATCAGCGACGATGCGCGAAACTCTTCCCCGCGAACTTACGGCAACTGCCGCGAATTTACGATCCTCGAAAACCGAGCGAGACCGAACCACTCGCGAGCCGGCGGAAAGTCGGACTGGTGAGCGGAGATGAAAACGGTGTTTCCGACTCGGCCGAGGCGACTCGAGGAAAACTGAAGAAAGATTTCGATAAAAGAGTCGAAGCGACTCCGCAGCGAGAGAAAGCGGCCGAAAGGAAGAAAGAAAAAAAAACCCTTTCAGCTAGTTTTACAGCACGCTGTAAATCGAGCGACTTTCTCCCAACCCTTTTGCCGAAAAGTCAAGAAGCCAGGGCGCGAGGAACTTTCTCCGAGCGGCGGACCGCCGCTGGGCCGCTCTCGGTCTTTCTTCTTCGCCCCGGCTCGGGATTTTCTCGGCGATGCGCGCCTTCTTTACCTCGCTTCGAAGCTAATCTCTGGAACCCTTTTTAAGATCTTCGAACGAATAACAAAAAAAACTCTAACATTTATTTCAAGTGGATTTTTTTTTGTTGCTGTTGCAGATTACTGCCGCGATGCCGAGCCGCCATTCCCGCCCATCCCTGCGGAGGTGAGTTCACTCATAATTAATAATTAATGAAGGGTACACCGAAGTGCACTCACTGCGACGATGGCATCTTGTATTCGCAGTTCATTTTTATTAACTCGAAGCGTGTTTGTTATTGGAGGAAAAAAATGTAAAAAAAAAGAAACAAATAGGCCCTTATTGACTGCGTCGATGACTCTACCGTTATTGAAGGATTACAAGGGGTAGTTTGACTTTTCAGTGACTTTTTATGATACTCGTCGGGGTTGCCAGTTAACTGCCTCGGCCCTCGAGACTAACTCTTCGTGCCGCGGGAACGGGATAATTTTATTGCGGTTCGAGACGGTCATTGCTGTTGCACCTCGCCGACTTTTTTTTCCTAGCAGCGGTGTACTAAAAATTGAATCCGAGTATCGCTGTAGTAATGTTTGCCTTGTCGTAGGCGAGCCGACGACGTCGAGGTACGATAATTTTTGCACGAAAATATTGATGGGCGGATTTCGGTGCTGCGAATGGGTACTTAATCTCTGCATAATGAAACAGAAAAATGTTGAAAGGTGCGATCAACTCTCCGATTCTGCGGCTTCAAGTCTGACTGGACGATTCTCCCGAGGCGTTTTAACAGTTGGAAGAAGTAAGATCGAAAATTCAGTGGATTGCGAATTCCGGCCGACGTCAGATCCGACGTTAAGTTCGAAATTAATAGCCCGACTTCGAATCCCTTTAATTCTGTACGAAGAAGAGTACGACTGCAACTTTGTCGTTCTCATCTCGTTTGTATCGCGAGATTGTTGTGTTTCGAGTGCCGCCCGAGAGTAGCCTTTCGCCTCCGCTTTCGGTCCTTTGAGATCGCCGCGATAGATCACGCGAATTGCAGGCTTTCAAGATGTCGGCATCTCGAGCACTTGCAAGTACGAGCATTGCATCTTGAGTACATCGGACCGCTGGTCTTGCCTCTCCGGTCGCCATGAAAAAGGCTAAAAGTACGGGTACACTTTGTACACAGTGAAAAATAATTTCTTAAACCGGGCTAGGAAGTTGCGTAAAAATAATTTTGTTAGATAAGTGACAAACTCGTTGGTTCAGGCTCAAATATACAAACTTGTCCTTTTATTTCCGGTGTGATTAAAAACTTTAGTTGGTACTTTTGTTTGTAAAACTAGAGACGGGTAGTGGCGATCGGAAAATTGACAAATAAAAAATTGTGTAAGTTTGTGGACAATAAGTTGTAAAAAGTAAAAACTTTTTTTACTGTGTACGAAAGAAATTTATTCGAATACGCGGGTTTAATATAAATATCAACGACGGTGATTTAAATAGCTAGGAACATCGAGGGAGCGAACAATAAATCGGGGATCGAAGTAACCCGGTGATAAAAGGAATTTAGCGTGAGTGGGGCCGAAATCGATTCGATCGACCAATGAAAAAGTATATTTATTTTCTCGCCAAAATTCTCGAAGCAATAATACGAAATTCAGCAAAAAAATGTCCAAGCGATTGTCTTACAGAGTGAGAAATTCTTTAACGGAATCGGTTGACCGAAGGTCGTATTTTCGCGAGTATACCGGGGCGCGGAACGACCACTCACCTGAGCACACGCAGACAATGGTGCTGGGGGGGGGGGGGGGGGTGTTCGCCTATCTCAGAAACGATTTCGTGCTAGACCCGTCTCGCGTTCGCTGCGATATACGCGAGTGGTGCACCCTCGTAAAGCCATCAATTCCAGAGAGTCGGAGTGGTGCACCGAGGCCGTTTCCCTCTAGGGCGCGGTATGGAAGCCTGTCTCGCGATAAACCGTCGGCGGCCGCGGGTGAGCGTTTTCGTGCTTTCCGCCCGGCTTCGAGCCGGCGACACGAGATTTAAAGCTTGATGGAGAAATGCCAACGGGATGAGAGAAGCGTCGACGAGGACTCGGTCGCGTCGAGATTCCGGAAACACCCGCATGGGAACGTCGGTCATATTAATAATCGCGTTATCTTCGAGACCCCGAGAAGTTCAACCGGAACGCAGCAACGGGTTGACTGATCGACCACGAAATCTCCAATTAACTTCAGCCGCTTCTTGGATTTACAAATTTATCATTTATACGGATAAATTGTGAGAGATAGCGTGTCGACGATTGTAGTTTGGGAGATAAAGGGTTACTTGCTTTAGACTTTCGTTGCCGAGGCTCGACTTTCGTTCCCTCGGAGCTCCCGCAGCATCCCATGATGGCTGACGCGACCGGAGCGGCCGAACTTCACCCAGCTTTCTTCTCTCTCCGCTCTCCTCGCTTTCGCTGCACCCGCTGTGTTTCCGTCCTACTTTCGAAGAGAGAAAGAGAATCCGGGCTCGAAAAGATCTCTCGACGAGAGCAGTATCGAAGCTTCCCTTCGGAACACAGCGGCCATGTTGGCCCAGGGGTTGGGCCACCAAAAGAGCGCGCTGCCTCATTGGCCGCTCGAAGAATATCTCTCTCGCTCTTTATATCTCGCTCCTGCCACCTCGATCTGCGTTTGCCTTTCCTCTCACGCTCTCGCGTTCCCGCCGGTCGGTCTGTCTCCCTCTCTCACTCGACTCTCCGCTCTCTTTCGCCGCTGGCTCTGTCCACAGCCGGCGCGTCTCTTTCACCCCCTCGTCCCATCCACCCTCGCTCCGAACTCGCTACCCTCGTGTCACTGACACGCTCCGACGGCAGAGCCATCTTTCGCAGATTTCAAAGCTCACCCCCCTCCCCCCGCCTGCCTGCCCTTGCCGACTACCACCCACTTTCAACCCCTTCGCAGACCACCAATTTTCGTTCCATCGGGTGGTCTGCGCTATCGCTTCGAAATAGCTGACAAGCCACGTAAACGATAAAAAATGGTTTGTAGATTTAACAAACATTTCTCGTCCACAAAGGTCAACAATTTTTTATTATAATTTTTTTTTTTTCGTCAACGAAGAATATTTTTTATTTACAAAATTGTTAAATGAACATGAGAACAATTGTGAACGTGTGTGGACTAGAAATGTTTGTTGAATGCGTAAACCTTTTTTTTTTGTGGAATAATTAAAATTTAATTCGTGTTATACGTTCGCCATTGGAACAGTGTATGCGATCGGGGTAGATACGCAGATGGAGATCGAAAGTCGAGCTTGTTTAGCACATTTATAATGTCTCGCGTGGACGGAAAGGCTTTTGTTTCCCTTTACAGAAATAAAATGTTTACCCCTTTTTCAAGTATTTTGTTACAATAATTTTACCGAGAAGTAAATTATCTGTATCGCCTCGCCGCTGTCATCGTTGCGAAAAATGCACTTCCACTCCGTCGCGCAAACCGACTCTCGAGAACTCCTCACTGACTTCACCGCAATTATAAATGGTTTTACGAGGCACTTAAATCGAGCGATTAACTTCCTTTACCCGTGGTATAACCGGGGATACTACCGAGTAATCCCACCGCGTCTAGAGACGCGTGCGTTTACGTTTGCGAGCTCAGAAAAAACTGACCAACTCTTTGAGACTGTCGAAGATTCGAAGGAAAAAAAAAAGTGAAATTCACCCCTTCCCTTTAGCTGCTGGTAGCTGTAAACCCTTTTCGGCCAACTTTCTAAATTTTTTTCTCTCACTTTTTATTGTCCGGTCAACTTTCTCCAACCCTTTTAGAAATTTTTACCGACCACCTCCGAAGGACCCCTGCGGCCTATCCCCACTACAACCCTTTTTTCCGAACTGCACTCAAAGGGTGAAAGTTTTACGAGCGAGCCACCTTCGACGACCGCCCGAAGATTGCCAGGCAAATGGCTGTTTTAACGAAACATGATTCAAGCCGGCTTATTGCGCCACCCCCGACGTAATGCTTCATTTGCGCTCTTCAAGTGCCCATTCCCGGTTGGCAAATTAATTTTCGAGATACCGAGCTTGGATACCTAATCGCTCATTTACGTTTCTAATGTCGCTGCTCGAAAGTCAAAGTCAAACGCCGAAACGCTCGGATTCTTCAAATACACGTTTACTTCAAATTTTTTTTTATTCAAACTAATCACAGGTGCGCCTCGAGTTTCATGTTGCCTATAAATTATTCGATCATTAATTTCATCGACTGATATACAATATTACTATACATTATCGACCGTATTCGCTACACTTTACATTTTTACATTTATTCCCAATCTTAATTTAATACCGAGCTATCGGAATAAATAACATATGTTCAATGTCACAGTAGTCTTACAAAATATCCATCACTTATAGCTTAACATATAAATATTTCTCGATGGACGGATTCTTCGATTTCACGATACAGGTGGCGAACGAAGGAGCTCGGCGGATCATCGTTGCGTCCAGCGTTGAACAGTGAGGCCTCCTGTTACGTATACTGAAGGTATACCGGACAGGAATACACTCAGGATACATTCAGTATACGTACAGGGGGTCTCACATTCCTCATCGTGGAAGACACCGCCGTTCGGAAGACATTACCCAGATGCTGTTGACCTGAAAACAAAACAAGCAAAAAAATATTAGTCTTCTGTTGCCAAAATTCTCACAGGTCTTCGCAAATATTTACGCAGCTCCAACAATGTCTTACCACAAACAATCCATAGCAGGTCGAAGTATTCGTGGCTGCTCCGTTGATCGGTCAACATCATGAATTCGCCGATGTCCGGGTTCTGCCCTCCTTCTCGTAGTTTTGCGTAGGCCAGCACGTGGATCATCAGCCGTATCTCCGGAAAAGCAGCACGTACGAGTTTGCATCTCCCTGCGAACATAAATCACCCTCGAGTTATTAACGACTCGCCGTGCGCCAGGGATAGGCGTGTCGATATGTGCCATCAACGGAGGCTTCGCGTATGTTTTCAGCAGCAGTTGTGCAGGGGCCGTCTCCACTGTTGCAGGAACGAATTAATGCATTGTAGTTCGCTGTGGAGTATACAGAAAAATAGCGAGCTTGGGGATTCATTGCGTCCTCGTAATTCCATTCGATGCCAAAGCGAGAAATTCACGTTGAAAAAGGGGCCGTATTGCCGCGAGGAAGCAAAGTATACGGGATGCCCCAGGGGACGATGAAACCCATCTTGCTCCGGCGTTCGACCGGTTGCCTGTCGGTTCGGTGAGTCTTTCCATTTCGCTTCCTCTTTACGCCACCCTTCACTAAATTACGAGCCGTTCGAATGGCAACGGGGGATCGATAATTTCCCTCGTACAGTATACGTACTCGGTGCTTACTTGGACACGGTATTGCAGCTTTGCCGCACGTTGAATCTACGAAAAAAAACAAAACCACGAAGGAGCAAGACACATACAAAAAATAAAAATAAAAAAAATAAATACAAGACCGTAGAGTATTAACTATGAATGGTACGGTCATGTATGATATAAATATAAGTAATGACTGTATATCAGACACAAATAAGGTGCGAAAGAACCAACCTCGTTTCTAGGAAGAAGCTCCGTGTCTCTCGCCGAGGAGCTGACTTCGATTATGGACCACGATCCCCACTCAGCTTCCCTCTCCCTTGGACGTCATCGTGGGCCGTGCTTCAGAGGCCTGTCAGTGAGCTCGTTTGAGTGTGTCAAGTCCTTCGCTACCTCGCGTCGCTTTTTAAATACCCCAGAGTACGCGTCCCTTTACGTCACGCTGACAGATCCGAGCGACATGACCACCTGATCGGGATGCCGAATATGTTCCTCGATGACATCCACCTCGAAGCGTTCCCTCGTACAAAATCGCTGAAAAATTCGGCTTCTTCGGGTGTTCCAGGATTGACAAACGTAAACTCACGTTGCCTCCGCAAGCGTATCGGCGAAGTCGGCTCGAGGCTCGGTGTAATGTGTACGAATGAATCCAACGTGCTCGGCGCGCGGTTCGTGTCTGACTGGGAACATCGCTTCGCCGCGGCTCCGATCCGGCCCCATGGAGGAGATAATCGCGACGTCGACCGGGGTGCTGTGGCGGTACCGCAGTAACAGCGGCACGTCACACTCGCGAGAATCAGCGCAACGGGCCTGAGTCAGAGGCAGATGCGGTTAGTTTGCGCCGAGTCCTTGTTCCTCTTCCACGATATCTTCGACTCGCCGCACGGTCTCTCGATGCCTGTCGGTCTTCCTCCTCGGCGATGTTTCCTCAGAGGCGCGTTGTCCAGCCGCTCCGTCAACGACGATGCAGACTCGATCTCTTCTGGTTCCGGAGCTCCGGACAGCGACAACAGCGGACGACCGATCACCGCTGCTGCTGACGATGGTTCTGTCGGCAGTGCACCGGTGGGCGCTGACGCCGAGACACCGAATCGCACGCGGCGCCGCTCTCTGCGCGTGTCCTTCTGGCCTCGGCTTCGTCGTCGACTCTCCGGACTCGCCCTCGAAGCTCGATGTCGCGGCGCCGAACGAGCTGCACGAGGAAGCTTTGCCGGGATGCCAGCGCCGCGGGGGTGAAAGCGATCCCGTTCCGGACGCCGGGAGGGGGCGAGACTCGATAACGCGCAGGGGCGAGAACCACCCCTCCCGGTACATTCTCCCCGCGTTTCATCTCGCTCCCGCTTCGACCGGGAACAGCCACGGGCTCGCTCCCACGGCGTCCATCTTTCCCTTCGCAATGCGTCGCCGCCACCCCCTTTGGCATCCCTCGCCAGCGAGGCTTGCGGGGGTCAGCTCTCTGTGTTAGTTGGTTGGTCGGTTGGGATACCCGCCGCTTCTGCTGCCTGTGTCTCGAATCCCTAGCCACCCCTTCGTCCCAGAATGGAACGTAGCGCCACCCTGCGTCGCCATCGGGAAGCTTCTCTTCTTCATCTCGTCGGACCCTCTCTCGCATTCTTCGAGATTAGGGACCTTCACGGGAGAGCGAGAAAGGCGAAGTACGAACGCTGCGGGATTGAAGAAAAAGTCGGCGAATCTGTTGTACCGTAGGATTGAAGGGTCGGCTGTCGCTGGACTTCAGAGGGTGGACGATGGTTCTTCCAGCTCGGGAGCGTACGACGTCTGTGCCCTCGCTGGAAATTCGGCGACGACACGCTATCCAAAAAAGCAGAACATACGCAGGGATTAGTGATCGGCATATGCGGTGTTGGATTAAAGATTAGTCAAATAAGCGGGTCAACTTTTCTATTTATTTTGGTATTTAGCCTTTTGGAAGGAAGGTTAGGCGTACTGATCAGCGATAATGGCGCGTGAATCCGTGAAAATATTACTTCATTACGAGCTCGGCCGGTGTGGCGAATCGCGTGGAAGAATCTACTTTTCTTGTTATTCCCCTCGAATCCTTGGCGGTTCCTCGGACGTTCATAGGTCGAGACGCTGAGACACCCATAGACCCATTCACCGAATCTCTCGCTCTCTTCTCGTCCCTCTCTGCATTATCATATCTAGTTTCGGCGGGACACGAAGACCTTGGTAAGAGTTAAGCTGTTACGGCGGGAGGAGAAATGTCTGTTCGGTTGATTCACGTCGCGTGTCCCGCTCGTTTATTTTCCTCCTGGGCGCGCACAACGGTGCATCCTGAAATTGAAGTTAGTTAGTGACTTCTTTGTCCACCTTTCGAGGTTATTTATTCACCTGCCGCTCAACCAATCATAGCATAATTTTTCCATATTAAATTTTCTCAAATAAGAAAAAACGGACAAAAAAGCAAACATTACTTTTCGGACTGTAACTCGACTAGAGATGCAATCTAAATTAGCCTGGCTCATCGCAGTGCCATAAATATGTCTTTATCGTAATGACCCTCTTCCGGAGCTGGTAAACAAGCGGTCGATTGCAATTTTTTATTATTAAAATAATTTTATTACTGCCAATGTGCTCTTGGCATGAAACTGACGGTAATTAACGAAGTTTTCGGGAGTCTTACGAGTTTTGTTCTCGGTGATTTTAAGATATAATTTCGTTGGAAAATTCGGTAGTTTGACCCTTCGTTAATGATTAAAAACGTCGTGGCTATCACCTTCTGCAATCGCCGTCGGCTGTTGACTCGATGCGCGACATTCCTTGCTGGCTGATGCCATCTTCAGGTCTTTTCGTCAACTGTGAAATGTATCTCTGTGGAGGGGATACGAAATCCTTGGCTCGTGAGTCCGACGGTCAGGCCAATAATGGTTGTGGCGGTCTTGTCGGAGTGGGAATCTCCGGCTCGTATCCCTTCCACTCCGAAACAATCCCAATGAGTCCATCGATTGAATGCTCAATTTTTTCAAAGACTCCACGATCAACTGCCTGCAAGTTGTTTCTTCGTTTCGTTAACGAAAATAAGCTATCTGAAAGCAAAAGAATATCTCCATCCAGTAATACAATCGACAGACTAAACTTTATTTTATTTTCTTTATTTTTTATTTTTTTCGTTTCAACTGACTACCATGCTTACAGTCATATAAAACAATTCGAAGCAGTAACCCTATTGCCTAGGGCATCGACTTTAGCACTCCGGGCGTCAGTGGCCAATAAAACGAGTAAACCTGACTCCTTAATCCTTACCGACGGATTACTTTTTACGACCATCCACCCCGTTGTAAGTCGAATTGCCGCGACGCTCCTAGGCCAGGTATGTTTTATTCGGAGAGAAAGAAAATAGCAAGAAAAAAGAGAATAAAAAAAGGTCCGACTAACTCGTCGTTCACCCCGACTGTATGAATCCGTGACAGTAAAAAAAAGTAGCATCCTCGAACAGCTCAAAAGTTTTGGACACTTGCAGCGCGATTTCGGCGTTCCTGGCGAAAATCGACAAACTTCATCGGGGATCGGAGAAAAGGTGGTAGTAAAATCTCTCCGGCCATCAGCGTGGATTAAAGCCTTCGAAGTTAATCTCTCATATCGCTCTTCCATCGAGGACCCGGATGCCTCGGCGTCGAGCAGAAATTTAACGGGCGTTGCTTCAGCGACGGACCGAACGGATAGGAGTGCAGAAGCATGAAATGGAAATCTGTCGTTCACTCGCGAAGCTGTTCGCGAGAATCGGTCCGTTTGGTGAAAACTCGAGTGTGTCGTCCTCCTGCTGTTGCTGCCGGTGGTCATAGGCAAGGTGGCCTATAAAATCGCGGCCGTAAAGTCCGCACGCAATGTACACGGCCAGCAAAGAGACGAAAGGAGCCAGCAAAAGCACATCGCACACGGTTGAGTCGTAAAGCACGAGCTGCTCGCTCCATCCGGGGCTCTTCTCTCGTCCTCTCGCGTACCACCTCACTTTACCATCTTTGCCTCCCGCGTTCTCTCGCAACTTTTCTCGCGTATCTTCTCGGCGCGGCTCTCTCGCTCTCCCGTCCGGCTCTTGTGGTAATGACCAATGGGTACGAACGACTTTGATAATTATTATAATGATCGCAGCGAGCACGTAGCCGGGGTTAGCAAAATGGTCCGGTCTTGAGAGAGAGGAAGAGGGACGAATCGAGGGCACACGGCGCGGCCGGGTAAAGCATACACCCTTATTACATCCGAGCTGCCTTGCGGAGGAGCGTTCTCTTGCTTTCTTCGAGAGGCGCGATAGCCAGCGAGTATACGAGAGGGCTTATTACGCAATTACGCGAGTAATTTCGGTCGCATTACACCGGAATACATCCGTCCTGTTCTCTCGTCGGAATACATTCTGAGACTCGCTGAAGAGCAAAGACGTAACGTTCGCGATATACAATTCGAGAGAAGCCTCCTTCGGCTCTTCGCACGCGTCAGCTGCGCTGCGCCTGTTGCACGAAGCTTCCGAGTCTCGCGTAACCGGAATTAAATCGTACATAGATGGCTCCTGGTGTACAAACAGATGTAATATTGTTATGTATTAATTATATCGTAATGTATCGGGAAGGGACGAAGCAAGTGATCACTTTATAGATACGAGAATAGCTCGATGAAATAGCTATGAGTGTGACCGTATAATAGAATCATTTTTCATCTGCGAAATACTATCGGGTATACCGAAGGAGATACTTCTCCGGTACTTTTTTTTTGCCAATGGCACATCATTTATATGGCCAGTCGTAGCGTCTTCGGGTTCAACGTCTCGGTCACTCAATGCCAATACCATCTCCGCCCTCGACGATAGCCACTTCGGCAACCGAAATGCGACCATTTTTGTCGGGGTGCAATAATATAGCTATGGAAAACTTCCTATCATCGCGTTTATCCTGTGGTCAGATTGCGACTGTTAGAATCTGCACCGAAATAAATGGACGGTACTGTATGGTATTTGGATACTTTGTACCGGGTCGACAATATTTATTGTCGTGTGTAAGGTAAATACACACACACACGCAGTATCTGTTAATCACCAAAAGTATCGATAGAAAGAATTTCGTACTTGATGACCAACTGTTTAAAAAGAATCAATGAAAGATTTAAAAAAATTATTAAGAGCCAGATTAAACTACTGAAAAATCGGGACGATAATAATTATTGCCATGTGTACGGTAAATGTACACACACACACGCAGTACGTGGTAATCACCAAAAGTATCGGTAGAAAGAATTCCGTACTGGATGAACCGTTTAAAAAGCATCAATGAAAAATAAAAAAAATAATTAAGGGACAGATTAAACAAATAAAAACCGGGACGACAATAATTATTGCCATGTGTACCGCAAATATACATACACACGCAGTACGTGGTAATCACCAAAAGTATCGGTAGAAAGAATTCCGTACTGGATGAACAACCGTTTAAAAAGAATCAATGAAAGACTTAAAAAAATGATTAAGGAAAAGATTAAACATAAAAAAACCGGGACGATAATAATTGCCGTGTGTCGGGCGAATGTACACATACACGCAGTACGCGATAATCATCGAGGGTATCGGTAGAAATAATTCCCAGCCGGACGAACAACCGTATAAAAAATAATCAATGGAAGATAAAAAAAAGTTTTGCCATCCTCAACGTATGAGGGCTTTCTTCGGTCCAATTAAATGTAAGCGAAGCTAAGAATCCCGAACATTCCGATATCGTTGAATAGCTTGATTGTGAATCACTCTGTACAAGTACGAGCCGCGGTAGAGAGGGAAGGTAAACGACTCGAATGAACGTGGTGGTGGTGGACCAGCCCGGCGAAGCTGAAACGAATAGAGAGAGTGAGAGAAAGAGACCTCTCTCCGTGCACAGTCGACAAGTATCGGTGTGTCGGCTGGACAGTCCGCGGGGTCCGTGAAAGGGGAGTCTGCCAGCTAGGCAACGAGGCGAGAGAGCAAGCTCCGAGCAGCAGCAGCAGCAGCGACGAGCCAGACAGGTTCGCACAGATGCGCGGCGGCCATCATGAATGTCTGTAAAATATGTATTCTCGCTGGATGTGGGGTGGAGCGAGCGCTCGCCGCAGCATAGCGGGAAAGAGAGCAACGAGGAACGATATTCGAGTACGTCAGCGTGCAAGAGCGAGATAACGTCGACCCCATACAGCCATAGTCGTCGAGGAGCCGTCGGAGAAAGAAGGAACACACTGCGGGCGAAAGAAAGAAGAAAAAGCCATCGCGCGAGCGAGAGAAAGATATCACCGTCGAGAGCCCGCGTTTGTATGGGTGAAACTAGGAGGGGGAAAAAAAGCGATGGAAAACGGGCATGGAGGGGCGTCGGAGCGCGGGTCTGACCGGAGGGGTGGAAAAATAAAGAAAATCGTGGAAGAAAGGGGACGAGAAGTGGAAAAAAAGGGGGGGAGAGAAAAAGGGAAGAGCGAAGCGTGGCGAAATGGGGAGGGAGAGAAAAAGAGAGAAGATAGCTCGGGTTGAGAGGGAACCAGAGCGGACAGTGCGCCGCAGTCTCATTTCACGGCGGGATAGGCAAAAAAGCGCGCTGCGCCATCGAAGCTGTGCTATGCGGAATAGAGATGAGCGGAGAGGCCCGCGGTATCGTATGTATATAGACGCGGTATATACGCGGCACGGTTGGAAGCTCTTTCGCGTATCGGTGTATACTCGCCTCGCGGCGTGCCCTTGCGCGCAGCTGGGAAAACGCGAGCCGTACGTGTACGTTGCAAACAACACTTCGTACCTACGTCGTCGGGGTAACGCAGGAACGTCGCTTCTGGACTACGTGTACGTTGATGCGAACGGAAGAGGAGAGATAGCGAGGATACGCCGGAGGGTGCATACGACGATATCGGAAAGGCATGAATATAGATTGTAATGGACAGCGGCGTTGGCCGGAGGTTCCACGATGAGAATCGAGGGCGGCAAGGGCGCGCTGGGCTTTTCCCTCCGCTCGGTTTCTGCCACCACGCGTGTGGTCCGCCGACGAGGAATTTTCGTTTAGATTCTTGTTCCAACGAAAGCGGAGCGCGATCTCACCGGGCGATACACGAAGTCGTGCGGGAAGGAAGCGAACAAAAGGAAGAAAATAAAAGTTCATTTCTGCGGAGTCAACGTCCCTGCGGATTCTTCGAGTCCCTCCGGACTTTTCTTTAATGAATTTTCTCATGGAAGGGATAACGTTCTCGTCGAGACGCCGAGCGCGCGCGCACTCTCTCTCTCTCTCTCTCCATGGTTCAATTCATTTAGATATCTGATAATTATTCCACCTGGTCGCCTGGAGCTCCTCGCGATAAGGCTGTCTCCCGAGCTTTTTCATTTATCTCGGCTATGAGAGTCGACGGGGCTTCCCCCGGTCCCGGATCAAGCGCGCTCTACCGATTCACTTCGTTATCGGGATAACCGGTATCAATGATATTTATGCGCGGTAATAAGGTAGGAGGGCTTCCTAAAACGTCGTTGAGCCTTGAGGCATCGACGTACCTCGTCTCTATCTTTCACAGCTCCCAACGTAACTCCGCGTACGCCTGTGCCAGTATCGAGTAGGTGCGGAGCTTATGCACGTACGTCGAGCCCGCACTGCGTTTTCCTCGCGGAGAGTGCGGAGCAAGAGCGCAACGACAGGAGCGACGGCACCGGGGTTGAGTAGCTGCCCCGAGGGGCAACACGTTCCCCGTCTTTACGACGCCTCCGGTAATGCAGGCGTCGCCGCAATAATATTTATAGCCGGTCGCGAGATTATAATATCTTATTTCGTGGACGCTGCGTGTCGCTCTCTCGTGCTGTATCCGGTTCTCTTGCTCCTTCTTTCTCTCCGCCCCTCTCTCCGTCCGCCGAGAGAGTCACCGTTTTCTCATGACGCAAATGGGAATAAGAACCGCGTGGGCCAATGAGGAACATTATAAAATCTACTCTACATTTTATAACGCGAGATCCCGGGGCTCTCTTACCGGGCTTTATAGCACGACGGTGCATGGGGCCCGGCATAACAGTGCGATCTAGCTGATGCACTTACAGAGTTTAGCCTCGTCCGCTAATCTAAGAAGGTATCGATTTAATGGTATCGCTATCTTCCTTATTGCTGGAAGTGCGCATGAGAAGAAAAAAAATATAAAAGGCGAAGAACCCCACAGGCTGAGCGGCCGTATAATCTTCCTATCCTGTAAGAGGCCAGCTTTCAGTGTATCGCCGTGAAGTATAAGCTTATACGTGCACATAGAGAAGTTCACTGTACGTGGACGTTCACAGTTCCCACAAAAGCGCGAAAGAACCTTGTAACGTACACTTTTCATGCCGCAGAAGAGTATTTCGATGCATCGAATGTGGCAATCCAAGTGAGTCCATATTCGCTGAGATATTCTGCAATAGCAGCTCCGGTCGAGCGCTGTACAACCGTACGGCGAGCCGCTTGCTCCAAGAATGGCGCGAATCCCTGCCGGTTGCGTTACACGCTTTACACTCCGCTCGAAACATTTGTAATCGTCGTAAATACAACACTCCGTTTACCTCGTTGGCATCTCCATACGTGTATGCGTTCGGGATTCGAATTTACCGGGAGAGATAGTCGCTACGTTCCGGCGCGTCTGATACAACGAGTTTTTATTATTTTATTCCCGAGGATGAAATTACACGCGATAACGTGTCTATCTGCCTTCCGGCGAATAATTCCGGAATTACGTTTACTAATTTACGCACGAGCCGGCGGCAAACGACCGAGCGGAACGGGGGCCGGCTCGATGAAAATATTGAATGAATAGCAGAAGATGCAATTTCGAGCGGGCTTTTATTTCGTCGGCGAGTAAAAACGGGCGCGTACGTAGCTGCCAGCCGGAAACGGAGTAGCCCAGACATCCGCATCAATTTTGCGTTCTCTCATCCGCCGGGGCCTTTAAATATGTATGAAGCGAAGTGAAAAAAATAATGTAGAGTACAACTAGGGAAAGAGGCAGCAGAAGCGCGGAGTCTTCCAAACTGATTGCAGGTAGAACAGTTTCTGTTTGTTCTCGCCGAGGTACTCCAGGCTGACTTCGGTGTACACACGGCGGTAGACTCGAATGCAATTGAACGTGAAGTGTCTTCGTGATGGTCCAGCATGCGCGGTCCACGGAACACACAGTTTAATAGAAAAAGGTAGTAACGGAGGACTTTTTTTGACTCTTGCTTCGCCTACGATATGAATATTCTGTGCCAGGTGCTGGAAAGTAGTACCCGCTATATCTGTATCGGCTATACGATATTGTCCTATACCGACGGATGAACGAGGGAAGCCCAGAACAACGAAAGAAACTGCTCTGCAGCCTGAACACCATACGACACCTACGAGATAAAGGATGGACAATAAAACGCGAAAAAAAAGTGTCGGAAGAAGCTAAAGGAAGATAAAATGTTATCCAGCTAGGCCCCCAAGTGTCCATACTTTCCTCTTATCATTGTTATTATTCGAACAACGACGTCATGGGTGATACTTTAATATCCGAAGCAATTTCGCGGGTTACCGGTCCCTCTCGCCCAACTCCCCCACTCTCGTGTAATTCTGTCTGTTCCGTATGCTTTGTCTCTCTTTCGTCGTCTTTCTTTCATCAAAATTCCCTGCGTTATCTTGATCTCCGTTCTAGCTTTTGTGCCCCCCCCGTCTCTTTCCCGCTCGCTCCCTCGCCGATGCCTCGTCGCCGACGAGAACCTCACCTTTCCTTCGGACCCCTCGGCGCTTTCAGTCTTGTCCCGTAAGAGCCCACCCTGTATTCCTCTTTGCACGCTCTTCCACTTACGATCTCCAGTCTCCCAATAAGCTCCACCGTAGGATTCCCCGGGAATCGTAGCTGCGGAGGGGTTGTGCGAGCAGCAATGCCAACGGACCGAGAGCGAAGGGATATATGGCAACCCTCACGACACCCCGGATACCTCGACTGCACTCGGTTCCGCGACGATGGTCACGCCGAATGGGCCATCCCACGACACCGATACCCTCGCCTTTATATTCCCCGAGTCTCAAACCCCCCTCCCACTCTTCACCCCCTTGATCGAACAGTGTCAAGGGTGGTATCTTCCACTCTTCGAGCAAGTGCCGACCCGACGATGATCCTCTTTCGATAAGCAATTCGACTGTTGTCGCGCCGGTTAAATGTGGATCATTCGGCTTTTGGGAGTAATACATCGAAGATGAATTGTCGCATTTCTAAGACCTCGATACCTTATTCATCCCGGGTAATAAAATTTGCATTCTCGATCTTATATATCAACGCTAAATTGATTCTCAATTCTTACACTTTTCAGCTTCAGCGAGTGACGTCAGATATTTTTTTATATTCGATATCCATGTTGTTTTTATCTTGTTGTTTTTGCCAACTGGAAAATTATGCGGACCACTCGTAAATGATTGGAAATTATACCTCAAATGATTATCGTGAGTCCCGATAATATGGTCGATATTGCAACATTGTAACTGTATACTTTGGATCGATTATATCCGTTGAAACGAAGCAATTTATAAATTCGACTCTCAAATTAGCTTATCTCGCGGAAGATCTTGGCAGCGTTGATACATGTAATACGAATATTCGAGTGCAACGAATCGATAAGACGCGAATGTATCGAGGACTCGGTATGGGTCGCATGTTTGTCACCTATGGGGCTCCCACACGCATACGCGCTTTTAATTAAACCGGCGAAATCGAGAAAGGCAGCGCGCGAGAGAGGCGAGGGAGTTTCGCAGGTCCCTGGAAATTGGAAGGACGGGTTCTCTTTCGAGGCTAAATTGGGGGGGCGATTGCAGCGGCCCGGTCTTTCTCTCCGTCTCGCCGTACCTTTCTCTCGTTTCGTCTCCCTTCCCTCGCCATGAAGTTCACTGCTCTCTTTCTCTCTTCCACCCCCACCGCGGGTTGCACAAAGCGCGAAGGATACCAAGGGAGCCCATACAGCCCCGCCTTATTCCGCCATCATGTTTTTGTGAACCACGCAATTATCAGGTACCTCGGCTTATACCTCGACGCAGTATCTTTAGCGGGAGATACTGAGGTGGGGGCTACCTAAAATTTCGCAAGCTTTCCCAACACAAACTCCGATACGGTCTCCTCAATCGCTGGTGAACGCCAATTTCGTCCGTATCGCGAAACTCACGAAGTACGCGTGTTACAATTGATAATCGAAACTTTCCTCTCGAAAATTAATTGGCCGATCATCCAGGGACTTCATTAAAGACAGCAAATTTATCGTTCTACATTTATCTGTCCAGTATTATTTTTAGTATTGCATCACTTTGGTTATTTATAAAATAATACGTGGCCCATAATGTTTGAAAGATTAGATATTTAAAGAATTTTCGCCAACGTTAGGAGGGTTAAAAAAACAAATATAAAATTGGTGATAACGAGATATCAGATTGGGATTCGGGAAAATTGTAATTTTTGGACAGAGGAGGTAAAAAGAGAAGTTTCATGGTTCAGTGGCTCTGTACAATGTAAACCGGGCACGTCCCTCTGTTCGACTGTGGGTTCCTCTATGGGTATTGATCGGCTTCGATATACCGCATTGAACACGCAAAGCCAGACACTCTCTTGTGCATATACAACCGCCGCTGTACATAGAGAAGTACAACACGAGCTGTGTATACCCCATGTATATACCGCGTATATTCCGTTGCAGACTCATTTTGTATTCTTTTTCTCGTTTCGTTCGTTCGTTCTCTCCCTCTCTTTTTATTTCAGCCTCGACTCATTCCGGCCTCCCACAATCTTCAGTAGGCGAGGAGGATTACCTTCTTCCTCTCGTCCCTCTCCCTCGCTCTTTGCATCGTTTCATTTTCGTCTTTTTTTTTGCATCTTCATCTCCGTTTCGTTCTTCCTTCGTCGATGGAGTCTGTCCTTCTCACGCAGGAACTTACACCCACACGATCACAAGCTTCCCGACATGAAATCTTCGTGGTAGCGACGCGCTTACCGCCGAGTCGTGGGCTCGGTATAATTTGCATATTTTGTTGGGTTAAATTTAAAAAATGCCTGCGGAGAGCCCTCGGCGTATCGAAGCCGCGACAGAAAGAACCGCGCGGAGAGGGAGCGAACCGAGGTTGACGAGTTGGCGACCTTCAATCGTTCTGGGAAACAGAGAAGAGCCGCGAGAAAGGGCAATTAGGGCCGCAATTACCGTGCCCTTCGCAACCCCATTCGCGTTGTTGCAAACGAGGGAAAGAGAAACCCGGTAGGAGAGAACAATTCCGGTCGTTCTTTGGGGCTACGACTTTGTCACCCGACCACTTAAATTTTACGCTCGACGCAATGGTTTCACCTTCCATTCCGTCTGATCCATCTAAAATTATCGCGGAATCGTATTCCTACAAGAATTTTTATTCTTTTTATTATCTTCTGTATGTTTGCAATGCCACAGAGAAAATTGGGTAGCAACATTTCAGCAGTCTCTATTTTATATACATTTAGAAATGTTGTTTGTTTGTTTGTCCCAATTTTCAAGAATCCTGGAGGTCTCGAAATACCTCACTTCCGGTTTGAGAATCTCATTTTTCGACCGGAAGTGACGTCATAACGGAAGTACGTCACTTCGATATCGAGAATTCTATGAATCGTTTCCGGATAAAAAAGAAGAAGACGAAGCTGCGTGCTCTCCAATTTTCCGAACGATCAACCAGACGATCGTTCCACAATCTAAACTGTCTAAAATGTCATCCCAGCTACGATAGTTCAGGCGAAGGGGTTGCAGCGATAAGGAGGCCGGTATAGATTGTCCTCTAGCCAGTGCACAGTCATGACGGAGGGAAAGCTTGCGGATTTATCCGAATCCTATTTCACTTAGAGCGAGCGAGACACGGTGAGGGAGGGGGAGGAGGAGAGAGAGAGTGTGTGCGTCGGCTCCGGTAGCCCGGATAGCCGCTAACACTATCCCCGTTATCGCGTCTGTGATAGCAACTTTTACGGCCAATCCGCTCCATTTCCCGCGGGCGAGTCACCGCCACGTTCGTTTACTCGCGGAAACAGCGAACCAGCCCCCCCGCGGCGTTTCCCCTTTGACTCTCGTCGTCCATACAGCCCAGCGGAGCTTGCCCGGAGTTGTAGCATCGAAAGCTTCGGAAAGCTTTTCGAGGGAAAAGCGAACACGGGTCATCCAAAACTCACGCAGACACATTTCCATCGGACGTCGGTGAGGCCGTCCGTCTATGTGTGCGCCGATATTGCGTTTGCCAATAACCGTCTATTCGCATTTGCAAAGTCGCTACGTCGAGATCACGCGCTCCGGTGAATACGATTCCACGGCTCTGGAACACGGGCATGCCCGCCAACCCGTGGCATCTGTACATGGGCGCACGTATATCTACGAGCTCTTCGTCCCTTTATCGTTCGGCAGCTTCCGCGCTTTCCGGGACCCCCTGCACTCCGACATTGGAAGCGTAACTAGTGTCACGCATTCCATTAGTTGACTCACCGTGTACCGTGCGAGACTCGGAATTCGGCATTGGAGTTTCGACCGAAGAAGACAAAAACGAAAAAAGGGTCTTTCTCGAGTCGAAAACTTCGCGACTGGGAAAAGTTTCTCGTTACCCTTCGGAAAGATCGAGAGGGGGATTTTTCAGGTGAACGCTTCGAGACATCGGAAAGTTTTCGCGGAGGTCGCTCGACAGCGATTACCCTGCCAAGATACGTGAAGCCTAGGAGATCGGTTGGCGGTTTTCGTCCGTTAGATTAAGCAGTCACCGAGCGTTATTGCGTTGCCATGGCGTCTCGGCGAACAGGATTATTCCGCCCGTGAGCTCTACATCTTCGACCGTCTGGATTTCGCCATGGACGAAGCTCGCTCGTTAGCAGCACACGCGACAGGGTGGCTTACGGGTCGTGGAAAGCATCTGGCTCCAAGGAACGCAATTCCCTCGACGTTGGAAGCGTGGAACCGGTACGACGAGAACGACGATTTAACTGGAGAGAAGATCGTTCCTCCGGCTTGCCGGGTGTTACATCGGCGCTGAAACGATTGCGCTGGCTCGAAAACTTTTTGTCATTCCTCGCGACGTTCCTCAGCAATATTTTTATTCGTCCCTCCTCGCCGAGGCGCCGGGATTTGCAGGGCTGGCGGGATTTGCCGTGAACTTCGCGACGAAGTTTCTCCGAGCATCGGGCCGATCCGTTCTTAATTAAAGAAATGAGGAGGAGACTACTGGTAAGGACGATGCTGGCTCAGCGGCCGGACGACGCTCGTACCGTCTGGCATGATTGACGACGGAACGTGGGACACTTAACGATCCCCGGGAACGAGGAAGCCGCGTGGTTAATTTATTGCGACTTTGATGGTTCGGCTCTACCGCCGCACACGCACGCACAGACCATCCTCGCTTCTCCCTCGGTCTCCCTCGATTCTTTCAAGTTCGCCAAATAAATAAATACCCCGTGACAAATAGGGCACTCAATCATCCTCGAGTTTTCGCGATAAAAGGGGTAATGCCGTAAAAAAAATAAAAAGAAAAAAAAATGAAAGTAAGAATCTTCACCGAGAGGAAGGCGAGGCGGTATTATTAATAAGAAGATAGTCTCTGCTGAAAGCTTGAAAATCGAGGCCGCCATGAGCAAGTTGGTTGAAATTATTATTGAATTTTTAACTCTCGGAGATATGCTGCGCAAGCGGAAAATGGAGTCGACAGAAAAAGAGTTGAAAAATACCGTGGCTATATATATAGATATACCTAATTTTCTGTAAAAAAAAGAGGAAAGGGGTGAGTCAGGAGCCTTTCGAGTCTGTGAATGCCTGCTCTTTCGGACGGTAAAGGGGGTTGGGCGAAGAAGGGGGTTAGTGCGGAGAAGCGAGAGTTAAAGGGCGACTGGTGGTGATTCTCCGAAAGGAGCGTTGAGCAGAAGGGGGTTAAGAGCGTTCCGGTCGCGGGCCGGAAACTTTGCCGGCGAAGGAAAAGGGGTTTTCGCCTCGTCGCTTTCTCTCCGTCTCTCGCCGTCCCACCGATTTCCTGTAGGGATTCCACCATTTTCCATTTCTCGGCGAGACGATGGCAAAAGTTGAAAATTGTGCAGTCATTGAGCGCACCCTGCGCGCCGATAGCCCACCTCCTTTTCCTCGGAGTCTCGCGTCTGTGCTCATTCTATTACACTGATGCACGATATACACACACAACGCTGCACTCCGGCCCGTTACACGACGAAAAAGGTATACAAGCGTATCGCCGTTATGCAAGCGACTTGTACATGAAATCTTACACGCTTAACATTGTACCGTCCAACCTGTGTGCAGCGTATGTACGATATCAACTTCTGTATATTTATGTTCGTAAGGAACCATAGTATGTATACACAGCTAACTCGATAAGTTTGTACATAGTGTACAATATATGCTCGAACATATTACTATTATCTATATCTACACTGCGCTTACTCGAGCAAGCGAGTCTAGCGACAATCTACGCCTCGCCAAGGTACACAAGACTGTGTACGGAGCTCCATCGAAAAGCCCCAGCCACAGCCTCTATCCATGCACCCCCGGACACTGTGTACACAGAACAGCGTACCGTGAAAGAGCAACCCCTTAGCGAACCCTGCACAGGAGCAAAGGGCGAAGCTGCATCTCTCGTCTGAAGCACCGGCGGTTGCCCTTCTCATTTCCCATCCACTTTATATTCAGACCACCCTCTCTTTCTATACGCGGAGAGCTATACCGTATTAGCGAGGACGCGAGGTAAGGCGAGGAAAGGCGTACCCCCCATCCTCTCGTCTCTTTCGACCTCTCATCTCGCGCTGGAAGCTGCACGGAAGAGGAGAGTCTCCGCGGACTCGCTCCCAACCCCGTTCCTCCATATTCTCGCTGCCTTCGGTTAATCTACCTTTTCTCGTCGAGCGGAAAAGCTCGATCCGCGTCCTCGAGCAGAGACGATCCACTCGGGCCAACGAAAACCTCGAGTCTTCCTCTCATTAACGAAGGTCTCAATTTTCGTGTTCGGTATTTCGCAGCTATGTATCTTGGAGCATGTGATATGCTGCACCATCACGGAATTACGTTAGGATAGAGGCAGCGGCGTATGCTCTAGGAACATGCGCGAAAAAGCTAATTCTCGCGCGAAGATGGGCCGAGAGGCAAAGCGAGGAAATTCGTAACACGAATGACGATGACGACGGTGACGATGTCTCGCCGTGTAAGAGCATTCCGCTATTGTATACTGTATGTTCTTACATCCCTTCGCCCTCACTCCCGCTCTTCTCGCGAACGAGACACACCCGAGTTTCTTAATGTAATTTTGCCTGTTTTTTTTTGCCTCCATTCGCTTTACGAGCGAAACTTTGGCCTCTTACCCTTCAAAGTATACGGTACAACCACATAGCTACACGTTCTTACCCCGTGCGTTTCACAAATAACACCCGCCCCCTCTCCTCCGCCCCCTTGACTCCCTTCTTCATCGCTCTCGTCTTTTCCCCCCCGACCGAGCTATCTTCATCTTTCGCTGCTTCTCGTTCTCAGTCTTCTTCTTGTTTCTTCTCTCGTTCGAGTTCTCTGCCGACTGAGTTCGGCTCCCTTTCTCGCACACCTCTCGACCTTTCCCGGCTCTCGCCGTGACGCGAGAGCGTGCACCGTCCTCGTTTTCACGTTCCTTTGGATACGAGTCGCCGACGTTCGTTGAGCGCTCACGCGAGATTTCTCGACCTCTCCTCACGGGAGGGCGACGCAGCCTCCTCCTTCCGACATTTGCAGCGAATCCTCCGAACCGACTCTCGGTATGCCTCGCCGCGTGTCGTTACTTTGTTAACTTACGGGATTTAAGAGAGCGACCGGTCGACGGGCGGCTGGCGGAGAGAGACGAAAAAACAAAAGGATATAAGACGGTTGCATGCACACCTCCGGGTACACGGCGGGTGGAATGTCTCGATGCGAATCTTTTCACTCGCTTTATCCCCATCCTTATTTGCACTGACTTACAATCCGGTCTTTGCCGCCTCCACCAATACACGTTCGCGCTGTATTAGCCTCCGTATATCTGTAGAAGCTTGTACCCTATACAAAAACAACTCGGATAGCGGATGATAATGTACTAAAAAAAAACGAGGAAAGAAAAAAAACATCGACTGTATAAGTCGTTCGAGCACTGTCGGCTTTATACAGATGTAGTGGAAATAGCATTAGTACGAGCTTCTTATAGCTTGTAACTTTATTTAATTTCAGCTGAAACGCGAGGCAGGATCGTCACGAGACAGTGGGCCTCGCGATAGGGGGATATAATTGAGAGAGTTCGCCAAAATCGAAATTTCGCATCGTCCAAATGGCTTCCTCCCATCTCGATCGCCGACTTCGGGGATCGAAATTGGAATCTCTAATGACTCGGGAAAGAAAAAAAAAACAATTAATTAGTGCATTAATATGGTAATATCTAGGATGGTAATTGGACGATAAATTGCAATTTAGGATCGCTCGTCTGCTTCTTATTTTCGTGCGAATGAGTCAAAGCATCGTGGAGATGTATTCGTGCTCTCGAAATTTATCGGTTTGGTCTCGAAGATTTTACGAGCGTACGGCAAGACTCCGGCGGCGAATGAGGGTGAGAGAGTGAGAGAGTCTGATGGGAACAGCTATAAATACTGTATTAATACTCGATTCGTTAGATGACGTCATTTAACGATGTATACACGGCTATTCCGGTGAGCCATAAATGACGTTGAGCCGAGGCGTCGTGCCTCATATTATCTATGCCTTCGAGTTCGCTCACGTCCACCGCTTACTTTTTTTTTTTTATTAATTTTTTACTTTTTTTGCATTCGCGAGCGAGTGAGCGAGGTCTCAGCGTCGGTTACATCGAATATTAATAAATTGACGTCAAAAGAGCGATTCGCTGACACAGGCTTTCATTCAACCTGACATCGGTTTTAGCAACGTGGGAACATAGCGTCGTTATCGCAGAAAGTGAAAATAAATTAAGCGGCTCCGGAGGATTATTCAACGGAAAAAAATGCGATTTTTAAAATCAATGAAAAATCGTCGTAAATTCCATGTACGTCGTAAATTCGTCATTCGGTCCAAAAAAAGCTCTCTCTCACTGTAACCGTTAGATATATATGTGATACAGCGTCGCGCGTCCAAGTCCCGAGAGAAATTTACCTATAGTCCGCGCAAATAAATATGTATATAAATATATAAAGGGATCACGTGCCGGGGGCGAAAGTCATAGATTTTGCCAGAAACTACTCTCTTATACCGAGCTATAAATTTCCATGTTTTTTTTTTGTATTTATATATATATATTTTGGGCACGAACGCTTCGATATCGCTCGGCCAATGTCGTCCGTATGGCTCGACCAATGGTAATCCCTCGCAATTTCCTTCATTATATCTCCGTAATATAGTACACCTAGCTTACTGGTGCTGCTGTGAGGCTCTTACATAATAGCTAACGATTTCTGGATATTCTCCCTCGGGAATGCGTATACGGCTGGTCGGAGCGGTCTCGACCACGGCGTGGCTGTCGTTTCGCAGGCCAGTCACGGTATATACCTATCGTACTACATGTCCCAGCCTCCTCGGTCTATATAACTCGTATAATACCGATTATTGCGCAAATTCTATACTCGGATCGCGATGGCAACGCGATGGAGGCTTGCCCGGCCGAGCGTTATGAGGACGGGAAACACCGCCGTGCATTCGGAGGGGTTGGATGAATTGTGGGGTGTGCAGCCGCGCCTACGTTATACCGATCTGGCGAACCCGTCGGACGGTACATACACCCCCGGTGTGCTCACGTTGCGTCTGCTGCTCTTCTCATCCTGCTGTTGCACTAATTGCTATTCGGATTATTTACGAGGCCGCGGGCGCCTCGTAATGCGGGGCTAGCCCAGCGCGAATGCTCTGCAAAATCGATCGACCTATCGCAATGGCGGGACATGTCGATCGCACACTGCCGCGCGCGTTTGCTCGACTCGCGTTCCGTCGACTTGGGCGACCTCTGGTAATTTTGCTCCAAAATTTCCTACATCGCTCCCCGGGTGTAGTCGTGGACATCCTCCGGCTGGGATATTATACCTGCGCGAAGTGCCATTATTGCTGTGCCCGACTGTCCCGGCATGACGATCCTCGCAGCGTGAAACGACTCCCGATATTCGGAGCTTTATTGTTCGCGGGCATTCGATATTTTACCCCTCGAGGCGAATATAATGATTCTCGAATTCTAGGGCCTCACGATCGGGAGTGGAGCAATAATCGAGCGATTATTACTTCGATCATTATGACCATTCAGGCGGCGTTGCCTCTGACCTGGATATCGGGGGGCGAAGCTTTGACCATTGATCGTACGAAGGATCTCTCCGGAAATGTGCAGAGAGGAAACGGCACCGACATTATACCAGAACCTTTTTTCATTATGTTAAGTAGTCGCCTCCGTTTCTCAAATACCCGCGTTCGGTCGATCCTATTAGAATATTACACGGAATTGTAGTGGTTAAAAGTGGTGTCGAAATAACAATATATATTTCAGTTCTTCTTTTTTTCATTGGCAATACTTTTAAACGATGGATAGTGACACTATCTTTGGACGCCCCGGCTGAAAGCGTTTTCGAGTGACATTGACACGTTTTGTAAAAAAAAAAAAACAAAAAAAAGATTCAAGTAGACAATTTCATTTCAAGGTATTCTTATAAAACCTGTCGCGTTTTTTGGAATTGAGGGAAAACAAGCGAGAATTATTTTGTCAAGAGGAAGGCAAGGCACGATTGCGTTAGGGTCGGTTGGCGTGTGGGCGTGCACGGCATCGTGAAGTCGCTTGGACGTGAGGGACGTAGTCCAGGGATGAGAAGACTCTAATGCCCAGCCGTATGAGGTACTCTTGAGGCGATCGAGAGTTCCCAACACGAGGAGCGTCTTATGCCCCAACAAGCGACGTTACATAGATAGCTCCAGCATCTCGGTCTTCCTTGAATTTCAATTTTCTTCCTTCTATTTCAAAAGTATACCGTTGTCGGGGTCTCGCACATCGATACACACACAGAGCGAGAGACACGAGTCTCGTATCTCTTCGCTCCAAATGTGCACTAAGCTCCCAGTTTAGAACGCGTGGGACTAATCCTGAATTTACACTTTCGATAATTGTCACAGCTTCTGATCCAGTTTCGCGAAAGGATTGGGAAATATGAAATGAAAACAGGATCCGTTGGAAAAAAGAGGAGAGGAAAAAAAATGAAGGCAGGCCGTTAGAGGCTAATGGACCGAGGGGTCCGCTTGCCACGTCCAGCCGGCTGGCCGGACTGGCTGACTGACTGGTGAGATCAACGTCTTACGCCATTAAATGTGGACGGCTTTCATTGGTAGTCGTTTCAGGGGAGCATATAGACTCCACTCCACTGAGGAAAGAGCTTCTGCCGCGCTAGTAATGGACACGCTGACCAGAATTGCTAATGGTGCGTTACATCAGAATGTCGCACTATGTAACAAATTTGCATTCAACTTCTGCATCCATTAGTTAATTAATTCGTCGCGAGAAGGAAAAACCCCGTTAGAATTTATCTGAAACGTCTGAGATTATCCGACTAGAGACATTCTCGACGCAGCCCGGCCTTCCTCGGAGATGGAAGAGCCCGACGATGCTCGATCGAGGCGACGATCTGCTTTCCCTCCCGGAATTAATTCTCCGGATAGAGAGAAGAGACGAGAGATCTAGCGGACCGCCGCTCTCATTTCATTCGGTTGAACAGCTCGTCTTATTGCGCAGTTATCTTTCCCGTACGGAGTATGCGACTCTCTCCTTCTCGTTTATATTTTATCTCGCATTTTCGCAGAGCATCGGCGGTATCAAGTGGACAGTAATTCCGTGCGGTATATCGACCTCAGGATCGAGGAAAAAGACGAGGGAAATGATATTATGCCTCGGGCATTCCCGGAGATCGGCGGAGTTGGCATCGTAACGCGCATGCGTCAGATATGCGGGGATTAAGGAGTTGGTAATCTACTCGAGAACTCGTCCCGTGCGCAACTTGCCTTGCTTGTTTTATTAATTTTTTTCTGTTTCTCGTGAACCTCGTATGCAATAATCCAGGCAATCGTAACTCTATCGGTCATTAAATCTCTTTACTGAACGTGCATCGAACTTGAAGCGGCGCGTTACGATATCTTTACGGGTAGACAGATAATTTAATTTACTTTACAATTAAAAAAAAATTATAGTAATAATTACAATCGTTAAATATCAATTATGGAGGCTTACGATCCGAGCGGAAAATTCACGTCCAAAAATACATACACCGCAAAATGTTCTGTTAGCGAAGCGTTTAAGCTCCTAAACGTGCGACCCAACTCCGATACCGGCGTATCGCGGAGAGACACCATGCGCGAAAGCATAAATTATGCAACGGCCGTCGCGTATATGTCGGAGCAGCGAACAACTTCGCGTACACTCGATCTCCCTCTCGGTGCGCACTTTCTGACTTTACAACCCGGGGCATTAAATCCCCTCGATGTTCAGGCCGGTTACAACGCGTGTAGAGAGTGTAATGGCGCCGGGATTTTTCTCACGGTACGATCTGCTGTTGCATCGAAATAGGAGAAACGTGTCGGGTATAAAAATCGTGACAAATCGATAGGACAATTGCCTCGCGATAGTCAATGTCCGGGAGGCAATTTATTTTCTATTTACCGAGTACAGAAAAGATTGCTCGCATTATTCGAATTGGTTGTATACGCCGCGGGAAAATCATCGCTATTTTTGCTCTTATTCGCGGCGATTACGTGGACCGCATTAATGTCGTCTCAAATTTAATACAATTTTCGAGATAGTATACAAGTAATTTTGCATTGCCTTATTTTTACATAATTTCGTTTCAGAGTCTTGACCACGATTGAGTTACAATCTAATAAAAAAAATATCGAAAAACGATGTGGTCCGCATAATCAACATTTTTATTTTATTTTTTAAACTCCAATGTAACAAAAAATCTATTATCCAAAATTATTTTTTTTAAATAACACGAGGCTGTAAAGTGGAGCAATTTCATCGGGATTTCAGACCTCCCCTCCACCTCTTCACTTCCACTTTTATTTTCCTCTCTTATCTCTTAAGCAGACATCGCCGCTGATTTTTTTGTTCGTGCATGTATTCGCTGCACGGCGCGCGTGTTTACCCTCGCGGTTACGAAAATTTGCTGAAAAATATACACTGAGCCGAACGGGAGAAGACAAAGAGGAGTATGGCGAGAGGGCAACCGCCGGGCATAAGCGATGCTGGCTACGGTCGGAGGAGGGCGTGACCGAAGAATCTCCCGTGGCTCCGACCAACGCGCATCACAGTGTTCCCAGCAAATATGGCCGAGCCGACGCTCTCCGGTCACTCTCCGGAGAACCTGGCGGCAGGCTGGCCAGCTATCCGGCTAGCTCGAGGCTACATGCCCGCCGTAAGAGGAATGAATTGGCCATTGTCCCGAGACACGAGTATGTACCGAACGATACGAGCCACTTTATTCATAAACACGCTCCTTACACTCGACTCTCTCTCTCTCTCTCTCTCTCTCGCTCGAGTCGTTTGCTCTCCCTTTCAGACGTCTGATGACATGGCCTCCCACCGTTGAATCGATCGACCAGGAAATCCATATACCACGACCCCGTACAAATCCATGTACTTATCAGTGTACGTCGCCTCGTAAGCCATAATTTATCCAACATTCGACCACAGTATAGATAATATTTATTATCGAAAAAAAAAAGATAAAAAATCATCAACGGTAATTCCGATAAAAAGATGGAGCACTCGAGCTCGCTCGATCGAATACGTATCCATATCGGGAAAATCTCTCTCGATAACCAATTTGCGGTGTGCCTTTCAGCAATTTTATTACACGCGGAATGTAGTTTATACGATACTCGAAACGGCGCTTCGAGCTCGGAACGCGAAGAGACTTCTAGTTTACCTTGCCGTCTGGCGTCATCGCTCCGACGTCCGTGCGGAATAAGCAAACGATTTTGTAATTATACCGCCGATAATTAATTGCTATCACGCTGTCCAACGCTCCCTGACAATTATGCGGATGGGTTATCGATTAGTCGCGCTGGCAACGAGAACGATGGCATTAGCGGTGCGACGAGCGAGCTATCTGTGTGTAACGAAATTATACGGCTTCTCGGTTTTAATTAGCAGTCGCGTCGTAACTCCTCGATCGATTATCTGGATACGATGCATTTTTTAAAAATTAAATTCATCGTCGATTGTTCGAAAATTTTTAATAGGAATGTCAAACGGGTTGTTGCCAGGCGGTTCGGTCCTAATTTTTCCGGTGCTCCTCGCTACGCGACGGGCGGAAGAAATCGCCCCGATCGCGCAGGGAGTGCGCATACTCCGAGCCTCAATTATTTTCGCGATAGGCCGATAAGCGATCCTCAGGGTGGAGACACCGGCAGAGAGAATATAATTTTTAGCATTTAACGAGCATCGTACACTCGTTTGTTAGTTCGTATTATTAACAGCATTAGAGAGAGAGAAGCCTCGAAGAGTCCATAAAATACATTAGAAACTTGAGCTCGAGAAGAACCGCTTCGAAGACAGCGCAGCTGCCGACGCTTGCGGGACTAGCTCGGCGCTGATATCAAAAGAGAAAAAGTAAATTCAATTTTTGGTGCTGGATCAGCTCCTCTCCTCCCCGCTCCCGCTTGCACCGCTGCTATATTGATCTCGCAGAATTCGCGGTTATAAAGAAATTTACCGAACCATCTCGGTGATGCATCGAGCATTAATCTTAGCGCGAACGCGAGAGAAGAAATCGCGCAACCGGGGTTTTCCCCTTCGGCTTGATGTACAACCAACGGCTGTGCATTCAACAGCGGCAACATGCAGCGAGTGTATCATCGCGAACATTATTGCGCCGCGAAAGAGCAGGAAAGTACCAATTCGCGAGTCGTTGGCAGCAAGAAAAAACAAAAAACAAAAAAGCATTTAAGCTACTCGGTAGCCAGCGAGGTCCGCTGTACTCAGAACTGCAATGCCGAAGCAGTCCAGCACTCGAATTCCTTCGGTAGCTCTCGGAGTCTCGGAGAACCCGCGAGATCGCCGGTATAAAAAGTAAGGAATTTTAGTGCGAGGATATACAAAACCGCTTAGCGAGCGATCTCACCGGGCGTTAAGAGGAATCCAAGGGCAAACGACTAAACCGCGAACGACGCCCGAGGATCATCTCGGGCGGGTAGTAAAAGCAACGCGCGCGACGGCGATTCTCGCGCATCCTCGTGTTTTCTCGATGACTCGTCAACGACTTTTTAGCCTCCGTGTGCACCGATGCCAGGAAACCGGAGCAGCGTTCAGCGAGGCCCGAGCCGACGACGATGAAGAGTAAGAACATGAGGAAGATGAAAAGCCGCGAGAAGCGAAGACGATCATACGTACGAGTCTAATGGGTCGCGACGCCGAATTCTTGGTGCATCTCGTGGTCGGCGTGGTTCGGAGTGCAGCGTCAGGAGGAGAGCACAGCATCCGAGTGCAGGCGAGAATTCAAAATGGCCACCGGTGCCGTGGCATGGGTCGATTATCGACTCGACCTACCGGCTACTCGTTCGCCTCTTCTGCCGCTGCGCTTCCTTCTCCTTCCCTCGATCTCGCGTTCAACGTATAGGTATACCGCGGCAAGATTCCCAGATCAGAATTCACCGGAGTACGGCAAAGTTGGACCGAAGATCCTGAGCATGGAAGTCCGGAGCTCGGCGCAGACACTTAGCGACAAACTTACACTGGAGGGCTGATCGCCGTATCGAAAGACCGCGCACATAAACGGACACAGACATGAGGCACTAATGTAAGGAGCACCGACAACAATTTGAGAACATGTCACACGTATTGTCACAAAATCATATTCCGATCGTATTGGAATGTCAGGTGGATGTTATCGGAACACAGTTATCTGTCACTCTTACGATTCGATCTGGGTCGACTTAGTTCGATCACATTGGGCGAATATGTGAGACACAAACTTGTACCGTGGTTTTGATAAACGAGCTCGGTCGATCGGGATGTGAACGTGGCGCGTCCGACGCGAGCTGTTCCGTAGACAAGTTTCGAGACGAGAATGACAGTGGGCCAGAGCACAGTCGGATAGAGCAGACCGTCAAAGAGTCCACGAGAAAGATAGACGTACACACTCTGAGACGAAGAAGTGAAGTGAGATCAGAGTCGAAATTATGCGGGTGTAAGAGTAGGAGAGAAATAACAAACGCGGGGAGCGCACGGGGTTGAGAGACATTAGAGCCAAGGTCTGGTCCGCGAGCCGAGGGCTGATTACCCCTTTACGACGAGCCACAAGGTCCCGGTGTGCCTTTACGGTCCTTCACTCCGTGCGCTTCCTAAAGCTCGCGCGAGAGTCCTTGGCGTCCACGGCACCCTCGTAAAAAACTTCCGGCAACTTTAGCCTTTTTTTTCGGGGCCTCCTCGGACGCGCTCTGGGTCAGGTATAGACGGAAAAAAATTTAGAGGGTGCAAGGGAGACGGGAGAGCGTCGTATAATTCGTGAACGCTGCATCGCTCTTGCACCGGTCGAGCGCGGGTTAACCCTTCGCGGAGTGCGCTCTTCGAGGGACCCGGATGAAGGCCTTGCGCACCTCGGCATCGAGGGACAATGAGACGGAGCTTCTTTCTACGTTCTCTGTCTCTATGTTCCGGAAGGAAGGGTTGCCGTCGAGCACATTAAACGAAGGCTACGGCCTTGATGGTGGTATATACGAAAAAGTTAAAATCTCGAAACTGGCCGTCCCGGAGGAGCTCGTAAAACGCACAAAACAACCCTTTTCCGGTCGTCTCCGTGCGAGACATAGGACGATGGGGGTTGCCGACCTTGACTGCGGTTCACGGCTGGGTCTCGGTGCGGTTTTTGAGAGGATCGCTGCGGTGCTTCCGTTATACCGGATGGTCAGAGTATGTATATGTATAGCCATCGTGGCAACTACGCTGCTGGCAATTTTCGAAGTTTAGTCGTTAAAAGCTCACCGACCAGCTAACGTGGAAAACGGTGTATTGCGAGCGGGGACGGCGAAACCAAGTTTGGGATTAAATTTAATCCGCAGAAATCCGTGACGCTGATGCTGCGAAGCGAAAAAAATTGATATACTTCGGTAGTTATCAATGCGGTTCATCGGGTTCTGGCACAAGTTCCTTGCAAACACATAAATCATCAAATTTCAAAGAATAATTTTGATTTTAAAAAATCGTGACTTTTTAAATCAAATATTAAATTTGTAATTTTTTTTTTTATATTATCGATAAAATAGCGAAAATTGATCTTGTCCGGTCGAACTATGAAAATAATTGAATCGAAAGGTAGACAGCAAAGCAGACTTTTCACATTGCCTTAACGAAGCGCGTAAATGAATATACGTCGTAGTAAAGTATATGTACCAGCGTGATGAGGAAGATCTCGGAGCTCATCTCTCGCAGTGCCCTGCGCCATGCGAGAGAGAGCATTAAAAACTCGGATAAATTTTGTCCCACGTCCAATTTAATGAAAGAACACGAGAGTGAGAGCGAAAGGGCGGCGGGGAGGAAGCGAAAAAAAAATGTGCGCCAAGAGCTCACGGGCATGTCTGATAATAATATAACAAATAAATTCGGGATATTATATTCCACATAACCGCCCACGGAGAGAACGAGCGCAAGTTGTTTTCTTTTTTTCCACCGTCTCGCTTCGCGAAATGTACGAGATAGAGTGGTTTTTTTTTCCTCCGTTAATATATAAATTTATTTTTTCCTCTTTCGAAGGAGAATCTTGGTCGCTCGTCCTAGAAAATTCTTCGCGCACCCCCGTGGCCCGCGCATTGACTTGGTAAGGGTTGAGCTCAAGGCCGAGCGTGAACCCGCGATAGAACGACGGAAAGAAGGTTCGCCCCGCGTTAACGATCCCCTCGAAGGTCGTAGCCGTGTTTTTTTTCTCTCCTCGCTACGCTACCTGACAGGCGAGCGGGACTCAAAAAAGAGTTTATTTTTTTTACGCCTTTCTTCTCGCCTGCGCCGTGCACTTGCGACGAGACGGGGCAGTCGAGGTCATACTGATTCCGAGTTTTCTTACCTGAACCGATACACCACGGACGTACTACTGTACAAAGCCAGGAGTAAAAAAAATGCTTCCCGAGTCCATCGAGCGCGAGAAGGGTTGCCTCGGCCGGCTGTTTTACTGTTATATGCCTTCTCGACAAGGTCGTACGCATTTTTTATTGCTCTGCCTTTCGTCCACCTGACAATCGGCAGCGACGAGAACTGCGGAGCTACGAGACGAGGGAAAAAAAAATTCACTTTTCCACAGTGTTAGGAAACGTACGGACGTGTTCGGGACGAACATTTTTTTTTGCTCTTGAATCTCTGTGAAATAAAGTATTCTGCGTATCGATTTTTGATCGATCGACAGTTCGACATAAAAGAGACTGAATTCCTGACGTTAAAGTTTTGCCGCATGCCGTCGGCGACCAATGATACAGTGGTCGAACATCGTCGAACGCTCTCGTGGTTCGTCGCGTGTGAAATTTTCTCGGAAAAACAAGATCGAGACGCGTACACGAGCGGAGGCACAGTGGCGGCGGTGCCGGCACCGGTCCGAGGTTCCCTCGTCCGCGCGCGAGCGCGAGAGGAAGTTTCGCGTTTCGCGAGATGATTTATGCGTATTTGATGGTTTGTGTGTGCAGTCGCCGGTTTTATGGGAGCGTTTTAAACGGGAGATAAACGTAAAGAGGCCTTTTATAGCGCCATCAAATAAACAACTTGACTCCTCCTGCTGCTTTCTACTGTTGCTGTTGCTTCTGCTTCTGCCGCTTCTTCTTCATCTTCTTCTTCCTCGTCTTCCATCTCGCGTGTGCTTCAAATACTGCGCGGGCGCGCGCGCGCGCCCTGTACGTGTTCGGAGCGCCAGCGCCGGCCGAGCACGTGATTTATTCTCCTCTCGCGAAAAAACGACGCAATGCCAATTTGCTTCGCTGAACCCTTCTCGCTCGCCGACGACGACTACTGTTCCCCGACAGTGTCGCGGATGGCATCGTTCGCTCGTCACCGGGCACAATAACGCTCGAAACAATTAGTACGAGGCGAGCGGCGACACTCCAACCGTCTCCGAGTCGTCCAGCTTCTACTAAATGACTTCTTAAATCAATTTCCATTCGTTACCGATAAACTCGCGCGTTCAATTAACTCTTCAGCGTTTCTCTTCGAGATCCCATCTCGGCTATAAACATTTTATTAACTTTTTTTACTGTTGTCTCGAGAGTATTTCCTCACTTTTTATTATTATTATTCAACTACCGTTGGGGAAAAAAATTGCACATTGATTGTTTCCCTTACTTGGAGAAGAGTGATTGATTTAGCGCAATGGTTTGGCGAACGGGATATCATAATGTACGGCGGGATATGCGATATTGGCTTCATATAATTTTGTATAAAAATCTCAAACTGTAATTTCTAAGAGACATTTTGTTCGGATACTTCTAGAGTCGCGGAATCCAGTTACGGCGATTTTATAGCATGCTCAACATCCCACGTCGACTCTTTAACGTTTCATGATGCATGCATAAAAGTGGAGTACGTACGATTTCTACGATCGCAATACGGATACATATAAATTCTCATAAGTAAATTCAACTTCTGGAATTCGACTCCAACATGAGTCACTCGACACCGCGGTGAAATGGTCACGGCAATTTGAATTAACGATAAGGTAATAGACCCAGTTTCGAAAGATTTTAGGTTAATAACAGGTAAAAATATTACCGCGATATCAGTGAGTTCCCGACTTATCGATGTAAACCATTTGCGTAACTACATAAACGAGGAATTATCCTATTAAAATAAGCCCTCATCCATCGTCGGAAATTAATTGACAATATTTTTTCAAGGAAAACCATGTAAGAGTGTTAAAGCACCACTTTCGGAACAACTTCGCCGTTTTATGGCATTCGCCCATTTTCGTCCGACTTGTGGATAGTACATTGCCGGACCCTGCCTTGGCCTGCCGTAATTAAGCGACTGAAAATATAAATTCACAAATTGGCAGCCAGCGTGACAATAACAAAATTCAGAAACAAAAGCTCCTAAAAAAAAAAAAAAAAGATTCTTATACCCGCAAAATGCGATAGAGAAGCCTCCGAAGTAGGTGCGTGTGCGGAAACTGAATCTCTTACCTTATGTAACATAGCCGCAAGCCTCTTTCGCGCTTTCCTCTCGTGTCGGAGTGAAGAAATAAGGTGTACGAAGAGATAGCATAGATGAGTCGAGAGTTTGTAACTCACCGGTTTTCGTCGAGTGTAAAAATCGTCGTTCAACGCGGCATTTCACCGCTCCGGGTTATCACTAAGTTGGTGGCAGCCATGACGTGGAAATTCCGGCGTCGCGACGCCGACGGCGGCGGCGGGCACACGCGACCCCGAAGTATCGACCAACGGCACAACGCCGGGTCGGCGGAGCTGCCGCCGCTGCCGCTGCTCCTGCTGTTGGAGAAAGATAGGAGAAAACCGAGGACAAAACGAGAACGAGGGTTGAGCATCGCGCGGAGCGTACGGGAACGAGGGCAACGGAGCGAGATAGGACTCGGCAGGGTGGATTCTGCCCGCTGCGCTGCGATCGAAAGAATGCAGGAGCGAGAAAGAGAGAGCGCCGAAGGGGTGGTTCTCGCACCACGCCCAAACCACGGCAGCGAACGAGTCCCGGATCTCCCTGTCTTCGTTTTCCGTCGGAGAAACATAGCCGGGGGCCAACCCCGAGTGCTTTAGCCTCCCATTCTCTCCCGCTGCATCGTTCGCCTGCATCGACGCCACACACGGAGCAGTCCGCATTTTCATGCATTACGTTTTCGCATTCCTTTTTCGAAACGCATGCATGCATTCCTCCCATCCGCGAAGGTTATCCGGGGGAGCGTCCGATTAAAGGGAGCTCCATCTGCTCGTGCACAAAAGTCCTTTGTGAGCATGCTACGGAGAGACGGTAAATTGCTAGGGATACTTTTTTGACGGGGTCGGAGAATCGGCGAGAACATTTTTCCTGACCTACGCAAGCAGATTCTCGACTGACGTTGTGGTGGATATTTTTTATCTTGGATAATGCTTGTCGCGTATTATCCGAGATATTTCATATCTTTTAATGTGTGGTTCGAAGTTTGATATGCAGTTCTGTCTAGCGTGAGAATAACGTAGAGAAAAGGTTTCGGAATTGATAAAAAGAAAAAATCAGGAGCAAAGTATCTGGTGTTATCGTTGACCGTCGAGATTCTGTCGTACTCGTTCATTGAATTAAATTTAGGATCACAGCAGTTTCCTCTCTTCAGCCGGAGGCGATAACCCTGAGAGAATGAAGAATCTGACCTTGACACGTTCTCCGCTGGTCGTTTAATCGTTTTACTCTCGTCTTCTCGAGCTATAACCGAGAGAGGGAAACTGCGCTGTGCCGCCGGGGCATCTCTGGGGGCCATGAGACGAAAGCTTTCGCACACTCTCGATACCGTACATGGAGTGATCGATGCACATGCCACGCGGTATTTCAGGTGGAAAAGAGGTTGAGATACGCCGGAAGCGCATCGATGGACCGTAAATAAAGAAAATGATATTTTTAAACCGAAAGTAATCTACTTCCGGTATGACGTCACTTCCGGTAACGTATTTCCGGTAGGAAAATGAGATTTTCAAACTGGAAGTGACGTCGCAACGAAATTTTTTTAAATTTTCTTTGATACACAATAGAAAAAAGTTTCTACTTTTTACAACAGTTTATTGTCCATAAACGTCCACAATTTTTTATTTGTTAATTTTCCAACCGCACCACCCGACTGTAGTTTTGCAAACAAAAGTACAAACTAGAATTGTTCACGACGCGGAAAATTAAAGGACATGTTTATATATTCAAACCTGAACGAAGTAGTTTGTCACTTATTTCACAGAATTATTTTTACGAAACTTCGTATTCAACTATTATTTTTTAGTGTTTTTGTATTGGGAAGGCAATACAACCACAGTGACAGAAACGTGGGACTTATGGAAGAAAGTGGGTAAAAGAACTTGCGTTCTACCGGACCCGGAGTGGACCCGACGAAAATTCATGGTCTTCGAATACTATAATCGTAATGGACTGTCAACTCAATTTTTTACTGGCCACAAAATTTTTACTGAAATCGATGAACGTCCCCTTAATGTGGGGCTAAAGATCAGCATAACCTCAAAATATTCCGAACACGTTTTTCTCCGAAACGCTTTTATAAAACAAAAACGTATTCAAAAAAACTCTGTCTCTCTCGCACTCACACGTGTTTAGCCTCCCCTTAAGAGGACACGCAGAACCTTTTCTCCCTCGAAGTTCCCGTAAGGAAAATTTACATCACCGTTCCCAAATGGTCATTTCTTTTCTTTCTAGTAGGCACACCACCCTGCATATTAATAAGGCAGACATCAGGATTCATTACCAGTTCGAAACTTACCATAATTATTTTATTCAAGTAATTAGAAATATTATTTAAAGAAAATATATTCAGTGCGCCGTTGGCAACGTGTACGAGCGTTGCATTTATGAATATCAACCTAAATGCCAACTTGTATGCGAAACTGTATTTTGAACAGGCTCTGCTACTTTTTTTTATCGGCCCCTACGTAACTTACTTTTAGCATATATTTATTTCGGTAGGAGTTTAGGCGGTTCTCCTCGTCGATCCGCACCACCTACTACTTCTCGTCCATCGTCAACTTCCTCCACGCTCACTTGGCTCGGTGTTGGGGGCATCAGGGCACCGGCACAGGATCTTCCTGTCCTTCTTTATCCTTCACCGACGTGCGTTTATACAGACGGACAGACGTACCAACACAAAGTTCGTTCTCACTCCTCAACTTTATCCTCCCGGCAGTGTCGCTTTACGACACAAGGCCGTGCATTATACGGCAATCGCGAGTAATCATCCCTCGACCGGCATCGTAAATCCACCGGTGTTCTCAACCTTATCGAATCGAGCGTTCCTCACCCAGGCTAGCCAACTCCTACACGAGTATAAACATCGTTCCACTCTGTCTTCGGCCTCGGTCTCTCCACTCTTTCCTCCTCGAAGCTTCTCTCCCACCCTCGTAACTTCTCTCTTACCAACGGGCAACGTCGCATGCACACGATTTCTACTTCCCTTTACTTCTTTCTTTCAGCAGCTACTCTCCATCCCCCTCCTCCCCCTCTCCTCTGTACTCCATCCCGCTTCCCCGTTCGTTCTTTTTCTTTATTTTAGCCTCTTCTTTATTTTATCGCGTAAGTGCACCGGAGCGGTGACTCGTGTCAGTGTACCACACTCTCTTTCCTCTTACACACATTTCCTTTCTTCTTTTTTCTTTAGATATTTAGCGAAGATGTCTGCATACCTTCCGATAGTTTGTCACGTCCTTTCCATTACTTTGCCATCGAAGAAAGTGTACATAGAATAGACGGCAAAATAGTTTTTCATCGTCTAATTTTACCTATCGCTCGCATCTTGATAGTCGATAAATGTAACCTGATTTTTGTTAACCGCTTGAAAAGTGTATGTGCGCAAGAAGTAATCTGATTATTTAAAGTCTCTGTGCCGGAGGGCATAATTTTGGAATCTGGGCTATCTTGTACCCGCGCCAGCGTTCGGCGAGGAATTACGGGAATATATGTCGCGCATCTCGTAAGGTATGGTTCGTACAGAGTCCTCGGGTTCCTTCCGCCGTCTCTCGAAGGGTCGTGGAACGAAAATAATCGCGGTTACCCAAGGCAGAAGTAGGGTTTGGCACGCACACACCCGGCACGGTACTATTTACGATGCCGGGAAGACGCGAGAGCCCATACGTTTTGGGCTGGTAGATCGCCACCATTTACTATGTACATTGTATGTACCGTACATTCGGCGAGTGTCCGAATGGCCAGGATAACCGCTACATTATGTAAAAGCGACTAGACGTCACGTACAACGATATATTCGTCTCCGTTGGCTCGATAGCACTTGGCTTTGCTTCCTACGGTGACGTCGTCGTTCTCCTAACAGCCAGTGACGAATGTACAACGGATGTGCAACGAGAGTGTGTGAGACGGGATATTTTTATCCCCACAGTCGCACTATCGCTGGCTGGCGTTTAACTGCCAACGAATACGAATATAGAAGTTGAACAATATTTCCGTCCCCGTCGTTCCATTCCATTCTTGGATATAAATTTTGTCCTCGTCTACACTTTACCCCACGTGATTCCTGACGATGAAGATGGAAAGTAGCGAAACTGAAATGTTGTAAAGTATATAAAAGATTCGTAGTTGCGATATTTACACTCGATTTACGGACACGTTCGCCAGGTGTCGATTGAGTGATAAAAAGCATGCCGGCCTCGCCAGTTCGCATAGGCGAGACGTAAATAACATGTAGTATGCGTGCTAAGCGATATTTCCGCTCCTTGACACCATCGTGGCTCCATTGCTGGTTTAACTATCAGTGCAACGAGCGAGAGGGAGGGAGAGAGAGAGAGTCGGCCCGAAGAAGAAAAGCTCACTGAACTCGGTGGTGCACACGCTCGGAGATAAAGATAGAAAAAACATTGCTGGCGTGTAAGTCTTAAAAGGTCGTAGACCGAGAGTAATGACTCGACGTATAGTGTACAGTGAAGTACTGCGCGGGAAAACGTAGTTTGTTCACGCATCCTCGAACTGTACGATACCTGCGTGTAGCTATTATTTACGATACTGCGAGTTCATGATACCGCAGTAAAAGCTCCCGGGACTCGTACCTCAGCCGTGTCTAATGGTATCCTGATAATCACCGTGGTTATTTGAAAGCGCGTATGGAGAAGCCGACGACGGATAAAAATTGTCCCAAAACCAATGACCCGAGAGCGGAACTCTTTAAGAGACTGCTAAGGTAGTTATGTCGAGAAAGTAATCCTCACTCATCTGTCTGGATTTTTTTATGTCGTAGTTTAAGTATTCATTCCTATCTATAAAAAATTCCACGATGTGATATGGAATATTAGAACGAGTAAATAAACTTGAAAAGAAGAGTTGTATACATCGTGTTATGTGGATAGACGGTGAGATTCAACAATAGTAACAATAGTGAAATGCTATTATTATTTTAATTTTTTTTAAATTGTAGTAATATTTTAGAATAATAGATTCGAGCAAATTATACGATTACTTTAACATACATTTTTTAATGATCAATTTATCGAAAGATTAGTCACGACGATCGCGATTAATGCAAGTAACAACGTAAATATTCGGGAACTTAACCTGCCTCCATGCCGAAAGCTTTACGATGCCGGTCGACCAGTCGATCGGTAATACGGCGTTGCCACGATGTATCATAGCAGACAATACAGAGTCAATAGCAATCGAGTCAATAATAAAGTCAACACAGCTTCATAAATAATATCTTAAAAATGACGAACATAAAAATTGTCGCGTTATGTTATTTAACACATCCTCTTAATTCATCACATTATTTTTACAACACTCAGTAGAGATTATAATGTAATCTTCAAAACGATAGTCGTTAGTGTTTATAACTTTGGCGTACTGAGATCGCTACCTTAAATAAAATCCCCAGACCCATGAGCACGATCGTTGTTGTTTCGGGTCCGGAAATGCCTGCACGAAGATTTGGACACTTGGAAACGAAGAAGAAACCTTTTGAGTCTCTTCCTCGAAATCGGCATTTCAGGACTCGCAGAATCATCGCTGTGAGTTTGAGAGTCTCAGCTCCGCCATCGCCATAGATCGTAGGGCCGAACAAAACCGGCAAAACCGGCAGCAGCCGTTGCAGTGGAGCGGTATTCATTCTCTCCTGCTACCCCTCTTTGCCATCAGCTACAGGAGAGTCGCATTCACATCGCGTAAGCCTCGTTCTCTTTCTCTCTCAATGGCAAACCGCATGTGATTCCAAAACGAATAGGTGAATGCAGGATGTGGTCGCTCGAGCACTCGGCAGTGGAAATCTGCGAAAGTTCAATCATACGAGTGCACGTATGGGTGCCGGCGAAGCTAGCCAAGGAGCGTGTATGCATAAATGCATGCATGCATTCATGGTGTGTTCGTCGAACGCTCACGGCGGCCATACCGGGGGACTTGAGCAGTCAGGTTGGTGGTCCCCGTTCATTTTCCACGTACGATGCGTCTATCCCTACTCTCGGCCTTTGATCGCCTCGTCGTATGGTAAAACTCCGCATATAACTATGGATGAAGGTATACGAAGTGCGCGTCTGGCCGATGTCGAACGGAATACGGTGAAAGGCCCTCGCGCGTTACGCCTTCGTTGTGTTTATAGCTTCACGGTATAGTATGTATCAACCGCACGGGAATCTTTGGTGCATTCCTCGAAGGATAGCGGTCTACCGAAGGAGAAGATACGTTGCAGGATCGGCATCATCTCGGCGATAGAGCCGAGAGAAAGAGGGAAAGGAAAGGGAATCGAGCTTTGACCAGGGACGGTGCGAATGGCCCTCCAAGGCCAACCACCACCAACCCTTCTACGTGAGCCACTTTTGCCGCTGCTCTTCGACGACCGTTGTCTCCTTCCTACACACTTTTTTTACGGCAAACCCTTCGTCCAGGCCGCTGGAGAGCCTGGGAGAAAAAACGTTGCTCTTTACGCTTTTGTAACTCGAGCCTAAGGAGAGGATAGGACGGTAGTCGAAGGGGTCGAGGAATAATTTCTGAAACGTTAGGCCGGGAGAAGAGCAAGAGACTTGAAAAACAAAAAAAAATTTAAATAATAATAATTTGTGGACCGTAAGGAATTGTAATGAGCGATGTTCGAAATTTTGTTATGGGTGAATTGATGTTTAAAAACATTGGTATTAAAGGTAGAATAATTAGTACGGATGAGATGAAGATCGGAGAGAATGACGAGAGGATATTATTATAATCAGAAATCTCTCAAGCTCGCATTCTCCGGGTAGGTAGGAGCGTCTTAGTGTAATTTTTTAGTGTTACTTAACGCCCCGTTTAAACGTTCCGATGCGGCATAACGAGTTCCATAAAGTGCGAACGTGCCATCGGACGATCTTCTCACGTTTTATTATATTCTTATTCTCATACTTGCTGCGCGTGTGTCTCGTGAAATTTCAGTCAGCATCTTGCGTTTTAATTCCGCTGGACAGCTATCGAAACGATGTCTCGCACTTTACGCTCTACGCTTATTCTGTCACTGGGCGATTCTTATTAATTCAGGATCAGAGGAAAAAGAGAGCGACGGGGAGCCGAGGCTGTTTAATTATGTTGTTCCCTCCTTTTAAACTGGGATATGCGGTAGTTTCTTAGCGGCGATTGAGACTCGAGAGTACGTAAGCCGACGATTTCTTTAACGAAAATATTGAGCTTGCGTTCACCTTAGGGATCTCCAAATCCTCCAATCCCGAGCGTCCGCGCCGAGCGTGCCAAAAAATAACGAAGAATTCCAAAGTACTAGGCGGAACTCCGCTGGAAGTCAGCCGCGGTAGAGGAAAGAAGAAGAAAAAATAAGACGAGAACAGTGGAAGAAACGTGGCCATGGAGAATGTGCACGCCTTCGCAAATTGCTGAAACCTTGAGACTTCGACGGAATCGGGGAACTTCGGCACGAATTTCCGCTTCTCCGTTGAATGTTCATCGATTAAATTCAATCTTGGCTCGTAAACATTGCGGTGTCTGAAGCCTTGGATGTTTTTGTCCAACTGAAGAACAGAGCAAGGAATCTAGTTTGTAATTGTTTTTGTTTGTTGTTATTTGTACGACGTTCTAAGCAATAATCCAAAATTACTATTTTTCATGCTGACACACAGTCGATTGATGAAAATTAGCGTACTATTTCATGGTCATATTTTTGCAATATAAAACTTCAAATATTTTGAAAGTAACTATTTTTATTTAGGACTTAAGACTATTGTTACATTTACTCTGCATATTATCTCAAGTAAAAACAGACATTTGTCATTGTAATAACTTTTGATGATTTTTAAATGATAAGATTAATCTTCAATGAGCTATTTCGTGTAAACAAACAATGGCAAGCCATATTAGATATTAAACGACCCTCCGTATATTGCGCACAGTAAAAAAACGAAGGGGTTAGCGACGAGATTGAGTGTCTGAGGATTGGCGACTAGCCCGTGAGCGAGCTAGCACGTGAGGAGAGCTACGAAATCTTAACTCGTGCCCCAGTTGTCGGCTTCCCTCCTTGCCCTTTCCCTCGCGCACGCCTACGCTGGTCGTAACATTTTTTATTAAGCCGTCGCGGTTTACGGACGTTGTAACAGTAGAGGATAGGGTGCGCGCGCGATGGAGGGTAAGAGAAGCGAGACTGTGAACACGAACTGCATTGTTGATCGGGCCAACCCCCTAGACTTCTGCAATGCAACGAGAGATGTCACGAGCTACCCTCGAGGGAAGGTCAAGGCAGAAGAGACTCCGAGTCTCAGCGCTCTGAGGTGAAATATCATTGACCGAGCCTTTCACGAGGGCTTCTATGTTGCATCTCATTTTTTAAAGAAATTCTCGACAAAAATTATAAAAAAAAAAAACTTGAAAAATATCTCTTGCATCCAAACGATTGTTTATGCAAGCAATATAAATTCTTTCATCTCAAAAAGTGCTACTAAAAATTTTAAAGCTTTTCTACACGGTGAATTCAATTTTTGTTCCACCTGTAGTGCATTTTTTACAGTGTTCAGGAAACTGTTACATCTTGATTTATTAACTAAATTATCAAATGGCGAATCTACTACGGTGCCGATCCCCAGCATTGTCACGACATTTCGGGGTGGTTCAGAGAAAAAATAGTGGCAACTCTGGTGTGAATTCAGGGAACTACGTACCACCGAGGGTATACGCGACCCCCGAAACCTTTCGGCTGGTAGATTCGCCGTCGGGGGTTACGGGAGTAAGGGAGGGTTTTGCCAATCGTCTGGCCGTGCTGCCGGCGCTGGTCGGTCGGTGTTGCAGGAGGGCTCCGCGAGCCAGCGGGTTTGTCACGTGCCAGGTTTGAGCGACCCCACGTAGGATGACGCCACTGTTCGTCGATCCCGAAAACCCGCTGGTCATCCTCGCGACCGCGCAGCACCCTCGTCATTTTCATTTGATTCTCCCATGAAATGTTTTATTGACCGACTCTACTTCAAGCACTTGTTTAAGACATCCTTCTAAAAGACGTCCCGTCAGCGCACGATTGTTGGTACCAACTTCGTAAAACCGCGAGTATTCGGGTAGAATAAAAACGATGCTCTTCGTCCGAGCATTCGAGATTCACCGACATAGAGTACGCGAGAGGCAGAGAGAGAGAGTAGTCTACACAGCCGTAGAGCGGTTATTGATTTCCGTGAGAAAGCTCAGCTTCGCGCGAACCTCCGCCCATCACGAGAGAGGACTTGCAACCCTCTCTATTCCCAAGTACCCAGTGCGATGGAAGGCCGGTAAAAAGCTGATCTTTTTTTTTTAATCCACAGCTCGCATCCACACAATCCCGCGAGCTTTCTTTCGCTGCATTTTTCAACCTCCGAAAACACTCAGACTGTAATGCTTGATGCAATATTGAAAACATACAAATGTGCAAAAGCCTCATTCTCACCTGTTATCGTATTCATTCGAGTAGGAATTGTTTTTGTGTATATGGCTGAGGATATTTGGAGAAACAATCACATCGTCGGATGTAAAATAGCCGACCCACGTATGTGTCGTGTGGAATAAATATCGTGCAGTTGGAACCGCTGCAGAATTCGGTCAAGGAAGATGGAAGAGCTTATTTTTTGGAAATACTGTTTCAATTTTTTTTCTCGTTTTGGTAGTTGCACATGTCTATCAGCACCGCGGAATCGTCAAATTCGTTCCGGCGGTCTGTGGACAGCGACGATGTCAGTGGTTAAAGTCAAAGTGGGGGTGTACCCACGCGTGCACACGCGTTCGGTCGACGCGAGCCCGGCGAGACCCGCGGCATTTTATGTTTTGATGGCGCAATAAACCGACGTAAAGCAGCAGTAAAACGCATCGAGTCACAAGTCCGCTCAGCTGATGCCGTTAAGTGGCCCGACAGCGGCAATGGTTCGCGCGCGCCACCCGACACTGTCACCCTTTTCCCTGTGTTCCTTAATTCACCCGATGGTAAGAAAAAACGTTCCTTTTTTTCAGTAAAAGAGTTCCTTTATTCGCATTCTTTCGCTTTAATGTGGTCTGTCAAATTAGATCCAACTGCATACTGAATGAATCAAAGAATACAGTAAGGTATACATTTTCTTTTTTAATCGAGAATAAATTAAATGACATAAGCCACGTTATGGCTAACAGATTGATGCAGATCTGTATATATTCAGTATAGTAATTCTGTCAAAAAGTGAAAAAAATTATAAAAATAAAACCATTTTCTTCTTTCTACCTTCAACTCAAAAGTACAACAAGAAAAAACAAATACTTGGCGCGTCCTTTTTTTTGCAGCACTAAACTATTTTTTTTCTTATTGTACGTCTCCTGATAAAAAATTACTGGGGTGGGATGTTTAATACAAGTTGCTGTTCTGCAACGCTAATGTTACATTAAAATTCGACGTATTTCCGTATGGACGTCACGATGAAAAATGATATTTTCAAACCGGAAGTGTCGTATTTCCGGTATTAACGATTGGCTTATTAGTTGGCGATATTATAAAGACACATTAATTTTATTTTTAAGCCCAACTAAATGTAGAATAAAATTATGCTACACTGTTTTCCTATTTCAATGAGTAGAAGTTACCAACAGAACGATACATTTAGTTGAAACCGAAGTCTCTGAAGCGCTTAAGCGTGTCCCGAATGGCACGAGAGTGCTTTCCATTCCGAGAACATATTAGACGACGATGGAACGTAACGACAGGCGAGTTCCCGGTAAAGAAATAACGTTGCGTGTCGTTAATTATCGAATCGATACGCACCTGTGCGAGCAGCGTCGATGAATTGTCTTCGACGATGAGAAACAAAGTAGAAGCGTTCGAAAGCTTCCTCGCGGTTTTACGAACCTTTCCGCGGAAAGTTCACAGACAGACTGTCGATACTGCGGAGGGAACAGGAAGAAAAAAAATCGTATTCGCGAACGAGCGGCCGTCATCCGAGCTCAGTCCTTATCTGTGCCTCGTCGGCGTTTGCTGGCAGCGTGCTAGGAGACGAAAGAAGACGGAAAATCAGAATCTCCTCTCGGGACGATCGTCCGAGTGGCAGCTCGCACCCTCTCTCGATATCGTTGCGTTTAACGTTTTATCACGGATAGAAAATCTTGGGGGTGTTCGACCACGAGACGCACTCTTACCCGCCATTCTTAGTTAAGTCTCGATCTACCACCAACTCTTTTACGAGCGGGATTTCGATGGGTGCCTCTGATTAATCAAAACCAGTACTTTGACTCCCGTCAAAAATCGATCTCCGAGAAAGACAATAAACAACTTTTTCACTCTACTTCATAGTGAGTCACCGATTTTTTAAATAGAAAAAATAAAAATACTACATTTTTTCGGGGTAAAATTCATTGCCCGGATGAATAATGCGGCGAATCGTTGGTAATGTACCGTCGAAGGATGCGAATCGAGAGTCTGCGGGTAACGCAGCAGATTTCTTCACCTGCGCGAGGCGGTCGGTAACCTGGCGAACGAATACCGGTTTGCACGATTCTCCGATACAGCAAGACCACTTACTTTCACATTTTTTTAACGAACGATAGCAAGGAGACTCCATGAGAAAAAAACTGAAAAGATCCTCCCGAAAGATTTACTAAGCTCTCGTGATCGACTCGAGAATTTAATATGTATATATCTAATTCGTCCATGCTCATGGTTTATTTAAAAAACATATTTCAACTCGTGAAGAGGCTGCTCTTTCGGTACCCAGACATTTGTAGCGTTTCGGACACGAAGCAGATCGGTGACTTTGATTCATGGCCTCGAAGGCACTTGAGTGCTGTGAGGCACCGCAGAGCCGCGGCTATTCGATAACTCTGCCGGGAACCGCTACACTACGCGCGACTCGTGCGACAGATGCGTGTAAAATGATCGTAAAATTTTTGAATGCCCATCGCCTACTCAGCGGTATTTCCAGCGGGGCGGACAAGTTCTTCCTATCGCACGTTCCCGCCAACGAGCATTGTATCGTTATTACAAGTATCAATATTTATACAAGCCCAATAACCATCGTCGGGATAAATTAAGCCACCGTAATGCAATGTTCCACAAACACAGCGCGCATTCAAAACAACCGATAAAAATCGAATTTTTACCGTCGGCATAAAAATTGTAAGAACCGATCGAAGAACTCTCGTAGCAGGTGAACGATAATAACGATATCACCAGGTTACTATCATCCAGCTGATTTTTCCCCGTATGACATAAAGTTCCCTCGTTTGCTGATCAGAGACAAGAGAGCCCCGAGCTGGGTATATCAGGATAGAGACGGCAAAGAGCCAGCGACGAGGAACGAGACAAAAAAAGAGAGAGGACGTGTATAAACGAGAAGTTTCCACGATCCGCAAGAAGATGGCGCGCTCGGTGCCTCTTTCAGGCAACGTCGCCCAGGGCGTCTCCCCGATGCTGCGATGAGTTTCGAATCCTGTGTCCCACTCCCGGAACGATAGTGTCTCGTTTCTCGAACCGCCGGGCATCGCCTCACTTTTTTTCACTCCTTCTCCGCTACCTCGGCTCCTTTCCCTCTTCGTCATCGTCCACCTCCGCTGCAGGCTTCTGTGCTCAGAAAAAAAAAGAAACGAAGCGTTCGGCGAGATCCTCGAAATTCCAAAGAGTTCGAGCCTAGACAACACACTCGTTATCCAGGTCCCGAATCTCCCGGGGTTTTTTTTTTCTCGATCCAGTCGACTCCGCTGGTCTCACCGGCAGTGCGTTCTGGGACCAGCAACAAATCACTTCCCGTCGCGATAGCATGGCACAACGGGCCTTACGTGCCAGTGGTCACACGCGCGTCGGCTTTGTCCGAATCCTCTGTCGAATCACATCGAGGGACAGTAAAATTTCTTTTTACGACTCCGCGGAGTTTAAACGATATTTGCCCCGAGGCCGAACGACCTGTCGGATCTGATTAAGGGAGTCCCCGTTAATCAGTCGCGACAGGTTGTGCGACCTTGGACACAAAAAAAAAAAAAAATCGAAACACGAATTACAATGACGATAATTCTTGATGGATAATTTCATGGAAATTGTAATGAAAAAATAAAACATCGAAGAACCGATGTAGCTGCGGTAGGTGCACTCGGTACCGAGTGAGGATCTACGTGTCGAGAATTTGCAGTGGGACGTTGTGAATGATCTATCTATCACGTAACTGACAGTCACGTAGGGGATAGCCCGCTCCGTTCTGTGCTATCGCTTTCGTTCCCTCTCCCTTGCTCTCCCTTCGAGCGTCCTCGTGCCCTCGCGCATAAGCTCGACATGGGTGGCTATAAGCGCCATCGGTAAGAACTCCTCGGGGCATTGCACCCTCCCTCCAACCGATTTCTCGTTGCAGCGGCACGCCATCGTGTACGTCTTAGCTCACTTCTTTTTTTTTTATTATCTCTATCTCTTTCGCTCGTTGCATACGACGTTGCCGGTGCACTTGGAACACGCACACCAGCCCAACAACTCACGGCGAAGGCCGTATCCCCGAGCCGTACACGAGTTTTTCCCTTCTTGCGAGGTTCGCGTTTCGCCAGCCCCAACCCGAAGTCCAGATGGCTCGTACGTTTTGCCCCGTGCGCTGCCTCCTATGTGCCAGCTCTGCTGTATGCTTCGACCCAGGCAAGACCAAAGAAAATCCCCCGAAGGGCCAGAGCGCAGCGACTTGGGGCGTGACGAGGGGAGTCCAAGATTCGCGATAAATCGTCGAACGAGAAAGACGAAAAGGAATGAGACCGAGAGGACGAGAGGGATCCTATCTTCTTCGCTCTTCCTCCCCCCGTCGACGTTCCGCCGAGCTCGCGTTCTTAAATTATATTCTTGAGGGAATTATTCACCTAATCGGGTCTGGAAAGGGCCGCAACATCCCTTATTTATGCGAAGCGTACAAGCAGTTCTGGTACCGGTGGGCTGCGCTCTTTCCTGCTACGAATTGCACCCTCGAAAAATATCGAACCCCTTTTTGAGTCTCTGCCTCTCGTTCGCATATTGCCACACTCGAATGTAGATCATCCGCACACGCTGTCTTCAACAACACAAAGGATCCCGAGAGATTTTTTCTTGCGTTATTTCTTGTTATATTGGGCGTAATTTTTCTGTAGGGGCGCTCTCGTGGAGAGGGGAGCATTTTACAGTGTGGACAATTTATTGTTTTTTTTCCCTATCATATTGGAGGTCTCTTGGGCTGAACAGGAAAATGGCATCGAAAAATGGGTTGGAAAGAACCGGGGGTGGAACTTTTTTTTATATGTCATGCATAGCGGGGTGCGAGAGAGTCTCTCCGGAGACGGCAGCATCCTCGAGCCTACCTGACAGACACGCCTGTTTCTTCGGATTTTCGGCTGTTGGCTCGGTGTCAGTTCTCACCGGCATCTCAGGTATATCAGCTCTGTCCTACAGGTGGTCAGTGGCTCTGACGGGGATTATTTAAAAGTTTTTTTACGAGCGTTTTAACGAGCTTACCCTCAAAATTAGATCTGTCTCGTAAGTTTGTATATGCCAAAGCAGAGTGTAATAAATTTAATTAATGCTATAAATACTGAAATAATCACGATAGCTTTTTTTTTATCTGTTTCAGAGTGAGTTGACGATCAAAGTGGTGAGTAGGAAAAACATGTATACTACCGATCGGTCGGTAATTGCCGATCACGTCGATTACGACATACCTAAGAATAATATTTTATTTTATCTCGTGACTTTCTCTTGTTCCTATAAAAACACAGAAAAAAATCGCTTGCGGCTGCCAAAGAATTTTAAAAAATTTCAAGTCTATTTTCAATTTTTACAATTCCATATGATATTGAAACAATGACGGCAGGACTGTCAAGGTGACGTGTTGTTTGGATTGAAAGTAGAATTGAAATAATAATTATTTTTTCACTGGCAGCCCGCAAGTCAATTTTACTTGAGCCATTGATATTTTTTTTCAGTCTAGTGCTTTAAGTTTTGTCGATTGTTTGTTTTCCCTTTATTTGGAGAGACACGACATGCGTTTGAAATATTTCGTCCATTTGCGACCCCATCTACGCTATGCACGATACGTATATCCAATTATTTATTTTATCGTCTACCGAGTTCGACAATAATGAAGAAAAAAAAAATTCAATCGAGCCTTTCGTTATTATTTGAAAATATATTTTTCTCCCGGGACAAGTGGGCTTGAATCTATTTATGATTTATCACGGATAATTTGTCAGTCGTCGAGAAAATTTTCGAACAATTTGCCCGTTGAATTGTGGGAAGAATACCGGCGAGAGTGGGTATTAAAAATGGGGCTGGCCACATCAGAGGGGGAACGAACTGAGAAGATCGTGACTGTGTGCTCGGGCAAGGGAGGTTTTTCCCGCCCCTATATCTCTTCTCCCCACCTTCCCTGTGCCTCTCAACGCAACACATTCTCTCGAGGTAGTTTCCTCCCGATCTTCGCCGCTCTTCGTCTCGAAGACGATGATGCTGGTGGTGCTGCTGCTGCTGCTGCCTCCCCCCCCCCCCCAACTGAAATTCTTACTCTTTTTTTTCACCGGATCACGCAGATGAGTGGGAGTGAGTGCTCACCGCTGTCGGTCGACGAGCGGGAAAGATGCTTCGATATTCCAACAGGGACGAGTTTGACGTTTGCCAAGACCTCGGTGGTCTTTCCACCGGGGAACTGTTCTCGTAGTAAAAAAAAAAAATCCTACGTGAAAAATACGAGTCCACTATCGCCGTGCTGCAAAGCCAAAGAAATTACAACTCCAGTAATCCTCAATTATTATGATTTTTTTCTCTGCGTCGGGCTGAAGTCGGGACCAGAGTTGACAAGAATGAGATTTTTTTATTTTTCGCGTGACAATTTTTCAAAAGTTTCCAACAGATAGACCACACAATGGTTGACCCACAAAAGAGTCACTACCCTTCGAAAAATTCTATCTTCGAAAATATAAAATAAACTTCTAGCCGCACATTTACTATTCTTCTGGGGTATGGAGTGACGTAAGTCGAAAAACAAAGAATCGCTTGGGAGTTCGAAGTGCGATATGGTATCGGGCGAGCGAGTCGTTCGGAGATCAGCATCGAGGTACGGAAAAAGGAATGAAAGAAAGAATTCAAAGGGAGAAGTCGAGAGTTCGTGGCGGCGCAGCTCGATTTCTGGGCGAAATCGCGGGGAGTGGAGGTTGAAGGGGGACGTCGAACGAGGAGGCGAATATATCCCGAGCGTAGCATCGTGCTGCACTGGTGCACACACTGGCAGATGCCGACGGCGATCTGGAAGTGAAAGAGAGAGACGGATAAACCTCAAAGATTCGTGAAAGCACGGGTTCGCCGTTGCCGAAGTCCGAGACAACGGGTGTGGGGAAAGTGAGGGAAGGAGAGGAGAGATTGAGGCAAAGGAGAGAAACGAAAATACAGCGAACGAGAGAACCGAGAGGGTTGAAAGAAGGCAGAGAGCTAAAATAAACGAGGAGAGAGTTGGAACGAATCCGAAAAGATAAGGAGAAAGAGCGAGCTAGTAGACGCGATCGCCGCATGGAATGGGTACATACAATAACGTGGTAGGATATTTCACGAGTGTGTGCCGAGGGAAGGATAGAATGGGAGAACAAAAAAAAAAAAAAAAAAAAGATGAAAGAGAGAAAAACATGGAAGTGCAGATCAACCGGAGACCGGGCGAGAGAAAAGGGGCGAGGAGTGAGGAAGAGGAAGATTTGGAAGTGAGCATCAGAGAGGCAACGGCGGTACTGGGAAAACTGCAGGGGACAAAAGGAAATAATAAAATGAGGGGGATCGTTGACGTCGACGGGCTGAAACGCAGAAGAGACTGACTTGGCATTGTGAGAGGACTATCTCGCTGCTGCGGAGCCGTGGTACAGCGTAAAATTCGTTTGCACGATATAAAGTTGCCGGCGCATCGAGCAAACGGATCGCGTGTTATGCGGTTGGACCGCGCGTAGGAGAGACGACGGTACATCAACGACGTGAGGAATATACCGGTGTATAATTACAAGGGTAGTCCCGACCGTGCGAGACAGATGAATAACGTCGAGGGAAAGTGTTAACGCCGAATATGCCCGATGGAACAGAACCGGATGAAGCGACTACCAGAACGATAGCGCGAAACTCCCGGAGCCCGCACTTGGTCGGGTTAACATGGAGGGAAACTCTTCCCGAGTCATCATTCGAAGTAGATATAACCAGTGAGGTCGGCTATTCGTGCGGTTCGCGAAAGGAACGACCTACAACAATAACGCAGACGTAGTTGAGTTTTCGGGTAGAGAAAATGAACGCGTAACTGTAGCGGCAGTGGGCATTGACGAGAGGGATATACGTCCGTGGAAAAGTCGTCAGCCCGGCGGTATAGGCGGCGTACACGGGGTATACACAGGGAGAGAAGCCCCTTGGAAGGAGAGACGCGGAGTTTCGGAGAGAAGTCGTATGTACAACGAGCAGCGAGGCTCGAAGCCAGTTGTGGCGGAGCGGCGGAGCGCCGGTTATACCTCGGGCCAGGATCGCCAGCGACGGCAGTAGAGACAGCCGCGGTGGCGGCAGACCGAAGCGAGAGGAAGACAGCCGTGGCTGGTGTGCGCGGTGCAAGAGCGAGTTCGGGTACGAGGAGAGCCGCGAGTATCGAAGTAAGAAAGAGCGAGGGAAGACGGCCTGTCTCGCTCGCACTCGGGTTTCTCCGTCTCGGTTTCGGTTCGGGAGCGAGTAAGCGAGAGCGAAGATCCAGCAATCCGGAGAGTGGAAGACCGTGCGAGAAACGGAGACGGAGCGAGGGGGCGACTCGTGCGAGCGGGGCCGAGAGAACGACGAGCGAGGCGGAAAATCGAGAACGAGCGGGAGACAGAGGAAGACGGACGAAGCACCGCGGAGACCCATTCATCTTGGCGCGCCTAGCCTCAACGGGATTGGCCGACGTTTCGTAAGGCCGCGAGCCGATTGGCGGGCTCTGTTTACCAGCTGTGCCAGTAGGTTGGTGAAGAGGGGGATTGCCCGTCGAGAGACAAGCGGCGCCATTATTGTAAGGGGTTACATTTAGCTGGCCGTGGTGTGTAGTACGCGGCGTTCGGGATAGGGGGCTATAGTACCTTCATGCATGGCCCATAAAGGATTCGTCGACTATCCGAGAAGTACGCAAGAAACGGCTTCTAACACCTGACAGGCCCTGACGCGCGCGCCCCGTGCTCTCTACGCCGCGTAGCGTTTTCCTTCTCTCGTCGTCGTGTTTCGCCACTGTAACCGCAGCCGTTAAATTTTCATCGCCCGCGAAGACACCCGCGATCCACCGTCCACTCGATAACACTGACAATCGGCACGTTCGTAAACAGCGCGAAAAAAAAAACAAGAAATTAAACAATAATACAAAGTAACTTCGGGGGTTATCGTTGTGCTTATCGTCACCATCGCTCGTGTGCGACAACAGCTGCACCGGCTGACATCAAACCCTCGGGATCTTAAACGTGAGGGCCCGGTTCGTTTTCATCGTCGTGTTTCGAGACGTCTTCGTATTCTTTCCTTCCTCATATTCTCCTACCGCTGCTCCCTTTTTTTTATCGGTCATCACCGGCGTCCGTCACGCGGACAAGGGACACGGTGGTTGCACAGTTCGGGAGACACTGAAGCCTGGACCAGCGAGAGACCGGAATAAACTTGGGAACAATCCGGACAGATATCAAGGTCGATCCCACTGCAATAACGCTGTCATCGTTATCATCTATGTTGTTCGTCGTGCAGTGTGATGTGCCAGTTGCGTAAGTGGCAATAAAATACGATGAGGAACGAATAAGAGTAAAGAAAAAAAAAGAAACGTGGAAAATAGAAGGAGAACGAGAGAACTGGCGCCGAGAGAGCCAGCGAGCGAGAGAGAGAGGGAGAGAAAGAAAGAAACAACAAGTGAGGGTAAAGGGGCCGATAAAGAGAGACAAGCGACATAGACCGGGTTGCGTGGAGGGAGTCATCCTCGCGGTCGCAACGTGGACCAGGGTGTCCGTCGAGGAGGGGGTCTCTTCCGATCTCTTCTGTGGCTTCGGAAGCGGTGCGTCGAGCGCACGCTGGAAAATCGACGCGAGTACCGGGTGCAGCCCGCACCTGGAACACGAGAAGCCCCGTGGCTCTGCGTTTAATGCGCGCGTGGTACGTGTGTACAGCGACTGGTACACAGACGGAGAGGGAGATACACAAGAACGTGGGTTTTTGTCAGCGTGACGTTAATTATTATTTTTTTTTTGTGATTGAAAATCGAGGAAAGACTGTCGTGCGTTGTGGGTGCGTTGGCGACTGTGAACTTCATTGAAAACGTACGGCATAAGAGAACGATTATAGTAAAAAGAAAAGGGTCAACGAAAACAACCGTGAGGATGGCGAGGCTGCAGGGGCGCGTCCATAATCAGTGCATCGGGTGTTGACGGAGCCTGTAACAGCCCTCGGTCGCCCGTTGTTCCCCCGCGTGCGCCGGTAGTGTGTCATCTCGCTCTCGTGCCGTCCAGCAATGAGTTCGAAATTCATAATCGATAGTATGCTACCGAAGTATCACCAGCAATTTCATCATCAACAATTGTTCGCAAGTGCATCTAATCAGAGTCAGTCTTGTTCGGGTGGTCCGGGCTCAGCGTCGAGTCTCGAGTCGAGCCTATCGGCAGCGGCTGTCGCGGCTGCGGCCGCGAATTACGCACAGCACAGTTCACCGAGTCCGACGGGCTCGAGTCCTCAGCACTCCGGTAGTTCAGCCTCAACGTCACCGGCCGCGCGCACAGCATCCAGTATGTATCCGTACGTATCCGCCGCGGCGGCCCATCATCATCATCAGCAGCAGCAGGCCGTTGCCGCTGCTGCTTTTGGTGCTACCTCCTCGATGGTACCGGGTTTCGGTTCCTCGGCGGCCTCGAGCGCGGCACTCGCCGCTGCCGCTGCGGTTGACGCGGCGACCGGTGACAAATCGTGTCGTTACACCGCGAGTCTGACGGGCAACGTGGCGCCTAGCTCATCCGATCCAATGGTCAACTATACACTCAGCCATCATCATCAGAATGGCGGTACACCCGGTGGACTCGTGTCATCGGCATCCGCGTCATCGGCCGTATCCGCAGCATCCGCATCTATGGCAGCGGCCGCTCAATTCTACCATCAAGCAGCGGCGGCATCGGGAGTCGTCGATCCGCTCACCTCTTGTCAACAACCCACCAATCCCGGACAGCCTGGCATTCCGGACATACCGAGATACCCATGGATGTCAATCACCGGTAAGTCTACGGCAGCAAGCCTCATATTCTCTTTTTATTTCTGTTTCATACATTGTGCTGTTCGTTTGTATACACTGTTCTCCGTGTTTCCCGTCAGTTGTCGTGGATCCTGCATGCTGCATGAGAAACCGTTTACATTCACTGTTCCCTACTGCACTATATGATAATACAGTAAAATTAATTCCGTCTTCGTGTACCGGCGTCACGATCGTCCTCGCGATTCCCACGTGAGTGTCTAGACTCTGGAAACTAAATTTATATATTTTATATTGTGAATATCCGTTCTCCGATTCCCAGGAATGTAACGCGCTCGACCGGGTCCTCGTTAGGAGGCTTAAAATGTCGGCCCACCGGGTAACTCTTCCTGGCGCCTTGTCGTTTGGATTCTTCTCTGACAAATGATGATAATTTTGTTGTGATTAATCGTTCTCTTGACGCCGGTACAATGGCTCGTTTCAATGGTTGTTATCGTCGTGTATTTTTAGCCGATTGCCGCGCTCGGATCGTCGGACGAGAGAGGACGGCGCGAGCGAGGCGCGAAACGGTTCACGGAATCTTTTCCGTCGCTTCCCGACGCATCTTGCCGCGTCGCGACGCTTTATTCCCAGCCGCTCCCAGCAGCCGTTCCAAGCATTCGTAAGATTCTCAAGGCCCGAAGGACGCTTTCACCTTCCACTTCGTCATGGGGAACGGCCCGATGTGTGACGCGTGTTTCCATCTCGCCAATACATCACTCTGCAACCGCGTTAAGTTTAATGGCAGATACACACACACACACACACCCTATCACACTCTCTTTCTCGTGGTTCAATTCCTGTCTCGCTCGTGTTAGCTCGGGCTATTAATGGAAGCGGCCCTCGGGCATTTGCGGCCATGCATGCAGCTTTTCACGTTCATGTTGGATCGAGTCCGACGGAACTCGCGCCATCGGCCTTTCGTCGGCCGTCGACGCACTTTCATCACATTTAACATTCAACGCGGTTCTCGAGAGAATTTTTAATTGTTCTAACGTTCTCTTCGTGCCCAATCACGCATTCCTCGGTTCTTCGCACGTTCGCAATTTTCGAATATAACCGAATACATCACGAAACAACTGGTAGGCACTGCGCTCGTCTCCACCAATTATTGTCGTTTCATTTTTATCTTTTGTTGGCTACAAGTTTTTTTTTTGAGATCAAGAACATCCGTAATTTTCCATAGCCTGCTCAGCTACTCGACGTCTTGATTGTCGGTTTCCTTCTGAGCGGAGATATCGTGAATAATTATTGTGCAAAGTGGTCCACTGCTGGACGGTGATCAAATATGCACGGGACTTACATCGAGGTCCATTCATCAATGGCTAGGTAAATACAGGTTCGCCCGACACGCAGAAGGACCATGGATGATTACGGAATCAATCGCGATTAAGTTTTAATGGCACTCGGATATGCTAATGGTATAGCTTGTGCTTCTGGACGATTAAGATTTGCGAGTCTGATAGCCTCATTTTCTCGCGCTCAATATCAGAAGGATCTCGCTGCGGGACACTCGAGACTTTGCCTATCGAGTAGTTAGCCGTGCAAGCTGCACACTTTTATAGGGGGGAAAAAAAATACAAGAATTTTACTGCCAAGCGTCTTTATACGAGCTTCCAATAACAAAGGCGGGTCGTTCCCTTGGCGATCGGCACACCGTCGGCTCCACCTGGCCACGGTGTGCATGTACCAATAAAAATGTTATACTCCCTTCGCGAGTTGGTAAATTTGATGTACTCTCGTCGAATCAAGGTGATCCCCAGAAATTCTTGCTTCCGGTCGGAATAATTACGATACGACAGTGTCTAAATCACTTTGGCGAAGGTACGGAGAACCCTCGAGATGCAATCCCCGGAGCGCTACGGCTTGAGGAACTTTCCACGCTGTTCGGTCTTATATGTGGGTGCTGGCAAATGACCGTGCCCAAAGCTCCCGCGTGGAGCTTTGCGTCTATAGTCTCGTTAGAAGTCCTAATCTCTCGTCTGGTTTGTAATTGCGTCTCTCCGCTCGGTAACAGTTAGGCTCTCGGGCACCGAATCGTCGGCGTCGGGGTTCCCCGTTTCCCGGCCGTTACCCCTTTCTCTGGAAGCATGCGTTTTCCGTTTGAATGCGAATACAGTAGTCGCTTGGACGCCCACACCCTCCATCTACTTCGAGGCTCTTTCTCTCGTACTCCCTCTCCCATCCCCTGTCCCTTCCCTCTCAGCGCTTCCCGTATCGCACACATTACAAGTATATATAACCACACAGCCAATGTTATTTTCCCGACGTCCAATTACCCCCCTCGGTTGTTTCGGGGTGGGTCGAAACAGAAGGAATAACACGTAATTCTCTTGTTTTCTCTTTTACAGACTGGATAAGCCCCTTCGACAGAGTCGTATGCGGTGAGTTGAACTTTCATATTTATCGTAACTTTATTACTACTAATCCTTTATCTTGACACTAAAAATCGATTATTACTTGCACTTCAGCGTGCAATTAAAGATACATTTTTTTTTTATCGATAGCCGCGTATGGCATTAAGTGACGAATTTAGGGTGCGATATTAAAGTGTATTGCAAAATGGTGGGTTGCTGAAGAGGAGCGAAGAGCGAGCCCGTTGGAACCGAACGTAGCGAGCAAAAAAATACTAAAGGAAGGAAATTGACTTTGGTGCAGCGCGGCTCGCTCGGCACATGTGGCTACCACATTTTCGCTCACTCCCTGAGTGCCCGCTCGCGGCTCTTCTCGATTTAATCCTCGGAAGTATCGACCGCGAACACACCGACGCGGGCCACCCAGGCTCTCGGAGAGACTGGCTGGTCCCCGAGGCTTTCGATATAATTGGCGTTATTAATTTCTTACTGGAATATGTTGTCGAATATAGCACTTTCGCGTTGCGACCCGAGTGCATAGGGCATTTCCATCGCGCAGCTAATTGACCGAATCAACTCGTTTATTCTCGGGTCTCCACGGACAATGAGTATTGCAATGAAAATGTTATCTGTCATCGATTAAGCAGCGAAGGGCGTAGGAAAAAAAACAGATCTTCAAACTCGCCGATCCCGGAGTTCGAATCGTATAAATTACCGAAAAGTGACCAACCCAGATGGCTCGAGATCGTCGCTGAATTTCAACTCGGCGTATTATCATCTCGGGAGGTTAATATTTCCGGGGCCTGCACGAAACCCCGAAGCCATCGAGCGTTCAACATTTTAACAAGCCTGAGTGCCCGCGGGAGCCCAAGGGAGGGCGACGTACGTATAATATAGCTAATACTTACGCTTGTGGAGCACGCGATAGGCACGTTTACGTAGTCGGTTGTACCTGTCGTCGCTCCCGTAAAGTACAGTGCGAGCAGCACACTCCAGCGTACTCTTCGTGGCTCATTCTTTCTCTCTCCGTCACCCGTTTCGCCTATCTTTTAATGGTGGCACTTGCCGGCACACAATGGCCACGGTGAATGACGATTGAACGCAATTAAGATTTCGCAATGGGTCACCCGTTTATCGCTATGGTTTGTTTAATTCGTCGGTATCATAATTCCTACGGGTTGCGAGCCGTGGACGCGTAAAACTCTGTACGACTATATAGATATATATGCACACACGTGTATATATATGTATAAATATCCCCAAGTCTCTGAGTTTGTATGCGCGGCCCGAGCCTCCCGGGCCCACGTTCGCTACTTAATAATTCAAGCTCTTTATAAGACCGCGGCAGTTTCTTTATTCCCACTTGGTGACCGGCGCCGCCGAGTCGACAGCACTGCGTCGATGTCGATTCTGAGGCCACATATTTGATCGGCTGCGTTATCTTTCCGAACGATTAATCTACATTCCACTGGGTGTGTTAAAGGGAAATACAGATTAATTTGTTTTGCACGGTCGGTCGGTGGTTTATCGGAGTAAATCAAGGCGGCTTGCGCGAGGGGAGGACAACAAGTGTCTTGTAAAGTGGCGCGAGATTTGAGCCTAATTACATACGAGAGGCATCTCCCGCCGGTCTTCCAAAGTTGCATTTATACGACCTGTTTAATAATGGCTTTCCGGAAGCACCGACCGGGAACTCGACGACTTTCCGAAGCGCTCGCTTCGGGGAAACAAGCGAAATTGGCAGTAAGAGGGTAGTAGCTGGAGCACCACGGATCTCGGTGGCATCATGAAGCGGCGAGAAGGCGAGCGTCGTACTCGCGCTGCCCGACCTCATAAAATCATTACGTCCTCGACGACGAGCTTTGCGCCTTCGTAGACCACACCTGATCCTTGTAAACCAATCTGACGAAGCGAGGGACCCTCGTGAGACTCTCGAGAATCCAGATATATACTACTTTATGGGGCACGACGTTGTTCCCAATCTACGACACTTCTATTTTCTACGCTCGACAGTGAACGTAGGTATTGAGCGATCATCAGTTTGTTTTGGTCAATAGAACCGAAAATCGACGACGAAAAGGAGAAATTGGTTCCTGGGGTACTAAGAAAATAACTTTCAAGCATATAAAAAAATGCACCATGCCATTTAAAAATATTTTTTGTAATCGAAAAATACTGTAAAAATCGAGTTGGAACATTCGCACTTTGCAAAAATTGTATTATCTGATACTAATACTTGATCGTTTTAAATACGAATTTTTTTAAGTTTGTTTTTTTTTTGTTATAAAAAAAAGATCAAGATTATTGAACGAAATCGGAAAACAAAATAGCAGTAATAGCCGGATCCATGAAAGATCTAGTATCTAATACGTAGAGTCACAACGAAAGAGTGATACAGCACGCGAAATATCTTCCGAACTCCCGAGGGCGTCATTTTCTTGCCCCCACCTCCATTTGCATAATGGCATTCTTGAGCTTTTATCACGATCCATATAAATGTATGCGCCGCGTATAGGTCTGTATATCTATACTTCAGCGGCTTCTTTCGCTTCTCGGTGTTCCCATTAACCTCTTTTACCCATTATGCTCGTGCCCGCAACACGCTCGTTTCCTTTATTTATTTTTCTACTCCCTTCGGGAGCGCCTCTCTCTGCTCGTCTTTCTTTTCTCAATCCCCCTCGGCATCCAGCGTGTCTCGGAGCTTTTTCTTTTTTTTCCCTGCTACTCTATATTTTTTCTTTTCTTTCTTTTTGGTTAATCTTCCCTCAGACTCCTTTACTCTCCAGTCCATGGCTTATGCGTCTCTTTGTTCGCAATCACGGCGCGTCGAGAAAAGGCCGAATAATGCTGTTGAGTAAGCTCTAACACTGGGACTCCCGACCCTGCGCTCATTATTTTTCGATATTTTATCGACACAAATTTATAAATTAAACAGAAAATCCGCTTCATTAAAAATTTTACATAGCCGTATCAAGTTCCAGTGGTCTAAAAACAAATAAAAAAGATTTCGTTTATCACGCTTGACCTCGACATCGGCTAAAAAAAATCAATACTTCTTGATTTTGCAACTAACTACAATTACGAATCCCCCCCGGTATGCCAGTGAATATTCCTTCCGGAATTAGAACCCGCAGTGCCCGAGGGATTTTACAACATGTCGTGTCGGTATCAATGCTGTCCAAGCACGTAGAGACGATAGATTATCCTCCTTCCCGGTGTGGTCAATTCGACAGGGTCCGGCGTACAGATGAGTCGTTCCCGTGCCGGGATGTATGATATACGCGGAGGCGCGAGGGAGGGTCCGAAGCGACAGCAGCAGCAGCTATGTCCGTTCGGATTTTCGGCAGCGGTAGGTACATAACCTACGTGGTCTCTAGCCGGGCCGGAGATAATGCATAATTTATAATCAGTCCGATCCGGCGTGGCGTTCGGCGGGTTCCCCTTGGTTCTCCACCGATGCACAGCCAGCCGGATCCTCTCCGCCCTCCGGGAGCCCCGTCCGCCAACCCCTCATTAGCATTCGATGATGGCTGCCGAGCGCGTCCTGCAGCGACGTCCCGACATTATCCCCCGTTCACCGTTCTCGATCCCTGCCTATCCCTGATCTGCCCTGCCTGGACTTCGGTCCCTATCTTTTTCGCTCACCCTCGTTACTCGCCGATGTGTGCGTGGAACGCATATGCGACGAGGGTGTGTTCGTCGCCCCCCCCCCCCTTCGCTCTCGCTCTCTCCTCAACGGCCCTCAAGTGGATGGCGTATAACTTTCTTTCTCACTCTTCGAGCATACCCCAGCATCCACCATTTCTCTCTCGGGCTCCTTCGATCACCCAAAGTGAGGCCGCAAACTCGGACGAAAACGTCTGGAACCAATCAACAATATCTTCTCTTCTATAGAATCGGTATATCCCAGCGGCCCTTGGGTTATATATATATATAAATATATATAGATATGTTATTCGCTTTCTGAGAGGATAGTCGATGGCGTATATTATGTGGCAAAGGATCGAGTGCCTGATTGGGAAAAATTGATGACACACCTACTTGAGAGAAGATTAATACAGCCCAGTTGGAGTTAATTGTGGACGTGGCGATGGACGTTGGGCGGCATCAACGAGCCAACAAATCGGTATAATAATAATAACAACAATAATAATGATAGTACTTCCGATAAAGAAGTAAGTGGTTCCAACCGTTCAATGACGAGGGACCGGAAGGGGTGGCGATTTTTTAAGATACTATGTGAAAAATACGAAAAACGTGAGCCTGAGAATCGAGGATGTTTCCTCGGATGTCGTGAGAATCGTCACGAAGTTATAGCTACGTCTGGTCGAACTGTGTCAGCAGAGACCTAGTCCGGAGGAGCCGAAGGTGGCCCCCGGTCAGGTCAGAATCGTGTTGTCACAGAGATTATTGAAACTGCAGTTTTATGGGGCCTTAAAAGCAGTTTAATTGCCGTTATATAAGTGTTTATGTGCTGCCAGGTTGTGCCTTCGCCCGTGTGCCACCACCCTAAACGTTTATTTTATGGTCATACGACGCGCCGAGCGAGAGGCTCGGCGTGGCGCGTATACCCCGTTGTCGCGTGCCGGAACCATCATACGCCCGAAGACCCGAGGTCCGACCACCTCACCACCTCCGTGTGTTCGACGTGTCGATTCTCTTTCTGACCTCCCGCTCGCCGCCCGACGAATCTTTATATTCCGTTAGGATCCCCGCGAATCTGTGTAACCTTACCGAGGAATTGTCAGTATGGGAATCTTCATGCATTTTAAATCGATGTCCCTTTTTGCTCAACTTCTACTGGGAACATTTTCTGCTGCCGGTGAGGATTCGTCTCTCGGGAGAAAGTTTTTTCTAAAAAAATAAAAAAGGCCGAATGCTCAGCTTCGAGTGCGGAAAGCCTTTTTTAGAAAGTCAACGCAACCCGATCACTCGGCGGGCGACCCGTGACGCGGACTTTCGACCGAAAATTTTCTTCCGGTCTCGTGGCGCAGGAATGTTTTTTTCTCGTCCGTAACCCGACGCAACTTTCTCCGCACCCTTTGTCGCAGTGTCTCGCGGGCGTGCTGTTCCCGATGCGCTCTTCGTCTGCCAAGGGGTAGCAATAAAGTTTTACCTGACGTCCTTCCCAGTGAGCGAGCGGAAAAAATAACCGAGACTAAGAGAGACTCAGTAAAACGTGGCTGTATACATTCTTTTTTTCACTCATCGAAGAGTTCGTAAATCATGCTGCGTTTTCACCCTTGAAGGTTTGTCGCGTTTCACCGGGGTGAAAGTAAAGGCTTCGTTTCTCACGACTTTCCGAGGTAGATTCGACTTGAAACCAAGTGTCACGTCGTCGTTTCACGTCGAAGTTCGTCGGTATTCGACACGTTTCACTGCCCGTCAACAATCCGAAATGAATTGTATTGTTCTCCAAGAAAGCGTATAGTACTTTAATTGGTCCCCCTCCCCCTCTCAATTTTTTTTTCTAATTTTTATTATGATTGTCGGTAGCTATCCGCTGTTATATACGCGTGTAACTGGAAGAGCACAATTATTATATCGTATAGCTCGTGCGCGGCCCAGCCAGCCGGACCAATTTAGTGTAATTATATCGTGGTCATTATCCGACCGTGGTTCTCCTCCGTGTTCGCCTACCGCGCTCGAACCTACCGATCCAGCAACGAAAGGCAAAGCTTGCAGGGTTGCACGGTATTCGCCATGGCGAATTTCTCAGCTCGAGAGTTGCCCAGTGTACATTCCGCGTTCTCTCAGTTCCTCCCGCGCGAGCTCCGGCTCGCGAGGAGGACGACGAACTCCGAGAAAATGAAGAGCCTGGAGCGAGTCACGCAAAACTCCCGTGATATATTTTGTAACGATACACATATGGAACATTCCATCCTATTTTGAACGGAAAAAACTTGACCTCTTACAAAAAAATCGTTTTAGATTTGCCAAACTCGATTTTTTGTACACTCTTTGAATTTTGTCTTTGAAACTATTAGACATACAGAACAATGTTTAAAGAATAGAATATGTGGTTTTAAATGAATTTTCCGAAATGTTTAAATTTTAAAAATGTTTTTTGACAAAAGGCCCATTTCTATGTAAAATAGACTACAACTTTTTTTCGGCAAATACTTCATGTTTCATTTTGCTAAAAAAAATCGATAAAAAAAATGTCAAACAAAATTTTCCGAAAGTTCATTCAAATCTACATCTTTTATTTCTTGACCATTTTTCTATATGTCCAATAGTTTCCAGTTTGGCATATTTAAATAATAAAAAAACTATACAAAAATTGTAAAGAAAATGACCTACATTTATTTAAATAATAATGAATTGTTGTGAAATACGATCTATTTTGTAAGTGGTCGAGTTTTTCACTGCCCGTGACGGGATGGAATACCTCATTCACATGAAAGTAAAATAAATGCAACAAAAATGCATACCGTGAGTAATAGCAATAAGAATTCCCGTCCTATCGAGTGAGTGAGAAACAGAGTCGCCAGGGATAATTTTACAAGCTGAAAGTATATATTCCGCGAGAGCGTGAGCCCTCGCGATTATGGTAATGGAACGGTTTATTTCAGGCCCCCGCGAAACGGCTATCGACTACAAATGGCTGCCATCCATAGCGCTCGGAAATCTCTGTTTCCTCCTCGCTCTCACTCATCTCTGCCGCGTATCGTCTCATTGGCACACGGACCTTCCCCGCTCGTCGCAATTGACTCAATGAAAACTTTACAGTTTCGCGGATGCAGGTAGTTGACGAGGTAGATACTGAGGGAGGTAATAGGAAGCTCTCGAGGAACCGTGAGTTTTGGCTCGCGGGACCACGAGAAAATTTTCATATAATTTTCCCAACTGAATTCAGCGAAACTTCTCTCGCTCGGCGCTACGGTGAACGAGCTCGATAACTGTGTAATTTATATTACGCTCGGTGAGCCAACTAGTCGGATGTAGTGAATGCAACAATTCTGTCGCCATTTGGATCCTTAATAGTGTCGTCTGCGTCCGCGTCTGGCAGCGTTAGCGAGCACTTAGTCTTCCTCGTCCACTTCTTAGCACAGTGTTCGTTCGTTCGTGCGGAGTGTACATTAGACGAGGGCCGCTAATCTCCGCGCTTGACAGTTGTATATTTCAAATATAAATACACGTACAGAGCGGCTCGCTCGGTGACCAAGAGAACTGGCCGGCTTCTTATCGCCCTCGCGTCTCACCCGGGTGTTGACGACCTCTCGGGAGCGGGAACACCGGCCGGCATTCACGCTCTCAATCTCGAAGTCATCTCGGCGGCAATATCGTCCCAAGCGATGTCTCATCTCTCTCGTGTAATACTCGCAACAACTCGGAAACATGTGAGAAGTCACATACGAGAAGAATAGGAAAACGTGCCTCGGCATAATCCGACCGCTTTTGAAACATTTCCATGGCGTAATAACGCGGGCGTATAGCGCGTCAGGAAAAGCCACGGGGAGCAAACTGTACGACTATCTATACCGAGCTAAAAGACTTTTCCGAGAATGCTCTCAATTGCACTTGCTCGTGCGCGAAAACGCCATCTAAAGTCGCAAAGTAAGAGTCCGGAATGTTGCGACTCGCTGGCCGGGTGGGAGAGCGAGCAACGGAGAGGGACTTTTGCTGATCCGCTGGAAAGGGAAAGCATCTCGGCAGCAGGCACAGAGCCGAAGCAGCGGCCGTTTATCGAATTCAATTTTCCGAGTTATTTTCTCGTGGGAAAACGAGAGGACGACGGGGAATAAGCCGCGACTTTGCGGCTGTTGGCCTCTGACGGAGTAAAAGCCTGAGTGGTGAGAGACAACAGAGCTGGAAGAGTTAGGCAAGAAAAAAAAAATCGGAGATAGGAATAAGGTGCTCGGTTGAGGGCAAAAAAAAAGAAACTTTGAGGAGAAGCTCTCGACAAACTGGTTGGAAAGTTGAAGTGAAACTGACGCAAAAGCGAGAGAGAAAATTGAGGCTGGTAAGGGCGAAAGGGCTGAGGACGATGACGTAGAGCATAACAGTCCAGACGTCCTCCGCTCCTTCCCCACTGACGTCGCCGTCGTCGTCGTCGCCGTCATCGCACTCGTGTTTGCCGCCCGAATGAACGCGACCTAAGCCCCGAGAGTCGCGACTGGGGTATAACAAAGCGCGGCCTCTCGCTCATTCGGCGGTGGGGGGGCCTAGGTTATTTCATACACTCGTCCCATTTATCCACGCTTCTCGCTCTGCCGCTCGCTTTGCATCCGCGCGAACGACAGGGTGGCACGACAAGCATAGTGGAGAACGAGCCCCTTGCGGCTACTATCGCCAACAAATGTGGCCGTTTGCATAACACGACGACGAGCAATTCGGGCAGGTTTGACGGTGCGCGATATAGACCTTTAGCTGTAGGGCAAGAGACGCGATATAGCGCGGAGGCGTGAGCGTGTGGAGAGCGGGCCCGGCGAGGGAGATGGCTGCTTGATGGGTAGGTGTATGTACCATTCTGGTGGGAAGAGAGCACCTCGGTGTGTCTGTGTGCGTACTGTAGCAAAGGGACATCGGGATTGTACGCAGGAGCGGGGATCGGTTAGGGTTTGCCGCTGTGCACGTCCGGGCTATAGGGTGGCTATGCTGCTATACTGGTGCTTCGCGTTCCCAGGGGCTCCTGTGTAATCTACGCTCGAGATATAGCCAATACCGAATAGCACCACCGTGCCATTCCATGACTCCTCTTTCTATCTCCGTTTCACCGTTCTCCAGCTTCGCCCTCGAGCGCACTTGCTCTCTCTCCGTACCGTCGTTATGGTTCTCTTTTCCCCCCTCGGTCTCATCGACCTCTCACTCGTTCGGGGCTGAAATTTTTGGACGGGACACAAGCACGCCTCTATTTATGTACGTGTATGTGTGTAGCCGTCATCTTCTTCTTCTTCGTCTATCTCTCATCGAGACTGCCCTTGAGCTACCCAGCCGTCTCAACTGCCCGAAACTGCCGGTGAAATTGCGGTGTTAACGTTTGTTAACCGTCCTATATAGTACTCGCGTCATATACCCGAACAGGCGACGCGAGTAATAGGCCTCGACGATATACCCTGCGGGCCTGTTGTATACTACGTTTAGATTGTGTAGCCGGTACACACTTTGAGACGGGAGTCTCTGGTGACCCTTATCATGTACGAAGATCGTTAGCGAAAACGCTCTTGCGTCCGGCGAAGTGACCCGTTACTCGCGTGACACGATCGCTCGATTGTTCCCGGAACGCTCACTCCGCTGAGAGCTCGTTAAAGGTAGTTGCATGAATATCGAACAATTTCCGGAAACATGAAAAATAAAAACAAGAAACGTAAAACAAAAAATTGCATTCCAATTTTTTCTAATTGTAATGGTAATATTGACTTTCATCTAATTTGTTTGCTAGGATTGCATAATTGTGTTTACTAAGATTAGGGGTATTCTATTATCTTACATTCGGATCATGGATTTTTTTTTAATGGAATATTTGATTTAAAAAACCGTGCTCGGCAAATAATCTTTTTTAATCTATTTTTTTTCAATGAAATGGTTCATGCTACAAAAAAATGAGAAATTATAAAAACGGTACAGAGTTTAACGACCGTTTGGAGCGGTGCAAAACGCGAACCGCAATACAATTATTTGCTCGGCGATGGTCGAGAGACCACAAAAAAAACCGTAGAAAATGCAGCAGCTAAAGGTTATATTCCCGTAGTTTCCGCGAGCAGAAGCAACGAAACGAGAATATAGCGTGCCGGATCGGGCGCTCGTCTCGCAGCGGGATATCGGCTCGGTAACGTCGGTGGTCCGTGCATACGTTCCCCTCGTTTCTCTCTCGTTCTTTCACACCGGTGTGCTCTACCCGAGCTCTCGTGATATAGCTTATCACGACTTTATCCCGCGATAAAAACTAAAGGCTCCATTTTCCAGCTTTTGTAAGCGCGACCGTGGTCGCCGACCGGCGTCGATCTCTACGTGCCACCTACGTGTATGTGTGTGTATGTTACGTGCCACTGAGCGACCTACCTATAGGCGAACACTGGTCTATCCGGGCTTTCCTGTCTGTCGCCTTTGTGCATACACGCGAACCGGGGAACCTCCGGTGAATACGCAAACATGCACGGAAAGCCATCCGTTGTGTGAGTTCCATACGTGTTGGCGCACAGACAAGCGCGCAGCATCCCTCCCGGCGTCTCGATCCAGCTCCGGATTACCACCGGAGCTTCCCTCTGTGTCAGTGACCTTCGTGGAAAACATGTAGATACCGCATAATCCACCTGCGAATGTGTGCGCATTCAACTGCATAGAGTAACGCACACTCGGATATGTGTAACAGCTACGGAGAATGCCATCCGTATCACAGTAGTGGTAGCTCGAAATCGGAAGGAAGGGTGAACCCCCGTGGCAATGTGCATGTGCCACTGCTGGGCTGGTGGTAACACGCTATACCGGGCATGTACCACATAGACGATGGAGCGCAGCAGAGGCGGGTTAAAACCGGGGGTGTAATCGTTACCGGGGGCCAAGGAGCGCGAAAACGCATGCGCGCGGAATCCCCCTTTGTCCACCGCATGGCGGGTAGCCCCGAAGTCCATGTATGTGTGTTGAGTTTCGGTGCTGCGCGTTGCACGGCGGCCAATGCAAGGGAGCCAACGAGGTCGGGCTCCCACAGGAGTCCTTCCATCTTACTGCTTTTATTATATGTTTGTTCCAAAGGCAGACTCTTCCTTCCCTTTCATTTCTCTACTTTCCTACCTCGCTTTCGCTCTCTTCCTCTGATGCTTGTTTTTGCTGGGGTCCTCTTTTTTTTGTTCCGCTTTACTATGTACGATACGACATGGCGTCTATGAGTATGTACGAGAGTTTCCCCCGGTACAGGTGCTCGCTCAGTGACTACAGCCCTCCCGTTGTCCGTAAACGTAATCCAGCTAGTCGCGGAGCAGCGAGACCGGCCGAATTGCTCGTATCGTACGAGAGGGCTCTCGGGCCCAACGTACGACACGACTCTTGCGCGAACGATGATCGTGCCTTTCGATGAAATCGCCTCGTAGCGATTTCCCCGGTTTTCTACCTCCTTCGTCCTCCGGCGAATTCGCGATCGGGAGCGCACCGGCGCGCGCGCGGGCTTTCTCAGGAACCTTCCCTCCCCACGAGGAATCAGCGAAGCGCGCCTCTCTGCCAGGCGAACCGGAAAATTCAACGGCAGCCCCAGAGCCAAGTGTATGGTCGGGGAGTACGAGAAGCAGAGACGAGAGACCTGTCTGCTCACGATGTCGGGAGGGTTGGTAATGCTGCACTGAACCGCGACCGGGTTTTCCTTTGCCTTTGACTCCAATGCCAATTTATCGCGTACCTCCAGTCTCTGCATACCTTCTCCCGAGATCGCCGGTTGAAAATCTCTGATAGCGCCATCGAGGGTATTTGCGATAAAGAACGTACAGGCGGGAATAACGTATCGCCAATTAGCAGCGAGGAATTAATAGGCGCATTAACGCATGAAGAGTGAAAGAAGCCACGCAAGCGAAGAACTGCACATGGTGACGAGCGCCAGTGAATTAAGGTCTTTGGAATCAGGACTCTTTAACACGAGACGTGTTTCTGCGCCTTGAACTCAATAGAGTCATCAGACACAATGAACGTGTCGACAGAACGTGCGAGATGAAGATCGTTCAATTGAAGAGTGGGGTCATTTACGGCCGCTGGACCGACGCCTCGACTGGCAAAGATCGAATCACAACGATTATTTTAGCCAACCCGGCGACAGTCGCCCTGCTCGCAGATCGTCCGAGAAGTCGGTGCTGTTCTGCCTTTCGGAAAATCAATCTTGAGATTCTCGTGAGAGGAGGAAGAAAAAAAAACTTGCTCCGAGAAAGGGTGCTGGATAGAGGGGAAGACTCCTCCGAGTGGTCGTAACTTCTGCTTCGATCACTCGTTCGCTTTCAGGCTGAGTACGTGCGTGCCTCGATTTCTCGGGCTTCCCTCCGTCTCCAGCGTCTTTCCACGGAGCGGCGAAATTCTTGATTGTTTCGATAGATTTCGGCGAAGCGACGATGAGAAGGAATAAATTGAGATATCCATTCAAAATCGATCGATGAGTCCACGGCGATTTTATCATGCTCGCAGCCGTGTGAGGCATTTTTTACATGCAGTGCCAGTGTGGCGAGAGTTTTATATGCAAACTTTGCATCGCGAGGAGTCGAAGCCCTGCCGTGCATTGAGACACAGGGATGACGACGCTTTCATGGAGCGGTTATGGCTACGCCAATATGTAAGGTCTTGCCGGGATTCTTCGACACCCCCTACGAGTATGGACGACGAACAGGGGGTGCGAAAGCAAGCTGGCCGGTGAGCAAACACGTCGTGCGAATGTGAGGCGAATGGAGGCTGGAAAAGATACAGTACGCAGCTGTGCAGTCATTGCCCACTCGATAGTCATTGGCCGGTGCACAGTGAATTGTATGACATTACATTTTTATTACCGTCTGGGGATGCGTGTATTCTGACAATCTATTCGCCAGAAAGAAACAAAATTGTACTAAAAAAATTGGCGGATGGCTAAGGAAGATACAATTGGACATTTGTTTTGAAGAAAAATGTCTGCTGGCCGAAGTGAACCCCGTCCGGGATAAAGCAGGGGATAGCCGAAGGGAGCGTTGAAGGGATCGAACGAACTCTCTGCTAGGGCTCTATCTACGGGATAGAGGGCTGAGGAGGGTGCTGCGAACACGCAACCTCGACTAATATCGTAAAGCCGCAACGTGCTCTGATTAAACATTATGCGGGTTCCACGAGTTTCCTTATACACACGCTCGATGCCCTTATTCCCGAGCAACATGGGGTGAAAGAGACACGAGTAAGAAGATTTTTTTCCCGCAGAGAGTACGATCGCACCGCTGTATCCCGGGTCATTGAACTTAATCGCGCGGACATAAATGAGACTCGAGGAACTCATGAACTCCGGCAGTGTCTCCACTCGCGTCCTTCATTACCAGTTAGTTTATTACAACATTGTGTGCATATATTAACGAGGCCTTCTGTACGGTCGTAGAGTCGTTGATGGATCGAGCATCGTGACCGACATAGAAAAAAAATATTTTCTCGGGTATTTCGACGCCGACGATTGTCACGTGGCAGATGGACACATGTGGCACGCCAACGACTGGATCGTCAACCACGTTGCGTTCGGATATATAGTATAAAAAAAATTTCACTTGCAAAGTGCGAAACTTGGTTCATTTAGAATTTTTTAATTCTTTTACACACAAAAAGGAGAAGGCTCTTGATGTTTAATTTTTTTTCCCCTCTTTTTCGTTGTTTTTAAGCGACGAGAGGAACGGCTTTATTGGAAGAATTCCAATATCGTGCACGGGACCGGGCACGCGAGTGGAATATACTTAATTTTGGACAGCCGGTAGTGCTTTTTATTGGCGGAAAGAGCGAGACGAGAGAGGAGGTTGGGTATCCGAGCGTTAGAGCAACGAGAATTAAGAGAGGAGTCGAAGCAACAGAGACAAGGGGATCTTCCGCGCTGCCGGAGAAAGACAAAAACCGGTGGCATTTGCATGTAACGACTACGGAGGGCGATAGAAATACGGGTTGTGCTGCCTCTTTGGGGCTAGGCAGGGGAAGCCAACAGAGAGAAGGCAGCACAGCCAGCCGTAATTAGAGCCTCGGGGTTCCGCGAAATGGCTCGTCCTCGTGCGCCACGGGGGTGGGCGCGTCTCGGTAGCGACCGCCATTGCCGAAGTACGCGTCAGGGGTTGCTACCCTCTGCAGCACGCGTTTTCTGCTTCGCAACTCGGGCTCACTTACTCTCCGGACTCTTTCCATATTTCACGCTGTTTTTGCCCCCCCCCCCCCCCCCAGACTCTCGGGCCCGTTCTCATCGGGGTGGGCGCTGGCACGAAACGACGTTTGCAGCAACGTCGTTTCAATATGTCATCCTTTGTTCTTGAATTAAAATTTAATTCGGTCGTATCGCCTTCTGTTGAGGGCGGTACGAAGAGCCACGTCTGTTGCACAGCGGGAGGGTGAGAAAGGAAGCTTCCACAGGGAGAGATTTCCTATGGAGGCGTGATTACATTTATTTCATGGGGGAAGGTAAAGTAAGAAGCTTTCTTTCTCAGTCGCTCCCCCTCACCTTCACCCTGGCGCCTTGCCGAAGAGAGTGGTTTATTTTCAAAGTCACGCCGCGCCCGAATCCGACGACAATGAGATATACGAGATAGAAACGAGGAGGCTTATACGACGTGTATAGTATACTTACTCCATATACTTTTACGTACAGTGTACACCGCCTTGTGCAATCTATATATATATGTATGTATGTGTATATGTGTATACATATATGTGTATAAGTTTGTCTGTACCGGGCGGGAGAGCAGAGATCGAGATCGGAGGGGCCCGTCTAAGCCTCCGAGCTACAATGTGTGCGCTACCGTGTAGCACGACTGTGTATACCTATCGTGCACATCGTGCCGCGGACGGTAATAAAAAACTTTATGAACCGTTCCGGAACTGTACTACCCGATTGTTACGGTCGTCTCCAGCCCCTCTCTATCTTCGCGATAAATTGGTTTTCTATTCAAAGTTACTGCGCACCGGCCACCGGCAACACTCTTCTTCCTCTTCTTCGTCTTGTGTCCTATGCTTCTTTTCCGTGATTCCCAGGTGGGATTCTTTCGTAACTGGAAAAACGGCGCATCATCTGGCCGGCGAAGGTAGCCAGAGCGAATCTGATGGTCTTACGAGCACTAATAAGCACTGGGTAATGCTAAAACGCAACTGCTTGATAGAGAAAATTTTTAAAAATTTTCTGCCACGTCACTTCGGGTTTGAAAAGCTCATTTTTCAACTGGAAGTGACGCATTCCCGTATGAAGTCACTTACGGTCGAAAAATGAGATTTTCAAATCGGAAGAGACGCAACGACAACATTTTTCAAATTTGTCGGCTTGACATCACTTCCGGTTCGAAAGTGAGATTTTCAAATCGTGAAGAGACGTTACAGAGAAAATGTGTTGTTTTTTTATGGAATTTATCTCGCATGCAGCCAGTGATAAACCGTGTGAAGTAACCCCTTGAAGCACGCAGGCGATACACTTATTTGAGTTCAGAAACCTGCATTAATAAGCAACCGATGTATTCAAAACTTCATGCTTTAAACAAAAAAAAAATGTACGCTTTAAGGGGTTAAAGAATACTGAAAAGTGGGCAAAATCACAGGCAGGTTCATGGTCTTTGGGTAACATTTGCAGATCATAAATCTACGCAATAGAGTTACAGGCACAGCGATAAAAAATTTCGTTGAGCCAATATGTTAGGTCCGACTCAATACCGGGTTTGGACGGACCCTCGGCAACTGGTGCGGTCTCGTAGCCGTGCCGATGGTTAAATCTCACCTGGGTACTCTCGGATATGTATTCACGTACACTTACCCTCTTCTCTCATCCCCGTCGTACGTACGGGGAACCTGTTGACCAGATTTTTTTCGCTCGACATACCTTTATCTTCCACTCGTTCTCATTCCCAACCTTCCCGACGACCTTCGGGACTTCTTCAGGCCAATAGTGCCGTTTTTCCGCGCATCAAACCATATTAAATTCTTCGCTCGATCTATAAATTGGTACGCTATACATCTTCTTCTTCCGAGGATTCGATTTTCTCGAACGATCGATGTATCGCTTTTGCGCTCAAACACCCACGGCACATCCTTCGCGTAATACGAGACGTGCCAAGTCCCCACGTATTCCGCGATAAAGTAATGGTTAAAAGTTTCCCTCCGGATAAGCCAGTCTTCCCCGGATCCACGCACGTTCCCGTTCGGTTCCCTCGTGCCGGAGGCTCTACGCGTGCGTGTCCCTCCTCTCGCGCTATCTGTCTGCCCGGCTGGCTGGGTTTGTGTGTTCCCCCGTATAACACACGCTCGTATGTAATCGAGAGTGAGTGCGGGACCACTGGCAGATACACGGAGGATAATGCGAGGCACCCTTATGGATGGCGTTTGGATTTCACCGGGGAACAATGGCAGAGTGCCGCGCGCTCGGTTCTCCCCTCGCATCCTCCCTACCTCACTCTTGTCATCCATCCTTGTCGGAATCCTTTATTACTACTCGGTATATACGAACACCATCCCCATGTACGCTCCGCACGTATATGTATATATATATATATATATATATATATCTCCGAACCTTCCACGCTTATGTGCCTCTACATAATGCACGAGCACATAGACCTACGTACAGTTGAGGCGTAGCGTCTACGCGTGTGCATTACACGTACCTGGCGTCGGGCGCGAGTACACCCAGACCGTACGAGCTGTCCAACCAATCAGGATTTAAGTCTATTGCCAGCCGCGATGGACGCGAAGAGAGGAGAGAACCCAAACCCCGGAGAGAAAACGAACGAGAGCCTCCGCCGTTCCTCCGGTCTCTCCCTCCGTTCTTCCCGCTGCTCCTGGCGCTGCGTCCGCTCTCAAAGCCGCACGCATAAATACGCGCTCCCACCCCGGCATAGCTCCGTGTACCGCCTATGCGCGAGATATACGAGAGACATTGCCGTAGCTCTCCGAACCGTACATTGTACGTGGAAAATACACACCTCCCGAGTAACTAGTTTTATGCTTTATCTGAAAAATAGCGTTACATCGTTTGTAAATCGTTCGCACATGCAGATTGTTCGATGTACCGTGCGTTCCTGGCGCATGCTTCTTTCCGTCCAATATCTTTCCGTGGTCCATTCACTGGCATCGGGCCGGGGGGAAAGGCAAAGCGATATTGTGAGTATATCTTTGGCCGCGGACCAGACTACGAGTCTATCGACACGCACGAGTAAATACACGTTCTCGTTGTATTGGTGGATTTAGTTGCGCGCACACCTATGAATCTCCGCGGATCTGAGTTACACGTTTCGCTGCAGGGTGTAGCCGCGGGATTCTCGCGGTTGAAATTGCACCGGGGAATATTTGCGATAAGTCTGGTCACACTGGCGCACACCCACATGCCGACTCGTGTCGCCTCTGCATTCGCCGTAGCTTACGGGCGCGCTCTCGCGGCCCCGCGATAATTATTACACCCATTGATCTCGCGGACAGGGAGATTAACGCGTTAAACGCGGCACTCCGGAGGTTTTTCTGCCTCGGGGAGAGATAGAACGAGCTCGAGAAACCCGAAGTCGCCCCGATGTATACACGTCGCCGGATACCGACGCGGATAAATCCGCATTATCGGGTGTCGCGCTCGAGGCAAAGAGCGCTTTTTTCTTTACGATTCCTTTGTTTTTTATTTTTGGGGTTATTTTTGAAACGAGCCGATTTCCCCCGGCGAATGCGACGCGGCGACACGATTTATTTTTGAACCGTGATCGCGAACATTTTTTTAAGATTTTATTTTTATTTTGTTTGAAAGTATTTTCTCTTGTTCTTCGCCGAATTGCGGGAGAAGAAGTTTCTCCGGCGATGGGAGACTACCGTGGAATTCGCGCGTCGTCGAGCCACGGGCGTTGCAATTTGATTCGCTGATTCGCTGTCCCCTCGCTGCCGCCGCCGCCGTGCGGGGAGAGCCTTATTGTATAATTATTCCGAATATTATGAGGATATTCGCACTCAATTAGTGTCCGGTTTTATCGGTCATTCTGAGGAGACGCGCGAGGAGCTTTTATGCGAGACGTTTATAAACGCCGTGAGAGAGAGAGGGGACAGAGAGAGAGAATACCGGGCGTGTTACACACTCAGAGTCGTGTGCCACACCGCACACCATACGTGCTACACACACACACATGCTACGCAACCCGACCGTGAACGCTCGGAGCCCCCGGTGACTTTAACGTTATTTTTACGATGCCCCTACGTCTCCATCATTTCTTTGATGTGTATTCCATATTGCGAATCCTATGACTGCCGTTTCGAGAACGCATACGTTTCGAGTACGAGGCAACGAAATCCGGTCAACGCGACAAAAATTCATTTCGCCATTGACAAGTAGACAAAAAATTATCCACTCGGATGCGCACGCTGGACGATGAATATTGATGTCGGCATGAGTCGGAAATCACGGAACTGACGTGAGATACATACGGCGTCGCGTTATTCCGTGGATGTCTTTGTTCAGCCAGATCGGTTCTCCCGGGGCGAGAGAGGGAGAGAAAGACAGAGCTCCCATTCGCGCAGCATCGCCCGCCGAGAGATCCATTCATAAATATCTCAAAACGGCTTAATTTCGCGGCGAACCGCCGCGGTGGAATAAAATTCTCGGGCCAGTTGGATAACGCATAAGTTGCCGCGATGGGTGAGGGGGCGAAAGGGAGAAAGAACGGAGCGAACGGATCGTGCGGCAGAGAGCGGGAGAGGGAGAGCGCGACGAGCGAATGGACAGGGAAGAAGAGAGAGGCGAAGATAAGATATGGCGACTCGCGCGATCGGCGTCCCGGGTCACTGAAGACCGTTCGGGCGAACGAGCCTGAAAAAGAGAGATAGAAAGGCTCGGCGAGGTATTGGCCGAAGGAGAAGAAAAAAGAAGAAGAATAGAAGACTGGGGCACAGCGAGAACCGAGGCGAGTCGAACAGAACGGGGAGTCGAAAATGGCCGAGAGATAACTTCCATCCGTTCAAACTTTCTTCTTTCTCGCTGGCGCTCGATGCACCTCGTACACGCCATCGCACAGCGTGCATTCTGCACCGGGATGCGTGCAAATCAATCGAGAGGTGTGCAACGAGGCCACGAACATCATTTGCCCGTCTTCCAACCGCTCGCCGCTGCTGCTTCTGCCGTTGCACGACTCTGGTACAGCAAGACGTTACCTCCCGTCCGAAGCGTGTTCTCACTCGCGAACACGCTTCTCGTTTCTTTCGCAAAAACCCGCCGTGACGAGATCCCAACGCGAAGTGATGTTTTATCGATTCGCTGACAGTTTCATTCGCTCGCTTGTAAAAATTGCTTCTTAATTTATGCAGCGGCGTACCACACGAGCGCGCTCGCGATGGTTTCACTTGGCGCGGACGCGAACCTCGTTCGCCTCTCCCTTTTGTCGGAATTTCTTTCGTTTACACTGTCACAATAGGCTGCGGGCTATTTGCCTTATTTTTGTCGGTCAATTTAAATTTGTGATATTTATTTATTAGCCGGAATATAATTATCAACCGAGCCGGCGAGTACCACCGTTTTGTCGCCAGTCGAGCCCGCGATCCGCCGTTTAAACATGATAATTTTATATTTATCAATAATTACCTCCGCGCCGGTCTTCCAACAGTTTCACCGTTCGGTTATAAAGCTCGAAAATTATCTCCGATAGACACGAGCCCCGTAAAATTACAGTCGGCTTTCCGTGAGTCTACAAAGAGATGAGAAAAGTCTCTGAGCTTCCTGAGGTCGTCGCGGAGGGTGGTCTTCCTAATAGTGTTGAAACTTCCTCGACAGTTATTCTTAAAAAAAAAATTTTATAAAAAAACGTGGAGCAATATTAACTCGCAGTAATCGTAGAAACATTTGAATTTGAGAAACACGAGTGGGAGAGAAGTTTCCTCAATAATAACGAGCGTTCCTCGTTTTCGTCTGTCGCCGAGTGAAATACATTCTAACGTCGACCCCTCGAAACAAGCCGCAAAGTTCATTACCGACAATTGTAAGCGTGACGCTCTTTGCGGGTAATTACATCCCAGATCGTTTCGTATGTACTTACGATATATACGTATACGCGCGTAGAGACGCTGCACACCAGCGCTCGAAAACGGGTTATGATTAAATCGTATTGCCCCTTAAACGGGAGATGTACCGATACGGACCCTCGATTACGTTATCCTTAATGCTCGATTGAATTATCTTACAAGCGTGCGATCTGCCTTGTAGCTCCGCTGCTTAGAGTTCTATACGTACTATCCCACCTATACACTATTTCATCGAGTGAAAATATCGCACGCAATCCTCTCGGCTCCATCGGCGAGAGAGAGCCGCGTACGCGGCTCAAACATAATCGCTCTATAATTTACCTTCGTTAGTTTGATTTGTGAATTCGATTGGAGTCCGCACCGCTACGACTGCGAAAGCTTCAATAAATCATCGGGCTATATCGGTGAGACGGCGACGTCGTCACTCGAGATTAAGGGGGGTAAGGAGAGTGTGAGAACCTCGCCGAGTTGGTTATTTCTCTTTAACTACCGGCTTCGTCGTCATCTCTGTCTTTGCCTTTTTCTCTCCGGTCTGCTCTCACCCCGGCCGAGGCATGTGTGCGCCTCGATAAAACGTCAGTGTGTAAATGTCCGCCGGAACGGCTTTAAACGGCCGTTAAAATCGCGTTATTGTTTCTGACCGCATCGAGGCGGGCGGCTGGAGAGGCGCGGAGGATCCAGCCGAAATCGCTGGACAAGAGCACGATACGACGGGCGAGCGTGCGAGGCCCTCGCCCGAGACTTGCCCCGACGTTTAATCGTTCTTCAAGATTTACGAGCGTTTCTCCATGCACACCCCTCTCACGCTGTACGAACCGTCACGGCTGTACCATCGTCACGTTCGTCGCGCACCATAGCCGTTCGCTGGGCGACGTCTCGTATCGCTTCTCTCGCGTCGTCCATCGAGAGAGGAACGAAGAGCGGGAGGGAGAGAGCGAGCGAGGAGGGGGGGATCAATAAGCCTGACAATAACAATTCGAATTGAAAATAATTACTCTATCTTATCCGTCGAATGTGAGGATATGTAAATCAGAGAGCGCGAGAAATATTATCCGGCGGACACGCGGATAAGCAGTTTTAAAAATAAAGCATTGACATCGGTGTCACTTTTTTATCCGCTAATAACTGCTTGGCTCTTGTAAGTACAAATTTCGCAATTTAAATGGTTAAGTGTGAAGAAAAAGCGTCGCCGTAAATATTGAGCGATAAGAGTTCGAAGATTTTTCGACCCTACGAAGAATCCATTGGGTTCTCTCGTGAAAGTTGGGAACTTGAGATTTGGAGGTACCGCGAGATGGCCGAAGCTACGGTAACGGCGATGGGGTGAGAGACGGATGAGCTGGTCATGACGTTAACCGTTGGCGAAGCGATTTATCGGTGCTCGGGATATCTCTCGAGATTCCCCGATGGACCAGCCTCGAGAGCCGAGGCTGGCGGTACGGTTGCTCGAGGGTCGTTTGGCTGATCGGTGCTTGGACGATGCCGCGCTACTGGTTTTGACGGGGAAACCGGGAGGAAGTGGAGGTGCCACGGGGAGGAACGGAACGGCGAGGTTCTGCACTGTCGCAGAATCCTCTCGTTCTATGTCCGTGAGATGCCATTTCCATGGTGAAGAGGGCTGCAATAAACGCCTCAATGATTGGCCACTCGAAGAGGCGAGGGAAGCAGTTATTGGCATAGTTCGTCCTCTCGCCATCACGCGCGATTTCCTATCGGGACTGCCAATCACTGCTGCGCGGTGCAAAACTGCAGCGTCCAACTTGAAGCTCGTGGACTGGCAGACCGACAGGAAACTTCGTCGATATTCCTGGTGCCTCTGGTGAAGCGGGAAACATATTCCCGGCTACTTTGCGAACGAGAATAGCCGACGGAGCCAACGGCAGATATTAAACTTAATATACGGATGCAATTAGCCGCAGACCCATACCCCTCGACGGCTTCTAACCGGGAATCCCGTTCGCCGTCAGGAAGGCGCGTGCTGGACTAGTCGCGTGGACGTAACCAACCATCGCGTCACTCACGGCTCACCGCGGCTTTCACTCCTACGATTTGTACAACTTGTACGTTAACTTCCGTCAAGTCTCGTGGGGCACGTCTACGTCTGCATATGCTTTTTGCGTTCGCCGCTGGATTGGCTTCGACGAACTTCTCGTCGGCTGAGTGAGTTAGGAACGTTCGGAGATTGGTCTTCTCTCGGGGCTCGCCGCAATTTTCGCGTGAATGGGCTTGGAAAATTATTGTTGAATGAGACTGATGGACATCGGAGACGAGGTCGAAGACCTCAAGAAAGCCGAACATAGGAAGCGTTCTTCGCGCCCCGTTAAAAATAAATCATTTAACGAGAATAATAATCGTACGGGAAGCTATCTCGGCACTTCGAATGCCGGGGAGAAGATCCGAGACTGACAGAGTCGATCGTGCGAGAGAAAAAAGAAAGAAAGCCGGATTGACCATAAATCCCTTGGCGTTCAGGAGGGCGAGCATACAGTGCTCGAGGGGGCGCGAACCGCGCACTCGAACGTGTTATTTCACAGTGCCACCGAGGCATGACAGCATCAAAAACACGTCTTCGTGAGTGGTTCCATGGGGGTGACGGCCTCAAATAAATCTCCCGTTACGCTAATATCGTTGACGATTTTCCATGACGTAACGACCACCGTCCTCGGAATCGACACGATGGTATTTCCGTGTAGAATTTGGTGCCCACTTTCGGTACTCTGGCTCCTACGGCAGCGTGCATGGTCCAAACGCCGGAGAATCTTCCGGCGAATATTCACGCGTGTGCGAGGCACACAGACTTTCGCGCAGCGCACACCGACGTGCGATCGTGCCTGTGCCTTCTGGCGAGAAACGGAAAGCGCCGGCATGACCACCCGTACAAGGGAAGGAACCAGGGATGCAGCCAAGGGTTTCCGTTGGCCTGTGATACGCCGTCAGCAGGACGGAATGGTTTTCCCCCCTTTCGCGAGCCCCTGTGAGCCGGGGGTTGCCAAGGTAACCTATGGCCCACCCTTCGAACGCTGCTCTCTCGCTTCCACCCTTCGCGGCGAGTCTCCGCGCCAGCGGCAGCATCGGCGAACCACCCTGAACGGCGCAGCCCGCACTCCATCCGCGCGAAGCACTCTGGCCAGGTCCGTACACATCTATACAGATTCGTTTCACACAGAGACGACGAGCACGCACGCACATTGACGTAAAATCCTAGCTGCACACGCTAGAATTCTCGTCGATGTATTAGAAAGCGTGCGGATGCTGGCGCTCACAGGCCCACGATCGCTGGGCGACCATGTTGAATTCAATATCAGCATTCTCCGGATTCCACTGGATCTTTTTTTTTTTCCTCGAAGAGCACCGAACGAGCGATAAGCGTACTCGGCTAATGCCTCTCATCCTCCCTGGCTCGCCCGCGCATACAAGTGAGTGCAATAGCAAACTCACGCAAGGAACAACATAAAAAAGATTGTTTCGTGGTACTTGTGCTCTGGTCGATGATAAAATGAAAATAGTATAATATCCGTAAAACTTTGGGTTCTCGAAGTGAACTCTTAATTTTTTTTTCTGTCACTCGTTCGGTTCGCCATGTGTTCTGAACTGCGCAATGCGGGAGGATTATTGACTCTTCGAGATTGGCGAACAGGGCATATTCCATTCGCATATAGTCGTCGATGACTCTGCGAGCGGGTATATAGCGCAGTAAAGTATACTTCACCCGATCTTTCTATGGGCTGATACTTTATTGACACGTGGAGAATACGTGAATGAATACTTAGCGTGGGGAGCCGAGGCTGGAATAAGCGATATAGCAGCCTCAGCATGGTTTTCTTCGCTCGTAGTACGGATCGGTAAACGAACTGCGATCCGCGGATGCGCTTTTTGCATAGAGACGTATCTACAGCCAGCATTGCCTTGGAACGTCAGCATTTCTCGGGAGCAAAGCGATGCTGAGGTCGAGCGCAGAGAAATGCAAGCCTCCGCCAACAGCTCGCGGATAAAAACGTCACGCGATGAAAAGAACGACGAGACGACGCATCGACGAGTCGGCTGAACGGAGTTCTCGTCGTAACAAGTAAAGATAGTACAGATAGGAAACGGGTGTATGCTTGTCACGCAGTCGACAGTACGTCGCCTGGAGTCGCTGGCACGACTCGACGTCGGGTTCCCCGTCTAGGTTTGCACTCGGACATCCAATTATCATTCGCGATTTACATCGCGAGAACTGCAACGTTTAATAGATGGGGAGTGTACGTAATCGCAGTGTCCTCGGCATATCGATATTCCGAGTACGTTCGTTTTGTCGTTGCCAATGTCGCGATGCTTCAACGTCGGTTGACTCCGCATGATATTCGTAGAGACGATGGGAACAAATATAACTATGCTGCTCATTGGTATTGCCCGACACAGTCATTGCAGGTATTACGGTTGAACGCTGCTGTAGGTAGAAAAAAAAATCGGAAGGTAATCGATAATTTTTCTCTGAATTTTTATTCTATATGGAGGCGAATTGGGATCTTCATGTTCCCTCTTAAAATAAAAAAAAAAAATCACTAATAAACCCGAAGTGTAGCGGAGTGATCGAGAGTATTCGTGTCATTTTATTCGTTGAACTTGCTGAGGTAAAAATCACAAAACAGCGATAGATGAAGAACTCCGTGCCTACAGCAAGGGCCCGAAGAACGTTTCGAACCCTCGGTAAAAAGGTGCGCAGTTAAGAGTCACATTTTTTTTTTACGAAATAATTTTTGCTCAGGTATAAGATGATGCGGATACGGAAAAATTTTACCTGACGAGACAGCGTGTTACACGTTGACACTTAGATCGCTACCTAAACACCATAAAATGACGGGGTCGGGCGGAGGAAAAAGAAAAAACGATGCCGGCGAAGCCTCCGTGGTCGACCGTGTCAGAGTTTTACGACTCCGACTCGAGCGCGGAGAAAGTCAGCGCATCGCGCAGTCCTCGTCTCGAGAAAAGCGACGTTGTGTCTTTTTTGTTTCTTTCGCCTTTTCGGAAAAGGGTTTTCGGCACCCACGGGCGCGTATAATGGTCAACTTTTTTCGGCGAGTTCCTGCGAGGAACTTTCTATTTTTTGTCCGGTCTCTCGCGCGCTCGTCTCAACCCCTGCAATAAACTGACCCATCGTCGGAATCATTCTTTTGTCGTGTCTCCTCGGAGAAAGCGAAGGGTGAGAGGAGAGAGTTGAGATTTGTGACACAACGGGCAAGGGTGCGCACGCTGTTGGCGAGGCACGAAAGGAAAGAGAGTGAGGAAAAATTCTTTTCGCTATCCTGTCTCTTCGTTCCCAGTCTCTTCTTTCGTTATCCTGTTCCGGCTCTTGCCCAGATCTTCCGCGAATTGAAGAGATGCCGAAAGAATATCTCGACAATATAATCAGATGTCTATTTACATAACGAGCTATTCCATAGCTCATAAAAGGTTTAATTAAATGTAATTCAATGATAGTTTTAACATGTTTTTTTTCAAACACGTAACTAACCACTTATTTCTTATTTCAGGTCCGAACGGATGTCCAAGGCGCCGGGGTAGGCAAACGTACACGCGGTTCCAGACCCTCGAGCTCGAGAAGGAGTTCCACTTCAATCACTACCTGACGAGACGGCGGCGAATAGAGATCGCCCACGCGCTCTGTCTCACCGAACGTCAGATAAAGATATGGTTTCAGAATCGGCGGATGAAGCTGAAGAAGGAACTTAGAGCCGTTAAAGAGATAAACGAGCAGGCGAGGCGAGAGCGCGAGGAGCAGGACATGATGAAGAAGCAGCAAGCGGAGAAGCAAGCGAAGATGCAGCAGGAGCAGCAGAACGCACTCCAGCATCAGCAGCATCACGTAGGTGCTCTGGACAAGGCACAAAGTGACCTACTCAAGGCAGTCAGTAAGGTGCCCACATAGGAGGCCACGAAAACGGTGTGGCGATCGCTCTTCCCTTCGTTTATGTAGAAGATTAAATATTAAAAGAAAAAAAAGAAAAAAAATAAGTAAACGGAAGAAAAAATAACGAAACAGGGAGAGAGATAGAGACGAGAGCCACACCGTGAGAGTCACGAGAAACGCCACGACGATAGCGAGAGAACGGCGACGAAGTGAAAGAGAAGAAAGAGTTAAAAGAAAAATAAGAATTAAAAAAAAAAAATACCCTCGACTACGTACTTACCTGGCTGACCGTGGAAGAACCGCCATATTTGTTCGTGCCCGGAGCCACGCCTGACTGATTCCTAGAATGTATTTTTTAAAAGCGAGGGGAGATGGACGACGATGATGATGAGCCCGACCGGAAGTGGGGATAGTACGAGAGCGAGAGGCTGCGCTTACAACAGCTTAGCTTCGTAACTGTGAGTTCGAGGTGTGCGCTGTCAGTTCGAAGGTAAACCCGGCTGTCCGGGAGTCCCGTGTCCACTGTCGATGTCTTCAGCGTCTCCGGAGAGTTTTAAATCTCCGCGTTTCGCGGAAATTCTCACAAAGCCACGGACAACACTGGTGCTACTGCGACATAAATCGTCTCCGATCCATCCCTAGTGTCATCTCCGCGAATTGCGGAACTGAAAAAATTTTAAAAACAAATAAACAAAAAAAACGAAACTAGATTCGCGAGTGAACGTTTTGTGGATCGGAGAGGATCATGAGCGCGAAAAGTTCGCGAAGATGTCATCGGGGGAAGGTCTTCCCGTGCGGTTGAACGCGGGAACTTTGGCGAAAAGTGACGGTGGGAACACGCGCGCACGCGGCTGGCAGAGAGCACGGATCCTCGAAGGCCGGTCCCGGTATCGATTACCGCCGCGAGTTCTCCGGGTGTACATATAAACGACGGGCTCTCAAGGTGGGCCGCTTCTTTGATATCCCCGAAGAGCTCGGACATCGATAGCGCGCTCCGTATCGCCACGGCTACAACGCGGCCAACGCTCACACGAACAGCAAAAAGAAGATGAAAAAAAAAACCGTAATACACGTATAAGACACACAAATACACACACGCGCATAACTAACAATCTCAGAGAGTCACACGAGTGCTGTACGAGGGGAGTATATAGGCGGGAGTACACATAGAGACACGTATGTAGAATAAACACACATGGGAGACGAGCGCTTGTGTGCGAATCGAATGCATACAAGGAGAGTCGGATTCCAGCCAGCACACCCCGAGCGAGACGAATAAATAACGATGAATCTCCGATGAGTTTCACTCGTGAAAATACGAAATATCGAAGATAAGAAAGCAAACAAACAATTAATACACCGATTGGTATTAAGCACAGTCCCTCCAAGTCCAAACCTTGCAACGTTTCCGCCCCCGTTGTAAGACACAAAATATGAAAAAAAGAAAAAGCAAAGACGAAAAATTCTATGAAGGAAAGAAAGAAAAAGCAACAAATCCCGGTTCAGTTTAGTTTTTTTTGTTTATTCTTTCCGTGTTAGCTTCGCAAGCGGCCATGTTGATTTTTTTTTTTTGGTCATTGAGTGATATCCGATTATGTTGTCGAGAGTCTCGTTGTATTCAAGTTAATCGGTTCGTAGTCACGTTCTTTTTTTAAATTAATTTCGATTGTTTGACCCTTATTGGGTGTTGTTTAGTATTTTTTGTTTTTGCAATGCATTCATCATCTTCTTCTGCTTGAATTTGTGTAGATGTGTTCGTATCAAGCTTCCGCACGCGTTCATGTTGATTTGGCTGTTGATCTTTTTGTTATCAAGTTACGGTTTATTTCAGCGTCAGTTGTTTCATTTTTTTTCTTAAATTTTTGTCCTTCTCCCATGCTTCCTCGATGAGGAAGATGTTATTCGCGGACCTACCGGACACCGTGACCCCTTCGTCGATGCAAAAAAAAGAAACGTCGAAGCGGAGGGGGCACAAAAAACCTGGACGAGTATCTCACTCTTAGTACATTAAATACGTAATTTGGTGTCAGGGTAGACCTTTCCGTAGTTATAGAAAGCCTGTTGTTGGTATTAACTTCCTAATTACCTAACTATTAAAAAATCCTGAACCCCCCCATCCTCCCAGAACGGAAGTTAATCAAAATAAGCGACATTTCGAAATCGTAATAAATTATTGTCTATTTTTTCCTCGCGTACGGACGAGTCTTGCATTCCCCGATTAGGACCACGTTAGTCATCATTGGAAAGTGAAAAAAAGAAAATGATCCGTCAACTTCGGATAATTGGCGAACACACGGAATTGAAAGACTCACGGCAGAGTCGATGATCTGTTCTTTTTTTATATAAAAGGTTTTTAATAAAGCGGTCAGCTATTCGGAGAACGAGACTCGTTCGAGGCTAAACAGAACTATTACAAATTAAAGATAAATCAATATTTAGGGTATCCGTATATTATCGAGAGGATAAAAAAGAAAATAAACGAGAGAGTACATTATTCTATACACAATGTACTAACGCGTGTTGGTAAACGTGAGGTTTTCAATAAATGAGGATACCGGGTACGAATTAAATAGCTGAAGCGTTCAAATTAAGCACTTCTCGGTGCATAATATACTCAAGTAATTTCAATTAGAGCGAGAGAATTAACAGTACCGCGTAGCTCGATCGAAAATATCTCGGACGGAGACTTAAAAAAAAGCAGGACGAAGTGCAAAATTACGGCTGCTAGAATGAATATTCAATGTAAAAAATACCGGTGAAAATCTCGATAGTTCTCACAAAAATTGTCTCATCTTTCGTCTGGTGCAAGTACGGCTGTTAATCGAGTAAGCTCGCGAATGATCGGAGATCAAAACTGATATTACCCATCTATAAATACCTAAAAGCTGAACGCGTGCATAAAACTCATAGCTATAGATATCGAATATTATATATAAATATGAATCTATATTATATACGATTACGAATATCGTTTGCGCTCCGCGTATCCTCAGTTACGAACTATAATTAATCCCTTACAGTTGGGAGAATTTCGTTTTATTTTGACATTCGTGAAAGTAGTGAAAAAAAAACCCAACAAACGACGTCAAAGAGTGTGATCCACAGCGCCTGTAAAACCGCGATAAAAAAAAAAATCCACGGCAAATGTATACGGCAAAATTAGATGAGAATCGATGAGGAGAATGTTTTACGGGGGGTTTGAGTGATCTGCTGATAACAGATATCAACGAAGCGTAAACACGAGCGGTGTGTATAACTATCTGTAGAAAGCTTTATATATCGATATACTTATATTTAATGACCCATTATTGCCAGTTACGTTTGATGTTATGTGCCGTTGAATTAACGCGACGCGAGTATTAGAAACTTAATTAAAAACCTGTAAAGAAAATTGATAGAACGTTTGTACAGCAGGAAGTTATTTTCGTTACGAAATTTGAGCTCGAGGCTATATCCTACCGGATATATCTTTTTTTTTAACGCGGCTGAAAATGTCGCACATTAGGATCTTATTTTAGTACTCTCGTTCGCGTTTATCCCCCGCCGTCTAATTGAGATTATTTCGAAGTAACAAACCCTTTCGATTGTTCGGATAAAAAAAATCAACAATCGTTTATTTAATTTTAGTAATTTAATTGAAGGTCGGGTAACTGTGCTCTAAAGTAGTATAATTTTGATCACGTTTGTCAATGAAAAATTATTGATCTCGTCGAAGCAAAGTGCCACAACAGGCGGAGAGAGAAAAATTTCGAGTTTAAAGCAGAAGAAGATGATACATTAAACGACGAGAAATTGTGAAAATATAAAAACTAGCGGACGCCGTCCACACACATACACGCACACACACACAAACATGTGACACACACATACACACACACACTCGAGCTTTCTCTCGACCGGTCTCGGCATGTTCCGAAACTCGGATGATGATTAATTACTAGTTAATAGCGACGCGTAATCATATCACGTAACTTTCTTAAACACTATTCCCAACGTCATTTTCCTCCCAATATCCCAAATCCATTTTTCCCCTATCTCCCTTCCCACTTATCTCGCTCTAGACTTACGATATTATTAATAATGAATGTATTATATCGAAGTGGATATTATACATAAGACGTAGCCGAGTAAGCGATTTATTATAACTTTCAATTAACACGAATGCGATGCGTTAGTACAACGTGCCGGACTTGCCAAACTCGCCGATCCAAAATCGAGTCAACCGGATTGAATAAGAAATTCGGGAGGCATTTTTTGATCAAGCGAGAACTTCTCACATCCGAATTAAGAATAAATTGAAGTATAGAGGTTAATGAAACGATGGATTGTCGGCAATCGTGGCTCGTGTCCGCAACGGTAAAAAAAAAAGAAAAGAAAAAAACGAACTGAAGGAAAAGCCGTGGGTTCAGGTCTGAATCGATCTGTGCTTCTCTGGCTGTCGATTACGTACTATGAATAATCCGACCCGTCATCGATCCCAGTGAATTAGAGATATAATCCTCGATAACTAAAAGTATAAGCAAATGAATTTCGTAACGAATAGAACGAAAGACAGAATGAGAGAGAGAGAAATAGAGAGCGATAAGAATTTTAAATAGTAGCCGAATCCGTCACACGGAGCGCACAGAAAGAAACGAGTTTAATAAGTAAATAAAATTGTTTGTTATTGTATTTTCTTTACTTATAGATACATTGTTTATTTATGAAACTGTTTAATTTTTACGTATTAGCGTTTTTTTTTCTTTTCTTTCGTATTTGTTTTTTGTTAATGTGAGACGAGTAGCGATGAAGGTACTGACAAAACGATATCATTCTTTATTTGTTTTGTTTATTAACGATTATTATGTATAAAATAGCAGTGTAGTGTGACTATCGCTTACGGTTTTTTTTTATATACTGTTCCCAAACTTATATAGAACTTTAATGTTGACCTTGGAAGGGGCGGGTGATCGTGATTTCGTGTCGGTCTTCGTTGACGAATTATAAATACTAATGTGCGCTCCACAATCGCGTTCGGGGCGAGAAAAATTAATGATAATTCTAACGATAATTAATGTAAACGACAACAACAACAAAAAAATACACATATACGTAACTAAAACTCGTCATTGTTAATTGAAAATATTATTTAATCGCGTTGAATAGAGCGTTAGCGCGCGTCATTTATACAGGACGATACACGAAACACTTTCATCGTTTCTTGCCAAATGACTGGTTGTAATATAATTCTTATCTTCGCGCGAACGCTCGCGCACAAATTAAATTCACGCAACAGTTGCGTGAACGCGTCACGGACGAGAAAAAAAACTCGTACCGAGTATCTTGTTGTTTCTTCTTTATTTTCTCTTCATAGGCAGCTGTCCCGTTTAATGCGAGTTAAAAATATTGAAGAAAAATGAAAATTACCTCGAATGATAACATTGAAAGTACTACGGGCGCAAACCGTCGGCCAGAGACCTCGCTTTTCGCTTTCGTTACCCTCTCTCGCGGATCGCTTGGCGTTTCTCGCTTCTCATATTACTTCCCGTTCGAGGATTCCAGCCATAACTAAAGTATTTCACGTTTTTTTTATTATTATTATTACTATCCTTTTTTTATTTGTTGCATATATTTTTTTGTTCTATTTTTATTGAAAAATGCGAGCAGCTCAACGTTTACATTATTGAGGCACTCGAATTCGCGACAGACTCGGTGAATGTAGGTTTTTTTTTATAGTATGTTTTGTTCGTGCATGCAATCTAGCTCGATAATGATTTTATAAATGACTCTGAAGATTCATAATATGTTGCTTAATGACCATTGGTCGAAGTCGATAAGACGAGTGGTCGAATGACTCCAGTACTAATTAATCACCCGGTGAACGAGGCGTAGATTTTTATTGAAGCAAAGCTGTTGTTACACACGCTTAACGTCCTACAACTTGATGAAAAAAAAATTTAATTAGTAATTGATTAGCTAGCCTCCCGTTTCATAAAGACAGTTGCCATCACCCGAGCAAACCCTAGCCTAACCAACAGGATTCCATAATGTTTATCGATCGATTATGAAATATGAAATAATAAAAAGATGAAGAAAAAAAAAAACACAAAAACGATATTAATATTTCGGTCCAGCGTGCAAATTCGTCTTACGTGTTTGTCTTGCTATTATTACCTTACCTATCCCCCATAGCCGAGCCCACCTCGTCTATTACTTCATGAATTCTCGATGTAAATATTAACATTAACTATAGTAATATCGAATCTAGCGTGCATGAGAAAGGGACATGGTGTGCGCAAATGTTGTGCACAATAAAAATAAATCCTTTCGAAGGGCGCACGGTCACCTAATTAAATGTAACAACTATTAATTAATAAAGATAAGAGAGCGTAGCTGTCCTACAATACCGAACTACCGTGTTAAGAGGTAATATTAAATATATAGTAATGCAAAAAAAAAGTGATGAAAATAACAAAAAAAAAACCGAGCGACCGAATGGGAGCGAAAGGATGAGGAAGAAATAAAGTGAAAAAAATAATTTAAAAAACAAAACCGTAATGACGATGAATCTCGTGTCTATCGAATATTGAGGATGAAAAAAAAATAAACAAAATAAAACAGAAATGAAAGAAAGAAACCACACAAAAACAATTAGTATTACCGGGACTAGAGGCGAATGAGGCGGGAGGGTTAAACGAGGCGAGGAAGGCCGAGAGACAAGTTATGACGGAGAGTAACCTATTGACAATGAATGTAAATGTATCCATTTTTCGAAAACACTTGATGTAGAATTATACTCATAAGCTATATCTATGATATACAAACGAAATAAAAGCGTACCATAACTTAAAAGAGTTCTGATACTGTTTACTATTTTTCTTTTTAATTTCGATCTTTTAATTTCTGATTTCACGATAAATTTATGAAGCATCGCCCTTTTCTTCCCGCAGACGTTTGGTCAGTCGAACAATGATTAAACGGCAATCAATTGATTGGCAAAGGTAAAAGGTCATCCACCGACCGATAGCTTGGAGAGATAAAAGTAAGCTGTGCGCATCTTCGTTACGTTTATCGAGCTGACACGATCGGCGATGCTCTTCGCCAGACCTCGGTATCAAACTCGTTCCATCGTAGAGCTTTTCCGTTCCCTCCGCGCTTGAAATACCCTCGGCTGACTCCCTCGGACGCTCTCGTCGCGCTTATGTCCGCGATTGCAAACATTTCCGGAAATCCTTTCCAATCACGATACACAGCGAGCGGGGGCGATCGAGGGTGCGAAGAAGTCGAGAGCCCGCGCCAAAAGCGCTGCAACCAGCAGCAGCGGCAGCGGCAAAAGCTCCCTTTTCCGCCATCACCCTATCGACGACTCACTCTCCTTTCGCAGCCAGCATAAGCAGCATCACTGTACCGTGACCACCAGTGGATAACGTTTTCGCCACTTTTACGCCCGGACGAGCGGAACATTGAAATGGAAACCGGTCGTGTATGCTTCCGTTTCTGGATATTCAGGGGAATAAGCTAGGCCCCTCGTGCACCATACCGTCGAGGAGATGACCAGCGAAATGTCTTTCGACCCTTTAGATTATTACTCCGAGGTCTGTTCGGGACGATTACCAAACCCCTGAACTCACCGGCTTCGATATCACAAGTTCGTTCATACTTGACGGTAAGAATATTCGAGAGAAAGGACCAATTTTCCGAATAAAATTGGGAATTGCCTTTTTTTTAGAGTGGATGACCCGATGACCGACATGGCTTAAGTTCTGTCTCTCAGTATGCCAGACGAGAGTGAGGAATAAATTTGTCTCTGCTTGTCTCGTCGTCTCGGTGAATCAGTGCCTTACCCCTCGGTGTCAAATCTCTCGTGTCATTGTTATTCGGGTCGCGTCGAGGAATTCTTTTTATAATTTTACTTTCAATCTTCTTTGTTGTCTTTTGTTTTTTTTCTTCTTTTCTTTCGAGCGTTCGCGAGAGATGAGAATACGCGGTTTCCTCTCTCTCAGAGATGGGAATAAGCTCTCGAGAATTTTACCAATCGCCCGGGGAGAGAGTGTGGGTACAGCAGTAAAATAAATTATTAATGAGCTCGGTTTGGCAGTGTACGGGGAGAGTATAAACAGACGCCCGAGAAGAGGAGGCTGTCCTCGTCTCAGGAGAGATATCCACTTGTCGAGTCAGCTCTTACACCGCGGAGTCGTCCAAGTTCGACGACGAATTCGAGCGAGATTTAAGAGAGCACGGTGATGCTTCGAGAAACAAAAGTGAGGAAAAAAAAATAAGAAAGCGCGGTCGATACACATTATATACATAATTTACCTACGTGTACATACGGAGAGTCGAACGGACGGGATGAAAAATACTGGTAAATTACAGTGTTAACGTTGCTCGTACACGAAACACTGAGAGGGCAATGATTTCGAAAAATTTACGACTCGGCGAGTGGGTGATGAAAGACCCGTAAAAAAATGTATACGTCGAATAACTGCGAGCAGTGTTGCGGACTAGCTGGCAAATACCTTGCCACATCTCGGGACTGGGGTAAGCCGTACAATATCACTGCCGGCGCTGCAGTGATTGGCCGGCGAGAGATGCGGCTGTGCCGAAAACTATAGACATGGGTTTGTTTCGGAGAGCCAATAACTGTATGGACATAGAGATTGGAGCGAAAGTGCGCATTTATTTGCGTTTAAGGGGCTTTGAAAAATGGTTATTCGTCGTTGCAGACCTGTTCGCGTATGCAACTCAAATTCCCTTTGATTACATAGCAACACGTGTGCACATAATTCTGCAGGGCATGAGAAAAAAAAACAAATGTAGTTCTCGGACATCGGTAGAAGTTTGAACAAAATTTACGCTCACTTTGGAACAAACTTTGAACGACATTCGAGCGGCATCTACATGGCAGAACAGCGTATAAAACTCTTGACGAGCGTTTTCGTGTCTTCGGACTGTTCTTCGGGTTGTTCTTCGAGTTTGCGAGAGCGTTTTGGCCGAATGCTGGGCGTGCTTCGCGACACTTTCCTGCTCATGGAAGCCTTGCTGTGTTATTTCCGCTACGACGTCACTTCCGGTCGAAAAATGAGATTTTCAAATCGGAATTGACGTATTTCCAGCATGATGTCACTTTCGGCCGGAAATGAGATTTTTAAACCGGAAGTAACGTGACACGAAATCTTAAAAAAAATTCTGCGTGACGTCACTTCTGATTTAAGGTGAGATTTTCAAACCGGAATTGACGTTACAGAGAAAATTTGTCATTTGTCGTGTAAGTTATTTTTCGTAGAAACGTGTAAATTAAGCAACACAGGGAAGTGGGTAAAAGAGCGTGCGTGATACATCTCAAATGCATTTAAAGTGGACCTGGAGTGCACTGAAGTGGAGCCGAGGCAGATTCATGGTCTTCGAATAATATTCTCAGACCGAGGTGAAGCGAATACCGGCTTGAGTGCCGGGCGAGTACAAGATGCGCGGCAACTGGTGATGTTCCGCAGTCGTGACGATGGATAAATTTCACCCGAGTGATCAGCGTACGATTCCCCGCTTCGCCTCAGTCTCGTGAACGCGCTTCTCTTCAACTTTTCTCCTCTTCCTCATGCTACATGCTTCCCCATTCGGTATGAAACCCTCCCCGCAACATCGCTACGGTAGGATATGATCAACGCCAAAATGATCTTGGCCAAAGTTGATCTTTACCAAAAAGTTACTAGATTATAGAAACCACCAATTCAACTCAGTGGCCTTAAAGTAGACTGGTGACGTCATTTAATACGTATAAGCAGCATTTTCAGGGTTTTCTACAATTTAGTAACGTTTTGGCGAAGATCAACTTTGATGAACATCAGTTTGGCAAAAATCATACTCTACCATTGCTACGTTTAATAACGTAAACACGACATCAGTGCCTCGTATTGCTGTCACGGCGCTGGGTGGTCGTAGCATATCGTTTTCACATCGCACCGATGCGTTTCCTTATTTTTTCGCGAAAGTCTCTCTCGAACGAGCTCATCTGGTGTTAGCATACGATTTAACCGCGGAGAGATTTTTCAATGATCTCATTTCATACGATCTCGGCAGATATGTTAGCCGATCCAATAGACGTTCGAAAAATCACCGATAAATATCAATCAATCCCGAGATGGCGACTTGCCTCGACGATTATTCCTCCGCATAACGGTACAACTGCTGTTAATTACGTTTTCTACTTAACCTCGATCCTGGAAATCTTTGACGAGTGATTCCGTGTTCGAAATAATCAGCTTCGGATTGGTTTTTTTTTCTTCAGTCGCTTCCAAGAAACCCGATGATTCGTTCGATATCTCCACGTCCGTCGACCGACCATCGGTGAGAAATAGTAAATCCCGTAGGTCGAAAGAGATTCTTTCTCTGCGAAACGGGCCGAATGGGCGAGGCCCCGGGAGCGGCGAGTTTCGTTCTGACGGATAAATTGAACGAGAGAGATAGGAAGAAAAATAAATCGCGATCGGAACAGGTCCTCCCGTTTCTTTGTCCGAAAGTTCGTGTCCCTCCGCGCGGCCGTGGATCTCCGAGAAAGATCACGGAATGATCGTCCGAGAATCCTTATTTTTCGGGCAACTCGCCGACAAAACTACCGCCGGGCCGTCTTATATCAATACGAGCTCTTCGCAAATCCTAGAAATGATTAAAAAAAAAAAAACGAAGTAACAAAAGAAATTCATCGCGAGATCAGTGATCAGTGATATTTTGCGGGATGGGCAGAGCCACGGTGGTCGGCCGATGATAAATTGAACGGGAAGAAAAACGATGCTGTGAGAACGCATTCGAGTCTCGTTGGAACCGGCGAACCTCCTTCGGACGTCCCCATTCATTCGTCCATTGTCCGAAATTATCCTCGCAATTCGGACGGTCAAGAGGAATCGAGCTCGGGGCTTCGCGGTCTCTCTAGTACGCCATTGGCAATCGGCCGGACTCTCCGGTAAGCGACGCGAATAAAATATTAATGCGTGGGGTTTAGGGGGTTACTAACGTACTCTCGGGTCCTTGCGGCTGAGGTCCTCGCACGAGAGATGAGCATACCGTATATATCACCGGCCCTCTTCCCCGTCGGGTTCGTTTTGTCTTCGCGGACCTTCTTCCACCGCGCTCTTCGTCCTGCGCCTTTTTCTCCTAGCTCTTTCCTTTCTTTTCCACGGCTCTTTCTCCCCTCCCGCCCCGGACGGAGACCATTCCGCGTTACTTATTGGTTTCGCCGGTGGACCTACCGCGCTCGAGCACCGGGGTAAAAGGATAGAAAGGCGGAGGGCCCAACGGGGACGAGCCGGCATACTCATCCAACGGAACAGCGTGTAGCATAGAGCAAGGAATGAGAAAGAAGGAGAAATGGGACGAGTCCCTACGGGCCTTCTTGCCAGGGAAAAAAAGTATATAGGATAGTTCCAATGGAGGGGAATCGGTGATTCCATTTGTCCAATGCACGGCATATCATTGTCACAGTTGCGTCAACACTGACTTTCTCTCTTATTTTTTCCGCCCTTTCACCCTCGAGGGCGCATCAACATCGTAAAAATTTGGAGCACGAATCCTCTCCTCTCACTCCAGCTTGGACTCAGGGGGTTAAAAAACTCCCGCCGTAACATTACACCAGTCGGAATTTATATCAATAAATCGAGAGGTGTGAACGGTAAAGTACCGAAAACGATTCTTTTTTTTTCTGGGCGTGTGCGGGATTTCGAATGGGTGAATTCTAATGAAGGGACGCATAAGGGACGAAGAGAAATATGTTTTCTTTTTTTTTTGCCGATGACGATTTGTGTATATTTTGATTCAGGAAATGCGAGAAATCAGGGGAGAGGAATTTTTTTTAACGGCATCGATATTTCTCCGGCCGATCGGGGATGAGATACGGATGACGAGAGCGAATAGCATTTCTCGCCAGCAGCGGAGTCGTCGATAGTAAGGGCGAAAATTTGCCGGAACGACATAGCGATTTTTCCGATCGATCCCACCCTCCCGCTATCCAACAATAAATTCTTTTACGATCCGTCCTCCCGCTCATTCGAATCGTCCATCCGGCTCGGCGTGTGTCTCTCTGAGACATCGAGGAAGAAGCGCACTGATACAGTCGTACCCGCAGTTTCTTCGATGCCAAAGATAAAAGGACAGCTCGGAGAGCAAGAGCGGAGAGGGAAGAAACCGTGCACGAAGGAGCCGGAGAGAGAGTCAGCAATTTATTCAAGATCTATTCGGACCTGTTATACCTTCGTCGGACCGACGCTCCTTCTTAACGCTCCGTCTTTTATTTTCTCAGAGTTTGAAAAAAATAAAAAAGCGATGGCGAAAAAAGAAACTACAGAGCTCAACGAATCTCGTAGCTAGAATCACCCTCCGCGGACTAAGTAAATTAGATCTTCGCCAATTTACTTTAGTTTTCATTTTCTCGGAGAAACGAAAAGACTGCCGGAGTACACGGGATCCTCGGGAATTTATCCGAGCCTCCGCGCCAAAGTAGTCGGTCAACATTTCGAAGGTGAAATTGAAATAAAACCAAACGAATCTCTTCGCCGTGGTCGCGAATGGCTGCACGCACGCTCGTTAAAATACCTGAAAGCCGGATAGGAGTTATTCGTGAACGCGTAATTATCTCTTGCCGAGATCGATCTGGGGGCAGGAGGAGAGCGGGTCGCACCGGCAGCACCGGCAGCAGGGCAATCCGTGTATAGTAACCCGAAGAGTCGCGAGGCCGAGAGCGAGTCGTGTATAGTAGACGGCGCGATAACCGCAACGATAATGTAACGAGGCTCGCGAGATAAGGATTGTCTGAGGCGCGAGTAGGGGGATGGTTGTCGCGACGACAAAGCCGGCGGCACAGTCATTGACACCGAGTCCCTACCCGGTCTCGAAGGGAGCTCGTCTCCCTTTATTCCTTTCTCCGAGCTTTTTGCTTTCCGTCGAACAGAGCCATCGCGTCACGGAACGCGGTGACGCGACGACGAATTTTGCGAGGATAATCTACACTATGGGACGGTATCGAGGGTGGGAGTTATGTGTTTACTCAATCCCGTCTGCGTCCGTGTCTGCTTCACTTTTCATTGTCCCTCTCGACTTTCCAGCTCGCTTTCTTACGAACCACGGACTGTATACCATCCGCGGTCCCGCTACGTATCACGTTTCCGCTCAGTGGGATACGTCGCGCGGTTTAAAAAATAAAAATCACCGTCTCGACGTACTTAATTGCAAAGATCGTAGGTTCAGGCGTCAACGAAGATGCCTCGTGCGAATTGTGCATCCGAACCGACCTCTCGAATTTTACGAATATTTGCCGATCAATAGGGATTCAAGCAGTCCGGCTGAAATAAATTCTATCTTCATACACTGATAAAAAAAGATGGCATTGAATAAACTAAATATTTGGGCACGGACGATCAAATAAATGTTTAGTCGGTGGAACAAAATACTTCAATGCCTCGAACATGTTATGGTGAAATCATTAAAAAAATTTGTTCAAGTAAGCGATCTTTTAGCAGTACCAAATAATTATTTGAATGTCCCAGCCCGAATCTTTAATTGATTTAATTGTATTTTGTTGTCAATGTACGTAAGTCGAAAATAAAAGTTTCAATAAAGTCCAGATAAAGCGTGACAAGGCCCGATTCGACGCTCAAAAATGTCTATCAGGGGTATCGTTGTTAATTTCAGTAGCATCGAGAACACATTTTTCATTATATTGTTACCAAAGCCGATTTATTAAAATCAAGTAATAAACAAGCTTGCATGGAAAATTCAGTATCGCCCCCTGTATATTATTTTTCATTCGGTACATTTGTGTCTCAGACAATTCAGAATTAGACTCAGCGTATCGAATTCGGAGGAGGGTTAAAAAGATGGAGTTGGGGGAAAGAATAAAATAAACCGATGGGCTCGGAGAGATAGTCGATGTAGTGAGGTAACTTATTAGGATCGCGCGAGGCCCGATTGTTATTCGGGTTTTCTGGTCCAGCCGAATCGGTATCTTTCTCTCCCGTGGCTGTCTCTCCCACGCTACATCACGATGCAGCGGCGAGAGGATGCGCGTATCCCGTTGCCGGAGCGAGATGCAGGCGCAGTTGTAGGTCGTCTCATCTCTCGTGGCACAGCTTACCCTACAAAGGAATACCTGCGTGTTTCCTTCTTCATTCTCGATAGGACCTTTACACTTACGCCTACGCCGCCATAACTCCTCACCGCTGGCATGTAACACGAGTATGTGTGCATATGTGTGTCGTTCCCCATTGCGGACGTCTCGCGCCTCCACCCTTCCTCGGATCAAGCATTTTTATTCGGCGCGAGAGTCGCACGTTCCACTTTCACATCACACTCGTATTTCTCTCATTACACGCAGTTCGACAATACGAGACTGTGATTTTTTTTATCTCTTCATCTCTTACCCCTTATCGGAGACGCAAACTGTGAAGAATGGAAATTTAGAAAGTTCACCCCGAGCGATGTACAGATGGTGCAAAGATTTCGGGTATCTTTCTTCTTCTCCGAAGAGTACGTTTGACCAATCCATCGGAGAAAGTTTTAGCCTTTGACCACCCTTCCACGGGGCAGCGGGCTTCTCTCTACCCTTCTTTACCTTTTTTCCGCGCGCACTCAGACCCCGTAGGCTCTGCCGTTTTTTCCACCGTCGGAGAAAGTCTTTCACTCGCAGTCCGCAACGATAGCCCCGAACTGTCGGGAAGACAGTTCGGTTCTCGGCGAACGGTGAAGAGTCCGTCAGTGTCGCTCGGTGGATATACTTTTTTTTTTGCGCAAGGAATGAAACGAAGTGTGATTTGGCAGTGTTTTATAAACGACGCCGAAGTACGAAATAACACTTTTTTCACCCAGTTAGTTTAGTAATTTTTCGCGCGTTTGTCCAACTGCTTTTATCGGGCTGTAAACGATCTCGATTGTCGACGATAATTTGCATAACACAGTGAGAAGCCTGCACGGCCCGGGTAACGCGCACACGTTTCCGTCACGCGACATACGCGACACTTGTCTCCGGCGCAAATTACTCGTTTCTTTCGCGCTACATCGCACTCAATTGTGCACAATGCCGAGGAGACAAGGCATCGGCGCTTGAAGCATTCACGTATACGAGAACGAGCTCGCGTGCAGTTTACGACTGCGATGTTACTGCACAACGCACGCGTCCCCGTCACGGCGTGTTGTCGTGCGAGCACGCTTTGCGCTAATTGTTCCGGTACGTGATAAGTTTCGTCTCTCGGATTAGCGTCGCGAGAAAACACGGAGTTTTTTTTTTTTTGTTTTATGCGCGAAACAAGTGTCTGTCGAGCATTCCGTTCTCCAAATCGGGTCATTATTTTTTTGTGTCGCGTCACCTCGGGCGTAATATTTAATTGCTCGTTTGAGAATAAATTGTATCGAGTAAAGCGAGCAATCTTGATTCGCGGACATATTTATGTGACGCTGGAGATGATTAAGCAGGCGTAATCGGAAGCGATAACGAGAGCCAGTGGTCGGGCAGAGTTCCCGCGAGGGGATTGCAGCTTTGAGGCTATCATGCGTGAAGGCACGCAAGCAGGAATCCGAAACTATACTGCGTGGACGTGTGTGGAGGCTGTGGAAATTTGCCGCGAAGATATCTGGGCATACGCACTTACAACCTGTCCGGCGAAGGAGCCGAACGAACACATTGCCGTCGGCATATCAGAGGGAGGGAGACGGAGAGAGCTTCTCCCTTGGCTCAACTCCTTCTCTATATATCCTCTTCACGAATCATAAACATTTAACGCCCGCATTAGACAGCCGATTCGATGGTGATTACGGCAGAGCCGAACGGCTCGTAAATAAACTGGTTGCATATACGGTATACATGCCGCGCGATATACCGGTCCCTCCGGGCACGCACACGATTTATCGGTAACGTTTTATTTATAAATAATTTTTTTTTTTTTAAGTACACGAGCGGGACGAAGCAGGATGGGCTAGAGTACAACGGTACGACACCGTAATTGTATCTCGAGATGCTTTACATTAGCGATAAAGGCGGGAGGAAGAGAAAAGAAAAAAAAAGAAGCAGGGAGTATCGCCTCTTCGTTCTTATATTACTTAATTAGAAGTGAGTCGGTGCTCGTGGAAAATCTCGGTGATAAGATGATTCGCTTCGTAGCTCTGTTTTTTTAGTATTATCAAACAAACGTCTATCCGGCAGCGTTATATATAGGATAGGGGAATTAATCATCTGTTTTTATTAATGAAGAATTTGTGAATTGGCATTCTGGACTTCATACACAAAATATTTTCAACGCTGCCTTATAAAAGCTCTTTTTTTATACCACCGAAAATAATGTTCAGACGAATTCGTGTCGATATTGTATCGTAGATACACCTTAAAAATTAATTCTAATTTTAATGTACTTTCTTGTAAAGTAAAAATACCATGTATTAAAATTACAAATATTTTGTCTGAAATTTACAAAAATGTTATTTAAAAATAAAAATTCTACTGTACAATTACAACGCTCATGCATTTGAAATTTCAGAACTAGTCTATTTTAAAAAGCTTGCAATGCTCTTCGTTAATTTTCAACCGATATTTTTTTACAGTGTGGTGTGAAAATTAATAAATTTTTTTTTTTTTTTTGTAGACAAATACCAAAGATGAAAGGACGCTTTTATTAGATCTTGACACAGTCGAAACGCTATCTTCCATTTTGATATAATTTTCAGATCCCGCGTAACACAAGTGAACCATATTATCCACAGACCCGCATCGCCCCCATCGTCCCGAAAAATATGATATACCGAGGAAAATGTTTGGTTTACGAATCGAAGTGTTGTAAGACTGGACCATGAAGATAGCGAGGACCCAGTTCTTTTATCGACAAGAAACTTCCTCGGCGTGTCGAAAACGCGAAGAGCGAATACCGATCGGAATTCGTTCCAAGACTTATCAGCTGACACACGCAAAGGGAAGTTTGGGGCACAAGTCGAAGAGAGGAAAAAACAAAAGAGAGACGTACATATTACACCGCAGTGATTCGCGCGAGAAAGAGGAGGGAGACCGTAGTGGGGCCTTTTATACATCTGACACTTTGTATTCATAATAAGCGAGTCGTAAAAGCACGAAAACATCCATTCCGGCCGATACCATTTATTGCTCGTACTACCACGGTATTGTGAAGTGTGTAGTAAGCCACGCTACTGAACACGTGCCCGTCAACCACGCACGCCACTTTAATTTTTATTCACCGGATTCCCGTACAATGTTTGCAAAAAATTCAACGCCTAAGATGTTATTTCCCGTCGGTTAATTTTGTGCTAATAAATCGTCGTTTCTCCGAGTCTCCCGTGTTTATCGATTCACTGTCCAGATCTTGTTATACCCAAAATTAAGTGTCGTAACTTGGTGCAAAGATCCGATTGGCCTCCGACCCCGCGGAGCCCAATCGGCGCGCCTCGTTTTTCGCAATTACAATCACGCGGCGCTAATCTATCCCGAAAAAGTAAGAGGGCAATGTCGCATTGAGCATGTGGCTCACGATTGCCACTGGGCTTAATATGCAAAGAGAAGAAATTTGTAAAAGCGTGACCGACGAGATTAACCCTGGAAAGCCGTGAGCTACCGTTCTGCGACGGGGAGCGTCGCGACGCCCGTGTCTTCACGTTTTTTTTGTTCTCAAGCCTCCGCTCCGGCCTGTGCCTTCGGGGTCTTAATTTGATTATAAATTTTGTATTCTCATCCTCTCGCTGCCAGAACACATCCTGTGCCACGGGACGCTGCGGGGAGAAAAAGTCTCGGCAGCTGATGGGTATTAGAAAGAAAATGTATATATATTATGTCGATGTCGTCGTCGACGTCCATTCTAAAGTTTCCGAGCGACGATCGCGCACGTGACGCTAAGCCTCCGAGAAAATTTCTTTATTTTCCCATCGATACTTTCGCTCCGTAGATATAAATAACTATATGTAAAATTAACGCTGTAATACACGTCGTCGACGGTGTTCGGAGGAGTCATCCCGAAGTCGGAGCTGTACACGCGACGACCTCGTCGCTGTACCTCCCGGAGTAAATTTATTTTCGGAATTCGAACAGAGCGCCCGAGCTTGCGGAGGCGCCATTCGGTCACGATATGATAGCTGTACCAAGTACGACGTTGTCGTATAGCTTATACAGATGTACAGAGAGCGGTGCTGTGGAGAATCGCGCAAGATCTCTTCGGATTCCGTAGGAGGCATGGAGGAACCGTGGGCTCGGCGCGGTCGCGATGGCGTATTGATCTTTTTAGCGGCGGAAAAGCAGCGGAAGATACGCTCAATCCAACTCGCGCGTCCAGACTAAAGGTCTATATTTCCCCGGGGACGAATACGTTTTATTATTCCTGTAAACACAATTTCCTCGGGAATATTGTGACTCAAATACACATAGAGAAGAGACATTGGAACATCGTGACGAAAACGCGCGGTACGAGTAGCGTGGACATTGGTTCTTCGATCACATTTAGACCGATCTATGATTTCGATCTTTTTTTTTTCCTTCTAATCTACCGCCAGTCTCGATATATTGAGTCTACGTGTTATCTTCTCGTTCAAAGAATCCCACTCGTGAATATTTTGATGATTCTCTGATGGTATTATTTCCGTGTTGTTTGAAGAATGAATTGTAGATGGGACATAAAAAAAATTGGACGTGACAACGAGTCGCAGATGTACCGCAACACGAGGTATCGGATTTGCGGGGAGCCAGTCATCGTCGGCTCCCGGCGGCGAGCGCCATACAGTCTAGCTTGGCTTAGAGACGCCGTGGCGCTCGTCAACGTTTTATATTTAATCCAGAACGCTTTAACAAGCGATAAACAAACGGTGTATCACTCGTGTGCAAGGCTTAAATTAGACCCGATACGATTTCAAACGGCTTCACGCATTTATGAAGATGACCGTGATGGTGGTATCCGTGGAGTTTCCGCGAGGGGTTAAGCTCGCTGGAGGGGCTCGAGCCGAAGAGTGGGGACGACGGGCGAACATAGTGGGAGAAAGACCAGAGTCATGGAGAGACCAAGCACCGCCTCTCAGCATGCAATGGGCGGGAATCCCACCACGATTTATGACTCCCGACACTACCGACATCTACCAGTAACCCGGCGAAACGTCTCCCCCGCGACGGCCATTACGCTGCTACGATTGGCTGAAACTGCGCCACAACGCAAATCATGCGAGACTCCAAACGACACCCTTTAATCGACGACACTCATCGGCCACGGTGATCGAATCGCTGGCCTGCGTAAATACGTCCCGTTATTGTCACGCAAATGACAATATCATTTGAATTACTCAATTTTTTTTTAGTTCCAGGAACTCGTTTGACTGCAGTAGTAAATCTATATTTAGCTAATCGAAGGTGGGTGCTAAGGGTGGAATTGTCGTAACGCCACCGCTCCTAACGGCGGATTCTGCAATTGTTATCTGTCTACTTTTTCTTCTTTTAATTACCAATTTTACTAAAAATTACCGAAGTTAAGAGAAATTTATTCGTATTGCTTATTGATAAGGAATTTGAATTTATGTGCAGGTTTCTTTTATTATAATCTCAAAAAATTATTAAGCGAATTTGCCTAAATAATGTTTTGTAAAATATCATTCGGATCAGATACCTGCCCAAAGGGCAAAGGATTTTAGAAAACAGAACTAAGAGTTCGTCCGTACGACAACGGCATTGACTACTTGAGAATCAGATGGTGCGTCACTCTAACGGCCGACGCTTAAACTAGATCACGGCGTCTGATTAGGGACCGCCGTTGACCGAGGGTTGGTTAGGACAACCATCTATAGGTAATACTTTTTTAACATTAGGTAATACTTTTTTAACATTAGGTAATACTTTTTTTTGTAGTGTCTCTGGATTACCGACTGTTTTTGCAGGATAATAAGACTCATTATATCCCCGAATTGATGAAAGTAATCGTTGATCAACCGTCCAGCAGATCGAAAAGGGAAAAAATTGAGCTGAAGTCTAGCAAAACTTAGTTTCTGCGTGCAAGAAGTGTCAGGGAACGAAAGGAGTGATTTTTCGGGTTAGATTTGGTACAGATGGGCTATGTGGCCGACTGGCAGTGCGACTGACGGTTACGTCGGTTTACGGCTGTTTTAACGAGCGCCGCTGCACGCGACTCAGCACTAAACCAGCCCTACAAAACGTATCCACTAGTTTAACGTTTTACGGCCGAATTTATTATCTGTTACCTCCTTATATGACGAGACGATAACAATAATTGTCAGTTTTAATTCGATCGTAAATCTACGAGGGCAGGCACTTTTAGTGACTTCGAGCAGCTCGGCCAACCGCGAGGTATTTGACCATCTGGCATCGAGCTCGTGTTACCCTCCAAGCAGATTTATGCCGCGGCTGCTTTCGCCGAGAGTTGGCCGGCGAGCCTCACAGATGGAGTGGCATATTTCTGGAGGATCTCCGTCGGTATGAATGACTTGGTAAAAACAAAATAATTTTTTTTAAGGATGTCGGAAACGAGATACCCATTAAACACAATGCAAAAAATTTTAACAATTTTTCTGTAAATACCGGAAGTTATAGACATAAAAAAAATTGTTTTAACGGCACAGCTCATTCCATCAGCCGATAAACGGATTCTTAATTTACATCAACAGATCGCAAAATCTGAAGGATGAGCATAAAAGCATTTTTCAGTAACGATGTCAAACTTAATGAATACCATCGACAGATATTGTGGAGCCATCTGAACGAAATCTCTGGAAGTAGCGAACACTCGCCAGGTGGCGCCACAAGGTACTTTTTTGAGGCGCTGAATCAATCAAGGCTCTGCGTTTCACCGAACTGCCGCTGTAAATGGTCCAAGCTGGCACTGCAGTACAAAAATTTTATACGTTCAACTATAAAATGTTACTTGTCTTTTTATCGATAAAACACATAGACATGATTGTGAGGAAATTTTATTAATTGCTATAAATAGAATTTTCGACATATTTTGAGCTTGAACAGTATTTCAACTGGGAATAACTTAGAAAAGTTACCCCTCCCATTTAATGGATAAATCGTGTGGTTTATGGAGCGGTATAAATCCGTACTAGGTCGCTTAAATTTTATTCGCGTTTTAGGTTCCTTCCTCGGCGGGGTGAGAAGCACTCACATATACAGCGAGGCGTGAACGAGTGAGTGAAGCGTGGGGTATCTGACAATGTCATCAGTTACATTTACGAGGCCGTGAAGGATAGAGTGAGTACCTTGAGGTTGCCTCATCGTCACTTTAAATCCCGTTACTCGATCGTAAAAGACTTTGACGACCGCGCGCGTGGAGGTATCCCGAGCACGGGGCTCCGAGGTACCCCGCCGGAGAGCACGGACGAGCCGTTCACTGGAACTATAAAGACCAGTGGGGGCTTCCCCCGTCGGCGAACCCCTAGACGGCAAAAGGGCTTGACATTTACGTACCCACTTGCCCAATGATCGTTCCCATAATCGCTAATAGACCCGAGAATGTCGAAAAGATGGAATATAACAATTATCCACGGCACATTCTCGTGTTACGTCTTTAGTATTCAGCGTGATTTTCCCATGGGAGATAAACGGGGGATAGAGTGGAATTATTATTTATGAGTGAACTAGTCACGCAACTCGGTTTCACTTGTACCATTAATAACAGAATAATGACTGTCGCCAATTTATTTCCGATTCGAGATATTAAATTTAATAACATCGTTCATAAATTCATAAACTACACTCATATAACAGACACATATCTCTCCTCGCGAAATTATTGATACATCGAATATCTTTTTTTTCTTTTTCTTTCTGTTACCAATAATGGAAAAATGTTGCAGACCATATCGCGCGAAATATACGCTCCCGGTTCCGCGGAGAGACTATAGATGGGCTCTTTCATGAATTGAAAATGTCTTGCACCGATGGCAAAACAACTCGTAAAACGTGAATAAAACCGCCATATCGAAGTGCCATTGTGGGATACGTCTGGGTCGACCGTGCTCCTCCGGAATATATTTTCACCCCATGCCATAAGAGTAAGTGTCATTAGTCATGCTCCCATATTCGTTCAACGAGTAATTCAAAGGCTGTACAATTGGGAATATACCGATCGTCACCTGGACTCCCCTTCAATCGAGGATCCTCGCACATCATCTCGAGGACTCAATATCCCACCACAATGGCCGTCGAGATGCCACCGAACGAAAGTTTGTATAAATAAAAAAGAAATAAACATTTCCCGCGAAGAATAGTCGGGCTCTCTTCTAGCATTCGTGACAAATGCACGGTACATTCATAGGGTATCCCATTACGAGCTCTTAAGGGTGTGTAAGCGTATCGCAGAAATGGCGTTATTTCTCACCGCATGATGTAGGACGAAAGTCTTTCACTGGATGACTTTGGACCGCGTAAATCTCGCTGGTATCCATCAAGAATACAACGGAGGGTCACAGAGTCTAAGAGGACGAAGTGAAAGGAGGGTGACACAGGACATTTCTCCGCAACGTATTATGTACGATGGAGTCTCACACGCGGTGTCTCTCTCCTCCAGATACCTACATCCTCCTTTGACATCGTTTTTTTCTCCTCTCTATTCTTCACCGCGCTTCATTTTTTTTTATTTGGATTATGTGCGGCGTTATTAAGGTCAGCCACCTGCCGCGCTCGATGGAGCTCACTTCAGGGATGCAGACCATTATATCCCTGCGCATACAGAGGTACCTAGCCGGGAGCCCCTGCGCTGCCTACGTGAACGCTCTTCCCGGTGGACGGATCTCTCTTCCACGTCGACCGGGGGGTTGGTTCGGTCGTCGGGTTGGACGTTGCGCGCTGAACAAAGAAAATAAGAGATGCGAAACGACGAGAGCAACGGCATCAAGAGTTTGTAGAGATGGCGCAGAGGGAAAGGGAGAAGGTTCGTTCGGGTGTACGGCGAGAGATGAGGAGAGCGTCGGGACGGAGGATGGGAAAGGGTATATACAGAGAATGAGAGTAAAGGAAAAGGAAGGATGAGAGGGTTGGAGAAAGAGAAGATCTGCAGGCTCGCGGGCCCGCACCGTCGGCGAGAATAAAGGAAAAGCGAGAAAAATGTGTCTAACGTGGCAGAGGCAATTCTTCAGCGGGAGTTGCCGCCTTAACGCCCGTTGGAGAGAGGCGATTGGTTCTCGAGAAGAGCCAGCGGGAAAGATGGCCGCCATTTCCCTCCAACCACCCGGGGGGAATCCCCTTTGCCCCGCGTGTGCGTGTGCCCCGTCCGTGAGCCTGCGGGGGTGGTCGCGTGTGGGTGAAAAGGGAACCCGCGGGAACCTCGGCTGCTGCGCTCGTGTCGGAGTAACAGCGATGGTAGTGGTAGCCAGGATGGTACGGGGTACACGAGGGGACTCCACGGGACTCTTATTCTTATTAACTGTTTAATCTTTTCTCGAGATGTACGGGCGCATTACCGTCGGCTTGTTTATTTCGCATCCTCTTTCTCCTCTTACTCGCACACACAGAGACACGCACACACTCTCAGAGGGTTCTTTCCTCTTATAATTCTCGCCTTACCTCTTGCCCGTGAAACACCGTCAGCTCGTGTTGTCTCCGTTCTACTTGGTCACACCGAGAGACGGATAAATGAGGGAACGCGCTCGAAAGATTCAGTGTCAAGATACCCGATGCCCGTTGGAAATTGTAATCAAATCATTGCCAGACTCGTGAATCTAGCGACTCCCCTCGCTTCTTATTACCTGACTCGTCCGACATGAATTAAAACTACGAGTTTTAGATTTCATTTCGTATAACTTCCCTTTATTAATCGCTTCAACGAGTGTTTCTTTTTTTTTCTCATGGCTTATAGAGTAGATGATCGAGGGGTCTCGGAATTAGTTTGCATACCTGCTGAATTCTTCATTAATAGGTAAGAAGTTTTGGGTGGTCCGTTCGCAAACCCGGTAGGGAAGAGGGAAGGAGAGAGCGGAGAGCGTGAGAGAGATCGTCTTCAAAGTAGCGATTCGAAATGAGCGGAGGAGGAGTTAATTCCAAGACCGGGGATAGCGCAGCCCGAGAGTTACACCACTCAATTATTTGATAATGTCGGCGACACCGCGCTGAGGGAATCTCGTTAAAACTTGGAGCGAACTCTCCGCGTAATCTCCCTCGATGTTTATACCGGGCTTCGTAAATCTTACGGTCTCTCGCGGGTATGGGAGACGGTCGCGTTGTCTGCTCCTGGTCCTCCACTTCAACCCCTCCACTCTCTGCAATGCCGGCAGAGTTCCCTGCAGCAGGATAGATAATGTGAAACTTCCGAGAAATATTCCTATCGCACCCAGTTTCGTTCAGCTAACCTCACTCTTCTTTTAAATATAACATTTCACGCGGGAAGGTCCTTGCGCGCCGCAACTTTGGTACATTATTTTATGCAAAACGCTATCCGGACTGCGCGTATAATTTTCATATTTCAACCTCCCTGCTTACAAGTTGGAATTATACGTTACGTTATTAATTTTTTTTAATGCGGTAGTTTGAATTAATTTAAGATATTACCTACCTGAGATACTTAATTGTAAGCCAGTACTATTATACAATTATGTGTGTGGAATTGTGTATTGTACACATCGATACAAGAGTTTTCAGTGCCGACATTATTGTGGGATTGTTAATTGAAGAGGAGTTCCCTGTGCGCATCTTTCCATTCCTCGTAGTAGATCGGTATAATGATCGAGTCGTTTTATGCCTTCGGGTCAATTAATTCCCGGTGACTTTTCAATCCGAACAGGGCGCGAAGCACTCGAGGCGCATGGAGAAGTTCCTCGTGGCAATAAATCGGTCCAGTCTTTTCATATCCCGAGACGAGCGTTTGTATCACCCGATGACTCGGTCCGAGAGATCGTTAAGATCTTTGTCTGGTTTCGACGCACGCATACATAGTGGGATTTAAACGCGGAATCGCTCCTTTGTCGGAGCGGGGTGCCGTCGATAGATACCGCTTGCCTTGGTATCGGGGTATAAGGTGCGGATCTGGAGTCGCTCTGTTCCAGACACAAGAAACTCGTTAAACTGGTCGAGAGGCCGCACAAAGGACAAAAGGCATAGTAGGGGAGGCATAGAAAGAAAGCGTGTGAGTGAGAAGAAAAAGCGTGAAATGTCCTCGAATGAAGAACACTAGTGTCACGGGTATACAGGATGAAGAGATTGGAGCTTGAAATCCTAGAGTATATTCGGCAGAGATTTCGAACAGCGACGAGAATCCTTAACGAGCGGTTAAGACACATCTACATCAAGATGCATCGAGCGGCAGTCTCGGTTCTCGTGTGAAATATAGTTCCAACCCCCCTTTCGCTCATTACATGCGACGCACGATTCGGTCACTCTTACTGGAATTCACCGGGAAAGTCGTTTTCTCTTGTGAAGTCACTTCCGGTCAAAAATCAAGATTTTAAAACCGGAAGAGACGTTTTCTCCTATGACATCACTTCCGGTCAAAAATCAAGATTTTCAAACTGGAAGTGACCTTTTCTCTTATGATATCATTGCCGGTCGAAAATCAAGATTTTCATACCGGAAGTGACGTTTTCCTCTATGAAGACGGAAATCCCACGCGCGTTTTGTGAAGTGCCACATCTACCAAGCACATTCTTCACGGCATATACTCAGCGTATATAATAACGGCAGTATCAGGGGTCACTTCATAGCACACTCGATTGGAGAAGCTCGTTGAGGAGATCAACGGCATAGAAAGGACGAAAAAAAGCCAATGCATTCTGTTCTGGATACATATTCGAGGAGAAAGACTTTCAAGGACCGGCAGCACCTCTTCGGGATTAGTGGGCCGGGCCACTGTCGTGGTATGGGGAACGAAGACCAAAGGGGGTTGTCGCGACGCAGGGGACGCTGAGAAAAAACACAAAAGAAAAAAAAGCAAAAAAAAAGAGACACGAATACTATAATACGAGAAGAACATCTAGATTAAGATGCGAGGAGAGAGAGGTGAGGACCTGGCGGTCCTCCCTTTTGCCGAGCGCGTTAACTTACGATCTCGGGGCTGCGAGCTCAAATCTGGAACCCTCGACAAGATCGGGGATCCTCTCACCCAACTCTCTCGTAGCACTGGTGACCAGCGGAGACGTAGAAGGAGGAGTCAGGATAGAAAGACCCGGGGATCGAGATCCTGCGAGTGACGTACGAGAACGTGGACCACCCCTGGAGATCGAGGTATACTCTCCAGCGCAGCCGGTTTCACACAAAAATCATATTTATCGCCTGGTCTACCTGCCGCGCGACTCCGTGTCTCTTATCTTCATCTCTCTTTCTCCCGTTCTCTCCTCCCATCTTGATTCGACTTCTTCTTGTATCTCATCTCTTCTTACCCTTCGTTTTTTCACTCCCCTTGTTCTCTCCGCCCCGTGTTTGCTCTCGCAACACGACGAGACCCCGAGGAGAGCCCCGGGAATTCTCTTCTTTTAATTTCGAGTCAGCACAGCACGCCGAGAGCTCGGGGCGAGTGATTGCCCCGCCGGGCCGAATTTATATCACGCGGTGGAAACTTGCTCGCAGCGTTGGGACAACTACGACAACGACGACGTTCCTCCGAGCTCGCTCTCTCTCGTGATTAAATGCTCGACCGGATTGGATATATGAATACGCGAGATTCCCGACGTATCTGCCTATATACGTGCTCCACCTCGGCTCTATATATCCGAAAGGTCCTTCTCTCTTCTGTGCTCTCGAGAACCCCAACGTGGGAATCCGTCAAATTTATTACCAGGGTCGTATCCTTGCTTCTCGTACTGTGCTCCGGAGACATCTTAATTATTGCTTTACCTGTTCTTCGCTCCACGAACCCCATGAGAATAAATGCTCACCATTACGTTCTGCTAATATAGCTGATACCCTGACCCATGATAACTCATGTATCTTCGTTGTTTATTGAACCCGATATTGCTGTGGGTAGATTAAGACCTTTGACGCCAGGGAATTCGACGTTATTGCCAGTAGTTCTAGTGAATTATGAGGAATGGTAGAAAAAGTGACAATCATCGGTTCTCACACGAGGAATTGAGCAAAATACCGAGAAACAATTGATTTTTATTGACCCCTCGCTTCATTCTCGTTCGCGCATGGACGTTGAGGGGAAAAACGAAATCAGGGAGTCATCTGCAAGATCACGAGACGACAGTCAAGAGACAGTGCACCATAATACGTTGCTTTTTCCTCCCCATTGCGCTTTTTTTATTTACAAGATCTTTTCTCCCGACTTTCGTATCACGAGTGATGATGGCGATGAACATCCGCCGGTATAGATGGGTGTCCAACCCCTCGCTCGTGCGTGTGTACACTTTTATTTGTCTGTACAAAGGGATGTCGCCCAGCCGCTGCGTTACACGGTAGCCGTTCAGTAACTCAAATCCGAGTCCATTTTATCCTTGACGGGAGGAAGACGAAGAGTTTGCGAAGCTTCCTGGCCTCCAAGGGTCGTCATCAAGACTCCACTTTTATCGATGATATTATCGTGTTCGATAACGACGGATCTCGATGCTTCTTGAACCTGAAACAAAAATTCAAATAACGAATATGAATTAAGGGAAATAAAAAATTGGTCTGAACGAGGCAGTGAGAATAAAGTTAAGCGGGAAAAAAAGAGGGTGCCACGGGCATGAATTCGCGAGGGTTGAAACAGCCGACGTTTTACCATAGAGGAGTGAGAAAGAATGTTGAGAGAAGAGCGAGCGAGCCGGGAGCAGCTCGGAGGAATGTGTAGCTCGAGCGGAAATTGCCGAGAGAACGCGTATTAAAATCGCTGGATTTAGTGGAGAGATAAGCCGCGCTGTGCTGCGCGCTAACCCGCGCGAGGGGCCGGTGTCGGTTCGGGAGAGAGAAAGAAAAGGGGCTCCATTGGAAAGCCGGAGGGAAAAGAAAAACTCTCCTTTACTTTAGCTCGCGCGCTACTCGCATTACCGTCGCCTCGACTCGGCCGTTATCCAAAGCCAAGTTCGACCCTTCCCGGCAGAATCCCACACCCTCTGCTCCTCTCGCGAAGCCACCCCTAACGCCCACATCATTTAAGTCGCCATCCACGGTGTCGTTTTTTTTTTCTGATCGCTCCCTCACGCCATTTTCATCGTGCCAACGTTATTTCACGTTTATAATGAAAGTCCGCTTAAATCTCTGCTCGTAGAGAGCAGAAAAAAAATTCACGCAAGTTTAAGACAAAAGAGAAAATGTTCCGGTAATTTGATCGGTAAGTTGCCGTTGTTGTACTTATTTACTTTGGGTCCGCAAGCGTTCGTCTATGCGGCCCCTGGCGAGTATGCAGCACGCCGTACTCGCGTGCAAAACGCGCGTGTCTCGTTGTGTGGTCCCGATTGCCGCCGCAGCAGAGAACAGGACCACCTTTCTCATTCGCTCTTGTTTCTTTCATTTTCGTATCCAACAACACGGTTGTTCGCTTCGAGCTTCCCTTTCCCATCGTATTAATACCGGTGTTTACAGAATCCTCGCTCGTATACCGTCCCCACCGATGCATTCATACCGTGGTAATACAATCCATCGAGTTTGCGTTCCCCCTTTCCGAGATCTCCGCCTCGTCTGACTGCACGCTGATCCCTTTCTCTCTTTCCGTGACCCCTTCCGTCGCTCTCCTCCGATCTACCTTCTCGCTTCTCGTCCCGCGCACTTTTATGCCGTCGTAAAAGAGCCGTAACAATTAATAAGTATCTCGTAAAAGCGATTGCTGTTGACACCTCTTTGAATGACAGGGGCGCGGACGAGAGAAGAGCCGCACGCCACCGAACCTTTCGTCTGGATGCTTCTGGTACAGGCGTTGGTGGCGCGGCCGCACGATTGCCCGTAAATCAAGTTTACGCCTCGGTCGTTACTTTTAATCGGGCAGTTATGCGTACTGCCGGACGAACGGCGCTCTAGCCGACCATTCGGCGACCACGATCTCGCTCCCGCCCGCCCGTCTTCTCGTATCGTCTCGTTCAATAATCCGCAACATCGTGAATCATCTCTGCCGGAACCTAGAAGGATCTTTTTTTTTGTACAAATTCGCTTCTTTACATTTGTATCGAACTTTGTAAATTTGACTAACTTTGAAATGTATGTAGAAAAACTGTACAGCTGTATTTCAGAAATATATTTAACGTAATAAGGGGATAGTTACGGAGAACGCAACAAATACAATTTCCGTCGTGGCCATTGCACACCTAGCTGCAGGAGTCGCCATCGTCGCCACGACCGTGGTCCGCGGTCGGGGATAATATTGCACGGATATAGGGAAACACTGGCGGGTCTCGGTCTCTATACTACCACGGGCTGCGGAAGCAGCCACAGAGTCGTGGTCGCGGGTCTCTCTGCGTCGTTGACTTAATTAAGTTACATGCCGTACCCCGTTGTTCGGCTACGTATTAATGTCACACCGGAGTACGGGAGCATTAGTTGGCTTCAATGTTTCCACCCCATGAAACTCTCGCTCCGTGAAACTTTCGCAGACTCATGAATTTTCAATTGCACGCCAAAAATATGGGAGTTTCGGGGCGTCAGTTCGATTTTTGGGATGAACGAACGTGCGAAAGCAAACACCCGACGTTGGGCACCAAGAAGACCCACGAAGACTCCCTAATTGTGGAATTCAACACCCATAGCGCATTTATATATGAAACGTATTACGGTAGACGCACTTGCGAGAAACCGTGAGGATGTTCATGCTATCGGCCATCTGGCGGTCGTTTGTCTCTTACACATTGATAGTGCGAGAAAAATACACCGTATTATTATAATATGTCCGAGAACTCTCGCACCACGAGAGCGTGAAAGTCAGTTTGAAGAAATAGATTTTGAAGATAAAAAAAATCGTAAAAGTCGAGATTTTTACACATTTTTTAAATAAATAATATGATTTTCCAATGTTTCGGAACATTTTTAACACATTTTCATCAAAAATTTCGAGAATACATTATTTCATGAAAACAAAGCTTCCTCGATGAGGAAGCAAAACGAAAAGGGGTTCATCTTACTCTTCTCTTTATTAATTAACTTATTCGTCCTCGTTCGTCAACTATATCCTCATAGCCGTGATCATTCTAGGCGATAGTTGTTCCGCAAAGTCGCGACGAAGAAGACCGAATTTTATTGCAGCGTTCATTGACCGAAAACGAGCCCTGGAAGAGAGATAATTAATTGCCGAAGTGAGTAATAAACTCACGTACGGCACGAAGTTGATCGTCGAACGATTGTGCGTGTGTGTGGAGGAGAATGTCCTCGGGCACGCCACCGTCACATACACAGCCCCAGGGAATAAATGAGGTGCGTAGTAGAGTTTGCCGCAGAGAAGGGCGATGGCGATAGTCGGGTAGCCCGAGTGAGTCTCATCGGTCCTGCATGGTATCCATGCTGGGTGGCGCTAAGCCGGCTTCCTCGGGAGCTAAGGGTTGCTGCTCTGATGCTTTCATGCTGTTGAGGCGCCACTGGGAAGGGGTGGCTTCGAGCTAGAAGGGGCTGCTGCCTCTACCGGGGATGCCGGTCGAGGGTCTGAGGAGAGACCAGAGCAATAGCCTTTACGACTCGGCCATAGTATCGAACGATCTATCCGACCATTAAGATAGTCTCGAAACGATTCGGTAACCTTTGGGTCTCTGTGAAAGCGATACGCTATCGACTATGCGCTTGCTCGCCCTCTTCGGAGGCCAACCGGCCGTACGGAAAAGATCTTCACGGACTTTCATGAACGCTGCCTTTTTGCTTCCTCTTTTTTTTTTGATAACGCTCTGGGAGCCTTTGCTTCTTGATTCTTCCGGCTCACTTCTACGTTTCTGCTTCTCCATTTTCTCTTCCGCTTTTTCTCATTTGCTCCAAATGTCACGGAGACAAACGGAAAAAGATAGTATAAAAAACTGGTGTTGAATATCCAGCCGCATCGTCTTCTGGGCTCTAGCTGATGCATTAGGGTCCAGAAAGGCCAATACGGTAGCTATCATCGTCCGAACACCATTGCCTCTCTTATCAGCGCTTTATCTTTTTCACCCGGAAGCCCCAGGATGAATTTTTCCTTCGAGGTCCCATTGGGCAGGTGTGTGGGTTGAGGAGTCCCCACGGAGGATGATGGTATCACGTTGGATTACGAATCAAGAGTTTGCCCTGTTCCGGGTAAACATTGAGGGTGAATGGCCACGTGGCATCTCTATTATATCGACGGTCCTACGCCAGAATTCACGATAGACTGACAAGTTATGACTGATAAGAGAAAAAAAAATGTTTATTTAATGTTCTCAATGATCACTGGGGAGAGTCTCGTTTTCGTCGCTTCTGCACATTTCTTCATTCTCGTCCCGATATTTGGATATTCATTTCATGACTCACAAAGTGTCCTTTGTGTCAAAGTTTCCCTGGTCAAACTTCTTCACATTGTTCTACTTCATATACAACTCAGCGTTCTCTCGCAGCCATACGAGACGTTAGTTACGGGGATGATTATTAGGTTCAATCGGCGTGAGTGCTAATAACGCGATGGTAGCGTAATGGGAGCGCCGAGTTAGAGTAGAGTCCGCAAAAGCTCGGCCACGGTCCATATCCATTACTATTCGTCTTCCGCCGGGGGGTCGCGTTGTTGCCCGTTTGCCCGAAGCGAGGAAAAGAAAGACTAAGAAAGAAAGTAGCGAATGGAAGAAGCGAAGAGAAAGTAAAGAAAAAAAGTCGTTTTGATCGGGATCGCTGGCGGCTTTGCGCTTTGCTGTGGCTACTGTGTTTATCCCAGTCGCGAGTTTCGAAGGTCTCCGCGGCGGCATGCTGGCACAGAACGGAAATAGATGTATAATATAAAATGCAATAAGGGTTCTTGGCAAGCGCGGTGGTAGCGGTATCGGTATGAAGGTGGTTATAGTTGAACCAAACGATGGTACATACGCCTCCCGGCACGAACTTCCTCCGAGGTGCCACTGGCGAACGCTCGCCCCGCGGTTCCGCAACCGTTCTCTGCCCACTTGATTGGTATTGGTGTACGCATGGATGATGAAAATCTTCGTGGTAGTGCTGCGGAGTGTTGGAACGCCCTTGCATAGGTACTATAATAGTGTGTTGGTAGTATTCTTTGGACGGGCGAACGTTCTCCAACTCGTCTGCGTTCCGAGACAGTGGTAGTTGGTCTCTTTGCATGCATACGTTCAGTGGGTATACGTGTAGCGTTGTACGACTGCAGCGTGTATACTTGCGCGATCTCAGCTACGGCGTTGAGAAGAGGATGCACGGGGTCGAGAGAGACAGAGGAAAACGGACTTGCGCGGGAGCAACCAGCCACGCCGGAAGCTTCGTGTTTGACGGGGTGGTTTTCTCGGCCCGTTCCAGAGGGCAGAGGGAGCCGAGCGGGAGAGACTCGAGGGTTCCGGACCGAGACCGGGATCCCGGGGGCTGGAGCGAAATGGAATGGAGTCGAGACGAGCGACGCAGAGTGCCGTAGGGCTCGCGCTCTGGTATAGAGCGAGCGAACGAACGGTAGCAACGAGGGGGAGGTACAGGGGAACTGCGGGGTTCCGGAGATTGATAACGCAATTCCAAGACTGCCATTACCCCCGACCAACGACGTCGGGGGCCGCTCTGCTCTCGCGCTTGGCTCTCCCGCTACGACGGCACCGGGGGCTCCTAGCTCTTGCGCTCGCTTTCCTATCTTTCTCCGCTTTCTTTTTTCTCTTCGTTTCCATCTCACTCCACCTCTCTTTCCTCGCCGTTTCTACTCTCGCTACCATTTTCCTCTCCCCCCCCCCTCCCCCGCCGCTTCAACTTTTGGCCTTTTTCTCTTCGCTTTCCTTTCCCTCCTCCTTTCCAACTCTCCACTCTCCGATCCTCTTACTACTATTTCTTTCCTTTCCACTTCTTCGTTTTTTACTCCCGCTATCGCTTCGAGAGCTCCTTCCAGCGCGCGGGTGCCACCCCGGATCGTCGAGTTTTAGAAACGTTAACTCCATAAATGCCGGAACAATTCCTCCTGCGCTCGAGCCCTCTTGCAGACGAGAAAGAAGAGAAAAAAAACCGTTTTGATGGAGAACGCTGATGGTGACCCGAGTTCAGACTTTGCTATGTTTAGGACCTCCTGTTTAAACTTGTACCTGTAATCAAGGGATCGTTTAGTTTTACGATCGGAGGATGGTTTACGAGGGTGAGGGTCATCATTTTTAAAAGAACTTCGGGAAAATATGGAACATTGTTTCTTTGGTAGTATCCCAGTTTAAAATATCTCTGACTTTATTGACTTTAAGTCTCGAGAAACATAGATTTAACGGTGCCATTTAGGACAAAATACGCAAATAGTTCGCCCAGTCATGAAATATGCGAAAATGACAATGAGATAAACTGCCGCGAGGTAAATGTTCGTACGAGAGTCGAGGAGCACCGAGACCCGCACTATTGTCAAGTTTTGTAATTCTTGATGATTCAAAATTTTTTGAGTAAATATCGCAAGTGTCCGGGAACCTTAGCTCGAGCGTTCGCCGGTGATGTGTCGTCGACCCGGCTTTTTCGAGACATTTCTCAAGCGGAAAAGGGGTTGGATGGCGATGGAAAAAGAAGAAGCTGGTGAGGTAGTGGAAGAAGCGTCGCGATAGCCCCGACGGGGTCTGAGAGGAGGGAAGCTGGCCTCTTTTTCCGTTTTCCCGGGGAAGGCCCCCCGGAGGCGGATAGTATTTTCTATCCCCGCTTACCCCCCGTTCCCGCGTCTCGCGGCAGCAGCGAGGCCAGCATCTCGCGTTTTCGCTTCACTTCCCAAATCCCTCGCGGCAAAGTTTTCCGGCAAAGCCCCCCCTATCCCCCACTCAGCGCTTCCACCCGTATTCTCGTATTCCTGCCTCCTTTTTTCCCTCATTCTCCTGCCTCCTCTTTCTTCTCTCTCGCGCGCTTTCCTGCTTTTGCGGCGTCATGGACCCCGGCCCGGAGGTTCGCGCAAAAATACGATTATAACGATAATTGTATGTGCGGAGTGCGGCACCGGGTATATATCTTGTTTATTCGCTGCCGGAGTGCTTGGGCTGTGTGCAACCTAGCCGACGACGCGGACGACGCCGTACCGACGCCAGCATCGCCACGTTTTATATATACCACTCTATACTACAGTGTATATGGTATACTATACACACATAGATCGGTATGCTCCCGCGAGGGAAGGGGGGGGGGGGTTGGGAAACGCGAGACAGGGTGGAAACTGGTGACTCCGGGGACGCAAATTTTACCGTGGATATCTACGCGCCATCCTCGTATACCGAAGCAAAATAGCTGCCGCTGCTGGCTTCGTGTATTCTTCCACAGCACCATGGCCCACGCGCCCGTTCTTTCCGTTTATTGCAACTGCAATTGATGAACCTGCAGGACCCCCGGACCGTTCGCCGACTAGCCGGAGCGAACTACATAGCACACGGTATGTATATATATATACATATGTACCTAGAGCACACACAGAGCTCTCCGCCGATCCGTTTCGCTCGAAACCCGTTGCGTATTTCACGTTCACCACTGTGGAACGATTTTAGTTGGTATAGTTGAGGCAGTTTCGTTCGCTGATGGTCTCGTATAACAGTCACTGAAGTGTCGAGCTCTTTTGGAGAAAACCCCAACGCGATTTGGAGGGTGGGCTCTGTTGTGAGAGGGTGAAAATTACTCGGTTTCCTTTTTTAATTGCCACGGAGTGCGAAACCGACTGCGGCATTCGATAGACTGCCGCTGCTCTCGACGCTGACCCGTTTCGGCGTGGGATTGAAGTATAGAGAACTTCCAGTTTTCCTTTGCCATTTCGTAAGATCCTCAGAGAGATTCCCCGTGAGCCTCCGGACTTACCCGGTCGTTTTAGATCTCCGTCGTTGTTGCCGTCGCATAGCGGATTCCCGGTGCGCCGTTGAGAACCGGCTAGAGCCCTCACGCGGGCGACAACGACGCTCTTTTATCGTCCTCATGAATAGCGAATGCTCCGCCGCTTGCGCGGGCACTCGCCGAACTTTTCTGATATACCAAAGATTTGTTGTTTCGCGGAAACGCCGCGTGTTGCCGCCGCGCACGGCGAGTCAGACTCCGGGAAAACGAGAGGAACGTGCTCGCGAAGGGACCGGGAATACGCTACGAGTATAATGCCCGACGAGTCCCCGCGGCATCGAGTCGAGTGGAGATAGGAAAGTGTTAATCCGCTTCGCGTTCTCCGGGCGCCAGTAGCCAACAAGTTTGCCGGGCGCGCGAGAGGTATAGCGACGCTACCGGAGAAACAGAGCTCTTCGGTATCCCGTTCCCTCTTTTCTCTCTCCGGAGCACGGAAAGTTGCACCCAGCAGCACGCTTATGCCGCCAGAGGATTTCCATCCAATAAATTGGGAGCTTTGTATAAGCTTTCCGCGCTCGAGTTTAAATCCCCCGCCCCCGCCCCTCCCATCGGCGGCAACCGAGTCGGTGTCCTCTGTCTGGAGTTTACTGTACTCATTCTACTACTTTTCGCGAATGTGTATTCGCGCGAAGTACAACTCTGTCTCCAGCGCCTCGCAACACTCGGAGTCGCATTATATTCACGGCAGAAGCCAGGAAAATCCTCTTTTCCGCGTAATGCATGCGACGCGACTGGTACTGGCTTGGAACGCGAATTCTTTTTTTTCAGCTTTTTTAACTGGCGCCATTTATACGAAGGGCTTTGGTAAGGAGAACGGTGTTAAAATGAATGGTAGGGTGTAAACAGTAAAAAGAAGAATTGAACGTTTTACCAACATTTTTTTTCCACGTAGGTCCACCATTTTCTTTCTTGCTATTTTTGCCATTCTCGGTATCAATAAAGCGTATTTTTTAAAAACTGAGAACTAAAATTGTAAAATTAATAAGAGATTGTGAATGTTTGTGGAGAAGCAAGAAAAAAATCACGAGGGAAAAGACCGTTTCCTCGTGAGCGTTCTTGTTGGCATAACTTAGATTTCCGGAGGGCCGAGCGAACCCCTGCCCTTCGCGGTAAGGATCCTTTAAGGGCCAACTGCCACTTGAACGGCGCGTTACGAGAACTCTTCTGCCCCCCCCCCCCTACTTACACAGACTTGAATTCCTCTCGCCTCGAGGCACGAGATTAGAGACTTCTTATACGCGACCACGCGCTTTTCAACCCCCGGAGAGTCGCTCATCCCCCGAGTCGACCGAGTACAATCCCTGTAACCTTCCCTCAGGTCCAAAACTTTGAAGCGAATAACCAGATTCTCGACTCCCCGAAATGCGACCAGCCAATAACCTCGGGCTACTTTACTGTTACGCAAATCCACCGCCAATTCCACTTTATCAGGATCATCGGCCTCGTTGAAGACATTGTAAAAGTGTCTTTTTTACGAGCCCCCCCCCCCCCCCCCAGCTGGGCTGTACTGCAGATAGCATTTCCGAACTTCATCTTTTGTCACGTTAGAATAGAACAGTTTCTATCCTTTCTTTCTTCCATCTCGGGCGACGAATTTTTTTTTTTTTTTTGCCGAGAATAGAATTTGAAAATTCCAGACGAGCCCGTGGAGAGAAAAGAGTTCGCGCTGGCCTGATGGCTGCGGGAAAACGAGTAAGCCGGGTGCAGAAAGGATGAGAGTGGAACACAGAGAACACAAAAAAATATATAAAAAAAAGAACCACCGGCGAGACGGTGAATGCGAGTGTCGAGGTCGAATTCCCATGTGTCCGTAAGATATTGCTTTTCATCCGGCTCGTTCGGGGCCTCGTAACGTTTGATAAAAATGCGTGTTCCGCGCGTTTCGTTGAGCGCGCGGCTGCGAGCGGATACCGATGGCAGGGTCCCGAAAGGGCGCCATGGGACTCGTACGTGAAAAGATCACGAGAATTTTCCCTCTGTCTCGCCTCCTTCCTCCGCAGGTATTTACCTCAGGAGCTGGTCCGCACTCGTGTGCGAACTCGAGAGGGTGTCGATTTGAAATGCTCGCGAGTTTCGATGACGCAGTTTTAGCTCGTCAAACCTGATTTTCCATCGACGCAGTGACCCAGGTGGGATTGTGCCGTAATTGAAAAAACGGCACATCGCTGGCAGAACACTGAGTGCCGTATGCCAAAATGCCATATCGGTCTTTCTCCAGCCGACGTGAGCAGCCAGAGCGAAGCCGACGGTCTTCGCACTGAAAAAAATGCACTTGCGGGCTACCAACGATTTTTTTTTAAGAAATGACATTTTTTAGATTTCAATTCTTACAATTCCATATGATATTGAAACAACGACGGCAAGACTGTCCAGGTGACATGTGATCGTTTCAATGCGGTATAGAATTGTAAGAATTGAAAGTATAATTGAAATACCAATTTGATTCTTTGGCAGTCCACAAGCGTATTTTACTTCATCATTGATCTTTTTTTTCAGTGCGTGTAGTTTTTCACATGTGGCGTATATTGGACTTGTTATGTTTTAAACTTGTTATGTTTGTCTGGGTGTACAAGAACTGGTGTACTGCAACTTGTGCGGTCCCGTAACCGTGCCGATGATTAAATCTCACCTGGGGAATAGCGTTTGTGAAAATTATATCGACGCGCGTATGCCCTGATGCTCTGATTATTTATCCCGTTATCCGTGTTTTCAATGAATTCGATCCCGTAGCGCTGAAAATAGTAGTCAAACGTCGAATAATTTGCAGGACCGAACGTTGTGCGAAAATTCGCAGCGATGAGGCGCGCGCACTTTCTCACCGATGGCGGACGTGTACAAACGTCCCGTGAGAGCTTCAACGGGTTACATCGCACGCCCGGGCGCGATAAACATTCTCCGGGGAAATTTATGCAACTCGTAGTTACGTCGGCAGTGCATACGCGAAATATCAACGGGCGTTTGTACAGTTCTATTTCGTCGTTTCGAAGCGTGAAGCCAACCGGGGAGGGTGAGCAGGCTATTTTCACAAATAATCGCCATAAACATGCCGGACTGCGGAAACTACGTTCTGATCGTGCCGACTGCAGTAATCCGATCGATTAATGACCGACCAGTAACCCAAATGCATAGAACATTATCATACACGGAGAAAAATACATATTCAAATTTCAGCAATCATTGGAAATCTCAAATTTTTTTATATCTGCTATCACCCTATTTACATAGAAAAATTGTCAATGTATATTGTACATTTTTCATAATATTAATATAATAATATTTTTTTTAAATAGCGAGTATCAAAGTATTCAGAGGATATGGATTTCCAAAATCTTACTGTTTACTTTCCACGGTTTAATGTGCGATCGGTGAATTACGTGGGATCGAAAAAAAACATGGTTCATTAACCGATCAAGTAAAAGTCCATGCGTGGGTGCTGTTCGAGAATGCTGAGTGCCAACAACCAGCCGGAGTAGGGCAAATATATGTATTAGTGCGGCGAATATGCATACGCGAAACAAGTTTCCGCTGATATAGCAGGATAAAAGCAGCCACCGAGGTTCCTTCGTTCGCGACGAATAAGCAGTCGGTCGGGCCTAGCAGATGTAATTAATTCACTTTGTTTTCAAAGATCGGAGTCAGCCCTATAAAATTGGCTCATTAGGGAACACCCAGGTACCAATCGGTGGCACGATCGTTGAGAATGAGCCTGCTAATGTTTCAGAAGCAGGGCTCTACTGGAAAGAGCTGAGCTGCAGCCCGCCGGCTTGATAGCCCGGTACCTTTTATCGTTGACGATTGACGCTCGTGCCATCGTACTTCCCTCACCTGGTGATTCTTGATGCACACCTTGTACCAGAATTCCGCTGTTCTTCTTCTCAGCACAGAAAGAGTACGACATTTTTGCGGGAAAATCGAGCATGCCGTTCGACTTCACAGACGACAATGTAATAGCCAAAAGAAATGGGAATGAATTATTTTTATACACTTTCCTATATCTTTCGTATACTAAATATTGGGAAATGCTTTCTCTGGTAAAAGCATTCCATGTGAATAATGAGTGACGATAGAACGAATCTAGAGAGTACTCCAGAGTTGGTCGAGCGTTTCTCGACTCCTTTAGAAATGTTCGTGTGTCTGTGTTCTCCAGTTTGCGTGTATTCGCGCAGTCGAGTGCAAGGCTATCCTGAAATGGCTCGAGAGATCTTGGCGGAATTGCAGTAACGGGGTAACAAATGGCGGCCATGATGGCCAACGTAGAGTAGGGGGATTACGAGTAACCCCTTGCAACTGGTCCATCGAAGCGCGGGGGCAGCAATGGAAGCTGCGGGAGTGGTAGTTGCTACTGGGGGGATAGCGTGCAGGGTATACGGTCCGATAAACACCGCGTTACTCCGGTGGAACAGGGCGTTTCTCGTGGCTAGCGGCATTGCCGGAGGGGCCCCGTGCTATAAGGCTCGCTAAGCCTCGTCAACTATCGCGAGTCGCCAACTAGCAGGGGGTCAGCCTGAATTAGGGAATAGTCTGCGAATGCCGTTTAGGCCTGATATGTACTGGAGATTCTAACTTCGCCGCGTGATTTCGGATTCGTACTACTTGCCGAGGAGGCTGCGGTGGAGAAGGCGAAGGGTTGCGGTAGCTGCCATCCAACGAATCCTTGGAGAGCCAAAATTCCATGTAGTCTTCTAAAGTTTCTAATTACTTTGTCCACTAGATGATAGTAGACAGATCAACCAAAGAATTTCAATGTGAAGTAAAAATGGCCACATTATAAAAACCTTATAGCCAACTTTGTTTCGCATTTGGAAACACTCCATACTCGTTCACCTGCGTGATATATTCAGTACTTATAATTCGAAATATCTCGTTGCCAAATATGCAACTCAATTAGACAAAGCAGCGATAATGCACTATATGGAGACCGTGATGGTCGCAGAAAGTGCAATAATGGTGGGGAATGCAATCCGGCAATAGGTTGGATGCTGCGGCAACTCCAACAGATCACAACCGGTAGAGGAGGCTTTTGCATCAAAGGGGTGTTTCGCTCCCGTTGATGGCCCTTGATATCGGGAGCATTATATATTTTCGCAATGGCAGTAGCCAACAGCGTATACAGCGTATGGTGTACAACGTGTGGCCCGACCCGCGGCTCGCAGGTATATAAACACACATATAGATAGATCCCTCATAAGGGAGATATCGCTTCCGAATCAAATGACCCATTTGGTTTTACTACCGTGCCATTACGGGTTCGCGTCGGTGTGAGCCCGCGGGCCGTTTGTGCCTGTGGTGAGTTCTGTTCTGTCGCCCTCCCCGTATCCTCTGCTAGTTAACGTCACACCACCGGTAACGGGGGAGAGACTACCCGACAACTGGGAACTGGCGACAATAATATCTAACCCGGCGAGTGTGCTGTACAGACTGGAACAACACAGTGGATATACCTGCTGGTCTCTCCTGAATAAGATCACGTACTTCTCGCTAAGTTACCATCGATGCTAGAATACCATGACCATCACGTCCAAGAGCTAAACTTGACATTTGTATAAGTTACTACGATGTGAGATACAATATTATGGGCCAAAGTTTGTTGGGCATGTACAAGTGGCCCTATCAAAACGACTACTCAAATCGTCGACGATGATCACACTTACATTGCAGTTGACCCACAACCCCCTTCGCCCGAAGATATCTTGGCGGTCGTCTCGCGGTTTCGGGAACGTTGAGGTCAGCTCGGTTGGGCTTGTAACGGCATCTGGAACCGCGCATATACGCGAGATACGGGCTGCTCGAAATTCTCGTCTAAACGGCAAGCCGAGTGGAGATTAGTGGAGGTGAAACACGTGTTCGATTCTCGTAGGGCATGGCGCGCGATTGCGAGCTAGGGGGTTTGATGATACGGGCTTTCTCGCTCGCTCACCAGCCTCAGCAGATTGGCTATCGCGGAGGCAGTTTAGGGTGGCAGAAAAATAAGCCCTGTTTCCCCCTTTCGCCCCGCGTCTTCCTCCGCCACCCCTCCCAACTCTCTCTCGATGGAGTAGGTAAGACGTCGTTACGCGCATCCGGCGCTTTCCACTCCATGCCGAGAAACCTGCGGAGGATCTCTCGGCAGCGCCAACTGAACTGCCAACCAGGGGCTTCCCAACCATGCCCGAGGCGCTTATCCTCTCCGTGCTGCGAGCACCAAGGAGAGAGGAAGGGAGAAGGAAGCACCTTATAAAGTTTAAATCATTCCCCGAAGCAACCCCCGAGACCCCTCCCGGCCTGCGGGAACGGATATTAAGATGCGTTACGATCGGTGTGCGGCCTCTATGCCTCCACGTTCGTTCCTGCATATGGCCGCCGAGACCGACTGGCAACCGACCAAATTGGAAAGCGCAGTTGCGAAGTTTCCCCTGCTTCTCCGTACTCTCTTACCCGCAGACTCCGCATATCCACGCGGCGTTGTACAATCGGGAGAGACTCGAACGCGAACGGGTGCTACGGATTTTCCTGCACACTTGGCTCGTTTGAGAAATCCTCCCCCCCTCCCTCCCCCCTCCCCCCCCGTTCCCGGAGCGCATCGCCGCAATCTAGAGCACCGACGGCACGTTCCATGGGCTCAAGGATCGAGAATCATGCAACCCGGGGACACCGGGCAAGTATTCGTTTCGGATGCACGACTTGTCGATTTTACCTGCTTGCCAGGAATATAAATTAGTTGTGCAACGCGTTGCAAGGAATATCGATTAATTATTCAGTTTTGTCCGATATTCGGTGGTTGAACAGAATTTCGACACTTCGTAGGAGTTGTTTTGCGATAGAGTCTCGTGGGCGCTACGAATCGCTGTTTTTCATCGAGGCGACACTTATTCTAGATCATCGGAGATCATCTTCGATGGATGGTAATTTTAATCAAACTCGAGGACTATCGATCCGAGGACTCTTTTTCCGAAAAGCAATCCTTACTCGCTTCTCTTATTTCCTTCTGTAATTTCGGGCCAAGACGTTCATCGGGGGACAAAGAAAAAGAGGACGGCGACGGGGAGGAGAGCGCATGGAGTAAGAGCGTGTCGTGAGGGTATAGCACTGATGGAATTTTCCCGGAGAGCCGAAAAGAGAAGGAGGGCGCGTGGGAGAACTCCGAGCGTCCAACTGGCACCGGCCCAAATTGAAAAACACATTCGCAATGTTTTCTTTGCGCGAGGGTGGAAGACTTGCCCTCCCCGTCGAGAGGGTGGTGGATAGCGGAGAGCGAGCGGAAGAAGAAATCGAGGGAGCTGACTCGCTCGCTCGCCAGCCGAAAGATATAATGGATCGCGAGAAGAGAACCCGTGCTCTTGCTCGCTGCCGCTGCCGCTGGAGGGGTTGAGAGTTAGGGGCTTGAAGGGGCCTCTCCGGAGGAGTGTGGGCTGGATTTATAATGAAAGCCGTAGAGTTGGACTCGGATTTGTGAGGGTATTGCAACCCTCCCGGTACGCTCCGAGCTCCGTGGAGTGAGATCGAAAGAGCCGGGAGAGCCCGGTGAGCAAAGAGAGTATGTTGGTGAGGGACGTGATAGCAACTCTCGCTATCGTGTTCCTTGCCGCTCCTCGGTACCTCGCTCGTGTCTTTCGTCTCTGTCTCTCCACTCGACAAGGAATCCAATCGCCACGTGATCTGTATAATAGCCGCGCTAAACCATCGCCCTCCCGCGGGCTTTCCACCCCCATCGCAATCCCACGGGTGAAATTGCAAATAACAAACGTTTGCCTATCACACCGGGTTATATTCGCGGGGGCGCTCGGAGCGTCTGCTACCAACCAGCAGGAAAGCGGTGTGAGCAGCAAACGCCGACGTACCGGTACGGCGAATCCGGCAATCTAAACCTGGGAACAAAGGCCCAGGCGAGCGGAGACAACGAGAGTGTAGGACGACCTGGGTTGGACCGCCCGGACGGCATTTCTCGAGTAAGAAATAAATTCGCGTTGGACGCAGACGTTGCACCTGTATCCCTTGTTCGATACTTTCTCGTAGTTAACAGGATAGGATAGACCGCTTAATGAGCCGAACACCGCTGGCGGATATAGTGCGTACACATCTGCGTGCGGGACCACCGCGCGAGAGAGCCACGGAGGATCGTTAGAGGCCGGGCTTATTTAATTAAATTGACGCTTCCATGGACAATGCTCGCGAGACACGCACGGTGAAATCTTCAGAGACCGGCCTGTGACTGGCTGAGGAGCCTCGTACTATGTGTATAAAGTGGAGATACTTTATTATAAATATCTGGATATAATGTTGGCGAGAAAGAGGAGGTGAGCAATTTGCGAAAATGGCGCTACCCTCAATTACACCCGGCTGTCCGTTGTTCTTATATGCTTGCGACCGTTTCGTGGGTTGTTTTTAATTGCATTGCAGTGTATTATAATAATTTCATGCTCTACTACCCTGTTAAGAAAAAAAACATCATCATCTATACGCAAATAACTTATAGGGAGAGAAGTAAAGCGTTAGGTCAAAAAAAAAATAATTGGGTCGTATTATTATTTTGAATCACGAACATCGAGGAGGGGATTACGAAGATCCGTGGTTCAGGAGTAGAGAGCACAACTGTGACGACGTCGTTGATGAGAAAGCGGATAGAGGTAGACTCGTGACCGAGCTGCTGCTCCAGCTCATGCTGGAAGGTACTCCGGCAGTTCCTCAGTGGCTCGTTAAGGCATTTGCATTTCATTTCGTCCCCGCTCACTTGCCTCTCTCTCTCTTCCCTGACTAACCATCCCCCTCACACCGGCACCAGGTCTCGCCCTCTCGCACTCTTCTCTACCGTATAAATATTAATGCAACATCCTCCTCTCCTGGGGTTTTTGTTCCTCTTCTCCGTGCCGAAGTGGCTTCGCCCCTCGAACGGGCGGTCCTTCTACTCTTCTCTTTCCGCACGCCCGTCGAGCACTTTGAATGCTGATACGCTTCCAAGTTCCCAGCGGTAGCGGCAGCAGCGGCAGTAGCAGGATCTCCGGCTTCGCGTTCACAACGGCCCACGCTTTCTGTAATGAAACACAATTTATGATAGCATATCCGGCTGGCTGATCTTTCTGCTCGATTTAACAGGATTGCCAAGATTTTTCGCAACCCGAAGCACAATGTACACACGTCTTAAATGGTTTATTCGGAGTTCATTGAATGGGCTCGTGTGGGTAAAACTGACCCTGTTAAACGATACGTGCGTCCACTCGATTTACCATTGTTGCAACCAGCCTCCAACGTTCCGGATTTACGAGGTTCATTGTATCTCGAGTATCCGAGGATCTCCTCACCGTCATTCATATTCTTTTTTTTTTACGAATATCCCATGATATCTTAAAACACGCGAGGATTCCAGCACGTCCGCGCCCTAAGGAAAAGGGTGGCGCACGTATCATTGTAATATTACAACACCCCCTTCTCGTATATTTTTATAGCGGAACGTGCTTGGAATCCCTCTCATCCCCGAACACTCTTTGTTCCGGCTCTAAAGTCGTCTCGAGGAATTTATAGTGGTTTTTAATTGATAAGACTGTCAGCGCGAGGTTTTAAAATCGTACGAACTACACGACGAATGACGGAGGAGGGGAGCATAAGCAGCTTATAGTGTCCGGGAGATATTTGGAAAATTGAAGCTACCTAGAATTGAAGTGAGTCGATCTTGGAGATTTCAGAAAGAGCCCTTGGGTGTACCGGCAGCTCGTAGCGCGAGGGTGCGGAGAAGCCAGCCGGAGAAGGCAGCAGGACCGTGGAAAGGGGTTGGAAAGTGAGGGTAGACATCGGATATATACGGGATAGCGCGATGAGAGAGGATGGAAACGGGGAGTGAGGAGAGGATAGGTATATGCGGGCGAGTAAGGCGGCGAGATGGGCCTCTGCATTGCCAGCATGATTGCCTCTATGGCACATCGAGGCAATCCCCGCGGCTACGTGCCCGACATACATCGCACCGCCCACCATCTTGCCCGTCCTCCTCTTCCTTTTTCTTTCTTTTTTGCCTTTCTCTCACTCTCACCAACGTCTTCGGCGCTACTTGGAAAAGCCACCGGCCTTCCCTTCCCCTCTCGTGCTCTCCCCGGACTTTTTCGCCCAGACGCGCCAGGACTCCTTCGGGATCTCAGATATGCAAGGCACCCGTGCGACCACCATTGCATATTTAAATGCCAACGTTGAATTCACCTCTGATATCCCCCCTCGCCGACTGAGCTCGCTAATTGGACGAGTCAAGAATACTCGGAAAGGATTAACGCGATCGAGAAAGACACTCGCCATCTCGGAGTTTCGGCGTTTTTCCAAAAAACATCTTGCGACACACAAAACTTTCCCTCATTCTCATTATTGCTATGGTCTGTAAGAGCGTTTTTAGATACGCAAGCTTAAAAAAAAAAACAAACTTTTTCCATCGAATTATTTTTTACGATGTTATTCACGGCCGGTAGCCATTTGTAGAATTCCGCGCGGGTTTTCAGTATAAATCACGGTATAGCCTGCGGAGGCCAGAAACGTCGAGTGAGAGAGCCCGAAGAGGCATTCGGATCTCTTGGTGTAGAGACAGAATATCGAAACTCTCTAGCGAGGAGCCCGGATTCGAGTCAATCGGAAATGAGAAAACTTTTCAGGGTTATTGGGGGGCATCTGCGAATCTTATACGTTAGCGTTCTCGCGAATCGTCTTTGGGCGGAGACTCGAGGAGCCGCGGAGAGAGGCAAACTTTATTATTATTCTTCTATCCACGGTATATCCGATGTGGTAACTATATATACCTCCGTATCCCCACTCCGGGCTTCCACCTTTCCAAGCTTTCGCGTCTTCGCATTAGATATCGTTAACGTCGTCGTTCGATAGAACGTACTAAATTAGCATTAGGCAGATCCGTAGTTACGAGCGGTCCGTGAGCTGGGAGAATTCGCTTTCTCGCGAATTTCTCCCAACGAAAACCACACACACATCCCGACACGGTTATTGCCTGTCGCGCGTAAGTCACGTCCGTCTTGGCGGGTATCGCCACGAAGAAGGAGCCCTTTGCTACCAGTCACCTTAGGCATACCGGCGCGCTCCTCTCTGCGAGTAGCAGCTTTTCTCTTCGGTAATGAAGATCCAGTCGCGCATTTATACGACGTTCAAAGCCTTTATACGGCAGTAACCGTGATATATCGGCAATAGCAGTCTTGCTTTGCTACGATGGGCCTATACACCCGAAATCCCCTAACGAAAATAGTGCCAAGGGTAGAATCAGCGGAAACATTGTGTAGCGGCGGCAGGTGAAGAAACACCACGCCCAGATAGCGCAAGAACGTTCAATCTCCTTGTCGGAGGGTAACACCCCACGAAAATCGTTTTCCGTTCATCACTTTCTTGTTTCACGTTCTTCCGCGGTCTCCTTTCCCAGGATGTGTTGTGTCGTACACTCTCGTCTCCGCCAAAATTGACCCTCATGTCAACCAGAATCGCGATATATGATCGACGCGGAGACCCCTGAATCCCCAAGCGGAAGAGACGGAACAGGTCAAGGAACGGTGGAATTCACTGGGAAATTAGTATGAAGGTCCATACACCAAGTTTTGGAAGGGAACCTCCCCTCGCACGCTGCAGTTCCTGCCATGGTAGCGGTATAAATATCATTGATGCGACTTCGAATCCAGAATGTCTCGGATTATTCTGGTCACGCGCGTGCATCACTTGGCCGAAGTAGAATTTTCTGCGGTGGCTAGGTCATCGCGGGAGCACACAGCTGCGGACTTCTCACGTTTTGGCTCATTCGGCGGAAAGCTACCGCGCGTTTGGTAGTTGATTTTGTCTTCTCTCTTTCGTTCGACAATCTCTCGGCTCTCCCCGCTCGTTCACCTCTTGCCTCCTGGCTCGGAGTTAAATTAAAGAAAATTCAATATAATTCCCCGCAGCCCCGCCGCGCGCTCCGCCGGCTCCAGACGCGGCCACGGGGAAGCTCCTCACTGCGAGTCGCTCCGAGGGGTTGATACTGGCCCGTTCTGGCCCGTAGCTTTCTCCTGTAATTTTGTTGAGGCGAGGGGAGCGAGCGGGACCGAGAGACGTGTACCACCACGCAGAGACTCGACGAAACGGGAGGAAGAGAGATAACGTTGAGAACACGAGAGTCAGTGGCACGCGGCGGCGGTAGCTCACCGGCGCGTTTCATTAACGGAAGATGCTTCGCTCTGCGGGGGGAACGGCGGCGGAACAGCTACGAACGTTAACCGGTGAACACGCCAAAGCCTTCGCCAAAGGAGCTAGCAGGAAGCTGGGAAGCGAGATTAGAATCCCGGGAATGGCGGTCGGGGGAGGCTCTCCGCACCGACTTATATCGAGCTCGATGGGATTCGCCCAACATTAGTTCGTACGTCATCCCCACGTAATATCGTACGGAGAGTAGATGACACACAAGTTGTGAAATTCTTTTGAAAAATATGTATGGGCTGAGGTGTCTTGAAACATAACTAAAAAAATTAATTACATATCGGCACCTTTTCGAAAGTTCATAATATTTTTGTATAAATTGTGTAAGAAATTTCAAGCTTAGACCGTAGGGGACAATATCCGGGTGGGTCTTTGCCATAATTGGAAAAACGGCACATCGCTGGCTCAACATTGGCTGTCGTACGCCAAGACGACATATCGGTCCTTCTCCGGCCGGCGTAGGTAGTCAGAGCGAAGCCGACGGTCTTCCTAGCACTAATAAGCATTGAATAATGCTACTATTGCATGACAGAGGAAAATAAAAATAAAATCTGTAACGTCATTTCTGGCTTGAAAATGTCACTTTTAATCCAGAAGTGACGTCATGCAGAAAAAATTGCAAAAGCTTCGTTCTAATGTCACTTGCGGTTTGAAAATTACCATTTTCCATCGGAAAATGGTGAAAAACGGGTAAGTTTTTCTGGGTAAGGGCAAATATCGATTGGCGAGAATAAAAAAAACGTTCGGTAGGCAGTGATCGTAAAGTATACAAAAGGTAGACGGATCCAAAAGGGATGAGGGCCGTCGAACAGGAGAGACAAAAGGGAGCCGGCATTCGGAATGGTCAAGATACGTCAGCGGAATCACCGTCGGTCCGACGAGTGGGTAGAATAGCGTTGTTTTTGTCGCGGTTCCCAGCGGCATTAATGAGAGGCGAGATTAAGCCCGGGGGTGACGAACGATGGCTGTTTTCTCCGGTATCCCAGCCCTCGTGCACCCCGACCCGCTTCGCTTTTCGGGGTCGTGCGGCTTTTTCGATAACCCGCAAGTACCGCCGAGGCTCGAGCGTTCGGATACCATGACGCTGCACTTGTGTGGATGGACCATCCACCGAATATATCGAAGCGAGAATAGCGCCAGAAACGGTCGGATGGGGTAGAAAATTGCGCGAAAAATTCACGACGGAGAACGAGATACATACACACATGCACCCGCGTAAAACGAGAGAAAGAAACAAAGAGTCGCATGGAAGAATGACGATGAATCTACGAACACCTAAAAACCTACACACG